>OX465195.1:3816646-6316646 GCA_949987655.1 Polymixis flavicincta | reverse complement strand
CGTAGATTCAGCGGGGAATCATTTTATCGATACAGGATTGGAGCCCTGATGCGATGTGTGGGCGTGTGGTGTGAGGGCCACTTTGTTAAATTTAAAGTGTGCTTAGGACTTAGTGAACATTCCCAAAGAATTGTGAAAGTTGGAATCAGATTTTGTGAAAGTCAACTAAGGGAGTTATTGACTGTAAAGTTGGGCCCTCACAGAAGTGAGGGCCCAACTTTACAGTCAATAACTCCCTTAGCTTGAGAACAAGTTCTCACATAGAGGTTTGAGGGCCCATCTGTACCTGATAAACTATGGACACTAGAGAAAAAGTATTTATTTCAAAGTCTAAGCATTAGCCAAACAAAATTTGTGAAAACAAGATATTATCGCAAAACACTATCCTACTTTTTATACCTTCGTCCAAAATTGGCCCTCAATTCTCATACACGTAAAAGTTTATTAAGTAAATAAAATGAAACCATTAACTTATACGAGGGTCATTCAATAAATACTTAGCCTACAAAAAGTAAACGAAAATTTTGGAAAAGTGGCAATTTATTTTTCAACATAAGTAGTCTCCTTTTAGTTTGATACACTTAGCCCAGCGATGCTCCAACTTTTTTAACCCGTCCGAAAAATAGTTTTTGTCAAACTCTGCAAAATAGGCCTCCGTGGCGGCGATGACCTCCTCATTCGACCCATATCTATTCCCGGCGAGTGATTTTTTCAGATTAGGAAACAGAAAGAAGTCACAAGGGGCCAAATCTGGAGAATACGGTGGATGGGGCAGCAATTCGTAGCGTAATTCGACCAATTTGGCCATGGCAACGGCAGACGTGTGAACCGGTGCGTTGTCGTGGTGAAACAGCACTTTTTTCTTCGCCAGATGGGGTCGTTTTTTCTTTAATTCGGCGTCGAATCGGCCCAATAAATCGGCATAGTAAAGCCCTGTAATTTTTTTACCCTTCTCGAGGTAATCGATGTAGATCACACCTTGTGAATCCCAGAAAACGGTGGCCATAACTTATCCGGCCGATTTTACAGTTTTCGCCTTCTTTGGAGCACGTTCCCCCGTCTGGATCCATTGTTTTGATTGCTCCTTGGTCTCTGGTGTGTACCAGTGGATCCAGGTTTCATCGACGGTCACAAAACGACGCAAAAACTCCGCTGGATTCCGCTTAAACAGCGCCAAACACGTCTCCGATGTGGTCTCACGGTTGCGCTCGTTTTCTGGTGTGAGTAAACGCGGCACCCATCGCGCCGACAGCTTTCTCATGCCGAGTTCCTCGTGAAGAATATGATGCACTGTTCCTTCTGAAATGCCTACAGTCTCAGCTAGCTCCCGAACCTTCAATCGACGATCTGCCAATACGAGATCACGGATTTTTTTTTATGTTTTCCTCCGTAGCAGCTGTTTTCGGTGCACCTGGACGTGGTTCATCAAAAACCGACGTACGGCCACGTGCAAACTCGTTGAACCAATTCTTGACGGTGGCCATCGATGGAGAAGAGTCACCGTACACAGCATCCAAGCGCTCTTTGATTTCGATGCGCGTTTTCCCTTCCAAAAATAGGAATCGAATCACCGAACGATTTTGCTCTTTTTCCATTTTTGTAAAACCGATCGACACGTTCGCTTCCATAAGTTGTCAAATTAAAACAAATGAAGGGATTGGAATGAAAATTTGAAAAAAAGAATTAAAAAAGAATGTGCTACACTGTGGTAAAACTCTTTTGAAACTACAGCGCCCTCTGGCGACGAGGCTAGGTACTTATTGAATGCACCTCGTAGCTATTGCTTTAAATTCGAGCCGAGTCGGATTAGATAGATTGGACCACCACCACTCTGCATTTTCACTTAAAAATATTTACAGACTCAACAACATGCCTGGTAGGGTCTGACAAACCTACCTCGGTACATAAACCGGTGTATTTCATTCAAACTCTCAGTTGCTGGGCTACATGAACCATTCGAAAGCTTTCGCCCACTAATTCAGTCCGGGATGTGCTCTAGTGGTGAAAAACAGTAAACGTACCTACTTAGGTAAAGCGCGCGCGGTTTTCACAGACCCCACCAGGCATACGATGTGACATTTTTGTGTGAGTATTATTTTTGGTGTTTCTGTTTATGTTTTCCATTAAGCATAGGAACTTATATTATAAATTAGTAACAAAAATTCATTAAGAATATGACCACAACAACAGCAGTGGAGAGAAAAGCTTCATAAAATTTATGAAGCTTTTCGAAACATTTGTTTGCTCAACAACCTAGTTAGATAAATACCTACTTAAAGCAATTAATATTTTTGAACTGTCTAAATGAAAGCCATTCTTTCTATTAGTGTGTTAAGCAATAACCCCGCTGGCATCATCATTTCAGCCGAAAGACGTCCACTGCTGGACATAGGCCTCCCCCAGGTTCCTCCACTTCGACGGGTCTCGTGCTTCCCACCTCCAGCGGATACCCGCGGCCTTCACAAGGTCATCGGTCCACCTTCTGGGAGGCCTTCCTACTCTAAGTCTTCCGGTACGCGGTCCGCTGGCATGCTTAGGGATAATTATTTAATTAAACCCTACCTACATCGTTGCTAAATAAAAGTAGGCAGGTAAGTAGGAGGTACTTCTGTAGCTAAACAAACATTTTTAGGGTTTCGTACCTCAAAAGGAAAAAACGGAACCCTTATAGGATCAGTTTGTTGTCCGTCTATCTGTCTGTCAAGACCCTTTTTCTCAGGAACTCGTGGAGGTATCAAGCTGAAATTCATATCAAATACTCAGGTCTACTGTCCCTTGGAGCTGTTAAAAAACCAACTTCTAAGCCAACGCAATCAAAAGATACAGCCGTTTATGCCGCAAATTTTCGACACTCTCAAGGGAATCAAAACCTACACAGTACCTACTTCCCGTGAACTCAGAATCTTGAAATTTGGTACGAAGCAACGTCTTTATAACACAGATAAAAAAAAATCCGAAACGCATTAATTTTTAGTTACATCAAATAATAAAAAATATTTTTAATAATCAATAAAAATACTATACCTAACTTTTACGTATATACGTCGGTATAAACGGAGGTAGAGATTTGTACGGAACCCTCGGTGCCAGAGTCCGACTCGCACTTGGACGGTTTTTTTAAGTCTCCTAGTCAGGGACTACTCTCAAGTCCGTCAACGAAGATATGGGCCCGTCAGAAAGAAGTTCGATACTTCCGAATTAACCCTACTCCGGATTAATAAACTTTTTGAAATAGGCAAAAACACGTGAGGAGTAAGGACTACTGACAAATTGTGGTGTCATTCATTCTAAGTTCGGGTTTCCGAACTAATCGTGCTCGTTGGTAATACGGAGTAGGAAATGCCCGTAACTTCGACCTAAACTACGGTGTTCGGGATTAGGGACGCGACCTCGAGTTGCCTAAACAATAAATCGAACCAATACAAATTTACCAAACTAGCTCCTTTATTTTGATGGCACCATTCGAAAGGGTCAACATAAACGACTAAATCTCTCAAATATGTATAGATATCATATTACAGAAGAGCACGAAATCATGAAAATAAACGGAAGCTCGTCCAAAATTATAAAGAATTAATATTTTCAGCAAACAGGCGCCTCCTATGAGTAAAACCTGGAACCATTAAAGTTGCAACTGTACGCCAAAACCAACCAGGCTCAATAAACGCATAAACTTCTCTATCCTGCCACTAGATGACGCTACGTGCTGATAAGCAAACGGTATTAATTTTACGGATTATAGCATTGTGGTTCAACGCTCATGATGATCAATTAAATTAATATTAATAATGTAGGAACCCACGTCACAATATGTACCTATTTTAACAGTAGGTACTTACCTCTATGGAATAATTTGCCCGTCAACAAATTCTGATAACGCCATTACGCCGTAATTTACATTAGCAAATAAATGTTTAAGTAGGTACCTAATAATTTATAGTACAAATAAAATTATCGATCTTGTTGACTGACCAACCAATACAAATACAATAACAAAAGAATATGAATCATGGGCTTAAGCATTAAGGTTTATTTTTGCGTAATCGTATTGGTCAAGCATTGGGTTTTCCCGGTTCGCCATCTTCGAAGTATGTCCACGTTTAATGACCTAGGGTTGTCAAACTACTTGTTTTGCATGACGTAATTGTTTGTTGAATAATATTGTATGACTATACTGTTTTTCTAGAATATCCTTCATTGATACGGATTTCTTAGCCTGTGACCATGGCAAGACAACTAGGCTTTTATTAAATTATGATTAAATATTTGTCCTTTGCACCTAAGTGTGTAAATAAATGAACGATTGTTCACGTAAATGACAATCTTTACTCACTGTTTAAATGGAATGAACTGGCAAACCCGCAACGCAAGTCTGCATTACTTGCGGGTTTGCCAGTTTGATCAGAGTTTAATCTAATCGTCAAAAAAATGTCCAAGATTGAATATTTTTAACTGATTGTGTTATTCATACTTAGTAAGGAATTAGAATCAGGATGAAGCAGAAATAAGATTCTTAAATAAATAAATACACAGACAAAAGCACTCTCCAGTTTGCGATAGCATAATTAGCCCACGGCTTACTCGTAACATTCCCTGTGCTAGCACAGGCTTTTTTTTTTTTGGGTGGGAAATCATCAAATAACTTCTCCCGCTCTGGGTGGATCAGGAGGGCGTGTCAGACTTTTACTGACTAAAACCCACCCGTGTTCCTTCAGTAGCCCGTATGCCAGGGGCTGTGGTGTCTCTTTCGAACAAACCCGCACCCCTGGCAGGCATCGGCCCTTGCGGGCCCCATCATTTTTTGTGCTGACATCTCTTTGAGGCGCGCGTGGAACACAACGCGCCGTCGACTTGGGCTTGGTCCTTACCGGACAGCGAGCTACCCATTACTCGCCGTCCGCAAGCCCACGCTAGCACAGGCTTCAGTTCTCTATGAGAGCAAGTTAGCCGTAATTCACCACGCGGGCCCAGTGCAGGTTATGTGCGATAGCATTTCTAGCTTTGGTTATTAAAATTTAATTAAAACCTAATTAGTCGCGAAGTGGAACAGTCACGTCAAATCATTATAATTGGCAGCACATGGGTGTCATTTCAAATTATTGCATTGGTTTATTTACATAGACTCGGGCACGTGGATCAGTAGCATTCTTTTTCAAATTGATGAAGAAATAGCCATATATGGGACCTACCTATTCTCATAATGACGCTACCGTGACTCTGAACTTGATGATTATAAAATTGATCGAGTTCGGAGATAAACAGTTCATATCATATAGGTACCTGTGGACTAGCTATCGGTTTAGGTATTTTCTAAGTAGCTGAACCGTTCAGCGTTGATGTATGAGTTACAGTTAAGGTTTTCGTAGAAATTGCTTGTGACGACAGTCCAAAATTACAGCAGGAACATCTTTTCAAATCATTTTTTCTCACCAAGTTTGGTTCGAATCTCGCCAATTATTTGCTGCGAACGACTTCCTAATTTCCCTATCGTTTCACAGTTAACTAGAAATTATTATAATTTTACCGTTATCGTAAACTAAATTCGTTTCACGTTAACTGTGAAGAAATAATCAATGACTTGCATGTCAGGATATCGCACAAATTGAAACCCTATGTATTGAGAGACGTTTTTGGTTTTCCCGAGTTAGGATTGACGAATTACCTTCGGAGTTCTATAAGGAGCTAAGTAGGTACTTAGATTATGTGTTGTCTTACGTGTCCATTGTGTACTTACCTGTTATGCTTTTGTTAGTCATACCTACTCTCAATATTTGGGAGTGGATATTGTCCAACCAACATTCTCTATGCTAATACATTTCTTATGTCTATGTGTAGGTATGTAGCGAAGTTATGTTACTAAGTAGATACTTATTATGACAACCCACCCAGGTAAAGAATTGAAGATATTCGGTTATTCCGTTTATCCACTGGATAAGCGGAATGCATGTTCAAGAATCCTCCTTATTCCTATAAGTTCCGTTTATCCAACTAGGCCTTTTTTTGGATGGGAAATCATCAAAGTTATGTCTTCACCCGCTCTCGGCGCTCTCGGCGGACTCGGCCTCGGACTGACTAAAACCCACCCGTGTTCCTTCAGTTGCCTGTGCGGGATTCTTGGACAAGCGTCTCCGCTTAACCAAGGTAGGTACTGTTTTTTTTTTTTGTGGTTGATGAACGGAATTACCTAACCTAAGAAGTAAAACAGGTGCTTGACACCTAGTTCTACCTCCTTTTGCTTGGACAACCCTAGCATCAAGGGGTTTTACTGATACATTGTAGGTACGATTGAAAAAAAAAATATTTGTAGAAACCAGTTTACGACATAGTCGCTCATGAACTAACTACCATTATGTTACTTACCGGTCGAAGTGGTGGAGCTTGGGGGAGCCCTATGTGAATGTCCAGCAGTGTACGTCTTTCGGCTGAAATTATGATGATGATGATGATGATGTTACTTATCTACAGTAGGCATCCACCATCAAGTTTGATGTCAAAAGAGGCTTTACCTATACCTTTAAAAAGCCTCTTTTAAAACCTAGCAACCGGAGAAACTTTAGCACAATAGGTACCTATTGTCATTTTCGATACCGGTTTCAGAGTTTTAAGTCGCTACTCGCTATAGGTACATGGTAGATGGAAGGGCAGACGTAAGCTAACAAACAACCGTAAAACGTATGCAGTGTCTAGCTAGTTCCCTAGTTCCTAAATTAAATAATATAATCTTTATCTTTAATTCGAGTAGTTAACTTGCACATAAGTAACTAATCATAAAAGACCGGGAAAAGTGGTTCTATTGACCGCATCGCAGGATGGTTCATCATCATCATTTCAGCCGAAAGACGTCCACTGTTGGAAATAGGCCTCCCCCAATTTGGGGGGGTTTGCCATAATCGCCACGCTTGGCAGGCGGGTTGGCGATCGCCTCGCAGTTTGGCGGTAAATTGCATAGAGAACGCTGCTGCCCATTCTCTCTTTACAAAATCATGGTAGATTTTTTTAAATGTTATATTACCGTGGGAAGCACGAGACCGGTCGAAGTGGAGGAGCCTGGGGAGTCCTATGTCCAGCAGTGGACGTCTTTCGGCTGAAATGATGATGATGATGAATATGGCCGTGGCTGCGCCAGTGAAACGGACACGATTGGGGTAGATTGATGTTCTGGCGTCTGTACCTACGCGGTGAAATGTACGGAACAGCTAATAATACATTTTAATAACGACGAAAAATTTTAACGTCTGGGGGTTCAGAATCCTGCACTGAATCCACGGCAACAGGTTGTCCGTCTCTACCAAATGCCACCTTGTATCATAATTGGCAGACTGCGTGATGAACTCTGTTATCGCGATGTAGTGGTGACGTCAGTCGTAATTCATAATGACGAGGATAGAAATATTGCAATATTTTGCGCCGAGCCAGGGTAATTTTTCTATACAGGGTAAATGTTTAACCAGTGCGCAAACTGTAACCATGAATTCAGCATATAATTGTAAACCGCCTAGCACATAATTTTTTCTGCGCTGGGGTGTCTAGAATGATATGCTGAATTCATAGTTACAGTTTGCGCACTGGTATAAAACTTATGCTGTATAGCGCTACAAGGATCTTTTGGCGTGTGACCAAAATCTGAACTAATGCCGTCATCTTATTTTTTCAATGAATCAAAAATAAATGTATACCAACAGCGCCACCTTGTCAAAGTAATTTGAACGCCAAATTATCCTTGTAGCAGTGTAAAGGCAGTGGACCAGTTTTCTTAATGGGGAAGCGCCAAGGATAGCTCGCGAAAATCAAATTTTCTTTTTGAAAGTCATTCAACGGGATTCAATGAACTCTTGATGGATTCATCCATATAGTTCATTGGTCATTCACTAGTGTAACTCGTATTTACAGAATTAATTATAATTCTGTATTCAGGAATCACATTTTTCAACATACCAACTAGATTTGAATTTCGCGGGTCACCGTAGCGCGCCTTAAACAGAAAAGAAAAAAAGATTTGTACTAAAAAGCTTTTAATCTAAGTTTTTTTTCTTAAATTAAATATTTCAGATCTATCACAATCACAAAGAGTTTTAGACTGCCTTCATGGAGATCGCTGTCGCTTAAAAATAATTTAAACATCAGAACAAGAAAAGTTAAAATCCTTTTTCACAAAGATTTCTTTCTGTTACTGATATATGTTGTCTCATGCATTAAATCTGCTGGGTTGATACCTCACTTTTTAGGCTATTGTAAGCATTCTGCAGCAGCCATTTTCTTAGTACAACAGTTCGCTTACAACAGTTTGGCAAGTCAAACCTGTTGCAGCCTCAAGGAAATTGACCAAAAGACTGGCTGCATATAGGGCACTACAATTTCCAAATTAAATGTGTCTTCTTTTGAAAGGATTTTTGCACAAGCAATTCTTACGAATACTTATTAAGTTTTCTGTTATTATTTCCCTTTATAGTAGAAAACAACATTTGGTTTAATTTATGCAACAAAACTTGTTCATAAACCAGTTTTATTGAGACAAGAATCCTTTCAAAATGGATGTAGGATTTTTAAAATTAGTAAGACTATATACACATTTATATGATTATTAGCTATCTATAATATTAGTCAGTAGGTAACATACACCTACTATTTGTAAAACAGTTCTATTCTAACCACAAATAATAACAAGTAAGTACATTAATTATTTACAAAAATTACAACCACAATTGAAACGAGGTTTACCAATGTTTTACAAATCGGAACACCCCAAGGTTTTTAATAAGGACACAAGTTGTAAAATCCCACATGAGGGCAGTCCAATGCTTTTAGTTATAAAAACAAATTAATACTTCCAACAAATTGTTGTCTGTCTACTAGTCATTGAGGAAAATGACGCATTTATCCCTAAAATGTTTCATTACAGGCCATTTTCAAACGACAAAACAACTTATTTATATTGTCAATTAGAGAGCATTTTGTTATTCAATTAACAACCTTATGACATACACATTAAGTACTTTTTTCAACAGCAAATTTGACTGGAGATAAGTTATTATAAACAAAAAACATTTACATTTTATACTTGGATTTTAGATACAATTAAGTGTAACTAAATGATTTCACATTTCTTATGTAAAATTTAACTCAAATTAGTAGAATAATAATAATCCCTAAGGAAAAACAGAATTATTGAAATTGTTATCAGTAAGTATAGGTATTAACTGCGTATGGACACAATATTGAAGAAAAATAGTAATCTTTATATTCATAAGGTCACAGTGATTTAACTTCTAACATTCAACATATCAAGAAAATGTAATTCTTCCTATCTAAGAGTTTAATTATGTACACAATTAATATAAAGTGTTACAACAATAACGTTGATAATTTATATTTTGTAGTCATTTGTTGAATACAGTGTGCAAGTTTCCTTAATGAGCAATGGAATTAACTATGACATCTCACAATAATTATTTTCTTGTTCTGTGTATTAAAAAAGTTAAGATTTTTTGAAGTTCATTTTTTTACAATTCTTTTTTTTTAAAGAATGAGCAACCAATGAGTTTGTGCGTTAAAATGCAGTCTTGTACATTCTTATTCATATTTCTTTTTAATTTTTATGTTCAATATAAGGATGGTGTTTTATAAAATCCTCCAAAAACAATTGAATTTGTGATCTTTTCAATAATTAAGTATGTGAATGGCCTGTTGGCTTGGAATTGAACTACTCCTATTCTGTTGCTAAACTCTGCAGCGGTCACTCCAGCTGCTTCTGTGCCATCTTCAGTAACTTCAATTTCTGCTTTATGTACGACCTTTGATAAATACATTTGTGTTCTTGACATATGTGGTAACTGAGCCTTTGACGGGTCAAACAGCTCTTCAATACCCATTCGGTCTCTCAATACATTTGTGAGATCAATATCTGATTGAATTTTGAACCGAGGAATGAAACAGTCTACTTCATCATCTGAATATTCCTCTTTGGATACTCTTAATTCTTCAAAGAACGAATCCAGGTTTACTTTCTGGAAGTTTACAAACATGTCTTCTAGAGATACTCCTGGGTTTGGTAACATGATGAGCATTGAAAGTCTGTTTTCATTACCATATGACAGTTCAATTACTCTAGCTTGTAGTTCACGAATGTTGGAGAATGGATAAGTGAATCTGTTGTACATCATGTTGACTTCACCAATCTTTTGTCCCTTAGAGTCGTAGAAAGGCGTTTTCACAGTTGATGATGCATTGAAGGGTACGGACCACTGTCCTTTGAAATACAGAGCACTAGTCACCACCATTTTTGTGTTCTCGAAGTAACTAGGATCAACTAAATTAGGAATTTTCCCATGAGTAAAGTTTGAAACATGTGTGTTAAGAAGATTTGCTGATCTCACACTGTCTTTAAAGTCTAAACTTATCGTTTCTGTCTGGTAGTAATCTTTAGAGATTTCCTGAAAATCTTGGGTCGGGAGGCGATCTTTATCGACGAATATAGCATTGATTTTAGCAAGTTGGACGGTATTAGTGTTGACTTGTAGCCAATGAGTGATATTTCTGAAACCACTGCGAGTGGCATCTCGGTTTCGGACTGATAGTCGGAGCAGGTTATTTATCTCGTTTCTCGTGTTGCCCGCTGCGCCTTCTGCGATAACAGCTAGCACACTCCACACTGTGATGGGGGACATGATAAAATTCTCACCATCTTTCAATGTTTTCGACGTATGGAACAGTATTTCTATTGAAAAGTTACCTATCTTCTCGGACAGTCCATTGTGGAGTTCCGTTGCATTTGCTATGGGTTCCTGCACTGGTACCACAGATAATGGTACTTTAACATTTTGTCCGTAACAAACCGCCACACAAAACACTAATAATTGCACTATTTTATGCATAATGTTGTTTGTCTACACACTTTTGTGATTGTTATTATGACGAATGAACAAAAACAGTTTCCCTAGAAATTTGAACACTTTTATCACGCGTTTGGCATTTTATATTGCCTATAGCCGCGCGCTGCCTAGTAATTCGAAACAAGGAAAACTACTGACTGACCGGTAAATACGTTACTGCGACTTATATATAGCGGCCTTCTAGAGCCGGTTTATTTATCACACATCGAATGTTTACAATACTATGTAGTTTTAAACAAGACGTGGACTGAGAAGCGACTCTTTGAGCTTTTGAGGTCTAACTAAAAATTAATTTGTTTTGATATATAAAGTATTTTTTTAAACTGTTTATCAATTGTCGTTGGCAATGACAATTTATCATTAGTTTTTTTTTTTTGGAAGGGGGTTTCTGGAAAGGGTTGCAAGCATTATTTTTTTAAATGTACCCAATAAAGTGTAACCTACTTTTATCATAGCGAAAGAACAAACAAAGAAAGGCAAATACTTAAAATCATCATCATCCTGTCCATGCCCGTGTTACGTCTTTCGCTGGAGATTTCAATTTAAAAAAAAAATAGCGTGGTAAAAATCACCATGAGTAGGTAAACAAACTGATATGACATTTTTTTACTAATTTCGGTCACAATTTTATTAATAATATTCATACATAATAATGCGTTCGATTGCATAATTCATAAAGCTATATGGGAAAGTCTTGAGAACCAAGGTATACCAGAACATATATATTCTATAAACATGATTAAAATCGTATGTCTAAACAACAAAGCGTAGAAATACAATACTAGTGGTTGCTCTGTGGTCAAAATTCGACAATTTTTTTTTTAGCTTTCTGCACTCTTTGATGACTAAAGATATTTATTTTATTAATTTTTTTTATTAAATTGCAAAGATAATAAAGGCAAACACTTATGGACAGAAGTGTATGTAACACTTCTGTCCATAAGTGTTTGCCTTTATTATCTTTGCAATTTATAACTGATACGAATATTATATTCCGTAGACCGTAAATGTAATTCGGTTAATAATCACTTCAGAAATAGGTAGATACTTCCTACAAGTAGACTGGCGGCATAGTTAGCTTAAAAAATTACCAAGTATTCCTAGAAAATATTAATCGACAAGTGAGCCTAGGGTCAGCGCAGATACTCAAGACGCTCGAGAGGTTATCATTGAATAATTGATATAGTAGGTACAGAGGCCAGCACATCAAGCTACCCCAATCTGTCAAATTTCTTTGATAGTTTTTCAGCTTTATCACAAAGGTATAAGGTTCATGTTCAATTGGGAAAATTTGACAGTTTAGGATAGGTTGACCTGCTGGCGTCTGTACTTAAATCCAGATAGAATAGAGTTGAAAATAGCGTGCAAAAGATCATTATTTCTTGTGGCAGCATGTGGTCGCATTATCGCGTATGTGTAATACCCTACGAATAAAGTAAATTCAAAGTAGCACGCACCGCAAATCCGTGGTTTCACTTGCACTACGAAAATCACCCTTACTCACTGCTACGACAAAAGGGCGCTGTCAATGTGGCTGAAACCTAATTTGTTTTCCAAATATCGTACAGAGGCTAGCACATCAAGCTACCCCCTGTAAAATTTCTTTGATAGTTTTTCAACTTAATTACAAAAGAATAAGGTTCTATGCAGTTGGCAAAATTTGACAGTTTGGGATGGCTTGATGTGCCAGCGTCTGTATCTGGTACGCTGCTGTTAATATGGTAAAAGGAGTTTTGTCATACACTCTCAAGTAAGTATGAGTGATAGAAATGACACTCTACAGGTGAACTTTTCCAAAGATTTCGATCGGCTTATCAACAACCGGGCCCCAACTTTGTGCCACATAAGTCTTAAAAACCCTAAAATATACACGTGAACGCCCCAAAATACGTAAATGACATTGAAGAATAAGCCTACATGTGCGTCATTTTTGTACGCTCGTAACTTAACTTTTCATTCACTACCCTGCGTGCGTCACAATGACGTGTGATCTAAAATAAGTGATCCAGAACTAGTTTACCTTATTTGGATTTACAATATTATATAATATTTTCTTATCTGGGCTATTTATTATTCTAATGGATTCGTCACAGCCTCACAGGAAAAAAACGGACAGGCATTACGAATTATACCTAAACTAGCGTTTTATAAATTACCTATGACGATAGCATTTTGTGTTGTAAAAATGAGCATCAATCATTAACGTCATTTAATGGATTTCTGCAACCATCTGTGGCATGACATGTTGCGAGGGAACCTGAGATTTAAAAACATCTACCATTCAACAACCTCAGCGTTTATTTAAAAAAAAATTATTATGGGTATAGTTGTTAAAATAATGAATGTCCACAAAAGGCGCCTATAAGGCGAGCGAGTTATACCTAATCATCTTCATTAAAATATTTTCCCCACTTACAAGGGAAATTAAAGGCATACCTATAGCAATACCTGTGGAATCACGTTTCGATTTATCTATCGTTCCAAGAATAATAATCTGTGAACAAAATAACTAGCAATATTGCTCACTGTTTACAGTCCGATTGGCGATTAACTAAACTGTGTTAGTCATCCTGTTAATAGGTTCCGATAATATTATGGTCCAAAGTTATTTTCGTGTGACGTTGCCTTTAGATTAAGAATTTCAAATTATGAATCAAGATGACGACGTTGGAGGTACAGACGCCAGCACATCAAGCTACCCCAAACTGTGAAATTTTCCCAAAAAATCTTTCAACGAAATTTGACAGATTGGGGTAGCTTGATGTGCTGGCGTCTGTAGGTACTTAAAATCATAGACATAGAGAATAGACTGAGAATGATGGCTTCATCAAACAGGCGTACACGCAACGCGACACTTGTAGAATAATTTCCGTGAAGTTTTCTTAGAAATTGTGTCGCGACCGACGACGACGCGAGTACGCGACCGTCGCGTCCCGCTAGTCTGCTCGACCCTTTAGCCTCACAAAACTGACCACTTTAAAGAAAGAGACAAAAGGACTGTGCGTCCATTACCTGTCTCTTTTCTGCAAGCCTGTGAAACAAAATTCAATTTTGGCAAAATGTAAAATTCAATTTCAATTTGACAAATCAACTATAATTATACTTCATTCAAAATTAACTATAATAATTCTAGAAAGAACTAATTTTTACTGCACATTCGCTTTGTCTTTCTCCTATGTGACTGAGGTGATTTTAATTTTCTTGGCGGCCTTATTTGACAGATTGGGGTAGCTTGATGTGATGGCCTTTGGCTGGCCTCCGTACTTTTCGGTCTGTATTCACTGCACAACTGGAAACGGAACGCTCAGTCCCAGGGTTGGATTTAGGGACGTTGAAAAAGATAGCACAAAAAAAAGAAAAGGATAGTAGGTATTTAGGAAAAAATTAAGAAGTAGTACACACACCTCATTGGGTTATAATACAATGAACCTTTTAAACTTACCTGTAACACCTTTTTAACATGTATTATGCGAATATATTATTTGATTTGATTTTGATTTACACTTTAATTACCTACCTATTTTATGTAATTGTCCTTAAAATCAACGGGCGAAATTTACTCCTCTTCAAAGTTTATCAAATTATCACTTTTTGAATATTAGGTACTACCATTGATATACTACCTATTAGTTCTATCTTCATCCTTGGCATTTAATCTCATCGACATAACTCAGTAGGAATAAATATCAGCCCACTTTTGCTAGGTACCGCTTTTGATAGCGTCACAAGACAATAAAATGCGCATATGGAATGTGTTACCGAACGGACGCCGTTTTTTCTTTGGGGTGGATACTTCTGCACCCTAATTGCGTAACTCACGATTCATCAAAATCTGTTTCGTTCTTAAAGATTGTTAAACTATTGCTTCATATGCTCAAAAAATGTGTCTGTTCAACAACGTAAATAACGCAATGAATACCTACTGTTGAACTGTCAAATTGAAACCGATTATGATTAGTCGTGAGTTACCATAATATAGTGCAGCACCCTAATTGCGTAACTCACGATTGATCATAATTGGTTTCGTCTTCACAGTTAAACAATATTCATTGCGTTATTTATGTTGTCGAACAGACACATTTTTCGAACATATGAAGCAATGGTTTAACAACCCGTTTCAAAACGATACAGATTATGATGAATCGTGAGTTACGCAATTAGGGTGCTGGTCTATCGTCTTTTTCATGACCATCACTGCCATTTTCCATAGTTAAACTGAAAACACACAAAAATACGCAAGCGATTGTTACAACTTTGATTGAATTTCGAATGGAATGGAAGGAACGAGATAATCAGGGAATCCCGGTCACCGAAACAGAAAACATCGCAAGATCAGAATTCGCTCGGATACACGCACGGTTGAAATATTCATAATTATGACGTAAAACTAAGCATTCAGGAGCAAACTTTAATTATATTAAGTTTAGTATTTTAACTTACTATTCTTAGATGTGGATAGTATATAGTGCAAAGGCCAAGGGCGAACAAAATCCAACACTGCTCAGTCCGTTTGCGTGGAGCTATGGCCTCATGGAATTCGTTTCGTTTTAGGGTTCCGTACCTCAGAGGAAAAAATGGAACCCTTGGTCATTTGGTCACACCTTTGTTCCGGTAATACAATTCTCATGACGTGTACCTAATCTGGGGGCACGATAGTGCCCCTCCCTGCCAAGACGAGCCAAGCAGAGCACAAGGGCACTAAATAATAATTTAAAAAAAACCTACCATTTCTCGAAGCGCTTCGGCGTTTTTTTGAACCCTTGTAGCTTGGGTTTGGATTATACCAGATAAACAAAATTCTCGGAATATGTTGTCAATAGCGGAATTATTAAACATTTAAAGTTTTAATTGCATAGCTATTATACTTTACATTTTATTGATATCTATAAACTCAGATTTCGTCACTAACTCACTGATGATCATCACGATTCTTAGGGTACTTCCTAATGTCCTAGAAAGTTGAAATTTTGTATGTAAGCTAGTATTATTACACAAACAATAAAACAATCTAAAACTTGGACGTTTTATCCCCCAAACCCTCAAACAAGAGGATGGAAGTTTTTAAGAGACTTCCGCAATTTTGACGTTAGAGGTCTGAATATTGATATTTAAGGACTCCTTGTTATTATAAATAGTAAAATAAAAAATGTAAGTAACCCTACGGATACAAAATAATTTCACAAGTAACTTACAAAAAGAAGTGTAATCCCACTAAAAACATTTTCATGTAAAATGTTAAAACTTATCTGATCTCATGTAGAGCCAAGCTTCTTCATTGTATTTATAATTAGATGACATTGTATTTTTAAATTTTTATTCTGTGTTTTTTTTTGTGTCTCGTGCTTATTAACTTGTGATTTTATTATGGGAGAACCTAAAATAAATGGATTTTATTTATTTATTTAACCTCTGTCAAAATATATGTGGCTTGGCCGTTTCGTTACTACAAGAACCATGGGCGTAGCTAGGGATTTTCTTTAGGGGGGGCAGCCGTCTAGATGGAGATGAAGATCATAAATGACGCCAAGTAATAAATAATCCCAAAAAAAAAAAACATGAAAAGTAGGCTGCCAAGATTTAAATAGGTAACGCACTGTTGTAAAGTTATCAGATTGAATGTAGATCAAAGCCCCCAACTCCACAAATCTTACATCTTGGTCAAAATGTACGGCTTGGCGGTTCCGCGGCACAGATACTCCTATGGGCTTCATCATCATCATAATTTCGGCCGAAAGACTTTCACTGCTGGTCATAGGCCTCCCCCAAGCTCCGACCGGTTCTGTGGTTCCCTGTATCCAGTGGATTCCTGCGTCCTTCACAAAGTCATCGGTTCACCTTGTGGGAGTCATTCCAACTCTACGTCTTCGAGTACGCGGTCACCACTCCAAAACCCTTCAGCCCCATCAGCCATGTGTTCTGCGATCTATGTGCTCTGTCAACTGCCACTTAAGTTCGGCAATTCTTCAGGCTACGTCGCACTAATTAATTTTCCATGACAAGTGTCCTAGAGATTTTGACGAGTGAGTCAGCCAGTCACGAAATCATCATTTTCCGTATTACTAAAATTAAAAGTGTAAAAGCTAGATAAATAAAATTTGTTTTTTTCTAATTCTGCTAACCATATCTTAACCCGCACCCCTGGCAGGCATCGGCCCTTGCGGACCCCTCGGTCACCATGCGTCGGGTCAAAACAGTGACCCCGCCGTCTACCACTTTTCGGCCGCAAGGGATAGGGAGAGCGGCCGACGCTATACCGACACGATCCTCTTCTTCTGCGGCCCCACCGCGTCCGCCATCAAACGGTGGCGGCCCCGTCCAGGCCACGGAAGGGAAGAGCGCTACTCAAAAGTATCGGCACTCCTCCTCCGCCGCATCCTGTAACCCTCAGTCGAGATGTCTCCCATTCGACATTGCAGCCCACCTCAGTTGCAGTGCACCTCACCGCAACCCACCCTTTTTGGCCGCTACGTCGCGGTCGTCGGCGTTGAGGCAAAAGTCCTGACGAGCGGCCCCACCTTTGGGTTCCTCTTCGCTTCACCGTGGGTGGGAAACCACGGCTACTGAGTCCACCGCAACGATAATGCGGGAACCCACTCGGGGGGGTTCGGCTGCTAAGTTTACATTGCGACAAGCGTCAAAACTAGTAAAGCAGTTTATTATACTAACTAACATAACAGGTGAGGCTATCTTGAAAGCGAAGGTAATGCCTATTTATTTCCAATTTTATCGATTAGGTTTTCCCAAAGAAAGTGGTAATACCAACGTATTGGAAAATTGTGTCTTGTGTTTTTCCGATGCGTAACAGCAGGTTATAATATTTTTAGCGGAATTGTAGGAATAACCGAACGGTTAGGAAATAGTTTTGACAAAAAAAATCATCCTGTAGATGTCAAGTAAGTACCTATAGGTATTTCCTTATAGACTTTTGCTAGGAATATCAACTTTTCGTTTTATGACGTTAAATTACTTTAGGGTGATAAAGGAGTTACGAGGTCGACTATACCTACATAGCTATGATTTTAATACACAACCAGTGGCGTAGCTACCGGAGGGCTAGACGGGGCAGTGCCCCGGGGCCCCCAAGCTCAGGGGCGCCTCGGACTCTAATTTACAAACAAAAAATTGAATTCGTGAAAATTTCTCCCACATTCGGAAGATAAATAAACCAGATTCCAGGAACGCGACTTTAATAATGGCAACTTATTTGAAAAAATACACTTGGGTTCATGGGTTGGTTTCACGGTCGTGCCGTCGAACATCGTGTTTCACCAGCACGTGCTTGACGCAAGGCGGACCCATGATAAACGCGGCGCGCTTCAACATCGTGACACGCTCGCAGTGAAGTCAATTTATAAGCGAGCGAGTCTAGTTAGTGAATTTACAAGCGCGCCATTTACTTTTGTTTTCATAAATAGTTTTAATTTGTTAATTAAAATAAGTTACAATTTGTATTTGGTTTTTAATTATTGTATAATGGAGTCGACTGAATTGCGACGAATCTGGATTACGACAAATCTGGAGTAGATATGTCGAATTTGGAACACGACGAATACGGAACAAACGATTTTAAACAGTTTAGTTGGAGCCCTAGTTTATTTTTTGCCCCAGGGCCTTTGGTAGCAGTAGCTATGCCACTATACACAACTATACTTACTAGGTAGGTATAACATTGGGTTGTGGGTCAGATAGGCAGTCGTTCTAGGTAAAATAATGGTATTCAGCTGCATCCGGTTAGACTGGACGCTGACCCCAACAAAGTTGGGAAAAAGCAAGTCAGATGATGACTAGGTTCAACACACATTTGGATAAATGGTATCTTGGGAAATAACGTCTTTAATTCTATAAAACATGTAATTGGTACTATTCTCAGATTTCGTGACGTAGGCAGTCCTAATTTGATTTATCAGAATATGCTATTTATTATTTTATTGATATATAATCCTACGGTCACATTGTCGTTTGTCGCGGTATCGCGAACTTCATATCGCACGCTCTATTTCGTACATATCTCGACGTCTCGATGTGCAGACGCCAGCACATCAAGCTACCCCAATTTGCCAAATTTCTTTGATAGATTTTCAACTTTATTACATAAGTTTAAGGATCATGTTCAATTGGGAAAATTTTACAGATTGGGGTAGCTTGATGTGCTGGCGTCCGTACAACAGGGAGAGCGCTGCTTGTAGTTCGAGATTATCTTACGCGACAGTGAAGCCGTTATTTCATCTCCACTGCTCTCAAAACGGCGAAGGAAAACGTCGTCATGTCCTAGAACAAAAACATCGAAGATGTGCATGACATCTACCAACCCGCACTGTGCCCGCGTGGTGGATTATGGCCCACACGCACTCGCAGAGACGAGGCCTGCGTCCTAGCAGTGGAAACATTATAGGCTGACAAATGATTCATAATGGTGAAGTTTTGGATGTCAAAATTTGTTGAGGGTAGCTTGATGCTTACTTGGTAAAAAAATCTTAAAAAAAAAACGACTTCCAAAAAAAAACTACAAAGTGAAAAAAACTTTAATTTCGGAAGGCGGTGACAAGAAATTAATAAAATACATATCCAAAGTCACCGACTTCCGAAATGAAAGTTATTTTTCACTTTCTAGTGTTTTTTGGAAGACGATTGTTTTTTTTTTTTTGAAAAAAGTTTTTATTTTTCACTTTTTAGCTATAGTACCTACCCCACAGCAATTCGAAATTTCATCATCCTTAATTGGGGTCGAAACAATGCATATATACACGGTGGAGCACACGGTGGCGGTCTGCCCGGCTTGGGCGGAGCACCGCCGCGCCGTGTCCTCGTGGAGGCGATCGGCGGCGGCGATCTCTCGCGTCCGGCCCTGGTCCAGGCCATGGTACGGAGCGAGAGGGCATGGGGAGCCGTCACCTCCTTCAGCGAAGCAGTAAAGCTCGCGAAGAGGGAGGCGGCGCACGTGAGGGAGAGGCAGCATATGCGCTTTCGCGACCCTAGCCGCCGCAGGATACGAAGACGCCCTGGGCGTCGGGAATCCCGGGCCGATCTCCGGCCACCGTAGGCATGGGCTTGCGGATGGCGAGTAATGGGTAGCTCGCTGACCGGTAAGGACCAAGCCCAAGTATGCTCCATTTAAATCTTTCTACAACGCAGCTGTTGATTCTTGGCTGCTTCGTAACCCAGGCCAAATGCTGACAATATATCACGTAGCTGAATGTGTTGGACAAGCTTATTTAAAAGCAATGACGCCTATAAATATCACAAATGCTTTTAGAAAATGTGGGATTCATCCATTCGACGACTCGATCTTCACAGATGTAGATTTTTTGCCAAGTTCTGTCACAGATAGACCTGATCCAGAATTAACGATTTCTGAACCAACTGAAGAACAAGATCCTCGTGCCTGTGCCTCACCATCACTCTTAGAAATGACTCAGGATAATTCAGAAATTATATCATCCCTTTTTGATGCTCAGGAAAAAACACCAAACCACGATGTTAATTGCTCGGTCACAGACACTGCTCCACAGAAACCTTTATATGTCCCATCGATTGCTACAAGTGACATCGCTGCTCAACTACAAAAATATGATAATCAACTGGATATACCGTCGACATCTAGAGGACATGGAACGTTCATATCGCCAAGTATGGTTAGGCCACCAATCAAAGCTGGACCACGTAAAATCAGGAAGCGCAGAAACCTAGGAAAAAGCATGATCGCAACTGATACTCATGAAAAGAATGAAATAGAAAACAAGAAAAAGAAATGCACTAAAAACGTGAAAAAAAGAGATATTTTCAAAGGGAAAAAAACAACTTCAATCGATTGCGATAGTAATAGTACGACCGATGAAGAGATTTTCATAGCTAGTGGTTCCTCTTCGGGAGGAGAAGATTTTATTAGTGATGAGGAAGAAGGAGAAATAATTTTAACTGAAAATTTCTTGCCTTTACCTCGGGACCCAAAAGTAGGAGATTATGTATTAATTTTACTTGAAACAGAGAAGAAAAATAAATTATTTTATATTGCTAGGATTATAGAAGAACCTGATGAAAATGACTGTGATTATTATGTGTCGTTTTTAAAATTAAAAAGTAAAGTGTATCATAAGTTTTCCGAGCCTCTTGAACCAGATTGTGCAGGAGTCCGGAAAACTGATATCAAATATATTTTGCCTAAACCAAAAGTGGATGGAAGCAGTCGTCGCCAAACGACGTTTAAATTCCCCGTCAATATTTCACTTCTGAAGTTCACTTATTAGGTTTTTTATTTAAAAATTATTAGGATTTTTTTTATTGAGGCTGTTACCGCAACTTTGAGACTGATTTTATAGTAGGGTAGCTAATATGTTGATTACATGGATCTCAATTAATAAAAACTGCTTTCATTGTTTTTTTTTTAGAATATTATATTTTGTGTTACATTACTGTTCTACAGTAAAGGTTTTGTATACCAACTTAACAATTATTTCTAAATACATGTGCTGTGTATGTTATCGTGATTAAGTTATATTTCTTGTTTTTTCTTGACATTATAAGCAATAAACCTTCTTGAATAAATGAAAAAAACTTTGTTTTAATGATGAATTTTTGATTGATGGCCGATTTACCCCAATTATTCCGGTTAAAATATAACTTAACTTCGTTTTATTCTGATATGGTTCACTGTGCCCAACGGTGGTTCACTGTGAACTTCATCATGGTTCAGTGTGTACCAAAGAGTGTACACAGTGAACCAATTCCCATTTTTTTTTAAACACTTAATAATGTCTAACCTGTCAGTTTTTGAGCTTAAATTTGTAAAGAAACCTTAAGTCCATTAGACACTAAATGGTATGTATGAGAAAAGAAAACGATAACTTTGAATTTGAGTACATGACACAACTTTGAATTTTTTGTGGTTCACTGTTGCCCACCTGACCCTACGGGCTACTGAAGGAACACGGGTAGGTTTTAGTCAGTAAAAGTCTGACACGCCCTCCTGCTCCACCCAGAGCGGGAGAAGTTATTTGATGATTTCCCACCCAAAAAAAAAAAAAAAAAACAATGCATATATACGCTATAGCAGAAATCTCGGTTAATTTGCTGTCATATTTCGAAGAGTTCCGTCGTCTGTCTCTGAAACGCATCATCCGATCTATATGAAATTTAAATGGAACCATTTCGCAATAAACCCCTTTCGAACAAAAAAATAATTTTGCAAATCGGTCTTATGACGGAGTTATGCCCGAACCTCCACCTAACTCCTAACCATTAGGGAGTTGTACCTTCCTTCATCAGCTCAGCGTCATGAGATGATGATAACCATTCGCAAATGTCTCAATAGCTTTAGAAAATAAATGAAAAACATTGTTAATACCTGTAAAATTTGAGGGTTGCCCTGGATTTCCCTGGGATTCCATCATCAGATCCTGACTTGGTACCAATGGGACCACCTCGGGAGTATACTCTTTCAAATAAAATTTTTTTTTTGAGAATCGGTCCACAAATGGGGGAGAAATCGGGGAACACGCATAAAAAAATACGGTCGGTGGAACAAATAACCTCCTCCTTTTTAACAAGTCGGTTAATAATATCGTTCGATTAGGTACCTCAGTTACAGAACAAAATATGAGGGTCTAACTCATTCAATTAATCTATAAACTAGCTTTGGCCAGCGGCTCCGTCCGCATGGCTGTCGGTTATCGTAGCCTATGTCCTTCTCCATATCCCAGACTATATCTCCGCCAAATGTCATGACGACCGGTTCAGCGGTTTTGGCGTGAAAGCGTGACAGTTATTTTCGCATTTATAACGTAAAGAAGTAGGTATTGAAGAATGCCGATTTTCGTGTTTCTGCGCTGGTTCTTGCAACCATTCCATACGCATCCGTGCCGAATTGAACATCAATTCACTAACTCGAACTCACTAACCCGAAACCCGAAAATGTTGACAGTCTCAACCAAATAGACGAACGCTATGTTTCCGACTACTTTTTCGACTCGGCTCGACTCGACTCGGAGCCTGTCGAGTGGTTGTGAACTGATCTTCTGGTCGAATAAGAAACTTCCTGTTTTAGAAGTTTCAAAAGAATGGTTTATGCCACTAAGGATCTATTCTATGCCCTTTCTATAAATAATGTAGATGTCAAGACGTACAACTTTGCATAAGAACATGACGTCAATTTACTTAGTTAAAATTGAATATATCTACTTAATTATGTATGTAAAGAAACTTCCTGTTTTAGAAGTTTCAAAAGAATGGTTTATGCCACTAAGGATCTATTCTATGCCCTTTCTATAAATAATGTAGATGTCAAGACGTACAACTTTGCATAAGAACATGACGTCAATTTACTTAGTTAAAATTGAATATATCTACTTAATTATGTATGTAGGTACCTACGCAGAAATCCGCAAATTACTATCAGTTCTTAGTAGGTAAATAGTAGTGCCACGCTTCAAATTTAATTATTACGAGCGCAAACAAAAGATAATTATTGGTCTGCGTGTAGTTTCTAGAATTTTGTGTCATTTTTCTTCGGAACTTAATTCAGGTATAAATTGATTCATTCATTAAAAATTTAAAAAACCCCTGACCCTAACAAAAACTCTAAAAATTAAAAATAATAATATTTATAGGCCTTTTAAGATGAAGGTAATATTTTGATCAAGGCATTGTAAAGGCGGGGGACGGCTAATGAAAATGCTAGGCCTCTGTTTGGCGTTTGCATTGACCGTCCCCCTCTACAAAGTTGACCAATGCAGCCGTCACCTCCTTCTGCAAAGCAGTAATGCTCGCGAAGAGGGAGGCGGCGCACGTGAGGGAGAGGCAGTTTATGCGCCCTCACGGCCCTAGCCTCCGCAGGAGACGCCCTGGGCGTCGGGAATTCCAGGCTGATTCCTGGCCACCGTAGGCGTGGGCTTGCGGACGGCGAGTAATGGGTAGCTCGCTGTCCGGTAAGGGCCAAGCCCAGGTCGACGGCGCGTTGTGTTCCAGGCGCGCCTCAAAGAGATGTCAGCACAACCTGATGGGGCCCGCCAGGGCCGATGCCTGCCAGGGGTGCGGGTTGTTCGAAAGAGATACCGCAGCCGCTGGCATACAGGCTACTGAGGGCACACGGGTGGGTTTTTGTCAGTAAAAGTCTGACACGCCCTCCTGCTCCACCCAGAGCGGGAGAAGTTATTTGATGATTTACCACCCAAAAAAACAACAGTTTGAACTGATATCCAATTAATTTAGAAATTCCTAATTGCTTCTGGTCGTGGGATTGGTCGCACCTGGTAATGGAGCCAGCCATAAATTACGTCACACGTTAAGGCGGAGGGAGGGGGTCAACGAAATGTGACACTGTGTGACAAGGGACAGGGGGTCAAAAGCTTTGTGACGTCACATGTTAAAATCTGAAATACTAAAAAAATCAGCTGTTCCTTACATTTATGTTCGTATAACTCATCAAAATGTAGGGAACAGCTAGCTAAAAGTTGTTCATAACGATGAGTATAATGACCTCTTAAGAGGTTATTGGTGTTTTTCCAATAACCCTTTATCATGTTAACCAAAAACTGAAAAATATTAATTAATAGATCTATATTTATAAGGCTTCTTCCATTTATCAAAAAAGACGTGACTTTATAATTGCTTTTGTTATGGATTATTTTTAATTAAAATTGAAAAAAAAAAATTGAAAATCTGCTGTTTAAATTAAAGGACATTGACCAAAATCAATATCGCTTTAAAGGATAAGAGTATGGCCATAAAAATATACTCA
Source organism: Polymixis flavicincta (assembly GCA_949987655.1). NCBI lineage: Eukaryota > Metazoa > Arthropoda > Insecta > Lepidoptera > Noctuidae > Polymixis > Polymixis flavicincta. Next base: position 6,292,025 of record OX465195.1, on the reverse strand, counting down.
TAAATTATAAAATATTTTTTTAACTTTTCTCAGTTCCCATTATCGAAATCGTGTGTGGGGTTAATATTTTGTATTTAATTAGTGATTTATTTGATTTTATTGCACTTATTTTTAAATGGCGTATTTTAGTGCAATGGTGTTGCCAATTTCAAGAACCTCCCCCTAAGCGGTCTTAACGGATACTCTAAGGCAGGGATGGCAAACCACTGGCACGCGTGCCTTTGGTGGCACGCAACAAAATAATTTTGGCACGGCAAGTCACAGTAACAAACATAGAAATCTGAGCGTGATCATTTCATCTTCATAGGCCTGAGTCGTTACTTTCAGAAACCGCACCAATGTCGCATGATTCCAGTTATGCTTGCATTCTGCTAAAAGCAATATATGAACCTACTACCAGCCAGCAGAAGTTGCACTAATTTGTTCTTTCATATAAATAATGTGGTATGATGTTGGTTACTGTATAATAGTACAAGTCTATTTCTGTTTGCTAATAAAGGTAGGTACCTATTATTGTGAAAGTATTTAGCCTTTTTCTAGTAGTCAATAAGTCAAGATTATTTGTTGGCACGTCAATTGCATATTTTTTCTATTTTTTTCGGAAAAATGGCTCTGAGAGGTTAGAGGCTTGCCATCTCTGGTCTAAGGGCAGACACAAGAAATGTCTTAACTGAAATTATTTTTAAATCTCAGCCTTTTAAATATAGTTTCAACTATGACATTTTTCCTCATTTTTTTTTATTTGCTTTAACAAATATTATTTTAGTGATTAAAAATATTTCTTTATTTTACAAATCACTAAAGGTCAGGGTGATTTAGATTAATTGTCGGTAACACTGTCATAAGCAATGTGAAAATTGAATTGTCAAAAGTGTCACTGACAAATTGTCGGCGGTCGGCAGCGAATTTTGTTGTAACTTATGCGTTGATAGTTATTGTTTGTTGTGCTATTATATAACTTCTCATTGCGTTGAGTTCGTGTCCAGTCGAGTCTTCGGATTCCTGCACGACAAAAACTCTTTTGAAGACCATTGTACTATTTCTGTGCTGGTGGTGTGGTTTGTGTAGAACGTTTTTGCGATTACGGTCTGTGTCCTCTGTGCAGTAAATCACCAACTATTTTGTTAAAAAGGTCACGCTGCGTAAATTGTTCCCTTTCTTTGATACATCCCCTACCCCGTCGTCAAGTCGGGGATGCAATGGATGTAATGTTAAGAATTTTACGATCCTGGATTACTCCAGCAACGGTTAGTATCTCCTGTTTATTCAGTTATGTTACAATTTGTTAGAATACACATACTTTTTAGATGTGTGTGCAATGGTAAATGGGTACATTGTGTTATATTATCATTAATATTGTATTGATAATAAAGATAATACTTAGAAACGGTTGTCCAAGCCTTTTAGCACTGTTTTCATGTAAATGCATCATGATGAGATAAAAGCCACCAGTTATACTTTTCCTAGTTTGATTCGATTTTCTTTTAATTTTGCCTGTCTGCGGCAATAATGTATATTTTCTATTAAACTAATCTAAGATTTGATCTTATCAGAATATATATCTATTATTTTTATTTTTAGATGTCAGTGGAGGATGTTCTTTGTCAAAAATGTTTTACCGTACTAGAAAGAGCATCTTAACTTGTCAAGTGGATCAACAATTGTACGAGCATATGGACATCAACAAGTGTGCTTTGTCTGTGGATCGTCCATATTAAGAGCTAAGACACACAAACTGTCAATTGATAGCCTTGAAGGAAATATAATGTCGTGCATACCTACTCAACAGGTATATATCCTTTTAATAACACTTATCTATTCTTTTAATACCATTTTGTGGTATCTTAGTTGGGCTCGATTTAGGTCTGTTGAGCCGCCGGCTCCATTTTTAGACGATATATTTTTATGAATATGACGATACTTAATATGGACCAATAAAACTATTCCATTCCTATATTCAAGCATTTTTATTTTCTACTTCCTATGCTAAAAGTCACCCAAAGGACAATGGAGAGGGCTGTGCTTGGAGTTTCCCTACGTGATCGAATCATGAATGAAGAGATCCGCAGGAGAACCAAAACAACCGACATAGCCCGGAGAATTGCCAAACTTAACTGGCAGTGGCAGGGCACATTGCTCGCAGACCAGATGGCCGGTGGGGCCGGAAAGTTCTGGAGTCCTATCACATGGTGGACCGATGACGTTGTGAAGACCGCTGGAATACGTTGGATGCGGGAAGCATAGAACCAGTCGAAGTGGCGGAGTTTGGGGGAGGCCAATGTCCAGCAGTGGATGTCGTTCAACTGAAATAATGATGATGCAAACCTACACTTAGCATGATTTACCTATGTAATATGATTTGTTTGGGGTCACTCATTGGTTTGTTCGAACTATTCTATGCTGTCGTTAGTGAATTCAAATCATATTGTTGTAAAGGACTGTTTTTATTGGTGAAAGGTTTGTTACAAAACTAACCTCAAAACTGAACAGAAAATCAAAGAACTACTTAAACCCTACAAAATACATGGATAATTTTTATTTCATTTGAAAGTACGACATCAGCCTTCTTTTACATCCAATTTATGCTATCATACAAAAATATTTGATGCGCAACGGCGGTCCATAGCAAAATGGGCAATCTCTTTTTACTTCTAAATATAAATTTAAAAATTATGTGACGTCACACAAGGGGGAAGGGGTTTTCACAAGTGTGACCAGCACCCTAATTGCGTAACTCACGATTCATCATAATCTGTATCGTTTTGAAACGGATTGTTAAACCATTGCTTCATATGTTCGAAAAATGTGTCTGTTCGACAACATAAATAACGCAATGAATATTGTTTAACTGTGAAGACGAAACCAATTATGATCAATCGTGAGTTACGCAATTAGGGTGCTGGTAATGGGGCCATCCATAAATTACGTCACACGTTAAGGCGGAGGGAGGGGTCAACGAAATGTGACACTGTGTGACAAGGGACAGGGGGTCAATAGCTTCGTGACATCACAGAATATACTGCACACCGGTTTATTTTGATCCATATTTGTCATCACTTTGTGTAAAAATCATAGATTGCCATGTTAATTGTTTTTTTCTCTCTGAAACCTTTTTGTTCATTGCAGGGGATCTTATTGTGTTCTAAATACGAGTTGAGTTGTTTATGAAATTTTACTTCTAAATATAAAATTGAAAAATATGTGACGCCACATATGTGAAACCCCCTCCGTTTCACAAGTGTGACCACCTGTGACAAGGACCGCTGGGGGTCAAAACCATAAAATTTGTGTGACGTAATTTATGGATGGCCCCTAATGGGGACTAGGGATGACGGCCTGATACCAGTTGGGGTTTCATGCGAATGTAAGTGGTATCTCCTGGCCCCCTGATTCATGGTAAGGGTAAGAACCGTGGGTTCTTAGTAGGAGTCCAAAATAAACTCTTGTTCTGGTATTCATGAGGATTTCCAAAACAAAAAATAGGCTGCCTGTTAACTTAATTCTTAGACAAAAACTTCTTTAATAATTGAATTATTTTTCGATTTAGTGTAGTTTCGATGGCTAACACTGCAGTCTGATATTTTAAATCATGTTGCTTTATTTCTTACATCATCTTTGTAAATACATAATTTATTTGTAAACATTTTTTTTTATTGGCACAGAACTATTTATATTTTAAGTAATTTGTCTGGAAAGATGAATGCAATAAATCTACATCTGTATATTACTAATAAAGCAGAGGAGTTACTTTGTTCGTTTGTTTGAACGCGCTTCTTCATCGTCGTTTCAGAATTGTGCCACTTACACTGCAGGAGTTATTGCAAAGAGAGCACGACAAGAGGTGTGCAAAGTTTAAGATGTGGCTCCACAATCACACTGCACCTCATCGGAGTACCTACACCTGACCAAGTTGTGTCGGCAGCGGCCCACCTGGCTTCTTAGTCGATTAAGAGATTTGAACGTGCAAAATGTCTCAAAAAACCGGTCGGATTTAATTTGCGATAGCAACCTTTTTTTAAAAAAAAAAAGTAGAAAAAAAGCGTGGGGTGCATGGTGTCAATAGTTATAAATATTTTATTAACAGATATGAGTAGAGTGATTATCATTTTGATAATATCTTAAAATGCAACCAACGCCTTTTTTTTAATATTTTTTTTAATTCACACTATTATTAATTTATATTTATTGAAATTTTTAACACTATTCTTAATTTAAATTTATTTTCTTTTTTTTAGTTCGGTTTTCTATAAAAGCGTGTTTTTTAAACTATTATTTATTTTCTACTTTTTAGTTTGGTTTATTTATAAAAGCGTGATTTTTTAGTTTTTTAAACTATTTGTTTTGTAGAATAAAATTCTCCTTAGTATTCGAAAATTTGTCAATATTAGAGAAATCGGCTAAAGATAATTATTGGAAATTAAAATTAACATCAAGTCCTGTCTTATCGACTGTAGAGAAAAATTATAAAAAAATAAAATAAAATTTCTTACCTTATCGACATAAATTAACAAAAATCATATTTTGCAAATTGAAAAATGGAATAATTTTATCAAATTAGAGTATTGTCATCGGTCCGCGATAAATCTACAAAGTTTGAACAAAATCTGGCCGTTTAAAGTGGGTCAAAATCGCGCCCAAAGAAGTCGGTTACAAACATACATACAGGTGAAGCTAATAAAAAGCGTGTAAAAAGCGCGTGCAGGCGATGCGATGCGACGGGGTGAGTCGGGGAACAAGAAACTCCACACGGATGAAGTTGCGGGCAGAAGCTAGTTTAAAGATGAAACTAGCTCCAACAGTAGACATCTGCCGGCTGAGATGATAATACGTTTTGAGCGCAATAACGAAGACCGGTTTGGTAATAATAATAACCGGATTGTTAATAATAACGGTTTGATTACACTAATAATAGACAGCTCAGTTCGGTCGAGATAATAACGTCGAGGGACTTATAAAAACTTGATTAGTTTTCATAAAAAATACCTACTTCGTTCAAGTTTAAATGAGGTGTTACGTTTTTGGGGTTTTTTTTTTGTTGCAAATATCCAGTGTAACAGGCTTTTTAATAAAATGAAAAAAAGATTTTGTGTTGCTCGTAGCAAGTTCAGATCGTGAAATCATAAAAAATAACCGGCTCCGTTCATTCCTCATGTTTTGAGTCAAACTACACAATTACAAATGCTTGCAGTGACTGGATTGCCCCACTCAAGTTTGTGGTTGTTTCATCAAAATACCATTTCAGGCATTAATCTACATTGTCCTGACCAAGATTATGTCTTGAGTTTAAAAAACACTTCGACCTATGAGTTTGTTTCGATAGATCTAGTGTGTCGTAAAGCGAGTACAGATCGCGGCACGTAACGTGAACCAAAATGTCGGAGTTTGTTTCAACTTACGTGCCGCGATCTGTACCTTTATTTCCAAACTTCAGTACACATTACATCAATGACTATGCTAGAAGGTGACCGCAATCTTTTCCCGTACGACGCTCTTACCTTCTGTTGTTTGTTCTGAATTTGGTTCAACTTACGTGCCGCGATCTATAAACCGTGTCACGCTTGGTTTGTATGGAAAGTGTTGATACTGGTTCCTCTAGCAGCTACCTCTGAGGTGTCGCCGGACTTAGTGACTAAAACAGGGCGCCAATAAAACAATTAAGTAAATATTATCTTATTCTTTTAGTTATCCAAAATCTTCAACATCATTGACTCTAGATTTCCCTTCGACATATTCTCTGTGACCTTCCACTAGTATTCTTCCAACAGCTTTGACTAGCCTTACTTTGAATCTAGATACTCTTTCATTATCATCATAGTCTAGGGTTTTCACATCTCTTTCGATATAGTATTCAAAAGTCTTCCATAGCATTTCGCGTGCTTTTAATATGCTGTCTGCTTGGCTGAAACAAAAGAAATGAAGTTGTAATAAAGTCATTTTAATCATCCCTAAATTTTTTAATAAACTGTCGCATTCTATCATCATACGATAGGCTTTCCAATCTTAAGGTATTGTTATACCAAATTTCAACATAATACTGGTTTCTGTCAAAAAGGTTCCTCTGGCAGCAGAGTCAGGTAATGAAGGTATAGTTGAGTGGGACAAGTTTAAACAGACTCAATTTGATAGTCCAAGAGGCGAACTTCCTCTGAAGACTAAAGGTGTAATGTCAGGTCAAAATTTTAACAAGGTACTATATGTAGTTTCCAAAGATGTAAACAACAATGGCTGCACGAAACTGTCTATAGGTTAGTGAGGCGTTGTATGAATTTTAAGTTGGTAGTACAGTACCGAGGTTATTATTAGTTCAACATCAGCGTTTTTTTTTATTGAATTATAATCAGTAACTTTCAAATTTAAAGCATATATTTTATGTATAAGACATACTTTTCAGCTTCCGACTACCCGTTACGACTGACAAAGATCTTCGAATGACAGCCGGGATTTAACCACGAGCCCTACTTTCTAATCGAAATCAATTTTATTATTGTAATATCTTCGAAATCTGTTCATGGTTGTGTAACTATGAAAACGTACCAAACATTCAGAATAATATTTCCTTATTTTTATATTAGCGTGGAGATTGAACAAGCATATAATCGAGCTAATACTATAGGTACAGGCCAGGGAAATGAATTGATAAGCAAATTGACACCCTACTTTAATTTGCCGTGTTATAGTTTCATCTTCTTAGCGTGTCGATATCAATCTAAATACAGTCAGCTCAAAATTTAGCTACGAGCTTGGCACTTTCAGCAGCGTCCATTAATTGCTGTAGCGTGCATACAGTAACTCCTGTAGCGTGCACACAACAGGACACGCTGGACATGATACTAAGTTTTAAATATTTCATATAAATATTAAAGAATGACCGTTGTGATTTGAATTATTGGATCTTTCGGTTCTCCACAAAATGGTTGAGCTGGATGGTGCTGATCCAAGCGTCATGTTCGTGAACGGGCGCCGGCGGTTGATATTGGTTATCTCCAGGGCAACTTTTACTGTTATATTAGGAATTGTTCCGTATTTGTTTAAAAACAATCTCACTTAAAGAAGAAACAAGAATGATGTACAGAGGCCAGCACATCAAGCTACCCCAATCTGTTAAATTTCTTTGATAGTTTTTCAACTTTATCACAAAGGAATAAGGTTCATGTTCAATTGATAGTTTGGGATAGCTGAGACCTGCTGGCGTCTGTACCCAGGATTTTTTAACATGTTGAATTAAAATAGTGTTTTTGGAGTTTCTTCTCCATAGAGATCGTTAAGGAATGGGCTTCAAAATTCTGACTAATTGACCGACTTTTTACTACTTCTAAAGTGCCTAATGCTTTGAGTTTAATTATCCGGACAATTTAAGTTGATACAATAGACCATTTCAGACACCAATCCACATGGTCTTCACATGATCTGACCAAGATTATGTGAAGGACTTTAAAAGAGACTGTGACCTCTGAGTTTGTTTCGATCTTTCTTCTCAGATTAGTCAGATAGGAAACGCCGACCTCATCTAGTTTAAAAAAAATTGATTGACGTGTAAAAGTGTTTGTACAAACCTACTTACAGAAATAAAATCATTTATCATTTATTAGTCATTTTGCTTAGCTATTAATTTCTCTGACTTTACATTTGCATGATTATCAGGGTCATTGGTAACAATAGTCCTATCAGCGATTGTGAAGCGATTCAAGCGAACGAACATGGTAACGTCACAAGTTTATGTGACGTAATCCTAACTATGAAGATCCTTGTTCAGTGTGTCTTTGAGAATCTTATTATGATGTTTGGATGTTTGTTACTCAATCGCGCAAAAACAGCTGAATGGATTTGGATGAAATTTGGGATACAGATAGTTTATAATCTGGATTAACACATAGGATCGTTTTTATCCCGGTAATACGTTCCCGTGGGATAATATCCGACCTCTACGAGGGCAAAGCCGCGGGCAAAAGCTAGTCTATACTAATAATATTAAGAGGAAATATTTAATTTGAAAAATCTTTCACTGTTGGGAAGCTACACTATTCCCGGGTGACATAGGCTATATTTTATCCCCGTATTCCCACGGGAACGGGAACTACGCGGGTGAAACCGCGGAGCGCTGCTAGTACAAAATAAACGCAAGGTTTTAATGTGAAGCTAATAAGCTCGTGCGCGTCTTTTCCTCATAAGTCGCTTATCAAAACCGGTCATAATAAATTTAGGATACCGATACTGGTATTTCCCAGTTGGTTTTCTCAGGTCAGCTGTTAGTCATAAACTTTCGAAAACGAATCGAATTGATTATATAGCGCAGTGCACGTGCATTTCAATATGTGAATTCTACCATGCAATGACGTGTATTTTACAATTACAATACAATGACTTGTATTTATACAGTATGACGTAATTTTAATTTGGCATCATTACCTCCAGAAACCTGCATTGGGCCCGCGTGCTGGATTATGACCCTCTCTCTCATTGGCATTAAATGTTTAGTTTGTCCAATCTCATCATCATCACCATTTCACCAGAAAAACGTCCACTGGTCCAGCAGTGGACGTTTTTCTGCTGAAATTAATCTTTCAATAAATCTGGATCTTTGACAGTCGTTACAGGTCGTCAGAATCCAGTGGGTCAGACAACCAGTCTTCCCAAGGGGTATCAATAAGTAGATAACTGGGTTGTGGAGGTCACAAAGGCAGTCGCTCCATGTAAAATCCTGGTATTCAGTTGCATCCAGTTATTAAGCATATAGTTGGGAAAACGGCTAGGCAAATGATGAGATGATGAAAGTGGAAACGTCTCTTCCTCTCACAAACAGGACGCCTGTTTCCACGCAGTTGAAACATAGGCTGATTCATCATCATCATCATTTCAGCCTAAAGACGTCCACTGCTGGACATAGGCCTCCCCCAAAAGGGGGCTTTTGCCATAATCGCCACGCTTGGCAGACGGGTTGGCGATCGCAGTTTGGTGGTAAAATGCATAGAGACCTCTGCTACCCATTCTCCAATAAGTCCCTTAGTCGCCTTCTACGACACCCACGGGAAGAAATGGGATGGTGCTATTCTTTTACGTCCGGGACCACAAGGAACAAAATGTCTAATCTATAGATTGAAATTTATAGTGATTGTGCCCAACGCTGCTACGTGCTTTTAATCAATTATTCATTTCTAAACCCAAATGTTAATCCCAAGTATGGTGGGCACGTACGTAAAGGGAAATGAGGAAAAATAAAATCCAGGGATATCCAACGTGCGAAATCAAATACGGACGAAAGTACTCAAAAACTATTTACTACTTCTACGACTGATCGGATTTGACCATACCCTGAGTTAGGACATAGGATACTTTTAATTACGGTAGTACATTCCCGTGAGATTATTTCCGGCATCCACACTGGCGAAGCCGCGAGCAAAAGCTTAGTGGATTATATATTTTGCGTCCAGCTGTGCTGGCTGAATCGTGCCGACCCGAACAAATCTAGCACGCCCAGCACCCTAATTGCGTAACTCACGATTCATCATAATCTGTATCGTTTTGGAACGGATTGTTAAACCATTGCTTCATATGTTCGAAAAATGTGTCTGTTCGACAACATAAATAACGCAATGAATATTGTCTAACTGTGAAGACGAAACCAATTATGATCAATCGTGAGTTACGCAATTAGGGTGCAGATAAGGGTCTTATCACTATAAAATTATAAGTTTTTGTTTTCAGCACATATAGGAAAAGTTTTTATCTAGTACGCAAATTGTAACCACGAATTTAGCATATCATTCTAGAACCCCTAGCGCAGAAATTTTTCGCCGGATACACAAAAAAAAAATCTGCTGTTCCGTACATTTTGACCGCGTAGGTATTGCACTTTTCTATGAAACAGCTGATTTTGTTTTGTACAACCGGCGAAAAATTTCTAGGCTAGGGGTTCTAGAATGATATGCTGAATTCATGGTTAAAATTTGCGCACTGGATAAAAACTTACCCTGTAGAGGGCGGTGTCTCCCCTTGATGCTGATTTATTGATGTTATCATCATCTGTTGATAACGGACAATGACTTACATACTTCTTTTTCTTAGCGTATCGATGGCAAAAAAAAAAAAACAAACATCTTTGGCCCAAAATTCAGCTGCGCGAACTCTGCTCACTGACGCAGTCATAAGATCGTCAAGTGCACAAGTAACATGCAGCGCAAAATATAAGGTGAACCATTGTATGTGGGGAGGTGCCGTAAACGCATTTGAGATCCTGAGCCGTCCGTGAACCCGCATCTGTGAAGATTGTCTTTGCTCCGGCCGATTTCGCTTCGAATTCTATAAGTCTACGTACTGATTTCTAAACACTAACCCCCCTTATTACAAAATAAGGTTTTTATTTTGGATCAGGTTTAAACCACCAAGCCCTTTTTTGAATTAAGAACCCATTCTTTATTAACCGCCGACGCAAAAACTACGTGGTGTTATTGTTACAGACACTTATTGATGGATTGTGTTCGGTATGAGTCTCGGAGAAATGATCTGTTTGGGACCTTAAGGTTGAACCGACTTGATATGGGCACATTTCATAAAATTCTGTGCCAACAAAATAGTGATGATGCGAAGAGTCTGTTCAGGTTCATGGCACAAATGTAATGAGAAGCATTGTATTTAGGGTACGATGGGACTGTTAAACGCATTGCGGTTATAAAAGTCCCTAATTAAACAAAGATAAAAAAAAAAATGTTACAGAAATGCAGTTCTTTATACAAAACTGACAACTTAGTCCGGTGCTAAGTTGTCATTTTAATGAACTTTACCTAAATCGAAATGCAAAAACTGGCTCAGAGCTTTAGGCTAGAACTAAAGTTAGGTCGCAATATGTAATAACAGGCAAGGTATAACAGACAATGGCTTAGCAGCAATAACCCAACAAGGCTCGGATTGACGTATAGTATAAGAGGGCTCAAGGATCTTTAACATATTAGTAAGTCAGACGTCACAAACAAGGCAAGTTATATTTTTTAATCGCAAATGACGCAGATTGCGTCATTTATCAAACCAGAAAAACAAGATGATAGCGACAGGAACCATACGTGCTTTTAATCAAGTATTCATTTCTGAACTCAATGTTTATATCATGTAGGAAACGTAAGGCGTAAAGGGAAATGAGGCAAAAAAAAATACCGGGGTTATCCAACGTGCGAGATCGAATACGGACGTGAGTACCGAATAGTGATGTGCCGTGGGAACATTCCCGTTCCCAGTAAATTCCCAACGGGAATGTTCCCATGTGCCCGGGAACATTCCCAGTTAGTGGGAACACTAACACAAAAGTTAAAGATTTTTTCTTTTTTTAACTTTTTAGATTAGGTTTCTTATCGCATGTTTAAAATAATAAAAGATAGAAATTAAATGCATATCTTTTACACCCACAATGTGTTACTGAGAATTTTCGACATTTAATTGATGTAGTTGGAGAGTTAAACTGATAACAAAAAAACTATCCTTTCAACTGTGCAGGTGTGATGCTAATTTTGAGAAATGTTATTTACTTATCCTTTGTGCATGATTTATGGCTCCAACTAACCGGGGCGGGTCGGCGTAACAAACAATCCAGACTGTAGAGACATCCCAACAAATTGGCCGCTCAACTCACAATACCAGCTTGTGTCAGCAGACTTAAAAGACGCAACATCCTACAATTGGATAACTTGGAGAGAGCTTCGTTATTCATATGAAAGTTGCTCCTGATGAGGAATAACTCTTCCCTGCCAGACCTTCCTACAACTCATCTGCTCATAGTTTTTAAAAACTGATTGCAAGATAAAACACAAAAAAAATAAAAGAATAATGTATTCTACCAGTCTATTTAAATAACGTTTCAAAATATTGTACATAATCTCTGAACGACGGGTTGCGGGTTGTTCGTGGAAACTGTCCATACGGTCGGGTCTAAGTTTTTCAAGGCCCATCGTATCAATAAAAATAAGAGGCTCTCTGATCCTACTTTGCAGCTCATGAAGGAGAGGCGCGAGATGGTCCTGCAGTCTTCAGACGATGCGCTTGAGTATCGGCAGTTTAACAGACAGATCTTTAAGTCCTTGAAAAGCGACCTCCGCCGCTTTAATACAGAATGTTTTAAAGACGCAATAGAACGGAATAAAGGCTCCAAGGTCTTTGCTAGGGATCTGTCTATTGGGCAGAGTCAGCTTACGAAACTGAAGACCGATGAAGGCAGGATCGTATCCACCAAGCCTGAGCTGTTGAGAGAGATTGAGAGATTCTATGGACAGTTAGACAAGTCAACAAGAAACCCCGTTACGAATCTGGCAAACGACCCAAGGGCTAGATTGACCCGACAGTATACTGAAGACATCCCGGACGTCAGCTTGTATGAGATTAGGGTGGCTCTGAAGCAGCTTTAAAAACAACAAGGCGCCGGGTGATGACAGAATCACAGTTGAACTCCTAAAGGCCGGCGGGAAACCCGTTCTTAAGGCCCTCCAGAAGCTGTTTGATTCCGTCATACTCGAGGGCAAAACGCCACATGGAACAGAGGTGTGGTGGTACTTTTCTTTAAGAAGGGTGACAATGCCCTTCATAAGAATTATAGGCCCATCTCACTTCTATGCCATGTGTACAAGCTGTTCTCCGAAGTCATCACAAACTGTCTAGCGCGCAGGTTTGACGACTTCCAGCCTCCCGAACAAGCCGGGTTCCGTAAAGGCTTTAGCACAGTAGACCACACACATACGCTGCGGCAGGTTATATAGAAGACCGAAGAGTATAATCTGCCTCTCTGTTTAGAGTTCGTGGACTACTAAAAAGCCTTTGATTTGATCGCGACGTGGGCTGTACTGCAGTCCCTCCAACGGTACCAGATCGACTATCGGTACATGGCGGTGTTGAAGTGTCTGTACGAAAACGCCACCATGTCAGTCCGACTCCAGGACCGGACCTCGAAACCTTTCCTTCTGCAGCGAGGTGTAAGACAGGGAGACGATATCTCTCCGAAACTCTTCACCGCTGCACTGGAGGATGTCTTCAAGGTTCTGGACTGAAAAGGGGCTGGCATCAACATCAATGGCGAGTACATCACTCACCTTCGGTTTGCCGATTATGTAGTTGTCATGGCTGAGACCATGGAGGATGAACATGGAAAAGACAAAGGTCATTTCCAATGCCCATGTAACACCCACTCTCGTAACGGTCGGAGGAGCTGCACTGAAAGTTGTGGACGAGTACGTTTACCTAGGACAAACTGTCCAGTTAGGTAGGTCCAACTTCGAGAAAGAGGTCAATCGTCGAATCCGACTCGGCTGGGCAGCGTTCGGGAAGCTTCGCAATATCTTCTCGTCCCACATACCGCAATGTCTCAACACGAAAGTCTTTGACCAGTGCGTGTTGCCAGTGATGACATATGAAACCGAAACGTGGTCGCTCAAAATGGGCCTCATAAAAGGCTTAAAGTCACCCAAAGGGCGATGGAGAGGGCTATGCTTGGAGTTTCCCTGCGTGATCGAATCAAGAATGAAGAGATCCGCAGGAGAACCAAGGTAACCGACGTTGTCCAAAGAATTACCAAACTTAAGTGGCAGTGGGCAGGGCACATTGCTCGCAGAACAGATGGCCGATGGGGCTGAAAAGTTCTGGAGTGGCGACCGCGTACCGGAAGCCGTAAAGTTGGAAGGCCTTCCACAAGGTGGACCTATGACCTTGTGAGGGCCGCAGGAGTCCGCTGGATGCGGGAAGCACAGAACCGGTCGAAGTGGTGGAGCTTGCGGGAGGCCTATGTCCAGCAGTGTACGTCTTTCGGCTGAAATGACGATGATGATGATGATGATGATGAATCTCCAAACCTCCGAGTCTCCCACATTCGAAATTTTTATTTACGCCTTTCTAAAATTAATACAATGAACGACAAGTTACTAAATGAGTAGGTACTCATTACATGTCAAATCTACTTACTCACTAAATCTTACCAGTAACTTTGTATGTTATTTTATTTTTACTTTTATTATAATTCTATGTGGTTTAACCGACACGTTCCCAGCAATTGGGAATATTCCCGGGCACTGGAAAGATTCTTTTGGGAACATTCCCACTTTGGGAACATTCCCGGGAACGGCACATCACTGGTACCGAAAAACTATACATAGGCAGAGAAATATTATGTAAGTAGGTAGATGATAAAGACATGTGACTATAGGATGCGGAGGGATGAGGAAAATTTTGAGTATGAACGTAGATGGCTATAAGAGTAGGGGAAGATCAAAAAAACGATGGATGGATTGTGTGACAGTGTCACATTTTGTTGACCCCTTAACGTGTGTCGTAATTTATGGATGGCCCTTTGTGAATGATGATAGCTAGAACGGAGTGACTACTAATAGTGAAGTATGGACAAAGGGCCATCCATAAATTACGACACACGTTAAGGGGTCAACAAAATGTGACACTGTGTGACAAGGGATACTGTGTGAAGGGGTTCAAAAGCTTTGTGTCGTCACAAGTTATAATATAAAATACTAAAACTCGAAATATATAACGTAAATCAAAGCCTTCAAAAATATTACTTACTCGATCTATATTTATAAGGCTTCTTCCATCTATCTAAAATATTTGACTTTGTTTGCTTTTGTTAAAAATTATTATTAGTTTTAATTTCTTTTTTAATTGAAAACCTGTTGTTTAAATTAATTACTTCCAAATATAAAATTGAAAAATATGTGACGTCACACAGGGAGGGAGGGGTTTAACAAGTGTGACTACTTGTGATAACGACGGGGGGGGGGGGGGGGGGGTTAGAAACCATAAAATTACTGTGACGTAATTTACGGTTGGCCCCTAACGATATGTACCATCTTACACACTGTTGTAACCTATGTTTACAAATAAAGACTATCGATTGATTGATAAAAACGAAGATATATTTTTTTTGTTCCAGGGTGGTCATCCTCAAGGATATCCTACGACCTGTGGCGGGCTCGCTGTCAGACTTTTACATACCAAAAACCACCTCGGTGTTCCCTTCCTACACTTGGACAGAGGATCATGGGAACTCATGAAGAGGAAGTTGGAGGAAGTCATGCTGCGCCAACCCCAAATAATTTTTTTTAGGACCAGGGCAATATATATGATGAACATACAGAAAGGTGAAAAACAATCTGGCGTGTTTATTTGCGAAGTAATTATTCATTTAGAAGCTAAGTAATGGTTTCTGAATTGTATATTGAAACGGACATAGGTTGTTCAGTTTTGAAACAGCACACTTTTTTTGGCATTGACATTAGATGATGTCTTTTTTTGACCGTCTTTAAATAGAAAAGTGCAATACCTACGCGGTCAAAATGTATTATGATTCATACATTTTGACCGCGTAGGTATTGCTCTTTTCTATGAAACAGCAGATTTTTTTTTTGTATAACCGACGAAAAATTTTTGCACTAGGGATCTAGAATGATATGCTGAATTCATGGTTACAGTTTGCGCACTGGTAAAAAATTTTATCCTGTATAATACAGGCCTTCTTCTCATACAAAGAGCATTGACCACGCTTGTTAACAACATGTTTCAGTATCTGCGTCCAGGTTACTTCATCACGACTTTTGTCGAAACTACATATCTATTTCAGTTGATAACAAAAACAATTTCAACAGTTCAAAGGTTCAAAATAACCACAAACTGTAATACGTCTATCTATAAACATTATGAGGAAAACATCGGGGATATTTCCCGAATACCTTGTAGGTCACAACAACAAAATAGATAGGTAGGTGCAGAAGGTCAACTCCATACAACGAGCGAAAACGCACGTACACATAGACACGCTATACGTACTGGAAGGGCAAGCGCACACAGGACTGGCATTCGACTGAGACAGGTTTTTTTTTGTGTATGGCGTCGTGCAGGTCTCAAAACCGTGAAGGAAAACATCGTGAGGAAACCGGCATGGCCTAGAACCTAAAAAAATCGAAGACATGTGACATCCGAAGGAGGAAACAGGCGAAGACACTGGTCCCTATGATACAGTTAACACTAGTTTAGGGACCAGGGAATTCAAATTTGTGTATACTTTTATGTCAATAAAACTTATTGTATTGTATTGTATCTACCAACCCGCACTGGGCCCGCGTGGTGTATCATGGCCCACTCCCTCCCACGGAGAGGAGGCCTGTGTCCCAGCAGTGGGAACGTTATAGGCTGAGTACCTATGTAGGTCAGCCTAGGTTGTTGTTGCTTAACCGGGCTTGCTTATGGGCATTAAATTAAGGCCTTCGGCCAGGCCTTAAAAAACTTAAAAACTCCCAGACACAACGGTAGTGATCGTCTAATTTAAAATTGCACGCACCTCCACTGCTTTTTGCACACACACTTCAAATGTTTGTTAGTAAAGAACAATGGCAGAAAAATAGTTGACAAAAATGTTAGCGTCTAGAAATATCTTATATGAAAAAGGAGTTTAATTATTTTTCTATGATTTTTCAAACAAAAATGTATTTTAGTTAAAGCCGCAGAAAAAAGCATGCATTTTTGGGAATATCAAATGACTAAGTGAATAATATACACAATTCAAGAGTTGCCATTAGCTATATTCATACTATTCTTGTATATACTTGTCAGCCCACATACAGGTTGAAAATATTATTTTAAAGCAGTTACTAATAACCATACTACAGTAATAATAAAAACAAGTGAAATGTTCGAAAATTAGTTTAAAATTACTTCCTGCAATTAAATAATTGGTGCGTCAATTATAATACTGTGCAACAATTCTTAATGTTATGGCAACACTAAGGTTACGTTCCGAGATACGATAATATCGATTTGAGCGCGCTCACACTCGTTCCGAATTGGCGTAAGCGCGATAACGAAGTCTCGCGAATCGTCATAGATGCGCCATCTTGCGATAACGCCGACCATGAGTTAACGTATCGTATCTTTAGCTAACTTAGATTTATTTGAAGTAGTGCTTCTATCTAAGAAGAAGAAATGTGTGGTGTATACAAGTTAAATATGGTGAAACTTTTATCATGATCACGAGCGTTCCGTATTGATGACAAAAAAATGACGCTTTTTAGCTGTCAGAATCGTGATATCTAACTCGGAACGCAAAATATCGATGTGAGCGCTCACAGCGCTATTTTTCTAATACGGAATGCGCCCATATTAAAATGAACTGATGCTCCTGCGCTTTTCGTGGCGGTCGTGTTCGTGTTCTTTTTGCTATTTTATTAGTTCTATTTGACTTGGATTGCTTACGGACAGATATTCGCTTTGCTTTGTGTGACCTATGCGTGCCTAAAGGAATCTGATCTAGCTCTTCTAAGTGACTATGTTTTGACATAAAACATAACCTAAAAAAGTTCAAATTGAAATATCTTTTTTTGGAAGCCTTCTCAGGACAAAATTCTTTTATAAAGTTACTCAGAGACTGGAGCTTAACATTTTAAGATATTTTTGACAAATAGACGCTACCATTTCTTCTCAACTAATTTTATGTAGGTATGAATTTCTTTTAGCGGCGGGGCGTGCAGTTTTATATTAGACGATCTCTCCAACGATCTTTTGGGCGCGTGGTCAAACTCGTCTCTAACGCCGCCATCTTGATTTTTCAATGACAATTTCGGAAATGTTCACCAAGAACCCCGTCATTCAGGCGCCAAAAGATCCTAGTAGCACGATAAACTAAGATCAGATCGCCATTAAAAAACAAAATAAACCAAAATATTATATCTATGCCATATTAAAATACCTGTTTCTAATTTGATATTATTTCCACAACGAAAGTCATAAGCGAACGCAGTTTATGTGTGCGTGCGCCTGTTTTTGTTCGATGTTGTACCTTGTACCGCAGTCGACTTTCTGTTTATACTATTCTATGTCACAATTCCGATTTAAACCGAATTCAGATGAACATACGTGCGACAAGTCACATAACACATGGGTAAATATTTAGTGTTTACATTAAAATTGCGTAGCTATTAGGTTAATATTTAGCTTTGGTTCCGGGGAGATCCGTGTGTACGTGGAATGGAGCAATTGACTGTTTACATTATTGCCATGTTCCGAAATACAACAAAAGTGATATTATCGCTAACCCGACCAAATTGAATAGTAAAAAAATATAAGAGCTATTAGATCATTAGTACTGATTTTTATTTTGGTTGGCTTCGCGATATTATCACTATTTGTCTAATACGGAATGCGCCCTATGTCTAGTGCGTACGAGTACCTAGTTTAGGGGACTTTTTAGGTTTGCAAATACATTTCATATAAGGATATTTTGGAATAAGGTAAATTCATCGGAAAAGTTGGGCATCAAAATCTGGTCAACAATACCATAAAAGGCCTAGGCATAAACCTATGGCAAAAATATTTACCCATAAACAGTTTTGTAATGAGGAAAAATTGGAAAATTCATGGGTAACGCCTACCTAGTCTCTGAATTAGATTCGATATTCTGCATAGCAATGCCAAAGGTAAAGGTGCCCCCTATGGCAAAAAATATTTACCCAAAAACAGTTTTGTAATAAGGAAAAATTGAGAAATTCATGGGTAACGCCTACTTAGTGCCAAAATTGGACTCGATAAACCGCTTAGCAATGCTAGAGGTAGTGCCTAGAGTGCGCAAATTAATATATGTTTTTAAGAATGTACGGCACAGTTGACTATGAATTAAGTGAAACAGGTTTATTTAGGTTTGTGCCAATCCATTCTTTCCTGTGTTTTTTTTTTTTGTGTGGGAAATCATCAAATAACTTCTTCCGCTCTTGTTGGAACAGGAGGGCGTGTCAGACTTTTACTGACTAAAACCCACCCGTGTTCCCTCAGTAGCCTGTATGCCAGGGGCGGCGGTATCTCTTTCGAACGAACCCGCACCCCTGGCAGGATTCTTTCCTGTTGCATAACTATATGGGGTGGTGCTGCAAAAAACAATTTTACTACGTCAAGAGGGCGCTTAAAGAACAATTTTAAAGCTTTCGCCCTTTTAGATTTCTTACGTATCAGCAGGCCTAGACAAAACTAAGGAATGACATTACCTGCGGAAAGGACACGACGTAACCTTTCCGCAGGTAATGTCATTCCCATACATTTTCACGTAGCGTTTGGCGTGAACGCTAACAGAAATGTGTTTTGTCTCTAGGCCCAGCTCTAAATAGCATGAAATTACATGCTACTACTAACAGTAAGGCAATTATTCATTCTAAGCATAGTACTACACTAGCACATTGCATTTCCTTTTGAGCCACTACCTTCCGGCAGGAGAAAGAAGAGACAAGAGAAAGTTTGAAGCTTTATGCAAACCAAGTCCTGATTTGAATAAAACTTCGAACTAGACACACGTTTTTAAATTATTTTATTTGTTCTGAGAGCCTTTTCTGTATTGACTCAACAAATTCTAGAACAATGATAACACAATACTTAGCGATACTCAATTAAAAAGACACAGAAAAACTTCTAGAAATACCATGATGATAATTTATTCCCTCATGAGTAACCTCTATAGGCCAAAATCAGCCTATTATGTTCCCACCTCTAGGACACAGGCGGCTTGGTAGATGTCTCGGTTTTTTTGGTTCTAGGACATGCTCATTTTAGATTTTAATGTACCTACAAATATGCTTTGTCTCATAGTTGTTAATATATTATTTTTAAATGAGTTTCATTTAAAAGTTTGATATCCCTATTTGATTGAAGTGAAAAGTGAAGGCCTCCCACAAGGTGGACCGATGACCTTGTGAAGGCCGCGGGTATCCGCTGATAAAGGAAGCACAAGACCAGTCGAAGTGGAGGAGCCTGGGGAGGCCTGTGTCCAGCAGTGGACGTCTTTCGGCTGAAATGATGATGATGATGAAAAGTGATGGACCGAGATACAGGTTTGAATACCAAAGATCGGGTGGGTTACCTAACATTAATTTTAAAGTGCTGTAAAAATAGCACTTCAAAATTGTCAGAGAGTCGGTCAGTCAAGATGAAGCCCATACTAGTTTCCTAATTGGAGTTGAGCTACATACACGATTAGAACCACACAGTTTGGAGTAGACATATCCAGTCAGGGCGATTAGATAATTAGGTCCACTCAAAACTGCGTGGTTCTTTTCTTGAAAGAACATTTAAGACACTAACCTACATGAATCCTAAAATGATCTGACCAAGATAATGTGTGGAGATGTGGATTTTAAAACAGACTGTGACCTCTGAGTTTGTTTCGGTGTTTCTTCTCAGAGTAGTTGTATAAGAAACATAGATCCTATCTAGTTTTTCAAATATTATTCATGAGTAGAACTGTTTTTATTAACCTACTTACAAGAAATAAACATTATTAATCATAATTTAATTATCGAGTATTGGGAAAATTCTTGACGTCACAAAATATTTTTTCTCAATAAAAATCAATGAGACGTAGTGACTCATGGTCATTGGGAATTTTTGAAAAATCTATTTGGTTTCGGTAGATTTTATTTCACATTTTATTTTCCTCTAGGTTTTTGCTACTGGTTGTGACGAAATTAGAGTGCCAAGAAATGGGAGACTTGAGTGTGACGCAAATTGGGACTTTGGGAGGGCCCTAGTCAAAGTCATTTATTTGCTTTAATTGCGGTAAGTAATAGAAAAAGTGGTAAGAAAATTACTCTTGTGGGAATCACGAATTACCATATTTTGGCGCGCAAATATGAATTTCTTCATTAGAACATTTATTTTTTAAACACGCCAAGTGCGTGTCGGACCTCGTACAGTGAAGAGTTCTGTAGTTGGGCTGAATATTTGTACAAAAAATTAAATTTAAAATTTAAAAAACCCCCGACCCAAACAAAAACTCAAAAAAGTAAAAAATAATATTTATAGGCCTTTTAATTTTAACGTAATATTTTGATCAGGGCATTGTCAAGTCGGGGGACGGCTAGGCCTCTGTTTGGCGTTTTCATTGACCGTCCCCCGACTTGACAATGCCCTGATCAAAATATTACGTTCAAATTAAAAGGCCTATAAATATTATTTTTTACTTTTTTGAGTTTTTGTTTGGGTCGGGGGTTTTTTTAATTTTAAATTTAATTTTTATTTCTTGCTTTTTAAACTTAATGTCTCCCTTAAATCACCATTTATCTACAATCTATTCATTGAGACCTTTTCAATGAGCCCAAACACGATACTTCTGCTGTTTGTTGGTGAATAACTTGGGTTTCCTGGAAATTCCAGGTGTTGCTCCAGCATCAGTTCAAGGTTATTTTATTCGTCTAATATCATTGAAGTAATAGAATACCAAATTTTGAGTTGATCAGAGGCTAAAATCCCTTTTTCAACCAGAAAAGAGCTGATAATCTTCAAACGGCTGAACCGATTTTGATGAAACATGTCTAAGAACACTCCCGACTAATACACCTTTCAAACAAAAAAAACTAAATCAAAATCGGTTCATCCGTTCGGGAGCTACGTTGCCTCAGACAGACACACACACACACACACACAGACACGTCAAACTTATAACACCCCGTCGTTTTTGCGTCGGGGGTTAAAAATTACTGTGATTGATTTTATCGCCAGCAAAAATAAGTTTGTATCAAAGTAGGTACCTCCATTTCTCAAAGAAACTATGAGGCCATATAGAAAGAGAAAGAAAGAAAATTCTGATATTATATCGAATTACTGCGATAGTGTTTTTAGCATCCAATTATCCCGGTTTTTAGAAAAATCCAAGGATTTTCGTAAATATTCGATTTTTCTGACGCAAGAGTCTAGATATTGAACCCCTAACACAAATCACGGTAGTGAATTGCTCTGCTGTTGTGCTGATTGTGTCAATTAAGATATTGTTTGATTATAATGATAATCAAATATGATTTAAGATGAATATGGCTAAGACGAAGATTATGACAAACATCTTCAGCAGTTCAAATCCTCCTGTTAAAGTTGGAAATGAACTGTTGGAGACGGTTAACCGGTATGTCTGTCTTGGTCATATTCTTTCTTTGGGCAAAGAACATCAACAAACGGAGACATCGAGAAGATTATTACAGCTTGGGTGGGTTTTTGGAAAACGACAATTTGAGATCAGCCAAAATTCCACAATGTCTGAAGTCCCGCTTCTATAACCAGTGTGTTCTGCCCAACATGACGTATGTACAGGCTCAGAATTGCACAGACAGGAGCGTTCCTTGCTTGGCATCAGACTAATAGACCGAGTTTCACACGCCGAGATACGAAGACGTACGAAGATCTTCGATATCGGAGAGCGCATTATGGAGCTCAAATGGAGTTGAACAGTGCAGCTGGCAAAGCGCAGTGATGACAGGTGGAGTAAGCGTTTGACAGAGTTGCGTTCAAGGACTGGAACACGAGATGTCGGGCGTCCGGTGACGAGATGGGCGGACGACATTGTTGCCATCTTGGGCAAAACCTGGATAAGGCTGACACAGAAGCGTGGGGATTGGCACAAGAAAAGAGACGCCTATAGTTCGACTATTAATCGTATTCGGTAACTTGACAATTGAAGGGTCAGATTTTGACAAAAAATTAAGATAGTGAGGTGGTGTAAGAATGAACGAAATTGAATGAACTTGAAATACTGTACTTACATACATTTTTTTTAATTTTTTATAAAAAAAGATTGAATAGGTTCAGAAACTACTGAACCGATTCGAAAAATTCTTTCACTGATGGGAAGCTACACTATCCCCGGGTGACATAGGCTATATTTTATCCCCGTATTCCCACGGGAACGGGAACTACGTAGGTGAAACCGCGGAATGCTGCTAGTATTTAATTACTTGTCTTGTTATTAAATACAGCGCAGATATGCACTACAAAAATTTTAGAATTTGTTACATATATTTTGTTTTTCAGTAGTTAGATAATGTATTTGTAGTCTGTTTCTATTAGAAGAAAATAAAAAAAAGCATTACTTTTATTAATAAATTATGAATCATTCTTATAATCCACATAAGATGTGGAATATAATAATGGCAAACGAATTTTTAAAATTTTATAACGAATTATACAAATGGTTTCATATAATATTTAAAAAAAAAAAAACATCGATTTACGCAAAATCGTTCACTACCCCGGCTCAGCAGTGGGTGAAGCCGGGATGTGGACGATGATGATGATGTTTTTTTTTTTTTTTTGTTTTGGGTGGGAAATCATCAAATGACTTCTCCTGCTGAGTAGAGCAGGAGGGCGTGTCAGACTTTTACTGACTAAAACCCACCCGTGTTCCTTCAGTAGCCCGTATGCCAGGGGCTGTGGTATCTCTTTCGAACAAACCCGCACCCCTGGCAGGCATCGGCCCTTGCGGACCCCACCTGTGGTTGCTGACATCTTTGACGACGCGCGTGTGGAACACAACGCGCCGTCCCGTCTACCACTTTTCGGCCGCAGGGGATAGGGAGAGCGCCTGACGCTATACCGATACTCCTCTTCCCCTGCGGCCCCACCGCGTCCGCCATCAAACGGTGGCGGCCCCGTCCAGGCCACGGAAGGGAAGAGCGCTGCTCAGAAGCACCGGCACTCCTCCTCTGCCGCAGCCTGTAACCCTCAGCCGCGATGCCTCCCATTCGACATCGCGGCCCACCTCAGTTGCGGTGCACCTCACCGCAACCTACTTTTTGGCCGCTACGTCGTCGGCTTTGAGGCAAAAGCCCTGACGAGCGGCCCCACCTTTGGGTTCCTCTTGGCTTCACCGTGGCCGGAATCCACGGTTACTGAGCCCCCCCGCAACGGCAATGCGGGAACCCAATCGGGGGGGATGATGATGATGATGAAGATTACAATAATACAAAAAAAAAGATAAATACCTGGTGGGTACGTTTATTTGTAACCGATGCTTCGGTAAGGTGAGTATTGTTCTGTCGCCATCTTCCTCCTGGAACAAATGAAATAGAATCAATATACTTAAAAGGGCTGATTTATATTAAAAACTAGTTATGCCCGCGGCTAAATAAAATAAATAAACGTTCGCATTATAACCCGTCTTAATCTGTCAAAAATAAAGCAACCTTATTTTCAGGAGAACCAATATCACTTTGATTTTCTTGATGGGATTGGTCTTTTTTTATTCAATATACAGGAAAAGTTTTTACCCAGTGCGCAAATTGTAACCATGAATTCAGCATATCATTCTAGACATCCTAGCGCAGAAACTTTTCGCCGGTTACACAAAAAAAAACAGCTGTTCCATACATTTTGACCGCGTAGGTATTGCACTTTTCTATGAAACAGCTGTTTTTTTTTTTGCATAACACGGCGAAATATTTCTGCGCTAGGGGTTCTAGAATGATATGCTGAATTCATGGTTACAATTTGCGCACTGGATAAAAACTTTGTTGGACATAGGCCTCCCCCAGGCTCCTCCACTTCGACCGGTCTTGTGCTTCCCACATCCAGCGGATACCGGCGGCTTTCACAAGGTCATCGGTCCACCTTGTGGGAGGCCTTCCCACTCTACGTCTTCCGGTACGCGGTCGCCACTCCAGAACCTTTCGGCCCCATCGGCAGTGGGCAGGGCACATTGCTCGCAGAACAGATCGATTTATCGCCCCCAAAACCCCCTGCGTACTAAATTTCATGAAAATCGTGGGAGCCGTTTCCGAGATTCAGATGATATATACACATATATACAAGAATTGCTCGTTTCTTCTTCATCTTGGTAAGACTAGTTGTCAGACTTTCGGGCTTTTGACTAACTTTGACAACTGTCACAGATCTACGAATAAACAGCAAGGAGTAACGGCTTAGCGTACTGTGCGAGACACGGAGAGGTCTCGGAAATGTAATGCATAGTTGCCCATCCACACAGAGAATTAGGCAAGCGTTGCTTAAGATTGCAATGTGTCAGTGTGCAATTTGTATTTAATATTATTAATTTCCGATTAATTATAAATTTTAATTTGACATTGTATTTATAATAAGATGTCATTGTATTTTTATTTTATTGTTTTGGTGATTTTGTATTTATCTCGTGTTTCGTAACTTGTGATTGTAATATGGGAGAACCTGAAATAAATGTTTTTTTTTTAATTTTTTTTTTTAATTTAACCATGAAGTGCCGCTGTTATTACTTGGCACAGAACAATCTAATACATATTATTTTAAAATATGTAAATAAGCCGTCATACAAAACATCCGAACGGATTGCTTACCGCAAGGCTTGTAATGAATGTGATTATTGATTTAAATAAAAACATAACTTACATTTAACCACAATACCATACTTACCTACATTATATTAAAATCCTAGTTTCCAATTGATGTAATTTCTACGTATACAAAATATCAATTTTAAAACAGTACAAATTAAGTTGATTTTCGAATGACTAGTGCTACTGAAAAGTTTATGATACATTTTGTAGCTGCTGTAGTGCGAAATGAACTTTATGTGTAGGTTTTAAAGTATTTTGTTCATAAACTCATACTTATTGATATAATTGGATTTGCTGACGAAGTATTCTTATAAATGTATGTTTACTGTATAAGGAAAATCCCTAACTTAACATAACGTTTAAAACAATTTCATCATACTTATTGCTGAGATGATTAAAAGTGTTGTGTTTCAAGTAGGTACATTCTGTTGCGTTATTGTTGTAGATTACATTAATTAGTAAACCTAAGAGGGAGGAAAATCAATGTATGTTTGCAAAATGAAGATAATTATAAAACTGTGGTTTCTATCGAAGTAGTGCTGTCTCTGCCTAGCACAGACAAATATCTACAGGAAAAGTTTTTAACCAGTGCGCAAATTGTAACCATGAATTCAGCATATCATTCTAGACCTAGGGGGTCTAGAATGGGAAAAAGAAAAATCAGCTGTTCCATACATTTTGGCCGCGTAGGTATTGCACTTTTCTATGAAACAGCTGATTTTTTGCGAAAAATTTCTACGCTAGGGGTTCTAGAATGATATACTGAATTCATGGTTACAATTTGCGCACTGGATAAAAACTTACCCTGTATGTGGACGCTCTACTTTGCCATTTTTTGAGATGTTAAACAGTTTCCTCGTCAGTTCTGAGCATGAGGTCCTGGGTTTGATTCCCGGATCGGGCAGTGTTATTAGGTTTTTGCATCTGGAATTTCTCAGTAGCCGGTAGTCTGGATGTGTCCGATTGATAGCGAAAGGCATGCCCCATATTATAGGGGACTTAAACAAAACTGGCGATAGGCTGGCCTATCTATAGATGTACAGTCACCAAAAGAGATAATTGACCAGGATAGTAGAGTAAGTTGGAAGTTTAGTAAGAAACCCATGGATATTGTGGAATGAAATTTTATTTGATAAATTAACTGTTTGTTGTTTTTTCATAATCAGCCTATAATGTTTCCACTGCTGGGACACAGGCCTCCTCTCTGTGAGGGAGAGTGGACCATAATTTTAAGTACTAGTACATGCCGGTTTCCTCACGATGTTTTCCTTCACCGTTTTGAGTGTCTCTATTAATTAAATTAAATGTCTTTCAAAAAAGATCCACCAGTTCCTTACAGAAATCTCAGATTATAAAACAAAGGCAGATAGGTCGCGCGGAACACCAAGAGTGAAGCCAAAAAACCAAATACTAAAGCGTCGCATTTTATGTAACATACAATGCGACCCTTTAGTATTTGTTTTTTTTTTTTGGTTTAGATTATAAAACAAAGGCAGATAGACCGCGCGGAACACCCAAGAGTCAAAAAAACAAATAATAAAGCCTCGCATTATATACAATGCGACGCTATAGTATTTGGTTTTTGGCTTCACTCTTGGTGTTCCGCGCGGTCTATCTGCCTTTGTTTTATAATCTGAGACGGAAATAGTTGATGTTTATGAACTGTTTCCGTCGACCCTGTTTACTTTCCTCTTTTGTTGACTGTACCTGCTATAGGTTTACATCTATCTAACTTTATATTTTTTATAACCTGTGAAATACCACCTTTAACGTATGTTAAATAAACTATCCCACTAATATTATAAATGTGAAAGTTTGGATGTTTGTTACTCAATCATGCAAAAACGGCTGAACGGATTTGGATGAAATTTGCCACACAGATAGTTTATAACCTGGAATAACATACAGGAAAAGTTTTTATCCAGTGTGAAAACTGTAACCATGAATTCAGCATATCATTCTAGAATCCCCTAGCGCAGAAATTTCTCGCCGGTTATACAAAAAAAAAATCAGCAGTTTCATAGAAAACTGCAATACCTACGCGGTCAAAATGTATGGAACGGCTGATTGTTTGCGCACTGGATAAAAAAAAATCCCTGTATATGATAGTTTTCATGTCGGTAGTACAGAGGCCAGCACATCAAGCTACCCCAATCTGTCAAATTTCTTTGATAGTTTTTCAACTTTATTACAAAGGAATAAGGTATATGTTCAATTGGGAAAATTTGACAGTTTGGGATACCTTGACCTGCTGGCGACTGTACGTTCCCGTGGATAATTTCCAAACTCCACGGGGCGAAAGCGCTGGTTAAAGGTGGCTGGTTTTGGCCGAAAGGTGTGCTGTATCGGCGTTTCCGCGGCCAGCTACGCGACACCTCGCAGCGTATCTAACACGTCACTTCGTGTGCAATAGTTTTTAAATAGTGTTTTATAAAATATGTATTAGTTTATAGTTTTTGTTTTTATACTTATATTATGTATTGTGTTTTATGGGCTTTAGTTGCCTGAAATAAAGGACAAATAATAATAATAATAAGGCTAGTTTACAATAACTTAATGGTCATAAAAACAATAAGTTTCGGGACGAAGATACAAGTTCCGTAAAATAGTAAAGAATGGGTCTTCAAATCAAATCAAATCAAATCATTTATTCGCATAGAATGTAGGTATTGTACAATAATGATGTTATAAAAATATAGTGAGCCAGGTACATTCTGCCTGAGTTTGGGCATGCAAAATTTAACAAATAGGTCATGTCACATCTTAAGGTGATATTTGTCCACATTTTTTCCATACAAACTTCGGGAGGGTTTTACTCCACTGTTTGAATATCACTGTTTGTTTTGTCTCATTATCAATATTGTCTGTACGGAAACAGAATACTAAAATAAAGATCCATTAAAAAGTTATGAGCCAACAAAGATTAGTTTTTCTTGCTAATTTGACCTAACTTTGGGCGTGTTTAAGTAATATAAGGAGTATAAAATCTCGAAAACCAAGTCGGTACCGACAAAGTTCAATTATCGAAAAGTTCAATAAACTTAATTGGTCATTGATTTATGCAGTGTTTTTTTCAGAAAACCCGATCTTCCGAAGGACTTTTCTTAATTTTTTACGCGCCTATTTTACTAAAACTGATCGTGCAGCTCACTCAATAATGTTGTGCGTGACTAGCTAGAGACTAGCGTCTAACTGCTCATCACTGATACTACCTCTGTCGGACACGAAGCCTGGTGAGACAGCGTGCTTTTTAGTTAGGCCCACCAGTGAATTCGAGCCCGCGACTAGTGTACCCTTAAGTGCGCCGTCCAGTTGACGGAGGTCAGACGACTCCCCTCAAAAGACCGCGTGTGGTTTAAGTCTGACACGTCTTCTCATCAGAAGCTGCGCTCTTATTGGTCGAGCGGATTGTAGCGGGATCGATTTGAAAGAACTTCACGTTATAGACATAAATAGTGAATAATACTGACATTGATGTGCTATACTGTAACACATGAACAAAGTGGTTTTTTTTTTTAATTATCATACTCTTTAGAAAGTGCTACGGAATTGTGTCAAAGTGAAAAATGAGACTATTCTTAGTTATAACGTAATCTACCACGTAAAATATTAAGTTAGAGTTAAATTGCTTATTTTATTAGTCTACTAGCCTAGATTGTTATAAATTACTACGAACTTTAGTTCTTACTTGCTTTTGCCAGCGGCTCCGCCCGCGAGGAACTCTCATCCCCTATTTAACTCCTTTAGAAGTTGAATTTCTAAAAATCTTTCCTTATTCCTTGTCTACGTTATAAAGGTAACCTCTGTGCAAAATTTCAGCTTTTTAGGTCAAAAGGTTTGGGCTGGGCGTTGATGAGTCAGTCAGTCAGTCAGGACTTTTCTTTTTATTTATATAGATTATTAATAAAGAAAAAAGAGGCGCTTGTGGTTAAATAACAATAGCTGCACGGGTTGATCGACCAGGTTAAGCTACGCTTGTCGCGGTTGGTTCGTGGATGGGTGACCATCTTTACATACCAAGACCCCTCCGTGCCTCGGAAAGCACGTTAAGCCGTTGGTCCCGGCTGTCATTTGTGGATCTTTGACAGTCGTTACGGGTCGTCAGAAGCCCGAAAGTCTGACAACCAGTCTTACCAAGGGATATCGTATTACCCAGTAACTGGGTTGTGGAGGTCAGATAGGCAGTCGCTCCATGTAAAATACTGGTATTCAGCTGCATCCGGTTAGACTGGAAGCCGACCCCAACATAGTTGGGAAAAGGCTAGGCAGATGATGACATTAGTAAAGAAAAAAAAAAACGTTATAGCCTCTAATATCGTAGTGAATTCTCATTACCTTTGTAACGTCTCCTATACAGAATAGCAGCGGTGTGTGCGGCGGCACCTGGCACGTCTTGTACACAACTAGAGCGCGCCGGTCGGTGGAGTGCTGCCCGCCGAAGTAGCCCAGCAGCGCCGGCTTGCTGGAATGCTTCACAACGTCCTTGTTCACACTCTCCGTGCCTATGTGGGCACGGTCACCGGTGCTGTGGACGACATGTTTTATTAAATCATTTTGTAGAATATAATGTACGGTTTTATTGTGAACTTTAAGGGCAAGCCATTTTATTTATGTAGATTCTAGTGAACGCTGCAGGCCTGTACATTTGTAGACAATTTTCTATTCTGTATTTTCATTCCTCTAAGTACCTGGTACTTATTGACAGGCCTGCACTGTCCTCCCATAGCTATTATCACTGTTATTTCAAAAACATTGTTCAAGCCAATAGGGTATTTTCCAATTTTTCACTAACTAATTTGAAGATTGGAACGAGATATTTAACAGAAAAATAAAAATAAATTGATTTCTATCCATTTCCTCAATTAAAAACGATTTAAACCAAATGTATTTTTCGTTGTTTTGAATTTACCGCCAAAACGCTTCTTTTTATCACGTGACGTCAACTTTGTGTAAACTAAAGTAGTTAGTAAGTAAATAAGTGAATGTCGAGTTTATAATTAACAAGATTTTTAATGGGTATAAAGTGATATTACTGGTGTGCGGTGCCTCTGTGCACAAATACTTCTAAAACGGCGCCAAACTAAGTATTTGTACCGGTGCCGTATAAACAAAGTTGACGTCACATATCACGTGATAAAAAGTCATTGTAAGGAGTGTTTTGTCTGTAAATTCAAAACAACGAAAATAAATTTGGTTTAAATCGTTTTTAATTGATAAAATGTGTATTAATAAAAAAAAAAACTGTTAAATATGTCGTCCCAATCTTCAAATTAAAATAGTTTTTATGAAATCGGAAAATACCCTATTATTTTTAAAAGATTAACCGTAGAGTTTCTTGCCGGCTCTTCTCCATAGGAAGTGACAAATTGGAACCGTGCACATCGCTTCTGACGTTTGAAGTGCCCATGCAGGTTTATGTGAAATTTTGCACCTATTGATTTAAAGTTTAATAAATAGGTGGTTCTCAATCATTATTGAAATTTTAAACCAACGTTACTCAACCCCCGGCCCGCGGGCCTGGGGTTGCATAGCCTCTTTAGTGAGTTAATTTTTTTGAATTGGCCTGCCAAAAGCTGACGATAGTATTTTAAGAACAGATTTCAGGATTTTAAACCAAGTCAATATTTTTTTGGCTTCTTATGAACCCATTCTCAATAGGGTATATTTTCCAATTTACTAAAAATTATTCTAATTTGAAGATTAGGACGAAAAATTTAACAGAAAAATAAAAGTAAATTGATTTATATCCATTTTCTTAATTAAAAACGATTTAAACCAAATTTATTTTTCGTTGTTTTGAATTTACCGCCAAAAAGCTCGTTACGATGGATTTTATTTAATCACGTGACGTCAACTTTGTGTAAACTAAAGTAGTTGGTAAGTAAACAAGTGAGTGTCGTGTTTATAATTAACAAGATTTTTTATGGATGGAAAGTGAAATCACACACTCACGTGATAAAAAGTCATCGTAAGGAGCGTTTTGGCGGTAAATTCAAAACAACGAAAAAGAAATTTGATTTTAATCGTTTTTAATGGAGAAACTGGATATAAATAAATTTATTTTTATTTTTCTGTTAAATATATCGTACCAATGTTCAAATTAAAATAGTTTTTATCAAATTGTAAAATACCCTATTAACCAACGATAGAAAATATTTTCAGACTTGATTCTATTATCTTGTTAGCATAAAAACTTCTACAAAGGTATCGGTGAAGGTTTTTTTTTAGATTATTATGCGTACAACTATGAGTAACATAAACTAAACGTAAAACATAGCTAAACTTTAATTGTATCTACACGGAATCAAAATAATGGGTCACATTCATAATTGGTTGGGAACCCTTTATTTAAACAATTAAAAAAATAACTCAATAATATTTAGGTACAATAAAGCATTACGAAATACGTTTAAACTATAATTTAGGTTAATATGATAATAATAAACATTTAAAAATATATAACTAAGGTATTTTACAAGAAACGTTATAGCTGTTGCTGATGCGTTTTGTTCAAATATTATGTTCGTTAGTGCGTACGTAGCTTTATGAAGCAAATTGATCGTATATGGAGAATTAATTAGCAGACGGGCACTATCAAATGAAGTCGGGTAATAAATACTTTGTAAGGACATCGTACCATGACAGCCGTTTCGTTGGGCTCCAGTTGTTACCTAGCAAGTTTGGTTTGCATACGCGCATGTAGAAGAAAATAGATACAGTAGCTTCTCTATTGCTATACTATGTCTACAAAATAGATATTATTAAACTGACTGAAGAGACGGATTGACTACAGTGTAAACGTTATTTCACGTTTACACTATCACATACCAGTGTTGGGACCCAATTCTTGTGATTAAAAACGTTCAAAGTCTAGTTGCAGTCTCATCTCGGCGACAATCAAATGTCAAAAACTTCTCAAAAATGTATTGGGAACTCGAGGTATTTTTGACAGATTGAAACTGAGATCAGACTGTGAACGTTCTTAAAATTACGAGAAATGCCCTTGGGGGCCTGAATTCACTATGACCACTTAACGATTCCTTACTCGTAACCACGTCAATCACACACGAAATCTGCTAATATCGTA
The DNA here is from genome assembly GCA_949987655.1 of Polymixis flavicincta. NCBI lineage: Eukaryota > Metazoa > Arthropoda > Insecta > Lepidoptera > Noctuidae > Polymixis > Polymixis flavicincta. Next base: position 6,259,838 of record OX465195.1, on the reverse strand, counting down.
TTAATAATAACGACAAACTGTCGTGGAACATACAAAATATGACATTTGGATACCTTACCGTTACAATTGGTTTCAAAAAACACGATACTGACGTAGATTGAACGTAGTAAGATTCCGCGGGGAATCATTATACCCATATAGAATTGGGGTCCAGGTTGTGGAGCTCCTGCGCATACTCACAAGTGCGTTACAAATGTACAGTATTCAAGTTAACCTGGTGACGACATCGACAACAGTCTTCAGCTTCCCTTTAGTCCTGATCGCCTTCCTGGTAGTAAGCAAGGCATCAGCGCCAGACATCAGTACTGCACACGTCAGCTCGTCAATGTCAGAGAACCGGTTCAGTTCCTCAGCCTCAGCAGTGCGCGCTATCATGCTGCACTTGAGGAGCTGTTCCAAGTGGAGCTCCGAGAGAGCTGGTGGAGGAAACTTAGCTATAGTGTGTCTGTAGGCGCAACAAGCTCACGCAAGACCAATAAATAATTTTTCTTTCTTTCTTTTCATAACTTAAAATTTAAGTTGCAATCTCATCTTAGCGACAATCAATGTAGGTTGTAGCGGCACTACAAATAAAAATTATTCGCAGCAAAATCGAAGAAACGCAAAAAGAAAAGTGGCGCCATCTACAATGCCACAGGCGAACTATCTGAGTAATTTTACATCGCGCAATCAGGGTTTACCACGACACTCGAACATATACAAAATCCCGACATCAACTGTCGGGCAGTTGCCCACCAAACACAATACCCGTCTGGTCGGAGGATCCTCCTTTTCAATAGAGGATGAGCGAACTTTACACCCTGTTCCTCGTACCTCTATAAGGTAAATATGAGAAATGTAAGTAAATAAGAGGTTCTTTTGATAGTGAAAGTTTGCATTCTATTCGGTGAGAGAGCTTAGTTCTTTCTTTTACGTTCCTATAAATATGAGAATTGGTCCTCAGATTGCATCATAAGTTGTGATGACAAACGTCTGCTTTCCAGGTTTTGGATCCCTTCATGAAACGTCGAGTCAGTTAAAAATAAGAGGTACTTTTTACGAATTGCTAACCCTTCAAATGTCAAGTTACTGAATACAAATTAAAAGCCGAACGATAACCAGCTGACTAGGTACCTACATCTGATCAATCCAAGCCGGTCCCCCCTCAGGCCATGTCTCTCGCAGTATCTATCGGCAGCAGGCCGGCCGCCCTCCTGTGTCGACTTGTCAAACTCAGTCTGTATCCAGTACAGCGCGGCGTAGTCAGATGTGGGACTGTACTTGCGTTTTATTTCACGGATTTCTGTAACAAACAATTATTTTAAAAAACTTTTTCCAAAAAAAAATTACCGACTTCCGGAAAACATTATAAAGTGAAAAATAACTTTAATTTCGGAAGTTGGTGACTTTGGATATGCATTTTATTAATTTATTGTCACCGTCTTCCGAAATTAAAGTTATTTTTCATTTTGTAGTTATTTTGGAAAGTTTTTTTTTTCAATTTTGAGTGGTTCATATGTGCTTACCCCTTCACGGCGTACAGGTGTAATGTTATGTTATTAACTGGTGTAAACAACAGACAGACATGAGATTTCAGCCATTTGTTATCATTTTCAAGTTATATTTTTACCTATTTCCGAATTTCTTCATCAGATTTTCATCAAATTGAAATGTCTACTAAAACTCCGAGAAAGTACTCTTCCAGAAACTACCCAAATCGCTTCAAGTGTGCCTATAAAATTTGAAGAGTTCTATTTCTCCAGGATCCCATCATCAGATCCTGACTTGATGATCATGGGACCACCTCGGAAGTATACCCTTCCAAACAAAAAAAGAAAAATCCAAATCGGTCCAGCCATCTTCGAGTAATCGGGCAACATACATTGAGTCATACAGAGAAAAGCTGAAGTTCATTTAATTGCATCTAAGAAACATGAAACTTTTGGAATCTTATCTTTAATAATATCAAGGAATTAAAATTTTATAAATAGTAATATTTTTGGACTCTCCTCGCCCCCCATCGGAGACTACACCCCCGGCGCCGCCTCGTGACGTATATGAGCACATACCATCCCGTCGCTCGGCCGCATTCACGAACAGCTCCGTGTTGGTGGCACAGTGCGCCGCCATGTTGGTGACGGCGAGCAGGTTGCCCACGACGGCGGCCTGCAGCACGCTGCGGCCCACGCGCGGGTGCAGGGTTAGTGACGACAGCAGGCTGCCGAGGCGGGTCAACTGTTCCTGGGGTGTTAGCGCGCCTGTGGGAACAACATTCATCATAATCATATTTAGCCTATAACGTTCCCACTGCTGGGACGCAAGCCTCCTCTCTGAGAAAGAGAGTGTCGAAAGTCGCGTCAGTTACCACAGGGCTAATACTGCTCTCACAACAACATCAGTAGTAAGTTATTGTTCAAACATTACTGTTGGAGTGGTGGATATTAATAAATTAGGCCAGTAGTCATATTACTATCTGAATCAAGTTTATTACTTCCAAAAATAACTTTAACATTTTTTTTAAATATTGGAACGTGTTAGGATAAAAGCAAGCGACGCCATGACAGATATTGTTTTTTTTGCAGCTTAGAGAGGGCGCTAATATTGCCATATTAAATCAAGATTATCACATTTACCACAGATTACAACAATTACATCAACACTGTTTTCGCGGGCTTGCGGAGGGCGAGTAATGGGTAGCTCGCTGTCCGGTAAGGACCAAGCCCAGAAGGCCAATTCTCGTAATTAAAAACGTTCGCAGTGTCATCTCGGCGACAATCGAATTTCAAAAATTTTAGAAAAATGTATAGGAATTTTTGACAGATTGACACTGAGATCAGACTGTGAACGTTCTTAAAATGACCAGAATTGCCCCTCAGGTCAACGACGCGTTGTGTTCCACGCGCGCCTCAAAGAGATGTCAGCACCAACTAGCGGGGTTCGCAAGGGCCGATGCTTGCCAGGGGTGCGGGTTGTTAGAAAGAGATACGGCTGCCCCTGGCACATAGGCTACTGAAGGAACACGGGTGGGTTTTAGTCAGTAAAAGTCTGACACGCCCGCCTGCTCCACCCAGAGCGGGAGAAGTTATTTGATGATTTCCCACCCAAAAACAAAACACTTTTTTCACCGGCTAAGTGTGTATTTTGTGAGTAAGTCGACATCTGATTTTATCGCGCATTCGATTTTCAACTCTCGGTGTCGTACCGAGCATTCAAAATCCAACAGAGTGCAGCTCGAGTGAGCCTCAGCACGTTGAATAACACAGTATTCGATTTTGCACTCTCGGCGGTAGCCAGTACGTCGAAAAAACAGTGCGTGAAAAAATCCCACAGCGATTTTATTACGCCGGAGAACGTGAATACAATGTTAAAATAAAATAATTTCAGAATTTTCGTAATTTTAAGAACGTCCACAGTCTGATCTCAGTCTCAATCTGTCAAAAATATCTCGAGTTTCCATACGTTTTTGACATTTCATTGTCGCCGAGATGACACTGCGACTAGATTTTTGAATGTTTTTTAATACGAGAATTGGACTTCAGATCTTCAACTTGAACTAGGTTTGCAATTACTCGACTAAATGTAAAAATGATATTAATTTACACGGATTGATTACCAAACGTTAATAATACAGGATAACATTTTTACCAGTGCGCAAACTGTAACCATGAATTCAGCATAACATTCTAGAATATCCCTAGCGTACAAAATTTCCGTCAGTTAAACAAAAAATAAAAGTGAAGTACAAAGGACACTATTCTAAGTTTTGAAATAATCATCATGTATAAAATTAAGTTAGATTAAAATTGTTTATTAGTCTTATAGACTAGATTGTAATGAATGTATTAAATGAAATTATTAAGAACCGGGTTCTTTTTAATAAAAGAAAAAAAAAGTTAAAAAAAAAAAAAAACTGCTGTTTCATAGAAAACTGCAGTTCCTACGCGGTCAAAATGTATGAACAGCATTTTTTTTTTTTTAACTGACGTAAAATTATATTATGCTGAATTCATGGTTTCAGTTCGCGCATTGGTAAAAAAAAATATCTGAAAGTATAATAACCAAAATGTACGTACTTTACAAAAGAGACATTTCATAACGCACTAGAAAAATTGCAGCACAGTCAGTAATAGCACCAAATGTTCATGATATTTCTTTTTGTGTTTTTTTTTTTTTTGATAAAATTTGGCATAGTCACCGATCGACATTTTGATTTATTCAAAAAATCGCGACGCAAGATGTAACTCGTGTTATGGATAGAGCACAATTTGAATTTGTATATGATGCGTACATGATGGATGAAACGCAGCACGGGAAGCATTTTTTTGTTCCATAAGTGTAAAAAAAAATTGCTGTATGGCGGTGGATAAATAGATTAGTATCGGCACACTTACCTAACTCTATAAGGTCGTTGACAGCAAAATTGATAGACTTTTTACTAGGTGGTTCAGGCAGTTGAGATAGGAAACTCGCTATTTTCTCATCAGGAGCGTACGACTTGCATTCTAATACTGTTTGAACGAGCGGTATCCTGAAAAACAAAATATACCACTCAAAAAAAAAAAAAAATGAAATAAAACATAACACAACGCCTAAGGGGCCATCCATAAATTATGTCACACGTTAAGGGGGGGCGAGGCGACGAAATGTGACATTGTATGACAAGGGACAGGGGGTTAAAAGTTTTGTGAAGTCACATGTTAAAATCGAAAATACTAAAACTCAATCTACATTTATAAGCTTAGGTACGTTTCTGTCGTCGGCGAGTGCTGTTTTTTTTTTAAAGTATATGGTCAAATTTGCTCTGGTTTAATTAAATTATGTCTAAAGATAAAATTGAAAAATAAGTGACGTCGCACAAAGGCTGCGGGGGTTTCACAAGTGTGTTCAAAAACCGTAAAATTTGTGTGATGTAATTTATGGATTGCCCCTAACGAGTATGAAGGGGTATTCGACGCATTTATTACAGATTTTTTTTAAATCGTTCGCTTAAATCGATTTTATAATTAAGAAAATTAATTTAAAAAGTTAAGCTAGCATTTGCCAGCGGCTTCGCCCGCTTGGGTTGATTATGTTATCACTATAACATATTTTGCTTTCGTGTTTTGTTTGAGGCGACACAACTGGATTACAGTACCCGGCGATAAATATTGCACATCGACCTTTGGAAAGAGACGATCGGCTAATTTCGGATTAGTAGAGCGTTATCTCTGTCGCACGAAATACAAACATTCCGGTATCTATTAGGAGCTGTTAAAACAATTATGATTTGCTTCTTTTGATAATTCTTTTTATTCTTTGTTTGAAATACAACAATTTTTCTATAAGTGATGGCTTTAGGTTGGGGTAAAATAAAATAAAAAAGAGATACCATAGTACAACTTTAAATTATTTAAATTTGGAGGTGTTAACAACTCTAAATATATATTTGGAACTGGACGCGACCGCACTCTATCGCACTTGAACAACGACTGACAAAACGTCACATAGGTAGTGTGCGACAGAGATAACGCTCTACGAAGCCGAAATTAGCCGATCGTCTCTTTCCAAAGGTCGATGTGCAATATTTATCGCCGGGTACTGTACAGCTGTAGGTCGAGGAGATCTAATTCAGAGACTTGGGGAGTTTAGGATTTGTGAACAGCATTTCGTTTTGTGACAAAACTGGAAAACCGAATACTTATGGGATCACCTCAGTCACAGTGTCTGTCCGTCCGTCCGTCTGTTCGTTCTCATTGTCGAATCTGGACTCGCACTTGCCCGGTTTTTTTATTTGCACTAACCGAGTGACAGCCCTATAAAAGTAGGTAAGAATTTTGAGCTCTGTAGAAGCTTTGCTTCTGGTTATTCTGTGCTATAGATACCTGGTAGAATGTAACGGAACCTTACAATGTATATTTGTTAACTTATAGTCCTTGTATTGTTGCAAATAAACATTACTGTTATTCTTTACATAACATCACGCCTTGTTGCCTCTAAGGGTTGGGCAGAGATGTACCTATAGTACAGTCAAGAGCAATAATATGTATACGCTTACCAACTTTTAAAAGTGATTTTCTCCACTTTTACTCATTGTAATCTTATTTTATTATAAAAATAATATTTTGGAACCCACACTACAATGCAATAACCAAGTTATCTCATGGTTGCAATCGCTACCTATTTAAAAGAAAATCGCTTTTGAATTTGGCGATGTGTATACATATTAATGCTCGTGACTGTACACTGGTCTTCGCCAGTAATGTTTAAGTTCCATGTAATAGGGGGCGAGCCTATTGCCATCAACCGGGGACAAATCCCGGCCCCGGGCTGCTACTGAAAAATTGTAGATAGGAAAACCTCTTGCTCAATAGTACCGATTGCGAACACTAGACCACCGATGCATGTCAGTAAGCCTTATTCTTATATTTACCTCAATATTTCGGGCGTTGTATGCGGGACGAATTCAGATTCTTTCTCTTTGGTGTACATTCTATAGCAGTGACCTGAAAGCGATAAATAAACTTATATTATTTTTAACCGACTTCAAAAAGAAGGAGGTTATCAATTCGACATGTAATTTTTTTTAATGTATGTTCGGGCATAACTCCGTCGTATATAGACGGATTTTGCAAAATTCTTTTTTTGTTCGAAAGGGGTTTACTCCGAAATAGTCCCATTGAAATTTCATATAGATCTGATGATTCATTTCGGAGACAGACGACGGAACTCTTCAAAACATTACAGCAAATCAACCGCGAATGTTGCTATCGCATAAATATGTAGTGTTTTGACGCCAGGATGATGAAATTTCGAATTGGTGTGGGGTAGGTAACAAAAAGTGAAAGAAAAACTTTTTTCAAAAAAATAACAACCGACTTCCAACAAAAAACACTACAAAGTGCAAAATAACTTTAATTTCGGAAGGCGGTGACAAATAATTAAAATACACATCCAAAGTCACCGACTTCCGAAATTAAAGTTATTTTGCACTTTGTAGTATTTTTTTGGAAGTCGGTTGTTATTATTATAACCTTTCGTTTGACGCTTCTGTAAAGTTTCTACTCATTTTATTTTGGCGGCACTTTACAAAGGATGCATAAACCTAATGTCGTCGCTTGGACTCGGGGCGAGCGCGGTTATGCGTGAGCCTATCAGCTGATTTTTATCTTTGAATACATTGCTTTTTTTTAATGTGTTCAATCTCATATAATGGGACATTTAACTGTTCCCACAGAATTGTGTACAAAAATTGGAACAGTTCAATTTTATACGGAGTGCAGAAAGCCAATATTTTTGATTTTATAATAATTTAAGAGTTTTTTTTTTTAATCCAGCATATTAAAATTTTAATGAATAATGGTCGAGTTCCGACCCCTGGACGAGCACTAGTATCAATAAATCACTGTATTTTTGCGCCTTCTATTCATTTATGATACATATGTACCTGGTTGGACTCGCCCTGCTCGACCCGTTCTCTGCTTAGCGCTAGCCTGAGACACCCAAACGGTTTCTAAACTTGCTGTGCCTGGAATTGTGAGAACATAATTACGTTAATAAAACAAAAAAAAAAAAACAAAAAAAAAAACATAACATCACGCCAGGATTGCCTGAAGGCTGAATAGGGTATTTTCCAATTTGATAAAAACTATTTTAATTTGAAGATTGGGGCGATATATTTAACAGAAAAATAAAAGTAAATTTATTAATATCCATTTTCTCCATTAAAAACGATTCAAATCAAATTTATTTTTCATTGTTTTGAATTTACCGCTAAAACGTTCCTTAAGATGACTTTTTATCACGTGACATCGTGACGACAGCTTTGTGTAAACAGCATCAGTACACATACCAGTGATTTCACTTGCTATCCATAAAAAATCTTGTTAATTATAAACACGACAGTCACTTGTTTACTTACTAACTACTGTAGTTTACACAAAGTTGACGTCACGCGATGAAAGACATCGTAAGGAGCGTTTTGGCGGTAAATTCAAAACAATGAAAAATACATTTGATTTAAATCGTTTTTAATTGACAAAATGCATATAAATCAATTTACTTTTATTTTTCTGTTACATATTTCGTCCCAATCTTCAATTTAGAATACTTGTCAATAAATTGGAAAATACCCTATTGTGCCCACATTTCGCCAGTTATGTTTAAGTTACATGTAACAGTGGGGGCGAGGTCTCAAGACGACAGTGTGTGTTGCCAGTGATGACCTATGGCACAGAAACGTGGTCGCTCACAATGGGCCTTATCAGAAGGCTTAGAGCCACCCAAAGGGCAATGGAGAGGACTATGCTCGGAGTTTCCCTACGTGATCGAATCAGGGATGAAGAGATCCGCAGGAGAACCAAGGCAACCGACATAGCCCGAAGAATTGCGATACTTAAGTGGCAGTGGGCAGGGCACATTGCTCGCAGAACAGATGGCCGATGGGGCCGAAAGGTTCTGGCGTGGCGACCGCGTACTGGAAGACGTAGAGTAGGAAGGCGTCCTTCAAGGTGGACCGATGACCTTGTGAAGGCCGAGGGAATCCGCTGGATTTAGGAAGCACAAGACCAGTCGAAGTGGAGGAGCCTGGGGGAGGCCTATGTCTAGCAGTGGACGTCTTTTGGCTGAAATTATGATGAATAGAGGGGGGTATTGCCATAAACAGGACACATCCATCCAAATTCCCTTTTTCTGTATAAATAAAAAGAAAAGTCCTGACTGACTGACTCATCAACGCCCAGCCCAAACCCTTGGACCTAGAAAGCTGAAATTTTGCACAGAGGTTCCCTTTATAATGTAGACAAGGAATAAGGAAGGATTTTTTGAAATTCAACCCCTAAGGGGTTAGGGGATGAAAGTTCCGCGCGGGCGAAGCCGCTGGCAAAAGCTAGTACTAGATGAAAATAAATTATTATTATACTCATTTCTTGGAGGGGCTTGTGGCTAAATAACAATAGATGCACGGGTCGATCGACCAGGTTAAGCTACGCTTGCCGCGGTTGGTCCGTGGATGGGTGACCATCTTTACATACCAAGACCCCTCCGTGCCTCGGAAAGCACGTTAAGCCGTTGGCCCCGGCTGTCATTTGTGGATCTTTGACACCCGTTACGGGTCGTCAGAAGCCCGAAATTCTGAAGACCAGTCTTACCAAGGGGTATCGTATTACCCAGTAACTGGGTTGTGGAGGTCAGATATGCAGTCGCTCCATGTAAAATACTGGTATTCAGCTGGATCCGGTTAGACTGGAAGCCAACCCCAACATAGTTGGGAAAAGGCTAGGCAGATGATGATGATGACTCATTTCTTACTTCATCTATTTTCGTCACTCCACACATTCATCTTAACAGTGTTCCCAGCTAAAGCACTAGGAAGTGGTGAAGGGTGGGCGTTTTGGGGGACTGTCTTATGTAATTTTTACGTTCGAAACCTGTTGATTCTCAACCAAATTTTAATAAATGACTTTTCATTTGATTGATTGTTCTGCTACGTGTGTAGCTAATATTATATTGTTAGTCGAATACTGTAAATTTTGCAGTAACGACTATCAAACTGATACAGAACTATAACTATGATAGCAACGGCTATCACACAGGACGACAAATATCACTATCGTATACATAACAGTGCCGTTTTTGATTCAGTTCTCCTTATGCGCTCCACTATCTACGACGTAGATAATATCGGGTAAAACAGGTAACAGATGTTTTTGAAACGTTGTAGGTAATAGGTTTTTACTCGATAAATATCACTATGATATTAACTATCAAACTGATAGATAACTATAACTATGGTATTAACGACTATCACGCAGGTAAACAAATATCATTATCGTATACATACCAGTGCCGTCTTTGATTCGGTTTTCCTTGTGCGCTCCACTATCCACGACGTAGATAACATCGGGTATAGTAATAGATGTTTCTGCTACATTTGTTGCTAGTACTATTTTTCGAATGCCTAGGGAAGGGGTCGAGAACATTTTGACTTGGTCTGACGTTGATAACCTGAAAAGAAAGAGGTTTTAAAAAAAAAAATACAATTTATTTGAATGATGTGAGAATTTGGATAATTTGTTTAATAATAAAAATTAATCATCTTTATTTATAAAAGCCCAGTCTTTCCCAGCATTATTTACAAGAAAAATATGAAATTGTTGAAATAATAAACAGCAATCGTATTTTACAACAATTTGATATATCTATTTCTTTACTAATTTTAGTGACCAAAAAGGGTTTTTCAACATTTTTACAATAACACAATCAATTCATAAACAAAATATGTGCCCGTGCATTATAATAGGGCTTTTTTTTTTTTTTTTAATAGGGCTAAGTTGTCAGTGTGGCAAGGGGCCATTCATAAATAACGTCACACATGTTTTATGGTTTTTTGAACCCCGTCCTTTTCACATGTGGTCACACTTCCGAAACCCCCTCCCCCTTGTGTGACGTCACATATTTTTCAATTTTGTATTCAGAAGTATATAATTACATGAAAACTGCAACAAAAAAAACATTTTTTTTTATTTAAATTAAAAATAAATCACTAACATCATCATCATTATTTCAGCCGAAAGACGTCCACTGGACATAGGCCTCCCCCAGGCTCCTCCACTTCGACCGGTCTTGTGCTTCCCACATCCAGAGGATACCCGCGGCCTTCACAAGGGCATCGGTCCACCTTGTGGGAGGCCTTCCCACTCTACGTCTTCCGGCGGTTTTATCATTAACATAAAGTCAAATAATTTAGACACTTAATGGTGATTTAACATGTGACGTCACAAAGCTTTTAACCGTTGACCCTCACACCCTCTCAACGTGTGACGTAATTTATGGATGGCCTCTAAGGGCAGTAGGTATAATTTCACCTGACTTAAAAAAGGAGGAGTTCTCAATTCCACTTTCCATTTTCCAATTCAACCCACCCTATTCTTTATGTGAAGCTACTTCATATTTCCAGCAAATCTCGAGGGGTTTTTTTTTTTTTTTTTTTTTTTTTTTTTTTTTTTTTTTTTTTTGGGTGGGAAATCATCAAATAACTTCTCCCGCTCTGGGTGGAGCAGGAGGGCGTGTCAGACTTTTACTGACTAAAACCCACCCGTGTTCCTTCAGTAGCCCTTAAGCCAGGGGCTGTGGTGTCTCTTTCGAACAAACCCGCACCCCTGGCAGGCATCGACCCTTGCGGGTCCCATCACTTTTTGTGCTGACATCTCTTTGAGGCGCGCGTGGAACACAACGCGCCGTCGACTTGGGCTTGGTCCTTACCGGACAGCGAGCTACCCATTACTCGCCGTCCGCAAGCCCATGCCTACGGTGGCCGGAAATCGGCCTGGGATTCCCGACGCCCAGGGCGTCTCCGTATCCTGCGGCGGCTGGGGTCGCGAGGGCGCATATGCTGCCTCTCCCTCACGTGCGCCGCCTCCCTCTTCGCGAGCATTACTGCTTCGCTGAAGGAGGTGACGGCTCCCCATGCCCTCTCGCTCCGTACCATGGCTTGGACCAGGGCCGGACGCGAGAGATCGCCGCCGCCGATCGCCTCCACGAGGACACGGCGGTGCTCCGCCCAAGCAGGGCAGACCGCCACCGTGTGCTCCACCGTGTCCTCAGGGAGATCTTCGCAGTGGAAACACCCGGGCGTTTCCTCCCGCCCTATCCGAAACAGGAACCTCCCGAAACAACCGTGTCCGGTGAGGACCTGCGTCAGGCGGAAGGTGAGGACGCCATGCCGCCTCTCAAACCACTCCTCAAAGAGGGGACTTACCGCCGCAATCGTGGCGTGCCCAGCACTGGGTTGCGACAATCGCTCTCTCCATGTCACCATGAGATCCCGCCGGAGCTCTGTCCGCTGTGCCGCGATTTCCCGCGGCAGCGGAGTTACGCCCCGGCGTTTGGCCTCCTCGCGCCACTCCCATATCTGCGCGAGGACCTTTGCCTCCAGATCCCATGGCGGTAATCCGGCAAGGAGGCCCGCCGCCTCGCCGGAGATCGTGCGATATCCTCGGATCATCCTGATCGCCATGACCCTATGGGACGCCCTCAGCTTGCGAGCTGGTTGGCGCCTCAATGTAGGCGCCCACACCGGCGCCCCGTATAGGGCCATGGACCGAACGATCCCCGCGTAGAGCCTCCGGCAGGAGGCGTTTGGCCCCCCTAGATTGGGCAAGAGCCGCTTCAACGCAGCCCCGGCCCGCTCCAGTCTGGGAGCCAAACGGCGGAAATGCTCCGCGAAGTTCCACCGGCTGTCGAGGACGAGTCCCAGGTACTTCATCGTCGACTCGACGCCGATGTGAACCCCTCCCACCGTTATCTGGGAACCCGTCGGTGGCGCATTCCGAGGACCATGAAACCACATGGCCTCGGACTTGTGCAATGCCACCTCGAGTCCCAGTTGCCGGATCCTATCCACGATTGTCGCAACCCCTTGTGTCGCTAAGTCGGCCGCCGCCTGGTACGACCTCCCTTGCGCCAGGACCAGCGTGTCGTCAGCGTAGCAGACTACACTGACGCCGCTAGGGAGGTCGGCGCGCAGCACCCAGTCGTACCCGATGTCCCACAGATACGGCCCCAGGACCGATCCCTGTGGGACACCGCACGACATCTCTCGCCGGTTCCACTCTCCGAGGTGACCGGGGTAGATGACGGCCCTGTCCGTCAAATAGGCCTCGACCACACGACAGAGGTAGGTCGGCATCCGGTGATACCGGAGTGCCTCCCTTATGCAACTCCAGGGCAGGGTGTTGAAGGCATTGGCGATGTCTAATGACACCGCCAAGACGACCCCACCCCGGGCCACAGCATCCCCCGTCGTGAGAGCTCGCACGCGCATGATGGCGTCCACCGTGGAGCGCCCCCTGCGGAAACCAAACTGGCTCTCCGCCAAATCCGGCCCCACCCGCACCAGCCGCCCGACGAGGCGGTCTGCAATTACTCTCTCAAAGAGCTTGCCCACCTCGTCGAGCAGCACAATGGGCCGGTAAGCGGACGGAGAGTCCGCTGGGCGCCCCGGCTTGTGTGACGTCACATATTTTTCAATTTTGTATTCAGAAGTATATAATTACATGAAAACTGCAACAAAAAAACATTTTTTTTTATTTAAATTAAAAATAAATCACTAACATCATCATCATTATTTCAGCCGAAAGACGTCCACTGGACATAGGCCTCCCCCAGGCTCCTCCACTTCGACCGGTCTTGTGCTTCCCACATCCAGAGGATACCCGCGGCCTTCACAAGGGCATCGGTCCACCTTGTGGGAGGCCTTCCCACTCTACGTCTTCCGGCGGTTTTATCATTAACATAAAGTCAAATAATTTAGACACTTAATGGTGATTTAACATGTGACGTCACAAAGCTTTTAACCGTTGACCCTCACACCCTCTCAACGTGTGACGTAATTTATGGATGGCCTCTAAGGGCAGTAGGTATAATTTCACCTGACTTAAAAAAGGAGGAGTTCTCAATTCCACTTTCCATTTTCCAATTCAACCCACCCTATTCTTTATGTGAAGCTACTTCATATTTCCAGCAAATCTCGAGGGGTTTAGATGATTTATTTGTTACTTTTTTACTAATATATTTGGCAGTGGAGATACAAGTCTTTCATCGCCTACCTAGAATGTACAGGCAATATCATATGCATAGGGGATTGCCCATAGTGTTCGTCTAGTATTTGTTTCGTCAGTTTGATATCAGACCATCCCGGGAGGAATACTAGTATGGCGCCTTCTTTTTCCGTTTTGTCTATAGCTTTTATCACCTCAGCTACCTGAAATAATATAGAGGGAGATGTTGAAATATAAATGTATATTAATAGGTGTACACGAGTAGAGAAAAAATTACAAAATTTAAGCCTAACTGCGATCAAAACTGTAAATAGCGCCGCAGTCAGAAATTATACTTTAGTAGTTCTATGAAGAGTGTTGTCATCATTCATCATCCTTTCAGCCGAAAGACGTCCACTGCTGGACATAGACCTCCCCCAGGCCCCTCCACTTAGACCAGTCTTGTGCTTCCCACATCCAACGGATACCCGCGGCCTTCACAAGGTCATCGGTCCACCTTGTGGGAGGCCTTCCCACTCTACGTCTTCCGGTACGCGGTCGCACTCCAGAACCTTCCGGCCCCTTCGGCCATCTGTTCTGCGAGCAATGTGCCCTGCCCACTGCCATTTAAGTTTGGCAATTGTTCGGGCTGTCGGTTGCCTTGGTTCTCCTGCGGATCTCTTCATTCCTGATTCGATCACGTAGGGAAACTCCAAGCTCTCCATTGCCCTTTGGGTGACTTTAAACCTTCTGATAAGGCCCATTGTGTGCGACCACGTTTCTGAGCCATAAGTCATCACTGGTAACACACACTGCTCAAAGACTCGTCTTGAAACACTGCGGTGGGACGAGAAGATATTGTGAAGCCGCTACGCCGAACGCTGCCCAGCCGAGTAGGATACGGCGATTGACCTCTTTCTCGAAGTTGGACCTACCTAACTGGACAGTAAAGATTGTCCTAGGTAAACGTACTCGTCCACAACTTCGAGTTTAGCGCCTCCGATCGTCATGAGAGTGGGTGTTACATGGGTAATTGACATGACCTTTGTCTTCTCCATGTTCATTTTAAGACCCAGTCTTTCGGAAGCTCTACTGAGGTCATCGAGCAATGCACTGAGGTCCTCCTTCAGGAAGAGTGTTGTACCTGATTACTTTCCACGTACAATTTCGATGGTAACCGCAAACCACAGGGAAACTTCAAATAACAGGCTGCAGCGACACTACTGGCTTCTATGTAACTCTATTTAAGCGTTTCCATAGATAGCGACATTACTTCATCTACGGAAGCGTTTTCAAAGTGGTGAGGTATGCGGTCTGTGGTCGCCTTCGGAGTTGTACCTTTTTAACCGACTTCAAAAAGAAGGAGGTTATCAATTCGACGTTTTTTTTTTTTTTTATTTATGTTCGGGCATAACTCCGTCGTATATAGACGGATTTGCAAAATTCTTTTTTTGTTCGAAAGGGGTTTATTCCGAAATGGTCCCATTAAAATTTCATATAGATCTGATGATGCGTTTCGGAGACAGACAACGGAACTCTTAAAAAATTACAGCAAATCAATCGCGAATGCTGCTATCGCATAAATATGCATTGTTTTGACCCCAAGGATGATGAATTTTCGAATGGGTGGGGTAGATAACGAAAAAGTGAAAAATAAAAACTTTTTTCAAAAAAATAACAACCGACTTCCAAAAAACACTACAAAGCGCAAAATAACTTTAATTTCGGAAGTTGGTGACAAAGAATTAAAATACACATCCAAAGTCACCAACTTCCGAAATTAAAGTTATTTTGCGCTTTGTAGTGTTTTTTTGGAAGTCGGTTGTTATTTTTTTTTAAAAGTTTTATCTATTCCATATTTTATTACCTTACTCTGTAAGCGGGTAATAATAATAAAAAATTAGCTCCCAATTTACGCCTACTTACACCACTAGTGTAGGTAATGTGGCCCAGTGGAAGGGACATCGTTTAAAATGCAGTATAAAACCACCACCGTTGAATCTTATCGTTAGGTTTAACAAAAAAGCAGCTGTCACGATTATCTTTTCCAACGTCTGAAATTCAGGCGTGATGTAATTTTGCTGCCTGTACATTTGCAATACCAGAGACATCGCAGGTACGTGACCATAACAAAGACAAAACGAAAATTTCTCGTGTGCCTGTTGTTATTCCACCGGGACTCATACCTTCAAACCGTATCAAACAACGCAGAATGGTGGCAGAAAAGAAATAAGTGAGGTGGTAGCACTGCCCCAGGCATGCTCCGTCTCAAAAAGGCTTTATCACTATGTCTCTTCACGATTTTTCACCACAAAGGGAGAGGATGTTTACCTCTTGACATCTGACTTGAGGCCGTCCATCTATTTTGTTACAAGTTTCGGCAGTGTAAGACATGTTTAGTCCAAATTTCTTCTGGATGTCTTCTAAGTATGAGATCTCTACTGGAAACGTTCTGCCGGGCACTTCTATGACTGGACATGGATCGAAAAAGCTGTGGAAGAAAGAAATTATAGTGACTACAACATTTTAACGCGTTGTTATTTTAGTGAACAGTTCACTAATGTCACAAATGCATTAAGAAAGTGCACACTTTTGTTGTATGTTTTATTTAACTTGACAATATGTCAGTAAAAGGTTTAAATTCTATCTATGGCGACACTAAAGAATACCATTCCTTGTATAGAAAATAAAACGCTGCAAGGCGTACTGATTGCAAGTAAATCAAAACTTTGGGGGTCGATATATCAAGTGTATATGTTTAATCGAAATTCAAACAAAAAGTATTTTATAACTAAGGTTACTAAGCCAGCTTGCTAGAAAAAAATATTGTTTATTTAAAACTAAAACTAATATGTTTAAGCAATTGTTGAATGCAACGCTGTAAATCAGTACTAAAACTCGGGACACGCGGGATTTAGTTTTTAGTCCGCGCTGGTTTGTTCCTGGGCATCCAACGCATAGCGGATAGCATATGTGTGTAGCGTACTTCACTAGACACACACCCGGGATCGACTACCACGCGCCGTATAATTTTCCTAAAATTGAGCACTTCGATTTGTAATAGCCCTCTTAAGTCTGGAATAAACTGCGAAATACAGGAACTGTCTCGATGGTGTAAGCTCGAGCTAAAGTTAGATTTTTTTGTGTTATTAGACGGTACCAGTTTCAAGAACAGTGAAATGGCATAGCAAACGGTCTCAATCGCATAGCGGAGTCCATTAAAACCTCCACGAGTGTTGAAACTTAAATGTAACTGTTAACCACACCCCTATTGCAACACATGATCCGTGAACATCGACTTTAGTGCTACGAAATAAAGGTGTTGATATACTCAAATTGTTACCGTGTTCAGTTGACTGTGCATCCGGCGCACTCTGAGCAATCAGCTGTACTACCACCTACCTATTTTTCAGTCAATAGCTTTCCCACCGCTGGGACACAGGCCTCTCTGAGAGTGACAAGGGCCCGTTATTAAAAACGGGGGCCCCGTGAAGGATTATTCTGGGACGTGCCAGTTTCCTCACGATGTTTTCCTTCACCGTTTAGTTAGTCGTAAACTTACCTAGTAAAAACTCCAGTATCTAAAGTAGCGCTCATAACAACTATTTTCAGTTCCGGATTGATATCTAACGCCCTCTTTAGTAATAATAGAGTGACGTCAGTATTTACATCACGTTCATGGGCTTCGTCTATTATAACGTGGGTACAGCCTTCGAGACCTGGAAATAATTTCGACTTTATATCTATGGAGCCTAAAGTTGATTTTAGATTGGCTGTTAAGGGTTGTAAAACTGTTTCGGTTGTATTGAACAAATTGTGAAATAGCGGGTTGGTTAGTATTTTTAACGTTATGGAAATTTAAACTAGGTGGAAACTGAACTGTATGTTGCGGACTGAGAGTTTATAATGGAGTATGTGACTATTATCAAAAATCTACATGAACCAATATGATTTGAATTTTTTAATAGTAAAAACGCGAAACGGAAGAAGCCGTGGAAATATGCAGGCAGTTAAGTGGTTGCAGTTCTCGCAAAAAGATCATTTTACCGAATGGCACGAAGTTGCTTTGGCGTTTTTGTCTCTGTCTATCAGTGACTTGACATATTTAAACATTTTCTTACTGTAGCTTACCTTATTTCTAGGTTTTGAGAACTCTAGTTTCAAAAATCAAGTCATTTATGTGACTAGATTCTTATACAACAAGATTTTGCCCTATTATTTTGCATAACATACCTGGATTTGTCTGTAACCTTCTCAGCAATACTCCTGACGTACAATAAAGTATGGACCCTCCAGGAGGCCTCGGCGGTTTAGAGTGCAACCTTACTTGATAGCCTATTGATTCTCCTACCTGGGAAATAAAATACAAAATTAAATGTTAATTTATACTAGTAAAGTGTGCATGTTGCTTGTAGTTATTACACGTGTTATACAGAATACATTTAGAGGGGGTAATCCACCTAAAGAAAAAAAATATTCATAAATTAATTTTAATAAAAAAAAATTATATTATTAATAAATAATTGATTAATAAAATATATACAGGAAAAGTTTTTATCCAGTGCGCAAATTTTAACCATGAATTCAGCATATCATTGTAGAGCCCCTAGCGCAGAAATTTTTCGCCAGTTATACAAAAAAAAAAAATCAGCTGATCCATACATTTTGACCGCGTAGGTATTGCACTTTTCTATGAAACAGCTGTTTTTTTTTTTTTTGTATAACCGGCGAAAAATTTCTGCGCTAGGGGGCTAGAATGATATATGTTGAATTCATGGTTAAAATTTGCGCACTGGATAAAAACTTATCCTGTATTTAAAATATAAAATAAAAAACATATAATTCTAATTATAAATGAATATATAAAAATAATAAAAAATTAACCAGTGCGCAAACTCTAACCAAGAATTCAGCATATCATTCTAGTTTTCCGTCGGTTATACAAAAAAAAATCTGCTGTCTCATAGAAAAGTGCAATACCTACGCGGACAAAATGTAAGGCAACAGGCAATGACAAAATGTAACAGCTGATTTTTTTTTCTATAACCGACGATTAATTTCTACGCTAGAGGGTCTAGAATGATATGCTGAATTCATGGTTACAGTTTGCGCACTGGTTAAAAATTTACCCTGTATTACAGCTTTTAAAGGTCAACAGTAGGTAAATAATTCTTGTACAGAGGCCAGCACATCAAGCTACCCCAATCTGTCAAATTTCTTTGATAGGTTTTCAACTTTATCCCAAACGAATAAGGTTTATGTTCAATTGGGAAAATTTGACAGCTTGGGATAGCTTGACCTGCTGGCGACTGTACTCCATGCGTGGAAATTTTGAGTCGGTTATTGAAAAAAATCTGCTGTTTCATAGAGAAGTGAAAACAGATGCGAACCAAATAATTATGAAACAGCTAATTGGTTTTTTAATAAACCGACACAAAAATTCAAAGCAGAGAGTTCAAAATCTTG
This sequence comes from Polymixis flavicincta, assembly GCA_949987655.1. Taxonomy (NCBI): domain Eukaryota; kingdom Metazoa; phylum Arthropoda; class Insecta; order Lepidoptera; family Noctuidae; genus Polymixis; species Polymixis flavicincta. The sequence goes on along the minus strand of OX465195.1, from coordinate 6,240,879 downwards.
TACTGAATGAATTGTGGAGTTATATTCAGACTTGAGTTCTCGAGGTTTCAGTTATTTCAATTACGCGTAGTATTTTCTGGACTGTAGAGTTGTGTGAGTAGGCAGATATTTATAATGCAAGACATGTTCAATATTTAATCGTTGCTTGTCTCGTCAGCAGGCTTAGCACGAGCACCGATTTGTCGGCGGAAGAATAGACATGACTATTAAATAAATGATGTACAATAGGATAACATAGCCATGTTTTTCTATTCATTACCACAGTTAAGCGTTCTAAACGAATCATGATTTTGCAGATAATCGTATATACTTTGTCGCCGTCGAGTAGAAAGTTTTGTTGTCAGTGTGATTTTGACAGTTTCGGAAGAAATATTCTTCTGAAATAGTCTACATTTATAAGGACCTAGACAAATATCGTTAGAAACGAAAGACTAAATGACAGATTGTAGAAGGATATCTACGGTGCGATAACAAAAATGTAGGAACGAAATGTCGCTTTGTATTGAAAAAGCACTGTCTATTCTTCGGAGAAATACAAAGCGTCATGCTAAGCCCGCTGATAGTTTTGGTGTTTCTTCGACATAAATTTTTTGTGCCGCTACTTGTATATGCCTTCCACGAATGACTACATATATTTTTGCTTTTCTTGGTAACAGATGTTAACGAACGAATCATGAAATCAGATATTATTGCCGAACTCATCATCATCATTTCAGCCGAAAGACGTCCACTGCTGGACATAGGCCTCCCCCAAAAAGGGGGGGTTTGCCATAATCGCCACGCTTGGCAGGCGGGTTGGCGATCGCAGTATGGTGGTATAATGCATAGAGAACGCTGCTGCCCATTCTCTACTAAAACCCTTAGTCGCCCCTCCTACGACACCCACTGGAAGAAATGGGATGATGCTATTCTTTTACGCCCGGACACCACACGGGACCGAACTATCCAGAGATATGTATGTATGCTCGTGACTGTGCTCACCTCTTCCCCCAACTCACTGGCCACTCTTTCAGCCAACCCCATAGCGGCCACTCGTCTGGGTTCCGACACTATAGCCAATGTCTCAGCGCCGCAGTGACGCAGTATGGCGGCCGGCGCACGTGTTGATTTACCGCAACCAGCCGCGCCAACTATGACCGTCACTCGATTCTGATTTATGGTTGATATTATATGGTCTCTGGAATTAAGAAGAGACTGAAAATGTAATATTGATTATTTTAAAGTTACAGTGTGATTTTTTTATGTGAATTACAGTCTTTTAATGATCAAACTATAGCTGTTTTTCAATTGCCACCTTGCTTTATAATAGTAATAATAAAATAATAAATCATTTATTTTTAGGTTACAAAGACCCATAGATAAATACCTTAACTTAAATATACGTATAATAATAACATTTTGTGTTAGTAAATAAAACTTAAAACTATGTTAGTATCACTTTTTTGCACTAAGTCTTTGTGCGTTCCGTAGGCACTTGTTCGCGAAAGCGGCGGAATACCACATCCTGTGGCCAAAAGGTTTCTTCCATCACCAGATGCAGGTAGCATGTTAGTATGCGCACCACAAACGCGCTTTATGCTGATAGGTACTAACTGGGAAAAAAAAGAATCGGTTGTCTGTAAAGTCGATTTACTGACGATAGTTGAACGTGACAACGTCATAAGATAATACTATTGTTTATTATTGTATTATTGTATAGCAGCTGTCCACGCAGACGCATCGCTTACTCAAGTAGGAGAGAGACTGATGTCGAACGCGGAGGCCGATTGTGCCTCTTTGTCGCTCGTTCCGCGCTCTCGCTTGCACTTCAAGCCTTAAATGGAACGCCTCAGAGCGAGGTAACGCCGCATGAGTCATGTTTTTTCGTGCGTGCAGCCGGCTCCATCGAATTATAAGACGTTGTCACGTCAAAATGTCGCTTGAAAATTTTATATCTATTATGATAGGCTATCTAATAAGATAGACGATAAAGATCATATTTTAATAGTGGGCAAAAATGAGATTAAATCTGAGTCAGTAGCATCCATCCATCTTAATCTTGAGCGTCTTATTACAAAACGCGATCTAACGTTAGTTCTCTCCTTTTTTTTTTTGGGTGGGTTATCATCAAATAACTTCTCCCGCTCTGGGTGGAGCAGGAGGGCGTGTCAGACTTTTACTGACTAAAACCTACCCGTGTTCCTTCAGTAGCCCGTTTGCCAGGGGCTGTGATGTCTCTTTCGAACAAACCCGCACCCCTGGCAGGCATCGACCCTTGCGGGTCCCATCACTTTTTGTGCTGACATCTCTTTGAGGCGCGCGTGGAACACAACGCGCCGTCGACTTGGGCTTGGTCCTTACCGGACAGAGAGCTACCCATTACTCGCCGTCCGCAAGCCCATGCCTACGGTGGCCGGAAATCGGCCTGGGATTCCCGACGCCCAGGGCGTCTCCGTATCCTGCGGCGGCTAGGGTCGCGAGGGCGCATATGCTGCCTCTCCCTCACGTGCGCCGCCTCCCTCTTTGCGAGCATCACTGCTTCGCTGAAGGAGGTAACGGCTCCCCATGCCCTCTCGCTCCGTACCATGGCCTGGACCAGGGCCGGACGCGAGAGATCGCCGCCGCCAATCGCCTCCACGAGGACACGGCAGTGCTCCACCCAAGCAGGGCAGACCGCCACCGTGTGCTCCACCGTGTCCTCAGGGCGATCTTCGCAGTGGAAACACCCGGGCGTTTCCTCCCGCCCTATCCGAAACAGGAACCTCCCGAAACAACCGTGTCCGGTGAGGACCTGCGTCAGGCGGAAGGTGAGGACGCCATGCCGCCTCTCAAACCACTCCTCAAAGAGGGGACTTACCGCCGCAATCGTGGCGTGCCCAGCACTGGGTTGCGACAATCGCTCTCTCCATGTCACCATGAGATCCCGCCGAAGCTCTGTCCGCTGTGCCGCGATTTCCTGCGGCAGCGGAGTTACGCCCCGGCGTTTGGCCTCCTCGCGCCACTCTCATATTTGCGCGAGGACCTTTGCCTCCAGATCCCATGGCGGTAATCCGGCAAGGAGGCCCGCCGCCTCGCCGGAGATCGTGCGATATCCCCGGATCATCCTGATCGCCATGACCCTATGGGACGCCCTCAACTTGCGAGCTGGTTGGCGCCTGTTCTAGCCTAAAGCTTTGAGCCAGTTTTTGCATTTCCAACTTTATTTGATTTGGGTAATGTTCTTAATACAAAAATGGCAACCCAGTTTTTTTTTAAAGAACTGTATGTCGATTTCTGGTAGCTTCTTATTTCAAAAAATGGTTTAAATCATACCTGTAGAAAAACCTTGTTTTGTAATCAGACCGATGACGTTTTCATGCCCTTAAATATTTGAGTGTATTAAAAACATTACAAAATGAATAAAGCCAGTCCAATTTAACTGCCCTGGGCATAATGAAAGTGCAAGTATTTAAAAGCAAAAGTGAAAATCCACTTTCGACTGCCAAAAATCTCTCGAACACTTTTACTGCTGCCAAACGTCACGCTGACGTATGCAGCGAAAGTTTGGCACAGCAAACGAAACCGAGAGTGATCGCGAAAGTATATGACGGGAACAACGAAGACGTAGCATACGTCTGAATGACGTAGTAACAGCTGACAATCGAGAGTGAAACTTTCGATTTCATTTTGCTTTCAATTTCGTTGGCGTGACGCAAATGACGTCACAATCGTTGTTGCATTCGTTGAAGTTGTGACGTACTTTTTTGTTGCTTACTTTAATGTTCTACTTTGTGAGTCGAGAATGAGGTTTTCTTATCACTTTTTATGGGTATTGGTGTAGGGAAAATTGTAAATATTTTCAAGTAGGTCATATTATGAATACAGGGTAAGTTTTTATCCAGTGCGCAAATTTTAACCATGAATTCAGCATATCATTCTAGACCCACTACCGCAGAAATTTTTCGCCGGTTATACAAAAAAAAAAACAGCTGTTTCATAGAAACGTGCAATACCTACGCGGTCAAAATGTATGGAACAGCTGATTTTTTTTTTGTATAACCGGCGAAAAATTTCTGCGGTAGTGGGTCTAGAATGATATGCTGAATTCATGGTTAAAATTTGCGCACTGGATAAAACTTTTCCTGTATAAATATATTATGAAAATCATAATTTACAGTAGACCAAAATAAAAGCAGGCCGAAAGTCTGGACTATACAAGCAAGTGGGTCAAGATTCTTAGTAGGTACCGATAGAAGAAGAAAGGAAGATTATCATTTCTCATACTTCAAACTTTCTCTTGAGACAACCAAGTCCTTCGTAAAAGATACAATGTAAACCCCTTTACTAAAAAACTTTCAAACTAATTACGTCATAGTCGTTGTTAAAACTAACTAGAAAACAAATGAGACGTCAATAATAACCAAAGTGCTCTCAAAAATCAGCAATGCACTTACAAAGACCCAGATTACACTGCACCGTCACACTTTCGGTCCTCAATTCGCGAAAATGCATTCGTTTTATGTTCGAAAGTGGAATAGAAACTCTTTGGTCGGTCCAGTTTCTGTTAAAAGGAGGTCGCGATGTCTTCCTAATCTCGTATTGAGGTTATATCGCCGCTCACTTCGGCTTTCAATAGCCTTGGAGTTGCTGAGAAGGCGAAAGTTGGTAGTCGCTTTCCTATGGTGGTTACATGTGCGATAACATTTTGTCGTTGGATCTTCCTCTGGCACGAGCAGTGGCGTATAGACATAACTCGGTTTGAACGAGATACAGTGATGACAACATTTTGTCACGCGTCATTGTATTTCTACAACTATTACTACACTTTGCCTGTAAATCACTAAAGATAAATAATCGGAAGATGATATATCATCATTATTTCAGCCGAAAGACGTCCACTGTTGGACATAGGCCTTCCCCAAGCTCCGCCACATTTATTTTTTGTGCTTGTCATGTTGGGGGGTTTGCCATAATAGCCACGCTTGACAGGCGGATTGGCGATCGCAGTATGGTTTTAGAAATGAATAGAGAACGCTGCTGCCAATCCCCAAGTAGTTCCCTTAGTCACCTCTTAAGACACCCACGGGAAGAGATGGGGTGGTGCTATTCTTTTAGTTCGACAACACACGGTACTTATGTATGGACAAACTCAACTCTAAACTGGTGCTGTACGGTTGAAGTTTGTATGACAAGAAAAACGCGGGTTACATCCTAACAACATGCAAGTATTTAATGCTTTCATGCGTCATCATCATCAGCCTACAATGTTCCCACTGCTGGGACACAGGCCTCCTCTCGGTCCTCTCCTTTCATGCGTAATTAGTAGTAATTCATATTATCCGTTGTATTTTTAGTCTTGATTTAATGAGTGGACCAGTGAGATGAGACATGTCCTATTCTAGGTAGAATCTATTAAGAACGGAGAACCAACTCTCAAAAAACAACTGTAAATTGGAAACACATTGGCAAATTTTCTTTATAAGTACAAAACAGAATAATAAACAGAACTAAAGATTTCGTATGTAAGTATGTCAACAACTTTTTCTTATTGAGTTTAATATTATGACCTAGTTTTGACTTTTTCACGACTATATTTTGGAACTACCTACATTAAAATTACATTATTTCCTTAAATGTTCGAATTTTGCACTCAGTATTTTCGGACTCGTAAAAACATTTTTTTTTCCTTATCGTTTCCAATTTCTAATAAAAATCAGAAATATATTATCTGAAACCTACGTCATCATGACGTACTTTTTATTCAAAGTTCCCCAAGCAAACTGACAAAAAAATTGCGAGCAACATACTTTCCTCTTTAACCGACCTATTTTCAACTCTAACCTAAATAAAACTAATCTGTACCAAGACTCATCTGAAAAGGTCACCGAACAAGATGTCAAGGTCATTTCCCGGGTTTCGAGGGCACGGTATAAGGTCGTGGCCGCGAATTGAGGTCTCAAGGTCATGTATTGTAGGTTACGGGACAACGAGGTTACTTCGACAGGGAAGTGGTACAAGGTTTTCGGAATCGGAACGCTTTTGGGGATACTTAGATGTGTCTACGTGTGAGTGTGACGTCAGGAAAGATTACGTAGGTTGGATCGGATAAGGATATAAATGTATTTAATTTCAAGTAGGAAGTGTGACCTACTTGTTGAAATATTTTATTTTTGGGTTTTTCTTGCTTTAATTAGCTTCTTAAGTACGAAGGTATCTGGTTTTTCTTGTTAGTTAGTATTTTTTTAATGCGTCAACCAGTCAGGATATTTGTTTTTAAAATAAATGTGGTAAAATGGTACACCCTCCGTATTGCTATCACAGATATAGGCTTGCCTAGTTCGGGGCCAATGTCAAAACATCGTAGTCTTTTTCGCAATTTTTTATTATTATTTATGGGTTTATATTATAAACTTTTTTTTTTTTATAAATGAAATTGTTATTTTTTATGTCTTTTCTGGATTTTCTTATTAAAGTAAAGAAAAACTAGAGTAAAAATTGGAACTGCATAGAATTACTGCTGTGAACTTATGACTTACGCAAAGATCATAATTGACAAAATAGCATGTTATAAGGATTCTGTAGGTACCTCAAAAGGAAAATACAGAACCCTTACAGGATCACTTTATTGTCCGTTTGTTTGTCTGTCAAGATCCTTTTTCTGAGGAACGCATGGAGGTATCAAGTTGAAATTAATACCAAATACGTAGGTCTATAGTACCTTGGAGCTTGAACCTCTAAGAAAATCAAGCTTTTAAGTCAAAGCAATAAAAATACGGTCATTTATGTGAAATATAGGCCGCGGGTATCCGCTGGATGTGGGAAGCACAAGACCGGTCGAAGTGGAGGAGCCTGGGGGAGGCCTATGTCCAGCAGTGGACGTCTTTCGGCCGAAATGACGATGATGATGATGTGAAATATTTTGAAACTTCCAAATAAATTAAACCGGGTACTCCCCGTTGACCTACAATTAAGAAACTTTGCAAAAAGCCTCACAGAGTCACAGCACAAGTAAAGGAAAAAACCGAAAATTGATAATTTGTAGTTTTATCACATCAAAAAATATTTTTACGATTTAATCTTACAATAATTGCAAGCTGGAAAATTTCCAGTGACGTATATCGATATATGAGAGAACTTGTTTTGCAACTTCAATGTTAAGTTTGTTCTTGGGATGACTTTATCCCAACTTCCCTTCAAAGTGCGTGGTCTGACACGCACTTCTGCGCACTTGACCGTTTTTTATTTTGCAGACCAAGTTACAAATTCTGTGTTTTACACGTCGCATAGCAGTTAATTACTTTTAATTTTGAGTGTAATTAATATTTCTAGGAAAGCAAGAAATAAACGTAGTTTCATTTAAAGCGAATGTAGGTCATTGAATTCCGTTTTGGACGAAAATTGAGGATAATGTATGGAGAAAAGTTATACGATACTTGTTTTTAGAAATAAAATGAGCACATATTCGAGGAAAAGGAATTTCAGTTTAGTCTATTATGGGAAAACCACTAGAACTTCCTAATGAAATACAACACCAAAAATAAACGGACTGTACATCTTATATTTTGTTTTACGTCAGAGCGCCATCTAGGAGCAATTCAATGAAGCGTAGAGTGAGCTGTACTTTACAATATTACGAAGCTGCGCAGATAGATGTCACTACAATGAGTTACCTCCCATCACAGTTTGCAACTTCGAATCACGATCACAAAATCACGAAGATTTTTTGGTCGTGTCCCAAATATTCAAATCGTAGATTCGTCCTACTTCGTCAAACTATGTTTTATGGGAACTCATCAAATAACTTCTCCCGCTCTGGGTGGAGCAGGAGGGCGTCTCAGACTTTTACTGACTAAAACCCACCTGTGTTCCCTCAGTCGCCTGTGTGCCAGGGGCGGCAGTATCTCTTTCAAACAACCCGCACCCCTGGCAGGCATCGGCCCTTGCGGGCCCCATCAGGTTGTGCTGGCATCTCTTTGAGGTGCGCGTGGAACACAACGCGCCGTCGACCTGGGCTTGGTCCTTACCGGACAGTGAGCTACCCATTACTCGCCGTCCACAAGCCCAAGCCTACGGTGGCCGGGAATCAGTCTGGGATTCCCGACGCCCAGGGCGTCTACTGCAGAGGCTAGGGCCGTGAGGGCGCATATACTGCCTCTCCCTCACGTCTGCCGCCTCCCTCTTCGCGAGCATTACTGCTTCGCAGAAGAAGGTGACGGCTACCCATGCACTCTCGCTCCGTACCATGGCCTGGACCAGGGCCGGACGCGAGAGATCGTCGCCGCCGATCGCCTCCACGAGGACACGACGATGCTCCGCCCAAGCTGGGCAGACCTCCACCGTGTCCTCAGGGCGATCTTCGCAGTGGAAACACCCGGGCGTTTCCTCCCGCCTTATCCGAAACAGGAACTTCCCGAAACAACCGTGTCCGGTGAGGACCTGCGTCAGGCGGAAGGTGAGAACGCCATGCCGACTCTCAAGCCACTCCTCAAAGAGGGGACTTACCGCCGCAATCGCGGCGTGCCCAGTCAAACGATGGTTACGTGTCTGTTTAGTTTTGACACCTCTGACACACAAAATGTGGCAGGCTTGACTTGATAGTCGTGGTAACGCCATTATTGTGACTGAGCTCACCCTTCTCACAATGGAGTCTTTTTAACGTATCTTATCACGGTGAGGGAGAGGGCGCTGCAGTGCCACGATTGACATCGACTGTGTATTCAAAAAGTGATTAAAAATAAACAAAGTGTTTATAATTGTGAAAAAGTGAATAAAAATAACATCTCACATGTTAATCGAATTGGTGAAATAATATAACCGAAAAAAGAACCAAGAAAAATGGAAAGAAATGGGCAAATTATAGACTTGTAAAACCAATGCTGTATCTTCAAAAAGTGAACGTATTGTGATCCAGCAATAACCAGTGACATATAATCAACCATCTAATACCTTGTTTTCATGTACAAACAGTGAATATTGACTTAAAAAATAACTTAAAATTGATATAAAATTGATAACAAAATACTAAAAAGCAAAGTCATCGCCTCGAATTTGATAAAAGCGCCATCTAGTATTAACGGTGTCAACGAGTAACGACCCAGGCTTGGTTGTGTAATGTAACTAGTGACAAAGTTCTCAAGAAGGCGGTGGTACTACTGTCACCAACGCCACCTACCAGCAAACGACACAAATACTTAGACAGATAATTTTTACACTCACAAGAGGGCACCACCTGTATGAAAACAAAGATATTTTCTTGGAATCATCATTTACTTAATATAGCATAAGGAAATATAACAATGGAAGAAATAATGGCAACCCTACGCTTAATTCAAAAAGATCTTGAAGACCAAAAAATCGCGATAAGGGAAAACGGTATAGAAGTTGCAAAAACAGTTACGGATAATATGAATTTGATTTTAGACGAAAAACTGAATCACCTCGAACAAAAATACAAAACCCTAGAAGACCAATTTGAAAGACAAGAACAAAGACTAAATATATTGGAGAAACAGGCAAGAAACCGAAACATTGTATTTTTTGGCATTGAAGAACGTAACCCACCCCACTCTTACTCGGATTTAGAAACGGAAATTATGAATTTCATATTAAGATATCTCGGCATTAAACTAGATCGTAAAGAAATTCAAGAAATCAGAAAAATAGGGAAAAAGACAGAAAAACCAAGGCCCATTGTGATGACACTGACCACTGTTGGTAGGAAAATTGAAATTTTCAAACAAAAGATGCTATTAAACGATACAAACTACTACATTAAGGAAGATTACCCACAACATATTCTAGAGAAAAGGAAAATGCTACAGGAACAAGTAAAAATCGAAAGAGAGAAGGGTAACAAAGCTATATTAAAGTATGATAAATTAGTTATATTAGGAAAACAAGAAATAAGTAACACATCAGGAAACAACAAACGATCCCTCCCAACATCGCCTCCAGAAACCTATAATCGCAATGAATCATCACCTAGCACTCAACCAAAAAAGAAAAACAAACCTACATCAAGCACCTCACAAAACACAGCTAGTTGTTCTGAAAACATAGTCAAGCCGGGGATCCTCAACTATCTGGTGAATAAAAACCCAACTAACCAAGTTCTACCAAAAAATAATCTGAACCAATAGCAATCGGCACCCCCTCTCAAAACCAACATAAATAAAAAAGACAACACAGTAAACCATCTTCCAAGCCGGCTGGTCACCGTGGAAGATATTGACCACTACCCTCCAAAGAAACAATTAGAAATCAACCCAAAATCCAGAAATCTATCAACAAACAAGTTATACATAGCAACATACAACGTGAAAACACTCTCTTCATACGAAAGACTATTAGAACTCGAAGAAGCCCTGAAAGAAATAAAATATGACGTCATCGGTTTGTCAGAAGTCAGAAGAATGGGCAGCCAAATAGAAGAATATGAGAGCACGATATTATGTTATGTAGGCCACACGCCAGGACTTTATGGCGTAGGTTTTTTAATAAAGAAATACTTACAGCCTTATATTGAACGATTTATAGGCTTTACGGAAAGAGTCGCTCTACTTAACCTCAACATTCAAGGATATATTATAAGCATTATACAAGCCTATGCCCCCACAACTCTTTCAAGCGAAGAAGAGATAACAAAATTCTATCAAAATTTGGACAGAGCAATTCAGATATCCTCAAAAAATCTTATAATTATAGGAGATTTTAATGCAAAAATAGGTCAACCACTACAAGATGAACATATAATTACAGGAATATATGGTTATGGAGAAAGAAATGACAGAGGTCAAAGATTGTTAGATTTCGCCTTTGAAAATAGACTTTCGGTGATCAATACTTATTTCAAAAAGAAAATAAGTCGCAGGTGGACTTGGCGTTCACCAAGCGGAATATATAAGAATGAAATCGATTATATACTGTCAAATCGACCTAAGCTATTCTTAAATATAGAAACACTGAACCTTAACTTCTCTACAGACCATAGAATGGTAAGAGCTACAATGACTTTAAAAGTAGCAAAGAAAAGCCGAATCAAATTCACCAACAACCAAAATAGTACTTTAAAAGCGAAAGAAGAAATTGAAGCATATAAGCAAAACCTGAGCCATCAAATATCAAACTTAGTTGATTATCAAATGGAGACGACAGTGCAGGATTTTTATAACAAATTACTGCATATTATCAACGTCAGTCTACAACAAGCACGACAAGTTAAGAATACCGGTATTAGACACAAAATTCTCTCAGAGAGGACATTTTCATTACTAAATAGGAGACAAATATTACAAAGAACGCCGGTCAAGTCCCGATCAGAAAAAAACGAACTTAGCGCATTGTATAAACTAACGAGTAAATACATAAAATGTGACTATAAAAATTACAGGAATCAAAAAATACAAACCTACCTTAAACAAGGAAAAAGTTTCAAAAAAGCGATAAAAGAACTCCGAACAAATAAGACTTGGATCGAGGGATTAAACCAATCAGGACAAACAACGCACAACCGCAGAGAAATAATAAATATTGCTACAGAATTCTATAAAAACCTATACAGTGCGAATACACAACAGACAAATAGCAACAAACAGGAAGCATACAACAACCACGAAAACCTAGAAAATAATATAAACTATATTGACGAAATGGAAATTACACAAGCAGCTAATAAGTTAAAATTGGAGAAGAGCCCAGGCCCAGACTTCATTACTAATGAAGCAATTAAACATGGATGTGAAATACTAGCGTCACCACTGGCCTCACTATTTAATTTAATACTCAAAACTGCGAACACACCTGCACAATGGTCGGAATCCATTATAATCTTGCTCTATAAAAAAGGAAACCCTAATGACATCGGCAATTACAGGCCAATAAGCCTTCTACCAACTGTTTACAAACTCTTCTCTTCCATAATTAATCGAAGAATATCTGAAACTTTAGAAAAGAGACAGCCCATAGAGCAAGCTGGCTTTCGTAAAGGATATTCAACCATAGACCATATACACACTCTGGAACTCATTATTGAAAAATACCAAGAGAACCGAAGACCGCTCTACATAGCCTTCATAGATTACCAGAAGGCTTTTGACACAATTTCACACACAAGTATATGGGAAGCATTAAGTAAACAAGGAGTAGAAAATGAGTACATACAAATATTAAAAAATATATACAACAACAGCGTCAGTAAAGTCAAACTGGATTCAACTGGCCCCGATTTCAACATCAATAGAGGAGTGAGACAAGGGGACCCAATATCTCCAAAACTATTTATTGCAGTATTGGAATCAATTATAAATCAATTAGACTGGAAAAAGTACGGCTTGTATATCAAAGGAGAATACCTGAGTCATTTAAGGTTCGCAGATGACTTGGTACTGCTATCTGAAACCGGTGGCAGCTTAGAGCACATGATACAGTCACTATACGAAGCTAGCAGACATGTCGGATTAGAAATAAACTTGACAAAAACAAATACCATGACAAACAGTTATAAAAGAACCATCTCACTAGAACACAAACCATTACGATACGTGGAACAATATATCTACTTGGGAAAGCAGATAACATTGGACAGCAATAGCAACGAACTAGAGGTGGAGCGCAGAACAAGAATTACGTGGAATAAGTTCTGGAGTTACAGAGAAGTAATGAAAAGTAACATGCCAACAGACTTGAAAAAGAAAATTATGGATACTTGCATTTTACCATGTCTTACATACGCTTGCCAGACGTGGAAATATACGAATAACGTCAAGAATAAAATAATAACGTGCCAGAGGGGAATGGAACGTAGCATGCTTAATATAAAAAAAACACACAGAATCCGCCATACAAAGATAAGAAGCATAACCAAAACAGTAGATGCGCTCAATTATGCTCAAAGATTGAAATTCAAGTGGGCTGGCCACGTAGCACGACTTAAAGATAAGAGATGGACTTCTAAAGTAACTACATGGGACGGTCCTCAGGGCAAACGGCGTGTCGGTAGACCGTTAACGCGCTGGGAGGACGACATTAGAAAAGTCGCTGGACCGCACTGGATTTATGTCGCCAGAGACAGAGACAACTGGAAATCTTTGGAGGAGGCCTTCACCTGAGAGGGGTCCATGCATATAAAAATAAAAATTAATTACTTGATAATACTGAAAATAATAATAATTTAGCTATTTTAAGATATATTTTGATTATTCCAATTTTTATACCAGAAACATAATTATATCCGAATTGTTAATTTTTAATTTTAAGCTAGTTTCTTTAAATCTTCTAAAGAATAATCAAGCATGTGATTTAAATTCATTATTGTAAAATTATTTTGTAAATGCATGGAATAAAAGGTTTTTTTATTTTTTATTTTTATTTATTTTATTATCACGGTGAGGGCAAATCTAACGATTTAATCTTTGCTAAATCCAGAATCTACTATGTTGGTGGTTATTTCTACTGTTATGCTAGCATCGGTGTCCCACAAGGTGGACCAATGACCTTTTGAAGGCAGCAAGAATCCACTGGATGCGGGAAGGTCAGAACCGGTCGAAGTGGCGGAGCTTAGCGGAGGCCCATGTCCAGTAGTGGATTTCTTTCGGCTCAAATGATGATGATGATGCTGCTAAATGTAAATAAAGTTCTTACCGATATTCATCAATGGGTAGCGGTGTTAATTCTGCATCGTACTGTTGAAATGTCTGTTTTAAAGCACGGCTTCTTTTCTCCAGTGAACTGGTTGATGGCGTCGATACTTTCCAACCATAAACTGGGTGGACATGTTGCTTCAATTCTGTAATGTAAATGATTTTAGCACTTAAAATACTTTAGTTAATATTGTGAAAGATTTGAGTATTGTTTGCATTGAGGTTGGTTTAGATCAAAGAAGCGAATGTGAAAATATGACACAGCTAGAAAGAGGGTGTTATTTAGGACCGCCGATCCTAATAAATTTAGATAGGGGGCAAGAAATTGATGATGAGCGAATGCGCATTCTATCAAATTTGATATTGTAATCAGAGGTGGAACTTTCTTTTGTTGGTCTATCCATACTAAAAACTTTTTTCAACTTTTGACAAAAGTTTTTATTTTTCACTTTTTAGTTACCTACCCCACACCAATTCGAAATTTCATCATTCTTGGCGTCAAAAAAATGCATATTTATACGATCGCAACATTCGCGGTTGATAAGCTGTAATTTTTTGAAGAGTTCCGTTGTCTCCGAAACGCATCATCAGATCTATATGAAATTTCAATGGGACCATTTCGGAGTAAACCCCATTCGAACAAAAAAAGAATTTTGCCAATCGGTCTATATATGACGGAGTTATGCTCGAACCTCCACCTAACTCCTAACCGTTAAAGAGTTGTATCTTCCTTCATCAGCTCAGCGTCATGAGATGATGATGACCATACGCAAATGTCTCAAAAGCTTTAGAAACCATATGAAAAACATTGTTAATACCTACAAATTTTTACGGTTGCCCTCGACTTCCCTGGGATTCCATCATCAGATCCTGATTTGGTGCCAATGGGACTACCTCAGGAGTATACTCTTTCAAATATTTTTTTTTCAAATTTCAAAATAATTTACATAAACAGTAAGTTATTTTTTTTCTGGCGTTTCATTGCCGAATGCAAATAAATACGAACATTTCTGCCAGGGGTGCGGGTTGTTCGAAAGAGATACCGTGGCCTGCCAGGGCCACGGTATCTCTCTCACAGGCAACTGAAGGAACACGGGTGGGTTTTAGTCAGTAAAAGTCTGACACGCCCTAAGCTCCCGCTTCGCCCAGAGCGGGAGAAGTCATTTGATGATTTCCTATCTATAAAAAAAGGTATCGTGCGTGTTACCTCTTGGGAAGTTGTTACCTATTGAATTCCGGGACAGACTAACCGTAACGTTACGACAATCAAAGATCTATGAATTACAGCCGTAAGACACGGCTCCAAGTGCTTTGAGAGGCACGAAAGGAATTTGGTACAAAATAGATGGCCACCCATCCACGGACCGGACTCGGAAAGTGCGACTGTATTTACTAACTTATGAGCGTCTTTCAGTCATATTATTATACTAGCTTCCGCCCGCGGCTTCGCCCTCGTGGAAGTCGGAAACGTACTACCGGGATAAAAAGTATAATATAGTGTTAATCTAGATTATAATCTGTGTGCCAAATTTCATGCAAATCCGTTCAGCCGTTTTTGCGTGAAAGAGTAACAAATATCCTTACATAAAAACTTTCGCGTTTATATTAGTATGGATAAAAACTAGTAATAAGATTTTACTTGCCTGAAGTTTCGCCCAGAGATAACTCATCTTCAGAGAAATCATCTGTAACAAAAATGTTTTAAGGTTTTATTAAATACACACAACATAGCAACAGTTTTTTTTTCAAAGAATTGTATGTTTATAACAAAACAAATATGATTTTATGTAAAGTCTATACAAATCCTTGTTTCAAATTGATGTTATTTCCACTTTCACAATCAGCCTATTCCGTGTGCTTCCGGACGTAAAGAATAGCATCATCCCATTTCTTCCAGTAGGTGTCGTAGAAGGCGACTAAGGGATTTACTAGAGAATGGGCAGCAGCGTTCTCTATGCATTTTACCACCATACTGCGATCGCCAACCCGCCTGCCAAGCGTGGCGATTATGGCAAAACCTCCCAAATTGGGGGAAGCCTATGTCCAGCAGTGGACGTCTTTAGGCTGAAATGATGATGATGATGATGAATCAGCCTATGTTTCAACTGCGTGGAAACAGGCGTCCTGTCTGTGAGAGGAAGAGACGTTTCCACTTTCATCATCTCATCATTTGCCTAGCCGTTTTCCCAACTATGCTTTTTAACTGGATGCAACTGAATACCAGGATTTTACATGGAGCGACTGCCTTTCTGACCTCCACAACCCAGTTATCTACTTATTGATACCCCTTGGTAAGACTGGTTGTCTGACCCTCTGGCTTCTGACGACCTGTAATGACTGTCAAAGATCCACGAATGACAGCCAACAGCTTAACGTGTTTTCCGAGGCACGGTGGGTCTTGGTTTTGGAGATTTCCATTTTATTCTTGTGCAATTTAAAATTGAAACAATTGAAAAATTCATAAAATTATTTGAAGTTGTACCGCAAACTTAACTTTATGCCTGGGTATTAAAGTTGTTTCTACATAAATACCTTTTGCATGTTTGGAAAGTAAATTGCGAACGTAATTTGGATTGCTTACCTACCTTCATCAATAGTAGAGTCTTTTGTCAAAACAGCAGGTGTTTGTAATATTTTATGTCGAGCTTCTTTGAATGTGGCATCATAGATATCCTCTGAAACAAATGGACGGAAATGGTGAAAAAAATGTCAGAATGTTTTGTTAATTCATAAATTCATAATACAGACGTGATTATGAAAATTTCAGAGAAAAACTTTCTCTAGTTGCGATGACAGATGGGCAACGAACTTGCGTATATTTGAATTCAGACTGATAATTTTCAAGTTTCGGGAACTCAAACTCAATTTCGTACGCAATAAAGTTCAAATTTCATTGCAGCTGATTTTTGTAAGGCCCTTTTTATTACAAATGCTCAATTAAAAATCAATAGACTACATAACACTGAGTACATAGTTGAATAAGTGGCAATACATATAAATAATAATCTAAGCTTCCGTCTTCAAGTATAGTAAATAATGAAAATGATAATAGTCTTTATGGACACAAATTTTACAAACGTTTTTATGAATTCCCTAGCTCCTGCGCTAGTGTGTACAGGAGCTAGTCTTCCCCTATATTACAATGTTACTTGTTATTTATGGCATCCAAAGATTACAAAGAGAATCAAAAGTACTAGAAAAAATAAAATGCAGATGAACATGAAATATAGATGATTCTATTAAGTTCTACGTTTAAAACTACCATTATCTGTCTTGCCTTTCCCCAACGATGTTAGGGCGGGCTTCCAGTATGACAGAATGCAACTGAATATCAGTATTTTATATGTATGGAGCAACTGCCTATTTGACCTCCACAACCCCTCTGCAGGAGACGCCCTGGACGTCGGGAATCCCAGGCTGATTCCTGGCTACTGTAGGCGTGAGCTTGCGGCCAGCAAGTAATGGGTAGCTCGCTGTCCGGTAAGGACCAAGCCCGAATCGACGCGCGCCTCAAATAGATCGAGAGGCCTTCAAGGGCCGATGCCTGCCAGGGGTGCCGGTTGTTCGAAAGAGATATCGTGGCCCCTGGCACACAGGCAATTGAGGGAACACGGGTGGGTTTTAGTCAGTAAAAGTCTAACACGCCCTCCTGCTCCACCCAGAGCGGCAGAAGTAATTTGATTATTTACCACCGTCAAAACAAACGAAAAAACCACCACAACCCAGTTATAAGTAACACATTATCACTAGGTAAGACTGGTTTCCAGACTTTCAGGCTTTGTATTGCCCGCAGGGACTGAATTACCCAAAAATTAAGGTACCTTTAAATTTCAGTATGACGTCATACCGTTAAATAAGGATAACCTAAATATTTAGATACCGTTTTTTTTTTTCAGTAGCGAATTTTTGAGGTAGTTAATGCATACCGGTATATACCGGTATATTTCGGAAGAAAATGTACAAAATACACAAGTTCTAACGCGTTCGACCCCCCGCGCTGACTCGGCGCACCCGCGCCGCTCCGTCTCGCATGTTTTTCGGTACCGAAATCGTATAAAGGTTAAAACCGCTATTTAGCCCAACCTTTATTTATAAAGGTTTCGTTATAGCTCAACCTTTATTTTAATCCGGTACCGATATATTTTTGAGGTATCTTAACCTCTAAACGTAACCGCTTTCAGTCCCTGATTGCCCGTGAAGACTGTCAAAGATTTTTACACCTACCAACTAAGATAATACAAAGACAAACCTACTTATCCCATTTTCATAATCCTGCCAAATCTTCTGGACGCGTTCCATGGACTTCTCACTAATAGAGGCATGTATTGTTTCACTGTTTAATGTTTTCTTTATATCTTGAAGAACTGTTTTTTCATATACAGGATTTCCTTTACTGTCTATTCTGTTGTTTATATAGAGCCAATGGATAGCTTGCGTCGCTGCTTTTTCGGCGGCTTTTCGTTTTGATATTGCTGTGCTGTGGATACAAATGAAATATGATTAAAATAACTTGAATGCCATAATTACAAAAGCAATTTATGGCATAGTGACTGAGTGATGATGACTTGCGCGACTCCACGTTATACAGGATGTATAGGTAAACACCGTTGTCACTTTAACCATGACTTAAATAAACACAGTAGAGAGTTAAAAAAATACAAAATACGGCGTTAAATGAGCGACGCTACTGACAGCTGCCTGACCGAGATCGCGACCCGTGCGTCGGAGTCGGGCCACGCGGCATGGTCACCGCGTCCCACGACCCCTCCCGTATTTAGACGCAAGTTTGTTGCCGTCGCGCGTAGGTTGAAATGTTCTTTTAGAAAAAAGCAGATCTTCTTTAAAACAATTTTTTTTTTCAAACCACTGGTTTCAAGGATAACCAACCGTGTTTACCCTTACAGCCTGTATACATACAAAGGGTTATGTGAATGCAATTGTTTATGTTTAGGTCCATACAGATTAGACTGTCTTGTGGCTCGAGTTGTTGTAAGCATCACTGCTGAGTGCTAGGACCTGGGTTCGATTCCCAGGTTGGGCATTAATATTGGGTCTTAGCATCAAGGGTTTTTGAGTAGCAATGCAGATTTGTGCCCATGATTAGCATTGTTGATGGCAATAGGCTCACTCGCTATAACGTGGGACTTAAAATAACTAGGGATATGTAGGTGTACTGTACACCTCTGCCGAACCTTTCATGGAACACAGGCCTGAAGCCTGATTTATGTTTCCAAATATTATTTACTTAAAAAGAAACATTTACCTTTCAAACTTCGCTTTCTCCGGCCAAACAAATGCATAAGTACAAGTCCAGTCATTATTCTGTGTGGTTTTCTTTCTTCCTTTAGGAGCGACGCTGTTTTGTTTGTAGTGTATCTCGAATATATTGTTTGGTGTCTTGCTATTCAGCTCGTTCAACGTTACTCTCGGTAGAGGGAAGAGGTCTGTTATGTTCTTTTGTACTGGAAAACAGGAAGTTGAAATTAGGACAGCAAAAAAGTAAAGTATTAACAACATAAATCTCAAACAACACAATATGCGGAATCCAGGAAATAAAGACAAAAGAACAAACTTCTTATATTCAGGCACACCAAATTGTGAGAACTAATCTTTTAGCTATAAAAATTCTTGTTTTCTATAGGATGTGTTGATTAAAATATGATTTGCGACCGTAACACATATGAATTTCCAGAATTTTAATCATTAAAATCCTCAATGCAACCCCTCCAAGTTTGTTTAATCCCACCAACAACCTCAATGCAACCCCTCCAAGTTTGTTTAATCCCACCAATAAACCAATTAATACCCGTTTAATAACTATGGGTCAGAGTGCACACCGAACTACAAATTGCTCGCGTATTTTCGAGCAACATTTTTACTGCTCGACCATGCAAGCGGCATGTTCGCTTCTCCGTGAGCAAGCTCCGTTGAAAATGCTCTGGGTTGCCAGGCGGGCGTGCATGATCAATTTGATGCCAAAATCCGTGTACGTTACCCTAGCAAGAAAGTGTCTCCTAGAGTTATATGAGTAGAACGTATAATGTGTGCCTTATCTGCTGTAAATGTGCCCCCACATAAAAAATGTGTGCCCCCTGTCGTTTTGGAGAAAAACGGAAAAAACAATTCTTGCTGGGGTAACGTTTTTCTAGCAGGAAAATTCTAAACGAATGATCGGAGAGAGAAAAATTGTGCATGGCCAGAGAGCTTATATGTGTGCCAAAATGTGCCCCCAAAAATAAAATCTGTGCCCCTTCAGGTTTTCGAGATATTGCATTTCCTGCTGGAGTAACGTTTTGATGAATCGTATATCTCTAAAACCATTGCATGTGCCCCTGTAGAATAAACATACACGAGTAGCTCTTAAGGGGCACACCTTAGTGCCCTAATTAGATTTGAGAAAATATTTATAGTTTTCAAGTTATCGCGGTTTTATGAAAACCCGAAAAAACATCGCAGCGCCTAAATGAGACAAGGCACAAGTTCGCTGAAAATTGTATTCGGTCCTTCTTGACGCTATTAATAACCATACAAAGTTTCAAAACTGTTCATGTATGCGTTTTTGAGTAATCTTGCTAAAAGTCAAAACGATGGTGTCTTAACTTTGACGGCAAAATACAAGGAACCGGCTCAATCCCAGATGTGTAGGTGTGAACCAAAATTGTGTGCCTTTAGTCAAAAATATATGGTGAAAATATTCAGCTTGGAATGTTTCGCATTAAGTTAATATTAACAAAAAACCAAAATATGTAAGCAACGGCTGGTTATCCGACAAAATTTGAATGACTACTAAAAAGCGACGGATTCATACATATCGATGACCTTCTTTACTTTACTCACTAACCGGTTGTGCCTGAGTACACTGAAGTAGAAAAGTAATAAGTAATAAAATAAAGTTGTTATTGGATTATATTCTACTAGCTGTTTCTATTATATTTATTGATAAGCCGTAGGTTAGATAAATTAACAGTAAGTTTTTCATCAGTAAGGGGAATGCTCCAACCAGCCCGTGAAATTCAAAGTTTCTTGCGTTTTTTGCAATTTGCAGGCCAGTTCTAGGTTGTATGTTGATTAAAATATTATTCGCGGCTGTAAGACGTATGTAGTTACAGAATTATAAGCATCAAAATTACCAATACAACCCTCCAAGTTCATAAGGCGTAGGAACAAAAAAAAAAAAAGTCATTCCTATAGCTTTATGAACTTAGAGCGTAGTATTGATGATTTTGATGATTATAATTCTGTAACTACATATGTCTTACAGCCGTGAATAATATTTTAATCAACATACAACCTAGCACTGGCCTGAAAATTCCAAAAAAACGTAAGAAAATTTGAATTTCGCGGGCTGGTTGTAGCATTCACCGATTCCTTTTTTTCGCCTCCTCACACCGCTGCAGATATCTCTGGCCCCGCGGCATCCGCTGACGTCGGCGTCGTGTCGCAAGGAGTCGCTTTGTCTAATTTGGAGAAAGTGAGACAGCTAGTACGCGTACGGTGTTAGTGTGACAGAGACAGTTACGTGTAACGTCGCTCTAATATGAATAATAGGTACGAAGTGTTTATTGACTAGGAAGTCCGTTTGGATTATTATTACTTGGTATTGGTAAACAGTTGCAGTTATGTTATGACGCCAAGGACACTGTTACGTTGAGTCACGCAGTTGCACTGATACTGTTTGTTTACTTTTTTTAAGTTGGTTGAAAGTGGCGTATTAGGTATTTTATAACAATTATGTGGTTGTAGGGGTGGTGAATTTTATGGCACGATCTGCAGTGGTAAGTATTTAATGGCATTGTTTTGACTTATTTAAAAATACTTGTACACTTATCAAGTACTTGGATTTTTTTCATTACTTTACCTATTTATTTATTTTTTTAGGAAATTTAATCTGTGATTTGATGCAATACTTACTTTAAGAATTAAGAATTAAAATTAAGGGAATAAAAATAATGATTTCCACATCAACAAGCTGTTTCATTTAATAGTCACAAGGTGCATTTAATATATATTTTTAATTAGCCCCCAAATCTTTTGAACGCGACTGTACGGACACAGCTTAGGTATAATACGTCAAATAAAGAAGGTCATCGATATGTATGAATCAGTCGCTTTTTAGTAGTCATTGGAATTTGGTCGGATAACCAGCCGTTGTTTACATATTTTGGTTTTTTGTTAATATTAACTTAATGCGAAACATTCCAAGCTGAATATTTTCACCATATATTTTTGACTAAAGGCACACAATTTTGGTTCACACCTACACATCTGGGATTGAGCCGGTTCCTTGTATTTTGCCGTCAAAGTTAAGACACCATCGTTTTGACTTTTAGCAAGATTACTCAAAAACGCATGCATGAACAGTTTTGAAACTTTGTATGGTTATTAATAGCGTCAAGAAGGACCGAATACAATTTTCAGCGAACTTGTGCCTTGTCTCATTTAGGCGCTGCGATGTTTTTTCGGGTTTTCATAAAACCGCGATAACTTGAAAACTAGGTATAAATATTTTCTTAAATCTAATTAGGGCACTAAGGTGTGCCCCTTAAGAGCTACTCGTGTATGTTTATTCTACAGGGGCACATGCAGTGGTTTTAGAGATATACGATTCATCAAAACGTTACTCCAGCAGGAAATGCAATATCTCGAAAACCTGAAGGGGCACAGATTTTATTTTTGGGGGCACATTTTGGCACACATATAAGCTATCTGGCCATGCACAATTTTTCTCTCTCCGATCATTCGTTTAGAATTTTCCTGCTAGAAAAACGTTACCCCAGCAAGAATTGTTTTTTCCGTTTTTCTCCAAAACGACAGGGGGCACACATTTTTTATGTGGGGGCACATTTACAGCAGATAAGGCACACATTAAACGTTCTACTCATATAACTCTAGGAGACACTTTCTTGCTAGGGTAACGTACACCCAAAATCCGACGTTAGCAGACGTGTTCCATATGACTGATTGGGACTTAGCAATTATCGCCCTTTTGGCAGAGAAAGAGAAACATGATTTCCATCTGACGCCGGCCGCGCTGCCGTAGGCAGTAAGGACACGTCCAATCTCGCTGAGGCATACTGAGGCCTTTGTGTGAATTTAATTTAACTATCTCGATCAAACGCGCGTTTGGCGCTCCGATTGGCCCTGGATTGGCGACGAACCAATCGGAGCGCCGAAGTAGAACGCATACTCGAACACGCATCTTCCAAGCACGAGCATGGTCGACCACCAAGTTTGGACGTGTATTTAATTTTGCAATGTATGGAATTGTCATTAGATTGATTTTTCAGTAGTCTCAGAAAATGCTCTGCTCTTGGTGTGCGCTGACGCTATTTCATAAACAGAAACGCAAATTGCTAAAACCGTAAGAAAATTTGAATTTCGCAGTCTATTCTGGACCTTACCGCTTAAACATAACTGGCGAAATTTGGATGTACCTGAAGTACTTAGCTTAATCAACCTATAATGTTCCCACTGCTGGGACACAGGCCTCCTCTTTCCGGCTATACGTCACCCGGGTCCAGTGTGGGTTGTTGACCTGAGGTACACATCTGCCTAACCCATCTGGGAAATACAGACCGTATTATTTGGTGTGTTGTTATTGTGTCAACAGTTTGTATTTGGACAGCCATTATTGAGTGATTCAGTGCTTTATTGGGAAACCAATGCTGGGTGCTATTTTATTAAATGTCTAGTTACACCAAACACGGTTTTATTTACTTACCTTTTTCATGCTGAACAGTCAAATTACCAACATCACCTTCTAAGCCTTTTGAAGACCATTTTCTGTGTAAAGTTAATATATTTGTGATATTGCATCTCTGTTTGATACATCCATGGTTGAATAAATACTTATTTTGTACACAGGCTGCTAATCCTGGAATTAAAAATAAAGAGTGTTTTGTTAAAGTGTGAGCTAGATTTTTGTCATAGGAGTCACAAACGGGGCTTGCATGGTGCCACCACATGAGCTGGTGACTCCATGCTAGCCCTGTCTGTGACTTAAAGTCAAAAATATACTAAGTACCGTTGACATATTAACGTCTAAAAAAATGAGGCATCATAGTTTACTTAATTTATGGCCGTATCTGCAAAGGCTAGGAAACCGCTGCCCTTCTAAGGTTGCGTCATGGTCTATCACATTTATTCATGAGAAAATTGTTTATATTAAAACACTTACCGCTAAACTTGGTGTCCGATGAAAATATATTTGAAGCAGCATTATTTACTAATAATCTTCTCCATATATTTGTGTTCGCAACGAACTTCTTACACAAAAACATTTTGAAAAAGAAATGTAAACAGAGGCTAGTGTAAGGTTATGTTTTGAACTTAATTTTAATAATAACTTAGCACATGATAGTTTTTAAATGGACAGATATACAGTTACGTAATTTTGAAGCTTTGAGGAATAGACTTACGACTTTACATATTATATAATGTTAAATATACACTCGAAAATAAATTGCGGTAAATTCCCAACCACAGTCCACAACCGCCCAGAAAGATTTTAGGTTACTGAACTGAAACGTCAATGTCTTTCTTTATGTCAACTGTCGGCTGTCACTAGCGATGGGCTTTGAATCAACGAACTAGTTGAATCAACCGTTGATCTCCTGTCAACGGATTAACGTTGACTGTTAACAAATCAACTAGTTAAATTCGTCAACGACGTTTATGACTCAACTAGTTAAATTTGTCAACGACGTTTATGACTCAACTAGTTAAATTTGTCAACGACGTTTATGACTCAACGAGTTAAATTTGTCAACGACGTTTATGAATTAGACTCGTTTATTATTCAACTAAATTCGAGAACGCAAACGCAACGAGAAACCAGTTCATACTGGTTTCATGGTTTGTTTACGTTTAGAAACGAAGTTCACTTTCTATATTTTTGTTTCACTCAGTTTGTGACTAGTTGCGCACAGAGTTTTTTGTTGTTTATCGTAAATAATAATACTTAGACTTTTTAGTTAGTTAATATATAGAGGAACAGTGTTAGGTGTGTTGTTTTTGTAAATAGGTACCTACTTATGATTGTTTATACCTATTTGCATTTAAAATGTCAGGACGTACTCAGAGTAATTTGAAAAAGATTATTCTAGCAGGAAGCTGTCTGTAACGTGTGCAAGGAGAAAATACCTATCATACAAAAATATCACGGCAAAAAAAAAGCTACTTAAAACGGAAATCAGTTTTTTCGTCTCGATCATCAAGTTTCATATTTGAATCAAAATTAGCATTATATTCGGTCAGTAGATGTAGCTCAGAGACTAGTTCAACTCGTTGATCGTCGCGGCGTTGAATAAAACCGTCCGTTGACGAATTTAACTAGTTGATCAACTAGTTAACGAATGTGAATCAACGTTGACGTTTCGTTAACGGAAAAACCTTCAACGACCCATCGCTAGCTGTCACTGTCAAAAAGCTTTGCCTAATGCCTGATCTGCCTGATCATGGCCTGATCCGATGTTCTGTATCCGTAGGTCGACCAGTGTCCATCTAAAAATGCGTCCATTGTGGAGGTTATTTAGAATAAAATCCATAATTATTAGCTATTTGGATCTAGTCCCTAGGTGAGTCCAACCCTCAGAATACAAAAGAGGCCCAACCAAACATCCATAGACCTACGGAAATATCCGCAGATTTGGCAACGCTGCTAACAGTCAAACAAGTAGGTACAACCTATTAGTAAATCATAAACCTACGTGAAATATAAAATCAGGAATGAAATCATCCGGAAAAGAATCGGGTTGGAGTGTAGCCTTAGGGGCACTATGGAGCGAGGACTTAGAAAAATTTCGTAATTTTTTTTTTTCGGAAATTTTCAAATTTTATTGCAGTTTCGGGTTGACCTTCGCCATAGAAACTATTTCAGTTCTGAGAAGCATGGCCCTCCGACCTACCGTTTCCGAGTTAGGAGCTTTGGTTTATGGGCACTATGGAGCGAGGACTTAGAAAATAATTCGCTATTTTTTTTCTTTCTGAAATTGTCCAATATTTTTACAGTATTGGGTTGACCTTGGCCATAAAAACTATTTCAGTTCTGAGAAGCATGGCCCTACAACACACCGTTTTCGAGTTACAGGCCTTCGATTTTTTTTGGATTTTTTTTAAACGCTCTATATTTCCAAAATGATAGCTCGGTTGGAAATCTTTTCAGGAAAGAAATTGTTGCTCTGGTCGAAAGCCATGAGATTACATAAAAAAACCCGCAAAAAATCGTTTTTTAGTTTTTGAATCAATATTTGTCTAAGTCCTCTGCCCCTAAGGATACACAAGCTAGAAGAGCGACCGACACTTGGAAAAAAATTCGGAGCTATTTTTTTTTTTTTTCAAAATTTCGCTGGTATTTTACATCATCTCATGGCTCTCGACCAGAGCAACAATTTCTTTCCTGAAAAGATTTCCAGCCGAGCGACCATTTTGGAAATATAGAGCGTTTAAAAAAATATATATAAATTTCGAAGGCCTATAACTCGAAAACGGTGCGTTGTAGGGCCATGGTTTTCAGAACCGAAATAGTTTTTATGGCCAAGGTCAACCCGATACTTCAATTTTTTTAGCAATTTCAGAAAAAAAAAAATTGCGAATTTTTTTCTGTCCAAAACATTTTTTTTACTGTTTTTTTTTTTTTTTTCGTTTTCTTTGCTGATCATAGTGCCCCTAAGGGTATACTCCAACTCCTACAACTCCGCCCCTAAGACGACCCACTGACCCGGAAGGTGGAGGATAGAGTGATGTGGCGCAGCCTATGAGAGGCTTATGTCCAGCAGTGGACTGCGATAGGCTGAGTTGATTGATACATATATTTGAGCGCCAAAATCTTGGTACGCACGGCTACACATCAAGCTATGCATTTTTTCCAGTATAAGCTGATCTCGCATTGTATAGGTACGATTTCCGTACAGTGCGAGTAAGTAAGTAAGTAAGTATTTATTTGCATATAACATGGTATACATGGTGTTACAATAATTTACAATAAAGATCTTACATGTTTTGCCAGAATTGTACTTAGCATGCATATGTTCACTTAATACTAACATAGGAATTTGTTATCCATAAATTCTTTAAGACTATAGAAATTTTTCAACTTTAACCAGTCAAACAATTTTCCTTTAAACAATCTGGAGTTTAAGTTTTTTATGCTACTCGAGATCAGCGTAAACTGGAAATTTTTAGCTTGATGTGTAGCCGTGTGTACACGTTATCTCACGAAGCGACGTGCGCTTTACTTGTGGTAGTGTACAAACACGCTGTGAATTTGTGCTTGTAGTCTTGTAGATGAGTAGCGTGAGCACATAACACACACTTCCGACTTCGCCTTCGTCTCGGACGGCAGGTACTGTGCTTACCCACTAATTCACAGCATGTTTAATCAATCGTTTATTTGAATGGAGTGTCAGTGGCACAGGTAGCATGACGCCTTTCACCAAAAAAAAAAAAAAATTAAATCTACAAATAAGGTATCAAAGAATTGGCCCCCTGCGTCCTTCTCTGGGTCCGCCAAAGTATTGTTGAAATGTTTAGTTGCTGAGTCTGAATTTTGCCGTGGCTACCTACTGCTGGTAATTGGGAGTAACCAATAATTGGCAAATAATAGGTACCTTTTACCTACCTTTACCCACCGCTTTGGAGAATGTATATGAGTAGCTATATTTTTCTTTATTGATGGGATCGCGTTTGACCATGACCACAAGTAGTTTCGGGTATTATGGCCTAGTCGTCCAATATGGCCTATATTCTTTTCTCCGAAACTAACAAACACTAGCGGCTATCGTATCGGCCATATTATTGCGGCCATTCGCTCGATACCCTCGGTCGATCCCTGCGTTGCAGCGATTGCGCGTGCGTCCAGAGCGTGCGACGACCGAAAATTATCGAATTTGATGTTAATTTTTGGTAAGCTTTACTCATTATATTTCGTCAAAAAACCTTTGTTTGTATATTAATAGTGCACAGTGTTATAGGCTAACTATTAGTTTATAGTTTGGTGACATTTTAGAAGCACATTATTTACTACTTTTTAGATTAGATTTTTTCTTTTCAAAAACGTGCCTGCGGTCATTATGGCCCACTAGGCAGGTGGCCAATATGAACTACTAGGCCATATTGGCCACTTGTACCGTAATTTTTCTACAAGTTGTATTTTTTTTCTTTTATTGCCATGGCTCCACGAAAACCAATTTCACAAAGACAACGGCAAACTTGGTGTAAGGAGTCAGTGAAAAAAGCCATCGAAGATGTGCAAAATAAGAAAATGTGCTCACTAAAAGCTTCTTAACTATACAAAGTACCATGAACAACTAAGACGTTTGGTAGCTAAAGTAGATGTAGGTATCAGCTGAAGAAGCGACTTGTGCGAAACTTGGAAGAAAACCATTGCCACAAAAACCAGAGAAACAATTAGTGTAATACGTTTTGACGATGGAAGGAAAGTTGTTCAGTTTAGTCCGAAAGCATGTTATGAGTAGCCTAAGGAGGTACAAATGTCTAGCTTGGAAGAAGAAAATTAACTTTTGTACGACGACAGTTCTGACGAAAGTCCTAATAGGAGCAATGTTTCTGATGCAAAGTGTCTGTCTTGTGAGGGTTTTAATTCTAAGGATAACAGAGGCGAACCATGGATTCAATGTCTATGTTGTAAATTATTGGCTCACGAAGAA
Source organism: Polymixis flavicincta (assembly GCA_949987655.1). Lineage (NCBI taxonomy): Eukaryota > Metazoa > Arthropoda > Insecta > Lepidoptera > Noctuidae > Polymixis > Polymixis flavicincta. Next base: position 6,212,618 of record OX465195.1, on the reverse strand, counting down.
CGCTCAGGAGTGGAAACCGATGTTTTCTTTTGCGAATTTTGTTCTGCAAAGTAATGCAAAGTTCATTTGTTTTAGTTTGCGATTTTATTTGTTATGGTGGACAATATGGCTCACTTCAATTGTGGCCATTAGGGCCCTAGGCCATATTGACCTACCATGTTTGAATTTTAATGATTTCTTAACTTAAAAAAAACCGGTCAAGTGCGAGTTGGACTCGCGCACCGAGGGTTCCGTACAAACGTGGGTATATAAGTAAAAGTTCAAAATTGTCAAAAATATTTTTTTTTATATGACGAAACTAAAAATTTACGGTTTTCGTAATTTTTCCTATATCTGTACTATAAGACGTGACTTCGTACAAAATTTCAAGATTCTAAGTTCACGGGAAGTACCCTGTAGGTTTTGATTCCCGTGCGAGTTTCGAAAATTTGCGGAATTTTGCGGCCTAAATGGCTGTATCTTTTGATTGCGTTGACTTAGAAGGTTGATTTTTCTACAGCTTCCAGGGACAGTAGAACTAAGTATCATATAGAAATTTCAGTTTGATACCTCCACGTGTTCCTGAGAAAAACGGTCTTGACAGACGGACGGACGGACGGACAACAAAGTGATCTTATAAGGGTTCCGTTTTTTCCTTTAGAGGTACGGAACCCTAAAAAAAGCTTATAAAAGTTATGTTTCGATGTTATTAATTTTAAAATTAATATTTTTCATTACTATTAAGTTCAAAGAACTGATTTAACCAATAAAGACTGTTTGGTCTCTTAAATCTCGTAATTTATTTTCAAAAAAGCTTATGGTGTGCCATATTACCCGAAGTTACTCTATATGTATAGGTGAATAATGAGTTGACCATTATCTCACCTTTAGGTATTCACAACTATTCGATACTTTTGTCACAGTATAAATATGGACAGTATGGAAACGAGGCGTATTTGCTGAAATAATTACCTATACTCCATTGGAGCGTTAGCCTATAGTGTTTGTAAAATTGAAAAGTAATATATTGGAACGAACTTCTTTAACGCGGCATGCGGTATCAGTTGACTCGTAGAAACCGTTACGCGAAGTTTTCATTTTTTTAAATCTTAAGTGAAAAGGAACTTCATTCGTGACACAGGTCCGTATCGCACACGTTTTTAAATATAATTTAATCTAACTTTATATTATTTCATAATAGTACCTACATCAAGGGCTTGATTCAGAAAGCGGTACTTCTGGACACGGCTCATATAGTTAGGAGGTCCCTCTCTCTGGAGCCTTGAGTGTCGGGTAGCTTATGAGTGTGCTGTTTTTAAAGCTTGTCCGTAGTTTCTGTACTGTTCATATTTATATTGTGCTTCCGTGCAGAATCGAATACCATGCTATCAAAGGAGCCTTCTCGTCTAAACACTAGGCTGTTTGTAAATCCGAAACCCAAACGTTTTAACTGTTTAAACTCAAATAGACGACCGTTTCCGCCAGCTATTTGCTGTTGGGTCAAGGAAAATCAGGTAGGTAGGTAATCAATATAATCTTAACCCCTCGTTTTGGCGTTGACGTAGACGTGTAAAAAAAAAACATTTTCGATATGGAAGCCTGTCAAATGATTGTGAATAACTATGCTGGTGAGCGGTGTTCGGGTATCTCATCTATCTCATATGCTAAAATTGGTATTCAGCTGCAATCGGTGCTTGTGAGGGGCTTGTGGCTAAATACCAATAGCTGCACGGGTCGATCGACCAGGTTAAGCTACGCTTGCCGCGGTTGGTTCGTGGATGGGTGACGATCTTAACATACCAAGACCCCTCCGTGCCTCGGAAAGCACGTTAAGCCGTTGGTCCCGGCTGTCATTTGTGGATCTTTGACAGTCGTTACGGGTCGTCAGAAGCCTGAAAGTCTGACAATCAGTCTTACCAAAGGGTATCGTATTACCCAGTAACTGGGTTGTGGAGGTCAGACAGGCAGTTGCTCCATGTAAAATACTGGTATTCAGCTGCATCCGGTACGCTTGAAGCCGACCCCAACATATTTGGGAAAAGGCTAGGCAGATGATGAGCTGCAATCGGTGAGACTGGGAACTGGACCAATTCTGTGAACCAACATAGTTCTACAAAGACGAGTCAGATGGACAGAGGTATCTCTTATGCTTTAGAATATAGGAAGAAGTTAAGCCTACAAAAAACCTAATTATGTTATCTTTGTTCTCTTGAAGGTTGTTTAATGTTATTGTGTATAAATAGAATTTATAAGACTCAAGAGTGATCTAATCAAGTAAGAAACTGTGGGTAATAATAACTTAGAAGTATTGTTTCTACACTTATGTGTTAATCAATTTGATCTTTGAACTATTCTCCTTTTTGAAAATAATCTTAGGTGCGTATTTAGTTATTATTTATGTGGTTATTTAGTTTTGAATTCGTTTTATGAACATAAAATTTAGACGAAGACTTGCTAGGTAGGTATTAATATTTTGTGGCAAATGACTTATAATTATTCTAAATTGATAAGCAATTATTTTGTAATTATTTACTGACGCACAATGCTGACTGCAGGTACAGACGCCAGCACATCAAGCTACTCCAATCTGTCAAATTTATTTGATAGATTTTCAACTTTATACCGTAAGCCTAAGGTTCATGGTCAATTGGGAAAATTTGACAGTTTGGGGTAGGTTCACCTGCTGGAGTCTGTACCAATCTATTTTCATTTTTTTTTGTCTTGCCGAACAATTTGCACACTAATAAGAGGAAGGAAAAATCACTTAAAACGATTGACATTTAATAACACTAATATTTTTTAAACGACTCACATAATAATGTTAAGGCTAAACACAATGATTTAAATTAAGTACCTACGTTTTTAAGTCCATTGCTCTTTTGTTTCGAAACATCTTTTTAATCCATACTAAACAATCAATGCACATCAAACTCTGATTAATTATCACCACTATGTAAACCTTTACACAATAATAAATGCTCTTCTATTTTTAAAAGTCCATGCTATGCGGAACTCCTTTCTTAAAACTAACACTATAATACGGCAAGTATTCTAGAACGCTGTTCGAACATGAATATAGATTTGAATAATCGAGTTTTTAATCGAGATAATCGATCAAGCATCGTTCTAGACTACGTGCAAAAAGTCTTAGAGTTAATTTCATTAATACACTGTTGGTTTAGAATAAATGCCACTGAATATCACAGTCGTCGTAGTTTTCTCCATAATAAAGTATATAAATGGCCGATTGGCATGGAAATACGGTGCTGATATTCTGTCAGAGAAAGTAGCTGTCGTAACAGCGGATGCCACTGTTCCTGATTCGGTAACTTCTATATCAGCTTTATGTACTATAGCAGAAACAAAAATGCTATCCTTTGTAACTCGCTGGAAACTTGCCAGATCCGGTTGGAAAATGTCGTAAACACCCATATCATTCAACGGCTTGTTCAACACAAGATTCGTGCTTATATGGAACCTTGGCAATTTCACGTCCACGTCTTCCATTCCGAATGCGTCGACATCATCTTGCAATCTCTTGAAGATATCCATCAAACTTACTTGAGCGAAGTTCTTGTACATTTCCGCGATTCTCACTGAAGGATAAGGCAGGATGACTATCATGGAGTATTTGCCATTTGTTCCGTAAGGCAGTTCAACAACAAATGATTTCAAAGCCTGCATATTTGAGAAGGCAAACTGTCCTTTTTGGAACATCATGTTCACAGAACCCGCCACTTTCTTATCTTCATCGTAAAACGGTTCCAACACTGTGTCACTTTTGTTAAAAGGTGACGCCCACAATCCTTTAAATGAAATCACGTTTGTTAAAATCATTCGCGATTCACGGAAGTCATCTGAACGTAATACATTTGAGACTCGTCCGCCTGACTTTTCGATGTACGTGTTAGCGATGCGGGCCGAATTGGGGTCGTCGAAATCGAGAACCTTCAGTGAGGCTCCAAAGTCGTTTTGCAAAGTTGATCTGAAGTCTGGGTACACTGAGAAGTCGTTGTCCAAAAACACGAAGTTTCTGCTTGCGAGGCTCACTCCGTTGTCCCCTTGTGCTAGTACAGCATTTGTTAAGTTCTTATATCCTCTTACTAAGGTTTCCTGCTTCTGCGGCAGGATGAATGCCCTCGCCAGTTGGTTGTAGCTGTTACCCGTCGCTCCAAGGGCAATACCAGTCATCAAAGTCCATATTCCGAATGGTGATATCACTACATGTCCGTTAGTTTCCGCCTGTGTATAATACAATAGCTCTATACTAAAATTCCGGGGTCGTTCATTGAAATCCACCCGACAATAACACACTCCGATACATAATAACACTAACGCGACGGATTTCATTGTGATCTCGACAGAGTCTCGCAATACACTGAACAATTATAATGCGAAACGGGAATGTGACTAATTTATAGACATTTATGTAGTAAGCATGCACAAATGAAATCCAACTGTATCACGGATATGCTAAAGTACAATTTCCATGTTGATGGTTCATGTTATACTAACAAGTTGAGTGGTTACCTATATGAAGAAGCTTGAAACCGGTATTCTTGTCCATTTTGTAAAATGTTTTGTATAGCAGATAAATACGTATCAAGTTAACTTGTAGTCCTTACATATGAGCCGAAACATAAAAACTGCTTCGTTGGTCGTTAAGTGAATTAATTTCATAATTAAATATTGAGTGGTGTAGATAAATAAATAACAAGTTTATCTGTATCTGCGAGGTCAGTTTACTGTTTTTTTCTACAACCAGTTTTGTGCCCAGACTAGGCACCATATTCTGTTGGGTATCCTGGAGCCTCTATATTGATGTTCTGCTTTAACTTTTTTTGCTAATTTGGGCACAGCAAGACTTAATTCAACATAATAGCTCTGCTGCGCTTATCTGATCTTTGTTGACAATCCGTAACGTAAATCTGAAAAGAAAAAAGTAATGGTATAATGTAATTGATTATTCTTCATTCTGCTTATTATCTTGGTCTGGTTGACATTCCCAGTTGGTTGCAGGACCAACCCTATCTCATATATGACGTTAACTGGCCATTGGCCTGTATTTTATTACCTCATTAAGCGGATGTTCCCACAATATAAGCCTTGGATATTATTTAAAAGTAGCTGTCCACCTAATTGTACCAATAAGGCAACAATATCAAGATTCAAAAACACGATTAACCGTGGTTAGCGATCTGCCAGGGGTACGGGTTTGTTCGAAAGAGATACCGCCACCCCTGGCATACAGGCTACTGAGGGAACATGGGTGGATTTTAGTCAGTAAAAGTCTCACACGCTCTCCTGCTTCACCCAGAGCGGGAGAACTTATTTGATGATTTCCCACCCAAAAAAAAACCGTGGTTAGCGATAGGTAATAATTTTATGCAAAACCCCCCATCCTGGGGGAGGCCTATGTCCAGCAGTGGACGCCTTTCGGCTGAAATGATGATGAATAATTTTATTACGATAGTGCGATTTTATTTTTCTTGTTGTTGTTTTTGGCAAATAACCAAAGTAGCCCACAGAAAAAGTAAGGTGTGGTAATGGGTAGGTCAAATAGCCGTAGTTACGATGACGTGTTCTTGAGTATAACGTGAATCGACAAACGGAAGGTAGAAGGCCCTTAGGCTAGGTGTAGCGACGATCTTCGCAGGGTTGTGAGTGCCGGCTGGATTAAAGGAGCAGGGGATCGAGTTGAATGGCATGCGATTAGAGAGAAGCCTATGAATAAACACCGATTTTAAATTGGTAGACCAAAAAAAATAACTTTAATTTTGGAAGTCGGTGACTTTGGACATGTATTTTATTAATTTCTTGTCACCACCTTCCGAAATTAAAGTTATTTTTCACTTTCTACTGTTTTTTGGAAGACGGTTGTTTTTTTTTTTTTTGAAAAAGTTTGTAAATTTTTCATTTTTTAGTTATAGTACCCCCTCCACACCAATTCATCATCCTTGGGGTCAAAACAATACATATTTATGCGATAGCAGCAATCGCGGTTTGCTGTCATTTTTTGAAGAGTTCCGTTGTCTGTCTCGGAAACGCATCATCAGATCTATTTGAAATTTAAATGGGACCGTTTCGGAATAAAACCCTTTCTAAAATAAGAATTTTGCAAATCGGTCTATATATGACGGAGTTATGCTCGAATCTGCACCTAACTCCTAAGTTAAAGAGTCGTACCTTCCGTCATCAGCTCAGCGTCATGGGATGATGATGACTATACGCAAATGTCTCAATAGCATTAGAAAACATAGGAACAACATTGTTAATACCTATAAGATTTGAGGGTTGCCCTCGATTTCCCTGGGATTCCATCATCAGGTCCTGACTTGATGCCAATGGGACCACCTCAGAAATATACTCTTTCAAATAAAAAAAGAATTTTGCGAATCGGTCCACAAATGGGGGAGAAATCGAGGAACATACATTAAAAAAGAAAAACGTTCGGTGGAACATATAACCTCCTCATTTTTTGGGAGTCGGTTAAAAATGACAGCAGCGATCGGACCTTCCACATCAGTCACCTCTCATAGAGTTCTTGTAAGTTCCTGTTGTACATTCGTACAGACGCCAGCACATTAATGTATCCCAAACTGTCAAATTTTCCCAACTGAACATGAACTTTTGTAATAGGTAAAGTTGAAAGTCTATCAAATAAATTTGACAAATTGGGGTAGCTTGATGTGCAGGCCTCTTGTACATTAAACCTGTTAGATCAGTTAACTCAAAACGCAAATAAAAAATCTGAGTTTAGCTGTGGACTGATGAACTGAGAGAAACGGAAATCGTCGTGATAAAAATCACAAAAATCGACGTAGTGGAAACATTTGAACTTTGCTCGAAACTTCAAATCTAGAACAGTTTTTACGCTTGTGTGATTACTCCCACACAAAAGGTTCTAGTGGTGACAAATGGACATTCTAAACAAAGGATTGTCAACTTCTATACAATTTTGGGGTCTTTGAACTCAGTAGTTTTGTTACTCTGTAACTTAGCCACTTAGTTTTTCTCCACAATCAAATTATTATATCTAACGAATAACAAAACTATAACTATTGTTACAATATTAACTAGTGTTTTAAAACTGTGACTGTATTTATTACAATACAAGTTATGATAAATGAACGTAAATTTATTAATTGGCTAATCAATTAAGTTGCGTAGCAGAAAATTGAGTTATCGTTAAGCCAAATTAGTCACCCACCGGACGTGCTGTGATTTATATAATGTACAGAGGCCAGCACATCAAGCTACCCCAATCTGTCAAATTTCTTTGATAGTTTTTCAACTTTATCACAAAAGGAATAAGGTTCACGTTCAATTGGGAAAATTTGACAGTTTGGGATAGGTTGACCCGCTGGCGTCTGTACCTACATTCTGTCAGAATTTTTGTTAATTGTAGAACCAGAAAACAAAAGAGCAGAAAGCAAAATAACCCAAGTAATTTGTTGGATTACCCATCAATTGGCAGTCATGTGTCTAAGTTTACCTACTTACACCAGACAATTACTTAAGTCTAAATAAAAAAAAAATGTGGCACTCCGGGACTGCCGACAGAAGTAAAAACTTGAAAAATTACGTGTTTATTTTTTAATAGTCAATACAAGATTTCACATTGGGTCCTTGGGTCCTGATTGCTCTCGGTAAAAAATTATAAACGAGCGATCGACTTCAGCCATTAAAGGTAACAGCACAGATTTTTACGATAAAAAATACAAAGGGAAGGGATAAAAGAATTAGAATTTCCTAATGAAAGAAAGAGAATTTTCCAAAAGACATCAACGCGCGACTCATCCGTGTGCTCGTTCACCTTTAAATACACAGTAAACATGACATACATTTAGCTTATGAAAAGCGTCGGTGACGATGACGCGATTTCCATGATTTTTGTTCACTCAAAAAGTGCTCAACGCGCCTAAAGAAGTTTTCTCTTAAAAAACCCAAAGCAAAAGCAGTTAAAGGCTTTTGTCTTCGGTTATACACATTTATAAGTGAAGACAAAACTGCATTGAAATAGACTTTGAAAGTCGTTACGGGTAGTCAGAAGCCCGAAAGTCTGACAAACACTCGGTTTCGTGGCTAAATAATACCAGCTGCACGGGTCAATCGAACAAGTTAAGCTACGCTTGCCGCGGTCGGCTCGTGGATGGGTGACCATCTTTATATGCCTTGGAAAGCGCGTTAAGCCGTTGGTCCTGGCTGTCATTCGTGGATCTTTGACAGTCGTTACGAGTCGTCAGAAGCCTGTCTTACCAAAGTTTTTATTGTTACCCAGTAACTGGGTTGTGGAGTTCCGATATTTTGTCGCTCCACGTAAAATACTACTAAAATAGCAGATGATGAGGCTCTAAGAAGCACGTGTGAGAATTTCCACGTCCACGTCATCCGTGGCACCCTGGATGCTCAGCCCGTATATAAATTGTACTGAAAACATAGTTTTTTACTATGGCATGAGTTATTTTAGTATTCGAGTCATTTACTTACATCCCGTATGTGTCGCCGGGCGTAAAAGAATAGCACCATCCCATTTCTTCCAGTGGGTATCGTAGAAGGCGACTAAGGGACTTACTAGAGAATTGGCAGCAGCGTTCTCTATGCATTTTACCACCATACTGCGATGCTGCCAACCCGCCTGCCAAGCGTGGCGATTATGGCAAAACCCCCCATTCTGGGGGAGGCTTATGTCCAGCAGTGGACGTCTTTCGGCTGAAATGATGATGATGACTTACGCTAGGCACGTCATAGCTAAATAGTTCTGCAATAGCTCCCTATAGTCGTCAAAATCAAATCAAATCAAAATCAAAATCAAAATATTTTTATTTCATATAAACCTGCATGGGCACTTATGAAACGTCAGAAGCTAGGTGCACGGTTCCAAATTGTTGTTTCCTATGGAGAAGAGCCGGCAAGAAACTCCACGGTTACTCTTTTAAAAATAATTGGCTTTAACAATATTTTCAAATTACAGAGATTAAATGTATGGGAGGACAGCGCAGGCCTATCAAAAAGTACCAGGTACTTAGACGAATACAGAATAGAAAATCGTCTACAAATCTACAGTCAGTAAGGCCTACAACGTTCTCTCATTCACAATATGTAAAATAATCTACATAAATAAAATGAACCTAAATAAAATTGATGTATAATGTCAATTAATGACGAGAATAATTATGTCAGCATTGTAAAAATAAAAAGAATTAAAAAGAACTTTGTATTTGAGAGCAGTTAATAGACTTTCACATAGTTATGCTGTTAATGAGGTACCAGGGAAGCCACATGTGCAGAAGGAATTAATGCCAAACTTCCCTGTCTTCAACGTAGTCTTTTATCTTATAATATGCTTTTTTGATAAGGACACGTTTGATGTGGGTTTTAAACTTTCCATCGCTAAGTTCTGTAACCGACTTTGGCAACTTGTTATAGAAGCGGATACTGTTTATTAGAAATGACTTGCTAGTTTCTAAAACCCTTTTAAATAAGTCTGCAAGCTCCTTTGCTACTCATCCGGTTTTGAACTGCCGGGTTTTCCTAGACGATCATGGTCAGTCATCGCCCTGACTAATGAGCGGGTAAAAGTGATGCTATTTCTGGATAATAATGAAAATGAGCATTGTTTGTTTTTACACAATAAGTAAGGGGTAATTCCGAAGCTTGTGGCAAATATTTTAGACATATTACCTTAAACTAATAGCGGTTTTAATGATTCAGTCGTATCGTATCTGGACCATGTTGTTGTTAGTATTTGGCATGTCAGTGTAGTTTATCAGTTGTTAGAAGTCTGACAACGTGCGAAGGGTATTGATTAGGCTTTCTTATGGTTTCTTGCCGATTCTTCTCCATCTGAATCCTGCATTTAATGTAGGTTTATGTGAAACAAAATATGATTTTCATTGATTCCGAAAAGGATTTACCTACTGATAAACATGGTTTACATTAAAATGTATTATAGATTTTGTTAACTAAATCTTCTTTCTTACTCTCTTTTTAACCTTTTTTCTTTCTTTGTTTTTTTTACTCGATCTTGTTTCTCCCAAAGTGTCACTATTATCCCATCTCCAAAAAAATTAAAGCTGTGTTGTTTTTTTTTTTTTGATGAAGCGGAAAATGCTTTAAAAAGGAGTTGGTTTGGAAGAATCCAAAAAAATTAGGAGAATATTTCTATTTTTGCTTGCACCACAAACAAATCAATACAACATAGTTAAATAAAACATTCTACCTTTGTCGTGAGAATACGATCGACAAAGCAGCACCCTAATTGCGTAACTCACGATTCATCATAATCTGTATCGTTTTGAAACGGATTGTTAAACCATTGCTTCATTTGTTCGAAAAATGTGTCTGTTCGACAACATAAATAACGCAATGAATATTGTTTAACTGTGAAGACGAAACCAATTATGATCAATCGTGAGTTCCGCAATTAGGGTGCAGGATGATGTTTTAAATGCGTTTAGTAGGTAAACGGGCCTAAGTTGTATCTAGGTACGCGTTTGGGTTATTACCTACCTATTTTACCGGAGTTGGGCATACATGCGTGCACACACAATAACAGAGTGAATCCTCGAAAGGATAACAAAATACCGTATTTATCATTACCAATTAGGTATTCGCTACCCAAACGGCTCACGACTAACAAAAACCCATTGTAAATGGCACACAGAGTTAATCTGGTTGGTACTGGCATTTTTTGCAGGCTCTAATGGTTCTAGCTACATACATACATGGGTAATACCGAATGGACTTTTAAATGTCACAATGTGTATTGTATGCAAATCAGGAGTACAATAGATTAGCTGATAGTGTGTGCATTTGGGTTTCCATACTGTTCTTGTTAAAATATTAGGTTATGTTTAATGTAGTAGTGTACAGTCACGAGCAATAATATTTATACGCTTACCAACTATTAAAAGTGATTTTTTTCCACTTAACTCATTGTAATCTTATTTTATTATGAAAATAATATTTTGGAACCCATACTGTAATGAAATACCTAAGTTATCTCAAGGTTGCAATCGCTATTTAAAAGAAAATCGCTTTTGAATTTGGCGATGTGTATACATATTAATGCTCGTGACTGTACCTACTACTCAGTAATTCTCAGAAAATGTGACAACCGTTTACAAAAAAACTAAAAAACACGCTTAAAATCAAACTAAAAAAATTGAGAATCATTTAATTCTATTAAAAAGCGTGGGGTGCTTTTTTAGTTTGGTTTTTAAAGCGCGTTTTTTATTTTTTAAACTATTATTTATATAATATTTTTTAGAAAAAAAAAGCGTGATTTTTCAGTGTTTTTTTTTTGTTGGAGTTATTGTATTGTTATCGGTCCTCGATAAGTCCACAAAGTTTAAATGAAATTTGACCGTTTGAAGTGGGTCAAAATCAAGTATAAAGGAGTCGGTTACAAACAAAGAAACATGCTAACAAACATACAGGTGAAACTAATAAAAGCGTGTTACAAATAAATAATAGTTTAAAAAACTAAAAAACACGCTTTTTATAGAAAACCGAACTCTAAAAAATAGAAAATAAATTTAAATTAAGAATAGTGTTAAAAATTTCAATAAATATAAATTAATAATAGTGTGAATAATTATTTTTTTATTAAAAAAATGCGCAGAGTGCATGGTGTCAATAGTTATAAATATTTTATTGACAGATATTCATGAGTAGAATAATTATCATTTTGATAATATCTTAAAAAGCACACCACGCTTTTTAAAAAAAATATTTTTTATTTATTTTTATTCACATTATTATTAATTTATTGAAATTTTTGACACTATTCTTAATTTAAATTAAAAAAAAAATATTTTCTATTTTTTAGTTCGGTTTTCTATAAAAAGCGTGTTTTTTAGTTTTTTTTAAACTATTATTTATTTTCTACTTTTTAGTTTGGTTTATTTATAAAAGCGTGTTTTTTTTTTTAACTATTATTTATTTTGTAGAATTAAAATTCTCCTTAGTATTCGAAAATTTGTCAATATTAGAGAAATCGGCTAAAGATAATTATTGGAAATTAAAATTAACATCAAGTCCTGTCTTACCGACTGTAGAGAAAAATTATAAAAAAATAAAATTAAGTTTCTTACCTTATCGACTTAAATTAGCAAAAATCTGATTTTACATATTGAAAAATGGAATAATTTTATCAAATTATAGTATTGTCATCGGTCCTCGATAAATCTACAAAGTTCGAAAACGAAATCTGGCCGTTTGAAGTGGGTCAAAATCGCGCCCAAAGAAGTCGGTTACAAACATACATACAGGTGAAGCTAGTAAAAAAGCGTGTTAAAACTAATAAAAAGCGTGTAATAGGAGCAGTGGTGATTCACTGGTAAAAGGCCCTTTACTTTGCGTTATTTATTTCATCAATACTGCTCTCAAAATAGTGTATTAAAATATCGTAAGGAAACCGAAATGTCCTAAAGCCAAAAGGCCTGTGACCCCACTGTGGGAATAATTTACGCTGATTATGCAATGCTATGCTTATGCTAACCAAAAAATGTAGAATTCCAATATCTTCAAGCGAAACGAATTACTCGATTATAACGATACTAATTATTCAAACGTAACAAAGCGTAATAGAAACTGATTCTAACATAATTCGGAAAGATCTAGGCAGATGATGTATTATCTAAATATGCAGACTCATTTCCTGATACAATGTTTTCTTATAGTAATCCATCTTTACTGGAAAACGTATTAAAATGCAAAATACTTAGAATGCACGTCGATTATGTTATGATATATCATTAATAACGCATGATTATATGATCATTCACCACAACTTTATGATCATTGATAATCGGTTTATTAAAATTAGGTATTTAGAATTCCTGTAGGTGTCAGGGATGCGGAAACTTTGAATTACTGGGGTAATGTTCTATATTTTATGTTGTAGGGTATGATTTCCGGGTAGGAGTCCCTCAGCTCCATTCAAAATGAAAATCCGAACACGATTTTTGAATTTTTTTTTTTTTAAATTCGTTGCGCCACACTAGGAATTAATTTCTTCCTGTATCGTGGGTGCATTTACAAACATAGAAACTCACAAACACAAACACCCAGACCCGGAACAATTACTTGCAGATCATACAAATATTTGTTCCGTGCGGGGATCGAACCCCCGACACGCTGCGCAGCAGTCGATCGCTCAGCCATTACGCCAGCCGTGTCGTCAATCAAATCAAATGTCATTTATTTAAACTAGGCTGAGAGTCAGCACTTTTTGGACACCAAAATTACATATGACAGTCTCTCAAGACTGCCCGTTATGTGCTCTAACTGGGAAGAAGAACTGGCGCAACAAACTCCCCAGCAGCACAGCTGTCTGTTATGTTAGAAGAACTTCATTCTATACAAAGGTAGGTAAGTAATTAACATTACTAAACATTAAACATAAAATTTAATTATTTTCCGTATGTCAGCTAGTACACGCCAATTATACTATCACGTATGTGTCGCTGGGCGTAAAAGAATAGCACCGTCCCATTTCTTTCAGTGGGTGTCGTAGAAGGCGACTAAGGGACTTACTAGAGAATGGGCAGCAGCGTTCTCTATGCATTTTACCACCATACTGCGATCGACAACCCGGCTGCCAAGTGTGGCGATTATGGCAAAACCCCCCATCCTGGGCGAGGCCTATGTCCAGCAGTGGACGTCTTTCGGCTGACATGATGATGACACGCCAATATACCAACAAAACATACTAACTAAACTCAAGCAGAAATAATAATAATAACAAAACAAAAATTGTACGTGGTGATGGTGTTCCAACTAGCCCACCTCCTTCTAGAAGTTGATAACATCTCTGGTCTGTAAATAAGATCTCTGTAAGATCAGTGCCCCGAGGGTTTCAGTCCTAATGTGGGTGACGCCTTTGCATTCAAAGAGCACAAGCGCAATGGTTTCCTCCCTGCATAGAGGACTAGGTAATAGGTAATACGGGCTGTTGTGCGCAACTTCACGTCAAAGCGCGTATTTTGCGTACGGCTGGGAAAATCGGTCATTCGATCCACCCCAGCTCCTCGAGAAAGGCCAGCAACGCCTTGGTGTTACTGACAATCTCACGTAGGGTACCTGGGTTACCGAAGTATTTAGCCCTGTAATTGGCTACCACCGGGCAGTTTAATAGCACGTGCGCTGCTGTCTATGCGGGCTCTGCAGAGCGGACTGTCTCTTACCCGCATAGAAGACTATCCGTTAAGCCTATTGTTTGGTAGTGTTTATTTTGCAGTGTCCTGTGATGGTCCCCATCACTAGGCGCTGGCCGTTCCTGTCCAAACGTAATAAACGTGTGGTTAGCTTGCCATATAAGGATGGCATAGCTTCCCTGGGGTTACCTATCATTAGTTCGGAAAATATTTGACCGAATTTCATTTCACCTAAAACTTTTCAACTATTATCGTTTCGTTTTTTTATTTCATCAAAGTTACGTCTGTCACTGTATCAGATGACCTATTTATTATCAATTCGATATTTTTCGTAACTCCAACGTTTCATTTGGTCGAAAAACTTTTTAGCGCAGTTACACGTAGCCAAAATAACATTTTTTCGAAGTATTATGTTTCCGAACATTCATAATACTACTGTAGTATTACCATACTTTAATTTCAACCTCTATTTGTCACAATTCTCTAAAAAAAAACTCATATTTTTGGTTTCATCCTTGTTTGCATGCAAAAATGCGCTTCAAGTATGCAAGCACGCATGCAGGCATACAGCATGCAGAGTGCAAGCAGGCATGCAGCATGCAAGCAGGCATGCAGAGTGCAAGCAGGCAGGCAGCATGCAAGTAGGCATGCTGCATGCAAGCAAGCATGCAGCGTGCAAACAAGCATGCAACGTGCAGCAAGCATTGTTTTACACTCTAGGGATAGGGCAGACAAGACTGCGTGAAGTCGGTTTTGCACCGATTCGTGTCTCACTAAATTTTGTAGCACAAAATGTTGACTTTTATTACACTATTTTATTTTTTATTGAAAATGCTACAAAGCAACCGGCTATATATTTGTGACCAAATAATATTCAAAAAATAATATAAAAGTGATGAACAATTATGCGAGAGCAAGCAGTGTTGTGTGCACAACCCTAGCAGAAAACAATAATATTCACTTATTGCATTGGGTTTGCCCAGAAGGTATAAAATCGTGATCTTACTCAACAATCACGTCATATGAATACACGAATTTCTAATGAACTGTACCGCTAGTATAGTGAATTTATAAAATGCTAATATTAGCTGCGGTTTTTACGCTTATAAGCTTTGGAGTACTAAGCGTTGAAAAGCATGAATAATAACAAGCGTGACGTATAATACTCGTACAATAAAGTTTTGGTGTGGTTTAGTTTCCCGTAAAATATAGACGCTTATGGTTCTCGAAATAGGTGACTGACTAATTGACGTCGTGAGCATTGACAGCAGTACTACATTATCTTCCTTGTCTCATGGTACTTGGGTCTGGTGCAAAACGTTTTCTCCTTCCACTATCTCCTCAATCAATCCCTTCTCATTCAACTGCAACTGTTTATCGTAACTGCAATCGTCCGCACTCACAAGACCCTCCCCAAAAGAGCAGACTATATAGAACTTCTAACAAAGCGAGTGTTCAGAATCCCTACTCCGCCAGCAAAGCCCCTTTTGGCCAGACGGAGCCTAGCTTACTCTCACATACACACATTTAACAAGGTCTGCAAAGCACTGGACATCAAACACTTGAGATCCACTCGCCTAAAAACTGCTCTAAAGAAATGGCTTCTGGAGCTATCTTATTCCGAAACCGAATCCTTTTTCTAACATTTGCCGACAAGACAAAGTGCCAGCAAACAACTGACACACACACACACACACACACACAACATGATATGCTTTACTGAACTAGCCCCGTAAGTCGAAATGTTATTTTCCGCTCATTCGCACTCTGTCCCCCAAATTACGAGCCCTGCTTAGTTTGGGGATCTAGCCAATATTGTGATGTTCTAACTTACCTGTGTTTTATGTTAGATTACTGACCTTTGTTTTAACTCCGTGTTACTGACTGTCAACCATAACATTTTCCTCTTTGCCAATAAAACTTTTTGTATTTTTTGTATTCATAACATTTCTCACACTATCCACCCATATTTCCTTTTCTATACATCAACAATTTCATATTCATCACTCTTTTAGTCACATGCGTTTCCTCCCTCCTCATCACATCCCTATGCGCCACTTTCGAACATCTCTTTTACTAATTTCATACTTCATCCATTTTCTTCGCTCCACACATCCATCTCAACATTCTCGTATTCGCTGCATGCAATCTTTTTATCCATCTTCTTCACCACCCAGCATTATTATCCAAAGAACACAGCAGCCTTTTCACGGACTTGTAGATTTTCCACTTGTTTTTTGGCCTGCTCTTAACCTCGATCACGGCTGATGGAAAGCAATTGATGAGATCTATGATGGATCAAGCGTACCCTGAAAATGTCTGTTCACTCTTGTTTTGAAGGTAGATAGGTTAAATGTGGAAGGGAACACAGACTTTAACTTGAAGGGCGTCTTTGGGTCGCAAGTAGTGCATGTACAGGATCCTACTGCTGCAGACGAAAGCACCGTCCGTGTGGCGAGATATTATGCTGAATAAATAAAAGATGTGTATACCTAAAGATGCCTATAAAATGATGGAATATATCTGACCTAAAACCTAACTACTGCACACAAATAACCGTAACAGTCATTGGTAGACCACCAATGACTCATCATCTGCCTAGCCTTTTCCCAACTATGTTGGGGTGGCTTCCAGTCTAACCGGATGCAGCTGAATACCAGTATTTTACATGGAGCGACTGCCTATCTGACCTCCACAACCCAGTTACTGGGTAATACGATACCCCTTGGTAAGACTGGTTGTCAGACTTTCGGGCTTCTGACGACCCGTAACGACTCTCAAAGATTCAAAAATGACAGCCGGGACCAACGGCTTAACGTGCTTTCCGAGGCACGGAGGGGTCTTGGTATGTAAAGATGGTCACCCATCCACGGATCAACCGCGGCAAGCGTAGTTTAACATGGCCGATCGACCCGTGCAGCTATTGTTATTTAGCCACAAGCCCTTCAATGACTGTTACGGTTATTTTTGTGAAATTAACATACTCATTTTGTTCAGCGTATACTGATAGGTAATCATACTTTTTTGCTATAGAAAACTTATAGAAGGTCGTTCAGTGGAAATCATTTGTGTGAATGTGTTAATGTTATCATAATATGGGCAATAATGGCCTATAGTGTGGAAGATTAAAGAACATGTGACTGACAAAAGTTAAGAGTACGAATTTGAATGGCTATAAAAGTAAGTAGTAGATGACTAAAGAAACAATTAATGAATTGTGACAAAGATGTTATACTTAGAAAAATGGAGACTATACTGATGATTGAAGACGGCTAATAGAGACGTGAGAAGAAGATCTGCTGCGTCGACCCCTGATAAATTAGTATAAGAGCAGAAAGATGAGATGACTGGAGAACGTTGTTACACATCCTCCTTTTCGATATCCAATCAAATAACTTTATTTTCTTATCACAATATACATTAATTATTATTTTACATTGGTCAGATCCGACAATGATACACAAATCCGTTGAAAAACCATCCGTAACCAGCACGATTGCGGTGCTTTTTCCTGTGTATCTTTGTCTCTCTTGCTGGATTGTCACAAGTATCCGTATGCTTGTAATTTCGATCAAAGTATGTTGAAGTTTGGTTGCTTGTGGAATAAAAGCAACCATTCATCTAAATAAATAAAAAGAAAAGCCCTGACCGACTGACTGACTCATCATCGCCCAGCCCAAACCCTTGGACCTAGAAATCTGTGGTTGTACTTATACTGTGGTAAAAAAATAACATTTATTGATTGGATATCGAAAAGTAGGATGTGTAACAACGTATTCTAGTCATCTCATCTTTCTGCTCATATACTAGTTTATCTGGTAAGATTGAAGCAGCAGCACCCTACTCAATATTCATCATAATCCGTTTCAATTTGACAGTTCAACAATATTCATTGCGATATTTGCGTTGTTGAATGGACACATTTTTCGAACATATGAAGGAATGGTTTAACAATCTGTTTCAATACGAAACAGATTATGATTAATCGTGAGATACGCAATAAGGGTGCAGATCTTCTTCTCTCATCTCTGTTAGCTGTTGTCTATCATCAGTATAGTCACCACTTTTCTAGGTATATCATCTTTCTCACAGTCCATCCATAGTTTTTTTGGTGTTATACTACTTACTCTTATAGCCATTCAAATTCGTACTCTTAACCTTTCTCAGTGACATGTTCTTTATTCTTCCGCACCACAGGCTATTAAACAACCACTGATTTCCACTGAACGACCTATAGAAAAGTTATAACATAAAAGTATGATTACGTATCCGTATACGCTGAACAAAATGAGTATGTTAATTTCAGAAAAAATAACCGTGTCTACCAATGACTGTTACCGTTATTCGTGTGCGCTGCACACTGTGCAGTAATTAGGTTTTAGGTCAAATATCTTTCCACATTTTATAGGCATCTTTATACACATTATTTATCAGCTTCATGCATTCAACCTGACTCCCGATGAGTATTGGTTGATAACCTAAAAGCAAGTCATACCACAGAGATACGGGGTAAGTTATACGTCTTATGAGAATGCGTGACTAAATGGTGGCCAATTTATATTATGGTCACGACACTAGTCTTTTGTTTTTGCTGTTTAATCAGTGACTCAGACGTTTGAACGTTGTTCTGTGTAGTAAAGTCTACTTATTAATATTATAATTTTTGCGTCTATATTATCCATAATGTTTCAAACTTGTATTAGTAATGAGTAATTAAGCGTGTCTATCTGTCTGCTTCACGCTTACCAGCAAGACGGATTTCGATGCATACGTAGACCATGACCTGGGTTAGGACATAAGACACTTTTTATCCCAGTAGTGCGTCCGCGTAGGATAATTCCCGACCACCACGTGAGAGTAGCCGCGGGCAAAATAAATGAACAAACAATTGAAAATCGCTAGCTGGAATACCAATTAAACACATAAACAATTTTTTTTTGTTTTTCCATTATTTTACACATTTGCTTTTTGGAATAATAATTATTTAAAGTTCCGTGTGGTGCCGGACGTAAAAAATAGCAACATCCCATCTCTTCCCGCGGGTGTCGTAGGAGGCGACTAAGGGACTTACGAGAGAATGGGCAGCAGCGTTCTCTATGCATTTTACCACCATATTGCGATCGCCAACTCGCCTGCCAAGCGTGGCGATTATGGAAAAACCCCCCAAATTGGGGGAGGCCTATGTCCAGCAGGGGACGTCTTTCGGCTGAAATGATGATGGTGAATTATTTAAGTAATCCTCTACTTGTTTCAAACGCAATGTTATGAACATCAAGTCTCGAAAAATACCAGCCAATTCAAAACACATCAAACCGCTATGCGCCATTTAAATCAAATCATGAACAAAAAATTAGGTTTTCCGACTCTTAAATATGCCCTTGACCTTCAAGCAGAGCATTATGTAAATATCTCAAGATCAAACATGTTTGCTTCATACGATGTTTTAACCTAGGTAATACAAATAAACTATTGTTATGTACTAGTGTGTATTGTTTCAGTGGCGAAAGCGCAATTTAACACGATTCCTAACGGCTTCCCTCTGAGGATTAGCAGCGGCAACTCTATCGCTATTAAAAAATAGCATGTTAATAGTGGCTCCTATTGTCAAAAAAATAGTTACACTACAGGTATTTCATTCACCATAACATTCAAACAACAAAAGCTGTTATTATTAGCTATGAATTACAAAAAAAAAAAATGTTCTAAATTAACCCGGCGCCAAAATGTCAAAATCGGGAACTAAAAATTCATACAACAGCGATTTCGTAACCGTAATGATGTCACTTTATGTCATGTGGCACCGCTTGCAAGCCGCTGTACTACGGGTTATGACAGAGACAGATGTAGAAAAATGCGTCAGCGAGAACGAGATGGAGGAGTATAGCACATTATTAGGTTTTGAGATGTTCAATTTTATTGTATTTAATTCTTTAAATTCCTGTATTAATTTTAGAATGATATTAAGTGTTCTTTATTGAAAAGTCTGTTAAAGCCGACGGCGACGCTTCGCTTCAGCTTCTCTCTTAGAAAAATTGACACCTCGCTGCTGATATATTTGTTAAGTTTTCAGGCATAAAGTCCAGTTCACGGCTTCGAGCGATGCGACTTGCACCAAGCTAGACGCGCGCGTGTCGCTTTCGCCTGTCTTGGGGCCTTCTGTAAGTCCTAATAATGGCTTGGTTGACCGGTGGCGGTTTAACCATCGAGGAGCTCTCAAATTCAAGCTCGCATATACTAATAGGGCTCCACAGCCAACGTGACAAATTGTTTTTTCCTGACGTCTTAGACTCCTACAAGGTGGTTCGGCAAATAAAATCAGCCAAAATAACAACGCAAGTGCTAACGGGGCACGGTGGGTTCTCGGAGTACCTGAATCGATTCAAGTGCAAAGAGAACTCATCGTGCATCTGCCAACCCATCACACCCGAAACAGTGGAGCATATTTTATCCGACTGCCGTTTTCACGCCCTGAAAAGACTGGGATTTGAAAACAGGCTGGAGTGTCAAATAGTAGCTGAAAACTACCAGCATCTAATATCGAATAAAAAATTTAGGGATACATTTATTGAATATATTATAGAATTAGCATAAATTGTTATAAATATAAATAAATAGGTTAAGAAAGTTATGCTATATACATATTAGTATAGAATATATTTAAAAGCATAAAAGTATAAGACATAACATAAGGTACAGAAAATAATATGAGTATAAGAAGAAAACAAAAATACAAAAATAATTATATGGATATGAAAGATACGTATTAGCCATATAAGATGTTCGCCTAGTAATAAATAAGCTATCTCCAAGCTATAAAATGATAAGTATTATTATAAAATCAGAACAGGAGTAAAGTAAAAAAGATCTCTGATAATGTCAGAGGACACCGAGCTCAGGCAGGAGTGGGTTTTAGCCGGTAAGAGTTCGGCACTAGCCAGACTGCATCACTAGTGAGGCAGTCTGGGTGTCCATGAGGATTTCCAATACCTGCCCAAAAAAAAAAAAACAGAAAAACATGTTTTACATGAAATAAACCGGTTTTCTCGTAATGATATAGTATTGTTTCTTTATAAATTGCGAAATTGCAAAAATAAATTGCGCGATATGTGCCGAGACCACGTGAGAGTGAGTGATTTTCGACTCGATCCCCTCCCCCTAACCACCTCACGTAATTAATGGACGCCTCCTAATTATGTCTGTTTTCCGTAGAGTTGAGTTATACGAAAGTGATCATGCTGCGGCTGTAGGTCGGAAAAAGTAGTT
Organism: Polymixis flavicincta; assembly: GCA_949987655.1. NCBI lineage: Eukaryota > Metazoa > Arthropoda > Insecta > Lepidoptera > Noctuidae > Polymixis > Polymixis flavicincta. The sequence continues at coordinate 6,191,214 of OX465195.1, read as the reverse complement.
GCTAAGTCTGAATTTTAGCGCAGTTACGACCAATATGTAGCTTCAATTACCTAAATGGGAATTACAACTGCCGAAACATGGGTGGATCAGCTAGGTACTCTTCTTACCTTTGCCTACCTCGTTGGCGAATATAGGTAAGTGCGGTCAGCAAAAAAATTGATTAGCAATTAAATTTTTCTAACATTTCAATTGTGTGACAATTTACAATAAGAGGAAGGACAAGTAATTTTAAACATTTCACATTAAAATAACCCTTATATTATTTTAAAATGACTCACATGTTCACACTCAACACTAACAACGTTCCAAGTCAATTGCTCGTTTTGTTTAAAAAATATTTATCTAATCCATACTATAAAAATCAGAACAGGAGGAGCCTGGGGGAGGCCTATGTCCAGCAGTGGACGTCTTTCGGCTGATATGATAATGATGATGATGATGATGATGATGAATCTATACTAAACAGTCAATGCAAATCTAAATCGTATTAATATTCACCACTATGTTAAATGTAGTTTTTTTTATAACTAACTAGCAGCGCGCCGCGGTTTCACCCGCGTAGTTTCCGTTTCCGTGGGAATACGGGGATAAAATATAATGTATTTCACCCGGGGATAGTGTAGCTTCCCAACAGTGAAATAATTTTTCAAATCGGTTCAGTAGTTTTGGGAGCCTATTAAATGCAAACAAACAAACAAATAATCAAATCTTTCCTCTTTATAATATTGGTATAGATGAGTAACGCTATAATTTAGCCTGGATTCTAGAACGAAATTCAAGCACGAATATCGATTTAAATAATCAAGATTTACGATCAAGAATCTTTGTAGGAGGCTTACAGAAGAATTCAACTCGGCTAGGCAGGATATGAGAAGTATCGTCGAGTCTTAGGGGCCTATGGGTCGTGTACTTATGCCACAGCGCCTAAAGACTAAGGTCTTCAATCGGTGCCTCACGGTACGGCTGGTCCATGAATTTAAGGTCGCTAATTCGGGGTCCAATCCGGATCGAGGTTAGGCGGCAGAGAAATAGAGTTGTTGACGTAGTTCATAGAAAAAGCACGCTGTAGTGGCAATAGGCCGGCCATGTAAGCCGTAGAACCAATGACTATTGGAGTCAACGTGATCTTGAGTGGACACCGCGAATCGGCAAACTCTCCACTTAGGAGCAACGATTTTCGCAGGGTGGCTGGGAGCAGTTGGATGAAAGTTGCCGAGAATAGAGCTGAATAACGTGCAATTGGAAAGGATTATGTCCATTAGTGGACTGCTGTGGGCTGGTGATGATAACGATTTTTGTAGCAAAAAATCTTGCGTTATTTTATTAAAATATTGTAGGTTTAGAATACATGCCAGTGAATATCACAGTCGTTGTAGTTTTCTCCATAATAAAGTACATAAATGGCCGATTTGCATGGAAAAGTGGTGAAAAACTTCTGTCAGAGAAAGTAGCAGTTGTAACAGCTGATGCAACTGTTCCTGATTCAGTAACTTCTACATCAGCCTTATGTACTATAGCAGAAACAAACATGTTGTCCTTTGAAACTCGCTGGAAACTTGCCAGGTCTGGTTGGAAAATGTCGTAAACACCTATACCATACAACGGCTTGTTTAACACAAGATTCGTGCTTGTGTGAAACCTTGGCAATTTTACGATAACATCTGCCATTTCGTTTGCTTGCAATCTCTTCATAACATTCTTCAAACTGACTTGATGGATGTTTTTGTACATTTCAGCGATCCTCACTGAAGGATAAGGCAGGATGACTATCATGGAGTATTTTCCATTTGTTCCGTAAGGCAGTTCAACAACAAATGATTTCATAGCATCCATATCTAAGAAGGCAAACTGTCCTATTTGAGACATCATATTCACCATACCCGCTTTATTTTTATCTTCATCGTAAAACGGTTCCAACGCTGTGTCAAATTTGTTGAAAGGTGACGCCCACAATCCTTTGAATGAAATCACGTTTGTTAAAATCATTCGCGATTCACGAAAGTCATCTGAACGTAGTACATTGGAGACTCGTCCGCCTGACTCACTGCCTGACTTTTCAATGTATGTGTTAGCGATGTGAGCTGAATTGGGGTCGTCGAAATCGAGAACCTTTAGTGAAGCTTTAAAATCGTTTTGCAAAGCTCTTCTGAAACTTTGGTACACTGAGAAGTCGTTGTCCAAAAACACGAAATTTCTGCTCGCGAGGCTGACACCATTGTCCCCTTGGGCTAGCACAGCATTTGTTAAGTCCATGTAGTGTTTAACTAATGTATTCTGGTTCTTCGGCAGGTTGAATGCCCTCTCCAGTTGGTTGTGGCTATTACCCGTCGTTCCACAGGCAATACCGGTCATCAAAGTCCATATTCCGAACGGTGATATTACTTCATGCCCGTTAGTTTCCGCTTGTGTATTATACAATAGTTTTAAGCTAGAAATCCAGAGTCGTTCACTAAAATCGTTAATTGAGACCTGACAATAACAAACTCTAATAATTAAGAACACTAACGCGACGGCTTTCATTGTGGTCTCAAGAAAATCTTGCAATACACTGAACAAATAATGCGAAACGAGAATGTGACTAATTTACAGACATTTACCTTTATGCATTCTCCACAGGTTATCGTTAGCAATTTTTGTACATTTTTGCATACACCTTGTTTTAGGTGTAGTAAACAATACATTAAAACCATAGCAGAGGTACATGGTTTATACCTTAGTATAAACGCGGCGTAAGGATGTGAAGTCAAAAACATTGTATTCAATTCAACTTAGCCGTCAATAGCTTCATTATTTTCTGCTCTGAGATCGGGTGAGTCGCGGGTTTGTCGCTCTAGACCTCGTTGGCCTTGGGGAAAGTTTGTCTCTGTTCATTAAATAAGTATTCACAAATTAAATTCAACTTTATTAGTGATGTCCAATAATTCAAGTGAGTGCACCCAAGGACAATAGTCGGGTTGTGTAGAACTGTTGCAGGATATGAAAACAAAGATTTAAGAACGTGTTTGGATGAATAAAATGGACTGGTTACCTAGAACTATGGAAGGACTGTGGTCCCTGCCTGATCAATGTTTCATTATACAAGGAAAAAATGGCATGGGGTGACTTGCACACTGAATAAATAGCACTTAGTGACTTAGCGACAAGGGTGGCAACCCGGACAATCGCAGATGTTATATATGACGATCAACATATCCTGAGGTGCTTGATAACAATCCCAGAGCCCGGAATATGGTCAAGATCAAGTACTTATTGGAATACTTCTTTCCTCCGAGCACGTTAACTTATGCGAATCTCCACTCAAACAAGCCAATGCAAGAATGAGGTGGGAGATATTTTCTTCGCCGGTAGATTTGGCCCGTGACTCGATCGACATGCGGCAAACGTCTCCTGCACAGTCTCATTTAACCCTAGTGGCTTTTTGGGTGACGTCGGTGATTTATGATTTCGAGCGCATTGCTGTGGTCCTGACGCTGTCCGTTATTCTGACTCCAAAAATGTTGCATTCCATTGCTCGGTTGGCAAACTTCAAGCTCTCTGTACTCAGAGGCCTTAGTATGAGTTTCATTTAACCATCTCGATAAAACGCATCAAGCGCGTTTGGCATTCCGATTGGACCTGGATTGGTGATAGACAAATCGGAGCGCCGAACGCGCTCGATGCGTTTTATCAGGACCAGTTTGAGCTTATTTGAGTTTGTTTTGAGCATTGTACGTGAGGATGTACTGTAGTATAATCAATATTACTGTTTTCGCATGTTATAAACACGAAAATGTCCCTGTTTGATACGTTTTGACAGGTATGACTGCTCCAATTTTGGTGAAATTTCAATCATCAAATGACTTCTCCCGCTCTGAGTAGAGAGCAGGAGGGCGTGTCAGACTTTTACTGACTAACTAAAACCCACCCGTGTTCCCTCAGTTGCCCGTGTGCCAGGGGCGACGGTATCTCTTTCGAACAACCCGCACCCCTGGCAGGCATCGGCCCTTGCGGATCCCTCGGTCACCCTGCGACGGGTCAGCACAGTGGCCCCGCCGCCTTCCACTTTTCGGCCGCAAGGGATAGGGAGAGCGGCCAACGCTATACCGATACTCCTCTTCCCCTGCGGCCCCACCGCGTCCGCCATCAAACGGTGACGGCCCCGTCCAGGCCACGGAAGGGAAGAGCGCTGCTCAGAAGCACCGGCACTCCGCAGCCCGTAACCCTCAGCTGCGATGCCTCCCATTCGACATCGCGGCCCACCTCAGTTGCGGTACACCTCACCGCAATCTACTTTTTGGCCGCTACGTCATCGGCTTGAAGGCAAAAGCCCTGACGAGCGGTCCCACCTTTGGGTTCCTTTTTGCTTCACTGTGGCTGGGCGACGACGGTTACTGAGCAGCCCCCGCAACGACAATGCGGGAACCCACTCGGGGGAGATGCAATGCAGGGTTGAAGTTTGGTCGGGAAAATCCAAAACTACAATAGGGTACGTACGAGTATGTATGCTTTAATTGTCTGTCAGCATGTTAACTACGACATTGTTGCTATCACGGGCAAAAGTTGGATGAGGGAGATGGGCACAAGAAAAGAGACGCTTATACCCAACAACGGATGATGTGGCGCCGCCTGTGGCTGTTGGTTAAAATGATGATGTTAACCACGTAATTAATAAAATTTATAAATGGACTTACAACTCATTTACAAGTGCAATAACTTAATTACCGGTAATTATTTATTTAAATAAGTCTACGCCGTTTAGATCAGATCAAATCAAGATCAAATAATTAGTTTTTCCGACCACAAAATATGCCCTTGACCTTCAAGTAAACAATTATGCAAAAAACAGGGCAATGATGATTGTTTCATACAATCTTAGGAAGATAAATAAACTATTTTCAAATTTGCGAATGTGTATGTATGTTTGTTCTAAATTTCCCGATTTTTTTGCGTTTCTAGATGAGATTTATGCTCATAGAAGGACGCTTCTTAATATAGAAACAGTTATTTGTGGCTAAAGTTACACCCCTTTAGAGGTGCTTAAGGTTAAGTAAACAATGATTAACGACTGTTTAACCAAACATTATTCACGATGAACATCTGTTAACTTTAATCAAAGTTAATAAATAAACCCCATTTGTGTTAAGCTTATTTACAAAATGCGAGAGCGTGTTCCTTAGTTTTGCTTTTGCAACTAAACCTTAAATTAGGTACCCGTAAAAATCTTTTGTTTTTGTATTTTGTGGTTAATGCCGCTATAATCAAAGGGTTGAACATATTTTGCTGGTAATAATAAGAAATAATGAAGAGGTGAAAGTAAGTACTTTTTGATATGTATCCTATGGAGTTCCATGGAGTTTTGATATAACATGCCAGCAATCCAGTCTACTTCAAATCCTACTTCCTTTTCGCCGTCAATACTTACCTCAAACATGGAAGGTTGTGGTACAAGGAAGGACGAGATATCCAAAAAAAAAAATACGAGGAGCAAAGCTACGATCGAAACAAGTCGTCCAAACACAAAATCCAAACACAATGCATGACTTTTGTTCCCACACTTATGTTGATCACTTACATTAGGTATTACAAAATTATTACCATTGTGTAGTAATGAATACAGCCGTTGTTATACTGTCGAGATTTAATTGGTTCACCTCATTAAGGTCGTTGATACCTTAGGTACACACAGGCATCTTGAAGGCCAAAATCGGAACTGTAATACCATCTTGTTTTATCAATATAATTTTATCAACAAACACCTTGACAACCTCACTCCAATGATTCTTCTAGCATTCTTTCATGGAGTAACAGACTGACGTAGACTATCAGTATCTATAATAATATCCTCTTCATTATTAGCTTAGAATCCTTCACAGTTCACAGCTAAGTATTGGCATCCAAGCAGTCGACTTGATAGATTTTATTTTTTATAATCGCCACGCGGGGCAAAAGTATTAGTGATGGTATACAAATGAGAAATCTCTTGCGAATTTTCAGTAATATTCATCCTCTGTATTAGTGGATCAGACCCAGCGTTTTTCCTAGGTTAGGTCCATTAAATAGCGTTTACTACCAGAATGAGGTGGTTTCCCAAATTGACTAGCAGATGATATGATATGAGGCGTGCTGTTGTGTGTCTACGTCATGATGGTTCCTATTGTATAATAGGAACCATCATGACGTAGACACAACAGCACGCCTCACATACGAACACGCCTGTAAGGCAAAGGGTTACCTATAATATCTGCAACCACATTTCACCAGTTAAGTTTAACTCCTATGTCACCTTCATCCTATCAACCAACCTTTAGCCTTCATCATTGGCATCATAATTATCTACTCCACAATCTCTGGAATTACCCATTCACAAAAGGGCCCAACGGCTACCTCACAAAAAATAATTATAAAACACAAAATAATTAAGCCAGATATTTACATACCTGCCAACTTCGAAAAACCCACACTTCAATTTGATTTATTTTGCGATAATACGCATAAAGACCGTTTCCATTAATGTTTTTAACGCTGCGTTTAATTTTCCAGTTACTAAGATTGATAATCATTGTTTTTACAACCACCATTAATTTAGTGATTATCGGAAATTGACTGTTTTTAGTTAACGGTTGGTAAATAGCCATCGAGCGTATAGCGAGCGAGGTGACTATTGCGAACAGATTACCGCCACCTGCAACATTGAACAGATTGCCAATGTGTTCAATGTTGCAGGTGGCGGTAATAGTCCTCCATAGCAAATTTTGGTTATGGCACTTTAGATAATGGCGTACAAGTTTGTTTGCAAACACAGGTGCACTCTCTCTTCCCTCACTCGACTCGGCAGTCTGATACGACCGGAGAAAGATGATGCAGGACGAACGGCTTCAGAGGTACGGAGACATGACGCATTCAAAAACCGACAAAACTAGTTTCAATTTTATCTCAGCGACAATCAATGTGTACCGTCGTTCCACAGTTACCTAGTTTATCTCTGACAGCAGCAACCCATTGCAATGCAGCGGCGAGGTGTAAATTTTTCTAAGAGAGAAACCGACACGAAGTTGGCTTTGACTTATCAATAAATAATACTTACTATCATTAAAAAATTAATAAAGTAATGTAAATAATTAAATACAATAAAATTGAGCAGCTGAAAATCAAATAATGTGCTATATACCTCCATCACGTTCACGCTGACGCATTTTTCTAAATCTGTATCTGTCATACCCCTTTGTACAGCGGCTTGCTCTCGTCCATATCCAGCAGTACCACATGACCTAAAGTTAAATCATTACGGGATCGCTGTTGTATGAATTTTTAGTTGCATTATTTATATTTTTCTGACGTTTCGGTGCCGGGTTAATTTAGAACATTTCTTTTGTTGTAATACAAAGCTAAAAATAACAGTTTTTGTTGTTTGAATGTCATGGTGAATTAAATACCCGAAGTGTAACTATATTTTTTGAGAATAGTACACTATTGACGTGCCACTTTTTAGTAGCGACAGAGTTGCCGCTGCAAATCCCCAGAGGGAAGCCGGTAGGAATCGTGTTATTAATAAAGCTCACTGTGATTTTTACAGACTTGTCAGTGGCAGTAACCCAGCAGCAACCTTATTGTAATAACAACTTCTAACATCACCGTTAGTTCGAAAATGACTTAAAATCATTATGTGTACCAAAGTAACTATGAAAGGGCCGTAGAGTTATTTTTGGCAGATTGACACTGGTACTTCTTCTTCACTGGCACGACAGTTATCAATATTTTTTTGGTAATAAAACTTCGCCATGTGGCAGCGCAGAGGTCGCCTTTGCTACATATTTTGCTACATAACTCCACATCTACACTCTGCTTCCGTTCCGTTGAGGTAGACCCACTTTACGAGGTTCGACTTATACCTTCTCACCTTGCTTTGGAGATGGTTCATGGACTTCCAAGTGGACCGCAGAAGGTGGTGGTGTTCCACTGTTACTGAGAATATAATGCAAACAATAAAAAAATACAAAATAAAGGAATTTATCATCTGGTGTGAAAATAAGTTAGTCTCTAACGGATGTTTAATTCTTCAAAATAAAATGTGTATGAGTCAAATAACGTTTTAAACTCTTGATTATATATTTTGATCAAATCGTTTTGTGACGTGTTACGCTCTAAGTTGTATATTATTTCCTTAAACGGGTTTCGGTATTTTATTATTACCTGTTTTTTTTAAATATTTATTTGAATAGTGTTTTTGGAGGATGGGACTACGGACTTTTTTTATCCATTTTCGTTTTTATTCCTGAATGGGCTTGCTTTTATCATGCCTGATCGAAAGCGATGAATGAGATGATGGAACACGCGTGCCCAGAAGATACCTGTTCACTCTTGTTTTGAAGGCAGACGGGCTAAATGCGGAAGGTAACACAGAAGCTGGCAGAGAGTTCTACACTTTGGCTGTGCACATAATAAATGTGGAGGAAAAGCGCCAAGTACAATGATCGGGATTTCAACCAACTGTGGATGGTGCCACGAAGTACGTTTGGTAGTGTAGGTTGTGGAGCTTCAGCGCACACTCTACGAAGTACATTCTGTAGAAGACCGACAGGGAAATGTTGATGAGTGTAAGATCCTGAGAGTGTGAAACGATAACTGGCTGCAAGTATGGCCAAAATTAGTAAAATACCAGTTTATATTGTCTCATACAGAGAAGGCACGAGCATTGTTCACCACGATCTGCACTCAAAACGGGTTGGCGATTTCAGAAACGCCACATTTGTTCTTTTCCGGATGTGACCCCACAACCTAGTAAAGCAATTTCAATACTGTTTTCACTACTTTTCATTTTGAGTCTAAAACGTTTGCCATTGATACTTCAATAGCAAAAATTCGAGGCTCAAAATATCATTTTGGAATGTTAAATATGTTTGTTATTGGATTTATTTACAATGATCTTTGATTTCTGCCACGTTTGACCTTCAAAATGTTTATAAACAAGTTTTGGAAACACGATTTCATTATTATATTTAAGACATAGTAATTTCAAATATGCAGCGACTATTTCGGATGGACGGATTTGTGTTTCTTTTCCTTACAAAATTCTTCGTAGTTCGTAGACTTGGAGTTTATCGTGGTTTACCCGAGTTTCGCGGCGTCTGTCAGTGCACCTACGTACCTAATATTTTTAGGTTTTGCTGTCCATATATAATATCTTTATTTAAATCTTTAAGTACCAATTTTATACTGTATCAAGTATATTTTTGTTATAATGATCTTTAAATAAGTACATGCATATGTAGGAACACATACTTATATTTTTCCTATATTCATTTCTCTCAGTTCGTTTTTGTATTTCAAGAGAAAGTGAGTGAGAGAGGATTTTGAATGTCCTTCTACGATAACATGATCAAGTTTTATTTAGGAGCAGAAATACAACGTGTTAAACCTTGAAACTTACCTAATTGATGTTATCCTACTTATTATCTATATTACAATTTATTTCTTTTTAACACAACATAATATCACGTTAGGCAGAGGTGTATCAATAGTAAAGATACTCTTCGCCAGGTATGTTAAAGTGCCACATTATAGGGCACGAGCTTATTGCCATCAACTACGATCTAAGCCAAACTCCGGGCTGCAATTGAGATATTCCTGATGGGAATATCCAATAGCACTTGATATTTTTGTTTCAGATAAACTTTTCAAGTCATTAACAATTCATAATATTGTTGCATTAAAATAGGCATCTTGATTCGTCGTTTACCTAGCGGTGCTAAAAATATTTCTAGCATTCTCTAATTATTTGGAAAGGCTTACTTATACGTTACGAGAAAGTTGCTTTCGAAAATTAATTCTCGATCAAAAGTAGCTAATTATAAAATTTGAATTTGGTAAGTGAATGTTAGCCCATGTACTCTTATCGAAATCACAGAACCTAGCTGATTCTCAGAAGGAAAACATCGCAAGAAAACCCAAACGTAATAATAAACATCTAAATTGCGTGGACATGACAAAGACAATGTTAAGGTACTCTTACACAGGCAATTTTTTTGAGCAATTTTTTGTCGGCAAAACTAATGGATCAATCTGGATCAATTAAGTGGAGCAATCAAGAGCAACAACAATAAATTGCCGATGTGTTTCGGCAATATTGCTTCTGATTGTTTCAATTATTTCATCAGTTGCCGAATATCTAATCGGTTTTGATTTTTTTTTTGTCAATTTTCTTTCTATCTCGTTCGTACGTAGTACTACGTCTCGTTTTTGCAAGAGGAACCGGCTGGCGGCGGAAGCAGCGGGGGAGGCGCATTGACTAGTTTTCCATATTTTGTGGCCGTATCTCTGGCAACAGGTTGCTACATGTTGCCATTGCCCTATATTGCTGGATGTAGTCGTGACGCCATATTTGACGAGAATTGCCCAAGATGGAGCAATTTTAGTTGTTCGTGAAAGCGCACCTTTACAATCAGACATGCTTCTCATCACGTTGCTAACGACGGTACATGATGGCTGCAGAGACTATAAAAGTAACAAAGATGTAGCTGATGTATCAGTATTTTTGTCGCAACAATCATTACCTACGTGAAAGGATAATATGTCATTACACTATGCCCGTTTACCTGAAGGGTTTGGTAGAGACACCTGTATAGTACACCCATATAATTCGCCAGTTATCTTTAAGTAACATATAATATGGGGCGAGATTATTGCCATCAACCGGGCGAAAATCTGGACTAAAATCCAGAACCTTATGCTCAGTGCGACCAATAGCCTATCGAGGCAGTCCAGGTAAAAGGATCACCATCATCATCATCATCATCATCGAAGGGCTCTCCCAAACTCCGCTGCTTCAACTGGTTCTATGCTTCCTGAATCCAGCGGACTCCTGCTGCTCCCACAAGGTTATCGGTCCATCTTGTGGGAGGCCTTCCAACTTTACGTCTTCTGGTACGCGGTCGCCACACCAGAACCTTTCGGCCCCATCGGCCATTTGTTCTGCGAGCAATATACCCACTGCCACTTAAATTTGGCAATTCTTCGGGCTTTGTCGGTTACATTGGTCCTCTTGCGGATCTCTTCATTCCTGATTCGATCACGACAGGTAACTCCAAGCAAAGCCCTCTCCGTTGCCCTTTGGGTGACTTTAAGCCTTCTTACGAGGCCCATTGTGAGCGACCACGTCTCGGTTCCATATTTCATCACTGGCAACACGAACTGGTCAAATACTTTCGTCTTGAGAAACTGCAGTATGTGGGACGACAATATGTTGCGTAGCTTCCCGAACGCTGCCTAGCCGAGTCAGATTCGACGATTGACCTTTTTCTCGAAGTTGGACCTACCTAACTGGACCGTTCGTTCTAGGTACTCGTGTACACCTAAGTACACGTGTATTATTATAAGGGTAAAATAAAAGGACATTCATTGACATATCCATTCACATCTAGGGATACTGCACCCAAATGTTGTTAAATTTAATAATAATAATAACATTTCTTTATTCGGATAACAAAGATCCATAATGTTAGTAAAACCTTTAGTAGTACATTATTTCCGTTTATTTATTTTCACACAAATAAGCATTTTTTAAATATTTTTACAAAAATTGTATATAAAAATAGTGGCCAACCGGTGTCAGGAGCAGAGTCCAAGATGCCGGTGGTAAGGGCTCTAGAGCAAGGAACATCCTGACTATGCGTGCCGTGTTCAGGACTACTGCTTTCTGAATCAAGCGCTTGATCCAGCCGCGCAATGATAGCCTCCTGAGGTGTTGGTCGAGGCTCTTCGCTATTAGGCCATTTACTGTTACGATTATCGGCACAATTATTGCTGACTCCACGTCCCACATATCGACAACCTCGTGAGCTAAGTCAAGATACTTGATTTTGTTATCTTGCTTAGCTTTCACGAGATTCTCGTCATGAGGGACAGCGATATCAACAATCTTTGCACGACGATGTTGTCGATCAATCGAACCTACATTATTATTATTGAGATTGAAATTGAAAGATTCTGCACAGAAGACGACCAAGTAAGGTACAAACTCATTTAGCCATCCTCTCCACAAAATGCCTCAAAATGGGAGAATAAATGATACTGTTTTCAGAATTCTGTTGCTACTGGCCCGTGTTCTCGTTACTAATGATGCGATTTTTTTTCGAATGAGCGCATGAAAGCCGTCTGTTCGATTCCGTGCAAATATTTCCGACGCCTACAGAAACGGGGCAGTCTCAAGCCCATTCATAAAAAAATCATTAAATACAAATAAGCCTTCGTATGTTTGCTATCGGGATTCACGAATACCCTGACACACTGTTCTCGTTACTAATGATGCGACTTTTTTCGAATGAGCGCATGAAAGCCGTCTGTTCGATTCTGTGCAAATATTTCCGACGCCTACAGAAACGGGACAGTCTTAAGCCCATTCATAAAAAAATCATTAAATACAAATAAGCCTTCGTATGTTTGCTATCGGGATTCACGAATACCCTGACACACTGTCAATCTTATCTGATGTATATTCCACTTTATTCCAAACCCCGTTATTCACATAAATCAGGTATTGAGAGCATAGGGGCTGGTTTAAACGTAATGTTGTCACTTCGGGTTTTACCATCAAGGCTGCGCTTACTGAATGACATGCTATACTATTTGTCATTTGCGATTTCCCAATTAGTAATTCACTGTTTTGATTTGTTTTCATTTTGATCCGCGGGTTGTTCCTGGCTTGGATAAGAGAATTTATACGAGGAAAATGGATATCAGGCTACCTGGATTTTTGATGTTTCACGGTTTCTCCTTTGTAAAACACCTACCACCACCTTGAAGCCACTGGTAAATACTAGTTTTAAATAAACGCTAAGCCAGAACTGGCCACCTTTCTCCTTCGCGTAGCTTTCAGTGCAACCTTTCATTGTGAAAGCTGCATCAAGGTGCAATGGCCAGATTGACCCAAATAAGCAAAATGTGAGAAACACGTGATTTTTAATGATTCATCAATGTTTATCGTTCGAAAGGTTTTTTTAAATACCTACACAAAACTGCCTGAGGCGTTACCTGCGGAAAACGATTTTAAAATATTTGTTGTTCTGTCTAGTCCAAATTTTTCCCATACAAACTTTGGGAGTGTATTACTCCACTGTGCGACAATGTACATCAAAAATTAAACATACGAGTAGTAGGGTTTTTTATTATTTTTAATATTGTCTGTATGGAAACAGAATACCTACAAAAACTATTAAAAAGTTAGCGAGCCAACAAAGATTCATTTTTCTTGCTAATTTAACCGAACTTTGAAGAAGAGTAAAATCTCAAAAACGAAGTCGGTACCGACAAAGCTCAATTATCGAAAAGTTCAAAAAACTTCATTGTTCATTTATGCAGTGGTTTTTTCAGAAAACCCGATCTTCCGAAGGACTTTTCTTAATTATTTACGGGCCTGTTTTACTATAACTGATCCTGCAGCTCACTCAATAATGTTGTGCGTGTAGACTAGCATCTAACTGCCATCACGGGTACTACCTCTGTCGTACACGAAGCCTGGTGAGATAGCGTGCTTTTCAGCCAGGTCATCTAGTGAGTTCGAGCCCGCGAGTATGTTCCCCTTAACTTAGGTAACTATGAAACGCCTCCCACCCGCTTCTGGAGCTAATTGAAGTGTGGCGGTTTTGGTTAGAATGGTCGGATCGCGCCGTACTTTAGGGGATTCCTTCGATTTTTTTAAACAAATTCAAATGTTAAATTTCCTTCCTATACGCAATAGAAAACATGTACCTAGTTTTGTAATTTTTTAAACTGATGACTTTCCGTAAAGTATTTACGCTGCTCTAGGGTTTGTTTTGTTTTATATAGATAAAATTGTAGCGGCACTACAAAAATAAGTGCTTCGCAACAATTATCGAAAAACGCAAAAAGAGAAGTGGCGCCATCTACAATGCCACAGGCGAACTATTTTAAGAAATTCTGCATCGCGCAGTCAGAGTTTACCACGACACTCGAACTTATACAAAATCCCGACATCAAGTGTCGGGCAGTTGCCCTCCAGACACAATACCCATCTGGTCGAAGGATCCTTCTTTACCATCATGAGTATGAGTGAACTTTACACCCTGTTCCTCATACATCTATAAGGTACTTTGGATTTCTCTCTGGTACTTATACTTAAGTACTTCGACAAGTAAGCGTGTTTTTAAAGTCCACGATTTATAGAGTGAATCCCTCAATGCCATACCTAAGTACATATTAACTGCATAACTAAAGGTTAAGTAAAAACGATGTAGTAAGGGATATTAAACGAACGCAATAATTTCGCAAACTCCTCGGTGCGCCCTTAACAAAATGGGCTAAAGCACCGTGATAACTTGGGTGAAGTGAGCTTAAAGTAGAGGGGCTAAGTAATTCTAACCACACCGGTCAATCGATCAAGTTAAGCTACGCTTGTCGCGGTTGGTCCGTAGATGGGTGACCATTTTTACATTTTAAGACCCCTCCGTTCCTCGGATAGCACGTTAAGCCGTTGGACTCGGTTGTCATTTGTGGATCTTTGCAAAGTCTGACAAGCAGTCTTACCAAGGGGTATCAGATTACCCAGTTATTGGGTTGTGGAGGTCAGATAGGCAGTCGCTCCATGTAAAATACTGGTATTCAGCTGCATCCGGTTAGGCTGAGCAGATAATAAGATCGACTGGTGAAGGTCACGAGTATCCGCTGGATGCGAGAAAAGGTTGGTAGACAGCAGAAAAATTGTGCATTTATCGGATATTTCGGTGATTATGTGCTGCGGCAGGATTTTGTAAGTCGAAAATTCAGTCAAACCTTCGAATCGTTCTGCCCTAGAAGTAGACACACGCGCTAGCTTGTGAGTACTTCTACGCACATAAATAAATTTGTATACATTTGTTAGTAATAAAATTAGTAACCATTTATGATAATACGAGTAGGTACATTATAATCCCCCAGCGCAGTTTTTGTCGATTATATTTAAAAAAATCAGCTGTTCCATACATTTTGACCGCGTAGGTATTGCACTTTTCTATGAAACAGCAGATTTTTTTTGTATAACCGACGAAAGATTTCTGCGCTAGGGGATCTAGAAAGATATGCTGAATTCATTGGTTACAGTTTGCGAAAATTATCCTGTATAACTTATGTTCAAAATGCTAAACTTACTTAATTTTGATTGTTATTTCCTTATTGATTACGTTGGGAAAACCCGTGGCTCACCGGTATTTGTTTATTAAGACTTCTATAGGTACTAACTTGAATATTATGTAAGCTTTAATGACCCACACAGAAATGACCAAACCAGTTGGATTTTTGAATCCAACTTGTGAAGTCGTGAATGTCGTGATTCAGTCATCGAACTCACCCGTTTTAGAAAATCTAGTTTTTTGTCACTCGTTTTAACACGAACTTTGTCAGACTAACTCGCCATTATACGAATCATTGCCTCACCGAGCCACCCCACTGGTGGGGCAAAGTGGAATGCGTAAAACTTTGCAGTGAAAACGCCAATAATTCGCCATACAGGGTGGCAGGAACATCAACGCGCCAACTGTAACAATTAATTTAGCACATATGAGTTTAGACCCCCTTTTTTTGAACCGACGAAAAAACGGAGGAGGTTACTCAATTCGACGCGTATATTTATTTTATTTTATTTATGACCACGCATAACTTTTTCCAGAGTAGTCCGATTTTGATAATTCTTTTTTTATTGAAAAGGGTATACCTCGAAATTGGTCCCATATAAATTTCGAAGAAAAATTCCAACCCTAAGGGTAAGAAAACAGGGGATGATTGATTGTTTACTCACAGATTTTAAAACTGAGTTGTGTATTAAATCAAAAATTAAGCATGTAGTAATTAGTAGATTATAGCCACAAAAAAATATAAAATAAAAACTTTTTAGTAAAAAAATTAAACCGCCGAAAAACCGAAAAGTAAAAAAATAATAAACTAGCTTTTTCTAGCGGTTTATTTTTTTTACTTAAAAGGTTTTTGGGTGGGAAATCATCAAATAATTTCTCCCGCTCTGGGTGGAGCAGGAGGGCGTGTCAGACTTTTACTTACTAAAACCCACCCGTGTTCCCTCAGTTGCCTGTGTATCAGGGGCGGCGGTATCTCTTTCGAACAACCCGCACCCCTGGCAGGCATCAGACCTTGCGGACCCCACCAGCAGGCTTAGCACGAGCACCGATTTGTCGACGGAAGAATAGACATGACTATTGACTAAATGATGTACAATAAGAGAAGATACCTATGTTTTTCTATTAATTATCAAAGTTACGCGTTCTAAACGAATCATGGTTTTGTAGATAATCGTATAAGTATACTTTGGGGCCGTCGAGTAGAAAGTTTGTTGTCAGTGTGATTTTGACAGTTTGGGAAGAAACATTCTTCTGAAATAGTCTACATACTATTTCATAAGAATATTCGTTTATTTTATACAAAAAAAAAAAAAAAAAACAAAACAAAAAAAAAAAGACTAAATGACAGATTGTAGAAGGAAAAAAAATAAAGACAAAATGACAGATTGTAGAAGGATATCTACGGTGCGATGTCAAAAATGAGACAACGAAATATCACTTTGTATTTAAAAAGCACTGTCTATTCTTCGTAGAAATAGAAAACGTCATGCTAAGCCTGCTGTTGGTGCTGACATCTCTTTGAGGCGCGCGTGGAACACAACGCGTCGTCGACCCGGGATTGGTCCGTACCGGACATCGAGCTACCTTATATTAGAACATTTTAGTCGGTTATAAAAAAAAAAATCTGCTGTTTCATAGAAAATTGCATTTATTACGCGGTTTAAATGTATGGAACAACCTCAGATTATAAAATAAAGGCAGATAGACCGCGCGGGACACTAGAGTGAAGCCAAAAAACCAAATACCAAGGCGTCGTATTTTATGCAAAATACAATGCAACGCCTTAGTATTTGTTTTTTTTTTTGGTTTAGATTATAAAACAAAGGCAGAAAGATCGCACAGAACACCCAAGAGTTAAAAAAACAAATACTAAAGCCTCGCATTATATACAATACGACGCTTTAGTATTTGGGTTTTTGGCTTCATTCTGGTGTTCCGCGCGGTCTATCTACCTTGTTTTATAATCTGAGGGAACAGCTATTTAAAATTTCAAGACTGGGTTAAAGTTTGTGGGTCGATGTCCCTGCTACTCTGTAGGTATATATTACTAGCGATTCACTTCTGCTTTCGTTTTCTTAATAAAACAGTGGGATATCTATATTGTGTGTAGTTGTCCACGTAAACCTTTCGTAGTAAATTCTCTAAATGAAAGTGAAATCTGCATTAAAATTTGTTGCGTATTTTAAAGTAGGTCCTATACAATGTGGTCACACAGACAGGTCACACGAAATGCGACTATAATTTATAATATTATGCAAATCGGCCTATAAATATTCCTATATTTTTTTTTTAAATAATACGTCGCGAAAAACTATCGACTGAATTGCCAAGAGATTTTCTATTTCACCTTGAAACCAGAACAGCGCCATCTACATTAGCGAAGGTATACAAATTTTTGACATGGTTTTCCTCAAAATTTGCAAAATGAAGTAGCAGCGTCCATACGTAAATGGTTTGTCTAGTGTTCAACAGATGGCGTTGAATTAAAAATGGTCAGTGTTGTATTTTTTTTATCCCGGATGCATTTAAAAATAAGAAGTCAACAATATACCTAGCGTCCTTAGCCATTTTTAATTTTTTTACTAAAAAGTGGTTTATGTAATTTTAAACAAATGCTTTGCCATCGAGGGCTGTAAAGACCGCGCGGCCGGGTTGCCGCGGCCTGGCCGCACAGCTATCAAATCATCTGCGGCGAACTGGCCGCGTGTGGGTAACGATGTTCCTGCTGGCCACGCGGCCAATACGTGGTCGCTGGCCGCTGGCCGCCTAGTGCGCGCACTTGCATATGTCACGCAAGAATTAATTGGCCGCGGCGACCTGGCCGCGCGGCATGGCCGTGTAATGCGCAGGGGCACTAAATCGACAAAAAAATCTTACCTACCTAAAATACTAGTTTTACGGTTTTACTGTATGGCTATGCTTATGATAGCAAATTCAGCACTAAATAGATACCAAAATAATGAAAAACAAACTCGAGTTGACTAGCTCTTTCAGTTTCCAAAATTAACTAGCCCGTCAAGTAAGTTGAATACCTAGTTGAATTTCATACAATAAAAAAATTGCAATGACAAACCATTGTATCTCATCGCCTAGTTTTTTCTAAGCGGAAGCAGTTAGATAAATTATTTTACTTGGAGTTAGTTACTGTCTATCCGACCACCACAACCCAGTTACTGGGCACAGCCAGGGGTGCGGGTTGTTCTAAAGAGATACCGTGACTCCTGGCAAACAGGCAACTGAAGGAATACGGGTGGGTTTTAGCCAGTAAAAGTCTGACACGCCCTCCCGCTTCAACCAGAGCGGGGAAAAAAAAACCCCGTTACTGGGTAACAGGCAGATAGCCATGAACACCGGAAAGTTTATTTTCAGAGGGGGCATCTTCACTCTTCGTGAGAGCAGTGGTGGCCCAGTGGTAACGGCCGCGACTTACGAGTTGTAGGTCGTGCGTTCGAACCCAGCCAGGCGCATTACTTTGAGTAAATAATTTCAGCACCACTGCTCTCAAACGGTGAAGGAAAACATCGTGAGGAAACCGGCATGTCCTAGAACCAAAAATTCGAAGACATGTGACATCTACCAACCCGCACTGGGCCCGCGTGGTAGATTACGGCCCACTCCCTCTCATGGAGAGGATGCCTGTGTCCCAGCAGTGGGAACGTTTGGCTGAGTATGTATGTATGCATCTTCAGCTCCACGAATCGAGCTCGATCATTTTAGCACCTCGTCTCGAATGGGATAGGTTTTTGGATCTCGCCTCGAATAGTTCTCTATGATTGTATTAGGCGTTTAAGGATATTTTTTTTAAGTTTTGATTGTTTTACACGAACATTTTATTTAGAAGCAAAAGAGGTGTAAGTGCACCCTCTTGCACCCGCTCCTGGCGCCCATGGTAACACGATACCACCATGGTATGACTGGTTTTCAGACTGTCAGACTTCTGACTGACCGTAACGACTGTCATCGATCTACGAATGAAAACCATGGGCTTACTATCTTAGGCCGTCGACGAAGTTACGGGCCCGTCCAAAAGTAGTTCATCCGTCAAAACATTAGCCAAATGTTTTTTTTTTCGGACTGACAAATACATATCGATAGTAGGGACGACTATCAAATCGTGTTGTCATTCATTCTTAGCTCGGGCCTCGAACTAATCATATTTCCGTAAGCTATCATACGGAGTATGAAACGCCCTTAGCTTCGGCCGAAACAACAGACTTCGTGATTAGAGAGTAGACACCCAGGACCGAGGTATGAAGAGGTTTTGGTATGAAATGCATGGTCATGCAAGCGCGAATCCACCGTTGTGGGCATTATGGATATGCCCACAACCCTGATAGACTTCCGACGCGACACCACACTTTCACGAAAAAATGAATCGTGCATGATTCGGATCGGCATTATTGACAACATATTAACTGTTTCTTTTTGAATGAATACTTGTATTTTACACGAATAGATAGAATTAGAAATGAGTTCATATGAGGAAGTCTGAAAGTGGCACTTATAGCTGAAAAGTTGTGTGGAAATTGGTTGTCATAGTATGGGCATGTGATACGGAGGAATGAGAAAAATGTCGTGGAGAAAGTTTTGAGTATGAATGTCGATGGCTATATGAGTAGGGGGAGACCAAAGAAACGATGGATGAACTGTGAGTGATGATATGGTTAGAAACGGTGTGACTAGTGACTACGGAATGCACTATATCGATCATGAACGAGTTCATACTCCGACTCGAACTTGGCCGTTTTTCGGGTGGCTGTGCCCACAACCTTTTTTGAGGGCTGGATCCGCGCCTGCGGTCATGCCCCACAAACCAACTGCGGGAAGCATATCTATATCCTGATCTATCAGCGCAGCTATTGCTGATACACAAGCCACGAGCCCAATTGGTAATTGTGCCTATACTTATAAATTAGCAAGGTGACATGATTAGCCATCAATTCGATAAATTAGTATAACTTCAAGCCATCCAACAAGAAAAAGGCCTAATTAATTATCCCACACATGTCTTACGAAACCTTTACAATAGTGTTACCTTTTCGCCCAGTATTGTATGTAAGGAACATATTTCACAAACGCCTACAGTGTATGTACACGCATTTATCGTGATTTAACAAATTGGAGCCGTTCCCTTTTCAATGGCCTTAGTGGTTACTGGTAGGTACCTGTTTGGGAGCTAGAGTTGCAAAATAATACATGATCTGTTTAAGACGTAATGTTGTATTTTTTTATTGGTTTTGGCTTCGCACGGTTTGTGCATTTAGCCAGTGTCAAGTAATTTTACTTTTCAATCAAGTAAATGGCCCGTTATCAGGCACGAAGTTACAAAAAAGTTATAGTCAGTCAAGTCAAAGTTAAGTCAAAGTTATTGTAAAGCGGTAGTAACTTTACAACAACCTATTACCTAAGTTTTTGGGGGGAACACGAAAAGTCCACTTTAGTCACTTATTTTGACCTTCACTACACTTGTGCACTCACACGTAACTAAATTGAATAATTCACTACCGCGAAATTTCATGAAAATGAAAATTCGTACGACATGTTCATCGCGATCCCGCCAAAAACTCATGTAATGTTGTTATTATATGAATATAGAACCCATGTACGGTCACCAAAAAGGATATTATGTAACCGTCTCGGATATAGTCGAAGTTTAGTAAGAAACCGATGGATGTTTACAAATAAAATTATATAAAAATAACACAAACAGTTCATTTATCAAATTAAAGTTCGTTCGAATACATCAATTCGTTTCTTACTAAAGTTAAATTATATCCGACAACCCTGGATACTTAATTCTTTTTGTGACTGTACATTGTCATACACAGGCATGGTCTGATCATAATAATTTCTAAATTTTAAAATTGACTGATCTCTGAATTAGTTTCGGTGTCTCTTCTCAAAGACAGACTGCTTATTTATGCTAGTCTGTTTTACTATACTTTATTTTAGTTTAGTTTAGTATTTCAAGGCAGCAATGTATTTTTTTCAATGATAAGTACGCTGTAATTGTCATGTACAACATACATTAGTCCTTTATTTATTAAGTTTATTTCTAGTATAAGTTGAATGAATGTGATGTGGCTGTGATTTTTTTTTAATAAATAAAGACAGAAAAAACCGCCCTAGTCTAGTTAAAAAAATGATTTTCAGAAACCTATTTACAGAATAAATGTCTTTTTATATGATATGGATAGATAACCATAAGTCCCCTAATGATAAGAGTATTTTGAAAGGATTAATCGATTTTGTTAAAAACCTCTATGGCACTTTCACTGAGAAAAATAATATGTAAGTGAAATAAAAAGAGAATAACAATAAAGATCTTTAATAAGAGAATCTTTTCAAAACGATCCTGCCTTCATTAAAATAAGCATCTTCTTAATTTTTTGCATAAAATAAACATTATATTTTTTACTTATACTTACGTAACACCAACTTAACATCGTACCACGCCTTTTAAACGTGCAAAATACCCAACGATACTTGTTCGTTTTTGGACGCAAGCTCCTCAACCATAACGGGTAACAATTGCAAGATAATGCCCTCGTAAAATCCCATGCCTTTTGTTCAAAAGATATACGTTTGTATAGATAGCTTTGTTTTGCGTGTACCTGGTAATATGTAAGTCCAATTGGAGAGTACTTATTAAGACATTGGTAAAATTGGAGGCTTGATTTATTAGTTGTATCCGTTTTATTGTTCCATGTTGCGGATTATAAGTTGTTGAACCATGCTTTGCAAGGTAAAGCAGCCGAATCTTCTATGAATAACAATGAGCATTGTTCGAGGTAGGAGAAAAATTGTTTCCCTTGGAAAATCTTCATGAAAACCAGAAAGTTGAACCAGATGCTAGCGATGGTGAAGTGACATGCCAGACTCTTATTTAAGCAATAATTACTGCGCAGGCCATTCTAAGAAAATGAGGAGGCGCTCTTGGTTTTCCAGTCTAACCAATTGATATTCCGCCTGTGCTACGGCAGATAAGCAGTAACTCTGCACTTTAGTTGCTGCGTAGGTACTTCGAAAGGTAGAGGAATTAAGTCAAGGGTTCGGGTATCATCCTCCTGTACGTTAATATTCCATAACGTCAAAGCTTGGTGCTTGGTGATATTGACAAGAAACAGCAAGGGACATAAGTTGTAAAGCAAATGGACACCCGACGACAATTGCCGTGTTCATACAACTTTCAAGTGCTAGTCAATTTACTTAACAATGAATTACCCTGATGTTGCTGAAAATGTTTTGTCAAATTAGGATTATTATTATAGTATATGCGTTCAGACAAAACACATGCACAAACACTGAAACCCGGAACAGCTATGTGTAGGCCATCCTAATATTTGATCAGGCGTTTTGTGTAATATACTTACTGAGAGTCAGTTGCATCTGGTTGAACTGGAAACTGTCTGAAAGGTCACGTTGTTGCACGATTTAAAAACAATTTAATTAACGTCTTTCATAATTTGTTCTTTAATTTTAGCAAATAGGTTATCAATACTGCTCTAAACGCGGTTAAAGAAAACATCTTAGGGACACCGCCATTCCCACACTGGGATAGTAAAGTGGATTACGGCCTGTTCGGTCTAGCAGAGAATCCCAGCATTGGGAAAGTTAAAGGCAGAATACCAATGTCTCTACTGGTAATATTGTCGCATAACGGTTTTAAGAGTAGAGGAAAACCGAAGAAGCAATTAATGAGTTGTGTGAAAGATGACATATTTAATTATATTTCTTCGGTAAACATTAGTGAAGGAAGGTTTTTTTTTTTTTTTGGGTGGGAAATCATCAAATAACTTCTCCCGCTCTGGGTGGAGCAGGAGGGCGTGTCAGACTTTTACTGACTAAAACCCACCCGTGTTCCTTCAGTAGCCCTTAAGCCAGGGGCTGTGGTGTCTCTTTCGAACAAACCCGCACCCTTGGCAGGCATCGACCCTTGCGGGTCCCATCACTATTTGTGCTGACATCTCTTTGAGGCGCGCGTGGAACACAACGCGCCGTCGACTTGGGCTTGGTCCTTACCGGACAGCGAGCTACCCATTACTCGCCGTCCGCAAGCCCATGCCTACGGTGGCCGGAAATCGGCCTGGGATTCCCGACGCCCAGGGCGTCTCCGTATCCTGCGGCGGCTGGGGTCGCGAGGGCGCATATGCTGCCTCTCCCTCACGTGCGCCGCCTCCCTCTTCGCGAGCATCACTGCTTCGCTGAAGGAGGTGACGGCTCCCCATGCCCAGTGAAGGAAGGTAAGGTAAGATAAGTGTGGTGGCTTAAACGTGGGTGGCTACTGAGATGGCGACTGACAGAGATGTATAGAAGAAGTACCAACCACAAATAAATTGATACAAGGCTGGGACAGTTATGAAGATGACGATGAATAGAAACTTAACGTGGATTTTAACATTGATCAGGTGGTTTTACACAGTCCAAGCCATTGAAATAATAATGATTTTTTATGACTAGCGCGTTTTGTTCGTAAAGAATAGCGGTATCCCATTTCTTCCCGTGGGTGTCATAGAAGGCGACTAACGGACTTACTAGAGAATGGGCTGCATTGTTCTCTATGCATTTTACCACGATACTGCGATCGGCAACCCGCCTGCCAAGCGTGGCAATTATGGAAAACCACCTACTTTTGGGGAGGCCGTCCAACAGTGGACGTATTACGGCTGAAATGATGACGATGATGATGTAGCTGCGCCCGCGTAGATGTCAGAAATTTTCCCACATGAATTTGCTACCGGGATAAAAAACCTATGCCAGGCTTTGTTATTCTTTATAACATCAGCTATCTGCAAGTGAAAGTCCCGTTAAAATCGGTCCAGCCGTTTCGGAGATTAGCCAGAACAAACTGACAGACAGGCAAAAAAATTCAAATTATTTTGTTGTTCTCAGTACCGTTTATATTTTCATAATGCATTTAGTAAAAGCTGTTATTTTGACATTGGAAACATTATTTAATTTTATTTATTTATAGTATGTGTGTATGTATAGCTTGTCCATTGAAAGTACATAAATTCCGCCTATGTATCTTTTATGTTGCATGAAGTTGAATAAATAAATAATTGGGACGTATCGGCTTGATTAATAGGCAAGCTACCGTATAGTAAATAATAAATTGTAGTTCCTACGTCCACAACTGCATGCATACATATTTTGTAGTGTATATAATTGAGGAATCCATTTGTATTGTTTATTATTATTCTTCTTATATCGTAGACCTTGCCAGATCGAAGGCCAGCACCTAAAATAGGAGTTTTGGTTCAACATGTGACATGTGACGAAACGGATTAAAAAATGGTCCTTTGTTCTGACAAAACCCCCTTCAAAAAACCGGTTGAGCTGGTCGTGCTTTGGGGAGGCCTATGTCCAGCAGTGGACGTATTTCAGCTGATATGGTGATGATGATGACTAATATGGATACCCGATACAAGGATGCAGTAAAGTTTTGTAAATTATCGCTTCTGACCAGAATTATGCTTGACTTCATACCATTGTCTTAATAAACCGTCAATTATCACATCGAATTCTTACCACAAAACAAGCAAATCTATCGGAAACAACATGTCTATACCAATATATACAGGCTGAAATTTTAATGGTTGTTTTCCCGCGGCAAAACAACTTGCCATAAGGAGTCCCTTTTTTTGTTTTGAAATAATTAAAAAAATATTCATCAACTCGAAAGCGTGAGAATCAATAGTAACACTGGAGGTAACTTGTAGGTATTACTCGAAACGCACGCGCCGCCGCACCGCCGCGCCGACAAAGGAACAATGATGCATAAATGTTCAAAGCAAAATAAACTCTCGCATGTGGTACTAAGTCATAAATTAGTTTTCACGCAACAACACAAAACACAGCCGCGGCGCCGACAAAGAAAATACCGATTTATAAATGTTCAAAGCAAAATAAGCTTTCGCGTGTAATGATACGGCATAAACTACAAACTAACAACAATTACAAACCAAGCAGCGCGCCGGCTTCCCATTGAGCGGGACGGCGCGCGGCGCCGGCGGCGGCGCACTTAGTTTTCCCGCGAATGTCGTACGTGAAACACGCGTTATCAGTGCAATGGATCGCCATTACAATTATTGCAATTTGGAGTACCTACGTCGCTATGGTGCATCTGTACGCTAGGGCTGATTATGACACCCTTGATGCCCGTCGACTTTACGCGGAGCTGCCACACTTGGAGTCGCTTCGTCTTCGCCATCGGCCCGGACGATCGTAGCAGCGACACAGCGGCTACTCGACGATCATGAGCAGTTCCGGACATCAGCAGTTGCACAGGGCAGTGGTCGATCGGCCGTTATTTCGCCAGAGCTCGACGAATAGATCATCGAGTACTTCGAACGGGATCTTCGGCGAAGTACACGTTGCAAGGCTGCGGCTAGGTTTGGCGTAAGCCAATACTACGTCTGGAAACTACTCAACTCTGAAGGACTTCATCCTTATGATTATCGCAGAGTTCATGCCCTCCATGAAAACGACGCGCAGAACAGAATTACTTTTTGTCAGTGGTTAATCGACAGTCAAAATGCGAACATTTTGTGGACAGGTGAAGGAACTTTTACGCGAGTTAGACTCGAACATTTTTGGGCGTTAAATAACCCACATGTTATTCGCGAGTGTGCGCATCAAGAGCGTTTTAGTGATAATGTGTGTAATAATTAATGCCCACCTCATTTCAATATCGTAAGAAGTGACAGAGACACGTTATTAAAATTTAAAGGCAATCAATGAAAACGTGCTCCATTGTGTATTCAACGTAGTGGCTTGCAGTTGCACTGCTTGCACTACGACCAATTACTCCGTTATCGTTACCGTGAAGTGTAAGTACCTACTCGTACTTTTGTAAATTGTGAAGTTGTTAACATTTAAAAGTAGGTAGTCAAATTAATTAAAATTATTGTAAATCAGTTGATTCAAATTTTGAACGACGCCTCAAACTTTTTTAGGTATCTAAGTGCGAAAATTATGATAAACTTGTTTTTATTAATTAATTTTTATGTTAATTTCTTGTTCAGTAAATTGCAGCTAAAAAGTATTTATGACGGTCCTAAGCTCGTAAAAGTATGAAGGGAAAATTTGAATAGCTTGTTGGGTACAGCTTATTATCAAGAATACGATCAGCTGATTGAAACGCACGCGGGTCAACGGCCGCGCGGCCGCTCGGCGGCGGCGCCCGGCTTGCGCAGAGCGTAGGTATCGGAACTGTTGGTTCGTGGTCGCTTTCGAGTTTTGTTTTTCACAATGGTTAATCTGCCATTTTTTGTTTCTAATATTTTATTTGTTTATAAAACTATTGTATTACCAAGACAAAACCATTTCGCTGCGGGAAAACAACCATTTAAATTTCACCGTGTATAAAGAGGAAAGATTTGATTGTTTGTTTGTTTGCATTGAATAGGCTCCGAAACTACTGAACCGATTTGAAAAATTATTACTTTGTTGGGAAGCTACGCTATCCCCGGGTGACATAGGCTATATTTTATCCCTGTATTCCCAAGGGAACGGGAACTACGCGGGTGAAACCGCGGTGCTCTGCTAGTGTTTTATATACAGGAAGTGTTGTACATAATACGAACGTGATTAATGCTATAAACAACGATGACTCACCATCAAACTGTTACAATGATGATATATTACGTCAATTTATTGCAAACGTCTGTATGAACAAAATTGTATATGATGTATATTGATTACGGTGAGGTATTTATGCAAACTGTGAAAGACGGAGAAGAATTCCGTTGTTATGGTATAATCGCGTGTATGTTATGTTTTTCTTACTTATGTTGCACCCTAGTTGTGTAAAGCACTATCATTTAGAATCTAATGCAATTTTAAGGGTAGGATTGCTAATCTATTCCTTCATCATCATTTCAGCCGAAAGACGTTCACTGCTTGACATAGGCCTCCCCCAATTGCCAGAATCACCAGGCTTGGCAGTGATAAAAGTTTCTTATTTTTATTTTATGTACAGTCGCCAGCAGGTCTAGCTATACCAAACTGTCAAATTTTCCCAATAGAACATAAACCTTATTCCTTTGCAATAAAGTTGAAAAGCTATCAAAGAAATTTGTCAGATTGGGGTAGCTTGATGTGCTGGCCTTTGTACAAAATAAACTCTTCACCTCGCCTCACCCTTCATCTCTTGACCTCGATCATGCTTGATGGGAAGCGATTGATGAGATCTATGATGGATCGAGCGTGCCCAGAAGATGCCTGTGCCCTCTTGTTTTGAAGGAATACTGGTTAAATATAGAAGGGAACACTGCATTCAAGCATTAAAGAGATGTTGCGCCGCATAGGCACTGTTGTAGGCTTTCTTATCACCAATTTAAACGTTGTCCTTAGAGCCGTATCGAGGATCAGAGTCAAAGGTCACATCGTTAAAATTCTTGCACTTATGTAACATCTAAAATCCGGCATTCAAGGTACGCTGAAATTCGTTAAAAACTTTAAAAAACGCGGATTCGTTTTTATGTAATGATGTCATAATATAATTGGCGTGCGAAGTAAAAACAAGACAATTACATATTTGTGTGGCTGAAGTATTTAATAAAATGTTATATTAGATTTTTGTTCAAGCTTTCCGGACATAGGATCTTTAACAAAATCCGCCTATAATGTTCCTACTACTGAGACACAAACCCGCGTGGAGACGGGAGGACCCCGTGAGAGGATTTATTAAATACACCAAGTAAAGTGCCTGCCTTGTTTCGAACTCACGACCTGCAACTCGGGCCGCCACTGATATCCTATTCCTATATCAAATCAAAATATTTTTATTTCATATAAACCTGCATGGGCACTTATGAAACGTCAGAAGCTAGGTGCACGGTTCCAAATTGTTGTTTCCTATGGAGAAGAGCCGGCAAGAAACTCCACGGTTACTCTTTTAAAAATAATTGGCTTTAACAATATTTTCAAATTACAGAGATTAAATGTATGGGAGGACAGCGCAGGCCTGTCAATAAGTACCAGGTACTTAGACGAATACAGAATAGAAAATCGTCTACAAATCTACAGTCAGTAAGGCCTACAACGTTCTCTCATTCACAATATGTAAAATAATCTACATAAATAAAATGAACCTAAATAAAATTGATGTATAATGTCAATTAATGACGAGATTATGTCAGCATTGTAAAAATAAAAAGAATAAAAAAGAACATTGTATTCGAGAGCAGTTAATAGACTTTCACATAGTTATGCTGTTAATGAGGTACCAGGGAAGCCACATGTGCAGAAGGAATTAATGCCAAACTTCCCTGTCTTCAACGTAGTCTTTTATCTTATAATATGCTTTTTTGATAAGGACACGTTTGATGTGCGTTTTAAACTTTCCATCGCTAGGTATAGGTATTCCTATATATTTTTGAATGAATGAATTCCCAAAGAAGTGCGGTACCTTGAGCTAATAATCATCTCTGCTTCAAAGAATGACTTTAGATCTATTTAGGAACTGCAGGCCTAGAAAAAACACATTTCTGTTATCGTTTGGCGCGAATGCCTGCTGGAGACTTAGCAACAGCAACAAAATCACCTGTCAGGTAAGGCTGAATGAGCTACAAATATACACATCACATCGCATCGAATAATAGCGATGACTTAAAACTGTTTTATGAAATAAAATCGGAGCTTGATTGCCAAGCTCTGCAATCGGACAGTGATGTAGTGTATAAGTGGAGTTAAGATAATAAAATGGAATTTAAGAAATCAAAATGCTGCGTGATCTCTTTTGGTCGAGTGCGGCGCCTGGTCAATTTCCAATACAAACTGAATGGAGATACAATTACAAGAACTGATTCCATGAAGGACCTGGGTGTCATATTCGACCCTAAGCTCAATTTTCACGACCACGTCACATCCAATGCGAGTCCTTCAGGCGCCTTGGCTTTATTTTAAGAAACTGTCGTGATTTTCACAACCCCCACGTAATCAAGCTTATTTTTGGGGCACTGGTCCGTAGCAAGCTTGAGTCTAGTGCGTGCGTATGGAATCCTTTTGAGAAGCAGTATGCGTTAGCTTTAGAAAAAGTTCAAAAAGCATTCCTTAGATAACCTCTACAAACACTTGTATGGGTTTTATCGTTTCTTGTATAAAACTAAATTCCTCTTGGGTTGCATAGGTTTCAATTCTCTAGAAGTAAGACGGTCCCGTGATCAGATGACTGTAATATTTAAAATTCTTAGAGGGATTTTTGATGTTCCTGATCTACATAACGAAATCTGCAACCTATTTGTCCCAGACAATTCTGTCGCGGCAGAAAACACCGCTTACTGGCTGTTCCAGCTTGCCGTACTGTTGCACATTCCAAGTCACCTTATTCCTCGGACATTAACTGCTGTTAACGGTCTCCTGAACTCGAATACAGATTTCGACATTTTTGCGAATGAATGGAAGATGATGCTGTCAGAAAGTTTGTGAGAAGAATGAAATAGATTGTACTGTATGAATATATTCACATGTTTCAATAGTGTAATTGGCTTCGGCCGTTCTATTTAAAAATGCATTCCACTGATTTCGGCGTAGATAATGAAAATTATTTTCCCTTGTAAAAAGCCGGGGTGGGTACGTATCGAGCCCAGCCAGACACCCTGAAATATCGCAATGAGCGAAAAAGAAATCACAAATTGTATAGATCATTGTAGACTCATACCGTTTTGAGTTTTGTGTTAATCTGACTTTTATAAACAAAAAATGTGTCAATTCTGTGAAACACTGGTTTGCATCAAAAATAATGTCACAATTCACTTACGAACAAAACAAGTACATGAAACATTCTACACGTTACCTTCACAATCGCAGTATGTCTACAAAAGCTGTGTTCTTGATCTTTTTCCAAACTGTTTATATTTTTTATGAACTTGTCGGTGAAGTACATATGACATTTAGTTGAATGCTAACCACTTGACAAAGCTATCATAGTGTTAAATTAAGCCACACCTAGTCAAATTGGCTTAAATTAAAAACTGCAGGCCGAGACAAAACACATTTCTGTTGGCGTTCACGCCAAACGCTACGCCAAAATGTATGGGAATGACATTACCTGCGGAAAGGTTACGTCGTTTCCTTACATTTTGGCGTAGCGTTTGGCGTGAACGCTGACAGAAATGTATTTTGTCTCTAGGCCCAAGTAATCTCGGCCTCAACAAAATTGTATACATTGACCAGAATTCATTTGATTGCCTACCATCTTTATTCCTTATAATTGTATAAAAATGTACCTATAGCTACAATTACGTACCGAACATGTAATATGTGCTGTGGCTACACATTGATATAGATATCAATCTTTTTGAGTCTGACTAGTCTTCCCAGGTACACCTGGGAATTCAACTTTGCTCAAAGTTAAAATTATAGAAGACTTGCTTTTGCTAACAGCTCCACCCGTGTTGATTTCGGAGATCGCGTAAAAAAGTAACCTATGTCTTTCTCCATGTGTCGGGCTATATCTGTGAAGAATTTCATGACGATCGGTTCAGCGGTTTAGGCATGAAAGTGTAATAAACAGACGGACAGACTCACATTCGCATTTATAATATTAGCAGTGATCAAAAGGCACAAAGAAATAATATAGCCATGAAGTCATTAAATATGCTAATATTAAATTATTGAAGCAACCGATTCACTGATTACCAAAGGACCAAAAAACTCTCAACGGTAGAAATACTGGGAGTTTTTTGGTCCTTAGCGATACTTTTTACGAAGATGCAGTTATGCGATTTGCTCGCAAAAAGGTCGTGATGATGAAACTATGCAGTCGTTTCACGTTTACCTTTGAACACTTGTAAATGCTCACGATTTAGTCTGACATCTGTCTGTCTGTCGTTTAAGTCACGATTGAGATGCAGTAATGAGACAGTCGTAAATGGGATACATAATAGATTTGCCATTGAATCTTCGAATGTAAAGTTCAGTCGATTATTTGATAAATTATTCAAATGAAGGTGGCTTTTCATTATTCATTTATAGCTTGTGGTGTCTTCCCGCATTGCAAACGCCTGCCAGAGCTCATTATCAACATCATAATTTCAGTCGAAAGATGTTCACTGGATATAGGCCTCCTCCAAGCTCCACCATTTCGACCTGTTCTGTGCTTCTTTTTTTTAACTTTTATTAAAAAGAACCCGGTTCTTAATAATTCATAACAATCTAGTCTATAAGACTAATAAGCAATTTTAATCTTATACATGATGATTATTTTAAAACTTAGAATAGTGTCCTTTGTACTTTACATAAGTCCGTTCCACTTTCTTAGAGTCTGATATGATGAAGTTATAAACACTTTGTTCATGTGTTATTATGTGTGTCATTGTCACTATTACTTAAGTTCTGTGCTTCTGGAACCAGTGGATTCCTGCGGATTAACAAAGTCATCGGTCTGTCAGAGTTAATATCTCAATCCTGTATTAACGTAGAGCTCATCTCGTCATTATTATCAAAGTTTCTTGTCTAATAAAATATGATTCATCGATAAGAGAAGAAGAACGTTGGACGTGGTGTTTCTATTAAAATCCTGCTTATTCATTGATAAATTCTTCCAAAATCCTCTTTTTCTTGTGCGGATTTATATTTTCCCCATGATACACTCTGGAGAGAACGGTTATATCGGACTCCTACTGACTTAAGACGAATTTACAAAACCACGTTGAGAAACTAGAGCTATCAGTGTCATTGCAGTTGCAATATAGACACAGTCAGATCTTTAAGGAGGTTTTTTTTTGTTTGGGTGGGATATCGCACAGGATGGAGCAGGAGGGCGTGTCAGACTTTTACTGACTAAAACCCACCCGTGTTCCCTCTCTAGCCAGTATGCCAGTGCTGTGGTATCTCTTTCGAACAAACCCGCACCCCTGGCAGGCATCAGCCCTTGCGGGCCCTATCATTTAGTGCTGACATCTCTTTGAGGCGCGCGTGGAACACAACGCGCCGTCGACTTGGGCTTGGTCCTTATCGGACAGCGAGCTACCCATTACTCGCCGTCCGCAAGCTCATGCCTACGGTGGCCGCAAATCGGCCTGGGATTCCCGACGCCCAGGGCGTCTCCGTATCCTGCGGCGGCTAGGGTCGCGAGGGCGCATAGACTGCCTCTCCCTCACGTGCGCCGCCTCCCTCTTCGCGAGCATTACTGCCTCCACCCAAGCCGGGCAGAACACCACCGTGTGCTCCACCGTGTCCTCAGGGCGATCTTCGCAGTGGAAACACCCGGGCGTTTCCTCCCGCCCTATCCGAAACAGGAACCTCCCGAAACAACCGTGTCCGGTGAGGACTTGCGTCAGGCGGAAGGTGAGG
Organism: Polymixis flavicincta; assembly: GCA_949987655.1. Classification (NCBI taxonomy): domain Eukaryota; kingdom Metazoa; phylum Arthropoda; class Insecta; order Lepidoptera; family Noctuidae; genus Polymixis; species Polymixis flavicincta. Next base: position 6,158,815 of record OX465195.1, on the reverse strand, counting down.
ACGCCATGCCGCCTCTCAAGCTACTCCTCAAAGAGGGGACTTACCGCCGCAATCGTGGCGTGCCCAATCTTTAAGGGGGTTTAGATGTTGATGAGAATTTTGAGATGGATGTGTGGACGATAAAGTTAGAAATCAGTATAAAAGGCGAAGTTTGAAAGTGGCACCAGTTACAGAAAACGTTGAAAGGAAATCGTATGACATGTGATGAGGAGGAAAAAAGGTAGTTGCATATGAGAGTGATGAGTATAGATGAGTGAACGGTAATAGTGACGGTAGGTGAGTGACGTTGATTGATGGAAAGGGAGAGGAAGGCCCAAGAAAAGGTGGATAATTTTGAGGAATTATAGGGAAGAGAAGGGATTGAATGATAGCGTATGGTAGGGAAGAATGGAAGACGAAAACAACTGCGTAGCGTAGTTGTGTTTTAGTGTGTTTAGTTGTATTGTGTTTTAGTAAACTTTGTGATATTCCAGTGAGAGTCTAATAGATACTTTTTCTTTCTTTCAACAAATCAACAAAGAGAAGATGATGTGTTGTGTCGATCGTGAGCAGTTGCAGTGTTAAATTTCGCCATATGTCAGCCTCTTCCAGCTCATGGTTCCAGAAATCAGAGATGTCTTCTAGTTACACAGGATTTAAAACGAGGACCTCTTGATCTTTGATTTCAATTTGAATTTAATTATTCACTATTAATTCTGCATAATTATCTGATCACAACAAACAAAGTCATATATCTTTATAATGATATCAGTAGGATCTCAATTTGAGAAATATTAGAATTAATTTCAAATGTTCGGCCATAAATAAATGATTCTAGGACGAATCGATTAAAATTAACGAAGTTGAAGTGATCGAATATAAATCATTGTCTTTAATTAAATATGTAGCCTTATAGGGCTCACTGTGTTGGCTGATTTTGAGGTCTTGTGGTTAATATAAAGAAAGGGTTGTAGCCTATTTAAATTGTGGGTTCATAAGCATAGGAAAAGGTAAAAAAAAATATTATGCTTTGTTAAATAACATAACGAAATATCACACCAGTTTCTCCGAAGGGTTGTGCATAGGAGTGGGCGTTGCGACGACGAACCGTTTCCAAAGACCGTTTTATGTTCTGCGACGATGGAACCGTTTTACGTCCTGGGTTCAAACAGTCTTCGTTGCACAAACCAGTCTTCGAATTATTCAGAACGATTCTTTATTTTACGTCTTTGAAAATACAGTCGAGCACGCAATGATAAATGATTCAACGAACGGAACAACACGAGTAGACGAGTCGTCGTCTTCGAACGACCGAACGGAACGCGAAAAGTAGTAGACGGACGGACGACGAGTCACTCGTCGTTCGTCGTCGTCGTTTACAAAACAGTCCTTGCAATAAAAAGTGAACTTTATACCAATGACATAGAGTCGATAATATATTACCAGTTGTCAATGCGTCGGGAACGTCGAAAAGACGACAACGACGAGAACGTCGAAAAGACGGCAACGCAATTATTCTTCGTCTTCAAACCAGTTTCAACGACGACCGTTTCTTGCAACCGTTTTCGTCGTCTCGAAAACGGTTGCGTTTCGTCCGCGACAAATTCGACAACGACCCACCACTAGTTGTGCAGGGGTGTACCGAGTAAGTACACAAACATTTCGCCAGTTCTGTTTGAGTTTCATGTGGTGGTGAACTTATTGCCATCTACCGGGCACAAAACTAAACTCCGGGCTTCTACTGAAAAAACCCTGTTGGACAAAGCCAATAACATTTTGCCAAACCTCAGAATCGAACCCAAGACAGCTATCCTACTATCCAACTTATAATATTATAAATGTGAAAGTTTGTATGTTTGGATGTTACGATGTTTGGATGTTTGTTACTCAATCACGCAAGGAACGGATTTGGATGAAATTTGGCACACAGATAGATTAACACATAGGATACTTTTTATCCCGGCAGTATGTTCCGCTGATATAATTTTCGACCACCAGTCGAGCGAAGCCGCTGGGAAAAGCTAGTGTTAAATAATTACGTCCATATAATATATCTTCTTCTTCCTACCGCAGGAATGTACTGGATGCGAGAAGCGCAGATCTGGTCAAAGTGGAGATCCTTGGGGGAGCCCTGTGTCCAGCAGTGGACCTCGTTCGGCTATTTTAATCTTATGATGATATAGTTTTATTGTAAGCAAGATATCTATATAAAGTTTTTATGACTAATATGAGACAAAGTCTAAAGTTTACTAATGACTTTTTAACTGCCCTTGCAGAGGTCAAAATATTATGCAACTCGTATTGTTGTTTTATTCAATGTCGTGAAGTAAAAAATCTTTGAATAAAAGTGTTAAAAGGATGTTGTAATTATTTGCAAATGTCGCCTCGTAGTAATAAAATGTTTTTGAGGTCGATTGTAACATACTTGGAAAACTATTCACTATACTAACTTCTTGACACATATGACGAGAAATTTAAATGGTTTTACTATACTTGACGGAAATTATTTAAGTTTAAGTTTCTTTTTAATTTCGAATAGGATTGTTTCTGAATTTCGCTCACATAATAATTGTGAAGTCAATGAAATTAGTTGGTTTAGCAAATTGACTACTAACTAAAATTGTTCTCATATCGCAGCTTAGGATTAGTCACACACTGCAAAATGTTTCGCAAACCTAGCTTGTTGCATGTCCCTCATTTCAGGTCCGCGTACAGGCAGAATTCATTTCTAATCCGTGCGAGCAGAAGTTTTAATAAACTGTCTTTAGAACATGATTTGGATATATTCAATACCAGTGTTCTGATGGTTGAAAGCTTTTTAAGGAAAAGTATTTGTTTGCTCTGTATGTATTTATGTTTTATTTGCATTAGTTAAGCGTGTATTATTTATTTCATAAGTCATAAGTAAGTAGTTATTTTGTACCTACCGACCTATTTTTTTTTGTTATTGTTTAAGTTAAGTGTTTATCAGTGGAAACTTGTAAATGGCCTTCAGTCTCATATTGTTTAATAACATTGTTTATGTTAGCTGTAAGTTTCCCAAATAAAATAAATAAAATATGTAGGAAATGGCTGTAATACGGAAAATAGACGTAGGGTATTAATTTGCTTAACAATTTATTCCCTAAATGTACAATGTATCAAGGAGGTTGGAGCACGTATATTTAAAATAATCACTAGCAGAAAAAGGTAGGTAATCATCATTACATATAAATTAATTCGCGTCCGTCTCAAAGGACCGATTAGATCCTAAAAAAACTATGGAACCATTAAAACACAAGTTATAAAAAATAAAACATTTAATAACTTAATGACATACAATTATAATTAACTAAAATTATTCACAGTAATTATGCCTATCGTAAAAACTGTGCAACATGGCGATTTAATTAATTATGGTGTTACAAGAAGTCATGGCTATAATTTACATAGTATTAAATCAACGATCTTTATCGTTTCAAATTTCGCGATCCTCCTAATTATGCGAATCATCTTTTCATCAACATCAGTAGCATTGAAATTATAATTATGTTTCATAGTGACTTTGACATTAACAAATTCTTTAAGAATTGATTTTGCGAAATAATTATAATCATTACAAAACGGTTATCAAACACGTCAAAACTTGCAGTTAAGTATTTCGATTTTAATTAATATGATAATATTATGGAATAATATATTATCATCACAGTGATTACCGTCCAAATGATTTCACAATGGTTTTTTTTTTACATATCGGTCACAATAATAAGGATAAAATTATGTTTATTGGTTTGTTTGAAAATACATCTGTTGCGTAATATAATGATAAAAATGGGTTATAATTAATAAGGAAATACATTAATCATAAAAATAAACCACTCGTTCCGAAATACTATGGTTATAGTTTTGAGTCGACACAGCTGCGTTGTAATTGTATAACACACTAACAGTATGGATGGCTTTCAATTTGACCGTTCAACGTATTTCATTGTGTTACTAACGTTCTTGCTTTATTACTAACGGCATGTCCTAGAACCAAAAATTCGAAGACATGTGACATCTACCAACCCGCACTGGGCCCGCGTGGTGGATTACGGCCCAATCCCTCTCACCGAGAGGAGGCCTGTGTCCCAGCAGTGGGAACATTATAGGCTGATGATGATGACTAACGTTCTTGAGTAAACAGATATTTCGAATATAATTATGAGACAAAGGATTAGCAATGACCACAATAATTTTCAAAATGATTCTGATTACTGTGTGTTACACAATTGAAATCATAAATTTATTTGCTGTTTAGAAATCTAATATTTTGGTATCTGAAGTTGACTTTTAGTAACTACAATATTAATCATTGTCTAGCAAATAATTTGATTCTGACTATTAATAAAATGTACAGAGATGAGTGGGTAAGAATTCGACGACATAATTATGGTATACATTGACCCGCACTGCCATATTGGCCCGGCCGCGTGGTGGAATACAGCTCATTCGTGCACATAGACAAAAGGCTTGTGTCCCAGCGATGGGAAGTGTGGGTACAGACGCCAGCAGGTCAACCTACCCCAAACTGTAAAATTTTCCCAATTGAACATGAACCTTATGCTTACGGTATAAAGTTGAAAATCTATCAAATAAATTTGACAGATTGGAGTAGCTTGATGTGCTGGCGTCTGTACATTATCGGCTGATAATGAGTGGAAACTTAAAACATTGACATTTTGAAACCCAAAACAATGACGGTTTTTAGGTATTACTTGTTCCGTATTGGCGCTATCTTTCGTTAAGGTCACTCTTGTCCCACTGTTTATAATACTTTGCATACAATTATTTCACTGCATTGTTTTACGAATTCCGTGGTACCGATTTTTTTACTGAGTAATTTAAAATTATTGTCTTGAGTTTTTTTTTCTGTATTTTAGAAAATTCCATGTATTAACACCACGCATATATTTTTGTACTGTAAATATGTATCACAATTAATAACCACATAAAAATCACACCACAGACGGCTCGCCATACACTCCTGCAAATAAAATCACGTTACAACTTCTCTGCATTATTAAAAATATAAACTCCTTATTGGCTTCAAACCTTTGACCTAGTATCCGGTCTTCTAATCCAACGACTGTTGCAGCTGCCGCGACAGTACCCTCTTCTGTCACTTCAATATCTACATTCTGGATAGATGAAGTAACGTATAAAGGATTGTCAGCAATCCCAGGCAGCTTCGCCTTTGTCCTGTCAAATATCGAGTGTATTCCCGTATACATCAGCGGCGGGATCAAATCCAATCTTGATGATAGTCTGAATCTAGGTATGTAAGTGTCAATGGCTGGTGAACTGCCTTCTATTCTAAACTCTGTCATCCAATTTTGTGACTTAGTTGCTAGGTTTTTGAGCACTGTTTTGACTGATATGCCATCGTATGGCAGAAGGATCATCATTGAGAAATCCTCGTTTTTCCCGTATGTCATTTCCAGGACTTGAGCACTTATTTCGTCAGAGTCCCCAACGAAGTGAGGAGCTTTGTGGTACATCATGTTCACTTGTCCAATTGTCTTCCCTTGCGAATTGTAGAAGGATTCTACTTTCGTTTGCGTTGGGTCAAAAGGATGCGTCCAGTTTGCTTTGAAGAACAAAGCGTCGATCAACACCATGCGTAAGTTTTCCAAATCTTGTGGCTTCACTGCGTTCAGAATTCTTCCATCAGTAGCGTAGCAGATGAATAAATTAATATCATGGGCTAATTCAGTCGTGTTCTGAGTTTCAGATGAATATATCGACATGTCGTAACGTAATGCAGACTCACAGAAATCATCGTGTACTTTTGTCGCACATTCCGTAAACATAGCAGACTGTCCTTTCACTATGACATCCTGGTACTGTGACTTCAACACATCATTGGCTGCTGAATGCAAACACTGAGTTTTCCTCAAATCCTTTGGTAGTCTCAACGCACTCACTAATTCAGAAAACGTTTCTCCGGAAGATCCTTCAGCTAGCAAGGAGAATATACTCCAGACAGAGAGGGGAGATAGAGCAATGTTCTTTATTCCAAAATTCTCTTGAAACGCGTACGTATTTTCTAGTAATTGTAGGGTAAATTCATTAACGGGTGTGAAATCTATTGGTGACGCGGACCGCGCGGCTGCGGTGCCTATGAAGGCTAAGAGCGTCCACGTTACGATCATCGTTCCGCGATCTTTAGCGAACACTGATCGGTCTCCGTTCTCACGTGCGGACTGCACAATGAATATAATTTAACTGGTTAGGTAACGTTTGTTTGTACCTTTATGTATAGTATAACATGAGACGTTCGGTAGAGGGATGGTTTAGCCGGAGACTAGCGTCACATACGTTGTTATGTGGCAAATTGCTGCAGGGACCTTGAAAAGATTTATGGTCAATGAACGTCGTAAACTGGTGGAGGATTTAGTTTATTGGTCCTTACTAACTCCCATTACGTGTGAATTATTTATAACTTTTAGTGTGGAAAAATTACATATTATTGAATTTGAATTTAATTTTTTTCCTTGTATTTATGTCTCATAAAACTGTTAACTACCTGTTAGGTCATTTAAATTACGCAAATTATATAAGGCAGACTATTTTAACGGTCGATAGCCCATGTCCATTTGGCCACGCTCTATTTATAAATGTTAGGACAAATAATTTTTATCATAATGAAATAGGTCAATATTAGCTTACTAATTTTGATTGCATTAAGATTTGATTTCAATTTAATTGAATTGCTGCAGGACAAATATTTGAGAATACTTCAGGCTTATTTTTAAATCTAGATGAGTGTGGTAATGATTTGTTTATGCAGGGAATCCTCATTTATGTTGTTGTAATATTAATGTAAGAATTGACAATTATATCTTGATCTGTGGTTAGATCTCAATGTACGGAGTTTATTTCGTTGACAATTACATACCTATTTAACATTTGTGTGGTCTAGCCCGCAACTTCTTCTCAATACGTAGTTCAACTCATGTGAAACCGCTCTATTGCCAAAACATTTTTAGGTACTGTCTCACGCATTTATAATAAAGTAAGTACCAAAATAATGTATTTGTTTGTACTATTTTTTACCAATTACCACGGCCAAACACGAAAAGTGACTTTTATCCTGAATACTAATTATAGTAATTATCTTAAAATATTTACGTAATGTAAAAGTTGACTTTCAAATAATAATATGTACAAGCATATAAAAAGAAAAGAATCATAAGCCATCAAAAACTTCGGCTCTTTTGATGCCCTAAGATCATCCTTAAAAATTAAGTTACCACGTGTAATTTAAAGTAATATTTTTCAATTTGCAAAAAAAAATATGATTTGGTTAGAACTTCGAAAGTGCGATTGCAGAGCATGGGGATCGTTTGCCAGGGGGGAGGGTAAAGTGTTCTCGGATTTTTATAGCACGAATTACCCTCATTTTAGTTGTCTTACAACGGCAGCCCATTTCATGTATACAATGACTACTTATAATTTATTTAAAAATATCATTCACTAAGACGCATGACGTAGTTTGAAACACCCTGTTATAGAGATGGAATGAATGATGGAATGTAATGGTAGGTACGTAGATATCTCTTACCGTTTGATACGTAAACATTATAAACAGGGAGGGTGTGTCATAATTCTGAAGCATTATTTACTTTTTTTGTACCTATTATTTTAAATAATTTTAACAATGTTTTAATCGCGCTTAGAGGTATTTTATGACGGATACATTGAGTTGTAAGACGACTAAAATGTCATGGTGTATAATTCCTTTAGGCATCTGCCTATCAGCAGTCCCAAGTTATTCTGGTCAGTGGAGTGTTTATTTATATTCAAACAGCGTGCAAATAAGTGATTTGAGTGACAAACTAGGTCAAATATGTTGACTTTTTTTGCTAAAAATACCAGGTAGTGATAATTTGATAAGGCTGGTATGTCCTCGCATTTCATTGATAATTGTGATGGCAAATATACTGGTTGAATTATTGGTGCAACCGCAAGCGACTCTCAAAATTGAAACTAGGTACTTTAAATAATTTATATATGTTAAATGTATTTTAAAATTAATTTATAATACTAATTTATTATTAAAAAATACCCCCTTTAAAGTATTTAATTTTTTTAATGAATTAATTTATCTCCTCAATTTTTTTTTAAAATAAGTATGTCGACGATATCAGCTGGTCTATTCCGCAAAATTGTCACCTTGAACATTTAGGACAAGTGATGACCACCTGATGCTAGAGGTAGAATGACAGCTCACTTCAAACTCACTTCACCTTCATAGATCGGCAGATCTTTTAAAGTGGCATGTGAATAAGAACGATGACGGATTATTAATTACGGACACGTGGTAATCAAAAAAGCTGCATTATCCTACTGATATTATAAATGTAAAAGTTTGTGAAGATATTTGGATGATTGTTACTCAATGACGCGAAAACGGCTAAACAGATTTGGATGAAATTAGGCACATAAATAGTTTGTAACCTGGATTAACATATAGGATACTTTTTATTCCGATAAGAGCTGGGATAATTCTCGACAACGACGCGGGCGAAGCCGCTGGCAAAAGCTAGTAAATAATGATTGCGTAACACACTGTCAATCTGCTAATCCATTGCTTCATATGTTCGAATAATTTGTCTGCTTCACCACGTAAATAACGCAATGAATGTTCTTGAACTGTCAACATGAAAGCGATTCCTGCTGTTAGTCAGTTACGGAATTACTATCGTGGTTTTATTAACCGTCTTACTAAATTTAAATTTAGGCTAACGTTAATTTTGATAGCACTGCTATAGGTATTTAAATTAATCAAGATATTTGGAGTATTATCAGTCCCACCAGTCGATCGACTTTTAGGGTTAGGCTTTTTTTTGTGGTTGGGAAATCATCAAATAACTTCTCCCGCTCTGGGTGGAGCAGGAGGGCGTGTCAGACTTTTACTGAATAAAACTCACGCATGTTCCTTCCGTTGCCTGTGTGCCAGGGGCCACGCGGTATCTCTTTCGAACAACCCACACCCCTGGCAGGCATCAGCCCTTGCTGACCCCACCAGTTGGTGCTGACATCTCTTTGAGGCGCGCGTGGAACACAACGCGCCGTTGACCCGGGTTGGCTTTACCGGACAGCGAGCTACCCATTACTCGCCATCCGCAAGCCTGCGCCTATGGTGGCCGGGAATCAGCTTGGGACCGGGGTTAGGCTAGAGCTTGAGAACTGGGAATTTTCTAATAGTATAGTAATCAAAAAACCCAATAACTTTGCCCGACCTGGGAATCGAACACACAACCTCATGCTCAGCGGTACCGCTTCATCATCATTTCAGCCAAAATACGTCCTGTGCTGGACCATAAGCTTCCCCCAAAAGGGGGGTTTTGCCATATTCGCCACGCTTGGCAGGCGGGTTGGCGATCGCAGTATTGTGGTAAAATGCATATAGAACGCTGCTGCCCATTCTCTAGTAAGTCCCTTACTTGCCTTCTACGACACCCACGGGAAGAGATGGGATGGTGCTATTCTTTTATATCCGGCACTACACGGCACCGGTACCGATTATGACCACTAAATTAACGATAGTTTAATTCATATCATTTAGCATTCAAACAAACAAAACCACTTTATTACACTTAATGGCGTCAAAGCGGATCCTATTAGTAACGATTGTTTAATTTTAGTTTTTGTTCCAAAATAACAAACGATTAAAATTTCGGACAAAGTATCGATGATCGGTTTTTGTGAAGCAAATTATATGATTCTAATAGAGATGTATATGGGTGAATCGTGCGCCTATAATTTCGAGCTAATCTATAAAAAAGTGAGGCGTGTCCATAGACCGCTGTTGTGGTGTGTTCCGTACTTATGATTTATTAGATATGAAGTAGATAAGTAATGTTTTGAAGTATAAGTCAAAGTAGTCAGTAGTCAGTACCTAGTGCTAAACTAGACTAAAAATCACCAAAATTTAGTTTATTCCTGTCAAACGACGATTTCCCATTCTGAAATTGACTAAAGTATATTTTAGTTTGACAGCACTAAGATTGCACTGAGTTATTAGTTTTGTGAAAATGGCAATTTTGCTATGCTGTTGTTGTCTCTATTGAACCTAAAATTTTGGTTGTCTAACTAAATCTGACTATTTTTAATCGCGATTAAATAGGCGTGGAATAAAATTAGTTGTCATGAACTAAAATTTACACCAACACCTCGACTTCTGGTGCAAAAATAGTAATGTATTTTGTTTCTTTTCTTTTGCTTATATCTCGAAAATGGTGTGTCCTATCGCAAAAATTATGAAAACAACAAAAATTATAAACCCTCAATACACCTCTAAAACTCAACATGTGAGTAATAATTTTCATATTTTCCATACAAAAAATGAAAATTCCATATACTTAACCCACGTTGAGGCTGCCGCACCTGCGCGCTTCTGGCTCTAAAAAAAATTTACGGGATAGGGCAAATAAGGACCACGTTGCCAAGCCAAAGCTTACCACGTGCGAGTCGCGATTGTCAAATTCGATTTTAGTTGTGTCATTTTTTTTTTAATTTAGAGATATTTTTTTGCAGAATAGCGTTAAGATTCTCATAGTCAAAAGTAAGGAATTTTAGTAATAGTTTAGTTAGTTTAGTTCAGTGTACAACAGGATCGGCACCACTGGCTTGTTATTTTATTATATTATGTTCCACGGTACCTAAATAATTGAGGAACTGAGTAGAACGTTTTTGCAAAAAGATGCCAATTTAGTGAATCAGCACTAAATTCGTTTAGTCACACTTCATGATATATGTGTTTTTATATTTACTTATCAGAAAAATGTGTGTATCGTTTTATTTGCAAAAAAATCGACTTTGTAGTTTGGCTAATACAGAAATAATATGTTGTAAGCAGAGACACTATTATAATACACCATTTTGCAAGAAAATCGTTTCTTGGGTCCGCAAGGGCCGATGCCTGCCAGGGGTGCGGGTTTGTTCGAAAGAGACACCACAGCCCCTGGCATACGGGCTACTGAAGGAACACGGGGGGTTTTAGTCAGTAAAAGTCTGACACGCCCTCCTGCTCTACTCAGCAGGAGAAGTCATTTGATGATTTCCCGCCCAAAAAAAAAAAAAAGCCATATACACCGTCCATCCATCTTTGCGCTCTACAAAAATATTCGAATCGATTTTTTTTAAAGCACTTAGTTTCTATTGTTAGACAAAGTCGTTTTTCTTGTGAAATAAATTGTGCATGATCAAAGAATAGGGATTTTATTCACTGATTTGAAAATTTAGTAAGATAGAGAAAAAGAAGCGGCTGAATATTTGCAATTTACAACATTCATGGAAAGGGCTGGTTTTGAAAATAATATTTCAGATATATTGTAATAAAAGTGAAATCCTGTTTGACTTTATCAAAACGAAATACTATAAGTATTAAGTTACATTCATCATGCAGAAAAATTTGGTCAAAAACCTTACTGAGATTATAAATAAATTGGCTAATCGTCAGCATCTGCTATGTAAAACATTTGCAACATCAATGTCGAATATAACGCAATCAATCAATCATGTCATATATTTCCACAAAAGATTATTTTTGTATTGAGTTCGGGTATTTGTCAACACTTCTCTTTCAGGGTATGCGATGAAAAGCTTTTATGCAATAACAGCAGCTTACCGTTTAATACCTTATAATCTTCTTCATCATCATCCTAGGTCTGTTCCAGTCTACTGCTGGACATAGGCCTCGCCAACCGTCAACCAGCTGTTTCCAGCTACCACTCGAAGATCGAGCCTCCACTTGGTATTTATTTGTAACAAGTGTCTCTGCTTCGTCATTCTGACTGATTTGTTTGTCTAATATTTCGTTACATTTAGCATCGATACGTTAAATACATTGATTGCTGAGTGGAGACGTCCGAAAGTGGGAGACCTTTAAAACAGCAATCGAATAACAAACCGCTTAGCTTGATGGCCCGACAAAGCAAAGGACTGATTTCAAAGGTATCCTAAATGTTGTTGAAACTCTTAATTATTTCGAAAACCTCGTAACATTTCATATTTGAGTCTTTGACCCTCTGTTCAAAATTGCCAGTTTGCGTGGCAAAATGCCACTATGTAATGCATCTATGTTTCCAGTCAATGCCGCAAGCAAGGTCCCTTCCTGCACTCATAATTTTCCTCTCATCATTTTCCTGTCTGATAAGTTTCATTATTCCAAACATGTCGCTAAGTGCAACCTCACAAACTGATTCATCACTACTCATAATGATATAAAACAATCACTGTTCTGGCTGTCCGTTGGTGCTTCATCATTACCATTTCAGCCGAAAGACGTCTACTGCTGGACATAGGCCTCCCCCAAGAGGAGGGTTTTGCCATAATCGACACGCTTGGCAGGCGGGTTAGCGATCGCAGTATTATGGTACAGTGCATCGAGAATACTGCTGCCCATTCTCTAGTAAGTCCCTTAGTCTTCTTCTACGACACCCACGGGAAGAAATGGGTTGGTGCTATTCTTTTACGTCCGGAACCAAACAGAACGACACGTTGGTGCCTAATTGAATTCAAAATTGATTTTTTTTGTGTTTGAGGCGAAACTTAGTCAACATTCGAGAGAATATCGGATTTTCTTTGTCTTCCTTCGTATGGATATGACCATTTTCATGTTTACCTACTTATGTAACAGTATCATATATTGTAAAATCTTGTTTAATAATATCATCAATCTTCACGTCATCTTTCTGTAATCCTCTATGTGTATTGTCTAATTTGTTTGCCTTTAGCACTGCGCATATATGGCCTTTTTTATTCTACCACCAATCACCTTACCTTTATCCTGCCAAATGGTTTTTGTTTAAGAAGAACATCTTTAAATATTTTCGTTTTGATTTTTCAGCACGAGAATAGTTCATGTAGTGAATCGCAGATAAAGAGGACTAAAAAATTTCGTATATTGACAAACTAAATGCCGCTAAGAATTAAATAAACAGTTAAACAACTTGTTAAGTGGTTTATTTAATTGAAAAGGTATTTATTTAATTAAAATAGACATTAATATAAATAGAAACATTTATTTTCCGTCATTATCATTGACAATGATTTCCGGCCGCAAGGTTCAAAGCGAGTAAAGTACTTGCTTGTAATTACTGTGAGATCATCATTGAAGGGTACCTAATGATTTAAAGTTATTTTTCCTTCAAGTGTCATTATTACACAATACTAACATACCGTGTTTTTGTGCGAGGATCGATTACTCTGTTGACATAAACAATCAAACAATCACGATCTAACCGATTATATTATTTCTTATTCGCTTCCGTTCTGTGTCCACCAGAAACTGATATTCTTAATTGTACCTACACTGAACTGATAGCAAGAACGTCTGGAGAAACATAAAATAGAAAGGTATAAATGACAGCCGTATCAGAGATAAGACAATAACCATTACAGTGTTTATCTTGCGGGCCAAGTCTGCTATTTTCAATGATCATTATGTCAATCATACCAATTTACACCATTACCATTGTAAGTGGTGGCGATGCCATCATGCGCGTGCGAGCCTTCACGACGGGGAATCCTGTGGCTGGGGTTTTTTTTTTGCGTGGGAAATCATCAAATAACTTCTCCCGCTCTGGGTGGAGCAGGAGGGCGTGTCAGACTTTTACTGACTAAAACCCACCCGTGTTCCTTCAGTAGCCCTTAAGCCAGGGGCTGTGGTGTCTCTTTCGAACAAACCCGCACCTCTGGCAGGTATCGGCCCTTTCGGGCCCCATAGGGTCGTCTTAGCGGTATCTCTTCTAGAAATCTCCAGTGCCTTCAATACCCTGCCCTGGAGTTGCATTAGAGGGGCACTCCAGTATCACCGAATGCCGACCTACCCCTGTCGCGTAGTCGAGGCGTATTCGGACATGGCCGTCATCTACCCCGGTCACCAGGGAGAGTGGAACCGGCGAGAGATGTCGTGTGGTGTCCCACAGGGATCGGTCCTGGGGCCGTATCTGTGGGACATCGGGTACGACTAGGTGCGGCGGCGGCGTGCCGACCTCCGTAGCGGTGTCAGCGAAGTATACTACGCTGACAACAAAGGCGCTAAGGAGGTGCAAGCCCGGGTCAACGACGCGTTGTGTTCCACGCGCGCCTCAAAGAGATGTGCACCAACTGATGGGGTCCACAAGGGCCTATGTCTGCCAGGGGTGCGGGTTGATCGAAAGAGATACCGTGGCCCCTGGCACACAGGCAACAGAGAGGACACGGGTGGGTTTAAGTCAGTAAAAGTCTGACCCACCCAGAGCACAAAATCAAATAAAACATTGTAAGGAGTAGGTAATGTTAAAACGAATACAATTAACTGTTTAGGTACTAAATTAAAAACTAACTATACAAATAAAACAAAACCAATATGACACTTAAGGTCATAGTTCTCGTCCGCAACTATGCCATCCTGAAACGTGCCCAAAATACACCTAGGCCAAATAGTTCGTTGTGTTGTTTTTTTGTATTAAGCATTTTAATGTATACATTAAAAATAAAATGTCCTAAAGTGTGGAATAAAAGAGATTTATACGAAATCGTGCTTCTATATAAAGATTAATCAGTTTGCCAACAGTGTTGGTTGTAATATTGTTACCTTCTTTTGACATCAGATCCGTAACAGATCCATAACAATGATGCTTTTGTTTACCATTTGGCTAAAATTATCAAAAAGCCAGCACTGTAATCACGGAATTCCCTGAGCTGGTATTTGTCTAATCAAATGACGCAGTGTGAAAAGCCCACTTTCTGAAATCAGGGCCGCTGCTAGTCCCGCATCCGTTTCTGAAGGTTCAAAATGTATCACAACTTTAGCTATACTGTTAGGGATTTACGTAGGTCATGCAGGTATAAACTCGGTGGCGTGATCTAAGAATAGACTGCACGGGATTTCCTTACATCGATACGGTACTAATAAATAATTGTTATGTACTGTTACTGTATGGTCAACTCTTTATTGCTACGGCTTATTTTTAATCTCATTTAATTTGTTTGTTTCTTCATAAAAAAATTCTTTTTACTTTGTTGAAGTAACAAGAATTATGTACCCAGGATTTTGTGATATCTTAATTTGAAAGTGTGTTCTTGCAGTAAAATACTGGTATTCAGCTGCATCCGGTTAGACTGGAAGCCGACCCCAACATAGTTGGAAAAGGCTAGGCAGATGATGATGATCATTAAATCATTCTCATTACATAGTCAGTATGGAAAATATTTTAATTTAAAAGAGTGTCCATATCTTTTCTTGCCCGTTCTTCTCCATAGGGAGCTTCATCTTTCCTGACTGATCGATTCCTTGACAATTCAAAAATGCCCATTTAGTCCAGTCTCCGCTTTCTTTAGGTTTATAGACCATCTGATTTTGGACTGCAATTTCACGACGCTATTTCATGGTCAGAGAGCAGTGGTGGCCAAGTGGTAACGGCCGCGACTTACGAGTTGTAGGTCGTGAGTTCGAACCCAGACAGGTGCTTTACTTTGTGTAAATTATTTCATCACCACTGCTCTCAAAACGGTGAAGGAAAACATCGTGAGGAAACCGGCATGTCCTAGAACCAAAAAATTCGAAGACATGGGACATCTACCAACCCGCACTGGGCCCGTGTGGTGGATTACGGCCCAATCCCTCTCACCGAGAGGAGGCCTGTGTCCCAGCAGTGGGAACATTATAGGCTGATGATGATGATTTCTTGGTCAAAGCAAATGATTCAGTGCGTAGCAAGTATTCCAAACAGGTAATTAAAGTAACATGAATTTAGTGTACCTACCTTTTAATATTAGTCATCATTTTCATCATTTCATTTCCATCAAACATTTTCATCCTCTGTTGCTATAGACCCAAGCGTCGTTGTTTGTTTGGAATATCATTAGTTAATTGACATTAAGTTTTTAATTTTGTATCATTTTTCACATGAAATCGAATTTTTTTGATGTTTATTGTGATACATTGTACCAATGAATGACTATGAAGATGAGTATTGGCATGTCACAATATGCCTATTGGCGCCTATGTGGCAACAGTAAGTAACTAACCACAGCACATATATGTCACACTGCAGTAATGTGTTCAAGAGAAAATGACGTCACTGTCTTTCAAAATGTTGACAGAGGTGTGTCTAAGAAGTAAATAAAGTGAGGTTAAAGGTAAAGTGTAAGTAATTTTTGTATATTTTTCGGCAGCTTTTACAAGTATTTTTATTGTTCTTGAAGGTCGTGTTTAAGTTTCTTAAAAATATTGTTGATGGTCATAAACACTGACTGGTAGGTTAAGGAACATGAGTTGATACTTGGAGTTGGTTAGCGATCAAGCAGGCAACAACTTGCCATGAGGTTAGAAAACAGTCTATAATATATTTTTAGTAATTAAGAATCATCATAATCATCATCATTTCAGCCGAAAGACGTCCACTGCTGGACATAGCTCCTCCACTTTGACCGGTTTTGAAGGTTCTAGGGTGGCGACCATGTGGTGCCGGACGTAAATAATAGCATCATCCCATCTCTTCCCATGGGTGTCGTAGGTGGCGACTAAGGGACTCACTAGAGAATGGGCAGCAGCGTTCTCTATGCATTTTACCACCATACTGCGATCGCCAACCCGCTTGTCAAGCGTGGCGATTATGGCAAGCCCCCCCAAATTTGGGGAGGCCTATGTCCAGCAGTGGACGTCTTCCGGCTGAAATGATGATGACGATGATGAGAGTGGCGACCGCGTATTTAAGAATATACAAATTTAATTTATGAATATACAAATAAGTGATTAAGTCCTGTAGGTACACCACACTTATTTATTACTAGCTTTTGCCCGCGGCTCCGCCCGCGTGGATGTCGGTTATTGCGTAAAAAAGTAGACTATGTCCTTCTCCATATCCCAGGCTATATCTCTGCCAAATTTCATGATGATCGGTTCAGCGGTTTAGGCGTGAAAGCGTGACAGACAGACAGACAGAATTACTTTCACATTTATAATAATTAATATATTATATTAAAATATTAAATTATACTTATTAAACATATATTTTAAATATTAAATTATTAAGTATAGAAAGGACAGATAACTGATTGTTAACATTTACTGCCTCGTTAGTCTAGTGGTTGCAAGCGCTACTGCTGACCATGGAGTCCTATTTTCGATTCCCGAGTCGGGCAAAGTATTAATGGGTTTTTTTCCATCTGTAATTTCTCCGTAGCAGCCCGAAGTCTGGATTCGTGCCTGGTTGAAGGCAAAATATGTTCGCCCCATGTTACACGGGATTTAAATATAACTGATGAAATGTTGGTGTAGGTACTCAAGGTACAGAGGCCAGCACATGAAGCTACCCCAAATTTCTTTGATACCATTTTTAACTTTATTACAAAAGCATAAGGTTCATGTTCATTTTGGAAAATTTCAAGGTTTGGGATAGCTTTATGTGCTGCCTGACCCTTCGTGGAATACAAGAGTAATGTTATGTTTAATTTTACTTTTTTCGGTAAGGTATAACCTCATCATCAACACTTCAGCTGAAAGACGTCCACTGCTGGACATAGGCCTCCAAGAAAACGGGGGTTTTGCCATAATCGCCACGTTTGGCAGGTGGGTTAGCCATCACAGTATGGTGGTAAAATGCATTGAGAACGCTGCTGCCCATTCTCTAGTAACTCCCTTAGTCGCCTTCTACGACACCCACGGGAAGAAATGGGATGGTGCTATTCTTTTACGTCCGGTACCATTCGGAAGGTTTAACCTACCTATGTTCTGTTGGTCAATAATTAACAGAGAAGTTCAGAGGACCACAAAGATAATAATAAAATGAAATGGGAGTCTGCAATAGCGTCTGGCTAGTTTCACATCGAATTTTAAGTATTGTGTGGGTTGTAAATCCAATGACACATTCTACCATTTTGGTTGCGATCGCATATGCAATCTATTAATTTATGATATTTTAATAGAAATTACCAAAAATAGAGGTGATCGGCCCCTAATAGGGTGCTAATTAATAGAAGTGAGATAAGATGTGGGTTGGATGAATTACATACAACTAGCTGTGCTTACCGACTTCGTTCGCGTGCATGTCGGCTTTTATAAAAGCCAAATATGTGTACTACATTGGTGCCGATTCTGTTGTACACCGAACTAAACTAACTAAACTATCACTAAAATTCCTTACTTTTGGTTATGGGAATCTTAACGCTATTCTGCAAAAAAAAATCTCTAAATTTAAAAACAATTTTGACACAACTAAAATCGAATTTGACAATACAGTTTGGCTTCGCAACGTGGTACTTGTTTGCCCTACCCCGTGATTTTTTTAGAGCTGGATGCGTGCAGGGGGGGGGGTAGCTTCGATCAAAATTTTAGTTTGAATAGAATAATGAAATTGACAACAACAGAATAGCAAAATTGCCATTTTCACTAAATTAATAACTCAGTGCAATCTTAGTGCTGTCAAACTAAAATACAGTTAAGTTGTGTCACTTTAGTCAATTTCAGAATTGGAACGATTCGTCGATACGTTTGACAGGAATAAACAAAATTTTGGTGATTTTTAGTCTAGTTTAGAGAAAGTGACAACAGAATCGGCACCATTGTATGTTAAAAATATATTTTTGTAAAATTAAAACTGCATTACTCCTTATAACATCAGCTATGTGCCCGTAAAAGTCCTGGAAAAATCAGTCCAGCCACCTACTTTACTCATAATATCATTGAGTCCAGCCGTATCGGAGATTCATCATCATTATCACTTCAGCCGAAAGACGTCTACTGTTGGACATAGGCTTCCCCCAAGCTCCGCCACTGCGACCGGTTCTGTGCTTCCCGCATCCATCTTCCCCATTTCTTCCCGTGGGTGTCGTAAGAGGCGACTAAGGGAACTACGAGTACTAGAGCAGTGCTTCCCAAACTGTGCGTCGCGACGCCCTGGGGCGCCGCGGTACTATCCCAGGGGCGTCGTGAGGCGATCTAAATAATATTTACACGGTACTTGTTATCTTAGAGCGAACATTAAAAAAAATATTTTCCCGAATATCTGGAGCAATATGACTGGGTTAGAAACCCTTTCCAGTCGACCTCACCATCAACACTTTCGACAGCAGTAGAAGAACAATTAATATAATTGTCCTGTGACTCCAGCCTTAAGCTCTAATACAACAAAAATAAGCTACTTGAATTTTGGAGCTCAGTTTATCAAGAATATTGTTCCATCATCACTGCAGCATGCAAGGGTTTTAATACCGTTTGCAACATCATACTTGTGCGAGACAGGTTTCTCTGCAGTTGCAGTAATTAAGAACAAGTACAGATCGAAAATAAATTTAGAGAAAGAGACGAGAGTGGCAATTTCGAAACATGAGCCTCGTTTGGAGAAACTATGCTCAGAAAAGCAAGCACATCCTTCTCATTAGTACCAAACGAAAAGAGATAAAAAAGGGTGTGCTTGCTTTTTCTCTTTGTTGTTTGTTTTCATTTTTGTTTTGTTCTTTATTTTCTAATAAAAAAATTAGATGCTATTTAGAGTTTTTCTGAAAAATTGTTATTAGGCTAAAACAACAACTAGTAGTTAAATGTATGGCAAGAAGGCCAGGGCGTCGCAAAAATATGGCAACTTCCCAAGGGCGTCACAGTTAAAATAAGTTTGGGAAGCACTGTACTAGAGAATGGGCAGCAGCGTTCTCTATTCATTTCTAAAACCATACTGCGATCGCCGACCCGTCTGCCAAGCATGGCGATTATGGCAAACGCCCCCAACATTTCAAGCACAAAAATATCGGAGATTAGCCGGAACAAATACAGACTTATTTCCATTTAAAAAAATATTTGTTCCGTATATACGTTCAAATGAAATGCATTTGAACGTATATACGGAACAAATTTTTTTTTAAAAACCTCGTTATTTTGACATTACAAACAGACACTTAAATTTTATTAGTTTTTGTAGATGTATTAGTTCTAGATCTATATTATATAGTGCCTTTATTATGTTATATAATAATATTATAGTTTAGGTTAGTAGGTGTTAGTTATAGATAGCATTGTAATATTAGGTACTTAAATTAGTTTGTGCCTTTGAATTGATTTATTTTATTGTATGACCATTAGCAGTTGTGATGGCTATTAGTCGACTCGCATGAATTAAATCGCTTGAATCGGGCGACTTCGTCACTTTTAAATAATATAACACTTTTCGCAGATCATTAATTTATTTGTAGGTCAATCGACAATTCCAAAAAATCATATAAGTCAACAGCACCTTAATTGCGTAACTCACGATTAATCATAATTTGACAGTTCAACAATATTCATTGCGTTATTTACGTTCTTAAACAGACACATTTTTCGAACATTATGAAGCAATGATTTAACAATCTGTTTCAAAACGAAACAGATTATGATTAGTCGTGAGTGCAATTAGGGTGCTGGTTCTTTGTGTATTATTTTTGTAATGAATTGTAGTTTTCGTTGTTTCCTTAACGTTTTATTAAAAACTTGCCAGTCGCATAATTACGAATTTCTAGAATAGTCCCGACATCCACCACGTTGGTCAAGTGTCAATTGGTGGATGGCACAAAATGTCTTTGAAATTTAGATGAAAAAAGTGGTTTATAATTATTATTAATTTATTTTTTTCAAAGGGCATATAGAGGCCTGCGCATACAATACAACAAGACGTTCCGGGTGTTGATTGGGTTGCCATGTTTCTGTAACGCGTCCGGCATGTTTGCGAACGCGGGTGTTGATAGTTTTTCGGCCATTATGCGCAAGAGATGCGCTTCTCTGCTACGCCGCCGTGTTCGCGGCAGCCCCAATACCATCCTTAGAACGTTGGCTGATAGGCTTTTTTTTATAATTTTTGTACTAGTTTATTTTATTTTGTGATCTTTCTGTGCGAGTCACAATAAATACTTTTTCTTTCTTTCTTTCTTTCTTTCTATAGGTGGGACTCGCCGATCTTGGGGCGGTGGATACGACTTCACGCAGTCAAGTAGACAGTCCCCAGGATCGGCGTGTCTCGCGCAGCTTCTTCCTTAGTGTGTGTGTATTAATGTTACTAACACTAGTTTGTAAGTCTACAATGTTACTAACAAATATGGAAGTGATTCTGAAAATAAATGTTTATTTATTTATATTATGGATTCGTTTATTTAAATTGTAACCATAACTTGTATCGAAGGATCGGAAAGCTCATCATTCACAACACTTAGAAAATTGATACTTTTAATCTGTTATTTTTAATCCTTGACACATATTTTAAATATGCATAACGCATTGTAATATGACTCACCGATTGAAATATTCCTAGATTTGCACACATTAGCAATATCATTAATTAATTTTAAATATCAGTGTTAAACAATAGAATAAGGCTGTTTACAAAAAGAGCAACTTAATATTTACAATACCTAGGTAACAATATTTTATTTTATTTTTGATCATCGTAAATAGGTATTGTCGACCTCGAAATTGGTATCCCCTAAGGTCGAATATCATTTGCACGTCATAATTTGACAAGGTGTATTTGTCTATGTGACAGTTAAATCGTTTCAACTTTAGTGGGGTTTCATTTTACTGGGAATTTGTCAGAAGTGGTAAAGCAATGTTATCTACATGATCGACTATACAATAACTTCATAATTCTCCTGCCCTTATCCCAATTTATTTGGGGTCGGCGCAACTTGTCTTTTTCTTCCACACTTCTCTATTAGTCGTCATCTCCGTATTCACACCCTTTCTAACCATATCATCATTCACACAGTCCATCCATCGTTTCTTTGGTCTCCCCCTACTCTTATAGCCATCGACATTCATACTCAAAACTTTCCTCACGACATTTTCCTCATTCATCCGTATCACATGCCCATACCATGACAATCCATTTCCACACAACTTTTCATTTATCGGTGCCACTTTCAGGCTTCCTCTTATGTACTCATTTTTTATTCTTTATTTTAGATCAGATTTTAGACTATACAATAACTTGTGGCTAAGTAATCAAAGCCGTACGGGTCGATGGATTGCCGTGGTTTGATCCGTGGATGGGTGAACATCTTCAAAAACCAACACCCCTACGCGCTTTGGAAAGCACGTTACGCCGCGCCGCGGCGTTGGTCCCAGGGTAAGACTCCGGGCTGTCTGTTTTTTCAAGAAAAAGCCCCCCCCCCACTAGGAATTTCATTTAAACTCACATACACAAACGACCTGACCCGCAACAACTACTTGTAGGTCACACAAGTATTTGTTCCGTGAATCAAATCGTGAGGGGAATCGAACCCACGACACGCAGCGCAGCAGTCAATCGCTTAACCACTGCGCCAACCTTGCCGTCAAAAATTGGGAAAAGGCAAGGCAGATTGATAAATATGGTGGTAACTTTTCACTTTTGTATCTTTACGAGTTATAAAAAAACCACATGACTTTTTCTCTATTTCGTTTTCTTGAAGTTAATAAGCAAACCAACATTTGAAAATTCAAAGTATTGATCCTCCTAACACAATAATAATAGATAAGTATGTCTTCGAAGCACAAAATTAACTATACTTATGTTCATAAACCCTACTCCTAATACGATAATTACATGGCTTCGAGGCACGAAATTCTACTTATGTTCAAAGTCATCTCGATCGATGTGTAAATATTAAGCACTCAAGCAGTCATCTATTCAATACTTGACCCAGCCAATATTGCTTAACGCAGACCCATCAATCAGTGTTGATCATTTAGCAATGGACCCCTTTACCACAGATCACGGAATCGCTGCACTAGCAGCGTCTGGAGACGGCAGTACCTACTAATATATTACAGGGTGTGAGGAATAGCCCTCCGCAAAACTGACAGGATGCATTCAGCTCCTTGATATGAATTATATTCCAGTTATATTTAAAAAATCTTTTTTAACAGTAACAGTACTGAAAAAAAGATTTTTTACAATTACATTCTCAGTACGCAGCAATCCATTTAATAAAAAAATCTGTTAAAATAAAAAATAAAAACCAGCAATGGATGTACAGACGCCAGCACATCAAGGTACCCCAATCTGTCAAATTTCTTTGATAGATTTTCAACGTACGACTCGTGAAATTGGCTGTTCACTTTCTGCCTAGTAGCTGAAGGCTCGCTGCTCTGCCTTTGCTACGCTAGTTCATTAGAAAATCAGCGTCAGACAGCATTAGTCTGCGCCGCCGTGAGGCACACACTGTTGCAGTAATTTGTTTTCACTTTTTTTTTGTTGTTATATTTTGTGTTTTACGAATTGTGTCCAAATAAACAATATTCCTTCTTTCTTTCTACGTACACACGGCTACACATCAAATTATACATTTCCAGTTTAAACTGTCTCGCACTGTACGGGAATCCTATACAATGCGAGATCAGCTTATACTGGAAATGTGTAGCTTGATGTGTGTCCGTGTGTACCTACATTTTGCCACGGGAACGCTAAATTGCACATGACGTTATAAAACAAATCAGTTTTATTGGATTCCTATAAGGTTCCTGAATTAATTTAATATACCAATCATCATAGTATGATATACTGAATTCACCCCATTAGACTGCGGAGGTTTGTCCTTTACACTCGTATACGTGACGCCGAAAGTGAATTGAGCGCATAACTTCTGTCATTTTTCGGCATTTGCTATATTTGCATAGAGAGTGTTGACAGTGCCGCCTCCAGCATCGGACGCTGAGCCGTCTCCGAGCTCCGTGCCCTTTACTATATCATTCACCAACTTATTTGATAACACATAACCTTTACCTTTGTTACTTAAGCGACAGAAAACCAGTCATTTGTATCTGTCGCATTTCTAAAGCTATCGTACTTATCTATATGTATATGGGCTGGTTCTGAAATAAAGGAATTTTCAACACACTTGCTCATAAAATGGCTCTAATTTCACTGCAATTAGGCACATAATGACACCTATTATCAAACGGTGACTTTTTCATTACTATTATTCACTAGTGAGTTATAGAATTGGTTGAGTTGCTTTGTTCTTAGTGAGTTTTAGGTTGTTTTTTAATTGGTTGAGTTGCTTTGTTCTTAAAAACAACGATGATGATGATGATGATGACGATGAGACGGTGATGATGACGATGATGATGACGTTGACGGCTAACGGCTCGGGTCTCAATGGCGCCTCAGCGATAATCACCAACGTTACACACTTGTACCATAATGTACTATTAATTAATTAATATCCAAATAAATAAAATTAAAATGCCTGTAATGTCAAAATAACAGCGTTCCACTAAATGCATCCCATTTCTTCTAGACATGGGCGTTTTCGTATTTAGTTGCTAACGGATATGTAACCGATATTCAGTTTTCATATCGATATCGAAAACCGTTTTCAGATATCGATATCAGTAGTACGATTTGCACAAGTAACTGAAACGAACGAAACTAGTTAGTTTAAAGAATTAATTTCTCCCTGATATCGAGTAGCCGCCGGAAAGTTGCTAACTTATGGAATATTTGTTGTAACTAAATAAATAGAAACTAGACCTTATTGCTAGCGCGTTAGGATATAGATATTAAGCACGCACTATTATTAACCAAATAACCAATCACTAGCCGAAGTTACGTAATATTCGCTTCATCACTTTTACGCCAGTAAAACATTGAATGGTAAGACAGAGACAAAGCGAATAAAAACCGTCGATGTCATATCGCTCGTTATGTGAAGTTTGCGTTTTGTTCGTTATTACTTATTCGACATTATTCGTAGTTCGTTCTCGTTGTTGCGCTTTGGATATGCCATAGCTCGATGAAGTTTTTGTGAAAACGGTTATGTATATTTAGATATCGATATGGTATGATAATAAACACATATCC
This sequence comes from Polymixis flavicincta, assembly GCA_949987655.1. Classification (NCBI taxonomy): domain Eukaryota; kingdom Metazoa; phylum Arthropoda; class Insecta; order Lepidoptera; family Noctuidae; genus Polymixis; species Polymixis flavicincta. Next base: position 6,134,009 of record OX465195.1, on the reverse strand, counting down.
GATATAAGTTACGTTTTGATATATCGAACCCATGCCTAATTTCTTCCCGTGGGTGTCGTTGAAGGCGACTAAGGGACTTTCTAGAGAATGGGCAGCAACGTTCTCTATGCATTTTACCATCATACAGCGATCGCCAACCCGCCTGACAAGCGTGGCGATTATGGCAAAACCCTCCAAGTGAGGGAGGCCTATGTCCAGCAGTGGACGTCTTTCGGCTGAAATGATGACTAAATGAAAAACCTCTTCATAATTACGTATCGTTACATTGTTTTACTAACAATAAAACGATAAGTACGTCATTATTAAGTTTCGTGTTCGTTTTCTTCTTTTTAACCGACTTCAAAAAGAAGGAGGTTATCAATTCGACATGTTTATATTTTTTTTTTTATGTATGTTCGGGCATAACTCCGTCGTATATAGACGGATTTGCAAAATTCCTTTTTTGTTCGAAAGGGGTTTTAAACAATATTTTTAAGTAAACCCGGTGGATATGGCTAGGGTTATTTATATAATTACGATTCTGGCATTGGGTCCCAACAAGTGGCACTAGTTGCAGTTCTGTTGGTCTTACGCCCATGTTTCATACAAATTTGCCCATCATTCATTACTGGTTTCGTAACAACCTTCACCGTCTTCGTATCAAAGATATTAGTTAAATTGGGCTCGAACTTGCGACTTAGGTATAATTTGTAAGTCGGGGCTTTTATCCCACGAAAATGTGACTTAAAGCTAAAGTACACATTTTAGACGAGTTGCGTCCTGGTGCGGCCCATGTAGTGTGCAATAGTTCATACAAAATGTATGAAAATTATCTAGGAGGACCTTTGCAATGCCACACGCCCAAAAATGTACGCAAACCTTTAAGCAAATGTAGCTTCGTTTGTAACCAGCCTAATGCAAATTACCATACACACGCAAGTCCTAAATTCTTCACAATCGAGAATTACGTTAGCGACGGGAAAATAATATATTTCCAATATAATTAGCATAAATATCTGTTATATACGGGCGCAGTTGTAAAATGCAATGATTTACATAGATATAGTTTTTTTAAATGATTGTGTTTTTTAAAATTCACGATTATGTCAGAGAATTGAATGTTGCATTCTTTAGCGGTTTGGTAATATGCGTAAAAATGTTAGTGATTCAATGTAGATTTGATTTGCAGATGCAACCGGTTGTTTAGTAGCTAACTCCTTACATGTCAATTCATGATTGTCATTCATGATTGGCAAAAGGTTGAGATATTCTAATAGTGATGATTACAGTATGGACGTAAAACTTACTTGTTCTTAAGCACAAAAAGTCACGCTTTCTTCCCATGGGGGTAAGCAGAAATTACAGAACGCCCCATCTGAAACAATCCTTAGGTACTTAAGGTGGATCTTGTCGACATTTTTTCCATACAAACTTCGGGAGTGTATTACTCCACTGTTCGATAAAGTACATCAAAAATTAAACCTAGCATAGTTTTGGCTCATTATTAATATTGTCTGTACGGAAACAGAATACTAAAATAAAAATAAACCATTAAAAAGTTATGAGCCAAAAAAGATTCATTTTTCTTGCTAATTTGACCTAACTTTGGGCGTGTTTAAGTAATGAAAAAGTGTGAAATCTCGAAAACCAAGTCGGTACCGACAAAGTTCAATTAACGAAAAGTTCAATAAACTTTATTGGTCATAGATTTATGCAGTGGTTTTTTCATAAGACCCGATCTTCCGAAGGACTTTTCTTAATTTTTACGCGTCTGTTTTACTATAACTAATCCTGCAGTTCACTCAATAATGTTGTGCATGTAGACAAGCGTCTTATTGCTCATCACGGGTACTACCTCTGTCGGACACGAAGCCTTGTGAGACAGCGTGCTTTTTAGTCAGGCCTACCAGTGAGTACGAGCCCGCGACTAGATTCGCCTTAAATACACTCCTTTTGCCTCGTTTACGTTCATACATCATACACACACACCCGCCCGTTGCGAGTACAAAGGACCAGCACCCTAATTGCGTAACTCACGATTGATCATAATTGGTTTCGTCTTCACAGTTAAACAATATTCATTGCGTTATTTATGTTGTCGAACAGACACATTTTTCGAACATATGAAGCAATGGTTTAACAATCCGTTTCAAAACGATACAGATTATGATGAATCGTGAGTTACGCAATTAGGGTGCTGATCTTTCTGAAGAACATCACCAATAAGATCACTATGTGTCCTTCTAGCGCGTCCCTAATCGGCGTTTCCACTCAAATCTGTCTTATTTTATTGTTTATGTTATGTATTTATCTCCCTTGTAATTAAGTATCATTACAGCTTTCATTCATAAGGAAATCCCTGGTTTTGGTTTTTAAGTTTTTAACGGTTTACCGTCAAACAGTGTTAGGTAACTTGCTTAGATTTCGAAGAACAGGACTCCACTTAGTTCTTTGGCATGTAAATATCCGAATTTCCTAAAATTCCTGAAATATACGGAAGTAATAGAAGGTATTCAAAGAGAGTTTCTGAGTTTCTGGAACGAAGAATTTCTCGCTTTTGATAAAGAATCTTCTCTTGAGTCTTGTTAAGCTCCATTTACGAGCATGAGTAAGTTTTTTAGAACAATTAAATTGGAATAAAGACAAAAGAATGAAAATATATGTGTATAATGTGAATTCGGGTTGAAGAAGTATAAAGCTGAATAGCCTGGTTTGGGTAAGTAAGTGACATCTATGAATTAAACGAATTATTGCAAAGGAAGTTGGAAGGCTGTTGTTGTAGTAGTAGGTACCAACAGTGCTGCATAGATGGCGCTTATGTTAATTCGTAAAAGGTTACACATGCAGTTTGATCAGTTTGATACAGTTTAGTAAAGGTTTGGACCACCTTCATCAAAAATTATTTTAACTAATTTTTTTTTTTTTTCTTGCAAACAATAATGTTTAGTAAAGGCGGACTTTTTGTCTTAGGCATTATTTACCAGTGAACAACGCGTGGTGAAGACAGTTGTTCAGGTGTTAAAAATTTAATTTAAATAAATACATAATAAGATGGCAGATGCTATGTTTTCTCAATAAAACGATAACATAATCTATATATATAAAAGGAGAAACTGACTGACTGATCAATCAACGCACAGCCAAAACTGCTAGGACTAGGAACGTGAAATTTTGTACACGGCTTTCTTTTATAATGTAGGGGAGCACTAAGAACGGATTTTTGGAAATTCGACCTTTAAGGGGGTGATTTTGTCTGTATTAAAAATCTTATTCCCTGAGTTAATAAACTTGAAACTTGGCACAAATACTTATATAAGTAAATTATAAAGTTGATTATTTATTGTTTTTCTAAACTACCCCCTAAATGGGGATTGGGGGATTTCAAAGTTTGAATAGAAGAATTTTAACGCGCTCTCTGATTAACTCGAAACCACGTTGGATACTTTTTATCCCGGTAGTACGTTCCCGCGGGATAATACCGACTTCCACGCGGGCGAAGCCACGGGCGTGTAAATTATTTCATCACCGCTGCTCTCAAAACAGTGAAGGAAAACATCGTGAGGAAACCGGCATGTCCTAGAACCAAAAATTCGAAGACATATTGTGACATCTACCAACCCGCACTGGGCCCGCGTGGTGGATTACGGCCCAATCCCTCTCACCGAGAGGAGGCTTGTGTCCCAGTAGTGGGAACATTATAGGCTGATGATGATGATACATAAATTACACAATATTAACACATTATTATAAATTCATACATCTATTGCTATATTAAACCAGAACATGATGTTCTAAGTAAGGATGGACTGTCAGAAAAATTATAAGGCTACAAAAGGAGTAACTACCGACAGTAAGTGCCTACGACTAATAGACAAGTCAACATCTGCCTAGCCTTTTCCCAATCACGTTGGGGTCGGCTTCCAGTCTAACCGGACGCAGCTGAATACCAGTATTTTACATGGAGCGACTGCTTATCTGACCTCCGCAACCCAGTTACTGGGTAATACGATAAGACTGGTTGTCAGACTTTCGGGCTTCTGACGACCCGTACCGACTGTCATAGATCCACAAATGACAGCCGGGACCAACCGCTTAACGTGCTTTCCGAGGCACGGAGGGGTCTTTGTATGTAAAGATGGTCACCCATCCACGGACCAACCGCGGCAAGCGTAGCTTAACCTGATCGATCGACCCTTGCGGCTTATGCTAGGTACTTTGCCACGACTAATAGACAAGTATGGAAGAAAAAGAAATATTTCTCCGTCCCCAAAGATATTGGAATAGTGTAGGAGAATGGTGATAGTGTAAAGTACCTAATACTGGCATACCTACAGGGCCAAGGGTTTGGTTCACCTGTCTGCCGGGGGTGTGGGTTGTAAAACGACACGGTTGGCGTAATGGCTGAGCGATCGACTGTTGCGCAGCGTGTCGCGGGTTCGATCCCCGCATGGAGCAAATATTTGCATGATCTGCAAGTAATTGTTCCGTGTCTGGGTGTTTGTGTTAGTGAGTTTCTATGTTTGTAAACGCACCCACGATACAGGAAGAAATTCCTAGTGTGACGCAAAGTTAAAAAAAAAAAAAACGTGGCCCCTGGCACACAGGCAACTGAAGGAACACGGGTGGGTTATAGTCAATAACAGTCTGACAAGCCCCCCGCTCCACCCAAAGCGGGAGAAGTTATTTTAAAATTCCAAACCTCAAAAAAAAAAAAAAAACGTTTGAATATTTCAGGACAATTTTCAGGTGTTTTTATGGTCAATTACTTACCCGTGTTATAGCCATTTTACACAACTGCCGAAGAATGACAGGTGTAGGTAATGTGTGTTTGAAAAACAATTACTTATATAATTTCCCTGACTGAAGAAGGACATGACTATTTTAAGTTTATATTTTGCTTTTTGACTAAACTAGGAAGGAAAGCCAGGGGTGCGGGTTCGTTCGAGAGAGATACCGCCGCCCCTGGCATACAGGCTACTGAGGGAACACGGGTGGGTTTTAGTCAGTAAAAGGCTGACACGCCCTCCTGCTCCTCGCAGAGCGGGAGCAGTTATTTGATGATTTCCCAACCAAAAAAAATATTTAAAAAAAACTAGAAAGGAAACCTCAATTCATTCTCACAGAGCTCTTACTTCAATATCTTCCTTGTTTTATCCGCATTAGTAGATAAATAGCTTCAAGTTATACTTAATACTAAATCAGGGCCTCGCATCAAATTATGCGCGGGCACACACGTTTCTTGTTATCAATGCTTCATACAATAACAGTGGCGGTTAATTAAACCTACTACATGGTTACGACAGCTAGTTTCGTGGGGACACATACGGGGGGATGTTTGAGGGAGCTTGTTGGCGATCTTTCATGTAAAAATAATGACTTCGTCTTTGTCGTCGATAAGTATGAAAGATGAGGAGATGGGTGGGTGGGTAGATGGTGGGACTTGTCGCTAAGTAATTACGCTGCATGGGACAATCGATGAGGTTAAGGGTACACCAGTCGCGGGCTCGAACTCACTGGTGTGTCCAGTCGAAAAGTACGGTGCCTCACCAGGCTTCGTGTCCGACAGAGTTAGTACCCGTGATGAGCAGTTAGACGCTAGTCTACATGCACAACATTATTGAGTGAGCTACAGGATCAGTTAAAGTAAAACAGGCGCGTAAAAATTAAGAAAAGTCCTTCGGAAGATCGGGTTTTCTGAAAAAATCACCGCATAAATCAATGACCAATTAAATATATTGAACTTTTCGATAATTGAGCTTTATCGGTAACGACTTGGTTTTCGGGATTTTACACTCCTTTTATTCCTTAAACCCGCCCAAAGTTAGGTTAATTTAGCAAAAAAAAAAACGGATCTTTGTTGGCTCATAACTTTTTAATGGCTTTTTATTTTAGTGTTCTGTTTCCATACAGACAATATTAATAATGATAAAAAACCATATCATGTTTCAACTGGTGGGGTCTGCAAAGGCCTATACCTGCCAGGGGTGCGGGTTGTTCGAAAGAGCTACCGTGGCCCCTGGCACACAGGTAACTGAGGGAGCACGGATGGGTTTTAGTCAGTAAAAGTCTGACACGCCCTCCTGCTCTACTCAGAGCGGGAGAAGTTATTTGATGATTTCACACCCTCAAAAAAGAAAAACCTTAACATAGTTGTGGAAGGCAAGGCAGATAATTTTGGTGGGAGAAGTGAAGATATTTCTAGTACGTGCTGAATTAAGTATATATAGGTATGTATAAAAAATGGCTGCGCGTTCTGTATAATAATGAAATTGGCTAGCGAGCCAATGGTGCCTATTCTGTTGTACACCGAACTAAACTATCACTTAAATTCCTTACTTTTGGCTATGAGAATCTTGAAGCTATTCTGCAAAAACATATGTCAAAAAAAAAAAAAAAAAAACAATTTTTACACAACTAAAATCGAATTTGACAATCGCGACTCGCAAGTGATACGTTTTGGCTTCGCAACGTGGTACTAGTTTGCCCTACCCCGTGATTTTTTTAGAACCGAAGGCGTGCAGGGTGGCAGCCTCGACGTGTTTTTTATGGAATTTTCACATTTTGTACACAAAATATGAAAAATTATCGCCTACATATTAGTTTTAGAGGTCTTTGGGTTTTATAAAAGGTGTCGAAATTTTTATTATTTTTGCGACTCCATTTTCGAGATACAAGCAAAAGAAAAGAAAAAAGAGATACAATACTATTTTTGCACCAGAAGTCGAGGTGTTGGTGTGAATTTTAGTTCTTGACAACTAATTTAATTCCACACCTTTTTAATTGCGATTAAAAGTAGTCAGATTTAGTTAGAAAATCAAAATTTTAGGTTGAATAGAATAATGAAATTGACAACAACAGTATAGCAAAATTGCCATTTTCACTAAATTAATAACTCAGTGCTTAGAGCTGTCAAACTAAAATGTAGTTAAGTTGTGGCGCTTTAGTCAATTTCAGAATAGGAAATCGACGTTTGACAGGAATAAACAAAATTTTGGTGATTTTTAGTCTAGTTTAGAGAATTTTGTGACAACAGAATCGGCACCTGTGTCATCTGCGGCCACCTACTGGGCGAACCCGTCAGTACGAATACAACCCCGTATAATTATATATTTCCTAACATAATAATATACATGTATCGACCGCCCGCAGACCACATATAGTCGTTAATTAAACCATAACAACGTTGCAAGCACTTACAATATGGACGCTGCGTCAATATTGTACTAATACGACAACTTACTTGTTTTCATGTCCCATGGGACTCGGTTTCTTTTGTTATGTAATATTATGAAAAACGGCATATCATAACATCACGCCTACAGGCTTAACATGAGCATCGATTTGTCGACGGAAGAATAGACATGACTATTAACTAAATGATGTACAATTATTGTACAACGATGTACATCGTTTAGTGCTGCCTGCCTGTAGGAGAAAATAGTATGTTTTTCTATTAATTATTATCACAGTTCAAGTTCTAAACGAATCTTGATTTTGTAGATAATCATGTATAGGATAAGTTTTAACTAGTTCGCAAACTGTAACTGCTGTACAAAAAAGAAAGTCGGCTGTTCCATACACTTTGACCGCGGAGGTATTGTACTTTTCTATGAAACAGCTGTTTCCGTTTTGAATAGAAATATGTCTGCGCTGGGGGTTCTAGAATGGTAAACTGAATTCGTGGTGACATTTTGCACACTGGATCAAAACGTATCCTGATATTAAATATAATATATAAACCAATTTAAACCAAATTACATGATGGTTATGAGTTTGTTTTCAGTGTGATTTTGACAGTTTGGGAAGAAATATTCTTTTGAAATACCTAGTCTAAATTTAAAAGGACCTAGACAAAGATCGTTGGAAACGAAAGACGAAATAAAAAGATTTTAGAAGGATATCTACGGTGCGATGTCAAAAATGGAGAAACGAAATGTCACTTTGTATTGAAAAAGCACTGTCTTAGAAATAGAAAGCGTCATGATAAGCCTGCATTTTTTTTTTTTTTTTTTTGGCTGGGAAATCATCAAATAACTTCTCCCGCTCTGGGTGGAGCAGGAGGGCGTGTCAGACTTTTACTGACTAAAACCCACCCGTGTTCCTTCAGTAGCCCTTAAGCCAGGGGCTGTGGTGTCTCTTTCGAACAAACCCGCACCCCTGGCAGATGCTAAGCCTGCTGTAATCCATTATTGGTTAGGCAGAGGTGTACCTTTCGTACATCCACATTTCGCCAGTTATGTTTAAGACCCGTTTAAAAGGGGGGGCAAGCCTATTGCCATGAACGGGCACAAATCTAGACTCAGTGCTTCTGCTGAGAAATTTCTGATGACAAAAAAAAAACATCTAACATTTTCAAGATACAGGATTCTCCTAGTTTGAAGGGCAGGGGTCTTACTCATCTGTATTAGCCCTACCTATCTCTGACTAAACAATCTCTGATGTTACCTAGGCTAAGTCTTTTGTTAAATAAACGATTACTTTACTTACTTACTTTGCCCGATCCGGGCGTCGAACCCAGATCTTCTTGGTCAGTAATAGCGCTTGCAACCACTAGACCAACGAGGCAGTCATCATCATCATCATATCAGCCGAAAAACGTCCACTGCTGGACATAAGCCTCCCCCAAAAGAGGGGATTTGCCATAGTCGCCACGCTTGGCAGGCGGGTTGGCGATCGCAGTATGGTGGTCAAATACATAGAGAACGCTGCTGCCCATTCTCTAGTAAGTCCCTTAGTCGCCTTCTACGACACCCACGGGAAGAAATGAGATGGTGCTATTCTTTACGTCCGACACCACATGGTAGTACGAGGCAGTAAAAACTGCAAAATTATTTGTTGGGTCATAATTGACCTACTGTTCTTATCGTGCTATGTCAAAATAGTTAGGTTAGGTTCAAATCGTCGAAAGTCCAAACATTGCAAAAACTGTGGTAAAGTTTTTGCCAATCCTTACTATGGATGTGAGATACAATAGATAGACATAATACCTACAGGCCAGCACGACGAAAATTCATTCATTATTGTACGGCTCCCTTCAACAGCATGAGTCAATAAATCGACCCAATTAACCTGTCATGGTGCCTAATGGCAACACTGCCGGTGACACGATCTAATGGAGTTCCATCAGTGATGGCGTTTCATTTAGTAGGCAGAAACTATAAAGAAGCAGCTAGGTAATCAATTACTAGGGATTACTAATTATAGGTTCCGTGTGGTGTCGGACGTAAAGAATAGCACCTACCCATCTCTTCCCGTGGGTGTCGTAGAAGGTGACTAAGGGACTTACCTACTAAAGAATGGGCAGCAGCGTTCTCTATGCATTTAACCAACATACTGCGATCGCCAACCCGCCTGCCAAGCGTGGCGATTATGGACCACAGCAGTGGACGTCTTTCGGCTGAAGTGTTGTGGTGACTAATTATGGGTACTTACCATCTTCTCAAATAAATAACAATATCTGGATGACCAAGCTCTGCTCGCTTTTTTTGACTTTTTCTAAAAATGAAACCTAGCTAGATCGATTTATCGCCTCTGAAACCCCCTGCATACTAAATTTCATGAAAATCGTTGGAGCCGTTTCCGAGATTCAGATTATTTATACAGGAAAAGTTTTTATCCAGTACGCAAATTGTAACCATGAATTCAGCATATCATTCTAGAACCCCTAGCGTAGAAATTTTTCGCCGGTTGTACAAAAAAAAATCAGCTGTTTCATAGAAAAGTGCAATACCTACGCGGTCAAAATGTATGGAACAGCTGATTTTTTTTGTGTATCCGGCGAAAAATTCCTGTATACAAGAATTGATTGAAGTGTCTGTTTGTAATCCTACTATCCTATTTCCTACTCCTACTAATATTATAAATGTGAAAGTTTGTATGTTTAGATGTTTGGATATTTACTAAGACGGACTGAATACCAGTGTTAGTCTGTTGTGTTTTGGTGATGGAAAACACATTGCACTAGCCGGGTATCGAAGCCACTAGTAAGTCCATAAGAAGCTGGTTCAGCGCAATCGCTCAACAATTTCATTTCATTTATTTCATAAACAAAAATACAATTGTGTCGAAATATAGGAACACACCTTGAACTTAATATTAATATCGTGTTAACAATCAACAAAATAAAAACACTACAGCGCGAATACATAAATATTGGGCACGCCACGATTGCGGCGGTAAGTCCCCTCTTTGAGGAGTGTCCTCACCGGACACGGTTGTTTCGGGAGGTTCCTGTTTCGGATAGGGCGGGAGGAAACGCCCGGGTGTTTCCACTGCGAAGGTCGCCCTGAGGACACGGTGGAGCACACGGTGGCGGTCTGCCCGGCTTGGGTGGAGCACCGCCGTGTCCTCGTGGAGGCGATCGGCGGCGGCGATCTCTCGCGTCCGGCCCTGGTCCAGGCCATGGTACAGAGCGACAGTGCATGGGTAGCCGTCACCTCCTTCAGCGAAGCAGTAATGCTCGCGAAGAGGGAGGCGGCGCACGTGAGGGAGAGGCAATCTATGCGTCCTCGCGACCCTAGCCGCCGCAGGATACGGAGACGCCCTGGGCGTCGAGAGGCCTGGGCCTCGCTGTCCGGTAAGGACCAAGCCCAAGTCGACGGCGCGTTGTGTTCCACGCGCGCCTCAAAGAGATGTCAGCACAAAAAATGATGGGGCCCGCAAGGGCCGATGCCTGCCAGGGGTGTGGGTTTGTTCGATAGAGATACCACAGCCCCTGGCATACGGGCTACTGAGGGAACACGGGTGGGTTTTAGTCAGTAAAAGTCTGATACGCCCTCCCGCTCCACCCAGAGCGGGAGAAGTTATTTGATGAATGCCCACCAAAAAAAAAACAAAAAAAAACAAATGTCAAATTATTAATTATTACATGTCAAAATATTATTTATGAAATTATTGCAATAGGTACATTCTAAAATTGATCATTTACCAATAATTACTTTTTTATCCTAACAGAATTCTTCAATACTATAAAAACACTTCTGAATCAATTAGTCTTAAGTTTATTTCTAAATACATTCAAATTTGTCATATGATTATTTCTAAATACATTCAGAATTATTGTCTTCGTCTATATAACGTCACGCCTAATATTATTCCCCGAAGGGTAGAGCAGGCAACGAGAATCCCAGGCCGATTCCCGGCGTAGGCGCGGGCTTTCGGACGGCGAGTAATTAAAACGGCTAGATCGCCGTCCGGTAAGGACCAAACCCAGGTCGATGGCGTGTTGTTCCACGCGCGCCTCAAAGAGATGTCAGCACCAACTGGTGGGGTCCGCAAGGGCCGATGCCTGCCGGGGTGCAGGTTGTTCGAAAGAGATACCGTGGCCCGTGGTACACAGGCAACTGAGAGAATACGGGTGGGTTTTAGTTAGTCTGACACGCCCTCCTGATCCGCCACCCAGAACGGGAGAAGTATTTTGACCCTCAAAAAAAAAAACGCCTGTTCCCCCGAAGGGTTTGGCAAAGGTGTACCTATATTACAACCGTAGAATGCCAGATATGTTTAAATCGCATGTAATAGGAGGCGAGCTTATCGCCTTTAATATGGCACAAAGACTCTGGGCTGCTACTGAAGAATTACTGATGAAACACCCAAAAACACTGCCCGACCGTGCAGTGAAACTCAGGACATCATGTCAAAGTTTTTTTATAAAGGACTACATGACATAACAACACGCTTTGTTTCTGCGAAGGGTTGCGCAGACCCACATATCGCCAGTTTTGTTCAAGGAATAATCTTATAAAGTCTTAGCGTACCAACTTCAAAGCTACCAAGTTTGTACTGCAAAATAGATGCGATGTTATGTAAACGTTTCCGTCCCGTACAATTAATTATGCCGACGCTATAACTCGTGGCTCATTAAAACTGAAACGCAAACCCCGTAACACTGACACTTTAAAATTGTAAGCAATTATTTACTTTATGAGTGATGCTTTGCTATGAAAATGTTGTAACAATCCATTTTATGTGAATTTATGTAAAATGTTGTTGTGAACGCCTCTTTGGTCAGTTAGCTAGGTCGCAACTTTGCAAGCGCGACTGTAGAAAACGGGGTCAAAAGTGTTAGTGTGTTTGTAACTTCGTCAAGTCTTCCCGTCTTCTATCCCGCAAAGTTTGAAGACTAAGGTCTGTAACCAGCGAGTCCTACCCTTTATGCAAAACGGTGCCGGAACGTGGACACTAACAGTTCGGCTGGTCCACAAATTCAATGTCTGGAGCGGGGCTATGCTTGGAGATTTTTTAAGGATAAAATCAGGTAAGTAATGATCTGGAAAAGAACCGGAGTTACCGACATAGGTTGTAGAGTAAGCAAACCAATGTGGCAATAGACTGGTCAAGTTTGTCGAAGGACCGATGGCCGATGATACAAACGAGTCTAGGACTGGACAGGAGACTGGCAAACGTAGGGACGCCCCCCAGATAGATGGGCCGACTACCTTAAGAAAGTGGCTGAGACAGACTGATGGAGGACAGGGCGTTGTGGCCTATGTCCAGCAGTGGACTGTAATAGGCTGAGTAGATGGCATTTGTAACATGAATTCCTGAATGAAACAAGTAAGTATCGACATTATGATAAACTTGATAAATTCTTAGGAAAAAACAAAACCTTATATTGTATGTTTCTATGACACCCATCGAGTTTTATAAAAAATTTATGTCGAGAAACAAAAAACACCTTTAACTTGAGCCAGCTTAATACAAAGGTTCGATAGAATAAGTGACCAACATAGACTGCTTTTGTTACGACTGACGATAGGCCCAACGAACACGCATTTGCTACGCATTTGTTCGTTCGTTGTTCAGTATCAGAGTCGTGTGAGTTTTTAGGCTGTTTTCGACTAGAGATGTGCTATGCCCTATCCTACGTCACAATGGATGCATTTGATAACCACATATTATATTCATTGGTTCATTTATTTAGCAAAGCACTGGTGAAAACAGCACCCTAATTGCGTAACTCACGATTCATCATAATCTGTATCGTTTTGAAACGGATTGTTAAACCATTGCTTCATATGTTCGAAAAATGTGTCTGTTCGACAACATAAATAACGCAATGGATATTGTTTAACTGTGAAGACGAAACCAATTATGATCAATCGTGAGTTACGCAATTAGGGTGCGGGTTCAACTAAACATGTTGCAAAAACGTAGATTAGATTAGTACCAGTAGGTAGATGGAAACTTGTGTGCCTTTTGGATTCTTTCTTTGGATGGGAGCTATGTATGTGCGAGTAGTGTAGCATATGTAGTATGTGCAGAGTATAGTACACAGCTTAGCATTAGTGGTAACAGTCACAAAATTACGTAGTTTAGCTTTCACATCCTTTCTGCATAGCTGCATAGCACACCGCTGGTGGAAAAGCAATCTGCGTAGGTACTCGATTGCGTTAACGTTCACTTACGTCAATTTGTATGAAATAATTATTTTTCCTATTATAGTCACACCAGATGGCACTTAATCAGTTTCAAAACAAATGAAAGATTACACTAACATGTAAAAGTCTTCATACGGGCACAATTATAATTTAAAGTCTCGAAAAGTAGATAAAGAAACGTCAAAAACTCACACGTCAACAAATTAATAATAATAGCTACATTTCCGTGAAGTTCAAAGAGTTTTCCTGACAAAATATAATGGGTAACACCGTTGTCGTAGTAAGTTTAATTCGTACCACACCTGAAAAGTTCACACGGGTGATAAAGAACAATCGTACTATTGGTGTGTGTGTGTGTGTTAGTGTGAGTTGAGGATGAAATGCGAGTGAGTTGTGGATAGAATGTGAGTAAACTGATGAGAGAGAAGGATAATCTTATACATTTATTTTCAGGATGGTGTCGAAAGAAAGAAAATTTAAATATTTTTTTTTGTTAAAAAGTTTTTATTTTACAATTTTTTTGTGGCTTTAATCTACTAATTACTATATGCTTAATTTTTTATTACTTTTTGTAATCCACAACTCGGTATTAAAATCTGTGAGTAAACAATCAATCATCCCCTGTTTTCCTACCCTTTGGGTTGGTTTTTTTTCAAAATTTATATGGGACCAATTTCGAGGTATAGCCTTTCCAATAAAAAAAGAATTATCAAAATCGGACTACTCTGTAAGCAGTTATGCGTATTTTACATCACAATCAGTGAGTGAACAATCAATCATCTCTGTTTTCCTACCCTTAGGGTTAGTTTTTTTTTTTTCAAAATTTATATGCGACCAATTTCGGGGTGTACCCTTTCCAATAAAAAAAGAATTATCAAAATCGAACTACTCTGTAAAAATATATGCGTGGTCATACATAAAAAAAAAAATACGCGTCGAATAGGGTATTTTCCAATTTATTAAAAACTATTCTAATTTGAAGATTGGGACGAAATATGTAACAGAAAAATAAAAGTAAATTGATTTATATCCATTTTCTCAATTAAAAACGCTTTAAACCAAATTTATTTTTCGTTGTTTTGAATTTACCGCCAAAACGTTCCTTACGATAACTTTTATCACATGACGTCAACTTTGTGTAAACGAAAGTAGTTAGTAAGTAAACAAGTGAGTGTCGTGTTTATAATTAACAAGATTTTTTATGAATAGAAAGTGAAATCACTGGTGTGCGGTGCTCTGTGCACAAATACTTCTAAAACTGCGCGAAACTAAGTATTTGTACTGGTGCTGTTTACACAAAACTGACGTCACGATGTCACGTGATAAAAAGTCATCATAAGGAGCGTTTTGGCGGTAAATTGAAAACAACGAAAAATAAATTTGATTTTAATCGTTTTTAATAGAGAAAATGGATGTAAATAAATTTATTTTTATTTTTCTGTTAAATAAATCGTCCCAATCTTCAAATTAAAATAGTTTTTTATCAAATTGGAAAATACCCTATTGAGTAACTTCCTCCGTTTTTCGTCGGTTAAAAAATGACTAATTATGACCAGTTTATAACAAGTTATTAAAGATAGAGAATACTTGTGACGGTCCCGAAACATATTTCTTTAGAAATAAGCGTCACCTCTGGACCTATTTTTCTGTTCTAATCTTCTTGTCTGTTTATTTAGTGTGTACATAAATGGTTAAATAAATAAATAATAAATAAATATTATAATTAACATACAACCTTACACTCACATGCACGTTTCTCTTTGGTACCAATGGTAGGGGAGCTCGCGGGATGTAAAAGCGAGTTGCTTCCTATAAAATGATAAGCGAAACTCTGAAAACAGAACGGTGAATCTTCTAATGCTTTCTACTTTGTAAATGTCTGAAAGTATTATAGGAATTATAATAATTTGTGTATCTCGTCACGTGATATTGTTTTAGGTTCTTTTGTTTTCTCTCTCGCTACAATAAATACTTTATTTAATTGTTGTAATTTGTTTTGTTAACCAATAGCTTTTAGAGTGAAAATCAATACCATGCGGACCCAGTTACTGGGTAATACGATACCCTTGGTAAGACTTTCGGGCTTTGACGACTCGTAACGACTGTCAAAGAGCTACGAATGACCAACGGCATGGCGTGCTTTCCGAGGCACCGAGGGGTATTTTTGAGGATGGTCACCATTCCACTGACCATCCGGGACAAGCTTAACCTTATCGATCGCCTTGTTCGGCTGTTAATATTTTGCCATAAGCCCCTTGGTGTAACACAGGCTACAACAAGTATTTGTTTTTTATCTAACAGCATAACTATGTGAAAGTCTATTAACTGCTCTCAAATACAATGTTCTTTTTATTCTTTTTATTTTTACAATGCTGACATATTCTCGTCATTAATTGACACTATACAACAATTTTATTTAGGTTCATTTTATTTATGTAGATTATTTTACATATTGTGAATGAGAGAACGTTGTAGGCCTTACTGACTGTAGATTTGTAGACGATTTTCTATTCCTTATTCGTCCAAGTACCTGGTACTTATTGACAGGCCTGCGCTGTCCTCCCATACATTTTATCTCTGTAATTTGAAAATATTGTTGAAGCCAATTATTTTTAAAAGAGTAACCGTGGAGTTTCTTGCCGGCTCTTCTCCATAGGAAACAACAATTTGGAACCGTGCACCTAGCTTCTGACGTTTCATAAGTGCCCATGCAGGTTTATATGAAATAAAAATATTTTGATTTTGATTTGTATGTAAATCTTTCTTCTTTAGTAAACTGAAACACGTGTGCCCTTATTAAACTCTTCAAAAACTCCACAGAAAGACACGAAATATGTTTTTCGCTACCGTTTTCAATTCTGTTCAGACCGTTGTCGTAGGACCGTGGGAAGACAAACATCTGTATCTTTTCACTTTATCTTTTCATCCCTTTTGCTTCATAATAGACGAAGCTAAACAAAATGTTTACGATAAATACGAGTATTTCTTTACCATATTTTGACTGAGTTCAAATTGTGCCTAAGGTTGAAACTCAGATTATGAAACAAAGGCAGATAGACCGCGCGGAACACAAAGAGTGAGGCCTAAAAACTACATTGCTATGACCGATTATGTTTCGCTAGTTGTTAAGCAGACCTACTTCCAGCTTACAAAGCCCAGCCCATCCAAGGGAAATCGTGTGAAGATACTTATGCGTTCAAAGTGAACCGAAGCATGGAGGTCCAGGATACGATTTGTGTTCACTACATTGGTTCCGTAGATCAATATGTACCTAGCTACAGTAGCTACCTATGAAGTACAGTCGGCGGTGGCTTTTGTAGATGATTTCAAGAATTATTTGAGTAATAACTAGCTTAAGGTGTTTTTCAATGCAGATGAACCTCATAAGGGGAACCTAGTCGCTGGCTCGAACTCACTGGTGGGCCTGGCTAAAAAGGACGCTGTCTCACCAGGCTTCGTGTCCGACAGAGGTAGTATCAGTGATGAGTAGTGAGACGTTAGTCTACACTCACAACGTTATTGAGTGAGATGCAGGATCATTTATAGTAAAACAGGCGCGTAAATGTTAAGAAAAGTCATTCGGAAGATCGGGTTTTGTGAAAAAACCACTGCCATCAATGACCAATAAAGTTTATTGAACTTTTCGATAATTGAACTTTGTCGGTATAGACGTGGTTTTGTATATTTTACACTTCTTTTATTACTTAAACACGCCCAAAGTTCGGTTAAATTAGCAAGAAAAACGAATCTTTGTTGTCTCATAACCTTTAAATGACTTTTTATTTTAGTATTTTGTTTCCGTACAGACAATATTAATAATTAGACAAAACCATAACATGTTTAATTTTTGATGTACCTATACGTTGTCAAACAGTGGAGTAAAACCCTCCCGAAGTATTTATGGAAAAAATGTGGACCATAGATTCACCTCAAAATAAATTTTGCGGAGGAAATGGAAATGTTATTACAATATCACTGGTAATTTAATATGATGGATGCAAAATGAATGTGTGTCTGTGTGTGTGTAATGATACGTCTAGAAACTGCAAACCAAATCGACGTTTCTTTCTGCACCATTTAAAATAAATTTTGTTGGATACGTCGGTGATTATTTTAGTTATGTTTTATTAAATGTTTTGAAGTGTATGCTTAATCCATTTCAACTTTAGTTCTAGCCTTGAAGCTCACATCCAATTTTTGCATTTACAATTTTATTTCGATTTGGGTAAAGTTCTTAATAATTCAAAAATGACAACTTGACATGTTGCCAGTTTCGTAAAAAGAACTACATCGCTTCTCTATCCATCCATCGCAACCGGTTAAATTAGCCAGCTAATTGGACGCCTAGGCGGTTCATTGAAGGGTGACCAGTGAAGGGTGGGCGTTTTCGGGGACTGTCAAATATATTTTGACGTTCGAAAAGTGCTGATTCTCAGCCTAATTTGAATAAATGACTTTTGATTTTGATATACATTGTTCGTTCTTTATTAAAAAACTGGCTTGGTGTTTTAAAGCTAATCAAGTAAAAACCAAATAAATGTGCAAAAAATAATAATATGAACTATTTTTTAACCCCCGACGCAAAAACGACGGGGTGTTATAAGTTTGACGTGTCTGTGTGTGTGTGTGTGTGTGTGTGTGTGTGTGTGTCTGTCTGAGGCAACGTAGCTCCCGAACGGATGAACCGATTTTGATTTAGTTTTTTTTGTTTGAAAGGTGTATTAGTCGGGAGTGTTCTTAGACATGTTTCATCAAAATCGGTTCAGCCGTTTGAAGATTATCAGCTCTTTTCTGGTTGAAAAACGGATTTTAGCCTCTGATCAACTCAAAATTTGGGATTCTATTACTTCAATGATATTAGACGAATAAAATAACCTTGAACTGATGCTGGAGCAACACCTGGAATTTCCAGGAAACCCAAGTTATTCACCAACAAACAGCAGAAGTATCGTGTTTGGGCTCATTGAAAAGGTCTCAATGAATAGATTATAGATAAATGGTGATTTAAGGGAGACATTAAGTTTAAAAAGCAAGAAATAAAAATTAAATTAAAAATTTAAAAAACCCCCGACCCAAACAAAAACTCAAAAAAGGAAAAAATAATATTTATAGGCCTTTTAATTTTAACGTAATATTTTGATCAGGGCATTGTCAAGTCGGGGGACGGTCAATGAAAACGCCAAACAGAGGCCTAGCCGTCCCCCGACTTGACAATGCCCTGATCAAAATATTACGTTAAAATTAAAAGGCCTATAAATATTATTTTTTCCTTTTTTGAGTTTTTGTTTGGGTCGGGGGTTTTTTAAATTTTTAATTTAATTTTTTATGCAATTTCGTTAGTTGATCTTGTTTCGGAAAATTTGTGTTTCTCATCAATAGATTGTTTCTTTTTGATAGAATGATCTTGAATAAATCCATAAAAAGTAAGTATATTGAGATTGAAAGGTTTTTCTTTTTGGGTGGGAAATCATCAAATGACTTCTCCTGCTGAGTAGAGCAGAAGGGCGTGTCAGACTTTTACTGACTAAAACCCAACCGTGTTCCCTCAGTAGCCCGTATGCCAGGGGCTGTGGTATCTCTTTCGAACAAACCCGCACCCCTGGCAGGCATCGGCCCTTGCGGACCCCACCGGTGGTTGCTGACATCTTTGACAGCGCGCGTGTGGCACACAACGCGCCGTCCCGTCTACCACTTTTCGGCCGCAGGGGATAGGGAGAGCGGCTGACGCTATACCGATACTCCTCTTCCCTTGCGGCCCCACCGCGTTTGCCATCAAACGGTGGCGGCCCCGTCCAGGCCACGGAAGGGAAGAGCGCTGCTCAGACGCGCCGGCACTCCTCCTCTACCGCAGCCCGTAACCCTCAGCCGCGATGCCTCCCATTCGACATCGCGGCCCACCTCAGTTGCGGTGCACCTCACCGCAACCTACTTTTTGGCCGCTACGTCGTCGGCTTGAAGGCAAAAGCCCTGACGAGCGGCCCCACCTTTGGGTTCCTCTTGGCTTCACCGTGGCCACGGAATCCACGGTTACTGAGCCCCCCCCGCAGCGACAATGCGGGAACCCACTCGGGGGGGGAGATTGAAAGGTTTTTTTTGTTTTTTTTTTTGTTTTTTGGGTGGGAAATCATCAAATAACTTCTCCCGCTCTGAGTGGAGCAGGAGGGCGTGTCAGACTTTTACTGACTAAAACCCACCCGTGTTCTTTCAGTAGCCCTTAAGCCAGGGGCTGTGGTGTCTCTTTCGAACAAACCCGCACCCCTGGCAGGCATCGACCCTTGCGGGTCCCATCACTTTTTGTGCTGACATCTCTTTGAGGCGCGCGTGGAACACAACGCGCCGTCGACTTGGGCTTGGTCCTTACCGGACAGCGAGCTACCCATTACTCGCCGTCCGCAAGCCCATGCCTACGGTGGCCGGAAATCGGCCTGGGATTCCCGACGCCCAGGGCGTCTCCGTATCCTGCGGCGGCTGGGGTCGCTCTCCCTCACGTGCGCCGCCTCCCTCTTCGCGAGCATCGCTGCTTCGCTGAAGGAGGTGACGGCTCCCCATGCCCTCTCGCTCCGTACCATGGCCTGGACCAGGGCCGGACGCGAGAGATCGCCGCCGCCGATCACCTCCACGAGGACACGGCGGTGCTCCGCCCAAGCAGGGCAGACCGCCACCGTGTGCTCCACCGTGTCCTCAGGGCGATCTTCGCAGTGGAAACACCCGGGCGTTTCCTCCCGCCCTATCCGAAACAGGAACCTCCCGAAACAACCGTGTCCGGTGAGGACCTGCGTCAGGCGGAAGGTGAGGACGCCATGCCGCCTCTCAAACCACTCCTCAAAGAGGGGACTTACCGCCGCAATCGTGGCGTGCCCAGAGATTGAAAGGTTTAGGTCTGTTTTATACGTGATGCAAATGATTATGAGAATTATTAGTAGCCAATAAATAAGGTCGAAAATTTGACAGCTCAGAGTACATCGAATATTACGACACCAGTACCCTTACTTAAATATTGTACATAAACGCAAAAGTTTGCGTGTGTTTTTTTTTATTTTTGAATACCACTTTGTCGGCGTGAGTAATGTGAAAAAGAACAGCTTCATAATATTAAGAGTCTCTGAGCTGAGTTGCGGAAAGACGGACGGACGTGAACTGATTTAATAAATAAAATGTTTATTTGTACTAACCTCACCCGATTCGCGCCGGCGTCCCCCAGGGCGCCGTGCTGTCCCCTCTCATATTCACGCTGTTCACTAGCGATATCCCCAAAAGTAGAAAGGCACAGTTGGCACTGTTCGCAGACGACACAGCCATCTACCACTCTGGGCGTAGTCATAAAGCGATAGCCTCCTCCCTCCAAACCGCAGTCAACGTACTTGGCGCGTGGTTTAGGAAATGGCGAATCGAACTAAATCCGGACAAAAGTCAGGCGGTTCTCTTTTCGAAACCGCGAAACAACCCCGACCCCCCCCGGCCCATCTCCATATTCAGCAAGCCGATCCCTTGGGAAAAGCGAGCCAAATATCTTGGAGTGATTCTAGATCAGCACCTCTCCTTCTCTGAGCATATCAAGAAGGCGCGCTCACGCGCCGCCTTCGCTCTCACGAACGCACGTAGCAAATTGTCACTCAAGTGCAAATTGCGGATTTACACGGCGTGCATAAGGCCCATCATGACGTATGCATGTGCAGTCTTTGCACACACGCACCCCCGACACATCCATAGGATGCAGACCCTCCAAAACCGTTTCCTTCGCCAAGCCACAGGCTCCCCATGGTTCGTTCGGAACGAGATCCTCCATAACTATACAAAATGACTTTAAGGGAGTAGGTTTTACGCCCTGGCTGGAGGCTTTTAGAATCCTAAAAACCTTCACAGGAAAGTCCGGTTGAGCAGTCACGGCCTCTCAAGGTCAACTGCGAGATGCCATACACAAAAAAAAAAAAAATTTTACTAATAGAAAAATACTAGCCTTTGCCAGCGGCTTCGCCCGCGCGGAACTTTCATCCCCTATTTAACTCCCTTAGGGGTTGAATTTCGAAAAATCCTTTCTTATTCCTTGTCTACACTATAAAGGGAACCCCTGTGCAAAATTTGAGCTTTCTAGGTCCAAGGGTTTGGGCTGGGCGTTGATGAGTCAGTCAGTCAGTCAGGACTTCTCTTTTTATTTATATAGATACATAAGTACACAAGGATTTAGGAAACATTGCACAATAGAGTCACATGAAAGGGCGAACTGGTGGCTCCTAAACTAGGCGGGAGCCTGTGTTTTATATGGCAAAACTACAAGGGTTCCTAGCTGACTACGAAACCCTAAGAACTGACTCTCAGTAGCATCACTTAAGGTGAATCTAGTCCACATTTTTTCCATACAAGCTTCGGGAGGGTTTTACTCCACTGTTTGACTATTTACATCAAAAATTAAACATGGTATGGTTTTTTTTCATTATTAATATTGTCGGTACGGAAACAGAATACTAAAATAAAAAGCCATTAAAAAGTTATTAGCCAACAAAGGTACGTTTTTCTTGCTAATTTTACCTATCTTTGGGCGTGTTTAAGTAATAAAAGACGTGTAAAATCTCCAAAATCAAATCAATACCAACAAATTTCAACTATCTAAAAATTCAATAAACTTTATGAGTCATTGATTTATTCAGTGGTTTTTTCATAAAACCCGATCTTCCGAAGGACTTTTCTTAATTTTTACGCTTCTGTTTTACTGTAAATGATCCTGTATCTCACTCAATAACGTTGTGCGTGTAGTCTAGCGTCTAATTGCTTATCACTGATAAGACCTCTTCCGGACACGAAGCCTGGTGAGACAGCGTGCTTTTTAGCCAGGCTCACCCGTGAGTTCGAGTTCTAAATACCATTTATTTAAACTAAGATTGTGAGCTGTAAAATAAATATTACACAATAATTATGTAAATACCTATTCGAAAAGCAGACGTAAATAGCGGCAATGCTAGAGCAGATTTCGAAGCAAATCTTACAATAATTCCGATTTCTCAAACGTTATCAGAAGGTATTAAGTAAACGCTTTCAGATTATCTCGCCAATCGGCAGTCGGATCCTTCTTAAACTAAGATGTGCAAATTAGGGAGATGTGGCATCTAATAGCAACAAAGGATTATAATTCATCATCATCATCATCATTTCAGCCAAAAGACGTCCACTGCTGGACATGGTCCTCCCCCAAAAGGAGGGTTTTGCCATAATCGCCACGCTTGGCAGGCGAGTTGGCAATCAAGTAAAGTGGTAAAATGCATAGAGATCCGGGACTTATTGCACAGCTTTGAAGGCTAGCAAGTAACTGGAAACAAGCAGATGAAATAGAGAAAATTGATGCATTTATAAGGAAGTAAAAATATATTATTTGCATAAAATCGTAACTTGACTCTTTAATTGCATTATGAAAGCGTGGGAAAACGTAAATTGATAAATTTTATGAATCTTTAACAAAATTGCGATAAAATGATGTATGCCTATTTATGTAAACACATATATCTTCTACATGTATATACATGTTTTATATTTACAACTATCAGTCCCAATGGACGTAGTTCTATCTAAATTACAATAATTCATACAAAAATCCCATAATAAAATTAAATTAAAAATTTAAAAAACCCCCGACCCAAACCAAAACTCAAAAAAGTAAAAAATAATATTTATAGGCCTTTTAATTTGAACGTAATATTTTGATCAGGGCATTGTCAAGTCGGGGGACGGCTAGGCCTCTGTTTGGCGTTTTCATTGACCGTCCCCCGACTTGACAATGCCCTGATCAAAATATTACGTTCAAATTAAAAGGCCTATAAATATTATTTTTTACTTTTTTGAGTTTTTGTTTGCGTCGGGGGTTTTTTAAATTTTAAATTTAATTTTTTATCCTCAACTCTTACGACGTTTTTTTTTTTCTTATGACGTCAGAAAATAAATCATATAATGCTTTTGTTGTTAACTGTACGAACGAAACAGGCTTCAAAGATGGCTTTGTATGGATTTCGGATCGAAGTTAATCGCTGAGAACGGATGGCGTAAAGATATGAATTTCGTTTTAATTTTCAGATTATATTTAGGCTATTTTCATCGTTGCGCCTAAGAAATGATTTCTCTTCACTCTCTGATGTTACAGACGTTGAAAGTAATTTTCTTTTTATGACGTGAAGTTCACTTATTCCGTATTCGGGTTTATCACAGTGGTTTTATTGTGTTTCATCTTTTGGTTTGTATTTTTATACCTAATAAAAATGTTAAATTCATTCATTCTTTTAGACATTGAAGACAGCACTTTTGTTAGTATTGCACGATTTCTTACCAGAAGGCCAATTCTCGTAATTAAAAACGTTCAAAATCTAGTAGCAGTCTCATCTCAGTTACAATCAAATGTCAAAAATGTATGAAAAATCGAGGTATTTTTGACAGATTGACACTGAGATCAGACTGTGAACGTTCTTAAAATTACGAGAACTGCCCCTCAGATGTCTGAATATCAAGATAAGTGTCAAAATATCTTCGTTTAAAATTGTTTATTTATGACATTGTGACATAAACATACGAAGACATTTACAATTACCTATGATACAATTATCACTCGTTTAGGGGCCAGAGGATTCAAATTTGTGTACAGGTATATATACCTTTATGTCCATAAAACTTATTGTGATGTATTGTAATTTTAAACTTTCACCTTCTTACTAATAAACATGGAATAAAGTTATACCAGGAATAACAAAAGAATAACCATACATTTTCATAGGTTTAGACTTGGAATAACTTTATTTTGTGTTTATTAGTACATTTTTTTTGTCATATTGTCGTGTCTGCCTCGTTACCTAATGTTTAAGATTAAAAACAGTAAATTAAGTTAGTCAGTAAGGGAAGTTCCTCATTTTTGCAGATGGCTTGTACAAGTATAAAATTTGCCAAGTGCGTGTCGGACTCGTGTGCGGCGGGTTTCATACCACCGTCTACTATTTAGCACTATATATTTTATCACGCGCTTCTTGTATGTATATGTACCTATATTAACTTTAGTTAATTTTATTACTTATTTTTAAAGCGGCAACAGAAATACATACTCTGTGAACACTACAAATGTCTACCTATTACGATTCATGAGATACAACCTGCTGACGGACAGACAGCGGAAGCATAGTAATAGGGTTCCGTTGGTACCGTTTGGGTACGGAACGTACGGAACCCTAAAAATACATAACAATATTTAGTATCCCCGCAAAACGGTGTCACCAGTCCGCCGTCCTTTAACTAGACAGGCGTTAAGCCCTAAAAGTTGTTTCCGAGAAAATGGCAAAAAACGCGCGAATCGTTATTTCTTAGTAAAAACTTTTTTCAAAAAAATAACAACCGACTTCTCTTCTTTTTTTGGAAGTCGGTTGTAATTTTTTTGAAAAAAGTTTTTACTTTTCACTTTTTAGTTACCTACCCCACACCAATTCGAAATTTCATCATCCTTGGGGTCAAAAAAATGCATATTTATGCGATAGCAGCATTCGCGGTTGATTTGCTGTAATGTTTTGAAGAGTTCCGTTGTCTGTCTCCGAAACGCATCATCAGATCTATATAAAATTTATATAGGACCATTTCGGAATAAACCCCTTTCGAACAAAAAAATAATTTTGAAAATCCGTTTATATACGACGGAGTTATGCCCGAACATACATAAAAAAAATAAAAAAAATAAACATGTCGAATTGATAACCTCCTTCTTTTTGAAGTCGGTTAAAAACTGTGACACTTACGTTACTGATTATAGAAAACATCAATTTATATTTCTTTCTGTTTATCCTAAAGAATCCTTTCCAGTAAACGGCCTACAAACTCTTATATCTTGGAAACTATTTGAATTGTAAAAATGTTTGTTAGACAGAAAGATAGAGAATTGTGAACTCTCTTAGATTCTGTTGTGAGGGTTTACTGCTTTCTAGTTTAAGCACGGCAGAATTATACTTCATGTTGCTATATTATAATACTTATGCTACTCAATAGGTATGTTGTCTCAATTTCATAACCTGTGCTTACTGTATTACTGAACATTAAATATTTTCAATTTCTATTACTATTGTTTCCCTTCCACCGACGGGTTCCCAGATAACGGTGGGAGGGGTTTACATCGGCGTCGAGTCGACGATGAAGTACCTAGGACTCGTCCTCGACAACCGGTGGAACTTCGCGGAGCATTTCCGCCGTTTGGCTCCCAGACTGGAGGGGGCCGGGGCTGCCTTGAAGCGGCTCAATCTAGGGGGGCCAAACGCCTCCTGCCGGAGGCTCTACGCGGGGATCGTGCGGTCCATGGCCCTATACGGGGTGCCGGTGAGGGCGCCTACATTGAGGCGCCCACCAGCTCACCGGTTGAGGGCGTCCCATAGGGTCATGGCCATCAGGATGATCCGAGGATATCGCACGATCTCCGGCGAGGCGGCGGGCCTCCTTTCCGGATTACCGCCATGGGATCTGGAGGCAAAGGTCCTCGCGCAAATGTGGCAATGGCGCGAGGACGCCAAATGCCGGGGTGTAACTCCGCTGCCGCGGGAAATCGCGGAACAGCGGACAGAGCTCCGGCGGGACATGGAGAGTGCGATTGTCGCAACCCAGTGCCTGGCACGCCACGATTGCGGCGGTAAGTCTCCTCTTTGAGGAGTGGTTTGAGAGGCGGCATGGCGTCCTCACCTTCCGCCTGACGCAGGTCCTCACCGGACACGGTTGTTTCGGGAGGTTCCTGTTTCGGATAGGGCGGGAGGAAACGCTCGGGTGTTTCCACTGCAAAGATCGCCCTGAGGACACGGTGGAGCACACGGTGGCGGTCTGCCCGGCTTGGGCGGAGCACCACCGTGTCCTCGTGGAGGCGATCGGCGGTGGCGATCTCTCGCGTCCGGCCCTGGTCCAGGTCATGGTACGGAGCGAGAGTTCATGGGTAGCCGTCACCTCCTTCAGCGAAGCAGTAATGCTCGCAAAGAGGGAGGCGGCGCACGTGAGGGAGAGGCAGTTTATGCGCCCTCGCGACCCTAGCCGCCGCAGGATACGGAGACGCCCTGGGCGTCGGGAATCCCAGGCCGGTTTCCGGCCACCGTAGGCATGAGCTTGCGGACGGCGAGTAATGGGTAGCACGCTGTCCGATAAGGACCAAGCCCAAGTCGACGGCGCGTTGTGTTCCAAAGAGATGTCAGCACAAACCGAAGGGGCCCGCAAGGGCCGATGCCTGCCAGCGGTGCGGGTTTGCTCGAAAGAGATACACAGCCCCTGGCATACGGGCTACTGAGGGAACACGGTTGGGTTTTAGTCAGTAAAAGTCTGACACGCCCTCCTGCTCCACCCAGAGCGGGAGAAGTTATTTGATGATTTCGCACCCCAAAAAAAAAACGGTCCTGAGGTTGCGTATATTTACAAGTAGGTATCATTCAATTCAATTGTAAAAAATCGGCAAAAGTTACTTACGAATAAAAGGATTTTAAGCAATGACAGAAAGAAAGAAAGAAAGAAAGAAAAATAGTTTTATTTGTCACAGAAACACGTGCATATAAAAGATGACAACATTAAAAATAAAGAAAAAAACATGATAACAAACACAGATAAGTATACATAGGCATAAAGAACACAAATAGTCGGCAGCTGCACGCCATGACTGTGACAAGAAGGCTTCCACTCAGCATTATGCTGTACTATGGGATCCACAGCACAGCGCTGATTTTCAGTGGTCACCCGAAAACAACGTACGAAAATCAAGCCAGGTTGACAGGGTGACAGGGCATTACCCGTTCGGTACCATGATAACTATTAGAAATACAGCACTAGAAAAGCGCTTTAAAATACTACGTAACCATTAGAGCATAAAGGTGGCCGCAGATGCGATACAGTGAATTTTATTCGCTACATTAGTCTTGTTGCAATATATCAGAGGTGCATACAACTTGGATGTTACTAGAGATGCGTGTTGGTTGGCCGAAATTGGAAAATATTTTGGAGGACGATTTTTTTGGTAGATTTCATACATACACAAAGAGACGGATAACTCAACTCGTGTTTCTTTCAGCCATCTATTTTTCAAAAAAAAAAAAATTAAGCCATGGATTAGGACTTTCTTTCAAAATCTTTAGGATTATGATTGAAAGTGTGGTACGTAATTTTAAGGACACCTTCACATCAAACATAACATCATGCATATATCTATAGTACACCCACATTTCGCCAGTTGTGTTTACGTCTCTTGTCATAAAGGGTGACCCTATTGCCATCAACCGGGCATAAACCCAGACTATGGGCTGCTATTGAGAAATTCCAGAAAACTCAATATCACTTTGACCGATCTGGGAATCAATCCACAGCACCACGAGCCACTAATAGTTTAACTAACTATAAAAAAAAAATACATGTTTGGAAATAACTATTATTTCGTTTGTGTTGTTTAAATTATGATATTTAAATATTGAAATAATGTTTTTAAATTACCGGATTTTCAAAAGAACAATAACCTTGTACAACTATTTACCTTACATCGGAAATTGTATTGATGTGATGAAACAGACAGCATAATTCATTTTTGGAAGCGGTAATTCGGCCTCGTCCTTAAATTCGTCTCAGCTACAGCGGATGCCAATTTTGTGGTACATCTCTAGTTACCGCCTTTTGTCCGCAAACACATCCAACCGGTACCATCGACTGGATAATGTGTTTCAATTTATAATAAAATAGTTCATATTTAAAGGTTTTAACTGCTTTTGAGAGCACTCAATGTTGTATTTGGTGCAAGCTGTGTCCGAAAGCTCCAGGGAAAGATTTTGATTTTGGATAAGTATAGTTACGTTTTCAGGTTAAAACTACAGAACGAAACGACTTATTACAGAAGGAGGTCTTATTTCAATTCAAGTCCAAACTTTCGAGCTAGTGTTATTGTATTGAGAACTTTATTTCAAGCAAAGTAAAGTTTGTAATACAAGAACATCATAATCTTTTCAATTCTGAGCTCCAATGACTCTCTACGAGCATGGAGTTTTTTCATCCTTTGGTTACAAATTCGAGCGCCACCCTTATTTTTATTTTTTGTAATTTCGCTACAATATTGTTAAGCGGTGCGCAGAATACACCTTCTTTCCATCATCATCATCATCAACAGCCTATAACGTTCCCACTGCTGGGACACAGGCCTCCTCTCTGTGAGAGGGATTGGGCCGTAATCTACCACGCGGGCCCAGTGCGGGTTGGTAGATGTCACATGTCTTCGAATTTTTGGTTCTAGGACATGCCGGTTTCCTCACGATGTTTTCCTTCACTGTTTTGAGAGCAGTGGTAATGAAATAATTTACACTAAGTAAAGCGCCTGGCTGGGTTCGAACTCACGACCTCACGACTCGTAAGTCGCGGCCGTTACCACTTGGCCACCACTGCTCTCCTCCTTTCCAACTTGCAGCGATATATTAGCAAATAGTCTCTGAGGTACAATGGCTGTGTACATCTGGACGGACGGGCAGACGGGTTGACATTACGAAATTATAAATGTTCCGTTCTTCCACTTGATTCCGGTTCCCTAAAAATGGTTCGATGGTTAATACCGGCGTATGAAAATCGATCGTGTTTTGTAATAAGACGGATTTGGTTTTATTAAGTTAGACCTCGACAACGCAAAAGAAAAAATAATTCACAGTAAATGCGTAATTAAACATACGTCTCTCTTTCTGGAATTATAACGTAGAAAGTCTCAGTTTTTTTCGAAAGAATTTTGTATTTTGTAGTTTTCTTATATGGTCAATATTTTGCTGGACATGATATTTATCATCGACGATATTAATTACTACACAAACATTTAATTTTCACACAACAGCACATATTTTAATAATAAGTTTTAAACAAAAATTTAAAAAAAGAATACTTGCACCAATGAAAGCCAAGACTTTTAAAATAAATTCTCGTATTTCTGAAGTATACTTCGCTAAGTTTAAATTAAAATACTGGAAAAAGTTTTTGAAATGAAAGAAACTTGCCTTTTTAAAATACTCTCCTTGCTAATTGTGAGATTTCTGATGGTTCTAATTAACTTCTTAGAACGATGTTTGATATAAACTAATTTAGTATAGGTACAGGGTTATTGGAAAAACACCAACAACCTCTTAAAAGGTAATTGTACTCATAATTATAAACAACTTTAACTCTCTTTTTTTCTTATTATATCTTATCTTTCGCGATTTCAGGGACCAAACCTGAAATCGCGCAAGCTTGTCCCTACATTTTGATAGTTATACGAACATAAATGTAAGCAGTAATGTAATGTAACAGCTGATTTTTTTTCACGATGCCACGGCGTCACGACGTGCAAGTTAGAAACGGGAACATGCCTAAGTCAAAGCACGAATTAAGTTACGGTTATACTCAGATTATAAAAAATAAGGCAGAACACCAAGAGTGAAGTCAAAAACCCAAATAATAAAGCATCGCATTCTAATTATAATGCGAGGCTTTAGTATTTGTTTTTTTGACTCTTGGATGTTCCGTGCAATCTTGACTTTGTTTTGTCATCTAAACAAAAAAAAAAAAAAAACAAATACTAAAGCGTCGCATTGTATGTTACATAAAATGCGACGCTTTAGTATTTGGTTTTAAAGCATCACCCTTGGTGTTGCGCGCGGTCTATCTGCCTTTGTTTTATAATCTGAGTATAACCGTAACTTAAATCGTGCTTTGACTTAGGCACGTTCCCGTTTCTAACTTGCACGTCTTGTAGTTGGACAGTTGTGCGACACTGACAGAAACTAAGACTATTCGAGATTATTATAAACCACTGCATAGCAGTGAAGGACATGAAGGCTTGGTGTGAATCTGAGATCATGGCTGAATATAGCGAGTATACGGTGATCAAATTAAAGATACTTGTGCAGGAAAAAGCGGTATACCTACACCTAGCTTCTGACGTTTCATAAGTGCCCATGCAGGTTTATATGAAATAAAATATTTAGATTTTGATTTTGAAATGGTGAGATCTGGATTTCAAATCTACATGCAGGAAGTCATGCTACATATTCAGTTCGAGTTGAACTGTTTAAGAAAATCTTAACTATTCAACAACTACTACTTTTATCTCGTTAGTATACGTACAGGATAAGTTTTTATCCAGTGCGCAAATTTTAACCATGAATTCAGCATATCATTCTAGACCCCCTAGCGCAGAAATTTTTCGCCGGTTATACAAAAAAAAAACAGCTGTTTCATAGAAAAGTGCAATACCTACGCGGTCAAAATGTATGGAACAGCAGATTTTTTTTTGTATAACCGGCGAAAAATTTCTGCGCTAGGGGTTCTAGAATGATATGCTGTATTCATGGTTAATATTTGCGAACTGGATAAAAACATATCCTGTATAATTCCGTGATAAAAATCTTATGTCCTAGTGTTAGTAACTACTAACGACATAAAAAGTACCGTAGTATACCACGGGAACGTAGGCGTTCTCGTGGTATAATTTCCGACCTCCACGCGTTCGAAACTAGGGGCAAAAGGTCTTTTATAAATAGCCACAAGTGGGTTAAGTTCTCCTAAAATATCCGTTAAACCTGCTCCAAAATAACACTCGTTAAACAAGCAATGTGTTATTGTATGTGAGTAAATAACAAACGTAAATAGTGTTCCCGTTCGGAAGCTGCACATTGTAACCGTTGCTCTTAATATTTCGTCATGTAAAATACGCGGCGAATTTGTTGCTGGTACAGATAAGCGCGCCTTTTCCTGTGTGTGCCATCGCTGCCGGCGGAAATGCAGAATAGTCTGTGAAAATAGATACTACATAAAAGCTTAAAAAAAAAACAACCGACTTCCGCAAAAACACTACAAAGTGAAAAATAATTTTAATTGCGGAAGTCGGTGACTGGATTTGTATTTTAATTTTTTGTAACCACCTTCCGAAATTAAAGTTATTGCTCACTTGGTTCTGATTGTCGAGATACCTGAGGGGCAATTCTGGTAATTTTAAGAACGTTCACAGTCTGATCTCAGTGTCAATCTGTCAAAAATTCCTAAACATTTTTGTAAATTTTTTGAAATTCGATTGTCGCCGAGATGACACTGCGAACGTTTTTAATTACGAGAATTGGCCTTCTGTTGTTACGGTGGTGTAGTCTAGAATTTCAGAAATGTCAAGATTGTTTCCTTGAGTCAATATCTAATTTATTCTGCTCTGGTGTGACTTGGTATAGTCAAAGCATAAGTTAGCAAAAAGATCGATCGCTTTTCTAGTTTTTTTTTTTCTGAAAACACTGATTTTATCATTAACTAGCTTTTGCCAGCGGCTTCGCCCGCGTGGAACTTTCATCCCCTGTTTAACTCCCTTAGGGGTTGAAGTTAAAAAAATCCTTCCTTTTTCCTTGTCTACATTGTAAAAGGAACCTCTGTGCAAAATTTCAGCTTTCTAGGTCCACGGGTTTGGGCTGGGCGTTGATGAGTCAGTCAGTCAGTCAATCAGGACTTTTCTTTTTATTTACTCAGATAGATTTAATGTTTGTAGGCCTTTTCTTAAAATTTTATTTATCTTTGTCTTTGTCTTTTACCAACTTCTGTCATTTTATTTATACAAAACTGCTACATAAACTTCGCAATATCTCTCCTTGCCTACTCTGTGCACGTATACATTGTACGACTGTATATCCAGCGTGATATATGTCGCATAAAACGCTCCGCGCTGATTATAACGCTATTCGCTTTAAGAACATGTTGTGACATGACACTTTTGCTTTACTTTTGCAGGCATCATCCTGATATAATACTTTGATCCATCCAGTTAACTTTGATCCAAAGAATATGCAAAAGCAAGTCTCTTTATCGAAGTTGGTATCTAAAAAACAACAGAAGGAATATTTGAAACGTTCCTTATTTCATGAGTAAACCAAACTCGCTTTATAATACAATATTAAAAAAAAACTTTTTAATAAAAAAATTAAACCGCCGAAAAACCGAAAAATAAAAAATAATAAACTAGCTTTGTCCAACCCCAATAAATAAGTTCGGAAGGCGGTGACATATAATCAAATACATATCCAAAGTCACCGACTACCCTTTCCAATAAAAAAAGAGTTATCAAAATCGGACTACTCTGGAAAAAGTTATGCGTGGTCATACATTAAAAAAAAAAAAAAAATATACGCGTCGAATTGAGTAACCTCCTCCGTTTTTTCGTCGGTTCGAAAAAATAAGTTTTGCCGTATGGACTAAAATATAATTATGTCTGTATATTTATTTTATTTCGCAAAGTATTCTTGGTTAAAAAAAAGAAATAAAATGGAATTTAAGTAAATCCACACACACAAAACTTATACAGGCTATTTTAAAAACAAACCAGTCATTTTTCAAAAGCGGATAAACTTATGAATCCCAACGCAACTTTTAGTGTTGCCTGGTAAAAAATTCTAAATTCCAAACCTCCATACAAAGTTGCCGCGTTTTTTCACAGTGCAACACCGCTTAGGGAGTAAGCGAGGCGAATGCTTGCTTATTAGAGCATTCATCCACACTCTAGCGTAGTCTCACAGCCTTTCGGTGTCCCTTTTAAAACTCATTTGAATATGATTTTAAGCGAAGATTCTTTTGCAAAGTTTCGAATTTGTTTTTTTTTTTGCATTTGTACAAGTTCTTTGTGAAAGGGTTGGACAGAAAATTTTACGCTTAGAATATCGATTTACGTATCCAAGTTGTTTTACTCCGTTTTGTGACGTTATAATTTGTTTCTAAGGCCTGTATTTTTTTGAGTAGCCACTATCAATCAGGATACTTGAGAGGGTTACATCACAAAGGGAGAAATGAAAGTTTAGGCTGATTTACTCTTAAATGTAGAGACCTTGTCTGACAATGACGACAACGAAGACAATGTTATTGACCCTAATGGAATATTTATCAAAAAAACGTTTCCAAAAAACCACGTAAAATGAGCTTGCCAAACCAAATAACTGTAACAATGGTTACGAAACATAAAACCAAAATCCTCGGTCGTTTCACAACGAAACAATCAGGGTCACAATTAGTGGGCCCAATCATTCGACCCGAAAACGTCAATCTTGTGAGAATTACACGCCAGCAGCAGACGGCTCGTTACTAGTTACATTATAGGACCCGGGGGATACTAACTATTTGTGTAGACCTATGTAGTCAAAGTAAGGGTAAAGTTGACCAACCACTGCTACATAGGATGTGCACGGAGAGATTTGCCACGTTAGTTGCGCGGCTCATTTGATTGTCAGACACGGATTAATGGGTAGCGTGACAGTGGGTCGAAGTGGATGATCCCGCTTACATTTTCACACAAAGCAAAGCTAAGTCTACGTGCGCAGCTTAGCCGTGGGTTACTGTGGAACAGTCTTAAATGTCGTAGAGCGAAGCATTTAAGCCAGCTTCTCATTAGTATTAAGCGACGAAGATGCGGTTTGCGATGCTAATCATGACCCTTTACAGAACATAAAATGATCATGTATTATGTTTGGCAGATAGGTCGTTCTGGCGCCCAACTGGGCCAAAAAGATACGACACAAAATACTACGTTAAGCGCCAAAAAACCCCTTTGTTAACAAAGGTGTATTTTTTTTAAGTGTTAGAGTATAAAAGTGACAGCGTTAAATGAAGAGTAAACAACCTTATGCTTTGAATAATTATGCAACTATTTTGGACAAAATCAACCCAAGGTTGTCCTTCACCTTTCTGTCTCCAAAATGTGAGAACCAGTCGAGTTACAATACAGTTGTAACAACAAGACCGCTGGGAAATGATCGCTTGTACCCACTATAGCTTGGTTCAGACTTCAGTAATAATATCTTGGTGAACAAAGCTTAGCGGTAACAAGACAGATACAACTACTGAAGTTGTAACACTTGACAGAACATTTAAGTGCCAATCATGATGTTTGGCAGAAATAAAGTTTGTTATAAGGCCCAGTTGGGCGCCACAAAAAAAAAAAGTATTGTATGCGACGATTTGATTTGATACATAGATAACCTAAACTATATATTTACAAGATTTTATATTAGAACTTAATTTTATTTTATTATATTATATTTAATTTTATTTTAGATTATTATTTTGGCGCCCAACTGGGCCTACTCAAATAAACATAGACCCCTGTTGGGCGTCAAGATTATATCAGTTTTTTTTTAAGCACTGGTCATAATATCTGAGGCTGCTTCAAATGTCAAAATATAAACTCCACGAGTAACGATACTTAAGTGAGTACGGGTTGACTGTCGCACCGTGGGCAAGAAAAGTCGCTTTAGTGTTTCATTTAGCTTTCATTGCCTTGTTTTAGTGTGTTTTATTGTAGATTTTAGCTTAGTATAACACACACACGAAAACCTTTAATGGTTTCTAAGTGCATCGGGAAAAAAAGAAACACGTGTGATAGAGAAGTTTGAATATACGAAGAAATGTCTATTACCACCACAATAGATTCACCATTAGAACCGATACAGAAATCAAATAGATTTTCCCAAAACAGGATGAAGTTAAACAGGCCATCTGCCCGTCACGTTGGCGTCACGTCCCCGAAACACAAACACTTTAAAAATACTATCGTTGTATCGCAAACTAGGAAATTGAATATCGAGTCCCACAGTCACGTTCGAGATATTTTGGGGGACCATGAGTTTGAAGGAAGTAGGACTTTTAACGATCTTTGCGTTTATAAGTTAAAATACAGTTTATAATATTATTATTTGCGTATATTATAATTTAGACATGTAACATGTAGTGTAAGTGATTCAGATTATAAATAGAATAATAACGTAATAAAATAAACGAGGTGTAATAGAATAAACGCAAGACCTGAAAGTGCCTTGTTCTTAATTTACTACTGAATCAATTTCAGTAACTTTTAATGCTTTTTTGTTGTTTAAATTATGCATTTTGCTATACCTACTGCCGATAGCGCCAAAGAAAATTGACTCTTATTTCAAGTCAATTTTAAATGCATAGAGTAATGTTGGGATCAACCCAATTTTCTTACCTAACAGTTAGGTTTATAAATAGGTTTTGGCCATTGTATTATACTTTTAACTTAATTATGCATTGTTATATGCTTTTAACCTAATTGGGGTGTATAAGCGTGTGTCTTGCGTTAATAAATACGTTACATGTTGTACATTTGGTTTAAAACATGATACGTTCGTGTTTTATTAATAGAGTTACAATCTTACATGTTTTGCTTGTGGTACTTATTGAAATGCATTTTTTATAGACATCGACAATGGTTTTTGTATCTTTGATTGATATGTAAGTAATTCTAATGAAGTAAAAAAAGGCAGCATTCTTTTAAGTTAATAATTTTAATAAAATTAATTTTATTGGCAAGTTTACATAATTAGCCTGTAATGCTCCCAGTTCTGGGACACAGATCTCCTCTAAGGCAGAAGGAGTTGGATGTAATCCACCACACGGGTGGGTGTGGGTTAGTAGATGTCAAATGTCCTCGGATTTTCTGATATGCCGGTTTCCTTACGATGTTTTCCTTCAACGTTTTGTGAGCAGTGGTCTTAAAATAATTGATACTAAGTAAAGCGCCTGACTTTGTTCAAACCTACGACCTACTAGTCGTAAGGTGCGGCCGTTACCACTTAGCTACTTAGTTACTACTGCTCCACTGTCCCACCACGGGGCCCTAATTCTGGGCCAGAATTCACTATGGCCACTTTATGATTCCTTACTCGTAACAATCACACACTATATTGACGTAGTTTGAACGTAATAAGATTCCGCGAGGAATCATTATAACCACACAGAATTGGGGCCCTGTATGGTTATAACAATTCCACGCGGAATCTTACTGCGTTCAACCTACGTCAATATCATGTTTTTTAGAAACCACTGTAACGGTAAGGAATCCAAATGTAATGTATGTCGATATTATTAATACAATTTTAGCAGATTTCGTGTGTGATTGACGTGGTTACGAGTAAGGAGTCGTTAAGTGCTCAAAGTGAATTCAGGTCCAGGTCAGTTACAAGTTAGATAGAAAAGTATTTTGGC
Organism: Polymixis flavicincta; assembly: GCA_949987655.1. Lineage (NCBI taxonomy): Eukaryota > Metazoa > Arthropoda > Insecta > Lepidoptera > Noctuidae > Polymixis > Polymixis flavicincta. The sequence continues at coordinate 6,097,659 of OX465195.1, read as the reverse complement.
TTTTTTATTTAAATAAAAAAAGGGAAAACAGCAAATGCGTCAACATTTTTATTCCAATATCTGTTTATTTAATTTTCTTGAAACGGAATAGAATATTCATATAATTTTCTCCAATATTTTTTGGTCTCCTCCACACATTTCTGATAGAAAATGTTGATACATTTTGTATTGGGACCCGACGAAAAAGACCTTCAAATATTTTGTGCTGTCGCGGCTTTTCAGTTTAGGTTCCTGTATTCTTTCTTGTAGTACCTGTACTTATCTTGTTCTTACATTCTCAACTAAATCTTGTGGCCTAATTACGTAGTATGTAATTAGGAAGTAAATGGCTTTCTTAATTAAAGCGTCAAATTAATTACCTAACAGTGTCCTCAAGTTAAACATAGGAGATAGTAAGCTACAGATCAGAACGTTGATCTTAAAACACAATATCACGTCGGTTTCTTCTGAAGGTTCGGCAGAGATGTACTTACATAGGGGTGTATTATGCCAAATCGAATCCCAAATAATCGAATGCCAACTGATCGAACACTATAAATCGAACGTCTAAATACTCGAATGTTCATAATATCTAATGGTGGATAAACCGAATATTCACCACACCGTGAAATTTCAATGTTTGTTTTCCCGCGGCAGAACAACTTGCCATAAGGAGTACTTCCGCAGCATAGAGTAAAAGTAAAAAAAAAAAAATTGATGTTTTTATATAAAAAAATATTCATAAACTCGAAAACGTGAGAATCAATAGTAACACTAGCGGTAACTAGTAGGTATACTACTCGAATCGCATGCAACGCCGCAATGACAATGGAAACAGAGATCCATAAATGTTCAAAGTAAAATATACTCTCGCACGTGGTGATTATTCACAATTATTGTTAATCTGCCATATTTTGTTTTTAATATTTTATTTGTTTATAAAACGATTGTATTAGGTCTTTACCTATGAAATTGCCGTTCTGCAGTACTGGCCATTTCAAATCAAAATAATTTTTGTTTGGCTAAGAATTCTAATTTCAAATTAATTTTATTTTAAAAACATGTTTTTTTTTTTCTAAAAGTAGTCATTTCTTTATTGATTAGTGTTACATTTTCATCGCATTTCAATCTTTTTCGTCAGCATGGATACGTTAAAAATTCGAGTAATTATGGAATATGAGTACCGTCGTGGCAGCAACGCGGCACAAGCGGCACGCAACATCAACGACGTTTACGGAGCTAACACTACAAACCAACGCACCACCTGTTATTGGTTTGCTCGCTTCCGTTCTGGAAATTTCGACCTGAAAAATGAACCTCGCGGTCGTCCGAAGACTTTGGTCGACAATGACGAATTAAAGGCGATTGTGGAAGCTGATGATACACAATCTACGGCTGAATTAGCAGCAGCTTTCGACGTTAGCGTCAAAACAATATTGGTCCATTTGCGTCAAATTGGCAAGGTAAAAAAGCTTGACAAATGGGTGCCCCACGAACTCAATGATCGCCAGCGCGAAGTACGCGTCGAGACGTGCCTTGCACTGCTCAACAGACACACAAATGAAGGAATTTTGAACCGCATTGTTACCTGCGATGAAAAATGGATTCTGTTTGATAACCGTAAGCGCTCAGCAAGTTGGTTGGATCCTGGTTCAGCACCTAAACAATGCCCTAAACGAAAACTTGCCCCTAGAAAAGTGATGGTCACTGTTTGGTGGTCTAGCGCCGGTGTGATTCATCACAGCTTCTTACCAAACGGGGTGAGCATTACTGCAGATGTGTACTGTGAAGAACTGAACACAATGATGGAGAAGCTGGCGCATCTCCAACCAGCATTGGTCAATCGCTCGTCTCCGCTGCTCCTGCACGACAACGCGCGACCTCATACTGCACAGCAGACGGTCTCCAAGTTGCAAGAACTGGGGTTGGAAGCTCTCCGTCATCCGCCCTACTCACCAGATCTTGCGCCTACAGACTACTACTTTTTCCAGAATTTGGATAACTTCTTGGCGGGAAAAAAATTTAATACCCGAGAGGCAGTACAAAATGCCTTTGAAGAATTTGTTGCCTCCCGTCCAGCTGATTTCTTTAAGAAGGGCATCAATAAACTGCCACTGCGATGGCAAAGATGCATTGATTGCATGGGTGATTACTTCGATTAATACAAATAAAAAAGTCATGAAAAAAATTCGTTTAAATTTTTTCATACAAAACGGCAATTTCATAGGTAAAGACCTATTATTACCAAGACAAAACCATTTCGCTGAGGGAAAACAACCATTAAAATTTCTCGGGTGTACAAAATATCGAATGTTTGTTTGATCGAGCGTTCAATGCATCGCATATTCATTCTATCGAAATATCAATGTACTTTTTTATAGTACATACATTTTGCCAGTTATGTTCAAGTCTCATGTAGGTAATAGGGGACAAGCCAATTGCCATCTGCCGGGTTCAAATCCTGGCTGCTACTCAGAAGTTACTGATATAATATATACCCTTTGTTTTGCCCAACCTGAGAATCAAACCCTGATGCGCAGTAATAGCATTTGCGAGAAGGATACCAGAAACTGAAAGTTTTATTGTGGAACGCAGAGAACATTGGTTTTAAAATTTCTAAAAGGAAAATCCCAAATTAAACCAGTTTCACACAAACCCTACAAATACTGAAAATTGGTTGTTCTGCGCAACGAGTCGACATAACCGCTTGTGTGGTTTAAAAGTCAAAATATTGGGACTTACGCCACACTTTGAGATTCGATCATGTTGGCCGTGCCTCTGAATATAAAAGAACTTAATGAGCTTTTGGCCGTGATGCCTTTTAACCAACATCTTTTAAACTGGTTTTCTTGAGAAAATTGCATTGAAGAAAACGGGTTAAAGAAAATCCATCGGCGACGCTTCACCTTTGCAATCAAGTGAATTGTCAAGTTGCTTGCATATGGAATGCTATTGAAACACGGGTACAGCAGCTAGTACACATTGTTAAAGCCAATTATTTTTAAAAGAGTTACCGTGGAGTTTCTTGCCGGCTCTTCTCCATAGGAAACAACAATTTGGAACCGTGCACCTAGCTTCTGACGTTTCATAAGTGCCTTTGCAGGTTTATGTGAAATAAAATAATTTGATTTGATTGGAGTAGGTAGGTGAACAATCATAATGCAGAATAATATTCTTGTAGTTTTTATTCATCTTTTCTTTCATAATGAATAAGAATACCTTATTCTGAACGAAAAGCCTATAAAATGCGAGATTTGCTTAACCTGGAAATGTTATAGCTTGCTAGCTGCTATGTCGTTTTGTGTTCAAAAATAACTGCTGGGCAAAGACTTTTACTTTTGGCGTGCAATATCGTTTACGGTAGCGTTGTACGGTGCGCATAAAAACATTGTGTTAATAGACTAATACAACGGTATATGGGTCTACTCTGTAAGTCTGTCAATAAAGTAGTAAATCCGTCAAAACAAGTGTAGTTTAGAGTAGGGACAACTGTCAAATTGTGTTGTCATTCATTCTTAGTCCCGGAAGTAATCTCGAACTTCGGACTTTGTGCTTAGGGAGTACCTAGACTTTAGGAGTCTATAGTATATAAGTTATCTAACTTGTCTTACCACATTTCACCATAAAGAAAGAAAGAAAAGAAAAATTATTTAATAATTAATATATCACAAACTTACAATACAATACGATTAACACATAAAAAAGAAAAACTAAAACACCACTGTGCTACACTACATAATAAAATTAAAATAACATTTTCAACACACTTGCTCATAAAATGGCTCTAATTTCACTACAGTTAGGCACATAATGACACCTATTATCAAACTGTGACTTTTTCATTACTATTATTCACTAGTGAGTTATAGAATTGGTTGAGTTGCTTTGTTCTTAGTGAGTTATAGGTTGTTTTTTGTTTGAGTTGCTTTGTTCTTAAAAACGATCATGATGATGATGATGGATGATGCTGGATGATGATGGATGATGCTGGATGATGATGGATGATGATGATGGATGATGATGGATGACGATGGATGATGATGAATGATGATGATGGATGATGCTGGATGATGATGGGTGATGATGGATGATGATAGATGATGATGGATGACGATGGATGATGATGGATGACGATGGATGATGATGGATGATGATGAATGATGATGATGGATGATGATGGGTGATGATGAGTGATGATGGATGATGATAGATGATGATGGATGACGATGGATGATGATGGATGATGATGGATGACGATGGATGATGATGGATGATGATGGATGATGATGATGGATGATGATGGATGATGATGGATGATGATGGTGATGATGATTTAGTATTATTTTCTTCGCAAGTGTGTTGAAAAACGTCGTATGATACACGTGTGTATTGATGATTATCGTCCTCGGCTCTCTTAAGACCCTCGCCTGACGGCTCGGGTCTCAATGGCGCCTCAGCGATAATCACCAACGTTACACACTTGTACCATAATGTACTATTAAACAACAAAAAAAAGTAAAATAAAAAACGAAGTCCTGTACGAAGCTAAAAGGCCACTATCTCAGCATGATGCTGCGATATTTGAAAAGTGTCGCAGCGCTGGTATTCTGATAGGGCCCGCTGTGATGTCACGGACATGGGGATCATCAACAGCCTGTTGGACACAAGCCTCTCCATTTGCACGCCATTCAGCTCAATTTTCGTTAACTCATCCAGCTGCTGCCAGCCACCCTGCGAAGATCGTGGCTCCACCTAGCCTGAGGGCGTCCTACCTTATGTTTGCCGATTTGCGGTCTCCACTCAAGAACACGTCTACCTCAACGGTCGTCGGTTCTACGGCTAATGTGGCCGGCCCATACCGGTCTTAGCATATTCAAAATAATGCTTTCGTAAAAAAAACTTCTAAAACTCTTGGAACCCAGTACAAAAAAATAACCACAGTTACGGGAAGAACGAGTGTCCTCAGCTTCGTGGTAAAAGGCGCGTTTCCGGGGACACTCGGAACCTCTTCATCTTCCTGCCTTTGCCCCATGTTACTTGGGGTTGGCGGAACACGTTTTCTTCTTTCATTTTCCCCTGTGAGCCGTCACGCTAACATTCAGTCCCTTTTTTTTCATAATAATCATTCCTCACATAGTGTATAAACTTTTTCTTTGGCCTTCCTCTCCCTCTCCTCAAGTCAACCTATCGCAGTTCACAGCTGGACATAGGCCTCCCAACCTGCGCCAAAACACCCTGTTCTCCGCCTTTTTTTTTTTGGATGGGAAGCATCAAATAACTTCTCTCGCTCTGGGTGGAGCAGGAGGGCGTGTCAGACTTTTACTGACTAAAACCCACCCGTGTTCCCTCAGTAGCCTGTATGCCAGGGGCTGCGGTATCTCTTTCGAACAAACCCGCACCCCTGGCAGGCATCACCCCTTGCGGGCCCCATCACTTTGTGCGGACATCTCTATGAGGCGCGCGTGGAACACAACGCGCCGTCGACTTGGGCTGAGTCCTTACCGAACAGCGAGCTACCCATTACTCGCTGTCACCCTGTTCTCCGCTTTACGCATCGAGTCTGTCCCAGACACTTTTTTAAGGTCCGTCTAGCTGGGGGCCGTCCCACGATACGCTTGCTAATACGCGGTCTCCATTCCAGGACTCGATCGCTCCACCGGCAATCGGTCCTTCGACAGACTTGGCCAGCCCACTGCCACTTCAGTTTGCTTACTCTGCGAGCTATGTCGGTAACTCCAGTTCTCTCCCTCTCCACCCATTAATATTTATGTTTATGACTCTTTTATTGACATTGACATCATTTATCCTCATTAAATGCACATACCAAGCCAAAAGATTTCCTTTCCGTACATTTAAATATAGCCATTCATGGAAACCATTTTGAAGTTCACCTATTTTGCTTCCGCCTCTTAACTCTCTTGACAACAGTTCAGTATAAAACATTGCATGTTGAAAGTGTATTAAATTATTCGCAAATTGGGTATTAAAAAGATTAGGTGATGCGCCCGTGTTCTTGAATATAAACCAAGTTAATGAACTAGCGCGTCCTTGGCTGTGTTTTGAACAACATCCAGGATGTTTTTGAGTGATTTTTAGGTGGATATGTATTGACATTGAGTCCAGGCAATTAGCATTGTTCTCCAGGCTGGCTTAATGTTTGTTGGCATTCATTCCAGGTTTTCTCACGATGTTTCAGGTTCCATCACTGAAGTGCGGGTTGCAAGAAATTGATAAAACACCTAGGTTATTTTAGGTTTCAAACTTGCAACTTTGAAACATATGAAAAGGTCCGTAGCCTTCAGGGGAATCACTATGACAATACTAACTATTACCTGTGTGTGTTTGTGTATTTAAACTAGTAACCTCCCTTAAGTAGGTACATATACGGGATTCAGGGCAAGATTCACAGACGGTTTCTTTGAAATTACTTTACAAAGTAAGATCAATGTGCTGTCTAACGATTTTTTAACTTTTACGTCCCTATCGAATTTTTGAAATTTATTCTTCTATCAATGATTTATGAGACGTATAAGAGAATTACATTTTTTTGGAGGTTTGCCATAACCTCAGGAATCCGCTGGATGCGAAAAGCATAGAACCAATCGTAGTGGCGGTGCTTTGGGGAGGCCTATGTCCAACAGTGGACGTCTTTCGGTTGAAATTATGATGACGTACGATGGGGCTGAAAAGTTTTGGAGTGGCGACCGCGTACTGGAAGACGTAAAGTTGGAAGGCCTCCCACAAGGTAGACCGATGACCTTGTGAGGGCCGCAGGAGTCCGCTGGTTGTGGGAAGCACAGAACCAATCGAGGTGGCGGACCTGGGGGGAGGCCTATGCCCAACAGTGGACATATTTCGGCAGAAATGATGATGATGAAGAGAATCATTGAGATGTGTTTCATTTGCATTTAAACGTTATTTCTAAAGTTTCTTGTTTTCATCTTTGGTGGTTCATGCAGTGCGTTGCCAGTGGCGAAATCATTTTATACGACTAGATTAATCTACCACAGTCTACCTAGTAACTATGTATATTCATCAAGTAGAACAAGACAGCATTGTAGTACTGACCCGTTTTCAGGTAATCTGTGCCATACAGTGAAGCCAATGGACGGATCTCCCTCGAGAAATTATATGCGACCTACTCGACGTGTGTAAATGTACTACATATAGTTGAATACGTAGATATAGCTACAATATACAGTGTGAGGTTTTGTGGAGGAGTTGCTTGACTGAAGTTGGTAATGGAGCAAACAATGGTAACTCTAAGGAGTCATGAGCGCTATTTTGCAGAAAAAGGGAACCTGTTTTGACTTAAATAAATAGCAAAGCCAGACTATACATGGTACACTTTTAACCAGTACAAAACTGGAGCCATGAATTCTGCATATCATTCTAGACCTCTTAGGGGGCTAGGCTTGCTAAGGGGTCTAGAATGATATGCTGAATTCATGGTTACAGTTTGCGCACTGAATAAAAATGTATCCTATAAGTAATGTTTTCACTGCTGGGCCAAAGGCCTCTTCCCTGTGAGAGGGATTGGGCCGTAATCCACCACGCGGGCCCAGTGTTATTAGATATCACATGTCTTCGAATTTTTGGTTCTAGGACATGCCGGTTTCCTCACAATGTTTTCCTTCATCGTTTTGAGAGCAGTGGTGATGATATAATTTACACAAAGTAAAGCGCCTTTGTTTCTGTTCAGGTTCTAATCCACTCCATTTTTAATTTTATTTAATTACTAAGACTTGGCTGTATGCAAAAATCTATACAGGAAAAGTTTTTATCCAGTGCGCAAATTGTAACCATGAATTCAGCATATCATTCTAGACCAGGGGGTCTAGAATGATATGCTGAATTCATGGTTGCACAGAATGGGAAATGGGAGCACAGAATTTTTTCGCCGGATACACAAAAAAAAATCAGCTGTGTCATACATTTTAAACGCGTAGGTATTGCACTTTTCTATGAAACTGCTGCGAAAAATTTCTGCGCTGGGGTTCTAGAATGATATGCTGAATTCATGGTTACAATTTGCTTACTGGATAAAAACTTACCCTGTATGTCCTTTGGCATTACATAGCGTACTATATATTTTTATCTCTATAAACCATTATTATTGTACCTATGTATGTTAAACAAGTGAGTAAATACCTTATGACTAACCTTTAACACTTTGATCTAACGCTGGCTAAGCGGAGTGCGAAGTTTTAGTAGGTCAGTTAAAGGTAAACGCGTACTTGTCAGAGCAGAAAAACAGAATTAGAATTGAAGATAGATGGAATTTTAAATAATTGTATGAAATCCTATGAAACCTCGCACACTTATTCGCGCCGAACCAGAATTGTTGGAACAATTCGGAAGGTTTTCTTGAATTCGGCGCGGATAAGTGTGCGTTTACCTTACTATTGCATCCCTATTTTGTAAGACACTATCAACCATATACTGAATCATTTTGAAGCATATTAATGCTAAATCATAGCTTCATATGTTCGGAAAATTTGTCTGCTTCACAACGTAAACAACGCAATGAATGATATTGTTGAACTATCAAAAAGAAAGCCATCCGCACAGCGGGCCTAGACAAAACACGTTTCTGTTAGCGTTCACGCCAAACGCTACACCAAAATGTAGGGGCATGACATTACCTGCGGAAAGGTGTGAACAGAAATGTGTTTTGTCTCTAGGCCCTGATGTGCGGTTGTATGCGAAAATTGATTCCTTACTAAAATTTAAAAATGAAAAAATAAAATATGACTGTTCGAAATCGAACTCAAATCTCTTCGACTCCTTTTCTCACAATATCTGATTTGGCAGATCTCTCAAAACTCATCCTGTATATTTCTGTGAGTAGTTGTAAGGAGTTAGTCTGATTCGTTTTTAGTTTTTACGAGGTCTTTGGGGAGTACAGAAAGTTGTTCGTTGGATAGGCATGAAATTGAAGTAAAATATCAAGAAAGTAGACATAGACATGTCCATTTTCATGGAAATGGACATGAAAGCCTTAAAAGTGTTTTGAGAGATACGTTAAGATACATTTTATTATGTGGGTAGGATCTACGTCTTAGTATTAACAATATCGATGAAGTATTTTTTTTTATGTGAATCATCTATAGCCTCACGTAAAATCGATAACTGGCGTGGCGACGCATGCCGTGGTGACGCGTCGCCACGATATATGATAGTGTTTAGATACAGTCTATATGTACCAGTGTGTACGGTGTGGCGATGTGTTGCCATGCGCAAGCGACTGTGCGATTCTCTTCCCACTGGTTCAATCATGATTTTCTGAAAAAAAAAAAAAAAACATAATGTTTTATTTTACACTAGCTGATCTTTAATATGAATAATGAATTCGCATTTTATATATTTATACTATACGTTTGACATAGCGTCATCTATTGAATACTTACTCAATCCAGTCAACAGATATCGCCATCTGTTAAAATCGTTTGGAGCTAACAGATAATTGTGACTGTCAATTAATAGACAAATAATTTGCAATAAAATAATTTTGCGATAATAAATTAAAATGTAAGCTATCCTATCTTTCAAGTTGGATCAAAATGCACACGGTGTACAAATTTGATTTAAATTGGTTAAGTAGTTTAGGAGTCCATCGCGAACAAACAGCGTGACTCGTAATTTATGTATAATAAGAAAGATTATTCCAAATTAGTTTCTGACGTAATCTGTTCTTTTATGCATATATCACTTGTACAAAATGATGTCAATGTGTCACATCTGCCAGGCGTCCAGTCTACTGGCTGGTTTATGGAGGCATGAGGAACAGGGTATAAAGTTCATTCACCCTCTATAGGAAAGGGAGGATCTCCGACCAGACGGGTGCTATGTCTTTGTGGGAAACTGCCCGACAGTTGTTTTTTTTTTTTTTTTTTTTTTTTTTTTAATTGGTGTCTCGCAGGTTAACCTAGGAGGTTGTCGGCTCCGGCCAGTACTCGAGCGCTGGCTCGGGAGGAGGCACGGCTCCCTGTCGTTTCGGGTGACACAGGTGCTCTCGGGGCATGGTTGCTTCGGGAAGTACCTGTGTCGCATAAACAGGGAGCCGGACGCTCGGTGTCACCACTGCGTCGACTGTCGGGAGGACACGGCGTGGCACACGCTGGCAGAGTGTGCCGCTTGGACGGAGCCGCGCCGTGCCCTCATCTCAGGAGTAGGCAGTGACCTGTCGCTGCCGGCCGTTGTCGACTCGATGGTCGACAGCGAGGAGTCCTGGGACGCGGTGGTGTCCTTCTACGAAACAGTCATCTCGCAGAAGGAGGCTGCGGAGAGGGAGCGGGAGATTGCTTCCGCTAACCCGATCCGCAGCAGACGCACCGGGCGTCGGCGGAGAGCGGATAACGCCCTCTTCCAGCCCCCCTAAATGGGTCCAGGGGCGACGGACTGGGGAATCCCCTACTTCTTAGGACCCGAGATGGCGGCGCGTAGTGTTCCACGCGCGCCACTCATTGATGTGGGGGGAGTTTAACACCTCACTCCCCCCTATCGCGAGGTCGCCCGCATAGGCGGGCCGGCACTAGTCGGGGATCGCGGAAGACTTACTAGTTCCCGTGATCCCCGGTGTACGTGAGAGACGGAACACCGGGGTGGTTTTAGTCAGTAAGAGTCTGACAGACCCCTCCGCCCTCCCCGGGGCGGAGGACATCCATGAGGATTTCCCCCCGTCATCAAAAAAAAAAAAAAAAAAAAAAAGGAGGTTGTCGGCTGCTAAACCGGACTTGCCTGTAGCTGCCTCAATAGATAACGGCCCCTAGCCAGGCCTTAAAAACTTAAAAGTAAGCGATTACACACTAAGGGCATCCCTGTAGGGTGCAGAACTTAGGGCGTCACTGGAAGGGCAGCAAGGGACAGACTGAATCGGAATTATTATTAAGGGAAGAATTTAAAGCCACAGGCTCAGTGGCGCGGGCTGGTTCGAGCAAGGGGCGAGGCGAACCCCACGATTGACATTGGGACGTTGAAAATGTTCTAGTTGATCGGTAAACTTTGCTTGTGCGATGCAGGATTTTACGTGACGTCATTGTAATGCGTAGTTCACACACCCACGGGAAGAAATGGGATGGTGCGATTCTTTTACGTCCTGCGCCACACGGAATTAATAAAACCAGATATGATATTCGATATTTTATTAGCGATAACGATGATACCAAAATCAAAAATGTGGGGATTTAGATTGATGTAGTTTGTGTCAATCCAATCCCTACATTTTCACCGCACTAATCGCGCCGAATCGCACCATCCCATTTCTTCCCGTGGGTGTCGTAGAAGGCGATTAAGGGACTTACTAGAGAATGGGCAGCAGCGTTCTCTATGCATTGTACCAGCATACTGTGATCGCCAACCTGCCTGCCAAGCGTGGCGATTATGGCAAAACCCCCTTATGGGGAAGGCCTATGTCCAGAATTGGACGTCTTTAGGTTGAAATGATGATATCTGCATGACATCTTTTTTTCGTTTGACGTTTTCTAAAAATGAAACCTAGCTAGATCGATTTATCGCCCCCGAAACCCCCTGCATACTAAATTTCATGAAAATCGTTGGAGCCGTTTCTGAGATTCAGATTATATATACAAGAATTGCTCGTTTAAAGGTATTAGATTTGTCTAGCCCCATAGATTATACTCAATATTACATTCCACAATGTGAACACAAGCCCTCAACTTCGCAGGGTAATTACCAATATACTGGATCCTTCAAGAAGTGCGAAAGCGTAAACAAACAAATAGGGTAGGTACCTAAATTTGTTCCGTCTATAAATCTGGCTATAACCAAAAAGCACAATACATAACAAATTAGATTTACAGTACAACCCCGCATCCGAAATGGTAAATAAACTCGGGGTCGCCCGTTCGATTCCCGTGCGATGCGCGTGATCTGAATATTATTGACGCCTCACGATTATTGTGACACTGTGACGTAATATGAGGCGTATGTGACGTGAAAATAAATTGGAGAAGATGATTTCTTTGTTATTGTTTTGGTTGACGGGTTACAAAAAAACGCAGAGGACCTAAAATCGAATTGTGGAACAAAAATCAGTCTTTGATTTGAAGACGAAAATGTGTTGGATCATCACTTTAGTTAGAGGAATCAGGGAGTGTATTTCGACACCAGCAAGGTTAGCACGAGCACCGATTTGTCGACGGAAGAATAGACATGACTATTAAATAAATGATCTACAATAGGATAAGATAGCTATGTTTTTCTATTCATTATCACAGTTATGCGTTTTAAACGTATCATGGTTTTGTAGATAATCGTATATAGGTACTTTGTGGCCGTCGAGTAGAAAGTTTTGTTGTCAGTGTGATTTTGATAGTATGGGAAGAAATATTCTTCTGAAATAGTCTACATTTATAAGGACCTAGACAAATATCGTTAGCAACGAAAGACTAAATGACAGATTGTAGAAGGATATCTACGGTGCGATAACAAAAATGTAGGAACGAAATGTCACTTTGTATTGAAAAAGCGTTGTCTATTCTTCGTAAAAGTACAAAGCGTCATGCTAAGCCCGCAGCCTGTGATTGACCCCCCGAAACGACGCGACGTTTGAAATGTGAAGGCCTCTTTTTAGTAGGTTTCTTATGTCAGTGGCATCATGAGTTACCGGACACTGCATAAACTCACGCTTATCATGGGGTTAAGCAAAGCTAAAGAACGCCAGTTGCTGAGATTCTTACAAACCTACTCCTTTTGGTTCGTTTACGTTCACAAATTTGCGTGCACGCTGGTTGCGAGTGCTACACCTGAATTTTCTGAAAACAAATACAAGTTCACAATTGAAGGGGTGAGTAGAAAAAACAAAAACAAAAAACAAAATGAGTTATGGGTGTTGCAAAATATTAAATCATAAAATCAAGGTAGCTTTTTGCATGTTCGTCAGTTAACACCTTTGCTTGGGTCTGCATCTGTATTTTAGACACGAATCAAAATTTGCGTGTTTTGAGCTCATCGGTCCATTTGTCATCACTTAAAACCTATGTTCATTTAAAAAGTAGATTTTTTCCACTCACCCTTTCAATTGTGATTCTTCAATGCCAGATTTTAGACGACATAGACCAGTGCCTGAATTCACTATTACCACTTAACGATTCCTTACTCGCAACCACGTCAATCACACACGAAATCTGCTAATGTCGTATTAATAATATCGACAAATTGTCTTGGAACATACAGAATATGACATTTTGATTACTTACTACTACATTGGTTTCTAAAAAAAACACGATTTTGCGTAGTTTTAACGTAGCAAGATTTCGCGGGCAATCGTTATAACCATACAGAATTGGGGCCTTAAGGGTACACTTTGCGCGGGCTCGAACTCACTGGTGGGCCTGGCTAAAAATCACGCTGTCTCACCAGGCTTCGTATCCGACAGAGATAGTATCAATGGTGAGCAGTTAGACGCTAGTCTACACGCACAACGTTATTGAGTGGGACGCAGGAGCATTTTTGGCAAAAAAATCGCGAAAAAATTAAGAAAAGTCCTTCAGAAGATCGGGTTTTATGAAAAAACCACTGCATAAATCAATTACCCATAAAGTTTATTGAATTTATTGTTAATTGAACTTTGTCGGTACCGTCTTGGTTTTCGAGATTTTACACTCCTTTTATTACTTAAACACGCTCAAAGTTAGGTTAAATTAGCAAGAAAAACGAATCTTTGTTGGCTCATAACTTTGTAATGGCTTTTTATTTTAGTATTCTGTTTCCGTACAGACAATAATAATAACGAGACAAAACCATACCATGTTTAATTTTTGATGTACATAGTCAAACAGTGGAGTAAAACCCTCCCGAAGTTTGTATGAAAAAAATGTGTCACCTTAATGCTGTAGTCACACTGTTACATCCACTTGGAAAAAAGTGTGTTTTTTTTTCCACACCAGTCTTCAAAGATGAAGTCTTCATGAGAATACTTTAATTCTACTATCTTATTGATATTATAAATGAGAAAGTTAGTATGTTTGGATGATTGTTACTCAATCACACGGATTTGGAACACAGATAATAAATAATAAAATAGTTTATTTATCCAAATAATACACACGACAGTTCAAAAGAAGAAATACTCGTATGTACAATAGCATTTAGGTCTACAAAGTCTATGCATACAAAAAAAAAATGAACCCTGTCTCTTAAACTGGGAGCTACTTAACGTGTATCGTAAGAGACAGTGATCGGCCTAGTTCATAAATCACTAAGGTAGAAAAGAAGAAGAGCAAGAAGCACTGCTCTCGTGATTTGTGCGGTACCGCACCGAGTGGACCCAGCATGCTGCCGCGCCCTGCTGTACCTACGACACAGCTGTACATTTCGCGTCTGCATCATTCCACGAAGATTGAGGAAGTGGTGCATTACTTGAAAGTGAAGACCAACTGGACTCTGAGGGTCGAAAGGTTGGAATCGTGCCACGACATCAACTTCAAGTCATTCGTGGTACGAGTTCCAGCCCACCATCTACAGCACTGTATGAAGGAAGACTTTTGGCCGAAAGGTGTCGTATATCGACGTTTCCGGGGACGGTTACGCGACACCTCGCAGCGAAACACGACGCCGACAATTTTACGTGTATAGTTATAGTTTAAATAAGGTTCTTAATATGTATTAGTTTGTCATTAATATTTAAGATTATTTGTGTATTTTATCTACGGGCCATAATTGCCTGACAATAAAATTATTATGATGATGATGATAAATGTGAAAGTGTGACGAGACACCAATAAAATGCATATAAATTTATTAGTATTAATCAAATAAATTTTATAACGTGGATACTTTTTATTCCGGTAGTTCGTTCTTGTGGGGTAATTTCCGAACATCACGCGGGCGAAGCCGCAAGCAAAGCTAGTGGTAGATATATAAATGGTAAACAAAGAATATAACTAAACACAGAGCAAGTTTAATTCTCAGTGTTTGAGGCTAAATCGTTTAACTTCTGAATTATGAATCAAGTTCGGTAATGTGCTTGAACACGGCGGTACATGCGGGCTATTGTTTAAACTTTCGTGTATAATAGTATACAACAGAGATTGCAAACCTTTTGAGATAAGGGTGGAATTCTTTTAAATATGTTTGATATATACGATTCATGAACTAACGGTGTTTACAATCTTACGTTGACATAGCTATGACTTGCTAAATACACAATTTTTTTTTTTAAATTACTACCGACTTCCAAAAAACACTACAAAGTGCAAAATAATTTTAATTTCGCAAGTCGGTGACTTTGGATGTGTATTTTAATTCTTTGTATTTTTTTGATAAAGTTTTCATTTGTCACTTTTTATTTACCTACCCCAAGCCAATTCGAAATGTCATCATCCTTGGGGTCAAAACAATGCATATGTATGCGATAGCAGCATTCACAGTTGATTTGCTGTTATTTTTTGAGGAGTTCCGTTGTCTGTCTCCGAAACGCATCATCAGATCTATTTAACATTTAAATGGGACCATTCCGAAATAAACCTATTTCGAACAAAAAAGAATTTTGCAAATCCACCTACAAATGCCGGAGTTATCCCCGGAGTTATACATAAAAATATATATATAAAAACATGTCAAATTGATAACCTCCTTCTTTTTGAAGTCGGTTAATAATAAAAAAGAGTTTACTCATTGCGTGACTTCGGTGTAGACAATATTATCAAGAAAGCCCTTAAAATGTACGGTTTTGTTCAATGCAATGCAATGATTTGAAGCGTCCGTCAACCTATAGATACTAATATATGTATATCGCTTGTTAGGACTTGTCTGGAATTTGCTACTATAGTATGGAATCCCTATTATACAAAATATATTATTGACTCGATTAAGACTTACTCACTTCTTGAGACAGACGTAAATTCCTAAGAGCTCTACATTACATATTTTATTCCAGCCATTGTTCGCATGACGTTTTGCTTAAAAATTCCAAACGATTAAGGACTTAGAGGTGCTAAACGCAAGTTTTATAATGCCTAAAAGATTATGATCCCCTGCAGTAAACAATAGCAGAAAAATATATCATAATCTTCAGGATAGAGTCTGACCAACGAAAGCTGTCCAAGAAAAAAGACGAGAATCTAGAGTTGTCAACCATGGCCATGGCTATCTATACACTGCTTAAACGGAGTTGATACTAATTATTATTCAAGACATATTATTATGCGATATTTACATCAGTATAACCTTAGTACCCCTGGTATATGGCATTTTTGGCATTATATAGGAAAGGTTGAATTAAATAATTCGTGGTCAGCTTTCGTTGGCCAAACTCTATATGCTATACTCTAAAGGTTTAGGTAGTTAAAAAAGGGTAAACAAATCGTAAAAAGGGTTTTTTAAAGTTGACACTTTCTTGTTAAAAAATACATTAGAACAAAATTAAATTTATTTTCGATCACATGATATTTCCCCTTTTATTATAGTATGTTAAACTTTATCATTTATTCTTAAACAACTATTCGTAGATGTAACTGCTTTAGTACAATTTTTTTGTTAGATTTATAATAATAATATAACATTTTGTAATCTGTCTATTATAAAGAACCCAAAAAGACAGGTTCCCCAAACCTTTTAGAAAATACAACTAATTAGATAACATTGCTAAATTGAAGAGTACAACTGTGACGTAGTCTGGCAACTGAATTGGCAGGTATTACGTTTAGTCGGTTAACCAGACGCCTTTGTTGACAGCGTTATCGACATTGCGATTGTATCCGTGCGTTTTGATTTTGTTGAATTGTGATAATATTAGCTTGTTTCCTTGTTTTGTTTTTGTTATTTAGTTAATGTTCGTTTTTGTTATTTATCGTTATTGGGTTTTAAATTCCTATCCTAGCCAGGATATAATGGCTATATAATACACAACCTACATAAACAAGTTGTTTTTGATGTATGTTGAAGTGCTTTCTTTGTTGTAGCACATAGGTAGCTTAGGAAGAGTTTATCTTGAAAAGTTCTGCTACCAAACAAAACATGTGTTTTTACATATTATGCCTACGGGAAATTCATGCGTGGCGTTATGTATTGACTGCCGCGTTTTTTTTTTTTTGAGGTGGAGAAATCATCAAATAAAGCAGGGAGGCGTGTCAGACTTTTACTGACTAAAACCCATCCGTGTTCCCTCAGATGCCTGGGTGCCAGGGGCCACGGTATCTCTTTCGATCAACCCGCACCCCTGGCAGGCCCGCACCCCTGACAGACCCGCACCCCTGGCAGACCCGCACCCCTGACAGACCCGCACTCCTGGCAGACCCGTTGATCTAGTGGCTGCGACTGGTGAGCATTGTCCTGGGTTCAATTCCCAAGTCGGGCAAAGTGTTATTGGGTTTTTCCATTAGCAATTTCTTTACTGCCCGGAGATGGGAAGTTGGCGGTGTGATACACCCGCATGTCTTGGAAAGCACGTTAAGCCATGTGTCCTGCGCCTGGGCCCCAATTCTGTATCGTTGTAATGATTCCCCGCGGAATCTTACTACGTTTAAACTACGCCAATATCGGTTTTTTAGAAACCAATGTAATGATAAGGAATCGAAATGTCATATTCAGTATGTTCCGAGACAATTTATCGATATAATTAATACTATATTTGCAGAATTCGTGAGTGATTGACGTGGTTATGAATAAGGAATCGTTAAGTGGTCATAGTGAATTCAGGCCCTGATCTCTCTCCATTCGTGTCAAATTGCGATCCCATCGGATTATGCGAGTGACGGAAGAGCGAGTGCACCTGTGTTTGCGCACACACTTAAGCACTATAAAATATCTCCCGCGCCAAAGGCTAGTCTCCGTTGAGATTGGCTGCCATGACCGAAATATAGTCTGGAGGACTATTTGTATGTATGTGTAGCATAAGTGTAATCAGCCTATAATATTCCCACTGCTGGGACACAGGCTTCCTCTCTGCGAGAGGGAGATAAGATAAGATAAGATAAGATTTATTTATTTGTCTAAACATTGTATACATACAAGAGCATGCAAGATATTAGAAAACATCGTATGAGTCCATTCATGTTTAGCCGTTAGTATCGGCGTACAAATATTTCCTTAACATTAAAGAATTAACCAATCAGAAAAGATCAACAAACAAAATATAGGTACCTGTAATAGGCATTTACATAGTTTATAATATAGAAACTTATAAATTAGAAATTATTTTATGTTAATATGTCAAAAATCCATATTCAAATAAATTTAAAATTAGTGTCAGGAAAAGATAAAATTATTTAATCAAACAATAAGTTTTTCGTCTCCAAGTCGTCGTCGTCGTGTTCGTCGTTTCGGAGTGGGCCGTAATCCATCACGCGGGCCCAGTACGGGTTGGTAGATGTCACATTTCTTCAAATTTTTTGTTTCTAGGACATGCCGGTTTCCTCACGATGTTTTCTTTCACCGTTTTGAGAGCAGTGGTGATGAAATAATTTACACAAAGTAAAGCGCCTGCCGGGGATTCGAACTTACGACCTACGACTCGTAAACCGCAGTCGTTACCACTGGGCCACCACTTCTCCTATGTATGTTTGTGTGTATGGTTGAAAATACGATGCTAGTAAAACCATAAACTTTCAACCACGCTTTTAAATCTTGCGGAAGTGTAGCGTGTTTAGGTTCGAGACTGCATCTAAAACACGAATGAAAGATGGCCCCACAAAACCCCATCCTCGAACAAACAGAATCATTATAACATTGATTAATACCGAGTCTGAGGCGTCGTTAAAATTAATGATATTCAAAAAGTCTGTCCGTTCCTCCCCAAGTTGGTAATTTATTGGGAAACAGTGGAAACTTAATAATATCCTGGAATAAGCTTCCCTCTTGTTGGGATACAATTTGTAGCTTCTTATTACTGCGGAAAGTGGGTGTTAGGGATGTAGCTTAGCTACCGATTTCGGTGTAGCTACATCTCTAATTTTTCAAAATCCCAGGTTTAGAAAAATCTTTCTATTAAATTAGCTAGTTTAGTTCAGGTGTAATTTCGTGGAACCTTTGGAGTAATGATTGTCTAAAAATAATAATATAAAATGTATAGTTAGTTCAATAACTTAGAATTAACAAAAAATAATTAAATCATTTAACATTTAAATCAAAATTAATAACAGCTCATGATTATCTCAATAAAATTACAGTTTTTCTATCTACATACACTATATACCTTGTAGGTATAAAAAAATCATATAAGTGATATTATTGGATTTCGTTTAGATGTAAGTTTAGCTACTTATTTAATGCTTCCTCTCTACTACTATTTTTTTGCTGTGCCCGACAGGGTCCATAGTGATCACAAATTTTTTATTTACCACTTAAGTCACATTGTGGAATGAAAATAAAATTTGAGTATTGAGTATTGAGTCTTAGATCCTGAGCTTGTTGTATTCACCCGTTTTGTCAAGTGCATTTTTAGGATAAACTTTGGAGTTTCCAACTTTGATACCATAAAAAACCGCCTCCTACTCACATGATTTTAGCTCTTTCTTCGGTTACCGTAAATCCGGATGTTGTTTTAGAAAGCTTGAACTTTCAACATCATCATCCGAAAATTTTCTTTCAGAAAATCTAAGAAAAGAATAAAAGGCACCTTAAGCCGAAATTCGGAGTTTTCGGTATTCATATTGAATCATCATCACGTCTCTAAATACGTAGATATTTGAAAAGTTTTCGAGATGAGGTTGAATTCGGATAATACGAGTAAGGGTTTTGTTTCATATTCAAACCCACTTCTAATTTTGTTTTTATTCTAGAATTTTCTGTAGACACCAATAATTATCACTGCAGCGATAGAGACGATTTTTTATGCCCAGCGAGCTCTTCCATTTTTTTTTTCCTTTTTCTGTTCTTCTGTACCTAATACAAATATTTTAGTGTTAAATAGGTATTTAACTTAATATTTAACAATAATAGGATTTTACTCTTTATGAGAAAAAATCTAAAATATCTTATTGAGATAGTTTAGGCAAAATGCAGTCGGAAATTGTCAATTTTAAAATACAATTATTTAAAAATTTCATTTTTTTTATCTGTTTTTGAACACATTTGCATGTCAACTAAACAAGTTTGTACTTTTAGTTATGGTTTTCGTTATCAACGAAATTTTTATTTCAAAAATATTTTGCATTCAGGAACAGAAAACCAACGATAATAAATGAATTTTTGGTTATAAATGTAGTTTATTTTCCCTTTTACTCTTACACATGTTGTTTACATCTCTTTATGTTTTCTCCTATCGCAGGTATACTGGAAGAGATTTCTTTAGAAATAAGCATTACCTCTGTACCTATTTTTCTGTTCTAATCTTCTTGTCTGTTTATTTAGTGTGTACATAAATGGTTAAATAAAAAAATAAAAAAGATAAGTAGAAAAATAACTTCGTATTTTAAATTATAAACAATTATCTTCTAAAAAATCAGCGCATTTGTTTATACAGCAAACTAACGTCATACACACAGAGCAATATGACATCAACTGCTTCCAGCATTTTTGTCAAATTACGCGCGAAATATTATGAAAATTTAAAATTTAAATGCATTTCATGGCACTAATAGATTAAATAAAAATGTTGAGATTTTTTGTGGTTTATTAGCACTCTAGAATATAAATATGACACTTTTCAAAAAAATGGATATTGTAGTAAATATATTTCTTAATAAATACCAACTGGTTTATATACCTTTATGGAATATCCCTTTATTGCCGTGCAAACTTGTCACGAGCTTTAGTAACCTCGCTTTTTCTTCTTATTTTCTTGTTGATGGAACTCTTCCTCTTTGTTTTTTTATACAGTTTGAGCCTAGGCTCATGCCAAAATTAACATGGCAACCTGCTAGCAGGTTGCCATGTTAATTTTGGCATCAGTGGAATTCCTTAGGTCCACTCCAGCAAGTGGGATATGGTCTTATCAGAAGCACCATAGTCACACTGGGTGTTGGATGGGTCAGTCATGCTCCACTTGGACAATTTATTTCTCGGCCTACTTGAGTATTGACTACGAGGTTTCTGTATACGCCACTTCAAATCACGCCCGAAAGGCAAATGTTTCTGAGGTTAAACTAAGTCGGGAGGTTTTGGAGGCTTCTCTTCCCATGATTTACAACGACCCCAGGTATGCTTAAAAGTCGCAAGAGTTTCTTAAGGGCTACGCAGGCCACCTAGGACAAACCTTCCAGTCAGAGAACAATGTTTCAAGATTCCAGTATTTGAGATGGGTCATTGAAATTGGATTTAAGAGGCTCCCACTTATGTACAGATATATATATATTTTTAATCTTTGGTAATGCTAAATCGCTAAATACATCCACAATGTAAACAAAACACTCTTTTTTTTTGGCAAATACTTAAGTATTGCTACTTTTAAAATTTTCTTTATTCATCTCGCTCTTATTAAGTGTCCAAACAATGCCTCGAATTATTGCCACTAGGCCAACTTAACCTCAAAACATTACATAGAAATAGACATATTTCATTTTCGTAACTATAAACGGACTGGGTGAACAGTTGGCAAGTTCTAACTTAACCGCGAAACTCCAACACTTGACAATAACTTAATTCTAATAAGTTTGAGATGTTACGTCGGTGTACCCTTCGCACTATCTGAGTAACGAATGCGAAGCGATGTGAAGCTATCTATTGCTTATCACGACATCTTGTTTACATTTCACATAACAATTGCACAAATGTTTGCCAACAATGCCCCCTTGTCAAAATCATCAGAGTGCCAAAAAATAACTATAGCTATATCACTAAGTGATTTTCTCATAGCTATCGTAGGCATGGTGACATTTCAAGCTATAAATACGTATATATTTCCAGTATTTAAGCTGACTATTGTAATGATGCCGCACTCTAGGTATTATTTCTATATTTTAAATGCGATAACAAAAAAATACTGTTTACGATGTCTATCCTTACTGAAGAGTCATGTTCCTACGAGTTCCTGTGCTGATGGTAGCACTGATATTGGTCAGCACGTGTTTAAGGGTACACTAGTCGCGGACTCGAACTCACAGGTGGGCCTGACTAAAAAGCACGCTGTCTAACCAGGCTTCGTGTCCGACAGAGGTAGTATCAGTGATGAGCAGTTAGACACTAGTCTACACGCACAACATTATTGAGTGAGCTGCAGGATCAGTTATAGTAAAACAGGCGCGTAAAAAATTAAGAAAAGTCCTTCGGAAGATCGGGTTTTCTGAAAAAACCACTGCATAAGTCAATGGCCAATTAAGTTTATTGAACTTTTCGACGATTGAGCTTTCTCGGTACCGACTTGGTTTTCGAGATTTTACACTCCTTTTATTACTTAAACACGCCCAAAGTTCGGTTAAATTAGCAAGAAAAACGAATCTTTGTTGTCTCATAACCTTTAAATGACTTTTTATTTTAGTATTCTGTTTCCGTACAGACAATATTAATAATGAGACAAAACCATACCAAGTTTAATTATTGATGTAGGTACATTGTCAAACAGTGGAGTAAAACCCTCCCGAAGTTTGCATGGAAAAAATGTGGACAAGTGTCACATTAACCACATTTACCGACATGTGTTGTACATCAGTGGATTCAGTGGCATTAGTGGATGCAAACCAAACAAGATGGACGCTTTAGATTTTACTGACACTCGCGCCACAGCCACTCGAAAAACGTATCTATACTACGACGTAGGTTTGAAACGCTTTCACTTTCCACTGCGTTCCACTGGCACGCGACTCGTGATGACCAATACAAATGTGAGCATTTATGCGGCGGGCGTTAGAATTATTGTGACATATTTGGCACAGCATATTTAGGGTATATATTTTCGCATTGATATCGCATTCTAAGTTCCACCAGGACTTTAGCGAGCAACAAGATATGTATCTCTTAGGAGTTTCGTGTTGAGAATGTTGTACCTACAAGTAATTTCTATTTTAAAGTGAAGACGAATCTAGATTTTCTGTTAACACTGAGTTAGAAACTTGAAGAATCAACAAGATAAGTTTTGTAATAAATGTTTAAGTTTCTACGAAGTGAAACTATGGAGTCTAGATTTGTGGTCGGCAATATACTTGTCCTCTATTACATCGAACTGTTATCTACCACACTAGCTTTTTCGTTTGCGTCAAACTTGCTCCCCCGACCCACTCCGTCGCGGTCGCTTCGAATCGCCTGCCCGTGCGAGTACTTCGTATTCGTGACTTTTTCTCTTGCTCGGCTCCTAATGGTTTTAGCGTGATGAAATATATCCTATCCTCGATAA
This sequence comes from Polymixis flavicincta, assembly GCA_949987655.1. Lineage (NCBI taxonomy): Eukaryota > Metazoa > Arthropoda > Insecta > Lepidoptera > Noctuidae > Polymixis > Polymixis flavicincta. The sequence continues at coordinate 6,074,450 of OX465195.1, read as the reverse complement.
ATGGGCTAACCAAGCCTAAACGAAAATTTCAATTCGAACCAGAAGTTTCTGAGATTAGTGCGTTTAACCAAACGAACAAACAAACTCTTCAGCTCTACAAATATAGAAAATATAAAAAATAACAACCGACTTCCAAAAAAACACTATAAGTTATTTTGCACTTTGTTGTTTTTTTTTTGGAAGTCGGTTGTTATTTTTTTATTTTTTTCATTTTTTCAGTTACCTACCCCACACCAATTCGAAATTTCATCATCCTTGGGATCCAAACAATGCATAGTTATGTGATAACAGCATCTGCGGTTGATTTGCTGTAATTTTTTGAAGAGTTCCGTTGTCTGTCTCCGAAAAGCGTCATCAAATCTATATGAAATTTTAATGGGACCATTTCGGAACAAATCCCTTTCGAACAAATAAAGAATTTTGGAAATCCGTCTATATACGTCGGTTAAGAACATGTCGAATTGATAACCTCCTTCTTTTTGAAGTCGGTTAAAAACCAGGGCAACCGATGTAGCCCGAAAAATTCCCGAACTGAAGTGGAAATAGGAAGTGGTTAGCTCCCAGAACAGATTGGTGGCCTATAGGGACGAAGAGTTCTGGAGTTCCGACCGCGTACCGGAAAGAGCAGCATGGGTAATTGGGTAGGGCCCTTACAAGATGGCGCTTCAACATGGCAAAGGTCACAGAAATCCGCTAGATTCAAGAACTATAGGATCGGTCGATAATCACGGGAGGTCTACTTCTAGAAATGGACGTCAGTCAAATGAACGATCCAAATAATAATGGTTTTTAACCTAATTCTTTAGCCTAACCTAGTCCTGCACAGGTCGAACGAAGGTTAAGGAGGAGATTTCTTGATAACGGTGAAAAAGGTGGTTTTTTAAACCAGTGTATTTCTTTAACCGTAAATAATTTTGAAACCAAAAAAATAATAATGCGTACAGTGATCGAACTCAAAACATAATTAAACATGGTTTAATGCATCAAAAAATGATTAAATTCACCTTTTAATTATGTTTAAAAGCAATGTATCTCTTCAATACCAGTTATAATTAAAATAATGAAAATAATCCCATAAATTTTCAAATGCTGCATTCAGTGATAGAATAATTATTTTTAAATATTTATTTTATACGATTTTATTTGCATTTTTACGACATATGCTTGCTCATTTATCATTTGAATTAATTACAACAGATTTAAATCCGTATCGGATTGCAATAAGAACTATTATCGCTCATAACGACATTATTTAAAGTAACCATGGCCTTGTGCTACGCTTGTCGCAGTCTTCCAGCAGGCTTAGCACGAGCACCGATTTGTCGACGGAAGAACAGACATGACTATTAACTAAATGATGTACAATAGGAGAAGATAGCTATGTTTTTCTATTAATTATCACAGTTATGCGTTCTAAACGAATCATGATTTTGTAGATAATCGTATATACTTTGTGGCTGTCGAGTTGAAACTTTGTTGTCAGTGTGATTTTTTGACAGTTTAGGAAGAAATATTCCTCTGAAATAGTCTACATTTATAAGGAATTGGCGAAAGATCGTTAGTAACGAAAGACAAAATGACAGATTGTAGAAGGATATCTACGGTGCGATGTCAAAAATGGAGAAACGAAATGTCACTTTGTATTGAAAAAGCACTGTCTAGTCTTCGTAGAAATATAAAGCGTCATGCTAAGCCTGCTGATCTTTGAAAGCGGGAAGCCCATAGTCTGACAACCAGTCTTACTAAACCAATGTTACCCAGTAAATGGGTTGTAGGCAGTCACTCTATTTGAAATTGTGGCATACAGTTGCATTCAGTTGCAAGCCGACCCCAATATCGTTCAGAAGAGACTAGGTAGATTGATGTAGACTTCCTAGTTCTCAACCAAGACACTCTTCGGTATCCGTCTTTACAACACCAATGTACATTTTCCCCAAAGAAAGCTGGTGTCATTACGTCTTCTTTACAAAAACACTCGATACTGTCTGAAAGGGTTGCAGCAAAGGGTTGTGGTAGGGGATAGACGTCATTAGTGACATCAATACAGCTCTCCAATTAACCTGTCTGTCATCAATGGGAAGGGTTTTTGGGTTCCCTAGTGAACTGTGAAAACTGACCTATAGTTTCGTAATGTCCCTTTTAGATATATGGATTGTAAAAAAAAACAGACTGCCTTTTTCAATTCTTTCAACTCTACGCATCGAACAATGGAATAAATGTATCTATGATAAGTAATTTTATTTTCTAAGTAGGTTTGTAATGACGCCAGCTCATCAAGCTACAAAGTGTCAATTTTTTCCAAATGAACATGAACTTTATGCATATGTGTTAAAGTTGAAAATCTATAAAAAAAAATCACAGATTGGGGTAGCTTGATGTGCTGGCGTCTGATACACTTTTACACGTCAATTAAATTTTTGAACTAGATGAGGTCGGCATTTCCTATCTGACTACTGTGAGAGTAAAAATTCCAAAACAAACTCAGAGATAATCAAAACATAGTCTTGGTCAGATCATGTGAAGACCATGTGTAAAATGGTCTTTTGAGGAAAGAACCACACAGATTGAGTGGACCGGTCAAGTCAGTGCAGGCATTTATCATATGTGTCTAGATAGAGACATTAGGATAAATGCGTGCACTCATAAAGAAATGAATGTGTAAAATGTCTATGGAATCTACATGAATAGCGTTTGAAATGACTTGACTGGTACAGTTATTCAAGCTACAAATAAGTATGTAGGTATTAGCAATCTTTTGACTGAATAACAAATAGGCGACTTAGTATATAATCTTCAATCAATCAAATAATTGCCTTAAAAATTGTTTTTTTTTTCTTTGTATGGCATCTCGCAGTTGACCTTGAGAGGCCTTGACTGCTTAACCGGGCTTTCCTGAGAAGGTTTTTAGTGATACCAAAAGCCTCCAGCTAGGGCGTAAAACCTTTTAACCTATAGCGACTGCACGCTGAGGTACCCCTGTGGGGTACGAACCTCGGCTCAGGGCGTCACTGGCGGGGGGGGGGGGGGGGGCAGCTAGTGGGGATAGACTGGATCAAAATATTTTCTTGATTATTATTCGGGGGATTTAAAGCTACTGGCTCAGCTGCGGCGCGGCCTGGCGCATCAACGAGCAAGGGACGGTCGGGTCTCAATTTTGTGGTGTACAAGTTACACTATGTATATCTCTTGAATTCTTAGATAACCGGCTTCAAAAGCCTTAATTTAAACGGAACCCTCCTTCATCTGTAGTCTACACAGGCTTGACAGATTTCTCCGTCAAAGTCTATTCAATGTGTCTGCTTAGTTGGCTGAAGTTATGGGATTGTGACTTGGAATTGATAATGATTGATTTTGAAATAATTGAAGTGACAACTAAGAAAATAATTAGAGCGATGAAGATTAATCTTGAAATAATTGGAGTGGTGATTAAGTAGGTAAGGCAAAGTTTTTATCAAATCAGGGAATTAATTTGTAATTTTCATTTTAAAGCCATTCAAGTTAGAGTTAAAGTCAAATTAGAGCCATTTTATGAGCAAGTGTGTTGAAAAAATATTATTTTGCTCCCTTGTCATACACACACATTATTAAAATGGCGTTAACACAATGAGTATGACAACACTCCTTTTTCAAAATGAACTGTAACACTTTGGGCTCTCAACCAAGCAGCCATATTGAAATCACTTTATTGAATACTGGCCTCAAATAGTTTACCAGGAAACTACGTATGAGGCAGACCATTACAAAAGCGGGTTTAATTACGGCCGGCCCGCTTTTGACGTGTTCACACTTTCAACTACACTGAATTTGCTTACACTAGCCGACGCGCGACGCCCTGACGGCTCACCTCAATAGAGTCATGGAACGGAAGGTAACATGAATTCATTCATGTATAACTTGGTTTTAGCGGCCTATTGTAATTCTGGTGACCATATTTTGCCTTAAAGTAAATGGTTAACTTACAAGTTTCGATGATTTTGAAGTCGTGACAGATTTTTAGGGTTCCGTACCTCTAAAGGAAAAAACGGAACCCTTATAAGATCACTTTGTAGTCCGTCCGTCCGTCCGTCCGTCCGTCCGTCTGTCAAGACCGTTTTTCTCAGGAACGCGTGGAGGTATCAAACTGAAATTTCTATATGATACTTAATTCTACTGTCCCTGGAAGCTGTAGAAAAATCAACCTTCTAAGTCAACGCAATCAAAAGATACAGCCATTTAGGCCGCAAAATTCCGCAAATTTTCGAAACTCGCACGGGAATCAAAACCTACAGGGTACTTCCCGTGAACTTAGAATCTTGAAATTTTGTACGAAGTCACGTCTTATAGTACAGATATAGGAAAAATTACGAAAACCGTAAATTTTTAGTTTCGTCATATAAAAAAAAATATTTTTGACAATTTTGAACTTTTACTTATATACCCACAGGTTTGTACGGAACCCTCGGTGCGCGAGTCCAACTCGCACTTGACCGGTTTTTTTAGCTAAGAACCTACTGTTCTCAAAAAGAACTTCGTTCCAAAAATTGAGCTAACATAGAGATGTTAGCTCAATTTTTGGAACGAAGTTCTTTAACGCAGCTTGCGGTAGGAGTAAAATTGTAGAAATCGTCACCTAAAAACATAGCGTTATGCTCCTTCCATGTGATAGCTTATTAAGTTTAATAGAAAGAGCCAGTGAGTGAGATAATTTTCATGGTTTTTGAGGGTGAGTTCAAAATAAACATCAAAGATGGCGACTGCAAAAAATAAAACGATTATTTCGTCATAGGTTCTGTTTTCATGGTTTTCGAAGGTGCTGATCAGCCCATAGTGAGGTCAATTTAGAGTGAGTATTATCAAGATAGAGGAAACGACATTACATTTGGATTTAACGAAAAGCCGTTAAAAACTTCGTTCTCGTCGTGGGTCACATTATTTCTAAATATTAGATATTAGCAGCGCACCGCGGTTTCACCCGCGTAGTTCCCGTTCCCGTGGGAATAAGGGGATAAGATATAGCCTATGTCATCCGGGGATAGTGCAGCTTCCCCCAACAGTGAAATAATTTTTCAAATCGGTTCAGTAGTTTCGGAGTCTATTCAATGCAAACAAACAAACAATCAAATCTTTCCTCTTTATTATTATTAGTATACAGTATAAGTTTTTAACCAGTGCAAAAACTGTAACCATGAATTCAGCATATCTTTCTAAACCCCCCAGCGCAGAAATTTTTCGTCTGTTATACAAAAAAAATCTGCTGTTTCATAGAAAAGTGTACGTAATACCTACGCGGTCAAAATATATGGAACAGCAGATTTGTTTTTGTGTAACCGATAAAATTTCTGCACTAAGGGGTCTAGGATGATATGCTGAATTCATGGTTACAGTTTGCGCACTGGTTAAAAACTTATCCTGTATAAATAAAAAGCACTTATTCGGCAAATCAATACTGCAGAGGTGAAAAGTTAGTGTTGGTACGTGCTCCGACTTCCCAGTTATATGTTGTCATATATGTGGGTATTTTACCACTAATGGTCTAAAACTGTGAAGGAGAAAACCGCAAAGACAAAGAAGCACAAAAACTTCCAAATCATTCACCGACCCACACTCGGCCCGCGTATTGGATTACGGCCTTATACGGCATTATAGTTTGAATATGATGGCACTGCATTGCAAAAAAAAATTTTTTAGATATTTAACTATAGTCACCGAAATTAATTGCAAGTTAAATTGTACGTATTTCCATCGCAACTGTGATTTTTGACAGTTGTTTAAACAATTAATTTCCCGGACTGTGCAATCTTTTGGAAGCCAACACAAAAGAACTTTGCACATACAATCTTCATACAAAGTATAGACACGTTGTCACTTGCACAGGCCAGGGATCTTCCTGACCTATTTTCCGGCATTAATTGTCATCTACAGCCCGGATGTATCGCGCTGTGGCCAGAAATAATTATGTGTGGAATTCAACCAGACACAATAATGTACATCTGTAGGGGCGGATGAATGCGGCACTTTGATGTCTGGTAGCGTGAGTATTTATTAATCGACCTGCCCCTCGTTTGCACGGTTTTTACACTTTTTACGACTGATACAACATCGAGATTTCTGCATTATAATTATGTAAGTTTAATAATAACGTATTATCCACATAAACCTTCCGGATGAAATGCTCTAAATGGTGGTGAGAACCGCAGCAAAATTAATTCATTAATTTCATCAAACTTACTCTTATGACGGGCCACACTATGTACTATTACTTATTACTTTTTATTTCTGTTTCTGTCCGTGACATCACAGCGGGCCCTATCAGAATACCAACGCTGCGACACTTTTTAAATGTCGCAGCATTGTGCTGAGATAGTGTCCTTTTGGCCTCGTACAGGATCTTGTTTTTTTTATTTTTACGACCTTTATGTATAAATCTAATTTTAATTTTTTATCACTTCCAATTAAGATAATAAATGAAGTACTTATTTTCACTTCAAGTCATAAACATTAGTATAGCCGTGGCTCCTGTACTAAGAGTTTCTGTATCACGTTAACCAATGTGCTAAATTTTTCGCTTTGACGTCTAAACGAAACTACACATCAGGCAAAAGTTTCATAACTATAACCCATCCTGATTTGTATGTCATTTAAAAAGCATCGTAGACGTAAGGATGCCGAATTTTAGCCACATAATTTTCGTCACGTAAGCATATACGCCAAATTAGCAAAACTATTTGTTTTAGGCTGAGACCAAGTTTGTGTCTTAAATCGTCCAAAGAGTCACTAGCTAACTCATGTCAAATTCCAATCATCATTTCAACCGTAAAACGTCCACTGCTGGATATAGACCTCCCCTTAAAGGGGGGTTTTGCTAAAATCGCCACGCTTGGCAGGCGAGTTGGCGATCGCAGTATGGTGGTAAAATGCATAAAGAACGCTGCTGCTTATTCTCGATCAAGTCCCTTAGTCGCCTTCTACGACACCCACGGGAAGAAATGGGATGGTGCTATTCTTTTACGTCCGGCACCACACGGTACCAATTCAAATGTTGCAAGTATAATACCGCTTCCACGCACCCTGGCTCCATGTAACGAAAATGTCTGCATGTGACATCACAAATTGTGCCCTATTCAGTTTCGAGATTACAGGCGAGGACGCATGCCGAACTAATTTTCAGCAAAATTTTCATCCACATGCGTATTGTGTGAAGTTATTTGATAGGATTTTCAGGATATTTCTCGTATCGGTGTTAGATATGAGGTACCTCTGTAATTTGGCAGTCTGTAGTGGTTGATAAAGAAGAACGTAATCCAGTGCTTTATTTATTTTCTTGAGCGACACGGATTGAAGTGTAAGTACAATAACAGCTTACAAGGAATAGAATTACTAACCTAATGACATTGGCATTCAGTTTCTAGGTATCACCACTAGAAAGAGGCTAGCATCAGTACAGTGAGCCTATAGTGTTCTCATTGTCGAGACACAGCCTTTCTCTCTTCGAAAGGGAGTCCACCACGCGTGTCGAGAGCGGGTTGGTAGACGTCACATGTTTTCGAATTTTTGTTTCTAGGACATGCCGGTTTCCTCGCGATGTTTTCCTTCACCGTTTTGAGAGCATTGGTGACGAAGTATTTAGGTACACAAAGTAATGTGAATGCCTGGATTCGAACCCGGGACCTTACAACTATTAAGTCGGAGCCACTGGGCCACCTGATCAGAGACCACTGAAAGAGGCTAATATAGGTACATTGAGAAGATTGCTGAGACTAATATACGAAAAAAAAAAACAGTGGCACTCCGGGAGTGCCGACAGAAGTGAAAATTTGAACAATTACGCTGTATTTTTTAATCGTCAATACAGGATTTCACATTGGGTTCTTGGTTTCTGATTGCTCTCGGTAAAAAATAATAAACGAGCGATCGACAGCACAGATTTTTACGATAAAAATACAAAGGGAAAGAAAGGGATGAAAGAATTAGAATTTTCAAATGAAAGAAAGGGGCTTTTCCAAAAGACATCAACGCGTGACTCATCCGTGTTCTCGTTCACCCATACATACACAGTACCTATGTCATGGAAAGCGTTCGGTGATGATGACGAGAGTTCCATGATTTTTGGTCACCCAAAAAGTGCTCAACGCTCCTAAAGAAGTTTCACTTCAATAATTAGCTCACTGCACGATGACCAGCACCCCAATTGCATAACACATTTTCAGTCACAATCTGAAGTATTTTAAAGGTATTTCCTAATTCATTACTTCAACATAATTAATATATTTGAATTGGCATTGCGAGTGTGTAATACAATTGCCTGCGTGACACCTAGGTTTTGAATCCGTAGGTATTATATTTTTGTATATAAAAATGTGGGAAGCACAAGACCGGTCGAAGTGGAGGAGCCTGGGGGAGGCCTATGTCCAGCAGTGGACGTCTTTCGGCTGATATGATGATGATGATGATGATAAAAATGTTTTGTCTGGTTGTTTCCTAAAAATACACGTAAAACATTTTAAAACCCAAATGATTACCAATTGCCAATACATTCATATATTTTCGTACTAAAAGTCCGAAACATGGTGACTTCGCCACGAACCGTTTTCAAGTAGCCGACTATAAAACTCAATACGTCAAACTGCATGTCCCGGTATTAGATAAGGACTGGCCGCTATTTGCTGTGACTGTAACGCTTCGGCGGCCATTTTGAAGTTCAGTTTTTTATTTCGAATAGAATAAAATCGGTAAGGATCGAATTTCTACAAACGTTAGATCCTAACGCTTCCGTATCTTTGACAATGGTGTCGAATCAAGAAAATTGACATCTACCGCTAATTAATCGATATGGTGATCGATAAAAACTAAGTTAGAGATTAGTTTTTGCCATAAACTAAGCCACGAACTTCACCATGTTGTTAATGGAAAACAAATCATTTTATTTCGGACACCTAACATCCATAAATTGTTAGTTGTTAATTGTTTATTGTGAAATGAATAGACGTGTACATTAAATAAGTTAACTAAAATTGACGGATCGAATAATTGGCCTTCTTCCATATTTTTAGCAGAGGTAACAAAATAATAGCAATAAAAATTAAACCGCCGAAAAACCGAAAAGTAAAAAATAATAAACTAGCTTTGTCCAACCCCAATAACTAAGTTCGGAAGTCGGTGACATTGGATATGTATTTAATTATATGTCACCGCCTTCCGAACTTAGTTATTGGGGTTGGACAAAGCTAGTTTATTATTTTTTACTTTTCGGTTTTTCGGCGGTTTAATTTTTTTATTAAAAAGTTTTTATTTTATAATTTGTGCCGCGCAAAACTAAGTGCCGCAAACTATGCCACGAACTTCACCATGTTATTAATAGAAATGTATAGACGTGTTAATTAAATTCTTTAACTAAAATAGTCATATCCAATGGACGTCCTTCCCTATTTTGTTACAGAGAAAAATATCGCATTAAAATTATTTTGTGCTCAAAAAATCGGTTATACACCGTTTCCAAATAAAGCACCGTTCCCGCTAAAACCAAGTTTCAGAAATAATTATAAAATATTCCTGTATAATGGTTGAATGACTTTTTTTTACTTCATTCAATCGAGTTATGAAGTTAGAGGGTTGTTAATAATTCAAATGATTATAATGTAACTTCGTATTTAATCAACACACAACCTCGCACTGACCCATAAATTGCAAAAAAAAACTTCAGATAATTTGAATTTTGCGGGCTTCCACGCGGATTGTTCACCTTGGCCACACTAAATACCGATTAGTAATACAACCTAAATAGACTAGAATTTAGTATCTTCAACAAACCAAAAGCAGACACTACTATAACAACTATATTCTCACTAAACACATATTTTGAAAAACTTCCCTAACGCAGCGTCCATTTTCCCGCGGCAACCATTTTGTAGTCGGTTATAAAACACAATACGTCATACCGGCGCGTCGGACGCCAGATAAGAGAGGAACACTATTTTCCTGTGACATTTCACTGAATAACTTGAGCTAAACTGGCTAGTGGTTGTTTGTTTCACGATTATGGGTAGTTTAGTTGAAATATAGGTTTATCTTTACTGTGAACCAATATTTACTATTATGAGATAGGATACCTATAAACGGAATTAAATGATAAATACAAAGAACTTGAAATTATCTGGCGGAAGGGTGTACTATGTGTAGGAACACCACTGCCTACTTCTTTCAAGAATACAGGCGTAATGTTTTTTTTTTTTTTTTTTTTTTTTTGGGTGGGAAATCATCAAATAACTTCTCCCGCTCTGGGTGGAGCAGGAGGGCGTGTCAGACTTTTACTGACTAAAACCCACCCGTGTTCCTTCAGTAGCCCTTAAGCCAGGGGCTGTGGTGTCTCTTTCGAACAAACCCGCACCCCTGGCAGGCATCGACCCTTGCGGGTCCCATCACTTTTTGTGCTGACATCTCTTTGAGGCGCGCGTGGAACACAACGCGCCGTCGACTTGGGCTTGGTCCTTACCGGACAGCGAGCTACCCATTACTCGCCGTCCGCAAGCCCATGCCTACGGTGGCCGGAAATCGGCCTGGGATTCCCGACGCCCAGGGCGTCTCCGTATACAGGCGTAATGTTGCGATATAATTTATGTTAAGAAAATATAAACCAGTGTTAACTGCCCTGCAGGCAGGACACGACGTAACCTTTCCGCAGGTAATGTGATTCCCATACATTTTGGCGTAGCGTTTGGCGTGAACGCTAACAGAAATGTGTTTTGTTTCTAGGCCCAGAACTGCGGGTAGGTCGTGGGTTCGAACCCAGGCTGGCGCTTTACGTTGTGTAATTAATTTCATCGCTAATGCTTTCAAAACAGCGAGGGATAACACCGTGAAGAAACCGGTTCATCTACAACCCGCACTGGGCCCGCTTGGTAGATTATAGCCCACTTCCGCTTGAAGAGAAGGTGTCCCAGCAGTGGGAAAATTATTGGCTGATTATTGCAAACAATTGCATAACATATCTAATATAACGCCTGTACTTCCGAAGGGTTGCCAGTCATATTTAGGTCCCATATAAATAATTAATCTATACATAATCTATACCTACATTACAGATAATCTTAGAAATCAGATAAAATTGGAGTGTGTTTGTAATATTAAAACAACCGATTTTTACTAAATGATTGTGGATGTATACACGGTCCATATACCAAAAATCCAAAATATAAGTTTTTACAATTTTTGTCTGTCTGTCTGTTTGTCCGGCTAAACTCTGAAAAGGCTGGACCGATTTTGATGGGACTTTCACTGGCAGATAGCTAATGTAATAAAGAGTAACTTAGGCTACTTTTATTTTAGAAATTGTATTTATTTTTATTAATATCTATACAGATAAATAAAAAATAACTATTCCGCGCAGACGAAGTCGCGGGCACAGCTAGTCATTTATAATTCACATCAATCCCTGACAGAAAATGATAAGATTGACAGAAATGTACAAATAAGGCAAAGCAATTACATAGTCGACAATATTTCTTGGATATAAGGAAAATTGATAACGACGAAACACGATACGGACGCCTGATTTTTGCGAATTTTAGTTTCTTTGTTCTGTTTAACTTCTCGCTAGTTGTATTTATGTTTCATCATAGGTACTATTGGTGTTTTTTTCTAATTTTGTTAGAGTACAGTGGAATTAGACGCCGACGAATTGATAAAAAACCCATTTGTGTGCATTCTACCGTTGCACCCGACCAGATGCTTAAACTGAACTAAAATTTTACATTTCAAATAAAAAGTACCCAAAAACCCCGTTATCTTATAACATTCAAATATACTCCACAAATATAGTTCGTGGCGTATCAAAACGAATCGTTCACCAACTGGGACGGGAATCGTTCATTCGTTCGTTCGATCCGACAAGACAAGCAGACGTCTAATCTACATAATGCCGACGTTGGAGATGGTTTGTGGATATTGTGGTGAGCTGAGCGGAAAGTAACAGGATTTAGTCGAGATAAACAAACTGTACGATGATTGAGCTCATAGAAAGTTGGGTTGGAATCTATCAGGCGCTCGTTCACAGCCCTAGGTGATGTGACTAGCCACGCGGCAAACAACTCGCGCGCGCGTCACCAGTACCCTAATTGCGTAACACACGATCAATCATAATCTGTTTGATTTTAACACTTTAACAATATTCATTGTTGAGCAGACTCATTTTCGAACATATGAAGCAGTGGATTAGCAATCTGTTTCAAAATGATTCAGATTATGATTGATCTTGTGTTACGTAATTAGGGTGCTGGTGGGTTTACTCTGTACGTCCGTCAACGAAGATACAGGACCGTCCGAAAGTACTTGATACGTCAAAACAAGCGCCAAATAAAAAGAATCGGGTTAGTAAATTTTTATCGTCAATCTCGGATAACTATCCTGCTTGTCATTAATTCTTAATTCGGGCTCCGAACCAATCTCATGTCCGTAAGGGATGCGGAGTTGGAAACGCCCATAATTTCGACCGAAACTACGTTCTTCGTGCTTAAGTAGACCCCGAGGAGGTCAGTTCGTCACCACTCTCGCTACCGCGGCGACAACTTCGTTTCTTTGTTTTTCCCACATTTGTTGTCGCAAGAGCCGGGCTTAGTCAGAAACATTTGCATTTTTATTTTTGCACCTTGCTTCAATTGTTATTTTTTTCGAAATATTGTTACAATAATCGTTATAAGTATTAACTTATGAGATGATTGGTGGATCGAAGATGATCCTAGTTTAATTTTTTTTACTTCAAGTTATAGCTATGCTTACATAAGGCGGAATTGCATATGTAGGGTGGCACGCCCTTTATGTCTGAAGGCTTTTCCTTGGGTTGTAAGTTCTGTTTACTTATTTTTTTAATATTTATTTCTGCTTGAGTCCCTATAGTTTTCAATGTTTTGTTGGTATATTAGCGTGTGCCAGCTGACATATGTTTTCTTTTGTATTTCGTAATGTTATTTACCTACTATTGTATAGAGTCAGGTTCTGTTAACTTAACAGACAGCTGTGCTGCTAGTCATCTCAATGTTTTCTTTTTATTTCATGTATAAGGATACATGAAATAAAAATCTCTTAATCCTCATTTCCTTCGCAGCACATTCCAATACGACGTAATGACTTGTTATTTACCAACCTTTAAAAACCAAAGTCATTTGTTCAAACTAGGCTGGTGTCAGCACTTTTTGAACGTCAAAAATGACAAAAGACAGTCCCTCAAAAACGCCCGCCCTTCACCCACTTCCTTGTGCTTTAGCTGGGAAGAAGAAGTGGCGCAACAAACTCCCCAGCAGCACAGCTGTCTGTTATGTTAGAAGAACTTGATTCTAAACGATGATAAGTCCGTAAATAACGTTACGAAACATAAAATTAAAATATTTCTAGATAAAATAGATCGATTGTCGATGTCGCTAGCTAAATATATCTTGCAATATAACTCATTATTAAAAAAAAAAAAATTGTAATGAGTAGATTAAGTCAATACTAAGTAAATGAAAATAAAAATAAATTTATACAGTGAAATAAAAACAAACAATTATGTTAAAGATATGACCTGTCATTAGGCAAGGAAATTCTAGTGAAAGAACACAAACATTGTCTTGAGTTAATCACAGCGACCAGCAATTCTTATCGTTTAAGTAGTTGTTGGTAGAATAGTATGCTTATGCAGAGATATAAGATTCTTAAAATTATACATCTAAACACTTATTTTCCCAACTCCATTAGTATATACCACACAACCACCCTTTTCCCAATATTCCGTATTCACAATTCCGTCTTCACACCCCTAAAATCCCTTAATACTATAACCCGCTTCCTCCCATCAATACGTCCTCATCCAAATCCACACAGACATCCCTAATCCTCATAATGGATGAAGATTCGAACATCTTCAGTTAAATTGTAAAAGATTTTTGTTCAATTATCAATTGATTTGATTTGTTGACAGCGCGGCTTTGGCTGTACCAATTTATTTGCAATCATTCGTTGCTTCATCTTTGTGAGAAATTGATGTTTTATCCAATTGTGTATTGATTATTGGAGGGAAATTGTGGTGGGTATTTGTGTTTTGTTTAGATTAGGAATTGTGGGAAGTTGCCGGTTTGAAGCTATTAGAGGTCTCTTTTGCAGAATCTATAAACAACGCGTAACGGAAAGAGTATATACATACCAAGGGCACGGCATCTTTGGATGATATCAAACGGTACTGGAAGGGTTTTTTAATCCTATCTCTACATGTTCGGAAGTTATGAGAATTTTTAATACATTGATTAGAGAAACCGAACTTTTCTAATTGAAATAAACTCATCACTCGTAAGATATTATTTATCATGATATTGGCAAGCAACGTGGAAAGATATTGACCTACGTAATGCGTTGACGAGTTTTTTATGACTTGAATTTAAGAAACATGAAACCGAAAATTTGGTATCAATTCTTAGAGTATTTTATTTTGAGCTGAAACTATGTATAGTGATTCTATACCAGCTGTTATATTAAGTGCTTTCTTGGTTTCTGTTACAGCCTGTATATTAAAACAAAGGTGCTTTTCGTGTCTGTCTGTGTGATCGTTTAGTTATTTTAAACTAAACAAAGGATTTAAATACTGTTTTGATAATTTAATTTAGAGAAACGTAAATGAAACATAATACTCGTTGAAACAATTTCGCCTAGTTTTTTTGTCACATTTCGTGCAAAGCTGAACTATTTCTAAAACACGAGTTGTCATGTAAACAGTGTAGCATCACTAGTCGCTATGCCAACGTCAATTTCAATACGTTTTTTATGTGAACGCAATAAATTACTACTAACTTAAATGATTGTATTAATTCTCCTTAAGGGGAACCTAGTCGCGGGTTCCAACTCACTGATGGGCCTGGCTGAAAATCACGCTGTCTCTCGCGACTAGACGCTAGTCTACACACATAACATTATTGAGTGAGCTGCAGGATCGGTTATAGTAAAACAGACGCGTAAAAAATGAAGAAGATCGGGTTTTCTGAAAAAAGCCACTGCATAAAATAATGACCAATAAAGTTTATTGAACGTTTCGAGAATTGAGCTTTATCGGTACTGACTTAGTTTTCGAGATTTTATACTTCTTTTGTTACTTAAACGCGTCCAAAGTTAGGTGAAATTAGCAAGAAAAACGAATCTTTGTTGGCTCCTAAGTTTTTAATGGTTTTTAATTTTAGTATTCTGTTTCCGTACATACAATATTAGTAATAAGTCAAAACAATATCATGTTTAATTTTAGATGTACATTGTCAAACAGTGGAAAAGTTTGTATGAGAAAAATGTGGACTAGGTTGAGGACTTTGGACAATATAGGTACCAAACTTGTGAACATACTGGCTTTCATTGATCTCCCGTACGAATTCACTGCAATAGCCACGTACTCAACTGGAAGTGCTATATAAGTATACAACCAAACTCAATACAACAATAGAAAAATTACACAAAGTACCAAAAGCTGCAGAAAATTTCTTAATATTTCAACCCAGCGTGTAAATTTAATAAGAATTTAAAATACGATGTCGAAGCAACCATTTTGGTATTCAGAATGTTGCGATCGCAGAAGTGGGACACGAATATCGATGAGCTTGAGTTTTTGTCGTAATATTTCAGCTGGTATATGAACTCCTTGATTTGAACTTGTGTTCCGGAAGACCGCCTTTTGTTTACTTTTGTTGAATTACTTTGGAAATTGAGTTGAAAACATTAACCCCCCAAACAAAAAAAGGTCTTACGTGTTTTTAGCAATCATTGTATATTTCATTTGAAGCAGCAGTAGACCAGCAGTTGTAATTAAAACAAATTAATTTGTAGTAAAATTATTTGGAAGCGAATAGTTCACAATTATGTAATGAAAAAAAAAAAAAAAAACGCCTAAACGTAATAGATTAGACGAGATTTTAGTAAAATCCTTATAAAATGAGGCAGAATTTGATTAATTTTTAACCGACTTCAAAAAGGAGGAGGTTCTCAATTCGTCGGAACTTTTTATTTTAATTGTTCCCCCATTACTCGAAGATGGCTGGACCGATTTGATTTTTTTTTCTGTTTGAAAGGGTATATAATATACGTATACTTCCCAGGTGGACCCATGATCATCAAGTCAGGATCTGATGATGGGATCCTGGAGAAATAGAGAACTTCTTCAAATTTTATAGGCACACTTGAAGAGATTTGGGTAGTTTTTGGAAGTGTACTTTCTCGGAGTGCTCCCATTTCAATTTGGTGAAGATCTGATGAAGAACTTCGGAGATAGGCAACGGAACTCCTCAATAAATGATAGCAAATGGACTGGGATTTCTGAAATCTCATGTCTGTCTATTGTTTACACCACTTCATTACATAACATCACGCCGGTACGCTGTGAAGGGTAAGCACATGTGAATCACTAAAAAGTGAAAAATTAAAACTTATATTAGGTCTTTACCTATGAAATTGCCGTTCTGCAGTACTGGCCATTTCAAATCAAAATAATTTTTGTTTGGCTAAGAATTCTAATTTCAAATTAATTTTATTTTAAAAACATGGATTTTTTTTTCTAAAAGTAGTCATTTCTTTATTGATTAGTGTTACATTTTCATCGCATTTCAATCTTTTTCGTCATCATGGATACGTTAAAAATTCGAGTAATTATGGAATATGAGTACCGTCGTGGCAGCAACGCGGCACAAGCGGCACGCAACATCAACGACGTTTACGGAGCTAACACTACAAACCAACGCACCACCTGTTATTGGTTTGCTCGCTTCCGTTCTGGAAATTTCGACCTGAAAAATGAACCTCGCGGTCGTCCGAAGACTTTGGTCGACAATGACGAATTAAAGGCGATTGTGGAAGCTGATGATATACAATCTACGGCTGAATTAGCAGCAGCTTTCGACGTTAGCGTCAAAACAATATTGGTCCATTTGCGTCAAATTGGCAAGGTAAAAAAGCTTGACAAATGGGTGCCCCACGAACTCAATGATCGCCAGCGCGAAGTACGCGTCGAGACGTGCCTTGCACTGCTCAACAGACACACAAATGAAGGAATTTTGAACCGCATTGTTACCTGCGATGAAAAATGGATTCTGTTTGATAACCGTAAGCGCTCAGCAAGTTGGTTGGATCCTGGTTCAGCACCTAAACAATGCCCTAAACGAAAACTTACCCCTAGAAAAGTGATGGTCACTGTTTGGTGGTCTAGCGCCGGTGTGATTCATCACAGCTTCTTACCAAACGGGGTGAGCATTACTGCAGATGTGTACTGTGAAGAACTGAACACAATGATGGAGAAGCTGGCGCATCTCCAACCAGCATTGGTCAATCGCTCGTCTCCGCTGCTCCTGCACGACAACGCGCGACCTCATACTGCACAGCAGACGGTCTCCAAGTTGCAAGAACTGGGGTTGGAAGCTCTCCGTCATCCGCCCTACTCACCAGACCTTGCGCCTACAGACTACTACTTTTTCCAGAATTTGGATGACTTCTTGGCGGGAAAAAAATTTAATACCCGAGAGGCAGTACAAAATGCCTTTGAAGAATTTGTTGCCTCCCGTCCAGCTGATTTCTTTAAGAAGGGCATCAATAAACTGCCACTGCGATGGCAAAGATGCATTGATTGCATGGGTGATTACTTCGATTAATACAAATAAAAAATTCATGAAAAAAATTCGTTTAAATTTTTTCATACAAAACGGCAATTTCATAGGTAAAGACCTATTATTAAGTAGTTATTTTTCAGTTTGTAGTGTTTTTCCGGAAGTCGGTTGTTTTTTTTTGGGAAAAGTTTTTATAATTACACAGTTCCGATTATAAAAAGATTCCGAATGGAGTTTGCTTCGTTTCGGAATCGCAATCAGAAAGTTAATACGTTACGCAATTAGGCTGCAGGTTTAAACCACCAAGCCAGTTTTTTTATTAAAAACCCAATATGTATTGAAATGTGGTTCCTATTACTAACAACTTATGCCGGTGCTAATTTTTTTTTGTGTTAAGAACCCGTATCGTTTACCCAAATCGAAATAAAGGGGTCGTGGGGCTTTTGGGACCGGGACCGCGGTCCCGGATGCCACCTTTAAATATAATAATTATTTTTAGTAGTTTTTGGGACCACAAGAAAAAATAAGTTAAAGTACAGTTAACAAAAAAGCTGATATAATATTTCGATCAACTCTATTCCATGAATATTACCAGTACCGGTGCAATACAAAAGGTTTAAAAAAAAAAGAAAAAACTGGGACACTCAGAAACTATTGCGAATAAAATTGTTCATGTATGAGAGACTGGCCAGTTATTCTATTATGAAAATATGATTATATGTAAGTAAATATAGTACATTCCAATTTCAAAATTTCCCTCCACATTGTTTGCGAGTTAATTTAAATTATCGTGTCTATTATAAATAGGGATCTGCTCCGGGAACATTTTCGCGCTATGTTTTTTTACGATTTCAAGTTTCGCCAGAAACCGGACGAATGTATATCGTAATCGTATGATAGACTTCAAATGGCATTCATGAATGAAGGCTCTTCTAAGGCAACTGTGTATCGTTGGTATCGCGAATTCAAGCGCGGTTGACTAAGTATGGGGGATGAAGAAAGAATTGGTCGCCTTTTGGCGGCTATTACGGAAGAAAACATGCTAGCAGTGAAATTTTTTATCCATGACAATAGGTGTATTACGTATTTAGACATTCAACATATACTGCAAGTTGGATCGGTAAGACTTCATTAAATTCTACAGGTGCATTTTCGCGTGAGGAGGATAGTTACACGCTGGGTGGCCGCACAACCTTACCGATGCTCAGAGGCAGGCGCGGGTGGAATTGTGCCGTGATATGATGAACAAATTTGAAGCAGCCTCGTCTCGTGTTTACGACATCATTACAGGTGATGAGTCTTGGATTTATAAATACGATCCAGAAACAAAACGCCAGTCCAAGGTTTGGGTGTTTCAAAACGAATCAACGCCTACCAAAGTGAAGCGATCAAGAAGCGGTGGGAAGATTTTGATCGCGAGCTTTTTCAATTTGACTGGCTACTTCGTGTCAATTCCTTTACAGAACGCTGTAGAACGAAGTATCAACGCTGAATGGTATACTACCAAATGCTTGGCAGAAGTTTTCTCTCTTGTGAGTAACAAGCGATCAAACAAAGGGCTCCGCGGGCTACTGCTCCACCACGACAAAGCACCTTCGCACACCGCGCTCATACGAGAGACTTCCTTCGACAGCAAGTCGGTCAAACTCCTGGGTCACCCTCCTTACAGCCCTGACCTAGCATCGTGTGACTTCTTTTTATTCCCAAAAATTAAAAATCATCTCCAAGTGATACAGTTTTCGTCGCCGGAAGATGCGCTGTGGTGATGGTTTTATAAATATAGTTTTATTTGTACATATAATATCAAAATATTTGGTTGACCGTACTATACCAAGACACAAGTTTGTTTATTTTTTTTGCGGTCCCAAAAGAGTACTAAAATTAATTATTATATTTAAAGGTGGCATCCGGGACCGCGGTCCTGGACCCAAAAGACCCCCCGACTCAAATAAAGTTGTAAATGTTAAAACGAGCTCAAAGCTTTAGGTTAGAAATTAATTTAGATCGCGGTTTGACCTTTAATGTTGATCGATGAGCAGTATTTGGCTCAGTGAAATAGGCCGCGACTTACGAGTTGGTTGGTCTTAGGTTCAAACCAAGGCAGGCAGCTTATGTAAATTATTTCTTTACCACTGCTCTCTAAACGGTGAAAGAAAACATCGTTAGGAAACCCGCATGTCCAGGAATCAAAATTCTAAGGCATGTGACATGTAAAACGGCCCAGTGTGTATATATATACATCGTGACATTTTAGTCGTCTTACAACGGCAGCCCACTTCATGTATCCAATGACTACAATACATTTAAATAATTATAAAAAAATTGGAACTTTTATGAATAATTAAAAAAAAAAATATTCACTAAGACGCATGACGCAGTTTGAAACACCCTGTTATGGAGATGGAATGAATGATGGAATGTAATGGTATAGGTATCTTCTACCCTTTGATACATAACATTATTAACAGGTGTTTCATAATTCTAAAGCATTATTTATTATTCTTTGTACCTATTATCTTAATTAATGGTAACAATTTTTAGTCGCGCCTAGAGGTATTTTATGTCGGATACATTGAGTGGACTATCTTTGTAGACGACAAAAATTTCACGGTGTATAGTACAATATTTGTTATTATGTATACAGGATAAGTTTTTATCCAGTGCGCAAACTGTAACCATGAATTCAGCATATCATTCTATGGGCACGCCACGATTGCGGCGGTAAGTCCCCTCTTTGAGGAGTGGTTTGAGAGGCGGCATGGCGTCCTCACCTTCCGCCTGACGCAGGTCCTCACCGGACACGGTTGTTTCGGGAGGTTCCTGTTTCGGATAGGGCGGGAGGAAACGCCCGGGTGTTTCCACTGCGAAGATCGCCCTGAGGACACGGTGGAGCACACGGTGGCGGTCTGCCCTGCTTGGGCGGAGCACCGCCGTGTCCTCGTGGAGGCGATCGGCGGCGGCGATCTCTCGCGTCCGGCCCTGGTCCAGGCCATGGTACGGAGCGAGAGGGCATGGGGAGCCGTCACCTCCTTCAGCGAAGCAGTGATGCTCGCGAAGAGGGAGGCGGCGCACGTGAGGGAGAGGCAGCATATGCGCCCTCGCGACCCTAGCCGCCGCAGGATACGGAGACGCCCTGGGCGTCGGGAATCCCAGGCCGATTTCCGGCCATCGTAGGCATGGGCTTGCGGACGGCGAGTAATGGGTAGCTCGCTGTCCGGTAAGGACCAAGCCCAAGTCGACGGCGCGTTGTGTTCCACGCGCGCCTCAAAGAGATGTCAGCACAAAAATTGATGGGGCCTGCAAGGGCCGAGGCCTGCCAGGGGTGCGGGTTTGTTCGAAAAAGACACCACAGCCCCTGGTTTAAGGGCTACTGAAGGAACACGGATGGGTTTTAGTCAGTAAAAGTCTAACACGCCCTCCTGCTCCACCCAGAGCGGGAGAATTTATTTGATGATTCCCCACACAAAAAAAAAAACCCAACCAGATGCTGAAACTAAACTAAAATTTCAAATAAAAAGTACCCAAAACCCGGTTATCTTATAAGTTATAACATTCAAATATACTCCACAAATATAGTGGCGTATCAAAACGAATCGTTCACCAACTGGGACGGGAATCGTTCATTCGTTCGTTCGATCCGACAAGACAAGCAGACGTCTAATCTACATAATGCCGACGTTGGAGATGGTTTGTGGATATTGTGGTGAGCTGAGCGGGAAGGAACATGATTTCGTCGAGATAAACAAACTGTACGATGATTGAGCTCATAGAAAGTTCGTTTGTAATCTATCAGGCGCTCGTTCACAGCCCTAGGTGATGTGACTAGCCACGGGGAAACAACAACCCACCCGGGGTTTTAGTCAGTAAAAGTCTGACACGCCCTCCTGCTCCACCCAGAGCGGGAGAAGTTATTTGATGATTTCCCACCCAAAAAAAAAAAGCATATCATTCTAGACCCCCTAAAGCAGAAATTTTTCGTCAGTTATACAAAAAAAACAGGAGTTTCATAGAAAAGTGAATAACAATAATAATAAGAACAATACCTACGCGGTCAAAATTTATGGAACAGCTGACTTTTTTTGTATAACCCATGAACATTTTCTGCACTGGGGGGTCCAGAATGTTAAGCTGAGTTCGTGGTTACAGTTTGCGCACTGGATAAAAACTTATCCTGTATATCACCTGGTTGGTAATCCCGTTTCGGCCTTTGTTGTTTGTTTTTTCTTTGGGGATTCTCAGTATTCGCCAGGAGTTTAGATTGGTTCCCGTTTAATCGCATTAGGTACGGCCGCTTCGTATGACATACCTTTCGAAACATCAGTGCAGTATATACACCTACAGGCTTAGCATAACGCTTTCCATTTCTACTCTATCGTAGAATAGAAATCGCTTTTCTACAGTTCAAAACAACTGTATACACGGAAACGTCATTTTTGTCTACTCTTCCGTTGACAAAACGTTTCTCTACGGTTCTCGTGCCAAGCCAGCAGCAGGTTTAGCATGAAGTTTTCTATTCCTACGAAGAATAGACAGTGCTTTTTCAACACGAAGTAAGATTTTGTTTTTCCATTTTTGACATAGCACCGTAGATATCCTTCTATTTTGACATCTTAACAACATTCATTTCGTTGTTTACGTTGCTGAGTAGACGGATTTTTGAAACCTATGAAGCAATGAAGCAGCTATTTCCTTCACAGTTTTTCAGATTGTGATCGAAAGCGTGTTACGTAATTAGGGCATATCTAGGAATACAGACGTCATTTACCTGCTAAATTGAAGCCGAAATTCCACGAGTATGTCAAACAGTTTCAGAGTAAGCCGCCTGTAACAGACTGACAAGTGATTTCAATACGCTTCGAATTTCAACTCTAGGGAACATGCAATCAAAATTCGTGTTAACTGATTTTCTTTGTCATAATGTTGTTCTAGTTTAATTTATTTCTATACTAGTGACCCGGGCGGGTCACTAGTATAGACCCGGGCGGGTCACTAGTGTGCTTTGAGCGGGTGCAATGTGCTCAAATAATTTATTTGTTTGCAAACATTGGTAATTAGTACATAGATTTTTAATGTTATGAGTTTATTTATTTATTTATTTACTATTAACACATACAATTGTTTTTACAGGTTGGGAACCCAATACAACAATGTAGTCATAATTTTCCCACTCAGAGACGTTACCCAAAAACGAAATCGGTACCACCACCGACAAAAAATAAAAAGGAAATATTTTTAACTGTCCTGACTGACAGTGAACAACCACATAAAAATAATAGATAAAATTAATAAGTATGTACAGTTTACACAGAGGACAATTCGTTAAGTGTCACCCTCTGGAATTCCGCCAAAGAGCAAGTAAAGATATCCAATCGCAGAGATACTCTGTTGAGTATTTTTACTGCCCGCCCCACCGGTGCAAATGTTAACAAGTTCGTACGGGCCACTGGGACTTTAAACAGCCTCTCCCTCGGGCCTTGCCGCAGCCTACTATTTGGAACGAGCAATCCCAAAGATTCCAGTATTTGCGGATTATACAGCATACCACGAAAAACCATAAAAACATATTTGGCCAGTGCTAAATTGCGCCTTACCTCCAACTTGTAGTAGCCAACCATCCCTATTACAAAGAGGGTTGGATACATAAGAGGATAGAATGGGTAGACGCCAAATTCCTTCATGTACAGGAACCGGGTAAACTTATTTTGCATTTTTTCCACCATTAGACAATATTTTGTTTCAAACGGATTCCAGATGATAGCACTCGTTTCCAGGTTACTTCTCACTAATGCATTATAAAGAGACTTAACCGCTGCTGTGTTAGTAAATTCACGTGTTTCACGCATTACAAATCCAAGATAGTTATCCATGTTCTAACGTCACATGGGCATGCAAATCCTAAATTTCTTTTCATGAATAAGTGGTGATTCCCGCACGGAACAAATATTTGTATGACCTACAATTAGTTGTTTCAGGTCTGGCCGTATGTAAATGTGAGTTTAAATGTTTGTAAACGCACCCACAATACAGGAGAAATTCCTAGTGTGGGGTAAAGTATTAAAAAAAAATAAGCCTTATGTTTGTGAGACTGTTGCCCGAAAAAGGCATAACATACCTGTGTACGGGTGTAGGCTGTTTAGTTATGAAGAATATATTACACACATAAACCTGGTTGGTTTTGCGTACGTTGTTTTCGGGTAACCACTGAAAATCAGCGCTGTGCTGTGGATCCCATGGCACAGCATCATGCTGAGTGGAAGCGTTCTTTTCACAGTCACGGCATGCAGCTGCCGACTATTAATGTTCTATATGACAATGTATATATAGTTCTGTGTTTGTAATCATGTTTTTTTTATTATTTTTTAAATGTCATGTCATATTTTATATGCACGTGTTTCTGTGACAAATAAAACTATTTTTATTTCTTTGTTAAAAAAATCCGAATCAATTGTCTAAATGATGTTGAAAACCACATCAAAATCCGTTGTGTAGTTTACCTTTAGAAGAACTAACGGGTTACACAGACGGACAGGAAAAGTGAATTTAGATTTAAACTATTTCTATATATATTTAGGTATATTAATTAGAGTTAAGTAATTATCTCGGTTAATTACTATTGCGAAAGTAAGGTTTATTTGCGGTTTCATGTATTTTGGAGAGTTAAATTTTGGTTGCAATTTATAGATTAACGGTGATGTTATTTGGTTCGTAAAATAATTCTCAATTTGAATCAATTCTGACAAATGAGCTGTATGATGAGTATGTTCATTTCTGGTGATTCATGAAATATATCTACACTAGGTAGAAGTTTTTTGTATGTCAGTGAGGTACTCGTAGGTACCTACAATAAAATAATTATAATCAGACTGTTTCTGTATGCTCGCCTAGTTAAAACATCCATTTGCAAAAGCAGTACATACCTAGGTATGTTTAATGTTAAGCATAATGCACTGTTCCGTGTGGTGCCGGACGTAAAAGAATAGCACCATGCCATTTCTTCTCGTGGGTGTAGTAGAAGGCGACTAAGGGACTTACTATGAGAATGGGCAGCAGCGTTCTCTATGCATTTTACCACCATACTGCGATCGCCAACCTGCCTGCCAAGAGTGACAATTATGGCAAAACCCCCTTTTTGGTGGAGGCTTATGTTCAGCAGAGGTCTTTCGGCTGAAATGATGATGATGACGATAATGCACTGAGTTACCGATGTCAATATTTAACATTAAGTTCCAAATTAGTATTATTTCACTGGGTTGCTGGTCTAGTATTTGCAAGCGCCACTGCTGAACATGAGGTCTCGAGTATGATTCCTAGGTCAAGAATTGCTCAGTTGCAGCCCAGAGTCTAGATTCGTGCCCGGTTGCTGGCAATAGGCTAGCCCCCTATTGCGTGGGACTTAAAAATAACTGGCGAAATGTGGGTATACAAAAGGTAAGTACACCACTGTCCTTCGGCGAAACATGACGTGATGTTATGCTATGTTCCAAATTAGATCTATTGCACCTGTAGGAATCTCATGAAAGACGAGAAAATAAATAAAAAAAAAGGTTGTCGACATGTGAGATGTGGACTCAGCGATCATTGTACCGACAGTCATAAAAGCAACCAACACGGTCGAGGCTCTTTGCTATCAAACCATAGCAAAGAGCCTCGACCACATAACAACCTTTAACAACCTCTTAAGAGGTGTACGAGGAGCAAACCAGAAATCGCCAAAAAATATCAGCTGTTATATTAGTTGTTTTAATTATATTCGTAAAACTCATCAAAATGTAGGTTTGGTCCCATAGTAAAAGTTGTTCATAATGATGAGTACAATGACCTCTTAAGAGGTTGTTGATTTTTTTCCAATAACGTGATGACAAATAACATAATAATTTTATCTAACGAAATAGTATAATAATTAAAGGCAAAATTAGAATTACTTAAGTAAATTAAATATTTGTTTATTTTTAACTTTTATTTATAATAATAATTTTTTACATTATTTACAAACATACTAACTAAGCATGAATATAAAAATAATAATTACCCAAACGGTACAAATACATAGCTCCCATAAGGTTGTTGTATTTGCGCCGTTTGAGGTTTTCTGCACCTGTAGCAGCCGCACCAGCGCAGCCCGTCGTAGTCAGAAGATGGGATGGCGCTAGGGTATCGACACAGGTAACGAGCGGTCGTCTAATGCCACATTTAAAATGGATGTTAAAGTGCTTTTAATAATTTGATCGGCTTTGTCTAAAAGGTGTGGTTGCTTCCATAAAGAGGAAGAGCGGAGGAAATACATGAAATTTGGACCGAAACAGCAGTATCTGATAAGGGTGAATGCCGAATGTAAATTAATTTTAGAAAGTCTATCCGAAATATCGTTAAAATGTTTAATTTTTTCGTCAATGAAACGTGAAAAACTGTCTTCTAGAATTGGGGAACCTAGGAGGTGCATTGAACTTTTTTCCAAAACTTTGATATCTGGGGCGATGGAGTTAAATTTGTGTATCGTCGGTTCTCTGTCGGTGTTGTCACTAAGGTAAATTTCGCATTTTGAGTAGTTGAGGTCAAGGCCGATGGATTGGAAATGCTGCTTTAAGAACTGAAAATCTTTTAGAACGGTGTCTACGTCACCTCCTAGGGTTCCATTATCTAAATACCACACATTAAATTTTGAATTTAGTTGTTGTATTATGGGATGAATAGCCAAACTGAAAATGACTAGCCCGAGAGGATCACCTTGTTGGCATCCGACTGCAGATTCCAAAACGTTGTCTTTATATAATAATTTTGATGGGTGTCTGTAGCACTGCCACTCAGAGCGATAAATTTCTGGTAACTCTTTTTTTACTTCAGCCAACAAAGTGTCCCTGTTAACGGAATTGAAGGCGTTCTTAACGTCAACCTTGAGGATTATCTCACCTTTACCGGCATTCAAAAAACTAGAAAGGGCATGTACGGCAGCCTCGCAGCCCCCTTTGGATCCAAAGCCAAGCTGTAGGGGTTGGAACTTGTTGGTCAATATTTCGCTGTACAATTTGCAGCATATTTTGGCTGCCGTACGCCTGTAGGTGCATCCAACGGCAATGGGTCGAATACCGCCGCCGCCGTCCCTCTTGCGCAGGGCACATTAGTTGGCCCCGTACAACACATCGACGACGGCATCATTCACACCGCCGTTGAGCATCAAGTTGATTAGAGCCGCAAGCTCCTTCAAAAGCGACTCACCAGCTTCCCCAGCACCTGGACTTAGCAACTCCTTAAGATGCTGAGGAGTCAGGCCATCAAAGCCGCCGGCGGAACCACTTCGGAAGGAGCTGACGGCTGCAAGTAGCTGGGGAGCAGTAATATTAAAAGGGGTTGAATCCGGATCGAGAGGGAGGGGAGGGTCGGGAAAGGTGAGATCATCATCAGTAAATTAAATTAAAAACAATATAAGTAAGTTAAATTTAAACAAAAATTAAGCGTTGGAATAGTCATACTCATTACAGTTTTCACATAGTTTAATGTTCTTTTCAGAATAAGTAGGTGGGGCTCGTTAGCGATGGGCGATTCCGAGATGTTTTAACAATCGAATTAAGTCGATAAAATAAACCATCAAGTCAACCATCGACTCGCCGTTCTACAAAACAATCGAGATGTTTTTCGATTGTTTCGAGTCAGTGGAATCGACCGCTAGTTTTCGATTGTTTCGAGTCAGTGGAATCGACCACTAGTTTTCGATTGTTTCGAGTCAGTGGAATCGACCGCTAGTTTTCGATTGTTTCGAATCAGTAGAATCGACCGCTAGTTTTCGATACAACTCTCGACTCGAATGAACGCGTCATGCGCCAGTCGCAATAACAGACCGAGTCGGACTCGAGTCCAAGTCGAAACAATCGAGAATCATCGAGATGTTCGAACAATCGAAGCAATCGAATTAAACCTCTCGCCATCGCGCATCGCTAGGGCTCGTAGCTACAACAACAGCCACACAGAGCCAGGGGGTATCAACTCTCTATTGGCCAATGTAGACAAGGTACCCGGGGCAGAAATATGACATTGCCAACATTAAAACTATTTTGAAGGACCCAAAAAATTAGGTCTTTCATAATTCTTTATTTTTAAGTTGTAACACAGATGCATTGTATTTGTCTCGTTTTTTTTTTCTTTCTAAGTTGTAGTTTTTAGACTGCAGATTTCCCAAGGAAATATAAATATTTATTAGATAATAAAAAAGCGAATGATCGTTTGAAGTAATGCAAATTTTTTGTTAGTCTAAATTAGGTAATTTCATAGTAATCTTATCCTAAATATATAAAAACCGAAACTATACTTAGTAGTTTTTTTGATCATTCACAGTGGCAACTCAATGTCATGAGATGTCTTTGAAATTGTTTTTGTTATGGAAAAACAATACATTCTTAGTAAAATCTAATCTACCATGTATCTTCAGGACTCGTTATATGTATAATAAACCTACTTTTTTACTGTACGTATCATAAATAACTAAATAACTTTGTGACTATTTCCACTGATCTGTGTATTGTGAAGTGCTGTTTACGCCTGTGACGAATTCACCATTACCTACTCAATGCTTTAATTCTATTATGTTAATGTTTCTAGTGAATAAATCGTTGGTGTACCTTTTATTTATATAAATAAATAAAACCTAGGTACTGTTAATTTTCTGTTAGAGTATATTTTGAAAATTTGTTTTTGTCTAACCTTGTTGTACAAGTAAATGTAAACAAATTTCTGGTTTAGTCTATACTCTGAGGCTCCTGCAAACAGATTGTAAATCAAGTATTTGAATGTAATAACAATGAACACAGTAAAAATAAATTGTAATGACCCTGTTGAAATAAATAAGAAACTACGTATTTACACACTATCGTTTTATTTTGTAAAATTCACTCTGTAGGTTTTTGGTAGGTACATTCTCTTGTAAGAAACTCAAATTTGAGAGATCGGGCCAGGCGAACGGGAGTTGAGTGGGGGATATAGGCGAGAGAAAGCAGTGCGCGCGCACATGTTTTATTTTTTTCACTTCAGTCGTTTGGTCATTCATAAGCACACTCGGTTTTTTTTTGCACGTGGACTCTACAATTCTAGTCTAACTTTATAAGTAACTGGTCCGTAATATTCCACACATAGCATTAACAACACATCACAAAGCCATCTCATTGTGTGATGGCACATTAGAAGCAACAATTTGCGTACATCCCTCAAGGTTGTGCGACAGCTAACATAAACAGCAATAAAGTGAAAGCATTCCGTTATTACTTGTAAGTGAACACGTAACGTGGATAGGGTGACCATAGTTTGTGAAATACGTGGTGATACATACAGTATTTTTTTTTATACCGTTCAGTTGGTTAGTTTTAACTGCCATAGTTCAGGTTATTATCGGCAAATGTGTGTGTGTATATTAACAACCATCCAAACATCTTCACAAACTTTCACATCTATCAATATTCCTGACTGACTTACCGACTGACTCATCAACGCCCAGCCCAAACCCTTGGACCTAGAAAGTTGAAATTTTGCACAGAGGTTCCCTTTATAATGTAGACAAGGAATAAGGAAGGATTTTAGTTACCTATATTAGTAGGATAAATATTTATCTTTGACTTCGACAACATAAAGTGATGTGATCACTATCCTTCACACAAAACCACCTCAGCAAGTTTATAATAAATTGGCTCAGGTAGGTATATAGTGTACATTATTTACTTCTCCACAGAAAACTCTTAAAACAAACTATATTACCCCCAAAGGGGTTAATTTTTTTAAAGTCTTTTTTTACATTATTTGACTTAATGATTATTTATACAAATTTTCGAGTTAATTAAGACACGCAGTAACAACATCCGTTGTAAAATTGACTATCCTTTTTTACCCCTTTAGGGGTAGATTTTGGAAAAACCCCTAATACACGTTCTTTATTTTTGGTTTTAAGTATAAATACTGAGTTTGGAGTTAATCAGACCGCGCGTTAAAATTCTTCCATATAAACTTTGACACCCCCTAATCCCCCTTTAGGGGGTAGTTTATAAAAACAATAAATGGTTACAATTTGCGCACTGGATAAAAACTTACCCTGGATAGAAGATAAGATTCCCTAATGATGTCAAAGTCTTGAACAAATATCTTTCATGTATTTTGTGTGGGAGATTGAAAGCCGCACCACAGTCTTTTACTTTTGCAGCTTTCTTCGTGTCTTTTGTTAAGTTTTTCTAAATTGGCCTTAATAATGTTTTTATTATTATTAACTTTATTTCTATAAATATTTATTTAACGTTAAATATATAAAAAAGGAAAAATAAATAGTGGCCCACCGGTATCGGGAACAGGGTCCAAGTTACTTGCGGAGCCCTGATGGCTCCAGAGAGGGGAACCTCCTAACAATGCAAGTAGTGTCCAGAAATACCGCTTTCTGGATTAAGCCCTTGTTCCAGCTGCCCAACGAGAACCTCCTTAGGAGTTAGTCGAGGCTCTTGATTATCAAACCATTGGCTGTTACGACAATTGGCACAATCACCACATCATCACTTCAGCCAAAAGACGTCCACTGCTGGACATAGGCCTCCACCAAAAGGTTAGCCTAAGGTTAGCCTTAATCGCCACGCTTGGCAAGCGGGTTGGCGATCGCAGTATGGTGGCAAAATGCATAGAGAACGCTGTTGCCTATTCTCTAGTAAGTCCCTTAGTTGCCTTCTACGACACCCACGGGAAGAAATGTGATTATTCTAGAGAGCTATTCTTTTACGTCCGGCAACACACGGAACAATTATTTATTATTATTATTTATTAGTTTTTCGCTTAGGTTAACCCTAGACCATGAGGCGATCGGCGGCGGCGATCTCTCGCGTCCGGCCCTGATCCAGGCCATGGTACGGAGCGAGAGGGCATGGGGAGCCGTCACCTCCTTCAGCGAAGCAGTGATGCTCGCGAAGAGGGAGGCGGCGCACGTGAGGGAGAGGCAGCATATGCGCCCTCGCGACCCTAGCCGCCGCAGGATACGGAGACGCCCTGGGCGTCGGGAATTCCAGGCCGATTTCCGGCCACCGTAGGCATGGGCTTGCGGACGGCGAGTAATGGGTAGCTCACTGTCCGGTAAGGACCAAGCCCAAGTCGACGGCGCGTTGTGTTCCACGCGCGCCTCAAAGAGATGTCAGCACAAAAATGATGGGGCCTGCAAGGGCCGATGCCTGTCAGGGGTGCGGGTTCGTTTGAAAGAGATACCACAGCTCCTGGCATACGGGCTACTGAAGGAACACGGGTGGGTTTTAGTCAGTAAAAGTCTGACACGCCCTCCTGCTCCACCCAGAGTGGGAGAAGTTATTTGATGATTTCCCACCCAAAAAAATAAAAAAAATATAAAACCCTAGACCATATTATATTGTGATAATATTTTCCTACAAAACAACACGATGGAATCAAATATTTGAATTTAATTTACTTACTTTAGTCTTCGCCCTGAGTAGCCAAATTGGTTTTAAAATTTGTTTGTGCATCTTATATGCCTTTGACATTTGCATAAACCTTACGAATTTTAGGCACAGCCAACCGCGCCTCAGTAGTAATAATTTGTTATTGATAGCTCCTTTATTTCGTTGCAGTAGGTAAGGGTTGGTTTTGAAGTGCAACTATTACCACTGACTATTCTTAGCGACTGCAGCACACACAACAGCACTGATAGTTTAGAATAATTAGGAGTTTCCTAATTCAAATTCCCAGATATTCAATAACAAGGGCATCTAGTGATAATACCTATTTATACTCGGCCAGCCTATTTCTGGGCAGTCAGACAATCCGCATACCAATAGTGTTACATAGGTTCTCCAAAAACAATGAATGTTTTTACATTTCACATACTAATATAAAGTACGTGAATGAACCATCATCCAAAAAAAAACCCCACCTTGTAAAAATAAATAAAAATAAAACTGCTGTATAGTTTGGCGATTATCACAATGAATAACAAGCGTAGGTTATTATCACGTTAAATAGTAGCGATTATTAGGAGCTGTAATCAGTCATAAAAAGGGTTAGAATAATAAAATTAACAATTTTACTAAAATTTGTAAATAAAATAAATAGGTAACTTAAAATTGGAATGCAATAAACCACCCTTGATACTCGTACAGCTACAAGACACGCGCGGGTCGTTAGTATCAACAGTGGTATGGCACCAAATAATCACAAAATTAGTTTAATGTTAAATACTAAAACGAAAACTAATGTATCACGGCTAGAATGTTGTGATAACCTAGTCGCAGTGGCGGACTAACGTCTTGGGGGGCCCCAAATGCCTCCGCATTCCCCTGATCAAATCCTAAATAAGATTAAAAAGGTGCTTAGTACCTTGATAATTTCATCGATAGACTTTTTACGCGGTACTAATATTCTTTTAACTTTGCTGAATGCGTCCAGTACGCTGGGGGAATTCCCGTCTTTGTAGCGGGTACTTACTTCCCCAGGAATTCTTGAATGAATGAAGTGCAAATAATTCACTCTTGTACGCCTACATTTACATTCACTACATTCTATTTAGGTCGAAAAATAATCATTGGCCTCATTTAAAATATATTAAATTTAATTACGTTGATATTTAATAATTTATTAATGTGTTCTGATATTTTCGCAAACCGATAAGCCTTTTTTCAAATTGTGAGAGAAAACATAGCGACGATTATGAGTAGTTTGGAACATTTTCAAGATCCAACAAAAGCAAATCTAGATACAAGATACACCCTGCCCTGGAGTTGCATCAGGGAGGCACTCCGGTATTACCGGATGCCGACCTACCTCTGTCGTGTGGTCGAGACCTATTTGACGGACAGGGCCGTCATCTACCCCGGTCACCTTGGAGAGTGGAACCGGCGAGAGATGTCGTGCGGTGTCCCACAGGGATCGGTCCTGGGGCCGCATCTGTGGGACATCGGATACGACTGGGTGCTGCGCGCCGACCTCCCTGACGGCGTCAGTGTAGTTTGTTACGCTGACGACACACTGGTCCTGGCGCAAGGGAGGTCGTACCAGGCGGCGGCCGACTTAGCGACACACGGGGTTGCGACAATCGTGGATAGGATCCGGCAACTGGGACTAGAGGTGGCCTTGCACAAGTCCGAGGCCATGTGGTTTCATGGTCCTCGGAATGCGCCACCGACGGGTTCCCAGATAACGGTGGGAGGGGTTCACATCGGCGTCGAGTCGACGATGAAGTACTTGGGACTCGTCCTCGACAGCCGGTGGAACTTCGCGGAGCATTTCCGCCGTTTGGCTCCCAGACTGGAGCGGGCCGGGGCTGCGTTGAAGCGGCTCTTGCCCAATCTAGGGGGGCCAAACGCCTCCTGCCGGAGGCTCTACGCGGGGATCGTGCGGTCCATGGCCCTATACGGGGCGCCGGTGTGGGCGCCTACATTGAGGCGCCAACCTGCGAGCTGCAGGTTGATGGCGTCCCATAGGGCCATGGCGATCAGGATGATCCGAGGATATCGCACGATCTCCGGCGAGGCGGCGGGCCTCCTTGCCGGATTACCGCCATGGGATCTGGAGGCAAAGGTCCTCGCGCAAATGTGGGAGTGGCGCGAGGAGGCCAAACGCCGGGGCGTAACTCCGCTGCCGCGGGAAATCGCGGCACAGTGGACAGAGCTCCGGCGGGATCTCATGGTGATATGGAGAGTGCGATTGTCGCAACCCAGTGCTGGGCACGCCACGATTGCGGCGGTAAGTCCCCTCTTTGAGGAGTGGTTTGAGAGGCAGCATGGCGTCCTCACCTTCCGCCTGACGCAGGTCCTCACCGGACACGGTTGTTTCGGGAGGTTCCTGTTTCGGATAGGGCGGGAGGAAACGCCCGGGTGTTTCCACTGCGAAGATCGCCCTGAGGACACGGTGGCGGTCTGCCCGGCTTGGGCGGAGCACCGCCGTGTCCTCGTGGAGGCGATCGGCGGCAGCGATCTCTCGCGTCCGGCCCATGGTCCAGGCCATGGTACGGAGCGAGAGGGCATGGGGAGCCGTTACCTCCTTCAGCGAAGCAGTAATGCTCGCGAAGAGGGAGGCGGCGCACGTGAGGGAGAGGCAGCATATGCGCCCTCGCGACCCTAGCCGCCGCAGGATACGGAGACGCCCTGGGCGTCGGGAATCCCAGGCCGATTTCCGGCCACCGTAGGCATGGGCTTGCGGACGGCGAGTAATGGATAGCTCGCTGTCCGGTAAGGACCAAGCCCAAGTCGACGGAGCGTTGTGTTCCACGCGCGCCTCAAAGAGATGTCAGCACAAAAATGATGGGGCCCGCAAAGGCCGATGCCTGCCAGGGGTGCGGGTTTGTTCGAAAGAGACACCACAGCCCCTGGCATACGGGCTACTGAAGGAACACGGGTGGTTTTTAGTCAGTAAAAGTCTGACACTCCCTCCTGCTCCACCCAGAGCGGGAGAAGTTATTTAATGATTTCCCACCCAAAAAAAAAAAGATACAAGATCAGGAGCAAGCCTGCTCCTGCCGGCTGTTTGTGATTTTACCTTTCTAACCTATAAACAATTCTGGCTTTCTATACTTGAGGAAGGAAATTTAGTTTAACAATATTTGCAGTCTCCAAACATGATCTGGATACAGGAATCACCAAACTAAACGCTCTGAATCAGTATTTACTAACCGAGCGAACCACGATTGCAGATGACATGGACATCAACATCGAGAAACGAGGAAGAAGGAAGGTAAAAAGAAGGATGCCGGGTGAATCAGCTCATGATGCTGGATGAAGAAATACGTCGGTCAATGGATGAATGCATAGACCGATTTATATAAGAATTGTCGACACGATACGGGGCCATGAAAAAAATCAAAAATATTTTCCAAATTATTGAAACAAATGCTAGAAGCTTCAGATGACGCTCTGGCGGTAGCAGTTGACAATCTGATACAAAATAGTGAATTTGACAAGGAGCAAGTTTTCCAAAAAATATAAAGGTACCGCAGGCATGTAAAAGCCACCGATACGAGTATGGACGCTGCTGCCAAATGGAGAGCCCAAGAAATCCTTCAATTTATAATAAATGGGACTTCAGTGATTCGTTACCCTGTATATCGCTTAAACTTTAATACTTCTTGAACATTTGCATCTCGGTTGCATCATGCGAGAGGAGTTTTTTCGAAACTTAAAATAATTAAAAATGATCTTCGATCTACAATGGGTCAAGAGCGACTGGTTAATCTAGCCGTGCTTTCAATAGAAAGAAAAATTTCAAAAGAAATCGATTTCACAGAAGTTATTGAGGAGTTCAGTAAATTGAAGGCACGAAAACACATTTAACATGCTACAAAAAATAAAAAATCTTTGATACTTATTTTATCAATTTTTTTGCTGTCGGTCGTTTCGTATTTTATTTTCCTCCCCCATATCCATTCCATATTGTAGGTGCGTATGTTCATTTAGCCTAAATAATTTAAATCGAATTTAAATTTCACTTGCCACATTTTAGCGAAATAAACATAACCACTTATTTATCATACATATGTGAACTGAATAAAAAGCTTGTAAAACTACATTTTTTTTAAAGCTGGGGGGCCTCATTCAGCTTTTCCGCCCCGGGCCTCTAACGGGCTTAGTCCGCCACTGCCTAGTCGCCAACCTGTATATAAATAAATAACTAAATAGGTAAATAAATTTATTGAAACAAAAACTCTGTTTAAAGAAACTCTGTGTTAGATAACAACTGCAATAGTATAATACTGTGTCGCAGTCATTAAAACTAAAATTAAAATTAAAAATTTGAACTTAAAATTAAAAATTATTAAAATATCCATGTAAACAAGTCCACATGGTGTCTCTACACCTTTGAAGGCAGTGCACTTCGCCACATGAAGCGAATGACCCAGAAACTGCACTCTCGATATAAAACCACGTATGTGTTGGGAATATATCTTACTTTTAAACTAATGTTGACTGGACCGCCAAGGAATGTTATCAATTTTGCAAATGCTTGAGAAATTTATTTTTGAGAAGGATTTTTGATAGCGTCTGGTAGTTTATTTTGATACTTTTGGTATTTGAATTAATCTTAAAGTAAGTAAAGCTTTCAGATGTGACTCAAATACTAGAAAGTTTTAAAGAGTGAGTGTTTTTAATCAGTTGCAATGCTGACATATTCTCGTCATTTTTTGACAGTATACATCAATTTTATTATCGACTATTTTTTAGTGATTGTCATGGAAATCATGTCACTTTGTTTAAACAGGTTCATTTTATTTATGTTGATTATTTTACATATTGTGAATCAAAGAACGTTGTAGGCCTTGCAGACTGTAGATTTGTAGACGATTTTCTGTTCTTTATTTCCGTTCCTCTAAGTACCGGGTACTTATTGACAGGCCTGCACTGTCCTCCCATACCTATTATCACTGTAATTTGAAAACATTGTTAAAGCCAATGATTTTTAGAAGAGTAACCGTGGAGTTTATTGCTGGCTCTTCTCCATAGGAAGCGACAATTTGGAACCGTGCACCTAGCTTCTGACGTTTCATAAGTGCCCATGCAGGTTTATATGAAATAAAAAAAAAATGATTTGATTTGATTTGAGTTATCTACTTACCTTTAACCTTTCCCTGGTAAGCATAATTAGCCTGTAATATTCCCACTGCTGGGATATAGAACTCCTATCTGTAAGGGGGAGTGGCCCGTAATCCACCACGCGGGCCCAGTGCGTGTTGGTAGATGTCACATGTCTTCGAATTTTTGGTTCTAAGACATACCGGTTTCCTCACGATGTTTTCCTTCATCGTTTTGTGAGAATCCCTATCAGAATACCAGCGCTGCGACACTGTTTAATTAAATGTCGCAGCATCGTGCTGAGATAGTGGCCTTTTGGCCTCGTACAGGACCTTGTTTTTTTATTTTTTCCTTTTTTTATATAAATCTAATTTTAATTTTATTAAGTGCGTAGTAGGTTCGAACCTACGTTGTAAGTAGCGGTCATTACCACTGGTCTCCTCTGCCCTGGATGCAAGGTAATTCAGTTCATTTAGATAACGTGACATTTAGTTATTTGATTTCAAAGTAACATAAAATCACACCATCTTTCCCCTAAATGTTAAGAAGTGTACCTAAAGTACACGCATATTTCGCCAATTTTATTTATGATCCATGTAATAGGGGCGAGCCTATTGCCATCAACCGGGCACAAATCCTGACTCCGGTCTGATACTGAGAAATTCCAGAGAGAAAAACTCAATAGCACTTTGCCTGACCTGGGAATCAAATCCGAGATCTCATGCTCAGCGGTAGCGGTTGCGACCACTAGACCAAAGAGGTAGTCCAAAAGTAGCTTGAAAATCAATAGATAAATGGTTGATAGTGAGTTGGTTTCAAATGAATGACTATTGTCTATATACACCGTTACATTTTGATCGTTTTAATCCTTGTCATTGTACTCATCATTGTGAACAACTTTTACATTGGGATCAACCCTGAAATCGTGAAATAAAAATGAGCTAATTCATACATTCTATCGTGATAAGCGAACATAAATGTATGGATCAGCTCATTTTTTTTTTCACGATTTCAGGGTTGGTTCCAATGTAAAAGTTGTTCACAATGATGAGTACGATGACACTTTTATTGGATTAAAACGATCAAAATGTAACGATGTATAATATGTATTTATACAGCTTCCTTCCTTACCATGACTAATAGAGGGTAAATTTTTAACCAGTGCGCAAACTGTAGCCAGGAAATCAGCATATCATTTTAGACTCCTAGCATAGAAATTTTTCGTCGGTTATGCAAAAAACACTGCTTTTCCATACATTTTGACCGCGTAGGTACTGTACATACTTTTTATGAAACAGATATTTTTTTGTATGACAAAGCAGTTACCTAGGAATTACACTTTGTAACCAAGTGACCCCACCGAAATCTTACGTCAGAGTTAATCTGTTTTATAAATGAAAAATATTTCATTTCGAATTAAAAACCAATCAGTGTTCTACATATTAATTATCAAAAGATTAAAAGTTATGTAAACAGATTACCAATGAACACATCATTCTTTTATTGATAACAGAATTAGATTAGATAATACCTATAGCAATGTTGTTTAGTATCATTTAAGTATTTAGTAGTGATAGTCGCAAAATGGGTAAGAAAGTCAAAAAGAAAGAGTTGGAAAAGATAGTGGCGGAAAAGAAAGATGGTGGAAAGAAGGAAGTAAAAGAAAGTAGCAATTTGAATGTAAGTACGATTTATTATTATTATTTAGTGTAGGTATGCATAATCTCAGCCTATAATGTTCCCACTGTTGGGACATAGTCCTCCTTTTGGTAAGAGGGTTTAGGCCGTAATCCACCACGCGGGCCCAGTTTGGATTGGTAAATATCACTCATTCAGCGTATGATTTGATTGAAAATAATTACATCGATAGCAAAATATCAATCAAAATCATCATCGTCTGCCTAGCCTTTTCTCAACTACGTTGGGTCAGCTTCCAGTCTAACAGCTGAATACCAGTATTTTATATGGAGCGACTGCCTATCTGACCTCCACAACCCAATAACTGGGTAATCTGATACACCTTGGTAAGACTGGTTGTCAGACTTTTGGACTTCTGACGACCCTTGACGACTGTCAAAGAACCACGAATGACAGCCGGGATCCACCGCCACCAATCAACCCACCCATCCATGGAACAACCGCGGCAAGCGTAGTTAAAGTTGAACAATCGACCAGTGCAGCTGTTTCTGTTATTACTAAGCCAACAAGCCCAATAATTAAAAAGCACTAGAATTAAAATCAATTATAGCATTGGTTCTGTATGGAACCGGACGTAAAGAATAGCACCATCCCATTTCTTCCCGTGGGAATCGTAGAAGGCGACTAAGGGACTTACTAAAGAATGGGCAGCGGCGTTCTCTATGCATTTTACCAGCATACTGCGATCGCCAACCCGCCTGCCAAGCGTGGCAATTATGGCAAAACCCCCTCTTTTTTTGAGGAGCGCCTAAGTCCAGCAGTGGACGTCTATTGGCTGAAATTATGGTGATGAGGCGAGCATTCAAACGTTCATTAGAAAACCAAGGAGGGAGAGATTCGTGACACTGTAACGGGTAATTATTCGTTGGATCATATTTTGTATAGGAAAAATTCCTTCTTCTATCGCGATATGAAGTTGTTGGATGTGGATATCAATAAATGTGATAATGTATCAGTAGCTTTCATTCATAAACTTAAGCGGGCTGTGCAATTTTATTGTCGTTTTATAAAGTGTACAGACGATGCATCATCATTCATTCAATTCACTAGTTTCTTGATTCAATTCTATTGTATACCCCAAGTAACAAACGTGCATCGTGTTAATGTGGCGTTACACACTGACACTTTAGGCAAAAACTTAACGCGTTGGCAGTGCTGTGTACCGAATACAGTACACGCCGCGTGGGTCCATCACGTCCATGTACCGTCAACGGTACACTTGCTCCTGTCTCTTTTTATAAACACGACAAGTCCGTGTATCATATATGGTACAGGGGCAAAAGGTGTGATAAACCGAATGATTTGTTGTTTATTAGGAATACATACTCAGCCTATTACGTTCCCACTGCTGGGACACAGGCCTCCTCTCCGACTGTTCGAATGTTTTTGTTCTATTACATGCCGGTTTCCTTACGATGTTTTCCTTCACCGTTTGAGAGCAGTGGTGATGAAATTACTTACACAAAGTAATGCGCCTGTCTGGGTTCGAACGCACGACTTACAATTCGTAAGTCGCGGCCGTTACCACTGGGCCACCACTGCTCTCCCACTGGACCACCACTGCTCTCTTATTAGGAATATCTATTCAAAATTAATTATGTTGTCTCGATTTCATCATCATCAGCCTATAATGTTCCCACTGCTGGGACACAGGCCTCCTCTCGGTGAGAGGGATTGGGCCGTAATCCACCACGCGGGCCCAGTGCGGGTTGGTAGATGTCACATGTCTTCGAATTTTTGGTTCTAGGACATGCCGGTTTCCTCACGATGTCGATTTGAGACAGAATATTACAAAAATTGGTTTGGACATATTATGAGGTTATCAAAAAAATTATAAAGAGCTCGTGGCTGAATAATATCAACCCGTTGCCCCATGGTTTCATCGGAGATTGCACTACGCTTGCCGCGATCGGTTCGTGGATGGGTGACCACCAATATATACCAATTCGTGCCTCGGAAAACACGTTAAGCCGTAGATTCCGGCTATCATTCGTACATGTTTGACATTCATTATGGGTCTTCAGATATCCGTCCCGTGTGTGTTGCCGGGCGTAAAAGAATAGCACCATCCCATCTCTTCCCGTGGGTGTCGTAGAAGGTGACTAAGGGACCTACTAGAGAATGGGCAGCAGCGTTCTCTATGCATTTTATCACCTCACTGCGATCGCCAACCCGCCTGCCAAGCGTGGCGATTATGGCAAAACCCCCCCTTTTGGGGGAGGCTTATGTGCAGCAGTGGACGTCTTTCGGCTGAAATGATGAGATATCCGAAAGCCTGACAACTAGTCTTTCCAAGAGGTATCGTTTTACCCAGGATTGCGGAGGTCAGATAGGCAGTTGCTCTTGTTAAAACATTGGCATTCAGCTATATCTGTTTAGACTGGAAGCCGACCCCAACATAGCATGACAGGAATTTTATTATCATTATATTTTTAGTTGCATAAAATAAAATAAAAAAAACATCACGAATTCTCTTTTCAGCTAGCATCACTTATTTCAATTCTAGCATTAACTGGCATATCCATAATTGCCTACAATGTGTACCAAGACTTTATGACCGTGCCAGAAATGCCTAAACTAGATTTGAATAAATGGTGGGGACCGAATACTACGGAACCTCAAGATACATCTATAAGACCATATCGGATTGTGTTTTCAGAATCGGTGAGTACCACATTATTCATATTTCATGGGAAAACACGAGCATCATCGACATCATTTTCCTGCCGTTATTTCATTTATTTGATACTGACGTAATATGAGTTTTTTTCCAACACATCTATAGAAGTCGATACTTTAAATACGAAAGTAACTCAGTCTTTTCACAACTTTTACCAGAATGCATTTGCATGAAATTTGGTACATGGATAGTACATGACCAGCGGGGTAATAGGATATTATAATCTATGTGAGAAAAAATCTAAACGTATGTGATTGAGATAGCTTAGGCAAAATGAATTCGGAAAATGTTAGTTTTAGTTCATGAAATAACAAAATATATTTTAAAATTCAATTCAAAGATTTCAGTTTATTTAATCAGTTTTTGAATACCATGAAATAGTAGTCGCCATGTTATTACGTCATACGGCGTGACAATTGAACGACTTTATATTTTGTTATTTTCGTAAACAAAGTAATTTTTATTTAAATAATATTTTGCATTCAGGAACAGCAAACCAACGATACGTAGATTAATAACTCATTTTTAAAATTATAAACAATTATTATAAAAAATATCAGCGCATTTCTCCACACAGCAAACTGACGTCATACCCACAGAGCAATATGGCGTCCACTGCGTCCAGCTTTTTTATCAAATTACACGCGAAATTTGAAAATGATTTTTTTTTAATGCGTTTTGACGGCACTAATCGATTAAATAAAAATGTTGT
This sequence comes from Polymixis flavicincta, assembly GCA_949987655.1. Lineage (NCBI taxonomy): Eukaryota > Metazoa > Arthropoda > Insecta > Lepidoptera > Noctuidae > Polymixis > Polymixis flavicincta. The sequence continues at coordinate 6,033,269 of OX465195.1, read as the reverse complement.
TGTTTTTTTAGTTGGTTTATTAGCACTTTAGAATCTAATAAGGTCACTTTAAAAAATGGGTGTAATACCCTAATGCGTAACGCACTAACAGACGGAATTACTTTAATTTTGACAGCTCAACAACATTCATTGAATTATTAACGTTGTTTAGCAGACACATGTTCATTTTCATTTCAAACATATGAAGCAATGTATTAGCAATAACCATCAAAATTATTCAGATTCTGGTTAATAGAGGGTTACCAATTGGGGTGCTGGGTTGAGGACATAGGAAATACCTACTTTGTATCCCGGTAGTACATTCCCATGGGATCCATGGCAAACGCGGGCGAAGCTGCGGGCAAAAATCAGTATATATATACTGCAGTCCTTTAAATAGACAGGCGTTAAAGCCCTAAAAGTTGTTTACGAGAAAATGGCAAAAAACACGCGAGTCGTTATTATTACTGATTGTAGAAAACATTAAATCGTCGGCCTAATTTGTTAACCTGCTAAGTTCATTTTGACATAGTTTACAGGACAAAGAAAAATCTGAATTATATCTCTATTAATTTATCAATCAAAATTCTGAAAATCCCGTTGGTTTCTATAATTTTTCTTGATATTTTAACAATAAATGTAGCAGCATAACTTATACACATTTTATAAAATTTAGAAAAGCAATTATTCAGCAGTTTGTCGAGGTGAAGTTTCAATTTGCTTGAGGACTTAGCAGTTTTCTAAATAAAATAAAAATTGAGTATGGTGTATAGATTAATGAATTGTGCAGTAAAACGAATTCAATCAGTACACAATCAAAAAAAAAATTACTAAAATATAACAATCAGTCTTCTTTAATAGGAAACAGGGTTAAAATATCTAAGATATACTCTTTTCATAAACAATCTGTAATAGTTTTAATATACGTTATTATGTGTTGGTTTTGTAGTATTACGTGTCGTTAAACACGTAATACTACAAAACCAACACATAATGACAGGATACTTCTAAGTATTTTTTTATAATTATTAATGACAGCCATTTAATATTGTTTTACGATGAGGGTGCGTTTTTAAGCTCGTGGAATGGCGGGGTTGAAGAGGGGTCTCATTAGTACGTCAACGAGTTGAGTGATTCACTATTAGTATAAATAGCGAGTATTATTACGATGAACTACCATCAACCAAGCAACTTAATCGGGAAGGCAGCATTCACAATGGAAAAAATCGAGCAACGCGCCGTTATAAACTTCCTTACCAAGCAAGGAAATACGTCCAAACCATTACGAAAGAGATGTTCTCCGTTTATGGAGACTCTTGCCCTTGTAAAACCATGATTTACAAGTGGCATCGTCTATTCAAGCAAGGACGAGAATCACATGAAGACGATCATCGGCCTGGGCGCCCCATCGAAGTGACCACACCAGAAATCATCGCTAAAGTCGAAAAAATAATATTGGAAGACGCTCGTCTTAAGAAGTTAGGTTAGCAGAAATGGAACAGCTTGCAGAAATGGTTGAAATATCCGATAAAACCATTTTTACAAATTCTTCATAACCATCTCGGTATGACTAAAGTCAGTGCAAGATGGGTGCCGAGAATGCTCACACCGCCGCAAACGCAACAGCGCGTTGAGAGTGCACGTGCATTTTTGGACCTCTGTAACGAAGACCAAGAGGGTACCTTGAGTCGAATTGTGACTGGAGATGAAACTTGGGTTCATCGTTATGAAACTGAATCTAAACAAGACTCTATGCAGTGGTATAAAAAAAGGCACACCACCACCTAAGAAGTTCAAGGTGTCGCAGTCGGCCGGAAAACTCATGGCGACTGTTCTGGGATACTGAAGGAATCCTGCTGATAGATTATAAGGACCAGGGGTTAATATAACCGGAGAATACTGTGCGTCAATTTTGGAGCGTTTGAAGGAAGCTATCAAAGAGAAAAATTTACAAAAGGCATCTTGCTCTCGCACGACAATGCGCCTGCTCACAAGAGCCGTGTTGCCCTGGCTGCCCTACACAAGTCTGGCTTCGAAATAATTAACTACCCATATAGTCCAGATCTGGCCCCCCCTGGTCAGAAATTTTCAAGTGAAGGACGCAGTTTTAGGGGGTTTTACGGATTTTTTTTTTGTTTTTTGATGATATGCATAAGCTTATTGAAAGATCTGAAAAATGTATTAGGCTTGCAGGTGAATATATCGAAAAAGAAAATTAAATATAATAATAAATAATTTTCCAAAAATCTGAAATTAACAATATTTAGAAATCAGTCTGAAAAAGTACAAAACTGAGGACCCAACAGGATTTAGCAGGTTTTCGCTGTGGAGATTGACTGTTGTTCAGAAAGCAGTTTTTCGGGCATAGCATTTGTCACCTTTTTTGGCTAATATCGCACTTATTCCTTAAACAATACGGTAGATATTAGATTGAACTTTTTAACTGGTATAAAAAGTAAATTTAGCCAAAAAATGGACTTAGCAGGTTAACGAATTAGGCCGACGAAATGTTATTAATTTCATTCTGTTTATCCTAAAGACTCCTTTCTAGTTACTGATTGTAGGACACATCAAATGTTTATCCTTTCTGTTTATCCTAAAAAAATCCTTTCCAGTTAACGGCCTAGAAACTCTCATATCTTGGGAACTATTTGAATTGTAAAAATGTTTGTTAGACAGAAAGATCGAGAATTGTGTACTCTCTTAGATTCTATTAAAAAGTAAATATTTACCAAGTGAGAGTTAACTCCTTTCTAGTTAAAGGACGGGGGTATAAGTTGTCATCTCAGTGTTAAATTAATTCCCAAATATGTCAGTGAGAAATCACTTCTATAAATATAAATAAAAAGAAAAGTCCTGACTGACTGACTGACTCATCAACGCCCAGCCCAAACCCTTGGACCTAGAAACCTGAAATTTTCCACAGAGGTTCCCTTTACAATGTAGACAAGGAATAAGGAAGGATTTTTAGTAATTGAACCCCTAAGGGAGTTAATTTGCGTTTGTTCCCACGAGTTCGATTCATTAGTTCGATCATCGAACTAGTGATAATTTTTATTCTCATTTGTTCGACCGTCGAATTTATTTTAATCGGAAAACAAAAACCTTAAAAAAAAACATTTTTCGTTAGAACCCGTTTTCCCTAGTAAAAATTGGTTTTGCTAAATACCTTTGTTAAAACTAGAAATACCTAGTCGAATCTAGAATTTAACTAGACTAGAGTAACTGCCACTAACTTAGAAGTAGCGCTGGCCGGCCGCTGCCGCGGCACCGCTCGCTTCGCTCGCTCGGCTCGCGCGCGGTTGGTCACAATTCTAACCTAACCTAACCTATTACCCACCTGATGAGCCGTGTCGGCGAAGAGTCCCGTCTTACTAGTTTTAACAAAGGCATTTAGTAAAAACTAGTTCTACCTAGGGAAAACGCGTTCTTTCTAAAAACTGGTTTTAACTGTGACATATAGGTACCTACAAATATTTAAACCTTTTTAACGAAACAACCGTTTCGAAAATTTAATTTTATTGTTTTTTGTTTCCCGATTAAAATAAATTCGACGGTCGAACAAATGAGAAAAAAAATTCTCACTAATTCGACGATCGAACAACTGAGAAAAAAATTCTTACTAGTTCAACGATCGACCTAATGAATCGAACTAGTGAGAATATACCGAATAGGGGATAAAAGTTCCGCGCGGGCGAAGCTGCTGGCAAAAGCTAGTTTGACTTATAGGTGGACACAAAACATTTTGTTCCAGGTGTTCTGTTTTGAAGTTTTATAGTTGGAAAACAAATTATCACTGGCAAAAAATTAAATTAAAATTAATATATGGTAGTCTGCGTATTTTCGTAGTTCTCAGAATAACTTTCATCATGCTGTTACAGCTACTAGTATTATTATTTTTTAAATTATTTTCCGCCTGGCTTTCCCCGAAGAGGTGGGCAGTGGTGTAAATTACTTATGTACACAAATATTTCATTACTTATTTTAATTCCATGTATTTCATGGGAAGCGAGCATTTTCCCGTTTTCCAGACAAAAAAACCAATGTTCAAGCTGCTACTTTTTATTTCCTGGTGGAAAAACCCAATACTACTTTACTTTACCAGCAGGCTTAGCATGATGTTTCTATTTCTACGAAGAATAGACAGTGCTTTTTCAATACAAAGTGACATTTTCGTTCCTACATTTTTGACATCGCACTAAATTTTTGACATCGCACCGTATATATCTTTCCACGATCTATCATTTTGTCTTTCGTTTATAACGATCTATGTCTAGGTCCATAGAAACGTAGAATTTTTCAGAAGAATATTTCTTCCCAAACTGTCAAAATCACACTGACAACAAACTTTCTACTCGACAGCCACAAAGTAAATACGATTATCTACAAAATCATGATTCGTTTAGAACGCATAACTGTGATAATTAATAGAAAAACTATTTAGAGAAAAACTAATTAGAAAATTAAGAAAATTAATTAATTAATCGGTGCTCGTGCTAAGCCTGCAGGATCGGATTCAAGAATCTACCCACACGCATAACTGTCTCAATTGATATTCAATCAATATAATCTCGCCAATAGAATTTATGTTCTTTCTTTTCTTTGTTAATACACGGTTGAAGCGACATCGTGATGAAATTTTTAGGCACAAGCTTTTGCTAGCGATTTCGCCCGCATGCAGTTCGAAAATAATTCCCACGAGAATGTATAACCGGCACGTATAACCGGGATAAAAAGTGTCCTTTGTGTTAATCCAGGTTATAATTTTTCTTTGTGCCAAATTTCATCGAAATCCGTTCAGCCGTTGTTGGGTGATTGAGTAACAAACACCCAAAAATCTAAATATCCAAATATACATACTATCACAAACATTTCTAGACCCCGCCAGCGTTGAAATGATTCGTTCGCAGTTTTGTATGGAACAGCATTTTTTATAAATATTTGAAGATAATTTTCAACGCGTGGTGGTCGTGTATCATGTAATCCATGTCACACGTTACCATATTATTTTACATTGCTATTTAATATTTCTGCAGAACCATAAATGATCCCATTTTCTAGATGAACTCAGAAATCCGTTGGCTCTTCGAGATGTACAGACGGGCTCCCAAAAAGCAGAAAAGTTTCGAAGACACCGCCTGGACTTACGGAGTTCATTCAGATGCCTTCTCCAAAATCTTCAACTATTGGATCTTCAAATACAGTTTTCAAGACAGAGAGCGATTCTTCAATCAGTTTGAACAATTTAGGACAAATATTCAAGGATTGAATATCCATTATATTCATGTGAAACCGAAAGTTGATGTAAATGTGATGGTAAGTCGTAGTCGAACATTCAGAAGGTCTATCCTGAACAATCTTGCCATAAAAACTCAGGTGAAGTGATCTTGATGTAAGCTATCATTCTACCGATTGACAGGTTACTTCAAGCTCACTACATCGCAAGTGTTCAGAGCCCTAATTCACTATGACCACTTAACGATTCCTTACTTCGAAACCCCGTCAATTGTTTAGATCACACACGATATCTGGTAAGTAATATCGACAAATTTTCCTGGAACATACAGAATCATGACATTTCGATTCCTAACCGTTACATTAGTTTCTACAAAACACGTTATTGACGGAGTTTGAACGTAGTAAGATTCTGCGGGAATCATTATAACCATACAGAATTGGGGCCTAGGTCGAAATTTTTCTGGACAGAGATGCAGTTATTTTTTAGCTTCTTTACTGGCGTCTGCGTATTGGAAGGTGCAGCGTGGTTAAGCTATATAGAAGGTGAGCCGATGACCTAGTAAGGGTTGTCGGAATTCGCTGGATGAGAGCAGTCAAGAACTTGTAGCAGGTTACTTGGAGGTTGGTTATTCCCAGCAGTGGAAGGCCATCAACGCTCCATCTACACCTGGGTGCTCTATGTGAATTGCAAAACCCAAAAAATGCCGAGCATCAATCGAATATACGTTTCATATCTAGACATTTATAAAATTGGGAATGAGCTTTAACACATTGGTGGACAGTACTATCTCACTGATTGCGGCTACTGTGACACTACTTATTTTCATACATTGCCCACGAGCGTAGTGGCACAACGCATGGTTTAAATGTTTTTTTTTTAATGATTGCGTGGATGTACCTTCTTTGACGATTTTTTAAAATTGTGTAGTGACAGTACGATAGTCTTAATATACCTGTGGTGACAGCATAACATGCCGTTCTTTATGATAGTTGGAAAGTCGGTCGTCGTGTGGCGTACTGTCGTATCACTTTCAGCTACTTAGATGCCTGTGGTCGTTACTGAGCGCCAACGTGTTCAAATTACGATGCATTCACTATCCATACAATTTTCTACATTCTTGATGTAAAATGAGTCGACTTAAATTGAAGAATCAGATTCCTTGAGAAAGGTTGAGGGAGAAATGGGCAATGCAAATTACGCCGCTTTTTTTAAACAGACCGCGGGCCATAATGTGTCTATTCATTTCCAAATTTCCTTTCGGAAGGGGCAACTAAACCAGAATCAATTCTATTTCCAGGTAAATGTTGTCGTCTAAACGTGCCTTTTAATTAGTTTTAATGGGCTACTTTACTCAAAGTTAAATAATTTTATTTCATAAATAATTTGACGAACTTTGAAATTTAAAAGCAATTAGAAATAAAATTATAACGTTTGCTCTATATGTATATTTACCTTCAGAAGCTTCCAATTCAATTTCAAAACCAGGATTACGCTTTCATCCGGTTACTTGTTCAGAATTTTTAAAGATAGTTTCCAGTTTCCACATTTCTTCGTTCAATGAGAGCCAGGAGATAGCTAACGATTTTAGTCGGTTCAATCGCACGCTCTATACAGATCCAGTTGGATTGGAACCAGGTAAAACTGATTACATGTCTCTCTCAGTTACTGAAAAATATTGGGATTTTGAGATTGACAACATTGCCGATATACAGACCTCCCTATATTTCTCTATAGACGTAAAAATGGTTGCCGTAAAAGGGAAATATGACTTGGGGATTCAGCCAGTTCTGAATTGGAGTTTAGAACTTGAAAATTATTGCATTTCAAATGTATGTACTGACGTTTTTTGAAATTGGATGACAGTGTTGTATGCTAAAATCATCAACATTAATTCAGAGGTGAAAAACACGCTGGACTTAACTCCTACGAAGCATCAGCATAACGAATAGTAGCAGATCTTAACGCATTATGTGAACATTTATTCATACATGCTGACTAAAACATCGAACCTATTTGCTATAATAATATTATGGTCGAGTATGTTGCTTGAGAAATTCATTGAATGCTACCCCCTTAATAACACTAAGTCCTATGATAGTAATATGTATCTATGTTGCGTTCCTAAGCGTTTTCATCTGCATCCACAGTTCCGTGCATTCCCGCTAAATGTAGTTCAAAACATTCTTTTGAATTTCGAAAGATCTATTTTACTGTATTTTTCTCTTCAAGAGCATCAAACTTTTTGACGGCACGGAATATGAGGCGAGTCGCTGCGCATTAACAAATTTATGTGTCAGCGGAGTTGAAGGGTGAGGTACTGCGCAGCCAGTAGCGCACTTCAGAGCCGCCACAAAGTTTGACGTGAACTATGCCACGGGCAATTAAGTCGCACCGTGTAAATCAGCACCCTAATTGCGTAACTCACGATTCATCATAATCTGTATCGTTTTGAAACGGATTGTTAAACCATTGTTTCATATGTTCGAAAAATGTGTCTGTTCGACAACATTATTATCGCAATGGATATTGTTTAACTGTGAAGACGAAACCAATTATGATCAATCGTGAGATACGCAATTAGGGTGCTGGGTGTTTTAGCGATGCTTAGTAATTTTATGATTGAACAGACAAGGAGGTTTTTAATTTATTGCTCTTTTTATTCACAGGTTTTCCCTATAATACTTTTTCATGGCTGGCCAGGATCTGTCAGAGAGTTTTATGAAGCTATTCCCTTATTGACCACAGAAAGACCAGGTTACAACTTTGTTTTCGAGGTTATTGTACCAAGTTTACCTGGATTTGGGTTTTCTGACGTAAGTATGTGTGTATGTTCATTTAACTGTATTCGTTTTATAAAAAGCAATGGTATAGTTCACTTAAGTGGTAATGTATGACTTTGAAAGCATATCTGTTTTCGTTTTCGCTTTGGAAACATAACTTGCCTCGTTAGTTAGTTTGCATGAGTCAAATCTTGGAACCTGAATTAAACCTAAATCATCTTACCCAACGGAGTTGAAATTTTACATGTTGATTATGTTTCGAAGAAAATAAATTTTTGGATGTTGCATGTCCCGGTTCGACACCCAGGAATGGTCAACGGTACAGACAATAATTTTGTTATACACATTTATATCATAACCTCTTTCCTTAAAGTTTTCATTTATGTATAGTAATCTTTTGTTTTTTAGCTATTTACATAGCTAGGCCATAAAATAATTAACTTTAATTAAGTTCAAAATAATATCATTTTTCAGTGTTTTGATTTTATTTTGCTTTCTTGAACATTTAACGAATCTCTTTCTACTATTCTTTGTTATATTTAACCTTTCAAGATTTCTGAGTTTACTATCGTTACTTTGTAAGATGAAACAGTCCACCATTTTCGGGTCAACGATCTAACAAGAACCTTTATTTTCAGGCTCCAGTTCGTCCAGGATTGTCTCCGCATCAAATAGCAATAATAATGAGGAACTTAATGCAAAAGCTTGGACACAAACGCTACTACGTACAAGGTGGCAACCTTGGCCATATCATTGGCTCTCATATGGCTACTATATTCCCCAATGAAGTTGTTGGTTTCCATAGCAACTTCCCTGTTAACTTGTCGAAGTATTCACAATTGACTTGGCTGTTGGGGTCTGTTTGGCCAACGTTTGTAGCCAATGGTTATGAAGATCGCATGTATCCGTTAGTTTATAAGTTGAAGTTTTATTTGGAGGAATTCGGGTTTATGCACCTGCAGGGAACTAAGCCGGATTCTATTGGTACGTATTTTTTTGTAATACTTCTTTTGAAATATGTTTTTTATAGATCCATTTTTGTTGCTTATTACTGAGAGGTGTCATAAAAGACACTATTGGCCAGTTTCACCACCTTCAGATAAGTTCCAGTTAATTAGTCTAGTCTAGTAAATTATTATCTGTTGAATAGAACTTATCAAGAGATTAAATAGGGTCCTTGAAGACTGTTCCTTAGCCTGTATTATAGAACCTCACTCAAAACCAAGCATTAATTAAAACTAGTTTCAACCAATCAAATGGCTTTAAGGTGAAACAACTCCACATTTAGTCCATAAAAACTTCGGGAGGGTTTTACTCCACTGTTTGACAGTGTACTTACATACATCAAAAATTAAACATGGTATGGTTTTGTCTCATTATTAATATTGTCGGTACGGAAACAGAATACTAAAATAAAAAGCCATTAAAAAGTTATGAGCCAACAAAGATTCGTTTTTCTTGCTAATTTAACCTAACTTTGGGCGTATTCAAGTAACAAAAGAAGTGTTAAATCTCCAAAACCAAGTCGGTACTGACAAAGTTCAATTGTTGATAAGTTCAATAAACTTTATTGGTTATTGATTTATGTCGTGGATTTTTCATAAAACCCGATCTTCCGAAGGATTTTTCTAAAAAAAATCGCGAATGTTTTGCTATAAATGCTCCTGCATTTCACTCAATAACGTTGTGCGTGTAGACTAGCGTCTAACTGCTCATCGCTGATACTATCTCTGTCGGATACGAGGCCTGCGGGCTTAGCATGACGCTTTGTATTTCTACGAAGAATAGACAGTGCTTTTTCAATACAAAGTGACATTTCGTTCCTACATTTTTGTTATCGCACCGTAGATATCCTTCTACAATATGTCATTTGGTCTTTCGTTTCTAACTATATTTGTCTAGGTCCTTATAAGTGTAGACTATTTCTGAAGAATATTTCTTCCCAAACTGTCAAAATCACACTGACAACAAAACTTTCTACTCGACGGCCACAAAGTATCTACGATTATCTACAAAATCATGATTCATTTAGAACGCATAACTGTGATAATGAATAGAAAAACACAGCTATCTTATCCTATTGTACATAATTTATTTAATAGTCATGTCTATTCTTCCATCGACAATTTTGTGCTCGTGCTAAGCCTGCTGGTGAGACAGCGTGATTTTTAGCCAGGCCCACCAGTGAGTTCGAGCCCGCGAAAAGTGTCCCCTTAAACTAGTTTTAAGTAATGCTTTAGTATTGAGCGAGGTTGTGAAAGCTTTATTACATCTACTTCTGTATATTTCTGCTTGGTGGATCTAAAACCATCCGATGATATAATAAGTATCCATTTATATGTAGTTATGAAAATTGTATCACTCGGACCAAGAAAGCAAATTCAGGGTGCAATATTTCATCACTAATTTAATAAGTATTCAAAGCTGCCCTACAGTTATACATACTAAAGTAGCCAGGACAAAGCGTACTAAAGTTTGAGGGTGAAAAATGAAAAGAGGACGCAAAAAATGCCAAATGAAACAGACTTAAATTGTCCATTGTTCTCAGTTTTCCAAGTGGGTGCTATAAATTCATCGGCAGTGGGTATATATTGTGTTGGCTCAGATTATAAAACAAAGGCAAGATAGACCGCGCGGAACACCAAGAGTGAAGCCAAAAAACCAAATACTAAAGCGTCGCTTTGTATATAATGCGAGGCTTTAGTATTTGTTTTTTTGACTCTTGGTTGTTCCGCGCGATCTATCTGCCTTTGTTTTATAATCGAAACAAAAAAAAAAAAAATGTACTAAAGCGTCGCATTGTATGTTACATAAAATGCGACGCTTTAGTATTTGAGTTTTTGGTCTCACTCTTGGTGTTCCGCACGGTCTATCTGCCTTTGTTTTATAATCTGAGTGTGTTAGTATTCGATTCTGTTAAATATTTATACAGAGATGGTTTATTGTATTACAGTGCTATTTGGATTCTAGTTTCGATTCTGTGGTTTCAAGGAATTCGGAGAATTGTATTTTCAAAACCTGCTTGCATTTCAAATCACTTTTTCACTTAACCAATTTAAAAGATGACTCGTCTCTATTAACTTCAAATGATTGACTAAAATAAATAGGTATATAAACTTTTAGTAAACGAATAAACGTACTAAGAGATTTGTGTATTAAAGTGCAGCAGCGTTGTCTATGCATTTTACCACCATACTGCGATCACCAACCAGCCTACCAATCGCGGCGATTATAGCAAAACCTCCAAAATCTGCTAGATGCAGGAAGCACAAGACCGATCGAAGTGGAGGAGCCTGGGGAAGGCTTATGCCCAGCAGTGGACGTCTATTGGCTGAAGTGATGATGATGATGACACGAATAAACGTACCCAAAGATGTGTGTTTTAAAGTGCCCGGTCCATTGATTTTTTTGTTAGCAGACACATTTTTCGAACATATGAAAAAATGGTTTAACAATCCGTTTCAAAACGAATCAGATTATGATGAATCGTGAGTTTCGCAATTAGGGTGCTGGATTAACACATATAATACTTTTTATCCCGGTATCACGTTCTCGTGGGTAATCTTCGAAATCCACGCGGCGAAGCCGCTGGATCCCATTGAATAACAATTTCATTTAATTAACAATTTCAAATAATTTATATTTAACAATTTCATATAACTGACATTATAGTAATTATGGTTATGTAGTAGTGGAGAACTTAAATGTAAATAATTGAATGCCTATTAAAAGTTATGCAAATTTTCATTGTGATAAATTATAATCTATACTGATGCATAAGGAAAATAAATAATTGGATAATGTAAATGATTGAATACAATATAAGAAATGTGTTTCACTGTGAATGATATAAATATCATTCACAGTTAAACACATTTCTTACATTAAAATGTATAAATGTAAAAGTAAAAAATCATTGATATAAAAATAATAATAATTGTACCTAAGATATTTGCACGCCATGAGAAATGGCAGACATGTCGTGAGTCAATATTTATTTTAAGATCTTGCATGCATACATATTTTTAATTCTGTATGTATATACGTGTTCAAGCAAATAAAATTTCTTTCTTTCTTTCATGATCATGAGATGACAAAAACCTGCAAATTGAAAAAGAAAATGGAAGAAATTTTGAATTCCGCGGTGTACTATCGAGGAAACTTACAAATGCCCAATTTGAAAACAAAATCCCGTGCACACAATTACCACATCTGTTAACAAGCGTTACTATAGCGGCTGAGCGCTGAAGCAATATTAGTTCTTACGGTGTTATAGATCTTAGTTTCCTACCTTGGCGCTTTGCCCTAAATATGACCAGAACGAATCCAAAGAGTATGTAACAGGCCTTAAATAACATGACTAAGCAAAAAATGTCAAGGCTAACAATTTCAACAACCCAAATGGCGACGTTGCGAAGGGTTTGTTCAAATTCATTGCCCACGTCTTGTAAAAGTACAATTGTTTAAGATACGATGAGACTGACATACGCTATGTGTAAAAGCAACTAAAAAAAAAACAACCTTTTGCAATATTCATTGCTCTTAGTTGCTCATTCATACCTTGGTTTCAGGAATCGCTCTCGAAGATTCTCCAGTAGGCCTCGCAAGCTACATTCTGGATAGATTAATGATCTTTACAAATCCTGCCAACAAACTGGACCCAGGAGGAGGTCTGGACAAATACTACTCTTACGATAAACTCCTGGACAACATAATGCTGTACTGGATCAGTGGAAGTATTACTAGTTCCTTGAGGATTTATAAGGAATCTTTTGAGGATGGCGATGTAGAGAGGACTTTGGCTCTGTAAGTACCTACAGTCAAGTCTTTTATATATTTTTCCGTTTTGTTTTGCCTTATTCAAGTCGCATGCAAAGAAAACTATATATATTTAATTGCTTGTTAGTTCAGATCAACATACAGGTAAATATGTGCCGAGTTGTTAAACGCTTGCGTAAAGCAAGCGATATATATCAAAAGTCATTTATTCATCTGAGCTAGCACTTTTTGAACGTCAGAATGACAAAAGACCCCAAAATCGAATACCCTTCACCACTTCCTAGTACATTAACTGTGAGAAAAAGTGGCGCAACAGAAGTCTTTATTAAAAAATTAATAGAGTTTAAATTCACTGCGGAGATTTTTTTTATGGCAATTTGCATTAAGCTAAATTTTTTAAGGGATAAATAAAATTCCTAAAATTGTTCTAATTCAGTTAATTGTCTCTTCTGTTAGAAGATCTTGTAACTAACATTACGAGACACACAACATTAAATTAAATTATTGGCCATAAATCAGCTAGCACACGCCAATAAATCAACAAAAATTGTTCTTGATCAGTATATACTTTTGTGCAGTTAATCAACATCAGGTTCCGTGTGTTGCCGGACGTAAAGAATAGCAGTATACAATTTCTTCCCGTGGCCGCGTGGGTGTCATAGAAGGCGACTAAGGGGCTTACCAGAGAATGGGCAGCAGCGTTCTCTATGCTTGTTACCACCATATTGCGATCGCCAACTCGCCTGCCAAGCGAGCGATTTTGGCAAAACACATTCTTTTGGGGGAGGCTTATGTCCAGCAGTGGACGTCTTTCGGTTGAAATGAATGAATCAACATCGTCATCATTATCATAATCGGCCAATAATGTTCCCACTGCTGGGACATACGCCTCCATTCTGCGAGGGAGAGTGGGTCGAAATCTACCACACGGGCCCAGTTTGTTGATCGATGTCACATGTCATGTCTTTTGGTTCTAAAACATGCGGGTTTCCTACTGATGTTACCCTCACCGATTTGAGTGTTGATGAAATAATTTATCTACTTACAATAATATACACCACTTCTAATACAAAACATCGTTCCTGCCGATACTACAGAACAAGAAGATTAATTTATTAGTCTTTATGAACGATGAACGTTATTCTTGCTATCGATGTAAACAACGTAATTATGATCAAATAGAACTGTAGATTATACCCTGTAGCGCCTGCCTCATAGCCTGAATCTATACACGACAGTGATGTGGGTTCCAACATGACAGCTGTTGTGTTATGTCGTGTCATATTGTTACACGAGATCAAACTACTGTCTATCATAAGTCAAAAGTGAGTTCTCTATGTTGACGTATAAGGACTACTTTGTAATACTAGCAATTAGTTCCGTTTCTGAAGGCTTCAACTTCACCAAGGTTGAAGGGAATCTCTAAGGTTACGACGTCAGACTGTCGTGTTAAGTTATTTATTTAGTAGCTTCTGCCCGCGACTTCATTTGGTTCAAATTTCTTATTTTTAATATGAAATATATTATAAGCACTCGGAAATAGTGTGAGCCTACTAAATTCAGTGCCAAGCAAATACAATGGCTACGGAAGTGTCGGAAGCCGTACGAAAAGTTGCGTCACGTGGTGATGTCATTCTGCGGTTAGGTAACACGCAAAATACGCGTTTTGACGTTGATGTTTACCGAACAAACAAACACAAAATAGCATAATCATAAACAACGTGCAAATTGTAGGCTGCATTGTTCCCACTGCTGTTGCTTTCTATCAGTGAAAGAGTTTTTGAAATTGAATTAGTAGTTCCAGAGATGAACTGAAAGAAACAAACAATTTTACATCTTTATAATATTAGTTTAGACATTGTAAGTACGTACAATATATGTGCATTATTTTATATGTACCAACACCTGCAGTAGATACATATAAAAACATATTATATAGTAAAAAAAAAAATGAAATTGTTTTTAGTTTGAGTTTGTTGAGTCCAAAAACGAGCATACTTAGTTCAGTTTTAGATATAGCAAAATGTTCCCACTGCTGTAACACAGACCTTATCCTATCTGTGACAGGGAGTGGGCCGTAATCCACCACGTGGGCTCAGTGCGGGTTAATTTCAAACCTACGACCGGCACGACACGAGTCCACTGACCCATCACTGCAACAGTTTTAGACAGTGCCCAACGTTTAAGGATGATGAGAAAACTACTTTTTAAAGCATTGTTTACATATTTTTAAAACGTCATCGTGACTTACAAGACAAGTAAACACGATTTTGATTTGACAAGTTCTTTATAAATGTAACCAATATAAGTTATTGCAATCTTTCGATAAATATTCTAATTCAAAGGTATAATTAAAGTTTAAACTAAAATTGTATTTTTTGTTTAGCAAACAACCGCTTTACACATATAGTGATTGTTTTCTTCTTTTATGAACTGCTGTAACTGTGTTTGAGGAAAGATCTGCAGGCTTAGCACGAGCACCGATTTGTCGACGGAAGAATAGACATGACTATGAACTAAATGATGTACAATAGGAGAAGATACCTACCTATGTTTTTCTATTAATTATCTATTAATTCTATTAATTACAGTAATGCATTCTATTCTATTAGAGCAGTGGTGGCCCAATGGTAACGGCCGCGACTTACGAGTTGTAGGTCGTGCGTTCGAACCCAGCCAGGCGCATTACTTTGTGTAAATAATTTCAGCACCACTGCTCTCAAACGGTGAAGGAAAACATCGTGAGGCAACCGGCATGTCCTAGAACCAAAAATTCGAAGACATGTGACATCTACCAACCCGCACTGGGCCCGCGTGGTGGATTACGGCCCACTCCCTCTCACTGAGAGGAGGCCTGTGTCCCAGTAGTGGGAACGTAATAGGCTGAGTACGTTATGCATTCTAAACTAATCATGATTTTGTAGATAATCATTTAAACTTTGTTGCCGTCGAGTAGAAAGTTTGTTGTCGGCGTGATTTTGACAGATAAGGAAGAAATATTATTCTGAAATAGTCTACATTTATAAGGACCTAGACAAAGATCGTTAGAAACGAAAGACTAAATGACAGATTGTAGAAGAATATCTACGGTGCGATGTCAAAAATGGAGAAACGAAATTTCACTTTGTATTGAAAAAGCACTGTCTATTATTATTCGTAGGAATAAAAAGCATCATGCTAAGACTGTTGCTCTTCCAAACACCACGATTGTTTGGCTTATTAGTCGTTATTTAAAAATGACGATCCGCCCTATTCCGGGCATCGTCATTTTTATGGGTGCGCCAAAGTTCACCTAAATTTTCAACTCCGATAATTGGAAATCCGAAAATGTTCTTCCTAACATTTTTCATCCTAACAATCACAATTCCTAACTACTCTGTCTCTAATGTTCATAATTCCGAAGCATTCAACTTCCTAATGTCAGTAGCAATAAACATCTATTATACTTTTATTTGTTTCCCTATATTTTCTCAACATAACCATCTTTTATACTATTATTCATAGTGCCCCCAAGAAACGAATCGTTGCAAAATCGACTCCACGTAGTCTTGTTTGCCCTACCCCTAGAGTGTTATTTAAAATCGCGAAGGCGCGGAGCCGTGACAGAAACCATGCCTGCTGCATGTTGCATGCTGCATGCTTGCTTGCATGCTTGCATGCTGCATGCCTGCTGCATGCATGGTCATGGTAAATGTTTCTTTCTGAGTATGAGTGAAAATATTATGGTAATTATGTTTAGGGATAAAAGCGTTATGATAAAAAACAGTAGGAGTTTAAATATATTTACATTAATGATATTATTAATTACAATTTTCGGAAACATGAGTGTTATGAACATCGCCGGTAGCACTACAAATAGTATGAATGAAAACTATAGGATGAAAAATTTTAGGAAGAGTGATCATTCGGATTACAAATCGTTAGGATGAACAATTTCGGGTAAAGAACTTTAGTTGAGCCAATATGGACCCCATTTTTATATTATAACGACTATATTTTTATATAGGCGACAAGCACAAAGTTAATTTATTTGTGGGCGAATCTACAATTCCAGAAATACGTATTAGATAACTGGCACGTTTTCATGCGTGTTTTACTTTTAGGCTGATCATTTTATTATTTTACGAACGTTTCCAGCGATTTCATTAAAACCTCCTTTTTTAAGAAAGTAAAACACATATCCCATTTTCTATTCCAGAATACCAACATCAGTACCAACATGGGGTCTCCGCTTCAAGCACGATTTAGCTCACAGTCCCGACTTCATTCTCCGTTGGAAGTACCCTAACTTACTGGGCACCTCAAATTATGACGTCGGCGGACATTTTGCTGCTTTTGAGAGGCCAAAAGAATTTAGTAAAACAGTTTTTAAAGCGGTGAAGGCTTTTTTGGCATTCCGGGAATAAAATAATGTTTGTAGAAATGTTTTTCCTTTAATGCCGTTTCTTTAGTTTGAGTAAAGTTTTTGATGGCCGGGAAAAATGTTACGGTTAAGTATTTTATTTTAATGATGCTTTTAACGTTGGAGGATAAAAAACTCAGTTTATTTCTATTATTTTAAGAATAAATTGACAGTATAATAAGACTGTGGATGAGCGATTTGTGCATTGCGGTATGGTGATTCGCTTGTTAGACGAAGCAAGGTTCGTTGGTACTTAAGTATTAGCTAGTACCATTGTTCCAAATCTATATCTGAGAATTTGGTGTTCAGGCGTTTTTAACTTCAGAACAAAAACGTTTCAAGTCAATTCTCAATTATAATTAACTATAAATAATTATATCTCAAATATTGCCAACGGCTTCGCCCGCGTGGAACTTTCGTCCCCTATTTAACTCCCTTCGGGGTTGAATTTCAAAAATCCTTCCTTACTCCTCGTCTACATTATAAAGGGAACCTCTGTACAAAATTTTAGCTTTTTATTTCCAAGGGTTTGGGCTGGGCGTTAATGAGTCAATCAGTCAGTCAGTCAGGACTTTTATTTTTAACCGTATAGTTCGGAAGCGCCCCCGAAGGGACCCGAACACACGAACCTCCGTCGGCTCGGTAGCGGGTCCCAAAGGACCCAGGAATCACGACATACGACAGCCTAAATTGATCATGTGAATATATTAAATACTACCCATCAAATCTTATAAATCTGCGTTAATTAAGAGAGTTGGATAAAAAACTCATAAGTTAACCCTCCTAAATCTTTCATATTTAGTGCGCAAGTTTATTAATTCACCTTTTTAAAATCTAAGTCTGTAAATGCGATAATCGCCATTTTGGGGACGGTGGTGTTCGAGGATAAAAACATAAAAACTGGAGATTTCAAACATCCAAACTCCATCGCGGGGCAGTGGCAGCATACATCATTTAATTACTTGACAAATTTATCCATTGTTCAAGTTACATGAGTGGTGGTAATGAAGTTTTTTGATTTCTAAAGTCGAAGTTTCGCGCCAATCATGCGTGTTTACATTTTACTTTTCACAAATATAGCACACACAGATGTAGTTACGAATTAAAATGTGACAAATAATATTTGAAATATTATGAAAAATATGAAAATGTCCAGATCTTAACGTAATATTCAAACATAAGTCCAAAATCACGTAATATTCATTACCACTACTCAATTTGTGTACAAAATCGCCGACCATTTTTGTTTTTTTAATTGTAAAGATGTCCGAAAGCGATTGTGCCAAACGATTTTTTTTTATTTCGATCGACTCGATTCATTCGTATGTCGGAAGCCAGAAATCGATACTTACTTGGAAATTGCAATAAAATTGGTTTTAAACATTGTATGCAATAAACATTGTTTATAATAATGTTTTATACGTCTATATTATAATTTTGATATTTTTCGAATATTATATTGAAACCAAGTCAACAGTCAGGACTTATGACCATAGGTACCTACCTCAATTCGCGCTGAATTGTTTCTCGATATGAATTTAAATTCGGAATCCGCTCGCTGTTCAAAATTGTTTTTATTTAATTGTTGTGAATTTCGTTTTTGACACTTTTTGAAAGTTTACTACAGAATGCCCAGTATACATTTTAGGTAGGTTTAGCAATATTTTGTTGCGAATGATAATAAATTAATTTTCAAACTGAAAAACAAAGTTCATTCTACGCTTGTAGTCGGTTACAACTGACAACCGTAGCATGAACTTTGTTTTTCGTAGTCATAGAATTAATTTTAAATTCCCATATCTCAATAACAATTGGCTTAACAATCAAAGTCACTTAGAATAACCTTAATCACCTAAAACCCCACACGCTTATGTGCATAGACTTTTTTCTTTCCGGTTATATGTATGGGGAATGCCACACCTAATTAGTTTATCATAATTTCACTACATGATTGTTCTGCGGTGCAAAGAATAGGTACAACTTTTTTAAAATCATCGATATAATGTACAGACGCCAGCACATCGAGCTACCCCAAACTGTCAAATTTCCTCAATTGAACATAAACCTTAAGCTTATGTTTTAAAGTTGAAAATCTATAAAAGAAATTTGACAGATTGGGGTAGCTTGATGTGCTGGCGTCTGTACTTAAATAGTTTCCGAGAGAATTGGCTGTATGGCACACGGACACGGACGGGTCATGACAAAATTAAGGGTTCCGTGTTTTAGAGATTTTGGGTATAGAGTTAACAATCGACATGAACTTCCTACGAGTATTGATTTAAGATATTATAATTTGGAAAAGCCGCCGTATTAAAATTCAGATTGTCCATCTTATTTGATGGCAGCACTATCCCCCGAAAACCATGCCAAAAAATGGTCCAATTGTAATAGCCTCCATCTTGGATTTTGATTTTCGGTCTCAGCACCTACCCCAGAAAACATAAATACTGTGAATAAAAGTTAACCTTAAAGTTTTTTTAACCGAAATACTTAAAAAAAATGATGAAAATAGACCATTAGGCTCAGTAGTTTCGAAGATAAGGGGGGGTGGGGATGCTTATATCCGATAACATGTTATTTAAAATTATCAAATACATACGTATTAATTTGAGACACCAACAAAGTAATCAAACATGTATTAAAGATATGTATGTCACACTGTACCTACATCTTGCAAAACTTTTTTTTTAATTTTCTCTTCTTTCCCCCAAAAGTAAACCCCTCATTCAAAATTCATTAAATACGTTACACGTCTGTGTTTGGGTCACAGAAATTTATGTGTGTCCAACCTTTCAACTTAATTGGTCCAGCAGATTAGAAGCAAATTAGCCGTACTGTAACACACGGACATACCGTTTTTCATTCGGACGTACCGAACCCTAAAAAATTACACCTCTATCCTCACTGCACGTGTCTATAAAATAATTAATAAAAAAAAAACAATGAATTAAAATCACACCAGTTTTTATTCATTTTCAACATTTTTTTTCAAACTCGATTTAATTGCGAGTTTCGATTAGACTGAATACAACTTTTGAATCGAAATAAAAAAATTGGTGGCCGGTCAGCACTAAGAAGTGCCTTGTTGCAACACAATTTTTAGTATTTTTTGACAATATTTGATCGTGTTTTTATGTAGTTTAGGTATGAATAATGGTGAAAGTAAGAATGCAGAGCGAATTAATAAATCTTTATTTTGTCCTTTTGCATATTTTCAGCAAGAGACAAGGCTGTTAATGTACATATTGTCAGCGAATTTATGATGCCTACGGTTTGGAGAGGTGTAGTAATACCTATTTTATACAACTTTCGCAGTAGACTGACGCAGATTGACCGGCCTCAATACATAATTAAAGATATTTGTCACAAACTTATTGTATATAATAGGCGTGGTAACATATTTTTCTTAATAAAACCGAATGCTGAAAGTTGATGTTAAATCCTGAAATTCATGGCGTAATTTGCAACATCCCGCCGAGTCAGCTGATGTGTCATATGTCAAAATCTTGTCGAGCAGAGAGGTTAAAGATATATTTCATCGACATGAATAGTGGCAAAGCCACAGGAGTCGTAATAAACTCCTCTAACTTCAAAACACAAGGGAAAATGTAGGACATATCAACTAATAAAGACAAATGAAAACTGCAATTCTGACAAGAAAGAGTTGATGGAGAAGAATCAAATTACATTCCACACTAAAAAACAAACCAGCCAGTCAATAGGACAATCGAAATTTAAAATTCGCGCGCTCACTACACCATGTTTTCTAAAAGGAGCACAGAGTAAAAAAGTTTTCTGAAAAAAGAATAACAGGCACGGGCGAAGTTGCGGACGGACGCGCGGACGGCGGGACGCGAATAATTCGATTTAGCGACGCTGACTCGATTGAAAACGATTACAGCGAGCATCGAGTTGAAGTTGTTTATTATTTTATTTTGCGTTGTACCGAATTCGATGATTGAAGTGTAATGAGGTTATATTCCGAGACGTGGTTTTGTTTGTTTGGTGTAAAGCTTTTGATCCTGTTGTAGACAGCTTAGCTTGTGTTTGGAAATTGACGATTTCTGAAACTTGTTTTAATAACGGAGTAATATTACAACGTTAACTTAATATCGTACGCATCGTACACTATTTCTCAAAGAGAGATACATAGAGGATGGCGTGTGGTGTCCCTAAATTTCCTGATGTCAAAATCCCATGTAGGTTCTGCGCCTATTCCCATTAGCTAGGCAGATATCTTGAGTCAAAACTGCTGATATTTACTATTAGAAAAACCAAGGATATTTCGTCCTACCCGGGGATAAACTCCGAAACTTCACGCTAAGCAGTACCTTACGACATCTAGATCAACGACAAACCTGTTCATAACAGGCATAATTATCAAATTATGTTTCTACCTTCGTGGTAGATATTTTAATATAATTATGTACAAAAGGGTCACACACTTATTTCGACCACCATCGGACGACGCCGACGTTGGAAGTATGGTTAATCACACCAATAGTACAACTTGAACTACAAAAACGAACCTTACTGGTATGAATAAAAGTCGCTTCCGGTGTCAAACTGTTACCATGGACATACGGTTGCCTGTACCTTGTACTGGAAAAGTAAAAACCGCTAAAACTCGTCTGTTGAACTAGATTCCACGGCTCTGACTGCCTTGCTGCGGTTTCAGACGGATTTTTTTTTAACGAAAGTTTTGGATTCCTTGGAATATTTTTCTGAAGTTGAGACTTGTGTCTTGGTCTAACTTGAATTGTCCTGGAATAGTGTTATAGTTGTTAGGATACGATGGCCACTGCTTGATATGTACCTGAATATTATGTTGAAGTGGATTCAATAAATATTATTGAAACGCTCTGAATAACGACTCGAGCAAAGTTAATATTCGTATTGACACAGTCGATTTCCTCTACCATATAAAAAATAATTCCGTGAATCGGCCAAGTAACCTCGGCGCAATAATTGAAAAAAGAAGTCCCATCGAAATCATAATAACCTTCCTACTTTGTAAAAAGACAAGAAAAATTATAAGCCCACAGTGTATCAAAAAAATTACCTGCAGGAATTTCGATCGAGCATTTATAATTTTATTTGAAATTGTTACGTCATACTTTTTTTTCTTCGCCGTATCGATCAATTGTTGGTTTTAAATAAGCTTCAACCAGAATTCTGCCACTTCAACAGCGCCATCGGTTCCCTCGCTAAGGTCTTGCACAGTGCAAGTGTAAGTGCACAGAGGGCAGTAGTGGGGCATAGTTTGCGATGTGGTTCCACAGTCGCACTGCGGCTCATCGTGGTACCACCTGACCAAGTTGTGCCATGGCAGTTGGTGGCCCACTCGGAACCTTTCTGATGTGAACATTGCAACATTGTATGCTGAAATAGAAGATACAATGTGTTGGGCACGCCACGATTGCGGCGGTAAGTCCCCTCTTTCAGGAGTGGCTTGAGAGGCGGCATGGGGTCCTCACCTTCCGCCTGACGCAGGTCCTCCCTGGACACGGTTGTTTCGGGAGGTTCCTGTTTCGGATAGGGCGGGAGGAAACGCCCGGGTGTTTCTACTGCGAAGATCGCCCTGAGGACACGGTGGAGCATACGGTGGCGGTCTGCCCGGCTTGGGTGGAGCACCGCCGTGTCCTCGTGGAGGCGATCGGCGGCGGCGATCTTTCGCGTCCGGCCCTGGTCCAGGCCATGGTACGGAGCGAGAGTGCAAGGGTAGCCGTCACCTCTTTCAGCGAAGCAGTAATGCTCGCGAAGAGCAATGTGTCTTCCACAACATATTGTAGTTGCAGTATCTGCATAACTCGCAGCACGAATCGATGTTATTTACCAAAACCTGTAACAAAAACAAGCCGCTACTGCACTCAACATCTAAACCTACAAACAGCAATCTCGAATCATCACAAACAATGATTACACCGTGGACTATGCAGAAACACATTTACAATTCAAAAGTAGCCTCCCCCGCGCCCCTATGCGGATGCAAAACAATACATGCAGGGTTGGCACAAAGGGAATTAATGTGTGTGTCCTGTGAATAGTGTGGAGTTTTGAGGTTATAATGGCCGTTACATCGTGATTAATATTGTTGATTTCAGAAGTTTAGTGTCAAAAGTAGCCTATCTAAATTTTAATAATTATAGTGTATTTCGGTGTTTATTAGAAGGCTGAAGATTCACAGAATTTTTTGTGGCGAAAAATGGAAGAGTGGATTTTTGGCGGTTCCAAGATGGCGTTTTCTTTTAATCTTCTTTAAAGTTTTCTTTAAACCTATAAACCTTACCTAATGCAACTATGTTCTTTTCTATGTCAAATGGTTGATAGAGTAGTGGCGGTGCTTGGAGGTGGCCCATGACCAGTCTGCTCCACCGTCCATCGGTCCTTCGACAAACATGGCCAGCCCACTGCCACTTCAGCTTGCTCACTCTATAAGCTGTCTGTAACTCCGGTTCTTTTCCGGATAATTTTACCGACATCTTATTATGTTACCTTACACAATTATCTTTTTTAATAACACCCAGTTATTGCTTCTCAAGTTCCACTCAAAATCCGTCCCAGATTATTACGAGGTTACAATAACAGCCATCATTTAGTATTTTATTGTCCTTTTATAATTTGACCTTTCCATTAAAATTCTAAGTCGCGCCAGCCCTAAGCATGCCTCATTTGTTTAACAAATACTCCGGGACAAGACTTGCTACAGTTCTTGTTGAAATAACAAGAAGTTTTTGTCGATTGATCGATGCATATTTTTTTTATTACTTGGTTTTTCTGGTGTTTCCTTAGATACTATCCTGGTCCAGATCAAGTCAAGAAATAGCATTTTTCTTGGAAGAAATGCTTTTATTTGTTTCAATATGATACATTTTTACAAGTATTGCTGTGATTTTTTTAAATATCACCTCATCATTGTCGTCATTGGCCTAACTAAACGGAACTGAGTCAATACTAATATTTTACATGCAGCGATTGCTTATTTGACCTCCACAACCCCTGCTAGGAGTGCGGATTGTTCGAAAGAGATACCGTGGCCCTTGGCACACAGGCTACTGAGGGAACACTGGTGGGTTTTAGTCAGTAAAAGTCTGACACGCCCTCTTGCTCCGCCTAGAGCGTGAGAAGTTATTAGATGATTTCCCAGGCTAAAAAATAAACTTTCACAACCCAGTCATATCAAAAGTCATCTATTGTGAGTTTCTTGTATAAAAGTACGTGGATTTCTAACACACAATGACGTTGAAGATCAGACTGACCCTGCCAGGGGTTGGGCACGCCACGATTGCGGCGGTAAGTCCCCTCTTTGAGGAGTGGTTTGAGAGGCGGCATGGCGTCCTCACCTTCCGCCTGACGCAGGTCCTCACCGGACACGGTTGTTTCGGGAGGTTCCTGTTTCGGATAGGGCGGGAGGAAACGCCCGGGTGTTTCCACTGCGAAGATCGCCCTGAGGACACGGTGGAGCACACGGTGGCGGTCTGCCCAGCTTGGGCGGAGCACCGCCTTGTCCTCGTTGAGGCGATCGGCGGCGGCGATCTCTCGCGTCCGGCCCTGGTCCAAGCCATGGTACGGAGCGAGAGGGCATGGGGAGCCGTCACCTCCTTCAGCGAAGCAGTAATGCTCGCGAAGAGGGAGGCGGCGCACGTGAGGGAGAGGCAGCATATGCGCCCTCGCGACCCCAGCCGCCGCAGGATACGGAGACGCCCTGGGCGTCGGGAATCCCAGGCCGATTTCCGGCCACCGTAGGCATGGGCTTGCGGACGGCGAGTAATGGGTAGCTCGCTGTCCGGTAAGGACCAAGCCCAAGTCGACGGCGCGTTGTGTTCCACGCGCGCCTCAAAGAGATGTCAGCACAAAAAGTGATGGGACCCGCAAGGGTCGATGCCTGCCAGGGGTGCGGGTTTGTTCGAAAGAGACACCACAGCCCCTGGCTTAAGGGCTACTGAAGGAACACGGGTGGGTTTTAGTCAGTAAAAGTCTGACACGCCCTCCTGCTCCACCCAGAGCGGGAGAAGTTATTTGATGATTTCCCACCCAAAAAAAAAAAAAAAAAAAACCCTGCCAGGGGTGCGGGTTTGTTCGAAAGAGATACCGCAGCCCCTGGCAAACAGGCTACTAAGGGAACACGGGTGGGGTTTAGTCAATAAAAGTCTGACGCGCCCTCCTGCTCCACCCAGAGCGGGAGAAGTTATTTGACGATATACCACCAAAAAAAAAAAAATAATAACAGACTGATTAACTAAAATCTGCCTATAATATTAATTTATGACTGGGATACAGCACAGGCCTCCTCTCAGTGAGAGGGAGTAGGCCGTAATCCACCACGCGGGCCCAGTGCGTGTTGGTAGGTGTCACATGTCTTCCATTTTTTATTCTAGGACATGCCTGTCTGGGTTCGAACCTACGACCTACATACAATTCGTAAGTCGCTGCTGTTGCGATAAAAATGTTATTTGTATATTATATTAGTTTCTGAAACCATCTTTTAATTAGGAATTACCTAGTCCAGTAACAGAAGCCAATAAAACATGACACTGACCTGAGTCTACATTTGTGCCCGACTTATGTCAATAGGCTTACCCCATAATACGTAAGTCCCAAACATGTGTGATGATAAGTTAGGTTACTCTCCAAAAGTATATAAAACCTCTAAAGTACAACAGCTCTAAAGTAAAAGGTTGATGAATAAAAATTCTCAATCTAAAATTCAAATATCTTCTTCGACACTTTCTTGAAGAAAGTGGAAAGAAAGTACACAGCAATCAATGGAATATAATTCAAGGTACATAAAGCTCGCGGTTCCGTTACAGAAACGCTGGGAGCTACACAAATGTAAAACAAACCTAGTCTGTATAAAAATGGTACTGTAATCCGTCTGCACGGAATTTTGTAGCGGTTATAATTTTACTTA
This sequence comes from Polymixis flavicincta, assembly GCA_949987655.1. Lineage (NCBI taxonomy): Eukaryota > Metazoa > Arthropoda > Insecta > Lepidoptera > Noctuidae > Polymixis > Polymixis flavicincta. Next base: position 6,007,179 of record OX465195.1, on the reverse strand, counting down.
GATTCGAACGGATTCGTGTGGTGGATACGAACGGATTTAAAACTTTTACTAGAGTGTTCTTTTCCCCAAAGTGGATTTCTTGCAAAATTCCGCCCTCGAATGTTCATGTAGAATATTATTTGTTGTTATTTATAAATCATTGATTTTTTATTGTTATTTGTAAATCATTGCTTATTTATTAAATTAGTTATAGGTACTGACTTTCGGAGACGATTGTAATCGCATTACAAGTCTTCGCTCAGTTCGCTCGCACGTAGTCGCACACTTATAAGGGTCTAGCGTAGTAGGTACTTCGTCCATTTTGGTTTGTTTCGACTGTACAGCGGTATTATGACTATATTATATTTGGAATTAAAAATTACCTATGTTAAAAATGAAAAATCGCTTCAGTAAACGTTTTTGAACAAACTAATTCCATATTACACATTGTGCAGACCAGTAAAGTATACTGTGGTCAGTATTTACGTACCACTGAACAAATTATTTTCAATAATTACATTTATGACGTAGTTATGAAGTATAATGTGTATTTTCTTTTCTATTCAACAGCAAATCCAGTCCCTTTCTACTCAACACAAAATTTCGCGGACTGTCTCGCCTTATCCTGTTCTGTCATGTTCCGCGGCAAGTCTTCCTTCTCCCGAACCCTCGTTGAAAAATGAATAAGAATTAATTCGGGAAAATTAAAATTCTTTAACAGTCCCCCACTTTTTGGGAGATTGGGGGATTATGCCTCGCCTTAATAGGAGCGAGGATTCTATTTATATACAAGTTGGGTGATTGGGGGCTTTGTTTGTCACCCTCTGTTGTGGTGAGTTTTTTGGGTGTTTCAAGTGGGTTAAGAATTTGAGGATTAAGAATTAATGTTTAATTATTAGGTGAGAGAGAGGTGAATGGAATATTCTGTGGGTCACATAAATGATGTTCATACAAATGATTGCCAATATAGCCAGGTGCATTTTAGAATTGTCTTTCGTGTTTGTTTTATGCAAGAATTTGTTATGTTTTCTGGCTGATGAGTGAACATAGGCTCGCCCGAAATCGCAATACATAATATGAGATGTGGATGTTCTACTTAAGCACCTCTTCACACTATCACACAGTCGTAATGTTACTTAATACTTTAGATTAGATCCAAACTAGATGCTCAAAATTTGGGAGTACGAAAATAACACTAAAATTTTCGCAAGAATCACTTATGTATTTACACGTTCGCCAATTTCATTCGCTAGTACAGGTAAACGTAAAATTAAACTGTTTTAGTTTACTAGATATTAATACGGGTGTAGTCAAAACAACACTTAAGTCTCGCTCGAGGCATCCTCATGAATAATCCGTATAATTCGCATCGCTTAATGACGAGCCGTCGTAATTCACCGAGATATAGTCGACCTGTAATTCCAGTACGGATGATGTGTTATGTGCTCCTGCCAGGGGTGCGGGTTGTTCGAAAGAGATACCGTGGCCACTGGCACACGGGCAACTGAGGGAACACGGGTGGGTTTTAGTCAGTAAAAGTCTGACACGCCCTCTGGTCCACCCGGAGCGGGAAAGTTATTTGATGATTACCCGCCAAAAAAAAAATGTGTTAGGTGCTTGTAGTTTTCTATTTTCACTTACCCAACATACAATCACGCCTTGTTCCCCAAAAAAGTTAGAAGTGTTTCTATAGTAGACCTACAATATCGATGGTTGTGTTTTTAACCGACGAAAAAACGGAGGAGGTTACTCAACTCGACGCGTATATATATATATTTTTAATATATGACTACGCATAACTTTTTCCAGTGTAGTCCGATTTTGATAATTCTTTTTTTATTGGAAAGGGTATACTCCGAAATTAGTCCCATATAAATTTCAAAGAAAAATTCCAACCCTAAGGGTAAGGAAACAGGGAATGATTGATTGTTAACTCGCAGATTTTAATACTGAGTTGTGTATTACAAAAAGTAATAAAAAATTAAGCATGTAGTAATTAGTAGATTATAGCCACAAAAAATTATAGAATAAAAACTTAAAAAAAAAAAAACCGCCGAAAAACCGAAAAGTAAAAAAATAATAAACTTGCTTTGTCCAACCCCAATAACTATTGACAAAGCAAGTTTATTATTTTTTACTTTTCGCTTTTTCGGCGGTTTATTTTATTATTAAAAAGTTTTTAAGTCCCATATAAACGGGGACGAATCTATTACCATCAATTGGGCACAGAATCCAGACTCCGGGCTGCTACTGAAAATTCCAGGTAGAAAATTACATTGACACATTGCCCGACCCGGGAATTGAACAAAATACTTCACGTTCTGCAGTAACGCTTGCGTGGACCAACAAGACAGTTTTCTATTTTCTTCTTTATCAAAATCAAAAGTTAAGTCAAATAAGACTGAGAATCAGCACTTTTCGAACCTCAAAATTACTTATGACAGTCGGGGCCCGCCCTCCACCATTTCCTAGTGCTTTAGCTGGGAAAGAAGTGGCGCAACAAACTACCCAGCAGAGTATACTCTGAGGATCGTTCGGTCGTACTCGTTGCAGTCAGTTTAGACATATTTTGGAAAAAAAAAAAATGGTTTTACGAGTAGTGCAATTAGAGACTAGTGTTAGTTACACAGCTTTGCCTGGTCTAGCTATCACAATTTTTTCCTCTAATTTAGGGTTCTCAGCCAAGAAAACTATACGAAGCTACTGCTGCTAATCTAGAAAATGAGTAAAAATAATGTTGTTTATCATCATCATTTCAGCCGAAAGACGTCCACTGCTGGACATAGGCCTCCCCCAGAATGGGGGGTTTTGCCATAATCGCCACGCTTGGCAGGCGGGTTGGCGATCGCAGTATGGTGGTAAAATGCATAGAGAACGCTGCTGCCCATTCTCTAGTAAGTCCCTTAGTCGCCTTCTACGACACCCACTGGAAGAAATGGGATGGTGCTATTCTTTTACGCGACACATACGGGATGTTGTTTATACTTTAATTGATATCTATGTAAATAAAAAGAAAAATCCTGACTGACTGACTCATCAACGCCCTGCCCAAACCCTTGGACCGAGAAAGCTGAAATTTTGCACAGAGGTTCCCTTTATAATGTAGACAAGGAATAAGGAAGGATTTTTCGAAATTCAACCTCTAAGGGAGTTAAATAGGGGATGAAAGTTCCGCGTGGGCGAAGCCGCTGGCAAAAGCTGGTTGAAAATAATATTGTTTTGATGCTTCGCGTTGTCGAACTACTTAGTTTGGATTGAGGAAGATTTGAGAGGAAAGATCTGCACCCTAATTGCGTAACTCACGATTCATCATAATCTGTATCGTTTTGAAACGGATTGTTAAACCATTGCTTCATATGTTCGAAAAATGTGTCTGTTCGACAACATTAATAACGCAATAAATATTGTTTAACTGTGAAGACGAAACCAATTATGATCAATCGTAAGTTACGCAATTAGGGTGCTGATTGGAAAAATTCTAAGAAAAAGTTGTTATTTTCGGTTCGGACTTAAAAAAGCCAATGAGCTGCCACTATGACGCGTTAGCAGTCTACTCAAAACGACGTGACTTTTAAAGGGTTTTCGTTTCCTATGCGTTCAAGCGAATTGTGAGACTTCATAACTCGCTTGAAAACGGGATGTCATCATCATCATCACCCTATAATTTTCCCACTGCTAGGACACAGGCCTCGTCTCGGTGAGAGGGATTGGGCCGTAATCCACCACGCGGGCCCAGTGCGGGTTGGTAGATGTCACATGTCTTCGAATTTTTGGTTCTAGGACATGCCGGTTTCCTCACGATGTTTTCCTTCAGCATTTTGAGAGCAGTGGTGATGAAATAATTTACACAAAGTAAAGCGCCGGTCTGGGTTCGAACTCACGACCTACAACTCGTAAGTCGCGGCCGGTACCACTTGGCCACCACTGCTCTCGAAAACGGGATGTATTGATAACATAGTATAACACCAGTCATTTTATTTATGTTCCCGATGCAATATCTCCGTCGGTATAACACCGCACACACTTAGAACCAACTAATCAACAAAACGCCAAGAAAACTCCAAAAACTTTTCCTACAATTTAAATTCAAGAATCTAACTCCCATACCTGATCGGGAACTCATCTCCAGCCATGACACCGTCGCATTACATATTCGATGTCGTTCAATATTAATGCGAATGCTTCAATATGTAAATTGATTGATAAACGGATATTACAAGTGTACATACTGTGAGCAGAACTGACTTACCATGCTGGGATCAGTTTTAAATTATTCAGGGAAAAATGCTGTGAGCATTTCGGTATTTATAGCGTGGAAATACGACGGTGATGTTGCAACGCATACATTGTTACGAGTAAGTCATACATAAACATCTTTATTTATAGGAGCTTGTGGCTATTTAAAAATTTTGAGTTTCAAATTTCGCGCGTAATTTGACGAAAACGCTGGACGAAGTTGACGCCATATTGCTTATGTGTGTATGACGTCAGTTTGCTGTATAAACAAATGCGCTGATATTTAAAAAAATAATTGTTTATAATTAAAAAAAAATGTTATTTTCCTAGTTATCGTTGGTTTCCTATTCCTGAATGCAAAATATTATTTAAATTAAAATTACTTTGAATACGAAAATAATAAAATACAAAGTTGCTTAGTTGACATGCCTAATGACGTAATAACATGGCGGCTACTAATTTCATGATGTTCAAAAACAGATTTAAAAAACGGAAATACTTAAATTGTATTTTGTTATTTCATGAACTAAAAATAACATTTTCCGACTATTAGTATTTTGCCTAATCTCAATAATATAGTTTTCGATTTTTTCTCATATTGTGTAAAATACCCTATTAGAGAAGCCTATGTTCAGCAGTGGACAGCTAATAGTCGTTGTATGATACTCACCTACCGACTGATCAACTTTTTGACAGTTTAAAAGTGCCTATAAATTGTATATTTGAAATAAATGCTTTGTGTTTGAGTTCATGGTGAAACAGAACCACCCAGAGCGGGAGAAGTTATTTGATGATTTCCCACCCAAAAAAAAAAAAAAAAAAAAAAAAAAAATGCTAGTTTGCTAAAGCCAGACGTGTGAAAGTGCAGTGTGACTAAAATAAAGCTTAACTTATAATTCAACAGTCTCTGTATTCATTACTCTACGTCACAGATTTAATCGGAATCGCAGGGAAAATATTTCCACATGTGAATTTTATTATTCGTTTCGACTCGCAAAGATCACACTGGTGACATCGGAACACATGAATAATAATAAACGGCCGTAATGCCCTGTGAAATGCTGTCTGTTATATTTTCTGTCAAAAAAGTCATAAATAGGTAAATGTTCCAACTTGTGAATACCAAGGATGACTCGTTGAATGATAATTGCAAAATCTTTAACGCCTATTTCAGGCGCCCAGCAAAATTACTTTGCTTTTGGTCTGAAGTTTGTCGAACATAGAGAAATCACAGGCACAACTTACAGACTACGGTTTTCTATTCTAGCAATTTCTTAGATACTAGGTATTGGAGAAGTTTTTAATATTCTCATTTTCCATCGAGCGAACCGTTGGCCTCTTCATTTTTGGTAATAAGTAGTAAGATATTTTAACAAAGAGCGTGTTTTTTTTTGAGGGTGGGAATCCATCGAATAACTTTTTCAGCTCTGGGTGGAGCAGGAGGGCGTGTCAGACTTTTACTGACTAAAACCCACCCGTGTTCCTTCAGTTGCCTGCCATGTGTGCCAGGGGCGACGGTATCTCTTTCGAACAACCCGGACCCCTGGCAGAATAAAGAGCATTTATAAATGTTGATGCATGGAGGTAGAGGAACACCAATGAAAAGATGGATTGTTTGTGTGAGGATAGATACGAGAGAAAAGGGAGTGAATGATAGCGTGACGGCTGACAGGGAAGAATAACAGATAAAGGAAGAATATAAACTTATATTAAGCAAAAACGCCACCGTAAATAGATCTCTGCCGAACCCATAAAAGCCAAAAAGCAGAACAATTAACAGTTAAACATTAAACACACCTCACAAGCCTAATGTTGACACCCAAGTGAGTTTCACTAATCAAGGACGGTTCACGCTCCTGAGGTGAACTAATTAGCGACGGGCTTAGACACCACGTATTGCATATATTTAGTTAAAATTACTCGAAAGTTTTGAGTTTACATGGATCGATCGTGATTTCGTGACTACAAGCAGTCATTGGAGTTGTAGGAAAGTAACTTGGTGTCTTATTCCCGTGGGATTGGTTAAGGAAATCATAGTGATGTGACTCTGGAGACAGTTAGAGGTAGTCTCGACTCAAATTTCAATAAAAAAATAGCTACTTTTTTAACTATATTCGGCTCGGACCGGTTCCAGTTATAACCAGTTGCAGTGGGAATACCAGTATTTTAAATTATCACAGTACTAGCTTTTGCCAGCGGCTTCGCCCGCGTGGAACTTTCATCCCCTATTTGACTCCCTTAGGGTTTGAATTTCGAGAAATCCTTTCTTATTCCTTGCTTACATTATAAAGGGAACCTTTTTGCAACATTTTAGCTTTCTAGGTTCAAGGGTTTGGGCTGGGCGATGATGAGTCAGTCAGTCAGTCAGGACTTTTCTTTTTATTTATATATAGATCACAGTATATGTTTCATTTTCGGATCTAAACTTTATCCTCCCATTAGAATCGTTCAAAATCTTATCGCAGTCTCATTTCGGCGACAATCAAATGTCAAAAACTTGTCAAAAATTTATGGAAACTCGAGACTCAGACTCAGACTGTGAACGTCCTTAAAATTACAAGAATTGTAAATGCTCAAAGCATTAATACTCGGATTTTAAGGCGCTGCTTCACGTCAGCTGCTTCCCCGCTGAGCTAAGCACGTGTAGTCGGTTTCGCATCCATAAAATGCTAGCGAGATCACTCCTCTCTCCCTCAAAATGAATGAACCGGGCAGTTCACCTCATCGTGCATTTCCGACGCCAACGTAGCAGTGGGCCAGCTATTGAATCAAATGTGCCCAAATCAGTTAGCTTTGCAATTGAACTTGCTGACACGCTGCAGTGGTGGCCCAGTGGTATCCGCTCTGACTAAAGAGTCGAGGGTTTGAACACAGGCAGGCGCCAAAGATACCTGATAAAGATCCACGAATGAAATAATGTAGATATTTTGTAACCTTTCTATCAAGTTTTCTGCCCGTTTGATTTCTACTCAATATTAAAAAAAGCCGCGACTTATTTGACTTGTAGTTCGTGGGTTCGACCCTGATTGCTGTTTACTTTGTATTATATTATTTCATCACCACTGTTCTCCAAACGGTGAAGGAAAACATCGTGAGGAAACCGGCATGTCCTAGAACCAAAATTTCGAAGACATGTGACATCTACCAACCCGCACTGGGCCCGCGTGATGCCCACTCCCTCTCAAAGTGATGTGTCCAAGCAGTTTATATTAACTTTAATTCGTTTAATCTATTTTCATGCAAAATAGGCATAAAACGCTCCACGAAAATATATACCCAAAACCTCTATTATTAAGGCATTTTCTTGAAAACCTTCACATCGTTAAATTCTATCTTCTATCAACATATACGTTGAAAACCCCAGACATTCATACGTAGCATTGAGAATGGATGCAGACATCTGGATCGGAAACCTTTTATCTGGATTGAATAGCCGACTCTTTATTTGATAACTCTTTTTACTGTCCGCGATTCCAATCCTAGTTGATACCTACACTTAGATTGATTTGTTTGTGTTTTGAAACAATATTGTTTCAGGATTTTTGACAGTGAATTCTTATAAGACGTTCAAAATGAAATTCGTTAATAAGTCTATTTTGAAACAATGGCACAAGTAAAAAAAGGTAGTGTCAGTTTCAAGTGATGTATCCTATTAAACTCTAAGCAGGGGATGGCGATTCCAAAACTCTTTTTTTAATTTTTAATTTTTGGAAATTAACTTACACAACCTGTCTATGCATGGCATGCCTACGACTGGTAGGAGGTGCGCGGTGCCTGAGGGGGCGCGCGGACGGCGGCATCAGCATCGGGCGTCAGCGGCGGTTGAGGGGTACACGGGCGACGCGGCGCTTGCGCGGACTCCCGCGCCGAACCGAGACTCACTCACGTACATCCCAGTCACATTTCTGTAATCTTGCTAAAGCTAAGCCCAGTACAGATTTAACAAAATATTGGGAACTGGACACAGTGTCTGAAAAGCACTCCCTTTCTTCTGAAGAAAGGGCTTGCGAAGACAGTTTTTATAAGAATACAAAACGTAAGGACGATGGTCGTTTTGTGGTCACGATACCATTTAAGTCTGATCCCTCTGCATTAGGAGATTCATACGGCATCGCAAAACAACGTTTTCTATCGTTAGAGAAACGATTTGAACGTGATCCTAAGTTCAAGTCAATGTATTTAGACTTTATGTCAGAGTACGAGAGTTTAGGTCATATGACAGAAAATGATTCTAATTTAAACCCAGTAGGTAAGGTCAAATATTTTTTACCTCACCATGGGGTCATACGCGAGTCTAGCGTTACTACTAAGTTACGCACCGTTTTCGATTCATCTGCAAAAACAACTACAGGTGTATCCCTCAATGACTTGCAGTTAGTAGGTCCGACCGTTCAGGACGATTTACTTTCAATTTTATTGCGGTTTCGACAACATGCATTTGTAATCTCGGCAGATATCGAGAAAATGTATCGGGTCATTGAAGTGAATCCTATCCAAAGATCACTACAACAGATAATTTTTCGTAAAAATCCTACAGAACCATTAAAAACTTATACATTAAACACGGTAACGTACGGTACAGCGTCAGCTCCATATTTGGCTACCAAGTGTTTAGTGAGCTTAGCTGATGAAACATCAAATCCTTTAGTCAAGCGTTCTATTCAGCATGACTTTTATGTAGACGATTACCTTAGTGGTTCAGACACGATTTCAGGTGCATTAGATTTGTGTAAGAAAACGAAGGCTATTCTCGCGTCCGCTAAATTTAATTTAAGAAAATGGCAGTCGAATAGCCCAGAAATTTTAAAAGAATTAGGTAGTTCGTGTAACTCAGTTCATGCAATATTAAATCTTTCAGACAACAATACTCCTTCTAAAACGTTAGGGGTACATTGGTTATGTGATTCTGATAAGCTAGGATTCTCTATTCATATCGAATCCAATAGCAAAATAACAAAACGACACATTTTATCTGTAATTAGTCAGGTTTTCGACCCACTAGGTTTAGTTAGTCCCTACATTGTCGAAGCAAAAATATTAATGCAGAGACTCTGGATAGAAAAATGTGAGTGGGATGACGAAGTATCGCAGGAGGTTAAAGACTCATGGTTACTATTTGCGGGTACCTTACCTTCTTTAAATTATATTAGAATTCCGCGATGGATTTCATGTAATAACTCCATAACCCATGAAGTTCACGTATTTACAGATGCGTCTGAAAGGGCTTATGGCGCATGTCTATACATTCGTTCTGTAACCAGTTCAGGTACGGTTGCGGTGTACCTGTTAACTTCCAAAAGCCGTGTGGCACCAGTCAGGCCCACTACTATTCCACGGTTAGAACTGTGTGGGGCTCTATTAGGTTCCAGGTTGTGCACAAAGGTAAGAGATTCTCTCACGTTACCAATCCACCGATTTCACTATTGGTGTGATTCCACAATAGTGCTGGGATGGTTGTCTACATCGGCCCAGCAACTAAAGCCTTTCGTTAGAAATCGTGTTAACGAGATTCAAGAAAGTAGCTTGGGTACCAAGTGGAGATACGTGCCGTCTAAGGATAATCCGGCGGATCTTGTCTCTCGAGGGCTGAAGGCTGATCTCATCAGCGATTCTGCACTTTGGTGGTCAGGCCCTCGGTTTTTATTAAATAATGAAAATGCTTGGCCACAACAGCCCAATAAAGACGTGAAACAAGATCTACCAGAAGTAATTTCTAACTTAGTAGATAGTCATAATACTCGTAGTAGTAATTCTAGTTCTAACCTAATGTGTAGTTCAATCATACAACAATTAATTCACAAATATTCTAATTTCAGTTATTTACAACGAGTTGTAGCTTACATTTTAAGATTCATTCACAATTTAGTAAATAATAATTCTAAAATAGCAGGTTCCCTTTCTGTTGATGAACTTAGAAAGGCCTTGTCCCTTATACTACGTGTATCCCAATCTGAAATGTTCCCAGATGAGTACGCTGTCCTTAAATCCGGAAAGTTATTGTCGCATAAAAATAGGTTAACTTCTTTGACTCCCTTTTTAGACTGTGACAATATTATTCGTGTAGGGGGTAGACTAGATAACTCCCCGTATGAATACGACGTAAAACATCCAATTTTACTCTGTAGTAAGCATCATTTAACGAAATTACTATTTCAAATGCAACATCAAACCTTACTACATGCAGGTCCACAACTGCTTTTATCAACTATTCGCCAAACTTATTGGCCCTTGCGGGGCAGAAATCTTGCTAAGATAACTGTAAACAAATGCCTGAAATGTTTTAGATTTAAAGCTCAAAATGTGCAGCCAATCATGGGACAATTACCCATCACTAGAAGCACTTTAGAGTTCCCTTTTCTCAATAGTAGCGTCGACTATGCTGGACCTGTACTGATATCTGACCGGAAGGGTCGGGGATCTAGATTAATAAAGTCCTACCTGTGTATTTTTGTATGCATGGCTACCAAAGCTGCGCATCTCGAGCTTGTCACGGACCTCTCTAAAGAGGCCTATAGGGCTGCTTTAAATCGTTTTGTCGCACGTCGCGGCAGGCCACGTACTATCTTGTCCGATAACGGTACAAACTTTGTCGGAGCATGTAATGAATTGTATAAATATTTGCAGGGCTCTGATGTTGCACATGAAATAGCCCAAGAAGGAATAGAATTCAGGTTTGCACCGGCGTATTCTCCACACTTTAACGGTCTCGCCGAGGCCGCGGTTCGTTCAACCAAACACCATTTAAAAAGTCTTCTGCAGCTTACTCATTTTACTTATGAGGAAATGGCTACGTGCCTAACCCAAATAGAGGCAATTCTAAATTCAAGACCTCTTACTCCTCTTTCCACTAATCCTCTCGACTTCTCTGCCCTCACTCCTTCTCATTTCCTTATTGGACGCTCACTAATGTCGGTTCCAAATCCACAGATCACCGACGCCAACATCAACCGTTTGGAGCGCTACCAACGTGTGGAATGCATCAAGCAACACTTTTGGAAGCGGTTTAATCTCGAATACATTTCAAACCTACAGCAGAAAACGAGATGGCCTGCTTCTACCAACGGCGAAATAGCGTTGGGGTCGCTTGTTCTTGTGAAGGACAAGGCGCTCCCGCCGCTTTGCTGGTTGCTGGGGCGCGTCGTGCAGGTGTACCCCGGCAGCGATGGCGTCACGAGGGTCGCGGATCTCAAGACGAAGAGAGGGACTATTCGGCGCGGCTTTAACAACATCTGCCCGCTTCCTCTTTGAAGCCCACTTCAACCCGGGGAGCATGTCTATGCATGGCATGCCTACGACTGGTAGGAGGTGCGCGGTGCCTGAGGGGGCGCGCGGACGGCGGCATCAGCATCGGGCGTCAGCGGCGGTTGAGGGGTACACGGGCGACGCGGCGCTTGCGCGGACTCCCGCGCCGAACCGAGACTCACTCAAAATCTTACCACGACAAAGACACTACATGTAAAACTTGTATTTACGTAATCACCAAATTCTTATACAGTCCACATATTTTATTTATTCGCTCCTGAAATAGAGCAGTCGACGTGTAATCGTCAACACAACCAGTATCGCAGAAATATCTACAAGCCACAGTTTCAAACAACTTTTTTTTGGAATTTCTGAACCCTAGAGCCATGGAACCCTGTCTAAAAAGTTTGAAATGTTGCAGAGGTCAATGGAATTGAGTATACACGATTATAAACTGATTTAAAAAAAAAAAACCTTTTTGCTGCTCAAAATCAGCTTTATAATTTTTAGCAATAGAGCCGAATAACTCAAATCTCTAGTAAATCAGCCCCCCTTTTAACCACAGCTAAAATTACCAAAATTATTAACCAGCTGCATAACTGATTATTTCTTCGGAAACACCCAATTTTCAAGAACTAAAATCACTTGTTAATCAAACATTCAGGACAAAGCACAAAATCCTTTCAAACTACCCTTCCAAACAGTTAGAACTTCTAAATTTTCAAGCCAACTGATTGGCTTCACCGAATCTCAAGGAACGAACAGGGAACAGTATTCAACACAAGTTTCACTGCTAACTATTCCACTTGGTGAACTGTAATGTCGATACTTGTGTTCGGGAGGGTACTGCTGCATCCAGTTAAGTTCACAAGCTGATCCGGGATAGGATTTTGGAGCTTATCTCAACTTGCTTGCTTAAAACAATAGTTTATCAACACAATGCTATGCCAATCTCAAGTCTGCTAATTATGGTAAACATTATTGATAAAATATTTATTTCGTAACAATTCCATGTGGTGCAGGACGTAAAAGAATAGCACCATCCCATTTCTTCCCGTGGGTGTCGTAGAAGGCGACTAAGGGACTTACTAGAGAATGGGCAGTAGCGTTCTCTATGCATTTTACCACCATACTGCGATCGCCAATCCGTCTGCCAAGCGTGGCGAGTGTGAAGAGCAGGCTGTAAAGTTCACTCATCCTCTATAGAAAAAGGAGTATTCTGCAACCAGACGGGTGTTGCGAATGGTGGGCAACTGCCCGACGGTTGATGTCGGGATGTTATATATATGTCGCACCCATCTGGTTAAATTAGCCAGCTAATTGAACGCCTAGGCCGTGCATTAAACGCCGGCATCCAATTTGATGCCTAGGCCAATAGTCAATTGAACTAGAATCATTCAACGTTTAACAACTTAGCGTATTGAAAGTCAGCCTTTTGAGGATGACTGACCAAGACAAGTGATTTAAAATTAGTAGTACTGCGGCGTTAGTAGTTATGAAAACAAATAAGTCTTCAATAGCGCAAACCGTGAATGTTATTTGTCATTCTTGTGGAAATTATTTATTTATTTATTTAAAAACATTTCACTATTAATAAAAAGTAGTCGTGCATAATTTGTGAACTCATAGTCACCTTAACCAAATATCATACATTAATTAATATCCAATTTAACTATTTAGTTAAATTCGTGAAGTACTTCACGAAGTTCAGCCATCTGGTTAACGTTGTGCTCAATGACTTAGCTAGTTGTCTTCCAGCTGTTTATAGGATGCGTTTAATGAACGGCCTAAGCGTCCAACTAGCTGGCTAATTTAACTAGGTAGATGGCTGCTACATATATCCCAGTTGCGCGGACAACTCTGATTACGCGATGCAAGATTTGTGTGACGTCAGGTCATCGATGCATAGTTCGCGTGTGGCGTTGTAGATACCGCCACAGCGTATTACGCAATAAGGGTGCTGACGTAGAGTTTCAAAAGAATGTCAGACCAGTTTACACTAGTTTTCATACCAATCACATACAGCCTACTGTGTGGTGATCTGCTACCTACGAGTATGTGATTAGACCATGCTTGCACAAAATTATGTTTCGAGCGGCTTTCAAAATGACCTACAACTGCGCTAGAACCATTGGGCGCGTGGCGAAAATTGATTTTTAGGTACGACTAAACGCCGACAGACACTACGCCGACAGACTGAACACTGACAAGACTTTACTTCGACGGGACTCTTCACCGCCAGGACACTTGGCCGACAGGACTCTTCGCCAATAGGGCTCATCCATCCGTAAAAAAAAAAAAAAAAATTTCATTTACCGTCTTCTGGAGGGCAGATATTCAATTTAATTTGACGTCTTGAACCTATCCAACAATATCTCATTTATCAAATTATGATAAGAAGTTTAGAAGTTTTGAGGGAACATATACAATACAATTCAAATACAAAATATTTATTTCTGTATCATCTACTATTTTTTTTTTTTTTTGAGGGTGGGAAGTCATCAAATAATTGGGTCTCCAGCTCTGGGTGGAGCAAGAGGGCGTGTCAGACTTTTACCAACTAAAACCCACCCTGTTCCTTCAATTGCCTGTACTGGCACTGGCAGGTACTAAGTACTGTTTACATTGGTTTAGATGAACATACGTTCATAAAAATATGCAAAGCGGTAAAAATATGAACTATCGCCGTACTCGGGTAAATAGATTGGCAGTATTTAACTATTACTGACCAAATAAACGGTATTAAAAAAAAAAAAAAATCTTACTACAGATTTAAAACATAAATCTCTTTAAAAACAAAATAACCCTCAACACGCCACACGTGCACAAAGCTTATTTAATAATAACAACACCAAAAAAAACCAGAAAAGGCTCAAAGAATAATAACGAACGGTTAAAAGGGTGCATAAAGAGATAGGTATAAAAGTTCTCCTTGTATATTTGTAGCGTACGTACAACACTTGAATCTCTAATAAACCGTCTAATTAACGAGGTGCATTCATACTGCCGGGATAGAGTGGCTGTGGTGCAGGGAAAAGTTGGGACAAGTCTTCAAAATTAAATCGCAATTGACCTTAGTCAAAATGTCCAATGAAAACAACCAAACGCTCTGCCACTTCACACTTGCCATTTCATGTAACAAACCCATTGAAGCTAAACGATAAACAGTGCGTTTGGTTGTTTTTATTTGACTTTTATTATAACACAACTAGCGAATTCGTGGTGAATTAAATAAGCGTAAAATAGTTTTAAAATACGTAATAATTTTGTGGCCATTTTTATTAAACACAAAGATGGTTATGTTTTGGCTACATAACATGCAACAACATGCAAACATACAAAAATTGGCCTCTCCTAACTGTTGCTAAACCATTGTGATAAAAAAATTGATGATCGAAACCTTGTTTACTCTTATATTTGCACTAAATTTTGCCAGCGGTTTTCCTACATGAAGGTAGAAAATCATCCCACGGGAACATACCACTTAGAAAAAAGTACTCTGTTTGTTAATTCAGGTTATAATTTATCTGTGTGCCATATTTCATCCAAATACGATATGCAATTTTTGCGTGAGTGAGTCATTTGATTTGATTTGATTTTT
This sequence comes from Polymixis flavicincta, assembly GCA_949987655.1. NCBI lineage: Eukaryota > Metazoa > Arthropoda > Insecta > Lepidoptera > Noctuidae > Polymixis > Polymixis flavicincta. Next base: position 5,992,121 of record OX465195.1, on the reverse strand, counting down.
ATTTTCTCACCACAATATATAGGTACATTATAGAGGCATCAATACAAAATACGTAACAGCTATAATTATACTGTGGGAGACTGGAGCCTAAACTAGACGTGAGGTCTGTATTTCAGGACACCAGGTCTCCTCCCTTTGGTAGTGCTTACATTTTAATGTTATGTATACAATGATAAGAGCGGTAAGAATTTACAATAAAATAAAAATGGCTTGATATTAGAAATAAAAACGAAAATAATTTTAGTAATTGGTGCTTGGAGTTAGTATATTTAATATATATAATATATATGTATTTGCGTGTTTGTGTATTTGTGAGTAAGGTGTACGTGTGGGTGTATGTGTTGGGGGGGGGGGGGAGGGAATAGAATATAAATGTTAAATTGGCTATTTTGGGACAGCAAATAGTTTTTCCGTGTCTTCATAATTTAACTCCCGGAGCCAACTGCTTAGTTTAACTTTGCATTTGGCTTTGGGGAGGTTATAAATTGGGAGTATCCTGTTTATTTTATTATAGAGAAAAAAGAGTAGAGTAGAGTAGAGTAACACACATCTAAAAATTCGAACATCAAATTATCCAAACATACAAACTTAACCATTTATAATTTATGTACGATTAAAACGTCAGTGGATGTTTTACAAATAACAATATTAACGTCTAAGGTTTATTCTACTCAATTAAAAACAGTTTGTTATTCTTCAACGCAACTTGTTATATTTTCCAGCCTGACTGAAAACAAACTTGCAACGAGTTTTGCATAGACATGCATAACTACTAACTTTTATTACTCTTCGGCAAACTCTTGTTCTAAAGTTCCTGCAAAGTTCCTGCATGCGAAAGAGATGAAATTCTTTGTTTTCTTCTTACTTTCTGAGAAAATATAAACTCATCATCATCAAATCCCGATTTATTTTTGGCTGAGGCAGTATTATGTCTTCTAGGTATCTATGTATGTATATTTTCTCAATTTGCACCTATCTCAGCAGTCAGTGTGCTGGGACCCCAGGTGACAGTCGCCCTCTTCGTAACCATACCATTATTTACCATCGTAGTCATGTTTCCTTACGACATTATCCATATCTTTCCACATCACATGCCCATACTATGACAACCGATTTACAACCAAAAAAAAAAAGAATTGTCCGAATTTATTCAGAATTTGTGGTCACCCTACGAACCAACCCTAGTGTGCAATTAGCGTGTACTTGTTGACAGATTATGAGCGTGCTCCGTCTCTTTTACTCACACGTCCGGCTGTATGTTAGAGGGAGACATACGTATTGTTAAAGGATGCGTCATTGCATGTCTATACATTTCCCAACTCATGCGTTATGAAATTAAGAGGAGTTTTCTTTTGATTATGTTTAAAAAAATAAACTGTGTATTTTGTGGCAGTGGAAAAACCTTTTGTAGTAACATATTGTTTCTAAGATTCACAACTGAATGCCTCTTAAGTGACCGTTACCTGATCAGAAATACAAACCAATTGTGTCTTTGTTGCATGAATGTTTATTCATGCAGCAAAGACACAATTCAACTTCTTAAATCACAATGTTAAAAAGTAGCCTGATATTTAATTCAAAATAACGTAAAAGTGATCGCCACACCACCACTACATCGTACCGACGCCAGCACATCAAGCTACCTCAAACTGTCAAATTTTCCCAATTGAACATAAACCTTATGATTTTGTAATAAAGTTGAAACTCTATCAAAGAAATTTGACAGATTGGGGTACCTTGATGTGCTGGCGTCTGCACAGTACTATTTTGTACCGTCTATAACCACTTTCATCTGTCAACTCTTTCCCACTTTCATCCTATCTTCTTTATTTTTCTCTCACATCGTCAGAATCCCAATTAGGTGCATCGATACATAAATTTGTCAATTAATACAGTTGTTTCCAAGTTCACTTTCGTTCGCATAGCTAGTTGAAAGTCGCTTCTATTCAATAGTTCTCCCGGGAGGGGATTTTGTTCAAGACCCTTCAGTTATGAAGGTTGTAGTTGCATGTTTTAATTTTGATGCGGTATTTTTGTATTTTGTATGAGACATTAAAAGACTTGTAAAAGAGTCTGGAAGGTAAATGCTACTTCTCATATAGAAGAAAAATTAACGTTAATCAATAGGCTTCGAAATTATTTCTAAAATTGCCACATGTGTGGAAATTTAAGAAATTATTCATTTTTTGTGAGTAACCTAACTTAAAAAATAGTTGAAACATACAAGCCTCACTAGCAGTTTAATTTTAGGTTTAAATTCTAAAAACGACAAAGTGTACTCCAGCCCTGACAACAACTACACAGCTCTTGATAATAATATGAATTAACTCCGTCACAATTTAGAGTAGAACATGCAAAGTAACCCTTGTTGCATTTTTTTTTTTCACAAATTTGTGTTGACAAATGCAGACTTTGGGAACTGTAAATATTTGATATTAGTTAAAAGATAAGGTCTTAAAAATAACAAGGTTTATTTTTGTTGTTACACAACTTCAGAAAAATAAACAGTTTGTATGTGTGAAAATAATAATTATATACAGTCACTAAAAGAGATCAGTTACTTTTATTCGATATTTTATTTTATCTCGATTCATCATCATCATCATATCAGCCGAAAGACGTCCACTGCTGGACATAGGCCTCCCCCAGGCTCCTCCACTTCGACCGGTCTTGTGCTTCCCACATCCTGCGGATACCCGCGGTCTTCGCAAGGTCATCGGTCCATGTTATCTCGATTAATTTAATTTTATTCGAAACATCCATCGGTTTCTTACTTTTTTTGGTGACCGTACCCAAATGTTAACCGCGGAAGTCCTGAGGGCCTAGATAATTTGACATTCTGTGAGCAATAACGATGCAGGCCAATCCAATTCTTATGCAATTTTTATGTTGGTACTTATTATAAACAACGTGCCGCTGGCTACTAGCCAGTAATTATAAAAAAATATAATGAGATAAAATCATTCGTAAATTAAAATGTACGGTCGCGGTCAAGAGTCCATTCTCATGCTAAGGGTTATATTGCTATGACTCGCGGTCCAGGCCGTACCTACAGCTGTGTGTATAAGTGATGTAACCAGACCGCACACCACAGTAGGTACTCACACACCACTGTCGTCGAAAGATACAAAAAACATACCGTCGCACAGAGTACTCTGTCTCTGTCTGTACTGTGTTACGTAGTAACTACGTATGACCTTGGTCGGTTCATACGATCGCTAAAATTCACGTTCTAATATCAAGTCTCGGTAGCTCGCAGCGTATTGTCATTGATTAAGAAACACAAAAGTCTGGGTTCAAATCTCCCGAAGAGACTTTTATTTTTCTTTTCAACAATTTCATCAGTTCCTTTATTATTCGTTATACGAGAATGTTTTTTTTAAATTACTTAAATTATTATTTAAACAAAGGATTAAGAAGATTATGTGATTACAAAATGTTTATTCGTTATAATTTTATGAAGTAGGTATAAAAATAACTACTAATAACTTCTTGTTAACAGTTTATTTTCTCATAAAGAACATTATTATTGAAGTAAAGTAGCTAATTGGTGAACCATGATAATCAGGCTATTGTATCTTAGTAATATAATAATATTGTGCTGTAATTACTACAATGTGCGGTACTCTAAAGAAATCACATTTTTCTACGCAAATCTACCCACGTAAAAATAACAAATGCAGACAAGTTGTCACAATACAATTAAATGACTCAGTAGTACTACTATTGGAATAAATCTACTGCGAGTGAGTTAGTTCTCTCAAACCTCAAAGTTAACAAATTGTATTTAATAGGACTTATCGAAGTTATAGCTTAAGTAATCATTTTCATTACGAAAAGAAGATTGAAACTAAACCTCGAATATAATCCATATTACGGATATGACACAATATTATGTGAATATTACTAAAATCAATAAAAGTCAATAATAATAAATATTTCTAATTTATATCTTAATGTTAATGTTTATGTTTTTTGAGCTGGTTTTCCATGATGCAAACCTTCTGCGTCGAGTGCACAGCGCACTATGAATAATTTGGCAAAATGTCTTGTCTTTTTGAAACCACTTGTGCTGTCGCTTTCTTTTATAAGCTGGGGTCTTCCACTTTGCTTTCGACGGGCAAGGCTACCCCCTTCCTCATATCTTTTCATCCACTGACTCACAGTATTTCACTAAAACAAAAAAGGGGTACTGTTAGGCTACTAAACAAAATACATACTAATATGTATTACTATTTAGAAACAAAATTATTTGAAATATAAATTTCACATAAATATTTAATCTAGGAAATAAATTTACTTTGAAATTTTATATTTTTCTTCTATTTAGACGTTATGATATTTATAAAACGTTTAAAAATTACTACAAGGATCAGCAGTTATACTTTAAATAAGTGCTTAATAAAATAATTAAATCATAATACTCACACTCAGGCCGGTTTCATCAGTTATTTGTGATATTTAAGTCCGCTTTTATGCAGCGCAATAATATTCGCTTTCATTTCTATTATTCAATTTGCTTACATTTTAAAATGAACTAGAAGACCGCTAATAGATTAAACACACGTCACTAGCACACAATAACAACCAACACCGTTCTATATGTCACGTCGAATGAGTCGTAAGTTAACTATCATTTAAATTTTCTTTAGGTTTCTGTGGGTATATTGATAAAGTTTTACGAGTTTAGTGAACAAGACGAATAGAACAAGAAACTATAGTCAAAAGCGATTTTTAAAACAATAAAAAGGCTAGCACACCGCGCGTGGGATTCGAACCCGAGACTCGTTGCGCACGATGGCGCTAATCCAAGTTCAGGAACCACTAAGCTATCACGTCATTTACTTTAACGGTTGAATTTATGGAATACAATCATTTGTAGACGTATGAGAGTGTGTGTGTCTACAGTATAGAAATTACTTAATATAAGAAGGTCGTAAGTTAAACCGTAGTGTCAATCTATTACTTTTTGAGATTGGTACTCCGCTTTTGGATCCTACTGTACCTGCGGCGCTCGCTTACTCTTTGCACGTTATTCGTTTTAATTTTATTGATACGATGTAATGATCCGTGACCCCGGCAAATGACCTCTGCGCTACAGTTCTGTATGCACAGGTTGCTCGGTAATATTTTTCTCGGTTTAATTATATTGAAATATTGTTCATTACGAGGTGGCCCGGGAAAAGGATCCCTGTAAGGATTTGGGGGAGGCCTTTGCTCATGAGTGGAATCTAAAGAAAATAATATTATCATACTACCGACTAATCTGGCATGCTGAAGGCATGAGCTTGCGGACGGCGAGTAATGGGTAGCTCGCTGTCCGGTAAGGACCAAGCCCAAGTCGACGGCGCGTTGTGTTCCACGCGCGCCTCAAGGAGATGTCAGTACAAACCGATGAGGCCCGCAAGGGCCGATGCCTGCCAGGGGTGCGGGTTTGTTCGAAAGAGATACCACAGCCCCTGGCATACGGGCTACTGAGGGAACATGGGTGGGTTTTAGTCAGTAAAAGTCTAACACGCCCTCCTGCTCCACCCAGAGCTGAAGAAGTTATTTGATGATTTCCCAGCCAAAAAAAAAATGCTTTTTGTTAGCTCAGGCTAACAAAAACCATACAATAGAAATCCGCGATCAAGCGATTGCTACATGTCTAAACCCTCCGGATAAGATTACCACAAAATAGACCCACAAATGAAGTGGACTATGGTCAAACTCAAACTCAAAGCATTACTTTCAAATGAACAAATTACAGGCAGTTTTGAATTGTCAATGGATCTGCCAGTCTGAAAGATACGAGAAGAAACTCCACGGACGCTGATGATGATGATTAGATAGTAAGTTACAGAAATTTAAAATTTGACTCCAAAAACATACTGCCACATCCACCGTTCCCACATTAGAATCCACAAAGTCTTACAAACTCAAATCTCGTACTAGCAACAAATCGAATAAGCGGCAGACGCCTCACCCGAATACAGAGAGACGCTCCAATGCGAATTCAATTCCGATTTAAAGCGAACTATCCAATATCTAGCTTTTACTGCTTAGTTTTATGGTTAATAAGGAGCAGCACCCTAATTGCGTAACTCACGATTCATCATAATCTGTATCGTTTTGAAACGGATTGTTAAACCATTGCTTCATTTGTTAGAAAAATGTGTCTGTTCAACAACATTAATAACGCAATGAATATTGTTTAACTGTGAAGACGAAACCAATTATGATCAATCGTGAGTTACGCAATTAGGGTGCAGCACCCTAATTGCGTAACTCACGATTCATCATAATCTGTATCGTTTTGAAACGGATTGTTAAACCATTGCTTCATATGTTCGAAAAATGTGTCTGTTCGACAACATAAATAACGCAATGAATATTGTTTAACTGTGAAGACGAAACCAATTATGATCAATCGTGAGTTACGCAATTAGGGTGCAGGTTTAGTTTTATGCATATGAGTTTCAACGTTTCAAAGTTTCTGTTTGAAGGCCTTCCACAAGGTGGACCGATGACCTCGTGAAGGCCGTGGGTATCTGCTGGATGTGGGAAGCACAAGACCGGTCTAAGGGGAGGAGCCTGGGGGAGGCCTATGTCCAGCAGTGGACGTCTTTCGGACATCATGATGATGATGGTGATGATATGAGTTTCAACCGATAGGGTGAGTTGAGTATTGTTTCTACGGTTCTCATTAGATTAGGAGTATTTGTTACATAAGCTCATTTTGATATTATAGAAAATAATAATTCAGTAATAACTCAAGGTCGTATTATTAAAATTATATTAGGTTTTTTTTTTACAGTTACTCAAGTTTATTCGTTTTATTTTCTTTGATTAAATTATTGTTTATAATTCCTGCGCCGCCATGGTCGGCCCAGAAAGCGGTGGCGAGGTGATCTGAACGTTTACCGATGACTGGTTTGAGGTTGGTGGGAAAAAACTTACTGGAAAAGGACTCAGGGGAAGTTTTTGCCCAACAGTGAGACAATACTTGGATGGAATACGTGCAAGTTATAACGCAACATTTTAGTTCCCTATGTTATAATGAAACCGTACCGTGGACATACACCGTAATGTCGTCATGTTAGAAGTCAGTGGAAGTCGCACAATGTCCCTATCATTGGCCAGTGCTGTAGAATTTGTCATTAATGTTTCCAGTCTTTAAATTGGTAACTTCTTAGCGTATCGATGGCAAAAAAAAACAAACTTCTTTGGAATTGATACCGTGCCGTGGACGTACAGAGGCCAGTACATCAAGCTACCCCAATCTGTCAAATTTCTTTGATAGTTTTTCAACTTTATAACAAAGGAATAAGGTTTATGTTCAATTGGGAAAATTTGACAGTTTGGGATAGGTTGACCTGCTGGCGACTGTACACGGTAATGTCGTCACGTTAGAAGTCAGTCGAAGTCGCATAATGTCCCTATCATTGGCTAGTGTTAGAGAGTTTGTCATTATTGTTTCCAGTCTTTAATTGGTTGCTTCTTATTAGCGCATCGATGGCAAAAAAATTAAACATATTTGTCCCAAAATTCAGCTAACTTAAATAGTCTGAATGGAGAGTCCCAGCTGGTTATTGAAAAGGTTTATTTGTAGTTTGAAGTTCATATGTGACACTAGCACTTCATTGCGACTTCGTCCTTGTGAAAGTTTGTCTCCCGCCGGCGTTTTCACATAGCATTTGTCGATTTTTTTCATGGCATAATGATAATAACCTTTTTCAAAAATTGAGCTGTTAAATGCAAAAAGATCTTTGCAAATCCGAGTGGTATTTTCAGAGATTTTCATAGGATAATCATACAAACTTACAAAAAAAACAAACTATGCCTCATTATAATAATATAGTATTTTCTTTTTTCATTTAGCTTACACTGTCCCACTGCTGAGCAAAGGCTAAATATAGTATAGATGGCAGAAAAAAAAAAACGACTTGAAAATTCTTTACTTCTTTCGGAAATTAAAGAAGAAGAATAAAATAAAAATATGTTACCACTCGAAGGAAGCAGTCGGAGAATTATTATCAAAGCGTATAAAAATAGCCAATAGCCAAAAATACTTTTGGTGAATGATTCTTTAATATAGTCCAAAAAACTGATTACTTCTCTAATATTGTCAATACTGCTAAATTATGTATTTACTTGGTACTTAAAGAATGCCCTCAAAACTGATTTAAGTGATTACTTTAGCAGCATTTTTTTCTGCACTTAAACACAACAAAAATAAACAAGGATCCACCAGTGAATCGTACAAAAGTTACCAAAGCAGGTTAACGTGTTCGATTTAGTTCCGTAACTGTTTAAAGTTGCGGGGAAAAGTTTAAGCGCCGTTTCACTATGTTGTCAGTAAATTATCTAGTCACTAGTGTATTCAATGATGGAGTGTTACGTGGAGAGAATTGTTTAGCGACATTAGGAGAGAGTGATTTGTGCCATCATTTGACAGCAGTTTATTGTATGATAACTTTTGTGTGTGTAGAGAGTGTGTTTAGAGAGAATAGGGAGGGGTGGTCGGATTCTTAAGAAAAAAATAATTGACTAAATACGTTGAATGCGGCTCTCCTTTAGGATTTTATCTAGTAGGTTTCTGTAGACATAGGTTTCACTCCTGTAGGCTCTGTAAGCCCGTAGGATCAGCAGCTCATATTTCTGTTTGCGCTAACTCTAGAAATTCGGTATCACATTTCAACTTTTAGTTAATTTCTGGTAAAGTACACATGACGGAGATTCAACTCATGGCTTTCCACATAGTTCTAACAACAAACTCTTTTACGGCGTTATGATGTGTTCCCATAAGCACGACAACTTATGTCCCTTGAGTGTCGTGTTTGTTTCTAATGGTCTTAGCTCTAATGGACATCCAACATTCTATTTAACTACTTGAGTTTTCAACATTTAAATACAGTGAAGCACAAACTGTCTACTCGGATCTATTTTCAATTATTTATCATCGTCATCATTAGCAGCTTTGTTGTACTCACTGCTCAGTATAGCCTCTTCCCTTTTAAGCCGTCCAGTATTCCATCAAAAATTGTAACTATGTGTTTACATCTTTCTCATATTCTAGTATTTTTATTGAAGCCAAGCCACTATCACTACACTTGCAACAGGAATTGCTAATTGCAGTAGGTAAGTTGTTATGAGCGCAAGCAATCGTTGCTCCCTATATACATTTAATATAATAAATATGTTATAATCATAACATAATTATCTACGATTTATCCAAGATCATGAGAGGCATCCTTTTAATATTCTTTGGGAAGCAAACAAATCGTTTTATCAATCTTTTGACAAAGCTATTTCAGAATATACTTTTGAAATAATATTATGTATGGCCCGAGTTTTTAAAATACTTCCTTAGTACCAGCCTTTTACAAAAAGAAGTAGATACTATCTCTCCTTCACAAAAATCTTAATCGCATAGAAATATCTCAAAGGAAAAAACTGTAGACTACACACAAATACATTTCTTTCATCTCCCAAACTTTAGCTTTCAATGGCAGCATTTGTATGGTGACGGCGTCATCTACTATCCTTTTTTCTCCTATGTATCTTTTATATTTCGGTCTCACCTCACGTTTCGTTTGTTCCACGTGACTTTTGCCTTAAATCTACTGATTCACAACTAGTTTTTCTAAAGGTACTTTGGAAGGGTCGTGTTGATTTTTGCATTTTTCTTTTCGTGAAGTAAATTGTTAACAGTTAGTAAAATATTCGTGCGTAAAGTTTTCTTGATTTTCCTAGGGAAATATTTTTTCAATATTATTGTTTACAAAGGTTTGCAACGACGGTCTACTCAATGGAAAGTGGGTAAATGCCATTTGATTTTTGACGAAATTCAAGTACTTATCAGTGCTTTTCCAACTCAATCATTTATGAGGATTTAATAATTCTACAAATGTTACTTGACGGCAGAATTACTACCCCGAAAGGAGCATTTTAAGAACTATTAAATCCAAACCAACTTCCGTTATTCGAAACTTATATCTTCATTAAGTAAAGCCTAATTATGGGATGGCATAAATGTCAACATCACTTGCACAACTTTCGGTAGTGAAAGTTGGTGCAACATAAGTTTGGAATGTGCCCAACTTTATAAGTGGCAATTTAAGCAAAGCCTAAGTTATGCCAATGAAGTAAGTCTGTTAGAAATCTGGGCAAAATAAGCACTACCTATTAATTATCCAACAAATAAATTCTAAAATGGAAAATAATTAAAAAAAAATAAGTTATGTAAAATTTATCAGTAGCACCCCGGTGTTTGGCTTTGTGCCTGGCTATTGGCGATAGGTTCGCCCCTTATTACATTGGACTTATAACTAGCGATATACGGGTGAGGTACTTTACCTAACCCTACGGGGAATGTAGGCGTGATGTTATTTATCATAATTATGGGTAAAATACAGGATACATTTTGAACCAGTGCGCAAACTGTAACCATGAATTCAGCATATCGTTTAGAGCCGCTAGCGTATAAAAAATACGTACGTTATACAAAATAATCTGCTGTTCCATACATTTTGACCGCGTAGGTAGGCATTGCACTTTTCTATGAAACAGCTGATTTTTTTTTTGGTTTACAATGATATGCTGAATTCATGGTTACATTTCGCGTACTGGTTAAAAATTTCTCCTATTTAAAATAGGCCACAAATTAAAAATAAAAATAAACACAAGGTCTTGATTTCAAAATTTAATCACTCCAAATCGTTTCCGACTACCATCTGTTCTGCCTACCCCGTCAAAGCGAGTGATCCAATATAAGGTAACCGCAGCAACAACAAAAGCCATTGTCTCATCTCTGATACCTCTTAATGCATTGATGGTACATACGACTGTACATAATGCGGTACTTTGCTGTTTTTGAAACAGGCTGCATCCGGTTATAATGGAAGCCGACCCAATTCAATTCAATTCAATTTTATTCATTAACAATGTACACTGTGTTTGAAAATAATACGACATAATAAAATAAAAAAAACACTCAATAATTCATAATACACGTAACACAGTGGTCATTTCAAAATTAAAAACATTACTCACATCTTATACAATAATATAAAAATTAAATGTCAACCTATTAAAATAAAGAACAGAAAATCAAATATAAAGTTAATCCAATAAAAGAGTTTAATGTCAACTGAAATTCATCCAACATTTATTATTTATAAATAATGTCCCTAACATGCATTATACAATCATAAGTCGACTTCACAATCATTAGTCGACTCAATAACGATGTATGTGAAAAGTCGATGATATGAATCGTTATTGTCCATCACCTGTGTGTAGTACCGGTTCACATAGGAAATAGACTAATATTTCTATCGAAAGCTATTTGAATTAGCATAATCAGGTTATAACTTTCCCATCGCGGGGTCAAAAACCTGTTCTCTGAGAGAAAAAACGGGTCCAGTTTGGGCTGCTAAATGTGTTGAAAACTTAGGTTCAAGAACCTGCTGTTCGCATGATGGTTTCCTTTACCGTTTTGAGAGCAACATGTCCACAGTTACGTTAAATTATCAAGAAAATCTTTGTTGGCTCATAACTTTTTAATGGCTTCTTATTTTAGTATTCTGTTTCCGTACCGACAATATTAATAATGATACAAAAGCATACCATGTTTAAGTTTTGATGTACATTGTCAAACAGTGGAGTAAAATCCTCCCGAAGTTTGTATGGAAAAAATGTGGATTTGTTTCACCTTAAATGTCGAATTGGTATCTTACCCAGAATACGGCAAAAAGTTTGATATTCAGACCAATAACTAAGTATTTTGTCTCAATGAGAGTGTTCATGAATATTCAAGCCACCAGTTGGCGCCACTTTGACAAGAGGTCTTCCAGTTCGACAATGAACTTAAAATATTTGATGTGATTCGTTTAATTCTTTCGTTCACCATTTAGTCCGTAGGCGCTTTGACACTTTTGACAGGTACCCGGACCTGACATCTCAGTGCTACCATCTAGAACGTCATTTCAGAAAACCGTAATTGCCATTGCCACAAAGAAGTTATCTTACCCTGCTAGATATCCTACCAGGTGCGAGTTGTTCGAAAGAGATACCGCCGCCCCTGGCACAGAGGCTACTGAGAGAACACGGGTGGGTTTTAGTCAGTAAAAGTCTGACACGCCCTCCTGCTCCACCCAGAGCGGGAGAAGTTATTTGATGATTTCCCAAAAAAAAAAAAAACCATGCTATAAATTGACTTTCTACTAACTCTAGTCATTAGCAATAACGAACTATGCCTGGTAGATACTGGGCTTTTGACTTTAATATTACCCTGTAAATTTTTTGTAATCTACGTTTTAGATAAATAGATGGACCATTCTTTATTGACCTTAAACATGGTAAAAACTTGTTAGTCTGGTTTTATACAATACTAGCTTTTGCCCGCGGCTCCGCCCGCGTGGATGTCGGTTATCGCGTAAAAAAGTAGCCTATGTCCTTACCCATATCCCAGGCTATATCTCGGCCAAATTTCATGACGATCGGTTCAGCGGTTAAGGCGTGAAAGCGTAACAGACAGACAGACAGACAGACAGAGTTACTTTCGCATTTATAATATTAGTAGGGAAGTAGGGATGGCTGTTTTTTTTTTTTGTGTTGAAAATAACTTTATTTTATGTAGGAAGGAAATTAACAAGTAACATAATTATTAAAAAACAATAATATGGCTGTTTAGATAATATACAGACTATTGTATCAATTGCATGCAAAATAATGAATGCACGATTTAACGGTGAACTATGCCGCAGATAAATAATTGGTAACACAATAATATTATAGTCATTAGATCATATCTACATCACAAACATTTAAATTTTTTGTGCGGAATAAACGATTTTAAAACGAATTAATGGTTTTTTTATCTGTATGTATTTCGTTTTTTGTGTCGAAATCGAAATTTCTAATAAGTGGACCAATTTTATTGTGAAAATTCTTATTTCATTTAGTAAATTCAATGATCTTTGCTTGGATGAAGAATGAAGTTTCGAGTTAGCTTCAATAATACTGTGATGTTATAAAACATCCTGTGACTTCTGTTTACATAATTTTGTATAATATTAAATTTGCGTGGGTAGGCGTCACAGTGAAAACCTGCAAAATAAATAACAGTTTAACAAAAGGTCTTTATAGTTAAATTTAAGATGATGTCTCCGAATGCATGGGATTACTTATAGTATTCAGTCTAATAGTCATCCTTTTAAAAACAGTTTCTTGTTTACATCTTTTTAAATTAAAGTTCACTTTTTAGGCAGTCGGGTTTTTTGATTTTGTAAATTATTATTTTTCTTTCTTTCTTCAAGAAGGGAAAATCGGAGCTGCTGCAAGATTTCGGTATTTCATCTTTGTCGGTTAACCTCACATAAAAGAAGATAGAATGGTAACTTAATTCCTTTAAAATATAAAAAGTAAACTTTAAAAAAAAATGACGAACTTGACACAAAATTTAATTATGAAAATCTTACAACGCGCAACAACATAATTAGAAATGAGAAACAAAAATGAAAAACAATTCACTCTCATTTCGCGAACGAACAATAAAGCTTACAGCTAAGGGGGTTGAATGAATGAGTGAACGAACGAACGAACTCAGTAAGAGCTATATTGTGTAAGGGATGAAACTTGGGCCCCGCAAACAAATAACTATTGTTTTTCAACCCCCTTGTACAGCTAATAGCAGAGTGCTAAGGAAAATAGTTTGAAAATGACCGCGTTTAAAAAATGGTTTTATGTTCTAGGATTAAAAAGAAATGCACCGTTTGAGGGTTATTCTTTTGTTTTTGTGGTTCAAAGTTACTGATGAATGTTATAAGTTTCAAGAGGTTTATAAATGAGAACTGGCTTTTATTATAACTGGATACATTGGTGAATATAAATACAGGATAAGTTTTTAACCAGTGCGTAAACTGTAAACATGAATTCAGCATATCATCATAGACCGATGTAATACAGAAAAAAATCAGGTGTTTCATAGAAAAGTTCAATACCTACGCGGTAAAAAGGTATGGAATAGCAGATTTTATTTTTTGTATAAATGAAAAAAAAAAAAAAGATCTGCGCTGGGGGTCTAGAATGATATGCTGAATTCATGTATACAGTTCGCTCACTGGTTAAAAACTTATCCTGTATAGTGCAATCTAAAAATTGATTGATTGATAAAGGAATTAATTTTAACGCACTGATCTATCTGCTTAGCCTTTTCCTAAATATGTTGTATTCGGATTTCAGTCTTACCAGATGCAGCTGAATACGAGTTTTTTAAATGGAGTGACTAACTATCTGACCTCCACATACCAGTTACTGCGTAGTACTCTCTGATAAAACTGATTTGTAAGATTTTCGAGTTATTGTGTACCCGTGATGACTGTCAAAGATCCATGAATGACTGCCGGGATCAACGGCTTAACGTGCTTTCTACGTCATAGCTTGGTATTTGAAGATAGCCGTCGATTCCCGGACCAACCTTAGCAAGTGTAGCTTACTCTTACAGCTCCACCCGTGCGGCCGTTGCTACTTAGCCACTGTTAACTCAAATTAACATGTTTGCATAATTTTAATAATTGTTAGTTGTAAGTTTTGGTTTTCACAGCTTGATCATATTTTATCTGTATTTGTACGGAAACTAATTCATTGCGTGCAACACTAGTTCCATACCTGTGTGAATCTATGGTCTGTCTCTTCCCTTTTACCCGCTGGTCACGGGAGAGAACGGACACAATTCAACGCATCTAATGTAAAATTCATTAAATCAGTCATTAAGATCAAGTTATGGTCAGTTGTGTGTGCTCAGATTGGTAATTGCAATACAACGATTACTAAAGTGATATCAGTACTTTCATTTTCATCTTGCCACCGATTTTCACAAACTCTAGTCAGCAACTTCATCATACAAGCCGGTTGCGATTCGAACCCGCCAACCGGAGTGAACAGCCACAAACCCTTCCTTTTTAACCGACGAAAAAACGGAGGAGGTTATAAAGCACCGATAAAAATAATAAATTAAAACTGAAAAATAAATTGTAGCTATAGCTGAAATAAAACCTTAAAAGCTACAATTAAACAGGATTAGACGACACCTGTAACATAATAGAAATTATAAAAGTTCCTATTTTACCAACCAATCTTTACTAAAGGTGGCTTTAAGACCTGTTCAACCGTATTTAGATGTTTTTTGAAAGAACCAACCACTTTTTCAAATAGTCGAAGTAACAAAAACAACCAACAGAATCACTTCTATAATCTTTTCTAACATAACCAAGTCATACTAGAACATCTACAAACGCTTGAAACATTAGAAAACATTCTATTCTGACTCAAATGACACGATATTCCTCTTAAACGCAACGACTGAGTTAGACTACGGGAAGCCACACCATCTTGTCTTCAAAACAATAAAAAAGACACCCTACCATTTTCAAAACAGAGTTCCATTTCCCATACAGAATCGTTATGCCATCATAACTGAGGAAACCACACTATCTTGTCTCCCAACTCGTCGAAATTTCAACCCTATATCTTCAAGAACAGGGACGAAATTCCTTTTGAGTGTTGTCACACCATCATATTTTAGAAACCACAGTATCTTGTCTCACAATCCATTCAAAATTCAACTCTAGAACATCTTAAATAGGGTTGAATTTTTCTTACGGTTTCGAAATACCATCACAAACGTTTACACTCGGCCTGTGAATGCGTCCAGTCCGTCCTACTTAGTGCAAATCGCACGCAATTTAGGTAAAAAGGATCTACGCTTTTGTCTTTGGGCTCTCCCTTTAAATTGTTGGTTTATGGCGCCTTGGTAGAAATGTACTGTCATTCATATTTATCGTTTCAGAGGTTTTAGGTGTGTTTTGTTCAAGAACACAAATTCCTATTACATTTTAAGGAGTTTGTAAAAAACTTATATGAAACAAAATAGAGGATCAATTTTCAAATAATCCAGAACGATTTTCTAATGTTCTACTTCTCTCACACAGATTTCAAAAATGCTCTAGCGATTCGGTACCCATTTTAGAACTCCTAAATCATGTTATGATTCCATAAGTAAAGCTATTAGGTAGATACCTATGTTATAAAACTTCGATAGCTCTGTTACAGTAAATGAAAATAGACAAAATACCAACTCGCTCATAGAATAAACTCGTAAACAAAACTAGTCGCTGAACATTTTCCAGTACTGTCAATGGACATCGAACAACTTTAGACGTTGAAAACGTGCAGATAAGTCGGGCGACAGGCTTCGCAGCTAGGCTTTATCTTTCTATTATGTGAGGACCTACTGTAATACTTAGTTCGGAATAGCCCATTGAATACTCAGTCATTATTCGATCGGTCCGAATATCCATGAATGTAATTCATCGTTTGGGGTGGCAATATAACGAGCCTCTATGCATGACGATAATGTAGCATAATGCTACCGCCATCATCGTCCTGCCCTTCCCAATTTATTTGGAAACTTTTTAATTATTTTTAAAACTTGATGAGGTTTGTGTTTCCCATCTGACTCCTCAGCGAAGTAAGGTCGATACAAACTCAGAGGTCACAGTTTCTTTTAAACTCCAAACATAATCTTGGTCAGATCATGTGAAGACCATGTAGATTGATATCTAAAATGGTAGTTTGAGGAAAGAACCACACACAGATTGAGTGGCCCCGGCCAGGCACTGCACGTATTTGTCACTAATCGTGCAGTTCAACTCAGAACTTCAGGAGCTCAACGATTTGACGAAAAATACCAATGAAAGGACATTTGGGTAGGTCACATAAATTACTTAAATTACTAGATCATGATTACAACTAACTGAGAAAGAAAGAAAAAAATACGTGTGGCACTCGGGGACTGCCGCGGTAAAGCTATTGCATAGCATTTTTTATCAACTTATGCAATTATAATTTTAGGTCTTTACCTATGAAATTGCCGTTCTGCAGTACTGGCCATTTCAAATCAAAATAATTTTTGTTTGGCTAAGAATTCTAATTTCAAATTAATTTTATTTTAAAAACATGGATTTTTTTTTCTAAAAGTAGTCATCATTTCTTTATTGATTAGTGTTACATTTTCATCGCATTTCAATCTTTTTCGTCATCATGGATACGTTAAAAATTCGAGTAATTATGGAATATGAGTACCGTCGTGGCAGCAACGCGGCACAAGCGGCACGCAACATCAACGACGTTTACGGAGCTAACACTACAAACCAACGCACCACCTGTTATTGGTTTGCTCGCTTCCGTTCTGGAAATTTCGACCTGAAAAATGAACCTCGCGGTCGTCCGAAGACTTTGGTCGACAATGACGAATTAAAGGCGATTGTGGAAGCTGATGATACACAATCTACGGCTGAATTAGCAGCAGCTTTCGACGTTAGCGTCAAAACAATATTGGTCCATTTGCGTCAAATTGGCAAGGTAAAAAAGCTTGACAAATGGGTGCCCCACGAACTCAATGATCGCCAGCGCGAAGTACGCGTCGAGACGTGCCTTGCACTGCTCAACAGACACACAAATGAAGGAATTTTGAACCGCATTGTTACCTGCGATGAAAAATGGATTCTGTTTGATAACCGTAAGCGCTCAGCAAGTTGGTTGGATCCTGGTTCAGCACCTAAACAATGCCCTAAACGAAAACTTACCCCTAGAAAAGTGATGGTCACTGTTTGGTGGTCTAGCGCCGGTGTGATTCATCACAGCTTCTTACCAAACGGGGTGAGCATTACTGCAGATGTGTACTGTGAAGAACTGAACACAATGATGGAGAAGCTGGCGCATCTCCAACCAGCATTGGTCAATCGCTCGTCTCCGCTGCTCCTGCACGACAACGCGCGACCTCATACTGCACAGCAGACGGTCTCCAAGTTGCAAGAACTGGGGTTGGAAGCTCTCCGTCATCCGCCCTACTCACCAGACCTTGCGCCTACAGACTACTACTTTTTCCAGAATTTGGATAACTTCTTGGCGGGAAAAAAATTTAATACCCGAGAGGCAGTACAAAATGCCTTTGAAGAATTTGTTGCCTCCCGTCCTGCTGATTTCTTTAAGAAGGGCATCAATAAACTGCCACTGCGATGGCAAAGATGCATTGATTGCATGGGTGATTACTTCGATTAATACAAATAAAAAATTCATGAAAAAAAATCGTTTAAATTTTTTCATACAAAACGGCAATTTCATAGGTAAAGACCTATTATTTATTTATTTTTTATTTATGCAGTATTTTTTTTCTTTGTTAATAATTCAAGTTACACTTTTTGAGCGTGGTGACCGATAACAAAACAAAACCATCGTTAAGCGAACGCTCGGCCGAGCTACATGGTAGGCGGTGGGACATCATCAAATAACTTCTCCCGCTCTGGGTGGATCAGGAGGGCGTGTCAGACTTTTACTGACTAAAACCCACCCGTGTTCCTTCATTAGCCCGTATGCCAGGGGCTGTGGTATCTCTTTCAAACGAACCCGCACCCCTGACAGGCATCGGCCCTTGCGGGCCCCATCAGGGTGGGGTGGTGTTAGGTTTTATTTTCGTTACGAAATTTCTTGATTCGGTCGCCGCGCTCAAAGCCCGCGATAAAAGCTATGCAATAGCTTTAAAAAAAAAACGAAAAAAATATCTGCAATACTTCTTTATGAAACGGATAGTCCCTTTCTAACCATATCATCGTGTAGCATGTATGGTGCACTATGGTCATGGTAAGGGCTATTTTTGCGATACATCGTAAAGTATCCTGGCCATTCCTGCTTTCAAGATTCTTTATTTGCGGAAACATGAGTACACATACAGAGCTTGCAAGTTATTAAATTACAATAGTTGAGATCAGCCATGTTTGGCCTTAGTGGCGTACAAATATTTAAATTTCGTCATAATTATTACACAAGAATTATTAAATGTCAATTAAAAATAAATTATCATCATAGCAATAATATGTTGCTGCATGGATGGATTATGTCAAAGATGTATTGATAATATTGTCATTGAGAAATTCTAGAACACTGTAATATGCTTTCCCTTGTAGCAGTATCTTTAATTTATTTTTTAATTGGCGGACATTAAGCTCCTTCCAACTATTAGGGAGTTTATTGAAAATTTTAGGGGCCATACAGAAAACGCTCTTGTGCATTAATGTTGTTTTAGACCTATGTATACAGAGAATACTATCATCGCGGCTACTATGGTTGCGATCAACCACTTCTGATTGACGTGGAAATAAGAGCCGATTTGATTTTACAAACATGACAATCTCCAAAATGTAAAGGCACGGGAGGGTTATAATTTTATATTTTCAATCATATATTTCTCTACAAATTGACCATTTGAGCATAGAATGTCTATTACGTCATAGCGACCGATTTTAAACCGGAGATTAACCTATTGCAGAAAAAAAAAGAAACAACGATTTAACCATCGAGTTTTACCTCGCCTGTTCGCGGGAATCTCTATCTCTCTCTCACACATTCTCTCTGTTCTCAACGTTATCATCTTATGGTATTGGGATTGTTAGTAACCTCGAGTTCCTTCTCGAATTCACCATAATTATTTTTAACCGACTTCAAAAAGAAGGAGGTTATCAATTCGACATGTTTTTTAAAATGTATGTTCAGGCATAACTCCTTCATCATAATATATGGACGGATTTGCAAAACTCTTTTTTTTTGTTCGAAAGTGGATTATTCTGATTTATTATTAGGTCCATTTACATTTCAAATAGATCTGATGATGCGTTTCGGAGACAGACAACGGAACTCTTCAAAAAATTATAGCAAATCAACCGCGATTGCTGCTATCGCATAAATATGCATTGTTTTGACCCCAGGGATGATGAAATTTCGAATTGGGGTGTTAACTAAAATGTCATAAATAAAAACAGACAAAAAACAACCGACTTCTGGAAAAACACTACAAAGTGAAAAATTACTTTATTTTCGGAGGGCGGTGACAAAAAATTTGTATCCATATCCAAAATCACCAATTTAAGTAGCTTGTTTTTTTTTAAGTTTTTAACATCAATGTTTGTAAACATGTGAGCACAATGTATCTATCACATAATTAATTTATCTGTCATTGCTCCATTATTAGTTATTTTTACCTGTTGCGGTATTGTAATTTTAATAAAGGTGTACGTCTTCACATATAAATATACAAGTAATTTATGGAGTTTCTTGCCCTTTTATCCCCATAAGAAACTACCTTTTGGAACATATAGGCACTTTTAAGTCATCATCATCATTTCAGCCGAAAGACGTCCACAGCTGGACATATGCCTCCCCCAAAAAGGGGGGTTTTGCCATAATCGCCACGCTTGGCAGGCGGGTTGGCGATCGCAGTATCATTATCATTGATAATGAATGCTTTGAGGATTAAAATTCTATGAGGTCTTTCAAGACCACGTCCATCGCCTTTAGTATTTCAGCTTTTTGCCTGAATTGAAACTATGTTATTGTTTCGTTTTATTATTTTAGTGGTAATATTTAAGCAAAATTACACAGCCCAGTTATTACCAAAACATTAAATTCTGTTATAATCAAACACATAATATTTGAACACGGAACAATTGAAATTGTTGCACCAGAACCGACAAAATGGCGAACCATTAATTTTCAATTTGCACTTCACTGGAACACAGATGTATTATTATTGGAGGTGACACATTCCGAAATTGTACAGTTCTCATTTGTTTGGAACCCATATATTGCATTGGAATTTTCACGTTCATTGGATAAAGATTGCTGTGCCAACAGCTTGGCCATGATTTAAGGCCCTGGTAATTTTGAATGTACGCGTCGTATTGTCGTTATGAGCGATATGAGTTCTTACTACAATCCGATAAGGGTTAAAATCTGTTGTAATAAATTCGAATAATAAATGAGCAAGCATTGTCGTAAAACTGCAAATAAGGCATTTGGAATTTTATGGTATATTTTTAATTATAATAATATTTTATTTTATTTATTATGGGACAATAAACAGCTACAATATAAAATGTTTACAAATAACAAAAATAAATATAGTTCTAACAATATTGCAGCCCACTACATTATCCGCATGTTAACAAAATTAAAATTGGTAAAAAGTGCCACTAGAGTAGCAAAATATTATACAAGTGAATGATTATAAAAAAATAAAAAACATTATTTAAATACAGTGTAATTAATTAATTAAGTACTTATTTGAAAAGGAAAGAGAGAGAAAATATATTAATTTTTGGACAAAAATATAAATTTGGGATTTTTCCTGACTATCACAAATAAGAATTGAGATTAAGTATAAAAAGTAAAAAGTAATTGACAATACAATACAACTCATAGTAAAAATAATTAAAACGGTTGAGATAAATTAAATTTAAAATAAAGAACTCAAACTATTTCTTTTTATCATTAGATAAGATTTTAAAAACATCGGACTTAAATATTTCTATTGATATCTTAATAATCGTTATTGAAGGGATAAAATGGTTAGGTATAAACATAATTTAGAGGTGACTTTGATGTTTTTTTTGATGCATTAAAGTATGTTTAATTATGCTTTGAGTTCCATCACTGTATACAAAAAAGACATGAAAATATTAAAAAAAAAATACCTTTCTCAATTATTTA
Organism: Polymixis flavicincta; assembly: GCA_949987655.1. Lineage (NCBI taxonomy): Eukaryota > Metazoa > Arthropoda > Insecta > Lepidoptera > Noctuidae > Polymixis > Polymixis flavicincta. The sequence continues at coordinate 5,970,536 of OX465195.1, read as the reverse complement.
AGGTTAAAGAGATACACTGGTTTAAAAAAATACCTTTTTGAGCGTTTTCAAGAAATCTCCGCCTTAAATTCCTTTTATGTAAGAAAATTAACTTTACTGGAAAGTTTTCATCAAAGTTTACATCTTCACCAGAATTAGCTTACCTACTGACAGGTTATATGAGTTACTCCATAGCATTGTTTATTTTATTTGACTATAAACCATTTTTTATTTTTATTTTTAATATTGATATTTCCATTTTTTTATGAAATTTAATTACTTACCTATTACTGTATAGAATCAAGTTCTTCCAACTTATCAGACAGCTGTGCTGCTGGGGAGTTTGTTGCGCCACTTCTTCTTCCCAGCTAAAGCACTAGGAAGTGTCGAAGGGTGGGCGTTTTTGGGGGACTGTCTTATGTAATTTTGACGTTCGAAAAGTGCTGACTCTCAGCCTAGTTTGAATAAATGACTTTTGATTTGATTGATTGATTGAAATGGAACTTTTAAATATCTCATAATTTTCATGGTCGTTCGTTATGAGATCTTTATAATTATGATTCATTGTTATTTTAGTAGACTTATCGCTGACTAGGACTTGAGATTGAGCCAATTTTCTGATCGAGAATTGATCAAGTTTTCAGAAACCAGGAATTGTTTCTTTTTTTCTTGATATTAAAAATAATAAAAGAAAGAAAACCATCAAAAATTTCAACTAACACCACAATAAACGAGTAAAATACTGTTTCCATTCTAAAATATAAGTTAGCACCAAGACGCCGCACAGTGGGTCGAAACTATGATTTTAGTGACTTAGGGATCAATTTTGTTTTTTTACTTTTTTCTTTATGCGGATGGATAGAGCTCATAACCCTCAATAATAATTGTCCTGATGTTTTTTTTCCTAAACTTTATACTTTGGGTAGAAAAATCAGTTTTGTTATTTTTTTGTATGGAGCGGATCAAATTAAGTCAAATTCCTGCTAAGTAGCGTGTGATCCCGCTTTAAAACTTTATTTTTCTTATACCTTGTCTAGTCTTATATAATTTGATGCTATAAACATCTGCATAAAGCTGCCACTCTGCCAAATAAATGGACCGAAAAAAAATGAAAAATCCATTGAATAAAAAGCTTCTTTTAAGTTAAATTTGATATGGAATAGTATGTAAAAGCACGTAATAATACACATAATTACTTAACAACTAACAACAATACATTTAAAAGGTCCCTAATTAGCTTAAATTTACTAATTTATTACATTAAGTATTTAAAAATGTTGATCTATGAATTTCTATTTGTTTGTTTAATGACTTTAATTAGTTTATAAAGTTCAATTAAATACTGGATAGTAAGTAAAGAAACATACAAACAGATACGAATTAGTAAAGATAAAATAACTTACTACTAACACAAGTAAACTAAAAAACTAACTATATACAACACCATACTTTACTATTTCCTTTCAAATATGACATACAAACTAGTAAAAGAGAAACAAGAAACTTACAATCTACCAAAAATCTTATTCACTATCGCTATGTCTATCTTGCAAATTATCTACATCAATAAAATCTATATCGGATTCTGTGGGAAAACTCAGCAGAAGCTCTTTAACTTTTGGAGAGAGAACCATTACATTTTGTTTCACCATTCGAGGTCTTAAACTTGTGATCTTTGGATCAGAAGACAAAAGAAGATTGTGTAAAATATCCTCATTTGTCGCCGTTCTACTTACCTTTCTAGAATGACTCTCTCTATATTTCCGGAAATCTTTATTGCGAGCTTCCGCTGCCTCTTCCGACAGTTTACCTATAGGTATGGCACCAAAGTGCTTAATTATATCACTCCCTGTACCAACAATTTATGTATACTGGAAGGCATATAATACCAAGGATATAAGTTTACATACAATTCTGCAGTATCTCTAGAAAATTCGGAAAACTTAGAAAAGTCCACGCGCTCTCCAGATGCAATAGTCTGAAGAATCACGTAAAACCTTTCTATTAAATCTTTACTTATTCCTGTTATGCGAGCTGTTGTTTCTGCATCCCTGAAAAATCTTCTGGCAGTATTGCCATCATTGGTTGTGCCTACTCCTTGCTTGACTATATCGATAAGTAAACCGCATTCCTTCTTAAACGCTTGCTGTATAGCGCTCTTTCTGAGTGACATTTTTTCTTTATCATCGCCCCTGCAACTCCATTTTTTGAAGTCCAAACGATAAGCTGCAAACAAAAAGAAATGTCACTTAAAAATAATTTCACAGGAAACTACCATGAAAAAAATTATAAAGTTTTAAGATTATATTTACCGATATGAAGTAAGCACTCCATGCATCTTATCCAGGCATGTAAAGATGACATTCCATACTGGAACATTTCTTCATTGCTTTCTCTTTGAGCAAGTGACTCTAAATTGTTCATCTCTGACGGTTTTGCTTTGCAAATATCACAGACAGCTGAAGATGTGTCTGACAAATATGACGTTATTTTGCCGTCTATCATCGTAAAGTGCAATTGTGGCTTAACTTCAACTTGATTGATTCTTGACGGCTGAAGTCTATCTCTTTCTTGTGTTATGCTAGCTTTTATAGTTGCCACTGTTGACTGCGTTTCTTTGGTAAATTTGAACATTATCGGACGGCAATAGAAAGTTGATGAAGGTCGGTCGTTTTCCCAAACAATTGTTCCATCACATTGTTGAAGCCTTATAGGAACTAGACTGGCCATGAAAATAGATGAATCATCAAACTCTGTTTCAGTCTTTTGTTTGTAATTACTTTGACCTGAGGCTCCATCAAAGCCCCATTTGCTTATAAGCAGTAACTCTGTTGCCGAGTCCAAATCAAAAGCAATCACATCTAAAAGCCTAGATACCGTCAAGTTGAGTAAAGCTTGCAGTTTAATAGCACCTCCTTCTTCAGTAATAATTATGTCTTCTTTCCCTGGATAACATTTTAACTTTGCTTCTTTAATTTTATAATAAGAAGGGTATAAATCAGACCCATTTTCACTTGCTACTTCTCTTAGGCTTATTTACTGCCACTTACTTAATTTAAGTGAAACTAATAAAGACAGTGCCTTATCGGGTGAATAGGTACTACTTTTCGCTTTACTTGTACTTAAACACTCCTTAACTTTTTCTAGATCTTCGGGGTGATTTAGGAAATGGTTCATGATTTTTCCTACGTCCTCATTTCCAGTGTTTTTTAAACTAGCAATTGTAGTAGCTTTCAGTTCATCTGGGGATAACGAAAGCGATTGGTTAATTTGTTCAATGCGTCTTCGTTTTTGCCTGGAGCCCAATTCTTCGAAAGGTTTTCGAGGTGTAAATGTAGATGTCGAAGCTTCTGAAGTAGATGGTGGTAGATTTTCAACATCTTCAGTATTACAAATCTCGAGCCTTTCCTGTTCAGTGTTCACAGCTTCACGTATCATTCCTTCGGGCCAATTTATTGCATGTTCTAACCAATCACCATTTTTTCTTATAAACTGTGCTAACGTGCGATTACTTCGTTCCCATCTTTTTGGAGCTCAACACTGTTCTCTTCGGTCACGTTTATTTTATCTTGTAGAAATTGAAAAAGTTTTTTACTATCCGACAGCGACTTCAGCTGCTCTCTTAAAATCATAAATAAATCTAAATTGTTAACTAAACTCTCCATTATAACGAAAAAGGGACGATCACAATCACGACATGTTAGTAGTAGTACGAATAAACGAACACTAGGTAATATTTATTAAATATGGTCATTTTATAGTTCCAGTGACAAACAAACTTTTACAATTTTTTCTACTACCCTCATTAAATAATTATCCTCATTAACTTTACCGTAATGGCTAAAAGTGAAAAACATTGTTTTTTATAAAGTAAAAGGATAAGCTAATTAGTCATTAAACACACAAATAGAAATTCATAGATCAACATTTTTAAATACTTAATGTAATAAATTAGTAAATTTAAGCTAATTAGGGACCTTTTAAATGTATTGTTGTTAGTTGTTAAATAATTATGTGTATTATTACGTGCTTTTACATACTATTCCATATCAAATTTAACTTAAAAGAAGCTTTTTATTCAATGGATTTTTCATTTTTTTTCGGTCCATTTATTTGGCAGAGTGGCAGCTTTATGCAGATGTTTATAGCATCAAATTATATAAGACTAGACAAGGTATAAGAAAAATAAAGTTTTAAAGCGGGATCACACGCTACTTAGCAGGAATTTGACTTAATTTGATCCGCTCCATACAAAAAAATAACAAAACTGATTTTTCTACCCAAAGTATAAAGTTTAAGAAAAAAAACATCAGGACCATTATTATTGAGGGTTATGAGCTCTATCCATCCGCATAAAGAAAAAAGTAAAAAAACAAAATTGATCCCTAAGTCACTAAAATTATATAATAGTTTCGACCCACTGTGCGCCGCCGCCGTAACCAAGCAATTTATATTTTGTACGTCAAACTAATTGTTATGCTCCCCATGATTCAGTTTTCTCTCTAACTTGCAGCAACCAAGGTAAACTTAGAGCTAAACCACAAGCTACTAGGTGTACCAGTGATTAACGACTTGTATGAGCTGAATTTTTAGTTAGTGTCTTTCAGGCAGGGGAATTTTAACCTTATGGTGTTAGTGTTTTTTTTAGTTATGGAAGAGGTGAAGATTTCTGGGTACAAGTGGTTTTTGCTTTTTAAGCAGGCCAACTGAAAAGCAAAAGCGGTTTTATATGACTTGAAATGTTTTTTTTTTTATAACACATGTTTTATTTAGATAAGGACAAAAAAAATGCGTACATTTTAAAAATAATACTCTAGTCCTCATACTTAATACCAGGGTCTTAATTGCTATTGCTCAAAACGTAATGAGAAACAGTTTAATTTTACCATTTATAAAATAGAATGAATTTTCAAAGTAAAAAAAATAAACTACTATTGTGTGAATTTCCCTTTTATTTTAATTAAAAAGTTGATGTTCTTGGAAGGAAAATCAATGGTACTTACCAATAATAAAACAAGAAAATAAAACATTCCAAAACTTATCATCATCATCATCAGCCCACAGCAGGGCACAGGCCCCTCCAGTTACACGTCATTCAGCTCCATTATCATCAACTCTTACCCAACTGCTACCCTACGAAGACCGTCGCTCCATCTAACCTTGCGTTACTTGTCTTACGTTTACCGAGTCGCGGTCTGTACTCAAGAAAATATAAAAATCCCTATTCACCTCATAGGGAATCTCATTTGTTTCCAAAAAAAAAAGTAACTTCCAGTAATCACCATTTCCCTGGACAATTGAAATAACTGTAATCGTCATAATTTGCGCCGCGAATCGGAATTTCGGGTAAATAGGCGAGTGCACAACATCCAGTAATTCGACTGTAAATCGCGACAATTTATTGCGACGAGTATTAGCTCGGTATTGAAATTGATGATTTATTCTATCATCGTGTTCTGTGGTGTGCCCTGTCCTAATTGTGGTTTTTAGATCGTCATCTACATGACAGGACAGCAGTGGTGGCCAAGCGGTAACGGCCACGACTTACGAGTTGTGGGTCGTGAGTTCGAACCCCGCCAGGCGCTTTACTTTGTGTAAATTATTTCATCACCACTGCTCTCAAAACGGTGAAGGAAAACATCGTGAGGAAACCGGCATGTCCTAGAACCAAAAATTCGAAGACATGTAACATCTACCAACCCGCACTGGGCTCGCGTGGTGGATTACGGCCCAATCCCTCTCAACGAGAGGAGGCCTGTGTCCCAGTAGTGGGAACATTATAGGCTGATGATGATGATGATCTACATTATGTAATTGCGGGGGTCTATACTCGATTTTAAAGTGTACTTTCTAACCAGTGGGCTTACGAGGTTACGGAAACTAGCTATAGTATCTGGCCGGGTGGCGTAACTAGGGTGTTGCAGGCAGGGCAAGTGCCCTGGGCGCCAAAAGGTGGCGCAAAAATCGCCAATTATTAAATAATAGTAATAAAAACATAAATCAACCATTTCATACTGTTACCCTTTTCTTTTTTCTTTTTTTTTTTTTTTTTGATGACGGGGGGAAATCCTCATGGATGTCCTCCGCCCCGGGGAGGGCGGAGGGGTCTGTCAGACTCTTACTGACTAAAACCACCCCGGTGTTCCGTCTCATACTGTTACCTAACCTAACTCAAATCTGTCTATTTCTATTTAAATTCTCTTTAAATTCGCAGCATTGTAAGCGATTTTTTAGGATGTTGAAATTAATACCTTTGCTCAGTGTAGACCGAGAAGATAATTTACAAAGGGGTGCAAATGTGATGCGTGGCCTAGGCGCCGTTTTTTATAGGTACACCTGGGCTTGCGTCATCCACCAACAACAGCAATACTGTGCAAGGTATCTCTACGCAATGTTGTAAATGTTTTTGGTTGGCTAGTTCCAGTGTTGGAATTATGCATATCATTCCTTGTAAACGTAAAAGTTATTATAAGTAATACAATAGTATGCTTATAATTGTTATCTATCTTTGTAAAGAAATCAATCAGTGACAGCAATGACATGTGTCAACTCATACCTTTTGCCTTTGATGGCGATGCGTAGTGCCTGTGTGTTTTCCGTATAAAAAAGTTTAAAAACATCATTGAGTTAACATTATAACTCAATGAAAAACATTCATCTATTGCCCAGTTTCTAACACCCATTTATTTCTTATGATACAGTATTTTTATATCACGAAGCGACGCGCGCTTTGCTTGTGGGAAACTAGTGCGCAAACACGCTGTGAATGTGTATGTGAAGACGAGTAGTGGCAACACATAACACACACACTTCCAACTTCGCCTTTCATTCCGATCCAGCCCGTTCCTTGTTGCCGTATTCCAGCAAAGTCCTACGCCGTGGTCCGTACACTTCGTTCCACACTCTTAGATTTAAGCCTTTATTCCCTCACTGGAGATCTTATTCTCATGAGGCAGCGTTGACCTGCGAGCTGTCATTCCCAAAAAAAGGCACACACAGGCACAATAGGTTGTATGTTGACCGTATCAAGATACGGTCACGAATCATATTTTGTTCACCATAAGTTTGTGAACACCGTTAGTTTATAATCTACCTCGTGAAATTATAAACTGTCGATAAACTGTAAACTGCACCATACTACTTACAATTTAACGCATTATTTTTCGGCAGATTATAATCTATGGAAGTGAAACTTATAAATCACAATCTGTCGCGCGTTTAATTATCAACTGTCCGAAGGCTGTCCCTGATTGGTCGGTATTACAGAAATTCGTTCTGTGCTGTGGCCATACAGTTAGGTTTCATTTGGGTTTAAAGAACTTTATTTCTCATAAGAACTAAAAAAACAGTTCGCTTAAAATGAGATACTTAAAAAAAGAATTGTTATACTAGTACATTTTACTTCTACAACAATTTTACATAACTAATTCTAAAGCTGTGAGTTATTTTCAACACGAAATGAATTTAAAATCACCAAAACACTGTATAAATTCGACAACAAACGAATTAACAAACAAATATGGTGGCACGGGGCATATGCCGTTCAACCAATCACCGCGCGAGGTGCGTTTCGTCGTATGCCATTTCATAATTACCACCGACAAATAATGCGTTAAATTGTAAGCATTATGTTACGGTTCATAATCGTTCGACAGTTTACAATCTCGCGAGATAGATAATAATCTAACGGTATTTACAATTGTACGGTGACATATGCGTTAAAATCAACAAAAATATTATATTGATTGATATTCATGGAATAGTAAATAAAAAGGGTAAATAAATTATGTTCACGGGTCTGCCCCAGGGTACCTGACCCTGGGGCAGACCCGTGAACATGGCGCGCACAGGTATCGTGCTTGTGCCTGTTCGGGCGATGGACTCTGCAATTCTACTGTAGCGGCACTACAAATAAAAATGTTTCAAACAATTTGTTGTGTAAACAACAAATATCGAGAAACACAAAAAGAAAAGTGGCGCCATCTACAATGCCACAGGCGAACTAAATGAGCAATTCTGCATCGCGCAATCAGAGTTTTCCACGACACTCGAACATATACAAAAATCCCGACATCAACTGTCGGGCAGTTGCCCGGATCAGACACAATACCCGTCTGGTCGGAGGATCCTCCTTTACCATTATAAGTATGACTGAAATTTACAACCTGTTCCTCATACCCCTATACTGGTGACCCCGTGAAAGAACGTCAGCGCAGCCTTCGTGCAATACTTCGGCGTGACGTCATCTTCATCAAAGCAAGACCACTTCCTCAAGCTTTCGAGCGGCGAGTCACACAGCCAGCCAGCACCCACGGCTTCAACGGGTATCCTGACCACCTGCATGCAGCGAACCGCATGCCTGGTCATCACCCACAGCCTCATCAGCAACCATGGCCCAGCACACTGCACTTTCGGCCGGTCGAGAGCTCAATCTCCCGGTCGACGCCAGCAGTGACAGTCAGCCTCAACCTCTCAACCCAGCGCTGTACCAGATCCGACTCACTGGAGCAGAACGCAGCGCAACTCCGACTCACTGGGGAATCGTCGCAGACAGTTTTGACTCACCGCGAACTATGCGACGCGCGATTCCGACTCACTGGAACCACAACTGGCACTGGCAAGCATCATAACATGCACTGACGCAGCCCACTATCGACCTCCGGTCTCCGGGGGGGAGTGATGTAGCGGCACTACAAATAAAAATGTTTCGCAACAAATATCGAGAAACACAAAAAGAAAAGTGGCGCCATCTACAATGCCACAGGCGAACTAAATGAACAATTCTGCATCGCGCAATCAGAGTTTTCCACGACACTCGAACATATACAAAAATCCTGACATCATCTGTCGGGCAGTTGCCCGGACCAGACACAATACCCGTCTGGTCGGAGGATCCTCCGATACCGGCATAGGTATGAGTGAACTTTACACCCTGTTCCTCATACCCCTAAACTACCATTCGCAGGCTTTTGGCATGGTTATGGTATGCTACGGCCAGAACTCTGCTGCAAATTGGAAGTCGTGTAGTAGCTCCTTTTACGCGGCCGTTTTCTTAGTTTATCTCTAAGTTACAGAAGAAGCTGAAGAAAGCAAAGGTAAACACGTGCTCCGGTACCCAAAAATACTTTAAATTACGACCGCACGAAGATCAAATGCGGCTGATTACCTGTCAATATTTTACATGGAGTTTCATCATGGATTTCTTAGTAGTAAAACAATTTTGAACTATTTATTAATATATTACGAAAGTATCGCGTTAAAAAAATGATAATATTTTTGTGTTCACCAAAAATCTAAAGGTACATCTATGTATGCATTTCTAAAATATTGATCTTAAACCCGTTTAATTGTTTTACTATAATTAAACTACTCGGCCAGCAAAATATGTTACATCAAACAAATTCCAAATTAACACCAAGATATAACACTTTTTTATTGTAGTGCGCTGCAAATATTCTATTGTAAAAATAACTATTTTATTCTTCCCCGAAAAATACTGATCGTGCACCAAATATTCCTGAATGTTACATGTGCTAAATTGCTTTTCTGTGTATTTTGTCCATGGTATTTTATTATGTTAGTGACAGAAACGAATCGCTGCAAAACCGACTCCACGTAGTCTCGTCTGCCCTACCCCTAGAGTGTAATTTAAATCCGCGTAGGCGCGGAGGGGCGAGGCGGCCAGCAAGCCGAAGCTGCGGTGGTGAGCGTCAAGCCATCTGCGACGATAAGCTCGCGTGGGACCGCCGGAGCCTCGCAGCGCCGGAGCCGTGACAGAAACCATGCCAGGGGCCTAAGTCTACTAATTTATAAACGTTACAATGGTCTCTCAATGGTGTGTTTTTGACAGTTTTTGTATGGCAAATCTGTCAAAAACTTACCATTGAGAGACCATTGTGACGTTTATAAATTAGTAGACTTAGGCCCCTGCTCGCTTGAATTTAAACGTTTAGATGTGGCGTGTTTTTTTTTTATTAATAAAGCTACATTGGACATTAATTGGTGTTTAAACACATAATACATTTTTCAGTGCATTATCTGAAGTAAAACTAAAAAAAAATGCTTGTTTTTAAAATTAGGTGTATTACTATTTCTACAAAATTGCAATAGTTGTTAAATAGATGCTCGATAAGACATATTTTAATGAACATATTTTGGTGCACATTCAGTATATTTGGTGGAACACAGGCAAAATTAGGTAAATGAAATGGGAATAAATTGAAGTACTTTTAAATACCATCCTTAAAAAAATACATAAGTAGTGCTTTTACATACGTAACGCTAACCAAAAAACTGATATTAAATTATATTGTCTCAAAATACGGTCTGGTTCAAGAAACGCACGAACGCATCCGGCTGAAAATAGGTCGAAATGGTGACAAACTAGAACTTTTTAATAATACACTACGTAGGAATTAAAATTATTACAATACCTGAGTAACTAATTTTAATACATATTATACATTATATCTACCGAAAAAAATATTTGTGTTGTAGTAACACAAATATTTTTTTCGGTAGATACGGTAGGTAACTGTGATACATCGTAGGTCCTTATATTGTTTTCTCCTATGCTACACTTAAAACCAAGTAAAAGAATGTCCGATAACAAATCTTGTTACCAGTAACTGGGTTGTGGCGATCAAATAAGCAGCGGGCTTAGCATGACGCTTTGTATTTCTACGAAGAATAGACATTGGTTTAGAACGCATAACTGTGATAATTAATAGAAAAACATAGCTATCTTCTCCTATTGGACATCATTTAGTTAATAATAATCATGTCTATTCTTCCGTCAGCAAATCGGTGCTCGTGCTAAGCCTGCTGGAAGCTGACCCTGAAACAAATAATAACCCCCCGATCGAATTTCGGCCAGGTTGGCTAGTCTCGCAGATTAACTAAGTATGCAGGAGATAGTATAGTGTACAAGTGTACGCTCAAAAAGAACTAGGTAGGTGGATGATAATAAAACAATAACATTATTATTTTTAGCTTTGGGGTATGAAAACAACCACGAGAGATAATTTGCATTCTCTATGGTTTTATACAAATTATTATACTCTTCAGTATTGTACTCTTCCACTAAAAACAGTAATTCTGATAAAAACATTACTGTCGATCTTATTTTATGAATTTATTTTAAGGATAAGTGTGTAACCATCTGTTATATTCGTTCCCTATTTATCCCAGTGAAGTAATGGAATAATTCGACTACAACAGTCGAATTATTCCATTACGAGTACTTCACTGGTACACATACACAGGTATATCGTGTTCTCTCTCATCTGTCTCAATTCTTACGAAATAAATGGCAAGTTTTTTAAATACTTTAGCAGTACTCAAACCTCATTGGTTCGACGAACATATAAACAGACAAAAATTCAAACAGTTAATTATTGGCATTTGAATCGTTCTCAGATATCGCAAAAATTACTTTAAAAAATATTCAATGTGTAATTTTGGGTCGCTCCAATTTTATTGTATGGCAGGATTAAGTTGGTTATTCGATCCCGTTATTTCGCTATAGGTTGTGTCCCAGGTACAAAATAACCCGTTAGCATGTCTTATCGATCTTAATAAAATGAACAGTGTTTAAACGAAAAACGAAGAAAACCAAATTAAAAATAATTCAAAACGTTTTGTATGATTCATATCTCGTTCAATGTCATGACTTTTATGCACTTATGTTAAGTTAGTACCTACTTTTAATTAAATTTTTGGATTATTAAGTGGGTTCAGTAGGTGTATAAAGGTTTGAAATAATCAATGTTTTATTTTTTATTCCTGTACATTGGATGTAATAAGAATAGATGAGGTCTTCGATATTCGACTACTCTGAGAAAAACAGCGAAACATAATTATTCACTATCTCTTTTAAATTTCAAACATTTTCTTAGTTAGATCATAAGAGGACGATGCAAATTTGAGTCTTACATACAACATAATGAACTTCTACTCTAGTTTTTCTTACTGAAGTTCGTCTGCTATGGCTGAGGATTATGTTAACCCTGCGTTAGCGTTGCAATCTGTTTCAAGGTTCCAATTTCAAGCCATATACTGTAAACTCGCAGAAACCATCCGACTCATCACGTTTTGTTACAATGTCGTGGGATATTTTTCTTCAACATTCCCGAAAATCATAAAGTTCTCAGAATATTGTCAAGTCTTCGAACGATGTGGCCAAAATGTGAAAATGGTGAAATAAGGACGTGCCGCTACTAGGCACACCTCTGAACACCCTTCGGAGAAAGCAGGCGTGAAGTTTGATGTGACCAAAATAAATCTTTAATTAAGTTCTTGAATTATATAGGCACATACTAGACAATCAAAGAGACGATGTGTTTTAAAATACCTATGCAAGGCAGGAGGTTTTTAATAGACGTAAAACGAACCCCAAAAAAAACTTAAGTCACTTGTTATAAAGCATTGACATTCAAGTGTAGTATTCATTATTTAGTTTGTTAAAACAAGGAGCACTTAGTACCTAAAAGCCTTTGAGACTCTTATTAAACTTATATAACGTATAATAATACAGACATTCAAGTGTGTACAAAAAATATGAAACAATTGGTCTATAAAACTATAAATTGTGAGAAAACCACAAACATACGTTCCTAAATCAGTTTTTTTTAGTGATAATTAGCATCGATTGTGTCAGTTTTATGACTTATAAAGATGAAAAATTAGCATCTATCATAAATGAATACTCAGCCAGAAAAAAAATTTTTCTTTGTTTTACTGAACGTGTTTTAACACGTTACGATAAACTTTGAGAAGATTACCTACGTGACTGTTTTTTTTTTTTTTTTGAAGAAATAATGTAAAAATAATTATGCTACGCAGTATGAAATAAATAAATAAACAGTTAGTCGTCGCAAATCCACGATACTGCGTTAAAAATTCAATCTTATTATTTCGAGTTGCAACCATGAACTTTTCACCTTTTGTCAAACAGGTAAGTGTTGAAAAGTTTTTACTTAATATATTATTTTTTCCAGCGCGGTAATTACATAACACACTAATAGTAGGAACGTCTTTTTTACATTTCACCATTAATGGTTATTATTATTATTTTGGTAATAGATCAAAGAGAGCGCGGTGCAATGACTGTGTCGTTGTGCCTCATGACGAAAATCTCGTGGAAGCTGAGAAATACAGGATAAGTTTTTAACCGGTGAGCAAAGTGCAATCATGAATTTAGCATATCATTCTAGACCTCCTATTGCAGACATTTTGCGTCATTTTACAAAAAAAAATCTACTGTTTCATAGAAGCGCAATACCTATGCGGTCCAAATATATGGAACAGCAGTTTTTTTTAAAGTGTAAAGTTCTTTAGGCGCGTTTTGCATTTTGGGTGAACAAAAATCATTGAACTCGCGTCATCGTCACCGAACGCTTTCCTTGAGCTATAATAATATGTATACTGTGTATACATGGGTGAACGAGCACAAGGATGAGTCGCGCGTTGATGTCTTTTGGAAAAGTTCCTTTCTTACATTAGGAAATTCTGATTCTTTTATCTCTTTCTTTCCCTTTGTATTTTTATTGTTAAATCTGTGCTGTTTGTTACCTTTAAGGGCTGAAATCGATCGCTTCTTTATCATTTTTTACCGAGAGCAATCAGGACCCAAGGACCCAATGTGAAATCCTATATTGACGATTTAAAAATACACACGTAATTGTTCAATTTTTCACTTCTTCTCCCGGAGTGCCAGTGTTTTTTCTTTTTGTATAACCGAATAAAAATTTCTGCACCCCCCAACGCAGAAATCTAGAATGATAATTATGCTAAATTCACGGTTACAGTTTGCGCATATATTAAAAATGTATCCTTTATAAATCCGGTACCTTGACTTAGCACAAGATATTGTCGACATTTGAGATGTGGACTCGTGCAATCATTATACCAATAAAGCGTCGACCAAAACCTAAGGAGGCTTTCATAGTAGGAAAGGGTTAAAGACTCAGGAAGCAATACTCCTGAAAATGGCAGGCATAGTGAGGAGGTTCCTATCTCTAGAGACCTAAGCACCAGCAGATTAGACTCTGTTCCTGGTGCCGCTGCCGATAGGCCATTATTTGTATATTTTTATATGTCTTTTTAATACATTTTTGTAAATATTAAAAAAAAAAAAATTATAAATTCCATTAGAAATTTTCAGTAGCAGTTAAGAGTCTGAATTTGTAGCCGGTTGATGGCAATCGGCTGACCCCATCACATGTGCCTAAAATATAACTGGCAAAATGCGAAAAACAGGCGTGATGTTAAAAGTGATACAGAAATTTAAAATAAAAATCTGTTCTTGCCTTTTTTGCCCTTATCGCCCAATTTCTTATTATATACATTATTAATGTGACACTGATTTCAGTCCTAAGGAGGACAATTTTGGGCTCGCCACGATTGCGGTGGTAAGTCCCCTCTTTGAGGAGTGGTTTGAGAGACGGCATGGCGTCCTCACCTTCCGCCTGACGCAGGTCCTCACCGGACACGGTTGTTTCGGGAGGTTCCTGTTTCGGATAGGGCGGGAGGAAACGCCCGGGTGTTTCCACTGCGAAGATCGCCCTGAGGACACGGTGGAGCACACGGTGGCGGTCTGCCCTGCTTGGGCGGAGCACCGCCGTGTCCTCGTGGAGGCGATCGGCGGCGGCGATCTCTCGCGTCCGGCCCTGGTCCAGGCCATGGTACGGAGCGAGAGGGCATGGGGAGCCGTAACCTCCTTCAGCGAAGCAGTGATGCTCGCGAAGAGGGAGGTGGCGCACGTGAGGGAGAGGCAGCATATGCGCCCTCGCGACCCCAGCCGCCGCAGGATACGGAGACGCCTTGGGCGTCGGGAATCCCAGGCCATTTCGGCCACCGTAGGCATGGGCTTGCGGACGGCGAGTAATGGGTAGCTCGCTGTCCGGTAAGGACCAAGCCCAAGTCGACGGCGCGTTGTGTTCCACGCGCGCCTCAAAGAGATGTCAGCACAAAAAATGATGGGGCCCGCAAGGGCCGATGCCTGTCAGGGGTGCGGGTTCGTTTGAAAGAGATACCACAGCCCCTGGCATACGGGCTAATGAAGGAACACGGGTGGGTTTTAGTCAGTAAAAGTCTGACACGCCCTCCTGCTCCACCCAGAGCGGGAGAAGTTATTTGATGATTTCCCACCCAAAAAAAAAAGGAGGACAATTTAGACAAAACAATCGAAGGGGTGAGTGGACAAAGGTGCTATCTGACAAGACTGAAAAAAATCTACTTTTTTATGAGAACATAAGATGATAAATCGACTGATGAGCTCAAAACACGCAAATTTTGATTCGTGTCAAAAATACAGACCCAAGCAAAGGTGTTAACTGACAAACATAAATACAATAAGCTGTAATAGCTCCCTTGATTTTATTTTGCAACATCCATAACTAATTTTGAACTGTTTTTGGTTAACACCTTTGTCCACTCACGCCTTCATTATCATTCACAATATTAAAACAGATTTGTGACTGTAAAATTATATTTCACATCATGTCATTCAAAAGGCACATTCATCTTGGATAAGTATATTGAAATACCAATTTTAACACAACCAAAATCAGTGATATTAGACAAGACTCCCCAGATATTTAATAATCCATAGTATTTAATATAGATTGTGCATATTGTATGCCTTTGACAGGAAATATCGGGTTTTCATGAATACGTCTCAAAGTAAACTCTAGATTAGCATTAGAGAATGATAATACGACGTTATTTTGAACTCATTTGCATTTGAAAGACGACAGGTAAATCTAATAAACGATTTACGTCTCGGCCAAAGGTAAATGAGAAACAGTCGTAGCTCAGTGGCAATGACCGCGAATTTCGAGCTAGACTAGCGCTTTACTTCGTGTATATTGCTACTACTTTCAAAACGGTGATGGAAAATAATGTGAGGAAACTGGTATACCTATCCTAGAACCAAAAATTCGAAGAAATTTGATATCTAGCAACCCGAACGGAGCGCGCTTGGTGGATTACGGCCCACTCCTTCTCTTCTTCTTATATGGGTGATTATGATAATATTGTAAGAGTCAACCGCGTTGTTTTACTACTTTTGACAAAAATCATGGTAAATTGACACTTCACTAACGTGGAGTACTAACATTGGACGAATATACACCTCTTACAGTACTAACCCTACAAGATGAACATTAAGCCCAACTGTATCATCAAAGATCGTTATTCTTCTTTTTTTTATAACACACACTTGCTTTTCCAATTCACTTTAGACATTGGCAGAATAGTCGACATCGGCTTTGCCTGCCATAATAAAAAATATAATAGAATACACCTCACCTTATCACGTGCAAGTCAAATTACTTTAGAAATAAATCTAGTCAATTTTTGAAATAATCACAAAAACTTCATTATGGAAATGGGAAATAATTCTTGCGAAATATATTCCACTGTGTTGTCAACGCGCCACGGTTGTTTTTTAGTGTTAATGAAAAAAAAAAAATCAAAATATCTTTGGTCCAATAATGCACCCTTTTTTTTTGGGTGGGAAATCATCAAATGACTTCTCCCGCTGGGTAGAGCAGGAGGGCGTGTCAGACTTTTACTGACTAAAACCCTACCGTGTTCCTTCAGTTGCCCGTGTGCCAGGGGCGGCGGTAACTCTTTCGAACAACCCGCTCCTCTGGCAGGCATCGGCCCTTGCGGACCCCACCAGTGGTTGCTGACATCTCTGAAGGCGCGCGTGGAACACAACGCGCCTTCTCGCCTACCACTTTTCGGCCGCAGGATAGGGAGAGCGGCTGACGCTATACCGACACTCTTCTTCCCCTGCGGCCCCACCGCGTCCGCCATCAAACGGTGGCGGCCCCGTCTAGGCCACGGAAGGGAAGAGCGCTGCTCAGAAGCACCGGCACCTCCTCTGCCCCAGCCTGTAATCCTCAGCCGCGATGCCTCCCATTCGACATCGCGGCCCACCTCAGTTGCGGTGCACCTGACCACAACCTACTTTTTGGCCGCTACGTCATTGGCTTGAAGGTAAAAGCCCTGACGAGCGGCCCCACCTTTGGGTTCCTCTTGGCTTCACCGTGGGTAGGAGACTACGGTTACTGAGCTCCCCCGCAACGACAATGCGTGAACCCACTCGGGAGGATAATGTACCCTTGAGGAAACCCTATAATAACTTTAAACCAACAATTTCTACCAACGCTCTTAATGAGATAGCTTGAAGATGCACAACAAATATTCTGTTTAATTATTGATCATTGTTCTTAATATCAACAGATGTCTACACAATACCGAAGTAATTACAGCAGAACACTTGATTACAAGATAATTATTTACCAGCAAATGTACATACTGTGCAAATGTTATTGTTAGGTACAGTCAACCGTACATCTGTGGTAGCAATTCGACATTCACAGCGCGTTTATATTGTTGCAGTAAGCGTGATTTTCGTCACGTAAGTGTTACTACTGATATAAAGTTGACTGTACCTACAACTAATATTAGATGAATAATACTTAACACAAGTGTTGGGGATTACGATGTAAATCCTTAATACATATGCAGAAGTCTAGACATGATGGACAGATTGATATAATATTTTATAGTTTATTGTACACTAGAAGGAAGTAGGTACAATACAGAATTCCCATGAATGAGAATGGAACAATCGGTCTTATCGCTAAAGGCAATAAAAAATTTCAACCATTTAAGCTGAAAAACAAGGATATTGTCATCGAACAATCAAAATATGTAGAATGTGAGGTAGGAAAACAATGACAACAAGAAAGGAAGATCATAGAGGTATAATTATTGCTAAAGCATAAACATATTCCCACTGTTAGGACACAGTGTTGCGTTCCAGGACCCTATCTACGTGTGTAAGGACGCTCTGGAAATAATACTCGGAATGTATGATGAATACCAGTATAATAATTAAAATATTAAAAGTGACAACTAGGTAGGTCGCGACGCGGACAATGCTCGTGTGTTTTCGACCGTCGTTCTCTCGGATCCTCTCGATCGGTGCGTCGGCGCAGCTCGTCCCCTTGGCCGCCCCTCCTCCTTCGTCTGCTTCGTACCCCTCCGTCGTCCGGCCGGTTAATACCAAACATAGTCCCGGCGTTGAAGAGAGGTCTTCAATATTATGGAGTAGTAGGCAGTGGGCATATCGTATTGTAAGCCCGACGAATGATCCCCTTCTTTGTCTTGATGTCTGCTACCCTCGCGATGCCGTCTCTCCCTGGGAGTAGACGAACTACTCTCCCAAGAAGCCATAGTAATGGTGGAGAAGTCTTATCTTTGATAAGCACCAAGTCACCTTCTTTAAGCTGCCCCCTGGATATACACCATTTTGTCCTTTGCTGTAGCCAGAAAATATATTCATTAGCAAACCGTTTCCAGAAATGTTGCTTTATGTATTCAATGCGCTGGAACCGTTGCAAGTTGCTGATGTTTTGGCTGAGTATCTGTGGATGAGGCAAAGAGATGAGTGGTCTTCCAATGAGGAAATGAGATGGAGTAAGTGGAGCAAGGTCAGATGGTTCATTGGATAGGGGTGTGAGTGGTCGTGAGTTCAGTATCGCTTCGACCTGAGTAAGGCATGTGGACAGTTCCTCGTAAGTTAGATGTGTCAAACCTAATATTCGTCGTGAGTGGTGCTTAACAGATTAAACTGCCGACTCCCACAATCCTCCAAAGTGTGGCGTGTACGCAGGAATAAAAAAACCTGATTCAGCCATCTCAAATGTATAATCCTGTTTTAAAATATTGGAAAGTTCGTTGAAGGTGCCAACAAAGGTAGTCCCATTATCAGAAAAAATCGATTTAGGTTTACCCCTACGAGCTGTAAACCGGTTAAGAGCTGCGATAAAGGCTTCCTTCGTAAGGTCCGAGACAAGTTCGAGATGGACCGCCCTTGTAGCCAGACAGACAAAAACGCATATATAGGCTTTAATTAGTCGACAACCTCTCCCTTTACAATCAGCAATCATTATGGGACCAGCATAGTCAGTGTCTGTTTCAAGAAACGGATATTCCAACTGAACTCTTTCCTTGGGCAATTGTCCCATTTCAGGTTGAATGGTCTCGCCCTTTAATCTCATACATTTAACACAAGTACGTGCAGTTCTTCTCGCCAAGTTTCTACCACCTAGTGGCCAGTATCTGTGCCTGATAGTTGCTAGCAAAAGTTGTGGACCTGCGTGGAAGAGTTTCAAATGATAAGATTTAAAAGCTTTGAATAATTGAATATCGCGTAACGGACGAACCACCTACTCTGTCGTTTACTTTTAATACTGTAAGTAGCTCGAAGGACCATATGTTGCGTTCCAGGACCCTATCTACGTGTGTAAGGACACTCTGGAAATAATACTCGGACTGTATGATGAATACCAGTATAATAATTAAAATATTAAAAGTGACAACTAGGTAGGTCGCGACGCGGACAATGCTCGTGTGTGTTCGACCGTCGTTCTCTCGGATCCTCTCGATCGGTGCGTCGGCGCCGCTCGTCCCCTTGGCCGCCCCTTCTCCTTCGTCTGCTTCGTACCCCTCCGTCGTCCGGCCGGTTAATACCAAACACACAGGCTTCCTGTTTGTGAGAAGAATTGACCCGTAGTGCACCACACTGGCCCAGTCTGGGTTGGTGAATGTCACGTTTTCGCATTTTTGGCTCTAGAACATGTTTTAATAACAATGTTTTCTTTCACTGTTTATGGAGCAGTGGTAATGAAATGAATTATTCGAAGATAAGTGCCTAATTGACTTCGAAGTTCGAATCCATGACCCACCGATCGACTATTGCAATAATCAAAACCAATTTTTATTTTCTGCAGATGTTCGTGGCAACAGCACCGCAACTAGCTGCGATATCGATGGGTGGTTCCTTAGGATACCCGTGCGTTTTACTACAGCAGTTTCAAGCGAATGACACCACTATACATACAGACTTGGATACACTCACTTGGATCGGTAAACAATAAAGCATTTTAATCGGTTGAAGGACACTGAACAAGACACAATAAAAGTTTTATTGTTATTACGTTTGGGTCGTTTAGTGTCCCGTCAAAGAATTAGCCGTCTTGTATTTTAGATATTAGATTTCTTCCAAGGTATTTGTAAAATATTACAGGTAGAACTTGATACTTCATGCTGATTTTGTCTTTCAAAATCTTAGCCTAGTCCATCTTTTTACCAAATATGTTAGTGTCGGCTTGCAGTCTAACCGGACCAACATGGAGTGACTGTCTATCTATCAACACAGTTATTGGGTAGTGGAGGTAATTTTTAAAACCTACAATAAGTCTTTCTTTTGTTTTAGCATCGATGCATGGTGTCGCCGGGATAGGAGCAACGCTAATGCCAACCATAATGCAATTAAAAGGAAGAAAATACACCTTCATTGGCAGTTCCCTTCTTCTCCTCATCGGATGGATCTTAGCATTTGCAGCAAAGGATGTACTGACAGTCCTTTTATCGGCAATTTTCCATGGTTTATCCAGCAATTGCATAACAATAATTAACCTCGTTACAGTCAGTGAAATGTTAGCACCAAAGTATCGATCAGCATCAATGGTACTGCTTAGTATAAATCAAACTTTAGGGCAGGTAATAGTCACTACTTTAGGAACTGTTTTAAATTGGCAAACTGTTGCAATGGTCATGTGTGGTCCTGTACTCATTGCCCTATTAATGGTTCTTGTATGGCCTGAATCACCGTCCTGGTTGGCTTATAAAGGAAAGTTCGAAGCCAGTGAAAAAGCTTTTATATGGCTAAGAGGGACAGATGATGATGAAGCAACAAAAGAGCTAAAAGCGTTGATAGCAGCCCAGAAGGAGTCGAGAAGCATTTCTAAGAAGACGAAAATTCAAGAAACGTGGCAGAAGATGAAAAGGAGAGATTTTTATTTGCCAAGCTTATACATGTTGTTAATACTAGTGAATTTCTATATTAGTGGAGCTTTGCCTTTGTTTATTTATAGCAAAGATATTTTAGAGACAGCCATGGGAGATCCTAAAATCGCGGTTATAGGTTATGTAGTCACCGTTTGTACTTTACTAACGGGGTCTTTAATTTCTTTAGTTCTTATAAGATATTTTAAAACTAAAACTGTATTATCAACTTCTTTAGGGTGTATTGTTTCTTTGTTGGGTTGTTCTTTAGTTTCCTACTTGCAAACTCTTGGATTTATTGAAAAAGATTCAATTATGTTTCTTTATTTCTTCTTAGGATACATGGTGTTTTGTAACTCTGGTTTCAACCCTGTTACTTACGCATTATCTATTGATTTAATGCCTGTAAAGAATAGAGGGATTGGTGGCGCACTATTCAATATTTTAACCTGCTTATTCTACGTTGTAACAGTTAAATCGTTGCCATACATCATCTTGTGTATTAACATTTCATGGACGTTCTTTTTACTAGGTATTTCTTGCTTGATTTGTACAATACTTATTTGGATTTGTGTACCAGAAACGAAAAATAGGACTTTGCAAGAAATTGAGGATTATTATAACTATGGTAGTTTTGTAAGGATTAGAGATTTTGAAGATGCTGAAGTTAATATGCCTATTGTTAAGAGTATGGAATGAATGAGTACAAAATGTCTTCCGGATTAATATCTTTACTAAATCTTAAATTGAAATAATGAATGTCAGTAAATAAAACAATATTAACTATAAATAATGCTGATGATATTACCTTTTTCCGTTTCATATCAGAAAGGTGATTTCAGATAATATAAACCTGTACCACAAGTTGGCTGTTTTATTGTGTAATTTTAGTGATTACCTACTTACTGAGTGAAATTTTGATAGTGGTGTCCTCATGACTAGTGGTGGCATGGTGATATAAACAGTGGTGGCCCAGTTGTGAGGAGCAGTGGTAATGGCCGCGCCTAACGAGTTGTAAGTCATGTAGTTTGAACCCAGACAGGCGTTTTCACAGTCACACACATTATCACTTCAGCCAAAAGACGTCCACTGCTGGACATAGGCCTCCTCTAAAAGTGGGGGTTTTGCCATAATCGCCAAGCTTGACCGGCGGGTTGGCGATCGCAGTATGGTGGTAAAATGCATAGAGAACGCTGCTGCCCATTCTCTAGTAAGTCCCTTATTGCCTTCTACGACACCCACGGGAAGTAATGGGATGGTGCTATTCTTTTACATCCGGCAACACAAGGAACACGGACAGGCTTTTTACTTTGTGTAAATTATTTCATCACTACTGCTCTCAAAACGGTGAAGAAAACATCGTGAGGAAACCCGCACTGGGCCTGTGTGGTGGAATTACAGCACATTCCCTCCCACAGAGTTGATACTTATGTCCCAGTAGATGGATAATTATACGCTGATTATGCATCACTAGTAATGAGTACCAACCTACTCTGTTCCATTTGTGTTGAAAAAAAGTTTTTGATTCAAAACAAGGCCTAGACCTAAACCCCGGGTTCCAAGTCAATGTATATATGAATACATAATATAATGTACGTAAATCCTCAATCCTCAAAAATATTTAAAAATAAATAGTACATTTTAGACGAATAAAGTTACGATAATATGAACAAATTCAAAACACAAAGGGAAAATCCTTTTTGTGGTCCCCAATATTATCTGAAGCTTTGATATTTTGACGTAGAACTCTGTGAGCGTTATCTAGGCTCCGTTCATCTTCGATCGTAGTTTTTAGGATTATTTCTTAGGAGAAGGCATTAATTAATATTGTTAATAAAGAAATTATACATTATTTTAATAATAGTTTCGATTCGACTTACTAAAAGTGACAAGCTGCACCCTAATTGCGTAACTCACGATTAATCATAATCGGTTTCGATTTCGGAGTACTTTTTTTTTGGGTGGGAAATCATCAAATAACTTCTCCCGCTCTGGGTGGAGCAGGAGGGCGTGTCAGACTTTTACTGACTAAAACCCACCCGTATTTCCTCAGTAGCCTGTGTGCCAGGGGCCACAGTATCTCTTTCAAACAACCTGCACCCCTGGCAAGTATCGGCCCTTGCAGGCCCATTCGGTTTGTGCTGACATCTCTTGGAGGCGCACGTGGAACACAACGCCCCGCCAACTTCGGCTTGGTCCTTACCGGACAGCGAGCTACCCATTACTCGCCGTCCGTAAGCCCACGCAGAGACGCGAGAGATTTCCGCCGCCAATCGCCTCCACGAGGACACGACGGTGCTCCGCCCAAGCAGGGTAGACCTCCACCGCATGCTCCACCGTGTTCTCAGGGCGATCTTCGCAAAGGAAACACCCGAGCGTTTCCTCCCACCTTATGCGAAACAGGAACCTCCCGAAACAGCCGTGTCCGGTGAGGACCTGCCTCAGGCGGAAGGTGAGGATGCCATGCCGCCTCTCAAGTCACTCCTCAAAGAGGGGACTTACCGCTGCAATCGTGGCGTTCCCATTCGATTTCATAGTTCAACCGTATTCATTGCGTTATTTACGTTGTTGAACAGACATATTTTTCGAACATACGAAGCAGTGGTTTAACAATCTGTTTCAAAACGGAACAGATTATGATTAATCGTGAGTTACGCAATTAGGGTGCTGGTCGTTGGTTAGCGCATCGCTTGAGACCGGGTGGACGGATTTTGTTGTTTTTGTTCTCACAAATACTTAAATGTAAAATTTCTAAAAAATCTTGTAATTTTTTTTATAATTCGGAAATAACCGAACGTCATTTTTATGGGATTTTTGTATGAATTATTGTAATTTAGTTAGAACTACGTCCATTGGGACTGATAGTTGTAAATATAAAACATGTGTTTACATAAATAGGCACACATCATTTTATTTTTTTAAAGATTAACAAAATTATCAATTTACGTTTTGCCATGCTTTCATAATGCAATTAAAGAGTCAAGTTACGATTTTATGCAAATAATATATTTTTACTTCCTTAAAAATGCATCAATTTACTCTATTTCATCTGCTTGCTTCCTGTTACTTGCTAGCATTCAAAGCTGTGCAACGACTCCCGTATCATCTTCTAGCAACATTCTAGCAAACTCAAACAAATTTCTCAAAGATTTTATCACTACAAATTAAATTGCATTAATTATAAACCTTGTGTGTCTTATGTTCCGTGTGAAATCCGGCACCACATGAAACCTGGCACGATTTTCGTGTGATGCCGGACGTAAAAGAATAGCACCATCCCATTTCTTCCCGTGGGTGTCGTAGAAAGCGACTAACGGACTTACTAGAGAAAGGGCAGCTGCGTCCTCTATGCATTTTACCACTTTACTCCGAACGCCAACCCGCCTACCAAGCGTGGCGATTATGGCAAAACCCTCCTTTTGGGGGAGGACCATGTCCAGCAGTGGACGTCTTTTGGCTGAAATGATGATGATGATGATGAATTATAATCCTTTGTTGCTATTAGATGCCACATCTCCCTAATTTGCACATCTTAGTTTAAGAAGGATCCGACTGCCGATTGGCGAGATAATCTGAAAGCGTTTACTTAATACCTTCTGATAACGTTTGAGAAATCGGAATTATTGTAAGATTTGCTTCGAAATCGAATAGGTATTTACATAATTATTGTGTAATATTTATTTTACAGCTCACAATCTTCGTTTAAATAAATGGGATTTAGTTTCAGGATTTTATTACTAGCTAATTATAATTTCTGTAATAAGTCCCCTTATTACTAACCTAGTCGCAGGCTCGAACTCACGGGTGAGCCTGGCTAAAAAGCATGCTGTCTCACCAGGCTTCGTGACCGGAAGAGGTCTTATCAGTGATAAGCAATTAGACGCTAGTCTACACGCTCAACGTTATTGAGTGAGATACAGGATCATTTACAGTAAAACAGAAGCGTAAAAATTAAGAAAAGTCCTTCGGAAGATCGGGTTTTATGAAAAAACTACTGAATAAATCAATGACCCATAAAGTATATTCATATTTTAGAAAATTGAAATTTGTTGTTATTGACTTGATTTTGGAGATTTTACACGTCTTTTATTACTTAAACACGCCCAAAGTTAGGTAAAATTAGGAAGAAAAACGTACCTTTGTTGGCTAATAACTCTTTAATGGCTTTTTATTTTAGTATTTTGTTTCCGTACCGACAATATTAATAAAAACAAAACCATACCATGTTTAATTTTTGATGTACATAGTCAAACAGTGGAGTAAAACCCTCCCGAAGTTTGTATGGAAAAAATGTGGACTAGATTCACCTTTAGTGATGCTACTGAGAGTCAGTTCTTAGGGTTTCGTAGTCAGCTAGGAACCCTTGTAGTTTTGGAGTCCTAGTCCTAGGCCTAGTTTAGGAGTCACCAGTTCGCCCTTTCATGTGACTCTATTGTGCAATGTTTCCTAAATCCTTGTGTACTTATTTATCTATATAAATAAAAAGAGAAGTCCTGACTGACTGACTGACTCATCAACGCCCAGCCCAAACCCTTGGACCTAGAAAGCTCAAATTTTGCACAGAGGTTCCCTTTATAGTGTAGACAAGGAATAAGAAAGGATTTTTCGAAATTCAACCCCTAAGAGAGTTAAATTGGGGATGAAAGTTCCGCGCGGGCGAAGCCGCTGGCAAAAGCTAGTATTTTTCTATTAGTACAAATTAACATTTTATTTATTATATCCGTTCACGTCCGTCCGTCTTTCCGCAACTCAGCTCAGAGACTCTTAATATTATAAAGCTGTTCTTTTTCACATTACTCACGCCGACAAAGTGGTATTCAAAAATCTAAAAAAACACATGCAAACTTTTGCGTTTATGTACAATATTTAAGTAAGGGTACTGGTGTCGCAATATTCGATGTACCTACTCTGAGCTGTCAAATTTTCGACCTTACTTATTGGCTACAAATAATTCTCATAATCATTTACATCACGTATAAAACAGACCTAAACCTTTCAATCTCAATATACTCACTTTTTATTTATTTATTCGAGATGATTTTTATCAAAAAGAAACAATCTATTGATGAGATCACAAATTTTACAAAACAAGATCAACTAACGAAATTGCATAAAATTCATCATCATCATCATCGTTTCCGCCGAAAGACGTCAAGCACCCAAGCCCGCAAGCCCCGCCACTTTGACCGGTTCTGTGCTTCCTGCATCCAACGGAATCCTGCGGCCCTCACAAGGTCATAGGTCCACCTTATGGGAGGCTTTCGAACTTTACATCTTCCGGTACGTGGTCGCCACTCCAGAACCTTTCGGCTCCATTGGCTATCTGTTCTACGAGCATCCATCTGTTTGGCAATTCTTCGGGCTATCTTGGTTCTCCTGCGGATCTCTTTATAAAATTCTACCAAAGAAAATTATTTACTTTATTTTATTTAACCATTTATGTACACACCATATAAACAGATTACAACAGAAAAATAGGTACAGAGGTGATGCTTTTTTTCTAAAGAAACTTCTTCCAGCATACCTGCGATAGGAGAAAAGATAAAGAGATGTAGACAACGTGAGTAAGGGTAAAAGGGAAAATAAACTATATTTATAACCAAAACCAATAATTCACGAAATTAATTTTTTTTTAAATATACCAACATACATACTTCGTACATAAAAACTAAATCTTAAAAAAAAAAACACTAAGTGAAAAAACTATGCTAACCCAACATAAAAAAAAAAAAAAACCCAACATAACACTCGTCAAAACTTGTCATTAATTTATGTGGGTGGTCCCACTAACCATAAGCCTTCAAAACAAAGAAGAATTTTTAGAATCGGTTTATAAACGATTGAGTTCTGAGGCAACATAGTATACATAAAAAAATATATTTAAAAATAAATTCAGGGTAGTTTTTAATAACCCTGTTCGAGTATATTGCAAAGTTGATACTGTCTCATACCGAATCGAACGTCAAAGGACTTACAGTCGTAGCATTTTCGGGAATCCGCGACCCAATCCCGAGTAGACACTTATTTTTTATCTCGCCAACGAAACAAACTTTGATTTGTAATTCATGAATTTATTAACAAGATCAGGCAAAGTTAAATTGAGTTTTCTCGTAGCTTATTACTAGATGTCCGGTACGGAATCTTTTGCATTTGTGCCGCTTCCATAAGTCTGGCTCCGGCTATTTTTTTAGCTGCAGAATGGAAGGAAAGAGATGTACTTGTACAAGGATTTTTGCTGTAACTAATTAAGAGTTTAACTTGGGTATTCTTAATTAAAATATGGTCGACTGTCAAAGAGATTGGTGTATTACTTACTGACAATATGGATATTGCAGTGGTAGATGTGGATACGACGTCTTTGTTAGTTTTGGTTTTGACAAATGTTCAAATAGTTGCTAACCGAAGGATACGGGTTTGATCTCTAGATTCAGCGAGGCTTCTCCGTCAAACATTTCAGAAGCAGCCAGGTGGTCTACCGTCTTAATCCGTCAACGAAGATATGGACCTGTCCGAAAGTAGTTGATCAGTCAAAACAATTTAGAAAATTCGGATGGTGAAAAACAAACCGGGATGAGGAATAGCTGTTAAATCGTGGTGTCATTGATTTTGAGTTCGGGCCTCGAACTAATCTTAAGTCCGTAAGGATACGGAATAAGAAACGCCCATAACTTTGGCCGAAGCTGCGGGTTTCGTGCTTAGAGAGTAGACCCCCTGGACTTTGGAAATATGCCTGGTTATCAGTAAAAAGGTCGACCCCTTTCCGACCTGACTGGTTAAAAGTGCCCTTCAGACCAAAAAACCAAGCCCTTCAGATAAGAAAGTCGTGCCAATATTGTTAATAATTACAAAATTTTCATTGCGATTTTCGGAATTCATGTGCAAATTACATTTCTATTATAATTCTTGGAAGACTTACCCACAATTTTCACGTTCAAAATATTGCAATATCCCGTTCATAAATTGCAGACATGTATTTAATAACGTGTATCGTGTAAATTAACCAGTCGTAAGCAAATCAAACTAAAATCTGTCATCTCGATCTGCTAAAATTGGAAATGTAATAATATAACGTCTACACTCAGAAGTTAGGGAGATTGCAGATTGGTTGAAGAGGCATTTTGAAAGTGGTGAACGTACGGAAGGAAGTAGAAATTCGAACATCGATGAATTAAACAGCGTGTTTCATAGGTGCGGCCATAGTCGTACAAAAGTACTCAGGTAAGTACGCAGTTGGTCGATGTTAAATACTGGTATTCAGCTGTATCTGGTTAAATTGGAAATTGGGAAAAGGCTAGTTAGATCGATCAGGAAGATGTGGGTATATTTAAGGGTGATAGACCATCAAACTGAACAACATTCTCCATTGGTATAATATCGTAATTGCAAAATCAAAATCAGTTGTCCCATTAATTTGAGTAGGCAGTTATTGAAGTTTTGTATGGGATACCGTAAAACGGGGTGAATAGAGACTGCAGGGGTGAATCGAAACGAAACTTTAAAGTGGATTTTAATGTTAAAATTGGATCGTTTGTAGCCAAAAAGGACTCTAATGTGTTTACTGTTTAATCATTTTCGATTAAGTGCCTTTGTTGGCAGAAAACGATCATAATTTCCTATTCGTCTTCTTTAAGAAGAAAAGGACAACAGTGATAGGTAGTCTTTGCCTTGGTTAGACTAAAATAAGACTCAAAAAAGTGGAGAACATTTTAGCAGGATGACAAAATAAATGTTACTTGAAATGGTAATTTTTAATGAACACGCAACGATTTATATAACTGAGGAATGGCATGATGGCGATATGTGGTTGTATTAAGTGTACTGTAGGTGTGGTGGAAGAGGTATACCTCTTGCAGACCTTTGGCAAAACAAACGTGATGTTATGTTATAAGTCTAAAATGTCATTCAAACTAACAAGCAAATCAAAAAAATATTAATTTCATTTAAAACCTTAAACCTGTAAACATCCTTACTTCACCCACACGCTGTGTACCAGGCTCTAATAATTCGAGAGCGAGTTAAATCTCATCTCGACGCAAATCAAATATTAAGCTAAGACGGATCTCAACGTACAGACATACAAACAGACGTATAGACATAGTTGGCTGAAATATTACGAATTGTAGTTTGTAAATAATTGTCGCATGTTGATAGTAATTTCAGTGAGGATGATGAGAGTAAATGTTAAATATAAAAAATGACTTTTCATTCATTTATTCTCCTGCCCTCATCCTGATTATTTGGGATCGGCGAAACATGTCTTTTTCTTCCACACTAGTCTATTCAAAATCAAAATCAAAATATTTTTATTTCATACTAGCTTTTGCCAGCGACTTCGCCCGCGCGGAACTTTCATCCCCTATTTAAATCCCTTAGGGGTTGAATTTCGAAAAATCCTTCCTTATTTCTTATCTACATTATAAAAGGAACCTTTGTGCAAAATTTCAGCTTTCTAGGTCCAAGGGTTTGGGCTGGGCGTTGATGAGTCAGTCAGTCTAGCTTCATCTTTCTAACTCACCGACCTTGACAATTCAAAAGTGCCTGTAATTGGTTTATCTATATAAATAAAAAGACAAGTCCTGACTGACTGACTGACTGACTCATCAACGCCCAGCCCAAACCCTTGGACCTAGAAAGCTGAAATTTTGCACAGAGGTTCCCTTCATAATGTAGACAAGGAATAAGGAAGGATTTTTCGAAATTCAACCCCTAAAGGAGTTAAATAGGGGATGAAAGTTTGTATGGAAAATTGACATTTTTGTAGTTATAACCATGAAAATTGGTGTTTATCATTCTGATTAAAAATTAAAAAAAAACACGTGTTTCAGTGTTTTCGGGAAATCATCCCCTGAGAGCGTAAAATAGGGGATGAAAGTAAAAATGAGAAACCCGTTAGTTTTGTTGTTCGAACCATGAAAATTTGTATTTAGCCTTTTGTTTGGTAATAATTAATCATTACATGTATCAGCGTTTTTGAAAAATCATCCCAGAAGAGGGTAAAAAGTTATAGAGGGGATGATTTTTTTTTTAGGAAACCCGTAAATTTTAAAGCTTACCAATAAAATTGGTAATAAAAGCCTTTTGGCGTTGTTGTGAAATCATCTCCTAAGCAGTTAAAAACCCTACTAACTCATCATCGCTCAGCCCAATTTTGCGCCATCGCCAAAGACACCTTCGTAATTATGAGAACAATAACTTTACTAAGGGCTCCAGTGAGTAATAAATACTTACATTTGGATGGTATTTAAAAGTACTTCAATTTATTCCCATTTCATTTACCTAATTTTGCCTGTGTTCCACCAAATATACTGAATGTGCACCAAAATATGTTCAATAAAATATGTCATAACGAGCATCTATTTAACAACTGTTGCAAATTTGTAAAAATAGTAATACACCTAATTTTAAAAACAAGCATTTATTTTTTTAGTTTTACTTCAGATAATGCATTGCAAAATGTATTTGAATTTTTTTTTTTTGGGTGGGAAATCATCAAATAACTTCTCCCGCTCTGGGTGGAGCAGGAGGGCGTGTCAGACTTTTACTGACTAAAACCCACCCGTGTTCCTTCAGTAGCCCTTAAGCCAGGGGCTGTGGTGTCTCTTTCGAACAAACCCGCACCCCTGGCAGGCATCGACCCTTGCGGGTCCCATCACTTTTTGTGCTGACATCTCTTTGAGGCGCGCGTGGAACACAACGCGCCGTCGACTTGGGCTTGGTCCTTACCGGACAGCGAGCTACCCATTACTCGCCGTCCGCAAGCCCATGCCTACGGTGGCCGGAAATCGGCCTGGGATTCCCGACGCCCAGGGCGTCTCCGTATCCTGCGGCGGCTGGGGTCGCGAGGGCGCATATGCTGCCTCTCCCTCACGTGCGCCGCCTCCCTCTTCGCGAGCATCACTGCTTCGCTGAAGGAGGTGACGGCTCCCCATGCCCTCTCGCTCCGTACCATGGCCTGGACCAGGGCCGGACGCGAGAGATCGCCGCCGCCGATCGCTTCCACAAGGACACGGCGGTGCTCCGCCCAAGCAGGGCAGACCGCCACCGTGTGCTCCACCGTGTCCTCAGGGCGATCTTCGCAGTGGAAACACCCGGGCGTTTCCTCCCGCCCTATCCGAAACAGGAACCTCCCGAAACAACCGTGTCCGGTGAGGACCTGCGTCAGGCGGAAGGTGAGGACGCCATGCCGCCTCTCGAACCACTCCTCAAAGAGGGGACTTACCGCTGCAATCGTGGCGTGCCCAAAATGTATTTGAATCAAACACCAATTAATGTCCAATGTAGCTTTATTAATAAAAAAAAAATTTTTCGCGTTTTCGTCCATATTTCGACTCGGATGGTCTCAGGGAGCCTAATTATTAATAACGTAGCAAAACACAGCGTCAAAATGCGTCACCAGGAAGCAAAGTTAGGACGATTCTACGAAAACTTGGTTCGCTTAGGTAGATTTTGATGGCTACAAATTACATAGAACAAAGATAAATTGTAAGTATTAAAGTGGCTATATACGCTAGGCGCACGGGCGAGGTGTCGGAGGACGCGTAACGTTTAAATTCAAGCGAGCAGGCATGGTTTCTGTCACGGCTCCGGTGCTGCGAGGCTCCGGCGGTCCCACGCGAGCTTATCGTCGCAGATGGCTTAACGCTCACCACCGCAGCTTTGGCTTGCTGGCCGGCTTCGCCGGCCAGCCTCAGCTGCGACGGCGAGCGTTACATACACCTGCTCCTCAGCTCGCGGGCCGCCTCGCCCCTTCGCGCCTACGCGGATTTAAGTTACACTCTAGGGGTAGGGCAGACGAGACTACGTGGAGTCGGTTTTGCAGCGATTCGTTTCTGTCACTAACCAGTTCTGTGCTACCCGCATGCAGCGGATTCCTCCATTTCAATTGGTTCTGCGTTTCTCGCATCCAGCGGATTCCTGCGGCCTTCACAAGGTCATCGGTCCATCTTATGGGAGGCCTTCCAGCGCTACGTTTTCCGGTACGCGGTCGCCACTCCAGAACCTTTCGGCCCCATCGGCCATCTGTTCTGCGAGCAATGTGCCCTGCCCACTGCCACTTAAGTTTGGCAATTCTTCGGGCAATGTCAGTTGCCTTGGTTCTCGCGCGGATCTCTTAGTTCCTGATTCGATCACGTAGGAAAACTCTGAGCATAGACCTCTCCATTGCCCTTTGGGTGACTTTTAGCCTTCTGATAAGACCCATTGTGAGCGACCACGTTTCAGTACCATATGTTATCACTGGCAACACGCACTGGTCAAAGACTTTCGTCTTGAGACACTGCGGGATGTGGTAAGTACGAGAAGATATTGTGCAGCTTCAAGAACGCTGCTCAGCCGAGTCGGATTCGACGATTGACCTCTTTCTCGAAGTTGGATCTACCTAACTGGGCAGTTTGCCCTAGGTAAACATAATCGTCTACAACTTCGAGTGTAGAGTCTCCGATCTTCATAAGAGTGCGTGTTACATGGACATTCGAAATTTTCTAAGTTTTGTCCATGTTCATTTTGAGACCCACTCTTTCGGAAGCTCCACTGAGGTCATCGAGCATTGTACTGAAGTCCTCCATAGTCTTAGCCATGACTAATAAATCATCGGCAAACCAAAGGTAGAAGTGATGTAGAAGTAGAAGTGATGTACTCGCCATTGATGGTGATGCCAATCTCTTTCCAGTCCAGAACTTTGAAGACATCCTCCAATGCAGCGGAGAGATAACGTCTCCCTGCCTCACCCCTCGCTGCAGGAGGATAAGTCTCGAGGTCTGGTCCACTATTTACATACCTGTTATTATTTACGTAACGATTTTTTTTTTCTTATTTTCACAGCATAGAGAATAAAGTAGATTTAATATTTAACTTTAAAGTTGCCTTCAAATTTGGCATGCAAGTAGTTTTTCCGTTCCGTTATTTATTCCGTTTCTATTATTATTTCTAAGTAATCACAGCCACACGGGTCGATCCATCAGGTTAAGCTACGCTTGCCGCGGTTGGTCCGTGGATGGTTGACCATCTTTATATTCCAAGACCCCTCCATGCCTCGGAAAGCACGTTAAGCCATTGGTCCCGGCTGTCATTTGTGGATCTTTGACAGTCGTTACGGGTCGTCAGAAGCCCGTAAATCTGACAACCCGTCTTACCGGGGTATCGTATTCCCCATTAACTGGGTTATGGAGGTCAGATAGGTAGTCGCTCCATGTAAAATAATGGTATTCAGTTACATCCGGTTAGACCGGACGGAACCGGAAGCCAGTTCCAACATAGTTGGAAAAAGGCTAGGCAGATGATGATGATGATCCTCCATCAATCATGTATCAATCCACGCACAGCTCCTCGGATACTATATAAGCAGTGCGAGAAGACATTGTTTACCTGGATTAACACATAGGGTACTTTTAATCCTGGTAGTACGTAACCGTGGGATATTTTCCGACATCCACGCGGGCGAAGCCGCGGGCAAAAGCTAGTTTGAAATAAATGCTTTGAGTTTGAGTCAGTCAATCAGTCAGGACTTTTCTTTTTATTTATATGGATAAACCTGCATGGGCACTTATGAAACGTCAGAAGCTAGGTGCACGGTTCGAGAAGACCCGGCAAGAAACTCCACGGTTGGTCTTTTAAAAATAATTGGCTTTAACAATATTTTCAAAAATACAGAAATAAAATGTATGGGAGGACAGTGCAGGCCTGTCAATAAGTACCAGGTACTTAGACGAATACAGAATAGAAAATCGTCTACAAATCTACAGTCACTAAGGCCTACAACGTTCTCTCATTCACAATATGTAAAATAATCTACATAAATAAAATGAACCTAAATAAAATTGATGTATAATGTCAATTAATGACGAGAATATGTCAGCATTGTAAAAATAAAAAGAATAAATTAGTCTTCATATCCGTAGTCATACCATTTCTAACCATATCATCATTCACACAGTCCATCCATCGTTTCTTTGGTCTCCCCCTACTCTTATAGCCATCGACATTCATAATCAAAACTTTCCTCATGACATTTTCCTTATTCCTGTGTATCACATGCCCATACCATGACAACCGATTTCCCCACAACTATTCAGCTATCGGTGCTACTTTTAGACTTCCTCATAAGTACTTATTTCTTATTTTATCCATTCGTGTGAACACCACACATTCCTCTTAGCATTCCTTTTAGCATCCCTTTTGTGGCCCAACATTCTGATTTCTGTGAAAAGGTTTTATTTTCCAAAATTGATTCTTATATATTACGAGTAGATGAGTTCGGTGTTTCTCTGAGAAGAAAACCCGAAACAAAATCAGAGGTTAGTCTCCTTTAAAATCCCGACATGATTTTGTTCAGGCCATACGTAATGAGGAATGCAGATTAATTTTTAAGATGGTCTCAAAAGACCATCTTAGAAATCCTCAAAAGGAAAGAATCACACAGATTTTGTCGCCGTGTAGCATTTACCCGCATTTATCAGTCATGTAGCTCAACTCAGAACTTGAGTAGCTCAACGATATTTCAGGTGAAATTAGCTAACGAATTTATTTAGACGCCCAGTCTAGCAATAAATGAAGTCGGTTATAAATACATTTTACATACAATTTTTTTTTATACGAACTGTGCATTAAATATTAATAAAACTTAATACTAATGTTAGTATCCAAAAAATGTAAACAAAACTAACCTTGATAAAACAAAATAATAATACATTTGATTATTTCTTTTAGTCATCGACCGCAGTTCCAGTGAAATTTCAGTTTAAAAATCTTTTTTGTGTAAACTTCACAGATGTGATAGATAACAATATCCTAACACGATAATACATAAGAAAACAGTTTAGTAAACTTTTACTTTTAATAACAACAATAACAGCGGTCATTGATCTCCCAAACACTTATATATATCACAAAAGTTTACCTTTTCAATTTACCTACAAGTTACAATTGAAAAATTTGTGACTCTTACTAGTGTTTGTACCACAAAACTGTCAGCCACATAAATGCTCCTACAGACCGGCGCGACGTGATGACGCGAGGCGATTCTACCAGAACAATTGCTATGAAAACTTCATGGGCATTGATCTACTACAGTAAAAAATATCCGTTAAACCGTTAAAAATATGTCAATTGTAGTGACTTGTAGATTGTGAATTGTTTCATATTGGTAATTTTTGTGATACGTAATATTTTCGTCAATTTTGTAGTATTGTTTCAGACTTGTAAAACTGTGTGGTATAGGGCCCTGGCCGGTTTGATTACTGTATGTAACGATATAAAATATAAATCTTGAGATACAGTTAACTGAACCAAAAGCTTTAATAAAAAGATAGATGAATCTTGTATAGCTGTTACACAACAATATAATTCTTCAATCCTTGAAAGTATCTCGACCAACAT
The DNA here is from genome assembly GCA_949987655.1 of Polymixis flavicincta. Classification (NCBI taxonomy): domain Eukaryota; kingdom Metazoa; phylum Arthropoda; class Insecta; order Lepidoptera; family Noctuidae; genus Polymixis; species Polymixis flavicincta. Next base: position 5,935,316 of record OX465195.1, on the reverse strand, counting down.
AAATCTGCCAATGACTTGTATTATGACTCATATTTGCTATCTTTCACCTAAAATCATCCATAATGCTACTACTTTTACGACAAAATTATCGATACGTGTACTACTGTCAACACTTGTCTGCACGTGTATAGATCAGAATGATCACAAAAAACCGAATGTCAAAGTGCACACGCAAAAAATACTCGCTATAAATCTTAAGCTAGGACCAGAGACATGTCAGCGAAACGTTGCGCCCTCAACTTTGATTTGTAATTCATGAAATCATTATGAACTTCCCGCTAAACTTAAATCGACTTCCCTTGTAGTTTCACGCAAACTTCAACTTTACGGCTCGACAACTATTTGCACATCCGAATTTGAGTTCTACGTCGGCGCCAATAGAGTCTATCTCATTCATAATTGACGCTTAATTAAGCGCAACGTTAATTTTGTTTGTAATCTGACATCTACCAAGTTTGGGCCCAATGACAATTTGTTAAACGTCTTATAAGTTATTTTTTTGTCTGTTTTTAAGTGAGAAGATTTATTGGCCACAACGTGGAAAGAGAATTCTTTTTCTTTTGAGAGGTACTTAAAAGTCTATCAAGGTTTTCTTTTTCAGAAAAGTTTTTACACAAAAGAGTTTTTCTGTCTCTATTTTCAGTGATGTTATTACAATCTAAACAGTATCTCGCTCTAACACATTGTGGAATGCCGTGGTGGAATGAGTCCCTACGGGACCTGTATTCAGAAAATGCTCTCTCATCGCTTCTTCATCAATCTTCTTGGGGTGCTATGGATGTACCTTAACATTGTTCTGTGGAATCCAAGGTCATGGCACTGACACAACACAATTAATAACGACAAGCTGTTCCTAGAAGAAGTTCTATTCACAACAGTCGTTATCGATATTACTGAGATAGATAGTTACAATAACTTGCGAAGTAGTGATAGGAACTGCATTTTCGTCGGGCTAGGTGAATACCATCCCCACTACCATCAATACCATCCTTAGATTGGCTGATAGGTGGGACTCGCCGATCTTGGGGCGGTGGATACGTACGACATCACGCAGTCAAGTAGACAGTCCCCAGGATCGGCGTGCCTCGCGCAGCTTCTTTCTTAGTGTGTGTGAATTAATGTTACTAACACTAGTTTGTAAGTCTACATTGTTACTAACATATATGAAAGTGATTCTGAAAATAAAAAGTTTATTATTTATTTATTTAAATAACACATTGGCGCAAAACACATTAAACATCAAAATAGCTACGGTACAGTTACATGTATAATGAAAGAAAAACAAACTGGAGAAGATAAAGATAACGTATCAATATTATTAGATGAGGAACAGCTCATAATACATGAGGAACGTATTAGAAGATAAACTAGCAACCCGTCAATATTATACCGAATTGTTATTGTAGCACCATCCACGTTATCTCGACGTATAGCCCGGAGCTCGGAGCGCGTCAGTTCATACATATGCATCATGTGGTAATGCCGCAAGGAGATCCGCTTCGTAAGACGAAAGTCTTCAGTGTTTCAATGATCCAGATAATATTCTACAGACCCATCACCGTTTAGAGGTTTTGCATTCCTACACAGTTTTTTTTTTGGATTTTGTCTTCGCATGGTTTGTGCATTTAGCCAGTGTCAAGTAATTTTTCTTATCGATCAAGTAAATGGCCCGATATCAGGCACGAAGTTACAAAAAAGTCATAGTCGTCTTTAGTCAGACAAGTCAAAGTAAAGTTGTTAATGTAAAGCGGTAGTAACTTTACAACAACCTATTAGGAGTTTTTGGGGGAACACGAAAAGTCCACGTTAGTCACTTATTTTCACCTTCACTACACTTGTGCACTCACACGTAACTAAATTGAATAATTCACTACCAAAATTATACAATTTAAATTCGCTATTTCACAAAATTTCATGTAAATGAAAATTCATACATGTTCCAACGTGATCCCGCCAAAAACTCTTCCGACACAGTTTAATTCCTTCTTTTGTTTTGAATTTGGAACTCTTGGAACAAAATAAGAAATAATCCTATGTTCGTTACCCTCGTTAGGTACAAAGTATTATTTCTTATTTTGTTTTTATTTCTATTAAGTTGAAGGGTGCGTATTGTCTAGTTTTTTAAGTTGCTCCCTATTGCATGATATGGAGCAACATCTCTGGCAACAGGTTGCTACATGTTACCATTGCCCTAAATTGTTGGATGTAGTCGCGACCTCATATTTGACGAGAATTGACCAGCACCCTAATTGCGTAACTCACGATTGATCATAATAGGTTTCGTCTTCACAGTTAAACAATATTCATTGCGTTATTTATGTTGTCGAACAGACACATTTTTCGAACATATGAAGCAATGGTTTAACAATCCGTTTCAAAACGATACAGATTATGATGAATCGTGAGTTACACAATTAGGGTGCTGGATGGAGCAATTTTAGTTGCTCGTGTAACCGGACCTGTACAGTTGGGCAAGTACAGACGCCAGCACATCAAGCTACCCCAATCTATCAAATTGATTTTAAACTTTATTCCATAAGCGTAAGGTGCATGGTTCCATTGGGAAAATTTGATAGTTTGGGGTAGCTTGATGTGCTGGCGTCTGTACAGGGACTGTATGAAAGACAATAATTATGCCTGGAATGAGAACGACTACTGTGTAACCCTTGCGGGCCCCTCGGTCACCCTGCGACGGGTCAATACAGTGGCCCCGCCGCCTACCACTTTTCGGCCGTCGGGGATAGGGAGAGCGGCCAACGCTATACCGACACTCCTCTTCCCCTGCGGCCCCACCGCGTCCGCCATCAAACGGTGGCGGCCCCGTCCAGGCCACGGAAGGGAAGAGCGCTACTCAAAAGTACCAGCACTCCTCCTCCGCCGCAGCCTGTAACCCTCAGCCGCGATGCCTGCCATTCGACATCGCGTTGCGGTGCACCTCACCGCAACCTACCCTTTTTGGCCGCTACGTCGTCGGCTTTGAGGCAAAAGCCCTGACGAGCGGCCCCACCTTTGGGTTCCTCTTCGCTTCACCGTGGGTGGGAGACCACGGCTACTGAGCCCCCCCACAATGACAATTCGGGAACCCACTCGGGGGCCGATAAATGCCTTCAGTATCTATTAAAATCTCGTCACACAACAACATCACCTACCTACATGTACAGCTCCAAACTCGTGCTTCAAGTTTGCCCGCATGAAACTTGCATTTCTAACTCCACTGATAGAATTATCTCTGCTTTGGTAACTAAGTTACTTGTGCTGTTCGTGTTTAGTTATATTCTCAACTAGCTTTTGCCCGCGGCTTCGCCCGCGTGGATGTCGGAAAATATCCCACGGTTACGTACTACCAGGATTAAAAGTACCCTATGTGTTAATCCAGGTAAACAATGTCTTCTCGCAGTGCTTATATAGTATCCGAGGAGCTGTGCGTGGATTGATACATGATTGATGGAGGATCATCATCATCATCTGCCTAGCCTTTTTCCAACTATGTTGGAACTGGCTTCCGGTTCCGTCCGGTCTAACCGGATGTAACTGAATACCATTATTTTACATGGAGCGACTACCTATCTGACCTCCATAACCCAGTTAATGGGGAATACGATACCCCGGTAAGACGGGTTGTCAGATTTTCGGGCTTCTGACGACCCGTAACGACTGTCAAAGATCCACAAATGACAGCCGGGACCAATGGCTTAACGTGCTTTCCGAGGCATGGAGGGGTCTTGGAATATAAAGATGGTCAACCATCCACGGACCAACCGCGGCAAGCGTAGCTTAACCTGATGGATCGACCCGTGTGGCTGTGATTACTTAGAAATAATAATAGAAACGGAATAAATAACGGAACGGAAAAACTACTTGCATGCCAAATTTGAAGGCAACTTTAATGTTAAATATTAAATCCACTTTATTCTCTATGCTGTGAAAATAAGAAAAAAAAAATCGTTACGTAAATAATAACAGGTATGTAAATAGCGGACCAGACCTCGAGACTTATCCTCCTGCAGCGAGGGGTGAGACAGGGAGACGTTATCTCTCCGCTGCATTGGAGGATGTCTTCAAAGTTCTGGACTGGAAAGAGATTGGCATCACCATCAATGGCGAGTACATCACTTCTACTTCTACATCACTTCTACCTTTGGTTTGCCGATGATTTATTAGTCATGGCTAAGACTATGGAAGACTTCAGTACAATGCTCGATGACCTCAGAACATGGACAAAACTTAGAAAATTTCGAATGTCCATGTAACACGCACTCTTATGAAGATCGGAGACTCTACACTCGGAAGTTGTAGACGATTATGTTTACCTAGGGCAAACTGCCCAGTTAGGTAGATCCAACTTCGAGAAAGAGGTCAATCGTCGAATCCGACTCGGCTGAGCAGCGTTCTTGAAGCTACGCAATATCTTCTCGTACCACATCCCGCAGTGTCTCAAGACGAAAGTCTTTGACCAGTCCGTGTTGCCAGTGATAACATATGGTACTGAAACGTGGTCGCTCACAATGGGTCTTATCAGAAGGCTAAAAGTCACCCAAAGGACAATGGAGAGGGCTATGCTCAGAGTTTTCCTACGTGATCGAATCAGGAACTAAGAGATCCGCGCGAGAACCAAGGCAACTGACATTGCCCGAAGAATTGCCAAACTTAAGTGGCAGTGGGCAGGGCACATTGCTCACAAAACAGATGGCCGATGGGGCCGAAAGGTTCTGGAGTGGCGACCGCGTACCGGAAAACGTAGCGCTGGAAGGCCTCCCATAAGATGGACCGATGACCTTGTGAAGGCCGCAGGAATCCGCTGGATGCGAGAAACGCAGAACCAATTGAAATGGAGGAATCCGCTGGATGCGGGTAGCACAGAACTGGTTGAAGGGGTGGAGCTTGGGGGAGTCCTATGTCCAGCAGTGGACGCCTTTCGGCTGAAATGATGATGATGATAACGGAAATAAGGAAAACGTAAGGGATAATATTTTTGTGTTCACCAAAAATCTAAAGGTACATCTATGTATGCATTTCTAAAATATTGATCTTAAACCCGTTTAATTGTTTTACTATAATTAAACTACTCGGCCAGCAAAATATGTTACATCAAACAAATTCCAAATTAACACCAAGATATAACACTTTTTTATTGTAGTGCGCTGCAAATATTCTATTGTAACAATAACTATTTTATTCTTGCCCGAAAAATACTGATCGTGCACCAAATATTCCTGAATGTTACGTGTGCTAAATTGCTGTTCGGTGTATTTTGTCCATGGTATTTTATTATGTTAGTGACAGAAACGAATCGCTGCAAAACCGACTCCACGTAGTCTCGTCTGCCCTACCCCTAGAGTGTAACTTAAATCCGCGTAGGCGCGGAGGGGCGAGGCGGCCCGTGAGCTGAGGAGCAGGTGGATGTAACGCTCGCCGCCGCAGCTGAGGCTGGCCGGCGAAGCCGGCCAGCAAGCCGAAGCTGCGGTGGTGAGCGTTAAGCCATCTGCGACGATAAGCTCGCGTGGGACCGCCGGAGCCTCGCAGCGCCGGAGCCGTGACAGAAACCATGCCTGCTCGCTTGAATTTAAACGTTTAGATGTGGCGTGTTTTTTCAAAAAGATAATTATATTTATCATCTGCAGTCATGTGGCTCCCGCGGAAACGCGTCCTCCGACACCTCGCCCGTGCGCCTAGCGTATATAGCCACTTTAATACTTACAATTTATCTTTGTTCTATGTAATTTGTAGCCATCAAAATCTACCTAAGCGAACCAAGTTTTCGTAGAATCGTCCTAACTTTGCTTCCTGGTGACGCATTTTGACGCTGTTTTTTGCTACGTTATTAATAATTAGGCTCCCTGAGACCATCCGAGTCGAAATATGGACGAAAACGCGAAAAAAATTTTTTTTTATTAATTAAGCTACATTGGACATTAATTGGTGTTTGATTCAAATACATTTTGGGCACGCCACGATTGCGGCGGTAAGTCCCCTCTTTGAAGAGTGGTTCGAGAGGCGGCATGGCGTTCTCACCTTCCGCCTGACGCAGGTCCTCACCGGACACGGTTGTTTCGGGAGGTTCCTGTTTCGGATAGGGCGGGAGGAAACGCCCGGGTGTTTCCACTGCGAAGATCGCCCTGAGGACACGGTGGAGCACACGGTGGCGGTCTGCCCTGCTTGGGCGGAGCACCGCCGTGTCCTCGTGGAGGCGATCGGCGGCGGCGATCTCTCGCGTCCGGCCCTGGTCCAGGCCATGGTACGGAGCGAGAGGGCATGGGGAGCCGTCACCTCCTTCAGCGAAGCATTGATGCTCGCGAAGAGGGAGGCGGCGCACGTGAGGGAGAGGCAGCATATGCGCCCTCACGACCCCAGCCGCCGCAGGATACGGAGACGCCCTGGGCGTCGGGAATCCCAGGCCGATTTCCGGCCACCGTAGGCATGGGCTTGCGGACGGCGAGTAATGGGTAACTCGCTGTCCGGTAAGGACCAAGCCCAAGTCGACGGCGCGTTGTGTTCCACGCGCGCCTCAAAGAGATGTCAGCACAAAAAGTGATGGGACCCGCAAGGGTCGATGCCTGCCAGGGGTGCGGGTTTGTTCGAAAGAGACACCACAGCCCCTGGCTTAAGGGCTACTGAAGGAACACGGGTGGGTTTTAGTCAGTAAAAGTCTGACACGCCCTCCTGCTCCACCCAGAGCGGGAGAAGTTATTTGATGATTTCCCACCAAAAAAAAAAAAAAAAAATCAAATACATTTTGCAGTGCATTATCTGAAGTAAAACTAAAAAAATAAATGCTTGTTTTTAAAATTAGGTGTATTACTATTTTGACAAATTTGCAACAGTTGTTAAATAGATGCTCGTTATGACATATTTTATTGAACATATTTTGGTGCACATTCAGTATATTTGGTGGAACACAGGCAAAATTAGGTAAATGAAATGGGAATAAATTGAAGTACTTATAAATACCATCCAAATGTAAGTATTTATTACTCACTGGAGCCCTTAGTAAAGTTATTGTTCTCATAATTACGAAGGTGTCTTTGGCGATGGCGCAAAATTGGGCTGAGCGATGATGAGTTAGTAGGGTTTTTAACTGCTTAGGGGATGATTTCACAACAACGCCAAAAGGCTTTTATTACCAATTTTATTGGTAAGCTTTAAAATTTACGGGTATTCCTAAAAAAAAAATCATCCCCTCTATAACTTTTTACCCTCTTCTGGGATGATTTTTCAAAAACGCTGATACATGTAATGATTAATTATTACCAAACAAAAGGCTAAATACAAATTTTCATGGTTCGAACAACAAAACTAACGGGTTTCTCATTTTTACTTTCATCCCCTATTTTACGCTCTCAGGGGATGATTTCCCGAAAACACTGAAACACGTGGTTTTTTTTATTTTTAATCAGAATGAGAAACACCAATTTTCATGGTTATAACTACAAAAATGTCAATTTTCCATACAAACTTTCATCCCCTATTTAACTCCTTTAGGGGTTGAATTTCGAAAAATCCTTCCTTATTCCTTGTCTACATTATGAAAGGAACCTCTGTGCAAAATTTCAGCTTTCTAGGTCCAAGGGTTTGGGCTGGGCGTTGATGAGTCAGTCAATCAGTCAGTCAGGACTTGTCTTTTTATTTATATAGATAACTAAAGGTGTTACTGAGACCTTGTTAAAACTAGTAACTGTTGGATGATTACAGCTGCTATTTAGTAATGAAAATCTATCTTAATAGTAGATAGGGTTTTTTTTTTTTTTTTTTTTTTTTTTTTTTTTTTTTTTTTTTTTTTTTGGGTGGGAAATCATCAAATAACTTCTCCCGCTCTGGGTGGAGCAGGAGGGCAGTGTCAGACTTTTACTGACTAAAACCCACCCGTGTTCCTTCAGTAGCCCTTAAGCCAGGGGCTGTGGTGTCTCTTTCGAACAAACCCGCACCCTTGGCAGGCATAGTAGATAGGGTTACTATACAATTTAGTTTTGATAATGTTTTTTTTTTCAGTAGTCACTGAACAATCATTGTCCAAAAAGTATATGAAACAAGAAAATATTCTCATTATGAAAGCTTTAGTCATATGCCACTTTGCCCTTATGCTCGTTTATTAGTGTTAGAATGTATTCTTTAGGTAGCATTCAACCACGGCTTTTCTTCAAATTATCATAAGTGGTACGGAAGTTATGAGGGCTTGTGGCTAAATAACAATAGCTGCACGGGTCGATCGACCAGGTTAAGCTACGCTTGCCGCGGTTGGTCCGTAGATGGGTGACCACCTTTACATACCAAGACCCCTCCATGCCTCGGAAAAGCACGTTAAGCCGTTGATCCCGGCTGTCATTTTTGGATCTTTGACAGTCGTTACGGGTCGTCAGAAGCCCGAAAGTCTGACAACCAGTTTTACCAAGGGGTATCGTATTACCCAGTAAGTTTGGGGGGGTTGTGGAGGTCAGATAAGCAGTCGCTCCATGTAAAATACTGGTATTCAGCTGCATCCGGTTAGACTGGAAGCCGACCCCAACATAGTTGGGAAAAGGCTAGGCAGATGATGGTATGGAAGTTATGAGGCGACAGATTCGAACCATATCATCATCATAATCTTTTCAAACGAAAGAAGTCCACTGCTGGAAATAGGCCACCCCCAAGCATAGCCAGTTTGACCGGATCTCTGCTTCCCGCATCCAGTGGATTCCTGAGGCCACCAGGTCCTCGCTCCAACCCGTGGGAGGCCTTTGAACGCTACGTTTTCCGGAACGCGGTTGCCACTCCAGAACTTTGCAGTCCCGTCAGCTTTCTGTTCTGCCAGTAATGTGCACGATGCAACTATTAGAACTTATTTGACTTTTCATGCAGACGAATATGGTTCGGGCTCCTTTCTATGAAGGATAAAAGCAGTAAGCAAAATTTTGCCCTTTGAAAATTCGTGCAGATTCTAGTCTTACATTATTATGTTCTTCTTCTTAGCGTGTCGATGGCAAAGATAAAACTAAAGAATGTACATAATATGTAGGTACAGTTTTTTAAATTTGTTTGGCCCAAAATTCAGCAACGCGAATACCGTTCGCTGATGTAGCCATTAGGTCCTCACGAGTGCAGTAATAGGGCATGCGGTGCAAGATGGGAGGTGAGCCATTGTCTGTGGAGAGACGCCGCACACACACCGGAGATCTGACCCGTCCATGAATTCCCACTTGTAGAGGTTGTCCTTGCTGCGACCTACTTGGGTTCGAAGTGTATTTAAGGTTTTCCAAGTAGGCCACGGTAGCTTGTGATCGGATGGGAGGCTCTCTGATGGTTCAACGAAGAAATCAGGAGGCTTAAGTATTTCTTGCCAAAGATCGCGTCTTCCTGTGGAGGGGTTGCCATAGGCTGGACTTACGCATCCAAGGAAATTTCTGCGGCTTTTTAGCCTCTGTGGTGGTATGTTGAATAACGAACTTGCTCTGATTTGATTTTGTTTATATTCTTGTCTACTCCAATCTTCTTTTCCAACTTCATTAATTCAGACGATAACAAAACTTACTGAGATACGAGTATCAAAAGGTCCTAGTTCTATAATTCTGGGAACTGTGGTTCTCCGTAATTTGAAGGACACATTATAGATGAACAAGATACCAGGTATCAAATCAGTGATAGCTGGTATATTGTTCATCTATAATGTTTTGAGTGTTTCCGGAGAAACTAGATTGGGATGTATATAAAATCAAAATAGGTAGGCACCCAAAATCGGCTTATAATTTTCCCACTGTTGGGATACTAGTAACAAAGACCTCTTTTCTGCTCGAGTGAGTGGGCCGAAACCCACCACGCTGGCCCAGTGGGGGTTGGTTGATGACACGTGTCTTTGAATTTTCAGTTCTAGGACAAGCTGGTTCGCTGAGAGTACCTGTCCCATAATCTGCTTTAAACAACTAAATTTTTGCGAAACGAATCATTTCCCATTTCGAGAACTGTTGATAAAAATTTGCTTTTCCTAAATCTCAATTTACATATTCAGATTTTAACACTGACTGTATCCACATATAGGTAATATACTGAATCCTGTGAATACGAATTCAAAGACCTGTTTTCAGTTGGACACGCTTTTGCATTCAGAAATTTGTATTAAAATGTGCAATAATGAACGCGTGAATCACGAATAAATTGTGTCCAAAATACGTAACTCAATGAGCGATAGCGCGCGCGAAAATGCGGTCACGTGGTGTAAGGGTCGTGACACTATGGAGGGAGCGGAGCGGGACAAAATATTCTCGAATACCGAATTAATTTTTGGAAGTATTTCAAGTATATTATAGTGGGTAAAATTTTCTAGGTTTTAATAAGTTGGAAGGATAGTGTAGAGATGCTAGGACACCAAGCTACCCTAATCTGTCAAATTTCTTTGATAGATTTTCAACTTTATAACTTAAGCCTAAGGTTGATGTTCAATTGGGAAAATATGACAGCTATCATTTTGGATTTACCGCAGTGATGTTTAATTGTACTGTTTGGTTAGTTTTACTTAGACTTTAATAAGTTGATTGGGGACAAATACTTGCCCAATACCTTCTTGAATTGTGTCGGTGCGAGCTAGGTATAGGAATCGCTTTAGGCTGACAGATTTGCCAAACAGCAAAGTTAGTAAGAAGGTTAAAAGGGACCTATCTGACTTCTAGTGACAACTAACAAAAGTCACTGGAAGTAAACAAAAAAGGTTCAAACCTCACAAATAAACATCCTAAATTAAACGAAGTTCTATGATATTATATTTAGCAGTATTCTGGTTAATTACTCAATAAATACCATCAAATTTGATTTATTAAAACTTAAACCCCCTTATTACAGAACAAGGTATTTCTTTAGGTATGGTTTAAACCACCGAGCCTGTTTTTGAAATAAGAACCTAACTGAAATCGAAATACAGCTCTTTTTACAAAACTGACAAGTTAGTCCAGTGATAAATTGTCAGTTTTGTAAAAGGAGCTGTAATTCTATTTCAGTTCTAAGTTCCATTCAAATCACATAAAATGGGGAAAATATTTTCATAAGTCGTCTTCTGTTTAAAATCTGACTTATTATCAGAGAGCCTAAATACTAAACAGCGTTATTATGAGGTTTTTATTCAACGCTTTGATCTCAATAAGTGCCTAAAAATATAGCTCCAATTTCTCTAAACCACCCTCATCCCTCAACACAGAAGACCTACCCTAACTTTTCAAACTCCGAACATCATTTGCAGCGCCCAACCGTGCAGCCAGTAGCTCTCAAACGACGGAAGGGGGAGGTCGCGTCCTTCCCTTATCTTGGCGGGAAAATTGTGACACTTCTTTTTTCGAACGTCCGTAAAAAGTATTTTATTTCCGGAGTGTTTTTTTTTCTGTATCGGACATTTTGTGATTCGGCCTCATTGTTGGTGATGGCAGGCGGAGTGTGAAGCCTTTTTGGTAAGTATTGAAGGGTAATTTAAGTTTGTTGAGTAGCAATCTAAGTTTATTGACGGCTTCCTGAGTTCTTAGTGTTTGTTGTCAACTTTTGTTTGTGCGGTATTAATTACTTGATAACAATCTGTATTGAATTTTAAGGAGGGTTGATATTGAGGTGGTTTTATCCTTTAATAATTAAACTTAGGAGTCTATTTTTGGGTACTGGTAACTTTTAAGGCCAGTTTAATCGAGCTTAGTGTTAAGATTGGCATTTTACGTAGAGGCTTACTTTAGAATCGAATAAAATGATTGAATTTCGAGGTGCTCTAAAAATGTAGAACTTAATTTATGCAAAGTTGAAATTTTCTATAAATTAAGTGGCGTAAGGAGTAGTCAAATAACTTAGACTCCAGAATTCCAAAAGTTGCTAACTTATCGAACGTAGAGTTCTATAGTTGGTAGTTTGCTATAAACTACATCCTCATGTTCAAAGTTAACGTAAACATATTGCATGTTAAAGCTGCTATTGTCATGCTTAAACAAAGGATGTGGAATCGATCTTACGAATACTTTAGGCAACTCAACTTGACTTTTCCAATATATCCGATTGGCGGGAACGCATAAATCTTATGCTTAACGCATCTCTAATCGATAAATATTATGCTGCCCTTTCGGTATTACATGTATTTTTCTTCCTTATGTACTGCTTGATTAGTCGTCATCTCGGTAGCGTCTCTTAATTAATCTTTTATATTATTCCATCCACCGTTTCTTTGGTTTTCCCGTATTCTTATAGAATTCTATACGAATAGGGGAAAACTAAAGCCAACAGAAAATGTTGTCGGGAAAGTTTTGAGAATAATGTGGCCATCAAAACTGATTTCCACACCACTTTTCAATCACTAGTGTTATTTTCAGACTTCCTTTTATATTCTTACTAGTTTCTGCCCGTGAATGCAGCCGCGGGAAATTTCTTGTTCCCTTAATCCACCCCGTTGCGTCGCATCGCATCGCCTGCCCACGCTCTTACTTCGTTTTCGGTCAGCGTTCTTTCTAATATATTTTTTTGGTTTTACTCGTCACTTAAGAGTCAAGGCGTGGTATTGAGAAGCCTAAAGCCTTCCTCAAAAATTGTGCAATCAAATACAAAAATAATTACCTTTTCAAATACTAGTAGTTCCAGATATTACCTCGTTCAAACAAAAAAACAAACAAATGTATTTATTGGCAAGATTCTTTTTTCTTATTTAACTCAATTAATGTATAGATCTAGTCAAGGCAGTGTTCTGAATTTTTTTCCTGAAGACTTGTTAGAAACTTGCGTTATTTAATCAGGTAAAATAATAAATCCAAAAACACCCCCTTCCTAAACGAAAGTCTGGAAACTGTTTCTTTATGATTCGTCTAAAACGTTGGTACGTCTGGTAACGTCGGGAAGAATGGAAGATAGTAGCCGTCCTGAAGATATCTGGAATCTACAGGTGCGGGACGTCAGCGCCGCTTGGACTGAGGAGACCTACACACACACACCGGGATAAAACCTGGATAAGCATACACCCTCCTTACACACCCTTCGCGTCGAAGCGATCACGACCATCTGCTGCATGACTAAAACAGAACTTGTTGTTGTTTATTATTAGTATAAGTACATAATTATAGACATTTGAACACAAAAAGCTTATGTCTTATGTATATTTAATATCTGATTCATGTACACATGGGGATCTAAGGTCTGCGTCAGCAAATGGTGTTAGCGTTGCTGACTACCGCAGCAACCATTTTTATTTTTATTCTTTTCAAAAAATGTTTGTCATCGAAACGTTAAGAAGAAGAAGCTATACCTAGTTGGTAAGTCGCAACTAACACCTGCGGTATGTGACTAGCATAATATCGACGGCATGCTTAATGTCAGACCTATGTCCCACTGTGGGATGGTAGATTTACGATGAATGTGAAGATCAATCAATCAATCAACTCAGCCTATAGCAGTCTACTGCTGGACATAGGCCTCTCCCAGGCTGCGCCACATCACTCTATCCTACGCATTCCTCATCCAGTATATCCCAGCCATATTTGAAGGTCGTCAGTCCATCTAGCTAGAGGGCGTCCCACACTACGCTTGACGATACGCGGTCTCCACTCCAGGACTCATCTGCGCCACTGTCCATCGGTCTTTCGACAAACATGGACAGCCCACTGCCACTTCAGCTTACTCACTCTTTTTTTTTTTTCTTTATAAAAACGTTGCCCCACACTAGGAATTTCTCCTGTATTGTGGGTGCGTTTACAAACATTTAAAACTCACATACACAAACAGCCAGACCCGGAACAACTACTTGTAGGTCGTACAAATATTTTTTCCGTGCGGGAATCGAACCCGCGACATGCAGCGCAGCAGTCAATCGCTTAACCACTGCGCTAACCGTGCCGTTATAAGCTATGTCGGTTACTCCGGTTCTTTTCCGGATAATTTCATTCCTGATTTTGTCCTTCAAAGAAAGTCCGAGCATAACCCGCTCCATAGCGCGCTGAGTGACCTTAAATTTTTGGACCAGTCAAAATGTCAGTGCCCACATTTCGGCACCGTATGTCAGGATGTAATGTAAAGATGATAATTGGCGAATCATTAAGAACGGAATATTGTACCATAAAACCGATGGAAAGATACTGAAAGATCTATCAAATACAAAGAAACCTCGTGACAGTTATACAACACTAGACCATCCATTTTAAAATACAACGAATCTAATTGATCACTTAAAAATTATAATTTACAAAATCAAAAAGCCCGACTGGCTAAAAAGTGAACTTTAATTAAAAAAGATGGAAACAATAAAAAAATACGTTCCTGAGTCCTATTTATTATTTTGATACCCCACTCAATAGGTTAGGATTTGGCGCCTAAAATTGGCCATTTTAATTTGTTTTCAATAAAAAAAAAATCTTCTATAGGGTTTTATCATCACGAATTTTTCAGTAGCAGCCAGGTGTCTGGATTTGTTCCCCGGTTGATGCAAATAGGCTCGCCTCCTATTACATGTTACTTTTAAATAATAGATGAACAGGTACCCGGTCTAACGTTTTAAGAATAACAGACGTGATTTTATGTTTATCTATATAAATAAAAAGAAAAGTCCTGACTGGCTGACTCACTCATCAACGCCCAGCCCAAACCATTGGACCTAGAAAGCTGAAATTTTGCACAGAGGTTCCCTGGACAACAAGGAATAAGGAAGGATTTTTCTGCCAGCGGCTTCACCCGCGCGGTACTTTCATGCCCTATTTAACATCCTTAGGGGTTGAATTTCGAAAAATCCTTCCTTATTCCTAGTCTACATTATAAGGGGAACCTCTATGCAAAATTTCGGCGTTCTAGGTCCAAGGGTTTGGCTGGGCGTTGATGAGTCAGTCAGTCAGTCAAGACTTTTAGTTTTATTTATATAGATAACTTTTTGAGTAAAATGAAAACATAATTTTGTAAAAGAATAAGAGCTATAATATAAAAGCTCATGAAAACTTGAACTGCAAATAAGCTAAAAATAATTCCAGGAACGCTCGATGCAAAAATACATTATTGTTACCTCATTGTTACTTATTAAATAAATTCGTAGAAATCTTAATGGAATTGCATAATAATATTCATTTTGCAATACTGTTACAGCATTCATGAAAAGTTATGAAATCATGAAATAAAATACTACATGGGTAATACTTTGTATTCTTTTTTTTATTCAGTTTGGGAACGAATTTTGGTGAAATAATAACAATTTGTGTTTTGCTATTGCATTTTTTATTTACCCGTGAAATGATTGTAACCATCGTAATCAAAAATAACATTAGACTTAGGGGTGCTGCACACAAGACATGTTTTTTTTTTTTTGGGTGGGTAATCATCAAATAACTTCTCCCGCTCTGGGTGGAGCAGGAGGGCGTGTCAGACTTTTACTGACTAAAACCCCTTCAGTAGCCCGTATGCCAGGGGCTGTGGTGTCTCTTTCGAACAAACCCGCACCCCTGGCAGGCATCGACCCTTGCGGGTCCCATCACTTTTTGTGCTGACATCTCTTTGAGGCGCGCGTGGAACACAACGCGCCGTCGACTTGGGCTTGGTCCTTACCGGACAGCGAGCTACCCATTACTCGCCGTCCGCAAGCCCATGCCTACGGTGGCCGGAAATCGGCCTGGGATTCCCGACGCCCAGGGCGTCTCCGTATCCTCCCAGGGCGTCTCCGTATCCTACGACATGTTCGGGTCGGCACTTTGTTGAATAACAAAGCCAAACCGAGCCAATTATAGCACATATTCGGCTTTCATTCGGATCGGTCCGATCGACACACCACTTTCGGTATACCCTCGCTAAATCATACTCTTTCTAACCGAGTGGCTTTTCTTGAACATAATTTGAATACAATCGCGTCGGCATTGCCGTTCGGCTGTGTCGACTCATGCAGAGCCGAATAAATATGTAGCAACCCACATGAAGTAAATCTTGTGATATTCAACTTTTTACAAATCGTCATTATCTGGACCTACTTATATGAAAAAGGCAAAATACCAAGAAAATTGTCCATAAAACTAGATTTTATAAACTTGTCTAGAAGATGGACATATATGCATTTTGAAGTGTTTGATTTACTTTTTTAATGTAGTTTTGTGGTGTACAGTAAAGTATATAAGTATAAATAAATAAATAATACAATTTTCATACCTACTTCATTTTTACATTTATTTATAAGTAGGTACCAGTTTCTTCGTCACCTTCACAGTACCAAATAATTTCAAATCTTTTAATTTCAAATTTCTCTGCCGTCACTTGGGCATGCAATTCCTTTTGCCATTTTGTCTTTATCTACATATTTGACTTTGAAGGTTTTCTCATTTTATATGCAGGGCAATTGTGTAAAACACTTAGTGTCAATGCAATCTCTTTCATTTTGAGCGTTCAACACATTAATTTCGTTGTTGAGCAGACAAATTTTTCAAACTTAAATGTTGTGTGAAAATCGGTTTTCATGATATGGGCATTCCTGGCCACCGAAGGCACGGGCTTGCGGTAGGCGAGTAATGGGTAGCTCGCTGTCCGGTAAAGACCAAACCCGGGTTGACGGTACGTTGTGTTCCACGCGCGCCTCAAAGAGATGTCAGTATCAACTGATGGGATCCGCAAGGGCCGATGCCTGCCAGGGCACACAGGCAACTGAAGGAATACGGGTGGGTTTTAGTCAGTAAAAGTCTTACACGCTCTCCTGCTCCACCCAGAGGAGAAGTTATTTGACGAGTAACCAACCTTGAAAAAAATGGTATGGGCATGTGATGTGGCGGAACGAGGAAAATGTCGTGAGGAAAGTTTTGAGTATGAATGCGGATGGCTTTAAGAGTAGGGGGAGACCAATGGAACGATGGATGGACTGTGTGAATGCTGATTATGGTTAGAATGGGTGTGACTACCGAGAAGACGGCTAATAGAGAAGTGTGGTAGAAAAAGACCATGTTGCGTCGACTTCAAATAAATTGAGACAGGAAAGTAATGAATTGAAGCAATGGATTTATTACCTTCATTAAAATGTCAAACCATAAAATAGAAATACAATTATGTCAAAATTTAAAATATAATTTTGAACAATAATCCTCCATAAATTCAGTGATTGAGTAGCATTTATTAATTAAAAATTGTTTCAGTCGGTTTTTTTTAATTACTATCTTTTGGATTGTGGTGCTATGTATGATTGTTGTGGAAAAGTTATACTATTGCTGGTCTAATGCTGGTCAGATTTATTTAACCAGGTAGAGAATAAGGAAGAGGTAGGAAATTTAATTTAATATCACTTTCTTGTTTGTTTTTGATTTCAAAAATAAGCAACACAATGTGTAAATACTTGCCTGAAGTAAGCGTTTTAACAAAAATGCTAAAAATTCCAAGAAAAATTGCGTTTATTTATAAATTGCGTTTTCACATTTTATACGAAGTAAATTTTCATGCAAAAATTTTAACAAGCACCTGAAGGTTGGTTTTATTTCTCTAGTAGGTAAATATTTCCATAATTTAGGTATCCATATAATTACACTTAATCATAATAGGTAGGGTAGGATGAAGAAGACAATTAAAACAACGTTATAAGTTTATGCATATTTAAAGTAATCATTAAATTTGTGCCTTAACACAACATTGTTGGGCTCGAATTCCAATCATACTAGTTGCAGGTGAATTACACATTTTACATGAAATGACTGCCTATCTGACTTCCACAACCCAGTTACTTACTTACTTAGTGGTAAGACTTGGCAAGACCTTGTTAAGACTATCGGACTTCTGACAACCCGTAACTACTGCTCAAAATCCATCAAATGACAGACAGAACCAACGGCTTAACGTGCTTTCCGAGACACGGAGGGGTCTTGGTATGTAAAGATGTTCACTCAGCTACAGATCAACCACGGTAAGCGTAGCGTATATTTTAATTGATATCAGATTTAATAAAAGGCACATCAACAGCATCATCTTTATCAACATCTTTAAAATAACCATGATTATAATACTCCTCAATTTCTTGCAACGTCCTGTTCTTTGTTTCTGGCACATACATCCAAATGAATATAATCGACAACGTTGCATAGACCGCGTAAAGTAAAAATACACCCCACACGTTGAAATACACGCTCAGATAAGGGTACGCTTTCAACGAGGAAGAATGGAGTACACACGTATAAATTACATACAAACAGCCGCCTACGCCTCTGTGTTTCACTGGCATTATCTCGCTTGATATAGAAAACCCTATACAACTGGACCCCAAACTCAAGAACGCCATGAAACCTACTAAACAATACACTCCTAAGTCCTGTGGCACGGTCCCCACATTTTGTAAATACGTCATAATGGATGTCGCTGTCATAAAAACAGCTGACCCGGACATGCTGACTAACATGACCTTTTTGCTACTACAATACCGTACCAAGACTGTTGCTATGTTGTAGCCGGTGAATAGTAAGACATCCATGGCGAGCTTTGCATGTTCGTTGAATTTGCCAGATATTTTGAAGATCATATCCGTGGAGTAAATTATGACAGGCATGCCTCCACCCCAATACAGAACATTGATCAGGACAAAAGTATGCAGCGTTGGCAAATAGAAGTCTCTGCTAGTTAACGTTTTTCTTAAATCTTGCAAAGTTTTTGCTGATTTCATCTTCATATTTTCTTTCTGTGAATTGACGATCGCCTTCAATTCTTTCCTTGATTCTTCATCAGTCCCTCTCAGTCTAACAAAATTCTGTTCACATTCACTAAATCTCCCTTTACAAGCTAACCATGAAGGCGACTCAGGCCAAGCAAAGACTAAAGGTAGGGCTATGAAAACGGGACAGCACATGATTAATCCAACCGTCTTCCAATGCAGATATCGGCCTATAATTCCTACCGAAGAAATGCCTAAAGCTTGGACTGTTCCGTACATTAGTAAGCACGTGTTTCGATATTTTGGCCGTACCATTTCAGAGACGCTTAGGAAACTCACAGTTATGAGACTGTTAGTGCCTAGACCATGGAAGCACTCTCCGATAATTAACGTCGTAATGTTCTGTGCTAAGTACGTTAACATCCAACCGGTGATTAGGAAGATACAGCTTAGAATGAAAGCAAATTTCCTGCCCCTGTACTGCATGATGAAAGGTAGAATGATGCTTGGTATACCGGCTATGCCGTGAACGGAACCTGGAAAAGACATACATTATAGTTTTGTTAATCGTCAGTTAATTAGTTGTGGAGGCCAAATTGGCAGTCGCTCTAAGTAAAACAATAGTATTCCTGCTTTCGGTTGGACCAAAAGCTGCCCTCTACAAAGTTGAGAAAAAGCTACATAAATTATGAGTTTTGTTAAGTTGCTAACCTATTTTCAGTGGCGGTAATTTATTGAACAGATTTAAACGCCCCTTTGGGAAATATTCGTAAGCGTAACCACAAAGGCCATGGTTATTTCTCAAGGGGCGTTTAATTTTACTATTTATCGTTTAAAAAAAAAATACAATTATTTGGATAGCTAAAATGTTCAAAAACAGTCTTCTTAAAGCGGGACCCTATTACTAAGATTCCGCTGTTCGTCAGTCTGCCTGTCTGTACGTCTGTCATCAGGCTGTATCTCATGAACCGTGACAGTTAGACAGTTGAAATTTTTACAGATGATGTATTTCTGTTGCCACTATAACAACAAATACTAAAAAACATCTATATAAATAAAAAGAGAAGTCCTGACTGACTGACTGACTCATCAACGCCCAGCCTAAACCCTTGGACCTAGAAAGCTGAAATTTTGCACAGAGGTTCCCTTTATAGTGTAAACAAGGAATAAGGAAGGGTTTTTCAAAATTCTACCCCTAAGAGAGTTAAATAGGGGATGAAAGTTGCGCGCGGGCGAAGCCGCTGGCAAAAGCTAGTAATTAAATAAATATTTAAGGGGGCATACAACATACGTGATTTTTTCGCCGTTTTTATAGATAATGGTACGGAACCCTTCGTGCGCAAGTCTGACTAGCACTTGGCCGGTTTTTTCCAGTTAGTTGCAGCTGTTTTGTATTAGTTCAGCCATTTTATTTTAATAATCAAACTGCAATGCATCCATCAATACTTAATATTTTTCTCAACTATGTTGGGGGTTTAGTCTATCCGAATGCAGCTGAATGTATTTTACATGGAGTGAACCATGTATCTGACCTCCACAACCCAGTTACTGGGTAACATGATACCCGTTGGTATGAAAGACTGATAACTTACCGATCCATGATCCTTTATGCAAGTCTATTTGTATGATGGTATCATTTGACTTGAGCTGTTCAAGCAACACGCTAGGGTATGCTATCACTCCACCTGCTGACAGTGCTGCTAAGTGTGTTGAACCAGCCACCAGAAACTGGGAACAGTGATAAAAATATAGAGGGTAGCCATTTTATTTCAAAGCTTCTGTTTTTCTTTTGAATTAATAAACATTTTCATTTATTTCTATGAATTGGTTTGCAAACAATTTTACAAGTTGAAAAAGAAAAACGGTTTTTAAATTACACGAAGTCGGTGGTTTCCTATCCAACTACCCTTTTAAAGTCCAGATATTATCTTGGACAGATCATAATTATAAGGGATATGTAGATGTTGCGTGGTACGCTCATAATAGCATGCTGTTTTTAACCGACGAAAAAACGGAGGAGGTTCTCAAGTCGACGCGTATTTTTTTTTAATTTAATTTTTATATATGACCACGCATAACTTTTTCTACAATGGTCTGATTTTGATCATTCTTTTTTTATTGGAAAGGGTATACCCCGAAGTTGGTCCCATATAAATTCAATTAAATCAATTTTTTTAGGTAAGAAAACAGGGGATGATTGATTGTTTACTCACAGATTTTATAACTGAGCTGTGTGTTACAAAAAGTATTCAACAATTAAGCATGTAGTAATTAGTAGATTATAGCCAAAAAAAATTATAAAATTAAAACTTTTTAATAAAAATATTAAACCGCCGAAAAACAAAAACATATAATTAAATACATATCCAAAGTCACCGACTTCCGAACTTAGTTATTGGGGTTGGACAAATCAGGTTTATTATTTTTTTCTTTTCGATTTTTCTGCGGTTTAATTTTTAAGGAAAAGGCTCGATAGATTTACGGTTGCGGTAACCTAGATAATTGAAACTCCCGCATAAGCATGATCAAGACTTTGACACTGATCACTGAGAACTTTGTAAATTAAACAGAAAAACTGCTTGACTTTACAGCGAATTCACCATTATAGACATAAAATATAATTTTTGTAGCTCTATGGTAATAAGTCGATCAAAATAGCAAAAACAAATCATAGGTGGACTTTAGATTTGAAAATAGTTGAATCCAAAAAGGTTCACAGTATTGAGAGGAAGAAGTAACGCTCGGCTTAAAAAATACAATTACAAAGAGCGGCGATACAATAAAAAGAAATGGGCTTGAGAAAGTAATCTTGATTGCAATAGAATTTTTGTTAATCTAAGTGGAAGGATTCCCGATTCAAGATAAAATCTATTACGACGTCCATAAGAAACAGTTGCCCTATTTAGAGAATAATAGTTAGGGAAGAACTTTTGGCTAGTTCTAAAATTAAAATACCTACATAAAAGAACAGTAAAATATTTTTGTCTAATTTTAAAATTAGAATAAAAGAACGCAATTTGATGAAAGTAACGTAAAGGGTTATAGAAAAAATTAAAGAAAATCTGGACAGGGAAATAGACCACAAATAATGAAGTGGTATTATTAAACATAACGGAAAGTAACGCATGGTTGCTAAAGAATAATTCCTAAGTGAACATGAATCAAGAGACATACAATAGAACCACAATTCACCATTTTAATTACGACTGACTTCAAATAAATCAGAAAACATTATGTTAAACGACAATCTAGATCCAAATCCACCCTATTACCCTTTTTTGAAAACGATTCAATATCAGGTTTGAGCTGTACAACGTTCAAAAATACGTCTTATATTATCCTACTGTAGGATTTTTGTCTTGTCGGATTCCCAATGCTTCCTTATAACTTGTCAATGTAAGTTAAAATAAACTAATTAGCACTTACTTGTGTCGCTAGCGGTGACAGAATCATAATTACTGTCTAATTTCTGAACACAAAGATATCCTTTACAGTATCCTTCACGTTGTCTAGCTCACAATCCTCTGCTTCTGTGCTGTGTACATCATCATTGTTGGGACTACCTGCAGGTAAATAATTGTCTTATTATTGTTTTCATAATAGAGCGGGGTTTGGGTGTTCCCGGACTTACCCTAATTTTGAATCAAATGGCGTCCGGTTGTACCCTTTGTTATTTGGAACAAGGGCGTTGCTCGATATATTGATGATTTAATTAAATCTTTGAACTTATTATTGTTATGTTCTTTGGTTTCTGTTTAAGTTGTACAAATTAAGTAAGTTTGGTCTTTTAGTCTCGAAATATTTGAGGCTTCTTTTGTTTCTCAATTAATATTATTTTGATGTGTCAATATAAAAGGGTTCGAAATTAAGTTCAGTTAACAAAATAATATGTACTTCTTTGCTTATTTAATGTTATATGATTTTATTTCTGTTGGTAAGTAGGTTTTGTACAAATACTTTTACGCGTCAATCATATTTTAGAAATTCGATAAAGTCGGCGTTTCCTATCAGACTTCTGTGAGAAGAAAGGCTGAAACAAATTTCAAAGTGTCTTTTAAAGTCTTTGATTGGTGTCGGAATTGGTATTTCGAGGAACGAAACACACAGATTATGTGGACCTTTCCAAACAGAGCACGCATTTGTCAATTATCGTGCAGCTTAAGAACTCGGAACTCTGAATTTAAGGAGCTCAAGGTTTCGACAAACAATACCGAAGAAAGGACATTTGGGTAGGGCGTACCTATAAACTGTGTGAATTTTTTGAAATATCGCTTTTTGTATCGATTTTTTTTTAGCAAACATTCCTTTGATCTAGAGTAAGGTTACTTTATGCCTAAGTCAAGATAAAGTAAATTTCAAAATATTCCGAGTAAATTATAATAAAATAATTTTTAATTCCCGGGATTATTATTGGTTAAATGGCAGCTCTACTAATTATTACAACAATGGTTATTAATTTTATAAATAATATCAAATCAATATTGAAACAGTTGGTGGTTGTATCATTTTTTTTTTTTGACTTGAGTATATGACTCTTAAATTGATATAAAACAGATTCAACTTACGAGCACACAATCTAACACAGTTTTTTTTTTAAGATCACTTTTATTCGAATTTGACCTAGGGACTAACAGCAAGCATGAACTAGGTACTGACAAATGATCGCGTCAGAGAATACACCGCTTTATATAAACTTATGAAAAACAGGAAACACAAGAACGGCTAGAACTAGAATGGACAGGTCCACTCAATCTGTGTGGTTCTTTCCTCAAAAGACCATTTCAGACACCAATCCACATGGTCTTCACATGATCTGACCAAGATTATGTCTGGACTTTAAAAGAGACTGTGACCTCTGAGTTTGTTTCGGCCTTTCTTCTCAGAGTAGTCAGATAGGAAACGCCGACCTCATCTATGTAGTTTAAAAAAATATGATTGACGTGTAAAATTGTTTGTACAAACCTACATAAAGAAATAAAATCATTTATCATTTATAACTAAAATACAATTTGTTTATTGCTGTATAGGACTTGCTCTTGACCTCGATTACGCCAGAAGGAAAGCTATTGATGAGTTATGTGATGGAACGAGCGTGCCTTAGGACATGCGTGTTCACTCTTACTGTGACGGTAGATGGGTTAAATATGGAACGGAACAAACGCTGCAAGAGAGTTCCACACTTTTTTTTACTTTGTAGTCTCTTTTAAGTAAGGCACAAAATTTAGGAGACACATTATACTCAGCAATGTGTGGGACAAGGCTGCCAATGATGGTGATGATGAGTCTCTTTTTATGACGTCGGTTGTCTTTTTCAATAGTACACGTGACGTCATCTTACTGCAATTTTCTTGTCACAATTGATTACGACACTAATGATCATATTAAATTAGTTGTTAGGTGGTAAACAAGCCTGGGAAAATAAAATAAAAGTAAAATTAGATAATTTGTGTGTTAACGATTGTAATAAGGTTTGAAATAATATCTATTTAAATATCACTGGGAATAGATCTCAAAATAAATCATTATAAAGAAGTATAAATGTGAGAACAAATATAATCTAACAGTTCAGTAGAAGCTATTGTTTTATAATAAATAAATCATTTTGTTTAAAGGATTCCGTAAAGTTTTCTGGTACAACTCATAAAACGTATTCTTTTTGTAGCTTATTTCTTTTTTGTGCCTTTATGATCTTATGTAGGTATTAGTCGACGGCGTCATCTTATGTAGGTATTAGTCGACGGCGTCATCTTATGTAGGTATTAGTTGACGGCGTCATCGCTTTGCCCAAAAAAAAATACAACTTGCAAAAGAACGGTTCCTACTAAATGAAAAATTGCTTTTCTTTTGGAAGTCGGTGTGTTAGTAGTGTAATTTTTTTATTTTGTAGTCTTTTTTTGGGAATCGGTTGTTTTTTTTTTTCGTAAAATATGTTATTGTTACAGACGGGTAGGACCCAGCACCATTTCTGTGAAGTTTCACCAATTGCTTAATTAAAAGTTTCGGTATAAAACAGATAACATTGTTTTATTCGGGACTTCTGATTTTTTATTATGTGCAGTTGTAGCAAAGGGCTTTGAAGGTTTTGGCCCTAACGTCGGCCGCCATTTTGTTTTTTGTTTTTTTTTTTCAAAATCGCGTTGCCATATAAATGTCATATATTTGGAAAGGGGACACATAGACAAACATAAAACGTAATTTAACATAACATTTAAAGTCGTCACGTTTCTGAGATTTTCAAAGATTAAAATAAAAATTGTTATAACTAATTTATTTATTTATTTTGTAGTTAATTCATGTCGATTAAGTTATTTACTGTTAAACTGAACCAGACAGAGAAAGAAAACAAATATTATATAATACTAATCATTTATTTTATTATTTTCTTTATTCCGTTAAAAATACATATAAATTACATTTTTAAATATTATTACAAAAATATAAAAACATTTTTATTAATTATTATTATTTTTTATTGAATCGGAACATGAGAATATGAGATAAACGTGTCGAATTACAATTATATTTTTGGAGGTAAAACTGAAATAATTTAATAAGTACTGGATAAAAATAAGATTTATTAATCATATCCGGTATAAATAATATCATCCAAGAAGGCAGCGGGAGGCTGAATAGGATATTCTTGATGTCGCACCCATGCCATGTACCAGATTATTATAATACACATAACATGGGGAATATTTTGATGAACGATCATAGTTAAAGGGAATCTGGTATAAAACCATCCAGTCTGAACCGCTTCGTTACCCATGGTTTGAAGGAAGGATAATAGATAGGCAATATGTAGTGGCTCTGTTGCGGATGCGTTCAGGCCACATTCGAATAAGTTTATTTATCGAATGGGTAAAAGTACATCACCAAATTGCGAAGTTTCTGGGGTGATTGAAGATATTTACCACGTGCTGATGGAATGTGACCGGAACATATGCGATAGACAATATTCGCTTAGTGTGGGATTTGAAGTGGGGGTATGTAACAGCATCCTAGCGTCCCCATTGTCGGATGAGGCCAGCTCCCTAATTGCGTAACTCACGATTAATCATAATCTATTTCGTTTTGAAACAGATTGTTAAACCATTGCTTCATATGTTCGAAAAATGTGTCTGTTCAACAGCGTAAATAACGCAATGAATACTGTTGAACTGTCAAATCGAAACCGATTATGATTAATCGTGAGTTACGCAGTTAGGGTGCTGGATGTTGTGTCGACTGTTGTTGGTTATTTACCTCAACGCAGCCATGCTTATTATAAGTTGGAGGATTACATCGCTGACAAAAATGCTTGACTAAACGCTGCTTGTCCTGTTTCACAAGGTAGCATAAAGTAAATTGAATAACATTTGAAAAAATTGTTGGAGCTGCTGAAGACTGTAAAAGCTAAATATCTTTCCATTGTATAAATTCAAAAAAATTGTATTGTATAATTGCATAGCATATGTGTAAGCACTATGTTCCTACTATAAAGCTAACATTTACAGGGTACGTCTTTCATTGACTTAAATGTGCTCTGGCAGATGAGAGTATGTCATGCTCACTCAAATGTCTCGCTGGTGGTGCCGTGTGTGTTGGATCATTAAGTTCCCTTCAAAATGGTTGAGCTGAATGGTGCTGATGCATACGTCATGTCCGTGAACGGGCGCCGCCAGTAGGGACTGGTCATCTCTTAGCTCCCACGGCTTATTTTAATTTCTGAATTGTTATTTTATTTTTGTTCTAATTACGGACGCTTTTAATGTGCACTTTTTACATCGTTCTCACATTGATAATTTCAACATAATGCTGTAACCAACTTTTTTTAACAAAATCATGATTTTAAAAGAGTGTCCATGGAGTTTCTTGCCCGTTCTTCTCCATAAGTACCTACGCTTTGGAATGGGCAACTAGATTCATCTTTCTAACTCACCGACCTTGACAATTCAAAAGTGCCTGTAATTGGTTTATTTGAAACTAGCTTTTGCCAGCGGCTTCGCCCGCGCGGAACTTTCATCCCCTATTTATCTCCCTTAGGGGTTGAATTTTGAAAAATCCTTCCTTATTCCTTGTCTACACTATAAAGGGAACCTCTGTGCAAAATTTCAGCTTTCTAGGTCCAAGGGTTTGGGCTGGGCGTTGATGAGTCAGTCAATCAGTCAGTCAGTCAGGACTTGTCTTTTTATTTATATAGATAGATAAATGCTTTGAGTTTGAGTTTGTCAACGAATAGGAACAACACTATTAGGTAGGTCATAATTATAATAATAACTGCGTATTGCTGATAGTTTAGTTTTAAGTTGTCTAATATTTTCTGTTACGGGGGTGACATTATCACTAATAATAAAACCCTTTAAAATCAATAAAGACTTAAAAAAGAGCGTCTATTCAGAACTTAGGTATACTTTTCAGTGTGTTTATGCACTATTGATTTTTTTTAAGCTATTGCATAGCTTCTATCGCAGGCTTTGAGCATGGAGACCGAATCCAGAAATTCCGTAACGAAAATAACCCAACACCCCCGTAATTCGGCCCTTAGCAACAGGTCGGACTGTTGCATAGCAACGGAGGAATGACATGTTAAAATTGCAATTTTGACTGCTTTATCTGAATTTTCATACACAACATCGTATATTTATGGATAGTTTATGAAATTTTCTTACCGTTTTATCAGTATTTTAGCCATTTCATACAAAATTCGCACACGAAAAGTCACCGCAAATATTTTATGATTTTATATGGCGGCCATTTTTATGTATATAGTACGACTGTACGATATAATAAAATTTGTTTTCTTATCGGTCACCACGCTCAAAAAGTGTAACTTGAATTAATATCGAAGAAAAAACTTGAATTAATTTCAAAGAAAAAAAAATACTGCATAAATAAAAACTAATAAATAATTATAATTGCATAAGTTGATAAAAATGCTATGCAATAGCTTTACCGCGACTGTCCCCGAGTGCCACACGTATTTTTAGTATTAAAGTATTTTGTCTGAATTAAATTAATGTTATTATCTTTTAAATACCTACCTACATATCTATAGAAAAGCAAGTCTTTGGTGCGAGCTTATTAATTCGACAATAAGTACTTCTGGCTTTATCTAAATCTCAAGTAATATTATAAAGAGAAAATATTTTATATTTTGAATGTTTGTTCGTTACGCTTTCAGGCTATAACGGCTGAACGGATATGGATGAAATTTGGCACATGGGTGGACCATGACCATGATTATTCAACCTGGATCGCAGAAGTCACGGGCAACATCAATTTATGAATTAATCGTAATGTTGTCGTCGTCGTTAATTGTAATAATCTTAAGGACAACTGCGCCCTGCGATTTCACCAGCATAAGTCACAATCCCTTGGGAATATAGAGATAAAAAAATTAGTTTTCCTAACCTAGATCATGGCCAAATTTTATCGTACTCAGTTTAGCCGTTCCAGCGTAGAAGCGTAACAAACAAACAAACTTACAAAAAATCAATCTTGTCTCCAAAGTTTAGATAACAAGAACACCTTGTTGGAATCTGAGAAGGACGAACATAATAGAATTATAATTTAGACTTAATCTAGAACATAGCATCATCACGCTATGCAAATTAACTATCCAATTAGATTATAATTAAACCTAGAAGGTTAAATCATAAGTTAATTTGATCATTCTTTTGTTCTGGATGAAAATGTGAAAATAATTAAAAAGATTTGTTTTCTAGTTTAATTGTGAAGAGATTAATTTAATTTACAGGGGAAGGTTCTTACCTACTGTACAACACCTAGCAATAAATTACAACCTATTTCGGATAACAGATCATTTTGATACTTAATTCGAGAAATCCTAGACCAAGTTTTCGTTATTCATGTAGGTATTCGTTTTTAGCCAGCAAATTTCGAAATAACAGTTTTAAGGCATACTTGCTAAAAACTGTTATTGATTTGTTTTTGTACAAATGGCTTTATTTTTCTCTATTTATTAGCTGTTGTATCTACTCCATACTTTGAAACCTATTATGTAAATAATGATGAATTTGGATTCGGGTGCAATAATTTGGGTACCCAGACAGGCGCTTTACTTTGCGTAAATCATTTAATTACCACTGTACTCAAAACGGCAAAGGAAAACATCGTGAGGAAAACGGCATGTCTTGGAAATCAAAAATTCGAAGACATATGACATCTACCAACCCGTGGTGGTCCCACGTGGTTGATTACAGTCCACTTCTTCATGAAGAGACGAGGCTTGTGTCTCAATAGTGGTCCCAGCATGTAGCACACAGGTATACCAAGGTTATTGGATACTTTTTACCCCGGTTGTAATTCGTTCCCGTGGGATAATTTCAACCTACATACGGGCGAAGCCTAGAGAAAAAGTTATTCCAATTAAAAGTCAACGAGTAATGAATTATTCACAACCAAACCACATTACATTTAATTACAACCATTTATAATTTTTAAATTCATCACCCTGTGGCTGAATATTAATGCTTCTTGGTTATCGAAGAACGTTTCATTTATTAAATCAGATGGGTCATCTGTAAAACAAATGAATATCAATTAATTATAATAATGGTAATAATTTATTTTTATTTGATAGGCAGTTTTTTTGTTGAGGGCTCATGGATAAATAATTACATCTGCACGGGTCAAATGATAAATGATTTCATTTCTGTAAGTAGGTTTGTACAAACACTTTTACATGTCAATCATATTTTTTTAAGTAAATGAGGTCGGCGTTTCAGATCTGACTACTCTGAGAAGAAAGGCTGAAACAAACTCAGAGGTCACAGTCTCTTTTAAAGTCGAGACATAATCTTACTAAGATCATGTGGATTGGTGTCTGAAATGGTTTTTTGAGGAAAGAACCACACAGATTGAGTGGACCTGTCCAATCAGTACACGCATTTATCAGTAATCATGCAGTTCAACTCACAACTTGAGGAGCTCAGTGATTTGACGAACAATACCAAAGAAAGAACATTTGGGTAGGCCGCATAAAGTACTCAAACTGCCAGACTACCATTAAAAACTAACTGAATAAGAGATGAAACACAAAAACAAAACATGACTCACATAGTCCTCACATTCACAATAATAATGTTATAGTTCTCAAAATAAATATTCATGTCAAAGTGTATATATTATGTATAATAAAATCAAATGTCAAAGAGTATTATTATGCAAAAACAAAAAAGAACATTCAGTATGCAAAAATTGAAGCTGGTCAATCCCAAGCATTTTTGTCCTCAATATAATCTTAAACGGTATAAAAGGCTTTCAGGCACAACTTACATATAATGAATGCTTTAAATTTATTGAGACTTAGATCTTGAACATGGTTTGGAAGTTTATTATAAAAGCGTATACATTGACATCTGAATGACCCACCTATTTTCTTGAGCCTTGTTGAAGGTACAACAAATTTGTGTTTGTTCCTAGTATTTATACTCTCGATATCATTGTATTTTATAAACAATTTAATATTTTTATGGGCATACAAAATATTTTTATAAATATACTGTGAAGGCACAGTCATTACATTAATTTTATTAAATTTCTCTCTGAGAGAGTGTCTCGGACTTAATTTATAAATTGATCAAACAGCTCTTTCCTGCAAGACAAAAATAGTCTGAATATCGGCGGCACTACTCCACACAAGAATACCATACGACATTATACTATGAAAATGACTAAAGTACACTAAACGGGCTGTCGTCTCTTTATTAGTTAAATTACGCATTTTTGTAACAGCGTATGCTGCAGAGCTTAGCTTTTTCGAGAATTTGGCTATATGTGGGCCCCACTGAAGTTTGACATCCAAAGTTAAGCCCAAGAATACAGTGATATCCTCAGGATTCAATTCTTCGCCCTATAGCAACACTTTAGTTTTCACCTGCTTAACGTGAGGTAGCGTAAACTTACACATGAAAGAAAATCCAAGATGGCGGCCGAGAACATTTTCGAAATTTCCATCATGGTCGTCATTTTCAGGGTTTTTCGGTGATCTAAAGCTGATGGTGGAGTCAAAATGAAACGGTTTTTGGAAGTTCTAAGCCCACTGGTGGGGTTAAAATGAAAAATCTGAAACGATCCCACATACACAACATCGTATATTTATGGATAGTTTATGAAATTTTCTTACCATTTTAGCAGTATTTTAGCCATTTCATACTGGGGTTTTTTTTTTTTTTTTTGGGTGGGAAATCATCAAATAACTTCTTCCGCTCTGGGTGGAGCAGGAGGGCGTGTCAGACCTTTACAGACTAAAACCCACCCGTGTTCCTTCAGTAGCCCGTATGCCAGGGGCTGTGGTGTCTCTTTCGAACAAACCCGCACCTCTGGCAGGCATCGGCCCTTGCGGGCCCCATCATTTTTGTGCTGACATCTCTTTGAGGCGCGCGTGGAACACAACGCGTCGTCGACTTGGGCTTGGTCCTTACCGGACAGCGAGCTACCCATTACTCGCCGTCCGCAAGCTCATGCCTACGGTAGCCGGAAATCGGCCTGGGATTCCCGACGCCCAGGGCGTCTCCGTATCCTGCGGCGGCTAGGGTCGCGAGGGCGCATATGCTGCCTCTCCCTCACGTGCGTCGCCTCCCTCTTCGCGAGCATTACTGCTTCGCTGAAGGAGGTGACGGCTATCCATGCCCTCTCGCTCCGTACCGTGGCCTGGACCAGGGCCGGACGCGAGAGATCGCCGCCACCGATCGCCTCCACGAGGACACGGCGGTGCTCCGCCCAAGCCGGGCAGACCGCCACCGTATGCTCCACCGTGTCCTCAGGGCGATCTTCGCAGCGGAAACACCCGGGCGTTTCCTCCCGCCCTATCCGAAACAGGAACCTCCCGAAACAACCGTGTCCGGTGAGGACCTGCGTCAGGCGGAAGGTGAGGATGCCATGCCGCCTCTCAAGCCACTCCTCAAAGAGGTGACTTACCGCCGCAATCGTGGCGTGCCCAGCACTGGGTTGCGACAATCGCACACTCCATGTCGCCATGAGATCCCGCCGGAGTACTGGGGGGTGTTAGGTTATTTTCGTTATAATAGGGTATTTTCCGATTTCATAAAAACTATTTTAATTTGAAGATTGGGACGATATATTTAACAGAAAAATAAAAATAAATTTATTAATACACAATTTCTCATATTAAAACGATTTAAATCTAATTTCTTTCTCGTTGTTTTGAATTTACCGCCAAAACGCTCCTTACGATGACTTTTTATCACGTGACATGTGACGTCAACTACCTATGTGTAAACGGCACCGGTACAAATACTTAGTTTGGCGCCGTTTTAGAAGTATTTGTGCACAGAGGTACCGCACACCAGTAATATCACTATCATCCATAAAAAATCTTGTTAATTATAAACTCGCCATTCACTTATTTACTTACTAACTACTTTAGTTTACACAAAGTTGACGTCGCGTGATAAAAAGTCATCGTAAGAAGCGTTTTGGCGGTAAATTCAAAACAACGAAAAATGAATTTGGTTTAGATCGTTTTTAATTGAGAAAATGGATAGAAATCAATTCATTTTTATTTTTCTGTTACATATTTCGTTCCAATCTTCAAATTAGAATAGTTTTTGAAAAATTGGAAAATACCCTATTGCTTAAGTTGATAAAAAAATGCTATGCAATAGCTTTACCGCGGCAGTCTCCGAGTGCCACACGTTTTTTACATGTGCCATGATATTGAATTCGTCTCTAACGGCGACTGGAGCCATGATATATTACATGATTGACATTTCTGACCTGACAGGCTCCGCATCGAACATAGAAAAACCAAACCAAAACAAATAAAAGAGTCGTTATCACTAACTGGAGCTTGAACCAAACCCCACGTTTATCAGTATTGGTTTCGACCCCTAGAACAACGGGCAAGTCTAAAAAACTTAATTAAAATGTCTATGAGATTAATTTTGCCAACATTTTTAAGACCGGAAACGCCGGAGGGAAACCCTTGAAAGACGTTTACTTACAGAAATTTTGTTTGAAATATTCTTAGAAAGAGTCAGGTGCTTATTACCAGAGAATATTACAGGAAGTCGTCTCCGAACAATGAGCAAAAATGCACGCATACAGCCACTTTATAGGGGCTCGTGACTAAGTTAGAACAGCAGCACAGGTCGGTCGAAGGTTAGGCAATGCTTACAGAGATCGGATGGCTTCCATCCACTGCGTTTCGCTTCCTTGTGTAGCGGCATATAGGTACAGGGTACATTTTTAACCAGTGCGTAAACTGTAACCATGAGTTCAGCAAGGACCCCCTAGCGTAGATATTTTTCATCGGTTTTACAAAAAAAATCTATCAAAATGTATGGAACAGCTAGTATTTTTGTTTAACCGAAGAAAATTTTCTACCCTAACGGTCTAGAATGATATGCTGAATAAATTCATGGTCACAATTTGCGCTCTGGTTAAATTTTTATCCTGTATATCGTAACATGCGAACTACGCAACACACTGACGTCACACGAAATCCTCCATCGCACAAGCAGAGTTTACCGCACAACTAGCATTATATACAACATCCCGATATCAATAGACAGGCAGTTACCCACCGTACACACCACCCGCCTGCAGGTTTAGTATTACGCTTTCTATTTCTACTCTACCGTAGAATAGAAATCGCTTGTCCACATTTCTCGGTACGAAACTGTAAATTATGTTCACGAAAACGTCATTTTTGTCTACTCTTCCGTCGATAAAACGCTTCTCTATGGTTCTCGTGCAGCAGGCTTAGCATGACGCTTTCTATTTCTACGAAGAATAGACAGTGTTTGTTCAATACAAAGTGACAGTTCGTTTCTCCGTTTATGTCATCGCACCGTAGATATCCTTCTACAATCTGTCATTTTGTCTTTCATTTCTAACGATCTTTGTCTAGGTCCTTACAAATGTAGACAATTTCAGAAGAATATTTCTTCCCAAACTGTCAAAATCACACTGACAACAAACTTTCTACTCGACGGCCGCAAAGTGTATTTACGATTATCTACAAAATCATGATTCGTTTAGAACGCATCACTGTGATAATTAATAGAAAAACATAGCTATCTTCTCCTATTGTACATCATTTAGTAAATAGTCATGTCTATTCTTCCGTCGACAAATCGGTGCTCTTGCTAAGCCTGCTGGTCGGAGAACCCTCCCTTTTCTATCTTTTTATAGCTCATCGGAAATCACGTCAAGCCAGTGTTGCAGCACTGTCATTTGTAGATCTTGACAGAGATTATGGGCATGGTATTACCAAGGGGTATCGTGTTACACAGTGACTGGTTGTGACGCCTACGTCGATCTGTCTGTGTGTCTGTTTGTTTGTCTCGGTTTAGTTGGAAGGGTTCATAATCACAGTTCTTGCAATTTTTCATAACAATCTGTTTATTTTCAGGAAAGTCAGTTCTTTGAGTGATGTAGGGACCCTGCCGTACATTGGTAAAATGGGTTTTGTGTTATTCCTTGTATACTTAATCACAATCGGCACGCGTGAATGACAAGATGAATAAACGTTGCAAAAGGAGTACGTACTTCCGAGTTCCGTATTTCTTCCTACCTTCTAGGGCAGGGAAGGCAAACCAATGGCATGCGTGCATTTGGTGGCACGCGACAGAATAATTTGGGCACGGTAGCCAATAATTGAGGATTTTCATATTTTTATTTTCTGATAGAATAATATTAAAGACGCATAGAATCCGTTTGTCACGTGATTCTAGTTCAGCTTGCATTCTGCTAAAGTGTTAAGAAAATAAACAAATCTGATATAAATTCGTTGGATCTAGTTTGCAAAAGTAGAAATTGCACTTATTGTGAATTCATTCATTAAAATTTCTATATCATCGTCA
The DNA here is from genome assembly GCA_949987655.1 of Polymixis flavicincta. Taxonomy (NCBI): domain Eukaryota; kingdom Metazoa; phylum Arthropoda; class Insecta; order Lepidoptera; family Noctuidae; genus Polymixis; species Polymixis flavicincta. The sequence goes on along the minus strand of OX465195.1, from coordinate 5,900,927 downwards.
TCATCATTTCAGACGAAAGACGTCCACTGCTGGACATAGGCCTCAAACTCCTCCACTTTGACCGGTTCGACGCTTCTCGCATCCAAATTTATATAAATTCAAATAAAAATTTGAAATTACATATATAAAAATTCAAATTTGTATAGAGTTTTTTTTTTTAAATCTGTAATGGCCATATTCATAAACGATGATTAAAGTTAAATTATGTTTAAACGTCAAAAATGTATGGTTGAACAGACGCTAATCATTACTTAACTTTAACCAACGTTTCGAATTCGAATAAGAGGGTTAGTGTTACGATTACCTGCTATAAGGTCTTTTTCTGTTTTCAAATCAAGCGTAGGTACGTATTATTGTGAAAATATTAAGTTTTTTTGCCGAAGTCAGTAAGTCCAATTTTTTTGTTGGCCCGTTATGGCTACTTTAAATATTTATTTGGAAAAAATGGCACGTAGATGTATAGAGGTTCGCCATCCCTGCCCTGGGAATAAGGCGCGAGTTCATTTATTTATTTTTGATCCGGATTTCCTTCTGAAACTTGGACATATAGGATATTTTTCTCGCGGATAATATTTCACGCACAAACAACAACAATATTCTTGGTTCTATAAATAGAAATCGTGCTTAGACTTCCTGATAAGTTCCTGTTAATAGATCTGGTAGGAAAAATTCGTACATAGCATGGTCAATTATTTTATTTAATACTATAAGTACAGAATAAGTTCTTAACCAGTGGGCAAACTTTAACCAGGAATTAAGCACATCATTCTATACCCCCCAGCGCAGAAATTTTTTGTCAGTCAGACAAAAAAAAATATCTGCTGTTCTATACATTTTGACCGCGTAGGTATTGCACTGTACTATGAAACAGCTGACTTATTTTTGTAAATTCTGCGCTGGGGGTCTAGAATAATATGCTGAATTCATGGTTACAGTTTGCGCACTGGATAAAAACTTATTCTGTATTTACCCACTTTGTGTCGCTCCGGAAATTGTTGGTCAGGCCCATAATGGGCATTACGAGAATTGGACATGCAACCTGAAGCAAAGTCTGTAGAGGCTTAATATTGCTTATCAATACTTCATGCCTACTGGTAATCCATTTACTAAATTGGTAAGCCTCGCTTTTAGCACACAACTAAGGGCAACTTTCACATACCACCTTTTGACTTAGCTACGTAAAGTTATCGATTCGTTACTTTGAACGTTATAATTATTAAAAAAAAAACAGACGTCACAGACGTCACAGTCTATAGATTGTTAGTAATTAGTTAGTAAAAATTTATACGAGCATAATTTGATATTCGTTTGCGACGTTAAAAGTAAAGTTAAAGTGTAGTCTGAATGTTGCCCTGAGAACTCGCAAAATAATAAGGAAATATCGGTGTACGCTTATAAAGTTAATAAAAACAATCGGTTCTTAGAAAAGGCTCTACCGGAATAAACTAAAAAGAACTTTATCGACTGAGTTAAATCGTTGTTTTCCGGGTTGAAAAGTACAGTTGCCGTAAGTAAAATTGCAGGAACATGTGACATTTCAACTTTATCTCCAAGGTTTGAATTAAAGCGGTAAACCCTTTCAGCGAACGGCAAAGGCTTCTAGACACATGTTTCTCTTCAACGTTTCTTGAGCAGTGGTGATGGCAGACCATAATCTACCTACGAAAACATAAGAGACGGTTACCTAAAGATAATACTGACTGACTACGCCGTAAGTATTGGACCTATAGGCGTTGAGGTATAGACCTCAGGTGACCTGTGGTCCTGCGGGTTTAGTAATATTTGCCATAATTTCTTTAGATTTTTTTATTATGGAAACCTATTTTATGGCATGTTCCGTGTTGGTGCCGGACGTAAAAGAATATCAGCATCCCTTTTCTTCCCGTGGCTGTAGTAGAAGGCGACTAAGGGACTTACTAGAGAATGGGCACTAGCGTTCTTTATGCATTTTACCACCATACTGCGATCGCCAACCCGCTTGCTAGGCGTGGCGATTATGGAAAAATAATTGCCACGCTCCATAGCCCTTTTGGGGGAGGGCTATGTCCAGCAGTGGACGTCTTTCGGCAAATAAAAGTTATGGCTAATAAGTTGATATGACAAGCGTTATTAGTATAAATGATAAAAGTGCAAGCAAATATTGTGAGGGGGATGATAATATTACAAATTATTTTATGGAAAACAAGACAATACCGGTCCTGCGTATGATTCCTAGTTCAGGCAGTGTTAATGGATTTTTGTTATCACAAATTTCTCAGTAGCACATTGCCATCAAAAGGACACAAATCTCACTACAAGCTCACCAGCGTTATTTTTTTTTTTTTAATGTTGCCGCACACTAGGAATTTCTCCTGTATTGTGGGTGAAAGAAAGAAAGAAAAATGTATTTATTTGTCACAGAAATAAATAAACTTAACAACACAAATATTTTCATAAAGAACATAAGTAGTCGGCAGCTGCACGCCGTGACTGTGACAAGAAGGCTTCCACTCAGCATGATGCTGTGCTATGGGATCCACAGCACAGCGCTGATTTTCAGTGGTCACCCGAAAACAACGCGAACGTACGAAAATCAAGCCAGGATTTTTACAAACACCAAAAATATAAGTACCTACACCAAATGTACCGCGTTCTGTCTCGCTCCTACTACACACACCTTCACGTCGGCGCGGCGTCGCCCGCGCGCGCTCTCACCATAAAATACTTTGTTGCATTTATTTAGGTGCATTTCCTTACAAACATTACAACCATTTAAAATCACATACACAAGCAGCCAGACCCAGAACAACTACTTGTAGGTCATACAAATATGTTTTATGTTTAATGTCTCCTAATTTAAAATGAGCTACCTACCTACAGACATTATAAAACATTCTTATAATTGACAAGGTCATATCCAGTATTAATACTTATATAAAACGGTATCAAATTATTTTTTGTTCCTCTACAAATCTTGAACACTGTACCTACGTACTACTTGTTTGTATAATATGTTTACTCTTTTTGTTTTATATTGTGTACAATAAAGTGTTGGATAATTAAATCGTAAATTCTTAATGTTGCTAACAGGAGTTGATTGCTGTCTCGATAAACAAATACGGAAAAAATATGTGAGATAATAATTTTATTTAATTAGTTGATAAATCTTAAGCAATTGGTTGTTGTTATATTTTATTTTTATGAACTGATTAAATTCAGGTTGCAGTTTGTACCTGTCTAACGAAAACCTACAATGGAGACACGGTTAACCATACCAATGATGAGCACGCCACGATTCGCCCTTCACGCCTTCTCTTTGAGGAGTAGTTTGAGAGGCGCCACGGCATCCTCACCTTCCGTCTCACGCAGGTCCCCACCGGACACGGCTGTTTCGGGAGGTTCCTGTTTCGTATAAGGCGGGAGGAAACGCCCGGGTGTTTCCACTGCGTAGATCGCCCTAAGGACACGGTGGAGCACACGGTGGAAGTCTGCCGGGTTAGGGCGGAGCACCGCTGTGTTCTCGTGGAGGCGATCGGCGGTAGCGATCTCTCGTGTCTGGCCCTGGTCCAGGCCATGGTACGGAGCGAGCATGCATGGGTAGCCGTCACCTCCTTTCGCGAAGCAGTAATGCTCGCGAAGACGGAGGCGGCGCACGTGAGGGAGAAACGGTATATGCGCCCTCACAGCCCTAGCCTCCGCAGGAGACGCCCTAGGCGTCGGGAATCCCAGGCTGATTCACGGCCATCGTAGGCGCGGGCTTGCCGATGGCGAGTAATGGGTAGCTCGCTGTCCGGTAAGGACCAAGCCCGGGTCGACGGCGCGTTGTGTTCCACGCGCGCCTAAAAGAGATGTCAGCACCAACTGATGGGGTCTGCGAGCACAGAGCGGCAGAAGGACCCGGGAACAGCAATGTTTTTCCAAATTTTAGACGACAAATGTCAACGTTAGGGGTCTAGAATTATGAACTGAACCATTGTAACGCGGTAGGTTGCGCGAAGATATCCCGGACACCCTGTTTTACGATCAGCAACCCTGAGACATAATAAGATGTTTCATGATTGTTATGAATGTCTGCTCAAATCTTGATTTCTTTCTTTCTTTTCTTTTTTTTTTTAAAACGTTGCCCCACACTAGGAATTTCTCCTGTGTTGTGGTTGCGTTTACAAACATTTAAAGTCACATACACAAACACCCAGACCCGGAACAACTACTTGTAGGTTATACAAATATTTGTTCCGTGCGGGAATCGAACCCGCAGCAGTCAATCGCTTAACCACTGCGCCAAGAGAAAATATTTAAATGTCAACCGTCCGTCAGGTTTAAAACCAACTAAGATCCAAGCGACGGGTCCTACGTATAGTACAAGTGCATAACACAACTTTACAGGAGAGCGGATTAAACGTTCTATAGCTTGTAGTTTTGACATAAATCAATCGAAATATTTGAAATTTTGTAATATTGTATTTTAACATCATATGAAAAAGACTGCGTTATTTGATTTTCTTATTTTTTTATACTTTAGAAAATAGCATGACTTGCATTGATGTAGCTTATTTTCTTTACAATGATAGAACCGGTAAACTGGTACAAGTGACCACTTATACCAGTATATAATGTACTTATTTGTGCACATTATTAAAGAAAATAGAAGGAAATGACCTTGTTTACATACACTATTTTATCTTTTGAGCTACCAATAACAAAAACATCTTCTTTTATAGAGTTTTTAACACTTGCAACAGTTTTCTGTAATATTCTTTTGTTATTAACTTAAAATATTTGAATGGGAATAGGAGTAAATGAAAACAAATAACAAAAAAATCTAAATAGAAGTCAAATCAAATCAAAATCAAAAGTTATTTATTCAAACTAGGCTGAGAGTCAGCACTTTTCGAACGTCAAAATTACATAAGACAGTCCCCCAAAAACGCCCACCCTTCGACACTTCCTAGTGCTTTAGCTGGGAAGAAGAAGTAGCGCAACAAACTCCCTCAAAGTTTATTTCAAATAGTAAACTCAACAGACGTATGCTTATTAGGTGCTATTATTCTGATATTAATTTATTGGAGCTCACAAAGGTGAAATAAATCAGTGGCATTGGCATTTTATATTAACAAAATAAACCATTCTTAACTTAAAGTAGGAACTGTCTTTAAGGTGACACTTGTCCACATGTTTTCCATACAAACTTCGGGAGGGTTTTACTCCACTGTTTGGGCGTATTTAAGTAATAAAAGAAGTGTAAAATCTCTAAAACCAAGTCGGTACCGACAAAGCTCAATTATCGATAAGTTAAATAAACTTAATTGGTCATTGATTTATGCAGTGGCTTTTTCAGAAAACCCGATCTTCCGAAGGACTTTTATTAATTTTTTACGCGCCTGTTTTACTATAACTGATCCTGCAGCTCACTCAATAATTTTGTGCATGTAGACTAGCGTCTAACTGCTCATCACTGATACTACCTCTGTCCGACACGAAGCCTGGTGAGACAGCGTGCTTTTTAGCCAAGCCCACCAGTGAGTTCGAGCCCGCGACTAGTGTACCCTTAATGCTATTAATTATCTTCTATATAAATAACATAAAAGGAGAAACTGACTGACTGACAAATCAACGCGCAGCCGAAACTAAGAGTAGGACGGACGTGAAATTTTGCACACGGCTTCCTTTTAAAATGTAGGGGAGCACTAAGAAGGGGTTTTTGGAAATTCGTCCTTAAAGGTGTTCAAACGGGGGGATTTGGTTTGTATGAAAAATCTTATTCCTTGAGTTAATAAACTTGAAACTTTGCACAAATACTTATTTAAGTAAATTTTAAAGTTGGTTATGTATTGTTTTTCTAAACTACCCCCTAAAGAGGGATTGGGGGTGTCAAAGTTTGTATGGAAGAATTTTACCGCGCTGTCTGACGAACTCGAAACTCTACATCTGATCAGAGAAAACTAAGTTTATCATTATAGTATATTTAAAATGTTAAATTGATAATTACCTTCGTAATTTTCTGTAATGTTTATTGCGCTGCGCTTATTTTCTAATAGATCTAGCATTAATTGACCTCGTGAACGCTTCATTGTTGTTACTTCTTACCACTGTTACTACAGGAGGAGAAACAAAATCCGAATATTTTTTAAACATTGAATACGTGAATTAAGACGTTTCGCAGTTATAACAGAGTTTGAGTTCACTTGCGCTCACGCGTCGCGTCGTACGCGACGACCTACACTGGTGTAAGTGACTTACATCAGTGTAGATGGTCGCGAGGCTTAAAATGATGTCATTTACATCAGTTTACAAGTTTGTATCTTTGAAATGATTTGATATTTCACTATGATTTTTACAGGATACAAATATAAGATAATTTTAAGGGTTTTGATGTAATCAAACGGTTTTCGGTGTCTTGCGGGTTGCACCAGTATACGTAGGACTCGTCGCAAGGTCCACTTGCACCACAAAAATGATAAAATGCGTAATGGGCTAAGAAATGTAAAACATCGTTTTATTTCTGCCAATCAGCTAGAAAATACTGGTTTTGATGACTCGTAACATTTAATATAATAACCCTGACGTGCAGATTAACCCACAAAAATCATAATCTGTTTCATTTTGACAGTTCAACAATATTCATTGCGTTATTTACGTTGTTGAGCAGACACATTTATCGAACATATGAAGCAATGGATTAGCAATTTGTTTCAAAATGTTTCAGATTATGATTGATCGTGCGTTACGCTATTAGAGTACTGATTCAAATGAAGCTTAAGGGGTACCAACAAAAATACACACTTTCACACACGCCAGACACCACACATTTACCACACAAACTTGATACACACTGTACCATGTACTCGTATAATGCATAATCCCACTGCTGGAAGAGGGCCTCCTCTATGTGAGAGGAAGTGGGCCATAATTCACCACGCGGGCCCAGTGCGGGTTGATGGTAGTCACATGTCTTCGACCTTTTGTTTCTAGGTCAAGCCGGTTTCCTCACGATCTTTCCCTTAGATTACACAAGTGAACTTAAAAATAATTATGTAATTAAACCCGATTTAAAAAAAAAACATATTGTTAATTATTTATTGTACCTAATGTAATTTGTGAATTATTGCTATTCGTGTCCAAAAGGAGTATTTGGTTTATAGTGCAGAGACCAGCACATCAAGCTACCCCAATCTGTCAAATTTCTTTGATAGTTTTTCAACTTTATGACAAAAGAATAAGGTTCAAGTTCAATTGGGAAATTTTGACAGTTTGGGATAGCTTGATGTGCGCCTCTGTACCTAATTTAGGGTTTTGTATAAACAGATGTGATAAATGCAATTCGATCTGCTTGGTACTCACAGTTCAATTGAGCAATACACACACAACACAGTAAACAGTCAGAAGAAGAACAGTTAAAACAAAAAAACAATATACGAACGAAAAATGTCAAAAAATCTTGCGCAGCCGAATGGCGCGTGAGCAACTTTCGACTGAAGGCCGCGGCAAGGTGCTCGTACGTATGCTACCTTTCACTGCCACCGTAGCGCTCGCCAGCTACATCACAATAATAAATGAAAATAAATATTATAATTGCTTTTGTATTGTTTTATGTTTATAGCATAAATGGTATGGTATGTACCCCACAAGTTCAAGAACCAAGTTTGCAATATTGGAACAAATGTTAACATTAAATGTACCTGACCATTGAGTTTAAAAAATTATTAGACGTTAAAAGTAATCATTCTTAAAAGCTTGTTTAAGACCAGCTTGGCTTGCTCAAGACAAGCAACAGTGGAAATTGTTGGAGGAGGCCTTTGCCAATATGCACTCCGAAATAAGAGACATTTTAATAAAAAAACATTTTTTTTACAATCATTATATTTTAAGTTTAAGTGTTGTTTATTTATTTAAGATCGGTTTACGTTAACGTTCGCTTAAAATATATTTAAACGAGTGGGTACAAATTGGTTAGTCTGATATATTAATAATAAATAGGTATTTTAAAAACATATGATTGACGTGTAAATTTTTTATTCATCATTTACGATTAGTGCCAAAGGCATCTACTCGTGCTACAACTGGGCGTTAAATCTACCATAGAATACATAAAATATGTTTTATGAAAACTGAATGTCTGATCACACCTCGTCAGTGGTTTTAACATGACAAAACGTGCCCGTCAACAAGATTCCATCAAGCTACGTGTAAAGGATCATCATCATCATCATTTCAGCCGAAAGACATCCACTGCTGGACATAGGCCTCCCCCAGAATGGGGGTTTTGCCATAATCGCCACGTTTGGCAGGCGGGTTGGCGATCGCAGTATGGTGGTAAAATGCATAGAGAACGCTGCTGCCCATTCTCTGGTAAGTCCCTTGGTCGCCTTCTACGACACCCACTGGAAGAAATGGGATGGTGCTATTCTTTTACACCCGGCGACACATACGGGACTGTGACGTGTAAAGGATATACATGGCGATAAACCGTAGTTTTTCACGATAAGAAAATCATGTGTGTACAAAGGGTCTACTTAACATATCACAGCGGGCCCTATCAGAATATCAACGCTGCAACACTTATTTTTAAATGTCGCAGCGTCATGCTGAGAAAGGAGTCTTTTGGCCTCGTACAGGACTTTCTGCTTTTTTGTAAAATTAAGTCTTCATTTTCATCATTTCAGCCGAAAGACGTCCACTGCTGGACTTAGGCCTCCCCCAGGCTCCTCCACTGCAACCGGTCTTGTGCTTTCCACATCCAGCGGATTCCCGCGGCCTTCACAAGGTCATTACTTAAATTATGTGCCAAATTTTATTTAATATGTATATTGTGTTTAGTTTACTTTGTATTCCTTTGGGAGTCACAATAAATACTTTTTATTTAAAAGAAAGAAAGAAAAAGCCTTGGCTGGCAGTCAGCATGATGCTGTGCTATGGGACCCACAGCACAGCGCTGATTTTCAGTGGTCACCCGAAAACAACGTACGAAAATCAAGACAGGATTTTTACAAATTAGATAAAACAAGTATCTAAGTAAAATAATTATAATGAACAGTACACACAATTTGATATTACCTACAACAAATGGTAAAAAATGCTATAGTAGCTACCAAAAATATAAGTACCCACACCAAATGAACAGCGTATTTCTTTTTTTCTACTCTGCTACTAGTAGTAGCAGACTCAGCTAATTCCATTTTATTCTAAATAACTAATTAATAGCAGAAAAGCTATATAAAACCACAGCGTAATCACTACAAATCCTCATGGAATTCATCCTCTAATATGACAACGTTGATAAATTTCCTCTCGCGAGATTGTACCGGCGTCACTTGTTTTGAAAGACGGGATGTAAAATTCTAAGACGTAGTGCAAATATTATTGGAGTTGATTTTGATCTGAGTGATTTATTAAAGCTGATAAGAGTCGTGGTGGTCATTTGGGGCCCGTTTATTAAAGGGGATCCGTCAACTTAGCCCGCGAAAATTAGAAGGTCTTGTGTTTTGCAAATTGCGGTTGTTGTGAAGAAATAATTAAAAAATTAAAACGTAAATATTTTAAAGGATCCAAAGCTCGAAATTATATTAACCGCAAAATAAAACTATTTCGTGAAAATATGAGGAATTGTTTGTTTCTGAACCTTGGAAATATCTACTTAAGATACAAATAACTCGGGCAATAGTTGTATCTTTGGAAAGTCGCACCGCAATTGCGTAACCCTAAGGATTTTGAAGGAAATTCCTAATGAATTTCACATAAATTTGGAAAAATCATTTGCTTGACAACGTAAGTAACTTAGCGAATATTGTTTAATTGTCAAAATGAATGATATTATGTCAACACGATTTTGTCTTTCATAAGAGTCAAATAAGTAGGTAAGGCTTATGAATAACAATCAAATAAATCCTACCAATATCCTAGTAACATAAATTTGAAAGTCTAGGTCTTTGTTACTCAATGACGAAAAACGGCCGAATGGATTACGATTACACATCTCTATCTATACTAATAACTAGCAGCGCTCCGCGGTTTCACCCGCATAGTTCCCGTTCCCGTGGGAATACGGGAATAAAATATAACCTATGTCACCCGGGGATAGTGTAGCCTCCCAACAGTGAAATAATTTTTATGATCGGTTCAGTGGTTTCGGAGCCTATTCAATGCAAACAAACAAACAATCAAATCTTTCCTCTTTATAATAATAAAGTAAATACGCGGGTGAAACCGCGGAGCGCTGCTAGTCGTTTCTAACCTGGATCAATACTAGAAATACTTTTTATCTCAAGTGTACTTTCCACTAGGACAAATTCCGATCGACACGCGGGCGAAGACGCGTGTCGATCGTGTAAAAGCCAATATAAACATTTAAATAGATCTGTCTACACAATTAAGTACTGTAAAATAAATATACTCCACACAACCTCGCAGAAGGCTGGTGGATAAAAAGTACAAATAAAAAGATCAATAGTACGTAATGATCCCTACTCTTAAAACACAAAAGGTTGCAAAACTTTTCACTGGATTTGTTGACCGACTTCTTTTTGCCCCAAAACGGAAGTCAATTTCCCCTATGAATATGTAAAAAGAGGGGCCTATGGACTTGGGCCCTTTAGGATGTAATTATAGAATTCGGACCCTGGACTCCGACCCTTCCGGCGGGGTCTATAAAAGTGCTGAATAAAATACGAAGGGGCAAATAGAAATTTTAGGTTTTTTTTTTTCTTTTGGATACATTTTAGGGTTGAGTATGGAATTTGTAGGGTTGCACGGTGGTAAAGTCTTGTTCGGTGGTTTGGGTATATAGACTAATATTATAAATACGAAATTAAGTTTGTTTGTTTGTTACACTTTCATGCTGAAACGGCTAAACGGATTTGGATGAAATTTGGCATGCAGATAGACCATGACTTGAGTAAGGACATAAGATACTTTTCATCATGAGCCAGAATTCTGTATGGTTATAATGATTCCCCGCGGAATATTACTACGTTCAAACTACGTCAATATCGTGTCTTGTAGAAACCAATGTAATGGTAGAAATCAAAATGTCATATTCTGTATGTTCCAAGACAATTTGTCAATATTATTAATACGATATTAGCAGATGTCGTGTGTGATCTAAAGAATTGACGTGATTTAGAAGTAAGTAATCGTTAAGTGGTCATAATGAATTAGGGTCCTGGATCGTAGACGAAGTCGAAAGCAACAGTTAGTTTAGAATAATTATTTTACGAGAAACGAAATAATACTGGAAAATACATTTTACCTAAACGTAGATGCATTTGACCTCGAAATTGCTTAATTATTTTTGTCTTTAACTTCACTCTCTAATGTTAAAATCATGGAATTTCTATGTACTTTAAAAGTTGAAACTATTTACTTTACTGTCACATTGACAAATAGACCTTGTCGTTCTATGACGTGCAAGTGACATTGAACCTTAGGGTGATGTGGCAATAAGATTACTTTTCGCCTTATATTAATCTTCTCTGAATAAGTCAAATATTTTTGAGGAGCTGGCTCTTTTTTTTTAGATGTTAGCCATTTCTGCTTTGTCTCGAATGGTATTTGGACAATTTAAAATCGAATGACTACTGATGGATGTAGACAGTGACTCCTACTTGAAATCTACTTTCGATTTCGTTTGATATACTATAAGAAACTTTAATGTTTTATTCGTTAAGAGCGTTTATTCTGAAAATATAAATATTTAACAGCTATTTGCGACGTTGCAATATCCTTTTTTGCTTAATTTGTTAATATTACTGTATGGAAATATGAAATATTGCTAACTAGTGACCTAAAATATTGATTATGAAATGCAATAATTAATATATTAACACCGAATACTTAGTTTTAGATGTAAAAAAAGAACTTGGAAACTTTCAAAATGACTTTTTTATACCTATTACGGTTACAACATCTAATTCAGTGTTATAATTGCAAATCATTATTAATATTTTAGGTCACTAGTTAGCGATATTTCATATTTCTATACAGTAATATTAACAAATTCAAAACAGGTAAATATATGACAGCTAATTGCGACGTTGCCAACTTTCAGAATAAACGCTCTACTGACAAAGATTTTGAATTCCTATTTATAAACCAAATCATTGTAGTGCTAGGGATTGACACTGTTAACATATTGCTTTCACCTACAACGTATTCACGGTGAGATTTTTACTGAATTGATTGGTAATTCTTCATATCAATAGTTAAATCGTTAGATATCGTCGCACCATGTCAAAAGATAGTCGCATTTTGGAGGGTCTACTCCTTATGCATGAAGACTGTAGTTTCGGCCGAAGTTACAGGCGATTGGAATCGCCGGTAACTTTGTGCCACTTACTGACATTTGAATGACAGGACGATTTGACAGCTGTCACTACGCGCGATGTGTTTCGCACGGCCAAAAAATTTAATTTGATCCTTGTTTTGACGGATCAGTTGAACTAATTTCAGACGGGCCCGGAGCTTCGTTGACGGACTTATGCTCGGTTCCTATATACAAAAACGAATCGTGTTTCTTACAAATGGTAGCATTTTGTATTTCCAAAATGGGCAAATAAATAGTTTCGGAAGCTAATTTTACCGGAGATAGCTACTTGGAGTGCGTTACGTGACCTAGAAAAGTGTAACACCGAATAACATGTCCCCGTAAGTTTACTAACACGAAGCACTCAACAACGAATGCACGCTACCTCGAAAAACTCAACAACGTATGCTTGCTACCACGAATAACTTAACAACGAATGCACGCTACCACGAAAAACTTAACAACGTATGCTTACTGATGGATACTGTTTGGGGTTTTGTTATTCGAGATCGCGTGGTTACGGCGTTAAGTTTTTCGTGGTAGCGTGCATTCGTTGTTAAGTTATTCGTGGTAGCAAGCATACGTTGTTGAGTTTTTCGAGGTAGCGTGCATTCGTTGTTAAGTTTTTCGTGGTAGCTAGCGTGCATTCGTAGTTGAGTGCTTCGTGTTAGTAAACTTACGGGGACATGTTATTCGGTGTTACACTTTTTTAGGTCACGTAACGCACTCCTACTTCCATATAGGACGGTGTTTTCTGCAAATCTACGAGTATTAGGCATTTGCTTCAGTATTTGTTAAGGTACAAGTGTCTTAATTTTAACTTAAATACAACTGTCCATAAATTATATTTTTTTTTTTTTTATGTTTTTGTTTTGCTCTTTGACATTCGATTATTGTTATATACACTTTGACATTTGATTATTATTATATACACTTTGACATGAATATTTACTTTGAGAAGTATAATATTATTTTTGCTTTAATTATTGTGAATGTGAGGACTTTGTGTTATTTTTGTTTTTGTGTTTCATTTCTTTCTCAGTTCATTTTTAAAGTTAATCTGGCAGTTTGAGTACTTTATGTGGCCTACCTTAATGTCCTTTCTTTGGCATTGTTCGTCAAATCGTCGAGCTCCTCAAGTTCTGAGTTGAGCCGTATGATTACTGATACATGCGTGTACTGAATGGACAGGTCCACTCAATCTGTGTGGTTTCTTTCCTCAAAAGACCTTTTCAGAGACCAATCTACATGGTCTTCACTTGATCCTGCCAAGATTATGTCTGGACTTTAAAAGAGACTGTGACCTCTGAGTTTGTTTCGGCCTTTCTTCTCAGAGTAGTCAGATAGGAAACGCCGACCTCACCTAGTTTAAAAAATATGATTGACGTGTAAAAGTGTTTGTACAAACCTACTTACAGAAATAAAATCATTTATCGTTTATAGGAATGGGCCATTAGAGAATAAGCGCCCTGTTTCCTTTTGACACCTCAGACATACAATACGAAGTGAATTGACTTGGTTGTCATAGAAACGCTCTTATTATTGCGTGAGCTAACTTTTCTCAGTCGCCCAAACGACTACAAGTAATATAGCCATTTCAACACCCACGGGCAAACTTACACAACTCCCTATCTTTACCGACAATTATAATACCAAATCAGTAGCTATTATTCCAACCTTGAAATAACCTTTACCTGGAATAATTCCCGAAAGAGCGATATAATTTTATGGCAAATGCCAGACAGTAAACAGATATCTTTACCAAATTGAAGCTCACTTTACATTGAACGAATTAACTTGTTATAGTAAACTTTTGTCTAGATATTAACATAGAAGGTAGACTAGGTACTGTGTTTATATTAATTTTATGATTACGTTTATCTAGGACTTATTTTATGTAAGGAAAAAGGTATTTAATAAAATCACAATCTGTGGCCCTAGTAAGAACGCGCGTAGTAAAGGCTTCTTCAAACGACGTGACACTTGCAGAACAATTTCCATACAGTTTTCATAAAAAAAATTCTACGTGAGACGTCTCTCCTGTTTGCAGAAGCCTTAAACGTTACGTATATTTGAAATATTTCAAAATCGAAAATACTTGTTTCGCACATTATACAGGGTGGCAAACTGTGACCATGAATTCAGCAAATGATTTTAAACCCGTAAATTTTTTCGTCGGTTATCAGTAGAAAAATTGGCTGTTACATAAAAAACCACAAAATCTACGTAGCCTAATGTTTGCCTTGGGTATTTTTGTTACCGATGAAAAGTTTCAAGTTATGGTGTTCTGCATCATGTACGGAATCAATTGTAATGCTCGCGAATAGGGAGCCAACAGACGTGAGGGAGAGGCAGTAGGTATATGCGCCCTCACGGCCCTAGCCTCCGCAGGAGACGCCATGGCCGTCGGGAATGACGGCGGGACGGCGAGTAATAGGTAGCTCGATGTCCGGTAAGGACCAAGCCCGGATCGACGACGCGTTGTGTCCCACGCGCACCTCAAAGAGATATCAGCAACAACTGGTGGGGTCCGCAAAGACTGATGCCTGCCAGGGGTGCGGGTTGTTCGAAAGAGATATCGTGGACCCTGGCACACAGGCAACTGAGGGAACGCGGGTGGGTTTTAGTCAGTAAAAGTCTTACACGCCCGCGCTTCCTGCTCCACCTAGAGCGGGAGAAATTATTTTATGATTCGATGTCCCTGTTACCATGTAAGTATATATTTAGTTTTATGACCTAATTCATATTTATGGGTACTACTTGATGTTCTCGTCACAATAATGTAAACCAAAATGCCCAAGGATAGTAAAAAAAATCGTTTGAATTTACGTTGTGCGTTCAGGCTAATGCCTCGCTAATTAATGTATTTGGAAAAGCTACAGTAGGGACGTTCAATTATATAATTATCAGTAAAATTATTCCGAGGTTTCTTATAAACTGCTATCAGTTGTCTGGCGTCAGCGTAAATAGTGTACGGTGTTTGGTAGACTCAGTCTGAACGAGCTCTTTTCTACTATCTGTTTTTCTAAACCTGTACAGGATAAAATTTTAACCAGTGGGCAAACTGTAACCACGAATTCAGCACAATTATCATTCTAGACTCCTAGCCCACAAATTTTTCGTCAGTTAAACAATAAAAAAAATCAGCTGGTCTATACATTTTGACCGCTTCGGTATTGCACTTTTCTACAAAACAGCGGATTTTTTTGTATGACTGACGAAAAAATTTCTGGTTTGGGGGGTCTAGAATGGTATGCTGAATTCATGATTACAGTTTGCGCACTGGTAAAAAACTTATCCTGTATAATACCTAAATTCAATATTTTCATCGTAACAACCCTGAAACAGTTTGGTTTTCAGGGTTATAGATGGCCCATTTATAACGGTTCCAGTAACCAAACCATAATGGGCTCCCCAAAATATTCGCATCAATGAAATTTAAACAGAATTAAGGCTAGTACAGTACATACCATAAATCATGTGCCATATTTAGTACGCAGCCAATAATTTCCCTAGGGTTGGCTTCCAATACCAGCTAGTGTGATCCTTTGTGTTACTGGCTTTATCTGTTCATGAACGTAAGTTCGCCAATGGGAAAGCAGGGATCTACATTATGTAGATTATCGTCACTTTACGGGCTTAGATTTTGCCGGAACGTTTCAAGATTGAAATATGTAAGCCAGAATATATTTATGGAACTATTATTAATTGGAATTATTACCTAGACCAAACTCTCAGATTATAAATATAAAACAAAGGCAGATAGACCGCGCGGAACACCAATAGTGAGGCTTCGTGGCTTAGTACTCGAGTTTTGAATCAGTATTTGGTTTTTTGGCTTCACTCTTGGTGTTACGCGCGGTCTATCTGCCTTTGTTTTATAATCTGAGACCAAAATAATTTTAAGATATATCGTACGACATTCACCAAACCGCATTGGTCCCACGTGGTGCATTACAGCCAGCTTCTTTTTTTAAATAAAAAACGAAGGCCAGCAGTGGGAACGTTATAGACAGATTTTGGCTATATGGGCTTAAATTTTGGCATCACGTTCCTACCCGATAAAAATATTACCTATAATATCGATAAGTATTGCTGCTTGAATGTCTGTTATGTCTGTATATACCTAGGTCAACCAATAGTTGGGTCGCATTGAAAGAGCCTGTACGAGAAGCGATACTTTTAGGTACAAATATGTACAGACGCCAGCACATCAAGGTATACCAATCTGTCAAATTTTCCCAATTGAACATGAACCTTATTCTTTTGTAATAAAGTTGAAAACTATCAAAGAAATTTCACAGATTCGGGTAGCTTGATGTGCTGGCGTCTAGCGTCTGTACGTAGACTTGAGGAATCAAAGAGAATCAATTTTATTCCTGTAATTCATAACGTTGAAGTTGAAAATCTAGTCACAATCTCTTCTTAGCGAAAAATATTTATAGATTTTAATACACAATACAAGTTAATAAAAATATTGCTGTGACTAATAAAACAGGAGTTATCTCGATCTCGACGTTTCTGAATAATAAATAACAAGCAATATTTATGACAGTTAATTATTTTGTTAGATTGTCAGCTGTCGAGATTTGTGAGTACGTCCAACTTTTTAGCGTTCCGTATTTAGCATTGTTATGTACGTACCTACGTTTGTGTAACAATGAACCCTTGTCATTTTGTGATGTCAGGCTGTCTGTCACAGGAATGTTGTGTGGACGAAGTGACGGACAGGACGCCCAGCTTGTGTGTTTTGCTTATTTGTGTCAGGGTTAGGCGGTATGTAGACCTGACTCAAAACATTCTCTACACAGACTGGATCTATGAAATTAACGATACTCATTCACATACTCGCAACATTTTTTTTTTTCCGCAATGCAAAAGCTATTTTGACTCTGGTGTAGACCTATGCATATTTTTACAACCTACTTTTTGTTACATAAAAAATTCACCTATGTAATTACATTGAAATAAAGTCACGTTAAATTCCTTTTTTCGTCCCCTGACATCATTAAAATGATGAAGCATCAATCCTCAAGTAAAAGACAAGGCAAAAACATTTCTAAGAGAAACAAGATGCTATGATTTTTTTGTCAGGCGCCGGACGTCTCGTTACTGTGACAAGATACAAATAATAAGGACTGTGACAGACTATTATTTTGCAGAACGTCAGTTGTCATCATTTTTGACGTGGGTGAAGTCGGTTGTTAGACGAATAAGTCCGCAGCGAAGCTTTCTTGTTCTTGTTTTATGAATAAAGAACGAATATTGCGTTTTCGGAGTAAATTTGTTAGAATCCCCAGAGAAGAATATAAACTAGTTCTTGGAATTATTCTTGTATTAATCTTTCAGTGCAGTTTTGTATTCATTTAGCTGTAATGTTGTATGTGACTTTTGTCTGGAGGATTTTATTTATATATCATTTAAGGTGAAGGAGGGGCTTGAGCCTAAGTCGATCGATCAGGTAAAGCTACGCATGCTGAGATTAGTCCTTGGATGGGTGACCAATTTTACACACCAAGACCTCTCGGTACCTCGGAAAGCATGTTAAGCCGTTGGTCCCGGCTGTCATTCATGCATCTTTGACAGTCGTTACGGGTCTTCATAAGCCCGAAAGTCTGACAACCAGTCTTACCAAGGGGTATCGTATTATCCAGTTACTGGGTTGTGGAGGTCAGATAGGCAGTGGCTCCAAGTAAAATACTGTTGCTCAGCTGCATCCGGTCAGACTGGCCACCAACAGTATAAATTTTCCTAGAAACAGTATGAATTTTCCTAAAAACAGTACACATTTTCCTATTATCTCCATCCCAGAATGCTCGATGATCGCAATAAAATTAATCCCCCTGCAATTAGGATAGCTATAATTAATGCTTTAAGGCAGTAAATCGAATTTTCGACTCACATAATTAGATACTCTGTCCGTACAGTGTAAATTAACTTCGTTAATAGTCCATTTGAATAGGTTCGATGATGGCGTCTTGGAGGATATTATGTTCTAATAAGGGCAGAACCTTTGATTTATAAAGGAAGGTGCGCTATTCTGGGGTTTTGGATGTTGTGAATGTCTTGTTGTTGAGTTGCAAGTGTGACTTCTGAGGGAGGTTCAATCACAGAATAGATCGTTATTGGACTAATCCATTTAGTTCTTTTCCAGTCGTGGTTCGAAGTCAAGATAAGCACGTTAAGCCGTTAGTCCCGGCTGTCATTTGTGGATCTTTGACAGTCGTTACGGGTCGTCAGAAGCCAGAAAGCCTGACAACCAGTCTTACCAAGGGGTATCTTATTACCCAGTTACTGGGTTGTGGAGGTCAGATAGGCAGTCGCTCCATTTAAAATACTGGTATTCAGCTGCACCCGGTTAGACTGGAAGCCGACCCCAACATAGTTGGGAAAAAGCTAGGCAGATGATGATGGTTCGAAGTCAAGATTTGTATGTACAGACGCCAGCACATCAAGCTACCCCAATCTGACAAATTTCTTTGATAGATTTTCATCTTTATTACATTACCTTAAAGTTCATGTTCAATTGGGAAAATTTTACAGTTTGGGGTAGCTTAATGTGCTGGCGTCTGTACGTAGTTGGTACAAATTCAAAAATCTTTTGTTGAAATGTAAAGGCAATACGCCTGCTTCACCTATAACATGGGACTTAGACAAAACTGAGAGCGAAATGAGAGTTCGTTGTTACGTTGGCCTAACACAATTTAAATGATTTTGAAGGAAGTTGCAAAATTTGTCTGTACAGTAACATAAATAACGCCAAAAATTTTATGGAGCTGTCAGAATCAAAGTCATTGCCATAGTAAGTATGTTACGCAATAATCCCACTGGTTTCATGTTTTTATATTTATTCCGTTGTCAAAAAATCTTTCAACACCTTCAAGAGATAGAATATAACCACCAATTTATCCTTTACCATACCATAAACAAGCATATCTCGACATTAAAAATCTACCATCAAATGGCATAAAAAACGTGCGCCTCCACCAACCTATATCTACAGTGTGTCTTAAAAAAGTGGCATAAATTTATTCATGAGTCGCTGATCGCGTTTCAGATAGGTCCCTTGTGGTTTTATTACCGTGTTTACTGCGGTTACGCGCCGACAACCCTGCTGTGGGCACTAAAATGGTGGCCCGAAGTGTAATTGTAGATTTTGTGTAGTACTTGGACGTTTCTGGACGTTTTCTGGTCTATTTAAGTGTTGGTGTGAGTGTGTGGGTTGAAGAGTCTTTATGGTTGGTAATAGTGACCTTGTGGCAACCAATTGTCGTTTAATTGTGGTGATTTTAGCGATTCTTATTTCAAATTTTGTTTGATTGAATGTTACACTATTTATTACTTAGTTTCGTTCCGTACATCATCATCATCATCATCTGTCTAGCCTTTTCCCAACTATGTTGGGGTCGGCTTCCAGTCTGACCGGATGCAGCTGAATACCAGTATTTTACATGGAGCGACTGCCTAAAGTTTCGTTCCGTACATGATTAAAATATTAACGGTTTATTTATTTATAATAATGCGTTCAGTAAATAGGCTATTTTTTATCTATAAGGATTTTAAAGTCGTTCTGGTAAAGCAGTGGCAATAAATCTTAATCAGTTGCTGAGACTACAGTTTTTTCAGGATCCTATTTCCCCAAATTGCAATACAGAAGGATCTGCAAGACATTTATTGATAATATTTGGTTGCCGCTAGCATAAACGATATTAAAAACCAATTCAGTTTCATAAACTAAACAAAAACAACAAAACACACAACAGAACAATCTAAAGGCAAGAGTCTATTCAGGTACATTTGGATACATACGTTATCTACCTAAAATCTGAATACAAAAGGACTGTAATTCTAAAAACGATTTCAAAATAAATGTAAACGATGTGAAAATAAACGAAGCATATCCCAACAGCCTATTTAGCTTCAACACAATGATAATGTCATATACGCCGCAAAATCGTACCACAAATAAATTGCTCGGTTTTATGTTTTTTCAAGCAATAAAATCGATAAAAGGTTTCCCATCAATGTACCAATGTTATGGCACGAAATATCATTTGTATACGAATTGCCTTTTCAAAACTTTGCAAATATGTGCCGTAATGTATGTTAAATAATGTATGAAGTTGACAACGAAACGCGAAAGCCTATACCAACTAATGTCGCGCAAATATGATATGAACGGTGCGTGATTATGTGAACGCATCGCAGCTTTTGTTATATTTGCCTTTCCAAAAATTATTGTACACAGGCAGTCTAAAAATGCCATTTTATTTAAATACATCTGTCGTATGCACGATGACTGTTTTGCAAAAGTATCTACACAATGATTGCCTGACTTTCAGCCGCCAAGGCCGGCCCAGAAAGAGGTGGCGAGATTACCTGGATGCGTACCGCTAGTTCTGGTTCAGGTAGGTGCGGTAAAATATTTTTTAGGAGGACTTGTAGGTGGGACAGCATCATCATTTCAGCCGAATGACGTCCACTACTGGACATAGGCCTCCGCCAAGCGACTGCCTTCGTGAGGAAACGACCACCGAATTGATCATTAAGATATGGACTAGACGCAATATTATAAGATCAACAATCAAAGTCATACCAAAAAATTATACAGCTAGAGGATTTAGTAGTAAATGAGCTTGAAAAAAAAAACATCATATTTATAGGCTGGTACTAGCAAGTAAAACTAAATAAAAGCTGATGAAATACCTTTGCCTCAAACACACACACAAAGGCATCACTAACAAGAACAGTGGTTAAATTAGTCAAAAGACTACCTACAACTTTCGAAGAAATCATACCATATACGCATAACTTTTTCGCTTTTCACCATCTGGTAATACCACCCATAAACTCCACGAGACAGGCTTGACCTAGTGTGGAGTTCATAAGCAAAATGATTCCTTTGCGTCTTATTCCTGTTTTTTTTCTCTTCCTTGTTAACTTAGGCACTAATATAAACTTTAAGGAATTGTAAAGCACTGTTTTTGGTAAAATAAATATTATCTTATCTTATCTTAATTGCATACCACCACTTGGTATGCAATTAAGCGGAAATTGTAGTTATTTTCAAAACAAATAGCGTAGAATCATCTCAACACCTCCCTCCCTTTAATCTGTTTAAACATATAATAAAGTTAATATGTATTCGTATGTTATGTTTATAATCTATTTAAGTACTAGTGTACTAATCTTCCATAATGATGATTGTATTTTTAGTCATTTTTTTTAATTAGTACCTGCCATCTTGGTTGAATGGTAAAGAATGCCTTTTTTTAAATGGCATCTCGAAATTGGCCTTGAGAGGCCGTAACTTCATAACCGGACTATCCTGTGGCTGCCATAAGAAAATTTAAAGCCTCCAGCCAGGGGCGTAAAACTACTTAAAATACTAAGCGGCTGCACGCTGAGGGCACCCCCTGCGGGGAACAGGCCTATGGTGTCACTGGTAGGGGGACAGCAAGGGACAGGCTGGATCAAAAAAAGTCATTATTATTCAATCTTGGGGAATTTAACTCTACTGGCTCAACTATGGTGCGGGCTGGCACTTCAACGAGGAAGGGACGGTCGGGAGAGAATGCCTAAGGTATAATCCGCCTTTATACCTTTTATAGTGTGCGAAAAGTTTAAATAAATATAGGTCCACTAAATTCTAACACAAAAAACAAACCGCGAGAATTTCACGAAAACACCCGAATATTTTTCATCATAAAGCAGTTTTGAAATAATCTAGGAAACTGCCTTGAACCATTCGGGTTCAAACAAAACATACTGTTCGTTTAAAAAAATCACTTCGTCCAAAGCATTTTGATTGAAAACTCCACAGAGTTCGGAGCTCCGATTCAAATTGATTCCTGAACAAAAAAAAAGTCGTTGTTATTTTGTGTTGAGACGCAACAAAGCCGTGCAAACTCATTGGAGCTGAATTGTTGGTAGAAGCTATAGTACTGTTATCAAAACGATATTGATGGAATGATTACGTTTTTGCTACGATAAAAGAGACAATACGGATTTTAAAATGAAGAGTCTTTTTATAGATGCTTGTAAATTTTCTTGGTTTTATTAATATTACCCATACATATTTTGTCTTTGCGTTCTTTTGTCCCAATATCTGGATATTCTCCATTACTGTGATAATGATTATGATGCCGTCTAGCTAATTTTGGCTTCAGCAACTGCAATTATATTGTATAGCTTCTAGTCATGTTGGTTGTTGAGAACTTCTTTGAAAAATAGGTAATGCATGAACATTAGAAATATAGCTGCTGTAACACACTTTACCTTGAGCGCCGTGGACGATGCCATAGCTTGTTGCTCTAACTGGTTTACCTTGGAGGTAATTGGGTTTTGCAACTATTTCAAAACTCCTTACTTTTAATTGTGAAAATGATAGTCATCATTGTAATCAGTTATGAGAAGAGCAGGAGAGCATATTACAAGAATGAATTTTAATATGCTCTCCTGCTCTTCTCTTCTGTCAATAGTTTAAATCATTTGATTCGCCTAAATGCGTTAAAGAATGGTCATGTTTCTGTTTTGTTGACAATGATGTTTAAGTAGTATTTTTTCGTTCATTCACTGAAAATCATGTCTTATGCTTTTGGAGTATCGTATCTATAATGCTTGATCTGTGAGTTAACTCTTTTCAGAAGGTATAGACACTTTTTCGCGCGACCTATGTATGGTGAGGGCAAATTTAATGATTCCAATTTTATCTTCTGTGCTTACTTATGTTCCATCTCCATTTTCCTCTTCCTTTTTCCTATTTTCATCTTTAACATCTAAAGACACAAGATATATTTGTTCTATTTTATCATCACCACACAAAGTTGCCTCCTCAAATAATTTCACCCTATTATTGCCGGCATCGTAAACAAAATGCTTTTAAAAATGTAAGTTAATTGTTGGCAACCTATTAGAAGCAGCTCTTTGATCAGTGAACGGAACGGATATTCGATGCTTATATTTAGCTTCCCTTTTGAACAGGGATATTTAATTAATAATTTTTAATGTCGCCTTTTAGGGAAAATTCTAAGCATTGGAGTTAAAGGATACGTCTATATTGGTGTTTTTTGCTGAACCGAAGCTTGAAAGAAGAGCTACTTCATATTTTAGAAATAACTGATGCCCGTGGTTTTGCCCGCATGGATGTCGGAAAGTATCCCACAGGAACGTGCTACGGGGAAAAAAAGGCATGTTAGTCCTCCCCTAAGGACGCCACCCTCTTGAATTTAAAAGGGTCATCAAATCACGAGCCATCAATATTTAATTTAGAAACTAAGCAAATTATTACACGTAGTCATGGGTAAAATGCATTAACAAAATTATAGTTAGCCACATGTTTGACCACATAGCTAGTGGTGATGAAATAGCTTTGAAGTAATATTTCAATGAGAGGATGACACGGATTAACAATGTTATATTTTACATAATGTAAATAAAGTCGATATTCCCTAAAAAGGTAGGCAGTTATGTTTAAGTCCCAATTAATAGTGGACTCGCTCATATTGCCGTCACGAAGCACACAACCAGGCTCCTACTTGTAAATAGCAAATGGAGAAACCCAGTTGCATTATGAAGAATTGGAACCAGAACATGCTCAGCAATCGCGTCTGCGGCCATTAGACCAAATGGGCAATTAACACAAGGTCAAAACAGAATTTACGCAAGACCTGATACATTCCATTTAGTCCCGTATTATAGAACCTCACTCAAGACTCAAGCATTACTTAAAACTAGTTTCAAATGGCTCTTTATTATTTTTAAGTAATGCTCGAGTCTTGAGTGAGGTTCTGTAATACGGGCCTTAGAGAATTGAGTTAAAAGCTTGATACAATGACCTTAATTTTTTTTTTAAGGTAATTGTTATTAATTACTTTATGAATTCAAAATTGAGTCTTATCGCGTTGAGATTGAATTTTATTTGGCTCAATCGCTTGTAGGCATAGCAAAATACATAATTTTTGAAAAAAATAAATTACGCGTTGTAAAAATTTTGAAATTGATTCAGTAAAAACAAACCACTTTCAGATCTTGCGTTAATTCTGTTACATCTTGTATATGATATAGTTATTAGGTCAATTATGGTCAGATCAGACATCGATTATTCGTATGCATTAAATTGACTCAAGAGAACCTAGTCACGGGCTCGAACTCATTGGTGGGCCTAGCTGAAAAGTATGCTGGCGTAACTGGCTTCGTGTCCGACAAAGGTAATAACCGTGATGAGCAGACTCTAGTCTACACGCACAATATTACTGAGCGAGCTGCAGGATGAGATATAGTAAAACAGGCGCGTAAAAAATTAAGAAAAGTCCTTCAGAATATCCCAATAGAGTAGAGAATAGAGATAGACCAATAGAGTTTATTGAATTTTTCAATAAACTCTATTGCTTTATCGGCACTGACTTAGTTTTGCAGATTTTACAATTCTTTTATTACTTAAACACGCCCAAAGTTAGGTTAAATTAGTAAGAAAAACGAATATTTGTTGGCTCCTAACTTTTTAATGGTTTTTAATTTTAGTATTCTGTTTCCGTGCAGACGATATTGATAACAAGATAAAACCATACCATTTTCAAATTTTGATGAACATTGTCGAACAGTGGAGTAATACACTCCCGAAGTTTGTAAAGGAAAAATGTGGACTAGATTCACCCTATGGTGCATGCAAATATCCGATCTCTAAATATTGTTATAAGTGTTAAACAATAAATATCCTTAGTAGTATGTAAAATGTTACTCATTCAGTCCGAAAACAGTTTAGCCATGTAAGTAATTTGAAACAGCCCGAAATCCTGAAAAAGCCACGTTGCAGTGCCGAGGATTGTGCAAAATAAACTATGCTTTTCAATTCTTGGAACAACGCTACTGCAGAAACTGTTTTAACAAATGTATACCACTTATATATATATATATATCTCAAGCTAAGTGTGCTTCAATGTTTTAGCTGTTTTTGGGGAGAATAAATCTTTTGTTTTTAAAGGAAATTTGGTTTCACACCCATTTTGCTTTAAACTAGCAGTCGAATTTTGTGATGGATATTTTACCACTATAAACAGCTAGTGTCTGAATACGTTTAGTGGTAAACGTAAATAGATCTTCATCATCATCATCATCTCAGCCGAAAGACGTCCACTGCTGGACATTGGCCACCCTCAAGCTCCGCCACTACGACCGGTTCTGTACTTCCCGCATCCAGCGGATTCCTGCGGCCCTCACAAGGGCAGGACGTATTGCTCGCAGAACAGATGGCCGATGGGGCCGAAAATTTCTGGAGTGGCGACCGCGTACCGGAAGACGTAAAGTTGGAAGGCCTCCCACAATATATAGAACTTGTATCAAAACAAATGTGAATTGAAAAGCCGGGACTGAGGGGTCCCTATTTTTTTTTTTGAAGGCTGGGAAATCATCAAATAACTTCTCCCGTTCTGGGTGGAGCGGGAGGGTGCGTCAGAGTTTTACTGAATAAAACCCACCCGTGTTCCATCAGTTGCCTGTGTGCCAGGGGCCACGGTATCTCTTTAGAACAACCCGCACCCCTGAAACAACCCGCACCAGGGACCGCCTTGGGAGGTCTTAATTATAGGGACCTTATTGGTGATTTTTGCAACAGGCGTGCATATTTGAGCAGATGTATGAATGTATAACGATCGCAGCAGAAAGCGTTCATTTGAGATTCAGAGCTAAATGATAACAGCTGCATGAGTCGATTAAAGGTAAAGCTACGCTAGACGCGGGTGGTTCTCAGACCATCTATTTACTATGGAGACCCAGGAGCCTTCCCTATCTCAGCAAGCACGTTATACTGTTGATCCCGGCTATCGTTCGTCGAGTATATCTTTGACATTCGTTGTCAGGGGTGTGGGTTGTTCTGCCAGGGGCGCGGAAGAGATACCGTGGCCCCTGGCACACAGGCAACTAAGGGAACACGGGTAGGTTCTAGTCAGTTAAAGTCTGACACGTCCTCCTGCTCCACCCAGAGCGGGAGAAGTTATTTGATGATTTCTCACCCTCAAAAAACATAAAAAAACCGGTAGTTAGAAGCCCAAAAGTCTGACAACCAATCTTACCAAGGGGTATCTACTCAGTAACTGGGTTGTGAATTTCAGATATGCAGTCGCTCCATGTAAAATACTGGTATTCAGTTGCATGGTTGTACTGTAAGCTGACCCCAATTTAGGTGGGAAAAATAAATAAATAAAATCGATTATTTATAAAAGGGACACGTTTACAATAAATACCTTAACAAATAAAATAGAGCACAGTTGCTAATTTGCCTGAACTAGGTGGAACCTGTGCTTCAGGCTACAAAATGCAGAAATACATAATATAATAAATTAACAATGTGTATAAATAACTAAAATAGAACTTAGGTCAACAAAAGTAAAAATGCATGTTAGCGGTTTTCGTTTTCATACAACAAGTAGATCTTCTGTCTAATCGATGGATAGTAAATGCTTAAGTACATTTTTTTACAGCGACGGTAATTTGATTTATAGATACTTAGTTTTCTATTTAATCTATTGTACAGAAATGGGCCTAAGAATGTGTGAAATCTTTCTAAAAAGACATGTTTTGAGGTTGCATTAGTTATGCATACTAGGTATATCATTCCGTCTCTTGTTAGTATTTTCAGCATTATAGGTAAGCATGGTGTATAGTATGTTAACTTAGGTAAAACTGGTCCAGCATCATTTTAATATAATATTTTTCCGTTGTTTCAGATCCCTAAAGATGTATCTCTTATGGATTTACTTCGCTGCTGCAGTTTTAATTAACTCCTGTGAGTACTAAGCTTTGATCATTGTTGTTTATATTAACCTCGTATTGAATTGTTTGCTCATGTGTCCCTTACTTCTGTTTCATTAGTTTTCAGGTCGTTTAATGTTCACCAAAGGGCCCTATGGTACGAAACCTTTTTGACTGATTTTCTAATTGAGTACCTACCCTAAATATCTATACAGAAATTCGATGAATGTAAGAACTACCACTTATTAGCGACAAATATGACGCAAAAAAGAACAAGTTGGGGGAAAATATACGCGTCATTATGCAAGCAAATCGGCTATCGCTCAGCATACCTATTGCTGTGAATCTAGCTTTGAGCAACAGACGGCGTTAACGTGATTACGTGGGCCGGTGCAATATTCAATCAGATATACAACTTTATTTGTAGTATTAACGTATAGAATCAAGTCCATCCTACTAAACAGACAGCTGTTCTGCTTCTTCTTCCCAGCTAAAGCACTAGGAAGTGGTGAAGGGTGGGCGTTTTTGGGGACTGTCTTATATATTTTGACGTTCGAAAAGTGCTGATTCTTAGCCTAATTTGAATAAATGACTTTTGTATTCGATTTTGAGTATATGTATATGCGAAACCTGAACATAGTTTGTTCAGAATAAGTAACTGAATCGATCCCAATAATTTCTACACCATGTGTTTTTGTTTTACCAAAAAAGTTTTGCGAGTGTTATGGAAAATGCTATCACCAGTTAATTACAATACAATCGCCGTATGGTTAGCGACTTACTGCCTAATTATTATCAATGAGCACAATAGAACGCTGAATGCCGCGTGGTGGTCATGTTTGTGCAGACAACTAGGTAACATAATATATCAAGCTTATAACTTTGTCAGTTTTCTGATGTAATTCACCTCACGATTTCTCGCCATCTAATTCAATTTTTGGAATGTAATGTGCACTTATACAAGGGATCGCCCACTGCGAATTTTGTTTGGTCAGTCCATCTCATGGGTGAGCGTCCGCGTGATATAATGCCTTCCACTCTAACCTGCACGACAAGGCGCTCTATAGAGTCACCGTCATGCCTCGAGACGTGACCGAAGTATTTGAGGATGTGCGTTTGGACCAGAACAGATAGACGCTTTTTGATATTAAGTTCTTGACGTATCGAGGTGTTGGTGAGAAACTAGTTCCACTTTTCTCAAGCACCACATTTCCAGAGCGTCTATCTTTTTAGTCTCGATGTCGCGAAGAATCCACGTCTCAGCAGCGTATAGGAACATAGGAGAAACCGGTGTTTGAACAAGATGGATCTTGGTGGCTTTTGTAAGATCTCTGTTCCTCCAGACCTTTTACAGTGTGTTCATTGATGACACAGTTATCGCCATACGTCTCTTAATTATTTCGTCTATGCACTCACCTCCGTGAGAATACAAAAAATACAATAGTTTATTCAAAAAAAATAAAAATACATATAACATACAAAATGGCAAAATTACCTTCCATCGGCAACGAGGCACGGTGCGCTGTCGCCGTCGGCTAAAAGTAATGCCTATGTGCGTGCAGCTGTCAGAAATTTATTTGTTTTGAAGTTTTGATACACTGGTTACCTAGTAATTATTTTATCAAAATAATAAGGTAGTTATTCCACTTTTGTCACATCATCATCATCATTTCAGCCGTAAGATAGGTCCACTGCTGGAGATAGGCCTCTCCCAGGGTGGGAGGGATTGCCATAATCGCCACGCATGGCAGGCGGGTTGGCGATCGCAGTATGGTGGTTAAATGCATAGAGAACGCTGCTGCGCATTCTCTAGTAAGTCCCTTAGACGCCTTCTACGACACCCACTGGACTTTGTTCTGTTAGGCATTAATACTATCCTTAGAACGTTGGC
Organism: Polymixis flavicincta; assembly: GCA_949987655.1. NCBI lineage: Eukaryota > Metazoa > Arthropoda > Insecta > Lepidoptera > Noctuidae > Polymixis > Polymixis flavicincta. The sequence goes on along the minus strand of OX465195.1, from coordinate 5,872,011 downwards.
TGATAGGTGGGACTCACCGATTTTGGGGCGGTGGATACGACTTCACGCAGTCAAGTAGACAGTCCCCAGGATCGGCGTGCCTCGCGCAGCTTCTTCCTTAGTGTGTGTGAATTAATGTTACTAACACTAGTTTGTAAGTCTACATTGTTACTAACAAATATGGAAGTGATTCTGAAAATAAAAGTTTATTTATTTATTACAAACGACATATACAACTCTGTCACCCAATAAAAGGTGTCGGTTACAAACAAACATGCTTACAAACATACAAGTGAACCGAATAAAAGCGTGTTCAAAATAAGCCCGTCACTGTCAATAAAATAGCAACGTGGCCTTACGATAAACTCATTTACAAACATTCACCAGCTCACAGTGGTTCACAGTCACTTTGAAACAATTGTCCCTGCACCCGACATACGTCACTAAACTGCACACAAACAGAATTTCCGAACACCAAAACAAAACCAGCATTTGTTTTATTTTTTCTACACACAACACCGCGAAATAATCACGGACTCACGGACACGCTCAGTTACTTCCATTCATTCGTTCACTCATTGACTCGGTCTTTCATTCACTCTTTGAGTTCAGTTCGCATAAAAATGTTGTAATGAGAACGAAATTTTTGAAACATAGCGCGGGGGTTAAGAATTTGTGCTATGTTTGGGATTTGGGTGACCCTAAAAGGGTAGGGCTGTTACGTACATATTTTATAGGGTTTTGGTATTTTGATGCACAAGTACCTGTGATTTATAATGTGATAATTATTATTCGATGAACCCAATTGTATGCCATTTTATACAAAACCGCTATGAGATTCAAAATTCAGGGTTTTACAGTCGATTAAGGACAAAATGTTCCCACATATTTTTATTTGAATTGGATTCTACTACTAAGGGTTCTGGACGCGACTCTGATTTCTATGACAACGTCATGGACATTAATCTACTAGAGTCGCGCTTTATTGTGAGTGGATTTACAGTAGATAATGTACAAGATTATCACCACGAATTGGATAGATCTTTAAGGTTAGTATTTGACTCATATTGTTTTTTTTTTCTATATTTTTTTTCAATTCATCAGGTACTCTTAGTATGTAGTCAACATAAAATTTACTATAAAATGACTAATTACTAAAACTAATAACTTCATTGAAATTAGGCAGAGTTCCCATTAGAACACGGTTTTTCTTGTTACTAAGTAGCCAGCCCTAATTTCAGCAGTGAATTCAGAAAGAAATTGAAACTAGTTAAGAAATTCCGGTCCTTATACTGATCGTCTGGCATGGACATCCAATTAAGAGAAAATGCTTTTATTTTGGTAAAATATCGTATGTACTAGTTATTTGATATTTTAATTTGGTCCTTTGATATAGAACCTAAGAGCAATTTTCTTTTGGGAGTTATATTTTATGGAAAAGATAAGAAGAATGTTGATGGAAATTCTTGCTCAAATACGTATGCGTAGTTTAGATATGATTGTTGTGAAATGTCAAATTTTATGGATTAATTGAAATTTTAATGTCCATGAATATTGTTATAATGTCAAAATATAAATAATAATAGTAAGTAAATGTCAAATTAAAAATTAATAAAATCTAAATAAACCAAATTTATTGACATTACTTTCTTTAAGGTTTAAGCTCCATAAGTCATGACAGCTACCTGTTATGACTTACGGAGCTTAAAAAAACGACACACTGATCGAAGACTAAAGTCTTTAGGCTTTGCGGGATACGCGATGAAAAGACTCGACAAAGCTTCCCAAATGCTACCCAGCCCAGCTGAATTCTTTTGTTGGCTTCCTTCTCAAAGTTCTTATTTTCAAACTGCAGAATTTGCCCGAGGTAAACGTATTCTGGAACAACTTTGAGAACACTGCCATTGACAGCAATCGGTCCCGGAGTGACGTCATCGTTGAATATAATGTGGGTTTCGTCCAAGTTCATCCGAAGACCAATGCGTATAGAAGAATCGACTAGGCCGTCCAGCATCTGTTGCAAGTCATGCAGCGATTCAGCTAGTATGACGGTGTCATCTGCAAATCTCAAGTGTGAGATGTACTCGCCGTTGATGTTAATGCCGCGTCCTTTCCAGTTCAGCGTCTTAAACACATCCTCTAGTGCGTTAGAGAATAATTTCGGGGAAATTACGTCCCCTTGTCTCATCTCTCGACGCAAGGGGATGTGTTCAGTTTGCTTATCCTAAGTTTGGATGGTCACTGTCGCGTTTTCATATTATAGACTCAGGACTTGAATATATCGTCAGTCGACTTGGTATCGCTGCAGAGACACCAAAACAGACCTATAAAAAAGAAATATCCCACCATACATTGTTTTGTTATAACTCAAAGGTTTTTAGAAAAAAACTTCCCAGGTGACATTACTTGTTCCTAAATTTTCAACAATTTACATAAAACCTTAACAAATGCTACACATGAACTATCCTTATGAACCACTCCGTCTGTTAGTGAGAACTAAATGAAAATCCGTTCAGTATTTTTTGTGTTTATCGCGAACAGATAGACAGACGGTCGCGGCGGGGGACTTTGTTTTGTTTTATGTAGGTAGGTAGTTATATTGCAGAAAAGCAAAGCATACACATTTTCAATAATGCATAGCAACCTAATTTGGATAATCTTTACATGAATATAACAAGTGAAAAGCAAGACACATGATTCTCCTGTCACTATATTTTTATTCGGGGTCGGCGCAATATATCCTTTTCTTCCATACTTCTGTATTAGTTGTCATTTCGGTGATCCAGTTAACCAACCATATAATTATTCACACAGTCCATCTACTACTACTTCAGCCGAAAGACGTCCGCTGCTGGAAATGGCCCTCCCTCCCCAAAAGGGGGGTTTGACATAATCGCCACGCTTGGCAGGCGGGTTGGCGATCGCAGTATGGTGGTAAAATGCATAGAGAACGTTGCTGCCCATTCTCTAGTAAGTCTCTTAGTCGCCTCCTACGACACCAACGGGAAGAAATGGGATGGTGCTATTCTTTTACGTCCGGCACCACACGGAACCGCGGAACAGTCCATCAATCTTCTTTTTTTTCTTCCTCTATTCTTATAGCTATCGACATTCATATTCAAAACATTCCTCACGACATTCTCCTATCAATATAAAATCAAAACAACCAGTTTAATACATTTAATTCTAACAATAAATTCTTCGATACAAGTAGCTCAACCTTATCCCTTAACGCAACAAATTGATTTAGTTATGAAGTGATACGTACAAGATAATTGAGTCTTGACTCGAAGGGAAACAAATAATTCAAAATGAGGCTGTGGAAACAGCGGATACAGTAGCCTCTTTAAATGATAACCTGGAGCAGAATTAAATAAATGTAATATTAGTTATTGGATTGAAAGGTCTTTCTGACGATCATTCAACATCAGATAAAGATAAAAAGAGCATTTTCTTCGTGCAACTTACCGTCACAAATCTGTAAACAACCTACTTTTATTTATTTATTGCAAACATTATTTTACTCACACGTACGATATTACAATTATTCATTTATATATTTAAACAATCAAGTAATCAAATACACAATCATCAACAAGAATGCTTCCAAATGCTAAGCTTTACTGTATAATAAATTACTTAACATTGCGGGTACTTAGGTACTTACATAATTTTACTCCGCAAATTTCAGTATTCACAACGCCAATAATAATAACTCGCGTAGTAATCTCATCTGCTCGATGTCCGTAGGTCACTACAGGGATCCAGCAGAATATCAGCGTCAGGTATATTTGCCTGACACGTGCTGAGCTGGACTCCCATTTGGTGCAACTTTGAGACACACACCTCGCTTTTGCACTCCCACCGCACGTTATTTCATTTGAATGTTAAAGTTTAAATCACTGTGTCATCACTATACTTATGTCAACCTGTTTTCTTTTTTTTCTTAGTGTATTGGCACCTTGTTATTTTCATGTAATTAATTTTAATCTCATTGTGCTTTGTTTTTTGTGTTGTGTCTTTTATATGCACCAAATAAACGATCTATCTATCTATCTATCTATTTATTTGTGAAAAAATGAGTAAACAGTGTGAATTGGAGTTGGTAAAGTAAGGTGGTTTGGTTTTTGTTTATGATGTACACGTTTCTTTATTGTTATATTGACATTGGCGTAATGAATGAAATGTAACAAAATCTTTATCACAAACGTTCTGAACAAAACATTAAAAGGAGTAGGAACTTATCAGAATTAGTTCATCATCATCATCTGCCTAGCCTTTTCCCAACTATGTTGTGGTCGGCTTCCAGTCTAACCGGATACAGCTGAATACCAGTGTTTTACATGGAGCGACTGCCTATCTGCCCTCCACAACCCAGTTACTGGGTAACACGATACCCCTTGGTAAGACTGGTTGACAGACTTTCGGGCTTCTGACGACCCGTAACGACTGTCAAAGATTCACAAATGACAGCCGGGACCAGCGGCTTAACGTGATTTCCGAGGCATGGAGGGATCTTGGTATGTAAAGATGGTCACCCATCCACGGACCAACCGTGGCAAGCGTAGCTTAACCTGATCGTCCTGTGCGGTTGATATTACTTAGCCACAAGCCCCTCAACAAAATTCGTTTGTTTTGTTTTTGTTTTTTTTAAAAACATTGCCCCACACTAGGAATTTCTCCTGTATTGTGGGTGCGTTTACAAACATTTAAACTCACATACACAAACAGCCAGACCCGGAACAACTACTTGTAGGTCATACAAATATTAGTTCCGTGCGGGTATCGAACCCGCGACACGCAGCGCAGCAGTCAATCGCTTAACCACTGCGCCAACCGTGCGTTATCAAACCAAAAAGAAAAACTACCTACCAAAATGAAGTAACCCACATAACATACTACTTTTACCAGTTATAGAAGCAATAGTTCATGTATTATTAGTCGCTGGGTACATGGCACCCTATAGCAAAAAATTCGTGATGAGTTTTGATACTTTTCTACCTTTTCTCTTTTATAAACTCACGCCTTCTTCCAATAGGGATAGGCCGACACAGAAAGCCACCTACTTCGATCCTTACATAACTTCTTTTTTTTTTGAGGTAAGGAAATCATCAAATAACTTCTCCCACTTTGCGTGGAGCAGGAGGGCGTGTCAGACTTTTACTAACTAAAACCCACCCATGTTCCCTCAGTTGCTTGTGTGCCAGAGGCCGCGGTATCTCTTTCGAACAACCCCCACCCCTGGCAGGCAGGCCCTTGCGGGCCCCTTCAGTTGGTGCTGTCATCTCTTTGAGAGGCGCGTGGAATACAATGCACCGTCTACTCGGGCTTGGTCCTTACCAGGCAGCGAGCTACCCATTGCTTGCCATCCGCAAGCCGGTGCCTACGGTGGCCGGGAATCAGCCTGGAATTCCCGACGCCCAGGGCGTCTCCTGCAGAGGCTAGGGCCGTGAGGGCGCATATACTGCCTCTCTCTCACGTGCGCCGTCTCCCTCTTTGGGTGAATCACTGCTTCGCACAAGGAAGCGACGGCTACCCATCCACTCTCGCTCCTTACCATGTCCTGGACCAGGGCCAGACGCGAAATATCGTCGCCGCCGATCACCTCCACAACTTCTTTGGCCTCATTTATGTGTTTATCTCTGGTCATACAAGCACGCCAGTTGCGAGTACTTTGCACCTGACCTTTCTGAAGATCATCACCAATCAAGTCACTATATTATGTCCTCTTAGAGACTTACCTTCCTTGAAAATAACTTTTTTTTGTTGCCTTTCATTCGTCCTATCAACATGAGCAAATCATCTAAAAACATTCTTGTCAATACGTATTTGAATAATATTGCTGAATGTATATTTAATATCTACAATATTTTTGTGAGTTGCAGCAAAGTAAATTCCGTGCTTTAAGTAATATTCTGTAACATAAATATTGAGATTTTATATTTTATCAATTCCGCCGCTTCCTCTATGTCCACCCACAACCATAAAGGAATTGAAATGTCAATTCTCGAACCAATTACTTTGGAATTTAAAATAAGAATTGAACGCTTACATTGATTGCAAGACTCATTAATTCGATTCGTTTCTTCCATTCAGTCATTCGTTCCATCGAAGTTAATTTAGTTCAGCTAATATTGTCTGTGCAGTCGTTTTTAATTAATACCGTTTTTTTTTGTTTTATATTGTTTCTTATTTTTTTCATAAAATCTGTATTGGAAAAATTCTTGGTTCAATTTTCTTGGAATTGAATGTGAAATTACTTTACTTGGTAATAAAAACTTTCCGATTGTTACAGAAGGAAATGAGTTCTGATTTGGATAAGAATTTCATTTCGAATTTCTCTTAGAAATAAGGTATTGGTTGTTAGAATCAATATTAACTAATAGAGGTATCAAGGTACGAGAACGTTGAGGTTTGGGGCAGATTCGATACACACGCTCCAGAATCAAACCACATTATGTACACATATATATGTATGTATACATCAAGTTGTCATGTTCTGTAACCGCACATATAAGGTCCAACATAGGGCAAATACTTCGAGAGGTAATAAATATTGATAGCAACGAAAGATATTTTAATCATTGATCAAATGTTAATTAATTAATTTAACCATTACACTTAAACAACATGTATGAGCAGATAAGAAGAAAATAACAGAAAAATAGATACCAATGCTTCTTAAGAAATCTCTTCCAGCATTCCTGCCTCAGATTATAAAACAAGGCAGATAGACCGCGCGGAACACCAGAGTGAAGCCAAAAAACCAAATACTAAAGCGTCGTATTGTATATCATGCGAGGCTTTGAGCTTATCTATGTTGTAGTACGTAAGTGCAATTTAATATTGTAATTTTAAGGGTGTGAGCCTGGAGGTCTGTAATACAGGTCCCGAACCCAGTATAGACTCCAGCTCTCACAAAGGTTTGAATCTACCTTTAACCTAAATGCCATGTACCGAATTTGTACCTTTTTGAGAGAAATAAATAAATAAATAGTAAATAGTAAATTTGTTTTTTTGACTCTTGGGTGTTCTGCGCGATCTATCTGCCTTTGTTTTATAATCTAAACCAAAAAAAAAAAACAAATCCTAAAGCGTCGCATTGTATGTTACATAAAATACGACGCCTTAGTATTTGGTTTTTTGGCTCCACACTTAGTGTTCCGCGCGGTCTATTTGCCTTTGTTTTATAATCTAAACCAAAAACAAAAAAACAAATCCTAAAGCGTCGCATTGTATGTTACATAAAATACGACGCCTTAGTATTTGTTTTTTTGGCTTCACTCTTAGTGTTCCGCGCGGTCTATCTGCCTTTTTTTTATAATCTAAACCAAAAACAAAAAAACAAATCCTAAAGCGTCGCATTGTATGTTACATAAAATACGACGCCTTAGTATTTGGTTTTTTGGCTCCACACTTAGTGTTCCGCGCGGTCTATTTGCCTTTGTTTTATAATCTAAACCAAAAACAAAAAAACAAATCCTAAAGCGTCGCATTGTATGTTACATAAAATACGACGCCTTAGTATTTGGTTTTTTGGCTCCACTCTTAGTGTTCCGCGCGGTCTATTTGCCTTTGTTTTATAATCTAAACCAAAAACAAAAAAACAAATCCTAAAGCGTCGCATTGTATGTTACATAAAATACGACGCCTTAGTATTTGGTTTTTTGGCTCCACACTTAGTGTTCCGCGCGGTCTATTTGCCTTTGTTTTATAATCTAAACCAAAAACAAAAAAACAAATCCTAAAGCGTCGCATTGTATGTTACATAAAATACGACGCCTTAGTATTTGGTTTTTTGGCTCCACTCTTAGTGTTCCACGCGGTCTATTTGCCTTTGTTTTATAATCTAAACCAAAAACAAAAAAACAAAACCTAAAGCGTCGCATTGTATGTTACATAAAATACGACGCCTTAGTATTTGGTTTTTTGGCTCCACACTTAGTGTTCCGCGCGGTCTATTTGCCTTTGTTTTATAATCTAAACCAAAAACAAAAAAACAAATCCTAAAGCGTCGCATTGTATGTTACATAAAATACGACGCCTTAGTATTTGGTTTTTTGGCTTCACTCTTAGTGTTCCGCGCGGTCTATCTGCCCTTTTTTTATAATCTGAGATTCCTGCGATAAGAAAGTAGATAAAGATTTAGACAGAGTGTGTAAGAGTAAAAGAGAATATAAGATACATACGATCAGAAACAATTCAAAAATAAAACAAATTAAATGTAATTAAATACAACAAAAAAACATGCAATTCAGATTAAAATAAGCAGTAGCACCTAAGAAATGACCAGACCTACTGACGGCGCCCGTTTACGAACAGGACATATGGATGAGTACCATTCAGCTCAGCCATTTTTAAGGAAACTTAATGATCAAACACACATGCCACCAGCAGCGAGACATTTGAATGAGCAAGACATACTATCTCATTCAATTAGCTTCTTGATTCCAAAAACCGGAAATGAGGAATCATCTCATCTTCTTGCCATCATAAAATCAACGAGAATATTTGAAATACTAGTCCTCCTTGAACAAGGATACACTCCTTATCCTCGCCAAAGGCGAAACACAGAAACTATTATAACCCACCATACAACTCACAATAACTTACGTTATTAAGGCACTAGAATGAAAGGCCGTGTCTCGCCCGAAGCGTGTTCCCGATATGAAACATCATGCTCCCCATAATGTACATTATATTCTGAAATTTTGCCCGTAGTTTCCCACTCGTGGAGGTCGGAAATTATCCCACGGGAAGAAACTAACAGGATCAAAAGTGTTCGATGTCCTAACCTATGGTCATGGTCTTCCTGTCTGCTAAACTTCAACGAAATCTTATCTTCCGTGTAGGGTGAAACAAGTCCACATTTTTTCCATACAAACTTTGGGAGGGATTTACTCCACTGTTTGACAGTGTACATCAAAACTTAAACATGGTATGGTTTTGTCTCATTATTAATATTGTCTGTACGGAAACAGAATACTAAAATAAAAAGCTATTAAAAAGTTATGAGCCAACAAAGATTCGTTTTTCTTGCTAATTTAACCTAACTTTGGACGTGTTTAAGTAATAAAAGAGGTACCGAAAAAGTTCACTTATCGAAAAGTAAATAAACTTTATTGGTCATTGATTTATGCCGTGGTTTTTTCATAAAACCCGATCTTCCGAAGGACTTTTCTTAATTTTTTCGCGAATGTTTTGCAATAAATGCTCCTGCATCTCTCTTAATAACGTTGTGCGTGTAGACTAGCGTCTAACTACTCATCACTGATACTATCTCTGTCGGATACGAAGCCTGGTGAGACAGCGTGATATTTAGCCAGGCCCACCAGTGAGTTCGGGCCCGCGAAAAGTGTCCCCTTAAGCGTGAAAAGGTAACAAACAGAGTTATGTATATACAGGCTGGTTGCTATGTCAATGTATAGGAAGATAGGGTCGAAAGTTCATTTGGATTTATCCAAAGTCAGCTACGATATACATAGTTTTCATCTTGGTACTAGGTTCCCGTGGGATAATTTGCGACCTCCACGTGTGCAGTGCTGGTGCTTCACTTTTTAAACGCTCTCAAAACGGTGAAGGCAAAAATCGTGAGGAATACGGCATGTCCTAAAACAAAAAATTCGAAAATATGTTTGTGACATCTATCAATCCGCACCGGGCACACGTGGTCGATTACGGCCCTCTCCATCTCACCGAGAGGAGGCCTATGTTCTAGAAGTGGGAACGTTTTGGACTGATTATGCTACGTGGGCGAAGTTCAGAATACTATGTAGGTAGGTACAATATGTTCCAGGTAAGGACGTAGGCTACTTTTTGTCATGGATCGTAGACGAAGTCACGGGCAGCAACTAGCGATATATAAAATAATGCGATTGTGCATAATTAAACACTTACAGACTGCCGAAATTGATTTTTAATGTATTTTTCGTCCGAAATGTGACAAATAAAAACGAAAAATAATTTTAACGTAAAAGTTAAAATAATAAATATTGCAATAGTATTGTGGAAGATCCAACGCTATTTTATTCCAAGAGCGCATAATAATGTCAAATATATCCCCCTACTCCCCAATTTAATAAAACACACAGTACATTACAATAGTACATTATTATAATATCGTGTTATTGTCTTTCCGTGGAAATGTAAGGTCTGATGTCATATTGAAATTCAGAGGCGAGTTATTTGGAAATTATGCACGAGTATGTCTGGTTCAAGCAAAGAAAGTAAAAAGAGAACGCTGTAACGACTAGTATTTACATTTTTCTTCGGGACTCAGATCAGGATCAGATTTGGAATTTTTATATTCAAAATGTTTTGTTTGAAACAAAAGACTGTGGTTATTTTTTAGTCCTATTTAAAAAGTTCTTATAACATAAACTGAACATCTGAGGGGCAAGCTTGTTCTAATTACGGACGCATTTTATGTGCACTTTTTACATCGTTCTCACATTGATCATTTCAACATAATGATGGAACCAACATTTTGTAACAAAATCATGATTTTAAGAGTGTCCATGGAGTTTCGTGCCCGTTCTTCTCCATAGGTACCTACGCTTTGGAATGGGCAACTAGCTTCATCTTTCTAACTCACCGACCTTGACAATTCAAAAGTGCCTGTAATTGGTTTATTTGAAATAAATGCTTTGAGTTAGCAAGTTTCGTAATTTTAAGAAAGTTCATAGTCTGATCTCAGTGGGGGCTTGTGGCTTAGTAACAATAGCTGCGCGGGTCGATCGATTAGGTTAATCTACGCTTGCCGCGGTTGGTCCGTGGATGGGTGACAATCTTTACATACCAAGACCCCTCCGTGCCTCGGAAAGCACGTTAAGCCGTTGGTCCCGGCTGTCATTTGTGGATCTTTGACAGATGTTACGGGTCGTCAGAAGCCCGAAAGTCTGTGAACCAGTCTTACCAAGGGGTATCGTGTTACCCAGTAACTGGGTTGTGGAGGGCAGATAGGCAGTCGCTCCATGTAAAATACTCGTATTCAGCTGCATCCGGTTAGACTGGAAGCCGACCCCAACATAGTTGGGAAAAGGCTAGGCAGGTGATGATGATAGTCTGATTTCAGTCTCAATCTGTCAAAAAAATCACGGTGACTTTCCATACATTTTTGAGAACTTCTTGACGTTTGATTGTCGCTGAGATGAGACTGCGACTAAATTGTGAACGTTTTTCAACCAAATGTTTCTGAACATTACATCACCATCACTTCAGCCGAAAGACGTTCACTGCTGGACACAGACCTCCCCAGGGCTCCATTTTTGGGGGGTTTTGTCCTAATCGCTACGCTTGGCAGGCGGGTTGGCGATCGCAGTATGCTTAAAGAACGCTGCTGCCCATTCTCTGGTAAGACCCTTAGTCGCCTTCTACGACACCCACGGAAAGAAATGGGATGGTGCTATTCTTTTTACGGCCGGCACCACACGGTACAATGTTTCTGATAGTTTACCATAACTTTTTGCTTTGTTTAATTTTTTAAACGTAATAAAGATTGGTCCTTGACAGCTCAGCAGGCTTAGCATGGCGCATTTCTACTCTACTGTTGAAAAGAACTCGCTTGTCTAAATTTTTCGGTGAAAAACTGTCAACTGTCTATACGAAAACGCCATTTTTGTCTAATCTCCCGCCGACAAAACGCTTTTCGATGGTTCTCGTGCGAAGCCTGCTGAACAGAGAGAGGTGGAAAGAGCGTGGGGTGGCCCTCGCCCAGCAGTGGGACTTTAATGGCTTTCGTCATAATTGTGTATGTATTATTTTGTTAACATTTTTATTATTAATATTTTAGTGATATTTATTTTAGAAGTTCCTACTTGTGGTATGTAGATATGTATGTATATTTGTAATTATGTATGCTAGTATATTCTCATAATACAGTGGAGCGTCGATTATCCGCATGTCGCTCAACCGAATGACCGCTTATTCGAACAATAGTAACGCGTGGGTCAACGCCCCTTGACCCGCGCGTGCCTCGCTCGCGCCTCCCGCGCTGTAATTTTCGCGCACTTGTCGCGACTCGTTCAGTTGTTATTGTACGCTTATCTCACTTCCAAGTAACCGCTAGTCGATAAACTAAATTACTACAAGGTTTTCTGCGCTTTTTTTTGTTTATTTCCTATTTGTCATTAAAGTTACATAAATGTAAATATGGTTTTCATTTACCTGTACGTACCTAAATATGTCATAGCAAGCATCACCACACACATAAATAAACAGACAAGAAGATTAGAACAGAAAAATAGGTACAGAACCTATTTTTCTGTTCTAACCATGTCTGTTTATATACCTATGCGTGTCCATAAATGCTTACATTAATAAATAAAATTGCTAAGTTTTTTAATAAAGTGTGAAATGATTTTTTTTTATCTGTCAAACGAACTCACATAAAATGAACAGAGTGTAATGATGTTACTTCATAATTAAATTATACTTACTCGTGCTTAAAGTTTTCATCATAATAACAAAACAAAACTTTTTGGTCCTTTGTGGTGGGATACTAGTTTTATTAGAAGTTACTGTGGTCTAAATTAATTATAAAACGCTCCGGGGAAGAGAATAGTTTGCGTATGAAAGTGACGTGTTGCTTGCAGCTAGTTGGCAAATTGATGTTATTGACTTTAAAAATGTAAGTTAGTGATTGTATACTTATGGGGAACCTAGTCGCGGGGTCGAACTCACTGGTGGGCCTGGTTAAAAATCACGCTGTCTCACCAGGCTTCGTTTCCGACAGAGGTAGTACCCGTGATGAGCAGTTAGACGCTAGTCTACACGCACAACATTATTGAGTGAGCTGCAGGATCAGTTATAGTAAAACAGGCGCGTAAAAAAATTAAGAAGAAAAGTCCTTCGGAAGATCGGGTTTTCTGAAAAAATCACTGCATAGGTAAATCAATGACTAATAAAGTTTATTTACTTTTCGATAGTTGAGCTTTGTCGGTACCGATTTTGTTTTGGAGATTTTACACTTCTTTTATTACTTAAACACGCCCAAAGTTAGGTTAAATTAGCAAGAAAAACGAATCTTTGTTGGCTCCTAATTTTTTAATGGTTTTTAATTTTAGTATTCTGTTTCCGTACAGACAATATTAATAATAAGACAAAACTATACCATGTTTAATTTTTTATATATATTGCCAAACAGTGGAGTAATACACTCCCGAAGATTGTATGGGCAAAATGTGGACTAGGTTCACCTTAAGTACTCGTATTCTATCTAGGTTGTTATTTTATTTTCAATGTGTTACTTTAGGTAAAAATGTTACAATATGTTGTAGGAAATCATCCATATAATATTATCTATGTTTCTGTTGTATGTTTCGATTTATGGATGTCTGGATGTTTGTTACTCAATCGTGCAAAAACGACCAAACGGATTTGGATGAAATTCGGCACAAACTTTTATTACATGGATTTACACATAGGATACTTTTATTCCTTTAGTACGTTTTTGTGGGATACCGGATTACCAACTTCGACGCGGGCGAAACCGCTGACATAAGCTGACAAATAAAAGTCAACTACTCAACATTTTTGGTACCTGACGTACTGTGAGGTGCCTGAATAAAAGAATAGCACCACCCCATTTCTTCCGGTGGGTGTCGTAGGAGGCGACTAAGGGACTTACTAGAGAATGGGCAGCAACGTTCTGTATATTTTTTTTTTAACCATACTGCGATCGCCAACTCACCTGCCAAGCTTGGCGATTATAACAAACGCCCCCCCCCCCCCCGCACCGCACCAAAAACCGGTCGTGAAAAAGTGGCGGAGCTTGGGGAAGGTCTTTCGGATGAAATTATGAATGATGAGTACGCGTAGTAATTAATTTTATTGATTAACTATTTTAAATTGGTACCAATAACATATAAGTCTTTTACCAAGAAATAACTACTCACAATTCGTTCTTAATTCTTTTATCTACAACTTGAACCGATGCGACGCTTACAAAATCCACCACTAACTTTTCGCATTCCATGAAAGTAAACGCAATCAATGCTCTCATCAAACTAGAATTTGTCAAATTCAATATAAAACCGCGTCAAAGAGTAACAAGTTACGAACTAAGTTAGTGCGACAAACGCCAGCTGATCAATATGTATGTTCGTGTCGTGGTTCAGACTGTAAATCGACTTCGATAACTTTGTTGTGTAAGAAGATACTTGAAGCAAGGGAAGTTTTAACTTCTTGTAATTATTTGATTTGTCTGGGATAACTAAATTATTGTTGTCACTATAAGTTGGTGTTCACTGGTGAGGTTTTGGGCAAACAATAGTTCATAAAATGTCCTGCAATTGATAGTTAAGCAGTCAAGAAGAAGATCACTACTAACATACCTCTCCTAAAATGTGAATCTCCTTAAAGTATGAAAATTACTGTCAAATTAAAGCCATAATTCGATTTTCCTAATTTGTCTTTCGTCAACTTATCGATAATTCTTGAGATCTGATAGCGAATGCCTGTTTTCACTAACACTAGGTAATACAATGTAATGACCAAAAATTATTGCTTAGAAAATCAAATCGTGAACTTTTATTTACATATGCACTAGTTTTTGCCAGCGGTTTCGCCCGCGTGGTGGTCGAAAATTTTCCTATGGTAACGTACCTACTACCGGGATAAAAAGTATTCTGTTTTAATCGTTTATTCCCATCTGCCCCCTTCGAGCTTGCCATCGATCGATCGATTCTCGACCGCGTTCTCATATTACGTACTGGACATTATCAATAGAAATTTAAATAAAACCATTGGATATCATTAGCAACAAAAATTAATCCCTCCACCGCCACAGACCGCTACAGTACTGTAGAGGCTTGTGTCTTCCTGCCTTTAGCAGAAAACTCTATCAGGCTATAAAATATCTGTGTGCTAAATTTCGTCCAAATTTGTTCAGCCGTTTTTGTGTGATTGAGTAAGTTGTAAGTAGAAAATAAGGGGTACCCTCTTACTATTAGTAGAGCAATGGCAAAAGAGGACGAGTATTGTGTGGATAGCTTTAAATATCCAGACTTCCAGAGTTCTTCTCAAAAACTCAGACGAAATCCCCGTCTTCACATCAATTTATCAATTTTAACAATTCTTAAAATATTTTTAGACCCGTATGTGTCGCCGGGCGTAAAAGAATAGCACCATCCCATTTCTTCCAGTGGGTGTCGTAGAAGGCGACTACGGGACTTACTAGAGAATGGGCAGCAGCGTTCTCAATGCAATTTACCACCATACTGCGATCGCCAACCCGCCTGTCAAGCGTGGCGATTATGGCAAAACCCCCCAATCTGGGGGAGGCCTATGTCCAGCAGTGGACGTCTTTCGGCTGAAATGATGATGTTGATGAAAATATTAACGTACTCTCGACTCCCAAAGACAAAGCGACAAATTCAATATAATTCCACATCAAAGAGTAACAAGTTACAGAACTTTCTCGAACAGACTAATGAAGTGTTCCAGTAACTAGGTAATTACCGCGGTTGGCCAAGATGGCGCAGAATATGTTAGTACAGAGAACTGACAGCGTTCGCACCGCAAATGGATTGGAACAGTTTCTTGAGGGAAGGGTTTTGATGGTTGATCCAAGATTTGGATAAGTCGCTTAATATCATACAGAAAGTTGAAATTGGTCCCTTTGTACTTCAACAAGTGATATATAAGGGTGTCAGTGGGTAATATTTTTTCAGGGAAACGCGAATTGGAAATGTTTTTTTCATTTGTATCGGCTCATTATTTTAATCTTTGGCACATTATAAGGTTCAGTATTTTATGAATGGTTTAAAAAAACTAAAGTATGGTCGAAAATTATGCTGTAGAATGTAAATTATTAGTTTATCATAACTGTTACATTTATGTTTTAGGTACAGACGCCAGCAGGTCAACCTATTCCAAACTGTCAAATTTTCCCAATTGAACATGAACCTTATTCCTTTGAAATAAGGTTGAAAAACTATCAAAGAAATTTGACAGATTGGGGTAGCTTGATGTGCTGGCCTCTGTACAATATATTTTATGAGGCGTTGAAATAAGCAGCCACCAATGACGTGACGTCACGTCTACGATTGATGAACCTCTATTCAAAGCCATGATAATAATTGACTACCCAAATAAATGAACCACAGAAAAGCAAATTCACCACCGAATACTAATACGGGTATCATGATGATTGCTTAACCCTCCACACGTCGATGTTACGTGTATAGAACTGCAATTTGTCGGAACCACGCGGCAAGCGACGGTTGGGTAACAAAGGGCCTAACGAATCTGGCGCCATCTATGACGTGTTTCACAGATTGTACCTACGTGGTTAAGGATATATCTGTGATTTTGATAGTGAGTTTTATTTTCGTTTTGGCTTGTTATGAATGTTCATTAATTGTATTGTTGCTAAGGGTAAATGTCACATGAAGTGATACGTCGATCTTTGTCAAGAAAGTTTAAAAAAATACAAGTTATTTAAAAAAATAAAACACTATACTCTGATTCTTAATTTGGGGATCTTTGGCAGTCGTTACGGGTCGTAGGAAGCCCGTAAGTCTGACAATCAGTCTTAACAAGGGGTATCGTATTACCCAGCAACTGGGTTGTGGAGATCAGCAGTCGCTGTATGTAAAATAAAATTCAGCCACATCCGATAAAACTGGAAGCTGACCCCAACATAATTAGAATAAGATTGATATTTATTGGTATGTCATGCAAGCATAAAAGATGCATTTTTACATACGTAGGTTTTTTTGCAGCATTGAAGTAAGTGAGTTTCAAATACCCTTATAATTCAGGCGGGAAGCGCTGAGAGGCATAGCTTTTGTTAATTTCAAATTAAGTCCATGACAGTTTGAAGTCTGTGTGCCGTAAAAGCTTTGTATCAATCATGATTAGTTGATTTTCATTTATTTAAGATAACAAACTCTTTCGCTCTTCATTATATTTAATCCTGACGTAACGTGTCAGGATTGAATATAATTCATATTAATTTGAAACGTCTTCAAACAATAGATTGAGGAAAATTAATTAATATAATACAGAATATAATATATAGCAGGCGGGTTGGCGATCGCATATTGTGGTGAAATACATGGAGAACGTTGCTGCCCATTCTCTAGCAAGTCCCTTAGTCTCCTTTTGCGACACCCACGGGAAGAAATGTGATGGTGCTGTTCTTGTACGTCCGGCACCACACGGAACTGAAATTGGTTATTTTGTATCAATTTAAAACGTTTGATGCTTCCGTAATGTTTCTACTTATTTTATTTCGGCGGCGCTTTACAAAGGACGCCTAAACATAAAATTACCGCTTGGTACTGAAACTGAAATGTGTTTAATCTCAAATAATGGTTCATTTAACTGTTCTCATAGCATAGTCTAAAAAATGCTAAAAAAAAATGGTAAAAATTGTTTTTTTTTTTTTTTTTAATTGTTCTTTATCGATAATCATTATTCTATCACCTGTTTTCGTTTTCAGAAACGTTTTCCTTACACCCTCTGTATATTTTTTAAACTCCAGGGGTTATTCGATAGAGATACCGTGGCCCCTGGCACACAGGCAACTGCAGTAACACGGGTAGGTTTTAGTCACTAAAAGTCTGACACGCCCTCCTGCTCCACCCAGAGCGGGAGAAGTTATTTGATGATTTATCACTCTCAAAAAAGAAGTGCATGGGCTACCAGGCTTTCTGTCCCACGCGATTTCAGACTTATATTAACTACACATATGTGACAAGCCCCTCGGCTTGTGGCCAAAGTAAGAACAACCACACGGTTCGGTCGATTAGGTTGAGCTACGCTTGTCACTATATGACCCTCTTTATGTACCAAGACCCCTCCGTGCCTCAGAAAGCACGTTGAGCCGTTGGTTTCTGTTGTCACTCATGGATCTTTGACAGTCGTGACGAGCCATCAGAAGACAGAAACTCTGACAACCAGTCTTACCATTACGTATCGTTAACCCATTAACTGGGTTGTGGAGGTCAGATAGATAGTCGCTCCATGTTAAATACTGGTATATCAACTGCATCGGGTTAGACCGGAACCTGACACCGACATAGTTGGGAAAATGCTAGGTAGATGAAGATTTACGAAACGAAAGTCCAGGATCAAGATATTTTTGACGGTACCGATGTCAGTAATTGCCAAGATAAACGTAGAAGGTACAAAAACTTACAAGGATCAAAAAGCTCACATTAGCATACTTGTTCCGATTAATCCACAAACCATTCCCCCCCGAGTGGGTTCCCGCATTGTCGTTGCGGGGGGGCTCAGTAACCGTGGATTCCAGCCACGGTGAAGCCAAGAGGAACCCAAAGGTGGGGCCGCTCGTCAGGGCTTTTGCCTTCAAGCCATTAACGTAGCGGCCAAAAAGTAGGTTGCGGTGAAGTGCACCTCAACTGAGGTGGGCCGCGATGTCGAATGGGAGGCATCGCGGCTGAGGGTTACGGGCTGCGGTAGAGGCGGAGTGCCGGTGCTTCTGAGCAGCGCTCTTCCCTTCCGTGGCCTGGACGGGGCCGCCACCGTTTGATGGCGGACGCGGTGGGGCCGCAGGGGAAGAGGAGTGTCGGTATAGCGTCAGCCGCTCTCTCTATCCCCTGCGGCCGAAAAGTGGTAGACGGGACGGCGCGTTGTGTTCCACACGCGCGCGCCGTCAAATATGTCAGCAACCACTGGTGGGGTCCGCAAGGGCCGATGCCTGCCAGGGGTGCGGGTTTGTTCGAAAGAGATACCACAGCCCCTGGCATACGGGCTACTGAGGGAACACGGGTGGGTTTTAGTCAGTAAAAGTCTGAAACGCCCTCACACTTCTCCTGCTCTACTCAGCAGGAGAAGTCATTTGATGATTTCCCACCCAAAAAAAAAAAACCCACAAACCATTTCCACTGGGCCATCACGGCATTTGCAAAATAATCTCCTTGTTATGTGCAATTATTTTGTCAGCTTCAACAAATACGTTAGGGAAACAAGTAAACTATATAGCTAATAGGAATAAGTATAATTACAATGTGCTACCCCTAGTAAATACACCACACACTAGTAACGAAATAATAAATACTGCTTTGTGGATTTCTGTTCGTTTCCCTGAAGCCTGAATACATGGAACAATGAGGGCTAACGATGTCGAAACTGTATTCGTATTGTACATTCTGGCAATTACAGCTCTATTGAGAACTTTAGCTAGATATTCTAGATGTAGAATTCTACATTTTGAATTCTGTACCTACCGAAATAATTTATTTTTTGCTTTTTAATTTTTTACTTCAAGAAAAGGAGGTTATTTTGCATTGGGCTAGTTTTTTTCTTTGTATGTACGGGTTTTTTGTACACTGACATTTCCGTGATTACGGGAATTATTTACGTGATTCTTTTTCATTTCAAAGAGGAAGCCCATTTGCTGGCCCCATATTTGATAAGTTTTTCCTATTTAAGTTGGATCTTCAGTGTTCGCAAAACATACATGTGTGTAGTTTCATGTAACAGGAATAATGTAAATAATGGATACCTAGTGGTGGCTGGTCAATCAAAAGGTTCATGGTTAAATAATTGGCAACCTCTTATAACTATTAATTTGCGAGACTCAATTCATAGTGCGGTTCGAAGTGATTTCAATAGTTAATAACATGCTCAAAGCAAACCGCACAATCCCTTCAATCGAACGGTAACTAAGTTTGTAGTAGCAGTCAATAATGCAATTTCCGAAACTATGAGTAACAGCCATTTTCCCTGAAATCAACTGTTACGTAACAAGAGTACAAGGAGTACAGTAACGATGCTGTACTTCTATTTCTATGTAGCTTTGATACGTTTAGGTGATTACTGTTCCATACAAGAGTTTGTTGAAGTAGTATTTCGAATTTTGTCTCGAAATACCAAATGTATTCGCTTTGCTTGGATACAACATTTTATTCGGTTTTACGTTGTTTATATAAATGTGAATGATGCTACTAAAATATACCTAATCGCAAATTAAGATCAGAATATACGTTATCTGCTAGTAGGCCTTTCAAAAGATTAAAAAGCTATTATAAATCCATCTAAAAAGCAATTAATAAAAGATAAAGATATCCTGATTACTAACACCAAAGGGGAAGATTTCCCATTCAATATCAAACACCAAATGATTGTGAACACATACACAAATTCCACGAATCGTTTCAATAACATCAAAATCTTCGTTCCAAAATGCCAGCGATCTATTTGTTCTTATCAAAAACAGGTTCATAATAAAACCAGGTGAACCAACATATAAAACTATATCCGACATCGTGTCGTATTTCCAGTAGCTCCGGTAACTCAATATCTTGGTGCACAATATAAGACTAATGAACGGAGAGGTAACTAACTAGCCGTATTCAGAACTGTGTTATGTGTGGAATATAAACGTGTTGTATTTTAGTTTAGTTCTAGTTTAGCTTCAGTTTTGTGTCGTAAATTGAGTGTGAAAGCTTTGGATTTTTGCTGTGTCAGACATTCAGTTTAGTCTGCTTTTTCACTCATTGGCTTAAAGAAAACATTTTCGTTTCTAGAAAAAGGTTTATTGAATAGAGCGGTAACTAACTGTATTCAGAACTGTGTGTTATTTGTGGGATATGGAGCGTGATGTGTTTTAGCTTTGTGTCGTGAATTGAGTGTGAAAATTTGTTGAATTACGTTTATGAGTGTGTTTGACATTGAGTTGAGAAATTAGATTCTTCTTATCTTTAAGTAATGATCTTTTGGTTTCCATATTTGATATCGTAGTGTACAGTTGTTTAAAGAACAGAGAAGTAGCTAGCTGTATTCATAACTCTATTAAAGGGGGAACTGCCAGGATAACCCGTGAAATTCGAATTGAAATACAGCCTTCTAGATTCATATGGGATTGTATGATTTATATTTCATGAAATAGTTATCAATAAAGTAATATGAACTTAGAGGGTAGCTTTGATAGTTTTAATAGTACATTATGGTACAAGTGTGTAACGTTGGTGATTATCGCTGAGGCGCCATTGAGACCCGAGCCGTCAGGCGAGGGTCTTAAGAGAGCCGAGGACGATAATCATCAATACACACGTGTATCATACGACGTTTTTCAACACACTTGCGAAGAAAATAATACTAAATCATCATCATCATCATCATCCATCATCATCCATCATCATCATCCATCATCATCCATCATCATCCATCATCATCCATCGTCATTCATCATCACCCATCATCACCCAGCATCATCCATCATCATCATCGTCCATCATCATCATCCATCGTCATCCATCATCATCATCCATCGTCATCCATCATCATCCATCATCATCCATCGTCATCCATCATCATCTATCATCATCCATCATCACTCATCATCACCCATCATCATCCATCATCATCATTCATCATCATCCATCATCATCCATCATCATCATCCATCATCATCCAGCATCATCCATCATCATCCATCATCACCCAGCATCATCCATCATCATCATCATCATCGTTTTTAAGAACAAAGCAACTCAAACAAAAAACAACCTATAACTCACTAAGAACAAAGCAACTCAAGCAATTCTATAACTCACTAGTGAATAATAGTAATGAAAAAGTCACAGTTTGATAATAGGTGTCATTATGTGCCTAACTGTAGTGAAATTAGAGCCATTTTATGAGCAAGTGTGTTGAAAAGATTTTAATGAGATAAGATACAATTTTATTTGTTTAAACATGGTGCACATAATACATTGCATGTAAGATAACTGTGAGATACAGAAAAAGTTCTTACATGATCAGTCGCTTATCGTGGCGTACAAATTGGTAGAAAGTGAAGGTGCATAATTCTTAATGTTTTAGTTAAGTGACGTAGGTAACTAGAGTGTGAAAGACTGTCGTTTTACGTCTTTAAATGTGTCTGAGATTGCGATAAAAACTGTGAACTTTGCGCTGTGGAATACTCATTTATCATTGTTCTTCCTGAATCACGTTTCAAAACTGTGTTATGTGTAGAATATGGAACGTAATAACTTTTATTTTCTTTTTCTTAAACTTTGCAAATTGAGTTTGAAAGCTTGAAAACTGTGACTTTTGCGTTTTCAAATAAAACAGTTTCTTTCTTTGTTAATTTACTTTTTCTTTTCCAGATTTAATATAGTAGTAAGCAGTTATGTTCTCTATGCCTAATGAACGAAATTGTAACTAACCGTAATCAGAACAGAACTATGTTATGTGCGGAATATTGTGTGTTTAAGTTTAGTTGTATATCAGCGCGAGCATTTATCTGACCTAGATTGTGTCTTGACTTTAAAAGAGAGTTTGACCGTTGAGTTGTTTCGCCATTTCTTCTCAGGGGTCATCTGATAGGAAATATTAACTCCATCTAGATAATTTTTTATATTTTGACGCGTAAAATTGATTCCATTTCATTTCGTCAGTTTTGTGTCGGTCGTTGATCAATTAAATTGAAAACTCATTTTCAAACTGTGTATTTAGGAAAAATTACATTTATAAACTTAATTACTTATTTAAACCAACAAGAAAAATTACAAACCTAACTAGAACAGACTTAAATTACTTCGAATCTTAAAAACAAAATAATAAACAAAGTACCTATCCATTCTTTAATTCCCACAGCAACAAATTTAAGTTCTTAAGCAAACCAAGTTTTTAAGTATAAAACCCTTTTAAATCCTCTTTCAATTCCAGCCTGTATACAAAATAACTAAGTAGGCGGTATACATCTTCGTTTGTTTTATAAATAAAAACTTTTTTGAACGTAAACATCTGGGAGTTAGGAATACGGGCCGCAGTTGCGTAACATTATCATAACACGACAAGGCTGAATAAGATGTGGCCTTTGCATATTTTGTGGCTCAGAGGTTTAAGTTTTTGTTTTTATTTCATTTTGGAATGTTTTGAAATTGTTTTCTTTTATTTATTCCATGATATTATTTTTCATGTTGTTTGGGTGTCTACATAATAAGTTATGGATAGCAGATGTTTAGTTTTGATTTTATGCAAATTCTATGTAATGTAATATCTCTTCCAAAAGTTCCTTTATACATATATGTAATACTTTTGTGTATGTAAATACGAAAGCCATAATGTGCAATTATAATATGTAAAACACCCAGAAGGATATCTATAAAAATGGATATTCCTTTTCAGTAAAAATATCAACAATACCGATCATAGCATGAACTGACTACACATTATATCTCACATAATTTGTATGCACAGCTGCTCTTAATCATTCGCCATCACAATATATTACCGCTCGAGCAACAATAATGACGATCCCACCAAAACGATTCAATTATAGTGGGTTTGTAACATCACTATATTATAGTTCTACAATATTGCCGATACTAACAAGTTTTGTTGTTCGATAAAATTGTTGTAATTCTGTCGACGTAGATTTGATTCGATTTGCTAGCAAAGGAGATGGAAAACAGTGGGCCCAAATGTTGAGATATGATCAAAAAATTAGTCATATTTTTTTATCTAAGAATATTAAAAAGCACCTCAATTCTCAATCTGGAAGCGGAGAAATATGAGAAAGATCGTTTTCGTGAGATTATCGATTGAGTAATCGATTACACAGTTCCGAAAATAAAACCATGCACTATGTTAAATGCAATATAGTGCATATAATTAGAAACAGTCATATTAATAAGTAAAATATCAATTAATTACTGAAAAACCAATTTTGATGATTATCGATTTCATATCGATTAAAATCAGTCTTTTATTTTTAGTTTGTCACTAGCACATTGACACTGACACTACACAGTTGCCGATTGCTCATGTTTGCTCACTCGTTTTGTGTTTTCCGATGCCTTTTGAGTGCTTTCCCGATCATTATCCTTCAATTTTCACGACCACTGCGTTGGATTTTACGGATTCCGACCCTGCCTACCTTGTTCGATCCTTGCTTTCACACTGGACAACGAAGATCACTCACACGTTTGACTAGGAATTGTTATTTTGGATTTTGCCGCCGACTTGTGGATTGGATATTGTTGAAACTATGGATCGCTGTGTGAATTGTGGGATAACAACTGGTCACTAAAATACACTGGGCCGATGAAAAAATTCTGTCAGTTAAAGATTGTTACATAACCTCACTTTTACTTAATGTCTTATATCGCTGTTCTCAGATTGACAAAATCCACAGAATTTTCAGTGAAAGGTTGATAATATTTATGCTATTAATTGACACCACTTTCATATTATTACATCTAGGCCCAAGATTGTATGTAATCGTTTGTATGTTTCAGTCTCCTTTTCTGCCAATTTCGTTTTGTGTGATAAGTTTCAGATTTACGTGTATATTTGAAAGTGTTTGATACATGAGTTATGACTAGGAAAGGATGACTACTGACTGAGATTACGACTAATAAAGTAGTGTGGAAACAAGACATGTTTCGCCAACCCCAACTTTACACCATAACAACTTGCCTTATGGAGTACTTTCGAAGCAGAGTAAAAGTAAAAAAATAAAGTTGGTTTTGGATTATAATAATTAAAAATATATTCATCAACTCAAAAACTAGAGAGTCAATAGTAACACTAGAAGTAACTTGAAGATACTATTCGAAACGGAACAGCGATGCATAAATGTTCAAAGTAAAATAAACTCTCGCACACTTAATTAAAGCATATCTTTTCTCAATTATTTATCAATTTTCTAGCTCTCAGATATATCTTGTACATTAGAAGTGCCATGAGAGATATTTTAGCCACCTTTTAAATCAGTGGTATAGCAAAAGACTTGATACGTATTCCGTACTTACACGATTTACACCACCATCTATGAACCTATAAACGAATCTATAAAAGAACATAGCTTCGTTTGTCATCGTTCCCCGTGTGGCTTTCGTTTAAGTTACGGCAAACGTGTGTGTTTATTTCCTCAAGTCATTTCAAACCGAAATCGGACAGCGGCCAAAATACGTCGTAATTCTACGAAGCATAGACAGTGACTTTTCAATGCAAAGTGACATTTCGGTCCTACATTTTTAGCATCGCACCGTAGATATCCTTCTACAGTCCGTCATTTTGTATTTCGTTTCTAACAATCTGTTTCTAGGTCCCTATAAATGTAGACTGTTTCAGAAGAATATTTCTTCCCAAACTGTCAAAATCACACTGACAACAAACTTTCTACTCGACGGCCACAAAGTATATACGATCATCTACAAAATCATGATTTGTTTAGAACGCATAACTGTGATAATTAATAGAAAAACATAGCTATCTTCTCCTATTGTACATCATTTAGTTAATAATAATCATGTCTATTCTTCCGTCGACAAATAGGTGCTCGTGCCAAGCCTGCAGTACCTAACCTTAACTAATCGAATTTTCGTAATACGAACATCATTATAAGAAATTCGTTCACAACAAAATCTTCCCTAACGACTACAATAAAAATCCATGTTATAACAAGTTCAAAAACTAAACAACAGCTTAAAGTATGATAATGAAAAGCAGTTTACAAAGTACTTGAGGCGCCCGCGACGTCTGGGTGTCGGGTGTTGCCAGATCTCATAAATATTTATCAGGCGACAACACTTGCATATCAAATTGCACGGAAAATGCTTAGCAGTTTGGTGAAAATTTTCAAGTTTTTTCGTGGTTTAAAATGTAGAATGTTGCTGGCTTGTTTAATTTACTCTCTAAAATTCCCAAAAACACCCAGTATTTGGGAATTTTAGAGAGTAAATTCTAGATAGGCGTAACATTTGGGTTTCGCTGAAAAGGTACAACTAGCGCGCATTATCCATTGGTAGCTGGCTTTTCCTTTCGATATTCTGCTTTCTGAACTGAAATATTCTAATAGCTCTTGCAGACTCAAGAAAAGAAAAAGATTGTGACATAAACATAATTTATAAGTGAAGTTGTGAGCTACATGTTTATTTATTTTGACAATTCTGACACCGCAGTTAATTCACAGTTACGCTACTTTTTATAAACTGCGGTGTCAGAATTGTCAAAATAAATTTCAATTTTACTTTTATAATAAACTATAACATCTAAGAGAAAATCAATTTTTGTTTGTAAGTTTGTATGTAGGGGGTAATCTCGGGAACTAGCAGTCAGATTAAAAAAAATAAAATGCATTTGATAGCCCAATTCATAAGAAAGGTTGTGCATATTTTATATTACCTATGTTACGACCTTATGGAGTCTAAAACTAAAAATAAAGTAAGCAAAACGTCAACAGAAAACGAAGTAGTACACGCGGCTACACATCAGGCTGTACGTTTCCAGTTTACGCTGATCTCGCACTGTACGAAAATCCTATACAATGCGAGATCAGCTTATACTGGACGTGCATAGCTTGATGTGTAGCCGTCTGTAGGTACCTATCACGGGCAGGCGATGCGATGCTATAGGATATATTTTATGTTAAAACAAAAAAAAATCACGCGAACGACGTCGCAGGTGGAAACTATCATACAATAAAAACTAAGTTCGGAAGGCGGTGACATATAATTAAATACATATCCAAAGTCACCGACTTCCGAACTTAGTTATTGGGGTTGGATAAAGCAAGTTTATAATTTTTTACTTTTCGGTTTTTCGGCGGTTTAATTTTTTTTTATTAAAAAATTTTTGTGGCTATAATCTACTAATTACTACATGCTTAATTTTTTATTACTTTTTGTAATACCTACACAACTCAGTATTAAAATCTGTGGGTTAACAATCAATCATCCCTTAGGGTTGGAATTTTTCTTCGAAATTTATATGGGACCAACTTCAGGGTATACCCTCTCCAATATTTTTTTTTTAATCAAAATCGGACTACTCTGGAAAAAGTTATGCGTGGTCGTATATAAAAAAAAAAAAATATACGCGTCGAATTGAGTAACCTCCTCCGTTTTTTCGTCGGTTAAAAAATACACATAATTTCAACATGAATGATTTTACCAGTACTTTGGTTTAATAAAGAGTCCGTGGAGATTCTGGGCCATTCTTTTTCATATGGACATACCTAATACATGGAATGGCCTATAGTTTCGTCTTTCTGACTGACCGACTTATTGATAAATTTATAAGAGTGCCTGTATTTGGTTCAATAGAATAAATGCTTCCAAGCCCAAAAAATTGCCAAGCATAAGTGACAGTGGGCAGAGCACATTGCTCGCAGAACTGATGGGGCCGAAAAGTTCTGGAGTGGCGACCGCGTACCGGAAGACGTAAAGTTGGAAGGCCTCCCAAAAGGTCGACCAATGATCTTGTGAGGGCCGCAGGAATCCGCTGGATACGGGAAGCACAAAACCGGTCGAAGTGGCGGAGTTTAGGGGAGCCTTATGCCTCTCAGTGTCCACTGATTTCGGCTGAAATGATGATGATGAAACGCTTTTAATTTGAGTTTAAATAACTCTCATCGATAATTTCCCTGAAATTATTAACAAGCCATGTTTAACCCCCCCGAGTGGGTTCCCGCATTGTCGTTGCGGGGGGCTCAGTAGATGTGGTCTCCCAGCCACGGTGAAGCGAAGAGGAACCCCAAGGTGGGGCCGCTCGTCAGGGCTTTTGCCTCAAAGCCGACGACGTAGCGGCCAAAAAGGGTAGGTTGCGGTGAGGTGCACCGCAACTGAAGTGGGCTGCGATGTCGAATGGGAGGCATCGCAGCTGAGGGTTACAGGTTGCGGCGGAGGAGGAGTGCCGGTACGGACAGGGCCGCCACCGTTTGATGGCGGACGCGGTAGGGCCGTAGCGGAAGAGGAGTGTCGGCATAGCGTTGGCTTCTCTCCCTATCCTCTGCGGCCGAAAAGTGGTAGGCGGCGGGGCCACTGTGTTGACCCGTCGCAGGGTAACCAAGGGCTCCGCAAGGGCCGATGCCTTTTTTTTTGGGTGGGAAATCATCAAATGACTTCTCCTGCTGAGTAGAGCAGGAGGGCGTGTCAGACTTTTACTGACTAAAACCCACCCGTGCTCCCTCAGTAGCCCGTATGCCAGGGGCTGTGGTATCTTTTTCGAACAAACCCGCACCCCTGGCAGGCATCGGCCCTTGCGGACCCCACCAGTGGTTGCTGACATCTTTGACGGCGCGCGTGTGGAACACAACGCGCCGTCCCGTCTACCACTTTTCGGCCGCAGGGGATAGGGAGAGCGGCTGACGCTATACCGACACTCCTCTTCCCCTGCGGCCCCACCGCGTCCGCCATCAAATGGTGGCGGCCCCGTCCAGGCCACGGAAGGGAAGAGCGCTGCTCAGAAGCACCGGCACTCCGCCTCTACCGCAGCCCGTAACCCTCAGCCGCGATGCCTCCCATTCGACATCGCGGCCCACCTCAGTTGCGGTGCACCTCACCGCAACCTACTTTTTGGCCGCTACGTCAATGGCTTGAAGGCAAAAGCCCTGACGAGCGGCCCCACCTTTGGGTACCTCTTGGCTTCACCGTGGCTGGAATCCACGGTTACTGAGCCCCCCGCAACGACAATGCGGGAACCCACTCGGGGGGGACGATTGCCAGGGTCAGGTCCGTGTCTTGTAACATAATTAGAGAAGAAAGCATACACTACACTTCTCCCTACTCCTTCTTATAATACAGGTGTCTTATGTTGCGTTCTCAATAAAAAACGATTTTATTCATCGGTTTTATTTAACTTGTCCTGTTTTTTGTTGTTGTTTTTTGTTTGGGTCAAATTTAGTAGATACTTGAAATTTTATCCCCTTCCTGTTGGCAGATTTATCTGATATTTGGTAAACAAGTTTAGTTTTGATAAGAATAGAATTTAATTTAATCAGTACCTATCATTGTAAATCCAAGATGGCCGCCGCGACAAAATGGTGGATTACATATTTTTTCAAAAAATGGGTATCAAATAAAAGAGCTTGACTATTAAAATACCGTACACTATGAAAAATAAAAATAAATAAAACAAACTATTTAGATTAACACTTGAATTTAAAATTAAAAAAAAAAAAACTTTAGATAAACGGTTTCAATGAAAATAATGGGCGTAGCGTAACCTGTGTAAATATATAAATAGCATAAGAGCGTTTGACTGTCAGTTGATAGAAATTTCACGAGCCCCACTTTTTTTTTTCTGATCAATGCCCTAGATTGATGAAGAAAGCGTTGTGATGACTGGTACCTAGGACTTTTTATATTTTGTTTGCTTTTAGTACCTACATTATCTACATCATTATTTTCATTAAAACCGTTTAACTTAAAAAAAAACTATTTTTTTCTACATACTATTTTCTACTCGCGATTTTCGTCCGTGTGTGAAGTCAAGTATACTATTATAGCTATCATAGCCATTGAGGTAATACTCGTATGTACTGTACGTTAGTACATATTACCTCAATGATCATAGCATCTCGTCTGCCTAGCTTTTTCTCAAATGTGTTGGGGTCATGTCACCAGTTGTTGCTGAATACCAGTATTTTACTAAGTGACTGGTGCCTGCCAATCTGACCTCCACAACCCAGTTATTGCGTAACGCAATACGCTGTGGTAACACCGGTTGGCAGACTTTTGGCAGGCCATTAAACCTACCAATATGGCTTGACGCTGACTCGGAAATAGTGTAACTTTTTATCAGTGAAAAACTATTTGTAATCGGGTCAGAAATTTCAGAAATTACCTCTTACATACAAATTAACGTCATTATTGTGTCAGCATATACAAAATCTGCCATTAGCCACAATCATCATTCATCGTTTCAGCCGAAAGACGTCCACTGCTGGACATAGGCCCAAAAGGGGGGTTTTGCCATAATCGCCACGCTTTGCAGGCGGGTTGGCGATCGCAGTATGGTGGTAAAATGCATAGAGAACGCTGCTGCCCATTCTCTCGTAAGCCCCTTAGTCGCCTTCTACGACACCCACGGGAAGAAATGGGATGGTGCTATTCTCTAACGTCCGGCACCACACGGTACGGTAGCCACAATAAATTAACCAAAACAGATACGATGGACAAACTTCATAAAACTTTTAGCCTTCGAATTCTTTGTTTTATACTCTTCAGTACTTACGTACCCATCTCCATTCTTCCATAAAACCCGCAATTTCTAATTTCACCCCCTTCCTTCCTTATGAAATCACTCACTCTTATCTCCACAATCATTTATTTCATACAACAGTCGATAAAGCCTTCCCTTGTTTCTTTCACTTGGAACTCGTAACATTGTTTTGGCGGTATCAAAAAAACATGAACACGATACATGGGAAAGTGACCATGAATTGTTAGCTACAAAGCGATTTGCCGGGAGCTATTTACGTCATTACACGATAGGAGAGGGCTCATACATTTTGCAATGCCTACCAAGCCGGGTGGCCATTCGTGCGCTGTTTGTAGGACATTCTAGGAACTATTTTCTGTTTAGTGTAGTGTGAATAGTAAGTGCTGGTTGGAAGTGGTTCTTGATGTGTTCAATGGTTATAGGTTATCGGTAATGTTTATTGAATATAGACTTGTTGTAGGTATAGTAAGGTACTTGTGATAGGAGAATTCTCATGGTTGGACTTTTCAATCGTAGGATTGTTATCATTAGTGATGTTATAAATAGTATTAAATTAATAATAATATGGTTCCGTATGGCGCCGGAGAGCAGTGGTGGCCAAGTGGTAACGGCCGTGACTTACGAGTTGTAGGTCGTGAGTGCGAACCCAGACATGCGCTTTACTTTGTGTAAATTATTTCATCACCACTGCTCTCAAAACGGTGAAGGAAAACATCTTGAGGAAACCGGCATGTCCTAGAACCAAAAATTCGACGGCATGTGACATCTACCAACCCGCACTTGGCCCGCGTGGTGGTTTACTGCTCAATCCCTCTCACCGAGAGGAGGCCTGTGTCCCAGCAATGGGAACATTATAGGCTGATGATGATGAAGAAGAAGAAGATGGTGCCGGACGTAAAAGAATAGCACCATTCCATTACTTCCCGTGGGTGTCATAGAAGGCGACTAAGGGACTTACTAGAGAATGGGCAGCAGCGTTCTCTATGCATTTTGCCACATTACTGCGATCGCCAACCCGCCTGCCAAGCGTGGCGGGGAGGCTTAGGTATGTCCAGCTGTGGACGTGTTTCGGCTGAAATAATGATGATGATCAATATTAATAGTAATTTAGGGGTATGAGGAACAGGATGTAAAGTTCGCTCATACCTATGCTGGTATAGGAGGATCCTCCGACCAGACGGGTATTGTGTCTGGTCCGGGCAACTGCCCGACAGTTAACGTCGGGATTTTTGTACCTATCTGAGTAGCGTGGTAAACTCTGATTGCGCGATGTAGAATTGCTCAGTTAGTTCGCCTGTGGCATTGTGGATGGCGCCACTTTTCTTTTTGTGTTTTTCGATATTTTTTCTGTATATTCAGATGTTTGGATGTTTGTTACTCAATTACGCGAAAACGGCCGAACGGATTTGGATGAGTTTTGACACAGAGTTTATAACCTGAATTTGACATTGAATCCTATTTCCCGGTAGCACGTGCCGATGGGACAGTTGCCGACCTCAACGCGGGCGTAGCCGCTAGCAGAATATAGGTCTTAATATTTATTTACATTCAACAATGTACACTTAGGTGGTAGGTTTTACAGAGACAAGATCACTGTGGATTCTGTAGGGCACAGCTAAGTAGGAGAAAGAAAGAGGGATTTCCTTATAAAGCAAGATGTTTAAGGTGACACTTTTCGCGGGCTCGAACTCACTGGTGGGCCTGGCTCAAAATTACGATGTCTCACTAGGCTTCGTATCCGACAGAGATAGTATCAGTGATGAGCAGTTAGACGCTAGTCTACACGCACAACGTTATTGAGTGAGATGCAGGAGCATTTATAGCAAAACATTCACGACAAAATTAAGAGAAGTCCTTCGGAAGATCGGGTTTTATGAAAAAACCACGGCATAAATTAATGACCAATAAAGTTAATTGAACTTACCGATACTTGAACTTTGTCGATACCGACTTGGTTTTTGAGATTTATACTTCTTTTATTACTTAAACACGCCCAAAGTTAGGTTAAAATTAGCAAGAAAAACGAATCTTTGTTGGCTCATAACTTTTTAACGGCTTTTTATTTTAGTATTCTGTTTCCGTACTGACAATAGTAATAATGAGACAAAACCATACCATGTTTAAGTTTTTATGTACATAGTCAAACAGTGGAGTAAAACCCTCCCGAAGTTTGTATGGCAAAAATGTGGACAAGTGTCACCTTAACATTAAATATCTCTCTAGATTGCACACGGCGATGTGATATACGGTGAATCAGAATAACGCTTTATTCAGTCTCGTTGTATTGGCACCAATAAATACTTCAGAAATTGAAAACAAAGACAGAAATTTGCGCTATCTTCTCATTTTATAAAACAGATCATCCAACACCGTGCCTGCGTTAAATTCTGGGCAAAGTTCTGACAAATTTAACACGTGCACCCGTTCAAATTCATCTTGATATGTGTTTTTCTGGAAAAGTGTTAATGCGTTAGGAATATTAATAATCGTCTCTTTACTCGTTGCCAGTGTTAACAAAGTATGTCTACTACGTAACAGTAAGCAGCCTTAGGTTGTAAAATTTTGTTGGTTTCAAGAGCCATTCGAGAGTAGTTCAGTATGTACTCTGACCCTGTTAATATTGATAGTAGTGTGAATCAATTATTGTGGCCGACGGTTGCAATAGCTTGCCCTAGATACTGGGTAGGGTATTGGTGCGAATAATGTGTCATAGCTGGATACGGGTACGAAACTTTTCGGAGAAGGAGACTGGGGATTCAAGATAATTATTATTCTTCAAGGCATTATTTTTGTAAACAATAAATTTTTATCATTGGTCTTCCTGTGCGCTCGGCTTGGCCCCGTGGATGTTGGAATATATGTATACCAGTGGAAGGTTCTATCGGGATAAAAATGATCCTTATTACTCCTTATAACACCAGCCATCTATCAGTGTCCCATCAATATCGGTCCAGCTGTTTCGAAGATTAGTCGGAAGAAACAGACCGACGTACAGAAAATGATAAAAGAAATTGTAATAATATAAGTATTTTTTATGAAGGAGTTCTTCTAGGAAATTAGATGCTATATTATCTTATCTGTTTTTTTTTCTGAACTTTAACCCATATTTCAATACACGCAAGCTGTAAAAACAGTTTTGCAATTATCTGCAGTTTTCTTAGGCACATCATAATTACATATTACATCATTACAATTACACATAGTATTACTATGTGACCTTTTGAGCTTTCAGTTAATTACCAATTGGGTCTATTCATGCACTAATTAAATATTGGCTTTGATTTGCCATAATCGGCTACAGTATTGTTCGTCCAGTGGTACAGCCCCGACTTATATATCGTAGGTTGTGGGTTCAATCTCAGACATACTCTGTGTAATTTATTTCATTACTGCTGCTTTCAAAACACTGATATGTTTTATAAACAACAAAATCGAAGACAAGTGATATTCACCAATGCAAACTGCACCCTAATTGCGTAACTCACGATTGATCATAATTGGTTTCGTCTTCACAGTTAAACAATATTCATTGCGTTATTTATGTTGTAGAACAGACACATTTTTCGAACATATGAAGCAATGGTTTAACAATCCGTTTCAAAACGATACAGATTATGATGAATCGTGAGTTACGCAATTAGGGTGCTGGTTCCGCGTGGTGGATGGTGGAGCTCACTCTCTCACAGAGAACGGGAGCTTTATGGGCTGAAAATTGTTTAACCGACTTCAATATGAGAACAATTCTCAAACTATCCACAAAAGACATGGTCACAGCACACTACCCATTGGCCGTCACTCACCCTTTATCAGGCGAAGCTCACAGACCCGAACATTCATTCCCTTTTTGTTCCAAGACTTTAGGATTTCCGCGAAACTCTGGGAATCGACGGAAAAGATATAAAAGTTTATGTTATATATCTTTTTTCTAGTCGTTAAGGGGATGTGTTTGCCTCTCCTATTCACACTATGTGCACGTTCAAAGAAAAGGGTGTTTAGGCGTGTTAAACGTGTGTAATACGCTCAAAGCCAAATCGCTTATAATAAATAATACTAGCTTATTATTTTCAATTCTTTGCAAGAGGGTATTGCTCTCAAAAACTGCGTTTATTTGTAGATTTTATCCCTTTTTGGGGCCCTATTTATATAATAAATTACATAAGATTCTCGAAATATACTCGATGAATAATGTAACGATGAAGAATTCTGTAACTCTGTGGCTTTGGAAGTTAACATACGATTAAAATTAAAATCTACTGACCATCTTAAAGTAGTGTTGAACTGTCTGGCAGCTTTGTAAACCTATGGACACCATTAGAATCTACTAGCTAAAACTATCCTATCTTATACACACCCTCTCACACACATACACTCACATCCTTCACCTACACACCCAGAAGACAGCAATCCTTTTATTCTTTTAAATTAGTTAAGTCCATATTTTAATATAAAAATGTTTCCGTTTGTTCATAAGCTCATACTTGCATACCCAGTCCGAGGGCTAGAGGCGCTGTGTGCTGAAACACAGGCTATAAACTTAGTTCGGCAGCAGATGCTAACAACTAGACACAATTGTAACTGATTTACTCTTAAGTATAACTTTAAGTAGCTAAGACAAATTGTGTGACATGTACACTCTTTTTTAGTCTAATAAAATAAATAAATAAAATAAATAAATAGTTGGGCAAAGGCTTCTCAAATAGAGTAGGCATGAGCATTGATCACAAAATACTAAGTGCACATTTTGTGATTCGCCCTGCTAAACATCAAGACTGCAAGATATCTAGCCTAGAAAGTTCTGGAGTTTCGACCGCGTACCGGAAGATGTAGTATTGGAAGGCCTCCCAAAAGGTGGATCGATGACCTTGTGAAGGCTGCAGGAATCCGCTGGATGTGGGAAGCACAGAACCGGTCGAAGTGGTGGAGCTTTGGGGAGGCCGATATCCAGTAGTAGACATCTTTCGGCTGAAATGATGATGATACAGATAGCTAGCTAGGGACTTTTTCGCGTGCATTTAAAGAGCTTTACAGTAAAATATTATGTAACAAGTACGCAAGGAAACGAAAAGCCTTATCTGTATGAGAGGAGACTTTTGCCCTTCATCATCATCATCCTATAATGTTCCCACTGCTGGGACACAAGCCTCCTCTCGGTGAGAGGGATTGGGCCGTAATCCACCACGCGAGCCCAGTGCGGGTTGGTAGATGTCACATGTCGTCGAATTTTTGTTCTAGGACATGCCGGTTTCCTCACGATGTTTTTTTTTCACCGTTTTGAGAGCAGTGGTGATGAAATAATTTACTCAAAGTAAAGCGCCTGTCTGGGTTAGAACCTACGACCTACAACTCGTAGATCGCGGCCGTAACCACTTGGCCACCACTGCTCTCTGCTAGTATTATTAGGTTAGATTATTCACCAGAAGCCTTAAATAATACTGGCCAAAAAGTTTTGGTGTGTAAAGACCGTTTCAATATGTCTTAAAAAAAAGTTGATAAAAGATGTTTAGCTAATGTGTTTTATTTGAAAAGGAACCATAAAATACGAGTCCTGATTTTTTCATATTATGATATACAGGTTGTTTGGCAGAACGTTGAACATACGAAAATGGTGGATAGGTGGGTTCGTCTGCTACTTACTCAGCCCTAATTTATTTGGCCCTGGCCCCCTGGGTATTTTTTTTTAAATACAAATCCAAATTAAGATTTATGTATTTTTACATCTTTCTGCAAGTTTGAGGACTCATATCTTTTTTCCTAGCTTAAATCTGAATAAAGCAATATTTTTTAAAGAATTTGCCACCATTAAAGATTTAAAAAAATTAAAAAAAACTGTTTTACCCATTTTTTGCAAAAATTACACTTTAAAGTTAAGAAAGTGGTGAAACTAGAAGAAAGCAAAAAAGAAATAAAAAAAATGTCCAGGGGCCTAAATAAATTTATTTATCACACACACACACATGTACCCTTTGCCATTACAGATAATAAAATCTAATGCGACAAAGTAACTTAAAATATACTTAACTATACCTTACATGCTACACAGTATGTGGCCCTTGTGAACTCACCCAGTGTACAGGTGAGTATGTGTGAGAGTGCGCAGCGCACGAGTCAGCGGTGCGCGCCCCAGCAGGTTAGTGCGCGCACTCGGCACCACTAGCAGCTGCGGCTTGCGCCGTCGCGCCACGTACTTATCTAGTAAATTAAACCCTATTTCTGATAGTAAATCTGAATTTTGTATCCTACCTCTTAAAACTTTGAAAATATACGTTGCCAGTGCCAGTTCACGCCTAATTAGGGCTGAGTAAGTAGCAGATGACCCCACATATTTTCGTATGTTCAAGTTCATAAAATATATCATAATATGTACCTAATTCAATGATTTCATTGTAGATTTTGTAACAAGAGATGTTCTTTTTACTTATCTAAAGACATAACCAACACGTGAAAATATTGAAAGACTGCAGCACTACGGAACAAACGCTTCAGATATCCTACAAATTGTTTATCCCGGTTTGCAGCAAGAGTTTTCATCGATACAAACGCGAACAATCTTCTCTGTGAAACTTTTCGTTCGCAAAACACACGTTGTTTGTATGTTTAAAAACAGTGTAGGTATGATAAAACCTTTACAGTAATTACAGAATAGGCGTATTTTCAGCGTCCATAAACCCGCTGTGTATGTTCGTTTATAATGCGCTTTCATTCGAAAAGTACGCGCAAGCACGTTTTGCGCTCGTATGAAATTTAATTGACGTCTAAACTTAATTCTAGTATTGCAAGGGCAGACCCAATGGGGGCAAAACGGATAACATGTTTTTAATTTAGGACCCCAAACAACTTGCCATAACTACCAAAACGTCACAAAACTATAATGTAACACCCTCAAATGGCAACGCTTTTCATTTTGGCAAATGAACAACATTCGTTGTGACATCGAAGTCATCATGCAGCAATAGATTAGAAATTTTCTTTAGAAATTTTCTGATGGTAATTCAAAGTGTGTCATGCAGCTTGGGCCTCAGGCTAAACTCACACTAGTTACCCAATTCCTAAGCCAGCTCATGCTTTTAACATCAACTATTAAAACTACCCATAACAGAAAAGAGCTTACAAGAAAAATGAGCTCTCACCGATCGAGCCTCTAAAATATGCACGGGCAATAAGCGAGGGATCCAATATGAATGGAATGAATACTGGACTAGTGCACCATACAGTGTTCTATAAATATTTTATAGAAGTTCAACAAGTGGGTCAGAAGGTGGGAGGTTATTGATTCTGGGTCGATTGGTTTTTGTTTTCAATTATTTCTGGTATTCCGATTGACAGTTTTCTCTCCAACCCACTCCAACTGAGTCCATAAAGAACAATTTTAAGAAATTACCGGTACGTAGGTACACCCCTACCACGACAATCTCCCCGAACCGTGCTGCCACGCAACCCGTTCCCCTCTTGAGACTCTCGAGGGTCGGGGTACCGGCGGCGGCCGACGAAATAAGGGTCACTGAGCCGCTCAGGTCCTCCACCCAGTCATCCCTGGGCGGGACAAAGTACGGCTCAGCGACCACGGCGATGTTAATCGACCACTGCGCCATGCTCTGGAGCAACAGATCCTGAGCGGCGGCGCAGTGGTTGATGTTCGACTGGAGGAGGCGTAATGGGTAGCCCCATTACGCACTTAAAGGCACTCTATATCAGCCCCCTCCGGGGCCTCCTGGGTAGGCCTTGCCGCGGTGGTAACGGCGGCGACAAAGACGGTGGAGGCGGCAGCGGCGGCGGCAGTGGCAGCGGCTGCGGTGGTGACGGCGGAGGGTTTGGCCCTGCCTCGGCCTGTTTCTATGGTCAGTTATAGAAATATCTGATGTAAGTGTAAACAAATTTTGCTGGGTAATTTTTACGCAATCACTCTCTGGTTATATCTACGTAAAAAATCATCTGCACTTATCTAAAAGTTTTTCACTTTACCATTTGTTCCAACAAAAAAGAAATGTTTGGATAACATTATTAAATTCTAACTGAAAAATCATCGACAAAATATGAAATTGTAAAGTTAAACTGAAAGAAAAAAAGAAAAAAAAAAACGTTAAAAGTTAGAATTTTGGGGTTAAGTATTTAATAATCAAAGCACTAATTTTGTTAGTAGCGCTTCAAATTGACATCCACAGGTACGTTTTCTGATCTGTTTGTTTATATTTTCATCAGGTATTTTTGGAAAAAACTATAGATACAACAAGTATTGGTCATTCCCAAAGATTGTTGTTTTTGGATTCTGCATCCTAATTATGTAACACAGTATCAATTACTCGTAAAATCTGAGTCATTTCAAAGGATATTGACAAACCATGTGCGAAAAATTTGCTGGGTCAGCAACTTAAATAACGTAATGTTGAACTGTCAAAATCGAGTGTTATTTAATTATCCTGCTGGTAAAAGAAAAATGATTTTACCGTCAGAAGATCTCCTTGTATATCAAGCATGATGTTTATTATAGTAATATACACAATTCTTCTTTAAAAACTTAATGTAAGTACTTCGCGTGCCAGATATGAAATCAATTTTATTTTTCATACACGTAATTCATTCCGTGTGGTATCGGACGTAAAAGAATAGCACCATCCTATTTCTTCCCGTGTGGGTGTCGTAGAAGGCGACTAAGGGAATGACTAGAGAATGGGCAGCAGCTATCTCTATGCATTTTACCACCAAACTGCGATCGCCAACCCGCCTGCCTAGCGTGGCGATTATGGCAAAACCGCATTTTGGGGAGGCCTTTCACCAGCAGTGGACGTTTTTCGGCTGAAATGATGACGACGATGATGATGAATTCATTGCAAAAAAAAAGTAGACAAGCACCTCTAGAGAAAACTATCAAACACGATCTCTCTGATCGCGTCAACGCACAATCATAAGGGAATAAAACCAACCATACTTACTCCACATATCTACGTACTAAAATTTCCATATCACCCAGAAAATTAAAATTTAACCCAATCCTGTTCATAAAAGCTCGGATAGTTCTCTTGAGACACCAAATTGTCTAACTTACACGGAGTAAAATCATAAATGTATGTACATTTTAAAATTCTACCGTAGTCGTTCCACCCGCGATAAGGAAAGAGCGGGTTAATTTTTTCCTAGTACTTGTAAACGTTTTCAACTAAACTGTTGAAATAATTGCTGTTTTATTTTACGATTTAAATTAAGGTGGAATTTTCGAAAATTGTTGCCCGTTTTTAGAAATTATTGTTTTGATTTTCGGCAATGATCGAGTGTTTTTTAGTAATTATTTACTGTTTTCCGGCAATGATATTATGTTTTTCAGTGATTGTTGAGCATTTTTCGGTATTGATTGAGTGTTTGTCGGCTATGACTAAGTATTTTTCGGAAATCATTTATTTTCGGCAATAATTTAGCTAATTTTCGGCAATGATTTACTGTTTTTCGGTAATGATCGAGTGTTTTTCGCCAAAGATTTTGTTTTCTGCAGCGATGATCGTGGATTCCGGGCAGCATTGTACGAATACTGGCAATGGTTTTGAATTTGGTATCTTTCTAGTTGCTCTGATGTGTGACGTGCCTTGACTTTTTCAGACCTACGCAAAACTATGTGCCGAATAAACTATACAACTAAATGTGTCCCAATAGTGACAAAGCTCTAGATAAAATCACAAATAATAATTATAATATTCTTTTGACAGAAACTAGAAATGCTTTACCTAAAACAAAGAACTATTATCCTCAAGCTGTCCTACTAAAGCACGAATGAATTCTGAAAATATATTTCTAAATGACCGCCTCCTTTGTGTACCCATAAATTCTCTACAAAACAGTGCCACAAAATAGAAAGGTACAGAAAGTCGGTTCCGTGCAAAGAGACAAACCCACGCACACATAGACACGCGTCTCTAGTGTGCACCCTAAAGGTATAATTCCGAACTCCGCTGCACGCAGCAGTGCTGCCGCAGTAGTGCTACCACTATGGTACTGCGCAGCAGTGCTGCCTGCCGTACTGATTCCGAGCAAGGTGGCAGTGCTGAGCTATCTGCGCTTCTGAACAAGAAAAAATCATCTTTTTTTTGCCAATTTACTTGTAAACATTCACGTAGGTACTATCGCTGCGGCGGCAGTTGCGTCACTATTGGTCTGTCGCGGCGATGGAGCGACACAGCCACGCAGCAGTGATGCCGCAACATTGCTGCATAGCTCGGAATAGAATATCATATTAACTTATAAATAGAGAATATATGGGGACCTATGTCTGCTCAACTACGTAAATAACGCCAATGAATGTTGTTGAACTGTCAAAATGAAAGCCATTCCTACTGTTAGTGTGTTACGCAACTAAAAAACATTTCAAAAAATTTCAGAAAAAGTAAACAAATGGTTCAAAAAACGTACAGTTGTTGTCGATTTGTAAAAATTCATAATTTTATAACTTCAATTTTGCAAAAAATAAATGGGCCAGAAAACGTACAGTGGTTGTCGATTTGTACAAATTGATAATTTTATAACTCCAATTTTGAAAAAAATAAATGGGTCAGAAAACGTACAGTGGGTGTCGATTTGTAAAAATTGATAATTTTATAACTCCAATTTTGCAAAAAATAAATGGATCAGAAAACGTACAGTGGTTGTCGATTTGTAAAAATTAATAATTTTATAACTCCAATTTTGAAAAAATAAATGGGTCAGAAAACGTACAGTGGGTGTCGATTTGTAAAAATTGATAATTTTATAATTTTATTTTATTTTATTTGGGAAAACAAACAATCGTACATTGTAAATTACATCTAGATACAAACTAAGCTATAAATAAATGTACAATCCACTACGTTTCCACATGTTAATATCTTAAATACGTTTCAGTTTTGCTAAAACTAGTTACA
Organism: Polymixis flavicincta; assembly: GCA_949987655.1. Taxonomy (NCBI): domain Eukaryota; kingdom Metazoa; phylum Arthropoda; class Insecta; order Lepidoptera; family Noctuidae; genus Polymixis; species Polymixis flavicincta. The sequence continues at coordinate 5,831,224 of OX465195.1, read as the reverse complement.
ATCAATATACCAATAAATAACAATACTACTTACAATGGAATAGTAATCATAAAACCAAATCGAAAAAAAAAAAAGTTAAAACTTACTTAATACTACAAATCAACAATTAACAATTTTGAGCAAGACACTGAATAATACGTTTTTTAAAGTTATGTTTAGTTAGGGCAAAAACATCGACATCGTTAAAATTATTATTGTAAGCTTGAACCAATATCTGCAGCGGCGCTCTCTCTCCCGCATTTGTACGACAGGGAGTTGTAGCAAACAGTGGATAAGAGCGCGCCTCACGTCTCATTACTGTTCTAGGTACAATATAATATATTTTATTTATCAAATCTGAGCAATCGAACCTATTATGTACAAGTCCATGGAGCATCATTCCTTGCAGCAGTAAGCGTCTAGAGCGTAATGTTAGTAGTCCAAACTTATTTAAGGCGTCTTTATACGATAGACGTACGGTGCGGCATTTGTATTGCAATGTACTGAGGAACTTACGCTGAACTCTCTCGATTGCAGTCTCATATTTAATGTAATAAGGATCCCAGATCATACAAGCATATTCTACCTGTGGGCGGACTAAAGAATTAAATAAATATAGATATGTGGCTGGTCGTTTAAAGTCAGACGTGATTCTCATAACAAAGTTATACATTTGAAATGCTTTAGCAGTAATTTTATCTATATGTAAATTTAAGTGAAGTTTGCAATCAAGAAGAACGCCCAAGTCACAAATACAGGTTTCCTTAAATAAAGTCTTATTACAGAGTGAATAATCGTATGCTATTACATTTTTATTTTTAGTAAAATTTATGTATTTACACTTAGGGATGCTTAATTTTAATTTATTTTTATTACAAAAATCAGATAATCTATTCAAGTCATCCTGCAGAAGGCTGCTATCAACAGTGTTTTTTATTATTCTAAATACCTTAAGATCATCAGCGTACAATAAGAAATTACTGTTTTGAAAACAATTACAAATATCGTTTATATAAATAATAAACATCAATGGACCCAGAATAGATCCCTGGGGAACCCCTGAGGTTGCTTGGAACGAGTCTGATTTGTACCCATTGCTCACTACAGTTAGGTTACGGTTACTGATATATGAACAAAACCAACGCAGTAAGTTACCTCTGATGCCATTATAGGCTATTTTTTTTAATAGAATTGAATGGTCCACTCTATCAAATGCCTTTTTAAAATCAGTATAAACAGCGTCGGTCTGATAACCTGCGTCCATGTTATTGAACAAGTGATCCGTAAAGATCATTAAATTAGTAACTGTAGACTTCTTTTTGACGAAACCGTGTTGCTCAGGTATAATATTGTGTCGCAGAAATGGATAGATGGCTTGATGAACGAGTTTTTCAAATAGTTTTGCAAGAGTACAAAGAATCGATATAGGTCTATAATTCTCTATGTTTTGTCTAGACCCACTTTTATGCACTGGTATTATATTTGCTTTCTTCCACACAGACGGAAAAGTACCACTTTGAATACACTTGTTAAATAACATGGAAAGAGGCATACAAATTGTTTCAGCTGTCTTATTTAGAAAATAGGGCGGTATGCCATCAGGTCCCGGTCCCTTGTTTATATCTAACGATTTAAGCTGTCTGCAAACTTCGTGGACAGTAAAATCCAGAGTACAAAGAGAGCTGTTATTGGCATTGCTTAAATCAGAACCCGAAGGTGGGCACCATCCGGGAGAGAGACTAGAGGGCTCATAAACTGACTGAAAGAATGCTGAAAACAAATTACAAGTTTCAACTGGGTCGCTAGAAGTAACATTATTATAGCACATGTCGGTCGGTATACCCGACTTACCTTGCCGATTAGCAACGTAAACCCAAAAGTGTTTAACATCAGTGGAAATACCATCCTCCACACTATTTATATATTTGTGGAAACATTTGTCACATTCCTCTTTAAAACGCGCTCTATACAAGGAAAATACTTCGTAGTCACTTATATTACGGTAGTTTTTCCATTTAGACCAGGCTTTCTTCTTATACTTAAAAATGCGGATGAGTGGTTTGGAAAACCAGACCGGAAAATGCGAGTTTGGTGGCTTCGAAAGCGGTATGCGGTTTTTAATTATACCATATAAACAGTCATAAAAAGTATCGATGCACACATCGGTCGAATTGCTCCTCAAAGCTTCTTCCCAGTTAACCTCATTAATGTCTTCATTAATAACTGTGTAGTCGGCTTTACGGTAATTATATCTCGGTGTATGTAGAGGTCTGGTTAAACTGATATTAATATTAAGAGATAGCAGTGTGTAAAATGGTGGATGGTGGCTGTCGGCCGGTAAAAGATCTTGATTAGGTTTCACAACAGTGCATTTCGCATCAGAGATAAGGAGATCCAGAACGCGTCCATTCGAGTTGGATATATGATTGAATTGCTTGACATCGTGAATAATCAAAAAGTCCCTCAAACGATTACAAATCGGTGCCAAGCCATGTTTCTGTTAAAATAATAACATCAAAACAGTTACAGAGAATATTCATATACAAAGTATTCAATTTCGTGCGAATACCTCTACTGTTCTGATAATATATGCTGAAATCACGATTTTTTGTTGTATTAGACACTGTAATTAGTGACAACCTAAATAATACTTAACAAAATTAACACTGTAGGCTAATGGCTCGGAGCATTGATGATATTTTTAATATCTTTTTTACATTTGATGGCTATAGTAGGCGTGGTTTCAGATTGTTTAACAAGAATTGTGGCATGCTTTACCCAGACAAACTTATAACTACATTTTTTAGCAGCCTCTCGGGCCTCGCGTAGCAACTGTTTTTTCTGTAGAGTTAAATGTTCATTTACATATATAGAGTGTATTGCGCCAGCGATGCCCAGGTCTTTAGAGGTAAATTCTTTCTTCAAGCGGCATGCAGTTATTATATTGTCCCTCAAAGTACCTACGTGTTTTTACAGTGGCAATGATATTTTTAGGTCTCTCGCTGCTTGTGGCATGTGGCACGCGGTGTACTGAAGTAATATCGTCTCTTGAGATATTGTGGTCGATCTTTTTACCTATATCTTCCAATAAGGCAGGTAAGTTTTCTCCCCGTCTTTCCGGGACATTGGAGATTTCTAGGTTACATTGCCTGCCCTGCTGTTCCAAGTTGTCAATCTTTAATTCGAGAGCTCGGACTACATCTGGGCTTACGCTCAAAGTTCGCTTATTAATGTTACTAAGTTGCTCTTGGAAATCGTCATATTGGTCAGAGATAAGTTGAGCAGATACTTTTACCTCGGCGACTTCCCCAGACAGTTTTGAGACCGACTTCTTTATAGCAGCATTTTCTGAGCGAAGACCAGCTATTTCTTTTTTTGATTCATTTATATAGGCTTCCAAGTCACCTCTAATCGATGTAATATTATCATTAATTGCTGCCAGTTTACCATCCAAGCTTACCTTCCATTCACTGAGAGTCTTTTGCAACTCCGCTTGGATAGAAGAGGACTTTCGGAGGTCCGCCCTAATATCTGAGAGTACTATCTCACGTTCACACTCAGGTTGTATCTGTCGCTTGCGAACTGTAACATTAGAGTCGTCATTTGAGGGCGAACAAGTCACCAAGTCTGATTCAGAGAGTGACTGTTCATGTCTCAGCGAGGTTTTAGGCGGCGTACGCTTAGGGTTAAACATAGCGAATTCCCTGCAGTTATAAAATAACCAACAAAAGCTTAAGCGAGTATTGCCTGTAGTTTCGCTCTAGGCGCTGCTTTCACGTGTAGTAGTGGCGGGTGGTGGGGCGCGCCCAGCGCGGTCGCTTGTTACGCCGGCTGCTGACTAACCTTGATGGCACGGTGGGAGGTCGACAACGAAACAGGCGGCGCGGGTTCGGAGCCAGGCGGAGACACGATGATCGACACTCAGTTTTTTTTTTTTTTTTTAACTGCTTCATGCACCGCCCACCGGGTGGAATTAGTTCATTTAACCTTCACACGAGTAAACGAGAAACGTAACTCAAACAAATTGTCCAGTCACAGGAAACAACAAGAACAACTGTATTATGCGCACACTGTATCAAAGCTTACGTCGGAATGATACAATCTCTCAGAGGCAACTTTGGTAGGCAGAAAGCAATGCGCCGTCTTCGTTCATTTATCTTTGTCACGAGAGCTCGAGTGCGTCACAGTGCGAGGGCGCACGCCGAAGTATAACTTATGTGCAGTGCGTAACCACTGGAGTCGCGTGCGCTGCGCGCGAAATGTCAAGTCATGCACTCACCCGTTGACCAGCCAAGATTTAAACTTTTTAACAGTTCACACCGCAGTTCGATCCGTTTACACTATTTAGAACACAGTTTTATCTGAATGACACTTGTACGATGAATGTTATATCACTATGAAGTGTTTATTTGAAAAATAAGCCCAGTAAGGATATTATTTAGGTTTTAAGCACAGAGCAAGTTCAAACGTATGTTCACAGTACGGCCGCTAGGGCAAAGATGACTCCAATTTATTATAATATTATATTATTATAATATTATATTATAACTCCAATTTTGAAAAAAATAAATGGGTCAGAAAACGTACAGCGGGTGTCGATTTGTAAAAATTGATAATTTTATAACTCCAATTTTGCAAAAAATAAATGGATCAGAAAACGTACAGTGGTTGTCGATTTGTAAAAATTAATAGTAAAATAATCAGTGTTGTAAAAAGTGTTGGGATCTAAACAATGAAAGCAAAATTCAGAGGAATGTGTTACTAATTCCCTGAGTCCGTATATCACTGGTCAGTGCCCCTCACTTGTCAGTTTGTGTAATTCGCCAGTTTAGTGGATTAGTCAGTTTCGCTTATTGGTCGGTACTGCGGATTAGACAGTTGTGGCAACTCGATAGTTTCCAGTATCAGCCAGTTTCCATGATTCGCCCATTTTATTCAATTCGTCAGTCAAAGTACTATCGTTAGAAAACTGGACGTCATCCATCTGCCTAGCCCTTTCCAAATTATCTTGGAGTTGGCTTCCAGCGATTAAAGCGCCTACCTATCTGACCTGCACAACCCAGTTACTGGGTAATACGATGATACCCTTTGGTAAGACTGGTTGTCAGAGTTTCGGGCTTCTGATGATTCGTAACGACTGTCGAAGATCTACAAACGACAGCCGGGACCAACGGCTTAACGTGCTTTCCGAGGCGCGGAGGGATTTTGGTATGTAAGGATGGTCACCTATCCACAGACCAACCACAGCAAGCGTAGCTTAACCTGATCGATCGACCCGTGCAGCTATTGTTACTTAGCCACAAGCCACTCAAGCTAGAAAAGTGGACATACGTCTGGTAATTCAATTATGTATGATATGCGTTGGTTCGTCAAAAGGTTAGGCGGAGGTGAACTTAGAGTAGGTAAACTCATATTTCACCAGTTGTTTAGTGAATAATTTAACAAGAGTAGGGTTTATTTTCACTTTCATCAGATACTTTTTAAATAGACTATAAGCAAACACACTCACAACGGGTAATTGTTTGTAATCGCCGTCCGTACTCGCGTATGTGTGTGCCTGTTTTGGTTCGTTGTATGGCGCCGACCTTCTGTATTTAATATTTTGTGACAGTGCTTTGTAGATGTTCTTTTGTTTTTTATTGGCACGCACTCGGTGCTTGTTTTTGTTGCATTTGATTTGATAAGTGAGTTCGAATGTATTGAATAGAGAATGCTAATTTAATTTTAGATTTTTGTTTACTTGACTTTGATTTTTCTAATGGTTCTTGGCAGACATACAAGTTTTGCGTCGACAATCAGCAATTTTGCGACTTCTTAAATGCTGCATAGTGTTTTTGTGAGTAAATGGGTTTGGTTGCAAAATTATTTCGATAGTACTTTGTATATAGACGAAGTACAAAACTCCACGTTATCTGTATCTTATTGCATTTTATGAATTGCTGTACCGAGTTTTCGAAAAGCGAGTAAAATATAGATATTTTGCGTCTGCTATGGCTCTTTTGATTTTGAGCAATTGATTTTTAACTTATGCCTTCCAAAAGAGTTTTGTCAGGCTTTACGATACTCTTTGCTTTCAAAGAGCCTCCAAAATGATGATACTTAATTACGACCGTGCCCTGTTGGCCTCGCTATGAACCTTGAATTACTAATCGCTAAAGCCCAAGGGATAAAGCTCATCACGCTGAAACCTAAAAGTATATCTGTTTTGTGGTAAATGAGCAGTCTTTGTACTTGAACCGCTTGAAAGTTCTACTTTTAAAATCTAGGCAAAATAGAAGGAGATAAGAATTGTGGCAGAATTTTTCTAGATTACTATTTTAAAACGAACTTTACTGGTACAAAACTTGTTTTCAAACTCCACTTGTTTTCAGAAACAGATATAAAAAAACGTTGCAATCATCTTTCAAACCTGTCTCCATTTCGAACTTTCCTGATGAATTCCAAACATTGCCTGAAGCTCAACTCATTTGCCAGACTGACAGGTTGAATTTATAGCCAGACTTCGTCATAAATAAAAAATAAACCGATATTATGCATTATAATAGCAATTCATGAAAAACAATTGCCGGCGGGCCTCGCATTGTTGAATAATTAACGCTCGGTTCCTGCTGAGCTTCGTAGTAATTAAAATTTTGGAAACTGCCTGCCACAGAATAGATAGGTACAGAAGGATACCACCATACAACGAGCGAAAGCACGACATGTAGACGCTTACGTACCTATCTAAAGACTCAACCGCCAATATTGCCGGCGAAATTCAATATTAAAACACATTATTGATCATGATAAGTTGTAAACTTTGCGGGCCACCTTAGCGCATCCCTCTTAAACGACTTAATCACAGTCATATGTGTGCTTGCATCCGCTGTACGTAAAGCGTGTCTATGTTTGCATGCGTTTTCGCTCGTTGTATGCCGCTGACCTACTGTTTCTACCTTCTTCGTGCTGGCTCCATGGTGCATAATTAAGTATTGTTGTTATGTGAAAGTGCGTTGATCTTTGTGCCAAAAATTGGTTACTATGTTAATGTTTTTTGGACGTAATTTTGTGCAAACCATTTATTTATTGGTTGTAGATAAATCAAATTTGTGCAGTCGTTAAAGCACGTAATTATTTGTTGAAAACAGGGATTTACAACATTTTTGGCAAGAGTGTCATCATCATGATCATCTGCATAGCGTTTTCCCAACTATTTTGGGGTCAGCTTCCAGCCTAACCGGATGCAGCTGAGTACCAGTATTTTACATGGAGTGACTGCGTATCTGACCTCCCCAACCCAGTTACTGAGTAACACGATACCCCTTGGTAAGACTGGTTGTCAGACTTTCGGGCTTCTGACGACCCGTAACGACTATCAGAGATCCACAAATGACAGCCTGGACCAACGCCTTAACGTGCTTTCCGAGGCACGGAGGGGTCGTGGTATGTGAAGATGGTCACCCATCCACAAGCCCCTCATAAGTTGTCATCATAATTGTATTTATACTATACCTAGTTGAACACTGTGGAGACTTTGTAGCATTACTTCTTCTTCACAGATTACTCGTTAGTATGTTGTGGATAGGAAGTAATTTGGAGGCTGGCTTTTGTAATTTCTGTCCTTGAAATGGCACTTGTTTTTTAATTATTAGATACTTTTGGTTATGTCGTTGACGTGTGGGGGTAAACTTACTGGGTCCGAAGGAATGATAGTCCGGTTTTGTTTCCTAGCGTTTTAATCTCCCACACACTACACAACACTGCTTTATGTAAACAAGAAGGCACAATAAAAAGAGTTAAAACAGGCACGAGAAAAGTTCGGAGAACGAAAAAGTTACCGACCGTTTAGCGCGGGTCGGGTACACTAATATTTTCTATAGCGCGAGTAAGCGTGCGTCAAATATCACTGGTAGGTAGATCTTGACTGGCTACCCGCAAATTCCGAATGTGCGGTGAAGGAATGCGTATGCGCGCATCTAACTTCACGCGCCTTGACCAAGGGACTCAGCAGGCGCCGCGTGTGTCCAGTGTACTAATATTATATTGACGGACGGACCGTACGGTAAACGTGAGATTAAAATATAATAAATGCTAATAAGTAATTATTGTTCAGTGTTGTATGTTTATTCATTAATATAATGAATATTGTGTGTTTGTTAGTGTGGAATGTATAAATATATTATGTACATGTAAATATAATGTGAGTCACCTACATCACTCCCCTCCAGAGACCGTGCTACGGGCGATAGTAGTCCGGAAAGTGGACTCTTCTGCCGGAACGAGTGGTTTTAACTACTGGAATGGAAGGTGGTGGCTCGGGAACAGGTTTATTTGGGATAGGGATGTCATTGGTGTCGGACAGTACGTAGGCTGGTTTTAATCGGTCTAAAGATACTGTGACGGATTTTCCCTTAACTTTAATTTTATAGACTTTGGGACCTCTTTCGATCACCTCATAGGGACCAGTGTATGCTGGCTGAAGTGCACCTCTCAATGCATCGTCCCGAAGAAAAACATGGGAACAAGATGACAGATCTTTGTGGACAAACACTTTTTCTGTTTTTGAGTGATGCGACGTGGGGACTGGCTGTAAATTGTTGGCAAATGATCTGATACGGGCTGTAAAGTCCGTTATATCAGTCGTACATTTTTCAACCTTATGGCCAAAGAATTCACCCGGCAGCCTTAAAGGTTCGCCGTATACTAGCTCGGCTGATGACGATTGGAGGTCTTCTTTAAAAGAACTTCTTATGCCGAGTAGTACAAATGGCAACGATTCGGTCCATCTGCTATCGGCGTGGCACTTGATTGCTGCTTTAAGCTGCCGGTGGAACCTTTCGACTAAACCGTTGCACTGAGGGTGGTATGCAGTGGTCTTGCGATGCCTAAATCCAATGGACTTTGCGAGGTGTTGGAAAATACCAGACTCGAATTGTCTACCACGATCAGTGACAATGTCCGTTGGACAACCAAACCGTGCTACCCATCCCGACAGAAACGCTTTGGCCACAGTTTCCGCTGTAATATCGGTAATAGGGACGACTTCAGCCCATCGCGTGAAGCGATCGACGAGTGTCAGACAATACCGATACTCATTGGGTGGGGGTAAAGGGCCGATGAGGTCTAGGTGGACATATTTGAATCGCGCTGAAGGCAGATCGAGGGTACCCAAAGGGGTGATTACGTGTCGATTCACCTTCGTGCGCTGGCATGCCAAACATGCCTTAGACCAATCGCGACAGTCTTTCCGCATCTGTGGCCAAACGTAGCGCTGTGCTACAAGTTTAGCACTTGTGTTTGCGCCGGGATGGCTAAGCGAGTGCAACGAATCAAAAATTTGTTTGCGCAATGGTTTAGGAATGATGGGTCTGGGAATCGCTGTGCTGACGTCGCAGTACAATTCCATACGACTTCCAGGAACCATCATTTTCTTAATGTGCAGGGAAGAATCTCCTGTGAGTAATTGTGCAAGTTCTGAGTCGGTATCTTGTGCTTTGGCTAGTACATCTAAATCTACTGGGCTTTGCAATTCTTCAATACGGGAAAGTGTGTCGGCTACAACATTGTCTTTTCCAGCTATGTGTTGAATGTCGGTCGAGAATTGTGAAATGTAGTCTAAATGTCTATATTGACGCGGCGAGCAGTTACTTTTCCGCTGGTGGAAAGCATAACATAGCGGTTTATGGTCAGTATAGATAGTAAAGGTGGTAGCAGCTAGCCAATGTTGAAAGTACTTGATGTTTTCGTAGATAGCAAGGAGCTCTCTATCGTACGGTGAGTGTTTTTGTTGTGATGGGCTAAGCTTGCGGGTGAAAAATGCCAATGGTTGCCAATTACCTTCTTTGAATTGCTGCAAGACTCCACCGATGGCAAAATCAGACGCATCCGTGACTAGGCCCAGTTTGGCATTTGAGTCAGGATGTGCCAACAAAGCCGCACTACACAGGCTATCCTTACACTCCTCGAAGGCCTGTAGCGAGCTTCCGGTTACGTCAACTGGCTGAGAGGCTTTCACGTTACCGGTCAGTAGGGCATGTAAAGGTGCTTGGGTCTGGGCAGCCCGAGGTAGAAACCTCCGGTAAAAGTTAATCATGCCCAGAAACCTTCTTAGTTGCCTAGCGGTTTTAGGCACTGGAAATTCCCTAATTGCTTGCACCTTGCTTTCCAAAGGCTTCGTCCCGTGTTGCGAGATGTGGTAGCCTAGGAATGTAACCTCTGGTGCACCAAAAACGCATTTGGCGGTGTTGATGAGCATACCGTATTCCTTCATCCTTGCGAAGGTGCTCTTCATGCTCTGCCTCGTCCCTAGAGTACACCAGAAAATCGTCCATATATGGGTAGCAGAACTTCAGGCCACGAGTCATTTCGTCAACGAACCTTTGGAAAGTCTGCCCGGCGTTCCTCAGACCGAACGTCATAAACGGAAACTCGAAAAGTCCGAAGGGTGTAGTGATGGCGGTTTTTGGAATGTCCTGCTCAAATACCGGAATCTGGTTGTAAGCTTTAACAAGGTCGATAGTGGAAAAGATCTTACAACCAGATAGACTGTGGGCAAAGTCATGTATGTGCCTGATTGGGTACTTATCTGGTACTGTACGTGCGTTGAGGAGCCTGTAGTCACCGCAAGGACGCCAACTATTGTCTTTCTTTGGGGCGAGGTGGAGAGGCGACGACCAAGGGCTCTCTGACGGTCGAGCTGTGCCGTTCGCCAGCATTGCCTCGAACTCAGCCTTGGCGATTTTCATTTTATCCGGGGCTAGTCTACGTGGGGAACAAGATACTGGAGGGCCTGATGTGGTGCGAATGTGGTGTGCTGTGTTGTGTTTAGGTGTGAATGGTGAGCCTGCTGGCCGTGTTATTTCCTGAAATTCGGATAGGAGATTTCGGTATTTGCATTCGCCAGTCACGACCTTTACACTAGTTACTAAGCAATCAAGAGAGGCGATAGATGCTACTGCTGACAAGCTAGTGGTGCCATCTATTATACGTTTGTTGCGTATATCTACTATTAGATTAAAAAATGACAAGAAGTCCACACCAATAATGGCTTTAGTGACGTCAGCAACAATGAAGCGCCATGGGAAATCCCTACGAAGGCCTAAATTTAACACAACCTGGAGGTAACCGTAGGTGTCGATTGTTGAACCGTTGGCCGCACACAGCTGGTAATCGGTCTTCGCACGACGTTGTTGTGGGAGCGCAGATCGGGGGAAGACACATAAGTCGCTTCCAGTGTCCACTAGAAATTGGACTTTCGACCTGCGGTCTGTCACGAACAGGCGACCAGGTGTGGAAGGGCAATCTTCAGTCGCCATTATTGACTGCCCGTTTCGTTTCCCGACTTGTAATCACACGGGCAGATGCATTTCTTCGCGTGGCTGCCGAATTTGTGGTGGTACCAACATCGCGGAAACTTTTTATAGCTGGACTGCGATCGTTGTGATGGGCTGCGACCTCTATGGCTGGAGGTTTGCCTGGTGCGTGGACGAGAGCGGTCGTACCTTTCGGTGGTCAGCGCGTCGACCTTCCTCGTTAGCTCCATGATGAGCTTCATCATGTCTGTCTGTGGGTCAGCTTGCGATGTTGAAGCTGCTGCGACTTGCGGGGTGGGAGGCGCCATGTCGTGAACTCTATCAGCCAAGTCCGCGAGCTCGGTGAGGGACAAGGTCATCTGCGATGCAATGACTGTCTGCAGGTTACCTGGTAAACGACTCGTCCAGATAGTGCGTAGGAAATCCTCTGGGATCGTTGGTCCTGCCAGATGCTGTAGGTGCCGCAAGAACTGGGACGGTTTGCGGTCACCTAGTTCCTCTGACTGAAGAAGTTGCTTCACCTTCTTTTCTTTCGAGACTGACAGGCGCTTGATTAGCTCACTCTTCAGCTTCTCATATGCGCCAGTAGCAGGAGGCGCAACTATTATATCTTCCACTTCCACGGAGTACTGCCGATCCAAGTGTGCGATGACGTAGTGGAACTTGGTGTAGTCGTCAGTTATTCTAGCCAACTTGAATTGCCCTTCGATTTGGCAAAACCATATGATGGGCTTTTCAGGACAAAATGGTGGCATACGAACGCCTACTCGAAATAATTCCAATGACGGATGTTCGGGTTCTGGTTCAGTGGAAACGCGCGCACATTTACTCGGCCGGCGGCCAGGGTGCTGGCTGCGCTGCGATGTTTCCGTATCGCTACCGTCGCTGCTCATTGTAACTCCTAACTCTCACTGCACTCTCTATTCTCAAATGTTCTGAGCGGGGTCACCAGTTTGGTTATGTCGTTGACGTGTGGGGGTAAACTTACTGGGTCCGAAGGAATGATAGTCCGGTTTTGTTTCCTAGCGTTTTAATCTCCCACACACTACACAACACTGCTTTATGTAAACAAGAAGGCACAATAAAAAGAGTTAAAACAGGCACGAGAAAAGTTCGGAGAACGAAAAAGTTACCGACCGTTTAGCGCGGGTCGGGTACACTAATATTTTCTATAGCGCGAGTAAGCGTGCGTCAAATATCACTGGTAGGTAGATCTTGACTGGCTACCCGCAAATTCCGAATGTGCGGTGAAGGAATGCGTATGCGCGCATCTAACTTCACGCGCCTTGACCAAGGGACTCAGCAGGCGCCGCGTGTGTCCAGTGTACTAATATTATATTGACGGACGGACCGTACGGTAAACGTGAGATTAAAATATAATAAATGCTAATAAGTAATTATTGTTCAGTGTTGTATGTTTATTCATTAATATAATGAATATTGTGTGTTTGTTAGTGTGGAATGTATAAATATATTATGTACATGTAAATATAATGTGAGTCACCTACATCCTTTTTGGTTTGATTTAATTATATGACTTTCTTACAAAAATGTTCCTAAGTAGAGGCAGTAGATTGCACGTCAGTGGTCATAATTTGACCTTGAGATGACCTAGCATAGTATGGAGACTAGCAATAGAATACAATGTTCCTACTGCTGGGACACAGGCCTCCTCTCTGTGAGAAAGAGTGATCTATAGGAACCAACCCTATAGCTCAGTCGATGTCATATGGGCGTTGTCTCATATTACTTACTAACAACCCGCCTCTTTGTTTATAATATGTATAGATATAGAAAGATGAGTAGATTAAAAGTAAAAGAAGCGCGTGCAACAACATACACGTGATAGAAGACAAATTTCTTAAAAATAAAGAATAACAATGATTTAGTGTGAGACACAGAGTGAGTTATGTGTATCTGCTCTCTCATGTACGGAAATGTGCCTAAAAGTGCGTCCTAAATATCGAATCTTCGCCTTAAAAGATTCACTTCAATCATATTCCTTGCCTGTGCTGATACTTTGTTACTGTCAAGTAAGTAGGTATACACACATACATACATAATCAGCCTATCATGTTCCCACTGCTGGGACACAGGCCTCCTCTCGATGAGTGGGAGTGGGCTGTAGTCCAGTCCAGTCCTTAGGCCCAGTGCCGGTTGGTAGATGTCACATGTCTTCGAATTTTTGGCTCTGGCACAGCTCTGCAATAGATTACAAGGCCAGGTTATATTCGTTTTGTAACCAATGACGTGTGGACTAACGGACTATTACTGTTCAATATTTAAGCAGCAGTAAAGCAGTATTGTCTGGAGGTCACTAGTACCTACTCATCTGCCTAGCTTTTTCTCAATTACGTTGGGGTCGGCTTCCAGTCTAACCGGATGCAGCTGAATACCAGTATTTTACATGGAGCGAGTGCCTATCTGACCTCCACAACCCAGTTACTGGGTAATACGATACCCTTGGTAAGACTGGTTGTCAGACTTTCGGGCTTCTGACGACCCGTAACGACTGTCAAAGATCCACAAATGACAGCCGGGACCAACGGTTTAACGTGCTTTCCGAGGCACGGAGGCGTCTTGGAATGTAAAGATGGTCACCCATCCACGGACCAACCGCGGCAAGCGTAGCTTAACCTGATCGATCGACCCGCGCAGCTATTGTTACTTAGCCACAAGCCCCTCACTAGTACCTACTGTTAAAAGGAATGCTCATTAGAGTTTCCAAAGTACGCGTTTGAAAACTTGCGTTGCCCATAGGACGTGACAGGCCATGTTAACTATGTACAGACGCCAGCACATCAAGCTATCCCAAACTGTCAAACTTTCCCAATTGAATATGAACCTTATTCTTTTGTCATAAAGTTGAAAAATTATAAAATAAATTTGACAGATTAGAGTAATTTGATGTGCTGGTCTCTGTACTTACCATTAGACGGATAGTTACAAGAAGTTGCCAGTTTTTTAACATAAAAAAAATAACTAATCACCAGCTTTGGCAAAACCAAAAGAAACTCCACATAAAGTACAGTCTTCCTAAATCTTTTACACAACAAAATACAGCCATTAAAGCACTCACACACAAACATTAACAACGCAGCATTTTCCATACAAAAATACGTTTCCTTTCTATTCGTTGTGGGTATCATTACGCTATCTGTTACATCGGAAGCGGGCATACGGCTTCCCGTCATTACAACATGTCGTTTGTGCGAACCCTTCTCTATATAATGTAGGGGGGTTTCACACTGGATGAATGCGGCACGGTTCTAAGACTTCCTTGATTTTCAAATGTGGAACTTTTTGTATGTTTTAATGTTTTCGTGATAATTATTTCCATGTACTGTTCATTTTGGAAGAGAATAAATTTTGTGTATTTTTTTAGTGATATTAATCTGTTATCTACGGTAACTGAAAACTAAGATAACTTAGCCCATGCTTTGACTTAGCTGATGTCAGATGCTTGCATGGTTTTCTTTGAGTGAACCTTTCATTTTTGTTTCATTCCACGTTCACACAGGAATGAACGTTATCTGCTCCTTTCATTATTGCATTTTTCTGATAATTTGGTAGGCGTGTGAAAGATGCCGAATGCCAAAATCTAACATCATACTTTTCGGGTTCTTTCGATTCTTTTTGTGTTCGGATGTTTCATTTCGAGTGAAAGATTCTGAATAAAAGATAAAAATGAAAAAAAAAAAATATTGAAGCATCTGATTTCTAATTTGATTGTTCCCCGTCTATATCTTGCACTTTGAAGTTTGACAATTTTGTAACGGTGACGGGTATAACGCTAAGCCAAAGTACGTGTTCACATGTATTATCGATCTCGGCCTTTATGTTGCCAACTTATTTATTCACGAACACCTGATGGAGCTTGTATTCTAGGAACCAAAAATTGTATGTCTGGTTTGAAAATTTTGTAAAATTTGCGTAAGTTTCACAAAAATTATAGCCACAACACAATTCCCACCCTATAATACCGTATCCATCATAATTTACTAATAATGCATTCAGCAATTATATTGTCACTATAATTTGGTAGAAAGCGATGCATAAGCTGAATTATTTGGCTAATTTAACGAATTAAAAGATGTACTGTTACAGTAAATGAACGCTAGTCATAGTTGCGCAAACGCTGGCCGGAAAAGAACTTTGACAGCCGTTCCGTATCGCCCGTCAGATCTAAACGCTCTCTTACCCAACAAAATGCGGGTCCTGTCTTTGGCCCATGTCATAATTGCGCGTTATTTCGTTCTATAGGGTGGGTAGGTACAGTTAGTGCCGACGTCAAATGAAACGGTTTGGGCGCTTATTACAATGTAATGTTACGAATAATTGCGAGCAGAGAATGAGAATTTTGGCCAGATTTTAATGGGAACGAGGTGGTATTGTATAAGTTTATAAATTACTACGACAGTGAAAGTCGTTTCGGCTTCCATTTTTGGTGCTTTAATAATTTTGTTTAGTGACACGCGTTTCTTTCTAACATGATCTTTGAATTACATTGCCTCATGCGAACTTTGCATCTCACTGACATTACGCAAAATCCTTCATCGTGCAAGCATACGTTACTGGCCAACTAACATAATATATAAAACATTCCAGCATTAATCGTCAGGCAGTAGCCTACCAGATACAACATCCTCCTGGTCAGAGATCCCTCCCTTAGAAGATGAGTGAACTTTACATCCTGTTCCTCATCCCTCTATGAAACAGCTAAACTGACATCTCTTTTCAACTAGGTACCTATTATCAGAGGTTGCTGTATCCATATTCATGACATTGCGGTTTTTCGGTGATGATGGTATCTTTAGTTCCAAAATGATTTAATCGATGAACAAACTGAGTCTATCGCAGTCCACTGCTGGACTCTCTATGCTGCGCCCTAATACCTTGCCCTTCGTCTTCCACATCCAGACTGTCTCAGCCAGGGTTATCGGTCTATTTAGCTGGGGAACGTCTCATACTATGCTTGCCCATACGCGGGCTTCACTTTAGGATTTGTCCAGAATGATTGTAATGTGTGATGCAAAAATTCTCTTCCAACGTTTTCATACATTTTGTAAAAAGCATCGCCCACTGCAGGTGGACAGCACCGCAATTTGTTGTATTTAAAGGTGATGCGATATTTGCACATAAGAGGCAAATTCTCATTTATTTAGAGGGTAATGTTTTCTCTAAAATATGTATTTTGACGTCACCAGCTTGCTTCTATCTTAGCTATACAGACTTCGACATACAATTATAAATAATTTATTCTAATAACCAAAACCAAGCAATTACCATTTCGATCTACGACAGCCGATATAGCTAATAGATAGCTATTAATTTGCTATCTCACGCTAGCACTCAATCTCTAAGTCATATAAATTATGGTCACGTTTGATGTCACGTGTCTAATTGTCTAATCTTGTTGTTTCTAGAGCAATCTAACAGGTAATTTATTCGACGTCTTGTATGTAGTGTGAATATATAATCATCTATACAGTTGTATATGTAATTGCCTGTCAGTCAACTTCTAAATGGTTCAAACTTAAAGCATTAATTTTAATTAAACCATTAATAGGCATTTCTGAATTGTCAAGGATTTGGTCAGAAGATGAAGCTAGTTGCCCGTTTTTATGCGTAGGTTCTTAAGAAGACGGTTCACATAATACTATTTTAAAAGACTCTTTAAAATCAAGTGATTTAAAAATCCTTATTACTTCATTTGTGTCACTGCAAAAGCATGTTCTCATTCAGAGTCATTTCTTCTCATACAAGAAAGGAACAAGCATTGATCACTACACTTCAGTGCGATGGTCTTACTTTCCATAAATGATTAATGATTTTGTTTCTTTAAGTAGGTTTGTACAAACACTTTTACACACTTTTGACATTATACATCAATTTTAATATCGACTATTTTAGTGATTGTCATGGAAACCATGTCACTATGTTTAAATAGGTTCATTTTATTCATGTAGATTATTTTACATACTGTGAATGAGAGAACGTTGTAGGCCTTACAGACTGTAGATTTGTAGACGATTCTGTATTCGTCTAAGTACCAGCACCCTAATTGCGTAACTCATGATTGATCATAATTGGTTTCGTCTTTACACAGTTAAACAATATTCATTGCGTTATTTATGTTGTCGAACAGACACATTTTTCGAACATATGAAGCAATGGTTTAACAATCCGTTTCAAAACGATACAAATTATGATGAATCGTGAGTTACGCAATTAGGGTGCTGGTACTTATTGACAGGCCTGCACTGTCCTCCCATACATTTTATCTCTGTAATTTGGAGACATTGTCAAAGCCAATTATTTTTTAAAAGAGTAACCGTGGAGTTTCTTGCCGACTCTTCTCCATAGGAAACAACAATTTGGAACCGTGCACCTAGCTTCTGACGTTTCATAAGTGCCCATGCAGGTTTATGTGAAATAAAATATTTTGATTTTGATTGACACGTCATCATATTTTTTTAAACTAGATGAGGTCGGCGTTTCCTAACTACTCTGAGAAGAAAGGCAGAAACAAACTCAGAGGTCACAGTCTCTTTTAAAGTCCAGAGATAATCTCGGTCAGATCATGTGAAGACCATGTGGATTGGTGTCTGAAATGGTCTTTTTAGGAAAGTACCACACAGATTGAGTGGACCTTTCCAATCAGTGCACGCATTTATCAGTAATCATACAGCTCACCTCAAAACTTGAGGAGCTCAACGATTTGACGAACAATACTATTGAAAGGACATTTGGGTAGGCCGCATACAGTACTCAAACTGCCAGATTAACATTAAAAACGAACTGAGAAAGACATTAAACACAAAAACAAAACATGATAATCCATAAACACCTTATAATGATCCCACAGTTGGGACAGGGGCCTCCTGTCTTCGACCTCCTCGACCTTCCTCGGAGTGACTGGAGTAGGCTATAATGTACTCCAAGTGCGAGTTGGTAGATATCTTAAATCTTCAAATTTTTAGTTCTAACACATGCCTTCTCATGATTTTTTTCCTTTACATACTACTATAAATACATACTTTATGTTTGTTGGTAGGATTGGAAGCAAACCAAAAAGGAAAGTACGAATCTGCTTCTGTTCGTGATGAAAATAATCTGATCTCGATGTTTTCCTTCAGTGTGAATTGGAGATGTCTAGAACTTGCGAACTAAGCACAAATGAAATAATGAAGTTATCCCGTTGTTTTGCAATTCTCTTATTCAATAATATTTTTTGCTAGAAATCTGCCCTCTACTTTTAATCCTTTTGCTTTGTACCCGTTATGCAAATAAGCGATCATTATTTGAGACTCAAAAGACTTTCTTTTTGCCTAGACTTGAAGATAAAACACAAAAATGCAGCAAAAATGAATCAACTTTGCAAAGCTGTAATGATGGCTACGATTTCGGTAGTGTATAACGTACAAACTTACTCTAGCAACTATATCCAACATAAGCTCAAAGCGATAGAGTTGAAAATGCTGTACCACAGCTTTGAAGTAAATTGGTGTTGTAATAAAGAACTGTTGTAAATTGAGCTTTATTTCTTGAGAGGTAAGGTTGGAAGTTAAGTGTCGCGGTGCGTATAGATGGCGTTACTAAGGCCATATTTTGAAGAATAACAAAATGATGGCAACATTAACGGTGGACCTTTATTGTAAGGAGGTTTCGTTGGAAGCAGCTTGTTAACTCTGTCACTATTAGGCTGAATAGGGATGGATACCTTTGCCAACCCCAGATGATGGTTTGACGAAGGTTTGAAAAGGCTTCGGTTATTGATGTTTACACAAAACATTTTTTTTTTTGTGAATTGTTGCAATGATATCGAAATAAATTCGATGACGTAAAATACCTCCAAGAGTTATGAATAAAATAGATGAAAATAAGGTTATACAGGATGTTTTAATAATGAAGGGTGACAATATAAATCATTTTAGTTCGGAAGACCTAGGTATCGGTATTCTCAAAAAGATAAAAAAGCGACCAATTGCGCGTCACACTCGTACACCAAAAGGAGGCCTGTGTCCCAGCAGTGGGAACGGTATAGGCTGTAATAGTGGCCAGAATAGAACAAATGAAAAAGTTTCCCTAAAATACTGCAATTTCTTGTGACATCCAGAAATATATCAAAATAACTATGCGTCGATAGATACTTAGATGGTTATAATTTGACGGCTAGATTCTGATGTTCAAACAATTTTCAAGCCAATTTTATAGTACTCGGTTTCTTTGTATAGTGCGCTATGAAACAAACCAAGTAAATCAACGTTTAAAGAGGCAACGCTCAAACAAATAAATCTTGTTGGAACACATCTCCAGTTAATGTTAAGAGAAACATTTACACTACTAAAATGCTACAATGTGCACTCATGTTTATTATAGGTCGTGTTGTTAAGTGTGCAATGTTTAAACAGGGTTATTGGAAAAACACCAAAAACCTCTTAAGAGATCATTGTACTCATCATTATGGATAACTTTTACTGTAGGAGCAAACCAGAAATCGCAAAAAAAAATCAGCTGTTCCTTACATTTATGTTCGTGTAACTCTTCAAAATGTAGTGAACAGCAGGTTTTTTTTCCAATAACCCTTTGTATGTCACCATAAAATTGTAAATACCGTTACATTATAATCTATCTCGCGAGATTGTGCACTGTCGAAAGATTGTAAACCGTAACATACTGCTTACAATTTAACGCATTATTTTTCGGTAGATTATAATCTATCAAAGTAGAATCGTCAAATTGTGAATTACTGGTATTAAGACGGATAGTACCTTGCGCTATTACTAAATAGTAACTGCCACTAACTTAGATGTAGCGCTTGCAGGCCGCTGCACTATGCGGAGGTGCATAAGACAGCTTGGCCATAAATACAATTTGTGAAAATCGGCGCAAGTTCTTGTATTATACCTCAAACTGTTGCTAAGAAGTTAATCTACTATATTTTAAATAAATAATGTATGGTATGTTGGTTTATAGCAAAGTGCATCTAAATATGATGATTTAAAAATTATGACAAAAACATCTTCAATTGTATTTTTTTCAGAATTTTTTTCTGATGAGCTAGCAATGAAAACTATGCAAGTATTATACCATTCCAGAAAGCTTATATACATACTTTTGCTTGGTATACATAAATATGCTATATTTTTTAGAAATATTTATCATATACTGCGATCGCCAACTCGCCTGCCAAGCGTGACCATTATAACGAAACCCCCCTTTTGGAGACCTATGTCCAGCAGTGAGGGTATTACGGCTGAAATGATGATGGTGATCAAACGCACGACACCATCGCGGCAGGCCGAGACGAAGATGGCGAGACGAACTTGACTCCTACCGAGAGAACTGGCAAGCACTAGTAAAATATACAAGAATTGTGAGGAAAAGGGAGAGGGAGGCCTTTGGCCCTGCAATTCATGAGATATAGTCCGATGACTTACATACATACGGACAGTGCATGCTTAGCAATATCTAAGCAAGACGAACTAGAATAAACAAAAGAAGCTCTCAGCTGTCACCCACAGACAAAAGGCGCACAAAACAATCAAACATCACGATGTATATCGGTCGACAGTTGCCGCTAATTACAAGCACCCTGTATATGACAGCAAACGCGTGTGACTGAAATTCAATTACCAAACAGTAATTACCATCATAA
The DNA here is from genome assembly GCA_949987655.1 of Polymixis flavicincta. Lineage (NCBI taxonomy): Eukaryota > Metazoa > Arthropoda > Insecta > Lepidoptera > Noctuidae > Polymixis > Polymixis flavicincta. The sequence goes on along the minus strand of OX465195.1, from coordinate 5,810,293 downwards.
CGCCTTGTTTCAGCTATGTATAGAATCGTAATTGATTTTAAACGGGTGTACCGAAAATGAAGCCTGAGAAGTCTACATGTAAACCCTGGTTTCACTCGCATCTTATAGAATGTTCTACACGTACAGTTGAAGAAGAAGATATTTGTTATGCAGGTAAAACTGTTCATCTTTCCACTGCACACACAACACACAATGTTCTCATTGCTAGGACACAGGCCTCCTCTCAATCAATCAAAATCAAAATATTTTATTTCACATAAACCTGCATGGGCACTTATGAAACGTCAGAAGCTAGGTGCACGGTTCCAAATTGTTGTTTCCTATGGAGAAGAGCCGGCAAAAAACTCCACGGTTACTCTTTTAAAAATAATTGGTTTTAACAATGTTTTAAAATTACAGAGATAAAATGTATGAGAGGACAGTGCAGGCCTGTCAATAAGTACCAGGTACTTAGACGAATACAGAATAGAAAATCGTCTACAAATCTACAGTCTATAAGGCGTCCTCTCATTCACAATATATAAAATAATCTACGTAAATAAAATGAACCTATTTAAAACATAGTGATATGATTTCCATGACAATCACTAAAAATAGTCGATATTAAAATTGATGTATAATGTCAAATAATGACGAGAATATGTCAGCATTGTAAAAATAAAAAGAATAAAAAAGAACATTGTATTTGAGAGCAGTTAATAGACTTTCACATAGTTATGCTGTTAATGAGGTACCAGGGAAGCCACATGTGCAGAAGGATTTAATGCCAAACTTCCCTGTCTTCAACGTACCTAGTCTTTTATCTTATAATATGCTTTTTTCATAAGGACCCGTTTGATGTGCGTTTTAAACTTTCCATCGCTAAGTTCTGTAACTGACTTTGGCCACTTGACAATGGGCCATAAACCATCACGCGGGTCCAGCGTAGGTTGGTAGATGTCACATGTCTTCGAATTTTTATTTCTAAGTCTGTCGGTTTTCTCACGATATTTTCCTTCACCGTTTTAGGGGTAGTGAGTGGTATTGAAATAAAATACAGTGCCTGCCTGGGTTCGAACTCATGACCTTTTCGTAAATCGGGGCCCAAATCACTTGGCCACCTGAAATACTATATTGACTTTTTTGTAATTGTAATATTTTTAATTTTTAATAATGAGTTAAATTGTAAGATGTAGCTGGCTAGCGACCTCGACAATTGATCTATTATATCTAGAACAATTTAAAATTTTAACATTTCGTAACCTACCATTGTATAGAATCAATTTCTTCTAACATAACAGACAGCTGTGCTGCTGGGGAGTTTGTTGCGCCACTTCTCCTTCCCAGCTAAAGCGCTAGGAAGTGGTGAAGGGCGGGCGTTTTTGGGGACTGTGTTTTGTAATTTTTGACGTTCAAAAAGTACTGACACCAGCCTAGTTTGAATAAATGACTTTTGATTTGATTGATTAATTTTATTTGAAGATTTACAAAATACACCAGTAATTGTTCAAGTTTTCACTTCTGTCGGTACTCCCGGAGTGCCACTGTTTTTATGTATGTTTGGGCATAACTTCGTCATATATAGACGGATTTGTAAAATTATTTCGAATGGGATTTATTCCGAAATGTTCCCATTTAAATTTCATTTAGATCTGATGACGCATTTCGGAGACAGACAACGGAACTATCCAAAAAATTACAGCAAATCAACCGCGATTGCTGCTGTTGCATAAATATGCATTGTTTTGACCCCGAGGATAAACGATTACTTTAATTTTGAAAGGCGGTGACAAAACATTTAAATACATATCCAAAGCACTGCCTTCCGAAATTAAAGTTATATTTCACTTTGTAGTGTTTTTTTAGGAAATCGATTGTTTTTTTTTTTTTGAAAATGATTTTATTACATATCACTTCACTTCTATAATCCCCGAAGGCTTAGGCGAAGTTGTACTTACACCACACCAACATTTCACCAGTTATATTTAGTCCTATTTAATAGGGTGCGAGCTCTTTGCCATCTACCGGGAACAAAACCAGGTTCTGGGCGGTTATTGAGAAATTTCTGATGACAGAACCCAATTTGAACTATGTCATATTCAACTCGATACATGTTAATTTATTTATTACGTCACTTTTTGTACATACGTCGCTATTTGCATCGTATTTATTTATTTATATATACTTTATTGTACACCACAAAAAATACATTACAACAAAACAAGGTACACTACAAAATATACAATGGGCGGCCTTATTGCTTTCCGCGATCTCTTCCAGGTAACCTTGGCATGGATAGCGATTGGTCTGGATGTAAAATGGGGATGTTGTTGGCGCAAATAATAAATACAACGTGTTGTTTTGCATCCTCGTCAAATTCAAGGAGGTAACTATTCTAATGATTCTCGACACGAATCAATAATAAAATAAGTAGTTGTTTTCTTCCATATTTTCGGAAATCGGCGTTTGGCATTTTTTTTCTTCGGACACGCATGTTAAAACGCGGCCCGTATGATACCGCACTGTAACACACAGCGATATAGTCGTGCGACACTGCCTACTGCATACGGAACGGGGCGATTCTGTTCTTTGAAAGCGGTGTTTTCTGAAATACTGTTAAACTTAAATAACAAAAACAAACAAGTGTGTATTCATTAGTGAGCAAGTATCTTAATTTTATATGATTATTTATGTCTTTCATAACAGCCTCCTGAAATTTGACGAGGATGCAAAACAACACGTTGTATACAATATACTAAAATAGATACACAGATATATACAAATTAGGATATGTATATATCTGTGTATCTATTTTAGTATATTTTTAGTATAGGTACTATATAATAGATACATAAATAAATACATACTAAGTATATAAGGAACGAAAATAAATGAAGACTTTACATCGAAAATTACAGTAAAGTATGAGAACCGGATCACAGCGACAGGTAATGATCGTGGACGAGTCTTTTAAACACAGATAAAGACTGAGCGCGTTTAATTTCAACAGGCAATGCATTCCACAAACGAGCGGCCTGGACAGTAAGGAATGGTCGAGGAAAGTTGTGGAATGCATAGGCATTTTAAGCTTCAAGTTATCTGATGACCTTAAGAATTTAGTGTGGGAGTCACAAAGAAACTGAAAACGATTTTTGAGATAGAGAGGGGTGGAAGGGAAGAAAGCACATTATACAAAAGGGAAAGAATGTGAGCAAGAATGTGAGCATTCGTACGGTATGACAAGGTTCTAAGTATAGTTAAGGTTTTCGTAAGTCGACTGAACCTGCAGTAAAAGTATCCTATATACAGCGGGCCTTGATAAAATAACGCTCTATCAGCGGCAACGATATAGGAAAAGTGAAAAATGAATGGGACTGAAATAATTACTAAATTTTTCAATCCTTTTGAAAGCTGTTGTAGAAATACAATGGGCTCTGAAAGCGATTGCGATTTGTCTAGCCCTTAAAAAATTGTCTAGGTGGTTGTGTGCCAAATATCACCTAAATCTATTCAGCCAAGAAAACGTGAAACGTGAGTAACAAACATACTACTAACTTTCACATTTTGTATATTTAGAAGGATTGTGTGTCGATTAAATTAACGTTATGTGAACGCTAATTAGTTTTTAATAGAATTTTGTTAACGAAGTGTGTTGGCTGAGTCAAAACAAGTGTTATGTATACTTACTACGTCATTAAGGCGGTCAAATAAAATTGAATTTAGACAATTTTCTTGACAAAATTCATTTCATTTTATTTTATTCCTCGACTAAGAGATATTCGACATTGGTGAAATTTGTACAAAGTCACATTGTAACTGTTACAAACCCAAAATATTACTTGTGAAATGTGGATGTAACAAAAGATTTTGATAACATCCGAAACTAGCAACACGATAAATCATATTACTCACATAGAAAGAAATTCACTTTCATTGCAAACGTAAGAATGTAAGGTACATACAATGAATGAAAAGCGTATTTCATTCGTTTGTTTATTCGGGCGTTCTGCGAAAACAAGTTTTCAGATGGAAAACTAATCTTGGTATTGTCCATTATACTGATGCAGCTTGCAGGGTTATAAACAAAGTTAGACTCTATTCAATATGACGATAGAGTTAAAGTTTCAGTAGGAACGTTGAATAATACTACTTATTAATTCAGCTTGTTTAAAATGTTTACCGTGAATACATCATACTGTAGTACATAGGAATTAAAAAATCACAAACCTGATCAAAATCAAAAGTCATTTATTCAAACTAGGCTGAGAGTCAGCACTTTTACAAAATCAAAATTACATAAGACAGTCCCCAAAAACGCCCGCCCCCACCACTTCCTAGTGCTTTAGCTGGGAAGAAGAAGTGGCGCAACAAACTCCGTAGCAGCACAGCTGTCTGTTAAGTTAGAAGAACTTGATTCTTAACAATACTAAGTAACACAAACCTAAAATTAAATTAATTGCCATATGTCAGCCTAGCACACGCCAATATACCAAAAAAACATAGCACTATGTTCATTTAGATTTAACTTCTAGTTGCTAGGACCTTCGGAGTAAAATAAATAAACAGTTAATTACCAATAACAGTAACAAAACCGTGGTCAGCTGATGCTTTATTGCTGTCACCCATTCTTCATCCCCCCCGAGTGGGTTCCCGCATTGTCATTGCGGGGGAGCTCAGTAGCCGTGGTCTCCCAGCCACGGTCAAGCGAAGAGGAACCCAAAGGTGGGGCCGCTCGTCAGGGCTTTTGCCTTCAAGTCGATGACGTAGCGGCCAAAAAGTAGGTTGCGGTGAGGTGCACCGCAACTGAGGTGGGCCGCGATGTCGATTGGGAGGCATCGCGGTTGAGGGTTACGGGCAGCGGCAGAGGAGGAGTGCCGGTGCTTCTGAGCAGCGCTCTTCCCTTCCGTAGCCTGACGCGATGTGGCCGCAGGGGAAGAGGAGTGTCGGTATAGCGTTGGCCGCTCTCCCCATCCCCTGCGGCCGAAAAGTGGTAGGCGGGACGGCGCGTTGTGTTCCACGCGCGCCGTCAGTGATGTCGGCAACCACTGGTGGGGTCCGCAAGGGCCGATGTCTGGCAGGGGTGCGGGTTGTTCGAAAGAGATACCGTCGCCCCTGGCACACAGGCAACCGATTGATGAATTCCCACCGTCCAAAAAAATAAAAAAAATTCTTCATTTAAACAAATTTTCGGTCTAGCCTTTTCTGAACTAAGTTGGGGGTCGGCTTCCAGTCATAGCAGATGCACTTGAATACCAGTATTTAATATAAAGCTAAACTCCATACTCCAGTTACTAACAAGTACTAACAACTAACTAGTAACACGAACTTACCCCTTGATAAAACATGTCAGACTTTCGGGTTCTCCTTCCATATTTATAGAAACACTCTACCCATTTAGAAAAATGTATGCGAAAATGGGTTTAGCATCCAGTTTTCCTAGGTAAGATATGTTATTGCTAACAAGGTGTTTGCTACGCTTTTCAGTAAGATTAGATTGTGAATGTTTAATGTAAAAGCAAGAAGCAGCTATCTAGAACTAAAATTGTTATTTTGTGAGAATTTTCTTGATTTTTCCGGGTTAATTTTTTTAGAGAAAAAATATTGTAAATTTTTCGTTTCTTGTCGAAATAACTGGTTAATAAAGAAGATAGTTCATATTATTTGGCAAAGTACCCGAGAAAAGGGGCCCATGCGGCTTTTAACTGATGTTAAAATATAATATAACTTTTTTTCCACCACCAGAAACCGTTCAAAATTGAAAAAAAAAAAGGATTAAAAAACGCATAGAAATCCACATTTCCTGTGTTGAAATTTTTTTCCACGTACATTTTTCAGCAGCTGAAAATGTAAGTCTCCTATCATTTGTGATACTGTGCTGTTTGAGTTTGTATTTTTATTATTAGTTTCGTTATGAAACATGGATCTTGAAACGTGAGCAAGATGGAGCGCAAATGTAGATATTTTAGATCTGCAACTTTTTGATGTGACTATGTTAAAAAAAAAGATACACATAAAGTCAGCTACTGTTGTAATTGGCTTACAATAGCGTGAAGAAATTTTCTTCATCTAGGCATAGGTTCGATTAAAAAGAACAAAAATTTAAAGTGTTATTAACAGTGAATATAAACACATATGTTGTATACTATTATGGGATAGTTATTAGATATTAAAATTGCTCATTGTAAATAACATCAATGATAAAAGTAACTCTCAAACTCAAATTGCAGACTAGAAACCCGAAACAGCAAGTTATTGGTACAAACACATAAATACAAGATTTCTTAAACGTCGCAATAAATTGGAAAGTCTAAACCAAAGTTTATCGCGTAGCATCCGCGCTACGGCGTAGCTACTCCTACGCCGCTACGAGATCCGTAGCAAAATATTTTGATGAACAATTTCGCTAAGTTTCTTGTTTTTCCAATGTAAATTAAGTGTACAAAGAAAACGTCTTCGCGCAGTTTTCTTCAATAATATTTCTGATTGTTTCTTAAGAAGTAAGTTTATTGTTGTGATTGATTGGATTTTTTATTTCTTTCAATGTTAATGGCGAAGTTTTATTGAAGTAAGTATTTTGTATTTGTTAAGGTTGATTTAATAATATCATTAGTGTATTCAATGTTGTTAATGATTCATTAGATACGTTGTTGTTTTTTCGGATAACGATATTTATATATCTAACGTCTATAACGTTTTTATGAAGATACTTTCTGTGTAAAGCGAAGTTAAACACGCTCCTTAGTAATTAAATATCACTTACCAAAAGTAGAACATCGGTTACGTAATTTTATGTATAGCCGACTTCGTAATTTCTTTAGGAACCTAGTGTGTATTTTTGGTTCAAGACCAATAAGCCAGTTAGACAATTTCAATTTCAGTCTTCGCTAAAATAAAATATTTTGGAAAATTGTTGACAAAAGTTATTGACTGTTTGGTTGTGACGAAACAAACCAATTTTCTCAATTTAAAATAAGAACCTAAGAATTCAAAGGAGCAAAGACAATCTCCACATATGGGGGTTCACGGAAGACTCAGATCTCAAGTGCGTATGAATCACCTTCCCACAGACGATGGCTCACCTTCCATCTTGTGACGCATACTCTGTGTCCTGTGCATTTGGTGACTGCGTCAGTGATTGGAGTTCGCGCAACTGAATTTTTGGGCCAAATGTGTTTGAACTATTTGCAGAAGAAGAAGTACTTTGATCGATTCGAAAAAAAATATTACCGTGGTTAATTTTACCCGCCATTCTGCTCGTGGCAAGATACATTTTAATATAAGAGTCATGTTTGGTTGTATAATTTAAAATTAATGTTACATTAACTTTACAATTAACAATGCAAATTGCATTCGCTTCATTAACGTGCTTAATTAATATTAATCATTTAAAGCTTACGCAAACTTTACTAACTTAGTTTTTTTTTTTTTGTGGGATATCATCAAATAACTCGCTCTGAGTGGAGCAGGAGGGCGTGTCAGACTGTTACTGACTAAAACTCACCCGTGTTCCCTCAGTAGCCTATAAGCCAGGGGCTGCGCTATCTCTTTTGAATAAACCCGCACCCCTAGCAGAACTTTACTCACTTTCGATGCTATTTTAGTTCAGTTCATTATTATCTTTTGCATTATTATTATCACCATATCAGATAGTTAAGTATTTCTCAGAATAAAGGGTTTTCATGAAAATTCTCGCCACCAGTTGGCGCCACTCTGACAAAAGTTCTTCCATTTCAACAATTACTATGAAATACTAGTTGACCCGACAGACGTTGTTTTGTCTTAACTATGAATATTGACTTCGCAACTTTCTTATTTTTTTCGTTCATGAGAACATTCTGCTGGCAATAACAAACACAACAAAAAAAGAATTGGCATAACTGGTCTAGCCGTTCACGTGTGATGCCGTGACCAAGAGAAATAGGGATATTTTTTTTTTATATATATGATAAATATTATGACGTACATCAATTAGAAACGACTAAAAGAAATAAGGGCGCTTTGAAACTTTTTACAGGTCCCGGACCTGACGTCTCAGCTGCCATCTAGTGAAAGTTATTTTAGAAAACTCATAATTACGAGAAAATGTATAATTTCACATATTTATCATCACCCGTATAAAAGCGAATGCGCTTTCATCTATATAAATAAAGAGAGAAGTCCTGACTGATTGACTGACTCATCAACGCCCAGCCCAAACCCTTGGACCTAGAAAGCTGAAATTTTGCACAGAAGTTGAGGAGAGGTTATAATGTAGACAAAGAATAAGGAAGGATTTTTCGAAATTCAACCCCTAAGGGAGTTAATTAGGGGATGAAAGTTCCGCGCGGGTGAAGCCGCTGGCAAAAGCTAGTAATCTATATAAATACTATTAAGAGGCCGTGTAGGAAATTTTGTCGATTTCGCTTATTTACTTGATTTTAAAGACGTAGTTTTACAGTTAAAATACTGCATTTGCATACAATGCACATCGTGAAAGATCGTTTCAATTATAATATATTGAACGAGTACCTATTTATTTTTGGTGAGAATTATAATGCCAGATCAAGGCTGTTTTGAAAAAGATTATTTACTGCCTAATGTATTACCAATTTCTACCAAATGTAATGTGAAAACTGTCACTTTCACACACATCTTCCATCTCATTTGCCCAACTCCAGTAAAACAATACCTTCATAACATAATTAAACAACCACAACTAAGCTACGTTATCACGGCAATCCATTAACTTAAAACAACGAATAAATGACCCAATCCCCTGCCCCCTTTCCCTCCTTCCCCCCTTTAAGGAGATAGCAATAGGGTAATAGTCTCTTTTTATTGCCAAAACCACTTTGCAAAGGAATTCGAGGCATTAAGGAGCATAACGGTTTTCTTCTATTAAGTGTAATGAGTTCCTTTTTCTTACAAAATGCTTTAAATTAAAGTTGAGACCCTATTCTTTTAAAGTGTGTTGTGTATTGATTTTGGAAAGAGAGTACCTAACTATTTACTTTACGAAAGTACACTAGATTGTTATCTTGTCTTCAATAGATGGCCTAGCTACCCTAGATATTAAATACAGTTAGTTGTTTGCCAGGCAATCTTTTTGTTTTTTGAGTGTGGGAAATTGTCAAATAACTTCTCCCGCTCTGGGTGGAGCAGGAGTGCGTGTCAGACTTTTACTGAATTAAACTCACCCGTTGTCCCTCGGTTGCCTCTGTGCTAGAGGCCACGGTATCTCTTGAACTTGAACAACCCGCATCCCTGGCAGGCATCGGCCCTTGCGGACCTCACCAGTTGGTGCTGACATCTCTTTGAGGCGCGCGTGGAACACAACGCGCCGTCCACCCGGGCTTGGTCCTTACCGGACAGCGAGCTACCCATTACTTGCCATCCGCAAGCCTGCGCCTACAGTGGCCGGGAATAAGCCTGGGATTCCCGATGCGATATTACTTAACCATAAGCCCCTATAATTTAGATAATTATCTATTAATGATATTAATCGATGATATTTATTACCAATTGGAAACATCGGTTTTAAAGTTACGTTGTACTGTTTTTTAACACTAGCAATTTGGCACATCTACATCTGATTAACTTACACGACTTAAACATTTTATTAAATAATATTAAAGAATACTGTTCTGCAATGTTCCTGGATATCCAACAAGCATTCGACAGAGTCTGGCACAAGGGACTGTTGTATAAAATTAAATCTCTTCTACCTAACTCTTTTTATATGATATTAAAATCTTACTTAGACCAAAGAAAATTTCAAGTTAAATACGAGGACGAACTGTCCAATCTTTATGAAATGAAGGCCTCAGTCCCACAAGGCTCTGTGCTCGGGCCTGTGCTGTACTCGATTTTTACTGCAGACCTGCCTAACTCTGATGACGTGGTAACAGCAACCTATGCAGATAACACTGCATGCCTTGCGAGTGACAAGGATCCAAACCAGGCATCTCTGAAATTACAAGTCCAGCTGAATAAAATTGATCTTTGGCTGAAAAAATGGAGAATTTAACCTAGTTTAACTAAGTCGGTACAAGTGACTTTCACTCTTCAGAAGGGCGATTGTGACCCAGTATACATGGAAAACAAACCACTGCCTACTAGTCACACAGTAAAATACCTTGGGCTACATCTAGACAAAAGACTTACCTGGGCCAACCACATTAAAGCCAAGAAAAAGGCAGCCACCATTGCGATGAATAGTTTATCCTGGCTCCTAGGAAGACAATCAAACTTATCTCTTAGTAACAAAATACTTGTTTACAAAGTGATAGTCAAACCAATCTGGACTTACGGAATAGAACTCTGGGGATCGGCTAGCAACTCCAATATAGAAATTTTACAAAGGTTCCAAAATGTAGCCTTAAGAACCAAATCAAGTGCACCCTGGTTTGTCAGAAACACAGAATACACGACCACCTAAATATGCCTACAGTGAAAGAAGAACTATGCGAAAAATGCAAATCATATAAACAGAGACTGAGCAAGCATAGCCATGTCTTAGCCCAAAACCTTCTAAGCAGACAAGGGGATATAATCCGCCTAAAGAGATGGCAAATCCTGAACTTGGACCAGAGACAGTGAAGTTTATTTAGTACTGAACCACATAACGTGAATGTTCAATGGAACACCACGAAACTAATCTCACACGAAGACCCCATCCGATTATGGCTACAAAGCCGATCGCAAATAACAGGAGAAGAAAAAAATTAAATAATAATAATAATATTATTATATTAATATTTTGGTGTTACTGGGTCTTATTTTAACAATGCAGTTAGCTTTCCTTTGAACGTTGAACAGAAAATACACACAACACACCCATCCACACACATACACACACACACACACACACACACACACACACACACACACACACACATTTTTTCTGTCCTAAAAGATCTGTGTAACACGGTTAAACCGTTGAGGATTTAAAACAAGAGAGACGGACAAACATACAAACTAAACTTAACAGATTTTGTTCGTAAGGATTCAGCGCACATAAAGCGTTCTAATTGCTTTAATCCGTGTACGGATACAAACTTCGAGTCCTAGATTCTATTTCTAGGTCAGGCTAAAGTTTAATTGAAACGCTTCACGATCGGAATTGTGCCCGATAAATGGGGACGCCTCTGGTACAAGACCTAAATACCGGCGAACGACATGTTCTTTCACGTACATTTTGTAGGTAATTCTGTAGTGTTGTGTTCAAAACTCAATCTTAGAACTCACTTATGACAAAGGCGCCATACGCTTACTCACTCACACGTGGGTTTTTTTAAATGGCACCTCGTAGTTGACCTTGAGAGGCCGTGACTACTTAACCGGACTTTCCTGTGGCTGCCTTAAGAAAACTTAAAGCCTCCAGCCAGGGGCGTAAAACTACTTAAATTACTAAGCGACTGCACGCTGAGGGCACCCCTGCGGGGTACGGGCCTCGGCTCAGGGCGTCACTGATAGGGGGACAGCAAGGGACAGGCTGGATCAAGATATCATTATTATTAAATCTCGGGGAATTTAACTCTACAGGCTCAGCTGCGGCGCGGGCTGGCACTTCACCGAGCAAGGGACGGTCGGGTCACAAGTTTTTTTTTTTTTTTGGGTGGGAAATCATCAAATGACTTCTCCTGCTGAGTAGAGCAGGAGGGCGTGTCAGACTTCTACTGACTAAAACCCACCCGTGTTCCCTCAGTAGCCCGTATGCTAGGCGCTGTGGTATCTCTTTCGAACAAACCCGCACCCCTGGCAGGCATCGGCCCTTGCGGACCCCACCGGTGGTTGCTGACATCTTTGACGGCGCGCGTGTGGAACACAACGCGCCGTCCCGTCTACCACTTTTCGGCCGCAGGGGATAGGGAGAGCGGCTGACGCTCTACCGAGACTCCTCTTCCCCTGCGGCCCCACCGCGTCCGCCATCAAACGGTGGCGGCCCCGTCCAGGCCACGGAAGGGAAGAGCGCTGCTCAGAAGCACCGGCACTCCTCCTCTACCGCAGCCCGTAACCCTCAGCCGTGATGCCTCCCATTCGACATCGCGGCCCACCTCAGTTGCGGTGCACCTCACCGCAACCTACTTTTTGGCCGCTACGTCGTCAGCTTTGAGGCAAAAGCCCTGACAAGCGGCCCCACCTTTGGGTTCCTCTTGGCTTCACCGTGGCCGGAATCCACGGTTACTGAGCCCCCCCGCAACGACAATGCGGGAACCCACTCGGGGGGGGTCGGGTCACACGTGGGGTTTAATAAAAGAGGCTTCTCGAGTGACAATAATAGAAGAAAATCAAGCACACTGACACATCATCAACTGCCTAACTTTTATCCAACTACTTTGCGGTGGGCATCCAGTGTACCTTACATAGAGCGACTGCCTATCTGACCTCCACATCCCAGTAACTGGGTAGCACGATTACCTTTAGTAAGGTCGTCAGACCCAACAATGGTGAAATAATAGAACTATTCAGTACTCTTTATGTTCACTTGAATATTAAGATAAAGTAAGTCGCAGATGTAAAATTAACGAAAATTAATCGTGGTACTTTTTCTTCATTAAGATCTAGGTTTCTTTGTGTTATTTTCGGTAACCTTAACTTACTCATGTGGTATTTAATCGTTTCTACAATAGTGAAACTCACCCTTCTGTGCCATTGCAACATTTTTACAGGTTCGATTTAGTAGAAAATAAATTGTTACTACGCATTACTTTGTGTAAATAATTTCAACACCACTGCTCTCAAAACGGTGAAGGATAACATCTTGAGGAAACCGGCATATCCTAGAACCAAAAATTCGAAGACATGTGACATCTACCAACCCGCACTGGGCCCGCGTGGTGGATTACAGCCCACTCCCCCTCACGGAGAGGAGGCCTGTGTCCCAGCAGTGGGAACGTTATAGGCTATGTATGTATGTATGTAAATTGTTATGTTATAAAATAATTTCATTGGTTCATACCCGTAACACAGGTATTTTAAGCCTTCATTGTTGGGCAGCAGGCTCTCAGAAATATTGAGGTTGGTTATTAAATGAAGCACTGAGAAAATGTAATAAAATATTAGGTCTTTACCTATGAAATTGCCGTTCTGCAGTACTGGCCATTTCAAATCAAAATAATTTTTGTTTGGCTAAGAATTCTAATTTCAAATTAATTTTATTTTAAAAACATGGATTTTTTTTTCTAAAAGTAGTCATTTCTTTATTGATTAGTGTTACATTTTCATCGCATTTCAATCTTTTTCGTCATCATGGATACGTTTAAAATTCGAGTAATTATGGAATATGAGTACCGTCGTGGCAGCAACGCGGCACAAGCGGCACGCAACATCAACGACGTTTACGGAGCTAACACTACAAACCAACGCACCACCTGTTATTGGTTTGCTCGCTTCCGTTCTGGAAATTTCGACCTGAAAAATGAACCTCGCGGTCGTCCGAAGACTTTGGTCGACAATGACGAATTAAAGGCGATTGTGGAAGCTGATGATACACAATCTACGGCTGAATTAGCAGCAGCTTTCGACGTTAGCGTCAAAACAATATTGGTCCATTTGCGTCAAATTGGCAAGGTAAAAAAGCTTGACAAATGGGTGCCCCACGAACTCAATGATCGCCAGCGCGAAGTACGCGTCGAGACGTGCCTTGCACTGCTCAACAGACACACAAATGAAGGAATTTTGAACCGCATTGTTACCTGCGATGAAAAATGGATTCTGTTTGATAACCGTAAGCGCTCAGCAAGTTGGTTGGATCCTGGTTCAGCACCTAAACAATGCCCTAAACGAAAACTTACCCCTAGAAAAGTGATGGTCACTGTTTGGTGGTCTAGCGCCGGTGTGATTCATCACAGCTTCTTACCAAACGGGGTGAGCATTACTGCAGATGTGTACTGTGAAGAACTGAACACAATGATGGAGAAGCTGGCGCATCTCCAACCAGCATTGGTCAATCGCTCGTCTCCGCTGCTCCTGCACGACAACGCGCGACCTCATACTGCACAGCAGACGGTCTCCAAGTTGCAAGAACTGGGGTTGGAAGCTCTCCGTCATCCGCCCTACTCACCAGACCTTGCGCCTACAGACTACTACTTTTTCCAGAATTTGGATAACTTCTTGGCGGGAAAAAAATTTAATACCCGAGAGGCAGTACAAAATGCCTTTGAAGAATTTGTTACCTCCCGTCCAGCTGATTTCTTTAAGAAGGGCATCAATAAACTGCCACTGCGATGGCAAAGATGCATTGATTGCATGGGTGATTACTTCGATTAATACAAATAAAAAATTCATGAAAAAAATTCGTTTAAATTTTTTCATACAAAACGGCAATTTCATAGGTAAAGACCTATTATTATTAATATGCCAGGAAATGATGCCATGGAATTTTAAAAGGATGGTGCAATACGTCCTGTACAACGTGTAACGGAAAGGGTATATAAATACCTAGGGCATGGCTTCTTTGGGTGATGTCAAACGATATTGGAAGGGTATTTTAAATCCTGTCACTACATGTTCGGAAGTTATGAGAATTTTTAATAAATTGATACCATAAACCGAACTTTTCAAATTGACACATAACTCGGAAGATATTTATCGTGATATTGGCAAGTAACGTGGTAAGTTATTGACCTACGAAGTGCGGCGACACGTTTGTTATGATTTGAATTTAAGAAACATATGCATTGCACTGTAACAAATATTCGTGATGGCTAAAACACGTCACAATACAGCCTCAGCTACTTGATGGTTAAGAAACGGATCTATTAACCTATTTTTTGGGTGGGAAATCACCAAATAACTTCTCCCGCTCTGGGTGGAGCAGGAGGGCGTGTCAGACTTTTACTGACTAAAACCCACCCGTGTTCCCTCAGTAGCCCGTATGCCAGGGGCTGTGATACCTCTTTCGAACAAATCCGCACCCCTGGCAGGAGGATCTATTAACCTTCAGATCACGACAAGTTTACAAATAAGGTATCTCATCATTATCAGTCTATAACGTTCCCAGTGCTGGGACACAGGCGTCCTTTCTTTGTGAGCGAGTGAACTGTAATCTTCCATACGGGCCCAGTTCGGGTTGGTAGATGTCACATGTCTTCGAAGTTTTGGTTCTAGGACATGCCGGTTTCCTCAGAATGTTTTCCTTCACCGTTTTGAGAGCAGTGGTGATGAAATTATTTACACAAAGTAATGCGTAGTAACAATTTATTTTCTACTAAATCGAACCTGTAAAAATGTTGCAATGGCACAGAAAGGTGAGTTTCACTATTTTAGAAACGATAAAATACCACATGAGTTAGTTATGTTCTAGGACATGCTGGTTTCTCCACGATGTTTTTCTTCACCGTTTTGTGAGCAGTGGTGATGAAATTATTGACACAAAGTAAAGCGACTGCCTGGGTTCGAACCCAAGACCTATAAACTCGTTAGTCAGAGCCGATACTCCTAGACCCCTCTGTTCTCCATAAGGTACCTACCTACTTGAAAATCCTTGATGATGTGTCTTTATGAGCAACTACTAGGTACTTACATACGAGTTCCTTCATATTTGTATTTCACACACACATAGATAAAAAGCAATTAGCAGCTCCTAACGTAAATTTAATTATCGCAAAAGGCTTCACTCGAGAGTTTCAACAAAGACTAGATACAGAATAGAGAATTATTATAAACGTATTAAGTTTAAATTTCCATTTCGACTGCATACCCGCCGCTGTGGGAGCTTTTGTCTGGGGCCGTCTTTTACACCGTGGAAGGTATGATTGATATTTACTAGTCATCAAATTAATCGGATTCCTGCGGACTTCTCTAGGTCATCGGTCCACCTTGTGGGAGGCCTAACAACCTCTCCAGAACCTTTCGGTTCCAAAAGCCATCACTTCTGCGAGCAATGTGCCCTGCCCACTGCCACTTAAGTTTCGCATTTCTAGTGTACGGCGTTTTCTAGTTTGTCAGTTTGGAATCCACTGTATGCGAGAAGCATAGAACCGGTCAAAGTGGCGGTGTTTGGGGGAGGCCTATGTCCAGCAGCGTTTTAGGCTGAAAGGATGATGAGTCATGAAATTGAATACATATATGTTGTTACAGGTATGTAAATGTAGAAACAATTTAAAAATCCTTAGTAGTTGTTCTATGAATCACGCTTGTATCGGTAATTTGGGTCGAGTTTTACACTTTCCTGCATGTAACACATTGGAGATCATGCGTTTTGTTAGGTAATAAACTAAAACTCAAAATATGGCTGTTATTGACCGACTCATTCGATGGGCTGACTAACCTTTAGATTAATCCAAGATTCAAACTTGTCGTTATCATCGGCGGATTTCACACCCCACCTGACAAAGTTGTACCGGCAGCGGCTCATCTGGCTTCCTAGTCGATTTACAGATTTCCTGCTGAGCCATGGCAGATGGTGTTCCGCTGGAAGCCTTTCTGCAGGTTCAACATAGTCAGCTGGAGAAGAGTGTATATGTTGTGTGATCAGTTTTTATCCAGTGAGCAAATTTCCCTGCTACATTACGGTGTAACAGGCGCCCCTACCTCGCACGTGAGCTCAGTATATCGTGAGATCTGACCGACGTGTCGTGGTAATGGGAAACATGGACAAGGCTTATCTTCACGCCCTGCCTCTTAGATGTGCGGGTAGTCAGAAGTATAGGGGCTTGGAGACGGGTGATTGTTAGGAAAGATTAGAATTTGTGAAGGTTGAAGTTTTGGCTTTTGTGTTGGTTGTAAAACGTAAAACTTTGCTTGAAGCAAAGTTTGCAACCAAATAGTGGTACTACGATTTCGAGTTTGTTGTTAGTAGAACTTAAGTTTTATCAAACAAATAGTCTTCTGTTTACATAAAATGTTATACCCCGTTTATTCGTTTTCGCTTAGCGTTCTCTCTGACGTGTTTTCTTTATGCTCAGTTCTTACAGGTTACATTGCATTACGGAAAAGCCGAAAAGCTTTCCTCATGAATTGAGCGATCAAATTCAAAAATATTTTTTAAATCAGTATGGCTGTTCTAGAGATAAACGCGTTCAAGCATATAAACAAAAAATATATATTAATCTCTTCAACTTTGTTATTAGTATAGATTAGCTAACTGCCCTCGACTTCCGTCAATGTGAATGACAACTGTAAAATAAGACACAATTATAATTATCCTATGGTACTCGGCAATAGTCTTGTGGAGGGGCTTGTGGCTAATTAATAATGGATTTATCGATCAGGTTAATCAACGCTGGCCACGGTTGAGTCGTGGATGGGTGACCATCTTTATACAGGGTAAGTTTTTATGATTTCCCACCCAAAAAAAAAAGAACCCCACATCTTAGTTACTGGGTAACACAATAACCCTTGGTAAGACTGGTTGTCAGACTTTCGGCCTGCTACCCGTAACGGCCATCAAAGATCCACGAATAATAGCTGGGAACAGCTTAACTTAAGCTTTTATTCAGTGCGCAAATTGTAACCATGAATTCATCATATCATTCCATACCCCCTAGCGCAGAAGTTTTTCGCCGGATACACAAAGAAAATCAGCTGTTCCATACATTTTAACCACGTAGGTATTGCACTTTTTTATGAAACAGCTGATTTTTGTTGCACAACCGGCGAAAAATTTATGTGCTAGGGGTTCTAGAATGATATGCTGAATTCATGGTTACAATTTGCGCACTGGATAAAAGCTTAAGTTAAGCTGTTCCCAGCTATTATTCGTGGATCTTTGATGGCCGTTACGGGTAGCAGGCCGAAAGTCTGACAACCAGTCTTACCAAGGGTTATTGTGTTACCCAGTAACTAAGATGTGGGGTTCTTTTTTTTTTAGGGTGGGAAATCATCAAATAACTTCTCCCGCTCTGGGTGGAGCAGGAGGGCGTGTCAGACTTTTACTGGCTAAAACCCATTCGTGTTCCTTCAGTAGCCCTTAAGCCAGGGGCTGTGGTGTCTCTTTCGAACAAACCCGCACCCCTGGCAGGCATCGGCCCTTGCGGGCCCCATCATTTTTTGTGCTGACATCTCTGTGAGGCGCGCGTGGAACACAACGCGCCGTCGACTTGGGCTTGGTCCTTACCGGACAGTGAGCTACCCATTACTCGCCGTCCGCAAGCTCATGCCTACGGTGGCCGGAAATCGGCCTGGGATTCCCGACGCCCAGGTCGTCTCCGTATCCTGCGGTGGCTAGGGTCGCGTGGGCGCATATGTTGCCTCTCTCTCACGTGCGCCGCCTCCCTCTTCGCGAGCATCACTGCTTCGCTGAAGGAGGTGACGGCTACCCATGCCATCTCGCCCTGTACCATGGCCTGGAGCAGGGCCGGACGCGAGAGATCGCCGCCGCCGATCGCCTCCACGAGGACACGGTGGTGCTCCACCCAAGCCGGCCCGCCACCGTGTGCTCCACCGTGTCCTCAAGGCGATCTTCGCAGTGGAAACACCCGGGCGTTTCTTCCCGCCCTATCCGAAACAGGAACCTCCCGAAACAACCATGTCCGGTGAGGACCTGCGTCAGGTGGAAGGTGAGGACGCCATGCCGCCTCTCAAACCACTCCTCAAAGAGGGGACTTACCGCCGCAATCGTGGCGTGCCCAAAGATGTGAGGGTCAGATAGGCAGTCGCTCCATTTGAAATCCTGTTATTCAGCTGCATCCGGTTAGATTGGAAGCTGACCTCAAACAGAGTTAGGAAAAGGCTAGGCAGATTATGCTACTGGGCAATAGTATATACCCTTATATCAGTGAAAGAATTTCCGTAATCGAATCGGTAGTGCCAAAGGTTACCTCTAAAACAATCTATATCTATATCTATATCTATACATATAATAAATCTGTAAAGGAACTTTTTCTGTACATTTAAAATATTTCGAAAATAATTGCTTGGGGTGGTAAGGGATAATCAACAGATGACATTTTAACCCTTATCAAAATTTTTGTCTGTAGCTCGGTTTTTCAGTTTCTATGTTGAATAGATCAAGTATCACGTCAAAAGAACGAAACTAATATGGTTATCTTTCATACTCAAATATTGTTTATAACTCAGAGTTTAAATTAGTCTTTGTTTCATCGCAATCGCTTCGGTCAATCTATTTATAGATATAATTAATTTAAAGTGTTCAAGAAGAATTTATTGACATCTATTGGCGTGAAACGGTACTAACGAATACTTAATAATAACACGTCATTCTCATCTATGTTACTGTGTCTGTGTTATTTCAAAAAGTAATGATACTGATTACTAAAATCGCTTTCCGTTGGTGGTTGATTCCCATGAATCAAAAAAGCTAAAAGAATTTCGAATAAAAAGTAGTGATAATATTAATTGACGTGGTGTTCTGAGTCATATAGAATGCAATGTTAGATAAATATTTATTAGTTAGATCAATCAAATTAATACAAATAGAGGGGAAGAAATCTCATTTTTAATTGTGATAAAAGTCTTAGTAGCGCCATCTAGCATAATATAGCAAAATTAGAGCGCCTAGGGGAACATCTCCATAGAAAATTTTAATCTCTAGCGTCAGTAACGCCATCTAGGTTTGAATAGCAAACATGCAAAGAACAACTTGATTTTGCCTGTTTTATTGATTTTCTATCGAAAATACGTAATATCCGATGTCCAAAATCCGTAGATCTGAATAAACCCGTAAATCCGTAGGTCTGGCAATGCGGGGTACATAACGCTAGGTAGAAACTAGAAGCCTGTGGTAGGAATGTTACCATTTGGATTTATGGTAGTATCGTTATTATTGTTAACTTTATAAGCAGTCGTTTTTTTTTTATTGTTCGACCAGTGTTTCCGAAGTATATAGTAGTCTGCTTTTTTAAACTACTTCGAACAATATTTTGACGAAGCAGATGGAAGCTAATAGGGTAGGTATTTTACTACATATACATCTAAAAATGTATTATTATGATAGGTTAGGCATAAATCAGTCGGAACATGTTGGTTTTAGTTCATGAAATAACAAAATAAATTTTAAAATTTAATTCAAAGATTTCAGTTATTTAAGTAGGTACCATAAACTGTTCTTGAACACCATGAAATAATATCCGACATGTTATTACGTCATACCGCTGTTACTAATCAACTGAATAACTTTGTAGGTACTTTTATTATTTTCGTAGGTAACCAAAGTATTTTTTATTGAAATAATAGCTTACATTCAGGAACAGCAAACCAACGATATGTACAATGATAACGAATTATAAATTATAAATAATTATCATACAAAACAGAGCAATTTATTGGCATCCACTGAGTCCAGCATTTTCGTCAAAATACGCGCGAAATATGATAATGTTAAATTTAAATGCGTGTTTACAGCATTATTTGATTAAAAAAGATGTTGTTTTTTTAGTGGTTTATTAGCATTTTAGAATCTACTAAAGACACTTCAAAAACGGATTTAATACCATATTACGGACACATAATTCATACTAAAGTAAGGTATAATTATTGGGAGTAAAGAGTTGTAAATACTTAAGTGCTAATTTTCGTGATGTTAGTTTTCGAGATGGGGAGGGGTTCAAGCGAGGTCGGATGGTGAAAATCAGGAAAATAAATCCAAAATTGCGACCATAACTACTGGTGGATCTAAGTAAATAGATAGGCTATCACACGGGCAACTGTAGTTATGTCGGTGCTCTTCCGAGCAACATCTCTTACAGAGAAGCATTTTCTTAGTTAAAACAAGTTTAAAAATGTATTTATTTATCCATTTGGCATCTCCAACAAAGGATACATTACCTACATAGGAACAATAGAAATCACAATAGTAAAATATTGACAATTTTAAAGTCGCTTCTTTAAATATAATCATTTATTGGTCTACAAATAAATGTATGGCTGAACAAAAGAAACACAGAAACATTTTTGATTACAATTGACAATAAAAAGGCATCGCAACTGAGAGTCCCGGAGGGTCGCTCTGTTACGTCCGTTATCCTCGGGATCGGGCTCTCTCTCTTCTTGCTGCCTGCGTCAGCGGCGGGGAGAGAGGTGGGGGCGCGCGCGATATGCCACTACGTAGCAACAACATCGTACTTACTATGTTCATAGAAAACCCGTGCTATACAATTAAATCGTTTTTTTGCCTGGTTTGGATTTTTTTTTCAACAGCGCTGTTAATGTGGATAATGACCGACGTTACGGGGCGTAGGTAATGTAACATTCGCAGCGAGCATGTCTTTACGCAGTGTGCTAAAATCAGTGTTGCTCGCTCGCATGTTTTGCCGTAGGTACTACTGACTGCACGAATACTTGCTTGATAACATATTAGGTGCATTTTGACCCGTGACGCCGGTCAGTATCCACCTTTACAGCGTGATCTTTCTTCATCTTGATAACGCCACGGTCCCACGGGCCGTTAACTGACAGGTGGCGTCAGGTGTTGCTGCACCTGTCGAGGCCTATCGCAGTCCGTGCAGAGCATTCCCACTGCTGTGGTTTTATTCAGTGGTCAACGTTTGATAAACAAAGCTTAAGACATGCGCCTGTACGGGCCGAGATAGGCGCCCGCCCCCGCGTGGAATAATGCTTCAGCACACTCAACCAGACGCGCAGTCAATTTATTGAGTAAGTACAGTAAAAGCTCCCGTGCTTCCTTCATTCGCGTTTTCACTATTCGCGGATTAAAAAAATGCGACCCAATTCCTATATCCGCGGCTAAAGATTTATTTATTTGCGGGTCTAATCGGTACATACATATTAACAAATAACAAAAAGGATTCCAATAGGTATCCAACCCAATATCCTTTGTAAACGCGTCGTCAGATGGACTATTAAAAGTAAAATAGACCTTATAACAACTTCGCCTAAAGTACATTGTCAAATGATATCGCCGCTGTATTGGTTCGGCCTTTGACATCTACAATAGCCGCCTTCGCCGCGGTCGATGTTTTTAACCGATTTCAAAAAGAAGGAGGTTATCAATTCGACATGTTTATATTTTTTATGTATGTTCAGGCATAACTCCGTCGTATATAGACGGATTTGCAAAATTCTTTTTTTGTTCGGAAGGGGTTTACTCCGAAATGGTCCCATTGAAATTTCATATAGACAGGGCCCGATCTAGCTATTTAGCCGCTCCGGGCAAAAATAACATTCGCCGCCCTTTGCACTAAAACCATATACCTAAGTCATGAGCTTCTTTCTACCAAAGATGGTATGACTATAATTATGTGATATTCTTTTAACTATATAATATTCACATACGTTAGTCTACTACGGCTTCTGAACAAGTATACAAAAATTCATGAGAGTAGGTATGTTTGTAAGTATACATTTTGCCGCCGCTCATTTTTGCCGCTCTGGGCATTTGCCCGGCTTGCCCCCCCTTAGATTGGGCCCTGCATATAGATCTGATGGAGCGTTTCGGAAACAGACAACGGAACTCTTCAAAAAATTACAGCAAATCAACCGCGAATGTTGCTATCGCATAAATAAGTATGCATTGTTTTGAACCAAAGGATGATGAAATTTCGAATTGGTGTAGGGTAGGTAACAAAAAAGTGAAAAATAAAAACCTTTTTCAAAAAAATAACAACCGACTTCCAAAAAACACTACAAAGTGCAAAATAACTTTAATTTCGGAAGGCGGTGACAAATAATTAAAATACACATCCAACGTCACCGACTTCCGAAATTAAAGTTATTTTGCACTTTGTAGTGTTTTTTGGAAGTCGGTTGGTATTTTTTTGAAAAAAGTTTTTTGAGAATGTAAACAAACATAATGAAAGCAACCTCATCACCATAAAGTATATTTACATATCATCATCATCATCTTTTCAGCTGAAAGACGTCCACTGCTGGACATAGGCCTCCCCCACATTTATAAATGCTGCGACATAATAGACATTCCATCCTTTGGTACGAGCCGCTTTGCGTGTTTTACCTATTGTTTCATCTTTCCATTCATTGCAAAATGTTGAAATTTTTTTTTTACTTAAAAACGATTTTCGACGCGAAAAAATCTGTTTAACGCATAGAAATGCTTGATCGTTTACGCCTTGGTCGCTTGCATCCATATCACGCTCATACAATTAATAAATAATATGGTCAAAAACTTCAATTAAATTGGTTTTTTTTTTGGCACCTAGGAACGTATCCCCTATAATCCCATATAAATTACCATTCTATAGTCACGGTTTCTGTATTCGCGGTAGGTATTTTACGGAACGTATACCTCGCGAATAAAGAGCTTTTACTGTACCTACGGCAGGAGCACATTTATTATAAAATGAGCCTCGACCAGGCGCTTTGATCTATATTTATTCTTAAAAATCTGAGTGAGACTTCGTCGCAATATCATTATAAACCCTAAAGACGCCTGCAGGCCTAGACAAAACACATTTCTGTTAACGTTCACGCCAAACGCTACGCCAAAATGTATGGGAATGACATTACCTGCGGAAAGGACACGATCATCATCATCATTTCAGCTGAAAGACGTCCACTGCTGGACATAGGCCTCCCCCACATTTATAAATGCTGCGACTTAATAGACATTCCATCCTTTGGTACGAGCCTCTTTGCGTGTTTTACTTATTGTTTCATCTTTCCATTCATTGCAAAATGTTAAAAAATTTTTTTTACTTAAAAACGATTTTCGACGCGAAAAAATCTGTTTAACGCATAGAAATGCTTGATCGTTTACGCCTTGGAGAGTCGCTTGCATCCATATCACGCTCATACAATTAATCAATATGGTCAAAAACTTCAATTAAATTGTTTTTTTTTTTTGTCACCTAGGAACGTTTCCTCTATAATCCCATATAAATTATCATTCCATAGTCACGGTTTCTGTATTCGCGGTAGGTATTTTACGGAACGTATACCTCGCGAATAAAGAGCTTTTACTGTACCTACGGCAGGAGCACATTTATTATAAAATGAGCCTCGACCAGGCGCTTTGATCTATATTTATTCTTAAAAATCTGAGTGAGACTTCGTCGCAATATCATTATAACCCCTAAAGACGCCTGCAGGCCTAGACAAAACACCTTTCTGTTAACGTTCACGCTAAACTCTACGCCAGAATATACGGGAATGACATTACCTGCGGACAGGACACGTCGTGTCCTTTCCGCAGGTAATGTCATTCCCATACATTTTGGCGTACCGTTTGGCGTGAACGCCAAGAGTAATGTGTTTTGTCTCTAGGCTCTGGACTGCATTCGAAAGCTGTGGTAGATTCCTACCAGGATAGATCGGAAGATCGGAGGAGTGGTACCTACACCGTCAAAGCGACACATTATTGTTTTCCGACATGCACGCGAACGAAGTCGCGGGCACAGCTAGTCTCAAATAAACAATCAATTTTATTTACTTATAATATTAGTTCGCGATCGCAGTATGGTGGTAAAATGCATAAAAAACGCTGCTGCCCATTTTCTAGCAAGACTCTTTGTCGCCTCTTACGACGCCCATGGGAAGAGATGGGAAGCGTGGCGATTATGGCAAACGCCTCCAAATTGGGGAAGGCCTATGTCCAACAGTGGACGTCTTTCGGCTGTGATAATGATGATGATGATAATATTAGTTTAGATTCAGATAAAAGCAAATTGTCTGTCCAATGACTCCTTGATCATCACAGCAATTGTCTAACTATCGTGTCTACTATACGAAGTACCTTCCTACAGTTGCTCAAAAGATGTGAAAACTGCGGTACATTACGATATAGTCTTCCATTCATCGTTTGTCAAACTACGACAAGGAGCTTAGGAGTTAATAGAATTAGTAGAAAACATACAGTCCATTTTTCAAATTAAATTTCACACGAAAAAATGCATCTATATTCTAAACTTCAACTATATTTGACAACCTTATTTATCTCTTTTGGTGACTGTACGTACATACACACATAAAAAGCGTATTACAGTCACAACCCTTATTTTATTTAGTGTAACAGAAACCCCATTGCTATCCTTAAGCACTGATTGACTGACAATTGATACCAAATTTTCGTTTCCATATTCATCATCATCATCATCATTTCAGCCGGAAGACGTCTACTGCTAGACATAGGCCTCCCCAAATTTGGGGGGGGGGGCTTGCCATAATCGCCACGCTTGGCAGGTGGGTTGGCGATCGCAGTATGGTGGTAAAATGCATAGAGAACGCTGCTGCCCATTCTCTAGTAAGTCCCTTAGTCGCCTCCTACGACACCCACGGGAAGAAATGGGATGATGCTATTCTTTACGTCCGACACCACACGGTACACGTTTACATATTATGTTCCTCCAATTCAAATCATAACAAACGTGTCACTGCACTACGTAAGTCAATCACTTTCCACGTTATCTGCCAGTATATCACGATAAATCTCTATAGTATTTTTTTCAACTTTACAAGTTCTGTTTCTGGTATAAATGCATTAAAAAATCCCATAACTTCCGAACATGTAGAAATAGGATTAAAAAACCCTCTCAAAATCGTTTGATATCATCTAAAGAAGCCGTGCCCTTCGAATGTATATACCCTTTCCGTTACACGTTGTATATGCCGTAGTCAGGTAACTAGGACAACCTACGCGGTAGCTTGGCTCTGCTACGTTGGCTACGCGGTCGTAGCAGCCCATTGGACCGCTACGACGGCGCAGCTACGCGCGTAGCTGCAATTAATCAACACATTGGAATAGCGTCAGAGTGAAATGAACGTGTTTATTCGCTTCAATAATTCATTGTTAAAATATATGTGGGTTGTGGTTTTATGTCCGTGTTTGAAATTAAAAGATGAGAACTTGTGTTATCAATCTGATTAATATCATGGTGGAACGAACAAGACCCACATTTCAAACAACACATTCAGTGCTTGTAAATTTAAAACTATTTGGTTAGATTACAGAACAATAAACCTACTAATTTGTACAAACACTTTTACACGTCAACCATATATTTACTACTCTGAGAAGAAAAACCGAACCAAACTCGGAAGTCGGTCTCTTTTACAGTTCAGACATAATCTTGGTCAGATTATGTGAAGACCATGTAGATTAGTGTCTGAAATGGTCGTTTGAGGAAAGAACTACGCATCTTCATCGTCATAATTTCAGCCGAAAGACGTCCACTGCTGGACATAGGCCTCCCCCAGGCTCCTCCACTTCGACCGGTCTTGTGCTTCCCACATCCAGCAGATACCCCCGGCCTTCACAAGGTCATCGGTCCACCTTGTGGAACTACATAGTTTGAGTGGATATGTCCAGTCTGTGCACGTATTTATCAGTGTCATACAGGCCAACTCAGAACTGAGAGCTCAACGATTTGACGAACAAAGAAATTACATTTAGGTTGGCCGCAAGTATTACTCAAACTACCAGATTATGATTACAACTAAATGAGAAAAATAATTTTACCTCGGATACCACCACAAGAAATAAAAGAAGGCAAACTTTCCCACTATTAATATTTTCAAATATCCAGCACCCTAATTGCGTAACTCACGATTGATCATAATTGGTTTCGTCTTCACAGTTAAACAATATTCATTGCGTTATTTATGTTGTCGAACAGACACATTTTTCGAACATATGAGGCAATGGTTTAACAACCTGTTTCAAAACGATACAGATTATGATGAATCGTGAGTTACGCAATTAGGGTGCAGGACTCATAATGTTAGTAACAATTTTCTTACAAGCTATGTTAGTAATATTTACAAAAAAACAACTATGATTATCTATCTAAACAATTATATTAGCAGGCACATGTAGCTGGCTTAAAAAGTGTAATTATAGGGCAATCCAGCTTGCTAGCAATGACAACCAGGAGACTGTTGGAGCTGGCACGCACTCTGCGCAAAAAGATGCTGCACGCTTGCGGCTGATCGAAGCCGTCAGTTTGCGCGTTCGCGAACATACCCGAAGCACTACTTTATGCATGACAAATATTTTGACGAATATTAAATGTCCGTCAACATATCTGCAGCAATGTATACTAAAGCTATGGCCTAAGACTGGGGTGGACTCGACGTAGTGTCCGCAGTTTACCGTCGACTTACGTAAGAGGAACATTTTTTAACAATAAAAGTTGGTGTGTTCTCCTAGGCATCGTTTTTTGACACCGCAAAGACATCCGTTGCCATAATTTTTCGGCCACTGCTCTTTTCAGAGCCGTAGCTAAACATTCACCACAGACAACCGTTTACTGGAATCTAGTAAACTATTTTCTACGAGCTACCAGTCTCCCTACCCCCAAACAGATAAGCACCCTAGCAACTCTTTCCACACTGGTGACCACTAACAATAGTGTAATCCAAATGCTACATTTGCTGACCGTACTCGCTCTTTGTCAAACGTGTAATTTTGTTACTAACTGTACTTGGTTCTGTGTTATGAATAGGTGTAGCGTTCGGTTCAATTGTTTTTTTTTATTGATCATTGAGGAGTACAAAAGGATATAGATTACAATACTGGTAGTATTTATTTCATTTTACAGTTAGCGTCAGTAAATTTTAACGTTCTGATATCTTACTTGAAATGGCTAAAGCTTGTCAGAAATTCTTAGTTCCTAAGATTTTACTTCTTTTTTATAATACTTTATACCGAAATCGTGGTTGCATCCTACTAAACACAAATCTAGACCAGCTGGCCGTCTAATATCAAAAGCAGAAGAAAAAAAATAACACAAATCAGACTAAACCAGGCCCAGAATACTATAAGTAAACCAAACTAGATTATCTGTCGTGCAAAAACACGCGTTTTTGTTATACGTGTTTTTGATATACGCGATTTTGACATACGCGTTTTTGACATACGAGTTTTTGACATGCGCGTTTTTGACATACTCGTTTTTTACATACGTGTTTTTGTTACAAGAAATATATACGTACACAATTTTTTACTTTAAGGTGGAAGCGCCAGGCTTGCCCACGAAATTTAAATTTCTTACGTTTTTTTTTAAATTTGCAGGTCATTTTCAGGCTATATGTTGAACGAAATATTCGCGAAATGAATACTTTTTTATATACAGTATTATAATCAGGAACATAATTAATAGGTACAACCTTCTAGGATCATTTTTAATCAATTTTTTTTTTTTTTTCATGAAATAGTAATTCGAAGGTCAAATTGCAAAAAAAAACTAATTTTAATTTTGAGTACTACCTAAAGGTGCTCTTACACGGGCAATTTTTTGAGCAATTATTGTTTGGCAACACTCAGTTTTCTATTTCGTTTGTACGTAGATCTACGTCTCGTTTTTGCAAGAGGAACCGGCCGGCGGCGGAGGCGGCAGGTGAGGCGCATTGCTTAGTTTCTGAAGTTGCTCCATATTTTGCACATGGTGCCATTGCCCTAAATTGCTGGATGTAGTCGTGATGTCATGACGAGAATTGCCCAAGATGTAGCAATTTTAGTTGCTCGTGTAAGCGCATCTTTGGCGCACGATAAAACATCTCACCCAATCACGTGGACGAAAATACCTCCATTCTCAGCAATGCAGCAGTTCCCAGAAAGCCAAGTAATAAATGTAACAAATTGAAGTAAGCTGATATCACTGAACCCTTTGTTAGTGCGGAACCTGACACGTTACGCTCTAATGGGGTACTCTTTTACATCGCTTTCTGTTACCGTGATAAGAAATATGTGTTTGGGTGTGGAGAAAGGAGTAGCTTCAAACATGGATGAGCTAGAACGGTATGAATTAAATTATTTTCTGAACCACGCTTATGATGACATACCATAAATGAGCAGCGGTGGCCCGGTATTATTGGCCCCAACATACGAGTTGTGGGTCGTAGGTTTAAACCTAGGCGCTTTACTTTGCGTAAATAATTTCATCTCCACTGCTCTCAAAACAGTAAAGGAAAAAATCGTGAGGGACCCCAATAAAGTGTCCCAATAAATTCGAAGACAAGTGTCATCTACCAACCCATACTGGGCTATCGTGGTAGTTTACAGCCCACTGCTTTTCGGAGAGACTAGGCCGTCCCTGTAGTGGGAACATTATACGTAAGCTGATTATGA
The DNA here is from genome assembly GCA_949987655.1 of Polymixis flavicincta. Lineage (NCBI taxonomy): Eukaryota > Metazoa > Arthropoda > Insecta > Lepidoptera > Noctuidae > Polymixis > Polymixis flavicincta. Next base: position 5,781,390 of record OX465195.1, on the reverse strand, counting down.
TGATGATATCATAAATAATCTGCCGTTCCTTACATTTGGGTTGAGAAGGTATTGAACTTTTTTGCGGAATAGTTGTTTTTTTTTTGCCAGTACTTTATACAAAACTGAAAAATTACATGAGCAGCCTATAATGTTCCCAATGCTGGACACAGCCCTCCTTTCGGTGATTTGGGGACTGGGCCATAATTCACCACGTGGACCTAGTGTGGGTTGGTAGATGTCACATGTCTTCGAATTATTCGTTCTAGGATATGCTGGTTTGCTCACGATGTTTTCCTTCACCGTTTAGAGGGCAGTGCTTATGAAATAATTTACACAAAGTAAAGAGTATGTCTGCGTTCGAACCTACGACCTAGAATTTGTAAATAGTGGTCGTTACCACTGAGCCTCTACTGCTCAATTTAGACCTTTACATTGTCGAAATAAGAAGTTTATTTCTCCAAAATACAAAAACTGTCTCTAAGATTTAAGCTCGGGCTTAAGTTAGATCTCGTTTTGTAAAAAGGTTAGTGTTTAAAGGCTTAAAGAGTTTTAGAACTTTACCAAGTATTTTAAAAATCTACTCAATTCATATTCCTAAAAATAATAGTTAAGGGCCATCCATAAATTACGTCACATACATTTAAGACCGCCCCCGTCGTTGTCACAGGTGGTTGGTCACACTTGTGAAACCCCCTGCCCCCTTGTGTGACGATTTGTTATTTATTTAAATAACAAAAGCAAACATTAAGTTAAATATTTTAGATAGATAGAAGAAGCCATTAAAAATATAGATTAAGTAAGTAATATTTTAAAGCTTTTGATTCACATAAAAACCGGGTTTTGTATTTGAGATTATAACATGTGACATCACAAAGTTTTTTACCCCCCCTGTCCCTTGTCACACAATGTCACAATTCGTTAACCCCCCCACTTAACGTGTGACGTAATTTATGTATGACCCCTTACATTTTTATCCCCTACAAGATATGGAATTTATTTCGTTCTTTCAGTAATTTTATTTAGTACCAAACTTCACTTATCCGAAGGAATGGCAGGAAACTTTAATTAAAAGTTTCATATTTCATTTTAACTAGCTTCTGTAGTGACTTTTGTTCTGTAAGTACAGTCACCATCAAAAAGATGTATAATATCAGCCACTTATTGTCGCACTGCATGGCAAGGCCTCTTCTCATACAGAGAATGTAGGAAAATTGGCGATCTCAGACTTAGATTTTAGATTTATTTGCCCGCGGCTTTGTTCGTGTAGAGGTCGGAATTTATACCACAGGAACGTATTACTGGGTATCGCCCACGTTGTAGTTGAAAATCATCCCAAGGAAATGTGTAATATGTTTTTTGTAGACAATATTATAGAATGAAAATTGTAGAAAATTAAATGAATTCTCGTCGATATAGATATTGAGGCTGACTGTACCTGCTTTTCGATTCTCTTAATTAAATTTTTTGACAATGTAGTAGAAGTTTCTTTTTTGAAACTATTTTTCTTTTATTTTTCTTAACGGAGCAAATGTTCGATCAATTTTCTATAAGGACTTTTAAAAGTTCGATGACTTTCTGTTTGCGAAGCTTGAAACGACATAAGAAGGAAATAATGAGAAAGTTTATTATAATTATATCGAGATGTGTTTTGTACACTGAATTTCCTAATAATTAACTCATAGGAAGCCTAGATGGTATGGTAGTACCACTGAGTATGGGGTTTTAGGTTGGTTCTAAGGGGTGCTAGGAATCCAAACACACTACGCAACTTGGGGATTCCCCAAGTTGCGTAGTGTGTTTGGATTTTTCGGAATGTATTTTGTATTTTTTTTCTCAGTTTTAATCTTGGTCTGGCCGTTTGAGTAGTTTATGTGGCCTACCCAAATGTCCTTTTTTGGCATTGTTTGTTATTCGTTTCGTTGATAAGTTCTGAGTTGAGCTGTACGATTACTGACAAATGTGTGCACTGACTAGAAAGGTCCACTTAATCTGTGTTCTTTTCTCAAAAGAACATTTCTGACACCAATCTACATGATACATGATCATCTACATGGTCATCACAAAAATTGCTCGTTCAAAGGTATTAGATATACATACATTTATATGAAGAAAACGTTGTCAGGAGAAATAACGATCGACGAGGAGAATACGATTCCTGCAAATCAGCGTTCAGACTTTTCAATACAGTTTTGTTTCATAGATATGTAGGAAATATACAGGAAAAAGGCGTGTTTTTATTATATGTCCATGATTCCCAAAAACACCCGATTCTTCATCAACCCACCCACATACAAACACCACACCTTAATCCACGTGTAACATTTTGTACAAAATATTACATTCTCCTCTTTTATAAAGCCGTGATAAAAGGAAGGTGCTGGAAGAAAATACGTTCATTCTACCGACTTTATGACTTATTACGTTATCGTGAATTTTTAATTTACTTGTTAGAGAAAATTATGTTGCGTGTAAAGGGTTCTTGTTGTTTATTTTGAAAGATGTTGTTGTTGATCGAACGCAACATGTCTGAGAATGAACGCACACCACGAAAAACCACAATTAGAATAATAGTATGTTAAAATCATAATTAATTCACAGACTTTTTGCTATTATATTTAAAACATTGTTTTTTTATTAAAAAAACATGTTATAGGTACGAACTGTGGGAGAAAATAGTGTTCACATTACAAATCTACGGACGCATACGACGCACGCGTATAGGGTCTAGCGAGGTAGGTAGGTCCTTTCGTCTATTTTGTTTTAACTATACAGCAGAAGTATTTGTCTAAAATTACGACATCCTCATCATCATCATTTCAGCCGAAAGACGTCCACTGCTGAACATAGACCTCCCCCAAAAGGGAGGTTTGCCATAATCGCCACGCTTGGCAGGCGGATTGGCGATCACAGTATGGTGGTAAAATGCACAGAGAACGATGCTGCCCATTCTCTAGTAAGTCCCTTAGTCGCTTTCTACGACAGACACGGGAAGAAATGGGATGATGCTGTTCTTTTACGTCCGGCACCGTTTAAATTACAGTTAATGTTCACAGGGTGTCGGGGACATCTTGCAATGGATTCAATATATGATTCTGAACCGTTGAAAAAACTGTTCCATACATTTTGTAAAGTATTTTTCTATAAAAAGCAGACTTTTTAAAATATAACAGACTATACATGTCATGTGTGATGGTAGAGGGTGATAGATCTAATTTAGTATCCTATAACATCGCATCGCCTTGCCGCAATTTTGTTTCGTCTTCTATTAGCATTCTTTGCTGACTTTTTTTATTTTTATTCAGTTCCTAAGGGTGGCAGTGATTGGGCACGCCACGATTGCGGCGGTAAGTCCCCTCTTTGAGGAGTGGTTTGAGAGGCGGCATGGCGTCCTCACCTTCCGTCTGACGCAGGTCCTCACCGGACACGGTTGTTTCGGGAGGTTCCTGTTTCGGATAGGGCGGGAGGAAACGCCCGGGTGTTTCCACTGCGAATATCGCCCTGAGGACACGGTGGAGCACACGGTGGCGGTCTGCCCTGCTTGGGCGGAGCACCGCCGTATCCTCGTGGAGGCGATCGGCGGCGGCGATCTCTCGCGTCCGGCCCTGGTCCAGGCCATGGTACGGAGCGAGAGGGCATGGGGAGCCGTCACCTCCTTCAGCGAAGCAGTGATGCTCGCGAAGAGGGAGGCGGCGCACATGAGGGAGAGGCAGCGAGGGCGCATATGATATGCGCCCTCGCGACCCTAGCCGCCGCAGGATACGGAGACGCCCTGGGCGTCGGGAATCCCAGGCCTATTTCCGGCCACCGTAGGCATGGGCTTGCGGACGGCGAGTAATGGGTAGCTCGCTGTCTGGTAAGGACCAAGCCCAAGTCGACGGTGCGTTGTGTTCCACGCGCGCCTCAAAGAGATGTCAGCACAAAAAATGATGGGGCCCGCAAGGGCCGATGCCTGTCAGGGGTGCGGGTTCGTTTGAAAGAGATACCACAGCCCCTGGCATACGGGCTAATGAAGGAACACGGGTGGGTTTTAGTCAGAAAAAGTCTGACACGCCCTCCTGCTCCACCCAGAGCGAGAGAAGTTATTTGATGATTTCCCACCCAAAAAAAAAAAAAAAAGGGTGGCAGTGATGTTAAATAACCTATAACATTCCTTAACGATTGGCCAATCAATTGCAAAAAAAAAACCAATCCGATTGATGGTTCAAGAGATTACCCCCTATTTACGAATAAAAAATTGTACCTGTATAGATCACTATTATAATTCATCCTAAAGATGCCCACTGCTAGACATAGTACCATCATATCAAAAAGTCCCGTTCCCACATCCAGCAAAGTAAGAAACGTAGGTAAGCTGAACATTCAGAGACAATAAATGTCAAACGGGAGTTTTTGGCGTTGGAACAGGTCGCACGAATTTTAATTTTCATGAAATTTCGTGAAATAGCAAAAATATAAATAATATAATATATATATTGTATAATTTTGGTAGTTTAATTATTTGAGTGCATAAGTGTAGCGAAGGTGAAATTATGTGACTAACGTGGACTTTTCGTGTTCCCCCCAAAAACTCCTAATAGGTTGTTGTAAAGTTACTACCGCTTTACAATAACATTGACTTGACTGACTATGACTTTTTTGAAACTTCGTGCCTGATATCGGGCCATTTACTTGATTGAAAAGTAAAATTACTTGACACTGGCTAAATGCACAAACCGTTCGAAGCCAAAACCCAAAACAATATATGTCAAACGTCAAAAATAACAACAATATATGTCAAACGTCAAAAATAACAACAATAAACACCAACAAATTATTTCATTTACTTTACACATATATATATAAAGTAGGTTAAAGAGAACTGTAAACGTTCTTTTCAGCACTAAAGATTGCTTAAACATTTAAGAAATCACTTTAATTTCTTCGTAATTAATTTAAATAACGAGGAAGACCAAAATTATTATCTACCTGTGTAGGTGCTAACAATAGAACTCAATCAATCAACGGATAAACCTGCCAAATATGGTGATTAAGGCAATATCGCTTCAGAATTGTTTGTTGAGGTCTACCGAGCTTTATTAAGCCCAGCACCCATATTATGATTAATTTGCTAATATTTTACAGGTAATTAACAACACCCTGATGCAAATATGACACAATGAGTATTGAGCTTTTTAAAAACAGTGAAGGAAAAAATTGTGAGAAAAACTTTTTTTTAAAAAATATCAACCGACTTCCAAAAAAACACTACAAAGTGCAAAATAACTTTAATTTCGGAAGTCGGTGAGTTTGGACGTGTAGGTATTTTAATTCTTTGTCACCGCCTTCCGAAATTAAAGTTATTTTGCACTTTGTAGTGTTTTTTTGGAAGTCGGTTGATATTTTTTTTAAAAAAGTTTTTCTCACAATTTTTTCCTTCACTGTTTTTAAAAAGCTCAATACTCATTGTGTCATATTTGCATCAGGGTGTTGTTAATTACCTGTAAAATATTAGCAAATTAATCATAATATGGGTGCTGGGCTTAATAAAGCTCGGTAGACCTCAACAAACAATTCTGAAGCGATATTGCCTTAATCACCATATTTGGCAGGTTTATCCGTTGATTGATTGAGTTCTATTGTTAGCCGCATTCGCGGTTGATATGCTGAAAAGTTTTGAAGAGTTCCGTTGTCTGTCTCCGAAACGCATCATCAGATCTATATGAAATTTATATGGGACCATTTCGGAACAAACCCCTTTAGAACAAAAAAAATATTTTGCAAATCCGTCTATATACGACGGAGTTATGCCCGAACATAAATAAAAAATAAAATAAAAACATGTCGTATTGATTACCTCCTTCTTTTTGAAGTCGGTTAAAAACAAGCATGTCTTACAATCAAAACTTCGAAGACATGTGACATCTAGCAACCCGCATTGAGCCCGCTTGGTAGATTACCTCCCACTACTTGTCACAGAAAAGAGGCCTGTGTCCCAGCAGTGGGAAAATTATAGACTTGTAAAGAGCTTTAAAAAGAGACCATCACATAGTTATGAGTGACAGAGACGACGCTCTACACAGCCGAACTTTTTTTTAAACTAGTTACAGTGTAATTTTCGGGGTCTGTTGCAAAGTAATAACATCTCCTTTAATTGACGGGCACCTATCGCGAAGTGTGACAATAAATTCAGTTTTTGACAACAATGTCACATTGTCAGTTAATAGGGACCTGGTCATTAAAACGATCGACGCGCGCAGTCGCGTCCCACGTCCCGTGCGGAGTTAGCCTCAGTTTGAACAGTCCTGTATGCTGTTAACTGCTTCGTTGGTCTATTTGCAAGCGGAACTGCTGAGCGTTCCTGGGATTGATCCCAAAGTCGGACAAAGTGTTATGTAGTTGTTACTACATAACACTTTCACGAAAACTGCAACTGATCACGGGTTCCAGGCTTCTGCCTGGAACCCGTGATCAGTTGCAGTTTTCGTCTCGCCCACTATTGTGTTCCATGTTCTATGTTATGGGTTTGGTTTCCGCACTTAGTCCTTCAAGTAGACCCATTGTGCGTGACCCATGGCGGCCTTTCGGTATTATTCCAGCCAGCCCACCTCCCTCCAAAAGTTGGCTATAACTCCTGGTCTGTTGAGAATATCCGTGTAACATTTGTGCCCCGAGGGTTTCTGTTCTAATCTGGGCTACGCCTGTGCATTTGAAAAGCACATGCGCAACGGTTTCCTCAGCCTCCATGCAAGCCCTGCACAAGGGGCTGTCCGTTATGTAGAAGTGTTTGTTTAGCGGGCAGTGTCCTATGATGATTCCAGTCACCAGACGCAGATCTTTTCTGTCCAGGCGTAAAAGATGTCAGGTCAACCTGGCCACTATTATGCGAGACTTAAAACTTAAATAGCTAAATGTGGGTGTGAAAGACGCTTCTACCACTTCCTTCGGGCGAATAATAATGATGTTCAGCCGTGATGTTAGGTCTGAATTTGGTACTTTTTTTTACCAAAAAATACATTTTTAGTGAACACCACGGGCAGGTACGATTATTAATATGAGACGAAACAAAAATCTAATTACGTTGGAAAAATGAAATATCCAAGTAAAAACGAAATTTCGTCGCCTTATAATAAGGAGAGCCGAGATAATTGAAATGTAGGAAGAAAACAAACGCCAGTTACTCCTGCCTACTTACCTAGGTGTATGAAGATGTGGATGAGGTATAATGAATGCCCAGATTTTCTTTGATTTAAAGGTACGATCCGTATCGAAAGTAACTGGAAAAGAACAAGTCAGGAGTCACCATCAAACCTTGCAACAATAAGAACCTGAATTGGCAATAGGCTGGTAATTTTCGACGGTGGCAAACGTTTAGTGAGACTTGGCCTGATGGCGTGATGACATGACAAAGACAAGAATAGACATTCCTAATGAGGAAATTCTCTGCTCTCATTCTGATTTGCGTCACAAGTTTCTTTAAGAGAAAGAAATCATATAGATTGAAGGTCGGACATTAATTACAAACGTTTAGTGAGATCCCCTGGCCTAATGGCGTGATGACATGACTCAGACAAGTATAGACATTCCTAAAGAGGAAATTCTCTGCTCTCATTCTGATTTGCGTCACAAGTTTCTTTAAGAGAAAGATATCATATAGATTGAAATTCGGACCATTAATTCAATATCAAGCCTTCATGCCTTGGGAAGTACGTTAAGCCGTTGGTCTCGGCTGTCATTCGTAGGTTGTGAGAAGCCCAAGAGTCTGACAACCAGTCTTACCAAGGGTTATCGTGTTATCCAGTACCAGGGTCATGGGAGTCAGGTATTCACTCCATCTAAATACTAATTTTTAGCTGCATCCGATTACACTTCAAGCTGATCTCAATCAGGAGAAGCTACTAGGCAGATTGATTGATGGATTGATTTACGTGCAAAATACTACAAGTTACTGGCTGTTATGGGTAAACTCTATGCCATTGGGCTAATCAAAGGGTTCCGTTGACACCCTTTGGCTATTAAACTTTAAAAAGTAGATTCCAGATTGGACGCAGAAAGGACGCAATCCACAGTTTGGCCAAAATTTAGTTAAGCATGCCATCATACTCTCCTGCGGATCGAATCTATCATGTAGTGAAAACCCTATTTTTTAACCGACTTCAAAAAGAAGGAGGTTATCAATTCGACATGTTTATATTTTTTTTTTTATGTATGTTCGGGCATAACTCCGTCGCATATAGACGGATTTGCAAAATTCTTTTTTTGTTCGAAAGGGGTTTACTCCAAAATGGCCCCATTGAAATTTATATAGATCTGATGATGCGTTTCGGAGACAGACAACGGAACTCTTCAAAAAATTACAGCAAATCAACCGCGAATGTTGCTGTCGCATAAATATGCATTGTTTTGACGCCAAGGATGATGAATTTTCGAATAGGTGTGGTAGGTAACTAAAAAGTGAAAAATAATAACTTTTTTCAAAAAAAATAACAACCGACTTCCAAAAAAACACTACAAAGTGCAAAATAACTTTAATTTCGGAAGGCGGTGACAAATAATTAAATTAAAATACCCATCCAAGGTCACCGACTTCCGAAATTAAAGTTATTTTGCACTTTGTAGTGTTTTTTTGGAAGTCGGTTGTTTTTTTTTTTTGAAAAAAGTTATTTTATGTACACGGAAACTAGTTTTTCTCGCTACCCGACTCAACCCACAGTATGACGATCACATAAAATGTATTTGCTGAATTAACTCAGTTCACTTGAATTGTTTCTGAGTAATAAATTTCTATGAGCATGTTCTTAAGGTCGATAACCAAATTTAGATCACGTTTTGTAACAAGTCGGTAAAATGAAAAAGAAATGTAAATTTGTGTTACAGAAATGACACCTCAAACTTCCAACGCCCATAATTCTAAAGTGACTTTGTGTGTTTCCATTCCTTTCTGCTTAATTACGTCCGATTGGTGTGTAAAAACATATCTCCGTTTGCGTCCGATATTGACTTCAAAGTCTTTCAATGAAATTATTTATCTTTTATTTAGGAATTATTCAATAAATCTACCGTAAATATACCGTATCCAAAACAACATCCCATCCCGGCTAAGATTGCGGCCAAATCCAGGCCGGCTATATTGCTCACAATCTGGTTTTATCCAGTTAATTCCGGTTAATACCAGTTCATGCCGGTTCACTGGTAGGTCATAATTACACGGACGAGCTAAGCTATGCAATGTCAGTTTGTTCTATCCTGTTGGCTTAATCCTGGCCTTAATTTGGTTTTAGTTCTAATCGAGACTTTCTTGTTGAAGTTTTGTTAGTACATTTCTTTAATTAAAGTGGAGTTAATTATTCGTGTTCATTTATTATATTTTTAATTGATAAGTGGTTTAGTTTTACAACTTTATGAATGTTAATGTTTTCTTACTTTTTGCATTGGTACTGCGTTGTTGTAAAAGCATTTGAAATCTACAAAACGGTAGCTTGAATTTTGGCTTGCTACTATACCAAAATTAGTTCCTTTTCGTGGATGATTTTACCCCTACAGAAAGATGATGTCGTGTGAAATGAGAAAATCGTTTACAAATATTTATGAGTTGAACGGTAATAAGGGTCAAAATATTCTCTTTTCTCAACAGTATTTAAACTTCCAATTTCTCTATCGGAAAAATCAATACCAAGCTATTGTCACTCGCCAAACATCTTCAATTTGCAAAGAAAATCATGAAATATTCATGTCTTCCTCTCATTTTAGCCGCTTCGTGTTTAAAAATACTTATATTTTTTTACATTTTCGATAAACAAATGCAAATTCCTTCGACAACACTAAACTTGTAATACCGGAAATTAATTTTTTTTTTATTAAAATGGAGATTAATTTATAAAGGTCACGGTTTTTGTTTGTGATCAGCTTGAGCCAAGGTTTCTAGTAAGTAGTTTCTAACCTGATCCGTAATTTAGCTTTATTCTCTATTATTGGTAAACGTTGCGAGAATCTGTTGGGTTTGAGAAGTGTAAGATAAGATAAGATAAGTTAATTTTTTATTTGTCCAAAACATGAGTATACACACACATAGCATTCAAGATGTTACGTCAAATTATGATAAAGATAGTCATGTTTTGCCTGACGGGCGTACAAATATAAGAAGTCGGACGCTACACAGCATCAATTGATTCTAAATTCGTCCATCAGACACACAATTTAGTCCATACTTAACTAAATGATACAACAAAAATACAATAAAATAGTGTCATAAACTCATCAAAGTAAATAATACAAATCAAAAAAATACAAATGTTAAAATCTATTATTAATAAAATTAGGATGTCAATATTCAAGTCAAATTAATTTGTCAGTTAGAAATTCGTCAGTGCTGTAATAGACTTTCTCTAACAAAAGGCTTTTTAATCTATTTCTTAATTTTTCAGTAGACAATTCTCTCCAATGTTTTGGCAACTCAATATACAGAATTAGCGCCATGCAGAATATACTTTTACGCAATAGAGTTGTTCTGGATCTCGAGATACAAAGCTTACTATTGTCGTGTCTATTTCGAACTACTTTATCTGACACTAAGTCTCTGAAATGGATGGATGGATGGGTTGTGCCAAAACTTGGGCGAGACCCAGATCAAGTTCCCATGATTCCCGATCCAAGTGTCGGAAGGGAAGACTGACATGGTTTTTAGTCAGTTAGACTGACCCCTCCACCCGAGATCGGGGCGGAGGATTTTCTACCCCGGAACAAAAACAAAGGCCTAGCTCCATCTTGGCCTAGGCCGTGGACATATCCCCCCTTATTACAAAACAAGGTTTTTCTTTAGGTATGGTTTAAACCGTCGAGCCTGTTTTTTAAATAAGAACCTAACAGTGATCGAAATACAGATCCTTTTACAAAACTGACAAGTTAGTCCAGTGCTAAATTGTCAGTTTTTTTATAAGGAGCTGTAATTCTATTTCAGTTCTAAGTTCTTATTTCAAAAACAGGCTCGATGGTTTAAACCATACCCAAAGAAAAACCTTGTTTTGTAATAAGGGGGATTAGGTTTGTGTTGTTCCAGTGTAGCCAGAACTGACTTCAATATTTTACCAGAGGTCAGAACCTCTTCAATATTTCACCCATACCGTCAATTTAATAGTAATACTCAAATGTAGGTTATAACATAACGTTCCATTTTTTAAATTGCTCGGGTAATATCGAGAGTGGCTTGTAATGTGACAGGTGAAACGACGCCATATTGACTTGCTTCACGTGAGCCGTTATTTTGCAATGACGTGTACACTGGGTGGTGTATTTTTGGACTCAATTGTACGGGGCGTTTGTAAATTGAAACTGACGTTTCGGATCGGATCATGTATTGCATAATCAAATGGATTATCCGCCATTTCAGCACCCTAATTGCGTAACTCACGATTCATCATAATTTGTATCGTTTTGAAACGGATTGTTAAACCACTGCTTCATATGTTCGAAAAATGTGTCTGTTCGACAACATAAATAACGCAATGAATATTGTTTAACTGTGAAGACGAAACCAATTATGATCAATCGTAAGTTACGCAATTAGGGTGCTGGTTGGCAGATTTTTTGTGAATATTGGTAGAGCTCTAAAATGTAATAATGATATATTATTAATCATTGAATCTCTGAATTACTATTTTATTATTAAAATCAAATTGTTAGAATTTTAGAGAAAACCAGCCCTTAAAAAACAGCATTTCATTAAGTATTATTTCCTGGTTGATTTAAAAAAAAAGACAGTCTTGGTATAGATTTTGGTGCAACTTCAGAACGTGAGGTCATGGTCAATCCTTCATCATAGAAAATGTTGTACCTATAGAAGTCAAAAACTGCGTTATTACAGTTTCGAGTCGTTTGATACACCCATTTTTGCCTCTTCACAAACAATTTTACTAATTTTTGATAATGAAATCCAAATCAGATACATAACACCTGTTCCAAACGTAATTTTAATTAATGTAGCACTCAGTACTTTATTGCTGAATACATAAGCTCTATTTAATGTATGTGATTACAAGTTGATTACATAGCGCGCCTGTGTTTGAGAAGGGTTTGGCAGAGGCGGAGGTGTCCTGAGTCATCTGTCACCTACATTTCTCGTAATAAGGGTGGACCCCATTGTTATTTAGTGAACCCAGTTGTGAACTTTCGACCTGCAATCGAAATGTTCTGAGAAAAATAAGATATCGTTTAAATTGAGGGGTTCAAAGCGAGACCTTTGAAGTCGATGTTTTTAACGATGATTTTATGTTCTTGGAAGCCTTGATTGGGAAGTTTGCCATGAATAAGCACTTATTTATTTATAAATCTTTCTTACTCAGAACTTTATTTTATTTTCAGTTTAATAATTTTAGTATCATCGTCAACCTTTTTCGCTTAAATTAATTTATTTAGGTTCAATCAAGCACGCCTTTGGCTTATTCATTAATTTGGCCCAGGTCCTAAATTATTTTTGTGTAAATACATGTCAGGAGCAGCAACTGATTTAGACTGCCTTTTCTAGCCGAATCAACTTTATCGAAAACTCATTAATTATATGTTTATTTACAATATGAATATTTCATTTGTAAAAGCACGATGGGATTGACATTGTCACATATGTGTACATAAATCCCTTAAATAAATAAAGATAAAAAAAAATAAAAAAAATGAATATTATAAGTAGTCATCATTTCAGCCGAAAGACGTCCACTGCTGGACACAAGCCTCCCCTAAAAGGGGGTTTTGCCTTAATCGCCACGCTCGGCAGGCGGGTTGGCGATCGCAGTATGGTGGTAAAATGCATAGAGAACGCTCCTGCCCATGCTCTAGTAAGTCCCTTAGTCGCCTTCTACGACACCCACGGGAAGAAATAGGATACTGCTATTCTTTTACGTCCGGCACCACACGGAATTATAAGTAGTAAAGTATTATATAAACTTATCAATAATACTGTACTATCACAAATTTCACCACCAGAGAATATTCTACCATTATCTTGAACAAGAAATCAAAACGTCTTATACCCAAACATTACATCCTTGCCCTGTGTAGTACAATTAGCGGTCGGTGTACAAGTTACGGGCAAGATACACAGGCCATAAGGCTAATGGAACAGAAACGCCCATTACGTGGTACAACATTTGGGACAGAGGAATGACGTACACTAAGCGAAGTACGCATTGCTGTCAACGTTTGGGGTTATTTATAAACATTGATTAACGTTAAGTATTGATTAGCGTCTGTTTAACCGTTAATTTTTAACGTTTAAACGATTTTAACTATAAGCAAAGTTTATAAATAAACCCAGTTCTTTTTAAGTTAAATCATCATCTGTCTAACGTATTCCCCGATATGTTGAGGTCAGCTTTTAGTCTTAGCAGATGCAGTTGAATATCAGTACTTTATATGGAGCGACTGCCTATCTGACCACGATATCCCAATAGCACTTGTGTACCTTTTGATAAGACTGGTGGTCAGAATTTCTGATTACCCGTAACGACGTCAAAGATCTACGATTAGCCGTTGTTGTAGGTTTAATGGTGGGTCCACACGATACAGAGTTTCATCAACTTCTACAGAATTTTGTCTGTGCAACAAAACAAAACAGACAAATGTTGGTGTGCCAGAAAAGTCGAAAGTCTGCATGTTTGTGGGAGCCAAATAATTAATTGGATACGTGTAAACTACCATACACACACACGACACGATACTAGTCAAGAGCAGGCTCATTTAGTAACAAAAAAAAAAAAGAACGAAAACTACAAATTGTAACTTTTAAAAAGTCTACGCAAACATTTAAGAAGATGTCTACGTCAAAATTTTTACTCAAACTTGTACAGATATCTGTGCAACCAAAAGTCTGTATAGTGGAACTCACCATAACTTGCTCTCTGAGACATGGTCATCTTGTTATAAAATAAATGGTCAAATATAGCAACCGTAGCATGCATCTTTTACTTGTCCAGAACTTCACAAAATATAACATTTTGTTGTTATAGAATTATATTTATCATCCTTAATCCTTAGACTATTTGTATGAAGTAAGAGAGCAGTAGATTTGGGAAGGATTTTAGTCATAAGGACATTCTGAGGACACACTTATATCCGAGCATTAAGTTGGGTTGATAAAAGAAATAAAGTACACAAGGCTGATTCTAGAAGATTATAAAGTGTTACACATCAGCCTTAACTTTTTTCGATGTTTCTAGATTGTCTTTGTTTTAAGCTATCGACTTTACTCGTAATTCTAGTCACGTTATGGCTTCTTAAAAACATTAAAGTTGTCCTGGCCACCACTTTAAGTTGTTTTTAAAACTTCTTTCTAACAAGAAAAGCAGACTTTTTACTTGGAATAAAAAAAGGAAAGATTAAAAAGTTCTAAAAATATTTTCATTTTGGTAGAGGCCAGTGCTTAATTACAACAGTATTATTTTTCTTAATTAGATTTTAGGTTCTTCCTTTTTATAAGGAATTTACTTTGGTTATGTGCTTGTTTCAGCCAGCTAGCCTTGAATGTGGGTGTCGTAGAAGGCGACTAAGGGACTTACTAGAGAATGGGTAGCAGCGTTCTCCATGCATATTACCACCATACTCAAATCGCCAACCCGCTTGCCAAGCGTGGTGGATGAGGCAAAACTCCCCTTTTGGGGGAGGCTTATATCCAGCAGTGGACGTCTTTCGGCTGACATGATGACTAGTTCTAATATTCATATTGTAACTATACATAGAAATAATGAGTATAGATAAAGTAGATACGGCTAGAAAAGGTAGTATTTACACAAAAATAATTTGGAATCTGGGGCAAATTAATGAAGAAGACAAAGATAATGCTTGATTCATTATCATCATCATCATCATTTCAGTCGAAAAACGTCCACTGCTGGACATAAGCCTCCCAAAAAAGGGGGGTTTTGCCATAATCACCCCGCTTGGCAGGCGGGTTGACGATCGCAGTATTGTGGTAAAATACATAAAGAACGCTGCTGCCCATTCTCTAGTAAGTCCCTTAGTCGCCTTCTACGACACCCACGAGAAGAAATGGGATGGTGCTATTCTTTTACGTCCGGCACCACACGGAACTATATGCTTGATTACACCTAAACAAAATAGTTTAAGACAAGAATTATCAAGTTTATCTTGCCCTATGTCGTAATACGAGAAGGTCGTTGAATTCATGAACTGACACAGACAAAAGCCCAAGATGGAGTCGCGGGCACCATGTTCCGCTCGCTTTTAGAATACTGTGGCAGTAGAGTGGTAGCCAGATAGGGTTTTAAGATCTTTCTGAACATTTGTCTACCAAAATTCTTGGCAGGTGAAGATAACTTCCAGTCCTTCAGATTAAAGTTCTGTGTTAAAGTTTTACTAACATATTTTATATGTTTTGTTACTAACAGTAGGTACGAGTCTTGTTGCTTGAAATTAATTAAATAATAATATTTAAAGGTGCATAGTTGAAGAAAAACTATTTTTTCATTCATCATTCAGCATACTTCCTTCTTGTGGCCCTTACAGATAGAACTTGGGCGAGTTTAAGACATGGGCATCAGGATTGGGACAAGCAAAGAGAGGCCAATCCCAGCAGTGAATGAAATAGGGCTGTAAATAACGACGACGATGTCACCTACATCTTTGTCTTCTCCTCACGAAATCTCCATAAGAATTTCACCATAAAATACGTAGCCTTGCTATCTTCAATATTTTAGCCAAAAACAACGGAAACCTCGTCACAAATTCAGTGGGTCCACAACAGATTACAGGCTTAACTCTGTAGGTAATCAGTGGACAAAGTTTTGCGCAATATTTGGGACGGAAGCGACAGACAATCAGCTTGTTAAGGATCTGGTGTAGTTACGTGATTGGTCCCTGTAGAAGTTTTATTTTCTGTGAAATCTGTTTTCTTTGAGACAATAAAAGTATTATCAATATTTTGTTGACTTTCATTTCTAAACGTCTTTTAAAAGGAATCTTTCTAATCTGCAGCAGGATTGTAGGGTTTCGTACCTCACTATAGGTAATAAGTTCACTCTTGCGGCCGTCTGTCTATCACCGGCGTCTTATTCGAAAACTAGATGTTTTTTTTTTTGTCACAAACTTATTTCATGTAAAAGTTTAATCATCATTATCATCATTTCAGCCGAAAGCCGTCCACTGCTGGACATAGGCCTCTCCCAAAAGGGGGGGTTTTGCCATAATCGCCACGCTTGGCAGGCGGGTTGGCGATCGCATAGAGAACGCTGCTGCCCATTCTCTAGTAAGTCCCTTAGTCGCCTTCTATGACACTCACGGGATGAAATGGGATGGTGCAATTCTTTTACGTCCGACACCACAATTTTAATGTTTTCGCATAATTATGTAATCAAAAGTGATCTTTGACACGCAGAATCTTAATAATTACTAGCTGAGTAGAGTGTCATAAGTAACTACGTAGGTAATCAAGATCACTTTATTAGCTTGACGGCCCATCCCTAGGTATCTAGGAAGTCATTCCATAAATAATGAAAAGCTAAAGTAGCCCATAACTAATTTCCATTACATTACCAATCCACTCCAATTACCATTATCACTGCATGCATATTTAATTACACTCGGACAGTGTACAGTTAGTGAAAAAAGTAGCAAAATAGATAAATGAAAACTTGCTACGTAGTTGTATTTTTGTCATTAAGTTATTGGAAAGTAGAGAATGTTTTAATAAACAGCATTTTGTTCATCCTCATCATAACTTCAGCCGAAAGACGTCCACTGCTGGACATAGGTCTCCGCCAAGCTCCACCACTTCGACCAGTTCAATGCTTCCCGCAACCAGCGGAATCCTGTGGAAGGTCAAGGTCAAATGAAGGTCATCGGTCCAACTTATGGAAGGCCTTCCAACTCTAAGTCCTCCTCCGTAACCCCCTTTTGGGTGAGGCCTATGTCCAGCAGTGGATGTCTTTCGGCTGAAATGATGAATATGTACCATGCAACTCGTAGAATATCTATATAATAAGTTTAGGTGTAAAAAGCATTTGGAAATTTTCCCAAATTTCTAAATCATCAACAATTTTTGTAGCCAACTGTACGACAGTCCTACAACAACATTTGCTTCTAACGATGTTCCTTACATTAGTAATATTATTGTTGCTGCAGTACCTCTGTTTTATATAGTTAATTAACTATTTGTTTATGTATGTTATGTTTGTTTTGGTACGCGGGGGCAGGGGTGAGCAACCTTTGTTGGAATGGGAATTATACAGCTGAAGTTTGGATCTAGGTTTATTTTATGCTAAGTTAGAAATGATTAGGTTCACAATAATAATGAGAGCATACATTAAATTTTCTACGTAGCTATTTCGTTTTAAACAATGTTTATTACATGCTAATGGGACATTGGTACCAAAGTAATTGAAAGTAATAAATAAAGATAGAAAGAAAACCGTTTATTTGGACACAGTTCATGAAACACAGAATACAAAATAACAAAGTAAAAAGGGAAAGTAAATAAAATATTCGTGTCACTGATAAAACTTTCACAACAAACTTTGATTTCAATTTCCTCTTGTTTATAATGCATATATACAACGCAAGATATTTTCCGGATGATATTCATTAATATAGGGTAACTGGTAATTAGTAACCGACATTTAAACACATGGTTGTACTCATCATTATGAAAAACTTTTACTATGGGACCAAACCCGAAATCGCGAAAAAAATATCATCTGTTCCCTACATTTCGACGAGTTATGCGAACATAAATGTAAGAAACAGCAGAATTTTTTTTCGCGATTTGGACCACTGAAACGTCGCAATAGGCCTTATTAAAAGGCTAAAAATCACCCAAAGGGCAATGAAGAAGGCTAGGCTTGGAGTTTCTCTACGTAATCGAATAAAAAATGAAGAGCTCTGCAATAAAACCAATGTAACAGACGTAGAATTGCCAAACTTAAGTGGTAGTGGGCAGGGCACATTGCTTGCAGAAGAGATGATCGATGGGGCTGAAAGGTTCTGGAGTGGCAACCGCGTACCTAACAACGTTCCAGAAAGGAACGCCTCCCACTGGATGTGGGCGGCACAGAACTAATCGAAGTGGCGGTGCTTGGGGGAGGCCTATGTCCAGAAGTGGACATCTTTCGGCTGAAATGATGATGATGAACCTATCAATGGGTAATTAATTCTATGTGGCAGGTACCTTTTGATTTAAATAATTTCCTTCTTCACATTTTTAATACATGTTCCACAGGTTGGCCATCCCTGCACTAGTACCTTTGTTTTGGTAACAGGAGATTGTCTGCTCGAAATTGGATTATATTTTTCCTGTTGGTGGCCGTTTTCTTTTATATTAAAGCTGACCTACAAACGTCCTAATTTAATTAAGCGTTAAACACAATGTACCACTTCTTAGATTCAGTACTAATGTAAAGTTATTTGCTTGAAGATCTAGATTAAAATTGGGTGATTTGTAAAAACGGTGTCGTGATGACCTGGAGATTAGAGGGCTCACTTCTCAAGCACGAACCTAGGAACTGTTTTTTTTTTTCATGGGTAAGAACCGGAAAATTAGTAACAACTTATTTTAAAAAAAATTCGGGTTCCAAAATAAAAAAATGTTACAATGTTTGCAAGTGTTTTTTTTTTTTTTTGTTTTATTTATCTTTGACGTTCTGTGAAGGAAAACATCGTAAACGGAAACTGTAACATAAAAACACGCAAGTATTTCACGAAGGATTAGGCAGACATTTAATAATACATACATTTTTTAGTATAAACTCCATATTATTCCACAGTTTTTATGAAGACTTCTAAATTTTCGGTTAAATCAGCATACGAATTAATTTTGCTCGACCTTTATTATTTTAACCATTATTATGCGAACATTGATGGCGGGTTAGACGTTCACCTAGTTTTTATTCAGTCTGTCACACTTAAATTGTAATATTAAACTGTTTTATTATTCAAAAAAATTAAACAAACGTTGTGTAATTATAGAACGGGAACAGTTTTTTTCAAGTGGAAACTTCTTTAGGCGCGTTGATATTTTTTGAGATTGGACAAAACAATTGAACTCGCAACACCGTTACCGACACCTCTGTTTTAGTACGGGTATTTCAGTAATTTAAGCCTCAAAAGATAGGTTTAGGTCCAGAATTAATATTCCAATTGGAATTATGAAAATCGGATAACCCGTTTAGAATATATACTAAAATTATGATTGTGGATAATACGAACGAACAACGTTGAACGTACGTTGAACGTTGTTTAAACTGACGATTCAAAAAATATTTCCTGACGATTCAAAAAATGCATATGTAATTGTTCAAGTTTTCACTTTTGTCGGCACACCCGGAGTGCCACTGTTTTTTTTTTTACTGAAATCGCCAAAGCGTAGTGGTCATGTCAATGCATCATGCCTTTTCTGTAGGAGAAGAGGTTAATTCTCTGCAGCAGAACACTAATAGGCGGTTATTAGAATAATATTAAAGTAAGTAGGTATTTTTGATGTCATTTTATAGTTTGTGATTAGTTATAATTAAATTAGGATATAATTTTGTTATTTTTATACATTAATTCGTTTCGTTTGTTATTCGTTATTTAAGTACAACTAACTCATCATAAAGGGCTGGTCAATATTTTGGCTAAAGAATCGTGGCAATGCTGCCAGCCTTTGGGGCACTTTTCCCGTTGACAGAGAAGCGAACGAATTTTTTATTGCTCTTTGATTCTTTTTCCATTTTTTTTATAAACTTGTACATATTATTAATATTATTTTTAGCCTGTTCGCTTATACATATGTTATGTAAATATTACAGTCATTAAATGAGTAATAATATGTGCGTACAAATTATTTTAATTCTGAATAAATACCAATGAAATGTGTATCAATGTAGGTACCTTAAATATGTGTCGCCTTTCGAGACAAGTCAACTAAATCTACTATAGTTTTGTTTGTATATAAGGTCTTTACCATACTTCCAGACGTTACCCTACAATATTGTACCTATACACAAATCTGTTTAATAATATGTGAACTTTAAAAAGATCCTTGACCTTCCACTTTGGGTTTGTTTTGAGACTTTAATAACTACCAGCGCTCCGCGGTTACACCCGTGTTGTTCTCGTTCCCGTGGGAATACGGGGATAGTGTAGCTTCCCAACAGTGAAATAATTTTTCAAATCGGTTTAGTACTTTCGGAGCCTATTCAATGCAAACAAACAATGAAATCTTTCCTCTTTATAATATTAATATAGAGATGTAGGTAATCTATTAATTGTACTCAATCTTAATCAATTATAATCAGGCGAACGACAACTTTTATTAATTGTGATCATGATTTGGGTCCATGAAAGTATTGTTGAAAAAAAAAAACAATTTTTTCGCATACACAGCCTCCTATGTCCTTAACAAAATAACATCAGGTACCAACGCATCATTAGCCTGAACAAAAACCAATTACGTGGTTTTTTTGAAAAAAAAAAAAGCGCTGTACGCAGACAAAGTCGTGTAACTGTTACTATTGTGTTTCATGTACTTCACTCACATAATTACTCAGTTCAGTAATCAGCTGGAAAAAGCCTTCATCCCACTAACTAGCTGCCGAAGTATAAAACTGTAGGTAGGTATTGTGAATAAGTGATGTGTGGTTCTGTAGATAACATTTTTAACACGCCTTTATTAGCTTCACCTGTATGTTTGTAAGCATGTTTGTTTGTAACCACCCAATGAAATCTGACCCACTTCAAACGGTCAGATTTCATTTAAACTTTGTGGACTTATCGAGGACCGATGACAATTCAATAAAATTGTTTCATTATAAAAAATAAAAATAAACTGAAAAATCACCCTTTTGTAGCACAAAAAAAAAGAAAAAAAAAAATTTGGTCAAAAAATCTAAAGAAAACACGCTTTAAAAACCAAACTATATATCAGAAAATAGTTTCAATCAAGCGTGGGGTGCTTGATATTAATTGATTATATAAAAATACCTCAAAAAGCACCCACGCTTTTTTGAAATTATTTTGTTTATTCAATTTTATCATTGACTAATCATATGACTGTATTTTTATCTTTAGAGGTTGCTTGTGTGACAAGCGTTTTGTCGTCGGAAGAGTAGACGAAAAATGACGTTTCTGTATAGACAGTTGATAGTTTTTCACCGAGAAATGTTGACAAGCGATTTCTGTTCTACGGTAGAGTAGATTATCCGCGGAATCTTACTACGTTCAAACTACGTCAATATCGTTTCTTTTTAGATACCAATGTAACGGTAAGGAATCGAAATGTCATATTCTGTATGTTCCAAGACAATTTGTCGATAATATTAATATAATTCCTGTGTGATTGACGTGGTTACGAGTACGGAATCGTCGACTGACTGACTCAGCAACTCCCAGCCCAAACCCTTGCACCAAGAAAGCTGAAATTTTGCACAGAAGTTCCTTTTATAATGTAGGCAAGGAATAAGGAAGGACATTTCTAAATTCAACCACTAAAGGAGTTAAATAGGGGATGAAAGTTAGTTATTATATTTTTTTTTTGTCATGTTACAGATATTCATTCAGTTGAGGGGCTTGTGGCTAAGTAACAATAGCTGCGCGGGTCGATCGATCAGGTTAAGCTACGCTTGCCGCGGTTGGTCCGTGGATGGGTGACCATCTTTACATACCAAGACCCCTCCGTGCCTCGGAAAGCACGTTAAGCTGTTGGTCCCGGCTGTCATTTGTGGATCTTTGACAGTCGTTACGGGTCGTCAGAAGCCCGAAAGTCTGGCAACCAGTCTTACCAAGGGGTATTAATTGTATTACCCAGTAACTGGGTTGTGGAGGTCAGATAGGCAGTCGCTCCATGTAAAATACTGGTATTCAGCTGCATCCGGTTAGACTGGAAGCCGACCCCAACATAGTTGGGAAAAGGCTAGGCAGATGATGAGGCAGATGATGTTACAGATATTCATTCCAACTTTCGTCAAATCGAGCAACAACCCGAATTTAACAAAAAAAAAATAAACATAAACAGGGAAATAAAACAAATTCAACCTCTCCCGATTTAAATAAAGAATACCTCTAAAAGGTTTTGAACGTAGACCCTTTTAAAAACAATTCTTTATAAATAGTGTCTCGATCACTTTGTAGTTTATTTAATGGCAATGGCGATGGCAAACAATAAGCCTTTAGTGGGCGTCTATCGAATAAATTTGATGTCGATTCTTCGATATTCCTTCGCAAGCATTATAGAGGAAAATAGAAGACTTTGTAGATAATGTATGTCAGGGTTCTTGTAGTAACTTGCAAACTGTGTAATTAGATGTGTGTTTTTATGTGCACTTAGTTCTTGTTTTTTTTTTTAATTTGTTGAGTTGAGTTTGAATTGGCATCTTTGCTTGTTTTTTTTTAATTATTTATTTAACCATTTATGTACACACTATGTAGGCAGACAAGAAGATTAGAACAGAAAAATAGGTACAGAGGTGGTGCTTATTTCTAAAGAAATCTCTTCCAGCATACCTGCGATAGGAGAAAACATAAATAGATGTAGACAACGTGAGTAAGGGTAAAAGGGAAAACAAACTACATTTATAACCAAAACCAATCATTTACTAAATTAATTAAACAAATAATAATATACTAACATACATGCTTGAATCATACCTACATACTATATTAGGAAAAATTCCCACATACCTTTGTTTCTAATGCTCAGAAAATACATTCGAGTTCACTATATGTTGCAAATTTTAAACCAGTAACAGAAGTCAGTCGGACAATTTAGTCCAAAACGTAACAGGCAAACTAACTTTAACATTAGGTACATATAGGGTTACACAACGAAGGTTCAATTTGCCACGGAACCCTCTTCACGCTGCTACCGCAAAAAGGAACATTACCGGTACAAGGACGTTACATGGAGCGTGCTAATAAATACGCGTCATTACTCTGATGGCGAAGAGAATATACTTCGTGTAATGTTAGATTTTAATGATTGACGATTATTGAGAAAGAACTGATTCCAGCGATCAATATAAACGGACCATTTTAACATAACACAATGATCTTGAATTCTTTAAAAAACTTCTGGTCCATTCTATAACAATGTAACTGTTAAAACTATGGTAAAGTGGACCTGATGTGGCCTGTCATTCCTCTTGTTCGATGCGAGGGGTTGAAACGGTTGACAGCTCACTTCAGATGAAGTAACCTCACTGGCAAACGGTCTAAGAAAAGGCTAAGGGCCGAAACTGCGTTACGCGGACGCCCGCGACGGTCAACCGTCGCGGGTCTATGTGCGTGGACACGCGAGGTGGAATCGTAATGATGTCAGTCGCGGGGACATTTTATTTAGGACTAGCTGCTGCCAGCGGCTTCGCGGGATCCGCGTGGATGTCGGAAATTATCCCATAACCCGCGACGGACGCCCGCGCGTGGCGCCGCGACGTGGCACATTTGTATGAAACCGCGCGGGCGTCCGCTTAACGCAGTTTCGGCCCTAAACCTGTGGTAAACCAACTATCTAAGTTTATACGGTAAGTTTTTTGCAGAATATTCCGACTGTATCTAGTATTCTTTGGATAAGATTATGTGTATATTACGAGTATAAGTATACATACATAGGTTACTTTTTCTTAGCGTTTCGACGGCAATCTGTATACAGTCATTTCAGAATTCGGCACCATCAGTAACGTCCATCAACTCCTATAGCGTGCAAAACACGCTAGACACGATATATTAAGTGCCATATTTCTGGGAAAGCACCACATTTATACTCCAGGGTGGAGACATCTGTCAAACTACACCTGAGCAGATTTTCTTTGCCTCGGTCTACCCGAGTTCAAATAGTCTAAGAGCCGGTGGGAGATCGAACTTCACCGATCTGATAACCAGATGAGAAGTATTTTTTTATCAAATACTAGCTTCTGCCCGCAGCTTCGCCCGCGTGGAAGTAGGAAATTATCCCGCGGGAACATACCACCGGGATAAAAAGTATCCTATGTGTTAATCTAGGCTTTTTTTTTTTTTTTTTTTTTTTTGGGTTGGGAAATCATCAAATAACTTCTCCCGCTCTGGGTGGAGCAGGAGGGCGTGTCAGACTTTTACTGACTAAAACCCACCCGTGTTCCTTCAGTAGCCCTTAAGCCAGGGGCTGTGGTGTCTCTTTCGAACAAACCCGCACCCCTGGCAGGCACCGACCCTTGCGGGTCCCATCACTTTTTGTGCTGACATCTCTTTGAGGCGCGCGTGGAACACAACGCGCCGTCGACTTGGGCTTGGTCCTTACCGGACAGCGAGCTACCCATTACTCGCCGTCCGCAAGCCCATGCCTACGGTGGCCGGAAATCGGCCTGGGATTCCCGACGCCCAGGGCGTCTCCGTATCCTGCGGCGGCTGGGGTCGCGAGGGCGCATATGCTGCCTCTCCCTCACGTGTGCCGCCTCCCTCTTCGCGAGCATCACTGCTTCACTGAAGGAGGTGACGGCTCCCCATGCCCTCTCGGCCCGTACCATGGCCTGGACCAGGGCCGGACGCGAGAGATCGCCGCCGCCGATCGCCTCCACGAGGACACGGCGGTGCTCCGCCCAAGCAGAGCAGACCGCCACCGTGTGCTCCACCGTGTCCTCAGGGCGATCTTCGCAGTGGAAACACCCGGGCGTTTCCTCCCGCCCTATCCGAAACTGGAACCTCCCGAAACAACCGACTGTGTGCCAAATTTCATCCAAATCCATTCTGTAGTTTTTGCGTGATTGAGTTACAAACATCCAAACATTTTTCATACAAACAAAATACCCCCTTTTCACCCCTTAAAGATCGAATTTCCAAAAACCCCTTCTTAGTGCTCCCCTACATTATAAAAGGAAGCCGTGTGCATTTCACGTTCCTAGTCCTAGTACTTAGTTTCGGCTGTGCGTTGATTGATCAGTCAGTCAGTTTCTCCTTTTATATACATAGAAGATAATTTATAAAAAATATTCCTTTAATAACTTGCATATTAAAAAGTGCTCATAGCTGTTTTTAATTTAATTAATTATTATCAAATTTCTTTCTTCACCTTCACTCTTTTGATCACCGAATGAATTTCATCTCATCTTTTTTTTTTTTTTTTTAATTAGTTTTATGGCCTGGTTTCAGAGACCTTTTAGCCAAGTCTTTATTAAGAACGTATTCTAGTCATAACAAAGTTATTGTAAAGCGGTAGTAACTTTACAATAACCTATTAGGAGTTTTTGGGGGAACACGAAAAGTCCACGTTAGTCACTTATTTTCACCTTCACTACACTTGTGCACTCACACGTTACTAAATTGGATAATTCACTACCAAAATTATACAATTTAATTCGCTATTTCACAAAATTTAATGATAATGAAAATTCATGCGACATGTTCCAACGCGATCCCGCCACAAACTCCCTCATCTCATCTTACATTTTTTAACACACAGAATATGCCTAGGTATGTTTTTTTTTTGCAGGAAAGCCTATAAGATTGGTTTTTTAATTAAAATATCTAACCTTTGATATCAATTTCGATGGGTTAGCAAATTGGTGTAATTACCTATATACTTACCTGTTCACATCTGAGGGGCAATTCTACTAATTTTAAGAACGTTCACAGTCTGATCTCAGTGTCAATCTGTCAAAAATACTTCGATTTTTCACACATTTTTGACATTTGCTTGTCGCTGAGATGACACTGCGACTAGATTTTGAACGGTTTTAATTACGAGAATTGGCCTTCAGCTTGCCAGGTAGCCTTACACAGGAATAAGTAAGCAAACCTACCTAGGCATATTTTGTGTGTTAAAAAATATCAGATGAGATAAAATTCTTTCGGTCATCAAAAGAGTGAAGGTGATGAAAGAAACTTAATTAAATTAAAAATAGCCATGAGCACTTTTTGATAGGCAAGTTATAATAGGCATATTTGTTTATAAATTATATTTGATAAAAATACGTCATATCTAGTTATCAGATCGGTGAAGGTCGATCTCCCACGGTCTCCTCTACTAAAAGTCTATTTAAAGATTTCCTGGTAAGCCAAGGCAAGTTATGTCACGGTGAGAGATTTTCAGGAGTTGAAACGAATGGGTTGGGTAGGGAAGCGCTATCGTGCCACAGCTTTAGCCGTTCTTCGGCAGTGGTTTCATAGGTTTACTTCGAAAGTATACACGGGGTGAGATTTATAAGCTAGCCTTACCAGACTTAAACTAGAAACATTTGCTAAGGCATTAGAGACAGGTATGAAGAGGTACAGGTAAGACAGACAGGTAGACAAGCACATAGACTTACAAAAAAAAATATGAAATGTAGCATACAAATACATACCTAAAGTATTACTTTTTGTTTTTAATTAGAAAACGTACTCTTTTCTAAATTGTAGAAGCCCGTTTTCAGAATGATAGAACCTTTAGAAAACGGGCTTCTACAATTTTATCACTTAACATCCAAAAGGTGTAAGGACCAAGCCCAAGTCGACGGCGCGTTGTGTTCCACGCGCGCCTCAAAGAGATGTCAGCACAAAAATGATGGGGCCCGCAAGGGCCGATAGGTACCTGTCAGGGGTGCGGGTTCGTTTGAAAGAGATACCACAGCCCCTGGCATACGGGCTAATGAAGGAACACGGGTGGGTTTTAGTCAGTAAAAGTCTGACACGCCCTCCTGCTCCACCCAGAGCGGGAGAAGTTATTTGATGATTTCCCACCCAAAAAAAAAAAAAAAAAAACATCCAAAAGGTTTTATGCCGACGGAACCCTAAAAAAACTGCGAACTATCCTACCACAAAAACTTCGTAGATACGCTACATCGAGCGTGCTAATAAGCACGGATCATTAGCTTAATGGCAAGACATGTTCAGTTCGAGGCTTTATTCATTCACTTTTACACATTCGTTCATTTTAGTCATTCATTCAGCCGTTCATTCGCGTTGAGCGGAAAGTTGCATAACGCGTAATAGATTCGAAATTGATAGGGTTCATGAAAGTATTGCTGGAACGATGAATTTAAAATAGAGCAGCCTAAATAGGTAGGTACTTTAAAAAAAAAAAACACCAATAAGACAACCTGGAGGCAATGTTTTTTTACCACATCCAATTTTAAGCTTTTACAAAAATGAATCGTTCATAATTATTTTTCGTCATGAATATCGTTTTCTGAGCCCGCGTTCTGTCCTGGACAATTTAATCTTTTGGGGTCCAGATTCAACAACCCTTAGCCTACTAGGACTATTTTTTAATTCAGACTCTTAAACCGCAACTGTTCAACGATAGCGTCTCGAGATGATGGTTGATGTTTTTTGCTATCATTCAAGGTGTAAAAAAACCCATCACATCATTTGCCGTCATTTTGTGAATCAAAATCACATCAAGTTATATACATTTCCAGTATAAGTTGATCCCGTATTCTGTAGGATTTCCGGACAATGCGAGATCAGCGTAAACTGGACATGTAGATAAAGCTTGATGTGTACCCTTGTGTACAAAAAACTTTTTAATAAAAAAATTAAACCGCCGAAAAACCGAAAAGTAAAAAAATAATAAACTAGCTTTGTCCAACCCCAATAACTAAGTTCGGAAGTCGGTGACTTTGGTCGGTACTATCAAGATTCACTAATGCAGTCGCCTACTAAGGGCTATATTGCTATGAAGTGGCGGTCCAGGCCGTACCTACAGCTGTGTGTATAAGTGATGTATTAACACAAAACTCACCGCTCCACTCACACACTGGCGTTACTCTTTGTATTTTATACATCCCGTCGGCGACGACAGACATGACCTTGGTCGGTTCATACCATTGCTAAAATTTACTTTTATAATTTGAGTTCCGGTAGCGTGCAGCGTATCGTCTTGGATTAAGAAACTCATAGGTCTGGGTTCAAATCTCGCGATGAAGCTTTAATTTTTCTTTTCAACAATCATCTTCATCTGTTCTTTTATTATTCGATTTATTAATATACCAGAATAATAATGTAACATTTTTTTTCAACACACTTGCTCATAAAATGGCTCTAATTTCACTACAGTTAGGCACATAATGACACCTATTATCAAACTGTGACTTTTTCATTACTGTTATTCACTAGTGAGTTATAGAATTGGTTGAGTTGCTTTGTTCTTAGTGAGTTATAGGTTGCTTTTTGTTTGAGTTGCTTTGTTCTTAAAAACGATGATGATGGATGATGCTGGGTGATGATGGATGATGATGGATGACGATGGATGATGATGAATGATGATGATGGATGATGATGGGTGATGATGAGTGATGATGGATGATGATAGATGATGATGGATGACGATGGATGACGATGGATGATGATGGATGACGATGGATGATGATGGATGATGATGGATGACGATGGATGATGATGGATGATGATGATGGATGATGATGATGGATGATGATGATGACGCTGGATGATGATGGGTGATGATGAATGATGATGGATGACGATGGATGATGATGGATGACAATGGATGATGATGGATGATGATGATGGATGATGATGGATGATGATGGATGACGATGGATGACGATGGATGATGATGGATGATGATGATGGATGATGATGATGATGATGATTTAGTATTATTTTCTTCGCAAGTGTGTTGAAAAACGTCGTATGATACACGTGTGTATTGATGATTATCGTCCTCGGCTCTCTTAAGACTCAATGGCGCCTCAGCGATAATCACCAACGTTACACACTTGTACCATAATGTACTATTATTATTACTCGTATTGTTATTTAAATAAAGGTTTACCAATAATAAATGATTACAAAATGTTTATTCGTTATAACTTCATGAAGAATGTATAAAAATAACTAATAATAACTTCTTGTTAAAACAGTTTATTTTCTCATAAAGAACAATTTATTGTAGTAAATAAGCTAGTTGGTGAACTATGATAATCAGGCTATTGTATATTAGTAATATAATAATATTGTGCTGATTACTACTGTGTGTCGGTACTCTAAATAAATCACAATATTCTACAAAAATCTACCCACGTAAAAGTAACAAATGCAGACAAGTTGTCACAATACAAATAAATGACTCAGTAGTACTACTTTTATTCTACTGCGAGTGAGTTCGTTCTAACTCAAACCTCAAAGTTAACAAATCGTATTTAATAGGACTTAAAGAGGTTATAGCTTAAGTTTTCATTTTCATTCCGAAAAGAAGATTGAAACTAAACCTCAAAATAATCCAGATTACGGATAAGACAAAATATTATTTGAATATTACTAAAATAAATAAATATTTGTAATTTATAACTTAATGTTAATGTTTTTTCCGTTAACTATGTTTTTTGAGCTGATTCTCGAGCTGGTTGATGCGAACCTTCTGCGTGGAGTGCACGGCGCACGGTTCGTAAAGATGTGTCGAATAATTCGGCAAAATGTCTTGTCGTTTTGAAACCACTTGTTTCATATTCGCTGAACGTGTGCCTGTTATAGGAGCTGGGGTCTTCCACTTTGCTTTCCACGGGCAAGGGTGCCGCCTTCCTCATATCTTTTCACCCACCGACTCACAGTATTTCACTAAAACAAAAAAGGGGTACTGTTAGGCTACTAAGCAAAATACACACTTTATCTATTACCTACTATTTGGAAACAAAATTATTTAAAAGGGCAATTTCACATAGATATTAAGTTTATTGTTATTTTCATCGTTCTATAATCTAGGAAATAAATTTACATTGAAATTTTATATTTTTATTCTATTTAGACGTTGTGATATTTATAAAACGTTTAAAAATAACTACAAGGATCAGCAGTTATACTTTAATTAAATAAATGTTTAATATATATTTAAATCATAATACTCACACTCAGTCCGGTTTCATCACATAGGTATTTGTGATATAGGTATTAAGTCCACTTATAAGCAGCGCAATAATATTCGCTTTCATTTCTATATTTAAATTTGCTTACATTTTAAAATGAATTAGAAGGACGCTAATAGATGAAACACACGTCACTAGCACACAACCAACACCGTTCTATAAGTCGCGGTGAATGAGTCGTAAATCATTTAAATTTATTTAGGTTTCTGTGGGTATAATGATAAAGTTTTACGAGTTTAGTGAATAAGAAGAACAGAACAAGAAACTATACTCAAAAGTGATTTTTAAAACAATAAAAAGACTATCACACAGCGAGTGGGATTCGAAACCGCGACTCGCTGCGCTCAAACGCGATAATCAAGTGCAGTAACCGCTCAGCTATCATGCCATTTGCTTTAACGGTTGAATTTAGGAAATACATTCATTCGTAAACGTATGAGAGTGTGTGTGTATATAGTATTATAGCCTATAGAAATTGCTTATTATAAGAAGGTCGTAAGTTAAAGCGAAGTGTCAATCTATTGCTTTTTGAGATTGGGGCACCATTAGTGAGGGCTACTGTACCTATCTATCCAAAGTCACCGACTTCCGAACTTAGTTATTGGGGTTGGACAAAGCTAGTTTATTATTTTTTACTTTTCGGTTTTTCGGTGGTATAATTTTTTATTAAAAAGTTTTTATTTTATAATTTTTTGTGGCTATAATCTACTAATTACTACATGCTTAATTTTTGAATACTTTTTGTAACACACAGCTCAGTAATAAAATCTGTGAGTAAACAATCAATCATCCCTCCCTCTTACCCTTAGGGTTGGAATTTTTCTTCGAAATTTTTATGAGACCAACTTCGAAGTATACCCTTTCCAATAAAAAAAAGAATTATCAAAATCGGACTACTCTGGAAAAAGTTATGCGTGGTCATACATAAAAAAAAAATACGCGTCGAATTGAGTAACCTCCTCCGTTTTTTCGTCGTTCAAAAATTATTGCTAGGCAACGACATACATTTTTTGCGTAAAAAAATATCTATTGACAGCGCGCAATGTAAATATTGTGCTTAAGGCATGTAGTGAAAGCCAAGTTTAATGATTTATACCTACTGTGTGAATTTTTACTTTCATATCTTCTGTCTGGCTTCTTGGATACAAATGGTTCTCTACCACAAGGCAAAGAACGTCGAAAAAACAAGTTTCTTGTATGGTCTTGTTTCTCCTTAAATTTTTAAGATTGTTTTAAAATAGAAATGCACGCTCTTTGAAAATATGGCCAAAAATTGTATGGGCTAATACCCCAGAATGTACAGATAACAAATCTATATAATTGAATACTACTAATCTTCTATTAACAAAATTATAAAGGCGCATGTTGCTCAGCAGCAGTGGACAAAAAATATGAGGGTTTAAAAAAGTTGAACTTTTCTCTACGGCTAAGGTATTTTATATAGATTATTGTGTATATATGTGAGTCAGGCATTTAACATGAATAGTACCTATTTTAGTTCAAAAAAACTAGGACAGCAGTTTTTATTTTATAATCTGAGAAAATGTATAGTTTGCAACTATTATAAATATCATAAGAGTATCGCATGGGGCTACGATCGGTAATAAAAAATATAAACATATAATGAACGATTTCGTATTACACAGATAAGTGGACCACTCGCATGGGGCTGCGACACCATAAAATATAAACGTATAAACTAAAACATAAACACAATATGAATGAATACCGAATTACCGAAAGCAAACCGGCGCAAACGTAGAAGATGGTATTTAACCCTTAATTACCTACCCTCGGTCTCACAGAGACCAACTAAATTATTTTGGTGAATAACTTAGTGCGCATCTTTACATTTTGAGCGTTTATGTACCTTCTACCCGCTACTTACGAATCGACGAAGAGGATAACCAAATAGAGACTGTATTGATGGGGAGGTTGATATGGGAGATGATTTTGTGTTGGAGGAAGTTCGAGGATTGGATTCTGAAATTGTTGGCGAAGAAGAGTCGGCTTGAGTAGAAGACAATCCGCTATAAATTACGCTTCCGCTTTTTCCCATTTCATCCTCGTCAGACGGAGAAGCCCCATTGTACCAATTGCGAACTAACTGGTCCAGGAACCCCCCCGAGTGGGTTCCCGCATTGTCGTTGCGGGGGGCTCAGTAACCGTGGATTCCGGCCACGGTGAAGCCAAGAGGATCCCATAGGTGGGGCCACTCGTCAGGGCTTTTGCCTCAAAGCCTACGACGTAGCGGCCAAAGGGTAGGTTGCGGTGAGGTGCACCGCAACTGAGGTGGGCCGCGATGTCGAATGGGAGGCATCGTGGCTGAGGGTTACGGGCTGCGGTAGAGGAGGAGTGCCGGTGCTTCTGAGCAGCGCTCTTCCCTTCCGTGGCCTGGACGGGGCCGCCACCGTTTGATGGCGGACGCGGTGGGGCCGCAGGGGAAGAGGAGTGTCGGTATAGCGTCAGCCGCTCTCCCTAAAAGCCCCCTGCGGCTGAAAAGTGGTAGACGGGACGGCGCGTTGTGTTCCACACGCGCGCCGTCAAAATGTCAGCAACCACTGGTGGGGTCCGCAAGGGCCGATGCCTGCCAGGGGTGCGGGTTTGTTCGAAAGAGATACCACAGCCCCTGGCATACGGGTTACTGAGGGAACACGGGTGGGTTTTAGTCAGTAAAAGTCTGACACGCCCTCCTGCTCTACTCAGCAGGAGAAGTCATTTGATGATTTCCCACCCAAAAAAAAAAAAAACTGGTCCAGAAAAAGATTTTTGCTTTCTAGAGTGTTGTGGCGCAACCTGGGAGAGGCCTATGTCCAACAGTGGACTCCGATAGGCTGAGTTGATTGAGGTCCAGGAAGATAAACTATTGCGGTAAGAATCGCTTTCGCTGGCCATCATTAAAACGGTGGCGTCTTATCTCGACGAGGAACAGCTTCTAGCAACCGCAGGAAGTAGAAATAATGGGGCAGATAGGCTAAAGAGCTGCAAGATATGTTCTGTGTGTGATCACAAAAAGAAACACAAAACCCAATACTAGTGTTTTCGATGCAAAAAATCTATTTGCCTACAACGCTCAAACTTGATGTGCCTTCAGAATGGGGTAGGTATTTAAGGGTTAACAACAAATTGTCATTATGGTGACAATTGACATTTGTCGGCGGTGCTGCCAGTAGTAACGTGACTATTATCCTATTCGTAACTGCACTAACAATGTAAATTAAATAACAGATGGTTCGATTTATATAATTATAAGAAAACACGCAAAAAATATGTTTCATACATTTAGGTTACGAATAATTTACGAGTATATTTTAGGCCTCCTATGCGTATGGTTTTGTTTTTCTTAAGCGATAAATTATCATTTTTCCCCTGTTCTGCACCCTAATTGCGTAACTCACGATTCATCATAATCTGTATCGTTTTGAAACGGATTGTTAAACCATTGCTTCATATGTTCGAAAAATGTGTCTGTTCGACAACATAAGTAACGCAATGAATATTGTTTAACTGTGAAGACGAAACCAATTATGATCAATCATGAGTTACGCAATTAGGGTGCTGATCTTTGTTAATATAATATGGCAACATTAAAAGGTGATTTAGACGATTTAAAGCAAAATAATACAAAATGCTTTAATTATGATTAAGGCATAAAAAGTTATTCAAAATTCTTTATTTTTTTATTAAATTTAACTGTAATAAATTTATGTGTGTACTCGGAGGGGTACATTTTGTCCATCTCTTTTAACTTATCTACGTACAGTCTACTTATTAGGGTTCATAGGATACACGGAACCCTAAAATGATCACAACGGCGGCGGCGGCGGCGCGGTGCGGCGGTGGTATGTCCAAGTTATTGTCGGTTTCGTTAAAGCGTCTTTTTTTAACACCCATTATGGCTACAGACAAAACAAAATACGATTAAAATGTACCGTTCAATCGATACTTCCATAATCGACTTTATTCATTCGTTTTTTAACAATTTCAATCATTACTTTCGAAGCAAATCGTGACTATAGCGGTCCTGAATTTCTATGAGCAAAAAGTAAAATGTGTTAATAGGACCATTTGTAAGCAAAACGAGATTTCAGACATTTATTTCTTTCAATCTGATTATGTGAACATTCCAACTAAAGTCTGGACCTTTTTTATTCATTGACCATAGAAATATAAAAAGCAGCATAGCTTCTTTCTTATATCTATGTCATTGACGAAAGTGTAGTTCGAACGAAATCGATCGTGTACCTTTGTATTGAGGATTAAAGGGCTCTGAAATGAATAAAGTATTAAAATGTTGTATGAGTCTGAATCAAAAGTGCTGTTAGTTAGGCTCCGGTTTCTTAAAAGAGGTGACCGCAGCATAGCGGCCGCAGTAACGGCTGTCTTGAAAATGATGTCAGTGGGGCTTGACTTCCAATCAGCCTATATTGTTCCCACTCAAAATAAAAAATATTTTTATTTATTTCATATACAAACCTACATGGGCACTTATGAAACGTCAGAAGCTAGATGCACGGTTCTAAATTGTCGCATCCTCAGGAGAAGAGCCGGCAAGAAACTCCACGGTTCATCATCATCATCATCATATCAGCCGAAAGACGTCCACTGCTGGACATAGGCCTCCCCCAGGCTCCTCCACTTCGACCGGTCTTGTGCTTCCCACATCCAGCGGATACCCGCGGTCTTCGCAAGGTCATCGGTTACTCTTTTAAAATAATAGGCTTTAACTATGTTTTCAAATTACACAGATAAAATGTGTGGGAGGACAGTGCAGGCCTGTCAATAAGTACCAGGTACTTATAGGAATGAAAATACAAAATAGAAAATCGTCTACAAATCTAGTCTGTAAGGCCTACATTTTCATTCTCTCATTCACAATATGTAAAATAATCTACATAAATAAAATGAGTCTATCACTGCTGGGACTCGGTGAGAGGAAGTGGGCTGTAATCTACAACGCGGGCCCAGAGCGGGTTGGTAGGTACATGTTACAGGGTTTGAATTCATAATCAGCCTACTTATAATGTTCCCACTGCCGGGACACAGGCCTCCTCTCAGTGAGCGAATCCAGTCCGGGTTGGTAGTTGTCACATGACTTCAAAGAACAATGGCAGAAAAATAGTTGACAAAAATTTTAGCGTCTTGAAATAACTTTTACGCAAAATGAGTTTATTTATTTTTCTATGATTTTTCAAATAAAAATGTTTTTTTAATTAAGGCCACTGAAAAAAGCATACATTATTGGGAATATCAAATGACTAATTATACATATAATTGCACTATTCAAGTGTTGCCATTTACTATATTCGTGCCATTTTTCTATGGCAGTTCAAAATATTTTTTTAATTAGTATTTATTATTTTAGCAGTTATTATTATTGATAACCAGCCTGCTATCCAGTAAAATAATAGTGATATGTTTGAAAATAAGTTTAAAAGTACTTCCTGCAATCACAACAATGCAATGCAACAATTCCTTTTAATGTTATGGCAACATTAACTAAACTGAAATGTCACTGTCACGAAATCACTCTGTCATTGATCCGGTATTTATGTTCTGTGTCACTGATGCTCTCTTGAGTATAACTTATAAATAAGTGTTCTGTGCTGATGCTCCTGCGCCTTCCGTGTTGGTTGTGTTAGTGTTCTTTTGCTATTTTATTATTTCTATACTGTATGACTTGGATTGCTTACGGACTGATATTCGATTCGCTTTGTGTGACTTGTGCGTGCCTAAAGGATTCTGATCTTGCTCTACGTGACTGTGCTACCGCCCCTTTGGACTCCGATTTTGCCTCATTGTTTGGATTGTTGAAGTGCGTTTTGAACCACTATGGGAGATCGTATCAGATTAACGCGAATCCTATGTGTTAACTGCAACATTTGCGTTAATACGTTGCGCCGCTATCCTGCCCTGACACTCGATCCAAGAGCCACTAGTTTACTCTGTAGCTGGGTGTACCCATTAATAGTAAGTATCTACCTACCTTAAAATAACAATGTTATTAAACCATCATTTACGTTATTATATTTAAATAAAAAGTCGAAATTCACTATTTCCCTACAATATTTACATCAAATTATATTTAGCCAATTAATACACACTACTAGTGAATATTCAGATTATTTTTACTGACAGTGTTGTTTTCTTTCTTTTTAAGATTACTGATGGAGACTATATATGTGAAGCATGCAGAGATCTTGCAATGTCTGCAGTGAATCAATGTCTCCAGCAAGAAGTTTCTGTTAGTGGTGATCAGCATGCTGGACCGAGTCACAGAGGCCATACTCATGTGTGTCTCTTATGTGGATGTTCTATTCTACACAGACAGAGCGACAAAATATTAAAAAACACCCCTACTGACTTGCAGCGCTCTATCATAGCTATTATAGAGAGCAGACTAGCACCACGACAGGTACGTTATGAGTAATATTTATAATTATTACTTACCAAAACTGTTCTGTGATCTTTAGTACCACACATACATTATAGTGACTTATTTTCATTGAAAAATATGTTTGGTTAATATTAAGTTGCTTTGTGCCGGGTTTTCCAGCCGCTGCCGAGCTCCTTCCATTCTTATCTTTTTAGTAGATCATTATCATCATCAGTCTCCTGCCCTTATTCTAATTTATTTGGTGTCATAGGGAGCATGTGTTTATCTTCCACACTTCTCTCAAAATCAAAATATTTTATTTCACATAAACCTGCTTGGGCACATATGAAACGTCAAAATCTAGGTGCACTCTATTAGTTGTCATCTCCGTAGTCACACCCTTTCTAATCATATGAATATTCACAGTATTATATATTGCTTTTGTCTCCTCCTAATCTTATAGTAGATTAGTAGTTTGTGGCATTAAAATATTTTTAATTATTTCTTTCAGATAACAGAATCCGATCGTGTGTGCCATGCTTGCTGGTTACGCACGCAGAGAGAGGCTCGGCGTGTGAGCATTATTGATGACGCCAGATCCCACCATAATGTCCCTGAAGAGAACCAGTCATCGGAACCAGTTTTTTCTGACCAACAGTCACCGGAACTAGTTTCTTTTGACCAACAGTCACCGCAACCAGGATCGTCTGACCAACAGTCACCGGAACATGTTTCTTCAGACCGACAGTCACTAAACACAGTGATTGAGTTACCGGAGTACAGAAGAGCAGCAAACACTAATAGCCATTGTGTTTTTCCTCACTGCTCTAATACTACTTTACGTGGAATATCTGATAAATTAAGAGCAGTTGTTTTGAGTAACCATCATTATTACCTGCCCGTACTTTGTAGAATTTGTGATGAACACTTGCAGTGTAATAAGTGGGAAACATTATTTGCTTTAGAAAATAGCATTTCTACATTTTCTGCACAGCAGATACAACATATATTCTCACTTGTAAATGCTTTTAATCCAACATTGGATTTTGAAAACATTGAGGAAATGGATGATCGAGTTTTTGAATACTGGGTGGGGTACACAAAAGATAAATTCCGCTCACTACTTGAAGAAGTACCACGGATCCAGGAGATACGAAAAGGCAGTCTAGGACTAGCAATGCTGCTCCTTAAAATGAGAACAGGCGATTCTGACGAAAGAATCTCGAAATTAATTAATATGCCACGTCGAACATTGGAGACATTGATGGATAAAGTAAGGGAGGTACTTAACATGCCGGTTTCCTCACGATGTATTCCGTCACCGTTTTGAGAGCAGTGGTGATGAGTAGTAGTGGTGAGTAAAGCGTCTGTCTGGCTTTGAACTTATGACCTGCAATTTGTAAGTCACGGCCGGTTACCACTGGATAACCATTGCCTCTGGTTTGACATAACGATGTTAAAAAACTCTCTTTAAAGAAACAAACAAACATACTTTTATATTGTAATGTCAGCAGTATTTTAAGAGGGCGATAAACCAAATTTGCCTATCTTAAATTTGATTTTTCATGAAAATAAGACTTAGGTATAAAATAAAAATATTACGAGTAATTACATGATATTTCCAAATTTTTTGTGGAACAGAAACACGATACATTAAAATTTTCTCGATAAAAAAATCATCACGAAGTTACCTCTCATTTTCTCGTAGTTTCAATTTGTACATAATTATGCTAATGACTATTGGGATAAAAATTTGATGATTACTTGTATCATCACAAGGCGAAAAAATTTGTGGAGGCGTTTTTTGAAATTCGTTTTATTTTATTACGACTACAAGCTATTTGCACTTACGACGCTCTTAGTTCGAGGAAAAAGTCATCTTCCGTCGCATGTTACAGGAACTCAAGCAAATTTTTGTTTCACAAATCAGTTGCCGTCACTCTATTGAGACGAGAGGACTGCGCTTGAATTTTCAGCTGCGCTGAGAAATAATTTATTTTCGTAATTTATCACATTGTAGAAAATACACTGTGAAATATAAAACATAAAAAAATTAATAAAACCACTTACGAAACGATTATTAAAAACGTTAAGAATGGAAAAACTGAATAATTGCCGAGGGTAAACTACAAATATTATTTATCACAAATTGTGTTGTTGATATTAGGTCTTTACCTATGAAATTGCCGTTCTGCAGTACTGGCCATTTCAAATCAAAATAATTTTTGTTTGGCTAAGAATTCTAATTTCAAATTAATTTTATTTTAAAAACATGGATTTTTTTTTCTAAAAGTAGTCATTTCTTTATTGATTAGTGTTACATTTTCATCGCATTTCAATCTTTTTCGTCATCATGGATACGTTAAAAATTCGAGTAATTATGGAATATGAGTACCGTCGTGGCAGCAACGCGGCACAAGCGGCACGCAACATCAACGACGTTTACGGAGCTAACACTACAAACCAACGCACCACCTGTTATTGGTTTGCTCGCTTCCGTTCTGGAAATTTCGACCTGAAAAATGAACCTCGCGGTCGTCCGAAGACTTTGGTCGACAATGACGAATTAAAGGCGATTGTGGAAGCTGATGATACACAATCTACGGCTGAATTAGCAGCAGCTTTCGACGTTAGCGTCAAAACAATATTGGTCCATTTGCGTCAAATTGGCAAGGTAAAAAAGCTTGACAAATGGGTGCCCCACGAACTCAATGATCGCCAGCGCGAAGTACGCGTCGAGACGTGCCTTGCACTGCTCAACAGACACACAAATGAAGGAATTTTGAACCGCATTGTTACCTGCGATGAAAAATGGATTCTGTTTGATAACCGTAAGCGCTCAGCAAGTTGGTTGGATCCTGGTTCAGCACCTAAACAATGCCCTAAACGAAAACTTACCCCTAGAAAAGTGATGGTCACTGTTTGGTGGTCTAGCGCCGGTGTGATTCATCACAGCTTCTTACCAAACGGGGTGAGCATTACTGCAGATGTGTACTGTGAAGAACTGAACACAATGATGGAGAAGCTGGCGCATCTCCAACCAGCATTGGTCAATCGCTCGTCTCCGCTGCTCCTGCACGACAACGCGCGACCTCATACTGCACAGCAGACGGTCTCCAAGTTGCAAGAACTGGGGTTGGAAGCTCTCCGTCATCCGCCCTACTCACCAGACCTTGCGCCTACAGACTACTACTTTTTCCAGAATTTGGATAACTTCTTGGCGGGAAAAAAATTTAATACCCGAGAGAGAGTACAAAATGCCTTTGAAGAATTTGTTGCCTCCCGTCCAGCTGATTTCTTTAAGAAGGGCATCAATAAACTGCCACTGCGATGGCAAAGATGCATTGATTGCATGGGTGATTACTTCGATTAATACAAATAAAAAATTCATGAAAAAAATTCGTTTAAATTTTTTCATACAAAACGGCAATTTCATTTTTATTTATTTTATTTTATTTTATTTGGGAAAATAAACGGTTACACATTACAGTATTATGGTATAGAACTTAAACTAAAATGGGAGTACAAATGTATAACCAACAACATTTTCCACATAATATAAAAAAGTTAAACAAACACGGACGGCGTGCGATATAAATAGTAACATTGAACAGAGAGTATGATTAAATATAAAATAAAACTAATCTGAAACTAATACAAGTAAAAATAATAAAAACAGAAAGAAGATATTATAATAAAAATTATGAATTTAGGATTGATAGCTGTTACCTAATTCTGCTACAATTTTAAGCGCAATACTTCGAAATTTGCCAGCAGAAACAGAAAAGAATTCGATATCCCGGAAAATCATATTGAACTGCGTGGTAAGACGCCGCAGGGGTGCTCGCGAGCCTGCGTTTGATCGACAAGAGGTTACAGCAAACAGCGGTCGTGCGCGCACACCTCGACATATCGTTGTTCTGGGTACTACGTAACTTATTCTATTGCTTATATCTATACAATCATAAGAATTGTTACATAAATCAAACAGAAACGTTGAGTCCAACAGTATACGTCTAGATTTAAGGTTTTGAAGCTTATAGTGATTTAGTAAGTTGCTGTAAGATACATAGGTACGGCAACAACGGTAATGCATGGCCTTTAAAAATTTGCGTTGTACTTTTTCTATCATATTAGAATATTTGTCATAGAAAGGATTCCACACCGGGACCGCGTACTCCAACTGAGACCTGACCAACGTTTTATATAGGTATAAATAAGTACCAGGGCGTTTAAATTCTTGAATCGATCTCATAACAAAACCGTACATACGAAAAGCATTGTTCACAATTTTAGTAATATGAGCATCAAGATGGAGTTTATCATCTAACAAAACACCAAGATCACGAACCACTGTTTCTCTTGCCAGATCTGTATTGTTCAATGAATATGCATGTTTTATTACGTTTTTATTCTTAGTAAAACTAATGAAATGGCATTTAGATATGCTCAATTTAAGTTTATTTTTTATAAAATATGCTGAAAATCTATTTAAGTCTTCCTGCAAAAGTAAACAGTCACGTAAATTAATAATTGGCCTAAATACTTTTAAATCATCTGCGTATAGTAATAATTTAGAATTTTGAAAACACGTCCCTATGTCATTAATGAACATAACAAACAAAAGAGGACCCAGTATAGAGCCCTGAGGAACACCGGAAGTAACATTTAGGGTAGCTGAATTAAAACCGTTTATCACAACTCTCTGAGATCTGTTAAAAACGTAAGAAGAGAACCATCTCAATAGGTCGCCACGTATACCATTAAAGGCAATTTTACTCAAGAGCAATTGATGATCCACTTTGTCAAAGGCTTTTTGGAAATCCGTATATATAGTATCAACTTGAATACGAGAGTCCATACTGTTAAATAAATAGTCAACAAAAGTTATCAGATTAGTGGTAGTTGATCTTTGTTTGACGAATCCATGTTGTTGTGGAATTATGATATTATGTAGTATAGGATAAACTTTATCATGAACTAGTCTCTCAAAAAGCTTTGACAAAACCGACAATATCGATATAGGACGATAATTCTCGATATCCTGTTTAGGTCCCGACTTGTGAACAGGAGTTACATTTGCGAGTTTCCATGCTTGGGGAAATTCTCCTTGTAAAATGGATAAATTATAAATAATTTGTAATGGCACACACAGATTATCATAGGTAAAGACCTATTATTTATACTCAAGATGACATACATTTGATTTGACAGATTTTTGACTGGTAAACCTACGTGGAAGTAGTAAGTACTATAAAGTAACTAGCCCTTTTGCTCAGCATTTCGGTCAATTTCCTTGCGGCAATAATTTACAACATAGGCCACTAGCCAATTTGAGATTTTATGGTTATTAAGTAGGGATCCAAATTTGTTTACTCGCGGACTCAACTATCCAAGGGTACGGAGTGTGAAGTTCGGTGAAGCACATTATTATAGACAGCTACGAAAGGGCGCGAGTTACGAGTCACATCTTTTAGCATTCTCGGCTTTGTCGTCAAAAAAGTTATTGGCAGGGAACGCCTCAGGCATTAAGTTCGGTTTCGTACTGTTAATGTACAGAGGCCAGCACATCAAGCTACCCCAATCTGTCAAATTTCTTTGATAGTTTTTCAACTTTATTACAAAGGAATAAGGTTTATGTTCAATTGAGAAAATTTGACAGCTTGGGATAGTTTGACTTGCTGGCGACTGTACACAAAATTTTATAAATTAAAACAAGGAACTATCAAACTTTTGACTTTCTTTAAGCTCTAAGCTGACAATTCTGTTTTAGCCTTGTACCAAATCATCATTGACAACTATTTATTTGCTTTGCATTATTTGCTATGTTTTTGTTGGGGAGGTTCATTCTTCAACGCTCCAGAAATCTTACGGCGCGCGGCTAAAATTGGAACGAATGCCTCCATCTTGTTTTTCCAATACAATTTATGTGACAATTTCACAAATGTTTACCAACAACGCCCCCAGACAATGTCAATTAGACGCCAAAAGTTCCTTGTAGCAATAAAGCAAAGAGTATGTACTTGCACTATAAAAAGGAATGGTTTGCTTAGACATACATGTCAAATGACGAAAATGTGTGTAAAATCAACAATCAATTTTTTTTTTCAACTTGTGAAGTAATAAGGTCCTAAATAAAATTGGTTACGTACTTGAATTTCAACATTGACACGTCGTTTCTGAGTTTATATTTCCAAAAAATGGTAGTAAGCTAAGCTTCTGAATTCGAGATTAGTTCATAGTATATGCAAACGAAACAGATGATTATATCGAAGGAAGAATTTTTTTGAGCTATTTTTTCTTTTAGGGTTGCCCTTCACGAAATAATTAAAACAATCCGTCGAATGTCGTTCTGTCTCTGTCGACTCAAATCAAATCATATATTTGTTGGAACTAAAAACTGGTTTACAATTTTTTTAGCTACGAAAGTTTAAAAAACTATGTTGCAGCCATTAGCGCCCACCTCCGAGAGGGGGGAACTGCACACGATTGAAAAAAATAGGATGATGTAAAAAAATCGTTAAGCACTAAATATATTTGTAGTGCATCTATAAGTTATTTGAGATCCGTTTGATCTCAAATAACTTATAGATGCAATAATGACCGACAAAAACAACATTGTACACAGCGGTCAATACTTTCATTGATACAATTTTTTTAGCTACGATAGTTTAAAAAACTATGTTGCAGCCATTAGCGCCCACCTCCGAGAGGGGGAACTGCACACGATTGAAAAAAATAGGATGATGTAAAAAAATCGTTAAGCACTAAATATATTTGTAGTGCATCTATAAGTTATTTGAGATCCGTTTGATCTCAAATAACTTATAGATGCAATAATGACCGACAAAAACAACATTGTACACAGCGGTCAATACTTTCATTGATCATCTGATTATTTTGCATATCAATACGACAGAAGGATAAAATATAAGGTTTTCGTCCAGTTTCATAAGAGGGGTAAGTAAGGGTAGCGGGGGTGAAATTTGTTTTAATTCTTGGTTTAAATGCCGGGCGAAAAGTTTCTGCTGGCGGGAAGGGATTGTGTTTTGTTTTCGTCGTGTATGAAGAGAGGGACAGGCAACGAGGCGCGGGTGAAACTTGATTTTTTTCTGCCATACTACGCCACCTTAAGGTAAAAAATTGTGCACAAACCGATAAATCCCTACTAATATTATAAATGTGAAAGTAACTCTGTCTGTCACACTTTCACGCCTAAACCGCTGAACCGATCGACATGAAATTTGGCAGGGATATAGCCTGGAATATGGAGAAGGACATAGGCTACTTTTTTTACGCGATAACCGATATCCACGCGGGTGGAGCCGCTGGCAAAAGCTAGTAAATATATAAAGTTTCAGTGGCGTTATTTGCAGACGCTATTGGGTATAAGAAACCCGTAGCTTTGGTATAATAAACTAACCTTTCTAAGCTATATTTTGGTCAGAAACCATTCAAACAGATGCGAATCACGAATAGCTAGTGATTTAGTGATACAATATTGCAATCGTAGTCAATATGTTTTGAGTTTTTAGTTTTGGACCGTTCGGGTTTAAGGCGTGG
This sequence comes from Polymixis flavicincta, assembly GCA_949987655.1. Classification (NCBI taxonomy): domain Eukaryota; kingdom Metazoa; phylum Arthropoda; class Insecta; order Lepidoptera; family Noctuidae; genus Polymixis; species Polymixis flavicincta. The sequence continues at coordinate 5,737,686 of OX465195.1, read as the reverse complement.
CATGGTTTTTTTTTTAATCCTCTGCAGCAACGCCATATATTTTATGAAAGGTTTTATATCTCACAGTCTATGTTGATATATCATATACTACTACCAAAAAACTGATAAAAACAGAATTCGTAAAATGAATTGTTTTTTTTATCCGTATAACCATTTTAAAACAATGAAATGGATAGAATATGCTTCATTATATTGAACACGATACCCTTTTACGGCAGCCAAGCTACATGAAAGTGTATTTTATTTCCCATATTTAATTCTACCAATCACAACTCATATAACCTAAAATAACGAAACGGTTACGTAACACAAAATACATCAAAATAACGCTCCAATAAAAACGGCACAAGCGATTTTAAACTCTAAAAATATAACCAAAATAACAGCTTAACATAACAAATTTATGTCGTTTCTAGGACAATAAATTGCAATTTGCGGCCTCACAGCCATTTAATGAGGCCTCATTCTGGGTAGAGATGAAATTTCACACTGAAAATTTCAATTTTGTGCTATCCAGTTAACAGTTAACAAGTTGTATTCAGAACCGTATGAAAAGAGTGCCTTTGCCCTAATTTCGGAACACTGACTTCAATTATCATTAGTGTTTTGGTCTGCTGTTTGTTTGGTCATTAATTATTTTAATAATTACTTTGTTTATGTAGGAATCATTAAGTGACGACAATTACACGATTACATGATTGGTGATACAAAATGATAAAAAAATCAAAGGGTATTTATTCATCTTTTCATTAGTAGAAAACGCGAAACATTATCTTTGTGTATTTAGTGTGTTTGTAACTGGAAAAGCGATCCCATATATGTGCGTGTTATTTGTTTGAGTTTCAGCCAGGTTTTAGTATAGGTAATGCACAGTCTGAATTTAAATTCAATCACAATCGTCTCATATAATTAATTTGTGAAGATTTGTAATTGGCACAGGACTATTAATATTTTAAGTTAGTGATTTTATATCTGAAAATCTTCCATGTAACAAATAAACAATAAAAATCAACTCCTAAACTCAAACCATGTCTTTTTAGAAAGATTTTACACATTCTTAAGCCCATTTCTGTACAATAGGTTTAAGGCACAGACAGCCGACTTTTAAGGACTTTTTATTGAAGATCACGTCTAAACGGCTCGTCTTAAGTATTTGAAAAAAATATATGTGAAACTAGACCATTTTCTTCGTAATTTGATATGTGAATATTTATAATAATATTTTTAGAACATAATGTAATTAATTGGCAAAGTAATGTCTATCGCGGACATAAAAACGACAATCACGCAAAAACTATCGGGTGTATTTCCATGAAACATTCACCATCTAAAAGACAATTTAATCACCAAAAATTTAGTATACGGTTTTTCTTTGAATTGTGTTTGATAAATCAACACGGTTTGTTTTTCGAAAAACTTGATGCGCTTTGAGGCGGGGTCTCTTGCGAGCGACGACGGGCGGCAATGCATCGCTGTAGGTAGCTGTCATCTATCGTCGCCTTAATAGAAAACTAAGTATCTATAAATTAAATGAATTAAAAAAAATTGCTTAAGCATTTACTATCCATTGATTATGCACAGACAGAAGATTGTGTGAAAATCAAAACCGCTAACATGCATTTTTACTTTTGTTGACCTACTGATAAGTTCTATTTTAGTTAATACACATTATTAATTTATTACATTAAGTATTTGTGCATTTTGTAGCCTGAAGCACAGGTTCAACCTAGTTCAGGCAAATTAGCTATTTTATTTGTTAAGGTATTTACCTATTGTAAAAGTGTCCGTTTTATAAATAAACGATTTCATTATTACTATTATTAAACTGGGGCCAAAATGAAACTTTGACTTTCTAAAAGATTGAAAATTCATTTATTGTCAATCTATGTATATACAGGGTTGCAGAGACATTGACGCGCAACCTATTACTATGGATTCGGCAAAATAATATGAGTCTGAAACACCCTGCGTTAAAAATGTTTGTAGGTTACTTGAAATAAATATTCGCTGTTTCAGACATTTTCATCACGTAGGTATTGCACTTTTCTATTAAACTGCAGTTACTTTTTATGATCGATAAAAAATTTCTACACGGTCTCTAAAATTGAGTGTTGAATTCAAGGTTTGCGCGGTGATGTCCCTCCCAACCTGTAAAAGTCCATTCGATCAAACCCGGGGCACAGCTAGTGTAACCATCTTACTTCACCTTTTAATAAACAGTATTAAAACGACTAGAAGTAAGAAAATTTCTGCATTTTTCTTCGTGTTCTACTGCGCTGAGCTTTGTAATTACAATTTATCACTATGAAGTAAATTAGGTATTCAAAACATTTTGCAGAGACTCATAACTCGCAATCATTTTTATTTTACTTCTGATGTTAATCTGTAAATGATAATTTTAAAGGCAGCCTTCTCTTTTCACTGACATAAATATGAAAAGGATAGTTAGTATTTTAAAGCGTTTATATTCTTATGAATAAAGTAGAAATATGTATGTTGTCGACATTGGCAATCAGTAAACGCTTTCGCCCTCTAGAAAGAGTATACTACAAATGAAACGAAAAACTATATATAGATTTTGTTTAAATGTACTACTAGCTGCTGCCCGCGGCTTTTCCCTCGTGTTACTGGGACAAAAAGGAATGCTGCATCTGCTATCTGCCAGTGAACAACCGTTTCAGAGATTAGCCGTAACAGACAGGCAAATAAAAAGGCAATTAAAAAAAACGTTAACTGTATCGTATATACTTTCACATGCATTTAGCTGTTTTTTTTTACATAGCGGATAGACACTTTAATTTTATATATTTGTATAGACGAATGTCTTATCTGTTCAAAAAAACTCCAGTAATAGGCTTTTTTTGACAGAAACACTAAAAAAACATTTTCGCAATAATAATTTAACCTTAGACTTCACTCAAAATCTCTTCGACCACCGACCAATGACTTATAATCTCAAGTGTAACGTAATTAAAGTTTATTATGCGTAAAACAAATTAAACCTTTACGACTGGGCGTAAAACAAACGGCGCCCTTATATTCAAATTGTTTTGAATTCTAATTCGGATCGTTAATTGCGACACATAAAGCTACCTTGCTGTTTTATTTGTCTTCTTAAAAGGACACTACGAATCATGATCACAAACTATCTAAGTACAGAAGGTCCGTTCTATACTACGAGTGAAAACGAACGCACACGTACAGTACAGTATTGGAAAGAGAATAAAGATCACTGTGATTTTGATACGAAACCGAAATCAGAGATAAAATAACGCTATCAAACACGTACAGCGAGTGCGAACTTTCTCGTGATTGGCACACCACTGCCACCACCGTACACGCGTCTAGTTAGGGTCACATCTCTCCGAGATGCGTCCCTGCGCGCACTTTTTAAGATAGCAACAGAATAGCTAATAATAGCTAATTTTTACAACGCAAAAAGGTATAATTTCACTACGAGCGCAAAAGCGTGTCGAAGAACGCTGAGATGCACCGTGTTGTCCAGCCCGTATACCTTATAATGAAGTAAATAAGATCTATTTTGTATCTTGATCTTAAAAAGAGCGCGCAGCGTCGCGTCATGTCGCGTCTCGGTGTGAACTGACCCTTGAGTGAGTGCGCCAGTTTTCGCTCGTTGCATGGAGCCGGCCTTCTGTATCTATCTATTCTGCGTCTTGGATCTATTTTTATGAGCTTGACAAGATAAAATTGGTAGTCTGTGGAATAATATAAATTGACTTTGTAAGTAATTAAAATCTATTTATTTAATTTAAAGTACTCCGCCCCAACTGAAATGGTAGATCCGTAGGGAATTTAAACCTCACTATTTCAATCTGAAGTTAACGTAAATTCGATCATAATCTATGTATACTTATAATAATCTATAAAATACACTAATATTTTGATAGTTCAGTAAGTTTATTTATTTGTTTGTTTGAACGTGCTAATCTCTGGAAGTACGCACGGCTACACATCAAGCCATAAATTTCCAGTTTACATTGATCTCACACTGTACGGAAATCCTATACAATGCGAGATCAGCTTATACTGGAAATGTATAGTTTGATGTGGCCGTGTGTACCAATCGGATTTAAAAAATCTTTTTGCACTTAGTAGCCTAATTTTTGAGAAAGGCTTTAGGTAATTTATCTGATTCTAGGAGTCGAGCAAAAAAGAAAGAGTGAGAACGAATGTTAAGCGAATTGAAATGATACCGCGATGCGACGGGGTATGTTGGGGAACAAGAAATTTCACGTGGACGAAGTCATGGACAGAAGTTAGTTAAATAATAATAATTCATGATATAGAAGCTTGAGTATTTAAGGGGTTGGTGGAAATTCTGTACCTAGTTGCTTCCAACTCCATCAATTCCCGGTACTTAGGTCAATTTGCACTACAAGTCCCTTGTGGCGACATCTACAACGCTACATGCGAACTACGCATAAAAGACTTGACGTCACACAAATCCTACATCGCGCAAGCAGAGTTTACTGTGCGACTCGTATAATGTACAACATCCCGACATCAACCGTCGGGCACTTGCCCACCAGACACAACAGCCGTCTGGTCGGAGGATCCTCCCTTTTCCATAGAGTATGATTGAACTTTTACAACCTGTTCCTCATACATCTTTACACTAATTGCCTGTCTCTGACGTTTTCAAACTTTGAATAGACAGAAGGCTCGTGATTTAACAACAGCCGATCGATCAGGTTATTCTAGGCTTGCGCCGGTCGGTTGCGATCGTTTATCTCAATATATCTAGACCCCTCCGTACCTCGGGAAGCACGTTGAGCTAAAAGTGAGAGCTTGGTCCCCGCTGTCAGTCATTACAGGTCGTGAGAAGCCCGAAAGTCTGACAGTCTTACCAAGAGAAATAGTGTTACCCAGTTACTGGGTACCAGATAGGCAGGCAGTCCACGTAAAATAATATAATGTCGTAAATCAATATTTAAACCAGTATTCTACATGGAGCGACTGAACTTACCTACATAATCCAGTTAATGGGTAACACTATACCCCTTGGTTCCGTGTGGTGCCAGACGTAAAAGAATGGCACCATCACATTTCTTCCCGTGGGTGTCGTAGAAGGCGACTAAAGGACTTACTAGAGAATGGACAGCAGCGTTCTCTGTGCATTTTATCACTTTATTAATTATAATTTTATTTTTGCTTTGTTTCAGGTTCCGCTATTACCATTATAGTGCATAAAAAGGACGATCACACCCACATACTTCGGCAGTACCAACGGTAAATATTTAATGTTATAAGAGCTCTATTTCATCATCATCATCATCATTTCAGTCGAAAGACGTTCGCTGCTGGACATAGGCCTCCCCCAAAAGGGGGGTTTTGACATAATCGCCAAACTTGGCAGGCGAGTTGGCGATCGCAGTACGGTGGTAAAATGCATAGAGAACGCCGCTGCCCATTTTATAGTAAGTTCTTTGTCGTCTTCTACGACACCCACGAGAAGAAATGGGATTTTGAATGGATTCCATTTAAATGCTGGAATTCGGCTGAATCCGATTAGACTAACATTAAACCCTAATAGTATAGTTTTAAAAGTTTAAGCAGATGATGAGATGTTAACTACCATAACTCAATATCAGGAATTAGAGCCATAGGTATGACACTCCTCTATTATGAACAGTCAGAAATGGCTAAAATTACTATGCAACTACCTCTCCACAAATATAAAGTCTTAAAGATAGGCAGTAGCCTTCACCAGCAAATTTAAAGTCTAAACTATACTCCATTTATAATAGCATTAGAAAGAAGAGTCTAAACTATACTCCATTTATAATAGCATTAGAAAGAAGAGGCTCGTAGAAGCAGGAGTGCAAAACATTTTATTTCCAAGTTAAGTAATAACATTTTTAGATCGATATAATACAGTATGAAAAAATGAGATAAACGAAGTTAAAGGTCTCATCATTTTAAATAATGCTTTATTTATAATGAGATTTTCAACACATATTACAAACATAAACGAATGATTGAAAAAAAAAATGACCATGATGATTTAAATTTAATAAAGATTAAAAGAACTTGAAGTGCCTGCTCGGACCTCCACAACCCAGTAACTGGGTAACGCGATATATTTTGGCAAAACTGGTTGTCAGACTTCTCGACTACAAACAATCCATAACGACTGTCAAAGTTTTACCATTGACAGCCGGGACCAACTTGGGGCTTAACTTGAAAGCAACTTCTTTTTTTACTCAAAAACCTAGTACCCCAAAACTGCTCGAAGTGAGCTAAACCCTTTAAAACTGTAGCTTCATAAGTACAGAAACTCTTCCACTGGAGACAGTTCGGATATTCACTTTGCAGTATATCGGTTGAGCGGTACAGTTAAATAAAAAAGTGCTTATCAGCTATGTTGGAGATGGTCCCCGTTTTATTGGCTTTAAAGTTTTATGTTCGCGACTGTACCTCTGTAAAGTTAGGGACGCTACGAGTGTAGAGAATTTCTGCTGGATTTTATTTGAGGTTTACGGGAAATTACACGGGAAGGTATGTGGGATTATGGAACGATATAACAGTAGGAACAGTACGCGGAAGTAGCGACGTTAATTTTATTGACTACTAGCATTTGCCAGTGGCTTCACCCGCTTGGCTGTCTAAAATTATCCCACAGGAAAGTACTACTGGGATAAAAGCCCGTATCCTTAGTGTTAACCAGGTTATAAGATATCTGTGTGCTTACATCCATCCGTTTAGCCGTTTTTTGTGTTTTGGGTAACAAACATCCAAATATACAAACTTTCACATACATAATATTAGTAGGAAGCGATGCTAGAAGTCTCGGAACAACAGACAGTTAATTATGCCTCATTTGTCGAATCTTTTAACTAAAATTTTAGTCAAGTTTTTAGTTTTGAAATGGGGTTTAAAAATAGTCAATTCATTATGATATAGTTGTAAACTTGCGGGAATTGTGGCTAAGTGACAATAGCTGCACGGGTCGATCGATCAGGTTAAGCTACGCTTGCCGCGGTTGGTCCGTGGATGGGTGATATCGATCATATTAAGCCGTTGGTCCCGGCTATCATTTGTGGATCTTTGACAGTCGTAACGGGGCGTCAGAAGCCCGAAAGTCTAACAACCAGTTTTACCAAGGGGTATCTATCGTATTACCCAGTAACCGGGTTGTCGAGAGCAGATAGGCATTCTGATATTCAGCTGCATCTGGTTAGACTGGCAGCCAACCCCAACATTGTTGGGAAAACCCGAGACAGATGATGATAGTTGCAAAGTAAGATCATTCGTGGCCGGCTCGACTCGTCACCTAGCCCAGCTCAAGTAGTAGTGACAGCTACAGTAATACACTCGAAGTCTTGTCACTAAGTATCACGATGAAGGTCTGGTTAATCGGAGGCAAACCCCGCAGGGTGCGGGACGATATTCGTTCACACCGATTATGTCCACAAACTTTAATGAAAGTGTTCTAACTGGCGCAATTAAACGCATAATTAGCCTATAACATTTCTGTTGCTGAGACTCAGGCCTCTTGGCTATGAGAATCGGTTGACGTATGCCACATGTCTTCGTTTTTTTTTGGTTCCCGTACATGCCGGTTTCTTCACGATGGTTTCCTTCACCGTTTTGAGAGCATGAAATAATGTATATAAAGTGTAGAGCCTGTTTGGGGTTCAAACTCACGACCTACTAAGCCAGACTACTGGGCCAGCACTGCTAGCCAATAAACGCGTGACTTAATGATTAATATAACCGGGCAATGAGTCGCGCAAGTTTCGCTTCGTCCTTTATACTTTCATGCAATCCCGCCATTTTTAAAAGCTTTAATACCTACAATGTAACTTTAATGAAATAAACTTTGTAAATAAAACATCGCATCAAAGTGAACACAATTTCACAAACTCCTGAATTCACTGACCGTATGACATCTATCTTTTAAGAATTCCACATTACTATTTCTTCGTGGAACGACTCCCTAAAGAGTAAAATTCTGTGAAGTTTCTGCCTCAAGGCTTGAGTTGGAATGGACAGTTGTCCCTGACATATTTTCTATTCCCCTACGTGTGTAAGTACCTACTTACAATCATTCGTGTCGATACGAGTAGATGTCCATAACATTCAAAATGGCTTCTCTTACACAAGTCGATTTACTCTAGCTCCTAACTATCGTTCTAAGAATAGCTCACTACGACGACGTGTTCAAAATTCATGTGTTTGATAATTTATTCTTCAGAAAGTTTACAGTCTAATTATTTTATTTGTAAATAATGTACAGGTAGCGCTTACATTTGCAATTTACAAGCTTCCACAAGCTAAAAATTAAGTAGGTGCCCAAAGTAAAAAGAAAGTAAAAACAAAAAATAATGAAAAATTAATAATCTTAAACCATAAACTAAAAAAAAAACAGTTTTAAGGCAAAACTTACTTACAAACTAGAAAAAAAACAACGATTAAAACAAAATGTAATAACATGTGCGTTCAATCACAAGTGATTTATTGAAATTTGGCTGAGAATCAGCACTTTTCGAACGTCGAAATTACATAAGACAGTCCCGCAAAACGTTCGCCCACTACTTAATTCATCAGGACATAGGCCTCCCCCATTTAGGGGGGTTTGCCATAATCAAGCGTGGTCGCTTGGCAGGCGGGTTGGCGATCGTAGTATGGTGGTAAAATGCATAGATAACGCTGCTGCCCATTCTCTAGCAAGACCCTTAGTCGCCTTCTACGATACCCACGGGAAGAAATGGGATGGTTCTATTCATTTACGTCCGGTAACATACGGCATTAATGAATAACTCCTTAATAGGTTATTTTCCAATTTATTAAAAACTATTCTAATTTGAAGATTGGGACGAAGTATGTAACAGAAAAATAAAAGTAAATTGCTTTATATCCATTTTCTCAATTAAAAACGATTTAAACCAAATTTATTTTTCGTTGTTTGAATTTACCGCCAAAACGCTCCTTACGATGACTTTTTATCACGTGACGTCAACTTTGTGTAAACTAAAGTATTTAATAAGTAAACAAGTGAGTGTCGTGTTTATAATTAACAAGATTTTTTATGGATTTATAGTGAAATCACTGGTGTGCGGTGCCTCTGTGCACAAATAGTTCTAAAATTGCGCCAAACTAAGTATTTGTACTGGTGCTGTTTACATAAAGCTGACGTCACGATGTCACATCATAAAAAGTCATCGTAAGGAGCGTTTTGGCGGTAAATTCAAAACAACGAAAAAGAAATTTGATTTTAATCGTTTTTAACGGAGAAAATGGAAATAAATCCATTTTATTTTTATTTTTCTGTTAAATATATCATCCCAATCTTCAAATTAAAATAGTTTTTATCAAATTGGAAAATACCCTATTGTATTCCTTAATTAGGAGTTATGCTATTGCGGTTTATACCAAAGTATACCTTATTTATTTGTCTCACTGTGTTTGGACTGATCCTGAATAAAGTTGTTAGTTAACGAAGAAGAAGTGACCGTTGCCTGAAACCTACGTGATGGGTTTTGGAGTGATAATAAGCCAGTCAGAACGGTGGTAGTAGAGTTGGCTACCCAAGGTTCAGGTGCAAGGTGAAGAGCAGTCACAACTTCGCTAAATCTAATATAATCTAACTAGCCAGTACGCCTTAGCACGAGAACCAACACAAGCGTTTTGTCGTTGGAAGAGTAGACAAAAATGACGTTTCCGTATAGACAGTTGACAGTTTTTCACCGAGAAATGTAGACAAGCGATTTCTATTCTACAGTAGATTAGAAATAAAAAGCGTCAAGCTATGTCTGCTGTATTGTCCTACAGCGGCGCGGAGCCCTCCCTCTCCCCTTTCCACATAATTCGTTCTTTTACTGGTGGTGGCCAGTCTTTTCGGTAGGGGTCAAGATCGTCCCGCCAGCCTCGTTAGTCTGTAAATGAGAAACGCGAATCTGTTCTCCAGCTTCTAGTTTATTCTATAATTTTTATCCTAGAATTGTCTTTATAATATTTATAATTTACTGTTCTTACCAGATGCTTCTGCAAGAATAACTATTCAATACGGAGTAAGTGCATTTGAACCAATATTTGCAATTCCTTAGAGGTTATGAATGATTGAAATCCTGATACCATTGCTAGTAACAGACTGTTCTAGGCACTGTAGAAATAAGTTCGGATTGACAAAAAAAAAAAAACTTTCAAATCGTTTTAACAATAAAGATCAGTCTATTCTAGCCGCTTAATTTCTGCCAGCGATAGATACCTTGACGAGAATAATAAAATCGTAAAAGGTTACATACGCATCACGAATATTCAAATTACAAATAAGTATTCTATTAGTGAATTCTTAATAATCAATGTATCAAATTATGTATGTTAAATCGAGTAACAATTAATCCAATTTGCTCACTACATCCACAACACAATTATTTAACGCGGGAACTGACAAAGTAACAACACTAAAGCGTTGAAATGTTAAATTGGGAGTGAGGTATTAAATTCCACTAACTTTCCCACCGTCTGTTTATGGCGGATACGAACGAGAATATAATGCTATGTAGTAAATAGGATACAGATATACGAGGGTTTTCGTGTCGATGGTTGTGTTATCTGGCCAGTACCTACGTTACATTATGTGATTTTTAAATTCACTTCGAACCTCATTCGATTTTTTAAGCAGAATTCGAATCTAATTTGTTTTTAAATTCATTCACAATTTTATTACGTAAAGGTAAGCACCACAAACAATAAATTAGAAATTAAGCTTACTTAATTAGTAATAAGTGCCAACATTAAATTAAATAAATATTTGTAATAGTATGTTGTCACATGTGATTGTGCTCATCAGAACAGATAAGAGGCAGGTAACAAAATTGACTTTATATTTTTTTACTATCATAAGGTTAAACCTCACTTGCACGTTATAAAACATTAAGTTCTATTTTTGCTTTGAGACAAATATGACATTTTTACATGTATGGTTACCGAAAGTTACAACATCAGTGAAATTTTTGTCTAAAGTTGTAAAGCAATTGCGATGTCGACTATACCTACCACGGCACGCTAGATTGGATGTAGTGCATCATGAAACATCAATCGAAAAGACTCAAAAAGACAGTGACTATACCTAAGACACGTCGATGCACCTAACCTAACACTTTGACCATGAGCTGGCCTAGCGTAGTACGGGGTCACAATAGAATGCGAGACCAGCATATACTGGTTTTGTTACCACTGACGGCCTGATATGTACGCCTAATTCCATCACAATCTGTGTCACTTCGAAGGATATTGCTCCATTGCTTCATGTGTTTTAAACATTCGTTTGCTCAGCAACGTAAATAACACAACGAATGGTGTTGAACTGTCACACATTCTGCAGTCGCCAAAAAATCGGATTCGTTACCAATCTAGATTGGCTATCAATCCACCATATTTTAGCTGTTCTCATGCAGTTCCTGACGACACGACAGAAAACTTTGTTTCTGAAACCAGTACCAGTACAGTCAATATTGAACTTTAAAGGTTCTTAGGTTCATATCTCTTAAATTTGTGGTTATAAAATACAAAAAATAACCACAATTATAATGCCAATACAATTTAAAAAAAAAACATGCCAACAGGAAAGATAATTAACTTTTTTAATTAAAATTATTACTGAATTCTCAGCATGTCCTCAGGAAAGGATTTGACAGTTCTTCAGTGTTGCTATCCTAAAAAAAAAATACTATGTTGCGTTTCATTTTACACAATTAGCGATTTTATATGAAATGGAAGTTTTGATCAAAGTCATCCAGCGAATGATTGTTAGTAGGTACTTACTGAGAAATTAAAAATAAAACATTCGTTTGCTGTTACACCACCGTTAACACCGTAATGTAAAATGACTAGTTAATTAGTCCAGTGTTTACATGAGTTTATTGCAATTTTAGCAGCAAAATGAATAAATTAGCTCATGCAAATGATTATGTTGTCCTTTGGTTGCAGATATATTTTCATTAAAATGTATTATCTTAATTATTGGTCGTAAAATTGTTGACGTCAAAATATTAAATAAATATAGTGTGACCTAAAGTGGAAGAGTTCAAATTTGTCAAGTTCAAAAAACAAACCTCATCATTATCTGCCTAGCTTTTTCCCAACGATGTTGGGGTCGGCTTCCAGTCTAACCGGATGCAGCTGAATACCAGTATTTTACATGAAGCGACTGCCTATCTGACCTCCACAACCCAGTAACTGGGTAATACGATACCCCTTGGTAAGACTGGTTGTCAGACTTTCGGGCTTCTGATGACCCGTAACGACTCTCAAAGATTCAAAAATGACAGCCGGGACCACGGCTTAACGTGCTTTCCGAGGCACGGAGGCGTCTTGGTATGTAAAAATGGTCACCCATCCACGGACCAACCGCGGCAAGCGTAGCTTAACCTGATCGATCGACCCGTGCAGCTATTGCTAATTAGCCACGAGCCCCTTACTAATGAAATCTATAAAAACTTCAATGAATAATGAGCAGCCAGAATGTCGCAGCACTAGTATTTCAATGGCTGTATCCAACACACCTATGTCATCATCATCTACAGCCAGACTTCACCTACTGCTGTGTTTAGGGCTTCTCTTTTCTTGTGCAAATTTCCAGCCAGCCTTCATTGCCAACCTTCATTGCCAGCCTTCATTACCAGCCTCATCCAGGTTTTGCCCACGATGGCAACAAGTTCGCCTATTTCACCGCCGGACGACCTACATCTTGTCTTCCAGGCCGCGGACGCCACTCCGTCAAAGCCTTAATCCACCTGTCATCACTGCGCCTTGCCAGGTGTCTTGTCCAACCCCATTTGAGTTCTACAACATGGTTTCCAATATCGAAGATCTTCGTACGTCTTCGTATCCTGACTTTTGGAACTCGGTCTTTTAGCCTTATGCCCAAGCATGGAACGCTCCATGGCTCTTTGTGCAACTCTCAGTTTACTTACAGCCTCCTGCGTGAGCGTTCACGATGCATCATACTAACGTCTTATTAACTAGTTTGTGATTGGTTGCGTCCATAGCGGATCGTAATTGAATTTTTCGTTACTCTTTGGTGATTTAATTTTAAAAGCGAGGGGATATGCTCGCGTATTTTTAAGAACGCTCGCATTCTAATCTCAGTGTTAATCTGTAAAAAAAAAAAAAAAAAAAAAAAACATATTGATGGTCGCTAAGATGAGATTGCGACTAGACTCTAAACGTATTAATTACGGGAATTCGCCTCCTGATTATTTTTGAGTAGCGTCGTCGACGACCAACCTTACAATCGACCAACTAAGTGTCGAAAGTTTCTACCATAAGTGATTAAAGCAATTCATTAACCAAATTTGGATGCGGACATGAAATTAATAAGAGGCTCATTCTTTATATATTATATTGGAATGGTTTGGAAGAGTCAACAAAATTAATTTTGGTGTAACATCTTTTGAAATAGCTTTTCAAAGATAGATTCATTCAAGATCAAATCAGTCATTTCTGTTTTAGAAAGGACTGATTTTTCATAATTTAAATACCCAAAACTAATGATTGCAGTGACGTGAAGGCACTAAGGCAAGTTTTAAAATTCTCATAAAAAAATTAAGATGCTATAAATCTACTTTATGGTACACAAAGAATCTTAAGTTCATAGTCATGACATAACAGATTGTATTTGATTGGATTTTAACTAACCCCTGGAGGCAGGTACTTTAAGATCTAAAAGCTTGATCAAATCTTTATTGAGAAAATTTAAAGGCATTCCCGTAATTAAAAAACGTTCCAAATCTAGTCCCAATTTCATCCCAGCGACAATCAAAACACACTTAAGTAAATTAAAAGGTATTTTTGAAAGATAATTTGACATTATAATTATTTTTTTCCTAAAATACGGGAATTTCACCTCTTAAGTCTGAAATCGTCAACAAGACAAGTATATTAACTTTTTAATAGGTTGAATGGTATTACAATTATAAATAGACCAATCCCACTAATCCTACTTAATAATATAAATGTGGAAGTGGCATATTTGTTACTAAAATACGCAAAAACGGCTGAACGGATTTAGATGACATTTGGCAAACAGATAGTTTTTAATTATAGTAATTTCCAATCTACACACGGACAAAGACGCGAGTAAAAGCTAGTGAATAAATAAAGTAAGCAATGTGATAAATATTCGTTCCTTTTCAATGTGAGAAGAAACCATTACCAGACAGTGGGAAAGTTACATAATCTCAATTGCTTTATTATGGCATACACCTTTTTTCGGCGGAGGGCAAGGTGCAGCTTGGGAGAGGCATTGGATTAAAACACAATCATCATCATCATTTCAGCCGATAGACGTCAACTGCTGGCCACAGGCCTCCCCCAAAAACCTGGGGGGGTTTTCCATAACCGCCACGCTTGGCAGGCGGGTTGGCGATCGCAGTATGGTGGTAAAATGCATAGAGAACGCTGCTGCCCATTCTCTAGTATCCCTTAGTCGCATTTTACGACACCCACGGGAAGAAATAGGATGGTACTATTCTAGAAAATACTATAGAAAAATACTATTAAAATCACTCTCTACTCGTGAATCACCCGAAAACATAAACAGATTTGTATCAAAGCGGCAACGAGTTTATTCCCTTTAAAAAATATTCGATAAAATGTTTTGTCCATTTGCTTTTCACCGATTTAACGGATCTGAACGCGAATATTGTATGAATTCGTATGACTCACACCTAGGCTTATTTATTATAGTTCACAGGATCGGAAAGAAAATTTAATTCTGAAACCCGAAAACAAAATTCGGCCTGATGAGCATTTTCGGCCGGCAAAGAAAACTTACTAGAGAATGGGCAGCAGCATTCTTTATGCATTTTACCACCATACTGTGATCGCCAACCCGCCTGCCATGCGTGGCGATTATGGCAAACCCCCCCAAATTAGGGGAGGCCTATGTCCAGCAGTGGACGTCTTTCGGCTGAAATGATGATGATGATTATGAAAGAAAACTTCTTTAGTATAAGAAAAATAACGCAGTGTCAATCTTTTTTTCATTTAAATTAACCGTTTAAACTTCTCTAACGTCCGGTAAATCTTTTCCTAGCAAAAAATCAATTGTGTCTCAATAACTCAAACTCAAACTCAAAGCAATTACTTTCAATTAAACCTTTTACAGGCACTTTTGAACTGTCAAAAAAAAATCGAAGTTGAAGCTCGGTGCCCATTCCAAAACGTAGCCGGGATGTAAAGGTTTAATGACACGAAACTTTAAACTTTCCTCAAACACACAATTCGACACACCCGATGGGATTTGTCAGTGTACGTTACCCTAGCAAGAAAGTGTCTCCTAGAGTTATATGAGTAGAACGTATAATGTGTGCCTTATCTGCTGTAAATGTGCCCCCACATAAAAAATGTGTGCCCCCTGTCGTTTTGGAGAAAAACGGAAAAAACGATTCTTGCTGGGGTAACGTTTTTCTAGCAGGAAAATTCTAAACGAATGATCGGAGAGAAAAAAATTGTGCATGGCCAGAGAGCTTATATGTGTGCCAAAATGTGCCCCCAAAAATAAAATCTGTGCCCCTTCAGGTTTTCGAGATATTGCATTTCCTGCTGGAGTAACGTTTTGATGAATCGTATATCTCTAAAACTATTGCATGTGCCCCTGTAGAATAAACATACACGAGTAGCTCTTAAGGGGCACACCTTAGTGCCCTAATTAGATTTAAGAAAATATTTATAGTTTTCAAGTTATCGCGGTTTTATGAAAACCCGAAAAAACATCGCAGCCCCTAAATGAGACAAGGCACAAGTTCGCTGAAAACTGTATTCGGTCCTTCGTGACGCTATTAATAACCATACAAAGTTTCAAAACTGTTCATGCATGCGTTTTTGAGTAATCTTGCTAAAAGTCAAAACGATGGTGTCTTAACTTTGACGGCAAAATACAAGGAACCGGCTCAATCCCAGATGTGTAGGTGTGAACCAAAATTGTGTGCCTTTAGTCAAAAATATATGGTGAAAATATTCAGCTTGGAATGTTTCGCATTAAGTTAATATTAACATAAAACCAAAATATGTAAACAACGGCTGGTTATTCGACCAAATTCCAATGACTACTAAAAAGCGACTGATTCATACATATCGATGACCTTCTTTATTTGACCCATTATACCTAAGCTGTTGTCCGTACAGTCGCGTTCAAAAGATTTGGGGGCTAATTAAAAATATATATTAAATGCACCTTGTGACTATTAAATGAAACGGCTTGTTGATGTGGAAATTATTATTTTTATTCCCTTAATTTTAATTCTTAATTCTTAAAGTAAGTATTGCATCAAATCACAGATTAAATTTCCTAAAAAAATAAATAAATAGGTAAAGTAATGAAAAAAATCCAAGTACTTAATGAGTGTACAAGTATTTTTAAATAAGTCAAACGAAGGCCATTAAATACTTACCACTGCAGATCGTGCCATAAAATTCACCACCCCTACAACCACATAATTGTTATAAAATGCTTAATACGCCACTTTCAACCAACTTAAAAAAAAGTAAACAAACATTATCAGTGCAACTGCGTGACTCAACGTAACAGTGTCCTTGGCGTCATAACATACTCGTAACTGCAACTGTTTACCAATACCAAGTAATAATCCAAACGGACTTCCTAGTCAATAAACACTTCGTACCTATTATTCATATTAGAGCGACGTTACACGTAACTGTCTCTGTCACACTAACACCGTACGCGTACTAGCTGTCTCACTTTCTCCAAATTAGACAAAGCGACTCCTTGCGACACGACGTCAGCGGATGCCGCGGGGCCAGAGATATCTGCAGCGGTGTGAGGAGGCGAAAAAAAGGAATATTTTCCTCTGTTATAAGTACATACGTCTTACAGCCGCGAATAATATTTTAATCAACATACAACCTAGAACTGGCCTGCAAATTGCAAAAAACGCAAGAAACTTTGAATTTCGCGGGCTGGTTGGAGCATTCCCCTTACTGATGAAAAACTTACTGTTAATTTATCTAACCTACGGCTTATCAATAAATATAATAGAAACAGCTAGTAGAGTTTAATCCAATAACAAATTTATTTTATTACTTATTACTTTTCTACTTCAGTGTACTCAGGCACAACACGTGTGAACCGGTTAGTGAGTAAAGTAAAGAAGGTCATCGATATGTATGAATCCGTCGCTTTTCAGTAGTCATTCAAATTTGGTCGGATAACCAGCCGTTGTTTACATATTTTGGTTTTTTGTTAATATTAACTTAATGCGAAACATTCCAAGCTGAATATTTTCACCATATATTTTTGACTAAAGGCACACAATTTTGGTTCACACCTACACATCTGGGATTGAGCCGGTTCCTTGTATTTTGCCGTCAAAGTTAAGACACCATCGTTTTGACTTTTAGCAAGATTACTCAAAAACACATGCATGAACAGTTTTGAAACTTTGTATGGTTATTAATAGCGTCACGAAGGACCGAATACAGTTTTCAGCGAACTTGTGCCTTGTCTCATTTAGGCGCTGCGATGTTTTTTCGGGTTTTCATAAAACCGCGATAACTTGAAAACTATAAATATTTTCTTAAATCTAATTAGGGCACTAAGGTGTGCCCCTTAAGAGCTACTCGTGTATGTTTATTCTACAGGGGCACATGCAATAGTTTTAGAGATATACGATTCATCAAAACGTTACTCCAGCAGGAAATGCAATATCTCGAAAACCTGAAGGGGCACAGATTTTATTTTTGGGGGCACATTTTGGCACACATATAAGCTCTCTGGCCATGCACAATTTTTCTCTCTCCGATCATTCGTTTAGAATTTTCCTGCTAGAAAAACGTTACCCCAGCAAGAATCGTTTTTTCCGTTTTTCTCCAAAACGACAGGGGGCACACATTTTTTATGTGGGGGCACATTTACAGCAGATAAGGCACACATTATACGTTCTACTCATATAACTCTAGGAGACACTTTCTTGCTAGGGTAACGTACACGATTTGTCAAGGCAATGTAGATTGTTATCTTCACAAATTCCACCTGAAATGGTCTTTTGAGGAAAGAACTACACAGAGAGTAGAGTGGAACAGTCCAGTCAACGGTAGTGTGGCGGCATCTCCACCCATTCATCCATCCATCCATCCACATGCGAACTACGCATCAATGATCTGACGACTGTTGAAATTCAGATACAATGCTTTTCTTGCCAAAACTTAGGTCAATGCAAGGAAAAGCATTACAATGATCTGTATTAAAAATATATCACACGAAGCTTTTAGCTTTTCTCAAACACACAAATTCGTGTGCCCGATGGGATTCCTTATCGGCAAAAATGACGAACTTCATATAAAAATGTGTGTGTGTTCCGTGTGGTGTCGGACGCAAAGACGCATCTCTTCCCGTGGGTGTCTTAGGAGGCGACTAAGGGACTTACTAGAGAATGGACAGCAGCGTTCTGTGAGCATTTTACCACCATACTGCGATCGCCAACCCGCCTGCCAAGCGTGGTGATTATGGCAAACCCCCCAAAATTGGGGAGGCCTATGTCCAGCAGTGGGCGTCTTTCGGCTGAAATTTAACTCCGGTAGGGCCTGAATTTACAAAAATCTTTGCTTAGTGTTCACTTTCACTATTCATATATTAAAAAAAGAGATACGCAAAAAGCCTAAACAGCGTTTAGGCTGGTCTAGACACAATTACTGACAAATGCTTGTATAGTGGTATGAGGAACAGGGTGTCAAGTATATCACCATCCCATCTCTTCTCGTGGGTGTCGTAGTAGGCGACTAAGGGACTTACTAGAGAATGGGCAGCAGCGTTCTGTATGTATTTTACCACCATACTGCGTTCGCCAACCCGCCTGCCAAGCGTGGCGATTATGGCAAACCCCCCAAATTGGGGGAGGCCTATGTACAGCAGTGGGCGTCTTTCGGCTGAAATGTAACTCCTGTAGGGCCTGAATTTACAAAAAATCTTTGCTTAGTGTTCACTTTCACTATTCATATAATAAAAAAAAGAGATACGCAAAAAGCCTAAACAGCGTTTAGGCTGGTCTAGACACAATTACTGACAAATGCTTGTATAGTAGTATGAGGAACAAGGTGTCAAGTTAACTCATTCTTCTTAAAATAGGGAGGATCTTCCGACCCGATGGGCGTTGTATCAGGGCCCTAATTCACTATGACCACTTAACGATTCCTTACTTCGAAACCACGTCAATTTCTTAGATCACACTCTACATCTGCTAACAAATATCGAAAAATTGTCTTGGAACATACAGAATATGACATTTCGATTCCTTACCGTTACATTGGTTACTAAAAAAACAGTATTGACGTAGTTTGAACGTAGTAAGATTCTGCGGGAAATCATTGAAACCAATGTAACGGTAAGGAATCGAAATGTCATATTTTGTTTGTTTCAAAACAACTTGTTGATATTTATTAGCAGTTGTCGTATGTGATCAAAAGAATTGACGTGGTTTCGAAGTAACGAATCGTTAAGTGGTCATGGTGAAATAGGGCCCTGTTTTTTCTTCTTCAACATGGCTCCCACTTACTTGCATCCAAACTACCATCCCATCTAAAGCAACCCTAATACCTAATACATGACATTAACATAACTACGCGAGCTTAATTAGTCATCAATTGTAATTCATATCTAATTAATGAACCATTGTTTCAGTGATGCGACACCGTGGTCCCGGGCTCGCGGGATTAGCGCTGACACCCCGGACTACCCCGGGAATTACGGTGAGTAATGGATGGAGTTATTAATGCGGCCCCCGGGATAGAGATATCCCGGAGTGGCGATTAGTAAGGAGTGTTGTAGGGTTATTTTTATTGTGTTGAGGTTATTAAAAGAGCTTTGCATAATAATTAAAGAGCATCTTGTAGTTGCTTCTCTGTAGGGCAGAAACCTCTACATAAATACATGAGTAATGTATAGACTACTAGCCCATTGCAGTTTGGTAACTTGAAAATTACAATACCATTTTAAAATCCTTTTATCCAATTTATGTTATTTTCACCTAAAACTTTGAAACACACTTAATTTTCTCTGACATAAAGTTGATATTTGTTTGATAGGGAAGCACCAGAACAGCCAAATTTTATAACGTTTTTGATTTCACGTTTTCAATTTACAAGTAAGTGTCAGGTTTTTTGTTGAACATAATTTGATTCGCGACCGTTTTTCGAGTTCATGTAATATATTGAATTACTATTTCATAAAATACCAATTAATGGTGTTGCCAGGGGTGCTGGTTGTTCTGTTTATCTTGAGATACCGTAGCCCCTGGCACACAGGCAACTGAAGGAACACGGGTAGGATTTAGTCAGTAAACGTCTGACACACGAAAAAATGGTGTTATATGAACTTGGAGGGTTGTATTCATGATCATAATTCTGGAAATATAAACTCGTTACGCTCATCATCAGGCTCCATTTTTGAGGGGTTTTTCCATAATCGCCACGCTTGGCAGGTGGGTTGGCGATTGCAGTATGTTGGTAAAGTACATAGAGAACGCTGTTGCCCATTATCTGGTAAGTTCCTTAGTCGCCTTCTACGACACCCACGGGAAGAAATGGGATGGTGCTATTCTTTTTACGTCCCGCAAGACATGGAACTTGTCACGCTCGTGAATTATAACTATATTTCGTTCTTCAAACAAACACTGACCTACATACAAATTGCAAAAAAAGAAACGTAAGGGAATTTGAATTTTCGCTTGCACAACTCCAAAATTATGAGAATTAAACAAATATCATCTTTATGTCAGAGAAAATAAAGTGAGTTTCAGATCAACAATTCATTTTCTAAATGACAAAATAGCGCATGCTGAACTTTTTGTGTGAGTACTATAGTTATGTTTCTAAAACACATATTTGACATGTTTCGAAACTAAGTTGCGAATGCAGGAAATTGTGTTTTGTATTTCAAACCCATCAAATTGCAAGTCGACCTCTGTGATTGGTCACTCAAATGAATTCCAACAGCTTTCTTAAGATTTGACATCTGAAGGGGGAAAAAAAACGTATTGTTAGAACGCACAGTGTGTTATAGGACCTGAGTTGCGGTCATGTCTCGTTTATGTGTCCATTCGATAGATCTAGCCATGATACAGCGTTGCTAAAAATACCGATGGTATTTTTTTGCTTAGTTATTTAGATATGATTTTTTTAGTGAAAGGGCAATGACCTTAAGAAAATCTTAATTTCAAGATTACTCAAAAAATATAAAACATAGTTTTTTTTTTAAATTGATAATGATGTTGCAGGATTTTATATAACTACATGTTAAATTAGAGGGTTGTAGCTTAAATTATTGAAGAGTAAGGATTTTTTTCTGAATTTCACATATATTTATTTATTTATAAAACTATGGCGATGTAGCATTTTTTTTTTTTACATAAAATAGTCACTACTGTTAGTAATCATATTCTAAAATTTCCCAAACTAAACTCATGCGGCAAAGGAGATAAATCGTTTCTATGTATTTTAGGAATTTCTATGGAAATAGGGTTGTACGTAATAAAAATTGTGACATTATATTAAATACCTAGTACATTTATCGTATCGTTTGAGGCGAGATACTCGCCGAATCGTACAGCGACGAGGGTGATAAGGAGCCGAGAACACTTCCGAAAAAATTATAAATAATAGAATGAAAAATAGTTTTGCCATAATTATTAGCAAAATATGACATAAACGTTCTTTTTATCCCCGCTTTGCTTTCGCTAGGTTGAGAGAAGCAAAGGCCACTAACAGCCTATTAATAATTTTGTATTTAGAACACAAATGTTAATCTGTTCAGTATTTCTTAACAAATTTAATAACACAATTTAAATATTCAAAAACATTAACGCCTCTTTGCTGAAATTTAAAAAAAAACAATCACCGCCGTCTATAGGCATCGAAACAATAAATTTAGATCGGGTCGATCGTCTCTGCATAATTGGTCTCCTAGCATGTTAACAGGTACACCCGGAGAGTGAAGAGTACCTATATCTGCCACTCGCTGACCAACATGAGGGTTGGCGCCCTCATGTCCCTCTTGCACTAAGTCACTCGGTCGAAGACCGAGAGATGACATCCCCCAACAGGATGGGTCAGCTCCTGTTGAGGCGAAGCAGCGCCATGGGTCTTTGCCGGCTCCATGACGCCTCACCCCCGCTTCTCCGGACATCGTGTGTGAGTATTGGGTTTTAGCATAGCTTAACGAGGGTGGACCCCTTCCCAATACCACACGATGCCCATCATAAAAGAAATTAAAAAAAACATAAAATTTTACAATCACTTTGTTGACAACCCTAAGAAAATCTTTAAAAATCGATATCTCTGGTACACAGCCTTTGTAGCGGCTGATTTTTTGTACGAATGTACATAAACATTTATACAATATAAATACACTGAAAGAAAATACGACCATGCAAAGTTTCGCCAGAAAAAAAAATGATTATGAAATGATATAAAAAATAAAAAAACTGCTTACAAGAGTTTGATTAATCAGTTATTTATACGTTAATTTGTTCATTTCGTCATGGTCTATTATACCGCTAATCAGTTTATACTTAAATCTATATATATAAAAGAAAGTCGTGTTAGTTACTTCACTTATAACTCAAGAACGGCTGAACCGATTTAGCTGAAAATTGGCAGGGAGGTAGTTTAGAGCCAGGAGAAGGACATAGGATACTTTTTATCCCGTTCAGTTGTTTCAGAAATAAAAAAAGTATCAAAGTGGAAGTTGGCTGTCGAAAAACGAAAATTTTCACGGATAGGATAATAGGGTAGATAGGGTAGGGTAGGTAGGGTAGGTAGGGTAGGTAGGGTAGGTAGGGTAGGTAGGGTAGGTAGGGTAGGTAGGGTAGGTAGGGTAGGTAGGGTAGGTAGGGTAGGGTAGGGTAGGTAGGGTAGGTAGGGTAGGTAGGGTAGGTAGGGTAGGTAGGGTAGGTAGGGTAGGTAGAGTAGGTAGGGTAGGTAGGGTAGGTAGGGTAGGTAGGATAGGTAGGGTAGGTAGGGTAGGTAGGATAGGTAGGGTAGGTAGGGTAGGTAGGGTAGGTAGGGTAGGTAGGGTAGGTAGGGTAGGTAGGTAGGGTAGGTAGGGTAGGTAGGGTAGGTAGGGTAGGTAGGGTAGGTAGGGTAGGTAGGGTAGGTAGGGTAGGTAGGGTAGGGTAGGGTAGGGAGGGTAGGTAGGGTAGGTAGGGTAGGTAGGGTAGGTAGGGTAGGTAGGGTAGGAAGGGTAGGTAGGGTAGGTAAAGTAGGTAGGGTAGGTAGGGTAGGTAGGGTAGGTAGGGTAGGTAGGATAGGTAGGGTAGGTAGGGTAGGTAGGATAGGTAGGGTAGGTAGGGTAGGTAGGGTAGGTAGGTAGGGTAGGTAGGTAGGTTAGGGTAGTGTAGGGTAGGGTAGTGTAGGGTAGGTAGGGTAGTGTAGGGTAGTGTAGGTAGGGTAGTGTAGGTAGGGTAGTGATTTTGTATGAATGACTTTTGGACGAACAGGACAACGTCTGTCGGGTCAGCTAGTAATAGATACAATGGAAGTAATCACTTTTTTTGGTTTCTATGGACTTTTCTCGATTTTTTTAATTTCTCAAAAACTACTATAGGTAAAGTCACCGGGATTTTTTTAAACGTTATTTCCTAAGACTGTCTTTCTAATAAGCATTGAAAATGGTAATGACCGCAACTCGGCTCCCATAACACACTGTGGAACGTTTGTATTGTAATCTGTCTCAATTTGTCAAAAATTGTACTTCTTTACCTACAGTTTGACAAGTTTTGTCATGGTTTACGACTAGATGGTGATCGTTTTTTTTAATAACGTTAATTGATCATCAGATTTGCTCATTAAAGACTTGATTCAAATTCAAGATTTTAAAATACCTGCCTCCAGGGGCTGTTAAAAAACCGTAAAATAAAATCTGTTATCTAATGAGTTAAGATACTTCGCGAACCATAAGATGGATTTATAGCATCTTGAAATTTTTACGAGAATTTTATGATAGTTATACCAATATAAGTGAGAAATACCTCATTTTTAAAGTGTTTTATCAGTTTTCTCAACGATTTTATTCTGGTTATACAGTTTATTAGGGCCTAGAGCTCTTGCCAGCTGCTTCGCCCGCGTGGTGGTCGAAAATGATCCCACGGGAATGTACTCTCAGAATAAAAAGTGTGCCATATTTTATTCCAAGTTACAAACTATATGTGTGTCTATCGCGTTCATCCCAATCCGTTCAGCCGTTTTTGCGTAATTGAGTAAACATCTAAATATCCAAACACGAACAACCAAACATACAGATAAGAAACAAACATTCAAACAAACACAACTTTGAGTGTTTTGTCATAAAGGGCATAGGAAAGTGGCAATCGGTTTCAAAGCGAGTTTTAACAGGATTGCAATAAACTTTTCAGTTGCATATTATCAGTCTCATACATTTATTTATCTTACCATCATCGCTATATCTCATTGAATTCATTGAGCATACCTACAGTATTCTGTCGGAACACTTTCAAAGTCGTCACGCGTCAGTGTACAGTGCGACATAAAAGAGTAGAAAATAAATGAGGGCGCCACAATTGCTCAAGTAGCAACCCAGTTAGTACGACCTCCCTGGTTTTGATACTTGAATAGTATGATTTATTTATTAGCTTTAAATAATTAGTAAAATAAAAATATATTTTAATAATGAGTAAAAATTGTAAACCAGCTTCTGCCCGCAACTTCGTTCGCGTGGAAGTCGTAAGACAACACAATTATTATTATTTAGACATTGCAAACAGACACTTAAATTTTATTTATTTGCATAGATTGCTTTCAATTAGTTCCGCATAGATAGATAAAAATTAGCCACCTTGCTAATAAACGTATTATATCAGATGAATAATTACACACCGATTGCTCTTTTTCAGTCGTCAGTAATTTGACCATCGAAAGAAGAAGTGAAGAAGTGTGTAACTATTCATCTGATATAATACGTTTTTAGTAACGAGGTATATATGTAGTAGTAATAAAACAACAACTCCTTGTACTCAAATGTAAACTATAATTTAAACTTAGCGATGGAAAGTTTAAAACGCACATCAAACGTGTCCTTATCAAAAAAGCATATTATAAGATAAAAGACTACGTTGAAGACAGGGAAGTTTGGCATTAATTCCTTCTGCACATGTGGCTTCCCTGGTACCTCATTAACAGCATAACTATGTGAAAGTCTATTAACTGCTCTCAAATACAATGTTCTTTTTTATTCTTTTTATTTTTACAATGCTGACATATTCTCGTCATTAATTGACACTATACAACAATTTTATTTAGGTTAATTTTATTTATGTAGATTATTTTACATATTGTGAATGAGAGAACGTTGTAGGCCTTACTGACTGTAGATTTGTAGACGATTTTCTATTCCTAATTCGTCTAAGTACCTGGTACTTATTGACAGGCCTGCGCTGTCCTCCCATGCATTTTATCTCTGTAATTTGAAAATATTGTTAAATCCAATTATTTTTAAAAGAGTAACCGTGGAGTTTCTTGCCGGCTCTTCTCCATAGGAAACAACAATTTGGAACCGTGCACCTAGCTTCTGACGTTTCATAAGTGCCCATGCAGGTTTATATGAAATAAAAATATTTTGATTTGATTTTGATTTTGAATTAGGAAATTACACTAATCTAATAAATTAAAATCCAAATATTCTACATCTTCCATGAGATCACATAAGTTCGAGGCGTCTACTTTCGGCTCTGGCATTGATTCGTCACTGTTTTCTGAACCAGTCTCATCGTCACTGCTGTCTGCACCAACTTGAATAACTAAACGGTCTATGTCTTGGTACAATGTTCTTCCACGCTCGTAATATTTTTTCTCAATTTTTTTAACATGCTCACAGCAATTCTTCCAATCCTGAGCTGTAATTAAATTGAATGTTTCTTCCGTTAGCTCCTTAATGTTTTTTGCACCCACATTATGTGAAGCGACCTTTCGCTTTGCCAGTGCCCAAATTAACTCTATAGGGTTAAGATCACAATGGTACGGTGGCAGTCTCACTACTGTGTGACCGTAATGCCCTATAATGTCATCAATTTCGTATTCTGGTTCAGGCTTATGTTTCTTTACCAGCGCCAGTAGCGAGGGTTTTCTCAAATCTGGGTGAAAAGGCACGTTGTTTTTTTGTAACCATGTTCTTATTTCATTAACCTTATTAGCAGAAGTCGGAGCTTTATTCTTTATGACAGAGTGATAGGGTGCATTGTCCATCACGATGATTGAGGGCTCTGTGATATTGGGGATAAGTTTTTCTGTAACCCATTTAGTGAAATTATATTGGTTCATTTCGGAATGATAATCTTCTTGTTTGTTAACACCACTAAAGAGTAGTAGAGCATTAGGTACAAAACCTTTTTCATTTCCGGCATGAACTATTATCCATCGCTTTCCCTTCGAGATGTCCGTAGTGAATCCTTCAGTTTCAATCGATTGCCAGCATTTTTTAAGCTTGTAGCTAGAGTGGATGTAGCTTTCATCTAAATATATTATATCTCGTTGAAGCTGTTCGGGTAAGTTTCTGTTTTCCATGATAATTTTTAAATACTGTTCTCTTTTGTGTGCAATAGTAGATTTTTCAATCAAAGCTTGTCTGTTCGTTTTACATTTTTTATATCGAAATCCAATCTTTTTTAGAAGTTTCCGCAAATGCTCTCGACTTCCGTCATAGCCGATATCTTCCCTTAATTGAACTAATAATTTAGCAATTGTTGGTACCTCTTTCTTTACAGTATAAAAAAAATGTATTTTCTGCCGAATTGCACATATATCAAAGTCGTCCAATACCTTTGCGGGACGACCCTTTCTATGTTTAGCTGGTGTCGAGAATTTCCCACCGTTTTCCATGCCGTTTTGCACGATTCTGCGCACTGTGCTTACAGAAACACCTAAAACAAACAAAGCATGGTGTTAACATAAATAAAATATATTTTCAGTCTGACGAAAGAAGTCCCGCGGAAAATATGTTAATAATTTGAAAATATTTTCAAATTATGTTTCTTTCCATTTAGTATGTTGCTTCAACGAATGAGCAATAGCAAAATAATGTTTTTCGTAATATGCATAATATAAAGAACATTTCATTTTTTTGCCTTACTTTCAACATTGTTTAGTCACGCTATAACTACAATAGTATTTGTTTATCTAAACGTAACCTCAAAAATGGTAAAAAAATAATCTGTAAATAATATTTCATTCGAAAATGTTGCCCCCTGAATGTATTAATCGTCTGTAATGAACGTTTGGTGCAACTTTCAATAGTTACCTACCAGTAAAATCTGCTGTACGTTTGTAAACATCTTCGAAGTTGGATAGCAGCTTTCCAGCTTGAAATTCGGTCATACACCGATTGAAAACTTTATAAATTATTTCACGGGCACCACCACGAATTACCTTATTCATCATGTATCACTGTTTTCTTGTCCACACTTAGAAATAACACAAGAAAAAATTAAATTCTAACGCAAAACGAAACCGATCGAGCAGAATTGACAGGTCAAGACTCATTTTAAGGTGTTGCTAGGAAATGAAACGTGCTAGTTCCAAAATATTTAATTTCTACTCTTTTATGTCGCACTGTACATACGTAATTTGTGACGTAGTGCAAGTTAAACGGTACGCGCTTAGTTCGTATGGAAACTGTTGACAATGCTGCCTCTGCCAGCAGCCGCCGACGCATATCCGTTTTTTGTAATACGTGGTTTTCCAAGTTCAGTCTCTATGTCCCAGAATATGTGTAAATTGATCATGGCTTTGTATAAAGGTTTATAAAATCTTTATTCTCATAAGAATATGACATACAGTTAAATGAGACTTAAATTTTAACATAAATAGGGTATTAACGTCTAAAGACGAAGCAAAATAAACAAAAGTGTAGGTAGTTACATAAAAAACAAGTTAACAGCTGGCCAATTTGACACCAAGCTACACTCATAAATACTGATTCACTTTGTAAGCTTTGTTTTTTTTGTGGGCTTTTTTATTTGGTACTAGCTGACCCGACAGACGTTGTCCTGTCCGTCCAATAGTCATTCATACAAAATATCTTCCCTACCTACCCTACCTACCCTACCTACCCTACCTACCCTACCCTACCTACCCTATCCTTCCTACCCTACGCTACCTACCCTACCTAACCTAACCTAACCTAACCTATCTACCCTACCCTACGCTACCTACCCTACCTACCCTACCTACCCTACCTACCCTACCTACCCTACCTACCCTACCTACCCTACCTACCCTACCTACCCTACCTACCCTACCTACCCTACCTACCCTACCTACCCTACCTACCCTACCTACCCTACCTACCCTACCTACCCTACCTACCCTACCTACCCTATCCTTCCTACCCTACGCTACCTACCCTACCTAACCTAACCTAACCTATCTACCCTACCCTACGCTACCTACCCTACCTACCCTACCTACCATACCTACCCTACCTACCCTACCTATCCTACCTACCCTAAACATTAAAAAAGAACCCTAAAAACCATCCATGGACTTCAACGAACATTAAAAAAAAAGAATTTGTAAAATTGGTCCAGGCGTTGTTGAGTTATGCGCTTACCAACACATTTTGCGATTCATTTTTATATTATAGATTTCACAGCAGCTGCAGGTTGATGGCAATAGGCTCGCCCCCTATTTATTACATGGAACTTTAAGTTAACTGACTAAATGTGAGTTTACTGCAGGTACTCCTCTGCTCAATCTTTTGGGGAAACAATGCGCTATGTTATCTAAAGAAAATTCTAAAGAAAACGCGATGAAAACGTATCATTGGTAATGTTAAAACTCTTGCAGTTCCATTGACCTAAATAGACCAACGTATTCAAAGTATAATTTGTACGTACACTACCATCAGAAGTTCGGGAACAGTTTGCTGGCCCGTATTTCGTGCTATCGAACATTAGTCCGTAATTACACTTGCAATGGTTGCTAAAAATATGGCACAGTCATAATTTGTGATGATTACTATATTAATAACGCTGGAAATGTATGAGGATGGTTTAATTTGATATAAATTGATAAGATTGTTATTCACTCGGTAGTCCGTCTTATCTTAAAAGTCGTTCATTTTTATGAGGTTTTTAAGTATATCCCTCGTTTGACCGAGCACACAGTTTAAGGAAAACTAACTTAAAATGCATGTTTTTAGAAAGTCTTTCACGTGTTTGGATAGGTCTAAAATAAAATAATTTTACCATTAGAATCTTTTGATTCTAACTGACACTGAAAATAATAATTTATTCCGGTACTATTTTATCAAACAGGATACGGTCTATTTTATTTTATTACGAAGTCCTTGTTGATTTGTCACTTCAATGTCAATGAAAAATAAGTGAACAAAATAAAGATTGACATTGTGACACTTGTAATTTTTAACAAGACGTTATGAAGCACAGTGCTACGAGTACAAGGACCTTTTGGCATTTACATAACATTGCCATGTTTTGTTAAATTGTGTTGATAAACAAGATGGCGGCATTAATTCCAATTTTCGAATACCAAAAGATCCTTGTATCTACAGTTACACGGTGATATAGTTTCAAGTTGCTATTGGAACTTTCATATATACCAACAGGACTTCATCAATGTTCATAAGGTACAATATCGATGAGCACATTCGGACCAGTATCTATACAGACACTAGTAAGTACACTTTGCAGAGCAAGTTGCGTTTGGCTAACAGAAGTTCGAGAGCATTCGCTTGCTGGTTCGTGCTATCGAACATTATAGGTGCACTGGGTTGCAAGAAAACTGGACGTTCTTTTGTTTCATTTCTGAGACACAATTTTTATTTTATATAGAACCGTAATTAGTACAGACCAAAGACCAATCTTTGATGGCATTTTTTCAATACTTCGGAATGAAACGTTTTTGAACTTGAAGGATTGACTGTAATGATCATAATATAACTGTTGAAAATATTGAATCCATTTTGTTTGGTCGAAACGTAGAATTTTTTATGCATTTTACGATGCGAGTTGTTATTAGTTGTTAGTTTGAAAATAAACGAATTGGAATCAGTCCTCTTCTTTTTACTCGACTCAATTTTGTTTTGAATTGAGATTTTACTGTATAGAATCAAGTTCTTCCAACTTATCAGACAGCTGTGCTGCTGGGGAGTTTGTTGCGCCATTTCTTCTTCCCAGCTAAAGCACTAGGAAGTGTCGAAGGGTGGGCGTTTTTGGGGGACTGTCTTTTGTAATTTTGACGTTCGAAAAGTGCTGACTCTCAGCCTAGTTTGAATAAATGACTTTTGATTTTGATTTTTGATTTTAGATACGGGAAGCTACATATGTATATATGTATCTCGGATAATAATGTACCTACTTGGGAATCAAATTAATAGTCACATTGACAGGAGGTACTATATACTATAGATATCACAAGTAGTACGATAGTGGCCAGTTAAAGTTTGGGCACTGTACGCTCGTTTGTGTTATATACTGCCAAATATAATATATATAAATAGTTACAACACTTACTTGCATAATAACTGGGTCAGTAGATAGTAACTTCACTTGATTTTATTTCCATTTGAAGAACATTCCTTTTTGGTACACTTTTCGTTTATGTAATTATATTTCTGTCTTTGATCAATCTAATTAACGACACAAAATAATTAATTGAGACGGATCACTGTGTGTTTTTGAGAAAGAAAAGAAAAAGTTAAAGTAATTAAAGTAAGACAAATAAGTTTTCTGTAATCTGACTTCTCATGTGTAGCCTGTTTTCCACAAAAACAAGCACTAAAAACAATTTCAGTTAGTAAACTAT
Source organism: Polymixis flavicincta (assembly GCA_949987655.1). Taxonomy (NCBI): domain Eukaryota; kingdom Metazoa; phylum Arthropoda; class Insecta; order Lepidoptera; family Noctuidae; genus Polymixis; species Polymixis flavicincta. Next base: position 5,706,870 of record OX465195.1, on the reverse strand, counting down.
TTAAATTAAATTATGTTTGCATTACGCAAAGCAATACAGTATATAAATAACTTCGTAATAAATTACGGACGATAGAAATTTCAACATTCAACAGTTGTAAATCATTTCTTAATGGCTACTCGGAGACAATAAATATAAAATAATATATTGTAGTTACGCAATAAATTGAGAGAACTCTCTTTAGTTTTGTGTTTATTTAGAGCATTGTGTATAGTTAGGTCTTTGTAATGGTATTTTCGGTAGTTGAAAAGGGTCGTTTGGAAAAGTACTTACACACAGCTACCATCAAAGCTACTTACGATACCAAGAAGTATGTATTTGTCCTATTGGTTTCGTGGGTTATATTAGCGATGATATTTTAGGGTTCTAAGACATCGGTTTCCTTTATTAGGTACATCAAATAGACGATGTTCGTTCTAATATTGCAGTTATATAACCACAATTTGCAATATCCCATTTCCGTTTAGAGTTATTTAATCATACTTATAAAGTTATATTAAAATCATCGAAGGTAAAAAAAAATGTTAGTACCAATAATCTACTTTTCAGTTAGCCCCAGTAAATTTGTGCTCAAGTGCACGAAATTTATCCAGCTCGTCTCTACTAAAATTGTGGAGTAGATTGTCCGGAAACACTTCGCTGAGCGAGTTCGCGATTTCCTACTTCTCCTTTTTTACTTAATTAATTGATCCACCCGGGTATTGTCTGGTCTAATTGATGCATAGTTCCTCTTGCTCTGAACGATCTGATTGGATTTTTGCTATTAAGCCATTTGGAATGTCTGTAGTGTTTTGTTTTTTAGGTTGTTAAATGAGGCTGATTGATATTGGAGTGAAAATAGGCTAGATATATTAGTGAAACGGCTAGAATTGTATGGTGCTAAGGGTAGATGTGGATATGCTATGGTGTTATCTGTTTTCTGAATATTATTGTGCACTTACGTTTACTTTTACATGTTTTTTTTTTTTCTTTAATGGTTCCATAATCCTTAATAAGTCTATGTATAATGTTCTCACTGCTGAGACACAGGTCTTCTGTCATTGAGAGGGAGGAGTGGGTTTGTAATATACTACGCGGGCCCTGTGCGGTTTGGTAGATGTCACACGTTTTCGAATTTTCGGGTTCCAGGACATGCCGGTTTCTTCATGCTGTTTTCCTTCACCGTACACAAAATAAGGCGCCTGTCTAAGTTCAAACCCATGATCTAAGTGAAGATCGTCGTCACTGCTTTCACTGTTTTAATGTTTGGTTACCATTAAATTTACTGTAAAAGATAGTTAAAGCAAATATTTAATACTAGTTTCCGCCGCGGCTTCGCCCGCGTTGAATTCGAAAATTATCCCGCGAGAACGTACTACTGGGATGAAAAGTATTTTATATGTTAATCTAGGTTATAATCCATCTGTGTGCCAAATTTCATCCAAATCCATTTAGTGGTTTTTGCGTGAAAGAGCAACAAACATCCATACATCCATACATACAAACTTTCGCTTGTATAACACAATTCAGTATTAAAATCTGTGAGTAAACAATCAATCATCCCCTGTTTTCTTACCCTTAGGGTTGGATTTTTTCTTCGAAATTTATGAGACCAACTTCGAAGTATACCCTTTCCAATAAAAAAAGAATTATCAAAATCGGACTACTCTGGAAAAAGTTATGCGTGGTCATAAATAAAAAAAAAAAAAAAAAATACGCGTCGAATTGAGTAACCTCCTCTGTTTTTGCGTCGGTTAAAAACAAAAGTCCTGACTGACTGACTCATCAACGCCCAACCCAAACGCTTTGACCTAGAAAGCTGAAATTTTGCACAGAGGTTCTCTTTATAATGTAGACAAAGAATAAGGAAGGATTTTTTGAAATTCAATCTCTAAGGGAGTTAAATAGGGTGAAAGCTTGGGCGAAGCTGCTGGCAAAAACTAGTCCTTAACTAAAACACAGCAATTTTGCAAGTTAAAACACATTGTAAAAGCCCGACAAACTCTTTAACAATATAATACAGCTGTAAGCAGACAGCTTCACAATTCCAATTTTCACATAAAACTGTACCGCTCAGTCCATTAGATTGTCAGGTACATCTACTCGTAGTTGCTAACTCACTGTGAACGAGGACAATGCATGGAAAAGTTTTCAACGCTACTGTCTGTTGCTGACGGCAAGAGTTATTGCCCAGGGTTGGGAGTGGACTTGTGGTTGTTCCTACTTTAAATCTAGAGGTACATTGGCCTGGTTCGACGACGGAGTATAATGGTAGACAAGTCACTAAATAAAAAACAGTGGCACTCCAGGAGTGCCAACAGAAGTGAAAACTTGAACAATTACGTGTGTATTTTTTAAATCATCAATACAGGATTTCACATTGGGTCCTTGGGTTCTGATTGTTCTCGGTAAAAAATTATAAACAAGCGATTGACTTGCAGTGAGCTGAGCAGTGGTGGCCAAGTGGTAACGACCGCGACTTACGAGTTGTAGGTCGTGAGTTTGAACCCAACCAGGCGCTTTACTTTGTGTAAATCATTTCATCACCACTGCTCCAAAACGGTGAAGGAAAACATCGTGAGGAAACCGGCATGTCCTAGAACCAAAAATTCGAAGACATGTGACATCTACCAACCCGCACTGGGCCCGCGTGGTGGATTATGGCCCAATCCCTCTCACCGAGAGGAGGCCTGTGTCCCAGCAGTGGGAACATTATAGGCTGATGATGATGAAGCGATTGACTTCAGCCATTAAAGGTAACAGCACAGATTTTTACGATAAAAATACTAAGGGAAAGGAAGGGATAAAAGAATTAGAATTTCCTAATGTAAGAAAGGGACTTTTCCAAAAGACATCAATGCGCGACTCATCCGTATACTCGTTCACCCATATGTACACAGTATACATATAATGCTCAGAAAGCGTTCGGTGACGATGACGCAGGTTCCATGATTTTTATTCACCCAAAAAGTACTCAACGCGCCTAAATAAGTTTTCACTTCAATTACAAGGCAAGGTCACATTCATTAAATCAAGTAATGAGACTGGACGAGATAAAACATTGTATATTCTACTATATCCTTCGCGTACGTAAAGGTTTTGTCTGACCAGCACCCTAATTGCGCAACTTACGATTAATCATAATCGGTTTCGTTTTCACAGTTCAACAATATTCATTGCGTTATTTACGTTGTTGAGCAGACACTTTTTTCGAACATATGAAGCAATGGTTTAACAATCCGTTTCAAAACGAAGCAGATTATGATGAATCGTGAGTTACGAAATTAGGGTGCTGGGTTGTTACCAAACAACTGGAGACGCTGGAGCTCAACAAAATGGGCTGTCACCAAACGATTTCTTTGAAAATGATGACCCGACTACATTTACAGCTTGGCCAAAAAGTCGTGAAAATAATGGAGGCGCCACTATCGTGAATGTTGTAACCCTATATAGTACGATGAAAACAGTTTTGATACTTCTTTTTTTTGACAATTAATAGGAATTAACGTTTTAAGAAAAAAATAAAAGCTCTGAAACGCTTGCTCAGGCAGTGTCTAGGACGAGAACATTTGCAGTTATTTATTTTAATGAATTAAAAATAACATTATTAGGTACCTATTTCAAAAAACATTGATGTCAACAAATTCCACATTATGTGTGTCAATTTTATGTTTTACAAGACCCCAGATCAATTCAATGGGGTTTAGATCACAGTGACACATTGGAAGCCTTACTAAAGTGTGACTGTGTTCCAAAAAAACGAGTTCTCCTCTAACCATAGGCAAAATATTTCACAGTTGGTGTTCTAATCAAAAACTAAAAAAAAAATCAGAATCAAGAATTTTAATCAGAATCAGAAATATTTCCTCTAAGTATTCCGCGCCCGAAAAGTCTTCAGCCATGTCATGGTGTGAGCTTTCACCAAAACTCTGTTGGATATCTTCAGATGTGTCACTACTGCTGCTTTCATCTTGTAGGTTTATGATATTCTTTTCAATGTCACTATACAGAGTTTGCCCCCTTCGAAAATAACCTTTTTCTATTTTCATGACATGTTTATTTGAATTTTTCCAGTCGTCAACTGAAATGCTCCGAAACGCTTGTTCAGCCACTGTCTAGAACAATAAAATAAAAACAACTAACATTTGCAATTACTAACTATAATGAATTAAAAATGAAATAATGATATCAAAATACCTTGATGTCAATTGATCCTACATTTACAGTACATTATGTGAAGCAATTTTATGTTTTGCTAGATCAATTCAATGGGGTTTCGATCGATCGATCATTAAGATTGATATAAAAGAGAAGTTTAAAGTTCTACCTACAATCTTTTTTACAGTGTAAAAGAATTGAACTTTTGTCTGATTGCACATAAGTCAAAGTTGTCCAGTTCTTTTTTAGGTCGCTCTGCTCTATGTTTCCCTGGTGAGGAGAAAACACCTTTGTTTCTTTGTCCTTCTACTGCAATTCGCCTTATAGTACTGATTGATTAACCTGAAAAATACTCTATGTAGTTTAGTTCAGTCAATATTAACCAAAAAGTATCAAAATTATACGAACGCGCTGCATTCCAAGTGTGTTTTGTAAACATAACCTCAAATTCGTGAATGAACATTTCAATCATTGTATAAAAGGTTTATACTAGATATTGCACCTTGGAATACACACTTTACATATGATTACATGTATAAAATATAATTGTACCCGTCATTTTAGCGGTTTGTTTATACACATCGTTGAGATTGGATAAAATTTGTCCGGCCTCGAGTTCCGCCAAACATCTCACGTACACTTTATAAATTATCGCTCTTGCTTGGCTGCGAATAACAGATCTGTTCATTATGAACACAATGGGTCACCAGTATCACCACAATAATGCAAATAAATAAAAAATAAACACGAGAAACAGACATCGATTACAAGAAATGACAGATTATGTACTTTAGTCGACGAGGCAGAGCGAGTGTTGCCAATGATTAAAAAATTTAGTTCCGTTTCAGGACTTTCTTGCCAAACTGTACATAGAACGCACGATGACATATCAATCTTTATACAATCGGAATACATTTCCAGTATAAGCTGATTTTTCATTGTAAGCAAAGCCTGTACAATGCGAGGTCAGCTAAAACTGGAAATGTATAGCTTGATGTATCGTCGTATGTACAGTCACTCATAGCCAAATTAAAAAGCGATTTACTCTTAAATATCGATTGCAAGCTTGAGATAACTTAGGTATTTCATTGTAGTGTGAATTCCAAAATATTATATTCATGATAACCTAATATTACAGTCGATACAAGACGAGAAAATCACTCTTAAAAGTTGGTAAGCGTAATACATTAGTGTTCGTGACTGTACAAGAAAATCTATACAATACTACATTATGATGCCAGATGTATTGAAGTATAAAACTGACAGTTTGTCAAACTTATGTCAAGTGAATTGATCTGAGGTAGTTATTTCAAGCGGAGCCTTTGACCTTTCAAAAACTGGGAGCTTATGTTTGTTTATAACCGTTCAATATTTTGCACGAAACCAATAAAATAAGTAATTATAATGTCTTGTAAGTGCTATTAGCCGCACGGGTCAATCAATCAGGTTAAGCTACGCTTGCCGCGCTTGGTCCGTGGATGGGTGACCATCTTTACATATCAAGACCCCTCCGTGCCTTTGAAAGCACGTTAAGCAGTTGGTCCCGGCTGTCATTTGTGGATGTTTGACAGTCGTTACGGGTCGTCAGAAGCCCGAAAGTCTGACAATCAGTCTTACCAAGGGGTATCGTATTACCCAGTAAATGGGTTGTGGAGGTCAGATAGGCAGTCACTCAATGTAAAGTACTGGTATTCAGCTACATAAGCTAGACTGGAAGCCGACCCCAAGATAGTTGGCAAAAGGCTAGGCAGATGATGATGAGGAATAACTTGTAATTTAATTTAGTTGGGTTTTTTGTTCAGAAAACTGTTTCTCTAGGAAAGTATCTTCTATCGGTGGTGCTTGTATCATTTCAAATAATTTTAAAGCACATTTACTGGTCGTCATCATTATGGCCAATCCTTTTCCCAACTGTGTTGGGGTCAGCTTCCAGTATAACCAGAAGCATCTGAATACGGCTTAATGTGCATTCCGAGACACTCTCGATATGTTTTGGATAGTCATCCATCCACGAACCGACAGTGGCAAGCGTACTCGTAGCTTCACCTTCAACACAGGCAAGCGTTGTTATTATTTAGCCACGATCTTCTCAATTATAAGACTACAAGTTAATTTCAAATGATCACTTATCATTCCTTAGCATCACCCAAAAATAACGTAAAGCAGAAGTCAATTCTAGCTTAGCCAGCCTCAATATTACTATCTGTTGCTAATTCTCTGTTTATTCTACGACACATACACTGCACACACACATGACACATGTTATTTCGATTTTAATTAACAAAAAGTATTCAATCAAAGTATAGAACTCATTAAACAGATTTTTTTTTGTTAAATTTATGTTAGGAACTTAATTTGTGAGTTGGGTTCATGGTATCTAAATTAAACAGAAACCTAATAGCTAAAGTATTATTAAAATAAACAAACCCGGAAAAAAAATTACTCGGGAATAATCACTCAAAAAAACTGAATTGAGCAACTCACTAAGTCTGGAGCAATTCACAAAACAATTTCGCAGAAAAATAAAATCCGGGAATAATCCTTTAAAAATCCTTTTTCAGTAAAACACAACACAAAAAAAAATCTGTTCAAAAACTCGTAAAAGCGAATCTGAAAATATTTAATCCCCACTTATTAAGAAGCTGAACAATTCGTTTCGAACTTCAACGAAACGCAACGGCAGAACTTTTTTCACCAATTTTTTGTTTTACTTACTCCGGACTCCTTATTGCTATGTCCATAAAGTCTAAATTGGCGTAGTTATTAACAAAGTTTAGTATGGATTAGTGGTCCGGAAGCGGGAAACTTTACCGGGAGGAAATAGTGTTGCGGACGTTCGAATCGAAAATTCGATTTAGTCGAATAATTTATATTACGGCAGTGATATATTTTGTCATGTTCATGGCCCGTAAATTCATGCTACATTAATAGTATGCTGTCCTTTATTTTTGAAAGAGGAAATCAATGTTGTCGCAAAAGGCTTGTGTCCATTTTATAAACCGCAATGTAAAATTTCTTTTCGTAGTTATTTGCTGTTAACAATAGCATAATAAACAAGAAAGTAAGTTATGGTAGGGAATTTCCAATAAACTTTGGACCATTTTCTAGGTATAAGTAAGTACGTACTTTCATAAATAATTTTTTACCTACGTTGATTGCTTGCGGATTTTTATTATAGTCGCTTTAACGTACTAGGTAGAGCAAAATGCTACCTAAAGCAGACAATAAATATGTAAACAAAACGAAAGTTCTCCAATGATCCACTTTAAATTATCCGCTCCATTTCCTCTCCAAACTTAAAACTGCTTTACTCGCATCGAATAAAAATTCGACTAACTCGAATAATTTCGTACATCACTAGTAGCAACCGCAGGCAACGGAAAGTTTGTAGTGCATCGGGAGTTAGTTCACTAGTGGGTACTTTTAAACTAAACCGTTTGGAAATTGCAGGATCCCAGTTTTTAGTTTACCCTTTTTTTCATTTATGTTTTACTGCAAAGTCGGTTACGGCTGCCGTTTTATGATGCGGAGTTTGGAACTACAAGATGGGCTGGCTGGCTGGTAGGAAAATAGTTTTGTGGCATTCTATTTTTGAATGAAGAGTATTCTAGTGGTGAGATCTTATTATTGAATTAGTTTTATTCTCAATTTTAAATCAGCACTAAAACTACTAGCTGTCACTAATCACGTGTTGCAAGGTCGTAGCTTAGTTTTAGTGCAAAAAAAATAAATGTGATATTGATTAGAATTTTTTGTCAAATAAAATCGCTAATCTTTCGATTAAGTTAAGATAAAACAATTTAAAAAACAATACGTCAAATTCTTAATTAGAAAAGGCCTAAATGGTACTTACTAAAACGTTAATTACTACCTTTAGGCTTTTTCTAATAAAGAATCTGCCTGTCCTAATATACCTGTGCTCAGATTATAAAACAAAGGCAGATAGACCGCTCGGAACACCAAAAGTGAAGCCAAAAAACCAAATAATAAAGCGTCGCTTTGTATTTAATGCGAGGCTTTAGTATTTGTTTTTTTGACTCTTAGGTGTTCCGCGCGATCTAATCTGCCTTTGTTTTATAATCTAAACCAAAAAAAAAAAACATAAACTAAAGCGTCGCATTGTATGTTACATAAAATGCGACGCTTTAGTATTTGGTTTTTTGGCCTTACTCTTGATGTTCCGCGCGGTCTATCTGCCTTTGTTTTAAAATCTGAGTACTTGTGTAGCTATAATCCTTGCTGTACAGTGGGAAAATAACAAGTCAAAAAAAACTTTTTAATAAAAAAATTAAACCGCCGAATAGTAAAAATAATAAACTTGCTTTGTCCAACCCCAATAACTAAGTTCGGAAGGCGGTGACATAATTAAATACATATCCAAAGTCACTTCCGAACTTAGTTATTGGGGTTGGACAAAGTAAGTTTATAATTTTTTACTTTTCGGTTTTTCGGCGGTTAATTTTTTTTATTAAAAAGTTTTTATTTTTATAATTTTTTGTGGCTATAATCTACTAATTACTACATGCTTAATTTTTGATTACTTTTTGTAATACACAACTCAGTATTAAAATCTGTGAGTAAACAATCAATCAAATGATGAAATGATGATGAATCATCAAATGTTTTCTTACCCTTAGGGTTGGAATTTTTCTTCGAAATTTATATGGGACCAACTTCGGCGTATACTCTTTCCAATAAAAAAAAGATTTATCAAAATCGGACTACTCTGGAAAAAGTTATGCGTGGTCATACATTAAAAAAAAAATACGCGTCGAATTGAGTAACCTCCTCCGTTTTTTCGTCGGTTAAAAATATTATTACCTACGAGTACAATAAAATGTACCTACCATAAAACAAAAGCTTAAGCATCCAAAAAATAGCTCCACCACATGATTAATTTATTCGAAAAGGTTCCAAAAACATCGTGCTCTAGCTTCCACCATTTTTCTACGAGTTGAATAATTTAAAACTTCTTGTCCAAAGAGGAACTGTTATCTATTCCAGACTTTCTTTTACCTGTCTCTTGGGGGTAGTAATTTTTTTAAAGTTTTGTAGTTGATCGACTTTCATGAATATCCATTTATAGATTCCCTGGAGGGTCGTGAAAGCGATTTGGGGTGTATCTGGGGGAGAGAAGGGTATTCTTAAATTCATATGTTTAGGTCTTATCATATTTTGAGTAGTATTGTAATGATTTTGAACTGTCATCTATTGTGATGCTATGAACAAAATAGTGAATGAATGAATGGGAAAGTTGATTACGTAATGTAAACATTTTTGTATTGTTTCCACTTTTGTTCATCATCATCATCATTATTTCAGCTGAAAGACGTCCACTCACGTCGACAAACTCTTATGTGCCCTGCCCACTGCCACTTAAGTTTGGCGATTCTTCGGCCTTTGTTGGTTACCTTGGTTCTCCTTCGGATCTGTTCATTCCTGATTCCATCACACAGGGAAACTCCAAGCATAGCCCGCTCCATTGCTCTTTGACTTTAAGCCTTCTTATGAGGCCCATTGTGAGCGAAGACGTTTCGGTTCCACATGTCACCACTTTTGTTTTATGAAGGATTTATTATTACAAAAAAAAAACTTACTAGAAAATAACTAAGGTTTAAGGTTAGCAGTAGTGGCCCAGTGGCATCAGCCGCGACTTACAAGTCATAGGTTCAAACCCAGACCGGTGCTTTACTTTGTCTAAATTATTTCTTTACTGCTTTCAAAACGGTTACGGAAAACATCGTGGAACCCGGAAACCGGCATGTCTTAGAACCAAAAATTCGAAGACCTGTGACATCTACCAACCCGCACTGGGCCCGCGTGGTGGATTACGGTCCACTCTCTCCTAAAATATGAGGCCTGCGTCTCAGCTGTATTATACACTGATTCTTTTTATTTATTTATTTATTGCATTCCATATAAAAAATATGTAACAAAGGGCCTAAGGCTACGTACAGAAATATGGACCCTGTAAGGGTATAGCAAAATGATAAAGTTAGGATAAGAATGAATTAAATTAATAAATGACATAATAGAATAATGATTATAAATATTACAATTAAATGATTACATCATACAAAATATTAATCAATAATTCATAACATTATAATAAATATTAATTCGTTATATTTTATTAAAGTAAATCATTAATCAGTCCATGCATTCGTTTTAGTCTTAAAAGTAATATTGTAGATAGTCATTTATTTTTATACATTTGCGTTTCTGCTTATGCCAAGTAAGCTTTTTCATGTTTTGTTTGAAAGATGAAGCTACTGGTGAATCGGTTACTTAATTGTACTCAGAGGAAGTAAAGTTTTAAATGTTATTATTAAAATAAATTAACGAAGCGCTTTTGTTAACAGGTATCTCCGAACATGAAAACGTCGATACGAATACCCACATATCAAAGTAAGTAATAATTCTGAGTACAGAGATTGATCTAAGTACAGGGTGCACCGGCGGTATGACTAAAGTACCTGAACGGGTGATTGATGAATGGTAGGTAATATATTTTTTAAACTATCTCCAAAGATCAATCGTTCAAAGCAAACCGTTTGTATGATACAAGATTCATTACACTACAAAAATTGAATCAAATCGGGGAAATGAAAAAATAATTCAAACAACACTAAGTACAAAATTCCAAGTCTCATTTATAATGGAAGTTAAATAAAAAGCAAAGCATATGAGAAACATTATGTTTTCTACCTTTCGCCAAATGAAACAACTACCACTAAACAAATGGCGGTATTCCTGAACATGTTATTTACTTTTCATTCAGTAACACAAACTGAGTACATTTACTCTTAGTTTTACGTACAAAGTACACTCATCAAAATGTTGCATTCCACAACTTAAACACATCAGTAGGAGTTAGGAAACTGTTCACAGTGGTTTTACTGAAGGCTTGTTTAGACTGGCAACTTTTGAGCTACAGTTTGGCAACTTAAAGTAGTTCTGTTTAGAAGCAACACTTTTAAATGACTAGCTATTTACAGTACCTATGTACTAAAAACTGGAAGAGCGTAAAATAAAATAATAGTGTAATTTTATAGTCTTTTTTGTAAATCGTTTTATAGTTTTGATTGATACAGTTTTTCATCAAACCAAATTTAAATGGTTTCGTTAGGAAAAAACAACGCCCTTTTTATCCTCTCATCTATCCCATTGCTGATGGGTAAAAGCCTCCCGCAAGTCTTTTCATAACTCTTTTCCCGCGCCACCTCAACTTAGCCCTTGCGTTACACGTCTAGGTCGCCTCGTCACCGCTGTTTGGGCCAATCGCGGTGGCTCCGCCGTCCCTCACTTGGCACCCATTGTATGAAGACTTTTGTACAGAGACTTGCCTTTACATATTACAACTAAAAACAAAAAGATTTTGTTATTTCTTTAACGAATCTATGAGCATCTCCTGTGACCTTATTTCTACAATTTTTTGACAACTCTTTAGTAGCTGCATTGTGGCCATATTGTTCTCCAAAACTGGCTCGTTTGAAACTGCTAAACATGATAGTTCTGCAACGGCTCCGTTGAAGTCGGCATTACTATGCATTGGCACGACCGCCCATATCAATGCTTGTGATATGGAAGTGCATACTGTATTATATTAGAAGGAAATATCTATTGGAATTATTTTGTTCGCTTTGCCGCGGATATTTTGTTGTTCTTTGGGCAATGGAAATTATGGTTTATCCTTGCCTTTGTTATCAGATTCCATGTACAAGTAAGCTTGGTCTACTATTATGTATACTATAGCAACTTTGAACTTTGTTTGACATCATGGTTATATCAACCTATGGTTGTGAGATCTATGGTGTATTCCCATATTAAGTTAAGCACTTTTTCTTTGGATATTTTTTTTTTTTGCAAAATAAGCTCAATTCTTCCAAAAAAAAAAAACGCTATTAGTCAACCATTAAAATCATCAATTAACATTAATCATTTAATCAACCTATTCTTTTATCTCATTCTGGAGTTGAGTAAAGTTACTACATTTTTTATGTAGTGTTATGACTGTATTGGTCAGTTTATTGAAGTCGACTGATATTATGACTTTATTCAAATCAAATCAAATCATATAAAAACATTTTATTTCACATAAACCTGCATGGGCACTAATGAAACGCCAGAAGCAAGGTGCACGGTTCCAAACTGTCGCTTCCTATGGAGAAGAGCCGGCAAGAAACTCCACGGTTACCTACTCTTTTAAAAATAATTGGCTTTAACAATGTTTTCAAATTACAGTGATAATGGGTATGGGAGGACAGTGAAGGCCTGTAAATAAGTACCAGGTACTAAGAGGAATGAAAATACAGAATGGATAATCGTCTACAAATCTAGTCTATAAGGCCTATAACGTTCTCTCATTCAAAATATGTATTTTTGATGTGGACCATTATGTACGATTTTAAAGTAAGCATCTATAATTTCTAACGTGGTGATATCATGTGGACGTCAACGTCCATGGCATTAAGATAATACAGGGAAGCAAAATTAATGGAAATATCCATACTAATCTAGACGTTTTTAAAGGAGACTGGACAAATTTGCATGGGAAGTGGTCTATGGACCAATAGCTTTATTAGATACACCGTGAAATTTTAGTCGTCTTACACAGATGGTCGTAAATAATGTTCTGCGTTCTACTAATCAAGCCCTTTCATACCTACCCTTAATGAGGGGTTGTGAAAAAATATGGTATCCACCATTTTGCGGCGGCGGCGGCCATCTCAGATTTAGATTGACACTGAATGTATGAAATTGTATGGTCATCAGAATTTAGATGTGTCCCAAAGGAGACGGGGATTGGGCACGCCACGATTGCGGCGGTAAGTCCTCTCTTTGAGGAGTGGTTTGAGAGGCGGCATGGCGTCCTCACCTTCCGCCTGACGCAGGTCCTCACCGGACACGGTTGTTTCGGGAGGTTCCTGTTTCGGATAGGGCGGGAGGAAACGCCCGGGTGTTTCCACTGCGAAGATCGCACTGAGGACACGGTGGAGCACACGGTGGCGGTCTGCCCTGCTTGGGCGGAGCACCGCCGTGTCCTCGTGGAGGCGATCGGCGGCGGCGATCTCTCGCGTCCGGCCCTGGTCCAGGCCATGGTACGGAGCGAGAGGGAATGGGGAGCCGTCACCTCCTTCAGCGAAGCAGTGATGCTCGCGAAAAGGGAGGCGGCGCACGTGAGGGAGAGGCAGCATATGCGCCCTCGCGACCCCAGCCGCCGCAGGATACGGAGACGCCCTGGGCGTCGGGAATCCCAGGCCGATTTCCGGCCACCGTAGGCATGGGCTTGCGGACGGCGAGTAATGGGTAGCTCGCTGTCCGGTAAGGACCAAGCCCAAGTCGACGGCGCGTTGTATTCCACGCGCGCCTCAAAGAGATGTCAGCACAAATAGTGATGGGACCCGCAAGGTTCGATGCCTGCCAGGGGTGCGGGTTTGTTCGAAAGAGACACCACAGCCCCTGGCTTAAGGGCTACTGAAGGAACACGGGTGGGTTTTAGTCAGTAAAAGTCTGACACGCCCTCCTGCTCCACCCAGAGCGGGAGAAGTTATTTGATGATTTCCCACCCAAAAAAAAAAAAAAGGAGACGGGGATTTCTGGGCCTGATTGTAATAAGTTGAAATATGGTTTGTAAAAGGGTTATATTTTTTATTTCAAAATGTGAAAAATCAGCCCAATTTACAATCTGGAAAATGATAAATCCAAAAATTAAGTTATGGTCACGAATAAAATGAAAATCGATTAAATTATTATCAATAGACGTGACAGAGCTCTAATTAAAGAAATGCTTTTACCAGATGATTAATTCAATTACAATAATAAAATCTATTAGAATTGACGTATTGTATAACTTATGCAAATCAAATATTTACTTAAAGATAAATCTTAAAATCGATTCACGTTTTTATACGATTATTGTTTTTAAGTCTGTTCTGTCATGAAATCCATGACACTGACAGACAGTGACACTCACTCACTCGTTCACTAAACGATACGAAACGAGTCACTTGGTACCAAGATAATATACAAAATTCCTTGATGACATTGTAATTATAATTGAAGATTAATAAAAAAATACTAATTAAAAACGATTTTACTTTTAAACATCATCCTCTTACGTATCATTTTTAATTCTTTGTTTCCTAATTTCGTCTAAATATAATTAACATTCTATTTACAAAACAAATGACAGTCGCACTTCAAAACTCAGGTGTTAAGTAAAGATTGTTCCATAACCTCACTTTTACTTAATTTCTTTTAACTCAGCTCTCAGATTGACAAAATCCGCTAAATTTTCAGTGAAGGTTTGATGATATAGTAGCTATCATTTGACACCAATTTGGTCTTTTTACATCCAGGCCCAAGATTGTATGAAAGCGTATCCGTCTCCTTTTAGATCCATCTGACTACAGCAGGCTTAGCATGAAACTCTATATTTCTACTCTTCAGTAGAATAGAAATCGCTTGTCTACATCTTTCGGTACAAAACTGTTAACTGTCTATAGGGAAATGTAGTTTTCGTCTACTCTTCCGATGACAAAACGCTTAGCTACGGTTCGCGTGCTAAGCCTGCTAAAAGGGGGTTTTTCAATTACTTAATTTACCCTAAGAAACATCAAACGGGACAAGTTAATTAAAACTGTTTTTTATAAATGCAGTTTTCTCAAAATTACCGGGTCTAATTGATGGTTCCGATGACTGGGACCGCAATTAACTGGATCCGCGGTCCCAGTCAGCGGATCGGTTTTAATTATTATTTTTCTTCCGGCGACTGGGACCACCCACGAATGAATAAAAAACGTCTATTTCTCAACCCGAAAACAGTACAGTCAAACGAAAAAATATGCAAGTAACAATTAAACAAAAAAACTACAACTAATCATCGTACTATACGTACGTTGATTTTAATATTTTTAATATGATTACTCCTATGTTTGGTAAGTTCCTACCAAGATATGATAATCTGGTACCTCGAAGGCATAAAGCGTTTTGTAGCTGACACAACTATCTATGTTAGGTGAGCTCCTACCGAGTTATGACCCCCTGGTGCTTCGAAAGCACCACCGCGTTTTTAGCTGTTACACAAAATGTATGATGTTTTCCCGTGAAATGAGTTACTTTTTTCTAACCTAACCCGACTTTGTTTTATTTATATACAACGTGTTGATTTGCATCCTCGTCAAATTTCAGGAGGCTGTTATGAAAGACATAAATAATCAAATAAAATTACGATACTTGCTCACTAATGAATACATCCTTGTTTTTTTCGTTTTCAGAAAACACCTCTTTCAAAGAACAAAATCGCCCCGTTCCGTATGCGGAAGGCAGTGTCGCACGACTATATCGCTGTGTGTTACAGTGCGGTATCACACGGGCCGCGTTTTAACATTCGTGTCCGAAAAAAAAAATGCCAAATTCCGATTTCTGAAAATATGAAAAAAAAAACCTACTTATTTTATTATTGATTCGTGTCGAGAATCATTAGCATAGTTCCCTCCTTGAATTTGACGAGGATGCAAAACAACACGTTGTATATTTATACAAATAAATGTCGTTTTTGAACCAAAGAGTTATTTTCTTTAATTATTACTCTAAACACTTTTTCGTTTGACTCTACTACTTTTGGCTTCAACAATAGATTTTGTTATTTAATTACGGGTGGTCCCAGTTACCGGAAGAAAACATCAAAATTAAGTGGATCCCGCGACTGGGCACGCGGTTCCAGTTTATTGCGGTCCGTCGCCAAAATCCTCGTCAGATTATGGTGCCATCCCGCAAAAATGAGGTATTCTAATTCAACTCACACCACCATATAGCTGTTGGGCTACATGCCACTTTCACCTAGTCTCCTTTAGACCAACGTTAAAAGATTTTCCATACATTTTATGGATTTGTACGGGAACTTCCACGATAATAATATGACGTTGGAAACGATAACGTATGACTAGGAATGACGATGCATTCAATTTTTCTGTAAAACTTTTGACCTATTACCGCTCAACCAATAAGATATAAAGCAATTCTCCAAATTTTTATTCTTGCTGGATTTAGAGCTGATTCCACCGGCGATACGTAATCGAGTGTCAGTTAAACTTGGTGAACGCTTGACAGTCGATTTATTCGTGTCCCGACGTTTACTGCGAAAAATACCTGGTTGATTTATCCGAAATGACGAGTGGAATTTAATATTGATCATCTATTTTCTGAAAACCTTATTTTCGGGATATACATTGTGTTTGTCAGATGATAAACTGAATATTATACACATTATAAATATTTAAAAAAAGCCCTTATTTTAAAAATAAAAACAAGAAACTTTTGTTTAACTGACAAATTATCAGGTAAAAGTATTAAGTTCCTGCCCACCATTTCGCATTTTTGTCGGAACTTATTTTGTTTAATTCGTCAATTCTCAAAGGATACAACCAGCTTATATTTTACTAAAATCACATAATTGTCACAATGTGTTTACTATGTAAAAAATTCATATATAATAATACTGAATATGTAGAGAGGAGAGGATCTTATCTAGATAATGCCTTTTTACATCAAAGGTTTATATATTATTATAATTATAAATGAATTTCCACATAAGCATTAAGGCGCCTGACCGCTCCACTGCGACCAGGGTCACGCTACGCACGAAACAAATGCTAGCAAACAAATGGACCATGCCAATCCTCTCCATGTCGATCCAACGCATAGTAGCAGTTGATCGTCGACTTAAAACTACGCTAAAACTCTTATCTAGAAACTACTTTTACCTCCAAAATCACGTCCCTTTTACCCAAAAACCCAAATTTACCAAAAATCTACAGTAAACAAAATAAACCTTAACAAAGTATAATTACTAACGGGCGCAGTTTAACAGCAGTTAAGTTAACTATGCATAAATTAAACTTAGATTAATGAAATTACCGTACATGGTGCGGCCGTGCTGCTGCATAATTTGCTCTCAATTTGAATTTATAGTCAGACGCTCGTAACATATTGTTTTGTTTGGTGTTCTAGGAACTACTTGATTACGTAGCCTGGTTTTGCTGTAATTCAAGCAGAAATATTTGCATTTAACCATAATTTTTTAATCAATCTACATTATTGGAGTGGCCCAGAGGTAACGGTACTAACAATCAGGCAATTTACTTTGTGTAATTTATTCCATCACTACTATTCTCAAAATGGTGAAGGAAAGCATCTTGGGGACACCGGCATGTCCTAGAACCAAAAATTAGAAGCGATGTAGAATAAGCTAACCCGCATTGGGCTCGCGTTGTAGATTATGGCCCAGTCTCCCCCACAGAGAGGAGGGCTGTTTCCCTTGCTACATATGTAGTTATATAAAACACATCCAAGTTGGACATAAATTCCAAATCTTTTTGCGTATTGTTGCGAGCCACAATTAATGTCTGGTACATGGTAACATTAGTTACAACTAACGCCATCTAGTATCGAGCAGAATTAATAGAGTCAAGATCTTTCTAGAAATTTCGATGCTAGAATTTTCTAGAACTATCGACATCTGTTCAGTCGGGCCCAGTATGTACTCGAACACTCTAGATGCTTCTACAGTAGAAGGTTCTGGAACTATCCGAGGGCCCAGTAAAAGGCCGGCACGGATCGCGACCGGAGCAGTATTGGACAGGCGAAACATGCGAGAGCGTCCAAAGCGATCTTCAAGTGCGACTTAGAGTGATCAGTAGTGCAATTGTGTTTTTTAATTAGTGTGTTTGAGTTGTTATTAGGTTGTTTAATTAAAGTGTCATTTTTGGTCATTTATACTGGCGGTTTTTAACTGTCACGAACCCCAAGCTCGTAACAATATCAAAAGACCAAATACTGCTGAGTTTCTTACTTAAATATCAAGAAGGGAGAGAATCATAGAGTAATAGTTGCCAGGGCAGAATATAAGAAGGAAACGTTTTGCTCCGACTCCAAATAACAAGAGACTTTGCTCTTGATTCCATTCTTGTCTTGGTTTTTTTAAACTAAAGAACGATCACACGAAACACAGAAACGGTTTTATTTTTTGTTTAGTTTATAACATTAGTCTCGTATGTTATAACTTCCTTCCTAGAAAGGAGTTAACCCTCACTTTTTAAACTTTTTAATACAGTTTATGAGAGTTCACAATTCTCTATCTTTCTGTCTAACAAACATTTTTACAACCCAAATAGTTCCCAGGATATGAGAGTTTGTAGGCCGTTAACAGAAAATGATTCTTTAGGATAATCAGAAATAAATATCATTTGATGTGTCCTACAATCAGTAACTGGAAATCATTCTTTAGGAAAATCAGAAAGAAATATCAATTGATGTTTTCTACAATCGGTAACGTAAGTATCACAGTTTTTACGAAATAACGTTTCGCGTGTTCTTTGCCATTTTCTCGGAAACAAATTTTAGGGCTTAACGCCTGTCAGGGACCGAAACCGGTATGAAAAATACCGGTATTTTTCGGTTACAACCTTTATTTTTTAAACCGGTATTTTTAAAGGTTACCTAAATTCTTCAATTTCATACAACCAGTATTAATACCGGTTACCGAAATAAAAATTACCTCTATCTTACACGTGCCGTCGGCATTAGTCAAAGGGCGCGGATCGCGTTTGTGTGTGCCAGAGTCGAGTCGACCCGCGCGCAGGCGGAGCCGATCGTTTGATCGGCGCCGCCACGCAGTTTTGCTTCCATCAGTTTGCTAGCGAGTGTTGGATTGTTTGGTTGGCTTCGTAAATAGATAGACAGACCATTTATTACTATTTAATAAAGGTACCTAATTGGATTTATATTTTATTATCGGAGCATAAGTAAAATAAGATATCTGGTTGAAGATGTTCCTTATCAAATAATATCCCTTATGGTGTCGCCTATGTTTTATCACTCAACATGAGTCATCACTGTCGCTGACATGTTTCTTTATTTGCAATTTATGCTTTCGAGCTGATGAAGGTAGTCAAACAGCTCACCAATCGTTGCTAAAAAATGTGCATCCGCTGATCCGCATGATTATTTTTATTTCATAAATTATACGAACAAGAAGAATTGCATCTAGGTACTTGATGTACTTATAACTTCCAACGTCTTCGAGCTTCATGCACGTGTTGACGTGCGCGGTTGTTTCACTGTTGCTTGGGTTATACCTACTTATTAAAACCCCTTTGGAGATTACGGGCGCGACTTCACGTTTGAATGTATGTTTTCTTATTGTCCATACCACGAACACGGTGTGCGACAGCGGAAACTCAAGCTGACGATTTTTTTTATCCTGAACTGATTCAAACCTGAACTGCATGAAAATAATCATAAGCTTGATTAGTAATAGAAGTAAAAATACGAATAAGAACTTTTTAATAAAAGAACGTACTAGTGAATGGGTAGGTAGACAACTAATAAACAGCTGACATGGTCGTAACCTCACAGAAGTCAAACCTCATAAGAGTCATTATCGAATTCGATTTGCACCCGTCATCTCTACCTCTAATTGGAAGCGCAGAAAGCTGGATAATCTTATTCCGGAAAGTGAATTGATTCACTTATTTAGACCGGGTCCGGTACTGGTTCACCTTAGTTATTCCTTTGGCACCGGCACTCATTCGCTCATTTTGGTTCCGCGGTTCCCCTAGAACATTATATTCATTCCGTTCACTGGGTCATTTGTCACATTTTCATTGGAACAATACATCATTTTATGCATAGTGAAGTAAACACGATTTAAATTGCGGACAGCTTAAATTACCATATTTAACTCAATCAACTCAGCCTATCGCAGCCCACTGCTGGACATAGGCCTCTCCCAGGCTGCGCCACAATACTATCCTCCGCCTTCTGTATCCAGTCTATCCCAGCCACCTTTTTAAGGTCGTCGCTCCATCTAGCTGGGGGTCGTCCCATACTACGTTTGCCGATAGGTGGTCTCCACTCCAGGACCCGTCTGCCCAACCGTCCATCGGTTCTTCAACAAACATGGCCAGCCCACTGCCACTTCAGCTTGCTCACTCTACAAGCTATGTCAGTGACTCCGGTTTTTTTCCGGATAATTTCATTCCTGATTTTATCCTTCAAAGAAACTCCGAGCATAGCCCGCTCCATAGCGCGCTGAGTGACCTTAAATTTGTGGACCACCCCAACGGTCAGTGTCCACGTTTCGGCACGCACTGGTTGAAGACCTTAGTCTTCAAGCATTGCTCAACAGGCGACGAAAATACTTGACGTGGTTTTCCAAACACTGTCCAACCTAACCCGATCCTCCCCTCCTGTCAGCTTCTTTCTCAAAGTTATGTCTACCGAGCTGGATGACCTGCCCTAGGTAGACATACTCCTTCATAACTTCGAGAAGCGACCCTTGGATGTGGATTGGCCTCGGCATGACGTGAGAATTGCACATGATTTTCGTCTTGTCCAAATTCATGTCGAGGCCATCCCGCCGAGAGGCTCCGTTTAGGCTGTGCAGTATCTGGTCTAACTTTCAGTGTCTCGTCCATTATGACGATGTCATCGGCAAACCGAAGGTATGAGATGTATTCGCCGTTAATATTGATACCCTGTCCAGTGCAATGTCTTAAAGATGTCCTCCAACGCGTTGGCGAACAGTTTCGGTGATATAACATCCCCCTGTCGCATCCCTCTGAGCAGTTGGATGGGGCTTGTTTTTCTTATACTGGGTCTGGACAGTCATCGTAGCAGCGTCATACAAACATCTTAACACCTCTATATAGTGCCAGTCAATTCGACATCGTTGCAGAGAGGCCAGAACTGCCCATGTTTCGATGGAGTCGAAGGCTTTCTCGTAGTCCACAAATGCCATACACAGCGGTTGGTTGTACTCTTCAGTCTTCTGTACAATTTGCCGAACAGTATGGATGTGGTCTACGGTACTGAAGCCTTTTCAAAAACCGGCTTGTTCTGGTGGCTGGAACTCGTCACGTCTTCTGGCGAGACGATTCGTGACGACCCTCGAGAACAGCTTGTAGACGTGGCTTCGAAGTGAGATGGGTCTACAGTTCTTCAGCAAGGTTTTGTCACCTTTTTTGAAGAACAGAACCACCACACCTCTGCTCCACGCGTCGGGCGTTGGGCGCTCTTGGATGACTGAGTTGAAGAGACTCGCTAGCTCTCTTAGGACTGGAGCCCCGCCCGCTTTAAGGAGCTCTGTCGATTTTCCGTCATCACTTGGTGCCTTATTGTTCTTAAGATGCTCGAGAGCTGCCCTAATCTCGCACTGGTGGACATCTGGGATGTCCTCCGTGTAGTGGCGAGTTAAATCGGCTCGGTGGTCATCTGCACTATGTTCCGCTAGTTTTTCCGTACGCGTTGAGTAAAGGTGCTCGTAAAAATCCTCGACTTCCTCGAGTATCTCGGACTTTGAAGTTATGATTCTGCCATCCGCAGTTCTTAGTTTCGTCAGATGGACCTCCCTAATTGCTGAGCGAACACTTTCGACCCTCGGTTTTGCTCAATCGCGACCTAATGTCCATGCAGATGCAGAATGTAGATGTTGAACTTTCAGGTAGTACCTGTCAGTGAGCTTTAGTACAAGGTATGCTACCTGTGTCAACACACTACTGATTTCCACAACGCTGCAAGTGAGTTCTTTGTTGACCAGGAAGCCGACACCGCCTTGGGACAGCTGATCACCCTCGCGGAAGTAGGTCGGTCGACTCCAGGGTTATCGTATCCTCCCCCTGTCTTCGGACTTCAGATAATCCTATTATTTGTCAGTTAATGCGACCTAACTCTACCTCAAGTTCAGCGAGGTGATGGTCCAGCCTCATCGAACGTCCATTGTACGTAGCCAGATGTAATTGTCGATGGTCTGTCGTAACCCGGAGATTCTTCGCAGCCCCCGTCCCGCCCGCCGTTACCGTAACCGCTACCTTAGCCAGGAATAGCGGGACCACCGGAAACTGGGGGCCGTAGTTTTGGCTCTTTATCCATGGGAGGTTTGATGCCCACAGTCACCACGCTGGGCATGCGGGTTGGTGACCGCCGAGCCAGTCTTTTCGCAGACGATTCGATGACGATGCTGCCCGTCATCTTTCTGTAGAATTTAGATTGGCTTGTTGGATGGTTATACTGGCATCGGTCGGTCGCCAGCGCCTCGTCTGTCAGTGGCAGGGTGTACCGCGCGCAGGTGAGGTTGACATTTGGGGAGTCCCAGCAAAAATTTGTTTAACTCAGTCAATCCATATTTAATTCCTTTAACAAATATAAATACGAGCCGTACTGATTATGTTCATCAGTGCATCGCTTTCATGGAAGAACCCAAACAATTTTAACTCTAATTTCATAACGCCAAGGCCGCCTATCGACAGACACTTCGCGGCCGTGTCGTATCTACGATGCGTTACGAGTGAGCGAGTGAACGATAGTGAATGCGCGCTCGGTGGCGCTCCAGGAATGTTTTGGCACCGCGGTGCCGGTAAGGATTGTGAGGAATAAATGAGGTTCACGTATCTGCGTTTGAAACTGGGAACTTTATATCAGTACCTCCGGAGTTACCAACCGCTAACTCAATGCCCCAGCCAGGGCGAACTTATTACATTAATAAGGGGTTACACGCTAAGGACACCTCGGCTTAGGGCGTCGGCGGGACTACGACTGCATAATGGGACAGGCTGGATCTGAACTGGACAATTATTATTATCAGGGAATGCCACAGGCTCACCTAAGGCGTGGGCTAGTACTTCTTCGTGGCAGGGTCGGTGGACACGATATTTGGTTATGATGTTTTGTTTATAGGTGGACCAATACCTTTTTAGCTGGCGTTTTTTACAACTGTCCTTTTAGTAGTGTCTTTGCAACGTTTCAATTTTCCGCTAGCGTAAACTCATGAGTAAAGAACAAATGTTTGGCATACCATACATCACCAAGGACAACAATATTTACTGGGCTATGAGAATGTAATAGGCATAGCGTTATTCCGGATGACGGAAATGTTCATGGAAGAAGATGGGCCCGTTCACGGGCGACCTGGAAAGTTTAAACTAACCCTACCAAACAAGCAACCAAAGACGTTTTTTGCTCCAGAGCCCGGTATCTATGCGCTGCTAGCACGCTCAAACAAAATGCAAGCTTATGTTTATTGCCTTTGTTTACAAGGTAATGATGCCCTCTATGACAAAAACGGGCGTACGATTATCCGCAAATTAAACAAACCCAAATTACCGAGTTGATTTCTACGGCAATCTGGCGAGAGAAAAAATAAACAAAAGGGCATTCTACTAGTTTACAATTTATTAATGTAATATTATCATACCCTTGCTCATTTCCTTTTTTTACTTTAACTCAAATACTCCACAAAACGGCGAACCAAATAAACGTACACAGCAGCACGACGATTCGCCTAGTAATGTAGTGTTTTCTAATGCAACAAATTGTCGGCAGTGCGATATTCCGTCTCTTTCTCGTAATCAAGGACATTTTTCGGTAACCGATATTAAAACGGTAACCTAAAATAGAGGTAACCGGTTTATTTTTCTTGGTTACCCAGTTAACGGTAACCGTAAGTCGTAGAGGTAACCGAAATTCTTCAATACCTGTACCGTAATTTATAAAGGTTTTCGGTCCCTGACGCCTGTCTAGTTAAAGGATGGCAGTATAAATGTATTAGGCCGTCGAGGTGTTTTCCATATACATCATGTATCTTAAGGTAATTAGTAAATTAAAGCCTTCTTACAGATCACTAACCATTTAATACTTTGGGTCGAGATGGTATTGAAACTTTGTATGGAACAGTTGGATTCTTTTTTGCGATGATGATCTAATTTAATAGTCTGTACCGCTCCTTAAATATGGCCAGAACTTTCGGTTACCTAAATGTTGTAGATGACAGGGTTTGATTAAAGGAGGAAATCAATGATGTATAAAAGGAAATTGCCTGCTTGTCAAATTCAAAAAGATAATTAGCATTTCTGTTTTTACAGACCAACCCAACACAGGAAAACAGATCGAAGACAACATCGTATTGACGGATTTGAAACTTTTCGTAAGTATTTAAAACCTTGATGATAGTTGCAATCAATTAAGGATAAAAAATATATTTATACAGGGTATAAAAATACCCACCCACCACAAAGCTGACATCTACGCATTTTGTACACGATACTCTTACATTGAACAAAAATAATGAATTGGAACTACTTTAATGTTTTTGTATGAAAAATCGCTACATATAGTAGTCCGCGATGTTACGCACGCAAAACATTGTGCATAAGGGTGATACAACGGTACAGGGGTAGGGGTATTCAAAGTAAATTAATAACATTTAAACCAGGCCCTGGAAAAGGCTGCCTGGAAGGATTTGGGGGAGGCCTTTGCTCAGCAGTGGGACCGTGAAGGCTAAATGAAAAAAAAAAAAAAAAAACATATTTCATAAAAATGTCAAACCTTACCTGGCCTGACCTTTAGAAAGAAAGAAATATGCGTTTATTGGCATTGTATCATTAATAAAAAACCTTAAATTACTTAAAAAGTAAAGAAAACAATGATAATAATGCCAAAAGGGCCTCAGCTCAGCTTAATGTCAGATGGTAACACACACCACCGATGCTGATTTTCAGCTGCAACCCACGAGTACCATACGCTAGAATAATAAACACAATCATAATTAAATGTGTGTCCATATTGTTATATTAAGAAAGTAAAAACTTTACGTTCTTAAAAAGGGTGTCCGGTATTTAATGGATAACCTTGAAATGGTTCATGTCAGAACTCATGGCCATTCAGAAAAAAACGTTTTTAATTGTATTTGTCTGTATAACAAATCTTAAAAAAAACAACCGACTTCCGAAAAACACTACACAGTGAAAGTCAAAGTCAAAGCATTTATTTCGATTAAGCACTTAAAAGGCACTTTTGAACGTCAACATTTACATTAAAATAGAATTGATGCTAGTCACCCATTCGAAAATGTAGTTTCGTATGGAGAAGAACGGGCAAGAAACTCCACCGTTCCTCATTTAAAATGTTTTAAATACAATTTAACAAACTACATTAATAATATTATAATTATGTGTGAAAACGATGCACCCAGAATAAAATTACCATACCAAAATAGGTAAAAAAAATGCAACTGAAGCAATACAGATAAATTAATTTTATGATAGATACATGGTGCTCACATACTTACAAACATTGTGAAAGTAAAAATACGATTTTTCTAAAAATAAACTTTGACTTTGAAATTCCTTATCTTTGGATATGTTTTTGATTTTTTTATCACCGCCTGCTGAAGTTATAGTTATTTTTCAGTTTGTAGTGTTTATTTTCGGATGTCGGTTGCTTTACCAAAAAAAAAAAAAAAAAAAATTCAGAAAAAATAAAAAAAATGTTTTTTCCGACGCAGAGAACAAGTGACTCTCGGCTTCGTCGAGAGTTTTCTACAATTGTAATCGTTATCATAATGGATTTTAAGGTCTTCCAGTCATATTGAAAACATAAAAGACATTTATTTGAATAAAACATAAAAGTGGTGCAAACTATGTTAAGATTGAGGCACTTTTATTCACCAAAACATTTAATTGCTTTACACTAAATTTGGAGCCAAAACTTCCCGCCTCTGGTCTGCCAACCAAACTAAAACTCTTCAAGACGAATATCAACAAAATTTAACTTTATTTCGACTTCGATGAAAACAATAGAACCTTAAATGAGGAAAACGGGGCTTAATTAATTTTGTTATTTATTTCAGAAGTCCAGTTTATAAGACATAAAAGGGATCTAGGATCCGGCAATATAATTATCACTCAACATTTTAGTGAGAAAGTTGTCACTCCTGGTGAAGAGGTAAGTTAGTTAAAGCTTAATAAAAACTTTAATGGGTATAGCAACTACTTAGGCGACTACGTTCCGTGTGGTGCCGGACATATAAGAATAGCACCATCCCATTTCTTCCCATGGGTGTCGTAGAAAGCGACTAAGGGACTTACTACAGAATGGGCAGCAGCGTTCTCTATGCATTTGACCACCATACTGCGATCGCCAACCCGCCTTCCAAGCGTGGCGATTATGGCAAATTCCCCCTTTTTGGAGGAGGCTTATGTCCAGCAGTGGACGTCTTTCGGCTGATATGATGATGATGATGATGATGATGATGATGATGATGATGATGATGACGATGATGATGATGATGATGATGATGATGATGATGAGGCGACTATAATACGGGGTCGACTATCACTCATACCTCTTTGGCAATCTGGCTTAAAGTCGATGATTCTTATCAATGGATACAACCTATACGCACCCTAAGGTACAGAAGAATAGAAACGTGTCAAAGAATAAGCTATTTCTTGTCTAGTCTCAGACCTAGGTGGCAACTAGATATTTAGTCCTCCTCCCTGACTCTGCTAATAACAATAAATTGTGGTCAGCAATCCAAACGGAAATTGGCAACATAATGGATTTTCAAACGCTGTGCCCGATGCTAAAACAGCCTAGTATTTCAGCAATAGCTGTATAAGGGAAAGTTTTCTACAACAGTTTAGCAAACTAAAAATGGCGTCATGTTCTGAACAAAAGAAACTACAGGATAAATTTTTATCCAGTGCACAAACTCTATCCATGAATTCAGCATATCATTTTAGACTCGGGGCGCAGAAATTAATCGTCAGTCATACAAAAATAAAAATAAAAAACTGCTATTCCATACCTTTTGACCGCGTAGGTAGTGCACTTTTCTATGAAACAACACAACTGATTTTGATTTTTGTCTCCGACGAAAAAGTTTTGCGCTGGGGGGTCTAGAATGATATGCTGAATTCATGGTTATAGTTTGCGCACTGGTTTAAAATGTATCCTGTATACGGTAACTATTTTGAAGGCGTCGACAGATGGAACGCAAGTTGATATTTGAGAAAACTTTGAGAAGAATCTCCTAAATGTTTTAAATTTTTCAGGTTAGTCTACAGTGTACAGCAACTGCAGACAGACCACCAAGATTTATTTGGGAGAGAGATGGTGTTGTTATATCATCTAACACTGACCAACGGTAAGATTAAAACTGAGAGGAGATTAGGAAGAACCATCTTTAATTTGGTGACAGAAAACGTTTGCAACTTTTTTTGCGAACGTAATCATAATAAAATCATTTATTACTTTCAAACGAAGTAAAACTTGAACTGTGGAAGTTAAAATCCTCTCTTACATTCAAGTACTATTCAAGAAAAACGACAAAGGGTGCGTGAAATTCAAAGTAAGGGCATAAAATAAAGATGAATACAAATTAGGTACAACACCAAAACAAATAAAAAAGTAATTCTAGTGACAAAAAGTTCACTTCACATTTCTAATCTGAGGAAAATATAGGTATTTCTTGTGGGATTGTTTTCTGGGTTCAGTTCTCAAGTCAGGCAATGGTTTATGGGATGCTTGCAAATTCAAGTGCCAAGTTAAGGGGATTAGGAATGCCCCCATCATAGGGGATTTTCAATCGAACTAACGAAATGTGGGTGTACTAAAATAATCACCTCGTTGGTCTAGTGCTTCGAAACAATCTCCAGTGGCTCCATACAGTTTTACATAGTGGCAATATCAAAAAAGATCTCCCTATTCAAACGAGTATTGTTTGTCGATGCATTTCTAAATTGATCAACGTCTCGGAAACGTCAACCAATCAAAGTAGTCTATTTTCAACACTAGAAAAGGCCTTTCTCAAGGTCAAATTTAAATTTACACATCATCTTTTGCTTAGCCTTTTCTTAAATATTTTTGGAGTCGACTCCTAGTCCAATCAAATGCAGCTGAATATCAGTGTTTTACGTGGAGAGACTGCCTGCCTAGCTTCCACGAGCTATAAACAGAGGTATAGTGTTAAAGGGGTAAATAACCCTATTATTATTATTTATTTACTAAGGCACCAAGTCCCTATCAAAAATACATAAAATTCACACAACTCATTGCAACATTAAAACCAGGAACATTAAAAATTTATTAGATCACTTAAAATCAAATACATTAAAATTCATTACATTTAAAATAATAATGACACTATGACCTAATGAGCTATGACACTATACCTCTTGGTGAGACTGAATATCAGATATTCGGGGTTCTGATTACCCGCAACTACTGTCGAAGATCCACAAATGTCAGCCGGGACCAACACTTGCTTGGTTTCTTGGTACATAATGGTCTCATTCGACACAGTATATTAAACCTTTCGAATAATTTGTAAAAGATAGTTCGAATGGTAACGTTAAATTAATTGTCTGTTTTAATATTATAAGTAGTCACAGGTAAAATACATAGATTCAATTTTCTGTTGCGAATTGCAATAAGGTTATGCTAGATACTTCTTTCATACCCTTAAGCAGTTCCCTAGAACAAAAAAAAAAAAAAAAAAAAAACAACAGGTGTCATATTATTTTAAAGCTAAAGATTTCCCTGTTGAGAAGCAAATAGTGAAACAGCTTAGGAAACTGCTTAGGTTTGACATTACCTAAATAACTTCTTTCCTGAACTTGACGTTAGTGAATACGAAAAAAAGAAGATATTTGTTGTCCTGCACTGTATAGTGGAATTTTTAAAGAGAACCGTGAGTATTAAAACTTTTAATTTTAATAAAGTTTTCGAACAACATTCTAAGCTAAAAATAATAAACACAGAACCTTTAGGTTTGCTAGCCCTGGCGTATTAGAACAAACATACACCAGTCTCAATATTGAGTCCTAAACATTTTACACTCCAGGCTAAATTTTCAGTTGGAATCAAGTTTTAGTTTGTTGGGGGTTCCTAAACAAATAATTAGCTGCGAGAGAGAGTTTTCAACGAATTATTTAGGTTCTATGAACAGTTGATAAAAAAATGTAATGGTAGGTACATAAAGGCCTACGAATAAATGGGTAGTGGTTTTAACCGTAGGTCTAGGTAAATTTTGTACTAGCTTTTGCCAGCGGTTTCGCCCGCGCTAACAAATTTCCATAAACCCTTAATAAATATACACTTGCACCGCATGAAAATCCGTTCATTGGTTTTTGAGTTTATAAAAATATAAAAGCAGCTCATTCATTACATCGTACTTGAAATGATCTCACATTATGGTGGATTAAAACTTACATAAATACGGTATTTTAACGGTAAAACGCGTCTATAAAATTATGTAAATAAGTGAAATCGGCAAAAATATCGTAAACAGCCTCTTAAATATTGCTGTAAAATAAAGACGATATCGAAATTAAATTGTTGCTATGGTTTATCTTTCTCTAAGAATTGAGTTCCACTTCAAATTAGTAAAATTTTCTACCGTCTGAAACATAACTACCTTTACGACCCAAACGATCCACTCTTTTTAACTCCTTCTTCATTTTTCAGATACACTCTGGGTCAAATGATGTCACCATCAGGAGTTGGTGTGGTCTCCCAGCTCAATATATCCAGGTCTAGAGTTGAAGACGGTGGCTTGTATACATGCTTAGCTTTTGAAGGAGAATCCAGCACCGGACATTCGGCTAGAATTGATGTCTTTGGTAAGTTAACAATCACATAAATGTAATTTTGGGAATTACACACTCTCTGATATATAAATGTTGAAAGTAATACTATAATAAAGGGGTAAAGTTGTTTGTTTGTAATAGATTAACTTATCGAATGTCGATTTGATTCATCCAATTACGGTAAAATGTTCACTGATAAAAAGTTACACTAATTTAGGATAAAAACAAGATACTGCATTTGGATAAAGTTGCACGCAGAACCAATTGCAAGATAAAGCCAATTCTTATTTCTGATGTTCTTTTACAAATGGTCTCCTTTAATGAAAATTACTATTCCATAACGTTAGATCTTGATTGTTATTAAGGTTATTTTTCCAGTACCTACTCATGTTTTTTTCTATTTCAGGACCACCCTACATCAGAACACTACCACCAATAAAAGTACAGAGCGGAGACTCATTAAAGCTGAGGTGTCCTTACTATGGATACCCAATCAGGTACATTTTATGTTGTCAATGTGTACGTATTTGCATTGCAGGTTTGCCAGAATGACAGCACAATGACCTGGCAATCCATAACTGATGACCAGATTGTTATTTGTTCTGACTTATCTATGAATTGCAAAATTAAAAACACTAACTCTTTCGAATGCAAAAAAATAATAATAAAGAAAATGCTGCATATTACTGGATATGATGACTGAGAACAATTAATAAAACGACCCTGGCCTAACACTCAATCAAGCGAAGTATATTTATGGGGAACAAAAATACACACTTACACATACCTTTATACGCCACACACACACCACACACACACACCATACACACACACCACACAAACACACCACACACACACACCACACACACACCACACACACACACCACACACACGCCAGACAGCACACAAACTTTACACATACACTCATACCATACCATACTTGAAAGCACTTATCTAGTCTCCACTCTAGAATTCGTATCATGTGCCGCAAGAATCAAGATACAGACTAACTGTCTAGTTTGGGGTACACTGCCAAATAATATCCGTAACTAGTTGTAGGTAATATTTAAGCCACTCAGTATGTCGTCTCATCTTAATGTTAACCTATACATGCTCTGCCAGTGGTGCGGGTTGTTCGAAAAAGATTCTGCCGCCCCTGGCACACAGGCTACAGATCCCGGGAACACGGGTGGGTTTTATTCAGTAAAAGTCTGACACGCCCTCCTGCTCCACCCAGAGCAGGAGAAGTTATTTGATGATTTTCCACCAATAAAAACCTATGAATATGCTTACTGTATTATCTGGACTGTAAATATTTTCTTTAACTATTTCTATTTTTCAACTATTATCGATTTGTTTGATTGCTTAATCCGCTTTCATAAATTATTCGGCTCATTTAGTACTGATACATAATAATAATCATATTCAACTTCGGCCTAAGCGTGACTATTGAGTATGGTCTTATAAGGTTTGATTTCCAGGTCCAGCAAAGTGTTTTTGTTTTTTTTTCCGTTAGTAATTTCTTGGAGGCAGTCGGGAGGACTTGCATCCGGTTAGCGACTGTTGAAACGCTCCCCATTACATTGTCTTATTTATAACTGGTAAAAAGAAGATAGCCTTTTTCATTTTAGTAAACTAGAGTGGGAACACAAAGGCAAGAAGATCATCAGCTCAACACTTCCCCAGCACTCAAGATATAAACGAACATATTCCACAACTTCAAACAACAGTAAGAACACGAGAAGAAAACGTAAGAAAAGACAGCTTTTTGAATCGGGAGCTGATGGTGTATTGAATATTGCAAGAATTGTCAAAGAGGAGAATGGAGATACTTATACGTGTATACTATTTAGTCCTTCGGGAGAAATGGCTCGAAGGTAAGAATTGACTCTGTTGAGAAACGTCGAAAAAATTAAAAAATAATTACGAAGGATTTTTCTGATTCTGACATTCTCATTACCACGTCGTTTAAAAATTGCAAAAAACCGATCGAGGAAGTTACTGATGAAATGGTGTTAAAGTCACATAATTTATGGAAACATGAACAGGGTAGGGTCAAAGAGCGTCGATGTTATGTATGAGTCTCTTACATTCATGTACGTAACAGCGGTTAAAGTAAAATACTATACTGGTTGTGATAATTTTTCAGGTCATTCGAAATCCAAGTGGTAGAAGCACCAGAATTAGATGAACTTCGTGTCGGTACTGGACTGAAAGAAGGCCAGATAGTTCAAATTACTTGTAACATTGTTGGCGGTGATCCTCCAATTTACTTTTCCTGGCTGAAAGATGGGAAAAAACTTCCTGCTAGCTTGAAGGCAAGAAATTATATTTTTATTACCATTTAATAGATATAATTTATTGTAATGACTGGCTGATACGTTTTAAAATTGTCAACCAAGAAACTTTAAAATATATCATCAAATCTCTATTATAAATATAAGGGTATGAACATTTAGAGACCATAAATCATAGGGCCCAGTATGTCCTCTTGCGTAACACCACCTTTTTTTTCAGATAACAGAAAGAAGTTCAGAATTATTCAGTGTTTTGATAATAAAACGTGTATCTTTAGAACACTGTGGAAAATACACGTGCATAGCAACCAATCACGTTGGTAAAGTCAACCAGACCGCAGACCTCTATATTAATGGTAGGTAGTCAAAAGCTTGATTAAAATCTTAATCTGAACACTGAAGCACCGTAAAAAATTTGATTGGTAAAAACTTAAATGAAATGGTTTTCATTGAGAGGCACAGTATTTACTGTATTATTTGAGATTGCCAGAAAAACTGATAATACTCTAGGTTTCACAAAGCTTTATGAAGCAAATTAGCGACCTTCCTTGGCTTTGCATGACGGTAATGTGATAATGCAGGTAATGTTGTAAATTTTGTAACAAGTACTTTTGTAAATTACGGTGTGAACCTCATCACAACAGACTAATTAGTTTACAATACTCAGCTAAAATACTGGCTTTAATACGATTATAATTTTAGATACAGAGAATAATTTTAAAACAATTTATTTTACAGTTGCACCGAAATGGATGGAAGAACCAGCCAACACGTCGTTACTATTGGGACAACGAGGCGTAGTGTATTGCAACGCAAACGGTTATCCAACGCCACAGATACACTGGATGAAAAGGGACGGTAGGTGAAATATTTACGTACGATTAATTGAAAACACACTTGGAAAGCGGTTGGTTCCTCTGCATAGGTATCGGCAAATTGAAATGGTGCTGCTGGAAGCCAATATTTGAGTTTGTGTCAAACAAAATGTAAGAATGGTATTCCTGAACTTCGCATTTTGAAAATTTTAAACTAGTGTTAGGTAATTCAATACTATAAATCACACATAGATTTTTTGAACTTTTGTATTTAAAACGTTCATGTTTGAAAATAATCAATCATTACTTTGAATGTGCACAAATGTCAGCTAAATAGGGCATTTTCCAATTTTTCAAAAAAAAATCTAATTTTATGATTGGAACGAGATATTTAACAGAAAAATTAAAATAAATTGATTTCTATCCATTTTCTCAATTAAAAACGATTTAAACCAAATTTGTTTTTAATTGTTTTGAATTTACCGCCAAAACGCTTCTCACGATGACTTTTTATCACGTGACGTCAACTTTGTGTAAACTAAAGTAGTTAGTAAGTAAATAAGTGAATGTCGAGTTTATAATTAACAAGAATTTTAATGGATATAAAGTGATATTACTGGTGTGCGGTGCCTCTGTACAAAAATACTTATAAAACGGCGCCAAACTAAGTATTTGTACCGGTGCCGTATAAACAAAGTTGACGTCACATGTCACGTGATAAAAAGTCATCGTAAGGAGCGTTTTGGCGGTAAATTCAAAACAATGAAAAATAAATTAGATTTTAATCGTTTTTAAGTGAGAAAATGTGTATTAATAAATTTATTTTTATTTTTCTGTTAAATATATCGTCCCAATCTTCAAATTAAAATAGTTTTTATGAAATCGGAAAATACCCTATTAAAATGTTCAGCTACTTTTTTTACTCCAAAATACATAAAAGGTACTAATTTGTCAATGAAAGTTGCTGATTGATTTTTTGAGTATTGAGTAACGACTCTAAACACCAAGTTTATTAATCATTTCACGTTATACTCAATCAACGAGTCAATTGAACCTAATCTTAAGTACCCGACATCAAAATGACGTATTATTTACTTATTTTTTCAGCAACCCTGGGCATTTGGCGACCAGTTCTCGACTTAGCTGGTGGTGGAGTCATGAGCTACCCTAACGGTACCCTTATTATTGAGGTGGTTTCACTTTCTGATGAAGGCATGTATGCGTGCAACGTTGAAAACGGAGTGGGAGATGCACTTAATAAGAACCTGTGGATCAGCGTTAATAGTAAGTATTATAATTTAATACTTTGTACCCGTGGCTTCACCCACGTTAATGTCGAATATTACCACGGGAACGCCATCTGCATCGGGATAAAAAGTTTCCTATGTATTATTCTAGGTTACAGCACATCTGCTTACCAAATTTTGTCCCAATCCGTTCAGCCATTTTTGAGTAACAAACATCCGAACATCTAATCATACAAACTTTCATATTTATAATATTATATATTATAGTCTAATATAATATTATAGTAGATTTTTTTTTTTTACTAAACAATGTTTTTTTTTGCTATTACAATTTTAGTCGCCAAACTTTGCAGTTTGATGGCGAGAAGCGCTTGTTTTCTAATACATTTTAAATGTTATTTTAAACTTTTAAGGAGTTAACCTTAAATCAAACTACTACACCAATTAATACTGAACAAAAAAACTAATAATACTAATAATATTTGTGTGCGATACCGAGACTAAATACTATGCCAATATTCAAATTCCTACGCTGCATAGATCTCGAGAAAACCTCTGTAATAGGTACCATGTTCGCACAGAAATAAATCTATCGCTGCGGGATTTTATCACGCATCGGATTTTAAGCTCTCGGTGTTGAACCGAGAGTTGAAAATCCAACAACGTGCATCCCAGCTCGTCAAAAAACTTATTGGTTGATTTTCAACTGTCGACGCTAAGAAGTGCGTATAAGATCTAGAGCGTGAAATAATCCATACACGATATTTTTACGTTCGTGCATAAATGAACTTCTGTTCCGTATGGTGCCGCACATAAAATAATAGCACCATCCCATTTCTTCCCATGGGTGTCGTAGAAGGCGACTAAGGGATTTACAAAAGAATGGGCAGCAGTGTTCTCTATGCATTTTACCACCATACTGCGATCGCCAACCCTCCTGCCAAGCGTGGCGATTATGGCAAAACCCTCCTTTTGGAGGAGGCCTATGTCCAGCAGTGGGCGTCTACCGGCTGAAATGATGATGATAATAAACGGATTTACGGGCATTAAAAAAGTGATGTTAAAAAGGTCCGTTTTGTTTTGGGAACCTTAAAAAGAAAGTAATTAAATGCAATCACGTAAATTATATTTAAGCAAGCGTTACATCAATATTTTGAAAGCAAACCTTTACCATAGGGTTGACAAAAATGTGTGTGCTTACATATTTGGGCAATCAATCAAGTTGATCGATTTGTACAATTAAGTGTATGTGGGGGTTGAAATATGAGACTTGTTTACTCCACTCCTCTTTCACAAGTTATTACCTATAAAATAAATGAGCTAGCATATTAGTTGTTTGTTTTGACATCAATTGTATTGATCCGGTTCCAAGAAACAGTCTATAATTTCTAGTGTAAGAAATATAACATAACTTCACGCCTTGGATCCCCGAAGGGTAGGCCAGAATTGTACCTAAGTACACCCATATTTCGCCAGTTATTATAAAAAGAAAAGTTGTCTTATGAAAAGAAAACGATGACTTGGTTTTTTTGTCTTTATGTAATGGACTTCGTCGCTGAGCGATAACGTCGCCCTGTAACATCAGCACAATCAAATAAACCTAAAAACAGTACACACTTCTTTAAAATTAAAAATGCCAGTTTGTACATTATCCTAGCTTGTTCCGAAAAGGACAACCAAGGATAGCATTACAGTCTCCAATATCGTACTAATTTTTTGGGCCAAGTAAATCAAATCTCAAAGCCTCATTCCGCACACACTCCATCAAAACATGTTGTACATCTTCAACTACTCCACATTCTTTAGTTGGGTGACGATGATTTTCTTTAAGTGCGAAGAATTTTATTATTTATTTATTTATCACTTTATGCACACAAATATACAGAGGCGGACTTAATGCTATAGGCATTTTCTACCAGTCAACCTTTGGGTGATGCAGAGACAAACAGTGGTAGGTGCAATAAATTTGAGGAATATTTATCCTCGGTAAAAATTAACAAATTAGGCAGGACACTTGAATTCGTTCAAAAGTGCCTTTTAAGTGCCTAATTGAAATAAATGCTTTGACTTTGAATTCATAATCTCAAATAATGATAATATTCCATCGTTATTAACTCAACTATCTACTTTAGCGTGTGGGTATTTGAAGTTGATAGGTATATGAGTGGGCTTTATTATTTATTTGTTCACACAGTCTTAATACAGGTTCATGTTTGTTTTTATACCATTAAACCAGAAACGGTTTGTATTGGCTCACATTCACTATAACAACACTGTAAATATAAGCAAATAAGGTAGTTATATGAATAATATTTTGCACGTAACTATTAAATCCGAAACTAACCTAACTTGATCAAGGTTCTTATAAAAATTGCAGCAATGGTATTTGAACTTTGTCATGACACACACTTGAGAACATTAACATTGTTAAGTAAAAATATATTGGTAGGGTTTATCGTATCTCGTAACCAACCATGATTGTCTAAGGGGTGATTAATACATAGTATTCCATCCAAAGACTACAATAGTATGATTCCATCATTGATATATTTCTAGTTGAGTTTCACCATATAGGAAACAACCGATCTATTGGAACCGTGCACATAGCTTCTGACTTTTCATAAGTGCACATGTCGGTTTATGTGAAATAAAATATTTTGATTTGGTTCAATGGCGACACATTATTTTCATAATCAATTGAATTTTCATGTAATATAATGAGGCAATATTTATTTAGGAAGAAATTTTCACGATTAATAAACTCTCAAATTATTTCTAGAGCCGGTGCATTTCGAGTCAGTCGGTGCTAACTTGACAACTAAGATGGGTCTACCGGTGACCCTAACTTGCAGACCGCTTGGCGACAACCCTATCAGAGTCAAATGGTCTCTGGACGGGAAGCCTGTTGATTTTACTTCGTCAAGGTAATATGATTTCATTTTATGTTAAAAAAAAAAATGCGGGATCGCAATTTTTTTTCCCCTGTTTCGCACGTTTTGTACGACTTTATGAAATTTTGAGATTCCTTTATTAAAAATGTATACCTTAGTTTTTTATTTATGTATTATACTCACACATCTTTCGGAATATATTCACTAAATTATGGAGAAACCCACTCTAATAATCCGTTGCGAATTTCAGACAAAAAAAGGCGGTCATACAGAAAAACGCAAAAAGCGACTTTTATATACATAATAATTACTTTATAGATAGAGTTCAGAAGAAATGCCATGTTTTATAATATTTTTTTAAGCTTTAAAAATCATAATATGTGATTACAAAACATGTAAGTCTAATCAAATTATCAGAGCATTCTGCACCCCAATGACAAAAATAGTTCAAAATAGTTTCAATCATAAGCCATCAGATTTTGGTTTGATTGATAATCCATTGTTTCATTATGTTTCATAAATTATTCTCGGTGTCAATTACCCTATGTTGTAGAAATACTAAAATGAAAGGGATTGCCATTGTTAGATTGATATTTGTTTAAACCGTATACCACCCACTGTTTTGTTTGAAAAAAGTAGCGCCATCTAACACTTGCCAACAGAACTAAATATAACCCCTCTGAACCAACTAACAACCCTTTGCAGTGGAAGCAAAACCAAAGAAAATTCTCCAACACACTTTCCATCCACGCTCGTAAACGTAGTAATACAGCTTTTCCAAAGATGGCGCTGCATAAGGAAGGATTCATTTTTAATGTATATCTGTTTCAAGCTGAGCGCTGTGAAGTTACTTGGAAGTCATGTTTCATTGGTCATTTCACACGTTCTATTTAAAATATATGCACAGACGCCAGCACATCAAGCTACCTCAGTCTGTCTTATTTCTTTGATAGATTTTCAACTTTAAAAGTAAAAAAAATGTAAGGTTAATGTTCAATTGGGAAAATTTGACAGTTTCGGATACATGTAATTTAAAATTCAATTTGATTTTTCTGACAACAATTTGATAGTACATAAGCCACAATTTTGATGATACTTGGCAACTAGCAATCCTTGATACACGTTCACCCAATGCTAGGATTTGAGTACCTACCTACCAAAATGACTCAAAATGTCGTCGCTTGATTAGCTTTTGTTTCGAAGACTGAAAATCTTTTGTTTTACAATTTCAGGCTCACAGTATCAGAGACGATGACACACAACGGTCTGAACAGTTTGATCAACATTAACTATGTGGAGAGCAGAGATGGTGGTAATTACGAGTGCCGTGCGAGTAATCCTTTTGGGGTTGCAGCTTATAATGTGCATCTGGATATACTCGGTAAGTTAGAACTGAACCCTGTTATCTCACTTGCTTTTAATAATGATTAAAGCTTACATAAGTTTGTCTTGGTTTGGCATTGCGAAACAATGAGGACCATTTCGTTATTAATTCCGAAACTTTGAAGTTTTGAGTATGAATGTGGTCGGCTCTAAGAGAAGTAGTAAACAAAGAATTAATGGATGGATTGTGTGAAAGATTATGTGAAAGAAACGGGCTGAATACTGAGATGATGGCTGAAGGAGATGTATATAATAAGAAAATATTATGCTGCAACGTACTCAACTGAACTGGAATTTAGTCACATTTTGAACTCATCTAGTAGTATCAAAAAAACCTGATGAGTACAAAATATTTATTTATAATCAGTTAACGAAACAAACATAATTTATTATCATATCGACCAACCCAAACCAATCGGTAATTGCAATGAATTTTTGACGCCATTTTTTCATTTGTGAATAGGTTTAGTTAAGCTAGTATTATATTTGCTTTTTATTTACTTGTAAATTACCAATCAATTAAACATCATATTAAAAAAAAAAAAAAAACTAACCGTTGTATTTTCCACTTACAGAACCACCAACACCTCCCCTAGACCTGCAAGTAGACTCAGTCACCAGCAACACAGTAAAGCTGTCTTGGCGAGACACCATCAGCACTCACGTGCAGTACTACACTATGCAGTACACTACCAACGACTTCATGATGTGGGACAGTGCTAAGAGCATCAATATTACTAGGTCAGGAATTTATTTTACCATAATTTCATCTTGGCAACTCTCATCTTAACCAGCCAACTTACGAATATCTTCGCCCCATCTAGCTTGAGGGTTTTCTACCCAACGTTTGCCTATTTATCATCATCATGATCAGCCTATACATCAGGCTACTGGTGGATATAGGCCTTTTCAATCGCACGCCATTCAACTAGGTCCTACTCTCATTCAGTTGCTGCCAGCCCTATTGTGCAGATCGTCGCTCCGCCTAGCTTGAGAGTTCTACTTTGCAATTGCCGATACGTGCACTCCACATAAGACCATGAATTCATAAACGATCACAGTAATAATATTGTTTTGTGAACCAGTTTTTACTTCAAATACATCACGAACGTAGTATTTCTCCTTCAAACAATTATTTTAGAAACATTTAATTAGCTGTAGAAATCAAAAATTGTTTCTTAATCGTAACAACAATCATATTTATTCCATTCAGACAAGAGAACGATGTTCGTCAGAATATAGACCTGAGAGATCTACAACCAGCGATGGACTACCGAGTGAGGATCGCGTCAGGCAACCAGGTGGATCTGAGTCCATACACGCAGCCTGTACATTTTAGTACGCTGCAAGAAGGTAGCGTTACACGAACTCATTTATTTGAAAACATTTGATGAGAACTCTTTGTCAAGAAAACAGAAGGCAAATAAAATATTCAAAATGTATTCATATATTCGTTTGCAATACTTACTGTACTTACCGTGAGTAACGTCTAACTAAGCCTTATATATCTCAGCCTGAGACTAGAATGCGTTTGTGTTTAAAAAATGTATATCAGGTAAATCTTCTTAAAAACACGCAAATCGAACAATAATAGAGTTTACTCAGATTTGATTAAAAACAATAGACTAGAAATATGCCGTCATTTTGTACAAGTTCTTGTAAAGTCTAATAAATAATTTGACTGTTTCAGCTCCATCATCAACTCCGCTTGGAGTACAAGTCCAGCAAACTGACAACCCTGGAGAGTTGGTTGTGTCATGGCTCCCACCACCAAGAGAGAGCCACAATGGACAGCTGCAAGGAT
The DNA here is from genome assembly GCA_949987655.1 of Polymixis flavicincta. Lineage (NCBI taxonomy): Eukaryota > Metazoa > Arthropoda > Insecta > Lepidoptera > Noctuidae > Polymixis > Polymixis flavicincta. The sequence continues at coordinate 5,666,866 of OX465195.1, read as the reverse complement.
ACCATGTAAAAGCTGTACCAAGGATTAGTGGTGATCCAGGTACGATTAATGTTAATGTAGAAACTTCTTTTATAACTGTCATTTTTTAAGCCTTCTTTAACATGGTGTGACCAAGCTAAATATTTATTAATAGTGAAGTTACGGAAAAATCGTCCGAAGCAATTCCTACAGTGTAATATAGTATGACCATTCCTGTCTCTGCGAAGAATAGACTTATTATCTCTTTCTATACTGTGTTTTATTGGTTTAGGTTGGTTGAATAGTGTGTAAAGAAAGAACTCCAATCTAATTCAATTATTCCAATCTTACTGCGTTAGGCGTGCTGTCGCTACAGCGGCTCAGACAAGACTGCGAATGCTGTGCATCTCTCCGCTCTCACTCTTCTGTGCAACCCAACCACAGCACACATAATTTACTTATTATACGTCAAATATACAAAATTGTTTTTTTTTCCTTAATTTCTTACATGAAGCCGTAGATATCTTTTTACAATTTGCCTTTTTGCCCACTGTTTCGTCGGTGGTCATTCTACGAGTGGTGGTTACAAGAGCATTTTGTTGCGCGTTGGCATTTTGGCTATCGTATATGTGCCCACTTAGTAATTTCAGTGCTCAAATCAGTTGTTTTTATGTATGTGGGTATTGAGTTCTGTTTATGCTTATTGTTTTGTTTTTATTATTTACTTGTTTCTGCTTGAGTTTAATTACTATGTTTTGTTGGTATATTGGCGTGTGCTAGCTGAAATATGGCAATTAATTTAATCATAATTATGTTGTGTGTTTAGTAATGTTATCAAGTGTTGTGAATCAAGTTCTTGTGCTGCTAGGGAGTTTGTTGCACCACTTCTTATTCCCAGCTAAAGCACTAGGAAGTGGTGAAGGGCTGGCATTTTGGGGGACTGTCTTTTGGGGGAACGTCTCAGTCTAGTTCACTCTCAGCCTAGTTTGAATACATGATGACTTTTGGTTTTAAGTTTGGTTCCTTTTTACAGTTCCCAATGACACACAAACTAAGATGGTAAAAGTGATGTCAAGAAAAGGCAAACAAGAAACGACACTCAGTGGGCTGCTAAAGAATATAAGGTGAGGATGACATTCAATTATGAAGGCCAAGCTCTTGTTGATGCACAGTTACGAATTTATGTGTATTGTTCCAGGTACGCTGTATCTGTAAGCGCTTTCAATTCAGCTGGGAATGGACCGTTCTCATTGCCGGTTTACCAAACTACGAGAGAAGGAGGTAAGATGTTGTAAATGGCTATAGTCATTTAAAATCTATAAACTAAGAAATTTTAATCTCACTACAATTTCTCACAAAAAATGCAATTACCACTTCATCCGAAACTCCATTGAGACATTTGAAAAGAAATCAAAAAATCTTGTTCTTAGAGTTATGTCGGACGAGAAATAGACGTCATGTTTTGATAGTACCAGATAATAAATGCTACCCTTTTCAAATTCAGCACCAGAATTACCACCATCAGGAGTAGAGTGTCGAGGAGTATCATCATCATCTCTGAGGGTCGCGTGGCAGCCAATCACTTCTCACGGAACATCTTTGCTGGGATACTCTGTTTACTATAGTACTGAAGGTAAGTTGGTACTTACAGTTTTGGAAAATTCATGATACACTACTCAAGAGTGAACAATCTAGAAAAAGTACTTGTAACGTCAATAATTTTTTATTTGCCAAAACTTTCCCGAGACAAAGCTAAAATCGTCCCATGTGTCTATTCAGGATGAAATTGTAAATTTGCGCTATCTAAATATATCAATTTAGATTTGGTCAGTAACTATTTATAAGGATTGTTAGTTAAAAATTTAAATTCTTGAAAAAAGTCGTGTAATTATTGTCTTAGATAGTGCAAACTAAGTTGTTGCTTTCAAATCGACATGAATTTTTGGCGTTCCTGGAAATAATTAATATCTGAAATCGATCGAAAACAAATAAGAAAATAAAAGTATCAATATAAGCGCACGTCCGATATACAATCTATTCATCGCAGACTTCACAATATGAGGCAAGTTGGCAACGCTATCTAGCGGCCATTTACCTGATTTTGAACGTTCCTACCAAAAAAGAGCGCGCGACGACGTTACCAAATTGTTTGCCTACGACACCCATCACTTTCCATATCATGCTCAACATTTTCTTTACAACACGTTGAATTATGTGTTTTAATTCGACGCACCTATTCAATTTCATCCTCGATATGCCCTACGCTTTCCGATAAGAGAAGAGTGGGAAGCTCCCACAAGATGGACCGATGACCTTGTGAAAGCTGCGGGAATCAGCTGGATGTGGGAAGCACAAGACCGGTCGATATGGAGGAGCCTGGGGGAAGCCTATGTCCAGCAGTGGACGTCTTTCGGCTGAAATGATGATAATGATGATACCCTAAGCCAGACCATAGTAATGTTTTTTACTGTAGTATATACCAATATTAAATACTCCTTTCAACTTTAATATTGCAGACGAACCCTGGCAGAACATAAGCTCCCCACACACGGAGCTGTATCTTCAAGCCCTTCAGAAGTACACCAACTATACAGTGAAGGTGACAGGCTTCTCAAACTATGGGCTTGGACCATTCTCTTATCCCATCGTTTGTACTACGTTACAGGATGGTAAGTCAACATCCTTGCAAGTGCTATATGCTCCTTAATAAAATTATCCTTGGTTTTCGAACTTAAGAGAAACACTAGAATTTAAAACACACAACGTTAAATCTTAAAAATGGAAATTAAGTGCAATGAGAAGTGGAATAGAAGCATTATTATTTCATGAAATATGGAGTAGTTCGTTGATCGACATACATGAGCCTGCAAACTTGTTACTGTGTAAAATCATACCTTACGTCAATGATATTATAAGTATACGTGAGCAATTTTACAAAAACGGTACTAAAAAATATACCTTTAAAATAGAACAATACATTTTTATTTCCAAGTCAAAGGTGTAGTTTAATCCTTTCTTACTAAATTACCAAATCTTGATTTTCTTCTACAACTTGATTTCAGTGCCCGGTCCACCGTCAGCTATAAAAGTGTTAGTGTCGTCACCAACCTCTCTCCTCGTCAGTTGGAAGAGACCAGAACAAGCAAACGGAGACATTTCACATTACACTGTTTATGTCAAGCCGGTTTCAAGGTAACCTTGTCACGAACTTTGCCAATTCAATAATGAACATGAGCACTTCCCAAAAAAATAAATAATGATATCTATTACTAACTTTAAGTCAACCGTCCACTGCTACGTGGGATTAGCAAGGAGAGGTTCGCCACGTTAGCTGATCGGTTCATTAATTAGCCAGACATGCATTCGTGCATAGCGTGACCGTGGGTCGCACTGAATACCTGCACTTTCATATAAAGCGAAGCTGGCTGCGTAAGCTAGCAGTCGTGCGCCGTTGAAGGTCAAAATCACATATAGCTAGTGTCATTTTGAGTGTACTTTACCTGACGGAACAAAATTATTCTTTTAATTATTTCCAGCACAAGTTCACCACAAAGCTATCGAGTAGAGTCAACTTTAGAGACACCCCTCCGTCACCTCACGTTGCCTCTGGGGGGCCTGTCTACTGGGAGGCAGTACGAAGTGTTTGTGAGAGCTCATACAGCGGTCGGGGAGGGTACTCCGAGTAACAGGGTTCATATTGATCTAACTTCTAAAGGTACGACTTCGAATATATTATTTTTGTAATGTTGTAGAAACTAGAATTATTTTAAACCTAACCTATCCAGTTATTAATGTCTATGAAATACCTTAGAAGTTAAAGATTAAGGTGTATATTGTGATAATGCATATCTCAATGCGAACCGCTTGGAATCTAAAGACATTGGTATAAAGACTACTTAAATAAAACTGATCATGCTTACGTTCTGTATTGTTATTTAACATTAAACTTGAAATCAGAATTTTAGAAATGATCATTTTATAGAACCAACTTATAACTCACGATAATGTTCTAATTCTTTTTGTTGTTTTAAGTTTTATTACAAATGGTTAGACACTAAAAATAAACTTATAAAGAATGCTGAAGTAGTTATTTGACTAAGGGCTGAATTTTCAATACTCAGTTATCTTATATCTCAGGAATAAATATTGCGGTTTGACAGCTTTTTGACAAAAAAAAAAAAAAAATCAAATGGACATAATTATTCTTTAGATGAAAGGTATTCGACTATTGAAAACTCAGCCCTTAGTGACAATGGAATGTAAATTGTTTGAGGTTATAAATTAAAAAATGCTTGGAAACATGCTGGTCCTGCTCCATAGGACAATCTGGAGTCTAGACAAAAGCAAACTGGTTGCTAATTGAATTGTGTAATTCATTATATTTATGACATTGATTTACAGTCAGTGATTACTTTAGCTCACACACTAACTTGTTAATATTCTAGGAAAATCGTATACTTACTTTTACAATATTATAAAATATGTGAGCAGTGTGAGCACCATGTATCTACCATAAAATGTATCTGTAATTGCTTCACTTTCTTTCATTTTACCTATTATGGTATGATAATTTTATTCTGGGTGCATCGTTTTCACACAATTATATTATGAATGTATATGTTAAATGTACTTAAAACATTTTAAAAGAGTAACGGTGGAGTTTCTTGCTTTGTCTTCTCCATACGAAACTACATTTTGGAAGGGGCGACTAGAATCAATTCTATTTAAATGTAAATGTTGACGTTTAAAAGTGGCATTAAAAAGGCACTTTTAAACGTCAACATTTACATAAATGCTTTGACTTTGACTTTGAAGTCAACACAATTTTATATTGAAGTGATTGATTGTGTTTGTACGATAAATTCTAATTTTAAAATTGTTTATTTCTAGTGGTAGCTGGCGTAGCATCTCTCGGTGGGCCCGTGTCCGTAGGGGTGGGCAGCTCCGTGCTGCTCGTGTGTCAGTGTGTCGGGTCTCCGCCACCTCGCACCGTGTGGTACCACAAACACAACATCATCACTCACCATCCCAGGTTCACGAGAAACCATGATGATAGTCTGCTGATTAATAGTGAGTGGTTCTTTTACTGTATATTTTTTGTTTGCTATGATTCTAATATTAAGAGTTTCATAAACGACTAGCTATGCCCCACGGTTTCACCGACATTAGTCTCGATCTCATGGAAATATCGGATTATAAAGTATCCTATGTCAGAAATATGAAGGCCAATAGGGTATTCTACTATGTTTGAAAAAGTACTTCAAAATGTTGATATTCCTAATAAAAAGCCACAAAAAATATATTTCGGCAAAATAAACGTGCTTTCTTGCTGTAAAATTAAATTAAATTTTAAACCTTTTTTCGTTCCCGCAAAAACGCTATCAGCCATTTTGGTGACGTAATATTGGTAAAAACAACAGTCGTGTATGTACGACCGAGACTCATTCAACGTTAACAGCTAAAGATATTTAGTGGTTCTTGGGAAAATTATGAATTACAATCGCTATCGTTGGTGTGTAGTGCATAGTTGTACAAATACTAGCATTAAAACGATAGATATGTACCTAGTTGTTTACACTGCACTGACACTTTTTGCCTCTATGACGTCACACCATGGCGGCTCGTGTTTTAGGTCATGTGATATACAGATTAAAAATGACGACTTTTAATTTTAATATAGTAAAACAATAATGTGATTATATGACTCAAAATCACAATATTTAAGTATATTTCTACATAAATTCTAATAAATTTCATAATTTATTTATCACTACCGAAAGTACCATATTCTCGTAATTAAAAACGTTCGCAGTGTCATCTCGGCGACAGTCGAATTTCAAAAATTTGACAAAAATGTATAGGAATTTTTGACAGATTGACACTGAGATCAGACTGTGAACGTTCTTAAAATTACCAGAATTGCCCCTCAGGGGTCTCACCCATGTTAAAATTCTGTCCAAATCTGTTCAGCCGTATTAGCGTGAAAGCGTTGCAAATATACAAAAAAAATATGGCCTCGGACAGGCCCTTCCTTTTGCATCATATTGGTTTAGCTATTTTGTAGTGCTCCTTTTTTACGTGTATGCATGTCTCCGATAAAATATTTTCTTTTAAACAGAAGAATCTGTAAACCATGCACTTTTCCCTCGAATAAGGTTGTTCTGATAGGAACATACTCGTAGACATGTCAAAATTACAAAAATATTTTTCTAAAATTTCCAGATATAGATCAAGCCCTAAGCGGCAACTACACCTGCTTAGCTAAGAACCTGTACGGTTCAGACTCAGTCTCTTACGAGGTGTCAGTGCTGCCTACACCAGAACCTCCCAGCGTGAGGATAACTTCACATAAGAACGCAATACACCTGCAGTGGGAGTTACCCAGAAAGATTGCTGGGAAAACGCAGAAAATAAGTAAGCTTTTTTTGTTTATTAAATTCGATTAAATTCAAACGATTAAATTTTATGTGGAATGGCTAACATAACCACGACATTTTTAAAATGGTCAGATTTCGACAAGAACGTACTTAATGTGCTTCCTATACAATCCTTCCAATTAACTCACGTATGTCTTAGAATTCCTATCAGGCGAAGTTTCATAAAACCGTTTCGCTAATCTTGACAAAAGCTCCCAGTACATAGACTCCTGATTCTGCAACGTATAGCCTGACCGATACCGCTGTACCGTGCTGTGTCGCGCCGCGCCCGTACGGCCATTCATTCGCCAGTGCAAGCCGCTCATTCGTCAGTGCAAGCCGCTCATTCGTCAGTGCAAGCCGCTCATTCGTCAGTGCAAGCCGCTCATTCGTCAGTGCAAGCCGCTCATTCGTCAGTGCAAGCCGCTCATTCGTCAGTGCAAGCCGCTCATTCGTCAGTGCAAGCCGCTCATTCGTCAGTGCAAGCCGCTCATTCGTCAGTGCAAGCCGCTCATTCGTCAGTGCAAGCCGCTCATTCGTCAGTGCAAGCCGCTCATTCGTCAGTGCAAGCCGCTCATTCGTCAGTGCAAGCCGCTCATTCGTCAGTGCAAGCCGCTCATTCGTCAGTGCAAGCCGCTCATTCGTCAGTGCAAGCCGCTCATTCGTCAGTGCAAGCCGCTCATTCGTCAGTGCAAGCCGCTCATTCGTCAGTGCAAGCCGCTCATTCGTCAGTGCAAGCCGCTCATTCGTCAGTGCAAGCCGCTCATTCGTCAGTGCAAGCCGCTCATTCGTCAGTGCAAGCCGCTCATTCGTCAGTGCAAGCCGCTCATTCGTCAGTGCAAGCCGCTCATTCGTCAGTGCAAGCCGCTCATTCGTCAGTGCAAGCCGCTCATTCGTCAGTGCAAGCCGCTCATACGTCACAACGTCCCGTCCCCCGCCTCGCATACCTAAGGCGTGGTACAACAGCAGTATCGGTCGTGCTATAGTACAAATTCAATATAGTTAAAACCACAGAACAGAGGAATGTAACTTTCACATTGGCCTTGAAAACAAAAATATATCGTGTCTTTTGTGACGTGCAAGTGAAGGAAAGCAATTACGCGGTGCACCGTACAGTCACGACGAGCACTAATATATTATGTATAAGCTTACCATCTTTTAAAAGTGATTTTCTCCTCTTGTACTGGCTGTAATTTTATGTTTTATGAAAATAATATTTCGGAACCCTTTAATGAGTATCTAGTTTATCTCAAGGTTGCAATCGCTAGTTAAGAGTAAATTGCTTTTGAATCTGGCTACGTGTATACATATTAGTGCTCCTGACTGTACAGCAGGCCTAGACAAAACACATTTCTGTTATCTATGTTACCTAATCTTTCCGCAGGTAATGTCATTCCCATACATTTTGGCGGATCGTTTGGCGTGAACGCTAACATAAATGTATTTTGTCTCTACGCCCAGGTGATTTCAACAGATCTCCTTATTAATATAAATCTAAAACTTACATCATCTACCAACTCCAGGTTACAATCTAACATGGAAAGAAGCGAACGGTTCCTGGCAAGACGCATGGTCAAGTAAAGGCACATTGCTTCAAGGAACCCAAGAGTACACTCTTCAAGGTCTTAAGTGTGGCACCAAGTATTCTCTGAGGATGACTGCAGCTAACAGTGTGGGATCCTCGCAGCCGACCTATGTTGATGCTACTACTTTGGGAGGAGGTGAGTTTATACGGTGACTGGTAATTAGTGACCGATATTTAAACACATAATTGTACTCATCTTAACAAACAACTTTCCCACAGAAACGAGCGAGCGCGCTCGCGATCCGTTGTTAAATTAATGAAAAAACTAATATTGCAAAAGTGAATTTTTGTTGGTTTGTAGGTAACTTAATTAAATTACAGCTGATGATGTATTATTCTTGTTAGATACTCAATATTCTATTGGGGTAATAAAATTGGGGTCACTAAGATCGATAAAAAAATCGTTTCTTTGGGAAAGTTGTTTGTTATGATGAGTACAATCATGTATTTAATTACAGCTGATGATGTATTATTCTTGTTAGATACTCAATATTCTATTGGGGTAATAAAATTGGGGTCACTAAGATCGATAAAAAAATCGTTTCTTTGGGAAAGTTGTTTGTTATGATGAGTACAATCATGTATTTAATTACAGCTGATGATGTATTATTCTTGTTAGATACTCAATATTCTATTAGGGTAATAAAATTGGGGTCACTAAGATCGATAAAAAAATCGTTTCTTTGGGAAAGTTGTTTGTTATGATGAGTACAATCATGTATTTAATTACAGCTGATGATGTATTATTCTTGTTAGATACTCAATATTCTATTAGGGTAATAAAATTGGGGTCACTAAGATCGATAAAAAAATCGTTTCTTTGGGAAAGTTGTTTGTTATGATGAGTACAATCATGTATTTAATTACAGCTGATGATGTATTATTCTTGTTAGATACTCAATATTCTATTGGGGTAATAAAATTGGGGTCACTAAGATAGATAAAAAAATCGTTTCTTTGGGAAAGTTGTTTGTTATGATGAGTACAATCATGTATTTAATTACAGCTGATGATGTATTATTCTTGTTAGATACTCAATATTCTATTGGGGTAATAAAATTGGGGTCACTAAGATAGATAAAAAAAATCGTTTCTTTGGGAAATTTGTTTGTTATGATGAGTACAATCATGTATTTAATTACAGCTGATGATGTATTATTCTTGTTAGATACTCAATATTCTATTGGGGTAATAAAATTGGGGTCACTAAGATCGATAAAAAAAATCGTTTCTTTGGGAAAGTTGTTTGTTATGATGAGTACAATCATTTGTTAAAATATCGGTCACTAATTACCAGTCACCCTATATAATTTTGCAAAATCTAAAACGGGTATTACTGGCTGGTCATTATCCTTCCGCAAACATTCAACATCAAAATAACTGCTTTCTGCATCAAACGGGTTCCCGCAATCTTCACCAGATTAGCTATGTACTACCATTCGATATGCTTCAGTGTTGAATCGAACATCAATCAATAGACTTAAATACTCTTTATTATATTAATTACAGATATCAATGTAGTTATCGAGGGATTCTTCCAAGTGTTCTTCATAAATCTGAAACCCGACATTTTTAACCCCCGATGCAAAAACGACGGGGTGTTATAAGTTTGACGTGTCTGTGTGTGTGTCTGTATGTGGCATCGTATCTCCCGAACGAATGAACCGATTTTTTTATAAATGTGAATTCGTTGCCAGTTTAAATCAAATAGACGACCACTATTCTTCCGACAACTATTTGCTGTCAATCAAATATGTGCTTGTTTCGACACTGCAGCCTGGTGAATAATTCTGAATATATGCAGGGCATGTCTCTTCATTAAGCAGTGTGAATCGATTGGTGTAGGACAGATATATAATTGTCCAAGTATCGATGAATAATCAATTTGAAACCAATAATACTTTTAACTTCTAAGCCTTTAAATTCTTTACAGAAGTATTGGAATTAATCTTAGATGACAATTATTAAAAGAAAGAGACTTATTAGGGTCAAATAAAATTAGCTGGCAATACTTTACCCACGTCTTGGGCATGAATAACGAAAACTAACAAACAAATCACTATCCAACTTTGATTAAATGTTTTAATTACACTGTGACAAGTACCTATATTAAGGCAACTAAACCACTGTTATGTTTATATTAATATATTTTATAACATTAATCACCGCTGTACATCTTTATTGATTGAGGTAGACTGACGGTTAATACGACGCAGATTTCACTAAAACTTGAATGGCTTATGCCAACTACCAAGAAAAATGGTTCACCTATTCATTCTTATTTCAGTTCCCATATCACCAACCAGCACAGAATGGTTCTGGAGTAACGCTACACACATCTACATACAGCTGAGCGGTTGGGACGACAATGGGTGTGAGATCACTAGGTTTGATGTGGATTACAAAGATTATGGAAGCAAGGCGTGGAAGAAAGCTGAAAATAGACTAGTGAGTAAAATAATCGTAAATACAATACTTTTGTACTGTCAGCAGGCCTCGACAAAACACATTATCTTTAGCGTTCACGCCAAACGCTACGCCAAAATGTATGGGAATGACATTGCCTGCGGAAAGAACACGACGTAACCTTTCCGCAGGTAATGTAATTCCCATACATTTTAGCGTAGCGTTTGGCGTGAACGCTAACAGAAATGTATTTTGTCTCTAGGCCCTGGTGTGTTACTCACAGATCGCATCAACAATGTACAGAGTGTCAGGGAAACGCTCCCGTAAACGAAGACAGTCGATAGGGCTAGTGATTCTCGATACAGTATCAACAAAAGATCTACCTTTAAAAAAAAAAAAAAAAACAGCATTTTTTGCACACTATGCTGTGAGAACAGTTAAATAAACCATTATTTGAAATTAAACACATTTAAAAACGACCCCAAGTCCAGGCGGTGACTTTAGGTTTAGACATCCTTCGTAAAGCGCCGCCAAAATAAAATAAGTAGAAACATTACAGAAGCGTCAAACGTTTTAAATTGATTAAAAATAACCATTTTAAGGCCAAAGGTTATTGGTATCGGTTTGCATTTAGATTGTATATAACCTACGATCTGGCTTCGGAGATGTTCCACTACGTATTTTTTCTTTAGTTTGTTTTCCTGTTAAGTAAATACTACTATGTACCTCAGTATGAAAATGTCGCAACTCCGACTCCCATAGTACAGGCAAATGCCTAGTTTGGGGGTCACTGCCCACTCTTTTTGTGCAATATTTCATCATCATCATCATATCAGCCGAAAGACGTCCACTGCTGGACATAAGCCTCCCACAAAAGGGGGGATTTGCCATAATCGCCACGCTTTGCAGGCTAGTTGGCGATCGCAGTATGGTGGTAGCAGTAAGTCCCTTAGTCACCTTCTACGACACCCACGGGAAGAAATGGGATGATGCTATTCTTTTACGTCCGGTATGGTACTGTGGTCACCAAAGAATTTATCAAATAAGAACCATTGTACTGTTCTTAACTGAAAAACTGACCGTTAACTGGAAACCACCTCACAAGACTCCGGAATTATTATAGTTTTGTTTATAGTCAGTTCATAAAATATATACTAGCAAATCCTTGTCTGACTTAATTTACTTTACTTTACTTTCGTACTTGAATTATCATTCCAGCCCCAACTCGACCAAGCCTGGAGCCACTACGTGCCAACATCGATCCTGGCTCAACCAAACTCCTTCGTGTTAGCAGAACTGGCACCAGCTCAGTGGTACCATGTCAGAGTGACGGCAGAGAACGCAGCCGGGATCTCTACGTCATTGTATAGTTATGCTACAACCACTGTACAAGGGGGTAAATCATTGAAGAGACTTTATTTTCTTAACTGGCTATCATTTTTTTGCTTCTACCGTACACAAATCTTATTTAAAATCATGAAAGTCGACGGTAATAATTCGGAATTGACGGCGCGTTTATACCAAAATACATTCAAATTACAAAAGATTTCCTCAAAATGGATGCTGTTTGCTACATCTTAGTGTTCGTCAGTTGGGAAAAGTGACGCAACAAGCTCCTCAGCAAGCAATATCTCTGTATTAAATGCAGCTTTTTTAGTTTCATGTATGAATGATGGCCATACTTAACTTCTACAATACAACAAAATGAATGTGCATTCCCTTAGTTTGAAGCTTTTAAACACTGAGTTTCAACTTTAACGTAATGGCATTGTTTTCTTTATTCGCTTCGTAGACTTAAGATATCTCTACTTTCACATAGATTATTAAAAAAAAAAAATGTTTTTCTGTAACATTTCAGAATCAGTGGGGCCACCATCGGAGTTTTTTGATTTAAACATGCTAGTTATAATTTGTAGTTCAATACTTCTGATGATCTGTTCACTTACTTGTGTTTACATACTCGTCAAGAGGCATAAGTAAGTATTGCATTAACACATATAAGCGCGACTATGGAACTATTGAATAAAACACACTTCAACACAATTTTCATTTTTTTTTTACAAACAAATACAAAGTTGATACGACAGAGGGGCTTTCCTTTAAACTGCATATACTAGGTACCATTTTCAAGCTCTGTGCCAAAAATGAATTAAATAGGAGCAGTAGTTAAGTCGCAAATGATTTTTTAAGTTTTTGCTCCGTTTGAACACGATGTATCTTTCCTAACAGCTGATCGCACAGGTCATGCACCCTAAAACGATAAACCTATGATGCGTTGTTGCCGCTGTGACGCAAGTCATAAGTACAACCAAATATTTTCGCTAAAAAGATGGCAATGCAAACAAGGAAGCAATAAATGCACACATTTGCACTTTCATTGAAAGAGTGACAATCGTAGCAAAACATCCCGCGCGTAAAAGAAATAGAAATAGGTCACTGTGTTGCTAGATCTTAGATCCTTGCGATCGCGAGTTCGCCGACGCTATCCTTTGGGATCGGATTTATGTTACGTAACACGGAAGCTCCTGCGCAGCTTTTCTTTTGACGAACTCGCCGCGCTGACAATAATTGTGATTTTGTTTTGTTATTGTGGTAGAACACTAAATCATTTTAAGACAGACAGTACCTATTTCTTTTTTTTATGTTACAGGACAGGACACGAAACTTGGGATTATTATTATTTAGTGTTAGTGTTTTTTTTTGTGATTGACTGCTTTTATTGTGATATGAAATTAAACTTTGGTTGTGTGTGTGTGTGTAATTAGTGTTCAACAATGCCTCGTGTAACTAACACGGCGTCAGAATACACAGACATGATTTTAATTTACGGCGAATGCCGTGGAAAGCCAGCTTTAGCTCTGCGAACATACCGAGAGAGGTATGGTGACAGCCGCAATTGCCCTAGAAACGCCCGCACCATTTCTTTTTGTGGCGGTACATTAAGGGTGAAGTGTATGCCTCAGAGGTAAATACAATTGTTGAACTAAAAAATTGGATTATTTTAGCATTTCACAAATTAAAGTGCTTAGCGACGGACAGTGATTTAATTAGAAAAATAAATAACAATATTCTCCGTCGGTATAATTTGTGCATTAATGTGAATGGAGGACACATAGAGAATTTAAAAATTTTGTGTTTTTGTTGTGATTGTTCTTGTGCGCGAATTTCAAAACCTTACCTAACACAAAAGCCCGCGCGAGCGAGCGGCGACCGGCGCCGCCCGCTTTTCACGAGAGAACACACGCCGCGCTTCGGCGCGGGTGCGACGTTGCCGCTTTGTTAACTAGGTATCTAAGGTCAGCTAAATTTATTAACAAAGGGTGGTTGCGTTTTACTCTGATTTGTAAGCTATTTAGTTTGTTTGAAAAGAAAAAAACTCATTTTTGGTGCTTTTTCTTTTTATATCGTATCGAATTAATACTAAGCACGTATAGTAAACGTAGTGTAATTTAATGCCCTTCTGTCATATCAACTCTGTATATCGTTGTCGTCATTGAAACAAATGGATGTATTAGATTAAAACTGATACAGCAAATAGTGACACTATGAAATTAAAAGTCAAACTAATCACATCTAGCACAATCCAAAATGTAATGCAGATAATGAAGCCGTTAAAAATGTATCTTCTGTTATTTCAGCCATCAACACATGACAGAGTACAGAAACTCATTAACAGCTGAATGCAAATCAGAGCGAAGTAACGTAACTGTGAACACGCCACAAAGTGTTCCCACTGATATGAACAACAGAGTTTATAGCACACCAGTACATCTTACTGCTGAGAATAAGCATGGTGAGAATTGTATTAATATTAATAATTTCTAAAGGATTTAGCCAAATCTTTACCCAACAGTAAATGAAAATGTTCATTAATAAGAAGAAAAAATGTGTGGGTCAGGGGGATCCCCGTCAGTAACGAAGTTTTTTACGCTTTTTTATCGAATCTTAATGTAACATCGTTTATCCTTTTTTTAAACACCCCAAATGTATTTTATCCTCACTTTCGGCTTCAGAATTTTAAACGATGAAAACGAACACAGTTTTTCTGTCTTTTCCTATTTTAATTATATTGAGTATAAAATAGTAGTTTATATCGTTCCGTGACGATTTCTACAATGTTATTCCTACCGCAAGCTGCGTTTAAGAACTTCGTGAATGCAAAAAGAGAGACAAAAGGTAATAATATCGCAATAAAACAACATAATATGGTATAGAATAAGTTAAGCTACGCTTGCCACGGTTGGTCCGTGGATGGGTGACCATCTTTACATACCAAGACTCCTCCGTGCCTGGGAAAGCACGTTAAGCCGTTGGTCCCGGCTGTCATTTGTAGATCTTTGACAGTCGTTATGAGTCATCAGAAGCCCGAAAGTCTGACAACCAGTCTTACCAAGGGGTATCGTATTACCCACTAACAGGGTTGTGGAGGTCAGATAGGCAGTCGCTCCATGTAAAATACTGGTATTCAGCTGCATCCGGTTAGACTGGAAGCCGACCCCAATATAGTTGGGAAAAGGCTAGGCAGATGATGATGAATATGATATAGAATAATTAATTAAAACATTACTTTCTTTTACAGAATTATACGAGATAAGTCCATACGCACAGTTTGCAATAGGCTTCCGAACTTTCGGACATGTCGACAATCAAGAAGTGCCAAATAGGGTACACCTGCCTGGTAACAGCAAGTCGAGATACGACAGTGGTGAGTATGGTAATTACTATTATTTGAAGTTCAAACTAAAATAGAAGTACTTACGGGTTATATTTTTGGTCGTCTAGAAGCATTTTTGGAAAACAACTAGCGTCGTAGAACAACGAGAACAATTTAAAATAGTGTTAGTAAAGCTTTGTTATATCTAGATGATGCCTTGAACTGAAATTGCTTTTTTCTAGAAACAAGTTTTCAAATGCGGTCGGAGTCCGAAGAAAGTGACTGCGTATCACGAACAACAACACTAAAAAGCGTGCCAAGAAGTAAGTAGAGCCAATATCAAGACATTAGACCAAAGAAACGATGTGAACTGTGTGAATTACGAGTATGATATGGTTAGAAAGGGGGTGGCTACTAATAGAGAAGTGTGGAAAAAAAAACACATGTTGCGCCGATGCCAAATAAACAAGAGTTAGAGAATGATGATATAGACAGACATACTTATTAGTAATAAAATATAAAGAATTTCACGAAGATCTTAAACCCAGCAATGGTGGGCCAGAGGTATAGGCCCCGACTTACGAGATGTAGATTGTTAGTTCGAACCCAAGGGCAGGCACTTACTGCGTAGATCGCCCTGAGAAAACGGTGGAGCACACGGTGGCGGCCTGCCCTGCTTGGGCGGAGCACCGCCGTGTCCTCGTGGAGGCGATCGGCGGCGGCGATCTCTCGCGTCCGGCCCTGGTCCAGGCCATGGTACGGAGCGAGAGAATAGCACGTGATGGAGAGGCAGTATATGCGCCCTTACGGCCTTAATTGCCCCAGGAGACGCCGTGGGCGTCGGGAATCCCAAGCTGATTCCCGGCCACCGTAGGCGTGAGCTTGCGGACGGCGAGTAATGGGTAGCTCGCTGTCTGATAAGGACCAAGCCCACGTCGACGGCGCGTTGTGTTCCACGCGCGCCTCAAAGAGATGTCAGCACCAACTGGTGGGGTTCCCAAGGGCCGATGCCTGCCAGGGGTGTGGGTTGTTCGAAAAAGATACCGTGGTCCCTGGTACACAGGGAACTGAAGAAACACGGGAGGGTTTTTTCACGGATGATTTCCCACCCACAAAGAAAAGAGCAGGCACTTTACTTTGTGTTTTAATTTCTTCACCGCTGCTCTCAGAACGGTGGAGGAAAACATGGTGTGGTAACAACAATGTCTAAGAACCAAAAAATCATATTATTTGACATCCACCAGCCCACACTGGTCCCGCGTGGTGGCTTATGGTCCACACCCTCACACAGAGAGGAGTCCTGTATTATACGCTGTTTATATATGCATGGTTTGTGCAATCTAAACACAGTTTTACCTTTCTTTTACAGAAGCATGCAGAGTACCACATCATAGGTAGCTGACAGTCACAACTGAGATAGTAAACAATTTTTGAAATGGTTGTGTTCATATCAACTGGTTGATGCAATTTTAACTAAGGTTGTTTCAGTTTCATTCATGTATCATTGTAATAATGGAGTTTGTACTACTATATATTAATTATTATTGTTGGTGAGTTACGTAGCAGTTTGCATTTCAATATTTTATTACTTAAGTACCTAATTTTTTTTGTTGACCGGTAGTATACTTTCAAGTTTTCTATAATTTGAAATTGTCGGTTATTTATTGGGTTTTTTTTTTCGAATTTCGAACATATCATTTATTAAAGGTGGTTATTTATATATTTTTTAAGTATAAATAATTACAAATTACTCTTAGCTTGTCAATCAAATGTAATTGTTTTGTAAAGCTAGTCAAGTTTCGATCTCAGTAGCATAATTTTAACAAAACAATTAATATGTTTTAACTAACTTAATTTACAAAATAATCTTTTGTTCATATAATAATGAAGGTTTTTATAAGTAAAAATAATTTTAATAATGAATTGTATAAATTAGGAATGTTTTTATTACAAACCTTATAACGTAAAGTTTTTATGTAAATTTAAATCAGGAAAATGTATGAAATCAAATCGAAATAATTACGTATCGAATCTTCGATGAAAAACTAAAAACAATTTTCAATTCATAGGCAAAAAGCATCTCTCTCAAAATCATGGAAATTCAATTCATTTTGCATGGAGAGCCAAATCAAATGTTGCCAAATCATTAATAATTAATTTCTCATTATTTTCCTCACATTTCACCCTAAACATAAATTGTATTTAAAATCTTTCAACATAAACTACGTTTAACATATAAGTAGCTATTCTAATGAAACCCAGTTTCACAGTCTTCAGACATGTTAATTTTTAAGGTATAATAAAGATTTTTATTTTTCCGTATCAGTCCCTACCGTTCCGTTTTCACTAACTATGGGCGACACCTAAATTAATGCCTTAAAAAAAAAAATCACTGTTGGATTTTAAACTGTCAGTGCTTTTTATTAAGGCATTCATTAATTGGCGTTAATGAAGATTGACGATCAAGCTTATTTTGCAAAAGGAGTAATTTTTTCATTTGACGTACAATTTTGATTTGTGTTAGCATCTCGAAATTATGAAACTTTTCAGATTTTTTTGAAATATTTAAAATAAATATATAAAACATCCTAATACTGCCACTTTTATCTTATTTGTTTACTATTTTCATTCACGAAATGTCTGAAGCCAGAGAAACAGGAGTAATGTATTGAAGAACTAAAGTAAATCGAAAATTAATTATCTTCAAAAAGACTGATTGTTTAATGTTTATTTTGTAATATGTAAATCCTCGATTTACTATAGAAATAAAATTTCGAAAATATTAAATGTTAGAATACTACAAATTGTTTTATTATTCACCCACTTATCAAAAGACTACGAGACTAAACAAATCTGAGTAACTTTTAAAAGAAGCTAAGAAAATATAAGTAATGGAAAAATAATTAATGGTTTGCCTTGTTGAAAATGAAATGGTGAGTAACACAGTAGGTAAGTACAGTCGCTAATGTAGGTACCTACATAAACAACATAATAGGGTATTTTCCAATTTATTTTAAATACTATTTTAGTTTGAAGATTGGGACGAAATATGTAACATAAAAATAAAAGTAAATCGATTTATTTCCATTTTCTAAATTAAAAACGATTTAAACCAAATTTATTTTTCTTTGTTTTGAATTTACCGCCAAAACGCTTCTTACGATGACTTTTCACCACGTGACGTCAACTTTGTGTAAACATAAGTAGTTAGTAAGTAAATAAGTGAATGTCGAGTTTATAATTAAGAAGATTTTTAATGGATAGAAAGTGATATTACTGGTGTGCGGTGCCTCTGTGCACAAATACCTCTAAAACGGCGCCAAACTAAGTATTTGTACTGGTGCCATTTACTCAAAGTTGACGTCACATGTCACGTGATAAAAAGTCATCGTAAGGAGCGTTTTGGCGGTAAATTCGAAACAACGAAAAATAAATTAGATTTTAATCGTTTTTAATTGAGAAAATGTGTATTAATAATTTAATCTTTATTTTTCTGTTAATATATCGTCCCAATCTTCAAATTAAAATAGTTTTTTATCAAATCGGAAAATACCCTATTTCGATAAACATTTTTCAAGTAAGTATGAGCAACTGCGCAATGTTTACATACTTAAATCCTACTCGGAGATCTAACTCCTCTGAAATTTACCAAAAACAGTTTAACGAACAAAGTGTAACTTTGGGCTTTATATCGTGTCAAAAATCAAGGTCAAATAATGTATTTCAATCAGGCACTTAATAGACATTCCTCAATGCACCATTATGGTATGAGTAGGAAGCGTCGTTCTATCTCATCTAGTTAAAAAAAAAATATATTTTGATTATTGACGTCTAAACGTATTTTTAGAAACCGACTTACAGGAATACAATCATTTATTGCTGTTCTATGACTTCATGTTAATAAAAAGCTTTTTTCAAAAACATTACAACCGACTTCCAAAAAAACACTACTAAGTGCAAAATAATTTTAATTTCGGAAGTCGGTGACTTTGGATGTGTATTTTAATTATTTTTCACCGCTTTCCGAAATTGTTGTGTTGTGTGAAAAAAGTTTTTATTTTTCACTTTTTAGTTACCTACCAATTCGAAATTTCATCATCCTTGGGGTCAAAACAATGCATACTTATGCGATAGCAACATTCGCGGTTGATTTGCTGTAATTTTTGAAGAGTTCCGTTGTCGGTCTCCGAAACGCATCATCACATCTATATGAAATTTAAATGGGATCATTTCGGAGTAAACCCCTTTCGAACGAAAAATAAAAAAGTTAAATAATCATCATCTCAATCATTTTGAAACAGATGGATCCATTGCTTCATAAGTTCGAAAAATGTGTCTGCTCAACAACGTATGTAACGCGATGAATATTGTTGAACCGACAAAATGAAACAGATTATGATTATCGTATGTTACGCAATTAGGGTGCTGAATACCACAGATTTATGTCACTAAAATAACTAAAACAAAAAAATATCAGTCTATTTTCAACAAAGAAAACGAACCCAATGGAGCAAAAACTACTCAAAAGAAAGTGAATTAAGTTATTGGAAATAATACGGAAGCAGCAAACTAAAGTCTATTAAACTGAGAACGTAGAAACTTTCAACGTAAAAGTTTTCATATAAAATCAGTTCAAGAAACCGTTTACGAGTACGTTGAGAGTGTAGTGAACCGAAAAATTGGTGCGGGACTGTCTAAGAAAGGATAAGAAAGTTTTTGCATTACGTGGGTCTTTGAACTTGACTAGCTATCGGTACACAACATAGCAACAACTGATTTATAAACAGAAACTTTCGATTTTGGAGATCATCAAAGGTTAAAAACAAATGGTTTCCATAATATGCATGTTATTTTCAAAAGATTTGCTTACCTGAAGATCATTCAGTTGCGCTGTTTAAAAAAATATCACATTATTTAAATTTCTCATTATTTTGTTCCTTACTATTTTCGTGCTCTTTTTTCTCTCTTTTCAATATTTTTCCGTTAAATCATAAATAATGACTAGATTTTTTTTTTTCATTACAAACAGCTGTGAGTAGTTTTCATTCGGCAATTTCCGTGTCCATTCATCATAAGTAACCTAAGCTATAATTTATTGTTTACATTTTAAGATTGCAAAAATTCTAAAAGTTGTAAAACTGGCTCTATCCTGTCGCTTTTATCTTATCTTTCAACAATCCTATATAGACGACACACACATTATCACTGTCCTATTCAAATTCAATTCCAAACTTGATAGATACAGACATCCATGTAGGATAGATACAAAAAAACCGTATATTTCCACCGTTGTAAATTGGGTCATCGATTTTAACAGGCCCGGGATATCCAATTTTACGGTTCGTGTGTTCCGACCTCGCGGGACTAACAGACTGAAGTTAGGTTTGCACATGTTTCAAAGAAAGTTTCTTCTTGGTTATTATCATGGGTGTTTTGGGATGATAAGTTGGTTTAAATGAAAATATATGGAAAGTATATTCAGTGCAAACAAGGGTCAATAAGCTAAATAGAAGAAAGTTGGCCGCCTCTAACAGAAATTACTGACGACCTGAGAACTTAGGCAAGGTGACATTCTATCAGCGATAGTGATGATAGACTAGAAAAAAATTACGAAACAAGCTTTTCGGTAACATATCTACTGAAAAGCTTATGTAAATCCCGTTGCAAGTCGTTAAAGCAATACGAAAACGGTAATGAGACGGAAAAGGGCAAAATAAAAAGTACATGATTTCATTAAATCGCGGCCCACCTCAGTTGCAGTGCACCACACCGCAACCTTTTCGTTGGTGTTTCCTGTGGATAAAATACGAATGTGATATTGAAACAAAATGACCGATTGGAACCGTTCACCTAGCTTCTGACGTTCATAAGTACCTACATAAAGGTTTATTTTAAATGAAAGCTATTGTAGGGTGCATACCTAACATAAGTAATGTCAATGCAAATGTAAAATGTCAATGAATGCTCAACGGGATGAATCTAAATAAAAATGCAAGTTATCCGACTCAAACCACGTCTAATTGAACACTAAAAAATATTTAACATAAAATGCATAGAATAATGCATTAAACTACTTGACCGTCACTGGAAGCTTTATTATGAGATGGCGTTTCCGTTTCCCGTCGATTTCTAACCAGTTTTCGTACTTTTATCCCCTCTATACTTCCGGCTCAGTGGCGCCACCTGGTGGTTGCGTGTAGTTTTTAGTTCTTGTAATAGGTGTCACGCCATTTTGTTCATTGGCTTTTTATTCTCCGTCGAAGCAACTTGTGCGCAGTGACTGCGTCCGCGACAGTTGCAGAATACTTAAAAGTGAATATTAAGTGAATACATATTTTATAAATTTAATAAATAAGTGTAGTGTTCTTCAAAGAGGATAAGTCTTGGACCGTAAGTACCCTCTTTTAGAGGTAACACTTTATAATTCGTACGTGATCAAAGGTTTTAAACGGGTTTTCCGTTCGGATCACTACTGTAATTTTTTATTTTGAATATTTACTAGTCAATTTTCGTAATCAATATTTGAATTTGAACTGTAACTGTGTATAGTGTTATAAATACATTGCATGACATCTAACGTAATTCGTTTGCAGTGATGGAGAGTAATAACTACAACACTGATACCCAGCCACAAGCCGTGGCTGGTCCGAGTGGACTGAATCGCAAGCGAAACCGAAGTAGCAGCAGTAGCAGTAGTGCTTCAAGTATTAGTTCTTCAAGTACGGCTACTCCGGGCAGCAAAAAAGCGCGGTCCAATCACCGCCGCCGCCGCCATAAGAAAAGGAAACGTGCTCGACGTTCCAGTCTTATGATGGAAAAGCTTTTTAAGGAAATGGGTGAGCTTCGCAAACAAATTAATAATACAAGTAAAATTGATACAGCTTGTTATGATAACGCTTCTGTTTGTTCTGAAATTAGTGGTCAACTTTATGAACAAATTAGTGACGAAGGTTGTTCAAATCAAGAAAATCAAAATACAAGTTCAGATTTCACTTTTGACATTGATACTAAACTTAAGGAACCATTAGTTCCAAAAACCCCCGAAAGTTTTTTGAAGAAGTTAGTAGATCTCCAGCGTTTTAATAGTACTTCTTGGTCAGAAGTGAGATACGCCGATACGCAAAAATTGTATAATCATACTCCTGGCTTTATAGACCTGGAGACAAATGAGGAGGTAAAAGCATATGACACCTTACGTCATCTGGCTCATGGCGATAAATCCTATGCGTCCTTAACCTACTGCATATTAAAACAAAGACAATCATTGCAGGAAGGTATTCGTAATCTTCTTTCATGGGCCAAAAATACAGAATGCATCAATTTTGATAATTTAAATGGGCAGATTGACGAATTATTTCAGAAGGGCGAGTTTCATAAAATATCCTCAGACCTTTTGCAATTGGCCTGCGGCCATAGGGCCGAATGTATTGAAATGCGTAGAGAAACTATAACGAGTCAAGTTAAAGACCCACTAGTGAAAGCATTCTTGAATAAAATACCTCCTTCAAGTACTCACATATTTAATGCCGAGCCTTTTACCTCTACTCTAGAGAAGGCTGGCGGGGTCCGTAAGGCTTTTTGGCCCCCAAAAACTGAAAGGTCTTCACAAAAGCTATACCAACCTAGTAGCCGCCCCTCGCAGGGGCAAGGCGCACGAAAACCAACAGTTCCATCGCGTGGAACTCAATTTAACGAACCAGGATCGCATATGCATACCTGTCATAACCCACCCTCGCGGGGTGAATACAATGGCCAGTGCCAACATACACATCACTCTTTCAGAGGCAACTCCTTGAGTAATCAAGGTGATCACTTCAATACTAGAAGTTCATTTCGAAACCGAGGCTCGCGGCCCGAACGTGGAATTACACGAGGACGTGCAAACTCCTCAAAAAGTTCCAGGGGAAAAAGATATAAACAATGACATGACACTGTTTCGGGCGGGTCGGTTGATACACTACCAAACACAATGGGCGGAAATGAGAGCAACAAAAATTGTTCTAAAACTAATTCAAGGGTATCTCATACCTTTCTTTCAAAAGCCCCCACTTGTCTATCCAGATGTAACGAAGGGGCCTTTTCAAACTCCTGTTTCAGAACAAATGTCCTCAATTGTAGACAAAATGAAACAGCAGGGAATCCTAAAGAAAGCGCTACCCTCGCCAAGCTTCATTTCCCCTCTATTTCTGGTTCCAAAATCCGACGGATCTGCCCGTCCCATATTCAATCTAAAATCACTAAACGAATACGTGATGACCGAGCCGTTTCATTTAATAAATATGTACCGCATTCCAGACTTCCTACAATCTCAGGACTGGATGTGCAAAATAGATTTGTCCCAAGCGTATTTTCATGTAAGCATAAACAAATCGCACAGACGCTTTCTGCGCCTAATATACAACCAGGAATTGTTAGAAATGACATGTCTTCCATTTGGTCTGAGCACTGCTCCAAAAACCTTTGCCATGCTCACGAACTGGGTGGCCCAAACATTGCGGGACAAATGGAACATGAGGATCCTGGTATACCTGGACGATTATTTGCTAGTACACCAGAATGTTCACACGCTTCGCGAGCATGTCAAAATAACTGTACAAATGTTACAAAAACTAGGGTGGCAAATAAATTTCGAAAAATGTGTTCTTTCTCCTCAAAAGAGTATAATTTATTTAGGGATACTATGGAAACCATGGGAAAATCAAAAAATTCTACCACAGGAAAAGGCTCAGGGCATCATTGCAAAAATAAATCGGGCTCTCGAACAAGAGCAGTCAACTCTGAAGGAATTGCAGAAAATAGTAGGACTTTTAAATTTTGCCAGTTTTGTTGTCCCTCGGGGTCGGCTCAATCATCGACAGTTAGTGATTTTCATGAATTCACTCCCAGTCCTGCCCCCAAAGACCTACCCACTACCACAAGGTGTCTTAGAGGAACTAAATTGGTGGGCCCAAAATTGTCAAAGGTCAACTCCTCTTCAGTACCGTCCTCCAATAAATTTTCTGGCTACAGATGCATCGGATCAAGCGTGGGGGGCACAACTAAACAATTTGGCTTTGTCAGGAACTTGGTCACAAGAAGAGAAAATGCTGCATTGCAATCAAAAAGAAATGCTAGCAATATTTTACGCTCTTCAGAACCAAGTTCATTGGCTTTATCAAAGTTCGCTCCTCATTCAAAGCGACAACAGAACTGCGGTCACATACCTACGAAAGGAAGGAGGTACGAGGACATTACCCCTGTTGGAAATAACCTATCGAATTCTGAATTTGTTAGACCAACATCAGATACACTTCAGCATCCACTACATTCCGGGCAAATACAACAATCATGCGGACCACTTATCGCGCCTTCGCCAACCTCCGGAATGGCACTTACTACCGACTTGTGTAGAAACAGTGTTTGCAAAATGGGGAACCCCAATAATAGATCTATTTGCCTCGGCGACTGCTCACGTAGTGTACAATTATGTGTCTCTAGATCTAAAAGATCCTCAAGCTCTGTTCCACGATGCCTTCAGTGTCCCATGGAATTACCAGCTCGCATGGATATTTCCACCACCATTCCTAGTCCCCAAAGTCCTGTCTCACTTAAACCAGTCGACAGGAATATTCCTAATAGTAGTACCTCGATGGGAGAGGGTATTCTGGCGTGCGGATCTCAAAGCCCGAGCACTCGCGGCTCCATTAACTTTGAGAAACCTACAGAGATACCTGATAGACATGTCGACGGGTCTCCCACCACCGAAGGTCGAGAACATCGTCCTCGAAGTTTGGAAATGTGGGGGTGGTCCAACACGATAAAGACATGGAACGCTCAACAACTATCACTCCTTAAAAATTCTTGGCGAAAATCGACGCTAAAAACCTATGAGGTAGCCTGGAAACGCTGGGCGTCGTGGTGTCGTGATAAAAACCCTGACTTAACTAATCCCCCTGGTTCACAATTGGCACAGTTTTTATGCGATTTATATTTAATTGATAAGTTGTCATATAATTCAATACTTTTACATAAATCAGTAATATCTACACTAGGTAACGCTGACAATTCAGGTCAATTAAGTTCACACGTTCTAGTAAGACATGTTTTAAAATCAATTGCCTTAAAAAATCCAAAGTTCACTAAGTCTCCAGTTTGGGATGTTGGTAAATTAATTTCATTTTTGACCAATTACACTATTGATTCAAATAACCTGTTTCAAACGTCGCGACATACTGCAGTTTTACTGTTGCTTTGCTCTGATAGGCGAATACACGATCTAACTATGCTTGATATTGATCCTAATCATTTCATACGATCTGATAACAGTTTAATATTATGGCCTCGGTTTGGCTCCAAAACGGACAGCAGTAATTATAGGCAATCTGGCTGGAAATTGCTTTTAAATTCCGAAAGTTCTAATCTTGACCCTATATTCTGGATAGAAAAAACTATAGCAATACTAAACGACAGACGTAATGCGGCAAAATCAACTAATTTATTTATTACGGTCAGAGGTGTGGCTAAACCTGCTTCACGTACAGTCATTGCAGGCTGGGTAAAGACCCTGTTTGGGGAAGCTGGCATTGCAGCCACTCCAGGTAGCACCCGGTCTGCTGTAGCCTCCAAAAGCTGGTTTCAAAATCATCCCCTCGACGAAATCTTGGCTCGTAGAAATTGGCGATCAGCCAATACATTTCAGAAGTTTTATAGACGAGAAATAATGAGAAGTACTGATTCACAAAACGTTACACAATTGTTCAATCCAATCGATTAACATTGGTGAATTAATATTTGTTACCTAGAGCGAAAATTCTTAAATTGGTTGTTAATGATTAGAAACTTTGATTTTCATTAAAAAATATATATATATATATATGTATATACATATATGAATATGCTAAATATATTTGTAAGCTAAAGTACACATATCTAGGTACTTTAATTGAATTGCTTTACTTATACTTCATTTAAATAAATGCATACTTATTAATTACACTTTTGTTTAATTTCATGCTTTATCACATTGGCCTATAGTATAATACCTACTACATACTTCCAAGTATATATATCAAAGTGGCGTCACCAGGCGATAACAAACAGATCTCATAATAAAGCTTCCAGTGACGGTCAAGTAGTTTAATAGCAGTGTTTTACCTGAAATAAAACGCATATTAAAATACTTACCTCACTGGAAGCTTTCACTTTATTTCTGCCTGGTTTTTTATGAGACAATGAACAAAATGGCGTGACACCTATTACAAGAACTAAAAACTACACGCAACCACCAGGTGGCGCCACTGAGCCGGAAGTATAGAGGGGATAAAAGTACGAAAACTGGTTAGAAATCGACGGGAAACGGAAACGCCATCTCATAATAAAGCTTCCAGTGAGGTAAGTATTTTAATATGCGTTTTATTTCAGGTAAAACGCTGCTAATGTGTCAGTGTCAATGCACTGCCAAATGTAGGTCGCGTCCAAATTGCAAATACGCGAGCCTACTGGCTAACTTATTGCAATAAAAATGTGCACCGTACAGCTATCAAAAACATAACTTGTAAATAAAACCAAGTCTCGCAACTGAGTTCTTCTACCGTAAAATGTTGTGAGATCCATGTTATAACAAGTCGGTTAATTCATTCAGTCCCTACTTAAGGGTCCTTCTGTCTTAAGTTGTTACGATTTTATGTAATATGTTTTTTTTTTCAAAATAAATAAATATTCTATTCTATTATAATTAGCTAACCTAACCAAGCCAAGTGCCAAGTGCCATGGCCGGTCGAAAATAGCCTGAACTGCTTCGAGAAAAGGATGGTACGGCCGTGCCGTTTTTTTTTCTCGATTTGGCGGGGGCACCACCGTGCCCCCAGTTTTTTTTTTTTTTTGTTTTGGCCTTCCATAACTGGATTTTTTGAAATCACCACACAGAGAAAAACTGGTATGTATGGAATCACCTTAAAGATGGAATTACTACAGCTTATTTAACAAAACAATATAGTAGAAGAAAGTTATAGCCTATTATAGAACCAAGCACAATCTCCCCTTATAAATTTACCGATAATCAACAACAATTTAATTCCCTACTAAGTGATTGTGCCAACAAACTGATTGTTGTGCACATAACTAGCAAACACTTTCGTTGGACCGCGACAACTTGCGAACTTTGATAATATAAAGTTGGTGCTTGAAATTGTTCGAGTCCATACCATTGGTTTCCATAACTCGAAATAATTGAGTGAGACTTTACGATTTTTGAAGCTTTTTTTTTTTTTTTGGGTCGGAAATCTTCAAATAACTTCTCCCGCTCTGGGTGGAGCAGGAAGGCGTGTCAGACTTTTACTGACTAAAACCCACCCGTGTTCCTTCAGTAGCCCGTATGCCAGGGGCTGTGGTATCTCTTTCAAACAAACCCGCACCCCTGGCAGGCATCGGCCCTTGCGGGCCCCATCATTTTTTGTGCTGACATCTCTTTGAGGCGCGCGTGGAACACAACGCGCCGTCGACTTGGGCTTAGTCCTTACCGGACAGCGAGCTACCCATTACTCGCCGTCCGCAAGCTCATGCCTACGGTGGCCGGAAATCGGCCTGGGATTCCCGACGCCCAGGGCGTCTCCGTATCCTGCGGCGGCTAGGGTCGCGAGGGCTGCCTCTCCCTCACGTGCGCCGCCTCCCTCTTCGCGAGCATCACTGCTTCGCTGAAGGAGGTGACGGCTCCTCATGCCCTCAGTTATGGAATTAAATCCAAATTGTTTTCATTTGACGATACTTTCAAGTACGCACCTTGGAAACATATGTTCATACAATGTCATCTATACGAACTAGCATACATATACCTACCTATCTAATGTGTAAATGATAAAACACACTTGTTTTTCAAACTAGATCGCACCAATTAGTTTAAACGTCAGAATTAGAAGCAGTCCTTTTTTGTAAGAACCCGATTCTTTTAAAAGAAGCTTTACTTCTTTTAGAATACGTAGGACTTAGAGCATTATTAATCAAGGAGAACAACCCTTAGTAACTTAATCTTTCTCCCGTCCTTCTTCAAATTTTCTATTATCTTACCTTTTAAATCCTTTTCACCCTCTCTATTAAGGCCCTGGTAATTTTGAATGTACTTGTCGTATTGTCGTTATGAGCGATAATAGTTCTTACTGCAATCCGATACGGGTTAAAATCTGTTGTAATCAATTAGAATAATAAATGAGCAAGCATTGTCGTAAAAATGCAAATAAAATCGTATAAAATTAGATATTAACTATTTGATAATAAATAATCCATCACTGGATGCAGTTTGGCATTTAGAATTTTATGGTATATTTTTATTTATAATAATAATTGTTATTGAAGGGATAAACTGGTTTTAAAGATAATTAAGAGGTGACTTTTATGATAATTTTGATGCATTAAAGTATGTTTAATTATGTTTTGAGTACCATCACTGTATGCAAAAAAGACTTTAAAATATCATAATTTTTTGCTTTCAAAATTATTTACGGTTAAAGAGATACACTGGTTTAAAAAAAACACCATTTTGAGCGTTTTCAAGAAATCTCCGCCTTAACATCGTCCCTTGTCTAATTTAAAACTTCAACCCTATAAAATAATATTGTGTTTATATTTTACTACTGTTCTCCATTTACAAGGTCGAACGAAACTCGAACCTACCAAGTCCTGTTGCCAAAACACTCTCAGCCCTCACCGTGGTACACCACAACAATCCAGCACAGTTTGTCGGCCAAACAAATAATTAATCTGCTGTGGCTAGAGTTTAATTACTAGTTTGAGTTTGTCTTGTTCGACGTGAACTCACACTAGTACAGGGAGATTTATGTTTCAGTAGTGGTTATAAATGCGGTTGTGAATTTAGCATTGGGGGTTGATTTTCGAGTTTTTGGTTTGGATTCTATCTTCTAGCCCATTCGGGTTTGCATCTTGTTGATTATCATCTGTAAAATGGTCATCTTTCAGAAAGGTAACTGTAAATAATTTAGAGAAAAGCGTGGGGTGCTTCTTGAGGTTTTTTTAATCAATTAATATCAAGCACCCCACGCTTTTTAAAGTTAAATTATTTTATACTTTTTTTAGTTTGGTTTTTAAAGCGTGTTTTTAGTGTTTTAAACGATTATTTATTTTCTATTTTTTAGTTCTGCTAACTAAAAAAGCGGGGTTTTCAGGATGTTTTTTAAAATTATTGAATTGCAATAGGTCCATCGGTCTGAAGTGGGCCAAAATCAAGTCCCAAAAAGGTGTCGGTTACAAACAAACAAACATACAGGTAATAAAAGCGTGTTAACTAAAAATAATGAATACTTTTTTCAGATAACTGTATAATGATCCAGTGAAGATGGCCCCCCTGATTTATAAACATTGCTTAAAATTAAGTAATGATTAGCGACTGATAAACAATATATTTGTGACGTTTAAACATCTGTTATTTTTAAGCAACATTTATAAATAACAGGGGTTATTTTTAATAAAAAAATCGTTATGTAAAATTAATATTTGGGATGATATTGCTAAATGTTGTATCTTACAGGGCTGATAGGATTCCGTAGTTAGGTTCAGGTCTTGTGTCATAATTAGAGGGATTGCGCAACCTTCTAACATAATATTTGAACTTATCAGGAATCATTGCATTTTACAGAAATAAAAGTTTTAATAAAATGTGCGAGTGAAACTGGATGAAATGCACAATTGATTCAAGATGGCTTAGATATTTGGCACTTCACTTTTCAAACCTAAATCAACTTGAGTTTGTTATAAAACACAAAATATCAATGTACAGAATAATAAAATTATGGGTGAGTGATTCAATCTACGTATTTATATATTATGTGTTTATCTATGTTTTCTTACCGGCTGCTTCCCCAAATTGAACAGCAGTTAGTTGTTTTTTTATTTTATTTGTCTGCGTTTACAACAGATGTATTTTTTTTTTGTAAAATAGAAAACATGCTCCATAACCTATTTAGGCGATAATGATGAAATTTCCCAAAAGAGTATTGAAATCAATGCGAGCAACCACTAAGGATTGGTTGCTCGCATCAATTTCAATTTTGAGACAAAAATAATTGTAATGCAGCATTGTGGTGAACAATAAATACTGAAATTGGTTGAGCTAAAAACAGCCACACAGCCACACATAATGTATTCTTATAATTATGTCATAGATGGTAGATAAAACATATTATAGCATTCTAATAGCATTGGTTTCTAATCCGAAGGTTGTCTGGTAGATAAGGTCTTACGGTTTTAAATCCGTCTTAGGTCTAGATACGGTCTCATGGTTCAAGTGTAAAATAATAGGTACATAGCATAGCATCACGTATTTTTTCTCGAGGGCTTAGACAAGATATACCTATTAGAATATCAACATTTCGCCAGTTATGCTTAAGACCCATCTAGTAGACCCTATTTCCGTCAACCGGGGACAAATCCAGATTCCGGCTGCTATTGAGGAATTGTCCATGGAAAAACCTAATAATCCTTTGACTACTCTAGAAATAGAACCCATGATCTATGCTCTGTAACAGCGTTTGTGGCCAATAGAAGTAAAGTGTAATTAAACGGCAGCTATCCCAAATTATTTTCAACCAGGGTCAAATTGCTCATGCGAAAACAAATGCAGTTCTTGGTCTCTATTCAGATCAAGAATGCGGTCGTCTGCGAGAACTAGACACCTGCGCAGGTGTCGATGTAGAAGACCCAGTTGTTTGAAGATCAGAAGAAAAAATGAGATCGTTAGTATTGGTGTCTTTATTATGTTCAAATGTTGTTGTTGTTTAAACCTCCTCAAAGGCAACAACAGGGCATGAATTCACTCTGGCCACTTAATGATTCCTTACTCGTAACCACGTCAATCACACACGATATCTGCTAATATCGTATTAATAATATCGACAAATTGTCTTGGAACATACAGAATATGACGTTTCGATTCCTTACCGTTACATTGGTTTATAAAAAAACGATATTGACGTAGTTTTAACGTAGTAAGATTCTGCGGGAAACGATAGAACGATACAGAATTGGGGCCCAGGTTGGCTTTGAGGAGGTTTAGAAAATTTAACGTCTGTCTTTCTCCTTTGTCTGACTCGTTGGTGGATTTCTGGTGGAGTTCTGGGTTCAAGCCCCACGTCTCACGGAAGCTTGAAGAGAATTTTGCTATTAGCTAATTCTCTGCAGCCGAGTCTCTCTCTCTCTATAGTCAAGATTTCGGGGAAAACAGGCGCCACGTCTGTACCGAAGTCTTTATAACAATCCGCTTTGAGCAAGCGTAGTGATAAATCCTTTACCTCTTTTGAATCTGCCTAACCTTTTCACAATAATGTAAGGGTTGGCTTTTTTTTTTGAGGCTGGGATTTCCTCAAATAACTTCTCCCGCTCTGGGTGGAGCAGGAAGGCGTGTCAGAATTTTACTGAGTAAAACCCACCCGTGTTCCCTCAGTAGCCTGTGTGCCAGGGGCCAAGGTATCTCTTTCGCACAATCCGCAACCCTGGCAGGCATCGGCTCTTGCGGGCCCTATCAGTTTGAGCTGATATCTCTTCGTGCGTGGAACACAACGCGCGGTCGACCTTACCGGACAGCGAGCTACCCATTACTCGCCGTCCGCAAGCCCGTAATCAGCCTGGGATTCCTGACACCCAGGGCGTCTCCAGCGGAGGAAGGGTTGGCTTCTAGTGTAACCACATTCAGCTAAATAAAAGTGTTTTACAAGGATCGACTGCCTGTCACTGCCTTCCACAACCCAGTAATTGGGTAATACGATACCTCTTGGCAAGTCTGGTTGTAAAATTTTCGGGCTTCTGCCGACACGTAACGCTTATCAAAGATCTACGAATGACAGACCGGGACCGATGGCGTAACGTGCTTTCCGAGGCACAGAGCGGTCTCAGTATGTAAAGATGGTCACCCATCCACGGAAAAACCGTGGCAGGTGTAGCTTAACCTGATCGATCGATCCCTGTGCCTGTTAATAAATTAGCCACGACATTCTAATAGGCTGGTATTGTTGTCTTAAAATCATCTCACTTATTTCCAGAAATGTCCATGTGCGAATCACAGATGTAACTGCTCAGAAACATCGTCAGCCAAGGACGAGTCTCCGCGTATCAAGAATCTTTGTCGCTTTACCATCGACGCTTACTTTACTTAAATTATTTTGTAACTTCTCATGCCTTCTCTGAATGAGAAGAGGCCTCTGGGTGGCAGGCAGTGTGATTGTGATATGCTATTATTATTTAGTTTCTAGCTGCGACTAGCGATTTCACCCGCATCTCTTCCAAACGTTGTAAAAGTATCACATGTATAAATCTGGATATGTAGGTACTGTTGTTTGCTTTCATCCTGCAGTTTCTTTTCTGTCACAAAATTAACAATTGTACAACATATTATAACATCACGCTTGTACTCCCTGAACGGTTGGGCAGAGGTGTACTCGTACCTAAAGTGCGTATTACACTATCCACTTTGTAGGAACTCTAATTAGGAAATTGGAAGCTAGTGATCACACTAAACTAAACTTAATTCCAAATCGGAAAGACGACTCAGTTATGACGTAGAATAGGGTATTATTACACCCATTTTTGAAAAGTGTCTTAATTAGATTCTTAAATGTTAATAAACCACTATAAAACATTTTTATTTATTTAATCAATTAGTGCAATAAAAATGAATTTAAACTTTACGTATTTCGCGCGAAATTGGGTGAAAACGCTGGACGCAGTGGACGCCATACTGGTCTGTGCTATTACGTCAGTTTGCTAAAGTAAACAAATGCGCTTATATTTTGTATGATAATTGTTTGTAAAAAAAAAAAAATAGTCCTACTAATCTAATTGTCGTTGTTTTGTTGCTCCTGAATGTAAGATATTATTTCAATGAAAATTACTTTGGTTACGAAAATAATAATAGTAAGTTGTTCAGTTGATTAGTTTATTCAACGGTATGACGTAATATTAAGGTGGCTATTATTACATGGTGTTCAAAAGATTTAAAAAACTGAAATCTTCGAATTGAATCTTAAAATGTATTTTGTTATTTCGTGAACTAAAACTCAAATTTTCCGACTGCTTTTTGCCTAAGTTTTCTCAATAATATATTTCTAGATTTTTTCTCATATAGTGTAAAATACCCTATTAAATTGGGTTTCAAAAATTTAGGAAGTAATGCGGTCGGGACCTTCCAATCTCACTAAATCGGAACCAACTGTTCTAAATTCGATAACATGTTTCGATTTCCTAATTTTGACTATAAATTGAATAGTGTAAACAACATCCTCATTTCGCCAGTTATGTATAAGGCCCATGTAATAGAGCGCGAGCCTAATGCCACTGTAAACTATTTTTAATTACAAATCTAAAGGATAAATCGTTTCAATTGATTTCTCAAAGGATATTTTATTAATTACCTTTAATGAGTAAATAGCTTCTGAAGTAGGTTGCGGTGAGGTGCACCGCAACTGATGTGGGCCGCGATGTCGAATGGGAGGCATCGCGGCTGAGGGTTACGGGCTGCGATAGAGGAGGAGTGCCGGTGCTTCTGAGCAGCGCTCTTCCCTTCCGTGGCCTGGACGGGGCCACCACCGTTTGATGGCGAACGCGGTGGGGCCGCAGGGGAAGAGGAGTGTCGGTATAGCGTCAGCCGCTCTCCCTATCCCCTGCGGCCGAAAAGTGTTAGACGGGACGGCGCGTTGTGTTCCACACGCGCGCCGTCAAAGATGTCAGCAACCACTGGTGGGGTCCGCAAGGGCCGATGCCTGCCAGGGGTGCGGGTTTGTTCGAAAGAGATACCATAGCCCCTGGCATACGGGCTACTGAGGGAACACGGGTGGGTTTTAGTCAGTAAAAGTCTGACACGCCCTCCTGCTCTACTCAGCAGGAGAAGTCATTTGATGATTTCCCACCCAAAATAAAAAAAAAGCAACCTTACTTGTCTTTTTCTTTAAAATTAGAATACTCATTAATAGTATTTATTCTTATCTTCAGTAATTAGAATCAACCAACAATATCCAGGCTGCGGGTTGTTCCAGGGGTGCGCGTTGTTCGAAAGAGATACCGTGGCCCTGGCACACAGGCAACTGAAAAAAAAAAATACTGCCATAACTAAGTTTTGATAGATGCCAAGCAAAAAGATATTCTATCAATAAAAATAAACATATTTTGAGACAGCCAATCCCACACTTTACCAAGGACTTACAAAGTAATTTATGGAAGTTCTTCGCGGTGGTAAAGTTAGCGCCAATGTTTAGGTACTCATCAATAGTTTACTCATTTGCAAGAACGTGATTAAGGGCTCCGAAAAGTTATCAAAACGCACGTAGGGTGGGAGCGAGATGGAGAATGTAAGGGAGTGTCCGGTGTAATTAAATACATATAAATAAGAGCCAAAGCAGTAAGTCATGGTTTTGCTATATTTTATGACATACAGACTTCTATCAATTATTGATCGAAGCATACCTACAGACATCACAATGACAATCCAGAAATGAGATTTTGAAGAGTACAGCACAAAACACAAATAAGTATTAAATATGACCCTGGCAGAATAATCGAAGTCGGCTCAGCTGCCAAAGAAAAAAAAAAGTATTGAATACATACCCAATTTCAGTATTTAATACAGTTTCTTTCCCGTTCTTCTACATAAGAACCTACTTTTCTTTCAAATGCCCAACTAGATTCATCTTTCTGACTTACCTGACACCTTGACACTTCAAAACTGGCTGAAAACAGTTCGACTGAAATAAATGCTTTGAGTTTGAACTTGTTCAGTGAAGTGTTTAGGTACAGAACCTAACCAACCCATAACTTCCTAAAAACACGACTAAAGGTCACTTCATTTGTAACCTGGAAGGTACGGGACGACAAATTGTCAACATCATCAAAAGAACATACGTCACGGTGCATGCACGACGGGACGGTGACGTGCCACCCAAGGGACAGAAAAATATGGTCGACGACGGTAAAGTTATACAAACAAGAATTCTGTTATTAATTCTCTTTAGTGATTTACTCGGTAAGAAAGTAGGTACCTGAACTCGGTTTGTTTATATTTTAGGAACAGACTATAGTCACACTTAATTTTGCAGTCGGGTTACGTGGCAACTTACCATAGTTTTACTAATTATATCGAACCTTGATTACTTATCTGAACTACCAAGGGTGTCTAATGACTATCCTTTTCTCAATAAGCTAAGAAAGAAAGAAAGAAAAAACGTTTATTTACGGTAAACATGACGCAAAAAGAAACAGGTGAGTACAAAAATAAGAAAAAGTTGAAGGGAACATGCGTCACATCCACGCAAAACGGCTATCGCTCAGCATTTTGCTGCGACCCCATGCAAGACAGAGCCCCAGCGCTGGTTTTCAGCGACAGCCGGCTTTGACGTAAAGACGTCGCCCGGTGCATCAAACAATAATTAGGACACTGTACTGGTACAGCGAACTTATAGAAAAAATAATATAATTAAATGTAAATATGATAGAACTAAACAGGAATACAAAAATAATCAAAACAAAATGTAAAATAAAAAGGAAATAGACAAACATGCTACGAGAATATCATCCTCAATAAACATTTTACCCTTTATGAGGTGCAACATTTCGAAGCGTCAGGACAAACTAAGGACAAACTGTTTTAATTACATTATTATGTCAAGAGGATAGATCGTGTCAAACCCTTTTAAATAGACATCAGAACTTATGACCAGTTGACTACGCCTTTACAAGCCGTTAGCGTCGATACTGATCCAACTTAGATTAGTTGTTCACTGCGTCTTCCGCGGTAATTACCAACGCGACGACGTCCGAACTAGCTGGCGTTAATATAACTTCTTGTATTTTATGGGAGCCTGGTACTTTTGATGGAGTGGCACACGTTAATAATTGGATTTTAAATACATCTTTGTTATTAATGGTAATTTGGTTGCTATGCCTGGTATGTTTGTAGTTTTGTTTAAAGCCAAAGTCTAAGCATTTATTTCGATTTTAGTATATATATTAACTTTACAATTCGACTCCTGATGAAGGAGTCGCTCTGTTAGTCAGAAGGATGACGCTAAACTGCCTGTTCCAAAACGTAGTAATGTAGTATATATGTCCCAGCTATCTGGTTAAATTTGCCAGCTAATTGGACGCCTAGGCCGTTCATTAAATACCGGCTTCCGGATGCCTAGGCCGATAGTTAATTGAACTACAACCATTCAAGGTTTAACAACTTGGCGTATTCAAAGTCAGCCCTTTGAAGATGACTGACCACGACCCAGCACAGTGATTCTTTAGTTCAGTTTTTTCCACTGCGGCGCTAGTAGTCACAAAAACAAATATGGCGACAATTTTTTTACTTTTTTTTTGATATTGGCATCTCGCAGTTGACCTTGAGAGGCCGTGACTGCTCAACCGGACTTTCCTGTGAAGGTTTTTAGAACTCTAAAAGCCTCCAGCCAGGTCGTAAAAACCTACTTAAACCTAAAACGACTGCGCACTGAGGGCACCCCCTGTGGGGTACGAACCTCGGCTCAGGGAGTCGCTGGCGGGGGGGGGGGGGGGGGGCAGCTAGTACTACTGGGGACAGGCTGGATCAAGATATTATTTTCATGATTATTATACGGGGAATTTAAAGCTACTGGCTCAGCTGCGCGGGCTGGCGCATCAACGAGCAAGGGACGGTCGGGGGTCTGATCGCTACTCGGGAGTCTTTGCGGGGCGCGAAGACCTCGGCGGCGAGGTCGATAGGACGGTCGTCGTTGTATTTGTGTACTGTACTGGTGGCCCTATTCTTTTCTTGGAGAACAGTGATGGGGTCACCTGGGTCGGAGAGGACATGTTTCGGCCGGCGAATACTACTGATTCTACTGGGGACATAACTAGCGGCCTTCACAATCAAGGGATTGCGATGTAACTCAGCTTTATCGAATAAACGCTTCGAGTTGCGTTTCATAAATTGAGCAATAGTGGGCATTTTCGGATCGAGATGGAGGATCTCGTTCCGAACGAACCATGGGGAGCCTGTGGCTTGGCGGAGGAAACGGTTTTGGAGGGTCTGCATCCTATGGATGTGTCGGGGGTGCGTGTGTGCAAAGACTGCACATGCATAAGTCATGATGGGCCATAAGCACGCCGTGTAAATACGCAATTTGCACTTGAGTGACAATTTGCTACGTGCGTTCAGAACAGAGTGCAACCTTCCGAGAGCGAAGGCGGCGCGTGAGCGCGCCTTCCTGATATGCTCAGAGAAGGAGAGGTGCTGATCTAGAATCACTCCCAGATATTTGGCTTGCTTTTCCCAAGGGATCGGCTTGCCGAATCTGGAGATGGGCCGGAGGGGATGGCGACAATAGCGCAAACCGTGAATGTTATTTCTCGTTCTTTTGTGCGATTTTAAGTGAAATTGTTTATTAATTTATTTTAAAATATTTAACTAACACTAGTTACTTAGTGGTAGGTATAAGTAAAAAGTAGTCGTACATCATTTGTGAATTCATCGTCACCCTGACCAAACACAATTCATCAATGAAGTAAATAAATACACGACATTCAGCCCTCTGGTTAAACGTTGCGCTCAATTACTTGGCTAACGTAGTAGCTCTGAAATAATTGTCAGTTTAAAAGCAAAATGTTTTGTAGTGCAAAAGCAATTGTAACCGTCTTTTAGATTCTGGTCGACACTCATAAGTTCCCATTGAGTTTACGATACATTCATAGATTTGACTTTGCATTTGTTAAGTATGAAATGCCCATCAAAATACCTAAAATTAAAATGTTTGTTAATGAATGCGTAGTCACTAGGTACTGAAAAGTAGTGTCGTGCATAAAACAAATTGGAAATAAAAGCTTAATTTTGCTCCAACCTTTTCTCACAGAAAAAGCAATATTTCCCTACGATGCAAAGTGGCTTGAAATTTGACGTGGTATTCATAAAGACATATAATAAAACTTGCGCCCCGTTGAGCAATGAACTGTAAGGATGAGTAATTAAATTAATTTGCATGAAGTAATAATGAAGAAGGAATTATACACGTCATTTTATCTTCCTTAAGTATTTCTCATCTGTTTTATTTGAGAAGGTAGTCGGGAGGTTTATAGTAGACGTTCTATGCAGTAGAACTCACTGTGTAAAAGAGATTCCCTAAGGAGACTCTGCTCATATCCCGTCAGTTATAGAATTTGTTATTTATCAAGTATATTGTTAACGGTACTGACAGACACACTGCGCTTGCCAGACGCACGTTTACTCTTTTAATGCACTTTATTATGTCATCATCATCATCATCATTTCAGCCGAAATACGTCCACTGCTGGACATAGGCCTCCCGCAAAAGGGGGGTTTTGCCATAATCGCCACGCTTGGCAAGCGGGTTGGCGATCGCAGTATGTTGGTAAAATGCATAGAGAACGCTGCTGCCCATTCTCTAGTAAGTCCCTTAGTCGCCTTCTATGACACCCACGGGAAGAAATGGGATGGTGCTATTCTTTTACGTCCGGCACCACACGGAACTACAGACACATTGACAATTCAACTTTGTAACTGAGATTGGCAACCCTGACGAGGGAAGAATTTTTCTGTAAGCTACGATAACTACAACACAATTTCACATAAGGTAATTTGCCGGCTTGTTTCATTATCGTTAACAATTTGTTCAATTCTTAAGCTTCTTTAATCGCATGCCATTAATTCGATCCTCGGTTACTCTTAACATCATCATTGTCTTCACAATTTATATGGAGTTGGCGCTCAAGTCTTCTTCTCTCACACTTCTGTAAACTCAGTTCCCAGTCATCCCCTTTCTAGCCAAAACATCTTTCATACAGTCCATCCTCCTTGGCTACTCTTATCCACCGGCCAAATACATTGACCGGCCTATTCAGATTGTTTACACGTTAGTTATATAAATCCAAAAGTAACTGTTCATACCAACATACTCGTATTGCCTCGTGTCCCTCGGCCCTAACAGTGGTGAATCCCATATAAACATCACATGCAGATCTTTTGTGCGGACGCACAATGGCCGTTAGAGGCAAACTTTTTAGCACATATTTTTGAAAACAAAACACCATTGGGAGTTGCTTTTTTTTTAAATCGTGTTCAAACTGGAATCACGTTGTTTTGTTTGTCGTATAGTTTTATGACGTTAGTTTTCATACAGATTTAAACCAGTATCGAATTATAGAAACTACCAATAATTGCAACTGGGCTACTAGCCTGGAGTGTGGAAGTAAAATATGGGATTTATTATTACATAACTAGCAAGAAGTGTAGCAAGTCACGTGTATTCTATAGCACGTATGCTGTTCTTCACTGCAGTATGTAACCACGAACGTTAACGGTGTTAATACAAAACAAGCTTATATATATATATTTTTTTTTTTAATTTGGCTCACCAACAATTGAATACACTGATATAAAAAATGAGATACATCCACTAAACTTATAGACTAGTGTACCAATTTCTTACAGGTACCTAAGCACATCATGCAATATATCATATAAATTATTTAATGACATTAGTAGATAGTAAAAGTTTTAAAGAAAAAGTTTATTTTATTCTTTTTTGCGCATTTAAATAAAAGATTGTTTTTAAAAAAGCTTTTTGTTGCACAAGTTACAAGGCATCCGTATTTATTGACCTGGACTCAGCTCAGTGTTAAATTACAGGCAACTTCATCGCCCATCCCATCGCCGGCGTTTAGCTCGAAGCGAGTAGAGCTAGCAACTAAAAACGCATTGAAAAGCAATGAGCAGCGAGAATGCGGCTGCGACAAGCGATTACTCACCGGTATGCATAATTACGTACCTACCAAGCGTGGGTCTCTCAACGCGGGTTCTGCCCGCCAAGCGAGCGTCAGCGTCGCTGAGCGAGTACCTACTCTCTTTAATATTGCTTGTCGCTGCGATAAACGAGTAGCAGTCAGTCAACAAATATAAATATACATATACATCTCTTTTACTTACACGGGACCTTTTGTACGTTTCTTGAACAAGTTGTTGGTCGGTCTAGGTTCCTCTCCTCGTTTAAGGCACAATTAAAAAAAAAACTGATGATAGGTAATTTCAATTGTTTGTATTTTGGTCAACCAGCTACCAAAATGTTATAGCAGTTCTTTTAAGACTATGTTTTCCCACTCATGTACAAAAATATTTCCCATGCGGGGCAGGCTTCTGTCAATATTTAATATTGCCTGTGGTTTTCATTAACTACGGAACCCCAAAAGAACAAAGTAACAAGAACATTGCCAATATGACGCAGTATAAAGTTGGTTAATAACGCTATTTGTGGTTGTAATGAACACGCTGCGAGGCTGTGTTAGCGAATTTAATTTAATATGTGGTGAAACAAAGTATGATTCGCTGAATGTACTGCTGTTTTTAAAATGTTGGTTACATGACACATTTTTGTGCGGCGTTTTTGGTAATCACATTTAATTAAGTAGGTAGATCGTGGGTTAGGTTCAAAATGTCACTGGTCATGGTTTATGCTGTAGGTACGTTCACTGCAATCATAGAACAAGAAATAAGTACTTAGTTAAGTAATATGTAATACTACACAATTCTCGATCAAAACACGTCTACAATACTGCTGACCTAGAGCTTTGGTTTGGTCCCTATGATATCTACACCCATTTTCATATCTATGCGAAGTATTCTTTCCTTTTCTGTGGTACTTTGTTCACAAAATTAATAAATCCATCAAAATCAAAATCAAAATATTTTTATTTCATATAAACCTGCATGGGCACTTATGAAACGTCAGAAGCTAGGTTCACGGTTCCAAAATGTTGTTTCCTATGGAGAAGAGCCGGCAAGAAACTCCACGGTTACTTTTTTAAAAATGATTGGCTTTAACAATGTTTTCAGAGATAAAATGTATGAGGAGGACAGTGCGGGCCTGTCAATAAGTACCAGATACTTAGACGAATACAGAATAGAAAATCGTCTACAAATCTACAGTCTGTAAGGCCTACAACGTTCTCCCATTCACAATATGTAAAATAATCTACATTAATAAAATGAACCTAATTAAACATAGTGACTTCGGTAAGCAAATGTTATTTAAACCACAGAAATCTGTACCTACTGAGGTTACAAACGTGTTCTTGTGAAGTGGTTGTACAGTGGCCGCATCAATCGTTCATCTTTATAAATTATTTGAAGATAATTATATCAGTTCTACATCAGTGGGCTGCAGATGAAGATGATTTAATTTTTCTAAAGGTCTCTAATACGAAAAAAGTTTCCCCACAGCACAATTCCACCACATTGTATTTCCCCGCAAGAATTTAAACTAAAATTAGGCACAAGCTCAGCACTATTTTAAGCATTGCTAAGAAGGCTCAACGTAAATGAAACTGCCATAACATGCTCCACAAATTTTACAAAAATAAACCTTATGTGTCAAAAAATAAAGATTATGGTGACTGCTATGTTAACTTTGCTTATCTTAAAACACTTCTGAGTGCAAGTAAGCCGAAATCTAGATGCATTTAAGGAAAAGTCGCGCGTATTTTTCTGTCAAAGATAGTTTTCAGTTTAAAGCAGGCGAAGGAACTTGAAACTCTCAAGTAGTCACTAACTTTGCTTACAAATTGCTTTCCTAATCTTCTCAATGCAAGCGCTTTCCTAAATTGCATTCGACCAAAAGATGTTGTGTGTATTTGTGTGATGATTGTAAGTTTGAGAAAACTTTAAGTAGTAGTGGAGCTCGTTGTAAAAGAGTTTGTTCGGGGTAGCTGCTACTGTACATAATTCTGTAACAAAACAGCATATATACATGTAAGGGATGCTGTTTGTCAAAAAATACATGAAATAATGTAATATCAGCAGGCAAAATAGAATATAATTTATGTCGAAACCAAAAGATTTTAGAAGTAAGAAAATTGAAAAATTCTATCAACCTTAAACACTATTTTGATACACGTTTCCTCCTCAACAAATAGCCAATTTTCATTTTCCTTTCAGCCCGATTCTTGTTAGGTAATTTCCGAAACACCCTCACAAAATTAGTAATCATATAAAATGTGAAGCACCACTTAGCGTTCATACCCTAAAAACATAAGCAAATTCGATGTGATGTAAGGAAACAGACTGTCGTTATGGGGCTATTCCGCACACCTGTTCAATGTAGACTGAAACAAGTGCACGGAATTTTAAGCGGAATAGAAGGGATATCGGAAGCGATGGCTAAAATACTGATAGGTACTTGATCTCATCCGGAATACATATTACTAAGTAATAAGTTGTAATTAAGTACTACTCGTCTTTTAAATACACATGTTCCTGTGACTTTTTTTTTTATTTATTTATTTAACCATTTATGTACACACTAAATAAACAGAAAAGAAGATTAGAACAGAAAAATAGGTACAGAGGTGATGCTTATTTCTAAAGAAATCTCTTCCAGCATACCTGCGATAGGAGAAAACATATAGAGATGTAGACAACGTGTGTAAGAGTAAAAGGGAAAATAAACTACATTTATAACCAAAACCAATAATTCACTAAATTAATTAAACAAATAATAATATACTAACATACATACTTGGACCATACATACTTACTTATATACATACACCTAAAATAAATATCACTATAATATTAATAATAATGCTGTAAATAAAATAATACATACACAACTATGACGATGTGGACAGATAATGTTCTTTCACTCTTCTTTTAAAAACTGCAACAGTTTGGCAGTCCCTAATGTCGGGTGGAAGTGCATTCCACAACCTCACCGCGTGCACTGTGAAGGAGTAGGAGTAGAAGTCAGTGGAGTGGGGAGGGGACTTAAGGAGGTTTCGACCTGCAAGGCGCATCTGAAGGACGGGCGTAGGAAAAACGGTCCCGCAGATAGGAAGGGGTTTTAGGATTGTGAAGAAGGTTGAACAGCAAACACAATATCCGAGAGTTCCTGCGAAGGCGAATAGGGAGCCATTTGAGTCTCTTGCGAAAGTTGGAAACATGATCATACTTCTTAAGATTAAAGACAAAACGAATACAGATGTTCTG
Organism: Polymixis flavicincta; assembly: GCA_949987655.1. Lineage (NCBI taxonomy): Eukaryota > Metazoa > Arthropoda > Insecta > Lepidoptera > Noctuidae > Polymixis > Polymixis flavicincta. Next base: position 5,623,865 of record OX465195.1, on the reverse strand, counting down.
TAAACGCTCAAGCTTATTTAAAAGCTCTTCGGTGGCATCCAGATAACAGGCATCGGCGTAATCTATGATGGGCTGAATGAGAGTTTGAGCAAGAGAGATTTTGGTGCTATTTTTTTTTTTTTTTTTTTTGGTGTTGGTACTATTTTTGTGAATGAAATTTAAGCAAAACCAACAGATACTGGGCACGACTAAACCGGCCCAGTACCAGGTGGTTCTGGCGAGTTAGCTTCAAGTAACAGCGAACCGCGTGGCTCCCTTGCTAGTCAGTGAAGATACGTATCCTCACTACAACTTATGACAAGCAATTAAATCGCACCGTATAAATCAAAATTCATGCTTAGAAAATCTCATAGAAAGTATAAATAAAAAGCATAAATAAAGATTATTACCGAAAGCTGTCTAGCCCCAGACAACGGTCACTTCCACCGGGAATGGTAATTACCCTTTTTTGGGTTTAAAAGAAATAGAACATTCTCCAGTTGCGAAAGTCACACAACACACAATTTTAAAACAATATCTCGACACCCGGGACTCTATCTTCTGCACACATTCAGGAATGGATGTTAAGCACCGATAGGTAAACTTTTACTTGTAGCATATTGTTTTTCCGACTCCATCATCGCCAAAATTTGGGATTCAAATTACAGTTTCGAAAGATGTGGTGCAGCCGCTCTATGGGATAGGAATTGATCACCAATTCACCATCTGGAGAGTATCTCACGCTACGCATGTCGATACGCTGTGTCCACTCTAGAACTAATCAGAGGCGTTGTGCAGACGTGGCCGGCCCATTACCACTTTAGATCGCTTATTCTTGTAAGTTTTATCAAGTAACCACCCAAGAGAATTTCATTTCGTCATCTAATTACTGAACCATATAACAAAGGCTTTGTAGATAGCTCCACTTTGTCCACTCTAGAACTCGTCAGAGGCGTTGTGCAGACGCGGCCGGCCCATTACCACTTTAGATCGCTTATTCTTGTAAGTTTCATCAAATAACCACCCAATACAATTTTATTTCCTCATCTAATTACTGAACCATATAACAAAGGCTTTGTAGATAGCTCCACTTTGACAAAATCCTAAGAAGCTTGAGATTTGTACGTTTTAATCCCAGCACAATCAGAATAAATAATCTTGCTATCCTATATCTACTATGTTTCATTTGAAATTCTCTTTGGCCTTGATCCCTGCCCGCTCAGATTATAAAACAATGGCAGATAGACCGCGCGGAATACTAGAGTGAAGCCAAAAACCCAAATACTAAAGCGTCGTATTGTATATAACGCGAGGCTTTGGTATTTGTTTTTTTGACTCTTGGGTGTTCTAAGCGATCTATCTGCCTTTGTTTTTTAAACAGAACCAAAAAAAAAAAATACTAAAGTGTCGCATTGTATGTTACATAAAATACGACGCCTTAGTATTTGGTTTTTTGGCTTCACTCTTAGTGTTCCGCGCGGTCTATCTGCGTTTGTTTTATAATCTGAGCCCGTCCGTAAATGTTATTTTTCTCGAGAGCAAATTTTCTTTAAGCATTTGTTAGTGAGGTGGAGTCGGTTTCTTTGAAGTGTTGGTGTTGTGAGGATGAAAGGCGGATGTATGAAGCTTTGCGTAAGAAGAGTCTTGCTTTTGCCATAATACTGTGAAGCAACAGTTTATCATAAGTAGAAAAGAAGACTATGCGATAACGAAGTTTGAAAGCAAAATCAACGATATTTATTGCGCTGCGTACTATTGAATACTAAATTTTTACATTTACATTTTTTTTTAAAGTAGTTTTCTACTATGGTACAAGTAGCGGTTGGTTCCACTAGTAAGATTTACATTTTATGCTCTTTAACCAATTGTAGGTAAGCGAACCTGGGATTTTGTGGTCAAGCGTGAGCCTGATCCTCGACAGGTTGTAACCTGCTCCCTGAGTGATACCTTTTCTCTCAGACAAGTGTCGACTTGTTCGTATGTGATACCATTATCTGCGTATGTGTATTTATGTGCCTGTTAATGTTTTACCTGTGTATTTTGAAGAGTTGTTACACCTGTTTTGTGGGTTTACAATAACTTATAGCTACTTGGCTACTTTATCTGTAGGTATTAATCAGACTTATGAACTATGGGAGATCAAAACTAGCCCATATAACATAACGAATTAGTTATATCCATCTACGTAAGAAAATAGGTTTTATTGTTTAATCAAACTCTTAATTATTAATCAGTTCTTCTTGTCGTCGCCAACAATTAGCCTATGCCTAGTGTTCCCAATACTGGGACACAGGCCTCTTATTAGTGAGAGGGAGTAGGCCATATATTCAACATTACACATCCAACATTCTTGAACAAATATCGAATGAGTGGTGCAAGTGATTTTTATTTGACGTAGTGTGAAGCATTTCATTTTTTTTTTAGCATTCGAATACAAATCGAAATACTAAATCTGCTCCGCACATTGTGTCTACAACATTATACGTAAGTGTTTTTATTGATATTTTGTACTGCACTGTAACTGTCGACATAAGTTTAATGTGCGTGTTTGAAACCTCCTCTACCTACCACTTCTTGTGTAACAAGCGTGAACTTACGCTTACATAATAACGAAGATTTCAAACTTCAACATCAAATATTATTCAAATTCCAATTTCTGTACATACATAGCTACATAATTATATAAATCTGTTCAAAGTCAGACCTCAAACTGTGCCGGGATCGCAGGCAGAATAAATTAATGCAGAGACACCGCGAAAATGTGTTGTATATTGGAGTAGGTAACTTGGAAGTGATATGACACTTTAATTTCGAGTTGGTGCTTCATTTTATGAAGGTGGAAGTGTTTGTTGTTGTTTTTGGTTGGTTGGGAAAACAGTGACGGAGATATTGTTTTGTTTCTATGTGAAGTTTTTCTGTAAAGGTTGGTTATAGCCTGACCGATACCGCTGTACCGTGCCTTAGATATGGGCGCGGTGCGACGGGGGACAGTGCAGGCCTCTGATTCGTCAGTGCAAGCCGCTCGTTCGTCAGTGCAAGCCGCTCATTCGCCAGTGCAAGCCGCTCATTCGTCACCACTCACAACGTCCGTCCCTCGCCTCGCCGCGCATACCTAAGGCGCGGTACAGCGGTATCGGTCAGGCTTTATGATATTGTTTGATTTGGAGTTTAGTTTTAATAAATTAAAACTGGATTAATAAGAACAATGCACGCTAAAATCATTAGACCCAGAAAGATTTATATTTGTCTAGAACGATTTTATACTTAACTATCTTTTTCCAGCTGTTTTGCCCGCGCCGCGTGGAGGTCGTCGTATTTTACATATAAACGTTCCTCTTGAATCATTCTGTCTATTGATGGAAATGGCATTAAAATCCGTTGCGTAGTTTAAAGATCTAAGCGTATAAACACGAAAAGCGTCTTTGTTTGATACTATGTAAGGAAGGTTCCGTGTGGTGCTGGACGTAAAAGAACACCACCATCTCATATAATCCCGTGGGTGTCATAGAAGGCGACTAAAGGGCTTACCAGAGAATGGGCAGCAGCGTTTCTCTATGCATTTTACCACCATACTGCGATCACCAACCCGCCTGCCAAGCGTGGTGATTTTGGTAAACTCCTCCCCGTTTGGAGGACGCCTATGTCCAGCAGTGCACGTAACATGGCTGAAATGATGAATGAATGATGATGAATGTAAGAAAAGGATATTATATAAGTCAGAAATCACGAATCTGCCATTAGCATGCGTGGTAGCAAACGTAAAACAAACCTTTGCTGTATGAGAAAATGCCTTTTCTCTGCAGTGAGACAACAATTTAGCTGGTATTATAAGCATTCCACAATCGTTTTTCACTAGTCACCTATGACATAAAAAAATCTAATACGCAGCCTCTTTATCTAAAACCGTTTTCAACACCGCAACGCTTTCCACATGTTCTATCCAAATTACACGCACCATCCAACACAACATTTACCTCCTCGTCTTTTCCAACATCCATTACATCCCATCACTGCCTACATATTGTGGGCTTAATCTGCATGTCGTTACGAGCCGTGTCTCAACTCATACATAATTTACATAATGAGGACAAGCAGAATACTGTAGAGACGAAATAAGTTATTCACCGAGCTAGTTATTTAGATGAAGGTGGTCATGATGGCCGTAATGTATGGACTGAGAGAAACATGAATGAGTTTAGGGAATATTAAAAGTGTTGTAATTGGAGATGGGCTATTTTCGGAATAGTAAAAGGAAAGAAAGATAGTTGACGGGAAAGAAGAACCAAGGTTAGATGTTAAAGAAGCTGCAAGAAAGTATAAAGCAGTAAATGAACTGTCCGAGAATATACTTGTGACTAATAAAGAGTTGGAAGTAGAAATGGAATAAAAAGCATTTGATCTTATCGACTTTATAAAATGTTCCTTTAACCTTTAGTTTCTTATTGAAAAATCTCAGTCTTAATAAAAACAAGGATCGGAATAAGGACCGATCCTCTAAAGACAAGTCAAACACTATTTCTATTTTCTACCTCTTTCGGAATTATTAAAATAGTCTCATTTAATTTCTTATGCTTAAAACTGAGAGAATATTTCAAACCTAAAAATCTTAATTTCATACCGTAGGTGTAGAAGGATAATTCTCAACCCAATCCCTTTAAAATGGAACAAAGCGTTATACCGTTAAGAATTTATCTTATAATTTCAGATCCCGCAAAATAAACATCCCTAACTGAATCAGGGGTGCTAATAATCCCAATTTCCTCTGCAAACTGAATGAGGCATTTTAATCCTCATTTTGTTTTTTTTTTACAATCTCTGGTTTTCGAAGCTAATTCGATTTGAAAATGAAGTCATCACTAATTTGAATTTAGATTTAAGTTGAGACCGCTCACACGGTATTTCTTTTCGAAAAAGGAGACAATTCAAAGGCGTTTGTAATGCGGCGGACTACATATATTAATGAAGCAGAGCTCTGATAAACCGATAACCTGAAAACCAGCCAGTTTGGAAATTGACTGCAGGGGATTTGCAATCTTATCATAACTGAATAAAATTAACACTAGATGAAACTTTACTTTGGAAGATGTAAATGTGAGTACGTAGACTTTAATTTTGTTCACAGTTATTTTGGTGTTGGTGTGTTATTTAATTCGTTTAAATTATTTAATGGCAATAAGAAGAAGCCACAGAAAATACATAACGTTAGCTTTAAATGTTGATATTTCAAATTCCAAGTATTTAATGGAGTGAATGTTTGCATTGTTAGGATTGTTGGCATCAGGCGCCTTATTACAAAGTTTAAACTCTGTTTCTTCCGCTTGATTCAATTTCTAAACAACTTGTTTGGGATTTTCAATTTATAAAAGACTAAGATGATGTTTTGAGAGGTTGCTTTATTTTGTTTTGATGGTTCTCTGAAGTTTTGCAGAAGCTAAGTTCAACAGTTGGTGGATCGATTCGAAATGGTTGGTGAAAATGGTTAAACAATGGTTTCTATAAGTTTAAAGGTTATGGGGGGATGGGAGTTCAAATATAAAAGACAGTTACGTGTCTTTATTATTGACACACAAATCTTTATTGACACAATTTTTACATTCATTTTTATGATTTTCTTAGCTCCTGCGCTAGTGTACACTGTACAGGAGCTAGTGTCTTCCCCTAATTACAATGTGTCATGGCGGTGGTTAATACGAGTGAAAGACGATCGTTCTCGCAAGTTAAACAGTTTAATACATACACAAGTGATACACAACTTGTTACAACGATATCAGCAACACGTATAGAATAGGTAACATATAGTTTCACAATTTTTGGCGGGAGCGAACGAGAGCCGCGGAAGGACGTAACGTGCGCGCGTTGGAGCGGGCGTCATACGACTTGTGTCCGCGGGAGGGACGCCGCAGGCGGCGCGCGGGCTGTCAGCGCATGCGCGCGGCTCTCGGCCGACGCGACATCACGTTAACCCTGCGGCAGCGCACCATACCGCGTTTCAACCCTCAAATGCGTGTGATAGTCTCCCCCTCTAACCCGAACGAACGCCCTCGTGTTTGGGTTAGTTTCTACGAGGCCTCCCTCTTTTACGTTTCTCCTGTACTGGAGCTTGGATGCGACCAACGAAGGGAGTCAGTACAGAAGCATGGTACTTCCCTAACACCGTGCCGTCACTGAGGCGCTCGAGGATGTATGTAGTGGGGCTGACTACAGCCTGGATCTTATATGGTCCGTCACGGCGAGGGATAAACTTTGACGTCTGCCCTCTGCCGGTGTCATTAGCCCCTTGGGTTTTCAATAGCACTAGATCACCAACCTTATAATCCGGAGCTGGTCGACGATGTTCATCGGTGTAATTCTTATGTGCCGCCTGGGCACTCTCATAGACGTCACGAGCATCTAAGAGTACCGATGAAATCTTCTTAAGATAATTAGTTATGTCACCTACATAATTATCGTTCTCGATAATGGTGCGCATCTCTGACATGACATCTGCTGGCGCGCGCATGTCTCTCGCGAAGTTCAGATAGGCGGGCGAGTAGCCTGTTCCTGATGTGACTGCTGAGTTCATGGCGAAGCGGACTGCAGGTAAGTGGATATCCCACGTATCATGGTCTTTACCTACCAAAATTGCCAGCTGTGGCTTAAGGTCCCGGTTTTTACGTTCCACCGGGTTCGCCTCGGGGTGGTAAAATGAGGTAAGTGATTGCGTAATTCCCATTGCGTGGCAGGTCTGCTGCATTACCTCACTGATAAATTGGACACCGTTGTCACTAACAAGGCGCCTGGGAACTCCGAACCGTAAGTATACCTCTGATACAAGTACCTTTGCGCATTCCTCACTGGTAGCTGAAGCAAGAGCAAACAGCTCCACCCAGCGCGTGCAGGTGTCCTCAACTATCAGGATCCATTTGCTTCCTTTCGCTGTTTCAGGTAGAGGGCCGAACAGGTCCACGGCTAACACCTCAAACCGGCGTGTAGCAGCGGGCGTTTGTAACAACCCAGCTGGTTTCCTAGTGTCTGCTTTATAACGCTGACAAGGTACACAATTTTTAACGTACTGCGTAACGTAGGAACGCATTCCCGGCCAGTAGTACTTACCGACTAAGCGTTGCAGCGTACGTTCCGCGCCCATGTGACCAGCGGTGGGTGCATCATGGTATTCGGCCAGTACTTTGGCGCGTTCTTGTTCGGGGACCACCAGACTAGCGTCGTCGTGTTCCTCGTTCTCAGGGCAATATCTATACAACACACCTTCGGCGAGTACATACCCTTTGTTTGCCCATACCCTCCCCCTGGAGGGATCGTCGGATTCCAGTGCCTCAACGATCTTACTTACCTCCGGGTCCTTTATTTGGTTCTCGCGCAGGTCCTTCAGACTACGAGAGGGCACGTCGACCGCAGCGCAGCACAGGTCACAATCGACGTCTTCGGCACATGCCGGACGGGACAGGGTGTCGGCTATAACGTTAGCCTTACCTGGTGTGTATTCTATTTTCAGGTTATACTCCTGAAGGCTCAGGGCCCACCTTGCTAGGCGACCGCTCGGAGACTTCATACTCATCAGCCACCTAAGCGGCTGATGGTCTGATTTGATCACGACTTCAGCGCCATCTATATACCCCCTGAACTTGGAAACTGCCCAGACGACTGCTAAAGCCTCTCTCTCCGTCGTACTGTAGTTTCTTTCAGCCGCGTTCAAGAGTCGGCTGGCGTATTCTATTGGGCGCTCGTCGGTCCCCTCCCCCTGGAGGAGAACCGCCCCGAGAGCATACCCACTGCTATCGGTTCTGAGGACGAAGGGTAACGTCGCATCAGCCTGACGCAGGATCGGCGCCGATACTAGCAGCTGCTTAATCTTTTCGAAAGCTGCCTGCTGCTCCGGGCCCCATTTCCATATATTTACCTTTTTTAGTAGCGTTGTCAACGGTTTGGCAACCTCTGCGTAGTCAGGGATAAAGCGCCTGAACCAGCTGGAGGTCTGCAGGAAACATTTTAGATGTTTTACGTTCCGAGGTGTCGGCATGTCCACGATTGCTGCAGTCTTTCCTGGATCGACGTGAATACCACCTGGTAAGATAATGTGCCCTAAGAACTTTACCGAATTCCTCGCGAAATGACTCTTCTCGCGGTTTACTCGCAGGTTGAACAAGGCGAGTCGATCAAACACGCAGGTTAAGTCGGCGAGGTGCTTTTCGAAGGTTTCATCGGACAATATCAACAAGTCATCTAAATACGCTAGAAGAGTGGTACCTGGCAAGTTCGACTTGAATCTGTCAATCAGCCTCTGGAACGTAGCGCCTGAGTTGCGCAAACCCATTGGCATGCGTTTAAATCTATAAGTGCCGAGCGGTGTCGTGAAAGCTGTCTTGTCCCTGTCATTAGGATCGACGTTCACTTGAAAGTAGCCAGCTCGGAGGTCAAGGGTAGTCATGTACTTAGCAGTTTTTGCGTCGTGAAGAATGTCCTCGATCCTTGGGAGAGGGTACCGGTCAGGTTCGGTGACAGCATTGAGCTTGCGGTAGTCGATACACAGTCTGAAGCTGCCGTCCTTCTTCTTGACAAGCACGACATTCGATGCCCACGGTGACTCGCATTCCTCAATGACGTCAGCGTTGACAAGTTTGTGCAGCTCCTTCTCAAGTGCCTCTCTCTTAGGCGGCGACAATCTATAGGGCGGAGAAGCCAAAGGTTCCTGTGTCTCGCTTACCTTAATCTTATGAACAGCGAAGTCTGTAGGAGGTCCAGCCGAAGCGAACTGAGCGACTCTGCCTTGCAAGAACTCGTTGAGTGCGGCCCTGTGCTCCGGTGACAAGCTCGTACCTTCATCTTGGCGCAGTGATACGTCGCAGATCTCTGCTTGCATCACAGCCGCGCTGTTCAGTACATAAGACTGCAAAAACGGGAACCGGTCTCCTGGACTATCTGCAAAATGCCATGACTCCTGCGCTATGTCTAAAACAATAGCCGCGTTAGCGATAAATTCACGACCTAAAAGTGTTCTGGTGTCATCACCAGGGAATACCATAAACTCGGTATCGATTCTTCGACTATCTAGGGTGACAGCTACGGTAGCGGTCTTCACCATTTTCCTATGACACGAGCCATCGGCGAGCCCGATATAACGCTCGGTTTCTTGGAATTCAACGCCGTTATTCACTAACAACGAATACAATAATGGGCTAGCAACACTGTGCGTAGCCCCGGTATCGACTATCGCGACCCCTTCCTTACCGACTACGCTTATAGTTATCAAAGGATGTGACGTCGATGTCGCATAGAAGTCACCTCTTACGACATTAAAATCGGACGGTTTGGCGGCCGCGGGTTTAATCGAACAAGTTTCACACTTTGACTTGACTACCCCTGGTTGGCCGCATCCATAACAACGTATCGGATTACCTTTACTATCACTAGTACCTACTTTATTAGTTTTATTGTCACTATCGACTTTAGTAGCCTTACGACATTCGTTAGCCGCGTGACCGAACGCTTTGCAAAACGAACATCTAATGCGAATACGTTTCGAGCTTTCGTTCGAGTTAGAGGTGAGTTTGGAACCTGTGGTTGCGCTCGGACTCGTAGTACCGCGGTCGGGAGCGGTAGGTATATTCGGGTTATTCGCGGAAACGATCGAGTTTTTTAATTCCGTTATCGAATCTTCCACGAGTCTCGCTCTCTCTAACAAATGATCAATATCGCTAATGGTGTCTCGCGACAACCGTTTACGTATTCGACGATGTAATAAGCCGTACACAATATCCACTATCATCGCACTTGGTACTACATAGGGTAATTGAACTAATAAAGATCGTACCTTTGATATAAAAACTTCGGCGCGTTCACACTCACTTTGTTCACACGTGAATACCTCGCGCAGTATCCTGTACGCAGGCTTGTGCACGCCGTAGGTAGCGCGCAGGCGCGCGAGTGCGTCCGGCCACGAGCCGACGCAGGCCCGGGCGCCGCGCCACCACACCGCCGCGTCGCCGCTCAGCAACATGGAGAGGCCGCGTAGCGCGTGGTCGTCGGTCACATCGGCGCACTCCTTGTATACCTCCACTGCATCGATGAACGCCTCCAGTACCTCGGGATCGCGTGACTGCCCGTCGAACCTCGCGGTGCACTTTGAAAAGTTACCGCCAGAGGTCGCAGGCGCGTTCGCCGTGGGCGATGCCGCCGATGTCGACGCAACTGGATTCTGCTGGTTGCTATGATGTAGGGATCGTAGGGTTTCCACTAGCGTGCGGTTAGTCTCAGCCTGCATCTTGGCGAAGGACTCCATCACAGTGGACAGCAGCCGCTCGGTGTTGAGCGCTGCGGCGGGTGCGCCGGTGAGGGCCCCGCCGAGCGCGTGCTCGAGGGCGGCGCCCCCCTGGGCGCGCATCTCCTCGGCCGCATCAGTTGAATCACGTGCATGGGTGGTAGCGGCGCCGGCACTGGCGCGCGGCTCCACCACTGAGTCGCAGACGTCGCAGTCCGCGTCTGAGTAACCGTCGCTTCCTTGCTCCTCCGCCTTGCGATCGGTCGCTGCTCGGGTTGCTCGCGTCGTTCGTGGCATGATAATGTCTTTGTAGTCACTGAATATGTAATAACCACACTTCACTGGGTTCGTTTAGCCGCTGTTAAAATGGCCGCGAGTTGGGCGTCACTGTCATGGCGGTGGTTAATACGAGTGAAAGACGATCGTTCTCGCAAGTTAAACAGTTTAATACATACACAAGTGATACACAACTTGTTACAACGATATCAGCAACACGTATAGAATAGGTAACATATAGTTTCACAATTTTTGGCGGGAGCGAACGAGAGCCGCGGAAGGACGTAACGTGCGCGCGTTGGAGCGGGCGTCATACGACTTGTGTCCGCGGGAGGGACGCCGCAGGCGGCGCGCGGGCTGTCAGCGCATGCGCGCGGCTCTCGGCCGACGCGACATCACGTTAACCCTGCGGCAGCGCACCATACCGCGTTTCAACCCTCAAATGCGTGTGATAAATGTTACTTGTAATTTATGGCATTCAAAGATTAAAAATCGAATCAAAAGTACTAGAAATAATAACATTAAAATTAAACATAATCTAACATGCATAATTTAAGTATAAATAAAAAAAAGAGAGAAAAGTGTTCGTTGAAGTAAGCAGGTGTCTGAATGTGTAGGGGTAATGGAAGTGGCGCATGTGTGTGTGGGTGTTTTATTAAGTAATAGTATAATCTAGCAGCCAAATAATAAACCATCCAATCAATTGACTTATATCCACCTGAAATTCAAAGAACCTCAGCGTGTACATATACTTACTTCACTCAAGTGACTGCCAAACTCAGAGCCTCTTAGAATTCTATGGCCTTAGTACGTTATAGTGTACTTAGCATACATTCTGGGGTTTAAGCGGGCTGCAAGCATGCACTTGTGGACAGAAACTATCGTGTTGGTACGTCATAGCTTGCTAGTTATTGTTGTTGAGCGTCTACGCGGTTTGCTACGCCGTAGCAGAATTGCTACGCCGTAGCAGAATTGCTACGAGACGTATTCAAGAATTTTGGGCTACAACTGAGGGGCAATTCTACTAATTTTAAGAACGTTCACAGTCTGATCTCAGTGTCAATCTGTAAAAAATATCTCGATTTTTCATACATTTTTGACATTTGCTTGTCGCTGAAATGACACTGCGACTAGATTTTGAACGGTTTTAATTACGAGAATTGGCCTTCTGATATTTAATGTTTAAGCCATTTGATATTGGCACGATTTCCAATATTCCTTTTGATCGTTGTATCATCTCAAGAGTGGTAGGCCAAAGAATTTCAAGCATTTTCATAGAATAAAAAGGGTTATAACAATATTACAGTCCAATCCTACTGTGGTATATGCCAGATATAAAAAAAAAAAAATCCATGATGCAACATGTACCAAAAAGTTCCGAAACTTATTCGTCGGAGATCGCCCTTTACACACAACTGTCGCTAATACTGCCTCGTCTGAGTTTCATAATACCAATCCCAACTCAACGGAATAAGTAAAAAAATCGTTTTGGGAATAACGGCCTGGCCACGGGAAATACGCCATAGCGAAAAAACGCGCGGTGCGACCGCCGAGGCGTCTAGCGACTGAAACAAACGCATAGAAATGTACTAATCAAGCCACGCGGGGCGGCGACCGGCGGGGCGACCGGCGGAATGTACCAAGCGAATGGCACGGGCGGCCGGCGGCGCGGCCGGCGAGTGAAACAAATACATGAATCAGTACGGCGCGAGCCACGGCGTCAAGCGGCAGTCGCGGCGACTAGGGCAGCGATCAAACGAGTTTAGTTGTTTTCGCCGCGAATAATGAACACAGATACTTTTATTGCTGAAATACTAGCAAGGCCACCTATTTGGAAGTCTGGCCACCCACAGCATAAATATAAATGTGTAGTGAAATGATTGTGGGAAGAAATTAAAATAAAATTTCTAGATTTTCTCGTACTTCTTGTGGAATTCTCCATCTATACCTCGATTCCTATTCAACTTAAATACTTCACAATCTCTTCCAAATATTATAATTGAACCAAAAAACTATTACTTTCTAAGCAATATCGAGATAACTTTGATAAAAACATTTCGCTCTCGGACTTCCTTACTGGTCGCGGCGGCGAACGTGACTCCCCGTGGCCTGCAAACGATGCCGCGCGAATTGTCGCCCCGCCTGCCGCACCGCCGTACGCACCGCCGATCCCCGTGGCCAGGCTGTAAGTCTGGTATCTTTTACAAGTATCAAAAATACATATTCCAAACAAACAAAGAAATATGAAATTGTTTAGGTTTATGTATTTCAAAAAAAAAAATTGTGGTGTATTTTTCTTTTTCGAGATCACTTATGTTTCAACTAAAATTTCAATACAAGTATATGGTATAGTTGGATTTATTTATTTAGCTTTAAATTGTATTCATAGAGGTATACAATTAATTCGACCTTACCAAAAAATTTGATATTTAGGGTTATATTCGGCGCTAAGTGTGACGTCAGACATTCAGGGGCGCATCACCTGTCCACCATTTTGTAATTACATATTTGTATTGCGTTCCTCGTCTCGTTTGTCATTTTTGCGCATGGGATTGACTGAGTGTAACCCGTCATCATCATTTCAGCCGAAATACGTCTACTGCTGGACATAGGCCTAACCCAATATCCGCCACTTTGACCGGTTCTGTTCTTCCCGCATCCAGCGGACTTCTGCGGCCGTCACAAGGTCATCGGTCCACCTTGTGGAAGGCCTTCCATAACACATACTTGGAAAGATTTCACGGATTTTTTTATTTATTATTATTATTTATTTATTTAATTAATTATTTATGTACACACAGTAAAATACATAGGAGATACGGCATAATAACAAGTGAGTACAAAGGCACTGCTTATTTCTTTAGGAATTTCTTCCAGCAGACCTGCGAAAGGAGAAATGAAAAAGAAATGTAGACAATAGTGTAATTGTTAATTGCTTTAGTATAAGGTATGTTTGTTGAGTTCTTCAAACGTCAAACGGTATGGTAATGTTTAAGGAATACAGCTTTTATATTTGGAGCAAAATGCCTATATTTCAGGAGTATATCTGTTCGGGTTTAGATTACAGAGATGGAATGTGTGGAAATGGTTTTTTTTCTGTTTCAGGAGTAACAGAATAGTTTGCAAGGTTTTGTGAAGAGATTTGTTATGAAAAATACAACCACCGTATCTGTTTTGTTGCCAAGTAGCTGTACTTTTTGGTTTTATGTTTTCGTTTTTTTTTTTTTCCAATTCAAATAATAATACATAAAAACTTATTTATCTAAATAACCATACACTTAATAAATAAAATTAAAATATTGAAATATTCTTCTAACACCAAACCTAACAACAGGCTATAATGATGAATAAAATTTGGGATTTAATGTCAATGAAATGATAGCCAGAAATCCACAATATTATATTCACTTTTTACTTTGCCTCTGGCTATGGTCAAAATATAGGTATTCATTGTTACTATAATGCATATTTTTGAACACCACACTAAGCAATTAAGTAGAGAAATTACATCCTAAGACTAACATTAACAGATTAACATTTGGAAAACATATTAATTTGGAAAAAATGCGCTGTTACTTATCGTTAAGAAAACCCTTGTTTCCTATGAATCTATTTGTTGGTTTAATTCTATCTTAGCACACGTCTTCTACATATTCCAAAACTACGAAAACTTTGTACATTCAACTAAAACTAAGCAAACATTAAGTTTTAATACAAAAGCTTTTCCTCAAAAATAACCATTTCAAGCACCTGAGCAGATTACGGTGTACACTTACCAAAACCGCTTAGTTCCAGTCGAGATTAGTACTAAAATAACCCCAATTTCAATAGAACTATGAACCTTAATGCCGTAAATTGAAACTCAACCCGATTTCGTGGCAAAATATTGAAGGATTATGATATTTATGAGGCTCAAAATAAGGATGAATATTGCTTGTTAATTTTCGATTTTTGGTACTTATTGAAATATTGGGAGTTATTGAAAATTATGCTTTGAATCAAATGAATGACATGACTTCTTAGGGGGAACGTGAATTGGTAAAAAGTTTTTTTGCGAGGTAAGCTTACGAAATTTAATGTTTTATGAGTTGGATGTTTTGCCTTTTGCCAAAAATAAATTACAGTGACGAATTGCCTAGTTGGTTCAGTGGTTGCAATGTTATCTTCGAGCAAAGGGTGATTGGGGGTTTTCATGTGGTCATTCTCAGTTACAGGCAAAACGGAGTTCGTTTTTCTGACGTCAACTCCTTATCGACATAAGTTACTTAGAATATAGCTTGTCTCGATACGACGTCGACGTCAATATTAAAGTAGTAGTACTCTCTACAAAAAAAAGGGTATTAGCAGTTTTATATTATTCACATAAACATTATCAGTCAAAAGGTCAAATGGGAAATCATGATTCACTTTGAACTTTAAGCGGATTTGTACTCTTTGATATTGTTCCCAATCGTGTATTCTGATTGTAGCTTGTAAAGGTACTTTTTAGATGTTCCCGACTGAAAGTAAGCAAGTTTATATCTCATGCACAGAGAACGGCACCCTAATTGCGGAACTCACGATTAATCATAATCGGTTTCGTTTTGACAGTTCAAAAATATTCATTGCGTTATTTACGTTGCTGAGCAGACACATTTTTCGAACATATGAAGCAATGGTTTAACAATCCGTTTCAAAACGATACAGATTATGATGAATCGTGAGTTACGCAATTAGGTGCAGATCTGCTAGAGACAGTATTGGCAATACGTTCTATACACACACACGTGTCAGTCAGCATCATCATAGAATACGACCCATGGCAGTTCTAACAATGCCTCTAATAACCGAATTCGTGCTCAGCAATAATTGCACAGGTAAGAATATTATTAGTACGTTCGTCTGTAGTCGTTTCCAGTCCAGCGATTCCTTGCTCTGTGATCTCTCCCGAGTAAGTGTAAGATGAATTATTTAATGAATTTGGTGGCTATTTATTAATTAATTTATTTATTATGGCACCCCAACGACTAGTTCACATAAACATAAACATACAATTTAGCCTTAATCTATGTGGTACTACAGTGAACTTATCACCTAAAGGTGTGCACAGCACTTACATGGTTTGCTTAAGTAAACCAAGTTAATTTAATTAAGTGATGAGAATAACATTAAAAAAAGATAAGATAATAAAAATAACATCAAGTGAGTTTCTAAGTATAAAATTAACAATAATAAGATCAAGTAATCTCAACAACAAAAAAATTTAATTGTGACAAAAATACAGAGCTAAATATGAATGACGGAATACAAACAAGAATCAATTATCAGCAATCAGCAAGCAGAAAGTTGTGGTATAAGATGATTGCGGAATTGAACCAGGGTGTTGGAGAAGATATCAATGCTATTGGTGCGAGAATGACTAGCGTCTGAGTGACTAGAGTGACTAGTGAGCTATTATGGGTTTACTTGGGAAGCGGGCTGGCAGAAATGGTGGATACTCAAAGTACACCAAAGCCAGATTCAAAAGAAGACCACAGAGTGGTATCAAAAGAAAGTCAATCATTTGCGAAATGTCGAAAGCAACCCTAACCGAACCAAGAAGAAATGCAACATCCTTTACATTTAAGGGAACATAATAAGCCAATACCAGGAACGCAAAGTTATTTCCCAATCAAGTTAGGTGACCTTATAATAGAAGTCAATTCAATAGTATTTCTGTCTCTAGAAAACAAACTAAAACAAAACAGAAGAACAACAGTAGAACAGCACATTTCTTCAGTGATGAATGTTGCTGGTTATAAAGTAGATGTACAGCATTTAGAATTCATTGAAGCCAGCTCTGTTCCTCCGCGGGGAGCGATGTAATCAGTGCGCTGATTACTTATATAAAGATTTCTAACGTGGCTTGTGTGTTGAAGTAAAGTGAGATGTATGGCATGGTTGTTAGGAACAGTGATTTGTGAGTACCTACTTAATGATTTGAAGAAATGCGTTTTATTCTATTAAAGGCACATCGAGTAAAGAGACACACACATCTACTTACAGTTCTCTCAGTCTCTACAGAACAGCTAATAGACACATTATATCATCAATCATATTTCCGATTGAAAGCATAATATCTCAACTCAACATGCATGGTTGGTGAATTGACAATCACAGTGAGGAGTAAACTGTATTTCCTTTACACCTGAATTCACCTGATACATTGCTTTTATTTAACCAGAGATAAAATAGTCTGTCTCAACTATACATTGTTTAATTTTCTTACATTTTTGGATGTTTCGCGCCACTTTCTTAATTTTTTATTTCATAAGAACCTTCTCCTGATAATAACGAACACAACAAAAAAATTGGCGGCGTTCAAGTGTGATGCCGTGACCAAGGGAAAGAGAGATTCCTTTTTTATGTATATACAGATATTAATATTGACTAAATCATGTTTATAAAATCTGTTTTTTTTTTTCATAATAAACGAATCAAAATGCGTACTTCATTCAATACCCCATATACACGAATCTATCGATTTACATTTTACATAAACATGTTTCTGGCTGGCCAACCTGTATACTGACAAATGCATGGCCATTTGTCAAGATGCAGGTTTAGTTTCAAAAGCAGCAACAAATCCTTTACAAAATTCGATGGAGAACATACAGCCGACTATTTATGTGGAGGCCATTTATCCCAGGAGAATGTACTACCGCGATAAAAAGTAATAAGTGTGTCCTAACCCGAGTTATGGTCCCTCCCGAGTGGGTTCCCGCATTGTCGTTGCGGGGGGGCTCAGTAACCGTGGATTCCGGCCACGGTGAAGCCAAGAGGAACCCAAAGGTGGGGCCGCTCGTCAGGGCTTTTGCCTCAAAGCCGACGACGTAGCGGCCAAAAAGTAGGTTGCGGTGAGGTGCACCGCAACTGAGGTGGGCCGCGATGTCGAATGGGAGGCATCGCGGCTGAGGGTTACGGGCTGCGGTAGAGGAGGAGTGCCGGTGCTTCTGAGCAGCGCTCTTCCCTTCCGTGGCCTGGACGGGGCCGCCACCGTTTGATGGCGGACGCGGTGGGGCCGCAGGGGAAGAGGAGTGTCGGTATAGCGTCAGCCGCTCTCCCTATCCCCTGCGGCCGAAAAGTGGTAGACGGGACGGCGCGTTGTGTTCCACACGCGCGCCGTCAAAGATGTCAGCAACCACAGGTGGGGTCCGCAAGGGCAGATGCCTGCCAGGGGTGCGGGTTTGTTCGAAAGAGCTACCACAGCCCCTGGCATACGGGCTACTGAGGGAACACGGGTGGGTTTTAGTCAGTAAAAGTCTGACACGCCCTCCTGCTCTACTCAGCAGGAGAAGTCATTTGATGATTTCCCACCCAAAAAAAAAAAAAAAAAACCCGAGTTATAGTCTACCTGTTTGGCAAATTTCATCCAAATCCGTTCTGCCGGTAAGGAGTGAAAAGGTAACAGTAGGACAGACAGATCATCATCATCATCATTTCAGCCGAAAGACGTTCACTGCTGGATGTCCAAAAGCCTCCTCCAAAAGGGGGGATTTGCCATAATCGCCAAGCTTGGCAGGCGGGTTGGCGATCGTAGTATCGTGGTAAGATGCATAGAGAACACTGTTGCCCATTCTCTAGTACAGATAGACATTTATTAAATCAGTTAGCATACTTGAGGATTCAGGAGACGTATTTGATTTTCATACCTAAATTGTCTACAGGTGATTATGTAAACCTATCAAAATTCAAAAGAGTAGATACCTAAGTTAGATTAAATCTATGAAAATCCATTCGGATGTAACCACCTACAGTACTAACCGGTTTCTAACCGGTTACAATTTATACCACCATAAATAGTGTATGTCTGCATTCTAACTGGTCCATGAATTTACTATCAACGTTCACATAAAACAGATTTTAACACAACACGCGAGACCGTACCGGAATTGAGGACAAAGTCGTCCTAAAAATTTCTATACCAGTTACTGCCACTGGTTTCGCTTGCCTCGTAGGGAAACTTCATCATGAACCTTAATAAAAAATATTATACATTTTAATTAAGGCCATAGTCTAACTGTTAAATTATTCAATAACACCGTTCCGTACTTTTTGAGTAATTCAGTAACGAATAACCTTCCAAACGTTTACATTTATTTTTAGTAGGATTTTTCTTGCTTATTACAAGATGAAACGAAATTTTCCCATATGAGTACAACGCTGAGTGGGATATTTTAAAATGCAATGATGTTACATTATGTCAGCTTTCATCCGGATATTTTTGGAGTATGTTTTAAATATTTATATGTTCATACATTACTGCTCATTGCGCTACGGTAGCGTTGCAAGAGTGTTGTGAAGGTCCTTACTTATTTCCTTAGGTTGGTTCGTTTTGGTTTGCAAATTACCTACCTGGTCAATGTTTTTCGAATTAACGACCGATTTTAAAGGACTTCAGAAAAAAAAAAACTATGATCTGGTGTAGATGTAGGATTGCAGGAATTGAATCTATCCCCTGGAAACAGGCCGAGAGGGTTATTTCAGGAGAAACGATGACGATAATTATGTGACAGGGCCAGACTATGAACTGAAAAAAAAAATGACAGGTAGAATCACCTCAAAAGCAAGCTTCAAAATAAAACCTACTGCAACCATATCTCCTCAACCATTTTTGTCAGGAACTAATTTGGGCATGTTGCATGCTGAATTGCTTTTTTTTGTTTTAGAATACCTAATAATTATTCACGAAAAACTGATAAAATTGCAAGAAGACTAACAAGAAAAGTGCAACTGAATATGATTGTTTTGCTCGTGCTGCTTTGAATCCTATGCCAGTAGCAGATCAAATGAGAAGTGGGTTCAGTGTCTAGAATGCATAGACTGGTCTTGCGAAGATTGGACTGGGGGCGAGCTGCAATACCTCTGTCATAATTGTTTAACAGATAAAATTAAGACTTTTAACTGATCATAAAACAACTGACCTCGTAATGATGGCATAATTACATATTATACAAGATTTGATATTTGTTATGGTAATGTATCGTGTTAAGTACCTATTTTAGATCGTACAATTATGCCAAAGTTAAATTAAAGTACGTTCATTAACAAAAAACATGTCTTTTGTTTCATTGTACAAACCACACATTTT
Source organism: Polymixis flavicincta (assembly GCA_949987655.1). NCBI lineage: Eukaryota > Metazoa > Arthropoda > Insecta > Lepidoptera > Noctuidae > Polymixis > Polymixis flavicincta. The sequence goes on along the minus strand of OX465195.1, from coordinate 5,604,246 downwards.
TACATTTGACCTGCTTCTGTTACTAATTACTAAGATATCAAAGTTACCGAAGCTAGCAGTTTTCCCTTCTATTCACTATCACATTAAATTCTTGCAACCCTCAACGTTTCACATTTGGCCCCAAGCCAAATAGCATTGGTTTTAAATTTTTAACTCATCCGAGGTGAAACTCGGTGAATTGATGGCAACATTAATATTTCATTCGTGTGTTCGTTGGGAAGTGTGTTGCCATTTTTTCGGTCTGCCAATTTTTTTGGAGAATTTAATTTGCTCTATTTGAAGTTTGGAGCAAGTTCAAATATTTTGATGACATTGCTACGTGGGAGATTGGATAGTCTGCATAATGTATGCGTTCTTGTTTAAATGTTAAATAAAAAAATGAAATTCAAAGTTCCAATCAGCTCAACTTAGGTCTTCATCACGACATATTTATTTAATAACTCAATATGCAGTACTTATTACACTAAAACTATAAGTAACTGGTGCACAAAAAACGAGTTATTTGTCTGTGACAAAAATCTAATATTTTCAGTAACATAATATCATTACCTTTAAAATATCGATGCAAAGTTGCCACGTTTTTAGAGAAAAAGTTCCAAAAAAACCTTTTTTCGAGCGTGATAGATACCGTTGGCATACCGTTGGATGCTGCTGCGTATACCTGCGAAAAAACTTTTAACTAGACATGAAAATTTCGTCGGCTTGACATGTCCTAAGAAACAAATCTGCTTAGGGCATGTCAAGCCGATCGCAAGATGGTACTTGGAAAAAAAAATTGGACACGCAAAAATCGAATAACAAAATGCTTAGTTGAAAAAAAAAAACATGTCAACTAAATATCTATTGTTAAGTTTTTTTAAGAAAATATACAGGGTAAGTTTTTATCCAGTGCGCAAATTGTAACAACCATGAAGTCAAGCATATCATTCTAGAAACCCTAGCACAGGAATTTTTCGCCGGTTGTACAAAAAAAAATCAGCTGTATCATAGAAAAGTGCAATACCTACGCGGTCAAAATGTATGGAACAACTGATTTTTTTTTTTGTGTTTCCGGCGAAAAATTTCTGCGCTAGGGGGTCTAAAATTATATACTGAATTCATGGTTACAATTTGCGAGCTGGATAAAAACTTTTCCTGTAATTTATACCAAGCAATGTCAAATAACAAACACAATTAAAATTATTAAATCTAATTAATAGGGATTCACAAATTGTCAACATAACCAATTACTAAGAAAACACCTGAAAAGTATTCACGAATCGAGTTTACAATCTAATAAGAAATGTTCGCCTTAACAAGATAAACTTTACAAAGCCTTGCAAAAATATTTGGACGCAAAAAATATTCCGTGTAAAGAAATTAACAAAAAAGCGGGCAGTAGTTTGTAGGCGACCGAATCTAGTATTCAGTGCAGTATAAAAGAGTCTTTTGTGCACCGAAAAAGTGGGTCATCCTATTCCTCTATGACACTGCCGTGCATGGAAATGCAGATCGGTATTATTATATTTTTGAATGAGATTAGTTTCCCATTTGTATGCGCATGCTCCTGTGGTAATAAATGATTGAATCCAAGCTGGTACGCTTGGAATAAATAAAATTGAATTTATGAATTTGTTCAAACATTTTCTTGCGGGTTCTTATCTCTTGTTGGCATCTTTTTACCATGTTGGCTATCCACATCACGATGAAAAGTTGAATTATAAAGCTGGGTTGGTAGCGAGGCTACAAGGTATTGGCTCCCGGTATCATATTTCTTTGGATCTGGTAATTGTAAATTTATTTAGCTCGTTACTAGTTATTTTAACCAACTTCAGAGTGGAGATTCTTCATCCATTTTTTAAAATGAAATTAAAACTCCTTACTGTTTCTTTCTTCTCCTTCGTCTCGACTAGGTAGGTACTAGAACATAATAACCGCGGGGCCACTATTCCTGTCCTACAATGTATGTCAAGTGTGTTGACCATCTGTTTAGTGTTGCACAGTTTTCAATTAGTGGCACAGCTTCCCATGTCCTGCGTAATTGTCACCTTTATTACTACATTCGTGAATGGTATGACCCTGTGTATTTCCGTGTGTATGTGGGTGATTGAATAGAGTGGGTGGAAAATTGCGTGGGCAGTCGAATGGGTCGAAAGTTTAAGGAAATTAAGTTTCTCGGAAAGTGACATTTACGAATTCAATGAAACAGTATTTTCTGGACCAATTTGTCATATTTTTTCTGGAGCATTAAATAAAACTACTGGTCGCCCAATTAGTGGACCATATCCAAAAAAAAAAGTTAATCAAAAGCAAGTGTGTCGCACATCTTAAATTCATATCCATATTCATTTAATTGCGTTCCACAAAGTAAAAACAAAGATGTTAATAAAAGGTTTAGAGCCAAGAGCTTTTGTAGGGCACAGCAAAAGGTAATTACTTGAGGAGGTGAAGAACAAAACCTCACTTTTCCACTTTTTCTGATTTTGGAGAAAACAGTAAAATGTTAATAACTAACTGACTACAACAAGCAAGCATTTTGTTTTAGTTGTGTCATTTAAAGTAGTGTTTCAGTCAATTTGAGGGGCAATTCTGCTAATTTTAAGAACGTTCACAGTCTGATCTCAGTGTCAATCTGTCAAAAAATTCCTCGAGTTTCCATACATTTCTGACAAATTTTTGAAATTCGATTGTCGCTGAGATGACACTGCGAACGTTTTTAATTAGTAGAATTGGCCTTCTGATGTACCAAATGACTGATAAAAATGATAAGAATCTTAGCTAAGATTTTGAAATTAAATTTGGAAATGTGAGGTTTTGATTATTTATTTTTTTGAAAAGTCTGGTTTTGATAAAGACTTCTGGAACAGCGAGGTTATGATATTTACAACAAAAAAAAGGTGTGGTTTTGAAAATGACTGAAAAGATAACCTTACTTTTAAAAATAAAATTATTTTTGTTCTCATGACTGCACGAGCTTTGGCATAAACTATTTAGCAAAAAGACCATGCATTAGAAATTTAACACCTTTATTCTAAACTCAACGTTTTTATGTGGTTTTGATGAAGTCTCAGTGATACCATTGAATTTTACTCCAATAAAGTGAGCTTTTGAAAATAATCAAGGGAGACTGATTTTTTTAAAGTATAAAGTGCGGTTTTGTTCGAAACTCTCTATTTCAAATGAAAATTTATGTAAGAAAAGAGGCGTGTGACACCGCGCAGGATACCATAGTAATGTACATACATTACGACGGAATTATGGGACAAGATTGAGACGGGAAATTATAATTAGAATGTGGCTTGGTAGAGATTGAGGCTTGATTATCAGGGATTTAGACAATAGAAGTACAAGAAAGGTAAGTTGACGATGGAAAGAACATAGGTACCTATATATTTTTATCATTGTCCAGTAAACAATAGGGTATTTTCCAATTTATTAAAAACTATTCTAATTTGAAGAATGGGACGAAATATGTAACAGGAAAATAAAAGTAAATTGATTTATATCCATTTTCTCAATTAAAAACGATTTAAACCAAATTAATTTTTCGTTGTTTTGAATTTACCGCCGTGACGTCAACTTTGTGTTAACTAAAGTAGTTTGTAAGTAAACAATTGACTGTCGTGTTTATAATTAACAAGATTTTTTATGGATAGAAAGTGAAATAACTGGTGTGTGGTGACTAAGTATTTGCACTGGTGCTGTTTACATAAAGCTGACTTCATGATGTCACGTGATAAAAAGTCATCGTAAGGAGCGTTTTGGCGTTAAATTCAAAACAACGAAAAATTAATTTGATTTTAATCGTTTTTAATGGAGAAAATTTTCTGTTAAATGTACCATCCCAATCTTCAAATTTAAAACAGTTTTTATCAAAAAAGAAAATACCATATTATAAACTACACCTACTTTGTCCCAGAACTACACTAGCAGTTAGAAGAATTTATTAGGTTTTGCCAGCTGCTTCCCCCGTATGGAGATTGAAAGTTTTAGTATCCCACGGGAACATATTTGTAACCGGGATAAAAAGTATTGTATGTGTTAATCTAGGTTATAATCTATCTGTGTCCAAAATTTAATATAAATATTTTCAGCCGTTGTTACGTGATTGAGTAACAAACATCCAAATATACAAATTTTCACATTCATAAATAATATTAGTAGGATCTGTGGGTACCTAACCTACTTACTACCATTTTCAAGACGTATTTTGACGGCCGTTTGTATAAACACATGGATGAAAGATAAGTTATTCTCCACCTTAAAGACTACGTTTAATTAATTAGTACAGTTCCTTTTAACCAAAGGTCAAAACTAGAGCAAATTATAAACGAAGAGAATTACTAAACGTTTCCCAAGTATTTATCAAACACTTTACAACACTAAATTCTCACTAATTTCGTATCTCAAAAATATAATCTAAAATTTACCAACTCATTCATAAATTGTGAGCTTGCTTTAGAGCAAAAATTCAGCGCAGCTACAGCTAAGCTCAAGCTGCTGGTGGAAATTCATTCCGCTGTGAACGCTTGACCGCGTCGGCTAGATAACATGTTGTTACAGCCACGTGCTGCGTTTAGATTGGGGCGAGTGGAGGTAAATATACGTTAGGAAGGGTAAGTCGCTGCTGGTTAAAATGCGGGCTAAAGCACCCAATAAAACTTTTAAACGACACAACTTGTAGATGTTTTTAAAAGTGACTATGACAGAAGTAATTTATTCGACCAGTTGAAATGCTTACTATACTCCAGTAAAGGTTTTGCGAATCTTTTGTGGGCTAGCTAACTGTTATTTTTAATGCTGTCTTCGCTGAAACAGCGATTCTTAATAAAAAAATAGTATCATAGCTAACCCCTAATTGTTGACAAAATACTTCACCGTTTACCTCGATCTACAGACACTCTTCCAAAATGGAAAGTTCGATGCAAAAGCACATTTCAGAAAATATGCTTCTACATCAAAATCTTTCGTATTTCATAATTGAAGTAAACTCGCCCGTTCAAACATGCACTGGGCGCAAGCCATATCATTGGGAATATCGGTCGGCCCGCATGGCAGCGCCGTGCGATACCAACCCCAATTCTGTTACCGAAATTACTACGAATTGGTACCTACATACGCTTCTATTTTATCGGCCTTGCTAAGTGACGCTAAATTTTGGCCTTTGCTGGTTCTATTTTTGGCGTGATGTAGGACATTTTTAGCGTTAGTTACTAATGTGCTTTATTAGATAACCCTTGAATGTGTACAATTACGAACTACCAAACAAAATGCTGTATAAATGCCTCATTCCAATTGGTTCTACCTACGTTCATTTTAGCAATAATTGCCAATTGGTAAGGTTTAATAACGTTAAAGAGTTATTTAAAAAATTTGTGGTTTCCAATCAACAATAATAAATCATATTTTTCTTGAAATCGCGAGAGATCAGTTAGCAGCATCTGGTGTACAATATGCAAATTCTATCTCTTTACAGGCTTCACTGTTGACCGATAAAATAAAAAAAGGATTGGAATAAGTAAAGCCATTTCTGATTTTTCACAAGAAGAAAAACACTCGCACTGCAACGTGTTTTCCTTAATAAGAGAGAGTTGTTTTATTATTGTTGTACGGTGTTATCATGATTAAATGACAGGGAAAAGCATACATCAAAAGCTTTCCTCCTCTATAAAACAGCCTTTTAGTCTTAAAACCTAAATTTTGTAAAAGTGCTTTCTCAAACTAGCAGAGGTTCGACATAGCTTCGCATAATATCCCCTTTGTCTCACAAGACGATTGTATAGTGAGATCTAATTAATGTCTTTTATTCTTTTTGCAATTGAGTAAAATTTTTTTTCTCGATTTTTTATAAGTCGTATTTTTAATGCTATAAAATAGTTTTTTTTTTTGAGGGAAGGGAAATCATTAAATAACTTTTCCCGCTCTGGGTGGAGGAGGAGGGTGTGACTTTTACTGACTAAAACCCATCCGTGTTCCTACAGTTGCCTATGTGCCAGGGGCCACGGTATCTCTTTCGAACAACTCGCACATGCTAGAAAATAGGTTCTTTTGGGGTTGTGTTTTGATATGGAGACAGGTTGACAATGGTGTAATAAATACGTCAAACTCCATAGATCGTGGTGATTGATGTCACATTGTCTTCGAAGTTTTAATACAGGGCATTCTGCATGCCACACGAAGATTTCCATCATCCAAATAGTTTGTCGTTTATGAAGCAGATTGTGCAATAAATTGACCAGATTTTTCTGGAATTACGGTTTTCTTCAGGAATAGGTACACCCACAACAACAAAAACAAAAAATGACTGGTATTTAGCCCTCACACATAAATAAACCGTTTTCTATCCTGCTCGATGCACATACCCATATAACACATATGTACGTATTAGGGCAAACCGTAATAGCGACTCGGCAGAACGCAGCTGCCCGCAATTTGCATGCATATAGGATTGCGTAATATATATCGGCAGTAAGAGGCGTGTAATTTTAACTGGATTGAACCTACGGTTGGAAATGTAGTTTATTAGTTGAGGATTTGTGCGTAAAATTACACTTCAGTGCAAAATAACATCATCAAAGGAAGGCCAAAACAGACGAGGGTTAATAGTACTCAAACGATAAAAATAACACAGCTCAGAAATGTGGATAAGATGTTCTGATTGCGTTCAGTTTCATTGGTGAAATTTGCCCTAAACCACGAAGAATATTAGTGAAGGTCTTGCGAACATTCTTATTCACAAATAGATAAATATTTGTTGATCAATAACGTCATACCTAATTATAAACTGCGATTTTATTTAGTCTTAGGTTTCTGACGAGAAGCTACCAATCCTGTGTATCAAACGAGCTTCCTCTTAAAGTCTTGATGATCATAGATACTTCTGTTCCCACCTTGCGGTGCTGTGGTTTTTATCGTGTGGACAGAAGGGCCTGTGCATCCGCTCGGGTCAATCGAGCAGGTTAAGCAACACTTGCCGCGGTCGGTCCGTGGATGGGTGACCACCTTTACATACTAAGACTCCTCCGTGCCTCGGAAAACACGTTAAGCTTTTAGTCCCGGCTGCCTTTCATGTATCTTTGACAGCCAGACAGCCAGTCTTACCAAGGGGTACCGTGTTACTCCGTTCCTGGGTTGTGGAAGTTCAGCTCGACATGGCTGTCGCTTCATGTAAAACACTGGTATTCAGCTGCATCCGTAAAGACTGGCAGCCGACCCCTGCATAGTTGGGGAAAGGCTAAATAGATTCAAGATGTGAATCATCCGTGAATTTTCTTTCTCGCGATATTCGGTCTTATTCATAAAAGTTATCGACCGTCTAAACAGTTGTATAAGTCTGATTTTCAATACGAAACCAGACTTTAGCAAGTGTTTAGATGTTCGATAACTTTTTATGAATAAGACCGATTATGTTTAGTACGCTTTTAACCCGACTGTGCCAGAAGGAGGGTTATGTTTTTCGAGTGTATGTATGTATGTTTGTAGGTATGTATATTTCTTTGGCACGCTCTGTAGCCTAAACGGCTTGATCGATTTCAGCTTGAGAGTTGCCTTTAAATTCGTCATAATTGTGAGAGTGACACTCAGTATACCAAAATTGAAAAAAAAAAAAACGATTTTTGGCGCCACATTGTGTATTTCTAAAAAATCTTAAATTTAACAATAAAGACCTTTATTGCCTCCGACTGCATGCAATTGCATATAGTATTCAGTCTAATAGTCATCCTTTTAAAACAAGTTTCTTGTTTCCATCTTTTTTAACTACCTAAAGTTCACTTTTTAGGCAGTCGGGTCTTTTTTTTTATATATTTTTTTACAAACTACACGTTGCCTATGCTGATTAGCTTTTATTGACTAATAATCTCACTTGACGAAAAGCGATGATGCTGTTGACATATAAAGCCGCGTTTGTACATTTTCGATTTTAAGACTGACCTATTTAATATTTAAAGTTTTCTTTTTTTGTTTATGGCATCTCGCAGTTGACCTTGAGAGGCCGTGACTGCTCAACCGGACTTTCTTGTGAAGGCATTTTTAGTGAAACTAAAAGCCTCCAGCCAGGGCCTAAAACCTACTTAACTAAAGCGACTGCACGCTGAGGGCACCCCCCCTGTGGGGTACGGACCTCAGCTCAGGGACAGGCTGTATCAAAATATTTTCATTATTATTATCAATCGGGGAATTTAATTCTACTGGCTCAGCTGCGGCGCGGGCTGGCACATCAATGAGCAAGGGACGGTCGGGGGTCTCATCGTTAACTCGGGGTCTTCGCGGGGCGCGAAGGCCTTGGCCGCGAGGTCGGAAGGACAGTTTTTTTGTATGGATGAATCGGGGTTATATTTAAAGTTGTAACTCTTTTACAGCTATATTTGTCACTCTCTAGGTACAAATATACAGAACATGGTATTCAGTATTCACATATGGAGATACCATTAACATGTTCAATGTTGAACGAGGGCCAATCTGACCGCGACAACGAAGTATTTAGGGTGGTACCGCGGTTAACACCACGTTTGGCAGCAAAATTGGTGATCACGATGAAATGTATAGCGTACATCTGTTGTACATGAATCGTTATAAAGAAAAGGTAAGTTGTGTTCATCACGACACGACGTTTCAACGGTTTAGATTTTTTGTTGATATTAAACAAAAATACAGACACAATCGTAGTTGAAGAAATATAAAATTGATATTCATGTTTTGATCTAGATTTTAGGTTGTCAATAAAAATAAAGAATCATTCACAATCAATTGGAATGCCCTGTATTCCAATTTCAAAGTCTAGTCGTGCTCAATTTTTGTGAAAGTATTTTTTCGCAGAACAAAGAACAGTATTCGCACCCTACCCCAAACAGGATAACCAAAAAACAAGCCCAACTTGAAACTAGAGCAACGTTTCAAACAAAAACAGAACGAAGTAACAAAATACAACTGTGTGTTATATGTATGGTGTGTATAATATACACAACATGCACACTAAAGAGACAGAAACGCACTCTCATGGTAAAAATTAAATGCACATCAACAAATTGAACTCAAAACTAAACAACATCACGAAACAGCTTTTCATATCTCCGCACACGAATTTAAAGCAGATCCTTTGAAAAAGCACGGTGTACCAAAGAGCTTAAAAAAGCCTTAACACATTAATTCCAGCACGAATCGCTGCTCGTGACATGCGGCGGCTAACAATATGAGCTGAGCATGACGCTTGTGAATATCAGTTTAGGTGAGAGGAGCGTTTGTATTTGAGGGGTTAGGTACTAGCTAGGTGTGGAATTAGCCTAAAATAATTGTATTTTTTTTACAGAAATTATACTTCTATTTCGTGTTTCTTCTACTGACATACAGTGCATAGGGTGTAACACACTTATGGTAGAAAAATTGTGTTTTGTGTAACAAACAGTAAGAAAAGAAAGAAAAAAAAATATTTAGCACAGACTAAAAAACAATATAGATCAGACTAGAAAAAACAAAAAAAAAAAAATGTAAAGTGCGATGTCAGAAACTCAATAAAGTATGCCTCACGGCTGCATTGAAAAGGCCCAGTTCAGCAAAAATGCCAAACAACTAGTTCCTGACGCTAGTTTTCAAATGGACCTGACAACTAGTTCCTGACGCTGGTTTTCAAATGTACCTGACGACTAGTTCCTGACGCTGGTTTTCAAATGGACCTGACAACTAGTTCCTGACGCTGGTTTTCAACTGGACCTGACAACTAGAGCCTGACGCTGGTTTCAACTGGACCCCTCGGAATCGCTTTCATTTTGTCAGTTCAGCAACATTCATTGCTTTATTTACGTTGTTGAACAGACAATTTTTTCCAACATACAGGAAAACTTTTTATCCAGTGCGCAAATTGTAACCATAAATTCAGCATATCATTCTAGACCCCCTAGCGCCGAAATTTTTCGCCGGAAACACAAAAAAAAATCAGCTGTTCCATACATTTTGACCGCATAGGTATTGCACTTTTCTATGAAACAGCAGATTTTTTTTTGTACAACCGGCGAAAAATTTCTACGCTAGGGGTTCTAGAATGATATTCTGAATTCATGGTTACAATTTGCGCACTGGATAAAAACTTATCCTGTATATTTATGAAGCAAGCGGTTTGTAAAGTTTTTGTAAAGTTCTTGAAAATTATTCAGATCCTTATTAATAGTGTGTTACGCAATTAGGGTCAGCTTCTTTTTTTTAATTAGCCTACACTGTCCCACTGCTGAGCAAAGGCCTCCCCCAAATCCTTCCAGGCATCCTTTTCCAGGGCCTCCTCGATCCAGCCCTTGCAATACGCGTCTAGGTCGTCACGCCATTTTTTCTTGGGCTGGCCTCAGCGGCACCGTCCGTCCTCCGTCAGCCTAATTACTTTTGATATTTTAAAATGTACATAATTCTGTGAACTAACCTGTGGATTATTTAAAAATAACCTAATTGAAGGTTGATTTGTTTGAGTAGTGATCCTTAAATCTGAATGCCATAATCAGATTAAATACTGATGAACTAAACGAATATACTATTCAAGTCTACTATCTCATCTAAACGCACCAGACACAGCAGTCACATCGAATTCAGGGCTACACTACGCCACTCGCCATCCATCAGAGATGTTACTACGATTTTCCTATCATAACACATCCCGACAAATTATTTACCCAGATACCGGACTCATTACCGAAATATTTTTATGCGTTAAACTCGAATCTGACCGGAGAATTGCTCTATCACGTCAGAATTTTGAGATATCCTAAACTGGAAGAGCAAAAAACACAGTATTTGCTCATTTTTGAGGTCAATCATCAATTGTATCTGAAAGTACTAGTCGTTTTCTTTAAAATGACGTTGAGTTCACTCGAATATCTTTTTTTTCGCTGAGATATCGCATTTTGTATTTTTCATGTATGTGGATTTTTCTGTCTGAAAATCCATAAACACTACACAGTCGATTGATCTCGTTATAAGTAAGTGTGTTTGAAAATCAGTACAATTTTAATGCTCTCTATAGTAAAAAGGCCTGGTCTTTTGAAATCCAAGGTCAGATTTTAAGAAATGTATTAGAATAATAACTATTATAATTATATGCTGATATCTAAGCGAAAAAGAAAAAAGATATCCGAGTAAACTCAACGTCATTTTAAGGAAAAGAACTAGTACTTACTAGTTACTTATAAATTTGGAAAAAATAGGAAAACGGATCTAGCGGGCTATATAGGCTCCAAAATGAGCAAAAACAGTATTTTCTGCTCTTTCAAGTTTCACGCGATAGAGCAATTTTGCGGCCAGATTCGGATTCAGCGCATCAAAATACTTCGGAAATATATAGTCTGGTTTCTGGGTAAGAGTGTTCGTCTTATTCTTTAAGCGATTTGCTTATACCTAGGTCAAACAAATCAAATCAAATATTTATTGGAACTAGAAAGAGGTTTACAAATTTTTAGTGTTCGTTAACAGCTACGATAGTTTAAAAAACTGTGTTGCAGCCATCAGCGCCCACCTCCGATAGAGGAGACGTCGGTGTTCCAACATTGATAATTAAAGCAATAAAAGAAAATTAAAAAGTTATAAAAGAATCTAAAGTAAAAGTAAGTAAGTACATTAACTATTTTACTAAAATATGAATAACTACATAGGTAATAGGTAATAGGTAAAACGGGCTGTTGTCCGCAACTCCACGTCAAAGCGCGTATTTTGCGTCCGGGTGGGAGATTCAGTTACTCGATCCACCCCAGCTCCTCGAGAAAGGCCAGCAACGCCTTGGTGTTGCTGACAACCTCACGTAGGGTACCTGGGTTACCGAAGTATTTTGCCCTGTAATTAGCGACCACCGGGCAGTTTATCAGCACATGAGCCGCTGTCTCGTCGTCCTCCATGCAGGCCCTGCACAGCGGACTGTCTGTTATTCCTATGACAAAGAGATGTTTGTTAAATGACCCATGGCCAGTTATGGCTGCTGTAACTATACGCAGCTGTGGTTTAGTTAAACGGAGAACCTGTTTCGTGAGGCGAGCATCGAGCTCAGGAAGTGCTTCCTTAGCCTGCCTGCACTCACTTAGGTCCAACCATAATTTGTGATGTTGATACCTGGTTCGCTTCCTTACCAGAGTGCGTAGATACCCGAAGGGAAGTGGCGCGATGGGTTCTGGTCCCACTGGTGCCATACTCGACCCCCTCCTGGCAAGTTCATCGGCTGCATCGTTGCCTAGCGAACCGCTGTGTCCTTTGATCCACTGAATGGTAATATTGTTGAGGCTACCTACCTCGTTAAGGCGCTGGTGGCACTCGTATATTAGCCCAGAGTCAACTGTGTGACTGTTCAGCGCTTGCAGAACAGCCATGCTGTCCGAGAGTATGCGGATTGAGTGGTCCTTAACTCCCCTGGCCATGATAGCAGATGCAGCAAGGGAGATGCCCATGCATTGGCCTGGAACACTGTGTTATGGACCCCCAGTGGTGTGGCTATGTGGATGTTGAGGTCCTCCGAGAAGACTCCAGCTCCTGTGCCACTACCTGTTTTCGATCCCTCCGTGAAGATACGCAGCTCTGCGGGACGCAATCCTTCGCACCGGCGATCCTCATGCAGTTGGATTTTGTATTTTTTATCAAAGATAAATTGTTTGGGCACCCGGTCATTTATTGCCTTCGTGATAGGGAACTCACTGTTGAGTTCCTTAAGCAGCGCGGTGTGTTGTGTGTCACTCTTACTCCATAGATTTATAGCCTTTAGACGCGCCGCCGCCATCGTTGCTTCCTGCTGTATGAACAGGTGGAGCGGCGGCAGTCCCAGCATGGCCTCAATCGCTGCAGTCGGAGTAGTCCTCATGCATCCCGTGGTCGCCATGCAGGCTAGTCTTTGCATGCGCTGTAGTTTGTTAGTGGCTGTAGCTAGCTTGGTGCGGGGCCACCAGACCACGGCCCCGTAGGTGATCATGGGGCGGATCACTGCGGTGTACAGCCATAGTATTATTTTGGGTGATAGACCCCACCTCTTACCTATCATTTTCCTGCACTGCCAGAAGGTGATGCAGGCCCTGTTCAGCTTGTTGTCTAGATGACTACTCCAGTTTAGCTTGTTGTCCAAGATGACCCCGAGATACTTGACTTCGTTGGCCAACTGAAGTTCTGTGTTGAACAGTTTCGGTAGGCGAAAAGGGCCTAATGCTCGTTTTTGGGTGAACATGACTAGTTCAGTTTTGGTGGGGTTGACTGATAGTTCAAATTCCCTGCACCATCTTTCCACGATACGTAGTGCTTGCTGAGTGAGGTTACAAATCGTTCCCGTTACCTTCCCCGAAACCAGGATTGCGAGATCGTCCGCATAACCTATTGTGAAGTAATGGCTGGCGTTGAGTTTGGTGATAAGGTCATTAATCACCAGATTCCATAAAAGGGGGGACAGCACCCCTCCCTGGGGGCAGCCTCTGGCTATCATGGCCAGCTGCTGCTCACCCTCAAGGCGAACCATTCGTTTGCTAAGCATGTTAGTAATCCAGTCCGTTAGTACCTGTTCTACCCCATGTCTGGAGAGGGCGCTACCGATGCTGGAGAAGTTGGTTTTGTCGAAGGCTCCTTCGATGTCTATGAAAGTGCCTAGGCAGGTGCCTTTTTGGTGTATCGCTTCTTCTATCTGGCTGACCACTTGATGAAGAGCAGACTCGGTCGACTTACCAGAGCTGTATGCGTGTTGGTTACCGTGTAGTGGTATGGTTTTGAGTGCGCCGTCTCTCAGCTCCCATAATAGGTATGTTGAGTGCCTTCATTTGTAAGCTAGATCGGGAATTGAAAAGAATTTACGACGGACTGGTTGGGAGAGTAGACCACGTTGGTCTTTTGAGGGGAAAATTGTCCGATTGATAATGGTTTATGGATTTTATCAATGTGTGTAGGAGTAGTTTCGTGACTACTTAGTGTCATTTTTTTTAAACAATAATGAAATAAAATATTATGCTTAATCTCTACAGACAAATAAATCTCTATTACTAAACTACATACTTTTATTTTTAGAATATGCCATTAAATAAGCTTGCTCTCAGCCAGTCCCATAGTAAAAATCATCCAATCGTCCAGTTCGATTAAGTTTTCATTACAATGCATCATTTTGTTGTTTTACGAAGTCATAGTTGAAGTAAACAAATGAAAAGGGCAGATCTTTTTCATGGCTCGTTCAAGTAATGACCTGTCAAAAGAAAACCCGTTAAGACTATAAGCTTATTCGCTCCCGCATTTTGAGGAAGGCTATTTTTACGCTTATCGACCATTAAAATCATAATTTTTGTAATTAATTAATTAATTACTACGTAATTACGCTTAAGAAATTATAAGCGAAAGCTGTTATTAAATCTTTTAGCTTCCACCAAGTTTGTTTTACGGTTCAAAAACGTGGTCTCGTCCAAAAAACAATTTTGTGATATCCTCTTTGGAAGCGGGAAATTAAACTTGCCTTCAACCGTTGTTCATTTTAACCCTTTGTAATTAAGGTGGAGGTGTAGAATTCCGAATTAAGTAATGCGACACTTATTAAAAGGTTTCATTGAGGTAAATCTTTGGGAAAGAACAAGAGCCGTTCATTTTATTTTATGTTTTGATTAGTATGTAAATGATAAGTCTGAAATATCTGGGTGAACGCGTGCAAATTATGCGAGAATATCAGTTTCTGTAGTAACATTAATTTATTTTACAGATCCATACAGCTAAATACAGACGATAAAAACCATGCATTTAAAGGCTTCTTCAAACAGGCGCGACGCGAAACTTGTAGAACAATTTCCACGAAATTTTCATAGAAATTGTTCTACTAGAGTGGCGCTGCGTTTCGCGTCACGCCTGTTTGCAAGAGCTAAGGCTCCGTCATGATGTCGATACCGACTAATTAGATGCCGGTCATAAGGTAAATTACAGTAGTCATCACGCTCGACTGGTAGATCGGTAATTACAATGTTCATATTATTGTTAGCACACAACACTGTTACACGCGCGCACTGTTACGCGCGTCTTCTTGATACAGTAACTAGAAGAGTGCCTTACTATTTCATCATCATCATTTCAGCCGATAGACGTCCACTGCTGGACATAAGCCGCTCCCAAATAAACGGGGGTTTTGCCATAATCGCCACGCTTGGCAGGGGGTTAGCGATCGCAGTATGGTGGTAAAATGCATAGAGAACGCTGCTGCCCATTCTGTAGTAATTCCCTTAGTCGCCTTCTACGACACCCATGGGAAGAAATAGGATGGTGCTATTTGCTGAAATAGAATATTATGTTCATAACTCAAAATCCTGCAAAATTTGTGAATCATACCCCTACATAGATCATTTGAAGGAAGAATATGTAGACACTTTCTCATCATGTGGCCTGTCCACCTCCACTTTAGTTTCGTGACACAATATGTCACATCCGTAACTCTAGTTTGCTTCCAGATTTTAATAAAGGCTTTATTATTATTTCCTTTATTCCGTTAAATATACATATAAATTACATTTTTAAATATTTTTATAAAAATAAAAAAATAATAAAAAATATAAACAATATTATTATTATTTCCTTTATTCCGTTAAAAATACGTATAAATTACATTTTTAAATATTATTATACAAGAATAAAAACATTTAAAATTATTATTATTATGTAGACATTTTACAATGGAATATAGTTTATTGTTGCAGCTGATGGTGAACAAACAAAATTGGTAAAACAAAAACAGTATCGATACAGTTAAACAGCTCTAGAGTCTACTGTGCTATTGAAATAAACAAAAAGAATATTCTAATACGGATAGGATGAATCGAAATCTGAACTACGCACCAAATTGATTCTAAGCAGCTATTTAGCTCCTAAAATAATTAAGAACCAGAAAAGTACAATATAAATTACTACACCGACAAGTTTTCTTAGCAGTTAGGTTTTTCATGGATGCTTCCAAGTAGGGAACAGCACGAATAAACGGATAATATCTTATCTAATCCGTCGGTCATCTCATAGTATCAAAATGCACAGAGAATGAAATTTATCGAAATAATGAGCATCGCAACAAGAATCGTTTTCTTTTATGCAGCCACAATTAAAGTGAAGTTCGGCACACAGCTGCAACAATTACAAGCATTCAGTGGGTTTGTTGGCGAGATCCCAAAGTGTGGTCACTGGAATACACGTTCATACTGAGGGACCTTTTATGATGATGATGATGATGGGACTCCCTTTTCCGCACGTAGACTCCCATTCGGTCCGTTGTGCGTGGGGATGCTGGCTAGCAGAGCCAGCCTAGCTCCGCCCAAAAGCACAGAAGCTTCCTGGGAGCTTCACAGGCTTCGCGGAGCGACCTCACTGTTCCGAGGATTTCTTCGCGTTGAGAAGCCACGGCCTCGCATTCCAGGATGACGTGGGCGGCTGATTCCTCGGCGTCAAGGCAGCCCCTGCAAAGCGGGCTGTCTGTGGCGCCTATGTTAAAAAGGTGTTTGTTAAGGGTGTTATGGCCCGTAATTGTTCCTATTATTATTCTAAGGTTATTTCTGCTCAGGCTGAGAAGTTTTTTGGTTAATCGCGGGTGTACAGTTGGTAAAGTCAATTTTGACTGTCTACAGTCTGTTGCCCGTGACCATCTGTTGTTATGGAGTTCGGTCGACCTTTGGCGAATCCACGCACGAAATTGTGAGAAAGGCAGGGGGAGAAGTGGGTACGGGCCTAGCACTTTCATATCAGAGCCTCTCTTCGCAAGTTCATCTGCGGCATCATTGCCTAAAGATCCACTGTGCCCTTTGATCCACTGGAGTGCAATACGATTGGACGTCGCTAAACTCTCCAGGGCAAGATGGCACTCAAAAATTAGTTTGTTGTTAGTTTGTTTGTTTTCTAAAGCTTTGAGCACAGATAGGCTGTCGGATAGGAATTTACTGAGGGACCTTTTCAAAATATATTTAATTTTCGACTTACCTTATTTTTAAGTCGAAAATTATAAACCACCCGGGTATAAAAGATCTTTACAAACTTACTGTGTCTCAAAGTGTAAAATAGACGATAATTTGCAGAATAAAAGATCAAAATAAGATAGGTAATAAGTAAAAAACACGGAATCAAGAGAAATAATGTGATGAAAGCGAAAAGTTAAATTAAATAGTTAAGGGAACCGAAGTAAGAAAATATTTGCTTTAACTTGTAAGTAGTGTTACACAATTATTCCAGTAAAGAACTGATACACGACAATATAACATCACGTCTATATTTATTGACGAGTAGGCAACATATAATATAGTACACGCACATTTCGCCAGAATGAACATTAAACTCGTCAAGAAAAAATATACCAGTGTCATGTCACAATATGAACGGCCAGTAAGACAAGTGTAATTGAAATTGCAAATGCCAAATGTTAAGTTTGTGGTTTTTGAAGATGTCTACATTATCATTAACTCAGAAGAGGAATAAAATATGAAATGTTTAGAGGTTTTAAATCATGACATGTCTCAAAAAAAACCCTATATACCTTGGAACTTTAATAACAAACAATAGTGGATGCTTAGATGAGATAAAGCGACGAATGGCTATCACACGAATATCAGTGGACAAGATGAAGAAAATATGGCGGAACAGGAACATCACTAAAACAACGAAATCTAGACTCATGCGAATACTTATTTTCCCCCATATTTGTTTGCGCTGCTGAAACGTGGACTTTGCGGGAAGTGGAAAGAAAAAAGATAGACGCTCTGGAGATGTGGTGCTGGAGAAGGATTCTTGGAGTTTCATGGACTGAGTTTCGTACAAATGTCTCCATACTCCAAGAACTCGGCTTAAAGCAGCGCCTATTTTCTATAGTACAGTCTCGCATTCGAGCTTTCTTTGGCCACGTTTTAAGACGTGATAGCCTTTCCATAGAGCGCCTCGTCATTCAGGCAAAAGTTGAAAGTACTAGACCGCGCGGGAGGTCACCGACTCGATGGACCGACCAGATTAAATTTATTGTGGGCAGCTCCACAAAACGAATGCAGTAGAATAACCTTCAGCAGAGACAGATGGCTGCACATCGTGAAGCGTATTCATTCTGCCTCCTTTATAACTACGACTACGTGATTACCACGAGCGCTCTGCCAAGAGCGTACTGACTAAGAAGAAGAAGATGTCTCAAAAAGACATGAAAATGGAAAATAACTTGATGGTTAAAACTTTAAAATAATATCTATAATTAAACCTACGCGCTACTACGTGCTTCGTGGTTTCTTTTTTCTTTCAAAGTTTGGTTTCAATTCGGTTAAGTGTCTCCAAGCACAATTCTCTCTCGAGAAATGGCGATAAAGCCGTCCATGTGTGCAAAAATTGTTAATGAGATTGAAATTTGAAACACTTTCAGATCCTTCTTTTTCTCTGAGTATTTTTTCGTTACATTTTCGGTAGTAATGATTTTTGTTCAAGCTTCTTATAGAAGCTTGACCATAGTTAGTTAAATGGATAAACGCTACAAAAAGTTGATAGGTCCTTACCACTAATACTATTACCACTTTTTCCTACGCAGTTACGTAGAAAAACAGTGGTCATCGTATTAGTGGTTTAGTAGCATTCATATTTCTGTCGATACAGAAAGGCAGACGATTTTCTATTCATTAAGACAAGTGTAATTGAGAGTGAGAGTCTTAACACAAACTTAAAAGTTTACGTTACTAAATTTCAGTAATCATGCAGGGAGTTGTTATTTATAATTTAGATAAAGTTTAACTGGTTTAAACCTCATTCATAACTGGTTTAGTTACCTTTAGTTTGAAGCAGAATACGGCAAAGTTATGCAATACAGTAAAACTGTTTCACTAAGCTGTAACACAAAATCGATTTGTAACGATTTCTAGAAGTGATGAGTTGCAGTCGATCCCAAATCGAATTAATGTGCTTATCGGAATCGAATCGATTACTTCTGGGCGAGTGTTACGCAAATTAAATAAGGTTGGACAAGTGACTGTGATTTGATGCTTGGCACCATTTTGGTGTTTACTTTAGTTAATGTGATTGGAAAGTTTTGAAGAAGCATTTTTAGGGTTCCGTATCCAAGGAGCAAAACCGGACCCTATAGTAATAGGGCCCCAACAGACGGACTCACTAAAACCACCCTGGTGGCCACCATCTGTACATGGAAGAGGGCAACATTAACAAGATAGCAACCTAGAACATTTAAGGTAATGAAGAACTGAACTACGGTCGTACTCCTCCTAATAGCCGGCTCAGGAATGTTAATGAATGACTCACGAGTAAAACTCTTGACTCATCAAGGAATCGACAGCTGGCAAATCGGCATGTTTTATTAATTGGTCATCTGAATCACTTCGCACTACCGACGTAGACGTCCATCTGTCCGTCTGTCACCAGGCTGTATCTCATGAATCGTGATACTTCTAGTTGAAATTTTCACAGATGATGTATTTCTATAGCCGTCTCATAACAACAAATACTATAAAAACAATAAAATAAATATTTAAGGGGGCTCCCATACAACAAACGCGATTTTCTTGCTCGTTTTTGCTCGATATTGATAACGGCAATAGGTAGACGCTTGAAATATTCACAGAATATTTAGTTATACATTCAGTTTAAAAATAAATTAATAAATTACAATCAAACAAATATTTAAGTCAGGCTCCATACAACAAACGTGATTTTTTTGCCGCTTTTATAGATAATGGTACGGAACCCATCGTGCGCGAGTTCGATTCGCACTTAGCCGGTATTTTAATTTAGTTTTCTTGCACTTAAGGTTCTTGCCTTGGAGATGAGGAATGGATTTTGGTACTTACTGCCTTACAAGTTTTTGCCGATGAATGATGGAAGTTGGCACCTAATCAATATGAAAATACCAGATTTTTCTCTATCTTTAGACATTCATTAATTGAGTGAAGTAGAAATAATTTTCTAGATAACGACTTGTTATGTGAAGTACTGGGTTTATTTTTTAATTTAATTCATTTTAGTAGTGGTTACAAAACATTATTCGTCATGATCCAAAGAAACTGACGAAAAGTGTTTTTTTTTTTTTTTTTGGTTGGGAAATCATCAAATGACTTCTCCTGCTGAGTAGAGCAGGAGGGCGTGTCAGACTTTTACTGACTAAAACCCACCCGTGTTCCCTCATTAGCCCGTATGCCAGGGGCTGTGGTATCTCTTTCGAACAAACCCGCACCCCTGGCAGGCATCGGCCCTTGCGGACCCCACCGGTGGTTGCTGACATCTTTGACGGCGCGCGTGTGGAACACAACGCACCGTCCCGTCTACCACTTTTCGGCCGCAAGGGATAGGGAGAGCGGCTGACGCTGTACCGACACTCCTCTTCCCCTGCGGCCCCACCGCGTCCGCCATCAAACGGTGGCGGCCCCGTCCAGGCCACGGAAGGGAAGAGCGCTGCTCAGAAGCACCGGCACTCCTCCTCTACCGCAGCCCGAAACCCTCAGCCGCGATGCCTCCCATTCGACATCGCGGCCCACCTCAGTTGCGGTGCACCTCACCGCAACCTACTTTTTGGCCGCTACGTCGTCGGCTTTGAGGCAAAAGCCCTGACGAGCGGCCCCACCTTTGGGTTCCTCTTGGCTTCACCGTGGCCGGAGTCCACGGTTACTGAGCCCCCCCGCAACGACAATGCGGGAACCTCCTTGGGGGGGGACGAAAAGTGTTAATGTCTTAATATTAATATTTCACCCATACCTAATTTATTAATATCTGGATGACAGAGCCTTGCTCGGTTTTTTTTTTGGTTGACGTTTTCCAAAAATGAAACCTAGCTAGATCGATTTATCGCCCCCGAAACCCCCTGCATACTAAATTTCATGAAAATTGTTGGGGCCCTTTCCGAGATACAGATTATTTATATCATCATCATCATCATCATTTCAGCCGAAAGATGTCCACTGCTGGACATAGGCCTCCCCCAGAATGGGGGGTTATATATATAAATACAAAAATTGCTTCATTAAACGTATAAGATTATGTAACACATTGTATCTTCAAATTTGCAGAATCCCGACATGCCAATAGAAGGAAATTGGTATTTCAGGTCATAGAATATAGGGCGGCTTCCATACATTTCCGCATGAATCTAGCAGCTAACTCCAGGAAGTGGGTCATTATGGAGCTTAGTGATTCACTGGCGACCTGTGGCTTGAGATAATGTTACTAGTGGCTTACGGTTTAGTTATTGGAGTTTGAATATTTGTACTACATGAGTATTGAGCTGTAACTATGTAACGCCTATGATAGCGATATTTTTTTTAAATGAGATTGATAAGAAGTTGTATATATGTCGCATCCGGCAATTGACGTTTTCAACAAAACAAGGCACGCCACCTAGCGGCAACTATCAGAACTAGAGTTGGCGCGCTTTGACAGAGTCGGGCGTTTCCGCTCGGTTACGAGGAGGTGAGAACGCGCCAAATTGGGGCATTCTGATCCTGGTGATCGAGCAGTGAAGACGCTTCGGAACTGTCCTACGTTTTGTTGAACCATCATCCTAATAATAATTTATTGTAAAAGTTATTAAAGTATGAAGTGATTATTTGCCTAAGTTATTGTTATTTATTTGCACGATACCCTTATTAAACCCACCTGATGGCTGATCGTAGCTCAAACCATCCTGATAATCCGACATATATATATATTTAATGAGCTTATATTTCAAAATACGATGTAATTTTTTAAGTTTTTTTTTAGTTATATTAAAAACGACGACATACATGTGTAACAAAAACCTGCAAGCACATCATTGATGAAGTTTTAATTTAAAGAAAATATTCATTGGCTAGTCGAGAGTTAAATATCAAATAACTATTAAAATCGACACAAAAAAAAATGTTAACGGTATCTGATTTTACAAGTATCCTTATTTTGCACAATAGCCTATGAGCTCGGCGGCTTTCTTTGATCCAATCAAAATCAGTTATACATTACAAAGAATCATAATTAAATATTTATTTTAATTATTTTTGTTGAAGAGTTTTTATAAATGACTTGCTTTATTACGTATGTATACCGATTCTGAAAACGTGGGTAGAACGAACAACAGGGTTTTTGTTACATATTTAATTTCTGGTAAGTGTAAGTATTAACATTTTTATCCAGTTGCGATGTTGATTGATTAGCTTAAACATAAATGAGGGTATAGACTGTAGGTACACCCTTGTCTAACCCTTTGGGGAAACTAGGCCTGATATTATTTTCTGTGATTGTCTAAGTCCAGCCAGTCATCTCCAATACATTCAGTTAGGCGTTTTTTATCAATAGGCAAGTAAGTAGGGCAAGTTAAATACTAAAATTTAAAATCAAAAACGTATTTTACAAAAAAAAAAACTTCCAATATTTATGAAGTCGTATTTAGTATTTGCAAACAACGCATACACCAAACACCATCAGAACTTTTCAGTAGTTATCACTCAAAAAATGTCTACAAAAAACATACTACAATACTAACTAGTTTACCGAAAACAAACGAATTACGAGTACATGCCTTTTTTACCTAACACCGCTTCAACCTTCGTAATATCGTTTACGTACTAAATATTTTTCCTTTTACCCCGAATCGAAAACCAAATTAAATACAACGTAACAGAACAAACTAATAAGCTTCTTTCCGAATCATCAAAAAACTTTTAGGGCATGTCCTTTGCACACTGTGCAAAAACTAACAAGTGTGGAATTTTTTGTTCCTTAAAAAGACTGGTTTCTGTGACAAATTCCGAGAGTCCCGGAGTCTGGATTTGTGCCCAGTTGATGGCATTAGGCTTGTCCTCTATTACACGGGATGCTTTTATTTTCTCTTTTTAATTTTTAATCACTTGTCTTCAGCACTTCTTTTAACCTTTAGTTAAACTGTGGACAATGGTGTGGTTGACATGTTTGTTAAATATTAGTTTAAATAATTTCTCTGTATTTTGTAGTCTGTAACTGTTTTTTGTCCCTAATAAATCTATTTATATATAAGGAGAAACTGACTGACTGATCAATCAACGCACAGCCGAAACTACTAGGACTAGGAACGTGACATTTTGCACACGGCTTCCTTTTAAAACGTGAGCACTAAGAAGGGGTTTTTGGAAATTCGACCTTTAAGGGGGTGAAAAGGGGGGATTTTGTTTGTATTGAAAATCTTATTAAGGAATAAGATTTTCAATACAAACTACACGGGACAACTACAACTACAAGGGAGTTAATAAACTTGAAACTTGGCACAAATACTTATCTAAGTAAATTATAAAGTTGGTTATTTATTGTTTTTCTAAACTACCCCCTAAATGGGGATTGGGGTGTCTCAAAGTTTGTATGGAAGAATTTTAACGCGCTCTCTGATTAACTCGAAACCACGTTAGATACTTTTTATCCCGATAGTACGTTCCCACGGGATAATTTCCGACTTCCACGCGAGCGAAGCCACGGGCGGAAGCTAGTAAATAAATAAAATAACTTTAACTATCAGTGATAGTTTCATATTAACAATTTAATTTAAGTAGGTACTTTTGCCAATTTACCAATTTTATTGCTAGTGTTTCGAATCGCACCGTTTCGTGCAATATCATGGGGCACAAGGCTAGAAGGAAATCACGCGGTAAACAGAGGTTTTTGAGTGGCACCAGAAACTCGCAAAAAACTGCCCGGGTTATAATATTATATACCATTATTTTTCCTTTCATTGGGCGGACAATACGGATCATAAAGTTTTATCGGGGGGACCAGCCGATTGCACTGTTCGTTAGTAACGTTTTGTTGAACTTTAGTTAAAATATTGAGTGCTGGTTACACTTAAGCTTAAGCCACGAGGTACCGAATTTCATGACTATTGTTACCTTCTGTCGGTTTATTCTTACTTGACTCTCCAATCATTCATATCAAAGAGTTGAGCTAGTTAGCAGTTTAAACTAGTTAGTGGCACGGCAAAATCATCGCAATACGCAATACTACCTGGATCAGAATACTTAATATAGTGATGGGCGAGCATATTGGAGCACTGTCTTATGTAATTTTAACGTTCAAAAAATGGTAACTCTCAGCCTAGTTTGAATAAATGACTTTTGGTTTGGATTGCCTACATTCTGGTCGAATTTAACAAATAATATAAAAAAAAGTTCTGTGATCAACATGTATGAATGGAACGTTGATCAATGTATGACGTGTGTGAAAATGCTGAATTCTAAGGCGTAAGTGAGACCGATGACGTATGCCGAGGACGCACGCTGGGGATGACGTGGAAGATGTTAAAAAAGGTAAACTACTAGTTAACTTTCAGAAAGACGATAAGTGTTACTAGTTTATGTTTAGGAGTAAGCCAGTAGATAATATTTGTTTTTCGTTATTCCCACAAAAACAAGTTTGACAAGCATAAGCATAATCAGCCTATAATATAAGGTTCCCACTGCTGGAACACATGTCTCCTCTCGGTGAGAGGGAGTGGGGCGTAACCGTAATCTACCACGCGGGCCTAGTGTGGGTTGGTAGAAGTCACATGTCTTCGAATTTTTGGTTCTAGGACATGCCGGTTTCCTCACGATGTTTACCTTTACCCTTTGGCAAAAAGAAAAGCGTCTGTCTGGAATCGCAAGTCACGGGCGTTACAAAAGCATTAGCCGTTAAATTAACCTCAAACTTTCTGTCAAAGTGAAGTCCGGTGCAACCGACCGTTATATCCCAGATCCTTTCCTTGCTCGGATTAGCGCGGAAAGCACTTAAGATTTTATTTTTCGTCCTCTCTCTTACGTCGTAAAACTTGTACGTGGCTCCTTTATTCAGAAAAGAGTGAAAAGTGGATATGTGCATTTTTAGATGAATCATCATCATCATCATTTCAGCCGAAAGACGTCCACTGCTGGACATAGGCCTCCCCCAGTCATGGGGGGTTTTGCCATAATCGCCACGCTCGGCAGGCGGGTTGGCGATCGCAGTATGGTGGTATAATGCATAGAGAACGCTGCTGCCCATTCTCTAGTAAGTCCCTTAGTCGCCTTCTACGACACCCACTGGAAGAAATGGGATGGTGCTATTCTTTTACTCCCGGCGACACATACGGGACTTTATATGAATATCGTATTTTTATATTAGTGCTACTGAAATTGATTTTTAGTTTGATGTATTAGTATTTAATTGAATTAGGTCATCTTTCCCTGATATCGCTGTGCTGCTGGTACTTTTTAACTAGGAATCTACTATTATCATTATAACGGTTTGTTGATAGGTGCATCGTGTGATGTAAATCAGAGAAGAGTCGAATCCGTGACTAGGAAAGTAGACGTGAAATAATTTCAAACGTTTACAAAATAAACTTATAATCGAAACACCAAAATTCTGGTCTTTAGATCTTAATAACACCAAATTCAGGACCTCCATACAACTAGGCTAGGCTTATTACTCGCATACATTTCTAGATAAAATCTCATAATGAAAACATAAAGTATAATACTATACCGAAAAGCAATCATAAATATATAGGTAAGCAAACAACTCTAATATCGTACGACACAATCTATGCTGTAAATCGATAGTAATTTACGAACAGATTTAACTTTGGTGCACAATGCACGTGCTTTTAGTATCTGTGAGTTACCGTGGGTATTATGTTCTGTTTGAATAACGTTTTTGCCTTGATTTGCATTTAAATAAGAAGTGAAAAGATAGGCATACATTTATTAAATATCACTGTACGTTTCACTTATATAATAAGGAAATTGAAGTTTTTACTGCAGTTTCATTAAAATAGTGAAACCACGCATCGTGGTCAAGTGATTTTTAAGTGATTTATATTAATTACTAATGTGACATATTTTTAAACTATCTCTATCGGTAAACAATGGGTTATATTTAGCTCAAAATTTAAGCTTAGCGAGTTTCTTGACCTTGTGAGGGCCGCAGGGATCCGCTGGATGTGGGAAGCACAGAACCGGTCGAAGTGGCAGAGCTTGGAGTAGGCCTATGTCCAGCAGTGGACGTCTTTCGGCTGAAATGATGATGATGATGGTGATGAGTTTCCTAAAAACCTTAAAGAGTGTTTTTTTTTATTCGTTAATAAAATAAATAATTTTACTTCTTCTCTTGGTTGGGTTCAAATTATCTTATATTATTATTTTTCGATCATTTTCGATTACATAACTAATAAACTAGCCCACTACTTCATTATTTATGTATTTTTACATCAAGTATTACTAAAACGGTGTCAGTGGAGTCAACGCTCCGTCGCCAGCAATTTGTGAACCAATCTAAGCTGACGTGGAACAATGCAATCGATGCTGAAGCGGGAAGGAATCCGGAGTGTTTCCAACTCGGTAACTCGTTCTCGAAATCTTAAACATTTATCCGTCAGTTTCAGTGACATGAGAAATTAGATCAATTCAATTACAGGCACAACATTGCATCCATGGAAAATAATTTGTCAATCCAATCAAGTCAAATATAGGTATTAAATAATATGAATATAGGAATTAATTTATCTAATTGAATTTTTATATTAATTTAATTTGTAATAATGCATGAACGTATTAATTCCATTTATAATTTGTAATACCTAAAACACCTACCTAATATAACTTAAATTATGATGTCTGTTTATTTATACTTATAACATGTAGTCACTATGGGTGAAATGTATATGTGTGTACAATGCCTGAAATAAAAATGATTGGATTTGATTTGATTTTATTCTCTATTTCCAAAAATAAACTTTACAAAATAACACTAAAGATACACGTACACACTATTCACCCAATTGAATCAAAGAGACATAAATCACTTTCACATAAAACTGCTATCTTCTATAAATAGAATCAATAGAATCAACAAGATCGGCTAGAACTGGCGTCCTCACCTTCCACCTGACGCAGGTCCTCACCGGACACGGTTGTTTCGGGAGGTTCCAGTTTCGGATAAGGCAGGAGGAAACGCCCGGGTTTTCCACTTCGAAGATCGCCCTGAGAACACGGTGGAGCATACGGTGGAGGTCTGACCGGGTTGGGGCGGAGCAACGCCGGCGGCAGCAATCTCTCACGTCCAGCCCTGGTCCAGGCCATGGTACGGAGAAAGAGTGCATGAGTAGCCGTCGCCTCCTTCTGCGAAGCAGTGATGCTTGCGAAGAGGGAGGTGGTGCACGTGAGGGAGAGACATTATATGCTCCCTCACGGCCCTAGCCACAGCAGAAGACGCCCTGGGCGTCAGGAGTCCCAACCTGATTCCCGGCCTCCGTAGGCGCTGGCTAGTGGACGGCGAGTAATGGGTAGCTCGCTGTCCGGTAAAGACCAAGTGCGTTGTGTTCCACGTGCGCCTCAAAGAGATGTCAGCACCAACTGGTGGGGCCCGCAAGGGCCGCTGCCTGCCAGGGGTGCGGGTTGTGCGAAAGAGTGAAAAGACTGTGATACCTGGCACACAGGCAACTGCGGGAGCACGGGTGGGTGTTAGTCAGTAAAAGTTTGACACGCCTTCCTACTGCACCCAAGGTGGGAGAAGTTATTCGATGATTTCCACCAAAAAGCCTTGAATCACCGGAAATATTATTATGCGGGAACTTACAATAATTGCGGCATTTTAGCTTCACGCTATCAAGTTTTCCCCGAATTAATAAACTACAGAGTACGGATGAAAATGTAATCTACCTACCCAACATAATTCACTATGTTGTCATTCATTGTAACAAAATTATGAAGTATTGAAGCAACGTTGGTTTACAATGCCTCCGGCAAAATTCCATCTAAATATAGTTGGACCATAATGTCGAACTAGGAACATACCAAGTAATTCCCAGCTAGGTAGCTATTCGATTGTACAGATACCTTTACAAGAATTTGTCAAATGTTTGATCAAATAGTTTTTCGTGGAATATTTGGAGGTTGTATGACAAATGTTTGAGCCAAGCTCTTAACTTTGAAGCTAATTGAATAACTGCGCTATGAAGCGGCTTACGATGCACTGAGGACATGTTCAGAGTTACATGGCTGTTTTTGTCAAAGGGGTAGCCAGATTCATGTATACGTTCTTTTTTTCGCCTTTCAACTTTAGCGATATGAAATTCAGCTATGTTAAAAAGTGGGGCTATTAAGTGGGGGATTTTGTAGGCTAGTCTACAAAATAGTCGACTTGAATTACGCGGTAGGTACACAAAACATTCTTATACTCTATCTGCAAATGATGATATTGGGTAGCGTGCAATAGAAGATGATTGTGATTAATAATCAAAGCAACTTATTATTAGCAACTTAAGTCGCCTTTTATAACACCCACCATCCAGTCTTTTGAGTCATTAATTAATTGCAGGGTATTGTACTTTTCTAGGAATTTATCCATAACTGAAATTCGGGCAAGAACAATCTAATAGACAACGTCTGTCTAAAGTGTAACTTAGAACTAATTACATTCATTTCGTATTACGCCTTCCAATGGCGTCTTAAAATTCACATTGTATCTTAATTTAGACTATTTTATGCATTATCCGTGTAGAAACATATTTTTTTTGCACTGTTGCTACCTACTACGAATTTATTCATGGCTTATTAGAAGCATCTGGCGACTTGTATTACCAAAAGTAACCCTTCCTTTATTTATTAGAAGCGTTTTCAGGTACAGTTTCTTTGAAACAGACATCATATTAACATTACACCTGTATTTTTAAGGTTAGACAGTGGTGTATACTATATATAGATAGATACTCAGTACTTGCGCTTGCGAACACCAAATTAACAATAAAGGATTATTAAAAAGAGTACTGAAGAATCAGAAAAATCTTTATTCACATTTTGATTTATGTCTACGGGTCGGATAGGCGGTTCCTAATAACGTGTACTCATACCTCCATGTGGGTATATATAACCTACGTAGTGCGGTGACACGTTTGTTATGGGGTCCATATTGGCTCAACTAAAGTTCTTTACCCGAAATTGTTCTTCCTAACGATTTGTAATCCGAATGATCACTCTTCCTAAAAATTTTCATCCTAAAGTTTTCATTCATACTATTTGTAGTGCTACCGGCGATGTTCATAACACTCATGTTTCCGAAAATTGTAATTAATAATATCATTAATGGAAATATATTTAAACCTCTACTGTTTTTTATCATAACGCTTTTATCCCTAAACATAATTACCATAATATTTTCACTCATACTCAGAAAGAAACATTTACCATGACCATGCATGCAGCAAGCATGCAGCATGCAACATGCAGCAGGCATGGTTTCTGTCACGGCTCCGGCGCTGTGGGGCTCCGGCGATCCCACGCGCGCTGCTCGTCGCAGATGTGTTTAACGCTCACCACCGTAGCTTCGGCTTGCTGGCCGGCGTAGCCGGCCAGCCTCAGCCTCGGCGGCGGGCGTTAAAACCACCTGCTCCTCAGCTCGCGGGCCGCCTCGCCCCTCCGCGCCTTCGCGATTTTAAATAACACTCTAGGGGTAGGGCAAACAAGACTACGTGGAGTCGATTTTGCAACGATTCGTTTCTTGGGGGCACTATGAATAATAATATAAAAGATGGTTATGTTGAGAAAATATAGGGAAACAAATAAAAGTATAATAGATGTTTATTGCTACTGACATTATGAAGTTGAATGCTTCGGAATTATGAACATTAGAGACAGAGTAGTTAGGAATTGTGATTGTTAGGATGAAAAATGTTAGGAAGAACATTTTCGGATTTCCAACTATCGGAGTTGAAAATTTAGGTGAACTTTGGCGCACCCTTTGTTATGATTTGAATTTAAGAAACAAATGAAACCGAAAATGTAGTCTCAATTCTTAGAGTATTTTATTTTGAACTGAAACTATTTATGGTGATTCTATACCAGCTGTAATCTTTAGTGCTTAAGGATAGCAATAGACTATAAGCAATCCACATTTTAAAAAAGAATGTTTTATTTCTATCTATCTAGTAAGTTGAAGTTGATGACATAATTTCATAAAGACAAACAAAAACATAGGCTAGTCCTATACATACCCAAAGTACGAAACTCATTTTGCCAAGTAAACACAGTCGGCGCATTTCGTACATGCAGTCTGAACACAAGACTATTTATTTGTTAAGGATGGGGTCCGTGGGTAAATGTATCGCCTCCTCGCCTTATTTAAGGGGGTGGGCAGTGAACTAAGTGGTGTCAAGGGGTTCTTGAAGTAATTAAACGTTGTTTGCGTGTTGCCTATAAGCGATTGACTGGGTGTTGTATATTATTGTGGGTCGGTATGTTTTGTACGGCTTATTCAGGATTAGAAAATGATTCAAGTATTTTCACACACTATGTAAGTTCAGTTTACTCTTTATTTTAATGGAAGCATATGGGTATATGCTCATAGATTGGTTTACATACAAGATTGTTATATTATCTACTTCATATCTGTCGGTACAGTATATAATTCGACTGTAAGTTACTAAAACATAGGTCGTGATTTTATTGCTATCCACCGATACATAGACGGAATTTTTCTAAGGAACCAGGAACGACTATAAATCTCGGATCTCGTGTTCATAATCATTTTCTCAAAACCTATACATTTATGTCCACCTCACTGCAAACCAAACAAATATCCTCCATGTACCTACCCCAAAATAAATGTATTCGCAATAAATACGCGACCTACATACATGCAGTGTATGCAATATACGGAAATGAGATAGTAGAACAAGGGCCTGCGGGCTATAGTCTGTATTATTTATTAGTTTTGTAGTGCTGTACTATTCTGTACAAAGTATAGATTGGAATGGAATCTCGAATGAGTATATTGTTGCGCGGCACGATTGATGTTTGATTACCACTAGTGCCATCTCTTATCGAATAGCGGAATTAATGGTCAAGATCTTTCTTGAAAGTTCGATGCTAGAAGTTTCTGGAACTTCGACATGTGTTCGGTCAGGGCCGATATGTACTCGAACATTCTAGATGCTTCTACGGTAGAAGGTTCTGGAACTATCCGAGGGCCCTATTTAAGCGGGAACGGAGCGCGTCCCGTAGTAGTTTTGGTTAAGCGATACATGCGAGAACATCGAGAGCGATCTTCAAGTGCGACTTAAGAGTGATCAGTAGTGCAATTGTGTTGTGTAATTAGTGTGTTTAACGAACCCCAAGCTCGTAACAATATTATAAGTAGTAAAGTAAAAATCAACATGGTGTTAAAATTATATGTTTAAAATAATACTTAATTAACTGGCATGTCTAATATCTATCTCTTTTGCATGTTACGTACCTGTAGGCCTAGAAATTAGCTCATAAGCTTCATACCAGCCCTAAATACGATTTTTAGCCAATGTTGAATAAAATGCTCTTGAAATAAATGTAATTATCGCTTGAAAAACCTAAACTTCTTATTATGTATGGAGTATTATAGTGATGAATGATTTTAGAGAGCAGAGGTGGCCCAGTGACAACGGCGTCGATTTACGTATTGTAGGTCTTAAGTTCGAACCTTGACTGGAGCCTTATGTAAATGTTTACTTTCATCACCACTGCCGCTGTCAAAATGGTGAAGGAAACCGGCTCAGATTATAAAACAAAGGCAGATAGACCGCGCGGAACACCCAAGAGTCAAAAAAGCAAATACTAAAGCCTCGCATTATATACAATGCGACGCTTTAGTATTTGGTTTTTGGCTTCATTCTTGGCGTTCCGCGCGGTCTATCTGCCTTTGTTTTATAATCTAAGGAAACAGGTATTTCTTAGAAGTAAAAAAAATTAGAGTACATATATCAAACCGCAATAAGCCCGCGAGATGGATTACGGCCCACTCCCTGTCGCCGAGAGCAGGCAAGTGTGCAGCAGTTACATTAAAGGGTGATTATTATTATAGTATCTTCACGTGGACGTGACCTGCCAAATATCGTCACCATCCGGTCACGACGCCCAGCCCTAACGAGAAACAGACATACTCTTTCTTCCATTAATCGACATACTCGCTACCCTACGATCCTGGTTATTATTACAAGATAATGTCAGAATACCTATTACGGGTCGTCTGAAGCCCGAAAGTCTGACAACCAGTCATATCAAGGGGTATCGGATTACCCAGTTATAAGATGTGGAGGTCAGAGCAGTCGCTTCATTTAAAATACTGGTATTGAGCTGCATCCGGTTAGACTGGCAGCCAACCCCAAAATAATTGGGAAAGGGCTAGGCAGATAATGATGAGTGTCAGAATACGTATATTTAGCGGTAAGATTAAGAACCACTGCTATTCATTCTTTTTACGAAACCAACTAATGGATAGTATAGTTTTATTGTTGCCCAACAAATCGACAGAGAATTACAATTCAAGAACAATTCCAAAGTCCAGTAAATCAGTCCAATACATAACGTCCCTGAAATATTTCAAATATTCCTTCAGTACTCTCAGCGAGATCTATTCTGAAGACAAAGTTCGTCCCAGCGGACTTCAGAGGTCAAACGGCAATCGTCGTAAAATCCGCCATCCGTACACAGAATAACTCAGTTTCCTACAACCCTTGGTTGTAGGAAACTGAGTTATTCTGTGTAATAGATCTAATCGTAACTAGTTTATAAGTTATTAGTCTAGAATAGTTACGGCTTAGTATTATTTAATACCTTTAAACGAGCAATTCTTATATAAATATGTATCATCATCATGATCATCATTTCAGCCGAAATACGTCCACTGTTGGACATAGGCGTCCCCGAAACTCGTGAAAATGTATGTGTAGATATAACTGAATCTCGGAAACGGTTCCAACGATTTTCATAAAATTTTGTATGCAAGGGGTTTCGGTGGCGATAAATTTATCTAGCTAGGTATAATTTTTAGAAAACGTCAACCCAAAAAATAACCTATCAAAGCTCGGTCATCCAGATTTTAGCTATTATTTATTGATTACTAGTCACCCATCCTTACTTCCAGTGCAAAGGGATGGGTGACTAGTAATCAGCATTATAGCGGGTAGGTACATTATACTAATTTGGCTAATAATTCAGTGCTCTAATAAATATATCTAAAAAATCTCTGATGTAACCCGCAACAAAATCCACTATGTAGTTTAAAAGAACTATGTGGTCACACAGATGGACACGAAAAGACATCGTTTAAGACGATGTTTACATAGACATCGATTTTGTCGAATGTAGAAAGATTTCTGCTTTTCGCAATAATAGAAGAATTAACCATTAATGTTACCAGTAGACATTTTTTTAGTTCTATTTCCCAACTAGCTTTTGCCAGCGGCTTCGCCCGCGCGGAACTTTCATCCCCTACTTAACTCCCTTAGGGCTTGAATTTTGGAAAATCCTTCCTTATTCCTTGTCTACATTATAAAGGGAACTACAGTGCAGAATTTCAGCTTTAGAAAGCTTTGGACCTAGAGGTCCAAAGGTTTGGGCTCTGCGTTGATGAGTCGGTCAGTCAGGACTTTTCTTTTTATTTATATAGATTTCTGCAACACGCAGTAAACCAACTCGATAAACACTGCTCAATACTTATCACTGTAACTTGGGCAGGACACCAGGGCCCCAATTCTGTATCGTTAAAATGATTGCGCCCGGGATCTTACTACGTTCAAACTACGTCAATATCGGTTTTTTTTGGAAACCAATGTAAGGTAAGGAATCGAAATGTCATATTCTGTATGTTCCAAGACAATTTGTCAATATTATAAATACGATATTAGCAGATTTCGTGTGTGATTGACGTGGTTACGAGTAAGGAATCACTAAGTGGTCATAGTGAATTCAGTATATCGTTATAATGATTCCCCGCGGAATCTTACTCTGTTCAAACTACTACAATATCGTTTTTTTTTTTTTCAGAAACCAGTGTAACGTAAGGAATCGCTGAGTCGAAATGTCATATCATGTTCCAAGACAATTTTTCAATATTCTTAATACGATATTTGCAGATTTCGTGTGATTGACGTGGTTACGGAATTAGAAGACGAGAAGTCGGGCGTCCGGCGGCGAAATGGTCGGACGACATCGTTGCCATCGCGAGCACAACTTGGAGGAGGATGGCACAGGAGGCCTCTCTCCTATCTATGGGGGTTGGTACGAGAACAGATAGGAGAGTAGGAGAGAGGCCTATACCTAGCAGTGGGTGATGTCATGGATGATGATGATGACAAGACATTTAATCTGAAGTGGGAAAATTATTTACTAAAAAAATGCAGTTATTACTTCATAAACTATTTTACATCATGTAGATACTGTCGCACGTCAGGGGAATGTCAATAGAATAAACGTTCAGCTTTTAATAGAAAAATAAAACGATTTATCTGTCACAGAAACACGTGCATATAAAAAGATGACATAGAAAAAAAAACATGATAACAACACAGATGTTACATCAAGACGGCCATCAAAATCACCCTACATACGTAGGTTGAATATTTTTTTTAAGCTAAAAGACAACCTAACACACTTGATATCTAGCTCCACTTTATGTCAGGAAATAGGGGTGAAAATATTTCAATCTAATCCACTTATTCCACTGAAATATTCCAAGCATTCACTCGCGCTGCGCTGGCACACTTTCGGCGCGTTATTCCGTAGGGACAAAGAGGAAACTTTTGTGATAAAAAACTTTAAAAATAAACCCTTTAAACCGTGAAAGCATCGATAACATATCAGCGCGTTTTAAAGAGGAATGTGACAAATGTTTCCACAAATATATAAATAGTGTGGAGGATGGTATTTCCACTGATGTTAAACACTTTTGGGTTTACGTTGCTAATCGGCAAGGTAAGTCGGGTTTACCGACCGACATGTGCTATAATAATGTTACTTCTAGCGACCCAGTTGAAACTTGTAATTTGTTTTCAGCATTCTTTCAGTCAGTTTATGAGCCCTCTAGTCTCTCTCCTGGATGGTGCCCACCTTCGGGTTCTGATTTAAGCAATGCCAATAACAGCTCTCTTTGTACTCTGGATTTTACTGTCCACGAAGTTTGCAGACAGCTTAAATCGTTAGATATAAACAAGGGACCGGGACCTGATGGCATACCGCCCTATTTTCTAAATAAGACAGCTGAAACAATTTGTATGCCTCTTTCCATGTTATTTAACAAGTGTATTCAAAGTGGTACTTTTCCGTCTGTGTGGAAGAAAGCAAATATAATACCAGTGCATAAAAGTGGGTCTAGACAAAACATAGAGAATTATAGACCTATATCGATTCTTTGTACTCTTGCAAAACTATTTGAAATACTCGTTCATCAAGCCATCTATCCATTTCTGCGACACAATATTATACCTGAGCAACACGGTTTCGTCAAAAAGAAGTCTACAGTTACTAATTTAATGATCTTTACGGATCACTTGTTCAATAACATGGACGCAGGTTATCAGACCGACGCTGTTTATACTGATTTTAAAAAGGCATTTGATAGAGTGGACCATTCAATTCTATTAAACAAAATAGCCTATAATGGCATCAGAGGTAACTTATTGCGTTGGTTTTGTTCATATATCAGTAACCGTAACCTAACTGTAGTGAGCAATGGGTACAAATCAGACTCGTTTCAAGCAACCTCAGGGGTTCCCCAGGGATCTATTCTGGGTCCATTGATGTTTATTATTTATATAAACGATATTTGCAATTGTTTTCAAAACAGTAATTTCTTATTGTACGCTGATGATCTTAAGGTATTTAAAATAATAAAAAACACTGTTGATAGCAGCCTTCTGCAGGATGACTTGAATAGATTATCTGATTTTTGTAATAAAAATAAATTAAAATTAAGCATCCCTAAGTGTAAATACATACATTTTAATAAAAATAAAAATGTAATAGCATACGATTATTCACTCTGTAATAAGACTTTATTTAAGGAAACCTGTATTTGTGACTTGGGCGTTCTTCTTGATTGCAAACTTCACTTAAATTTACATATAGATAAAATTACTGCTAAAGCATTTCAAATGTATAACTTTGTTATGAGAATCACGTTTGACTTTAAACGACCAGCCACATATCTATATTTATTTAATTCTTTAGTCCGCCCACAGGTAGAATATGCTTGTATGATCTGGGATCCTTATTACATTAAATATGAGACTGCAATCGAGAGAGTTCAGCGTAAGTTCCTTAGTACATTGCAATACAAATGCCGCACCGTACATCTATCGTATAAAGACGCCTTAAATAAGTTTGGACTACTAACATTACGCTCTAGACGCTTACTGCTGCTAGGAATGATGCTCCATGGACTTGTACATAATAGGTTCGATTGCTCAGATTTGATAAATAAAATATATTATATTGTACCTAGAACAGTAATTAGACGTGAGGCGCGCTCTTATCCACTGTTTGCTACAACTCCCTGTCGTACAAATGCGGGAGAGAGAGCGCCGCTGCAGAGATTGGTTCAAGCTTACAATAATAATTTTAATGATGTCGATGTTTTTGCCCTAACTAAACATAACTTTAAAAAACTTATTATTCAGTGTCTTGCTCAAAATTGTTAATTGTTGATTTGTAGTATTAAGTAAGTTTTAACTTTTTTTTTTTTTTCGATTTGGTTTTATGATTACTATTCCATTGTAAGTAGTATTGTTATTTATTGGTATATTGATTGTAACTAGTTTTAGCAAAACTGAAACGTATTTAAGATATTAACATGTGGAAACGTAGTGGATTGTACATTTATTTATAGCATAGTTTGTATCTAGATGTAATTTACAATGTACGATTGTTTGTTTTCCCAAATAAAAAATAAATAAAATAAAAATAACATCGCTTCAGTCATATTTGGAAAATGTGGAATCGTAAATAAAGTTGAATGCTTACACATTAGGTTTAGATTCTGTGATAGTGGATTTAAGAGGAAGTGTACTTTAAAACCCGCTTTAAATGTCTGTAATGCGTTCAGTTCATTTGAGTACAGTATTGTATTTCTACATAGGTTTTTTTTTTTTGGAGGGTTGGAAATGAAATGACTTCTCCCGAGAGCAAGAGGGCATGTCAGACTTTTACCCACCCGTGTTCCCTCAGTTGCCTGTGTGCCAGGGGCGATGGTGTCTCTTTCGAACAACCCGCACCCCTGGCAGACCCCACCAGTTGTTGCTGACATCTCTGACGGCGCGCGTGGAACTCAACGCGCCGTCCCGCATACGACTTTTTGGCCGCAGGGGATAGGGAGAGCGGCCAACGCTATACCGACACTCCTTTTCCCCTGCGGCCCCACCGCGTTCGCCCCATCAAACGGTGGCGGCCCCGTCCAGGCCAAGGAAGGGAAGAGCGCTGCTCAGAAGCACCGGCACTCCTCCTCTGCCGCAGCCCGTAACCCTCAGCCATGATGCCTCCCATTCAAATCGCGGCCCACCTCAGTTGTGGTGCACCTCACCGCAATCTACTTTTTGGCCGCTACGACATCGGCTTGAAGGCAAAAGCCCTGACGAGCGGCGGCCTCTTCGTTTGACAATTTAAAAGTGCCTGTGAAAGGTTTAATTGAAATAAATGCTTTGAGTTTGAGTTTGAGTTATAGGTCGTGAGTTCGAACCCAGCCAGGCGCTTTACTTTGTGTAAATTATTTCATCACCACTGCTCTCAAAACGGTGAAGGAAAACATCGTGAGGAAACCGGCATGTCCTAGAACCAAAAATTCGAAGACATGTGACATCTACCAACCCGCACTGGGCCCGCGTGGTGGATTACGGCCCAATCCCTCTCACCGAGAGGAGGCCTGTGTCCCAGCAGTGGGAACATTATAGGCTGATGATGATGATTTTTATATACTTTACATATTATAATGTATTTACATACATTGACATTTTAAAGATAGGTTAGGGTAGCATTTACAGGAGGCTTCCTGGTCTTTGTAGGCCATATGTCTTTACTGTGAAACTAAATGTAATGTAATCATTTAGGTAGAACTTCTTATAATAAACAAAGTTCTGAACGCTCACAGTATATTTAACACGATAAACAAAATACTGCCAATATTTTAATTCCATGCGTTTTCTTCCAGACACCCATTCGTACCCAAATTACTGTATGTCCATACGAAGATATCGTTATACCGCCAAAATTCATCGCTAAAACTTTAACAGCTGAAAAAGTTAACATCCGTTCTAAAACAACCCTTACTCGCTTGAAATAAGAACGCATTGATATCACAATTGAGTTGGCCAAAAGTAAACGCTATCTTGGGGTAGCTTCACAGGGATGTTTCAATCGGTTCAGTACGTTGTTGGACGTTGCGCCGTTCAGACGCGTCTGGTTTTTGCGGTCCCCGCGAAATAAAGTACGAAATTTAAAAAGTTTCTCGCGATGACGGATGTATGAGATTTTTTGTGAAAGTAACTCGTGCTGTCGTTGAATGGTTGGTCTTTTCTTTGTTTTCAAACTGTGGAATATGTGATTCAGCCTATTGTGGATTTGCCGGTAAGCCCTTTGTATAAGAGGATTTTGGGATTTACTTGATAAACACAATCATGTTCATGTAAAAATGTAAAATTTTCATTGTGACTTCGTAAGTATTGAATATTTGATAAGTAGTTAGGTGGACTGTGTATTTTGAAAGACGAGAATTTAAAAGTGAATAAAATGTCATGACTTTCATTTTCACTTGACCACATAAACACAGAAATTGTTGTTCCGCATAACGACAACTCGAACAATATTTGTCAAAGGTTACTTTGAGATCAAACGGTTTCATTATTAAATAAATTATTAATTAATTTTGTAACAAAAATGGGTATCGTATTTATAATTTTCTGTTTAGGTATTTTCAACGAAATGGGATTTTATATCTCTAGCAAAATTACACTCAACATGGGACTTTCGAACAAAAGTGGGACTTGTACTTTTGTGCAAAAGTACCATGACTTTATGTGGTACCGGACGGTACCGTATGGTGCCGGACATAAAAGAATAGCACCATCCCATTGCTTCCCGTGGGTGTCATAGAAGGCGACTAAGGGATAAATAAAAGGGAATGGGCAGCAGCGTTCTCTATGTATTTTACCACCATAGTGCGATCGCCAACCCGCCTGCCAAGCGTG
The DNA here is from genome assembly GCA_949987655.1 of Polymixis flavicincta. NCBI lineage: Eukaryota > Metazoa > Arthropoda > Insecta > Lepidoptera > Noctuidae > Polymixis > Polymixis flavicincta. The sequence goes on along the minus strand of OX465195.1, from coordinate 5,565,365 downwards.
GCGATTATGGCAAAACCCCCTTTTGGGGGACGCTTATGTCCAGCAGTGGACGTCTTTCAGCTGAAATGATGATGATGATGATGACCATGACTTTTGCACAAAAGTACAAGAGCTATCTGGGCGCCAATGTGTTCGAAGGATACTCGACTGGACAAAGACATATAGAAAATAGTGCGTGAGAAGTAGAAGAGAAAATATAAATTTGGGAAGTCTTAAACTAAAATGTATACAAATAATGCAAGATATTGACATAGACTTAAAAAATACATAACGCTAAAATATTTTATATAAATACAAAATTGTATAAATGTATACTTACAGATTTCTTATCATTATCTATCACCGAGCGTTGAAAGTAGCTGTTAAATATTACGTTGTTTTAATTAATTATTACAATATTGCTTAGGTGGAGGAGGAGCCTGGGGGAAAGCCTATGTCCAGCAGTGGACGTTTTTCGCCTGAAATGATGATGATGACGAATATTGCTTGATAAAATTATGAAATATCGCTCTGTAGTGCACTAACATACTAATTTAGAATTGCAATAAATTATATCGTTCATAACACTGAATATGCAATTTGAAAAAAGCAAATGCTTCTTCTTATACAAAGAAGGCACGAGCATTGATCAGCACGCTTGTTGAATATGGGTTAATAACATGCGATTGACGAAGATCGACAAATGCTTGGAAACAACCTATACACTCGTGATTTTAAAATTCGGAGGCTGCTATCAGATAACACACTGTTACTACAGTTACCATGGCAACCAGTTATTTCTCGCAGTATTTCCTTTGATTTGAAAGAGTCCTTTGAAACTAGATGTGGTTGAATTTCATCCTCTATATATATGGATTAATATTGACTTCCGAAAGCCGCAAACCAATTAATTGAGATACCCAGTACCTACACTATAGTTGACCTAGTTTTATTTCAGTAGTTACAGTTGACCTAGTTTAAAAAAAAAACGGTCATAGGTTTAGTTTAGTCTTTCTACATTTGATGCCAAAAAAGTTGGTGGTCCACCCGGTAATTGATCATCGCACCTATGCAAATCTGCAGCACTAGAAGCTTCGCATTTGCTTTGCAGTTTCTCATTCTAACTTAAAACCTGCCGTAAATACTGCCGAATCGAATGTGCCCACCCGAACAAGTGTGTTTCACCCCTTCTTGTCACCGACAACATAAATACAAATTTAATAGACAGAAACATAATAAGTCTACAATCCCACTGCTGGGACATAGGCCTCCTCATTGTGAGAGGGAGTGGGCCGTAATTCACCACGCAGGCCAAGTGCGGGTCGGTAAAATCCTTGTCACATTAAAATCTTATAAACCAGTCTTGTCACGTAAATTAAGCTGTCAAGGAAGACAAAGTATTATATAACAACTTCGCCAAAGGAAAACCTCATTTCCAGCCTGCGACGGTAGTGTGGCCATGCGCAACGGGACTCTGACAGTGATGGCATATGCGGAGATGACAGGTAACAACTAGGCAGTATTAATTTCGAACAGGTATTTACGTTCGTGTCACCGTTTGTCAATACGGCAAAAAGTTCACAGGCCCAAATACGAACGCGCGACGGAAATATAAGGAATGATTTAGACAGTGGAAAGGCAAATTTGCTAAAACGCCAAAGGATTTGAATTGTGAATGATTTGTAAATCATTCAACTTTAAAATTCATTCTTGAGATATCAAGTTTTGCCGTTTTAGCTATTTTACCTTTCCACTGCCGATTTTATTATTGACAGTACTCGTTTCGCACCATATATTAAACAATTCATTCATATAGAGGATTACTACAACTAATTGTGGTTATCTCAAACACAACATTACACGTGGTTTCCCCGAAAGATTGGTTATTTCACTTTATTGAGGTTCTAAGTAAAACAGAAATGTTTCTGTTCGTCGGTGAAATCAAAACCAAAGCCTTTAGCGTCGAAGCCAAACGCAAGACCACTTCGCAAACTATGCTATTAATATTAGTAACCCTTTTGGCTGCTACTGTGAATCCTCTATTATGCAACCAAATAACTTTTCTGATTTAGTAATCACAAACATTTCAAGTCATCTAAGACGCCTAACGATGAGTTGTTCCTGCTGCAACTTTGCCTATTTTGTTGAGAACAAAGTCCTGGAGGCTCGTATCCCAAGTCGTGCAAAGTGAAATTGCGTTTTCCATTACGAATTTCCCAGTACTTAGTCATCGTAATTCTGAAAAAATGGATTGTTGGCCAGTTATTGTCATTAGATACGTAAGCATCCCTTCACAGAATAAAGGCGTGTTGTTATTTTAGTTAAATAATCACGGAACTTGCTGCGTTGTAGAAAGTATTATCATGATATCACATCTATCAGCTGAACGACGTCCACTGCTGGACATAAGCCTCCCCCAAAAGGGGGGGATTTGCCATAATCGCCACGTTTGGCAGGCGGGTTGGCGATCGCAATATGGTGGTCAAATGCATAGAGAACGCTGCTGCCCACTCTCTAGTAAGTCCCTTAGTCGCCTTCTACGACACTCATAGGAAGAAATGGGATGGTGCTATTCTTTTACGTCCGGCACCATACGGAACGGAAAATATTATACCGTTACGAAAATGCTCAATGGAATTTACAATTTTTCTAATTAATAATTCTGTCCTGTAACATATAGATCAAAGGGGCGCTTTATGATTAAGGTTTAAGATAATTAGAGACTCATTTTGTGTTGTATGTTTGCATTTTAGTATTTACTTAGTAAGGATCCGCCAATTTAGACAGCGGACTAATCAGTTGTGTATTTAAGATTTTTATTTAGTATCTCGCTCAGCAATAATTTGATTTTCTTTAGAGATTTAAAGATTGACATAAACTTAAACGGATGGGTATAAGTTATGTTGTGTTTAACGTAAATTACTGCTTTGAAATTATTGCATAAAACACCAAAACAAATTAGTATCCGAGATACAACAAATTACTTTACAATGCTAATACAAATTATCCACATGATTAAGATGGTTATTGTGGAAATAAAATCAACGTACCTACAATAGACGTATTTCCTTTCCTTTTCCAAAAGGGATCATGATAATCGTTTTATTTACAAAAACAATACTTTTTGCAACATTTTTGACTATCCTCGAACGAAAATAAAAAAAAAACTAACCACGTAGAACTATCGTTTGCATTTACCGAGAAATTTAAAGCTTGTGTACAGACGCCAGCACATCAAGTTACCGCAATCTGTCAAATTTCTTAGAAAAAATTTCAACTTTATCACAAAAGGATAAGGTTCATGTTCAATTGGGAAAATTTGACAGTTTGGGTTACCAAACTTCTTTCCCTCACATAATTATAATGGATAAATTATACACGATAAGTTTTTATCCAGTGCGCAAATTGTAACCATGAATTCAGCATATCATTCTAGTCCCCCTAGCGCAGAAAATTTTCGCCGGTTATACAAAAAAAACAGCTGTTCCATTCATTTCGAACGAGTAGTGTAATGATTATTCTTTATACTTACATTTTGTTAACATTAACCTTGAAATTTAAGCATTCTCTACATCATTCATACTCATTTTCTGGGAGGATATATCGTGAGGAGGGTTCTTAGGTCACACACACTGGGAGGAGGATATGTCGTGAGGAGGATCCGGTATGAGCGCCTTGTTGTCCTCTGGAGCTCGGTTCTAGAATATTTCAGTAAGATCAGCAGTAGAAATAGGAGGGACTCGATAAAACTCCGAAGCCCAATAGTAGAGTCGCAGTAGCAGTATTAGTAAAGGCTTTTCAGAAAAATAAATAGTTCTTCCATATATCAAATTACGTCGTTGTCCCTCTTCGTAGTTCCCTCTCGTAGTAGTCCCGCTTTCTGCGCTTCGTCCTCTATTTATATTAGAGTTTCAGCCGTTCCAGAACATTTTTAAATTTTAATATTATATCCTCCAGTGGCCAGACACATGTAACCAGCCAGCACATATTATACAACCATGTGTGTGTAAAGAATTTAAAGATATAATTTAAAATTAAGAAGTAAACAATCATAGTTAATAAAATACAATATTTCAGCTAATATTGATAAAAATAATTCATAATAATTAAACCAAAAAGTAATTCTTCATAGATTAGTGAGAAACTCTATGGGAAAAAAGAAAAGTAACTGACAGTTTGACAAATCTTGACATACATGTCACAACATAGAAAATTACAAAGATCAAATTTATTTTATTACAGATATTAAAGAACTATTTTAACACGCAAATACTATATTTCCTTCCAGAAAATGAGTATGAAGGTACATAGAGAATGCTTAAATTTCAAGGTTAATGTTAACAAAATGTAAGTATAAAGAATAATCATTACAGTAGGTATTTCACTTTTCTATGAAACAGCTGATATTTTTTTTTATAACCGGCGAAAAATTTCTGCGCTAGGGGGTCTGGGATGATATGCTGAATTCATGGTAACAGTTTGCGCACTGGATAAAAACTTTTCCTGTATAGATTATTAAAAAACCAGCCCTTAACATTTTGTAATTATAATAAAAAACGGTTTAATATACTATCCACAATTATTTAAAGATATATTACTTACTAAATATGTAAATAAATACAAAAATAAAATGACACATAGGCGTCGAAGTATTCGTCCACATCGCTGTCATCAGGAAACGTGCCCAGAAGACTGGCAGCATTGCCACGTTATATGCCATTATTTAATTATTTCCACAATTATTGTTTTGAAAGTATTTGTTTTATCTTTAGACCCTATACCACTGACAGTACCTATAAGTCGAAATCAAAACAGCATAAAATATCACATCGAAATGAAATTAACCAAAACATATTTTAGAATACAGAACGCCTTTTATGATACGATTTTATTTGAAAATAGGTTTTCAATATAATCTGGAGAAAATAGATTGTTCACAATAGAATAAAATGAAATGCTATCAAAAGGGTTTTCCCTGGGGTAGACCTGATAATTTTCCTATTCACGCTTGTATAAAAGTTTATAAACGGTCTGTTTTGAGTGTAGGGTTCTCCCATTAGGTACCTGCGCTACTTATTCCTATGTCAGTAAAAAAAGAAAAGTGTAGAAAAAAGTGTGCCCTAAGAGATTCAATATTTATGTTATTTCATACCTCTCATGAAAACAGGTCGCCGTCAATAGTAACGAAAGTGAGCCGTCCTGTTTTTCAAAAAATATTGACTCTGCAGTTCTATTTGAAACTATTCAACTGTTCCTACGGTAATACATTACGTTACATTACTCAGCCTATTACGTTCCCACTGCTGGGACAGAGGCCTCCTCTCCGTGAGAGGGAGCGGGCCGTAATCCACTACGCGGGCCCTGTACGGGTTGGTAGATATCACATGTCTTCGAATATTTTGTTCTAGAACATGCCGGTCTCCTCACGATGTTTTCCTTCACCTTTTGAGAGCAGTGGTGATGAAATTATTTACACAAAGTAATGTGCATGGCTGGGTTCGAACATACGACCTACAACTCGTAAGTCGCGGCCGTTACCACTGGGCCACCACTGATCTCCTACGGTAATACCTATAGAAAATCATTTGTTTATATTTTCTGTTATCTAGACAAAGTCAAAACCGCCAGAAAACAGTCGTCCAATGATATAATATTTTAATTAGGTATTTATCTACTCAATTTGACCACCAATTTGTACGATTTCAGGAATAAGCTCTTTTTAACCGACTTCAAAAAGAAGGAGGTTATCAATTCGACATGTTTATATATTTTTTTTTTATGTATGTTCGGGCATAACTCCGTCGTTTATAGACGGATTTGCAAAATTCTTTTTTTGTTCGAAAGGGGCTTACTCCGAAATGGTCCCATTGAAATTTCATATAGATCTGATGATGCGTTTCGGAGACAGACAACGGAACTCTTCAAAAAATTACAGCAAATCAACCGCGAATGTTGCTATCGCATAAATATGCATTGTTTTGACGCCAAGGATGATGAAATTTCGAATTGGTGTGGGGTAGGTAACTAAAAAGTGAAAAATAAAAACTTTTTTCAAAAAAATTACAACCGACTTCCAAAAAAACACTACAAAGTGCAAAATAACTTTAATTTCGGAAGGCGGTGACAAAGAATTAAAATACACATCCAAAGTCACCAACTTCCGAAATTAAAGTTATTTTGCACTTTGTAGTGTTTTTTTGGAAGTCGGTTGTAATTTTTTTGAAAAAAGTTTTTATTACAATAGCTTCTATAGGCTGGGTTGATTTACTGACGCATATTTTCATACAAATAAAACCACAAAAAGTCATCACCGAAAAATAATGCAAATTCAACATTAAACCTCATCGTAAAACCGGAATTAGCAACAATTATAATAAAATTTAATTAAAATTAAAATATGACGCAATAAATTTTCTGGGGGCATAAAACAGCTGTAACTTTGATTGGGGCTAGTAAAATAGGGGAATTATTTAGTTTTACTGCACCCCTAGCGTGTATTACGGGTAAGAGTTAAATACAAATAAATCAAGCACATACATAAATAATATGGTTAATTAATTAAGATGTTCCGCACACATCAATAATTGCAATCAGAGGTACGTTTCTTAATGTTTCGGTTTCCGAGTGCGTCCTTTCTGTCGTCTAACGAATCCAGTCCATATTTAATCGTCTTTATGGTGAAAAAAATTGTCGAAACCAGGCGTGGGATGTAGGACGCGGTTGTCTTTGCGTCGATTGTTTTGTTCACGCGATTGTTGTGTGTTTGAACACCTACGAGTACACCTCCATACATGCTTGTTGACACTATAGGCGCGAGTGAATCTCGTCCCGTATCCCACGCAGGATTCGCTTCAGTTCGTCCAGAGCCTAACCCAAAAGGAATACTATGAATACCTATCTAATGAAATTCCACCTACATTCACTACAGTTTCAATAGTGATTGAATTGACATCGCATTACATTGTGCGTTTAAACCGTACGTGCCAAATAAAAACACGTATAGAGCAAGTGATGTACGATTATTGCGCGATTGTATCGAGATAGCGTTGTAGTTAGTCTATTCAAATCCTTTTTTCCAATTGATGTGATTTCCATTTAGTCAAATACCAACTTTAGGCAGGTATACATTAGGTAGAATTCATAATAAATTAATGATACTATTAAAAGTCATAAAAATGTACTTTTGGGTTTAATGTATTTTTTCCTACAACTCATACCTATTTGCTTACATGTTTGGAAAACAAATTGCGAACGCAATTAACAATGAATGTTGTAATCTAAAGCCGTTCGGGAAATCGGAGATTTCGTTGGCTTTGAATTTCGGGGTAGACAATTTGTATCGACCTTTTGATGAAAGTGATTCCACTGATTTCTATTTTGGTGAAGGTGTGTAGGGAGATTATAATGACACAGTAGGTACCACGTGCCACATTTCCACACGAAGCATTACAAAGGACCAACATAGATAACTTATGTATGTGCCAAACAGATTTGAAAAATCATAGCATTGGATGCGAACAACTCAAAACAGAAAATAGCAAAAACTTATAAAGGAAGCTATTTTTAGCTAGCGTTGGCTAAGCTAAGATACAATAGCATATGCAGAGACATAATTTTGTATTTCCCCTTTTTCCTTCCACTTTTAAGTAAAACCATATTTTGAATTCAACTATCCCTCTAAAGGTCATAGAATTACATCCGTAACAGTACTTCATTGGCACGACGCGAATGGCGCGATCGGTCCCCACTTAACACATTACATGATTTAAAGCCTTTTATCTTGAATGTGGAGGACTTCCGCAGTTTCCATAAGCGCCTCGAAGCGCTCAAAAAAATTATGGTAGTATTTAAATAGAGATGTTGCTAAGTCTGTACTGGACTGGACTTTGAAATGAATACGCGGAATATTTAGGATGTAGTCACGTTAAGAGTAAAGTCTTCAGAACTAGAAGGTTTTAGGAATCCGTTTCAAAAATGTTAGGTTTCAGGATCAACATCTCTTTATAATATATTGTTTTCTGTAGTGAGAAGTAAATGCTTAAAACGTAAAAAAATAACAGTAATACTACTTTAATACTGATAATAAAACACTAACTGACATGCGGTGAAGACAAACATCATTAGGTCACCCAAACTATTTTTTTTTCTTTATTTTTTTTTTAGGGGCTTTTACGCATAGCGTATGTCAGTCCCATCGTATCCTAAACAGTTGTACTCTCACAAGACGTGGGCCATGAATTTAAACAAAACCTTCGCATCGTCGTCATTTGGTTGGGATAGAATTGTATGGAACATCAGTTCTATTCAAATTCAGGGGCCTTACTAAAATATTTCTACTGGCCTCATATTGGGCACATTTCATCAATAAATGTTGTAGGTCCTCGACAACTCCACATTCCTCACAATTGGGCGAATTGATTTTCTTCATAATGAAGGCAATTTTTTTCCATAGAATGTGTACAGATCTGAGTCTAAGACCAGTCCAAAATTAATAATGTACAGAAATAGAGAGTAGGCCAAAGAGTTGTTATAGCACAGTAACTTTTCACGTGGTAAGTTATAAGTCCTACGTAATAAGGGTAAGGAAGAAGGATATTATTCATAATTGAGAACAAATCCAGAGTCAAGGATCATCATCTGCCTAGCCTTTTCCCAGCTATGTTGGGTTCAGCTTCCAGTCTAACCGGATGCAGCTGAATACCAGCATTTTACATGGAGCGACAGCAACCCAGTTACTGGGTAATACAATACCCCTTGGTAAGACTGGTTGTCAGACTTTCGGGCTTCTGACGACCCGTAACGACTGTCAAAGATCCACAGATGACAGCCGGGACCAACGGCTTAACGTGCTTTCCGAGGCACGGAGGGGTCTTGGTATGTAAAGATGGTCATCCATCTACGGACCAACCGCGGCAAGCGTAGCTTTATCTGGTCAATTGACCCGTGCAGCTATTGTTATATAGCCAAAACAGACTCAAGGATGCTACTGAGTATTTCAGCTAGGCAAAATACCCGCACCCCGATTGCGTTTCAATCACAATCCCATGGATTTGGAACAAAATTGCTTATCAATTGCTTCATATATGTATGTATGTTTGAAAAAATCGTTTGGTTGACAACGTATATCACGCAATAAAAGGCACTGACATTGTACAATTGCTCTCTGGACGAAACGTATCTGTCGAACTTCCGTCTACTAGACCGAAAAGCCAGTAGGTGTTTTAAAGTTTTTATAATTCCGATAAAATTTGGTTTTATTTTAAAAACAAATTGATTACATCACAATGGCTTCAGCTCATTCCAGACGATATACAGAACGAAGCTGTCACTGTTGCCTGATTATCTTAATATTGTGGCTTGCAAACATTACAGTACGTATACTGTCTACACGTTATTTCGCAATGAAAGAAAAATACGATGTTCTCTTAATGAGACATTCTTGGAAATGCTTCATCGGAGAAGGGTAGAAGAGAAACAGGCTGACTTTTAAATAAAATAACACTACTTTTTCAATAATAGTTCAAGCTGCGGCTAGTATTTTAGCATTTGTCTGTAGTCAATTCAATTCATTTGTTTCAGATAAATTACAAAAATATTTTTAGGAGCTATCATAATCATCCATAGGTAGATATTTTTTTTTTTAAATAATAAAGATAATATATAAATAGACACAGAATAGTAGAAACATAAACATTTGTAGTGCTATTCTGTAGATCAAGTTCGCTTTGAACCTCACTCAAATGAGCGCACAACATGAAATCGAACTCATTCGTATTAAACAGATCATGAATACACATTTTGACACAACCGTGCGAAGCATTTCATTATCAGTTCAAATTGTCAATTGTTTGAAGTAACGAATTCACATGTTGGTATCTCCTCTCATTCCTTTAGGGATCTATACCTGGCATAATATACTTATAAACGAACAAAAGCACACTAAAATTAGTCAAAATACTGTCTTATTTTAATGCTCAAAATCGCATAAGCAATTACACAAAAACACATTGCTTCCTCACCCAAAACTGCGCATGTAATTTTGAACCAAATTCCACGCTCCATGCTCCTAAGTTGATAAGGGAACGATCGAGCGTCATTTGCATAGATGAAGTCCTTAATTAGCAAAATAAGGGGCTCAAGACGACATCCGACGTCGGTTTCAGATTAAAGCCTGTAAAATCTACAATTCAAATCCCACAGTGGAATTCAAATGAAGAGCTTTTAGAATAACTTGGCGTTGGTATAAGTAGTAGGCAAAGTCTGAGAAATGTTCAGCGTACTGCTGTGTAGCAAGTTGTCCGCGAGAAACTAATTTCATGTGGTGTGAAGTTGGACTTTATGAAAGGCTTCCGTCTTATTACAAATCGAGTACGAACTTTAGTCCGACCTTAGGACGGGGGTGATGTGGCGGCATCTACAACGCCACATGCGAACTACGCATCAAAGTCCTGACGTCACACAATTCCTGCATCGCGCAATCAGAGTTTACCGCGCGACTGGTATATTTACAAGATCCCGAAATCAAGCGTCGGGCAGTTGCCCACCAGACACAACACCCCTCTGGTCGTAGGGTTCTCCCTTTACCATAGAGTAGGAGTGTTTACACCCTTTTCCTCATACCTCTATACACCTTTCAGCCAGTTTTTTTAATGTGAAACATTATTCCGACTGGTCATCAAAGGTTCGGACAGATAATACAATAAAATCGCGTTTCGGGTCTGTGTGCACAATTAAAGTTATGCAATTTTCACTGTCATTTATTTTAGAAGGTTTATGTATAAAATACATTCATATTTAACTTACTTATACTAACACCAGATATAAAACTGTAAATTCCACCGTTACCATCCAAACCTGGCGAAAATCTCATTCCAAACGGGAGCCATCTACCTACGTTGATGAAGCTCTTAATTAGCACGAAAACGGCTACCGTTCGGGACATCCAGCGTCGGTTTTAGATTAAGGCCTGTAAAATCTCCAATTCAAATGCTGCCATGGAATTCAAATGACCCGAGCCCTTACTAAGTGTCGTACGATTTTGGGCCGAGAATTTCGATTCAGTTCCTTTTTTTTTAGGAAGAATGTACTTACGTTAACAAGAATCTTTGTTTTTAATTTTAAAAGCCTTGAAAACTTTCTTTGTAGTTAGAGAAGACTGTAATTGTCCACTACCTAACGAAGTATTTTTCTCATAATATGATTTGGTCCAGATCGTTTCACATCCATCAATAGGGTATAAAAATTACTTACTTATGCACGGTACCTACGGTTCACCGCTCGTCCGTGGACGAAGGGTAACGGTTAACTAATATAATTATATTCTATCTAATAAATGATTAATGATTTTGTTTCTGAAAGTAGGTTTGTACTAACACTTTCACACTTCAATCATATTCTTAAAATTAGATGATGTCGGCGTTTCCTATCTGATTACTCTGATAAGAAAGGCTGATATAAGTTCAGAGGTCACAGTCTCTTTTATAGTCCAGACATAATCTTGGTCAGATCATGTGGATTCATGAAATGGTCTTTTGAGAAGAGAACCACACTCTACTCTAATAATTATTGAGTTCTGAAAACCTCTACAACAGAAAACAGGCACTATCAAGATCATTTCATCACCAAAGTCATGCGATTGACTATCCATTAGTATTTTGAAGTTGCAAAGATCACATTGATCCATGGTCGTGTATATTTGCCTATAAAGTTAAAGAAGTAAGCGCATAATCGAATAACGTGATACGGAAATCGATACCCCTGGAGTTTAAAGGTCTTACTTTACGCAAAATCAATTTCTAATAACTCTGTAATAATGTCAAGGTCACTTAACACTCCGGGGTCGCATTTCATAATAGGTTTGGAATGGAACAATTTGGAACTGATATGAGAGTATTGACCCAAGATTAGCATATCCTGGCGTTCTGTTGGCACTTTGCCAAGGTCGGCAAGCTTAACTCAATCTTGTGTCCAGACTATTGGGAACATAGCTACCATGGTAAAGGATATAGATACTTTTATATTACTTAGATTTACTCGGTGCAAGGATGTGTTGCTATACCGATTGCTGTCAATGTCGGTGCTCTCAAGGTGGTTCGAGAATACGTTTACCTCGGCAACTCTGCTGTTTGGTAAGAACAGCTTTGAGAAAGAGGCTAACAGAAGAAATCAGCTGGGTTGGGTAGCATTTGGGAAGCTTCGTCGAGTCTTCTCGTCGCATTTTCCGCAGAGTTTGAAGACTAAAGTCCTCAACCAGAGTGTCCTACCTGTTATGTCCTACGGAGCCGAAACGTGGACACTCATGGTACGGCTGGGCTATCAAGTCAAAGTCGCTCAGCGAGCTATGTAACAAGCTATGCTCGAAGTATCTCTGGAAGATAGAATCCAGAATGAGGTGATCCGGCAGAGAACCAAAGTTGTCGACATAGCTCACAAAATTAGCAAGCTGAATTGGCAATGGGCCGGCCACATTAGCCGTAGAACCGATGACCGTTGGGGTAGACGTGTTCTTGAGTGGAGACCGCGAATAGGCAAACGTAAGGTAGGACGCCCTCAGGCAAGGTGGAGTGACGATCTTCGTGGAGTGACTGGTAGCAACTGGATGAGAGTTGCCAAGAATCGAGCTGAATGGCGCGCAATTGGAGAAGCCTATGTCCAGCAGTGGACTGCTGTAGGCTGATGATGCAACATTAATGCTCTTCTATTGAGCAGAAAAGAGACTAATGAGTAATAAACATGGACAGTGCATTAAAATATCAGCCTCCACGAGTGGCGATAGTTAAATGTAACTCCGGCTCACCATGCTCCCTAAATGCGTGACACACTATCAGTCAGAATCCAGATAATTGTAAAAAATATCCATTGCTTCATAAATTCGGAAAAAAGTAAGGTCATCAACGTAAATAATGTTGTTGAACTGTCAAAATTAAAGCCAATCCAAATGTTTGTGTGTTACGCTTGTACTTCTCTGAACTCTCAGTTCTGCTACCACCTAGCTGAATAACAAATAAGGTCATTCTATAGTACCTAGGAATAACTAAAGAGTAAAATAACATAGACAGGCATTGACAATGTTCAATTGTTCGTATTTTTATAGGCATGGCTAACTGACATACATACTCAGTCTATAACGTTCCCACTGCTGGGACACGGGCCTCCTATCCGTGAGAGGGAGTGGGCCGTAATCCACCACGTGGGCCCAGTGCGGGTTGGTAGATGTCTTCGAATTTTTGGTTCTAGGACATGCCGGTTTCCTCACAATGTTTTCCTTCACCGTTTGAGAGTAGTGGTGATGAAATTATTTACTCAAAGTAATGCGCCTGGCTGGGTTCGAACGCACGACCTACAACTCGGTAAGTCGCGGCCGTTACCACTGAACCACCACCGCTCACGGCTAACTGACATATGACTATTTAAATAATGTTATGTATCTCGTAATGCACTGGATGTTTTCGTACCGGAAGATGTAGAGTAGGAAGGCCTCCTACAAGGTGGACCGGTGACCTTGTGAAGGCCGCGGGAAGCACAAGACCGGTCGAAGTGGAGGAGCCTGGGGGAGGCCTATGTCCAGCAGTGTACGTCTTTCGCCTGAAATGATGATGATGATGATGATGATCTCTTAATGTTTATTACTTTGCCCATGTATGTATACAATCAAGTCTATCCGACTAAACAGACAGCTGTGATGCTGGGGAGTTTTTTGCGCCACTTCTTCTTCCCAGCTAAAGCACTAGGAAGTGATGAAGGGTGGGCGTTTTGGAGGAATGTCTTATGTTTTTGACGTTCGAAAAGTGCTGATTCTCAGTCTAATTTGAATAAATGACTTTTGATTTTGATTTTTGATTTCAACTCGATCAAACTTTTTTTTCTAAACCGCAAAAAAATGGAACTTTACGAATAATTAAAAAAAAAAAGGAAATATTCACTAAGACGCATGACGCAGTTTGAAAAACGCTGATGTGAATATGTAATGAATGATGGAATGTAATGGTATAGGTATTTTCTAAGAATACGGAGAGAACTATTTCCTACCCTTTGATACGTAAACATGATTAACAGGGTGTTTCATAATTCTAAATCATAATTTATTATTCAAGATTCAAGATTCTTTATTTGTGGAAACATGAGTACACATACAGAGCATGCAAGTTAATAAATTACAATAGTTGAGATCAGTCATGTTTGGCCTTAGTGGCGTACAAATATTTAAATTTCGTCATAGTTATTACATAAGAATTATTTAATGTCAATTAAAATAAATTATCATCATAGCAATAATATGTTGCTGCATGTATGGATTATGTCAAAGATGTACTGATAATATTGTCATTGAGAAATTCTAGAACACTGTAATATGCTTTCCCTTGTAGCAGTATCTTTAATTTATTTTTTAATTGGCGGACATTAAGCTCCTTCCAACTATTAGGGAGTTTATTGAAAATTTTAGGGGCCATACAGAAAACACTCTTGTGCATTAATGTCGTTTTAGACCTATGTAGACAGAGAATACTATCATCGCGTCTACTATGGTTGCGATCAACCACTTCTGATTGACGTGGAAATAAGAGCCGATTTGATTTCACAAACATGACAATCTCTAAAATGTAAAGGCACGGGAGAGTTAATATTTTATATTTTATAAAGTAGGGTTTACAACTTTCAGTTGACTGCAATCTAAACATAGTCCTGATGCACCTTTTTTGGGCTTTAAAGGGTACGTCCTTGTCAGTTGAGTTGCCCCAGAAAATGATCCCAGATCCCATTCTTTGTACCTATTATCTTAATTAATGGTAACAAGTTTTAATCGCGCCTGAAGGTATTTTATGTCGGATACATTGAGTGGACTATCTTTGTAAGACAACTAAAATACTAAAATGTCACGGTGTATAGTATAGCAAGTGTGAACGTGTTCTAAATAAATGTATAGAGAGCGATATTGTTTTGCTATGACCTATATATTATAGTGTAGTCTGAAATGAGCTTTACCAGTAAAACATTCCTACACGAGATCCAATCGTGAACAGTTAGTAGCGGCACAAATTCAACCAGAGTAACGTTGGACGTTGAATTTAAAGCGCGCCCCCTCGAAACGGTTCACCGTCTTGCTCCGAAATTTATTTCTGGTTAGTTCATCAGCTTCTCGTTTGTAATAGGTTAGGAGACAGCTTTGTTTGTGGGTTTCGGTTTTTGGTTTGAATATAGGTTATGTTTGTAAATACAAGTTCATTATCACCCGGTTTCTGAATGAAGAATTTTGAGTTTGAGATTATGTCAAACTCTACTTGAGCGTTACTAAAGTGATTCCTTCAATGTAATCAACGAAATTCACTTATTTCTTTTTTTAAAGTCGGCGTGCTATCACCTTACATTATTCTAAAGTACATACAGTAACTTGTAGAAGTTCTCAACTTCTAATTTCTTTTTTTTTATCTGGATGTATATCCTCCTCCTTCTTTTGATATTTGTTGAAAACCGTTTGTTTCTGTCTCTAAATAAGCTCTGTTTAGTTTCGGTTAGGTCAATAACAATATAAATTAATTCCAGTAAATAATCCATCCATCCATAAATTAATTCCATTAATTAATTTTAATTAATTAATTAATTCTTAACTAAACAGTTTTAAATGATACTTTTTGTGGTTCAACCGTTTTTAGACGAAGTCTTTTTTTAAGCAATCTTATTTATGGATTATTCTTGAAATATATCTTACTTGTTTTCCAAAAATTAGACGTCTTACAAAAAACCTATGAAACACACATCAAGATCCGAAATGTAACACTATTTCTCAGATAAAACCTTATACAAAACCTACAGCGACGATTAGATCAATAAAAACCTAATTTAAATGTTCTACGAAGATTTAAGTTTAAACTTAACGTTCCGCTGATAATTTTAGTACACCCTCTTGGCACTTTTATTACTTTTGAGAACAAATCTTTTGATTTTATCGTACTCCTTAATGCTACAAGATATTTAAAGATACCTACTGATTTAAATGTTGATACAGGGTTACATGTATCAAGAAGAAAGGAAGAGAGGAAGACGTGGGAACAGGGAGGAGGTAATTGTAAAAGTGATCCTAATCGCACGGTATTATACATTAATTATTCAATTAGGCAGTCATCATCATCATCATTTCAGCCGGAAGACATTCACTGCTGGATCTAGGCCTCCCCCAATTTGGGGGGGCTCGCCATAATCGTCACGCTTGGCAGGCGAGTTGGCAATTGTAGTAAGGTGGTAAAATGCATAGAGAACGCTGCTGCCTATTATCTAGTAAATCCCTTAGTCGCCGCCTACGACACCCACAGGAAGAGATGGGATGGTGCTATTCTTTACGTCCTGCACCACACGGAACGGAAAAGAACGAAATTAGGCAGTATTAAGTCTTAAAGGCATCATTGTATGAGAAGAAGATGGCGCTATGCAGAAAGTATAGCTCTATCTCTATCGTGTACTGAAATATTGATTGTTTTAAGACATCACAATATTACAAGAAACACAATTTAATTATGTGTGCAGTTGAATGGATTCCTTTCTAACTCCAAAATTTAAATAATGTTATATAATCATAATGAACTTGAAAAATCTTCGAAGGAGAGAAGTAATGTCTGATTCAAAACAACAAAAATAAAGATATATATAATTTACTCGAAAAACAAGTGAATGCCCTACAAAAGTTTGCAGTCACTTGAATGACATTGAAAGTGAACTTCACAGAATAGCTTTCCTGCATTGCTATTCTGTAACGATCTCACAGCGTGAAGTGAGCGTAGAGTGAGCTGACAGTGTCATTCCACCTGATACTTCGTCAATCCCTAGCATCAGTGGGATGACACTGACAGCTTACTCCACGCTCACTTCACGCAATAAGTTGTTACAGAATAAACATGCAGTCTTACTTAGCAAACGAACGACATAATACCCCAATTTATTACACCAAGAAAACATTCCAAAGAAAATCACAATAATCTGTAAAAAGAGAAACAATGAACACTTCCGAATTGATAGGAAGTTAGAAAGACATTTCTTTCAGTCAATTGTTCGGTTTGTTTTATGCAAACACTTTTGGGAATAAACAATACTTCGGCAGTCAATAAATGAACTTTTCACTTCCACTTTTTCTTTTTGTTAAAGGTGAGTATTCACCGTAGGCATTCACTATTAGTGTAGCGTCCAGTCGCATTAATGTGTTAAATATAGTATCGTGTTAAGTAACGGGACACAATACAATAGATTACCATTACATATATCACACGTCTGTACTCGGCTTGAAATGAAAAATCCATTTTTGTTTCTTTACAAATAGTGCCAGCTCAACGTAATACTCGGGAGCGTCCGTTTTTGTGTCCACAAAAATCATCGTGCGAAACAACATTAATAAGCTGCAGATGTTACAAATGGAACTTGTACACCATGCGCATCGGTATACCTAATAAGGCAGATTGCATTCATAGTGTAAACGATGACGTCAAAATGTGCCGGGCAAGTGGCTTACGCACTATGTGCACACTGTGTAGAAGCACCATAAGATTATACACGAATGCCCTCAGTGAGAACTCAACTTAACTCACCTCTTATTTTTGTTTCGGAAATATGCTAAGAATAAACTGACCGTTTCTTTTTTTTAATATTTTTTCTTTTGTTTCGGATAAATGTCTCTGCTTTGATTTAAAGGTTGTGAATTTAACTTTCGTGTCTTTTGTTTGAGTGTTCTGTAAATTATTGCGTGAGCACTTGTTTTTGAGTGCTTTCCGTTTTAGGAGGAAACATTTTCCTTAAAACAGTGTTGGATTTGTATTTTATTTAGCTTTTGTGGTTATTTTTGCCTGGCATCATCATCACACTCTTGACCTTGTGCGGATTTATTTGAGGTCTACACAGTAGTCGTGTAAACTTCATTTACTTAATTTAGTTTTGTTGTTCCTGCACCAAACTCGTGCATCTCCATCTGTCGCCTGCAAGTTTTTCACTGTTCGTCTCTTATTTCATTGCTTATGATAAATTTAAGTTTCAAAGTAAGTACGCCTACTTGCCACTTTCAATATTTATTATGTAAACAAAATACTTCTGTCATACTTACCAACTGCTGATGAAGTTACAGACGGATCCAAAGACTACCAAATAGAGACATACATAGTAGAATTAATGTGTAATTTATGAATTTTCTCCGTACTATCGGCTCCCAATACGGCTCATTTCTCTTCCTAGGGTACAGTTTCTACAACTTGAAATTCGACATGTCCTAGATGAAGAACTGTTTAGAAATGTCTTTGTTCAAAAGCGTTTAATCTGAATATATAGAGAAAAGGGAATAATATAATAGTCATTAGGTATTGATGCTACTATGTACACCAGTGGGGGGCTTAGTGGTAACGGCCCCAGGATTCGAACCCCGCCAGGCACTTTAATCTTTCTAATTTATTTCATCACCGCAAAACGGTGAAGGAAAACATCGTGAGAAATCCGTCATGACCTAGAACCAAAAAGTCGGCTGTGACATCTCGCATTGTTACCACATGGTGGATTGCAGCCCGGAGTGGGCTGTAATCTTACCTTGAAGAGGCCTGCGTCCTGGTTGTGGGAATTTCAAACGCTGACTATGCTAATATTTACTGTATTTGGGTGAGCTTTTGACATAAAACCAGTTGAAAAAGTTGGTAAAATTTTGAGGAATAGAGAAAAAATGTCAACAGCTTTAAGACCTCGATTTCAGAGAAAACTATGCTTAAGTAACTACATTATATCCTTTTTGCACCAAGTGAGTCAAGATATACGTATGTCCTAAGATACTGTGATATTGTTTCATGATAAATAGATATTGCTGGTAATTATCAAACCTAAAGGAATATTGTTGGCGAAAAACGATAACTTTGAATGTAATTTTAAATGGTTTTAAGTGTAATTTTGTTTTCAACAATTCTACATAAGTTACACATGTATTCATTTCTCTGGTTTCCAAAGATCTTCTTTAGAGACTACCCATTAATTCACAAAATTCCATCCAATTTTTTATCCAATTCAGATTAGTTCCCAAAAATATAATTCCATGATCGAATGTTCGACATTTCCTAGAAGTTACTGACATTTAAAAGTTTATGTAATTTATTTATGTCCGACCTGCTTCTTATGTATGTACTATGTTGAAAAGGTCAAAGATGTTGGGTTCTGTAGTAAACAATATTGTTATTATACCTATAGGTACTCAAAATTCAAAAAGTTTTCACCGAAAACTTTTCTGATGCTCGATTAATTTCATAGGAATATTTTGAACCAAAAACTCGTATCAGGTAGGTTTGATTTTGTTTTAACTCATCGTCATCTGCCTAGCCTTTTCCCAAATATGTTGGGGTCGGCTTCCAGTCTAACCGGATGCAGCTGAATACCAGTATTTTACATGGAGCGACTGCCTATCTGACCTCCACAACCCAGTTACTGGGTAATACGATATCCCTTGGTAAGACTGGTTGTCAGACTTTCGGGCTTCTAACTACCCGTAACGACTGTCAAAGATCCAGAAATGACAGCCGGGACCAACGGCTTAACGTGCTTTCCGAGGCACGGAGGGGTCTTGGTATGTAAAGATGGTCACCCATCCACGGAGCAACCGCGGCAAGCGTAGCTTAACCTGCACCCTAATTGCGTAACTCACGATTCATCATAATCTGTATCGTTTTGAAACGGATTGTTAAACCATTGCTTCATATGTTCGAAAATGTGTCTGTTCGACAACATAATCGTGAGTTACGCAATTAGGGTGCTGATCGATCGACCCGTGCAGCTATTGTTATTTAGCGACAAGCCCGTCGATTTTGTTTTAACTAAAAACAAGATTATTACACCAGTAAATCAAAAAATAACAAAGACTAATTCATTCCATGATGTCTGTATTATTTTGTAGAAATATATACTTAACAAGGACAATTAATATCGTGTCCAAGGTGTCCTGTTGTTTGCACGTTATAGGAGTTGATGGACGCTACTGAAAGTGTCAAGCATGTAGACAAATTCTGGTCTAACTGTATGTAGATTGCTATCGACGCGCTAAGTAGAAAGACAGTTGGTTCTTTTGATTTCTTATTGTATAATCGAAAAATAGTGAAACAAAAAAGGATAACGAGAAAACTGAAATAATTATTTAGATAATAGGTTTCCATTAAACGAATATGTTATTCAAGTCAAACGTTTCATGTCAGGCAAATATTTTGAACTCCCTTCAAGGTTTTCTGGTGTTTTCTTATTTTACAACCGAAGTACCGAACCCTAAAAAAGTCAAGAGGCTCAGGTGCTCATAAAGAAGTTTCGTATCACTTAACAGTTTACTTAGAAGCGTGGGAGTACCGATCAGCCATATAAAGGCAGTTCGCTTCCACGTGTGATGTTTATCTTAGAATAGCTACGAATTAGTTCACATAAATTTTTTGACCCTGAGTTTCGGAGACCTTTTATACACTACACCTTGTACATAGGTGTAGTGTAACATCAAACACGTCAACATGTGCCAAAAATTAAGTACAAAAATATATCTTTTCAGAGCTCTAGGTTTTATTTTGACAGGGAAAAGTTTTAAATTAATACAATGCAATTTTTCAGAATGAGAACAAATTTAGTGCTTTAAAGTCATTAAGGGGCTTGAAATAGAAAACAGAAAAAAAAAACCTGTTTTGATCAAGGATATTCTTTTCTGGCTAGCTATGTCAGACAGTGCACTTTTTTTAACAATTTCATTTTTAGATAAAAAGTTTTCGACCAGCTAGCATTGAACGGGTAATTGAAAGAACACAAACAGTCTTAACCTCATCAGTTTCACTATTGACAAAACACGAGGACGAACATATTTGGCTTGGTTGGATGAATGAAATTAGCAATTCATAACATAAGAACCTCCAAATGTTTAAATACATTTAAAATCTAATATTATTATTTTTTTTATTTGTGAATAGGTTTAGTTTAGTTTAGTTATAGGTTAAGTTAGTATAACATTTTTTTTAAAGAATAATAATATTTGAGAATATTCAGGGCTAGCTTTAAGTCCAAATTCAAATTCAAAATTATTTATTTGTGACACATAGGTAAAATGTTGTGGTACATGATGTTATAAAATAAAAATTGTATCACTATGCGCTGCCTTGCAAGGCGTACAAATATGGTCTACACTACACAATAGTAGTTATACATGTAGGGAGTATAGCTTATACTGTAAAATATTGCTAAGTAACCGTTTTTTTTTTTTTTAAGAATAACTTAAAGCAATATAAATGAACTTAACAATTAATAGCTAGCTAAACTTATTAACTAAAGTAACTAGCAATCAACATAAAACTGTCAAATAAAATAACAAAGCAGGTAATAAAGTTATGTAAGACTTTACTATCCAGCTGAATATCTTTGTAGATGTCGCACTAACGTTATGTCAGCCTTGTTTTATTTTTCGACCTTTGTAGGGGTGTCACGAAATCTAAATGATAGAAAATGTTACTGAATTTATAGGGTAGCACTACGCCCTTCACTTGTCTAGAATGTGATTTGGTTTAGTTATAAATATGACGGCAGCTATATAGTTTGACAGCTGTCAGAGACGGCACCTACAGGGCGCTAGTGGAACGTGCACCGGACGCATCATAGAAAAATCATTCACTCTATCTGTCATTTGGCTTAAAAGAATTGAAGTACAATCGAGTAAAATATTGTGACGTTTCCCCCACTAGTAATCGCCTTTATAAGGAGCTGCGCCGTTGAGTCGGCACGCATTTCTAACGGATGCGTCTTGGTGCACGGACCACTGTCTCTAGACAGTCAGTACTGCACAGTTATTGGATGTGGAACGTTGTCTCTGACAAGTAGTACTATCCTTATTGCGGTGGGTGCAAGGACCACTGTCCCTGACAATAAGATAACCGATTGTTCAACTGAAATAAATTTATGTATTGCTATATCTGAGTTTTTACTTCTGATGTCTGGACCAATCCAGACAAATACATTTCGCATTCTATTTGTTTTCAACAATTTTTTTTTTGGCTGATTGAGAAAGAAGTGCTGTGCTCAGTTACATTCTATTTACGCGCCGTATGCGATGCTTGCTTGCTATTGTTTTCTTTATAATTTACACCTAAAACAAAACTTGTGGAAAACAAAAGTCACAAACATCAAAAGTGTGAGCAAAATATTTAACAAAACATGTCTGAAACAATGTTTCAAACATTACGTTGTGTGGATAATATAACCAGTGTTTTACAAGTATTGTTGAAAACAAGTATCACAACATATGTGTGGATGTAAACACCGGGTATACGACTACGTATTGTTCATTTTCACGGGCAAAAATATACCATGAAATTACTCTCGTTGTAATCTCGCTGCAGACTGATGTAATTTGCTATTGATACTTAACTAATACTTTTATGTCGATATGTCCATTCAGTCTTCCTTACTATTAACTCAACCTCAGATTATAAAACAAAGGCAGATAGACCGCGCGGAACACCAAGAGTGAAACCTAAAAAACAAATACTAAAGCGTCACATTGTACATAATGCGAGGCTTTAGTATGTTTTTTTGATTCTTGGGTGTTCCGCGCGATCTATCTGCCTTTGTTTTATAATCTAAACAAAAAAAAAAAACAAATACTAAAGCGTCGCGCATTGTATGTTACATAAAATGCGACGCTTTAGTATTTGGTTTTTTGGCCTCACTCTTGGTGTTCCGCGCGGTCTATCTGTAGGCCAATTCTCGTAATTAAAACCGTTCAAAATCTAGTCGCAGTGTCATCTCAGCGACAAGCAAATGTCAAAAATGTATGAAAAATCGAGGTATTTTGGACAGATTGGCACTGAGATCAGACTGTGAACGTTCTTAAAATTAGTAGAATTGCCCCTCAGCTTTATAATCTGAGATCTCAACATTCATATTCGTACTTCATTTGTTATCGGTCACGTGTTGGTAGTCAGAAGTTGGTTCGTCATTGTGATTACAAGGCGAAACCTTTGAAAATCTTCTTTGAATTTAAAAATGTTCCAGGAAACAAGAAAATTTCTTCTTACTTACTCGGTAATTTGTGGGTCAAAAGAAATATTTTGTTGGAATTTGTTTTGCATGCTGATATTTTCAAAGGTCTTCTTTTTTGGGGCGCGGAAGTTGAAAAAGTTTCTTCGTGTTAAAAGAAAATTTGTGCACATATAAAAATACAACGTATTTTTTTTTACTACAATTTTCTTTAAGGAAGGGTTTCTATAACATAGTTATTATGACCTACTATTTTCTGCTCGATTTGATACTGCTACCTTTATTATTTCTATACTGGTCTAGACCAGCACTTTACGACTGTATCTGTGATCACAGTACCTATCCTGTTATTAGTAGATAGAAATGCTCCTAAACATTTATCCACATAACCCTTTAATCCCTTTTTCGAAAAAAGACCACAGGTGACGAGAGTACGTACGTACTCAGCCTATAACGTTCCCACTGCTGGGACACAGGCCTCCTCTCAGTGAGAGGGAGTGGGCCGTAATTCACCACGCGGGCCCAGTGCGGGTTGGTAGATGTCACATGTCTTCGAAATTTTGGTTCTAGGACATGCCGTTTCCTCACGATGTTTTCCTTCACCGTTTGAGAGCAGTGGTGATGAAATTATTTACAAAAAGTAATGCGCCTGGCTGGGTTCGAACGCACGACCTACAACTCGTAAGTCGTGGCCGTTACCACTGGGCCACCACTGACGAGAGTATCAAAATATCATAATAGAAAACTATAAAGCTCCTCAAGAAAACTTAAGCACTTATTTCCAAAGCACGCAATTTACTATGAAAACAGACGCAATAAACAGTGGGTTTGCAACTTATGTATTTAATACCTACTTGTATAGCTTTAGGTTCTACCGACGCTTACCGCGTCCGCCGCCGCCACCGGGTAAAAATATAACTTGAATGTGCTTTTAACGTTGAAGGAAAATGTATAAACCAAAAAATAAATAAATTATTAGATGAAAGCGAAATTATTCTTAAAATCTGTTGCTGACGATTTTACAAGCAGACTAGAAGCACTACGTCACTTTAAGATAAAAGTATAATGTGTTTAACGGTATACTTGTGCCATAAAGTTTCATCTAAATATGATCGGCATTTTGCGTGCTAAAACTCAGAGACTTTTAAATCCGCAATTTTAGTAAGAAATAGCTGTGACCCACGGTTTCTGTGTTTTTTTTGCTTTTTGTTCGGTTCGTTAGGATCTTAGCGTGATTTTACACAATCTGTAGAATCCAATTTAATTTGCTACACACACCAAATATTCTGAACGTTCCATTTTACATGCCTTGTAATAATGATCATGAAGCCATGTCGTAGACTCATCGTAGCAGCGTAGACTGCTACGAACTGCTACGCCGCTACGAATTTTTTATACAGTCCGTTCATTCTTTTACCTCGGGTTTGGCGTCACTGTCAAAATCAAAGTGATCGTTTGTGATCGATACAATAAGGCTGCTTTTGGGTGGCTGCCACTATGTGATACCACAAGTATGTGAATAACACAGTGGTCTTCATTCTCGTTGCTGAGGTAACTGTGAAAATTGTGCCACAAGGTTATTTTGAATGAAATTTTGAACCTTGCGTGTAACAAAAAAAAAAAATATAAAATTGTAAACTTTGAAATATTCATTAAATAATTGAGTTAACTATAGGAAAAAGGTTATTGTCTTACATAGAAAGAACGAGCATTGGTCACCACGGTTGCACTGTTATCATCTTTTTCAGAATATAAAGTTTTTTTTTTCTCTCTGCTCAAAAAGCAAGTAAGGCCAAAAATCCAATTTAAACCAATATAAACAAAACTACCAAACACTCCCACAAATTCCATGAAAAGACACAAAAATGGAACACATGAAACAACGTTTATCGACAGGACAACTTTGCAGCTTGACTCGCACTGATTTCACGCTGCGCTGGCTTAATTATTTACCTAACTGACGCCAGCAGGCTTAGCACCAGAACCTTTTTAGAAGCGTTTTGTAGTCGGAAGAGTAGACAAAAGTAACATTTCCGTATATACTGAGTTGAGCCGTATGGTTACTGATACATGCGTGCACTGAATGGACAGGTCCACTCAACCTGTGTGGTTCTTTCCTCAAAAGACCATTTCAGACACCAACATGGTCTTCACATGATCTGAACAAGATTATGTCTGAACTTTAAAAGAGACTGTGACCTCTGAGTTTATTTCGGCCTTTCTTCTAAGAGTTGTCAGATAGGAAACGCCGACCTCATATAGTTTAAAAAAATATGATTGACGTGTAAAAGTGTTTGTACAAACCTACTTACAGAAATAAAATCATTTATCATTTAGACAGTTGACAGTTTTTCACCGAGAAATGTAGACAAGCAATTTCTATTTTACAGTAGAGTAGAAATAGAAAGCGAAATGCTGCAGAAAGTGAACCAAATCAGGCTTATTAGTTTGTGGAACTTTTTGATGCATCTGTTAGTCTTTTTCGAAATTAATTATGTGTGAAATACTGCAGCTTTCACACTTAAAGACTTGTAAAAACGAAAATATGTCCAATGCTGAAACTTGTTAGACCAGCATTTAAAATGATGATTTTAATGATAATTTAAAGGCAAGGTACAATTTTTTTTTTTTTTTTTTAGTAAGGAAATCATCAAATGACTTCTCCCGCTCTGGGTGGAGCAGGAGGGCGTGTCAGACTTTTACTGACTAAAACCCACCCGTGTTCCCTCAGTAGCCTATATGCCAGGTGCGGCGGTATCTCTTTCAAACAAACCCGCACGCCTGGCAGGCATCGGCCCTTGCGGGCCCATCACATTGTGCTGACATATATCTTTGAGGCGCGCGTGGAACACAATGCGCCGTCGACCTGGGCTTGGTCCTTACCGGACAGCGAGCTACCCATTACTCGCCGTCCGCAAGCCCACGCCTATGGTGGCCGGGAATCAGCCTGGGAAGGTACAATAGTGACTTTGCGATTTGGTGATGCTACTAAACTACAGGTACTTTTAGGGGCTATCCATAAATTACGTCACACGTTAAGGTCACGTAATGTGATATTGTGTGACAAGAGCCAGGGAGCGTCAAAAGCTTTGTGACGTCACATGTTAAAACCTAAAATACTAAAACTCTACTTACCTACTCTTATGAATATAAAATTGAAAAATATGTGACGTCACACAAGTAAGGAGGGGATTTTACAAGTGTGACCACTTGTGACAAGGACAGGGGCGGGCAAAATACCATAAAATTTGTGTGACGTAATTTATGGATAACCCCTTATCATCTGCCTAGCCTTTTCTTTACTATGTTGAGGTCGGGAATAGTTGAATACCAGTACCTTACACGGCGCAACCATTTTCTTAATGAAAAACCAGTTATACCTACTTTACTTAATCAAAGATTTGAACCCACGATCGAGTCTCAACAAGACTATCATAAGATTAGTAACTGCATAATGAGTCTTTCATAGATAAACTTAAAAGCCAGACCATTTAAAGATTTACGCGTACCAAACATTCAAGAACTTTCAACAACTTATGTATTCCTAGTACTTTCGTTTTACCTCTCCTCTTAAGATAGTTTCAAGTTGTCTAATTAAACAAGTAATATCGTTGCTTGCGTCATCAGGAAACTTAAACTGAGATAGTTAGGGTGTGATTACACCCACACGACCGATGGCTTCATCAACGTCGATCGCTTGATGTAAGTTCACAACGATCAATGAATGTGGCTTGTAAAACACGTCTAACGGAACCGGCTTTTGTTCAATCGATGTATTGTGAAGCGAATGGCTCATGATAATTGATCGACCAACGTTGAAAAGGTTTAAATTTACATTAGTTAATGCCAATGATTGATAACTCAAAAAAAAAAAAAAAAACGAAAACTATCCGTTTTTTTTTTTGTTTGTTGGGAAATCATCAAATGACTTCTCCCGCTGGGTAGAGCAGGAGGGCGTATCAGAATTTTACTGACTAAAACCCACCCGTGTTGGGTTAGTCCCTCAGTTGCCCGTGTGCCAGGGGCGGCGGTAACTCTTTCGAACGACCCGCTGGTAGGCATCGGCCCTTGCGGACCCAACCAGTGATTGCTGACATCTCTGACGGCGCACGTGGAACACAACGCGCCGTCTCGCCTACCACTTTTCAGCCGAAGGGAATAGGGAGAGCGGCCAACGCTATACCGACACTCCTCTTCCCCTGCGGCCCCACCGCGTCCGCCGTCAAACGGTGGCGGCCCCGTCCAGGCCACGGAAGGGAAGAGCGCTGCTCAGAAGCACCGGCACTCCTCCTCTGCCACAGGCTGCAACCCTCAGCCGCGATGCCTCCGATTCGACATCGCGGCCCACTTCAGTTGCGGTGCACCTCACCGCAACCTACTTTTTGGCTGCTACGTCATTGGGTTGAATGGCAAGCCCTGACGAGCGGCCCACACCTTTGTGTTCCTCTTGGCTTCACCGTGGCTGGCAGTTACTGAGCCCCCGCAACGACAATGCGGGAACCCACTCGGGAGGGATAACTACCCGTTCACCGCCGTCCCACATGTGGGATGCCGGCAGTGGTATGAACGGGAATACACGCACATTAGCCCAACCCATCATCCACGACGGCGGCATCAACCTTACTGACTGGTGAGACTTTTGATCACACAAAAACCGTCTGTCGCTACGACAGAAAAAAAAAAAATATGCAACAGGAAAATAAATCCCCACAAAATAAATGCGTCTTTAGTTTTGCCCAGTCAAACTATTCTTAAGTTCGTTAATTAGTAAAGTTTGATCAACAGCCGCAGTTTCAGTTACATGTGGCCTTCCTGTAAATTTCGCTGACGTAGGTACTAGCTTAGCTGCCTTCCGAAACGGAAAGCTGCTAAAATGACGTATTGATGGTAAACTAACTTTATGATTTAATCAAACTTAGACAACTAAAGATACACCCTACACACATACACACATACATACATTCACACATACATACATACATACACACATGTCACTTTAGAGAAAACCAGTTATACCTACTTTACTTAATCAAAGATTTGAACCCACGATCGAGTCTCAACAAGACTATCATAAGATTAGTAACTGCATAATGAGTCTTTCATAGATAAACTTAAAAGCCAGACCATTTAAAGATTTACGCGTACCAAACATTCAAGAACTTTCAACAACTTATGTATTCCTAGTACTTTCGTTTTACCTCTCCTCTTAAGATAGTTTCAAGTTGTCTAATTAAACAAGTAATATCGTTGCTTGCGTCATCAGGAAACTTAAACTGAGATAGTTAGGGTGTGATTACACCCACACGACCGATGGCTTCATCAACGTCGATCGCTTGATGTAAGTTCACAACGATCAATGAATGTGGCTTGTAAAACACGTCTAACGGAACCGGCTTTTGTTCAATCGATGTATTGTGAAGCGAATGGCTCATGATAATTGATCGACCAACGTTGAAAAGGTTTAAATTTACATTAGTTAATGCCAATGATTGATAACTCAAAAAAAAAAAAAAAAACGAAAACTATCCGTTTTTTTTTTTGTTTGTTGGGAAATCATCAAATGACTTCTCCCGCTGGGTAGAGCAGGAGGGCGTATCAGAATTTTACTGACTAAAACCCACCCGTGTTGGGTTAGTCCCTCAGTTGCCCGTGTGCCAGGGGCGGCGGTAACTCTTTCGAACGACCCGCTGGTAGGCATCGGCCCTTGCGGACCCAACCAGTGATTGCTGACATCTCTGACGGCGCACGTGGAACACAACGCGCCGTCTCGCCTACCACTTTTCAGCCGAAGGGAATAGGGAGAGCGGCCAACGCTATACCGACACTCCTCTTCCCCTGCGGCCCCACCGCGTCCGCCGTCAAACGGTGGCGGCCCCGTCCAGGCCACGGAAGGGAAGAGCGCTGCTCAGAAGCACCGGCACTCCTCCTCTGCCACAGGCTGCAACCCTCAGCCGCGATGCCTCCGATTCGACATCGCGGCCCACTTCAGTTGCGGTGCACCTCACCGCAACCTACTTTTTGGCTGCTACGTCATTGGGTTGAATGGCAAGCCCTGACGAGCGGCCCACACCTTTGTGTTCCTCTTGGCTTCACCGTGGCTGGCAGTTACTGAGCCCCCGCAACGACAATGCGGGAACCCACTCGGGAGGGATAACTACCCGTTCACCGCCGTCCCACATGTGGGATGCCGGCAGTGGTATGAACGGGAATACACGCACATTAGCCCAACCCATCATCCACGACGGCGGCATCAACCTTACTGACTGGTGAGACTTTTGATCACACAAAAACCGTCTGTCGCTACGACAGAAAAAAAAAAAAATATGCAACAGGAAAATAAATCCCCACAAAATAAATGCGTCTTTAGTTTTGCCCAGTCAAACTATTCTTAAGTTCGTTAATTAGTAAAGTTTGATCAACAGCCGCAGTTTCAGTTACATGTGGCCTTCCTGTAAATTTCGCTGACGTAGGTACTAGCTTAGCTGCCTTCCGAAACGGAAAGCTGCTAAAATGACGTATTGATGGTAAACTAACTTTATGATTTAATCAAACTTAGACAACTAAAGATACACCCTACACACATACACACATACAAACATTCACACATACATACATACATACACACATGTCACTTTAGAGAACTGGGAGATCTTATACTAATTTATTCATTTTTAATTATTCATAATTCAATAATAAATCACAATATCATTATTTAATTTATTTTTTTCATAATTCAAAATAATAGGAATTAAATGTAGTTATTAATATTTTAGTTGAATAGTTAATGTACTTATTTACTTTTACTTTAGATTCTTTTATAACTTTTAAATTTAATTTTATTGCTTCAATTATCATTGTTGGAACACCGACGTCTCCTCTCTCAGAGGTGGGCGCTAATGGCTGCAACACAGTTTTTTAAACTATCGTAGCTGTTGTAACACTAAAAATTTGTAAACATCTTTCTAGTTCCAATAAATATTTGATTTGATTTGAAAATATCTTTTTCAGCTTTTTCTTAAGTTTATGTTGGCTGTCAGTCAAGGTACATCCTCGTTTTGGTCGAAAAAGTTTGTAGCACCCCTGTGTTAATACATAACATGGCTAAATCAGTGACCATAACCGGGCTAAGGACAAAAAATACTCACAGTACAATACAAAACATTCCCGTGGGATAATTTCTGATCTTCACGCGGGCGAAGCTATGGGCGAAAGCTAGGAAAATATTAACAAACCGTCCCGGTTAATGGCAACCGACATCGCATCGCGGCAGGCCCAGATGGATGAGCCGGACACCTTTAGTAAATATTGGTCCTTTTCAGCTCTGGACAGTGAGGTGGAAAGAGAATATGGAGACATATGGCCAGCAGTAAGACGAAAAAAAAAAATGTAAACATATTTTGTAACCCAAGAAAATAAATCAAAATAATCTCAAAACTCGCAAACACAGTAACACCCTACAAACTATTAGTAGCAGATGTGGCAGCAGGCGGGATATCACACGGAGTTCACTAATTAAGGAAGTTTGATCCAAATATCGGGCATGTGCCGCAACTTGTTACTATGCAAACGAATGCCATTTAGATAGAGTATTAGTTTCTTTCGGGATTTATTATAAAGTTTTGAATTTCGGACGAGTAATATTGTGGTTTTTGTTTGTAAATAAGGCAGCTCTACTCATAAATATTCCTTTTTATTATTAAACGACTTAAAAAAGAAGGAGGTTATCAATTTGACATGTTGCTATTACTTATATTTATTTCATGTATGTTCGGGCATAACTCCGTCATTTATAGACCGATTTCCAAATTTTTTTTTTGTTCGAAAGGAGTTTATTCCGAAATGGTCCCATTTAAATTTCATATAGATCTGATGATGCGTTTTGGAGACAGACAACGGAACTCTTCAAAAAATGACAGCAAATCAACCGCGATTACTGCTATCGCATAAATATGCATTGTGTTGACCCCAAGGATGATAAAAGAACTAAAAGGTGAAAAAGAAAAACTTAAAAAATAAAATATAACCGACTTCCGACAAACACTGTGAAAAATTAATTTCGGAAGTCGGTGACAAAAAAATTAAAATACAAATCCAAAGTCACCGACTTCCGAAATTAAAGTACTTTTTCACTTTGTAGTGTTTTTCCGGAAGTTGGTTGTATTTTTTTTTTTGACAAAAGTTTTTTAGATTTTAGTAAACTTTACAGTTCACCAAACCGATTTTCCAAAAGTTATGGTCACCAATCATTACGCTGACAATACTCTACTATATGCAACCACACTTTTATGGTTCTATAAAACAAAAAACGTTGAAAAAGTCATCAAGGTAAAAGGGGAAAAAATTTCCGTAGTTTGGGTTCTTTTTCAGATTAATAACGGATGTTCATAATAAATATGCAGAATCCTATGGGAACTGTGCGCGTATTAATTTTCCTGAGTAGTGTGTCAATATGTTTCTCAGTCGTTGGTTTTCTATGTCATTTATACTCAAGGGTGAGGAAGACATTTTGAGTAATATTTTCCTGTAATGAAGATAACGTTTATTTTTGTCATTATAATCCCTTCTTGCTCTAATGCCAATTTACTTTGGAGATCAGCGTAGTATATCTTTCTCTTTGGATATATAGTCCTCCTATAGTCCTCCTCACTCACAACGGAGACTATTATAGTGCACAGCAAAAGTGTGTGCGCAGACACAGGTGCACTCGCTTTTCCGTCACTCTCTTAATCCGATTTTTTTTTTTGAGGCTGGGATTTCATCAAATACCTTCTCCTGCTCTGGTTGGAGCAGGAGGGCATGTCAGACTTTTACTGACTAAAACCCACCCGTGTTCCTTCAGTTGCCTGTGTGCCAGGGGCTACGGTATCTCTTTCGGGCAATCTGCACCCCTGGCAGAAAGCACCAGCGTTACCCGTCTATTCAATATTATACTATGCGACCGGAGAGAGATCAAGTGCAGAACCAATAGCTTAACGTGCTTTCATAGTTACGAGAGTATCGCTATAAACTTCCAGGTCCGGGCTATTTCTGAAAACAATCCCAATAAGGCTTTCCCCGTTCTGAGAATCGAATCCAGGACCCCAAGATCAGCAGTTGCTCTTGCGACCACCACACCAACGGGGCAGTTTCGATGTACCGACATGTCTATCAGCCGTCAATTTAGTATTGACCATTAGTCCGTCAACCTATGGCATAAACAATTTCATGCAGTCGGACGTAATATAGGTCTTCATGTCTTTATGTTAAACTAGCTTTTGCCAGCGGCTTCACCCGCGCGGAACTGTCATCCACTATTTAACTCCCTTATGGGTTTAATTTCGAAAAATCCTTCCTTATTCTTAATAAATGATTTTATATTTCTGTAAGTAGGTTTGTACAAACACTTTTACATGTCAATCAGATTTTTCATATTATTATTCCTTGTCTACATTATAAAGGAATCCTCTGTACAACATTTTAGCTTTCTATTTCTAAGAGTTTGGGCTAGGTGTTGATGAGTCAGTCAGTCAGTCAGGACTTTCTTTATTATTTATATAGATTTAAGAAAATGCGTCCGACTGCATCAGATTGTTTTTAGTATTAAATTTAATGGTCAACCTCCTAAATTAATATTTTCTTGTTTCCGTTTATTTAAAATATCACTTTTTATGCAGTCGGGTTTTATTTTTAAGTTTACTTTCATTCAATTCCAACGCATAATCTACCACTACTTCTTAAACTTTTACTTAATCCTCCGTTCTAGATTAGCCTAGAAACAAGCTTTCGTATTGGTGTGGTGCCATCTATCGCTAATGGGTAGCCGTTGACAACGTTATTGATGAGCGAGCAATTCATCATGATCACTTGTCCAAACGGGTTCCGTTTCACTTAGCGCCTTTTTTGAGTGTTATGCGAAGCAGGTTTAGAGTTTAAGATTATTCTACAACGATACTCAAAAAAGAATCTGTACAAAAATACGAATTTCCTAGCATTTTCAGATTTGACTTTGCCAGAACACAGATAAACCCGGAAAAGTTTTCGATGTGTAGATAAAACCAAATTGTAAAATAGGCCAATTGAAAATACATCATCATCATCATCATATCAGCCGAAAGACGTTCACTGCTGGACTTAAGCCTCCCCCAAAATGGGGGGATTTGCCATAATTGCCACGCTTGGCAAGCGGGTTGGCGATCGCAGAGTGGTGGTAAAATGCATAGAGAACGCTGCTGCCCATTCTCTAGTAAGTCCCTTAGTCGCCTTCTACGACACCCACTGGAAGAAATGGGATGTTGCTATTCTTTGCGCCCGGCACCACACGGGACCGAAAATACATAAAAACAAGTAAATAATAATTAATATAGAAATAAATAAACAATTATTTGAATGGATAATGGAATATTCCAACGTTGCCTAAAAGAAACGCCGTTCGCGATTACACCGTTATTTGTAATATAGGATCCTATTCCATTAAATTTTATTTTGAAGAAATTAATAGTATCATTAAAACAAAGAAGTAATAAAACTTTTGATTGAGCACTCCGAAGATCAGAAATTTAATATAGTATTTTGTGACAAAACGATGCATGGCTAAATGAAGCAACAAAAATAATTAATCATTTGCACAGAGTATGATCGATATGCTTAAGTATCTCGAATTTAGCCCGCTTATCAAACTTGCGCACCATATAAAGAGTAGCACCCTTCATAGTAAACATGAAAGTATAATATAAGTATGACATCGTCAAATCAACCCAACTTGATCCACCATATATCTTCTAGATACGTTTTTTTATGAAATCTCATAGTTACCTGACTTGCTTAGATTTGTGTTTGAAAATTAAAAGTATTTCTGTTACTAATCTAAATGTTGATCAATCCTAAGCTAAATTGATCAATCACAAATATATTTTTTTGAACCGAATCATGACGCATTCATAATTTATAATAATTTGAAAATGTCATGACTCGGTTCAATTTTTTTTTTAAACAGCGCTATTTTAATTTCAAAGAAAGGTAATAGGCAAATAAGGTTCAAAACACGATTAATTGCAATTTGTTCGATGAAAAAAAAAAATCCGAAACAGGGTCGATTTCAAAACCAGTTTCCGTCTCATTTCCTAATAAGAGCACAAAATTATGTGAAAATTGCATGTACGATGAGGGAATCGTATTTAAGAGGGAATCTAAAGGTTCAATTTTTTAGTTTAGTAGATATTTTTTGAATAAACTCAAAAACATCTAAATCCGGCTAAATCAGCTCACGCTCAGAATCTGTCAGAGTCCTGCGGGACGTCATCGAGGGTGGGCCTGTGTCAAAATTTTCAAAAACTCGCTCATTCTGCGCCCGTACAAAAAAATCAAGTAAAATAATAACTAATTAATTTATGAAATTGCGATAGCTCAGAAAAATATCTTGTAATTATATCATAGTTTTAATTCATAAAATTGTTTTCGAAAATGTGATTATTTCTAGGCAACATGATGACATTTAATTGTCATCTTAAAATAGTGTTGACACATTACAAATTATTATCGATGAAATAATAGTCAAGTGAGAGTCGTATTCGTCGTTTATGAAGAAGTTTGTACAAATCACAGTTTTCTAAGATTCTTTTAATCAGTTTCATCCATATTAACTATGATATTTCCTTTGCACCGAACTGTGTTCGCTACTATCATAATATCCTACATTAATATTAAATATTATACAATATGTCTGGTTGTCGGTTGTATACTAATAATATAAAAGAACTTTCAGTTTGACACCAACAGAGAAAATAGGAAAAAATTTGGTCAGACAAAAGTGCTATAGGGTACACGACCAATTGGAAGGAACACGATAACAACTTTATTGATATTTCTCGAATAGCGGAGCTAGCAATACAAGATTTTTTCTCGAATCCGTGATTTTAAAATATTAATGTTGATGTCCTAAAATAATAGTTTCGATAAATTATAGCTGGAGCAGTAGGTACGTCACTAGACAATAAAGTACGGCAATTGTTCCTTCATATGTAGCTCACAATATTTACGGTTCTTTCTGAGCGATGGCAAACACCAAAAACAAAAGAATATGGTTACAGTGTAACCGAAACAGTATGACCATTTAAGCGTATTCTACTTGATAAAAATCTGAAAATCAGGATCTTTGAAACCTCGGCCACCAAAGATGTAAATGAAATAGTGGATGATTTGTATGGAAATCTACCATTTTGAAGAAGAGAAATACCGTCGGACACACAGCTTGTCGACTTTATAAATTCTTGAATTCACTGACAAGTTACGCTTAGCTTAACCTCTGGGAACCTCACATTTGCAAATTGCACAAGGGTATTTTTTTGTTTTTAATGGGAAATCATCAAATGACTTCTCCCGCTCTGGGCGGAACGGGAGGGCTTATCAGACTTTTACTGAACCCACCCGTGTTCCATCAGTTCGAATTCAAATTCTTAAATTCACTAACAACTAAAACTTGCCTGGAAATTATCTGGTTGAAAGGTCTGGAAGCATGATTTCCAAATGAAACTATTGCTATTTTTCATTTTCACCTTACAACCGCAAAACCATATGTATCTGTAACTAGCTTCTGCTCGTGACTTTGTTCGCGTAGAAGTCGTAAGACACCACTATTGTGCCACATTATATAAAACTTCCCTGTACACAACTATGTCACATTTGTAGATTTGCTCTCAACAGCCTAAATATACAAAGAAACAAAGCAAACAGGACTGGTGTCGCGGGATCAATTGACGAACAGTTGTCCGTGTGAGAAGCAGCTAGTCCTGAGGTTGAAACCCGTAGCAATCATAATAATAGTAAAGCCGGGTTTGTTTTTTCATAAATGTTTGAAATCGCTATTTCTGGAACGTTTACGTTTTGAATGAAAATACATGTCTTGATTTTCATTCGAAACTAGTTGATTACATCACTTTAATAATTACATTAAATTACAACACAGCACATTAGCCGATTCCGACACCGCCACGATACCGGGGATTAGATTTTCGCAAACGTTTAGTACCTAATAAACGCTTTTATATAGAGTTGTTATTGTCACATAAGTCGTCGTAGACAGTCACTGACTCTACTATCAGCAGGCTTAGCATGACGCTTTTCTATATCTACTCTTCTGTAGAATAGAAATTGCTTGTCTACTTTTCTTGGTACAAAACTGTCAACTGTCTATAGGGAAACATAATTTTTGTCTACTCTTCCGACGACAAAACGCTTGTCTACGTTTCTCGTGCTAAGCCTGCAGCACAATTAAATAGAGGTGAGAGAACTGGCCATTCTTTCAATTGAACACACTTATTCGCATTGCTGACTTCGAGACGTCGATACTTAGGTACTGTACCTACTGTGGTCGTTTGGTGAGTCGCGATGGTCATCGATATTCGCCAATATCATCAGGCCGATATTAAATATATCGGTTTCGAATCGGTATGTGTACAGCTGCCGACATATCGGTATCGGGTTGGTATCAATATCTGATAATATGAAAACGCTCAATAGGTAACTTACAGGACACTTACCCTACACAGGGAACTTTAAGTAATATTTTTAGTTTTACCATACCGTACCTAAAACCAAGGAAAAAATTTCGAACCTAAGAAAAAATAATTGAGTTGATCAACTGCAATATGTTATACTATGGCATGGATTTTCTGCTAAATGGTTGACAGTTCATCGTAAATAAATACGTCATGCCGCATTTGGGGGAGGCGGAGGTAGCGTTTCAAAGGCCTACATGCCGGAACAACCTAGCCTTAAGTTTAAACGGTCCGTTGAGACTCAATCATGGAGAGGCCTATGTCCAACAGTGGATGTATTTCGGCTCAAGTGATAATGATGATGAACCGTCTGTCCTCAAAAAGACCCTATTTTGATTAAATTATGCGTTCTCTATGCATTTTTTTAAAGTTGTTTATGCATTTAGTAAAAAGCTATTATTTTGACATAGGAGACAGACACTTCAATTTTATTCATTCATGTGTTTAGTAAGAATTGCCAAACTTAAGTGGCAGTGGGCGGGGCACATTGCTCACAGAACAGATGGCCGATGGGGCCGAAAGGTTCTGGAGTGGCGACCGGGTACCGGAAGACGTAGAGTGGGAAGGCCTCTCACAAGGTGGACCGATGACCTTGTGAAGGCCGCGGGTATCCGCTGGATGTGGGAAGCACAAGACCGGTCGAAGTGGAGGAGCCGGGAGGCCTATGTCCAGCAGAGGACGTCTTTCGATATGTTTAGTAAAAATAGATGAGAAACACCGTAGCGTTATCAAACTAACATTCAATTCTTTGAACTTGTAAGTATTCTACACGCTTTCCCGTAAAACAACGAATCAACAAAAGAATAACAACAAAACTTTGAAATAACACCGGGCTCAAACATGAACTTTACGACACCCTTCATAAAACTTCCAAGAACTATCCATATTTTTGAATCTTACAAAAGTTATTCAACTTTGTAACAGATATTCGGATGGAACCGTAAAAACTTAGACAGGCGGGCCACCACTAAAATGCCATATCATACCATCCATCATAAGTTGGTCTATCAAACGCGTTAGATGAGACAGTGAATGTTAAGACAGGGATAGAATGGAGAGGCCACGACGACTGGTCACATCTGCTCTTGAAACTTATATACAGACGTAATATTTTATTTGACGCAACAGCGTGGAGACACATAAAGTAAGAAATTGGGTTGCTTGCTACGAGTGTAAAAAGTACCAAAGTTAGGACCCCGTATGGCGCCATCTGCGTTAAAAATAGTTCAGTAAAAACATTTTGTAGTACAAAATATGATAGCTGAAATTGTGTGTTACGTCTTGTGTGCTACTTACTGAGCATCACGCAACAATAATATGTTTAATGACAAGTTCCAATCCTGAATTTAAAATGTAACTGTCATTATTGGTATTAAGGTGTTTTATTAACATTAATTCAACTCTCGTATTAATTATTGCCTGTCACTCTATGTTAAGGGTTTGGGAATGCGTCTGATTACTAATACGACTCAGTAGATTTCGGTAGAATTAATGATATTATGTTCAAGATTGATTAGTACCTACAGTATCAAATTCTCCAATATGACATCTATATAAATAAAAAGAAAAGTCCTGTCTGACTCATCAACGCCTAGCCCAAATCCTTAGACCTAGAAAGCTGAAATTTTGCACAGAGGTTCCCTTTATAATGTAGACAAGGAAAAATGAATGATTTTTCGAAATTCAACCCATAAGGTGAAAGTTTGTATGGAAAATCGTCATTTTTGTAGTTTAGACCATTAAAATTGGTGTTTATCATTTTGATTAAAAATTAAAAACCACGTGTTTCAGTGTTTTTGGGATATCAGCCCCTGGGGGCGTAAAAAAGGGGATGAAAGTATAAATGGGAAACCGAAAATAACCGAACGTCACCTCGGCTCGGTCCGCGAGTAGAACCGATGGTATTCCGACATCCCCATGGGCGAAGTTGCGGGCAAAAGCTAGTTTAATCATAAATGTAGCGTTTGTGATTAAAATTTCACTTTAGTGAATAAATTCTCTAGATTTTTTTTTATAGCTTATAAAATTTGAAATAAACATGAAATGTGTATCGTTATTGAAAAAGTCATAATTACGTGCGTACGTACGAGGGGCTTGTGCCATCTTTACATACCAAGACCCCTCCGTGCCTTGGAAAGCACGTTATACCGTTGGTCCCGAAAGTCTGACAACTAGTCTAACTAAGGGGTATCGTATTACCCAGTTACTGTGTTGTGGAGGTCAGATAGGCAGTCGCTTCATGTAAAATACTGATTTTCAGCTGCATCCGGTTAGACTAGCAGCTGACCCCAACATAGTTGGGACAAGGCTAGGCAATTGATGATACGTGCGTACGTTATGCGTTTAGTTAATTTATTTAACCAGTGTGCAAACTGTAACCATGAATTCAGCCTATCATTTAGTCCCATAGCGTGCAAAATTTTTCATCAGATTTACAAAAAAAAAAAACAGCTGTGCTGAGCTGTTTTGACCGGGTAGGTATTGCACTTTTCTATAAAACAGCAGATGTTTTTTTTTTAACCGATGAAAAATTTCTACGTTAGAAGGTCTAGAATGATACGCTAAATTCATGGTTCCAGTTTGCGCACTGGTAAAAAATTTACCCTGTGTTATGAAATTGACAAAGACTAGTAATAACGAAAAATAAACTTGAAGAAACATCTAATGACAGTTAAGTGAGAAAAAGTTTTTTAGAGAAGTCTTTCAAAAACTTCTTCACAATTACCTACATGTTTTTCCACTCATCCTTTATTAAATATGTAATAAAATGGCTCAAATATACTTTTATTTGCGCCATCTTCATGTCGGAGATTCTGAGCCAAGAATTTTTTCCTATATTTTTCCCTCAGAGTAAAAGTCCTGCTGCCGTTAAAGCAAGTTACATCAAGTGTTGAACCAACTTAGCGTGATGTCTTGCGAAAGCGACCCTTAAGTGCGTGTTAAGTATTACTTTAGAAGCTTAAGACGTGCTCAAACTTTTTCAAGCACAAAATTTTTTACTGTTACATTTGTTTATTTTGATATCCAAGTCCAACGCTATATTGGAAAAGTTAAGCTTTACTAATTTTCATATATTATGGATGTTACAAAGAAGGTTTTAAAGATTTGAGATTTTTTTGCAGTTTGGAGACAATGGCATTCACAAGGTATGGTCTTGTTATCTTCGAATTTTGAGAGATATTTGAAGGAATTTGGGGACTTATATACTTGCTAATTTGCTTGCAATCTGCAATAAAGGCTCCTAAAGCAGATCTTGGAGAGGTATTAGCAGAATCGTCAAAGTGAAGAAATTTTATATCTTACTAGCAGCGCCCCGCGGTTTCCCCCGCGTAGTTCCCGTTCCCATGGGAATACGGGAATAAAGTATAGCCTATGTCACCCGGGGATAGTGTAGCTTCCCAACAGTAAAATATTTTTTCAAATTGGTTCGGTAGTTTCGGAGCCTATTCAAAAACAAAAAGACAAACAAACAACCAAATCTTTCCTCTTTATTGTTAGTATAGACTAGAGTTGTTGTTTAATTGAATTGTTGAAAAGTGACAATCAGAATACCTACAAAGCGGGTTGAATATAAACTTACGGTAAACCAATTAAAAATTGCTATAAAATTATGTATCTAACAATTATTTGAATTCGTTATTAAAGTTACTTCTTTTCCTCTAATTCATTCACTTCACGATAGATATAACCTAAAAATCCTCAACTGCAATAAAAGTTACAAGGCATTCTGAAATAACATGTAGTATATGGAGAACCAGCAAGAACCTCGAAACTTATTGTAAATGCAAAAACATCATGAAATCGTTCTGTGAGTTATGTATAAAATAATTTATATCCATCTGTTAATCAAAATCACTTACCACTTTTTTATTGTGAGCGAGTGAAGAATTGAATATTACTGTTGTGTTTCTTGTATTTGGTTTAAAATGAATTGTGGTAATCCGGGAGATTTATATGATATCCCCAGTGAACGTATTTAATTAAATGCGTAATTGATATATATGATTGCTTTCCACTAATCGACCTAAAAGACGATTTGAAAAAAAATATGCTTTTTTTTCCCGTAATTGTCCCCAATCCATGCCGATATACGCTGCCTACATTCAACATCCTATATTCTTCTCCTGGTCATTAGCTGTGTTGGGCCCCAAACCATCCCAACTCTATTTTAACTGCTTCTGAGACCACAGTCTGTCCTATCATTCACCATTTGAGCCTCTTCGGGAGGCATCAGCCATCTTTCTACAAGAGCCAATTCTTTTTGTCAAGTCATCACGAACTGTTTGAGAATAACTCATCACGTGTAAAACATCTAACAAGCAAGGTGTCGCCCAATGTTAATAAAATTTGGCATTAGAGTACCAACAGATATGAATATATATGTATTACAACCTCACATAATTATCCCATTTCCATACAAAACACCGATATAACATAACTGTTCTGGTTTCAAATCCTCATTATTTCATATCTACCTACGTTACCAGCCATTTTCCATTAAACATTACCTGTATTGTATTAACTTGGTAAGGTTTGTGCGATGGACCGACTCCGGTAGTGGTTTAGGCTAAGGACAGACGGTTGACTGTCATATTTGATTGTCAGATGTCTATAAATAGGCCTTTTGAATTGTAGGGGTTAAAGCCATTATAAATGGTAGCCAAGGTGATCGTAGAATTAGATTTAGTTTTGATTTATTCCTGGTTTCAAGATGTTTATGATTGTGCCAATTTTTTCAATAATAGGATTTTGTCTCGTTTTTTCGTTCAACAAAAGATGTCTGAATAGCACTGTATCTCTAATTCCTCAAACTATTTTCGTATTATGGAAGCTAGTCAATCAGCCAAGCTGAATGTTATAATTGATAACAAGGTTTCACTGCCTTTCTTTGAAGATACAGATTTAGGAGTTTTTAAATAGTTATTCTAGGAGACTTTGTATCCCTATTCACCCATGATTTAGATAATTATTTGGTGTACAAAGTTCTGTTCATTATATTATAATGTGTGTCCTTACAATGATCCCACACTATGCTTGTATTTCGTCTTTCCCCGCGAATAAATTATCCTAAAGCCTTATGCGTGGGTGTCATATAAACGTGAGAAGCAGTGGCGAGTCGCCAGTCCTAACTAAAGTAATGTCATAAAGAGAATAGGTTTGATTTTTTGTATGTTTGTTTGTAACGCTTTCATGCCAAAACGACTGAAGGGATTGGGATGAAATTTGAAATACGAGTAGACTATGGATATGGATTAAGATAGTCAATAATTTTTATCCCGTTTACAGACGGCATTAACCTAGAGACTTAAGCGGAGACATGTAGCTAGTAATTGCTATGAGCACATGCACTGGCCGATTGACCAGTTGAAAAATGTCTAGTAAAATTATGCTGGTGGATGTTCTTACTTCGATATCACTGACTGTGAACCTTCTGAGGGGCTTATAGTTTCATAACCGCAAAGGGGTTATCTCTGGCAGAGAAAAAACGCAAATTGATCACTACGTGTTTGTTTGATACTGTTAGAACCAACATTTCTACTATACATACAAATTTTATGCTAATCCAGACTTAAGTAAGTTCAAAACTGTTTCCGACTTCATGTTTAAGAAGCAAACCTGATATTTTTTCCAGCCATAATTGTTTAAAATGTAGGTTAACATTATTTTCCTTATAATTTTTAAGAAGCACCTTAACTTAAGATAACGATTGCTGTATTTTTGTTTCAGAATCATCAACCATGATTGGAAAGGTGTTAATTTTCTTCGCATCAGTAACAGCCTTGAATGTTGGTAAGTCACATTCAATGCAAACACATACATAGACTCACGTCTTCTTCCCTTGGAGATTGGCAGAATCTACAGAATACCATACTATTTTCATACATTTGGTTATACGCGCAGGCTGGTTGTGAGAACTACGCACCTAGCACCGAAAGTCACATTTCAGTTTCAGTCATGGGCAAAATTGTCGTCCATAAATGAAATAAGATCAACGATAATTATTTTTAATTATTTTGTCCATTCAGCACCGTAATTGCGTAACTCACGGTTAGTCATAATCTGTTTCATTTTGAAACAGATTGTAAAACCATTGCTTCATATGTTCGAAAAGTGTGTCTGCTCAGCAACGTAAATAACGCAATGAATATTGTTGAACTGACAAAATTAAACCGATTATGACTAATCGTGTTTTACGCAATTAGGGTGCAGTTTGCTTAAAAGAAAACAAGGAGAGTTATTAAAAAAAAAGCAATCTGCAACGTCAGATATTTTTTTACCCGTAAAACAATGAGCAGGTAATAACCTTTATTCATGGAATAATTTTCATAACAGAACAGTTCTGGAATGACAGCGTTTCAATTTTGCAGCCAGTGCAAAGTTTTAATTATGCCACGAAATTAATTCGGGATCAAGTTTGGCGCTCCCATTTGTGTTTGGTGCCTTTCATAAAGCTTCGTTTTAAATGATTTTTCGAATATGACGTCATAAGCAAATACACGTATAAATTGGTTTTATTTATTTCAAATCCTATTTTTCAAATTATCGATCTTATATTTCGCTGTTTTGTCTGCTCCGTTAAGTAAGTTTTATAGCTGCAAAAGCAATGGTTTGTAGTATTGGTCCTTAGAGAATAATCCTTTTTTTAACTTATTTCGAGGGATTTATTTGGCTTAGCCTTAACGGTTTAGCGCTGAATGTTTATTGTTCTAAGTGGTTCTCAGAAAATCGTAGAAAAAAATAAAACTAGGGGATATTGGTATCCCCTAATTGATAATGTTTACTATTGAAGCACTTGGGTGCTTCAGTAGTAAACATTATCATTTGTAATAACATCAATATTTTTTGAATCCGTCTGTTAAGGAGGGTGGTTGCCTAGCATCATCAGAGCAATATTAATAGCCATATTCATAATAAATAGTGGATAATTATGATGATGTTAAAAAAAAACAACTGTTTTTTTGGTTACCGTGTATCAGGATGATACAAAAAAACTACAGAACCATTATA
Organism: Polymixis flavicincta; assembly: GCA_949987655.1. Classification (NCBI taxonomy): domain Eukaryota; kingdom Metazoa; phylum Arthropoda; class Insecta; order Lepidoptera; family Noctuidae; genus Polymixis; species Polymixis flavicincta. The sequence continues at coordinate 5,521,848 of OX465195.1, read as the reverse complement.
AAACACTAACACTATCACCACAAAACCGACAAACTTTCTCGCAATCATAACGAACTCAATTAGACGAAGTAAGAAAGACAAACAGTTTTCACTTCCCTTAGCGAGCGAGAGACAAAAAGGAAAATATGGCGGCTTTGGCTTAAGAGTACAAAGGCTTAACCGCTTGTCATCTCTTGCAAATTGTAACAGTTAACCGGGAGGGGCTTTTATGCTTTCTGAGTGATGAGTTATGAGACGCAGTTACAGAAGATTGCTATGAAATCAAAGGTTAATTTGTGGAAGCGTTTAGCTGTAATTCGGTTAAGACATTATGTTTAATCTTGAAGTAGCACAATATAAAGTTTTAGTAAGTAGAAAGTTAGGTAGGTGTTGTTTAAAAGTCTTAATAACTTATTTTTATTAATGATGTTCTGCTTGATTATTTTGTTGATATTTTAATATTACAATATTATTGGCAATTCTTCAAAATTTAAGTGGCAGTGGGCAGGGCACATTGCTCGCAGAACAGATGGCCGATTGGGCTGAATAGTTCTGGAGTAGCGACTGCGTACCGGAAGACGTAAAGTTGGAAGGCCTCCCACGAGGTGGACAGATGACCTTGTGAGGGCCGCAGGAGTCCGCTGGATGCGAGAAGCACAGAACCGGTCGAAGTGGCGGAGCTTGGGGGAGGCCTATGTCCAGCAGTGGACGTCTTTCGGCTGAAATGATGATGATGATGATGACAACATTAACAATTAAAGTAACAACAAGCTTAACAATTTAATGTTATTTTTCTAAGAATTCGACAGGCTGGTTTCGCATGAATATTTAAAAACAATAACTATGAATAAATATTGCTCCTTTTATCATGTCAATATTTTGTCATGCTTTTATGCCAGAGATATTAGTGATTTTGGGTTTAGTCAAAGTTCTTTGTGCACACATTTTAATAGCGTTTACCTATTTCTGGAAATTAAATTTTTGCTTTGTATATAATATCCCGGGTAAATAATTTCATAAACTTACCGACTCGCAGTTAATTTTAACCTTGCATTATGAAATTGAACATTATTATCAAACTTTTTTCACCTATTTTTTCAATAACTTTTATTTATAGCTATAAAGCCGTGGCTTTTCATATAACTGTATCAACTTTCACTGAACTACACAAACATTATTTTTCAAAACAACATTATTCATCTAAAATTGAATTTGAATGTCAATTTGGAGCTGTCTAGGCAACAATTGTAGCTGATTCGTTACGAGCAAGACAAATCGTTGACTAAATAATGGAAAATATGGCACACACATTCCGATGGATTTCATAGTTCATCGTCAAATTAGTACTTATAATAATTTTACATAAAAATTGAAAAGCTTTACTTTCAATATAAACTGAATAAGTTATTTATATACGTCTCATAGTGATTATACGTCTTCGTGACTCTCTTATCCAACCAGAGTTCATTATTAAACACTTACAAAATATTTTTTCTTAATATCGAATAATATGTAATATTTATTATTCTAATAAGTACAAGGACCGTTATCGATAGCGGTAAAAGCCTCCTCCAGCCCTTTCCAAGCCATTCTGTTTCTGGCGATTCTGCTCTGTTTTGCCTGCTATCTTTGTAAACTATTAAATATTAGTATATATGGCGCAGTCGGATTGTATAATCCGCCGTATTACATTACGGCTAGCTGTTATCAAAAACAGGGCCGTTTTGAAATGCGGCGGTTCAAAAAGTAGCCGGATTGAATGCTGCTGAATAAAAAACGTCTGGAATGTATTCGGCGCCATACGTACTGTCAATGAGTCGGACTTCTAAGGGTTTTAAAAAAAAAATACCATAACCCAACAGACTTCTGCCCTTGAGTCGGACTACTAAGAAGATAAACGTGGGCACCCCTATTAAAGAACGTATCGCTACGACAATCCGGCTAATCGTTGAACCGCCGCATTTTAAAACGGCCCTGTTTTTGATAACAGCTAGCCGTAATGTAATACGGCGGATTTATACAATGTGACTGCGACATAAACTTAATTAAAAAACATCTAAGTGGTTGTAGTACTTATATATCTAACAGGAATACTTACTTTATTCTAAAGAGAATCTTATGATACCAACTGAATGATTAAATAATCCAATTCAATCAAAATCAAAAACCTACTGCTATTTATTTCTTCACGCATATTTTATTCGTACAAACAAAATTATGAACAAAAAAAAATTACAAAAGAAAACACAATCGACAGCCAATTACCACAAAACAAATTGTCACCGACATAATGACAGATAGAAACGTCAAATATAATGATTACTTTTTTTCACAAAAATCCCGGCTTTGTTTACAACGGTACTCACAAACGCATCGGTCTGTAGAAATTTTAATGAGTCCACCACTACATTTTGCTGTATTTTTCTGTACAATATTATCATTCCAATGGTTAAGTGGGAAATATTGCATTATTTTGGTTCGGCCCTTTGATGTGCGCGTTTGTAGCAAGCACGGGATAAAATAAATTATAATTGAGTTTTATTTATTTTGTTCATAGGTCTAATGGTGTGGATTTATAAAAGAGACGTGGTAGCTACTTAGGTCACCATAATTCTGTGTTGTTCGTTTCATAGGATCGATCATTTTGATCCAGAAAAACAACCGAATTAAAAAAAAATACACTACAAAGGAAAAAAAATAACTTCATTTCGGAAGTCAGTGGCAAAAAAAGAAACAAAATACAAATCCAAAGACACTTTAACAATACTAAATTATGATGACTTTCTTATGTCATCATAATTTAGTATTTTTACCGTATAGAAAATACCGTACACGAAATTTTATCGATTTCGCTTTTTTATTTGATTTTACAGACGTACTTTTACAGTGAAAATACTATATTTCCATAAGTTTTAATGCACAAAATGAAACAACATGAAAGATCGTCAATTTTATTAATCTAATGAATGAGCTATTTTTTTTGTCGAGTATTATTGTAATGCCAGATTTTGGTTGTTTTATAAGATTATTTACTGCCAATTCTTTTTTTTTTTAGGAAATGGATTGATATTGAATTAAAGTTTATTTCTGTTGTTTTAATTTTTGGGAAGTAACCCAAATCAAAAGCAATTTTTTGCCCATTTTCTCTTAAATTGAACTAAGATATTTTTTTATTTTAATATAAAACTAGTAAAAAGTCATTCATACATTGTACATATTTATTGTACTTTTCCATACTTTGTAGACGTCAAATTGTAAACCTCTTACAACACACACTTCTGGATAACTTTTAGCCATCGCATTTTGCCACAGACGACACAACGAAATACAAAATATCTATTTCCAGTCAAGACCAAATGCCTTTTCCCTTCTCCTCACCACAATCTCATTAATTATGTATCTCATCTACTACATAATGTATAATTATATATGTATAATACATATCGAATCTTTGTACTTAAACATAATGTCAAAATAATCTTGCCGCGAATCCTTTTGGGGTTCCAAAATTGGTCCTTGATAATTTATTTTTGGTATATCTAATATTTTTAAAGATTTCAATTTATATCATTTGGTAAAGAGATGGTATGGTAGGATAACGATCTTAAAAACATTGTAATGGTCAAACCATGGCTAAAACACGGTTATTGGCGTAATTACCTTATTACAGCTATTTTCATACAACTGTCAAAGAATGACAGTTGTAATTCGAATACACCAATAATTGGTAATCAATTTGCTCAACATCCCTGACTCGACTAATCCAATAAGCTTAATTGGACGCATACATTCCATTATTTATAATCTTCTTACTGTTGCGCGGCACGATTAATGTTTGGTTACCACTAGCGCCATCTTGTATCTAGTAGCAGAACTAATAGACTCGTAGATCTTTCTAGATAGCTCGATGCTAGAACTTTCTAGAACTATCGACATCTGTTTAGTCAGATCTTATTCTAGATGCTTCTACGGTAGAAGGTTCTGGAACTATCCGAGGGCCCTAAATAAGCGGGAACGGATCGCACACCGAGTTAATTTTTGTTAAGCGATACATGCGAGAACATCTAAAGCGATATTCAAGTGCGACCTAAGAGTGATCAGTAGTGCAATTGTGTTGTGTAATTAGTGTGATTAATAAAAGTGTTATTTTTGGTAATTCATATCGGCAGTTTTTAATTGTCACGAACCCCAAGCTCGTAACATTACCTAAATAATGTACGTGTGTGGGTATGTTGTGTACGTAATGACTACGTACTATGTAGACTACTCAATCTGATTGACGCTAAAATACATTCCATTCATTATCTATCTCTACTTATAGATCGTAGCTTCATCGTTTCACAAACGGGTTGGTTTCAAAAAGTTCTTTGAGGCAAAAACAATTACAATGGATATTCCTTATGGCGACAGGAATTAATGTTTGTCTTTGTTACACTAAAGTAGATTTATTTATAAGCCGTGTGTCTGATGGGATTTAAATATAGGAAATTATTCATAAACTAGCTTTTACCTGCGTCTAAGTTCGCGCGGAGGGCGAAAATGATACCACGGAAGCGTACCACCAGGATAAAAAATATCCTATGTGTTAATCCAGGTTATAAATCTGTGCGCCAAATTTTATCCAAATCCGTTCATGTTGCGTGATTGAGAAACAAAACTTGCTTTCAGTTATTGTATGCTATTTTGTAGAAATTGCACGCGGGAAACACTTGCATGCAATTCTTGAATGGCAATAATTGAACGTGCTTCATGGGGTGCGATTATTGCTCTTAAATGTTTCAAAAACTTGGACTGCCATTTACAGGGTCCAAGTTTTTTGTTTATAATCTTAATTAATGATTATAAACAAAATTCTTAAATATAAACAATAGTACAGGACGATTGTTGAGTACAAAGCAGTAATGCGACATGCAACTGCGACTACCACTTTTAATAGAGCAAATGTTAGAAAATATGTTTACATGCGGTAAAACTTAAAACTTTTTATGAAATCTTTTAATCATAATGGGTAGAGCACACCACGGTTTCATTAACGGTCAGTAATTTATTGGAACCCGTCACTCATCAAGTAAAACATCATGCACAGGTGGTTCTAAAAACAGGTGGTAATAATATTTTCCCTCTATGATAAAATGCTCGTCATTTTTCACGTCAATTCCTTCATACGTTTCTTACGGCGAGTGACGCTGATGTATGAACACGATACATTTCTGTAAAACCCGGTATACGAGCCTTAATCGAATACAAATAGAGGAAATTGGTTCCGGAAATTCCAATTCGGTGTGACATTAAAGACGTAATGCTTATTCTAGTCTTATTTATATTTGGTTTTAAATTAAAGTAACATGTAAAAGGCGTTTTATTATAACAGGAATTGCGAAATCTTTCAAAAGTAGCGCTGTGAAGGTTTCCAGTAACAGTAAACCTATAATTTCTAAATGTGTTAACCGCTAAACATATTTAAAACACCATTCTTTCTCCGTTATCTTCAAACGATTGACAGAAAGAACGTTTAGTTTTAGGATTAGCCTTTTGGGACCACAAGAAAAAATAAGTTAAAGTACAGTTAACAAAAAAGCTGATGTAATATTTTGATCAACTATTGCATGAATATTATCAATACCAAAACAAAATAAAGTTTTAAAAAAATAAGTAAAATTTATTTATAATTTTTAAATTTTTTGGTTGACCGTACTTTACCAAGACATAACTTTGGTTTTTTTTATTTGTGGTCCCAAAAGACTACTTAAATTAATTATTGTATTTGAAGGTGGCATCCGGGATCGTGGTCCCGGTCCCAAAAGCCCCACGACCCTAAGAATCTAAAAAACTTCTTGTAAAAAAGCAATACATTAAAAACCTACTCATTAAACCTACTATTTATGCTGAGTCGCACACAAAATCAACTAGATTTTGTGTGCGACTCAGCATAAATAGTAAAAAATCTGGTTGCTAGTTATTACTCTTGCGATAAAGTACTTAATCGAGCTACCTAACAACCAGCTCTCAAGGCCAATTAGACACATTGTAAGGGCATTATTAATTATTTAGTCTAATTGGCAGCATACATGCTACTGACAATCCCGACCGTGTTATGTATTAATGTAAATACCTTGAGCTGATAAGCATTGAGCTAGTAATGTAGTAGGTTTCGTTATTGTTGTTAGGGTTTACCTCAGTATAGATTGTGGAGTAAAAGTGCATAAACTACTCAAAATTACGCACCATCAGTTGTTTTATACCTAGCTTTACATTTCCCCATTTTGACCCTTGCCCATTATTTTAAAGCTCCGATATCATGAGCAGTGAGTAGGTAAGGATTGCTTTCAATACTTGTACGATCTCAATGAGAAGCAATGTGTGCCCCACTGTGGGACAGTTACAGTCTGACATTCTTTGCCAGAATCTTAACGTTACCTCTGAAGTATGAAGCATATAACTGTCATAGTTATGTATCTGAAATTCACTGGCATACTTAATGAACTGGATGTCCAAAATCATCATCATCGTCATCATTTCAGCCGAAAGACGTCTCCTGATGGACATAGGTCTCCCCCGAAAGGGGGCTTCTGCCGTAATTGACACGCTTGGCGGGCGCAGGCGGGTTGGCGATCGCAGTATGGTGGTAAAATGCATAGAGAATGCTGCTGCCCATTCTCTGGTAGGTAAGTCCCTTAGTCGCCTTCTACGATAGCCACGGGAAGAAATAGGATTGTGCTATTATTTTACGTCCAGCTCCACATGGAACCATCAATCATTCACAATGCTGCTTGAAAAATAAATAGTAAAGAAGGTAGAAAATTAGATCTTCCTCTGCTACTAAAACGAACTCCGTATGTTTCACCATAATACCAAAAAGTGCTCAGAGAAAAACGGAGAGCATTTCTTACGAGTAGCTGAAAAAGTAATGCATCCGAAACAACAAAATGACACACTCATAAGTAATTCATTAAAACATTCCCATCCATTCCGTTTTATGTGAGATAGCATACGGAAACTATTTGAAGTAAAAAGTGCTGTTTTTTGTACGGCAACTTGTTTTTATTACACATCGTAAAATAATCTCTCTTACCCAGTGATAAAAGCGCTGTTATCAAAGATTGGACGGCTTTTTTTTTTTTTTTTTTTGGTTGGGAAATCATCAAATAACTTCTCCCGCTCTGGGTGGAGCAGGAGGGCGTATCAGACTTTTACTGACTAAAACCCACCCGTGTTCCTTCAGTAGCCCTTAAGCCAGGGGCTGTGGTGTCTCTTTCGAACAAACCCGCACCCCTGGCAGAAGATTGGACGGCTCAGAGCCGATGTTCTTTAGTTCGAGTGAGAGCTACGTCATGATAATCTGCCTAGCCTTTTTGCAACTGTATTGTGGTCGGCTTCAAGTCTCACCAAATTAATGTGAATACCAGTATTTAGCGACTGCGTACCAGACCACCACAAGTCAGAGTGTGCTGCTTGAGTATGTATAAAATTATATGGAATATGTGAAACGAATATATAAATTCATTGAGCCATTGAGCAATTAATTTTACTTCTTTTTGTAATACTGCCTCTTCAACTTGCGAAGGTTAGCAGACAGCTTGCATTGATTGCTTTGTTTTAGCTAGTTTGTTGGGTAAATCAATTGAGGGCAAGTTTATCAGAAGTTAACTTGTCCCGAGAACGTTTACCCCGAATCGACGAACGGCTGGTCAAAGGAATGATTTCCCAAAGAAAGTTCGCCTGAAAGAACAATTGATCCGATGATTGTTAGACCGAAGAATGCATGCTTTGCAAGAGAGGTCGAAAGTCGAACCTTTTAAGATACAATTGTCACAAAACTTGGCATGTTATTGATGGCATGTCCAATGTGTCATTGATCATTATGGTCTACTAAATAAGAAAATACTTCTGTGACTTCAATTCAATCCCAAAAATTAAGAATGCATAGACTAATTACTAAACATGTAGTTCGTCGTGTACAAACACGATCTTCCCATCTCCACTATTTACACGCCTCACCGAGGCACGTTCCACATAGGCACAAAACACTGCAACCTAAAGCTATATGCCCCAAATGACGTCACTTCATGCATTTTAATGAACACAGTGCATCGTCCGTATGCAAACAGGCTGAATACTTTTACTGTGTGTATTTTGTATTTGGTGGCGAGTAGAATTTGTATGAGATTCACACCCTTATTAACGTGTAAGTTTTAAGAAGCCTTAAGTTGTCCTAGTTTGCTTTCTTCTCGGTGTCGTAATTAATATATAAGTTTGTAAGTGTTTCTTTCTATTCAGAGATTTTCTTAATCATAAAAGCATGCTGTCAGCTCATAAGTTATTTAGGATGCAAAACATATGTAATGTAAAATAGACTCTAATTAATTATAAACCTAGAAAGTACTTTTGTACGTACATACGATTACAACAGACAGCTGCCAACAACCCTCAACCTTTACGTCTTTCTTGACTCTCTCTGAACGAATTCCCAGAAACATTACTCTTGTTATGTTATGTTTGCATCTCTTCTAGTTACAGTTCTGCGTACTTCAGGCAAATATATTAGGTATGCATATTATTCTTAGAGACTAAAGAGACTAAACCAAATAAGTCGGCCTATTTGGTTTTTAGTTTTTGGCGGAAATATTCATTTTCCAGAATATGAAATTTTATTGCGGTAGTCAAAATAATATTTGTTCTGGCTTTAATTTCGTCAGAGAAAATAAATACAATAAATAGCAATAACTAAGCAAATGCAGAAAATATGACTTTTCTCGTATTTAACATCAGATCGTTTGTCATATTTTATGCCTGTGAGAAAATAAATAGGTAGTTTATTTTAAGGTGATATGACTATAATTCAAATATTTAAATGAATTTCACCAAACAATATTTCTTCAGTTATCACTGAAGAAATATTGTTTGATAGACGTTGTATACATTCGAAAAGGCAACGTTATCACGTTGCCTTTTCGAATGTATACAACGTCTTTGGCCACCATTTTTATTTGACGCCATAAATTAAACGCGGCGATGACAATAATGTTATCCTAAACTTCTTTAAAAAATCTTTTTTTGCAACAAATTGACACAAGTAACTAATTCTATGTTGATCACAGCGGATTTTTACCAACTCAACTTTATTTTGTGTGGTCTGTTCACACAAACATACCGTGACAACGGTGTTGTGGGGCATATGGACTTTAAAATGTTTGCAAGTAAAGAAACCTGTCATATCACCTGAAGGTAAATCTTGTCGACATTTTTTCCATACAAACTTCGGGAATGTATTACTCCGCTATTCGACAATGTATATCAAAAATTTAACATGTTATGGTTGGTCTTATCATTAATATTGTCTGTATGGAAACAGAATACTCAAATAAAAACGCATTAAAAAGCTGTATGTTGCATGCCTGCTTGCATGCTGCATGCTTGTTTGCACGCTGCATGTTTGCTTGCACTCTGCTTGCCTGCTTGCATGCTGCATGGCTACTTGCACTCTGCATGCCTGCTTGCATTATGCATGCCTGCTTGCACTTTGCATGCCTGCTTGCATGCTTGAAGCGCATGTTTGCATTCAAACAAGGATGAAACGAAAATATGATATAAAAACATAGAGCATAGTGACGAATAGAGGTTGAAATTGGAGTATGGTAATTAAAACAGGGGTATAATGAATGTTTGGAAACATAATACTTGGAACAAATGTTATTTTGGCTAAGTGTAACTTCGGTAAAAAGTTTTGCGACCAAATGAAACGTCGGAGTAACGGAAAAAATCGAATTGATAACAGGTCAGCTGATACAGGGGCAGACGTGACTTCGAAGAAGTAAAAAAAAAACGAAACGACAATAGATGAAAAGTTTTAGGTGAAATGAAATTCGGTGAAATTTTTTTCGTACTTATATACGATAGGTATCCAGTATAAAGACATACTTTTATATTTAAAAACAAATCAAGCGAAAATAAAGCCACCACACGAATATAGCTTTGAAACTTTCACCAAACACTAATAAATTAAGTTACTTAGTAAAAATCCCTTTAATACATCTGGCAACTTATCGGTTTTGAGGTAATGAAATATTCGTACTACGACCTTCAAATGAGATTACGGTAAATATAGATTTTCTTCGGGCATTCTGGGAGTTAAGAAGAAAAAAGTTTAGGCACATCAGCTACTAAGAACATGTTTTTTCGTTATTTGTAAGAGCTTCGTGAGGCCATTATGAAGATAATAGAAGTTCACAACTTTTCTTATGTATTTATTTCGGGTCAACTAGAAGAACTCGAATAAAGCTCTTAGACATCAGAAGGCCAATTCTACTAATTAAAAACGTTCGCAGTGTCATCTCGGCGACAATCGAATTTCAAAAATTTGACAAAAATGTATGGGAATTTTTGACAGATTGACACTGAGATCAGACTGTGAACGTTCTTAAAATTACCAGAATTGCCCCTCTGATCACTGTCAAATCAGTTACTAACCCAGAAAACCTCCCATGTTAGGGCAGAGCATGGAGAACATTATTAAAACATTGTAACATCTATGCCCCTACCCATGTTGGCAAAAAATAAATGATTTGATTTGATTTGATTTGAAAAAAAAAAACCCCAGAAATCCTTGGAAAATATTGCTTGGAATTTGTAGAACTAAGCTTCAATGCGCTAATTGTATTTGGCGTCTAACGGTTGATTTTCCTAAAGTCAGACATCTTTTATTATTGGAATAAAATTGACATCTGGCTGGTTTAGAAAAAAAAAACTATCATTTTTTAATTTATTCACAGAATATTTATGACTTACTTATTACTAGGTGCAAAATACGGTCTAATAAGTTGAATTAGACCATTTAAAAAAAAAAAAACTGGCATCTTTAACAACAATTTATGAAAGAACATTTTTTTTTTATGCGTCATATTATTATTTTGTAAGCATCAATCTATAAACTTCGCTTTGAACTGTACAGTGCAACGTTCGTCATTTTACAAAGCAACAGTATAAAAACCGTCTATAAAATTCTCAACTTACCCAGTAGGTCTAACAAGCAGGAGGTCATTTTCTGTGTATTTTTTTTTTTGTTAAGCCAAGCTCAGCATGCAAGAGTAAAGTAAATCTCACTGTTTATATCTAATAGTACCTATTTTGTTTGTTTGCAGATGCGTTGCTTGTTCCCAACACACATGACTTGGCCAATGTTGACGCAGCGGGTACGAAATATCATCTTAACACGTAAGTTTGATTTTGAACCTTAAATTTAAGTCATAAGTTACAATATTGAGTGGGAAAGTGCAGGATTCAGACCTCGGGCCTGGTTTTCTTTGTAAAAAAAAACTCTCAGTCAAATTTAAACTTTATCATCAAAGCCAAAGGTTCATTTTTTTATGAGTGACAATGTTGTGCTCTGTTTGTTTCTGCAGGGTCACCGAAACGCAAAATCGAAAGTTATGCACATTTTTTTAAAGTCCTTTATTGTGTGACGTAATGGAGTAGTTTGAATGAATATTATAATGAGAATGTGAAGTGAAATAAAAAGTAATGGGTTTTCATGTGAACGGTTTTGATGAATTTTAAAATGCAACCGGTATTTTGTCCGGGTCTCAAGCTGAGCCCTAACATTGTTGAGCTAAACTGCACTGTTTTCTGCAGTGTTGCTCAGTTGATGGTAAATCGGTCGTCTCGCGTTGCACCATCGCTTTTGTGGTCTACCCTGATGTCGCTTTTCTAAGTAAAAAATCCAATGCAAAACAAATATCAATAAGTTAAACATACGCAAAATATAAACCTGGAATCAAGAAAAATAACATTTTTGTTATTATTTGAAAGAAAAAATAAAATCGCATTCCCTATTTATTTATTCCTATTTTTATTTATTAATTCTTAAACTTTTACTTCAATTCTAGACAAAAACAAGTACAAAACTTAAAATAAAGAAAGCCTTTGATTGCAGATTTTTTAAAAGATTTATAACACTTGAAATACAAAGGAGAATATTATTCTCATAAGTAGACTCGGTTATTCGTCAGATAAAATTGTATTTGGTCACTTTGTTAATTTAGGTATTGGCTGTACCCGTGGTTTTGCTCGGGTGGACTTATACACTAAAATCTAGGCAGAGAACGTAAATTTGGAAAGTAAACCGTATAAAGTTTATACGCACACAAATAGAATTACCAAGGGGCTTATGGTTTATGGAAGACTGATAGGCAGACGCTACTGTAAAATCCTGCTATTCATCTGCATCCGGTTAGACTGGAAGCCGACTCTAACATCGACGGCGCGTTGTGTTCCACGCGCGCCTCAAAGAGATGTCAGCACAAACTGGTGGGGTCCGCAAGGGCCGATGTCTGCCAGGTGTGCGGATTGTTCGAAGGAGATACCACCGCCTCTGGCACACAGGCTACTGAGGTAACACGGGTGGGTTTTAGTCAGTAAATATCTCACACGCCCTCCTGCTCCACCCAGAGCGGGAGAAGTTATTTGATGATTTCCCACCCAAAAAAAAGTCCACTCTATTTTTTTTGGAAAAGTCAGGTGATGATGAGACAGAGAGGTAAACAGTCATAAATAAAATTTATGTTAATACATCGCTTCGAGCAACGTAATTAAATGTAAAATTTGATAATAAATATTCGATCAAAAAAAGATTATAGTAGACAAAGAAAAAGTAAGGAGGACAGTTTGACACTCGTCTGTGTCAATATTAAAGCACAACCATCCAGCGCATGGTACAGTTGTGTGGAGAACGTACAGTTGTGGAAAATGCATTCTGTGAAACTTTTTGTGTGATATATGTACTAAACGTCGCAAATAACACATCAATGTCAAACAAATTTAATGTTTTGGTGTCAAAAAAATGATTATTTTCACATTTACAATATAGAAAGAAAAGAAAGAAAGAAAAATGGATTTATTTGTCACAGAAACACGTGCATACTCGTATAAAAAGTTTTTTTTTTAAACCTTTTAACAACACAGATATTTTTTATACATACACACACACACCCCCGACATCCGCGTTCATTTATCTTAAATTTCCTTGTAAGAAAATAAAAACAACGCCACTAAAAAGTATTCTTTAACGATAGGGACGACAAAGGGAACCCGATGTCGTGACAAAACAATCAGCCGACGAGTTCGATAGTAAAGCTGACCGCCTAAGATGCGGCTGTCGACAGTCGAATAGACAATTAGTGCATGTCAATTAGATTAAAGCTTAAATTTCACACAAAATCCGCAACTACAAGAAACACATATCCAATAATATCCTAAACTATACAGCTCGCTGTCCGGTACGGACCAAGCCCACGTCGACGGCGCGTTGTGTTCCACGCGCGCCTCAAAGAGATGTCAGCACAAAATGATGGGGCCCGCAAGGGCCGATGCCTGCCAGGGGTGCGGGTTTGTTCGAAAGAGATACCACAGCCCCTGGCATACGGGCTACAGAGGGAACACGGGTGGGTTTTAGTCAGTGAAAGTCTGACACGCCCTCCTGCTCCACCCAGAGCGGGAGAAGTTATTTGATGATTTCCCACCAAAAAAAAAAAAACTATACAGCAAAACATTTAAGCGTACAATGAACTATTAAACAGAGCACGGAAGAAAATCCTTTTCGCTCGAACGCTAACACTTTTCTATACAACGGTACCAGCGTGTAAGCCGATTGGAAAAGTTGTAAAGTCGACTTCGCCTGGTAATAGGATTTACCTAGGTTCTAGATCAAATAGTGTGATTCGATTCCTTACTGTTTGTTAATACTTTAGACTTATTGACGGAACTATAATACTGTTTCTGAAAACCTTTGGGGAGTTATTGTTATTCATTTCTTAGCGTCCTTATTGTGGTGCCAGACGTAAAAAATAGCACCGTACCATTTCATCCGGTGGGTGACGTAGAAGGCGACTAAGGGACTTACTAGAGAATGGGCAGCAGCGTTCTCTATACATTTTATCACCATACTGCGATCGCCAACCCGCCTGCCAAGCGTGGCGATTATGGCAGCCCCCCCCCCCCCCTTGGGGGGAGGCTTATGTCCAGCAGTGGACGTCTTTCGGCTGTAATAATGAATATGATGATGACGATGATTTCTTCGCGTCACGCTTGTACCCCCAATGGGGTTGGTTGAAGTGTACATGACATCAATTTCTAGAAATAAACGTTTTGGTTCATCTGTTAGCTAATAATGTATTTTTTAAATAAATGAACAGTACACTCACAGCCATGTTATGTTATGTTTAAGTCCCATATTGTAGAGATCGGCCAAATTTTCAATATAAAACTACCTTATTACTGTCCCACTGTAGGGCAAAACCCTCTTCTTATGCGGAGAAGGCATTTTTGACATTAACTTTGTAAAAATCCAGGCTTTGGGCTGCTAATAGGAATTTTCTAATGTCAAAATCATATAGCATTTTATGGCACTGATTACCTGTTCGGAAACTATAGCGTGATGTATGAAATGATGAAAACAATTTTTAAGCTATTGCATAGCTTCCTTCTATCGCGGGCCTTGAGCGTGGAGACCGAATCCAGAAATTCCGTAACGAAAAAACCTAACACCCCCCACTCCGACCGTAGCAATGGGTTGGACTGTTGCATAGCAACGGAGGAATGACATGTTAAAATTGCAATTTTGACGGCTTTATCTGAATTTTCATACACAACATCGTATATTTACGGATAGTTTATGAAAAGTTCTTACCGTTTTAGCAGTTTATTAGCCATTTCATATAAAATACGCACACGAAAAGTCACCGCAAATATTTTATGATTTTATATGGCGGCCATTTTTTCACCTCGTGGAAGTTTTTCCGTAAAATTTTTATTTATTTATTTATTTTACTATTAACACATACAATTGTTTTTACAGGTTGGGAACCCAATACAACAATGTAGTCATAATTTTCCCACTTAGAGACGTTACCCAAAAACTAATTCGGTACCACCACCGACAAAAAATAAAAAGGAAATATTTTTAACTGTCCTGACTGACAGTGAACAACCACATAAAAATAATAGATAAAATGAAAAAGTATGTACAGTTTACACAGAGGACAATTCGTTAAGTGTCACCCTCTGGAATTCCGCCAAAGAGCAAGTAAAGATATCCAATCGCAGAGATACTCTGTTGAGTATTTTTATTGCCCGCCCCACCGGTGCAAATGTTAACAAGTTCGTACGGGCCACTGGGACTTTAAACAGCCTCTCCCTCGGGCCTTGCCGCAGCCTACTATTTGGAACGAGCAATCCCAAAGATTCCAGTATTTGCGGATTATTCAGCATACCACGAAAAACCATAAAAACATATTTGGCCAGTGCTAAATTGCGCCTTACCTCTAACTTGTAGTAGCCAACCATCCCTATTACAAAGAGGGTCGGATACATAAGAGGATAGAATGGGTAGACGCCAAATTCCTTCATGTACAGGAACCGGGTAAACTTATTTTGCATTTTTTCCACCATTAGACAATATTTTGTTTCAAACGGATTCCAGATGATAGCACTCATTTCCAGGTTACTTCTCACTAATGCATTATAAAGAGACTTAACCGCTGCTGTGTTAGAAAATTCACGTGTTTCACGCATTACAAATCCAAGATTCCTGAAGGCATTCTTACACACCTGCACGATATGTGTGCGAAAAGACAGATCTTCGGAGAAAGTGACCCCAAGATCCCGCACCGACACTACCCGCGGTACCGCATGCCCGTCCATGCTATATTCGTGAAGCCGGGGAACCACAGCCCGCGTAAAAGACATCACGTTACACTTCTTCACATTAAAAAGTAGTTTGTTCTCAATACTCCACGCGACTACACGATCAATGTCTTGCTGCAGGAGTTCGTAGTGCGACTAATTGGCAATCCGCATGAACAATTTCAGATCGTCGGCAAAGAGTAAGCAACCAGCATTTTTCACAACTTCAGGAAGGTCATTTACCATTATAATAAATTCCAATGGCCCTAAATTAGTACCTTGGCTTACCCCTGTAAGGGTGCAATATGCGTCAGAGGTGAAGCCGGCGTACTCTACAATTTGTTTGCGATCCCCCAAGTAGCTGGAAAAGAACTTTAGAAGGGCTGGAGTGAAACCAGCCTTTGCAAATTTACTTAAGAGAATGTCATTATCTACACTATCGAATGCCTTCCTGAAGTCGAAGTAAGCGACGTCCAGTTGGGCCCCTGCTTCTGAGTCCAGCACTGGGGCGGCTTGGTTCATAAAACACATTAAGCGTTACACACATTGTTAATATATTACATTATTAATATATTACACACATTATTAATATTTTACACATTATTAATATATGCGTAAATATATTAAACTGCTTATAACTAATACATAAATAGAACGTTGATTAACTTTACATACGTATTCATGCTTGAAATATGCACTTTCACTTCAAAAACACTCAGCACAATCGATAAAACGAGTAGCACGGATCCGCGCCGTACCAACTGTCAAAGTACTATGTTCTGCGATGAATACCGCGAAAATTTGCACTATGACGTTGGCATCAGTGCAAGAAACATATCTAGCCTTGTCTATCCTGATCATTTTAATACAAGAACGAAAGAGATAGGTTGCTTAGTTTCATAGAGAAACGTAAAAAAGCGCTCCCACCAGCTCCCATAAATAAAATAAATAAATAATTAAAATTGCATAAGTTGATAAAAAAATGCTATGCAATAGCTTTACCGCGGCAGTCTCCGAGTGCCAAACGTTTTTTTTTTAATTTAATTCTAGGTTACAGTAAATCTCTCGCGAAGAACATCTAATTTAAGGATAATCATTTTCTGAGGTTGCGTGTGGTGCCGCACATAAAGAATAGCACCAACCCATCTCTTCCCGAGGGTGTCGTTGGAGGGGACAAAGGGACTTACTAGAGAATGGGCAGCAGCGTTCTCTATGCATTTTACCACCACACTGGGATCGCCTTAGACTACTATTTATTGGCGATCGCCAACCCGCCTGCCAAGCGTGGCGATTATGGCAAGCCCCCTCAAATTGGGGAAGGCCTATGTTCCCGGAGCCGTCTTCCGGCTGAAATGATGATGATGATTTTCTAACAAAGATTTTTCTGTTTTCAGATTTAATAGCCGAAAATTTGATCACAACGGTAAGTTTTTAAAACTTTATTTAAATGGTTTTTGTAGCTTTAATATTTTTAACCACCATATATTTAGAGCAATTTCATTCAAGTTTGGTTTTATAATACTCGTATATTGGCGTGTGTTAGCTGACATATACAAAATAATTGTAATTTTCATTACCTACTATTGCGTAGAATCAAGTTCTTCTAACTTTACAGACAGCTGTGCTGCTGGGGAGTTTGTTGCGCGACTTCTTCCCAGCTGAAGCACTAGGAAGTGGTGAACGGCGGGCGTTTTTGGGGGACTGTCTACTGTAATTTTGACGTTCAAAAAGAGCTGACTCTTAGCCTAGTTTGAATGAATGACTTTTGATTTAATTTGGGAAGCCCTCAGGTCAGGTCGAGTCCCGTCTCTATCCTGCACTTTTAATTTGACAGTTATGCGAAAACGACATCTCGTCCTCACTGCAATGGTTTACACTGCTACAATAAGCAGTGTAAACATACTGTGCACATACTGTCCCGTATGTGTCGCCGGGCATAAAAGAATAGCAGCATCCCACGGGCGTAGCCAGGGGGAGGGTTTTGGGGGTCCAAACACCCCCGGAAAGTTCAGATATTATCATTCATAGAATTAAAATGAGAACAAGCGTGCGACATAGGTATATCATTGATTACTAACTATTACCTACCTACATTAAAATATTGTTTTCGAATTTTGGAACGTTGTTTTTTATTTAGCATAGGCTAATAAAAACTAAACTATAAAGTTTATACTGTCACACTGCTCGAAAAAGGACTCCCCCAATTCCTTCGAGGATATTTTTTCTGTTCGTGTTTTTCACATCTTTAATATTTTTCTTAAGTTTGCTTAAGTTTTCCAGTGGGTGTCGTAGAAGGCGACTAAGGGACTTACTAGAGAATGGGCAGCAGCGTTCTCTATGCATTTTACCACCATACTGCGATCGCCAACCCGCCTGCCAAGCGTGGCGATTATGGCAAAACCCCCCCATCCTGGGAGAGGCCTATGTCCAGCAGTGGACGTCCTTTGGCTGAAATGATGATGATGATGAATAAGCAGAAACAAAGACAAAAGCTTTCTTAAATCTCGTCATTTACCAATCAAATTCAAAATAAAGTACCTATCTTGAACTGAGAATGTTTTTTAAGATAATGCCTTCAAAAAAAGAAAAAACAGACTTTGAACCTAACACTGTCTGAGGGAGAGGCAGCATATGCGCCCTCGCGACCCCAGCCGCCGCAGGATACGGAGACGCCGTGGGCGTCGGGAATCCCAGGCCGATTTCCGGCCACCGTAGGCATGGGCTTGCGGACGGCGAGTAATGGGTAGCTCGCTGTCCGGTAAGGACCAAGCCCAAGTCGACGGCGCGTTGTGTTCCACGCGCGCCTCAAAGAGATGTCAGCACAAAAATGATGGGGCCTGCAAGGGCCGATGCCTGTCAGGGGTGCGGGTTCGTTTGAAAGAGATACCACAGCCCCTGGCATACGGGCTACTGAAGGAACACGGGTGGGTTTTAGTCAGTAAAAGTCTGACACGCCCTCCTGCTCCACCCAGAGCGGGAGAAGTTATTTATTTATTTAGTTAGTTATTTCCCAACCAAAAAAAAAAAAAAAAAAAAAAAAAAAAAAAAAAAAAAAAAAAAAAAACACTGTCTGAATTAGGTACCGGTAAGTAATTCCGTACAAAGGAAAACTTTGAAGATTCATAAAAAACCCCTTTGTCAAAAGTTTTGAATATCTCTTTCACGTGAAATAACATAAAAGAGGATTATGGAAAATATCCTTGAAGTTGAAGTTCCTTGAAGTTCCTTGAAGTTTGGTCGTTGAAACAAAGTAATCAATCCATTTTGTAAATGTGAAAGTTTCTATTCGTGTTTTTTTTTTTTCAATCATGGGACGACACAATATTGTTTATTACAGTAACGGTGTTACGATACTTAGATGTCCGTCCGTCGTAACTTGTACAGTCAGCCGCACTGCCATTAAAACAGGGTTGATAGTTTTTGGAACTAAAAAAATATAAAACGTGTTGTTTTGCATCCTCGTCAAATTCAAGGAGGTAACTATGCTAATGATTCTCGACACGAATCAGTAATAAAATAAGTAGTTTTTTTTTCCATATTTTCGGAATTCGGTATTTGTCATTTTTAGGGTTCCGTACCTCTAAAGGAAAAAACGGAACCCTTATAAGATCACTTTGTTGTCCGTCCGTCCGTCTGTCAAGACCGTTTTTCTCAGGAACGCGTGGAGGTATCAAACTGAAATTTATATATGATACTTAGTTCTACTGTCCCTGAAAGCTGTAGAAAAATCAACCTTCTAAGTCAACGCAATCAAAAGATACAGCCATTTAGGCCGCAAAATTCCGCAAATTTTCGAAACTCGCACGGGAATCAAAACCTACAGGGTACTTCCCGTGAACTTAGAATCTTGAAATTTTGTACGAAGTCACGTCTTATAGTACAGATATAGGAAAAATTACGAAAACCGAAAATTTTTAGTTTCGTCATATAAAAAAAAGATATTTTTGACAATTTTGAACTTTTACTTATATACCCACAGGTTTGTACGGAACCCTCGGTGCGCGAGTCCAACTCGCACTTGACCGGTTTTTTTTTTTTCGGACACGCATGTTAAAACGCGGCCCGTGTGATACGGCACTGTAACACACAGCGATATAGTCGTGCGACACTGCCTACCGCATAGGGAACGGGGCGAATCTGTTCTTTGAAAGAGGTGTTTTCTGAAATACTGTTAAACTTAGATAACAAAAAAAACAAGTATGTATTCAT
The DNA here is from genome assembly GCA_949987655.1 of Polymixis flavicincta. NCBI lineage: Eukaryota > Metazoa > Arthropoda > Insecta > Lepidoptera > Noctuidae > Polymixis > Polymixis flavicincta. Next base: position 5,501,985 of record OX465195.1, on the reverse strand, counting down.
TAGTGAGCAAGTATAGTAATTTTATTTGATTATTTATGTCTTTCATAACAGCCTCCTGTTTGACGAGGATGCAAAACAACACGTTGTAGATATAGTAGGATGAAAGAGATTAGAAAAGGAAGACATATAAAACTTATCTTTAAATAGCAATAATATGTTATTATGTGCGAGGATACCTATTTATTGCTATTTTAAGGTAACTTATACAGGGTAATTTTTAATCCAGTGCGCAAATTGTAACCATGAATTCAGCATATCATTCCGAACCAGAATCCCTACCGCAGATTTTTTTTGAATTCATGGTTACAATTTGCGCACTGGATAAAAACTTTTCTTGTATATATACCTGAGTGACCTACGGAAAATTTTAGCCTATCAAAAAGACATAATTTTTTGCATTTTTTGAGAAAATTTACCAGTGTAATGTAGTTTTTTTTACACCATCAGAAAGTAGAGATTTCAACGAAAAAAAAAGAACCACAGACTTTTAAAACAGCAGATATTTAAAAGGTAAAAATAATAAATCAAAAACTTGGTTATTTGAATTTTTCACATAAATTTTGAGGTTATGTGAAAAAAGTGTGAATGCAAAAGTTTTAAATCTTTTTATTACCTACACCTTTGCCATTTGACTTTTTTCCATAGGACTTTTAGTTTTGCCAGAAATCCAGATAACCGTTTTTTACGCTTAAAAATGCACTCCCATCCTCTTCCCGACTTCAGATCGCCCGTAAATTATTTTTATTTCATTTTCGTTATATTCTCTTTCTTTTCCAATGGGTTTCATCCTACTATATTTATTTTATTACTTTTTACCATTTTCAAAGGTTTCAGCACTGGTTTACACTTTGCTGACTGGATAATACTTCACATGAGCTACTTTTATAGATGGAACTGGCTTCTGGCCGCAACTTCGTCCACGGGAAACTTTTTCCTTTTACGGACTCCTCATGCCACATGCCATCGCGTTAAACGCCTCAAGTAATGACCTACTAAGAGCAAAAATATCTTTTAAAATCTTAGTGGTACTGCCAGAGATACCTTCTACATCCAACCTTCAAACAAACTTTTACCTCTTTGTATAATAATGGTATAGGTTCATGCTGATTCGAAACAGATAAATTGTTTTTGGTGCGGCTGATATTGTGTGTTTAGGGAGCTGGACGTAAAATTAATAATAATTTTCACATATGGAGACATTTTTTCAATATGATAAAAAATGTTTAAAAAACTCTACTACTAAGTGGAAATCGAATTTTTAATACGTCAAAATCATAATTATATTTTTAACAATAATGGTTAGGTTTACATTAACTTAACACAATGCTGCTGAGTGTAGGTACATCGTATTTTTCACCCAACAATAACAAATGAAGACACTAAGTATACATTTTTTTTACTCGTCCTACAGTCAAAGTGGTTTTCACGATGAAATCCTTTGACGACAGGACTAATGCAGTCCATAGAAATTCCATTCTTGCTGAACTACAAAAGTTTAGCAATCTAAGACAAATAAATAAGTTCTTGGTATTTCTGTTACAGAATTTGGTTTAGGTCGAAACTAAAAAGAGTAATATCATATTCTGCATAAAGTTTTTATCGTTACGTCGGGACCAAATAATTTTTGGTATGTGCTGGTCTTATGAGTATATATGTAGGTACATACATACATTGCCACCACATGTTTATGCCCATAATTATGTATGACAAGCCAAAGTAAGAAATCGGAATAATTAATATTCTAAAATAACCAAAATAGAAGCATATGTTGTATTGCTAGCCAGTAACTGCCCATAGTTGCAGGATTTAAACCTCTTTTCATAGGGAGAAAGAGTATGGTTGCACACGGCGGCGTGTTGTTGGTGGTAACAAGCTATTTTCCGCTTTCTATCGTGGGCACATGTTACATAGAAATCAAATGCGTAGTACTATGTACCAATCAGCATTCAGTCAGTGTAGACTATTTATTAGAATTATTCACGTTTAAGTATAGCACATTGCACATTGGCGGCACAACAAAGCCGCCAAAAACATTTCGAAAAGTCACATTAGAATGTGTAATATTTTGAACCAGCATTACTAAGCGTCTTCGTATAACTCAGTGCTATAAAACTACTACATATATTTTTCGGTTACTTCAAAAATACCTAGATAAAAACAACTCTACCCAAAAAACATAAAAGATGAGCATTAAGGAGATCAACATAAAACTTCAACAATTCCGCCGTTGATCTACCTTTAAATCCGCATTTGCATTTCCTCCGTCTCAAGTCTGAAGCCAGTTTGAACTGCATAAATCTGGTTAGATCTAGCGGGAGCGGGATTTTGGCGGTCGTTACCGAATCAACGTAAGAATGACGAAGTTTATGGCCTCTTGATTTGATTTTCATTTGTTAACGGTTTTATGGAACGTAAAACAAATGGAGGGGGTTTAGTGTTTGTTGATAAAATTAGGTAGACAGATTAAAAGTTTATTTTATGTGGGAAGCAGTTGTACAGAGGGAATTATCTGAAGTGTAAAAGATTTAGAGAAGTTAGTTAATACGACCACAACCTTTCTAATTCATTGAATAACGCTTTGGATCAGAGAAAAATCCTTAAATAAAATGAAAATCTCAATTAATTTTAATAACTAAAATAAAACTTAAAGTGTCAAAAACATGGAGGCGCCTCAAACCTAAATTGCCTTAGCAACATCCACAAAAAACACACAACAGGAGGTGTAACTTTTTTTTGCAGATAAACTTAAGGGTAGGTACATTTCCATGAAATCAACGAAACAGTAGAACCAATTACTTACGAATAAAGTCCAAATAATAAAAAACTCTATTTTTATATTTTCTTTCAATTAAAGAACTTAAAAGAAAAATGAGACTCAAAGCTATCGGAAAATTAGCAAAACAAAAAAATTGTTTTGCTTTTACGAGAGAACTCATAAAATGCACTCGAGCGTCAAAAAACGTTCACAAAATATTCAACGTAGCAGAACAATCGATACCTACATTTATATTATAAAATTACAAACACGGCTGGCTCGATTTTATGTAGAACTGCATATATCTGGATTAAACCGCTCTGGACCGGATTTCGGTGCTCGCTACCGGCAAACGGCCAATCAGAGGACGCTAGTCTCAGTTAGTTAGGATAAGCCTTATGTTATTGTCGGAAACAATTATTGTTTAATCAAACAATGGTAATTGCGGGATTACATTTAATTTAAATACATTTCAATAACTTTTTTAATTAATTTAGGTTAAGTGTGTACCTACTCGAAGTGGTATGAAATGAAAGTACTTTCCGGCTGGGGAGTAATTAATTATTTACTTTATTACGATTTTGGCAAGACGCTTTGCTATAGTAGTTAAATATTCACGAAAAACTCAGGATTCTTTTCAAATAATATAATTACCATTCAGCCGTTAAGTTTTATATTCAGATCCTCGATTTTCCTTTTAGAAGTGCTAACACTTTGTAATGTAACTTTCAAAACCAACTCTCCTTCTGGCGTACCTACTAGGGTAAAAAAATGGCGCCAAAAAATACCAAAAAATCAATTTTAGTTCGTCACACTAATTCACAGGCTTACTACCCCAAACATCTAGTGTAAATAAGCACCACCAATTTGTTCACTAAACGCCACTGCGTTCTTAATTTATGCAAGGACACAATGACAACGCAAATTAAATTAGACAGAAGACTGCCATTCTGGCGTGTGTACTGGCATACTAGCACGCTAGCGTACACACTTAAATATTTTAAATTGTAATTCCGGTGACGGCAATGACCCAACACTTCAATGTTGATATACTTTCAGCAGTTGTAACTTTACAGAGACTATGAAAGATGTGATACTTTTATAAGAACGAAGTAAAAAAAAAAAAACGTTGGAAATGTCAAAGGACACCGCCAACATCACCCCGCCCCGGGACACCGCTTCCTCCGCCAGGACTCTCACCCGCGATATCGCGTGGATGGTGGAGCGCCCGTGCCGAAAGCCGAACTGGCTCTCGGCTAGGTCAGGCCCCTCCCTGCTTAAGTGGCCGACGAGGCGGGCAGCTTGAATATGTTAAAGGTGGTAGAGGTTTTGGGTCGGCAGGACACTGCACAGCTCAGAAAGCTTGGAGTCAGTAGCCGGATTAGCAGGATCCAGCAGGATATTACCGGTTGCGAAGGAATACAGTAAAATTGGCCGGGATATGGGTGACTCAGGTAAAAATGGCTTTAGTGTAGCTGGGATAGGGGGACAATAAGTGCCCCCCGTATCAGGCACCTGCCTTTACGGAGGTAGTCGGCTTCGGCGTTCTACGCCGTGTATAGTCCTATGTATGAACTATGTGCAGCAGTAGGTATCCTTCGTCAGAACTTTATTCCTATAGCTAGCGCTTATTCATTTTCTGTCTTAGCAGTACAAACATTTGTTTTGTTGCGCCAGTTCTTCTTCCCAGCTAAAGCACTAGGAAGTGTCGAAGGGTGGGCGTTTTTGGGGGACTGTCTTATGTATTTTGACGTTCGAAAAGTACTGATTCTCAGCCTAATTTGATAAACTTTTAATTTTGATTTATATAACACATATACATTTTCAAATAAATGGCTTATCATGATCATAATCCGCCCGAAGCCTCTCACGCCACTCGTGCCTTGATAAACGTATTAGCCAGTCAGTAAACAAACTGACTGCTCAAATAAAAAAAAAAACAAGCGGCAATCGCTTTCAAAGCGTTTCTTATTTCTACAACGACTTTGAACATATTGACATTTATGCTTTCGGGTAGTTGGTGTTCCTAGAAAATGTTTGAAGCCAACTAGCTAGGAAATTACTGTGAAGTTACACATATACGTAGACATTGGTCTAGTCATGTTCATATGTGAAAATATTAAAATGTTATATCAATATAACATTTAGCTTATGCCTAGCCTTCTCCCAACAACGTCTGGGTCAGCTTCCAGTCTTAGCGGATCCAGCCGAATACCAGTATCATAGATAGAGCGACTGCAGATCTGACCTCCATAAGCAAGTTCCTGGGCAGCAACACGATACTCTTCGGTAAGACTGGCTGACCGACTTTTCGGCTTTCCCGTAATGACTGTCAAATATCCTTAACTGTCAACTGTACCCAACGGCATTATGAGCTTTCTGTGGCACAAAAATCGTAGTTAGCTTGTCATACAAATATTGCTGTTTATATATAAGAGATGTTTCATTTAAAATCACAGTAAAGCTTTTATTCTAATTGACCTACAAAAATCTGTCTTCAATCAATTTTCTTGTACGTGGGACTGCTGAACATATGTGGGCGTTTCCTAAATCACACCACAACACCCGGCTTTCCGATAATTATGGTAATTTTGTTTTCACTTGGCGCTTTTGTTCGTATTTTTGAACCGACGAAAAAACGGAGGAGGTTACTCAATTCGAAGCGTATATATAGGTATATTTTTTTGTATGTATGACCACGCATAACTTTTTTCAGAGCAGTCCGATTTTGATAATTATTTTTTTATTGGAAAGGGTATATATCTCGAAGTTGGTCCCATATAAATTTCGAAGAAAAATTCCAACCCTAAGGGTAAGAAAACAGGGGATGATTGATTGTTTACTCACAGATTTTAATACTGAGTTGTGTATTAAATCAAAAATTAAGCATGTAGTAATTAGTAGATTATAGCCACAAAAAATTATAAAATAAAAACTTTTTAATAAAAAAATTAAACCGCCGAAAAACCGAAAAGTAAAAAATTATAAACTAGCTTTGTCCAACCCCAATAACCAAGTTCGGAAGTCGGTGACATTGGATATGTATTTAATTATATGTCACCGCCTTCCGAACTTAGTTATTGGGGTTGGACAAAGCTAGTTTATTATTTTTTACTTTTCGGTTTTTCGAAGGTTTATTTTTTTTATTAAAAAGTTTTTCACCTTCTAACTTATCAACTCCTTCAACCAAATTAGACCTTGTATAATAGAAAAAAAGTCTATATTGTAACTGAAAAACCGTCAATGTGGTCTTTAAATAACTTTACTGGAAGCTGTTTTTCCGCTCCCCATATAGCTGCGACGCCTGCGCCACCTCGCAAAATTTAGCAACGTCGCGTTCCATTTTCTATGGTGTGGTGTTGCCGTAGAAAACTGCAGAAATTTCCACAATAAACTCTTTCGGTAGTTGTCAACATTTGCGATGCGTCGTCACAACGCTTTATATGCGTTGGCCCATAATCTGTTTGCTTTGGCTTAACCATTAAGCCAAAGCCATTGTATCGTTGTCGCCATCACAATATTGTACTCTGAGTAATGGGTCGTGTGTAGACAGGTACCCGTGTCGATGTCGAATTTTTCTATTTACAGTATTTAAGGTACTTTCCCGCCAATGTGGCAAAGTTGTGGGACATCCTGTATAGCGAAATTTTATAATCATACAGGAAAAGTTTTAATCCAGTGCGCAAATTGTAACCATGAATTCAGCATATCATTCTAGACCTCTTAGTGCAGAAATTTTTCGCCGGGTACACAAAAAAAATAGCTATAGGGAGTCTAGAATGATATGCTGAATTCATGGTTACTATTTGCGCACAGAATTAATCAAAACAGCAAAATATTTGACAGATATATGCGACGTTGCCAAGTTTAAAAGAGTAGGCTTCATTATGTATGTATTAGTAAGTTGATTTTCTAATTATTTGGTGTGTGTTTGCAAACCACTATTGTATTGGGGTTTTCCTGTAAAGATAGTGTGTGTAAGTTGAATAAATAAATAATAATAATAATGTGGATCTGATAAACTAATGACACCTACATGTAACACTATTGTTTAAATTATGGCTCGTCAGCGCTTCGCTGACGCAGCTGCAATCCAATGGAGCACTGCATAGCGTGACGGTTAGCGTGCTGACGCATTATATTTGCATAATATACGGAGGTAATGGGGTCGTGCCTGTCTCAATTTAATAATGTGGGAGCTACCTCTGAATGTAGTTAAATTATTGACTTTGTGTCCATGCCATAAAATATTGAGAACAACGTTTTATAGCATGGACACAAAGTCAATAATTTACGAAACATTCATTACCTTTACAGGAGTAAAGAAAATGATATAAATTTCCTAAAATGATTTAAAAAACATGTGTACGTACACGTCATTTTTTATTAAAACTAGATACGGTAGGTGTTCCCTAGCCGAGTCATCTGAGAAAATACCGAAGTAAGCTCAGTCTCTTTAAAAGTCCAACACTGTAGATAATGGTCACATCACATGAGGACCATGTAAGTTAGGTCATATTTGAAGTGGTTATTAGAAATAACCACAGGGTTTTACTGGACCTATCCAGATATTGCACTCGTATACCAGCTATTGTAGTCTTTTTATTCCCAATGCAAAAGTCGATTAGGCCCGGATACGCTGAGTTAGCTCACGCAATACAAATACATAATAATTTTATTTAAAGTAAATATTTGTGACGATCGCGAATCACATTTTGATTAACATACAATCTGAGACAAAACTATAAATTGCAAAAAAACGTAAGAAAATTTTGCTATTCGACGGCTAAGCGGGCTTTAAGTAACGAAGTAAAGGAAAAAGCAATCGTGAAAAATTGTAGTAGGTACCTATGTAATTTTTAAAAGCACGGATGTTTGGGAGGATATACGGTTTAAAAAATGTAATGGCAAGCCCATTTATGTGATATTAGACTAACGCGACCGCGTACCGCAAGACGTAGCGTTGAAAGGCTTTCCACAAGATGGACCGATGAATTTGTGAAGGACGCAAGAATCCGCTGTATGCGAGAAGCGCAGCTTGTCCAGCAGTGGACGTATTTCGGCTGAAATGATGATGATGATAATTAGACTAAAACTGGGTTTTGCAACCGGTATCAGGCAATAACTTAATTTTCTTTTGAATTATGAAAATCGATTTGTGGTTGTGAGGGAAATCCAGACTTTTATGGTCTGAAATTGCTCACATGCACTAATCAAGCATGGACATAAACCAAAAAATCGTTTCTGCCTGAGAAAAATCTTTGCCCGACCTTGGAACAAGGTATAGCTTTGTATTGCTTAATTAGAATAAAGCATTGCATATAAAAAATCACACACTGGAAATAAGGACAATACAGTGTAAAACACTGGCACTATTTCCTCACATACCTAACGTATGCAAGAACTACCCAAACTTGAGATTTGTTTAAATGGGTAGATATAGAAGACCATATTTTATGTCGCTTAGAAAAATAAGTTTCCCAGAAAAAGCTGACAAGCTGCTATACTGACTGCGAAGTGACACATTATCATTGTGATCATCACAAAATTTGATCTGTAGACAGTAATCCTGTATTTTAAAATCACCAGCGTTACTCGGCAGTTTAATATTATAACACCTACCTGCATAAATACATTATGTATATACCTGCATATGGAAAAGGAATTAGGCAAATACAATCGGATTTAGTCGGCCAAATCTGTTCACTGCAGCTGTGCACCTGGCAGTGTAGCTAGGTGTTATACGTAGGTATGTTGGTTTACTTTAGTGGTTGTTTAGTGTATACAGACGGTTCGTTAAGGCGGGTCAGTACGCAGAGGACTTAGCTTATATCTTTGAGAAAACAGTTCGTTTGACACACCTCTATTCTTCGAAGGTATGTTTAAGTTTGGTATGAACTTACAGCTCTCATGAAAAAGTAACAGAGGTCGATCGATTAAGTTTCAGCTATAAATCTAGTTATTAAAAAAAAAAAAAATTTTTTAGGCATTTTTTGTACACTATGCTCTGAGAACAGTTAATGAACCATTATGTGTAATTATACTTGTTGTTGTCTCGTCCTCGATGATGAAGGATTTTACTAATGTAGTATATTTCCCGGCTACTGGAGGGCGTCACATATAGTTTAAATCTTGAAATGCCAAAAATAAACATATAATCGATAACGGAACGCATTCATTTCCCGCTCACTGTTCTATTATCTGTGGACTTCATTCGTTTCTTATGTCACTGCGAGGCGTCACCGTTCCCGCTAAAATAATTATTTTATTTTGTATTCTAAAAGATTTCTAAGTGATTTTTTTCATCAATAATGGGAAAAGACAAAGTGGAAAGAGCATTGTGGAAATTGAAAAAGAAAATCAAAAAATTGGAAGAAAAAACAAAAGGTTAGTTTGGCAGACGATGATCTTTATTTTTTCTAGTTTTCAGCCTTTTATATAATAATATCTTTATTATTATTGTTGGAGAGAAACATAAATTTACTTAGATTTATCGATATGGTGATAATGTGATAATTGCTGCTGTACTGATAGGAGTACCGAACAATTTTATCATGTTTTATGAAACCGGTTAGAACCGGTCCAAAATGTTTTTCGTTGTCGCTATACTGGCAGAGTATCGGACAACACATTATAATATTCACAATGAGTGACATGCCAACTTGAATCTCCGTTGTTGCTATACCAGTAGGGTATCGAACAACTTTTTATTTTTCTAGAGGTACCTACATGCACCTACTGATACAAGTTTTATAAACTTATTGTCGTTGTTGCTATACCGGCAGGGTATCGAACAACAAAACCTATTTCTGTTATGACGAGTGACCTTACGAACTTCATGCTGTCAGTATACTCTCAGATGTACAGAATAGCAAGACAAATTGTTATATCCACAAATATTCTGGATACAGGGTCTTCAAGGAGCCGGTCACCAAGGAACCGTCGAAATACACAGTCACCCAGTGCTCGGGCCCAACAAAGCCGATCGCACAGACCTGCTACCCGATCGCCAAGTACTCGTACGCCATCGCCAAGTACTCGTACCCGATCGCTGAGAACTCGTGACCGAACGCCAAAATGTCGTACCAAAACAAGAAGCCGGTCACCACATGAACCTCCTCATAGCCAATCACATGGCCGGTTGTTGCGATCCCCGAGTGCTCACTCATACAGGCAAGAAGAGATGTTAAACCATGTTGACCCATCAACAAGTAAGATTCCAGATGATACTCAGATCCTGGTGACCCCAACTGAAACAAACCCACAAGATCCACTACCAGAACAGGAGGTACAGACTGTGAGTGAACAAATTGACATTGACATTGATATTCTCGCAGCCATGGGTAGCGTGGAAGAAGAGGCAAAAACTGGACCTCCGGCACACAATGAAATTGCTCAACGGTGGACACCCATCTTAAAAAAGGGGCTTAAAAAGGAGGAGAAGGCCATTTTATTAAAAGACTATCCCCCTTTTAACAACCTGCCAGCAATGGTGCCTCCAAAACTGAACCCTGAACTGGTAGCTGCTGTTTCAGAACAGGTGAAAAAGCGAGACATCATAATAGAATATAGGCAAAGAAATGTGACTGCGGCCTTAGCAGCCATTGGATGTGGCTTAGAATGTTTTCTAATGAAAGGAAACAGAGTTGAGGGAATCAAGAAAATTAATGATGCATCAAAAATTCTCTGCGAATTAATACATAATGAAACTTTGGGCAGAAGAGCGCTGATCCAGGCAGTCATAAATAAAGAATTAAAAGACTCCTTGCAGGGAGATCCGGACGAATTCCTATTTGGAAAAGATCTTATTGAAAGAATTAGGACGGCGAAAGCAGTACAAAAGTCTGCACAGGATCTGTCGAAAGTAATGGCAACCAGGCCAAAGACTTTAAACTCGCGGGCCCCTCCTCAACCACGGTTCAGACGCCCAGGGCTCAAGACAAACAACGAGACCCAGCAAGGTGGAGGGGGGGTGAAGAAAACTCCATACATGCCCAAGAAACGGGGTCAGCCACCCCAGCGGCAACGGGAGTGGAACCACAACCGACGCAAGTGATCCAGGACAGAGAGGTAGGCAGATTACCCTATTTCAAGAGAAATTGGAAACCTATAACAGATGACCCAATAATCCTGTCATGGGTGTCTGGATATTCACTTGGTTTTTTCCAAAAACCTTATCAGAGGGTTACACCTCTAAATAACAACTTTTCTCATTCAGAGACGATACTTATTCGAAAAGAAATTAGTGATTTACTAAGAATTAAGGCATTGGAAACTTGTAGACCAACAGCAGACCAATTTTGTTCATCAATATTCCTAGTTAAAAAACCCAATGGAGAACATCGCTTTATTCTAAACCTCAAAAAACTAAATGAATTTATGCAACCTGACCATTTTAAGTTAGAGGATTACCGTACAGTCTGCAAGTTAATGCAAAATAATGATTACTTAGCAACTATTGATTTAAAGAATGCTTACTATATGATTAACATAGACCATAGCTCCAGAAAATACCTACGTTTCTATTTTGAAAAGAAATTGTATGAGTTTTCAGTCTTACCTTTTGGCCTTTGCACAGCACCCTTTTTATTTACAAAAATATTTAAACCTATTCTCTCGGTAATTAGAAAAAGAGGAATAAGACTAATACAATATCTTGATGATACCTGTATTATGGCAAGCTCACACTTGGAATGTGAGAATCAAGTAAAGTATATACTTAACCTTTTTGAAAGCCTGGGTTTCTTGGTAAACTATAAAAAATGCAGTATCATACCTAAACAAGAATGTAAATTCTTAGGTTTTATCTTCAATAGTAAAGATATGACTATTTCTATAGGCCAAGACAAAAGACAGAGGTGCATAGAACTACTCTTAAAACTGAAATCAAGATTTTCCATTCGGTTTTTAGCTCAAGTTATAGGAACATTAGTTTCAGTTTGCCCTGCCATAAAATATGGCATGTTGTATACCAAACAATTAGAGAGAATTAAATATTTGGCACTAGTATCAAATAATGAAAATTTTGAAACCATTATAACATTACCTAGTAGTTGCCATGAGGATATAGAATGGTGGATTACACACCTAAAATCAGCAATGTGTCCTATAAGGAAAAATAACTTTTCCTTAGAAATAGAAACAGATGCATCTCTCACAGGATGGGGTGCAAGATGTGGTAACAAAACCGCCAGTGGGTCATGGACCCAAAAGGAAGCAAAACTCCATATCAATACTTTAGAACTTCATGCTGCTTTTTTAGGTTTAAAAAGTTTTGCTAAAGATCTGTATGATTGTGAGATATTATTAAGGATTGACAACACCACTGCCACACATAAATCGCTTAGGTGGAATTCAACACCAAAATCTCAACAATATTTCAAAATTAATATGGCAGTGGTGTGAAACACACAATATATGGATTTATGCTTCCTACATTAATACAAAGGATAATGTTATTGCTGATTTTCAATCACGGAAGGAGTTAGGACATACAGAATGGGAACTTCGCAATCAATATTTTAAAAGAATAGTTAGTAATTTTGGTCAACCAGAAATTGATTTATTTGCATCCCGAACAAACACTAAATGCATAAAGTATGTGTCATGGCACCCTGATCCTGATGCATTCAAAATTGATGCATTCACTTTTTCATGGTCCAACATAATGTTTCTATGCTTTTCCCCCCTTTTCGATGATATCAAAAAGCCTTGAAAAAATAATAGTAGATAAAGGTGTAGGCTGCATGGTTGTACCAGATTGGCCTACACAACCATGGTATCCCCTTTTTCAAAAACTTTTATTACATAAACCATTGGTTTTTAAACCAAACAAAGACTTACTTAAACTATGCAATTCCAGGACACCTCATCCACTACATGGGAGCCTAACATTGATGGCAGGACAGCTCTCCGGCGCAGTTTTCTCGTAGCAGGGTTAGATGAGGAGGCGGCTGACATAATGCTTAGTTCAATTTCTAGGAATACTCTTAAACAATATTCACCTTGTTTAAGAGATTGGATAGCTTACTGTCATACTAAACAGATAAGTACATTAAGGCCTAGCATATCAGAAATAATTACTTATCTAACAAACAAATTTAAACAAGGCTTATCATATGGCAGCTTGAACTCAACAAGATCAGCCCTTTCATTGCTATTAGGCTCTCATATTGGTACAGATTGTAGCATTAAAAGGTTGTTTAAAGGTTTCTTTAAATTAAGACCTAGTCGACCAAAATATGATTACACATGGGATGTGTCCAAGGTATTAAATTACATAGAAAATAATATTACAACTTGTGATAACTTAGAATTAAGTTCAAAAAAGACTGCAACTCTTTTAGTTTTAGCTACAGGCCAAAGGGCTCAAACAATGTGTGCCATTGATATAAGTAATATCAAGATTGAGTCAGACGTTGTATTTATCCGAGTAGATAAATTGATAAAAACGTCTGCACCTAATAGAATGCAACCTTTTATTAAGTTGCCTTTTTTCACAGATCGACCACATGTCTGTCCAGCTAGAGCTGTGGTTGATTATTTAAATATTACTAGAAATATTAGGGGTGATAATAACAACTTATTTTTATCTTACAGAAAACCATACAAACCTGTAACTGTCAGTTCAATTAGCCGTTGGATTAAATCCGTGTTGCGAGAAAGTGGCATAGATGTTGCCATATTCTCGGCGCACAGTACTCGGCATGCTTCAACTTCTGCAGCACTACAGAAGGGTATCTCGATCGACGAGATCCGAAGAACGGCTGGTTGGACTAACAGCTCAAGTTGTTTCGCAAGGTTTTATAATCGACCTGTACGTTGTGAAGGCTTCACGGAAGCCATATTTCTTTAATTCGATTTTTATATTTTTGCTAAATTGTTTTCTCGTGGGTATGCCTGCTCTTTCGTGGAGCTTGATCTAATGAATAAGTACCACTTATTTTTTCTGTTTGTTTTATTTTTTCTTTAATTGTACAGTTGCATAGAGTACCTATGTAACGAACTGTCTTTGATTAAAAAATAAAAAATCTGATTGCACAGTGGTCTTTGAACATCTACATTAGTAAAATCCTTCATCATCGAGGACGAGACAACAACAAGTATAATTGAACAATCAAACTAGCTTACCTGTAAGCGCCGTTCGATTGAGATTATTCTTGTTGTTGTCTCGTCCGAAGATGATGGGTCCCACCCACCCCATGGGCCCCAATGGTCGTAACAATCAGATATTTATATTTTTTACTTGTTGGCTTTTAACTAAATGAAGTCCACAGATAATAGAACAGTGAGCGGGAAATGAATGCGTTCCGTTATCGATTATATGTTTATTTTTGGCATTTCAAGATTTAAACTATATGTGACGCCCTCCAGTAGCCGGGAAATATACTACATTAGTAAAATCCTTCATCATCTTCGGACGAGACAACAACAAGAATAATCTCAATCGAACGGCGCTTACAGGTAAGCTAGTTTGATTGTTCAATAAAACACGTTTAAAAACGACCCCATGTCCATGGTGCGATTTTAAGTTTCGGCAGCCTTTGTAAAGCGCCGCCAAAATGAAATAAGTAGAAACATTACAGAAGCGTCAAACGTTTTTTCTTTATTTTTTAATTAATTTAAAATAACCAATTTGAGGCGAAATGTTCTTGGTATCCGTTTGCATTTAAGTTGTATATAATCTACGTTCTGGCATTTGGAAGCGTTCCCCTTACACCCTGTATGTATATCGGAAGTGTCATGAGTAAGGTACGTCAATTGGCAATGAAACGCAAGTGTGAAGTTGGCGCGCTTCGACAGAGTCTAGCCTGACGCTCGTGCGAGTCGACAAGAGTGCTTCAACGGCGTGGTGCACCTCTCATGACCATCTGATATCGTGCGGGCAACAAGTGTCTAGAAACTGTTCAAAGATTTGTTTGGAAAGTTCAAAACACATCTACGTTCACACATTTTCATCACGTTTCACACGTCTACGCACAGCGAAATGTTCAACGGTGTAAAATGCAGCTCCAATCGCCCTTTTGTCCCAACATGTAGGTAAACAACATCATGGTGCATCTGCCTCAAAGTGAACTTTAGTAGAGCTTATCTTTTGTTCAACAAGGCAATGTGTAATCAAGAGCTGTTTACACAAAGTTTGTTATTAAATAAACTTGCTACCTTGACATTCTTAGCGCTGTGTTTTGTTCGTCCATCTTATTGTGAAGGCGATGAAATGTAACGACGTGTACTGTATAGACAGGCAAAATGAGTATAGCAGATACTACATACGTAGTTATTTGTTTTACAAGGCTGCAAAGGTGTTTTTTGGCGCGAGTACTTGTATTGAAAGCTGAGCAAGCGTAGCATACTACGATTGAACCAGGTATGGTCAGGATTCTATATTTGAATGCTATAACATTCAAATATAGAATCCTGAGCGTAGCGAGGGTCCAAGCGGCGGCGCACCGTGAGGGAGGTTGTAAGCTTGACTAATGGGTAGCTTAATTAGTCTCGAGTGCGAACCACTATTTTTTGAGTAAATTAATCGTTTATACTCGTGGGATCTAATATGGAAAAACTTATTAAAACCAAACAAAACCAACTAGAGGAGGAGAGTGATGCGGGGTCGGGGTCCGACTCCGCATCCAGTGCGAAGGGCTCTGAAAAGGGCCCGGAGCATGTGGCGGTGGGCGCTTCGAGGAGGACGGAGTTCCTCAAGAAGCGCCCCAAACCAAAGGACGGCCAGGGGTCGTCCTCGGATGGCGGGACGGCCTCGGCTCTAAAGCTGGGGGTGTGTCCATGAAGAGGCTACAGTCCTCGAAAGGCAAGGCCATACCCGCAGCCATAGCCTCCATTATGGCGGCAGCGGAGGACTTATACTCCCGACCTCCGTCGGACGGTATGTCGGAGATGCGGGCGGAGGTCGCCCGTTTGACGGCCGCCATGGAGCTTCTCCGAAAGGAGAACGAGGAGCTCCGAGCGGACCTGGCCGTGCTCCGAGGAGCTGGCCCCACGGTTGTGCCTCAGAAGGGGGCGCGGCATGGGCAAGGTGGAACCAAGCCAGAGGAGGAAGACCGGGTGCTGAGTCTGGTGCGGAAGGAGTTGGCAGCCTTCCAGAGCCGGTTTTCCACCCTGGAGGCCATCGTCTTGCGCCCCCCGCTAGCGGCGAATCGGCCGGTCTCGGGCCAGCAGAGGACCACTTATGCCGTCGCCACGACTGCCACAGCCAAGTCGGCATCACAGTCGAGTCGGACCCCGGCGAAACCGGTGCCGCCCAAGCCCAAGAAGGGCGGGGTGGCTGCTCAGTTGGCTACGCCCCCAGCCGTGGTGCCAGGACGGTCGGCCCCGCCTCCCCCATCTCCCGCGGCTGACGCCGAATGGGAAGTAGCCGGGGAGAAAAAGAAGGCGGGCAAGGCAGCGAGGTCTGCCAAAAGGAAGGAGAGGCGGCAGCGGCGCAAAAAGCGTAGCGCCGCGGCTAGGTTACGCGCCCCGAAGTCCGCCGCTGTAGTGATAACACTACAGCCGGAAGCGGAGAAGAAGGGCGTGTCCTACCGCGACGTGCTTTCAAAGGCACGGGCGGCGGTGAACCTCGCGGAGCTGGGTGTCTCCAACGGCATGCGGATGAGGGTGACTGCGACCGGAGCCCGCATGTTGGAGATCCCTGGTGCGGCCAGTGGCCCGACCGCTGACGCCTTGGCCGAAAGGCTCAGGGCGTCCCTAGATGCGGACGAGGTTCGAGTGTCCAGGCCCACCAAGTGCGCTGACATGCGCATCTTGGGCCTGGACGACTCCGTGACGGAGGGCGAGGTTGTGGCCGCCGTAGTCAGGACTGGGGAATGCTCTGCCGAGCAGGTGAAGGCAGGCACCATCCGTCCTGACAACACGGGGATGCGAACCGTAACGGTGAGCTGCCCCGTGTCGGCGGCCAGAAAGATAACGGAGGAGGGTCGAAGGCTCCTGGTGGGCTGGGTTTCAGCGCAGGTGAAGCTGCTGGAACCCAGACCTCTGAGGTGCTTCCGCTGCCAGGTGGGCCACCACGTGGGAGTGCAATGCACCTCGGAGGTGGACCGCAGCAGCCATTGCTTCCGCTGCGGTCAGCCCGGTCACAAGGCCGGCTCGTGCATTGCCAAGCCGCACTGTTACCTATGTGCGGCAGCTGGCAAGCCGGCCGAACACCGGGCTGGGAGCAAAGCCTGCGCTCCACCCGCTGAAGCCAGGGGCCGAGGCAGGGCCAAGCCCTCCGCCACCGCCGTCACCGCCGCAACCGCCGCCACTGCCGCCGCCGCTGCCGCCTCCACCGCCGTTGTTGCCGCCGCCGTTGCGGCTGGGCCTGCCCAGGGGGCCCCGGAGGAGGGTAATATGGAGTGTACGTAACGGCTCCATTACGCCTCCTCCAGGCGAATATCAACCACTGCGCCGCCGCTCAGGATCTGTTGATCCAGAGCATGGCGCAGTGGTCGATTAACATCGCCGTGGTCGCTGAGCCGTACTTTGTCCCGCCCAGGGATGACTGGGTGGAGGACCTGAGCGGCTCAGTGACCCTCATTTCGTCGGCCGCCGCCGGTACCCCGACCCTCGAGAGTGTCAAGAGGGGACGGGGTTGCGTTGCAGCACGGTTCGGGGAGATTGTCGTGGTAGGGGTGTACTTCTCCCCGAGCCGAACTCTCGCCGAGTTCCACAACTCCCTTGCGGAGTTGAGAGACGTCGTCGTCGGGTTTCGTTCCCTCCCCGTGCTCGTCCTCGGGGACTTCAATGCCAAGAGCTTGGCTTGGGGTTCCCGTTTGACGAATGTGCGGGGCAGGATGGTGGAGGACTGGGCTCTGGAAGCAGACCTGGTCGTCCTAAACCGGGGTTCTGTCGCCACGTGTGTGCGGATGCGGGGTGAGTCGGTGGTGGACATTTCGTTCGCCAGCCCCGCTCTGTCGCCGCGTGTCATTGACTGGCGCGTCATGGAGGGGGTGGAGACGTATTCCGACCACCGGTACATCCGGTTTGACGTCTCCGCCCAGACCTCGAGCGCGCCGGTCCGACAGGCCCCGTGTGGTCCGCGGTGGGCGTTGAAGCAGCTGGACCGGGAGCTTCTCCTGGAAGCCTCGATCGTGCAGGCCTGGGTGTCATCACCGGACAGGCCTGCCGACATCAACGACGAGGCCGAGTGGTTCCGGGAGACCATGTCCGAGGTATGTGACGTGGCAATGCCCCGGGTCCAGCCAGGTCGTGCTTCACGCCAGGTGTACTGGTGGTCGCCGCAGTTGACAACACTGCGCGAGGCGTGTGTTGCTGCGCGACACCTTTACTCCAGGCACCGCAGGCTCCGTATCCGCCCTCCGGATACGGAAGCCATTGAGGCGGAGCTGTACGAGGGGTACAGAGTGGCGAAGACCGCCCTCCGGGATGAGATCCTGCGGGCCAGAGTTGTGGCCCGCGAGGAGTCGCTGGAGACTCTGAACAGAGACCCGTGGGGACGCCCCTACAAAACGGTGCGTGATAAAATCCGCCCGTGGGCTCCCCCGCTGACGCAGAGTCTCCGGCCTCATCTCGTGCAGGGCGTGGTGAGCGCTCTGTTCCCCTCACGAGGGGAGCACGCTCCCCCGCCTATGGCTCCGCCTCCTGCGGTGCCCGATGCGGACCACACCGACGACGACGACGACTCTCCAGAGGTGACCGAGGTAGACCTGAGAGTGGCGGTACGTAGGCTGAATGCCAAGAATACCGCCCCAGGACCCGACGGCTTGCCCGGCAAAGCCTGGGTCCTGGCCTTGCAGGCTCTCGGGCCTCGACTAAGAGGGCTCCTAAGCGCATGCTTGGAGGAGGGCCAGTTCCCACTTCGCTGGAAGACGGGGAAACTGGTCCTCATCAAGAAGCCGGGGCGCCCAGCGGACTCTCCGTCCGCTTACCGGCCCATTGTGCTGCTCGACGAGGTGGGCAAGCTCTTTGAGAGAGTAATTGCAGACCGCCTCGTCGGGCGGCTGGTGCGGGTGGGGCCGGATTTGGCGGAGAGCCAGTTTGGTTTCCGCAGGGGGCGCTCCACGGTGGACGCCATCATGCGCGTGCGAGCCCTCACGACGGGGGATGCTGTGGCCCGGGGTGGGGTCGTCTTGGCGGTGTCATTAGACATCGCCAATGCCTTCAACACCCTGCCCTGGAGTTGCATAAGGGAGGCACTCCGGTATCACCGGATGCCGACCTACCTCTGTCGTGTGGTCGAGGCCTATTTGACGGACAGGGCCGTCATCTACCCCGGTCACCTCGGAGAGTGGAACCGGCGAGAGATGTCGTGCGGTGTCCCACAGGGATCGGTCCTGGGGCCGTATCTGTGGGACATCGGGTACGACTGGGTGCTGCGCGCCGACCTCCCTAGCGGCGTCAGTGTAGTCTGCTACGCTGACGACACGCTGGTCCTGGCGCAAGGGAGGTCGTACCAGGCGGCGGCCGACTTAGCGACACAAGGGGTTGCGACAATCGTGGATAGGATCCGGCAACTGGGACTCGAGGTGGCATTGCACAAGTCCGAGGCCATGTGGTTTCATGGTCCTCGGAATGCGCCACAGACGGGTTCCCAGATAACGGTGGGAGGGGTTCACATCGGCGTCGAGTCGACGATGAAGTACCTGGGACTCGTCCTCGACAGCCGGTGGAACTTCGCGGAGCATTTCCGCCGTTTGGCTCCCAGACTGGAGCGGGCCGGGGCTGCGTTGAAGCGGCTCTTGCCCAATCTAGGGGGGCCAAACGCCTCCTGCCGGAGGCTCTACGCGGGGATCGTGCGGTCCATGGCCCTATACGGGGCGCCGGTGTGGGCGCCTACATTGAGGCGCCAACCAGCTCGCAAGCTGAGGGCGTCCCATAGGGTCATGGCGATCAGGATGATCCGAGGATATCGCACGATCTCCGGCGAGGCGGCGGGCCTCCTTGCCGGATTACCGCCATGGGATCTGGAGGCAAAGGTCCTCGCGCAGATATGGGAGTGGCGCGAGGAGGCCAAACGCCGGGGCGTAACTCCGCTGCCGCGGGAAATCGCGGCACAGCGGACAGAGCTCCGGCGGGATCTCATGGTGACATGGAGAGAGCGATTGTCGCAACCCAGTGCTGGGCACGCCACGATTGCGGCGGTAAGTCCCCTCTTTGAGGAGTGGTTTGAGAGGCGGCATGGCGTCCTCACCTTCCGCCTGACGCAGGTCCTCACCGGACACGGTTGTTTCGGGAGGTTCCTGTTTCGGATAGGGCGGGAGGAAACGCCCGGGTGTTTCCACTGCGAAGATCGCCCTGAGGACACGGTGGAGCACACGGTGGCGGTCTGCCCTGCTTGGGCGGAGCACCGCCGTGTCCTCGTGGAGGCGATCGGCGGCGGCGATCTCTCGCGTCCGGCCCTGGTCCAAGCCATGGTACGGAGCGAGAGGGCATGGGGAGCCGTCACCTCCTTCAGCGAAGCAGTAATGCTCGCGAAGAGGGAGGCGGCGCACGTGAGGGAGAGGCAGCATATGCGCCCTCGCGACCCCAGCCGCCGCAGGATACGGAGACGCCCTGGGCGTCGGGAATCCCAGGCCGATTTCCGGCCACCGTAGGCATGGGCTTGCGGACGGCGAGTAATGGGTAGCTCGCTGTCCGGTAAGGACCAAGCCCAAGTCGACGGCGCGTTGTGTTCCACGCGCGCCTCAAAGAGATGTCAGCACAAAAAGTGATGGGACCCGCAAGGGTCGATGCCTGCCAGGGGTGCGGGTTTGTTCGAAAGAGACACCACAGCCCCTGGCTTAAGGGCTACTGAAGGAACACGGGTGGGTTTTAGTCAGTAAAAGTCTGACACGCCCTCCTGCTCCACCCAGAGCGGGAGAAGTTATTTGATGATTTCCCACCCAAAAAAAAAAAAAAAAGCGTAGCGAGGGTTTCAAAGGTACGAGACACAGAATACCTTTGCTGCCGAGCGAAAACACAAAATAATAATTTCAAAATAAGTACTTTAAATCTATATAAATAAAAAGAAAAGTCCTGACTGACTGACTGACTCATCAACGCCCAGCCCAAACCCTTGGACCTAGAAAGCTGAAATTTTGCACAAAGATTCCCTTTATGATGTAGACAAGGAATAAGGAAGGATTTCGAAATTCAACCCCTAAGGGAGTTAAATAGGGGATAAAAGCTCAGCGCGGGCGAAGTCGCTGGCTAAAGCTAGTTTATAATAATAGTATTAATTTATAATAAATAATTATAAAATAGAACATCCTCAATTACTATGACCCACACCTTCTACGAAATAATTCCAACAAATTGCACTGAATACATCATGAACACAAGTTTGATATCACAATTATTCTGCTGCAGTAACATTCATTAGTAGATTGGTGTATCACATATAAATATTTAGCAATGTTCTAATACATTAGGCGCTAGACGTTCTCCTGCATTATGTATCAGTAGGTGTGTGAGAAGCGGCCTGCTACCGTACGCGATTGTTTTAGTGGGGTTCGAAGTTAAAAGAGACTTTTTTTAATGTGTAGAGCAGGATATAAAACCGATGTTCATAGTACGAGTTTCTTTTTTCATAATTTTCTGTGGTTAGTGAAAGAGATTTCGTTGTTTAGGTCACATCAGTAGATCTCACCCCTAAAGGGAAGTCACCGGTTTGAGTTTAAATGAAACAACCATATGGAGGGAAATTCCTGTATATAAAACGTGTGCATAAGTCCAGCTTTCTCATATGTGATAGAATAATTCTACTTATGCCAAAGCCAAGCGCCATCCCATTTGTTCTCGTGAGTGTCGTAGGAAGCGAATAAGGGACCTAGAGAAGGGGCGTTCTTTATGCATTTAATCATCATACTGCGATTGCCAACCCGCCTGCCAAGCGTGGCGATTATGGCAAATCCCCCCAAAAATGGCATGCACCAACATAAAACGGCCCCTAGTACCCAGCGGCCCGGCTATCTTTGGCTACGGTAGCGGTCAACGCTACGGCGAGGCAAGGGCTGCTAAAAATCTCTGGAAGAGATCTAGCTACCACAACCACTGAAAACTGGACCTGGCAACGTACAACACGCGTACACTCCGGACCGTCCGAGAAGATAACCGAGCTGGAGGAAGATTGAGCAGGTTACAATGGGGTATAGTAGGATTATCTGATGAGAGGCAGGACTCGATAATCCTCAAATCCGGTAAGGTATAATAGCTGCCACAGGCAGCAAAATTTTAAAATCTTTAGTCTTTGTAGTTTCCATGTTCTAAAAAAACAGTTCCCGCGCCAAAAAGATCAAATTATTGCTTCGGAGGACGTAAGGAGCGGCGTTACCGTTCCGTGTGCTACATTATCAGTTTGAAGTAGTTTGAACTAGATTATAGACTGGGAGCCGACTACACACTTTATTCGTACCTACTGTACTCGCATAAGTAGCCATTATGCTTTATTTTTTTGCTAATACATTATCTTATCTTCTTTCGTTAGGAAGAAACACCTGAGCAGCTGGTGTGACGTCACTCCAGCTTACACACACGTTTTTGATCGTAGTTTCAACACTTTTTAAGTATTATTGTTCAGTTCTTTTCTTCCTTGTGCAGCTATTATGCCTTATTTTTCCGACTATACTCCAAAATCCTCAACTCATTGGTTTGCCTGTATTGAAAACTACAACTAACACACACACATGTAAACGAAGATTTTGCGTCAGCTAAATTAAGACTGGGAACTTTGATTGCAGCTGTTATGCCCTAAATATTGGCATATGTAGAATTATTTTATCACACATGAGGAAGTTGCAGTTATGCACATTTTAAAAACGTCAAAAATGTAGTCGGAATCTCATTTCACCGACAGTCAATGTAAAAACTTGTAAAAAAAGTAGGGAAATTAAAGTCATTTTTGACAAATTGTGACTAAGATTAGAAAGCTAATGTACTTGAAAAGCCTCCGCAGGAGACGCCCTGGGCGTCGGGAATCCCAGGCTGATTCTCGGCCACCGTAGGCGGGGGCTTGCGGACTGCGAGTAACGGGTAGCTCGCTGTCCGGTAAGGACCAAGCCCGGGCCGACGCGACGGCGCGTTGTGTTCCACGCGCGCCTAAAGCGATGTCAGCACAACCTGATGGGGCCCACAAGGGCCGATGCCTGCCAGGGATGCGGGTTGTTCGAAAGAGATACCGCTGCCCCTGGCACACAGGTTACTGAGGGAACACGGGTGGGTTTTAGTCAGTAAAAGTCTGACACGCCCTCCTGCTCCACTCAGAGCGGGAAAACTTATTTGATTATATCCCAACCAAAAAGAAAACGTACTTGAAAATAGTGTGACTGACTCTCTATACGTTTGTAACTTACTCCACACTTTATTTACTGACTTTTACATTCAGTGAATAACATATACGTTTATTTCTCAGTAAATAAAACAAGCACGCTGATTGTGATTGAGAGAGGTTTTATAAGGGATCCCTTTTTTTTTTTTTTTTTTTTTTTTTGGGTGGGAAATCATCAAATAACTTCTCCCGCTCTGGGTGGAGCAGGAGGGCGTGTCAGACTTTTACTGACTAAAACCCACCCGTGTTCCTTCAGTAGCCCTTAAGCCAGGGGCTGTGGTGTCTCTTTCGAACAAACCCGCACCCCTGGCAGGCATCGACCCTTGCGGGTCCCATCACTTTTTGTGCTGACATCTCTTTGAGGCGCGCGTGGAACACAACGCGCCGTCGACTTGGGCTTGGTCCTTACCGGACAGCGAGCTACCCATTACTCGCCGTCCGCAAGCCCATGCCTACGGTGGCCGGAAATCGGCCTGGGATTCCCGACGCCCAGGGCGTCTCCGTATCCTGCGGCGGCTGGGGTCGCGAGGGCGCATATGCTGCCTCTCCCTCACGTGCGCCGCCTCCCTCTTCGCGAGCATTACTGCTTCGCTGAAGGAGGTGACGGCTCCCCATGCCCTCTCGCTCCGTACCATGGCTTGGACCAGGGCCGGACGCGAGAGATCGCCGCCGCCGATCGCCTCCACGAGGACACGGCGGTGCTCCGCCCAAGCAGGGCAGACCGCCACCGTGTGCTCCACCGTGTCCTCAGGGCGATCTTCGCAGTGGAAACACCCGGGCGTTTCCTCCCGCCCTATCCGAAACAGGAACCTCCCGAAACAACCGTGTCCGGTGAGGACCTGCGTCAGGCGGAAGGTGAGGACGCCATGCCGCCTCTCAAACCACTCCTCAAAGAGGGGACTTACCGCCGCAATCGTGGCGTGCCCAAAGGGATCCCTTGAGTATCGTATGTAGCTTGAGCATCTTAATATTCGTAAGTAGTTCTTTGTTTGATCTTTGTGTTTGATGGGAATTCAGGATAGCTTTAGTAAGTGGGCCTTTTTATTATAATTTTGAGAATGTGATTGTTTTTGCAAATAGAAAGGAATGTGAAGAGACAGAAGGAAAGTAAAGAGTTAAAATAAATTTTATGTTCCATTTTTGTATTCTGCTACGAATAAAATTAAAGCACAATTACTAAAAATATTTTGCTCTGAATTGACTGCTTATTAAGTGTACGTGTCAACATTTTCAAAATTTTTGTTGATTTACTAATTGAAACTCGCATAAGTGACTTTATTCAAAGTTGCTGCATAGCAGCAAGCCTACCAGTATAAGCATTCCAATGTAAAAAATAATATTCTGGCATGATTGTGATCATAGAAAATGCCACTCTTTCTCAACCCCGATGGATAATTAACAAAAAGAAACAGGCTGAAGCAGTATCATAAAGCAAACATGTTTTGATTATAAAACATTAGCTTCTACCGGCGACTTCGTTCGCGTCAAATTTCTTGCTTTCGCGCCCCACCCCGTCGTCGCATTGAATCGCCTGCTCGTGCTAGTACTTAATATTCGTAACTTTTTTATTAATACTCGGCTTCTAAGGGTCACTGCGTGATGTTATATAGCCTATAGCCTTCCTCAATAAATGGGCTATCCAACACTAAAATATTTTTTTCAATTTGCACCAGTAGTTCCTGAGATTAGCGCGTTGAACCAAACTAAATCTTCAGCTTTATAATATTAGCGCAGATTATCTAGGTAAGATTTTACGGTGAGTTAACTAGCTACGTAATATTATTTCATCTCAGTTTTTGACGTCATATAAGCAACTGCAAGCTGTAAACTAAAAATTTAACACAAGTATTTTTATTAAATCCTTTCGTTATTTTACTCAAGAATGAAGTTAAGAATTTCTTTCAAAATTGCCTTTTATACAACACCCGCTTCCATCTGGTAACTCTCATAAAACATTTTCTTAAAATTAAATAAATGAAGCGTCTACGAACCGTCTACGTAAGAGCTACGCTGCTACGAAGGTCTACGAAAGTCTACGAGTTTTATAACCCGAAATAATAGTAAAACATTTATTAACATTTATTGAAATATTTAAAAACAAAATTAATTGGAAGCCTCAATGATTAATCGCTTTTTAGTAGTGTGTAAGGAGTGTGGAATCTATAAGTCATTTGTAGGGTTAGACTTTTTATAATATGAGTTTTTTGTAACTGCCTACATAACGATTTTTAAAATGGGTTTATGAATGGTTCACCTTGTTAGCACGTGAAAATCCAAATAGATAACAAAAAATCTTTCCGATTAATTTACACAGAAATTTTGACAGTAGTCCTGTCGGAATATCACAATGTACCCTCGTCAAGGCGAGCAGACATCGGTATGTTGGTCGAGACGTGATCCCTTGGCAGTTACACGGAAATATTGGCCGTTTTTTAGCATGATGTTATACATAGCTGTTTATATGCCTATCCGTTTTCAATGAATCAAACAAAAATTTGGAATGTGGCAGAAGTTTTTCGCCGGATACAGTAAATAAAAAATCAGCTGTTCCATACATTTTGACCGCGCAGGTATTGCACTTTTCTATGAAACAGCTGATTTTTTATTTTGTGTATCCGGCGAAAAACTTCTGCGCTGGGGGTCTAGAATGATATGCTGATTATTCATGGTTACAATTTGCGCTCTGGATAAAAACTATTACTAAATAAAAAATCAGCTGTTCCATATATTTTGACCGCGCAGGTATTGCACTTTTCTATGAAACAGCAGATTTTTTATTTTGTGTATCCGGCGAAAAACTTCTGCGCTGGGGGTCTAGAATGATATGCTGAATTCATGGTTACAATTTGCGCTCTGGATAAAAACTATTCCTGTATAAGAAAAAAATTGGACACTAAATTACTTTATTTGTTGTACGTAAAATAGCAATCGTTGTTCTATAAACGTACATACGTCTTTTTTTGTCATTTCCTTTATTTTACTAAAGACATTTCCGCTTTCTGAATTCAGCCGGATCCATCTGCCCAACAAGCTTCATTTTGTCTATTATTACCGTTTCCTAACTAAACTCAAACACACAATAAAAATGTTTAAATCAACAGAAAAATAAAACAAACCCACAATCGAAACATAAAAAACTAACTCCATTCCAAGCAACCAAACGTACAAAAAAAGATTTTTTCCCGGAGCAAAATTCCCAGAGGCATTAATCAGGCATACTTAGGCTTGCTCCGAATCCTGGGACAGCAATAAAACATATCGGCGTACAGTATTGACACTATAATCCGTGTAATTCCGCAGCAGTCCGATATGTCAGTTTAGTTTGACACTTTGACAGTCGGGGTACCGCTCCTCAGTTAGGAATGTAGGTAATATGACATGTGTCGCTTGAACGTGTTTTGTGGCGAAAATTATTACGGCTTATTATTAGTGAATGGTTTTTTAGACAGGCTGGCAAACGGTTTCGACAGGTCACATGGTCTCGCTATTAAATACTTCCGTTATTATGATCTGTTAGTTCAGCACGAAATTGAAATGTGAATTCATCTGCCCATAGAAATTGGGTTCAATTTCCATTCTATCCAGATTGGGTGAATATTTTGCACAGTACGACTGCCATTTCACCTCCATAACCCAATTACTGACCCACCTGGTAAGGGTATTCGTTGTGCTATTTTGTATGGATCTTTGGATATAGATTATCATAATCATCATCATTTCAGCCGAAAGACGTCCACTGCTGGACATAGGCCTCACCAAGTTCCTCCACTTTGACTGGTTCTGCGCTTCTCGCATCCAGTGGATTCCTGCGATTCCTGGATATTTGGTGGTAATACAAGTGAATGCACACAATTAAGAAAATGAACGGAATACTTTTAAAGAAAATAATCGCAGATTCCCAACGAGTCAGCGCCCGAATTTTTAAAGTGAAGATTAATTAATAAAAGCATTATTTTTCAGATAATTATGGTGTTTTACGCGCGTACAGATACGTGGCTTTAGACTCGCGCGCAGCCGGGAGTTTTGCACTTAGTTGCACTTAGTTTATCGCTCGTAATTCGCTTGAGGCCAGTTTGGTATATCTTTGGTGCGTCCAGTGTTATGCATGGATACGCAAATAAAACGTGAGTAAGTTGACAGATATCCGTTCTTCTCGCTACTCGTACAGCGTGTGTTACAGGACCGACGGCTGTCTTTGAAGATCAATATTATCACTTTACCTATTGAATAGTTTATCAAAAGGGCACAGTCGCAAAAGGGCCTCAGTTGATAATTTTGGTGAATACATTTGTACATACCTACATTACAGCTATACTGAAACCGGCTGCTTTGATGATTTTAACTTAATCCTTCCTGTTCTGATTATTAATGATGAATGTTAGGTGTGGGTAGATTGTGGCACAGTAATCTCCTTTGCTCGTTACGGATCGTCAGATGCCCGAAGGTCTGACAACCAATATATATCATAAAATTAATTTATCTGTATTGCTTCAATTGCATTCTTTTTAACCTATTTTGGTATGGTAATTTTATTCTGGGTGCATCGTTTTCACACATAATTATATAATAAATGTATGTCAATTTTTGTACTTAAAACGTTTTAAAAGAGTAACGGTGGAGTTTCTTGCTCATTCTTCTCCATACGAAAATACATTTTGGAATGGGCGAATAGAATCAATTCTATTTTAATGTAAATGTTGACGTTCAAAAGTGCCTTTTAAGGTGAAACAAGTTCACATTTTTTCCATACGAACTTCGGGAGGGTTCTACTCCACTGTTTGACAATGTAAATCGAAACTTAAACATGGTATGGTTTTGTCTCATTATTAATATTGTCGATACGGAAACAGAATACTAAAATAAAAAGCCATTAAAAAGTTATGAGCCAACAAAAATTCGTTTTTCTTGAAAATTTTACGAAACTTTGGACATGTTTAAGTAATTAAAGAAGTGTAAAATCTCCAAAACTAAGTCAGTACCGACAAAGCTCAATATCGAAAAATTCAATAAATTTAATTGGTAATTGATTTATGCAGTGGTTTTTTCAGAAAACCCGATCTTCCGAAGGACTTTTTTTAATTTTTTACGCGCCTGTTTTACTATAACTGATCCTGCAGCTCACTCAATGATGTTATGCGTGTAGTCTAGCGACTAACTGCTCATCACGGGTACTACCTCTATTGGACTCGAAGCCTGGTGAGACAGCGTGCTTTTTAGCCAGGCCCACCAGTGAGTTCGAGCCCGCTATAAATGCTTTGACTTTCACTTTAACATACCAAGGGGTATCGTGATACTTAGTGAGTATAGTCGTGCTCTTCAGCTACACCTGGTAGGACTAAAATAGGCAGATCGTGATAAAATCTTTGCCTCATACCATAGAGGACGGTAATAACGATTACTTCGATGAATACGTTGTAGAATCTACTTTTCTTGTATCGCCACTTTTAGAACTGCTGATATTGTGGTAAAAATATAAATAAGTGTGAAGATGGTAGCAGGTTATCTGCTCGCACATTTAAATAAACTCAACCTTCGAACGTTTGGCGAATCGTACAACCTTTGATATTTCATCATCATCATCATTTCAGCCGAAAGATGTCCACTGCTGGACATAGGCCTCCCCCAGGCTCCTCCAGTTCGACCGGTCTTGTGCTTCCCACATCCAGCGGATACCCGCGGCCTTCACAGGGTCATCGGGCCACCTTGTGGGAGGCCTTCCCACTCTACGCCTTGATATTTAACCTATCATAAACATGGAATCATTCAATCATCATGGATGAATTTAATAATAAAATTGTAAGGCAATTCGTACTTGAAAGTATATTCTTTGTTATTGTACCTTTTTCGCCGAATAGGGAACACAGGGTAATATCGCATAAAAAAGCTCATTGTTGCAGAAAACCGTATTTACTGTAATCCGCTTACCTAGTTGGTAGCGTAAACAATTTTTAATTGGAGATGATCCCGATTTTATAGATAGGTATGTAATGAAAATTATTTCATAATTTTTTGACATGCTCGATTTGAAATAGCTTAGAAAGAAAAGAAAACGGTCGTTTCTTCCAATAAAAAAAATGCTACCGAAATCTTGAAAATTGTTTCGCGCTGTCTATCTGTCTATGATTGAGTTATTTATGTATTTTATGAATTGGTTTTAATAAACAGAAAATATATATTTTTTAAACTAGAGGGTATCGGTGTTTCCTATCTGACTTGATGTGGAACACTGAGACCTTGCTAGCTATGCAATTAGCAAACAACCTCAGAACACAGAAAGAACCAGAAGCCGCGTTCAACTGATATTGCAAGCTGAAGGCTGAGTCCAAAAACAAAACAAGTGACCCCCGCTCGCCTCACTTCCCACCCGCGTAATATTGCTAGCTCAGACCTAATTTGCCCGATTTTTGGGGTAAATGTTGAAAGTATTGGGGGTACGAAAATAATAAAATCAAAATTTTACTGTCCTTTAATATATATGCATTATTACATATGCATTATTATATAAGTTAAATAAATTGAACACCGGTAAAACACGTCGCGCGATACGACAGTCACAGACTGACAGATCGGCTGCGCGTCAAACTACTATATTTAAGAGTAGTTTTTGTGGCTTCAGTATTAGGCGCTCTCACGGCTTGTGGTTCTTTTTGTATTCTGAGCATACAACTGTAATAGCTAGTCAGGAATACAAAAAATAGTTCAAAAAAACTAAAAACCACACCTAAAAACCAAACTAAAAAAGTAGAAAATAATGGTTTTTAAAGCATGTTTTTTAGTTTTTTTTAACTATTATTTATTTTATACTAGCTTTTGCCAACGGCTCCGCCTGCGTGGATGTCGGTCATCGCGCAAAATGTCCTTCTCCACATACTAGGCTATATCTCTGCCAAATTTCATGACGATCGGTTCAGTGGTTTAGGCGTGAAAGCGTGACAGACAGAAAGACATAGTTACTTTCGCATTTTTAATATTAGTAGGGATTTTTTAGTTCTGCTAACTACAAGAACGTCATTTTAACGTTTTTTTTTTGTTGAAATTATTTAATTGTCATCGTTTCTCAATAAGTCTACAAAGTTTAAATGAGGTCTGACCATTTGAAGTGGGTCAAAATCAAGTCCAAATGAGTCGGTTACAAACAAACATACAGGTGAAGCTAATAAGAAGCGTGTTAAAAATACTGCGTTGTTCTAGCGGTCACCAGCGCTACTGGTGAGCATTTTTTTTTTTGTTTTCTATTGGAAGTCGTCAAATAACTTCTCCCGCTCTGGGTGGAGCAGGAGGGCGTGTCAGACTTTTATCGACTTAAACCCACCCGTGTTCCTCAGTAGCCTGTATGCCAGGGGCTGCGGTATCTCTTTCGATAAAACCCGCACCCGTGGCAGGCATCGGCCCTTGCGGGCCCCATCACTTTGTGCTAACATCTCTTTGAGGCACGCGTGGAACACAACGCGCCATCGACTTGGGCTTGGTCCTTACCGGACAGCGAGCTACCCATTATTCGCCGTCCGCAAGTTCATGCCTACGGTGGCCGGAAATCAGCCTGGGTACTGGTGTGTTTGAGGTTCAATTTTCAGATCGGGCTGGCGGAACTGTTATTGTGTTTTCCATCTGGAATTTTTCTGTGGTCCCTTGGAGTCTGGCCTTGTGTCCAGTTGATGGCAATAGGCTAGCTCCCTACTTA
This sequence comes from Polymixis flavicincta, assembly GCA_949987655.1. Taxonomy (NCBI): domain Eukaryota; kingdom Metazoa; phylum Arthropoda; class Insecta; order Lepidoptera; family Noctuidae; genus Polymixis; species Polymixis flavicincta. The sequence continues at coordinate 5,471,292 of OX465195.1, read as the reverse complement.
ATTACATAACTGGCGCCCCCTTCCGGGAATCCAGACGTGATAAAGCTATGTTCTATAAAAATTCACCTCGAAATTCAAAAACATTTAAAAGGTTACATCAGCCGTTATTTTCAAAGTTCCACAAGAACCTTATTCAGCTTGTTACTTACCTTTGAAGTATTAATAAAAGATTGTTTGTGTACATGAATAAAAAATAAACATAATTTGCTCAAACAATTTTTTTAAGAATGTTGGAGGTTTGTTTGATGTTGGAGGGGATAATAAAAGTTCTTTGTTGTCGTGTGTAAACGAACTATTGGGTTTTCTCTACTGTTCTCTAGTGAGATGACAGTCGCTGTAGTTTTACCGATAAATACAAAAGAACTTTTTATTAAGCTCAGCTGACTGACACTCCTCCAAATTATTTAAGACAGAAAGCTATCAAGTTCAGTTCATTAGCACGTTTTATTTAATGATCTCTTATTACAGAAACTAACCTTATTTTAAGCTGGATGTCATCATCTGCCTAGCCTTTTCCCAACTATGTTGGGGTCGGCTTCCAGTCTAACCGGATGCAGCTGAATACCAGTATTTTACATGGAGTGACTGCCTATCTGACCTTCACAACCCAGTTACTGGGTAATACGATACCCCTTGGTAAGACTGGTTGTCAGACTTTCGGGCTTCTGACGACCCGTAACGACTGTCAAAAATCTACAAATGACAGCCGGGACCAACGGCTTAACGTGCTTTCCGAAGCACGGAGGAGTCTTGGTATGTAAAGATGGTCACCCATCCACAGACCAACTGCGGCAAGCGTAGCTTAACCTGGCCGATCGACCCGTGCAGCTATTGTTATTTAGCCACAAGCTCCTTTAAGCTGGATGTGATGCGGTATATCTCCAAGAACCACAACGTTTCGATCTTATTTATTCTCTTTTCCGTTGCAATATAAAGAAGAATGCTTATTTTTGACCTGACTATGTATAGAAATGAAATAAATCTTAAAATATAGCTTATTGAATTGTATATTGATTACGCTTATCACAATGATAAAAGAAACGCAGGAAAAAAAGATTTTTTAACATTAATTTAAGCTAATTCTACGTCATGACATATCGTATTGACATATTTTGAACGCATCCAATCATTCTTTTTTTTTAAACGTTCCATTTTAAACATTGCTGGTTGACCATATTTAACTTCGTTTCGTAGTTTAATACCTATTTTACGTTTAATTTGATCAGTAACTATTTCTTTATTAGTCATGGGATAAATTAAATTATATAAAAATAACACAATAATTGAATTAAATTAATCATTCAGTGTTTCATTGAGTGTGCGCAAGTGAAATGGATTTTTTGACATTTAACAGTTCTGTGATTTGCATCGGCGGTCGGCGCCAGTGTTGCCATATATACGGATTTGTCCATATTTGTACGGATTTTGGAAGTCCAGTACGGATGAATCATGCTTACGGACTTTTATACGGATTTACGTACAGATGGACTCAACCTCAGCCAGATGCTGTACAGAGCATATTCCGAAGTTTTTTTCGTAGTATTCATTACAAATCACCTTTTAGTCCTCTGTCGCAACTATTATTTTCATTCCATGGAAATATAACATAATAGAGCCGTAACACAAACATGAGATGTGGGGAATACCGTGCCATAGGTCGCGTTCGAAACCGTGTATCAAAGACAAAACCTTTAGAGCTATTGTCTTTGATTGAAAAGGACATTAAGTGTAGTTTGAAAACAATGGCTGGAAATGCAAAAAATCAGGCATAATTTAGCGCTTCAACTTAGATTGGTTGGCTGAATCTACTTTCAAGGTTTTGCTGAAACGTAGCAAGAAGGATTTTGCACGTTTGCATTATGTAAAAAGAAATTGAGTGACTTATCTATTGGACGCGGAGGTAAGACGAATATTTTTAAGTATGTACATGAACACGACTAAACATTGAAATTCAGTACCTATAACGTCCTAAAGATCTGTTACAGGTTTTTTTGCCAAAAAACAATGAAAAATGGTGAGATTTTACTGGTAATACGGATTTTTAAAATGAAAATATAGATTTCACACCTCCTCCATATGGCAACACTGGTCGGCGCAGTCTTAGCATTGTTGACTTAGGGGCAGTTAGTTTCAAGGAATTAACAAAGTAAAAAGGATGTTTTATACCATAGTTAGGTAAATACTCCTATTTTAGACAAAACATCGAGCGTACCTAATTAATTAGTTCATGCACGTTTGTTTCATTATTTTTGGTACCTAACGCCAAATCCTAACCTAAAAAGAAACATTAATATTTTTTGGACTTCGTGGCGTTTAAATCGCCAAAATGACTATAAGACATTATTTTATAAACTTATATGAAGTATTTCTACTATATCATATAACTATACATATACTTTCATTATCAGGTTTTTAAATGTATGGAAGGTGGGCATTGTTCTTTGTCTGGTGGTAAAGGGTAGGCCTTAGAAATAATAATTTACTTGCACATATAAATATTTTATGGAAAGCGCATTTCCTTCGCTGGCTTTTTGCGGCTGTTCGATGATGCGTCCTTGCGTCAAGTGACAGGCGCTATTTTATATTGTAAATTCGTGGGTAATTAAAAAAAAAGCCTCTAAACTAAAAATCTTTTGCATTATTTATTTACGTATTCTTAAGCGTTTATTGTCCCGTGTGGTGCCGGACGTAAAATAATAATAGCACCATACCATCTCATCCCATGGGTGTCGTAGAAGGGACTTACTAGAGAATGGGCAGCAGCGTTCTCTATGCATTTTACCACCCACTGCGAACGCCAACCCGCCTGCCAAGCGTGGCGATTATGGCAAACCACCCCCTGGGGGAGGCCTATGTCCAGCAGTGGACGTCTTTCGGCTGAAATGATGATGATGATTATGAAGCATTTATTATTACTAACATTCAAGTATGTATCTATTTTCCGTTGCCAATAGTTTACTTTTTAATTTTATTTTTTTCGCTGCGGGGTGCCAACTGAAAACCAGCGCTGGGTGTCTCAAGCCCAGCAAATGCTGAGATGGTAACTGTTTCGGTATGGACACGCTCAGCACAACTGATACTGTTTTATATTTTGTTTTATTTAAAGTTCTCTTTTTTTAATGTGTTTGTTGCTGTTGGTTGTGTCTGTGTCGGATAAATGTTTTCTATTCTATTCAATCAATCTGATTAGCCTTTTCTCATCTATGTTACGGTCAGCTTCGTATCTAACCGGCTGTAGCTGAAAAACAGTTTTTACATGGAGCGACTGCCTATCTGACCTCCGCAACTAAGTGAAACGATACTCCTTGGTAAGAATGGTTGTTAGACTTTCGGGCGACTCTTCGTAACGACCACCAAATATCTACGAATGACAGCCAAAATAAAAAGATTGAACGTGTTTTCTGAGGCACAGAAGGGTCTCCATATAGTCGCCCATCCACTGACCAACCTCGGCAAGCATAGCTCTATTATCGAGCCGTGCAGCTGATAATATTTAAATACGAAACAAAGATTTCTCATAACTTAAAATTATGGATTAATTACTTAGAGCTTAAAGTGTTTAGTGAATTTAAAGGCCGAAATAAAATGTATCCAATGGTTTATTTTTATTTTTTACTAGCAGTGCTCCGCTGTTTCACTCGAGGATAGTGTAGCTTCCCAACAGTGAAATCATTTTTCAATTCGGTTCAATAGTTTCGGAGCGTATTCAATGCAAACAAACAAACAATTAAAATTACATAAATATTCCAATCTTATAGGAACCTATATGTTCGAGCCGTTTGGGGTTGAAACTCTAGGGCCATGGGGTCCGAGTGCCCACTTAGTTTTCCGAGACATTTCCAAGCGGTTGGTCGACTCTTCACGTGACCAGAGGGCTGGCCTATTTTTCGGCCAAAGAATCAGCATTGCCATACAACGTGGCAATGCTGCCAGCCTTTTGAGCACTTTTCCGATTGACAACGATGCGGACGTATTTTTTGATGCCTTGTGATTTTTTTCTTTTTATATACTTTTTTTTGTTTTTTTTTTTGGGTGGGAAATCATCAAATAACTTCTCCCGCTCTGGGTGGAGCAGGAGGGCGTGTCAGACTTTTACTGACTAAAACCCACCCGTGTTCCTTCAGTAGCCCGTATGCCAGGGGCTGTGGTGTCTCTTTCGAACAAACCCGCACCCCTGGCAGTTTTTATATACATGAACATATTATTATTTTAAGATATGAATGGAGTAAATCATTGTTTTAATATAAACAAACAATCAAATCTTTCCTCTTTATAATATTAGTAGATTATAAATATATATCATATAGTATAGATTACACATATATTATACACATTTATCCTTAAATATTGTATAATAAAAATCATATGAATTGTTCCAGGTACAACATTGATACACTATGAAGGTGCAGTGACATTGGCGACACAACATTTAGAAAAGTAAGTTTTTAATATTTCACGTTATCTTTTTAACCCCCGTTCTCAGTTCACTCAGTTTAACTCAGGCCTCTCACATACTGTGTGACAACACCCTGTTCACTAACTTACTTGTTTATATAATTTACAATAATGAGACTGATATATTATTTGTTTGACCTCATTTGATAAAGATGCCTCGTCAAAAAGTATAGATTTACTTCAAACTGATATCTTGATCCAAGGTTACCACGGTAATCGATAAAATCCGAAAATGGCTTATACGCAGTAGCAGTGAGCAGGGCACATTGCTCGCAGAACAGAAAGATGTATCGGCCATCATCTAGACCAAAAGTTTCAAGAGTGGCGAACGCCCCTGATTTTCAGCCCCTGGGGTGTGCTCGAGCTGCTCATTTGATATCTTGCCATTTATTATTCTGATAATGTCGAAAGTAAAAAGACATACCTATCAACAAACTTACTTATAAATAAAATAAAATCGTCTAATAGTCTTAAAACTTATCACTCACTCACACTCCATTCTTTCCTCACACACAGTTGCATTCTGCTCTCCAGAAAATATCACTTTCTATCAATACAGGAGAGTGCCTCTGAGATTCGACTCCCAACTTGCGACAAAATTGTCAATATGCATTTACGGATAGTGCCTTTACGGAATACCTGAGCAGACCTAAGTGCTAAAGTCGCTAGGTGACAGACAAGATTTAGGCTATATTTTATATGTACATTTGAAAAGGATTTGGGATGTTTGTTTGAGGTGAGAATTGAAAGATTTAAATTTCTTTACTTTCTGACGTTGCTTTCATTGTAAAGTCATTTACTTGTCACTACTTTGTGAACTTCCATTTTCCGGGCAACTAAGCATTTTGTATCATGAATATTATCAAGGGGACAATCATGTGATTGTCCTCTTGACAGTAATAATTCAAAATTACCTACCTAACTAAGTTAAACACTGAAACATATATTTCGAATATTTGTGCCAAAAGTCCAAATCCTCTACATTTTATTGACACTCTTCAACTATTATTTAATGTTGGTTTTCAAATGTCAGTCTCATCATCTGCCTAGCCTTTTCCCAACTATATATGTTGGGGTCGGCTTCCAGTCTAACCGGATGCAGCTGAATATCAGTTTTTTACTTGTAGTGACTGCCTATCCATCTTTCTCGACCCAGTTATTGGGTAATACAATACCCCTTGCAAACGCAAATAAAAGTTCCTTTCATTTCGGTAATTGTCTTTGAAATACATAAATAACAACCAGGAACCTAGACCTGACTGTTTGGAATTGCATAGCGAACCTCTCCTTGAACGTCCTGTGTAGCAGTGGATGGTCGAATTTAAACAGGCTGATCAAATTGCTCTCTATGTACACCAATTCAATATATTTTCCCAAACACCCTCTTACCAGTAAACTATACAGTATAAACTAAAACCCTAATCAACACCTAATACATGTTATCTAAATTAACTAACTAAATGCTCCCAAACGGCTATTGAAATCGTTTTGAAAGACACCCTTTCAATAAAGGCGAAGGGCTGGTAAATTGATGAAGGGACAGTTCGGATAGTGATCGTTTTCCTTATACACGTTTATTGGGTAAATGAGGGACATACGTTTGGACATTATAATTCGTAAGCTCACATGTCGTATTTGAAATATTTTTTAAATCACATATAAGAAACTAGAACTAACTTTCTCACGCAGCTCCGCCCGCGTGGATGGTTTTTATCGCGTAAAAAGTTTTTAACAAAAAACTTAAACCGCCGAAAAAACTGAAAAGAAAAAATAATAAACCTGCTGTGTTTAACCTTAATAACTAAGTTCGGAAGGCGGTGACATAAAATTAAAATATATTTCCAAAGTCACCGACTGAACAATCAATCATCCCTGTTTTCCCACCCTTAGGGTTAGATTTTTTTTTCCAAATTTATATGGGACCAACTTTGGTCCCATATAAATTTGGGGCCCCTTTCCAATAAAAAATAATTATCAAAATCGAACTACTCTGTAAAAAGATATGCGTGGTCATACATAAAAAAAAAAGAAAATATACGCGTCGAATTGAGTAACCTCCTCCGTTTTTTCGTCGGTTCAAAAAGTAGCCTATGTCCTTTTCCATATCCCAGGTTATATCTTTGCCAGATTTCATGACGATCGGTTCAGCGGTTTAGGCGTAAAAGCGTAATAGACAGAGATTTTCTTTCGCATTTATAATATTACTAGGGATTGTTTTAGGGGCCACAAGCACAGAACATGTAAGTTTTTTCCTTAGAAATCCTAATAAAATCTTTTTCAGAGTCGCTTGCACATCTGCACTGGACTAGACTTTGTGATGAGGCAGGATGACGTGGTCGGTCCCTTCATACTTCAAACTGTCTTTAAAATAATGTCCACACTTTTGTTAGTTATAGGTCGTACTATTTGGAATGAGAATCGAATGTTTTCGTAATGAATCCTTTCAATTTGTCTTTGTTTAATTGGACATGCTGATGTGGTCGGGGTATAATTAATTGTATAAGGAACTTACTGATGCGAGAAGTGGCTACCTTAAAACCTTCCACGATACCTACACAGAGGAAGATTTTTTGCTGTTAGTGAGAATTCAGAATCAAATATTTATTTATTTATTTATATACGCTTTATTGTACACCAGAAAAAGCATGACAAAATAAAACATTAAACAAACAAATACATGGAGGAATGTATCTAGTTCTGTATCCTGTTTCGGATAAGGCGGAACGCCCGGGTGTTTCCACTGCGAAGATCGCCATGAAGACATGGTGGAGCACACGGTGGAGGTCTGCCCGGCTTGGGCGGAGCACCACCGTGTCCTCGTGGAGGCGATCGGCGGCGGCGATCTCTCGCGTCCGGCCCTGGTCCAGGCCATGGTACGGAGCAAGAGTGCATGGGTAGCCGTCACCTCCTTCAGCGAAGCAGTAATGTTCGCGAAGAGGGAGGCGGCGCACGTGAGGGAGAGGCAGTCTATGCGTCCTCACGGCCCTAACCACCGCAGGAGACGCTCTGGGCGTCAGGAATCCCAGGCTGATTCCCGGCCACCGTAGGCGTGGGCTTGCGGAGAGCGAGTAATGGGTAGCTCGCTGTCCGGTAAGGACCAAGCCCAGGTCAATGGCGCGTTGTGTTCCACCCATGCCTCAAAGAGATGGCAGCACAAACAGATGGGGCCCGGAAGGGCCGATGCCTGCTAGGGGTGCGGGTTTGTTCGAAAGAGATACCGCCGCCCCTGGCATGTAGGCTACTGAGGGAACACGGGTGGGTTTTAGTCAGTAAAAGTTTGACACGCCCTCCTGCTCCATCCAGAGCGAGAGAAGTTATTTGATGATTGCCCAACCAAAGAAAAAAAAACCCTGCATTGATTGGACAGGTCCTCTCAATCTGTGTGGTTCTTTCCTCAAAAGGCCATTTTAGACACCAATCCACGCAGTCTTCACATGATCTGACCAAGATTATGTCTGGACTTTAAAAGAGACTGTGACCTCTGAGTTTGTTTTGGCCTTTTTTCTCAGAGTAGTTAGATAGGAAACGCCGATCTCATCTAGTTTTAATGTGATGGACGTGTATTTATAAACCTACTTAACAGAAATTAAATCATTTATCACTAACAAAATGATTCCGGACTAAAATTACCCATTCGTTAAGCATGATTATTAAGAAGTATGATCATACATTTACTAAACCGATCTATTAACCCATATTCAACAAAACCTAACTGCATGTTACCGTTTTCCTAAAACGATCACAGGGATCGATTTTAAACGAATATTCGATGGAATGGAACGGCATCCAACACGGGAGGTCATGTTTACTGTCCCGATATGTTTACGTTTCGCTTCACTTCGAGCCAAGTTGTAAGATCAGTACCAGTGCTGTTTACACCGCGGTGTAACGTCGTACGTGTTATATGATTATATGCAGTGGAGTGCATTAAAAGAACTTTCATGACTGACAAACCTTGCTGAATTCATCGTTTCACTACGTCTTGAGATATTCTAGTGACAACTTCGTACAGATGAGTGAGAAAATAGTGATGCCACGTGAGAAAATAGACGTAGTTCTAGTATATCAATTCCCTAGTTAAAAGTTGGTGATGACAGATTACTTAATCTTCATAAAATACCCACTATAATATAACTTTACGTGCTTGGCATGGTCAGCTGTTGCGTAGGAAAAGCAGTTGGCATAAATTGTGACGCATACTTATTATTTTTAAAGACATTTTGTTTTTAAATTGTTACGTTTCAGTATTTGATACTCAAACAGCATAAGTTTAAGACAGCTTATGTTATAAAAACTTTTTAATAAAAAAATTAAACCGCCGAAAAACAGAAAAGTAAAAAATAATAAACCTGCTTTGTCCAACCCCAATAACTAAGTTCGGAAGACGGTGACATATAATTAAATACATATCCAAAGTCACCGACTTCCGAACTTAGTTATTGGGGTTGGACAAAGCAGGTTTATTATTTTTTACTTTTCGGTTTTTCGGCGGTTTAATTTTTTTATTAAAAAGTTTTTATTTTAAATTTTTTTGTGGCTATAATCTACTAATTACTACATGCTTAATTTTTGCGTAATACACAACTCAGTATTAAAATCTGTGAGTAAACAATCAATCATCCCCTGTTTTCTTACCCTAAGGGTTGGAATTTGTCTTCAAAATTTGTATGGGACCAACTTCAGGGTATACCCTTTCCAACAAAAAAAGAATTTTCAAAATCGGACTACTCTGGAAAAAGTAATGCGTGGTCATACATAAAAAAAAACAAAAAAAAAATATACGCGTCGAATTGAGTAACCTCCTCCGTTTTTTCGTCGGTTCAAAAATAGTTACGCTACGGTGTAACACGGAGCCACGGAGGTTCATACTTTTGAAGAAGCCACATAAATTGTGTTCAGAGAGAACGTAAAAGACAGTGTTTGTTTTCAATTTTAATATCTATGTTTTACATCGCTTTTCAGTGTTTGTATCGTATCTCAGCTTCTGTAAATATCGAGTTTTCTCACGTAGAATGGAAATAGTCGGGATAAATGTGTTTAGGTTAGGGGAAATGAAGAATGAAAAGTTTACCTATATCCTCTTAGATTTTAATATTTTGTGATGTGTCGTTTAGTCAAAGCCTACTCGTATTTTGTCCATTAGGCACTATCCAGAAGTTTAAATTACGTACCTTGCGCTAGCTTGAACTATTCTTCGACTTGTACTTTTAGCTTGTAAGAAGAAATATATTTATTGTCTTTGCTGCATTTTATGAAAACCAATGAAAAGAGAAGTTGTCGTATATTTTTTCTCATAATGTGGTTGAAATGTGGAAGTTACTGCCTTTGTCTTTATCCCTTTGCCATAACATCATGTCTTTTCACCCTACAAGCTATTATGGTATCATGAAAACATGATACCAAAGCAGCAATAACTTCTAGTAAAAAGAAAACTCTTCCCCAAAATTAAAAATCTCTCCGATGTTTCCATCGCATGAAATTTATAGAATAATAATCTATCGTAACACAATTTCGATTGGACACAGTTTCACACAGAACCGTCACATAAATTGTTACGCGTTGCCTATGCACATCGCTAACGATATTTGGGACATTTTTAATCAATTAAATTGATGGATTTCATCGGTCAATTTAATTGATTAAAATTTCATCTGGGTTGCACGAAAAACTTACTGTTACGTAAATTTATTAAATATTCGCGTTTATAAAATATTGGTGGTGGTAGTGGTAGTGGTGGTCTGTCCTCATAAAAAAGAGGATTTGTGGGTAACATTGAGTTGGTTTTATTTAAATATGGAAGATTCATTAAGATGCTATTAATTAATATATTTGGAGATAGAACATGGAAACACGAAACGCTGTAATTGTTTGCCAGTGTTAGCTATATTTAATAAAATAAATTGAAATAAATTCAAACTAGCTCAAAATTGGGCTTGAACTTTGTAAGGCACATTTACTTTAAAATATTTTTAAATCTGACTAACCAAAATTATTTACCATCATTTTTCTCACATGATATTACTGTTAACAATACACTTTACAGCCCAGTACAAGAAAATTACTTTTGAAAAGAGATTTGATATGTAACGAGACTGAAGAGTCATCACATTAAAAAACCACGGTAAGAATACAGCTTACCGTTATTTCCAGCCAGCATTCCTTTTAACTTCAAACCAAGAGAAAGCTTCCAGCTTAATTTATCGGACGCTGCAGACTAAACCTCGAAGCTCACTGCTCATAATCTAGATTTATTACGCTACCTGCACAAATAGCGTTTCACTGAGTTAATGTTATTTTATGGGGCATATTCACACTACATGAAACTCTACTTAGCTCTATTATAGAAGAAAAATATTTTTGCATGCCTTGCACAAATATTTTTCTTCCTCCAGGGAGGAGGGTGGTGGAGTTATAGTTTGCTTTCGTCTTAGTATATTTGTAGTGATTTTATCCGATTTAAAAAGGAATTGGTTTTCTTTTAGTATCTTCTACAGAAGTTTATCTTGGACATCTTCGGACCTGCAAAGAAGAGACCGTGTGTAAGAGTAAATAATTTACACTGAACCTAATATTAAAAACACCTTCATCTATTTAAATAAAAATAAAAGTCTTGACTGATTGACTGACTCATCAACGCCCAGCCCAAGCCCTTGGACCTAGAAAGCTGAAATTTTGCACAGAGGTTCACTTTACGAGGAATAAGGAAGTATTTTTTGAAATACAACACATAAGAGATTTAAATAGGGGATGAAAGTTTGTATGGAAAATCGTCTGATTGAATGGACAGGTCCACTCAATCTGTGTGGTTCTTTCCTCAAAAGACCGTTTCAGACACATGGTCTTCACATGATCTGACCAAGATTATGTCTGAACTTTAAAAAAGACTGTGACCTCTGAGTTTGTTTCGGCCTTTCTTCTCAGAGTAGTCAGAATATAGGAAACGCCGACCTCATCTAGTTTAAAAAAAATGTGATTTACATGTAAAAGTGTTTGTACAAACCTACTTACAGAAATGAAATCATTTATCATTTGTCATTTTTGTATTTTATACCTTGAAAATTGGTGTTTAACACATAGAGTACTTTTAATCACAGTAGTAGGTACGTTCCCGTGGAATATTTTCCAACATCGCAGGTGAAGCCGCGGGAAAAAGCTAGTGATTACATAAATACATTATTTCCAAAAAAAAAATCGTCACCTGCCTAGCTTTTTCTCAAATACGTTGGAATTGGCTTCCAGTCTAACCGGATGCAGCTGAATACCAGTATTATACATGAAACGACTGCCTATCTGATCTCCACAACCCAGTTATTGGGTAACGCAACAAGCAGTCTTACCACGAGCCCCCTTGGTAAGATTGTTTGTCGGACATTCGGGCTTCTGACGAACTGCAACGACTATCAAATATACACGAACGTCAGCCAGGATCAACGGCTTAAAGCGCTTTCCGAGTAACGAAGAGGTCTCGGAATGTGGAGATAGTCCCGACCCGAACGCGGCAAGCTTGATCGAACAACCCGTGCGGTTCTTACTAATTAGCCACGAACTCCAAATAAATATAACTAAAATATATATAATATTTAATAGAAAACAAAAATCTAATTTATCTTACAGGCATTTTCTGGGCACGATCGTTCTATCATACACCTCAGTCATCGCTTTCGACCAGGCCTGATCGAGGTCAAGAGCAGGCACTGTCTGCCCGTGGTCTTCTAACTCAAAAACCACTTACGCAATTTACTTTAATTCTATTGAAATTTCCACTCAGAAGATTTTAGTAAAATATTTTTAGTATAATCGAATTGGCGAATTTAGTATGCAATAAAATGACCGGTCAAGATTGAACGTTCAAAACCTATTTAACCGGTAAACACGACAAATTGGTCTTGAACGTTCACAGGCCAATAAGTTTTTATCTTACTCTCTTGTAAAATAAATTAAAAATAAAACGTCTTTTGTTCTTTACAGATTCGAGTCGAGAGACCTAAAGGACACAACTCGACTAGGTAAGTGCATAGAATAAGAAACAAACAATTTTGACATGTATGTTCGAGACTCAGGTTTAAATATGACATAGTTTGAGAAAATCTTTGAATTGTGTGATGAATGTCTCTTTCTTAAGGTCGATGTGGCATATAAACGTGTGAGAACTATTCGTAAATACCTAGTTTTTGTTGTACGTAGGCTGATGTTGCCCAAATAAACACCTACCGCTTCCAACCAAGGTAGAACTAAATAAATCTTGCTGCCATGCATCACCACCAGATCGTTCTGAACGGTCGATACACGCACCAAACATTATATAGTTTTTTTGTATTTCTTCTTCATTATAATTGACGTACCTAATTGTTCTTGCACCGTTTTAATTGACCATATATAAATAATAGAACTGTAATTATTATAGTAGCATTATTTCATGAATCGCTATCGACGACATAGTCTTGACTATGTAGAACGTTTCCTACGCTATGACACTGTAGTAGACATTAAGAATACGTTCGAAGTGGAAAGTTTCACTTGTATACATTAGTCCATTATCTTAGTCTAAAGTAACTAGCAAAGAAATCTTTAAAATATTCATGTGTATACTGTGATCTTAGTTACCCTTTTTTAAGACTATAATGTTTATGCCATACAATAAGAAAGGGAAAACCGTTTTGCAACTGTTTTCTCCATGGTCACGTTTCCAGGTGTAAATTATTGATTTTTTCATGTTCAATCTTTTTCTCAAAACCGACAAACCCTCTTCTCACAAACTGAATTAAGTCTCAAAATCCTTGTAACCCAACACACTGTTGTTCTTCAATTTCGAACTAAATCTTCACAGACATCTTGACGCGATCCGAAGGCGATAGCAAAACGTAATTGTTTCCGAGATACTCATCTTGGAATGTTTTAGACCCAACGAGTTACGGAAACACTTCGGACGGTACCGTCCGTTTAGTATTGCTAAATGCACTTTACGTTCCGAGGTTTCGTTTCGTGTTGTGTTCGGGCTTTGTCGATTTTTGTTTGAGTTTGAAGGAAGATGTTTCTGTTTGCGATGGTTCTGAAAGACATATATTGCGCAACTTTTGTAGGTAAAATCTTGTACTTTGAAAGATTTACGGCTTTCTGTTTTCTTGTAGATTTTAACTAGATTTCCGCAAGGAGAATATGTTAGACAGTCGTGTTCAGAATTTCATGCCATTTTGATTCGAAGGCGTCAGATTCGTGACTGAGCCCAGCCAAGTGGCAATCACTTCCAACGCGTTTCGTATTTCTGTAACGATTTTCACCACCTCTAATGCGTAACACAATTTCAATTGCAGTCCAAAGTATTTCGATGGAAATTGCTAATTCATTGCTACTTCTCGTATATATTATTCTTCCAAAATCCCTAACTTGTTACGAACATGTCTTGTTGCAAAAACACAATAACAGCGAACGCTAAAGTTTCCCGAATCAAGGGAATTTGATCCTTCAACTGTTCCCACCTCAAACAAATGAAATTCTGAGAAGGGCCCCAAAAAGTTACCGGGACCCATTGTCACCGTGTGATACCTGTATCTTGATAGCGGAATGGAATTAGAAGACAAGATCAAAGGAGTTTAAGGATAAATTCTCCAAATACTTGCTCCCGAAATGACTTTGACGTAAATCAGAAACACCTGTAAAAATTTGTCCTTATAAAGGACTTTGCGGTTCGAAAATCTTCGGAATGTTAGAGCGAGGCAATTCTGGGAAATTTTCTGAACGCCTAAAGGTGTTTGTAGATACAACATGGAATTTAAAGAATTTTTCGACTGTGCAACTTAGACTTTTACGTAAGCAATTTAAAGGGAGCCCTTGAATAATTTCGTAATTTTTACCTTAAGGGGTAACAAATTCCGCGTTTCGGTATAAAAAATTGTAAATAATGAGAAGTTTTCGGTTTAAAATTCCATTCAACAGCTTTTTATCAGAAACAAATATTAACGCGTATTTTTTGTTTTAAATGTATTTTCTTTCTTTTCGTTTCATTTGGAAACGGGTTATTTATGTGATAAACTAAACTTTGTTGTCTACGCAGTCTGAATCTACACAAAATAAAAGTTATTGTGATTGTTGCTACTACATTTATTCCCTTTTAAATACGTACGTTCAAAGTCAGAAGGCTACTTACTCTATGAAGCCTTGTCAGTACAATGTCCTGTCAAGAAAAAACAAATATTTTGGTACCTACTAATATTCAACAACATCTTTTTCTGGACAAAACATGCCGATTAAAGCACAAATGTCAGCAGGTTATAGACATTTTTAGATAAATTATTCCTAGATCAGGAAAATCTAGCGAAACACAGCATATAAAATATGAAAGTATGTTCTGGACACTAACCCAGCTGAATAGCACCTGCATTTGTGTTAGTGAAAGCTACGCTAAGCGATTTAAATTGTCTGTCCGTCAGGGTTTTCCAAAAACCTACTTTCATAAGACGGTATTTGTTGATTAAGTAATGGCCAACTACCATTTGAAGTGTTGCGTAGTTAGTTTTAGCAGTAGCAGTTAGTAGTAGTAATATTTTTGTTCACAAAACCAAATATAACTAAGGGTCAAAAAACAACAACAATGCAAACTGTTCTATTTCCATTTTTGTGTAACACGTTCTCATATATTGGGAAGAGCAACACGTCTAACTTTTCGGGGTCCTACCGTAACTCGAAACGAGTCACTACAGGTCTATATTTGGTACTTGCTTCACGTATGGTCCTACTTCAGGAACGAAAAGCGAAACTATGCTACAGAAATCGTGAGTCCTCCGGCCACAGAAATTTTTTTGTGCTTACATTTTTACATTTTGTTATTACATATTACGATAGTTCATTAAACGTGTATAGAAAAACATAAAACATAGGCTGCTTTTTTTTTTTTTTTTTTTTTTGGGTGGGAAATCATGAAATGACTTCTCCTGCTGAGTAGAGCAGGAGGGCGTGTCAGACTTTTACTGACTAAAACCCACCCGTGTTCCCTCAGTAGCCCGTATGCCAGGGGCCGTGGTATCTCTTTCGAACAAACCCGCACCCCTGGCAGGCATCGGCCCTTGCGGACCCCACCTGTGGTTGCTGACATCTTTGACGGCGCGCGTGAGGAACACAACGCGCCGTCCCGTCTACCACTTTTCGGCCGCAGAGGATAGGGAGAGCGGCTGACGCTATACCGACACTCCTCTTCCCCTGCGGCCCCACCGCGTCCGCCATCAAACGGTGGCGGCCCCGTCCAGGCCACGGAAGGGAAGAGCGCTGCTCAGAAGCACCGGCACTCCTCCTCTACCGCAGCCTGTAACCCTCAGCCGCGATGCCTCCCATTCGACATCGCGGCCCACCTCAGTTGCGGTGCACCTCACCGCAACCTACTTTTTGGCCGCTACGTCAATGGCTTGAAGGCAAAAGCCCTGACGAGCGGCCCCACCGTTGGGTTCCTCTTGGCTTCACCGTGGATGGGAGACCACGGTTACTAAGCCCCCCCGCAACGACAATGCGGGAACCCACTCGGGTCATCTTCGGTTATCATAAAAATAGCTATCTGTGGTTATATGACTGTTGTGTTCCGTGTGGGGCCAGACATAAAAGAATAGCACCAACCCATTTCTTCCGGTGGGTGTCGTAAAAGGCGACTAAGGGACTTACTACCCCCCCGAGTGGGTTCCCGCATTGTCGTTGCGGGGGGGCTCAGTAATCGTGGTCTCCCACCCACGGTGAAGCCAAGAGGAACCCAAAGGTGGGGCCGCTCGTCAGGGCTTTTGCCTTCAAGCCATTGACGTAGCGGCCAAAAAGTAGGTTGCGGTGAGGTGCACCGCAACTGAGGTGGGCCGCGATGTTGAATTGGAGGCATCGCGGCTGAGGGTTACGGGCTGCGGTAGAGGAAGAGTGCCGGTGCTTCTGAGCAGCGCTCTTCCTTTCCGTGGCCTGGACGGGGCCGCCACCGTTTGATGGCGGACGCGGTGGGGCCGCAGGGGAAGAGGAGTGTCGGTATAGCGTCAGCCGCTCTCCCTATCCCCTGCGGCCGAAAAGTGGTAGACGGGACGGCGCGTTGTGTTCCACACGCGCGCCGTCAAAGATGTCAGCAACCACTGGTGGGGTCCGCTAGGGCCGATGCCTGCCAGGGGTGTGGGTTTGTTCGAAAGAGATACCACGGCCCCTGGCATACGGGCGACTGAGGGAACACGGGTGGGTTTTAGTCAGTAAAAGTCTGACACGCCCTCCTGCTCTACTCAGCAGGAGAAGTCATTTGAGGATTTCCCACCCAAAAAAAAAAAATATAAAAAAAAGGACTTACTAGAGAATGGGCAGTAGCCCTCTCTATGCATATTTCCACCATACTGCGATCGCCAACCCGCCTGCCAAGCGTGCAAAACCCCTTTTGGGGGAGGATTATGCGCAGCTTTGGACGTCTTTCAGTTGAAATGATGATGATGATGATGTGACTGCTAATCAAAAATCCCGTTGGTTTACAACCTACTGTTATAAGATTTTTGTGAAAGCTGTGCGTCTGTAGTAATCTGTAAGAAAGCATCAGTCAATATATTAATGTTGTGCCATTACATAGTAATTACCTACTGCAATGCATGCGTTCACGGAAAACGAAAAACAACGCAATGTTAATTAATACGGTGGGTGTCGATCCCAGGACAAGCTGTTTTTCACATGGACAAACAAACGTCGTTTAGGTACTCCCGCTTTACCAGTTCACTCTCTTCATACATTTTGGCTGCTCAGATCAAAACTACAAACATCTATCTATCTATATAAATAAAAAGACAAGTCCTGACTGACTGATTGACTGACTCATCAACGCCCAGCCCAAACCCTTGGACCTAGAAAGCTGAAATTTTGCACAGAGGTTCCCTTCATAATGTAGACAAGGAACAAGGACGGATTTTTCGAAATTCAACCCCTAAAGGAGTTAAATAGGGGATGAAAGTTTGTATGGAAAATTGACATTTTGTAGTTATAACCATGAAAATTGGTGTTTCTCATTCTGATAAAAAAAAAAACCACGTGTTTCAGTGTTTTCGGGAAATCATCCCCTGAGAGCGTAAAATAGGGGCTGAAAGTAGAAATGAGAAACCCGTTGGTTTTGTTGTTCGAACCATGAAAATTTGTATTTAGCCTTTTGTTTGGTAATAATTAATCATTACATGTATCAGCGTTTTTGAAAAATCATCCCAGAAGAGGGTAAAAAGTTATAGAGGGGATGAATTTTTTTTTAGGAAACCCGTAAATTTTAAAGCTTACCAATAAAATTGGTAATAAAAGCCTTTTGGCGTTGTTGTGAAATCATCCCCTAAGCAGTTAAAACCCTACTAACTCATCATTGCTCAGCCCAATTTTGCGCCATCGCCAAAGACACCTTCGTAATTGTGAGAACAAGAACTTTACTAAGGGATCCAGTAAGTAATAAATATTTACCTATGAAATTGCCGTTCTGCAGTACTGGCCATTTCAAATCAAAATAATTTTTGTTTGGCTAAGAATTCTAATTTCAAATTAATTTTATTTTAAAAACATGGTTTTTTTTTTCTAAAAGTAGTCATTTCTTTATTGATTAGTGTTACATTTTCATCGCATTTCAATCTTTTTCGTCATCATGGATACGTTAAAAATTCGAGTAATTATGGAATATGAGTACCGTCGTGGCAGCAACGCGGCACAAGCGGCACGCAACATCAACGACGTTTACGGAGCTAACACTACAAACCAACGCACCACCTGTTATTGGTTTGCTCGCTTCCGTTCTGGAAATTTCGACCTGAAAAATGAACCTCGCGGTCGGCCGAAGACTTTGCTCGACAATGACGAATTAAAGGCGATTGTGGAAGCTGATGATACACAATCTACGGCTGAATTAGCAGCAGCTTTCGACGTTAGCGTCAAAACAATATTGGTCCATTTGCGTCAAATTGGCAAGGTAAAAAAGCTTGACAAATGGGTGCCCCACGAACTCAATGATCGCCAGCGCGAAGTACGCGTCGAGACGTGCCTTGCACTGCTCAACAGACACACAAATGAAGGAATTTTGAACCGCATTGTTACCTGCGATGAAAAATGGATTCTGTTTGATAACCGTAAGCGCTCAGCAAGTTGGTTGGATCCTGGTTCAGCACCTAAACAATGCCCTAAACGAAAACTTACCCCTAGAAAAGTGATGGTCACTGTTTGGTGGTCTAGCGCCGGTGTGATTCATCACAGCTTCTTACCAAACGGGGTGAGCATTACTGCAGATGTGTACTGTGAAGAACTGAACACAATGATGGAGAAGCTGGCGCATCTCCAACCAGCATTGGTCAATCGCTCGTCTCCGCTGCTCCTGCACGACAACGCGCGACCTCATACTGCACAGCAGACGGTCTCCAAGTTGCAAGAACTGGGGTTGGAAGCTCTCCGTCATCCGCCCTACTCACCAGACCTTGCGCCTACAGACTACTACTTTTTCCAGAATTTGGATAACTTCTTGGCGGGAAAAAAATTTAATACCCGAGAGGCAGCACAAAATGCCTTTGAAGAATTTGTTGCCTCCCGTCCAGCTGATTTCTTTAAGAAGGGCATCAATAAACTGCCACTGCGATGGCAAAGATGCATTGATTGCATGGGTGATTACTTCGATTAATACAAATAAAAAATTCATGAAAAAAATTCGTTTAAATTTTTTCATACAAAACGGCAATTTCATAGGTAAAGACCTATTACTTACATTTGGATGGTATTTAAAAGTACTTCAATTAAATCCCATTTCATTTACCTAATTTTGCCTGTGTTCCACCAAATATACTGAATGTGCACCAAAATATGTTCAATAAAATATGTCATTACGAGCATCTATTTAACAACTGTTGCAAATTTGAAAAATAGTAATACACCTAATTTTAAAAACAAGCATTTATTTTTTTAGTTTTACTTCAGATAATGCACTGCAAAATGTATTTGAATCAAACACCAATTAATGTCCAATGTAGCTTTATTAATAAAAAAAAAAATTTTCGCGTTTTCGTCCATATTTCGACTCGGATGGTCTCAGGGAGCCTAATTATTAATAACGTAGCAAAAAACAGCGTCAAAACGCGTCACCAGGAAGCAAAGTTAGGACGATTCTACGAAAACTTGGTTCGCTTTTTTTTTTTTTTTTTGAGTGGGAAATCATCAAATAACTTCTCCCGCTCTGGGTGGAGCAGGAAAGCGTGTCAGACTTTTACTGACTAAAACCCACCCGTGTTCCTTCAGTAGCCCTTAAGCCAGGGGCTGTGGTGTCTCTTTCGAACAAACCCGCACCCCTGGCAGGCATCGACCCTTGCGGGTCCCATCACTTTTTGTGCTGACATCTCTTTGAGGCGCGCGTGGAACACAACGCGCCGTCGACTTGGGCTTGGTCCTTACCGGACAGCGAGCTACCCATTACTCGCCGTCCGCAAGCCCATGCCTACGGTGGCCGGAAATCGGCCTGGGATTCCCGACGCCCAGGGCGTCTCCGTATCCTGCGGCGGCTGGGGTCGCGAGGGCGCATATGCTGCCTCTCCCTCACGTGCGCCGCCTCCCTCTTCGCGAGCATTACTGCTTCGCTGAAGGAGGTGACGGCTCCCCATGCCCTCTCGCTCCGTACCATGGCTTGGAGCAGGGCCGGACGCGAGAGATCGCCGCCGCCGATCGCCTCCACGAGGACACGGCGGTGCTCCGCCCAAGCTGGGCAGACCGCCACCGTGTGCTCAACCGTGTCCTCAGGGCGATCTTCGCAGTGGAAACACCCGGGCGTTTCCTCCCGCCCTATCCGAAACAGGAACCTCCCGAAACAACCGTGTCCGGTGAGGACCTGAGTCAGGCGGAAGGTGAGGACGCCATGCCGCCTCTCAAACCACTCCTCAAAGAGGGGACTTACCGCCGCAGAAACTTGGTTCGCTTCGGTAGATTTTGATGGCTACAAATTACATAGAACAAAGATAAATTGTAAGTATTAAAGTGGCTATATACGCTAGGCGCACGGGCGAGGTGTCGGAGGACGCGTTTCCGCGCGAGCCACATGACTGCAGATGATAAATATAATTATCTTTTTGAAAAAACACGCCACATCTAAACGTTTAAATTCAAGCGAGCAGACATGGTTTCTGTCATGGCTCCGGCGCTGCGAGGCTCCGGCCGTGCCACGCGAGCTTATCGTCGCATGGCTTAACGCTCACCGCGGCGAGCGTTACATCCACCTGCACCTCAGCTCGCGGGCCGCCTCGCCCCTCGATTTAAGTTACACTCTAGGGTAGGGCAGACGAGACTACGTGGAGTCGGTTTTGCAGCGATTCGTTTCTGTCACTAACATAATAAAATACCATGGACAAAATACACCGAACAGCAATTTAGCACATGTAACATTCAGGAATATTTGGTGCACGATCAGTATTTTTCGGGGAAGAATAAAATAGTTATTGTTACAATAGAATATTTGCAGCGCACTACAATAAAAAAGTGTTATATCTTGGTGTTAATTTGGAATTTGTTTGATGTAACATATTTTGCTGGCCGAGTAGTTTAATTATAGTAAAACAATTAAACGGGTTTATGATCAATATTTTAGAAATGCATACATAGATGTACCTTTAGATTTTTGGTGAACACAAAAATATTATCCCTTACATTTTCCTTATTTCCGTTATCATCATCATCATTTCAGCCGAAAGGCGTCCACTGCTGGACATAGGACTCCCCCAAGCTCCACCCCTTCAACCAGTTCTGTGCTACCCGCATCCAGCGGATTCCTCCATTTCAATTGGTTCTGCGTTTCTCGCATCCAGTGGATTCCTGCGGCCTTCACAAGGTCATCGGTCCATCTTATGGGAGGCCTTCCAGCGCTACGTTTTCCGGTACGCGGTCGCCACTCCAGAACCTTTCGGCCCCATCGGCCATCTGTTCTGCGAGCAATGTGCCCTGCCCACTGCCACCTAAGTTTGGCAATTCTTCGGGCAATGTCAGTTGCCTTGGTTCTCGCGCGGATCTCTTAGTTCCTGATTCGATCACGTAGGAAAACTCGGAGCATAGCCCTCTTCATTGCCCTATGGGTGACTTTTAGCCTTCTGATAAGACCCATTGTGAGCGACCACGTTTCAGTACCATATGTTATCACTGGCAACACGCACTGGTCAAAGACTTTCGTCTTGAGACACTGCGGGATGTGGGACGAGAAGATATTGCGTAGCTTCAAGAACGCTGCTCAGCCGAGTCGGATTCGACGATTGACCTCTTTCTCGAAGTTGGATCTACCTAACTGGGCAGTTTGCCCTAGGTAAACATAATCGTCTACAACTTCGAGTGTAGAGTCTCCGATCTTCATAAGAGTGCGTGTTACATGGACATTTGAAATTTTCTAAGTTTTGTCCATGTTCATTTTGAGACCCACTCTTTCGGAAGCTCCACTGAGGTCATCGAGCATTGTACTGAAGTCCTCCATAGTCTTAGCCATGACTAATAAATCATCGGCAAACCAAAGGTGAGTGATGTACTCGCCATTGATGGTGATGCCAATCTCTTTCCAGTCCAGAACCTTGAAGACATCCTCGAATGCAGCGGAGAGATAACGTCTCCCTGTCTCACCCCTCGCTGCAGGAGGATAAGTCTCGAGGTCTGGTCCGCTATTTACATACCTGTTATTATTTACGTAACGTTTTTTTTTTCTTATTCTCACAGCATAGAGAATAAAGTGGATTTAATATTTAACTTTAAAGTTGCCTTCAAATTTGGCATGCAAGTAGTTTTTCCGTTCCGTTATTTATTCCGTTTCTATTATTATTTCTAAGTAATCACAGCCACACGGGTCGATCCATCAGGTTAAGCTACGCTTGCCGCGGTTGGTCCGTGGATGGTTGACCATCTTTATATTCCAAGACCCCTCCATGCCTCGGAAAGCATGTTAAGCCATTGGTCCCGGCTGTCATTTGTGGATCTTTGACAGTCGTTACGGGTCGTCAGAAGCCCGAAAATCTGACAACCCGTCTTACCGGGGTATCGTATTCCCCATTAACTGGGTTATGGAGGTCAGATAGGTAGTCGCTCCATGTAAAATAATGGTATTCAGTTACATCCGGTTAGACTGGACGGAACCGGAAGCCAGTTCCAACATAGTTGGAAAAAGGCTAGGCAGATGATGATGATGATCCTCCATCAATCATATATCAATCCACGCACAGCTCCTCGGATACTATATAAGCAGTGCGAGAAGACATTGTTTACCTGGATTAACACATAGGGTACTTTTAATCCTGGTAGTACGTAACCGTGGGATATTTCCCGACATCCACGCGTGCGAAGCCGCGGGCAAAAGCTAGTCTCTATATAAATAAAAAGAAAAGTCCTGACTGACTGACTGACTCATCAACACCCAGCCCAAACCCTTGGACCTAGAAAGCTGAAATTTTGCACTGAGGTTCCCTTTATAATGTAGACAAGGAATAAGGAAGGATTTTTCGAAATTCAACCCCTAAGGAATTAAAAAGGGGATGAAAGTTCCGCGCGGGCGAAGCCGCTGGCAATAGCTAGTAGTCCATAAATTACTTATCATTTTCAATTAAAGTTTTTCAATGTTAATATTAAATACATTTTTTTTAAATTAAAAACAGAATAGTTTATAATATTACAAATTAAATAAGGAAAGTTGTACGAAAATATATCTGTTATTTAATCAAATTGTGGTGTCTTACGACTTCGTTGAAATCGAGGATAAGAGTCAGTAGAA
Source organism: Polymixis flavicincta (assembly GCA_949987655.1). NCBI lineage: Eukaryota > Metazoa > Arthropoda > Insecta > Lepidoptera > Noctuidae > Polymixis > Polymixis flavicincta. The sequence continues at coordinate 5,448,113 of OX465195.1, read as the reverse complement.
TTATAAAACAAATAGTTACGAATCATTTGCCTATTTTCCAATCTGTGTTTTCATAAAAACATTATTAAAGTCTTTGTGTGTCTGTTTCTGTTTTTTTAACTCAAGACTCCGTCTTTTAACTTATTATTATTATTATTATTATTTATTTCAGACATAATTGTAGTCCATAGTTTTACACTCATACATTCAAAATTATAAACTAAGTAGGTATCATAAAATCCAAAACAGATAAATCCCAAAATAAAATTGTGCTTCATTATAACATATTCATCAGCTCATTACAAGTAATAATTAAAATTGCTAATAAAAATAAAATTAATACTTAATAAATTAATAAAAAAAAAAAAAATTAAATAAATAATAATTAATAATAATAATTAAATTAATTTTTTATACTTATGCTTTTAGATAATTTCTCTGGCTACATATGGAATAGAATTATACGTATTAATATGTCTGGTGTTCTGTGAGGGAAAGTATGCAAGGGAGTCCACTATTCCATGTTAAGATAAATAACTATGCTATGAAATATATATCTTAACATAGTTATTTGCCGGGCGTAAAAGAATAGCACCATCCCATTTCTTCCCGTAGGTGTCGTAGAAGCGACTAAGGGACTCACTAGAGAATGGGCAGCAGCCTTCTCTATGCATTTTACCACCATACTGCGATCGCCAACCCGCCTGCCAAGCGTGGCGATTATGGCAAAACCCCCCATCCTGGGGGAGGCCTATGTCCAGCAGTGGGCGTCTTTCAGCTGAAATGATGATGATGATGATGAATAATGTTTCTACGTTAATTAATGTAATTGGTGTTACCGTTTTAATTAACTATAAATAAATAAACAAATAAATAAATATTGTAACGCGATCAAGGCTTCAAACTTCGTATTAATAAGCTTCTTTTTTTTCTACATACACACTGGCATCGCATATCCAAACTCACTTACCAAGTACTCCCAATAAAAGAATCGTCCACAGTGGACCTTTTGTTATTCGTACGCCACTTCCAAGTCAATTTGGTAGGTAGTTGAAATTTAGCTTATTTCCTATGGGAAATTCTCGTAGACGCATAGATACAGGTAAATTGATTCTAGAGGAAGACGAGACGGGTTCTATGTAAAGTTTGATATTGATTTTGTCCTTTTTTTTGTATTTGGAAGTTGGTTTATCGTTGGCTTTTCGTGTTTGAGCGTGTATGCTTTATGGTACTCAGGTATTTATAAATTGTGATACAGGCAAAGACTTATTAAACGTTGATGAGACAAGAAAACCATAGACAGAATTAATTTCCATCTAATCTTCTCCTATATTTGCTATTACTCCGACCTCAAGGCAATTAATTTATTGAAAACTCTAAACCCATGTCCAGTGTACACTGAACCACGCAAGTGTCTCAACATACTGTTCGTATGTAACGTTAATTAACACACTGAGTGGTGTTGGGTATTCTTAATTAGTAAAGTTTTGGGCAGCGGTCACCTAATCTCGCGATGGGTCAGACAACAAGTATGTAGGTATGTAGCTACTTGTGTTGTGAGCATTCACAAGTAAGGTTTTAACTGTGCAGGCTTAATGCTCCGGTATCCGACCGGTGCACATCTCATCATCAACATCATCATTTCAGCCGAAAGACATTCACTGTTGGACATAGGCCTCCCCCAAACTCCGCCACTTCGACCGGTTCTGTGCTTCCCGCATCCACCGGACTCATGCAGCCCTCACAAGGTCATTGGTCCACCTTGTGGGAGGCCTTGCAACTTTACGTCTTCCGGTACGCGCCTAACCGTAACGTAAAGATAACAATCTCGTCTTTTACTATGGGACTTGAACAAAACGAGTGCAACGTGAGTGTACTATAGACACCTCAGCCTATATAACCCTTCTGGGAGTACAAGCGTGATGTTATACTTATCTAAATGTGAATCTGTCACAGTTAGGCAAATAAAAAATCTTCTTTCATCATCCTCTTTAATAAATCATCCCCTTTTTATGGGAAATCATCAAATGACTTCTCCCGCTCTGGACGGAGCGGGAAGGCGTGTCAGACTTTTACTGACTAAAACCCACCCATGTTCCTTCAGTTGCCTGTGCCGGAGCCAAGGTAACTCTTTCGAACAAATCCGCGATCCTGGCAAGCATCGGCCTTAGCGGACCCTTTCAGTTTTTGCTAACATCTGTAATAAATCAACCCTCAAATATACACAATATACCTATTCCTTGAAAACCTTAAGGGGTTTACTTTGATTAATTTTGATCTAAAAGGATTCAAGTTTGTAAGTACTGTTGATTCTAAAGTTCTAGTTTCTGAACGATCCTGTTGAAAATCAAATACATAGTCTCTAGGGGTTGGACCATAAATCTGTGGAGGTTGTATTAGGGTAGGAGTTTATTGAAGATTATAATATGTGGAGGAACTTGTATACATATTTACATACATACTCAGCCTATAACGTTCCCACTGCTGGGACACAGGCCTCCTCTCAGTGAGAGGGAGTGGGCTGTAATCCACTACGTGGGCCCATTGCGGGTTGGTAGATGTCACATGTCTTTGAATTTTTGGTTCTAGGACATGCCGGTTTCCTCACAATGTTTTCCTTCACCGTTTTGAGAGCAGTGGAGATGATTTTTTTTACACAAAGTAATGCGCCTGGCTGGGTTCGAACGCACGGCCTACAACAGTCGCGGCCGTTACCACTGGGCCACCACTGCTCTGTACTTGTATATAAAACGAATAATGGATCAGTTTACTTACAAAGAAAAGTTATTTACGGCCTTGGCAGATAAAATACTTTCAGCATCGGTGATTTTACAACTAAGGATTAAGTATAGTATTAGATGAACTATGCAATTGGCTAATAAACAAGTTATTATTAGTGTTAGTTCATGCAACGCAATTGTTCAAAAGCTAGCAAGTTATTTTATTATTTGAAATGCTTTGCTTTGCATATTCCACCTGCATTCTCAGAATAATAATAAACTGTTGAAACAAAATTCTCCAGAGCTTGTTGGTAAATATGAATAGTCAAATGCTTGTTGTGAATATTTGTGTCAACAATAATTATTATTTCTCGGTAACTATATTAAACCTAGGCTAACATTGAGTTCTCGAATATCGTGTTAATATATTGTGACTGCTGAGCTTTGGCTCTCCAAGTAGGGTAAAGTTTTCTAGGGATTAAAAAAAAATCGCTGGAAAACGATTTGTGCCCGGATGCAGACTCCAGAAAACATTTTTTTACCACTACACCAGCAAGGCAGTCATTATACCTAATATTGTCAGAATAATTCTAAGAAAACTAACCTCAAACGTAAGCGACAACCCTAACCACAAAAATTGAAGAAACACGTGCAGCCTTCAAACATCAAATCCTTAATTACACCAATTAAAAACTAATCAAAACAAATAATATTCCGTAATCAACGTCAACCAATAAATCTGTGGGAGCTCAGTTATACAACTTAAAGTACTCTGGTGACTTAATAATTGCTTAAGTTTAGTATCTAAGCTACAGTTGGGGCGTTTAGTGGCATAGTTTAAGCTTAGGGATTTAGGATTAAGTATGTAGGGGTTGTGTGTGAATTGCTCCGACATAAGGATCGGAAAATGTATTGCTAGTCTGTAAAGTTCACTTTGACTTCTCACTAAGTCAAGTAAGACAGTACACGATTGAAATGCGAACTCATTTGTCTTTAATTAATTTAAATCGTGGCAGATTCACAGCGAGACTCCATTCGAATTTCGAAATGATGTTCAGAGAAAAATAGTTATTACACCTACAGATTTGCTGGAATTTTGACAATAGACACACGCCAGTCGATTTTCTTTGATCACATGATCAACCAAAATCGAGTAAATGTGCAGAAATAGATTACCGTCGTATTTTTGTAGATTCTTCTTCGTGCAAAAAAAACAAAACCATAAAGTGAATATTAGACAGCGAAACCAGAGCTTAGGAAATATTATTTCCTGTTGGAATTGGTGACCCCATTGGTGGTTATTTATTTTCCACGGGCGGTGGTACGTCCGAAGTAGTTTACGGTGGCATTGCCACCGTACCTCATCATTTCAGCCGTAAGATGTCCACTGCTGGACGTAGGCCTCCCCCAAATGGGGGGGGGGGGGTTTGCCATATTCGCCACGCTTGGCAGGCGGGTTGGCGATCCCATTAGCCGAGTGGAATCCAACTCTGCTGGTCAGTGTTAGGAAAGATACGCAATATCTTCTCGTCCCAAATACCACAGTGTCTCAAGACGAAAGTCTTTTACCAGCGCGTATTGCCAGTGATGAACAACGGCACTGAAACGTGGTCACTCACAATGAGCCTTATTATTAGAAGGCTAGAAGTCACCCAGATGGCAATGAATGGGGCTTTGTTCAGTGTTTCTCTACGTGATCAAATCAGGAATGAAAAGATCTGCAAGAGAACAAAGGTAATTATACACTTTATTCTATCCTATTCTAACTGACATAGCCCGAAGAATTGCCATGGTTCTGGAGTAGCGATCGCGTACCGGATGACGCAGAGTTAGAAGCCCTACCACATGGTGGCCGATGACCTTGTGAAGGCCGCAGGAATCCGCTGGTTGCGGGAAAAACAGGACCAGTCAAAGTGGGGGAGGCCTATGTCAAGCAATAGACGTCGTTCGGTTGCAATGCAAATCATGATGATGATGTACCTCCTTCATTATATATTATTCCGTTAACTGTTAGCAAAGTATCCTAAAACTAAACGATTATGAAATAATTTAAAAAACCGTGTATAAAATAATTATGTATTTTTTTTTTACTATGTATTGATGTTTGTCCATGACAAACCTACAATGAAACATTTTAAACTGCGTATCTATTGACTACAGAGCACCTCATTCACCTTTGAACTAAATATAGTCTCCCATCTATCTATTTAAAATCACAATTTCTATACCCACAATAGAAATCATAAAACCCATTCCAATTTCAATTGAGTGTGAGGTTGACTTGCTTGCTCATTATAAACGACAATACATAGACATTTTTTGTTCACTAATGATCGTACGTCATTCTCATTGTTCCTAGCCTTACCTTAACGAGGACCGCACTTTAGACTTTTATCAATTATAGGATATCTTATGTGATTTCTTGTGAAATCAGCGAGTTTTTTGAGGGTCCTTCGTTGGTAGGATTATTTAGGAAGGTTGAGTAAAGGTGGTTTGATGTTATTAATACGGATTTATTTTCTAGCGTGAGAGGTTTTCAGCGCCAAGATTGGAATTTCTAGAATTATTCTGCTCTTCGGTAACTGAACGAGATGTATCATGATACATTTGAGGATAACGGTTTCATCATCATCATCATCATCATATCAGCCGAAAGACGTCCACTGCTGGACATAGGCCTCCCCCAGGCTCCTCCACTTCGACCGGTCTTGTGGAGGAAGTAGAGTAGGAAGGCCTCCCACAAGGTGGATAACTGTTTAATTGTTATAAATTAACTGTCCGAGTGCCCACTTAGTTTTCTGAGACATTTCTTGCCTATTTTTCGGCCAAAAAATCAGCATTGCCATACAACGTGGCAATGCAGCCAGCCTTTTGGGCACTTTTCCATTGACAACGATGCGGACGTATTTTTTGATGCCTTGTGATTATTTTCTTTATTTACATTTTTTTTTTCTTATTTTATATAATATATTTTACCTGTATATATTATTATTTTAAGATAGTGAATGGATTAAAGAGTACTTTAATAGTAATAAATCAATGTTATTGTTATATAATATAAAGTTTATCAACGACTCAGCTCACTTACAAACATCACTCGGTCAATTGGCAGTTGAATTAAATATATTTTACAGAACACCACTACAGACTCCTGACATTAATATTCATAAAAAGCAAAAATATATTTCCATGAAAATAGTCTTTATAGGAGAGAACTTAACATTTCATTACACGACTGTCATAGTCACATTGAGCGTTTTTCAATTTCCGCCTTATTTCCTCTTTGTTGTTCTAGTTACCGGAGGCTTTTATTGTTAGTGAAATAAGCCTTTTGTTGTAATCGTTGTTCATATGAGTGGTACTTTCTCGGCATCAATTCAATCTGTTGTAAATTTTCGTGATGCCGATTATATCAATGTGAGGTCTAAATAAATAGATAGGAGAATACATAATATTGCTAGCAGTTTCACAGCAGGATTTTGAGGTTCAAAAAATAAGATCAACCAATAGGGAAAAATTATTTGAGCATATTGCTATTGTTGCATGTAAAATACTGGTATTCAGCTGCATCCGGCTAGACTGAAAGCTGACCCCAATATATTTGGGAAATAGCTAGGCAAATTATAATTGCAATTGCTATTAAATTGTATGTTCTCATAATTGTAATTTATATTGAGGTACGTTTTCTCGGATACTCATTAAAGTTTCAAAACTCGTAAAATAGTCACGGAAAAAGCTACCCCTTTTTCTACCGTATCAAAACATCTTTATCCGTGCCTCTTTACTTTAGTGCACTCCACTCAGGACTGTCCCCTAATCAGTAAAGTTTCCTAATAATAGCGTATAGGGTTGGCACAAAGGCAAGTTAAATTGAGATCGCTAAGAAAACTGGGGCCCTTGTGTTTGTAGAGCTCTTGTTATGTAACGAGCCCATTACTCTTTGTGCCCAATTTTAGAGGCAGTGTGCTTTTTATTATTTTTCATGTTGTTACTGTGAATTTAGATAAAATGAAACTAGGTGAAAAATTATGAGTAAAAGTAATTGTGTTATTTACTTAACACTTAAAAGTCTAAGGTTCGTATGAGTAATCCTGAAGACTAAATGTGGGTTAAGAGGTCCTTAAGGATATAATTTCCACATATTAAAAAAAAATATCTAGATGATAGAAAACTGTAGTAAAACAAATGGCTGCAATCACATTCGTAATTTCTGAGAAGGAAATCAGAGTATATTCCCTCGAGATCGTTGATTGTCGGGGTCGGTTTAAAGGATCTTGTAGAGCAGGCACGATATTGCTAGACCAGCTACTACAATTGATACAACCACGAAGAGAGAAAGACAGGTGTCAACATCTTAAATTATCGCAACGTGTAAGCAATAATTTTTCAAAGTTTAATATATTTTTAGTATTGGAACACTTTTATTGGAATTCAAGTTTCAACAATACATGTAAGTAGAATTTATTGTAGAAAGAAATTTAACGTGATCCTAAAGTAATTAATGGCAGAACAACCAAAAATCTGTTTTCCCCCTTACTCATATTTCCTAATTACCCTTCAAGTACACAAGCGCAATAGATAGAACATGTAGTACAAAAGAAAGGCCATGAAAAATTGATGCATATCATTTACAAACTGTATACCTTTTCCTCTAATGTCGCAAAACAAATAAGCGACCCTTTTCTATGCACACCATTGTACCAGCTTGTTAAGGTGTATTTGTAAAGAGACAATTTGCGAGAAGTGGCGAATGGGAGGTCGTTTGGGACAAAGAGAGGTAGTAACTATGCCTTAAGTAATTTTGCGTTTTATTTTAGAAGTAAAGCGGCTTAATGATGTTGTTGTGTTTAGTGGTTTGGTAGACATTATTGTTTCGTTTGATGGTAGTTTATGAAATAAACTCTCTGTGTGTTCCTTTTTCTGTGTTTTCAATAGGTGACATAAGTCAAAATTTCCTACTATTCCATGATACCAGTTTGGAGTAACACTTTGTAATACAATACAATACAATAAGTTTTATTGACATAAAAGTATACACAAATTTGAATCCGCTGGTCCCTAAACTAGTGTTAACTGTATCATAGGGACCAGTGTCTTCGCCTATTTTACAATGTCAAAAAAAAGGTAATATTAAAAAATAACTACTTAAAATCTAGAATTACAATTTAACATTTGATGAAGCGTGTGTGTTTCTGTTTAGTGTGAATGTGAAGTTATAAATAATGAATTACCCACTGGAGATTAGGTTTTCGATTTCATCATAATTGTACTGTTTGAGCCAGACTGTCAGTTTGGTTTTGAAATTACGAATAGTATAGTTTTTGCAGTCTTTGGTAGTTTTTAGGATGTAATCTTCGAAATAAAAAGATTCGATTTTTCCTCTTATAACTAAAGTGTTGCTTCTCTAAACATTTCAACGTGAGCTAAGAGCGCAAGTGTGCAACAACATATTGTCGGGGAATTAATACTGGCTCACAACAATTATTTAATTTTGTTTGTCCTACATATAGTTCAAAAAATCATATTCAAAAGTAATTTATTGTAACTAGGCTTATGTCAGCACTTTTTGAACGTCCATATGACAGTCCCCCAAAACGCCCACCCTTCATCACTTCCTAGTGCTTTAGCTGGGAAGACGTGGTGCAACAAACTCCCCAGCGGCACAGCTGTCTGTGATGATCAGTGATCGGAATAGGCCGACTATATTTACCTAAACTTCGGAGAACAGAGACAGAAAGTGGAGACTTCTTTACGACTATATTTTTTTCCTGGGATTCGGGAAAAATCTTCAGTGACTTGAAAAATAAACAATATTTAAGAAGTGTTAAAGCTACTTTTAACTAAACTTGCAATTACCAAATTTTCGGGATTTTCACGTAAAATCCCGAAATAAATAGTCTAACTTTAATTCATGTATTCGAATTATATTTACGATCCAACTAACTGTTGCATCAAATCATTGAATACATTACGTTTTGTCAATAAGTATATTTCGGGATTTTACGTGAAAATCCCGTAAATTTGGTAATTGCAAGTTTAAATAAAAATAGCTTTAACACTTCTTAAATATTGTTTATTTTCAACTTACTGAAGATATTTCCCGAATCCCGGAAAAAAAAATGTAGTCGTAAGGAAGTCTCCACTTTCTGTCTCTGTTCTCCGAAGTTCAGGCAAATATAGTCAGCCTATTCCGATCACTGGTGATGATAAAAGAATTTGATTCTATACAATGGTAGTTGCTTCACATGGGTGTTTATTTACATCTATGAAGTTTAAAGACACCCTTAAAACAGGCATGAATTATCCCAGTAAACAGCTTAAACCTGGTTCAGTAGTTAAAGTTGGTCGTAAAATTCCAAAATTCTGGTAGCTCTCAACGTCAGCTATAGGAACTCATGTATCTATTCATAATTATGACAATTTGTTAAACAGTAAAACGTGGTAACCTATCTACGCTTCATAATATAATAGCAGCAAATCATGATATATTCATTCGGCTTTCGCTTTATTCATTCGGCTACAGCGCCATAATTGACATTACACTCGCACGTAGACAAATTTTAATTATATACTGTAGCAACATAAGTATCGCAATAAAAGCTATTGGTTCAATCGAAGCGACCCTTCCTTTACAAATATACGATATTAAATTTTACCTCAAAATGGATTCTGACTTTCACACCGTAGTCAGGATCCCTTATTGTTGTAATTATTGTAACATGTTTAAGCTAGATCCTCCTATTTATAGGTTCATCCGTTCCCTCATCCGTGTTGCCAAAAGCACTAGCAATCGTTAAATAGTTTAATCTATAATAATAAAAGAAAAGTCCTGACTGACTGACTCATCAATGCCCAACCCAAACCCTTGGACCTAGATAGCTGAAATTTTGCACAGAGGTACCCTTTATAATGTAGACAAGGAACAAGGAAGGATTTTTCGAAATTAAACCCCTAAGGGAGTTCAATAGGGGATGAAAGTTCCGCGCGGGCGAAGCCGCTGGCAAAAGCTAGTCAAATAGTATACACTGTGAAACTGAATTGTCAATTTTGACAATTCAGACTGAATTTAAAAACTTAAAACACCATTTAGGTCATAAAACGTTCATGAATTAAGAGCCACACACTGCTTAAAACCACAGAGATTGGTAAACTCGTTCATGCATAGCTCAAAGTCTTTGATGTTTAGAACTGTGCGGAAAACAAATTATCTTTCTAAAAACCGTACGGTGTAACAGTCAGACCCATTCAAAGCAATTTGTATATCTCAACCTGTTAAAATTTCTCCATAGCCTGTGACAAGGGTCTTTAAATTTTATAGGTGCGACAAGACGTTACATTTATCTACAGTAAAATGTTCGAACTTGGGACACAGTGAGGCTGTTTTTATTCGAAGATGATGATAAAGTTAGATTTGTGTCTGACGGAGCGCACTGGCGTGGACGAAAGTACATTTGGAAAAAACAAGTTTACGATTTCTATCATCGTAACATAGCCTATAAATGGGTTTTAACAAGTTCTGTTTTTAAAGCATCGTTACTCATACCTGTGTTACAGTATCGTAACAATAACACCCAGCTATAGTGTGTTAAACAAAATTGTTAAAGTAAATTAGGAAATATATATTGAAAGAAGACTGTATTTTTAATATATTTAATATTGTGACAATTTTTATACCAACGGTATCCTAGCAATCATACAAAAAAATAGTAGTTTAAAAAAACTAATAAACACGCTTTTTATAGAAAACCGAACTAAAAAATAGAAAATAAATTTTATTAAATTTAAATTAAGAATAGTGTTAAAAATTTCAATAAATATAAATTAATAATAGTGTGAATAAAAAAAAAGCGTGGTGCATGCACCCCACGCTTTTTTTTAAATTTTTTTTTTTAGTTTTTTAAACTATTATTTATTTTCTAATTTTTAGTTTGGTTTATTTATAAAATCGTGATTTTTTTTGTTTTTTAAAACTATTATTTGTTTTGTAGAATTAAAATTCACCTTAGTATTCGAAAATTTGTCAATATTAGAGAAATCGGCTAAAGATAATTATTGCAAATTAAAATTATCATCAAGTCCTGTCTTATCGACTGTAGAGAAAAATTACAAACAATTAAAATTAAGTTTCTTACCTTATCGACTATAGATGAAAATTATAATAAATTAACAAAATCATATTTTCCAAATTGATAAATGGAATAATTTTATCAAATTTATTTATTATATTTATTTTTATAAATGTATTGTCATCGGTCCTCGATAAATCTATAAAGTTTGAACGAAATCTGGCCCTTTAAAGCGGGTCAAAATCGCGCCCAAAGAAGTCGGTTACAAACATACATACAGCTAGGTGAAGATAAAAAGCGTGTAAAAAGACCATAGACATTATATATTAGCTCTGCACCCTAATTGCGTAACTCACGATTAATCATAATCTGTTTCGTTTTGAAACAGATTGCTAAACTATTGCTTCTTAAGTTCGAAAAATGTGTCTGCTCAACCACGTACAGTCGCCAGCAGGTCAAACTATCCCAAACTGTCAAATTTTCCCAATTGAACATAAACCTTATTCCTTTGTAATAAAGTTGAAAAACTATCAAAGAAATTTGACAGATTGGGGTAGCTTGATGTGCTGGCCTCTGTACATAAATAACGCAATGAATATTGTTGAACTGTCAAATTGAAACGGATTATGATTAATTGTGCAATTAGGGTGCTGGTCTGCCATAGTTACTTCACAAAAACTATCTTTGATGTGGTTACATTTATATATGTACACACGGCTACACATCAAGCTATACATTTTCAGTTTACGCTGTTCTCGCGCTGTACGGGAATCTTATACAATACGAGATTAGCTTATACTGGAAAAGTATAGCTTGATGTGTAGCCGTGTGTACCTATATTCTTTTAATTGGATGCAACACGAAACCAACAAATCCAATTGCCAACAAATCCAATTGCCATAGATATCTAAGCCGCCAAGCATCGGCGTCGCTGTAGGTACTCCGGATTTGAAGGTTAAGATTTCCCACAACACTATGAGATATTTCATCTTCATCTCTAAAGAAGACTATACATAGCTTATCCCAAGGTATTGAACATGTTCGCCAGCTTGTTTGACTTCCTTTACGTATAAATAAACTTACACCCCCAACGATCGAAGCCCATAATGAAAACATGATCACACGAAAATCTCAACCTCAATTTGAAATGAATGATATCAAAACAGTCAGCCATGACAGTGTCTCCGAAAAAGCTAATATTGTTGGATTGGAACTCCAAAAATGTCGGCTGAAAATCACTTTTAATTACGAACCGCAACTGTCAAACGTCAGGCAGGAGTGGAACCCGCGGAAGTTGGCGGGAAATTTCAATATTCACTGTTATATCAACGTAAGAGTTTGACTGGATGAGGCTCAAATGAATAAATTTTTGAATTTACATAATTGTCAAACGTCTCGTTTTCTTTTGTGCCATTTTTCTCAATATCATTGTTTTGTAACTAAAATGGTTCTGGCATTATTACCTAGGGAAAACAGCACCCTAATTGCGTAAGTTACGATTAATCATAATCGGTTTCGTTTTCACAGTTCAACAATATTCATTGCGTTATTTACGTTATTGAGCCGACACTTTTTTCGAACATATGAAGCAACGGTTTAACAATCCGTTTCAAAACGATACAGATTATGATGAATCGGGAGTTACGCAATTAGGGTGCTGGTATTCAAGCAGGGATACCATTTTTATTATGGATGCTATTCTTTAGTAATTATTAAGACAAGCAATATTTGAAATAATTACAAATGACAGCAGTGGGAACCAAATAGATCGATTCTAATTTATTTACCGACTTCATAGCACTTATTATTTTTAGACTAGTTACGTCCAAAATAACGAGAAGCTTTAAAATGAAAATGATATGCTTTTGCCAAAAGAAAACTAAAAAATTGTCTGGAAATCATTCCATTAAATCGAATAACGGCTTTGTTAACGCAATTAGTCATCATCATCATCATCATTTCAGCCAACGACGTCCGCTGCTGGACATAGACCTTCTCCAAACGGGAAGGGGATTGCCATAATCGCCACGCCTGGCAGGCGAGTTGGCGATCGCAGTATGGTGGTAAAATGAATACAGAACGCTACTGCCCATTCTCTAGTAAGTCCCTTAGTCGCCTTCTACGACACCCACGGGTAGAAATGGGATGGTGTTATTCGTTTACGTCCGGCACCACACGGAATAATTAGTTGTAGATAGTTAAATTTCACGAAAAACACTCCCTTTCCATTATATTCATTCTCAAAAATAAACACTCAAACTTCAGCAATAAATGCAAAAGAATCAATAAAAAGCATACTACATCTTTACGATCATTCTTACCGCTTCTAGTAACTCAAAATCGTTGGTGCACTTAAGTGACTTCTACTGAAAAGCCTTTAAAGCCGCGCCACATTAATTTTATGAATAAAACATTCTTCTAATTCGTTCCATCACTTTCGTTGAAATCTGTAGGTTGTTGGCATACAAAGTTATGGGGCCGAATTCTTAAGAAATTATCCTTAATTTTTGAAGTTTTGATATTTACGGGTCATAAAATTAAGTGGAAAAAAGGGTTAGATTGGTTGATTGATCTGCGATTTTAACCGTTAATAAAATGTTGATTTATGTTTTCGAATTTTATAATTATAGGGTGGTACGCGATCCCAACTTATCTCACCCAACTTATATCGCGTCCCGGACCATTAAAAGGCCTATACGAGGAGCCGAAGCCAATTCGCAGAGGTCTCTTGCACAATTTTAAACGATGAGGAGGCACCATCCGACGATTATCCCTGTACGAACTATGCAAGTGCACCCAAAGACAACCCTTGGTAGGCGCAGGACTATTGCAGAAAATGGAAACAAAATGTATTGAGCTATGGGTTTGCCTTGTTATAGTGGTTTCGTTACCTACGACTAAGGGAGGTCTATGTTCCCTGCCTGGACAATGTTATGTAATACACGCATAAACATGGCAGGGGTTTTTTTTTTGTTTTGGAGGTTTGGAAATCATCAAATGACTTCTCCCGCTCTGGGTGGAGAGCAGTAGGGCGTGTCAGACTTTTACTGACTAAAACCCACCCGTGTTCCTTCAGTAGCCCTTAAGCCAGGGGCTGTGGTGTCTCTTTCGAACAAACCCGACTAAAACCCACCCGTGTTCCCTCAGTTGCGGTATCTCTTTCGAACAACCCGCATCCCTGGCAGGCATTGGCCCTTGCGGACCCTACCAGTTGTTGCTGACATCTCTGACGACGCGCGTGGAACACACCGCGCCGTCCCGCCTACAACTTTTCGGCCGCAGGGGATAGAGAGAGCGGCCAACGCTGTACCGACACTCCTCTTCCCCTGCGGCCTCACTGCATCCGCCATCAAACGGTGGCGGCCCCGTCCAGGCCACGGAATGGAAGAGCGCTGCTTAGAAGCACCGGCACTCCTCCTCTGCCGCAGCCCGTAACCCTCAGCCGCGATGCCTCCCATTCGACATCGCGGCCCACCTCAGTTGCGGTGCACCTCACCGCAACCAACTTTGTGGCTGCTACGTCATCGGCTTGAAGGTAAAAGCCCTGACGAGCGGCCCTACCTTTGGGTTCCTCTCCGCTTCACCGTGGCTGGAAGACCACGGTTACTGAGCCCCTCTGTAACAATAATGCGGGAACCCACTCGGGGGGGAAATGGCAGGGGGTGAATTGCACACTCAATAATAGGTTCCTTAAAACAGTCGCTAGCACATAGTGCCGTAACAACAAAAAGGCAACACTTCCTGAGGTGCTTGAAGAATGGAAAGGTATTCCACGGCTCTCAAGACAATCTTGGAACTACGGTCAAGATCCCTACCAGCATCTTAATGGAATACCTACTTCATTCCTCCGAGCACGTTTGCTCTTGCGAATTTCCACTCAAGCCGGCCAATAAAGTCTGGCCAGAAGTGAGGAATACGCCGAAGTAGACTTATTATTAGGCTTCTCGGAAAAACCAGAAGACTCCTAGTGCAACTTTTGCATTTTTTCAGACCTGCTGTCTTCAAAAATAAATATAGTATGCCTAAATAAGATAGTAACATAACATCACGCCTTATTTCCCCGAAGGGTTGGGCAGAGGTGTACCTACCTATATTAAACCCACATTACACCAGTAAAGTTTGAGCCTCATGTAATGGGGGGCAAGCCTATTGACAATAATTGTCTGGTATTTTTGCTGAACTGGGCCTTTTTAGCGTAACCGTGAGGCACATTTTGATGCTTGTTGGTTTTTTATTTATATGTACACTGCTTTTGCCTTTTTAGTCGGTGCTAAATGAATGTATTTTCTTTTTTTCTTTATTGTCATCAACCCGGCACAAATCCAAACTCCGGGCTGCGACTGAGAAATTCAAGATAGGAGAAAACCAATAACACTTTGCCAGACCTTGGAATCGAACCCAGGACCTCATGCTCAGCCGCTGCTGCACTACTGCGCTTACGACCACTTCATCAAAAAGCAGCCAAAATAAAATACTTGACACATAATATTACTACCAGGGGTGCGGGTTATTCGAAAGAGATACCGTGGCCAAATGTGTTCAGCCTTTGTTGCGTGATTGAGTAACAAACATAAAAACTTCCTATCCAAGGACTACCTTGCCTTGAAAAAACTATTACCCACTTAACAAGGTGTAGACGGGCTAACTTCTCAGCATGTAGGTACTCTTAGAAAGATTCAATAGCGATTCTCATAGAGGGTTGATAAAAAAAAAAAATGGACACCGGCAACTGAGGAACACGGGTGGGTTTTAGGCAGTAAAAGTTTGACACGCCCTCCTGCTCTACCCAGAGCGGTAAAAGATATTTGATGATCGGGCCCTCAAAAAAAAGCGTAATATTAGTACGGAATTTATTAAAGCTCACAGCTGTCAAATTCTTTTATAAAATGAGGTTCAAATTTAATGAAGACAAAACTATAACCCACTCAGCAAGGTATAGACGGGCTAACTGCTCAGTATGTACTCCTCAAAAGATTCAATAGCTATTCTCTTAGAGGGTCGATTTTCCTAAACTATTACATAATTTCTATTTTCAAAACTCTATTATGAAATAGGTGTTTTCTCAAAGTTCCAATCGTTTCACGAGAAAATTGCAGTTGAATTTTTCAAAAGTGAAGAAAGGTCTTTACGCTCGTGAGTGTACAGTCACGAGCAACAATATTGTATCCGCTTACCAACTTTTAAAAGTGATTTTCTCCACTTTTACTCATTGTGATCTTATTTTATTTTAAAAAAAATATTTTGGGACCCACACTATAATGAAATACCCAAGTTATCGCAAGGTTGCAATCGCTATTTAAAAGAAAATCGCTTTTGAATTTGGCGATGTGTATACATATTAATGCTCGTGACTGTACTCGTGGAAGCTACATATTTGAATGATAATCCCAAACACCATATTACTTAGTAGCCTTTGGTGAACACACAGTGAGTAATGGCTGCCTATTTATCAGCAGCTTTTCCCACTGCATGTTTACATGAGAAAGAATCATGTTCCTTCCAGCAAAACAAACACAAGATAATATTATGAATACAACAGCTAAGTAATTGCAACTCGATGCTTGCGTATAATTTTACGCACGAGAACAAGAGTAACAACGCTATCTAGTGAGTGTTACAGGTGTACCGCGACCCCTGCCGGTATCGCGGTGTCACTCCCGCCGATGTTGGTAGGGTAACTAGGATTTTGGGAAGATTTTTTTTTTAATGATTTAATTAGAATACAATAGAAAACATTTATTCGACACAGACACAATACAATAGCAACAACACATTAAAAAAGAGAACAATAAACATAACAATAAAATTGCAGTATCAGTTATGCTGAGCATGTCCATACCGAAAGGGTTACCATCTCAGCATTTGCTGGGCATGAGACACCCAGCGCTGGTTTTCAGTTGGCACCCCGCAGTGACACACGGCAATTACAGCAAACGTCCTGCACCATAATTGCATAATACAATATTAATCAGAATCTGAATAATTTTTGAACGTATATTGTTAACCCATAATTTTTAATACGTTCGGAAAAATTGAAATTGTCTTTAAAATCATCGAAAAGAGCGTGACGTCACCTACTCAGTATGATTTCCGGAGTAATAATAAAATGTCAATCAAATGTAGATTGACGCAAAAAACCAGCACAATTAATGTGCAGGTTTTTAGCTTCACTGCGAGGGGCGGTAAGAATGTAAATTAGCATTAATTATTATCACGGCTTTATCTATTTAGTTGTTTAATGATCGAAAACAAACATAAACTGTCCTTTTCTAATGGTAATTTTTTTCGACCGTCATCTTTTTTTTAACTGTCACCGCATTTCCTTCAAAACGACTGAAATTTAATTATGTCGTGGTTTATTCTCAATGTTTGCAATTACCATCATCGTTTCAGCCGCAAGACGTCCACTGCTGTACATAGTTCCCAATGTTTGTACTACACCAATAATAATAGGTATAATAAATTGTTAATATGCGAAAAATATACTTCTAGTGTGCTAACCTGATTTCGCAAATAAAACAGCGTCCCAATGCAAATGCAAGAATACAATTAGAAAAAACTAATCAGCTAATTATTTACATTAGCACTAACAAAAACTCACATTCTAAACACTAAGAAAGATTAATAGCACCAGTTCCCAAGTCTTCCCGTCACAATATGGTCACACTACAATAACACAGGGAGAGCACTTTGCTTGATTGTAACTCTGACCTCACATCTGCGAAGTTGGAAGTTCTAGTTTTTATAATACACACTTTATTACCTTTGGGATTGTTACTGAGTGACTAGATCACATGTTTGGCTATCCTTCTATGCTCTGGATTTATATAATCTTGCATTCTACATGGAAATTTTGGAAATGCAATACTACTTACTTATTTTATAAAATATTTAATACACAATATTAGGAAGTATTTTTTCTTAGTAAATTGACTTAGCTTTGATCCACGTGTGTGTCGAAAATGATCCCATGGGTTCGTACTTGCGGGATTAAAAAAAGATTTTTGTCTGAACCAAAGCGTCTAGTCCCCTGTGCCAAGTTTCATCGAAATCTGTTCAGCCTTGAAATGGTTAAAAACCAGAAAAACAGAGTTACTTTCGCAATTATAATCATAGTATAGATAAACCGCATTCGATTTTCAGCCAGCTTTAACCAGTTTCGTCATTAATGTTATTGTAACCGTGATTATCGTATGTAAACCTCATACAAATATTTCTTGCTTGGCTCAATTCTTGTAACATAAATATGTGGTGCTGTTGCTTCAATAGTCGTATTTGCATGTTCTGTACAGGGATCTGCACGTCAGTGGTAACACTTCGTCCTTGAGCTGGCCTAGTGCAGTATCATGATCGTCATCATCATTTCAGCCGAAAGACGTCCACTACTGGACATAGGCCTCCCCCAAAAGGGGGGTTTTTCCGTAATCGCCACGCTTGGCAGGCGGGTTGGCGATCGCAGTATGGTGGTAAAATGCATAGAGAATGCTGCTGCCCATTCTCTAAGAAGTCCCTTAGTCGCCTTTTACGACACTGCTGCCCATTCACAGCCATTGCTTAGTCGCCTCCTACGACACCCACGGGATGAAATGGGATGATGCTATTCTTTTACGTCCGGCAACACAGAACTAGTGAGCGTAGTATGAAATATTAATTTCCAAAAAATATTAATAAGACTAAACCTGAGCCATAAATAATATCTAGTAGTGATTCACTTCAAATAACACTGTTGAAATATCTCGTTAAAGCGGCAAAGAATTTGTTGAAATAACATGACCTACTCAATAAGTCCAAGCTAAAGGTTGTAAAACTTCTTTTTTCTCTCTCTTAATCCTTCTAGCGGGTATAAACCACACAAACAAGCAGCTTTAAATGGCAAATAACTATCTCATCTCACTTTGACTCGCACCAAAAAGCCATACGAGAATGCTTAAAAATCCGCGCATCCTACAGCGCTTCTAGCACTTTTCTCTCGATCGAAGACCAAAGTTTACGACAGCTGTTTCTCAGTTCTGAGTACTCACTGAAATATTCAAGACGCTAAGTAGTCCCTGAAAATTTTAAACCGCCACCCAAATTTTTCTTTGGTAATATTAGGTGGGACCATAATATTTCGTCTGAAGAAAAGGTGTTGCTTAGAGTCTTGCGTTTTTGTAAATTTTCCGCCGTGTTAATCTATCAAAAACGTTGTGAAATATGATGATGAAATCGTTATGGATGGTTTCATGAGCAAGGTAAAAAGTATGCCACATTTGCACCTGATGACGTCTAAAAGCTATAGGTAGTTAAGGAGATTTAAAAAAAAATAAGAGTGTTATTTCAAGAAGATGTAAGTCATGTTCAGACGTGACTAAATACCCAGATGTGTCTTTTTGTTTGCTAACAAGAGTCTGTGTACCAATTTGTCTGCTAAGAATCGTAATGATCATTATCGCCTGTGTTCTTGCATAACCGGTAATTGATCAAACTCCCGTCAATTTGTGGTTGAACAAAGATGGTAAAATATTAGACAGCGGCCAAAAATATCAGGTTGAGTGAAATTTTAATCAATCTTTTTTGTAATACTGGCAGTTCTCAAAAATTTACTGTGTGAAACTGGGTAAATTTGAGCAGCTACGAAATCTTATAATTTGGAATCCTAATAAAAAAAAATCTATCTGTAAAATTAAAGTAAAATGACATGTCTATGTATAGAAAAGGGAAGAAGACTGTGAGCTTTTTAGATGGCTCTGTTTTCTATCATATCATCGTTTATCATATCATTCTTGGGGCTATGAATGTAATCAGACTATTCAAGATATAACAAAGCTTAACTGGAGACAATATTTTAATAAGAATTTCTTGGCAAAAAAGTGATGTCTAAGGGCCGTTCTTTATCACTTATCTCTGAAGTTATGTTGTATACCAATAAACTATGTTATTGGACGTTACGCAACTGAGAAAACACGTCTGCAGAGAAATTAAGATGCTATCGCGTAATGTTTCGAACCAGTTGCATACATATTATTGTAGGGGAAATAAAATGATGGGAAAATTGCTTAGCTGAGGAAAAAATGTTCATGAAAACATTAGTGGTCGGATTTTTGTAGATAATTCATCATTTATTTTACACTAGCTTTTGCGCTAACACGCGGGCGAAACCGCTGGGCTTCGCCCATGTGGAGCACGAAAATTATTCCGCGGGAACGTATTACTGAGATTAAAAGTATCCTATATGTTAATCCAGGTTATAATCTGTTTTCCAAATTTCATCCAAATCTGTTCAGCCATTTTTTGCGTGAAAGAGTAACAAACATCCATACATCCATGCATACAAAGTTTCGCGTTTTTTATATTAGTAAGGACTAGCTTTTGCCCGCGGCTTCGCCTGCGTGGATGTCGGAAAATATCCCACGGTTACGTACTACCAGGATTAAAAGTACCCTATGTGTTAATCCAGGTAAACAATGTCTTCTCGCCCTGCTTATATAGTATCCGAGGAGCTGTGCGTGGATTGATAAATGATTGATGGAGGATCATCATCATCATCTGCCTAGCCTTTTTCCAACTATGTTGGAACTGGCTTCCGGTTCCGTCCGGTCTAACCGGATGTAACTGAATACCATTATTTTACATGGAGCGACTACCTATCTGACCTCCATAACCCAGTTAATGGGGAATACGATACCCCGGTAAGACGGGTTGTCAGATTTTCGGGCTTCTGACGACCCGTAACGACTGTCACATCCACAAATGACAGCCGGGACCAATGGCTTAACGTGCTTTCCGAGGCATGGAGGGGTCTTGGAATATAAAGATGGTCAACCATCCACGGACCAACCGCGGCAAGCGTAGCTTAACCTGATGGATCGACCCGTGTGACTGTGATTACTTAGAAATAATAATAGAAACGGAATAAATAACGGAACGGAAAAACTACTTGCATGCCAAATTTGAAGGCAACTTTAAAGTTAAATATTAAATCCAATTTATTCTCTATGCTGTGAGAATAAGAAAAAAAAATCGTTACGTAAATAATAACAGGTATGTAAATACCGGACCAGACCTCGAGACTTATCCTCCTGCAGCGAGGGGTTAGACAGGGAGACGTTATCTCTCCGCTGCATTGGAGGATGTCTTCAAAGTTCTGGACTGGAAAGAGATTGGCATCACCATCAATGGCGAGTACATCACTCACCTTTGGTTTACCGATGATTTATTAGTCATGGCTAAGACTATGGAGGACTTCAGTACAATGCTCGATGACCTCAGTGGAGCTTCCGAAAGAGTGGGTCTCAAAATGAACATGGACAAAACTTAGAAAATTTCGAATGTCCATGTAACACGCACTCTTATGAAGATCGGAGACTCTACACTCGAAGTTGTAGACGATTATGTTTACCTAGGGCAAACTGCCCAGTTAGGTAGATCCAACTTCGAGAAAGAGGTCAATCGTCGAATCCGACTCGGCTGAGCAGCGTTCTTGAAGCTACGCAATATCTTCTCGTCCCAAATCCCGCAGTGTCTCAAGACGAAAGTCCACCGTGACCAGTGCGTGTTGCCAGTGATAACATATGGTACTGAAACGTGGTCGCTCACAATGGGTCTTATCAGAAGGCTAAAAGTCACCCAAAGGGCAATGGAGAGGGCTATGCTCAGAGTTTTCCTACGTGATCGAATCAGGAACTAAGAGATCCGCGCGAGAACCAAGGCAACTGACATTGCCCGAAGAATTGCCAAACTTAAGTGGCAGTGGGCAGGGCACATTGCTCGCAGAACAGATGGCCGATGGGGCCGAAAGGTTCTGGAGTGGCGACCGCGTACCGGAAAACGTAGCGCTGGAAGGCCTCCCATAAGATGGACCGATGACCTTGTGAAGGCCGCAGGAATCCGCTGGATGCGAGAAACGCAGAACCAATTGAAATGGAGGAATCCGCTGGATGCGGGTAGCACAGAACTGGTTGAAGGGGTGGAGCTTGGGGGAGTCCTATGTCCAGCAGTGGACGCCTTTCGGCTGAAATGATGATGATGATAACGGAAATAAGGAAAATGTAAGGGATAATATTTTTGTGTTCACCAAAAATCTAAAGGTACATCTATGTATGCATTTCTAAAATATTGATCTTAAACCCGTGTAGGGGATCCCTACACTTGGTGATATGATAACGGGGTGATTCTATTGGGATGATGAAATAAAACCGACCGCCGTGAATGTTCGTTAAACACTGATTTATTGATATCTATTTTTACATATTATTTGCAATAATGAGTACAAGGTAAAAATGCTGTGGGTGCAGAGTGCACGGCGCGTAAGTCTGTAAAGTAATGTACGGTTCCGTACATCCTGCCCGCCCAAAAGGGACAACAGAAATGATTGATAGATATGCAGATAAAATGAAGTTACAAACAAAAAGATTGTGATTAAATAGTAACATGATAATAGACTAATAGCTTATGATACAAATGAGATAAAACACGAATTTTACTGACTTATTCTAAGATTTAAATGTCCTTAATCATCGCGGTCTTGTGAGTGCACTGAATGTAGAAACGTTGGCGAGGTAGCCTTATCTACACCACTGATTGTAAACACTTCACTGCACTTTTGTACTGATTCCGGTAAACGTGATGCCACTGGCACCGTATCTGCCGGCATGACTGCCACTGGCCCCACCCAGACAGCCTCCTGGCCCTGGGGGGCCGGCGACGCTGGTACTGTCCCCGTACTTCGTTGTCTTCTGATGAGGCACACAATATTATCAGCTCATTCCATCAGTACCCTTCATAGCTTACAATCTACGCAAGGATACAGCATTTCTTCTATCAGATCCGGCTCGAAGGACCAGTGGGCGTTAGGGCCAGGAGGCTGTCTGGGTGGGGCCAGTGGCAGTCATGCCGGCAGATACGGTGCCAGTGGCATCACGTTTACCGGAATCAGTACAAAAGTGCAGTGAAGTGTTTACAATCAGTGGTGTAGATAAGGCTACCTCGCCAACGTTTCTACATTCAGTGCACTCACAAGACCGCGATGATTAAGGACATTTAAATCTTAGAATAAGTCAGTAAAATTCGTGTTTTATCTCATTTGTATCATAAGCTATTAGTCTATTATCATGTTACTATTTAATCACAATCTTTTTGTTTGTAACTTCATTTTATCTGCATATCTATCAATCATTTCTGTTGTCCCTTTTGGGCGGGCAGGATGTACGGAACCGTACATTACTTTACAGACTTACGCGCCGTGCACTCTGCACCCACAGCATTTTTACCTTGTACTCATTATTGCAAATAATATGTAAAAATAGATATCAATAAATCAGTGTTTAACGAACATTCACGGCGGTCGGTTTTATTTCATCATCCCAATAGAATCACCCCGTTATCATATCACCAAGTGTAGGGATCCCCTACATTTATTTTGTGCTGAAATAGGAGATAATAGCATGAAAAATAGTAATAAGAAACTAGTGAATAGGCTCTTAAATGATAGATTGTTTCGAGGAAGTCGCTTTCTCTTGCTCCGCTCGTCAGAATTATTTTGATTGTCATTTTGATCCTGTGTTGTGTCCTTGTTTACTGGTAACAACACAAGTCTTGTGACAGGGCGTTGTATGATGGCAGTCTTAGTTTTTAAACTGACTACTCTTACATAGCCATCCTTTCCAGGATGAACTGCTTGGATACGTCCTAACGCCCACTTGCCGGGCGGCAAGTTTTCGTCCTTGATAAGAACGACGTCATCAATTTCGAAGTTCCTACTTGGCTTGCGCCATTTTGATCTAGCCTGCAGTTGCTGAAGATATTCGCTTGACCACCTTTTCCAAAGCTGTTTGTTGATTGATTGAATGAGTTGCCATCGTGTTGATTGATTCATGTGATCTGGATCGGTTTGTGGTCTAGCTAGAAGTGGGCCACCGATTAAGAAGTGTCCCGGCGTAAGAACGTCGTCGTCAGGGCTCTCTGTCAACTGACAGAGAGGTCTAGAGTTCAGACATGCCTCGATTTGATGTAGTAGCGTAGTAAACTCCTCGTAAGTGAGTTTCTGATCGCCGATGATACGTTTTAGATGATATTTGAGGCTTTTCACTGCGGCTTCCCAAAGACCGCCTGCACTTGGCCACGCAGGAGCGTTGAAGTGCCACTTTATGTTCATGTCATTGATTTTACTGAAGAAATCGGTATTGATGGTGGCTATGATCTCTTGGTACTCCTTTTTAATGATACGATTGGCACCTACGAAATTCGTGCCATTATCACTGTACATGTGACTAGGCGATCCACGTCGGGCCGAAAACCTACGGAAGGCTGCTAAAAATGCTGGAGTACTTAGATCAGAAACTAGTTCCAGATGAACAGCCTTGGTAGACAAACAAACAAACACTGCAATATACCCCTTGACGGTTTTAATTCCACGTCCCTTATTGGCCTTCAACTCGACGTATCCAGTGAAGTCGACACCGGTGTGAGAGAAAGGTCGTGACGGGGTAACTCGTGGCTGTGGAAGATCGGCCATGATCTGTTGATATTGAGTTTGACTGAAACGCTGACACTTAACGCATGATCTCAACTTCCTCTTAACAGTACGGATTCCACTGATTATCCAATATCTGTCTCTGATGTATGAAAGTGTCAGTCGCGGGCCTCCATGTAACGTTGTAATGTGAGCCTGATCAATGATTAAATCGGTGAGACGACTGTGGCTTGATAATATGATAGGATGCTTTGATGAATCGCTAATGCATGCGTTTTTCAGTCGTCCACCTACTCTAAGGATACCGTGCTCATCCATATAAGGATTAAGACATGATATTTTGCTTCTAGGGTGCACGTGACCCTTTTGATTGATAACTATGATGTCTTCATGAAATTGGTGTGATTGGTCATCTTTGATAATGATATTCAATGCATTGTCCATGTCTGATGACGTCAATACATCCGTTCTTGATGTGTGTTTGCTTCGTAATTGCGTAATGAAACGCGATATCCAAGCGACAATTTTTACGATGCGAGTTAATGAACTGTAATTCTGTAATAACTCGTGTATTAATGTAATATGATTATGATATAAAGCCGTGTTTACACTAAGCTTTTTGATCTCCAAATCTGGTGATTGATATGAAGAGATAGGAAGCGTAGTATGTTCGAAATTGGTGATCCATTTTGGACCTTGCCACCACAACGGATGATTTGATAGCTTCCGTGACGTCAGACCCCGAGTAGCACAATCTGCAGCATTCTCTTCTGACCTCACATGATGCCAACATGATGATGGAATGATACTAATGATTTTGATAATTCTGTTAGCTACAAACTGCTTCCATTTCTTCACGTCGCCTTTGATCCATCCTAAAACTATCATGGAATCTGTCCAGGCATAAATTTCCAGATCCTGATTTGATAAGGATTCCATGACCTTCTTGATTAGTTGCGATAGTAGTAGCGCACCGCATAGCTCTAGTCGTGGCAATGATACCTTTTTTGCCAGAGGTGCTAACTTTGTTTTAGCTACAACTAGCGTTGATGTGTACACGCCCTTATTGTCTTTTGCTACCACATACACAACACATGCGTATGCTTTGTCAGAAGCGTCACAAAATCCATGGATTTGATATGATTGATTTGTGTTACCGATATAACGTGGTATGATAAATTGATCTATGGTGTTGAAATCATTCTTAAGCTGAATCCAATCATCTTGAACTGATTGTGGAACTTCTTCGTCCCATGATAAATGTGATGACCATGCATTTTGAAAAAGCAATTTTGCTCTGATTGATAATGGTGACAGCCAGCCTAAGGGGTCAAATAACTTTGAAATTTCGGAAAGCAGCTGTCTCTTTGTGACTCGTTTATTATGATGCTGTAATTGATTTTGAAAGCTAAAGCTATCCGTTGATGGGTTCCATCTCAATCCAAGTGTTTTTCTTGTTTCTGAACACTTGAAGTCTAGTGGGTTATTGAGTTGGTCAGGTGATAGATCTACCAGTAGGTCCGGTACGTTACTGGACCATTTCCGGAGGTTCATACCAGCGCCCTTCAGCATCTCAATGAGTTGATGCTGAAGCTCCCTGGCTTGATGAATGGTATTTGCTCCACTAAACAAATCGTCCATATAGAATGATTGATTTAATGCTGACGCAGCTAGTGAATACTTGTCAGCATCGTCTATTGACAGCTGTTTAAGCGTTCTCATAGCTAAGTATGGAGCGGCCTTAGTACCGTACGTCACAGTAGTAAGATGATATTCGTGGAGTACCTCTTGAGATGATTGCCGCCAAATAATTGATTGAAGATGATGATCTGATTGTCTGATAAAGATTTGTCGGAACATTTTCTCTATGTCCGCCGTGATTACATAACTGTAGGTTCTCCAGTTTAGGATGAGTGTCATGAGGTCTTTTTGAAGATTCGGTCCGCAACACATGAGGTCATTTAGGCTATTTCCTGATGTAGATTTCGCCGACGCATTGAAAACGACTCTGAGTTTTGTTGTTGTTGAATCTAATTTCATTACGCCGTGATGTGGTAAGTAGAAGGCACGTTTTGATTCGTCGATATTATTGGCAATACGCATGTGACCCAGTTGTTGATATTCAGACATAAATGATTTATAAGTTTCTGAAAATGATTCGTTATTGCACATTTTTCTTTCTAACTGTTTGAATTGTGCAATAGCCTTTACTTTAGATGATCCAAGCTGATTTTGATATTCAGGTTTCATGGGTATGCCAACCTCGTATCTACCAGTGTCCAAACGACGAGTAGCTTGCTGATAAAACTCTTCACAATACTGCTCTTCACTGGTAAGCGATGATGATGATGTTTCAACGTCCTCTATCTCCCAATATTTTGATAGATCTGATAAGTCATTTGTTACGATATGACAGTTAAATGTGCGAACGTTGCCAGACAGGATCCATCCAAGTGCCGTCTGTTGCGCAATCGGAGCCTGCACTGGTCCTTTGATGAGACCGTCCATGATGATCTGAGAATAGATACTCACATCCAAGAGGATATCAATTGGCTTCGACACGTTATATTCTGGATCAGCTAATTGAAGATGCTGGATATGAGACCATGTTTGTTTTTTGAATGGTATACCAGGCAAGCAATTAGCGACCTTTGACAGAACCAGTGCTTCTGTAGTAAAATGATAGTCGCCATAGATAGATTGACAGTCGATTGATACCCGTCCTTTGCTTTGCCTAGCACCAGCACCTATTCCAGATACTGAAGCGTTAAATCGTCGCCGCTGCAACCCTAACCGCTGTACAGCGTTTTCTGAAATTAATGATATTTGTGATCCCTGGTCTAGAAGAGCCCTAAGGGTCACGAAGCTGCCATCAGAACACCTGACATTGATTGATAGCGTAGTCAACAATAACTCTTCGTCATCCCCTGCGACATGATTTACATTCGATTGCTTGTTTGATGATGTTGATGAAGAAGTTGCTTGTGGGGCTGATTTTGAGTTAGATGGTACACACGCTTCATGAAGTACTGTATGATGATCACCTTGACAGGTTTTGCAACGTTTCGACGAAGTGCATTGACTTCCATCGTGACTGAATAGGCAATTTCGACAAATATTTGCTTTCGTCGCCGTCATCAATTGCACGTCTGGTGTCATATTCATGAATTTTTTGCACGAAAACAAATTGCGAGCATGATTTGAATTGCATACAGAGCATTTTGAAGTTTGAGTAATGATGACCTGATAATTCTTGTTAAAATAACCTTTATGAAAGTTTTGCTTATTAAGGTTATTTGTGTTCTTTGATTGATTAGGGTTCCGCTTGTTTGATGGTGAGGGTTCTTTATCGATTTTATGAATGGGTTCAAGAGCGGTAAACTTACTCTCGAGGAATGCCATTAACTCGTCCAACGTTGGTAAATCACGAGGTGTCCTACGTGCTTCCTTGTAGTCGGCATAAGTTTCTGGGTCCAGTTTTTTGCACAATAAATGAACCAACAACGGATCCCACGAATTCGTATTGACGCCGAGATTGTGAATCGCGTGAATACATTCGGTTGAGGTATCATACAACCTTTTGATTTCGAATGATGATTGTTTTTGAATGATGGGTTGATTTAGGAAGACTTCGATTTGATTCGTGAAAAGAACTTGAGAATTGTTGTAGCGATGTAATAAGATCTCCCACGCAGTATCATAATTCTCTGATGAAATATGGAGATGATAGATTAGACGTTCTGCTTCTCCCTTAAGTTTTCCCTTAAGGTGCTGCATCTTCTGAGCTTTGGTGATAGAATTGTTATTATGAATTGTCTCCGTAAACAAGTCATGAAATGTTGGCCACTGAGTGTAGTTTCCGCTGAATGATGGTATTTCAATGTGCGGAGTTGATTTTTCTAAGTGAGTCGTTGATGAGATTTTCTTATTTAACTCACGTTTGATAGTCTTGTAGGCCAATTCATGATGATTAAACTCCTGGTCGTATGATATATCTCCACCAGCCAGTATATGATCGATTTGCAAATGTTGAGCATCAATGATTGTCCACTTAGCTTGAACGTTTTTGAGCTCATCTTCTAGTTCCCACTTATCTGTTATTTGATCAACTTTAATGTCTTTAATTAACCGATGAAATGCCCTAAAATGAGTGCGTTGCAATGATAAAAATTCGTCTAGCTTTCCATCTGGTTGAGTAGACTTTGATGATTTGCCGTAAGATGAAATAAGACTACGAGTAGATTGATAAAGATCTTTACCATTTTGATACGTGTTGTCAAGGAAATAATCAACCGCGAGATTTTTATGCTCAGATATTTTTTGATGATTTTGCTCGAACTCTCCCCAGAGGTTGTCTAACGACTCTAACCGTTTCCTCAAGTATTCGGTATCTTTGCGAGAATCCGAGTCCTTGTTAAAGTTCACCTTTATTTTAGTGAATGTGGTGATGATTTCAGATTGACGGGCAAAAAGAGTTTCCATGATGTAGGTAAAGGAACAGTCTTACTTGATTAAATGATGATCCACGATCTGCACCTGCTGCTGCTCCCAACGGGGTTGATAGCGGATGCTAAACCCTCGCGGCGCCTGATGATGAGCTCCACAGAGCCTGATGATGATGATCTCACGCCGTGATTTGCTTACCACGAGCGTTTGTTGACCTAAGCTGTATGCTCAAGTCGATGATGAGTGTCTGATGAAGTGTGTATCCACTAAATGAGTCCACACTGGATTGATCACAGAACCTTAAGTCCACGTCACGTCTGCGAAAACGTGCCTCTGACCAGTACGCGCGCTAGGTCAAAGTACCGCGACGAGGTCCTGCTGTAATGCTCGAAGGACCAAAATCCGGCTCGAAGGACCAAAAATAAATGTAGGGGATCCCTACACTTGGTGATATGATAACGGGGTGATTCTATTGGGATGATGAAATAAAACCGACCGCCGTGAATGTTCGTTAAACACTGATTTATTGATATCTATTTTTACATATTATTTGCAATAATGAGTACAAGGTAAAAATGCTGTGGGTGCAGAGTGCACGGCGCGTAAGTCTGTAAAGTAATGTACGGTTCCGTACAACCCGTTTAATTGTTTTACTATAATTAAACTACTCGGCCAGCAAAATATGTTACATCAAACAAATTCCAAATTAACACCAAGATATAACACTTTTTTATTGTAGTGCGCTGCAAATATTCTATTGTAACAATAACTATTTTATTCTTCCCCGAAAAATACTGATCGTGCACCAAATATTCCTGAATGTTACATGTGCTAAATTGCTGTTCGGTGTATTTTGTCCATGGTATTTTATAATGTTAGTGACAGAAACGAATCGCTGCAAAACCGACTCCACGTAGTCTCGTCTGCCCTACCCCTAGAGTGTAACTTAAATCCGCGTAGGCGCGGAGGGGCGAGGCGGCCCGCGAGTTGAGGAGCAGGTGGATGTAACGCTCGCCGGTGAGCGTTAAGCCATCTGCGACGATAAGCTCGCGTGGGACCGCCGGAGCCGTGACAGAAACCATGCCTGCTCGCTTGAATTTAAACGTTTAGATGTGGCGTGTTTTTTCAAAAAGATAATTATATTTATCATCTGCAGTCATGTGGCTCGCGCGGAAACGCGTCCTCCGACACCTCGCCCGTGCGCCTAGCGTATATAGCCACTTTAATACTTACAATTTATCTTTGTTCTATGTAATTTGTAGCCATCAAAATCTACCTAAGCGAACCAAGTTTTCGTAGAATCGTCCTAACTTTGCTTCCTGGTGACGCATTTGGACGCTGTTTTTTGCTACGTTATTAATAATTAGGCTCCCTGAGACCATCCGAGTCGAAATATGGACGAAAACGCGAAAAAAAATTTTTTTATTAATAAAGCTACATTGGACATAAATTGGTGTTTGATTCAAATACATTTTGCAGTGCATTATCTGAAGTAAAACTAAAAAAATAAATGCTTGTTTTTAAAATTAGGTGTATTACTATTTTTACAAATTTGCAACAGTTGTTAAATAGATGCTCGTTATGACATATTTTATTGAA
Organism: Polymixis flavicincta; assembly: GCA_949987655.1. Taxonomy (NCBI): domain Eukaryota; kingdom Metazoa; phylum Arthropoda; class Insecta; order Lepidoptera; family Noctuidae; genus Polymixis; species Polymixis flavicincta. The sequence continues at coordinate 5,417,853 of OX465195.1, read as the reverse complement.
CATATTTTGGTGCACATTCAGTATATTTGGTGGAACACAGGCAAAATTAGGTAAATGAAATGGGAATAAATTGAAGTACTTTTAAATACCATCCAAATGTAAGTATTTATTACTCACTGGAGCCCTTAGTAAAATTATTGTTCTCATAATTACGAAGGTGTCTTTAGCGATGGCTCAAAATTGGGCTGAGCGATGATGAGTTAATAGGGTTTTTAACTGCTTAGGGGATGATTTCACAACAACGCCAAAAGGCTTTTGTTACCAATTTTATTGGTAAGCTTTAAAATTTACGGGTTTCCTTCAAAAAAAAAAAAATCATCCCCTCTATAACTTTTTACCCTCTTCTGGGATGATTTTTCAAAAACGCTGATACATGTAATGATTAATTATTACCAAACAAAAGGCTAAATACAAATTTTCATGGTTCGAACAACAAAACTAACGGGTTTCTCATTTTTACTTTCATCCCCTATTTTACGCTCTCAGGGGATGATTTCCCGAAAACACTGAAACACGTGGTTTTTTTATTTTTAATCAGAATGAGAAACACCAATTTTCATGGTTATAACTATAAAAATGTCAATTTTCCATACAAACTTTCATCCCCTATTTAACTCCTTTAGGGGTTGAATTTCGAAAAATCCTTCCTTATTCCTTGTCTACATTATGAAGGGAACCTCTGTGCAAAATTTCAGCTTTCTAGGTCCAAGGGTTTGGGCTGGGCGTTGATGAGTCAGTCAATCAGTCAGTCAGGACTTGTCTTTTTATTTATATAGATCATTCATCAGCAAAGACCTTTATAAAGCAGTTAATTTTCTGGAAAACATAACGTTGTATCTGCTCCCGCATGAAACGAAATCAAAAGAAACACATGCTTCCACAAGTGGCAATACTAAAAATCAGAAACGTCTTACCCTGGGCAGACTGCTACGCTATCGCGTTACTGACTGGTCAATATACTGTCACGGCATAAACTATGTACCTATCTCATAGTTCATGAAAATAAGTACGAGAAAAACCGTTTACGCTTAATGGTCTGAGCATATATGCCAGTCCCGATGGATTTCATGCCCCGAGGTCTAGTCACAAACTCCACTTATGGATCCAGAGACAGACTTTAATAAGATTTCATGCAAACACTCTTTCCAAGATGGCGGCCATCTCTCCAAAATAACTTTCAATATGAATTGACAGCAACCCTTCCTCGTTTCCTCGCTTGATAGCACATTGACAAGATCCCTGTCCACCCATCAAAAGGAAACGGGATGATTTCTCATTGAATTAAATTAACGCCAACCTTATACTCCTGGCGGTATATTTGAAAGTTTATATTCAAGGTGACGTCGTTCTTTGTAGGGTTGTCAAAAATATGTTTAGTTTTTGTAACACATATTTTTCTCGTAAGAGTCTTACATATGTTTAGAAAGTGCGAAATCGTCAGAGTCAAAATAGTTTTGTCACCCTTAGACAACACGGTTTTGTCTTTGAAATGATTCTATCATTTCAAGACAAATTTAACATTGTGACTGTTTTTATGTCAAGTTTACGCGCCATAAATTGTTCTCATATTACGAGAGGCTGTCTAAAGACAGTTTTGTCTCCCGTCGCGCGTCGTCGACAGTCAAATAGTGCCATCCGAGTTTATTTTGACTTTATTTTGACACAATCACAAAAATCAAGGCAATTGTAAACTATGTTTTAAGTAAATATGTAATCTACAATAGGTTGTCGAATTACAGACGCTGTAGGTACACGAATCTTTTACTGAAGTTTTGACCATACATTAAAAAATCACGTACTTCAAGTGCCCAAAGGTGTCAAACACTTTTAACAGGCGACGCCGTCGGAAATTTTGTCACGAAAAAAAAAGCCATTCCCAAGAATTCAAAACGACAAAATTGACATCACACGTTACACCGTCAGTAATAGTGAACGTAATTGCCCTCAACACCCCTATAATTGCATAATGTTTCTATGTTGAAAAATAATGGCCGCTTTCCTCACAAAAATAAAATATAAAATGTTTACCAACCCTGCACACGCTACCGTATATTTGGGTAACAAACAACAGAGCTGTCTTCTCATATTTAGCCAGCAATATTTCTCCTACCCTTTGTGTACGGAACGAAATCTCGAAACAAAATCCTCGTCAGATGTTGTGAAACGTCTTCTTGTGAACAACACGGCAATTTAATCTTTGTTCTCAATGAAATAAAGATATTTTTTGTTTGGAGTTGTTTACCAAAAAAGTGTGAAGGAAATTGGACTTTGCTTGAAGAGGAGTTAAGTGTGGTTATGGGTTTACTGGCAAATTGCAGTGGCTGTTTCAAAGATATAGCTCATCTGTCTAGAATTTGTCAGTGTTAATACTCTTTGCTTTATTGTCATTGAAATCTACAAAGTTTTGTAAAACAAAATTTTAGGATAAAAGAAAAACGAAAAACCTAGGTTCTGATTTCTCAGAATGAGGCTATGAATTGAAAAACGGTTAACTTGTACGTTCAGCGAATGAAAACTTCGACGTGCTTTTCAGTTTGTTTTGACATTTGTATTATGACATTCGAATCTCCTCACATTCCCAAATTAGAAACATTCCAGTCATCATCATCATCATTTCAGCCGGAAGACGTCCACTGCTGGACATAGGCCTCCCCCAATTTGGGGGGACTTGCCATAATCGCCACGCTTGGCAGGCGGGTTGGCGATCGCAGTATGGTGGTAAAATGCACAGAGAACACTGCTGCCCATTCTCTAGTAAGTCTCTTAGTCGCCTCCTACGACACCCACGGGAAGAGATGGGATGATGCTATTCTTTACGTCCGGCACCACACGGTACAGTGAAGTACAAAATTCCAGTACAGTGAAGCTTCCAAATAGCTTTAGCAAAGAGGCATTGTTAAACACTGACAAAATTACAAGGAAAACAGAAGACCCACTATTAGTCCGTAACAAACGCTATAATACACTTCTATTCTATTCTTATTTTCTATTAGCCTTTACCATCGGCTTCGCCCGCGTGGAGGTCGGTGTTTTATCCATATAAGCCTTCCTGTTGAATCAGTCTGTCTATTAATGAAAACTGCATTAAAAACCTCTACATACTTTAAAACTAGCTTCCACCAACTAGTACCACCGGGATAAAAAGTATCCTGTGTTTTAATCTATGTTATAATCTATTTGTGTGCCAAATTTCATCCAAATCTGTTCAGCCGTTTTCGCGTGATTGGGTAACAAAGATCCAATTATCTTCACAAACTTTCACATTTATATTACGGACTACTCTTTTTTACCCCTTTAGGGGTAGATTTTCGAAAAAGCCTGATACGCGTTATTCTTTATTCTTGATTTTAGGTATAAGTACTGAGTTTCAAGTTAATCAGACAGCGCGTTAAAATTCTTCCATACAAACTTTGACACCTCCCAATCCCCTTTCAGGGGGTAGTTTATAAAAACAATAAATAGCCAACCTCATCATTTAGTTAACTTAGTATTTGTGCCAAGTTTCAAGTTTATTAACTCAAGGAATAAGATTTTTCATACAAACAAAATACCCCCTTTTCACTTCCCTTAAAGGTCGAATGTCCAAAAACCCCTTCTTATTGCTCTCCTACATTATAAAAGGAAGCCGTGTGCAAAATTTCACGTTCCTAGTCCTAGTAGTTTCGGCTGTGCGTTGATTGATCAGTCAGTCAGTTTCTCCTTTTATATTAGGTCTTTACCTATGAAATTGCCGTTCTGCAGTACTGGCCATTTCAAATCAAAATAATTTTTGTTTGGCTAAGAATTCTAATTTCAAATTAATTTTATTTTAAAAACATGGATTTTTTTTTCTAAAAGTAGTCATTTCTTTATTGATTAGTGTTACATTTTCATCGCATTTCAATATTTTTCGTCATCATGGATACGTTAAAAATTCGAGTAATTATGGAATATGAGTACCGTCGTGGCAGCAACGCGGCACAAGCGGCACGCAACATCAACGACGTTTACGGAGCTAACACTACAAACCAACGCACCACCTGTTATTGGTTTGCTCGCTTCCGTTCTGGAAATTTCGACCTGAAAAATGAACCTCGCGGTCGTCCGAAGACTTTGGTCGACAATGACGAATTAAAGGCGATTGTGGAAGCTGATGATACACAATCTACGGCTGAATTAGCAGCAGCTTTCGACGTTAGCGTCAAAACAATATTGGTCCATTTGCGTCAAATTGGCAAGGTAAAAAAGCTTGACAAATGGGTGCCCCACGAACTCAATGATCGCCAGCGCGAAGTACGCGTCGAGACGTGCCTTGCACTGCTCAACAGACATTTAGGAATTTTGAACCGCATTGTTACCTGCGATGAAAAATGGATTCTGTTTGATAACCGTAAGCGCTCAGCAAGTTGGTTGGATCCTGGTTCAGCACCTAAACAATGCCCTAAACGAAAACTTACCCCTAGAAAAGTGATGGTCACTGTTTGGTGGTCTAGCGCCGGTGTGATTCATCACAGCTTCTTACCAAACGGGGTGAGCATTACTGCAGATGTGTACTGTGAAGAACTGAACACAATGATGGAGAAGCTGGCGCATCTCCAACCAGCATTGGTCAATCGCTCGTCTCCGCTGCTCCTGCACGACAACGCGCGACCTCATACTGCACAGCAGACGGTCTCCAAGTTGCAAGAACTGGGGTTGGAAGCTCTCCGTCATCCGCCCTACTCACCAGACCTTGCGCCTACAGACTACTACTTTTTCCAGAATTTGGATAACTTCTTGGCGGGAAAAAAATTTAATACCCGAGAGGCAGTACAAAATGCCTTTGAAGAATTTGTTGCCTCCCGTCCAGCTGATTTCTTTAAGAAGGGCATCAATAAACTGCCACTGCGATGGCAAAGATGCATTGATTGCATGGGTGATTACTTCGATTAATACAAATAAAAAATTCATGAAAAAAATTCGTTTAAATTTTTTCATACAAAACGGCAATTTCATAGGTAAAGACCTATTATATATAGAAGATATTATTATGTAAGCATACAGACACAAAAAGCGACTTTGATTTTTTACGTAAAGTTGAAAATTAGCAAACAATTTCACAAAACACATTACATAAAGTTTTACAAAAATAATATTACTTACATATCGATGTCTGGCCGAAAAGGGATAAGCGACATTTTTTGAGAAATTCAGTTATATACATACTTAGAATCGCCTTTTTTTTCTGCGTCGATTGGTCTAGGTAACGTTTGCCTACGTGAAACTTTTTGTCGGTTACGCGGTAGGAAAAATATAGACTTCTGTCAATTTATTTCGTTGTAAACGACTTATATTTTTGTAAAATAATTTTTTTGGTGTTTGATCTACGAATTATTTAAGAATAAAGAAGTTACACCTTTTGGACTTTTTGTAATATTTTAATGATTGTACGTTATACTATTTTGGCTGGAAGTAAAAATTCAGAAATTTGTATTTAGTTTGTTATGCCTGTTCGTGTTTAAAACATAATTAGTCGTTTATTCCGTTTTGGCCGCATTTTGCAGACTCTTGTTTTTAATTTGATAAGTGCGAGGTGCCATTTTTATGTTAATTAAAGACTGAGCTGATTACCTAATTAAATGGCTTTTTATTGTATACCTATATCTCTTGGGTGAACTTGAAATGTTAAATGCAGAGATAACAGTTTTTTAAACTAAAATAATCAAAATACATCCACTAAATAATTGACATCTTTTCAGAAAATGTGCTTGATACAATTTTCCTTTCAGTCAACTATTGTTACATTGTTGGTTAGATTAAATTATCACATTTTTTTCTCTAAAAACCAAGACTTGACCTTTTTTTCCTTAATTTAAATAAAACATGGGTTGAATTTAGGTCATTTTTACTCGCATCAGATAATTTGATATTTCAATTTACGACATTTTGGGTGATTTTAAAATAAAGACCATTTGGGGATAACCGAGAGTAACTGCTTCTTGCAGGCTGAATTACTTAAAAATAAAAACGCCATCTTATAGATAGCATGCTAAATATTACAGGCTTTCGGGAGCTATACTTAATTTTTTATGATTTTTTTTCGTTTATTTTGAACTTTAAATCACTCCCCTGTAAAATTTGAAAAGAGGCGGTTATCCTTTTTCGCCCGTAAGGCATCGATATTGTTTGTTTGATCACATATTTTACAAAACTAAACCAATTAAATGTACCATAGCATGGAATAAATTACGGCAAGGTTAGTTGCTGATAAAAGTTTCAATATAAACACAATATGTAAACATGTTTAGGTACTTGTTATTTTTAACTATTACAGAATAATAAATTGTTATTATTTTATAGGTATATGCCATGCATTATTTGTACCCTTTCACAGAGAGTACTGTGTCCCAGAAGTTGAAACATCAAACACTGATTATGCTGCATATGTGTATATGATAAAATTCAACTTCTTGACGTCAATTTCAACTCTTTCATCTATATTATAAAAAAAAACAGGATCGGTAAACTTTATCTATGAAACCCGTATCAATCAAATCCCAAATTTAATTAAACACCGCAAAAAACATCAAATTTAAGAAAACAAACAAATACAAAGTATCCTTCCAAAATCCATCACGCAATCTAAATATTTATCAAACCCATACTTTACAGTATCATACACAAATAATGTCGCTTATTTATATCGAATCCTGTCATTTGAGTTGATAAATAAATAACATTACGCGGGCCAGTGGAGCCGAAAATTGCTATGTATACAACGTCCCCAGCGGTTTCATTTGCAAAATAATCTTTCTGCGGGCTGTACTTGGTATAAAGTATACCTTTGTTGGTTGGGTTTTTTTATAAAAGGATTTTTGGATTTCCATATGAAGATTTAGGTCTGTTATCTGTTGTGTATTCTTTCAGATAACTCGGTTTCTAGAAAAATAAGCGGCCAAGTGCGAGTCGGACTCGCCCATAAAGGGTTCCGTAGCAGCAAGTAACATTATACTATTTATGACGTATAAAAAAATGCTAACTTGATCTCGTCAAACCAATTTTCGGTGGAATTTTACATAGGTACATCATTATATATATTTTTAGTTTTATCATTCTCTTATTTTAGAAGTTACAGGGGGAGACGACAGACATTTTACCACTTTGGAAGTGTCTCTCGCGCAAACTATTCAGTTTAGAAAAAAAGATGTTGTGTAAATTTAATATCATTTTTGAAGACCTATCTATAGATACCCCACACGTATGGCTTTGAAGTTTTTTTTTTTGAGTTTCAGTTCTAAGTATGGAAACCACCAAAATTTGTTGTTTTTTTTTTTTCTATTTTTGTGTGAAAATCTTAATGCGGTTCACAGAATACATCTACTTACCAAGTTTCAACAGCATAGTTCTTATAGTTTCGGACAAAAGTGGCTGTGACATACGGACGGACAGACAGACAGACAGCCAGACAGACATGACGAATCCATAAGGGTTCCGTTTTTTTCCATTTGACTACGGAACCCTAAAAAGGTTCAGTCTAAGATAAAACGCCTGATTGTTTACATAGCTTTTACTTACTTAGACATTTTCTGCAAGTTTCAGTAACTTGGTGTGATCTCCCTGTCGGGCAAACTGTTATCGGGGTTTCCCTTTAATATCCAAGTTCCAGCCTGCAATTTTGAATAGTGAAATGTTATCTGTAGACTATACTATATTTTATACTGAACACTACGCTTGTTTGCATTCACATCACTTTTCACCCAATAACTATGAATTAACCTAAAGATAAACATCGTCATATACAAATTAACACTTTCATGTTTTGCTAGGCCCGTTAAACAATGAAGCCTACATTCAGTCTGTTGCTAACGAACCTTAACTAAATACTACAGCAAAGAAAGCTGAAACGATAATTTATATCGATGATACAGCAAACCACCAAGCAGGTAGGGTATCAAAGCACCACTCTCCACAATAAAATATGAAATACTTGGAAAACATCCAGTTAAAGAAACGATTGATGAATAAAGTAATACGCAGGTGCCAATAGTTTTATTCTGTGGTATCTAAATCGCTAGTGCAGCTAGTGCATTTGAAATAAATCGGCTCATAATTATGTTTATGATGAAATTAGATATTGACCTTCCTCCCTATTCGTATAAATCTTATTTTGTCCGAAAATGGGCACATATAATTAACGATTTCAGTGGTCTGATATTCTGTTTTTTTTTGTATCTTTCATGATTTAATTTTAACAAAAAGTTGGCTACCTATCGACTACATGAAGTAGTGTTGATCAATGATGATTTTTTTACCGTGCAAAGTGCTTTTGTAAGGAAAACTGCTATTCGCGGTGGTTCTTTAGTCCTTGTTTCAAACAAGTTGAAATGTAAACAACGTTTAGATTTAGTTAATCTTTCTATTGAGCGCACTATTGAGTTGTCTTGTGTTGAACTCGAGCGATACGTCATAGTATGCGTTTATCGACCCCCTTCTGGAGATTTCATTCGTTTCGAATTGGTAATGGAGGATTTACTCAACAAGTTAAAATCAAGTAATAAAAGTATAATTTTGTGTGGAGATTTTAATATTAATATTTTAGATGTTACTCCATTAAGTATGAGACTACTTAATCTATTTAGGTCTTTTAATTTAATTAACTTGTTTTCTGAACCTACTAGGATCACGGCATCTTCGTCAACATGCCTTGATAATATTTTTAGTGATTGCGATGCCAAAAATAAATTAGTGTTAACTGACTTAACGTCCGACCACTGTGGTTTATTAGCTAGCTTCCCTTTAGTCTTACACAAAAAGCCGCATAAAATAGAATGCAGGCCTTATACAGCTAGTCGTTGCAACAAATTTAAAAATAATATATCTCGTAGGATTACACCATCTATAATAGAACATGAGCATCCTAATGAAATCTATGGAGCCCTTTTTGATATAGTGCATAAAGAATACCAGTCTACTTTCAAAACCAAAACCATTGACATTAATGGCACCTCCGTCGGCTTCAACCAATGGGCCACACCAGGTATTTATAAAAGTAGAGCGACACTATACGAGCTGTATGGTTTGAAAAAATACAGGTTTGATACTCCTTTCCTGGAGTATGTCAGAAATTATTCAAAATTATTTAAAAAGATCTGTGCTTTTGCTAAATCTAAATTTTTAAGCGATACTATAAAAAAATCTAATAATAAAATAAAAACCACATGGGAAATTATTAACAATGAAACGGGTAAATCGGTTAAACAGGAAAAACAACTAGAGATTATGGTCAACAACACATTACTTAATGAAGCTGCTGACATAGCTGAGGCTTTTAATGAGTTTTTTGCCAACATACCTTTAACTACGACTCACACCTTAAATTCGTCCCCGTCTAAAGCTGAAAACCTTTTGCAAAGTAGTGTGCCCAAATGTAGTAGCTTATTAAGTTTCGAACATGTAACGCCTCGTGATGTAGTAAATATTTTTAATACACTTAAATCAAAAAACACTGGGGATTACTGGGGCATCTCTATTAAACTTTTAAGTAATATAATCGACATCGTAGCCCCCTATCTTGCTGTTACTTTTAATAAATGTGTTGACTCGGGAACTTTTCCTGACCTCATGAAGATTAGTAAAGTCATACCATTATTTAAATCGGGTAATAAAAATAACGTGGGCAATTTTAGGCCTATTTCTATAGTACCGGCATTTAGTAAAATATTTGAAAAATTAATACTCAAGCAGTTGCTAAGACATTTTAATTTAAATAGCCTCCTTCATGAGGAACAATATGGCTTTACAAAGGGTCGTTCGACTACAGATGCGGGTGTTGCTTTGTTGAAACACATATTTAACGCATGGGAGAACTCGCAAAATGCTATTGGAGTTTTCTGTGATCTCTCCAAAGCCTTTGATTGCGTGCACCATGAAACGCTTTTGCGTAAACTGCGTTATTATGGTGTCCATAACGAAGCTTTAAACGTAATAAATTCTTATTTACATAGTAGGTTCCAATGTGTAGAAAGTAATGGTGTAAAATCTTCCGGGCTACCAGTTCAGTTAGGTGTGCCTCAAGGCTCAATACTCGGCCCATTCTTGTTTTTAGTATATATCAATGACTTACCATTCTATTTAAAGGGTATTTGTGATGTTGTTCTGTTTGCAGATGACACTTCTCTTATTTTTAAAGTAGACAGGAATAGACAAGATTTTGACGACGTAAACAGTGCACTCTCAATGCTTACGGATTGGTTTACGGCAAATAACCTAGTACTTAATGCCAAGAAGACAAAGTGTGTAAAATTCGCCTTACCGAATGTTAGAAATCTTGGTCCAAACATCGTGTTAGATAAAGAGGTGCTTGAAACCGTAGACTCGACAGTTTTTTTGGGCATAACAGTAGATGCTAAACTTCAGTGGGGCTCACAGATATCAAGCCTAGCGGGAAGGCTCAGTTCGGCCGCCTATGCCGTTAGAAAAGTAAGACAGTACATTGACGTTGAAACAGCTCGGTTAGTTTATTTCAGTTATTTGCATAGCGTTATGTCCTATGGCATTCTGTTGTGGGGCAAAGCCGCTGATATTCAAAATATTTTTGTTCTTCAAAAGCGAGCTGTTCGAGCAATTTACCAACTGGGTGCTAGAGTGTCCCTAAGAGATTTTTTTAAAGATATCGGTATTCTCACGGTGGCATCGCAATTCATATTCGCTAACATCTTATATATTAGGCAAAGTATACACTTATACACTAAAAACAGTGATATTCATAATATTAATACTAGAAATAAGGATAAACTACGTGCTTCCTTTCACCGGCTTCATAAGGTTCATAACTCTTTTGTTGGGCTTGGTATAACCTTTTATAACAAGCTTCCCTCTTCTTTGTTAGATTTACATTTTAGTGCGTTTAAAGCCAAAGTAAAATCCAACCTTTGTTCTAAGGCATACTATTCTATTAACGACTACTTAAACGATAAGAATAGTTGGTCGCTGTGATTAACTGAAGACAATGCGTGTTCTTTCACCCGAATTAGCTTACCTACTGACAGGTTGTATGAATTACATTCATATACTTAATTGTTTATTTTATTAGACTCTTTAAATCATTTTATTTTTTAATATTGTATTGTACAGTATCAAGTTCTTCTAACTGAACAGACAGCTGTGCTGCTGGGGAGTTTGTTGCGCCACTTCTTCTTCCCAGCTAAAGCACTAGGAAGTGTCGAAGGGTGGGCGTTTTGGGGGGACTGTCTTATGTTTTATTTTTTTGACGTTCGAAAAGTGCTGACTCTCAGCCTAGTTTGAATAAATGACTTTTGATTTTGACAATGTATTAGCTTCAATTTTTTTTTTCAATCAATTAATCACTTTAATTTCTTACCACAATATGTTATTATTATTTGATTTTACGATTATTTTACGTTTGTTGGTTGGTACTGGTGCCTAAGCTAGGCTCATGGCCTGTGTTTCAGAACACCAGGATCCCACCCCTTTACATTTTCATTTTATAAATTATGTAATAAGCGCGCTGACAGAATGTAGTAACGAGTCATACGACATTTTATAGTTTTTGTATTATTAATACAAAAATCTAGGTTAAGTATGCGAGACAAAAGTTAGTAGATGTGTAGTGTGGGTGATTGTATGGGTGCGAGAGAGTGTGTGTTGGGCGTTTAGGTCATACTAAGGATTTTTTCAGTATCATTATAGTTTAATTTTAGTAGAGTTAATAACAAGTGAACCTTTTGTTTCGATATTATCTTGTGGCAGCAACAACAACTGATGATTTATGAAGCATCTTTGTTCCTAGCTAACGCCGCTTGTCAATCAGTATTATTAACGAATTTCGTGAAAGAAAAAATTGATGGGTAGTGGTGTAACTAAATATTTTTAGGAAGACGCTTGTTTGCTCGTTGTATTTCTTATTACTCTGATTTGAAATAATAGATTCTTATATTATACAGGGTTATTGGAAAAACACCAACAACCTATTCGAGCAGTGGTGGCCAAGTGGTAACGGCCGCGACTTACGAGCTGTAGGTCGTGCGTTCGAACCCAGCCAGGCGCATTACTTTGTGTAAATAATTTCATCGCCACTGCTCTCAAACGGTGAAAGAAAACATCGTGAGGAAACCGGCATGTCCTAGAACAAAAAAAATCGAAGACATGTGACATCTACCAACCCGCACTGGGCCCGCGTGGTGAATTACGGCCCACTCCCTCTCACGGAGAGAAGGTCTGTGTCCCAGCAGTGGGAACGTAATAGGCTGAGTATGTAACTCATCAAAATGTAGGGCACAGCTGATTTTTTAACAGATGTACCTTTAAGTAGAAACTAACATGTTGACATCCATAGGTAGCTACTTCCTACTCAACTTGTTTCATCCACGTTAAAATAGCAGCAGGCTTATGTAATATGTAATATGCGCGTCGGATGCAAGTATGAATGATTCAGAAGAATAACATTCTAGCTATGTTTGGAAAGATAACTTGAATGTTACGTGAGATTGATTATGTTTCCGACTTTTAACATTTCAGTTTACTTGCTCATGTCTAGATTTCTTAACTAGCTTCGGATTTGGAAAACCCTTGTAGATGAGGTAATTTATAAGCAAGCTCGCAAGTCTGAGAATTACCACAGTTTTGAAACTATGAACCTTAAAATGAATTCTAGTCTACTTTGTTTAAACGTGCCTAGACTTACCTTCAAATGTAGTGTCTAAGGAAGCCCCAACTCTGCCAGGGGTGCGGGTTTGTTCGAAAGAGATACCACAGCCCTTGGCATACGGGCTACTGAAGGAAAACGGGTGGGTTTTAGTCAGTAAAAGTCTGACACGCCCTCCTGCTCCACCCAGAGCGGGAGAAGTTATTTGATGATTCCCACCCACAAAAAAAAAAAGGAAGCCCAACAGTTACAATAAGTTTACGCTGGTTTGGGCAATATTTTTATTGCGTAATTTTTGCAATTCTTCAAACGAACAATTATTTTCTCGCTACTACATTGACGGTCCTTAATCTGAAATGTTTTGGTGTGAACAACTCCAATATATGTATATTATAGTATTGTAAAATTTGGTGTAAACTGACACTACACTACCTTATGAAATTATTGTGCAATGAAATTGTCCAATCATTGTGAAGTCTTCGGCCCTAACCGCAACTAGTTAAAACATTGCGCTATTCATGACATTAAGCAATAATGTCATAATGGTTTAGAGGTCGTCTTCGACAATTGCAATATGCCTTGTTTTACGCAGCTTTGTAACTACAAACAAAACCTACATTTTCAAGTCAGAAATTTTAACTGTAAGAGAGCACTGCCGATTATAGCAAAAGATGTTGTTCCTTTTCATCTAACTTAAAAGTAAAACTTGGTATCAGTTCAATAAACAGATTATCCGCCGACCAAACAATATCACTATTCTATACCAAATCTCTCAATCACTCACAACTCCACGTACACAAATCATGCAAAAGCTACTTAAGGCGACGATAGGTGACAGCTACCTACAGCGATGCACTGCCGCCCGTCGTCCGTAAGAGTCCCCGCCTCAACGCGCATCAAATTTTTCGAAAAACAACCCATGTTGATTTATCAAAAACAATTCAAAGAAAACCAGTATACTGAATTTTGGGTGATTAAATTGCATTTTAGATGGTGACAGTTTCATGGAAATACATCTGATAGTTTTTGCGTGATTATCGTTTTTATGTCCGCGATAGACCTTACTTTAAGAATTAATTACATTATGTTTTAAAAATATTATTTAAAATATTCACATATCAAATGACGAAGAAAATTGTCTAGTTTCACATATATTTTTTTCAAATACATAAGACAAGCAGTTTAGACGTGATCTTCAGTACAAAGACCTTAAAAGTCGGCCGTCTGCGCCTTAAACACAGCCACAGTTACAGCTAGTTCGCTGCATATTTTATAAGTCCATCCATCTGCTCAAACGGAATGCTAAATGTAGGTAATGAAACTGGCAAAGTGATATTATTTGGAAGCCATTCCGGATTTCACGTGCTTGAATTTGAAAATTTAAATGTAAATGAATGCTTTACGAAGGTTTTGATGGAAAAGGTTAATTTGATAGGGTTGTATATAGTAGATTCGGGTGTAAATGAAGGCTGATTCACAGAAGTGAACACATACTTATATCTTTTGAGGAAGTTTAATTTTTTTATTTATGGTACTTACTTGTGGGAGCTTAACACAACTTTTGAACGCCTCTTGACTTTGAAAAAACGAATTGATGTCGTTACCAAAGGTAAGAATTTTCATTAAAAATGCGTGTTAATACTATAAATAATAAATTCTGAGACTTCGTATTTAATTTTCAGAAACTATGCATAATTTTAAACATTAATGAAATAACCCATATTTTGTTGTGCTTTGATGTAAAAAAGTCCATGGAGTATTTTGCCCGTTCTTCGTCACAGGAACCTAATATACTTGGAATGGGCAACTAGCTTCATTCATCGCTCTGCCTGACTGAATGCTCGACATTTCGAAAGTGCGGTTTAATTGCTTTGAGTTTGAGTTTACGATAAACTCTGGCATATAAGTAAAATACAGGATTTCCGCGTTTTCGATTCCATGATTCGGTTCAAAAGTATGGACTACGCTCGTAGAAGAGTTTACTAATAAAACCTCTTTGATAATTTAAGTTTGATTTTTTTACTTGCGGTATTATGTTGCTGTTGTCTATGGTTGTTTGAGTGATTCTAAAGATTTACTAAAGTAGTTTCATGCTTCCTTACCTGATTACTGTTACTAGTAAACTCCTACCGCAAGCCACGTTTAGAAACTTCGTTATTTTTTAATGCTCAATGGTCTCTTGCCTGATGGAAAGCGATAGATAAGGTCTATAATGGAACTAGCGTGCTCAGCATTCTGAAATGTTAAGTGTTATTCTAAGTGTTAAGCGATAGTGAACCATGTGTGGTGAATGTGTTACTGCCATGAATAAAAATAGCAAAAGATTTTTATTACCTTCAGTTGTACGTAAAAACACGTATACAACGTGTTGTTTTGCATCCTCGTCAAATTCAAGGAGGTAACTATACTAACGATTCTAGACACGAATCAATAATAGAATAAGTAGGATTTTTTTTTCATATTTTCGGTAATCGGTATTTATTTGGGACACGCATGTTAAAACGCGGCCCGCGTGATACCGCACTGTTACACATAGCGACATAGTCATGCGACACTGCCTACCGCATACGGATTCTGTTCTTTGAAAGAGGTGTATTCTGAAATACAATTAAACTTAAATAACTAGTATGTATTCATCAGTGAGCCTAAGCAGGTATCATAATTTTCTTTGATTATTTATGTCTTTCTTATCAGCCTCCTAAAATTTGACGAGGATGCAAAGCAACACGTTGTATAAATACTATTCAACGTTACAACTAAGGGAAAGAGTGTTTTCGATGAACTCTGGCACCCAATGTAAGATTTAACTTGTATTTAGGGTGCCAGCGTTCTCGCCTGTAATTGAACATGTTTCAGTAGTTGTAAGACAAGCACAATATAATACATTAATAATATATTATTAAGGTAACTATTTACTAATAAATGCATTTGTGATGTGGCTTATTGAAGTACCTATGTAAGAGGGTATTTAATATTATCATGACATGTACAAAATTCAAAATATTCAATAGTTTAATATACAGTACACAAAAGATGTAATTAACAGTAATCTCTTCCTGCCAGGGGTGCGGGTTCGTTCGCAAGAGATACCGAAGCCCCTGATATACGGGCTACTGAGGGAACACGGGTGGGTTTTAGTCAGTAAAACTTTGACATGCCCCTCCTGGTCCACCCAGAGCGGGAGAAGTTATTTGATGATTTCCCACCGAAAAAATAAAATTAAAAAAAAAACAGAAATCTCTTCTAAAGCATTAACTCCACTTATTCTAAAATTACTTTCTCCATCATTTATCTCCTGAACAAAGAAAGTCCCTACCTCCACCATCACCCTCCATAAAACACGAAACACATTGTATTCCCAAAAAACACGAGCAAAACTCCATTCTAAGTAAATAAAACAACTTTTTATATTCAGAAAACACTTTAACTTCTAAAGTACTGTTCCCGAACTTAGCTGTCAAAAAAGGTGTTTCATATAATGAGGCTCGGACCACGGTACGTCTATTAAAACTTTTCTTGTTATACCTGCATTGTGTAAACAGTCTGGTGTAGGTGGAACTTTGAGGACCTGGACGTTGAGAGGTCAACGGCATGAGTATGTATTGTGTGAGCACACGGGTTCCATGTAGATTTGATAAAGTAAATTCGTTGAAAATTATGGTATCTGGTTTTATTTATAGCGATATGAGGAACAGCGTGTAAAGTTCCTCATCTTTCTTTGGAAAGACAGTATTCTCTGACTCGTGATCGGAATAAGCTGACTATATTTGCCTAAACTCCGGAGAACAGAGACAGAAAGTGGAGACTTCCTTACGACTATATCTTTTTCCCAGGATTCGGGAAAAATCTTCCGTAAGTTGAAAATAAGCTTTATTTAAGATGTGTAAAAGTTATTTTTAACTAAACTTGCAATTACCAAATTGTCGGGATTTTCACGTAAAATCCCGAAATAAATAATATATTTTTAATTCATATATTCCAACTAGATTTTAAATATAATTCGAATACAGGAATTAAAGTTAGATTATTTATTTCATTTTTAAAATTTGGTAATTGCAAATTTTATAAATCCAAATTTTGTTAAAAATACCTTTTACACATCTTAAATAAAGCTTATTTTCACCTTACTGAAGATTTTTCCCGAATCCCGGGAAAAAAAATATAGTCGTAAGGAAGTCTCCACTTTCTGTCTCTGTTCTCCGAAGTTTAAGCAAATATAGTCAGCCTATTCCGATCACTGGTTATGTGTGATGGACTACTACCGAACTGTTGTGGTCAGGTTTCTCTAAAGTGTGCATTAATCTTGTCGATAACTCGACTTACAATGGTTATCCGCAGATACTTGTAAGATTTACGCGTGAGGTCAGGAGTATCGTTTCAAATGCCGCTGCAATGACTTTTCAAGATCTTTTATGGTGATGGCTAAGTCTTCTGATAGCAAGTGATACATTTACATTTTTGTGCGAGATTTGTACTTTAACTTAAGTCAGTGCGTTGATTGCTAGAACTGGATATTAATCCGATATTCACAGTTGTTTTGTAATCATACTAAACCATTGATACAAATTGAAAAAACATTGAACTCTTATTAAAATCTCACATTTTTCATCATACAAAACAATTTCTTGGCGCACTCTCTCCATTTCATTTTGCAACTTATTTCATGCAAAATATGACTGTACGTTTATATCATAAGTAAAATATAGATCACGAGAAGTTAAAGATATATTTTTGTTAAAACAATTTGTTCGGTGACTGAAAACGTCGGAGCAATTCTTCCGGACGCCTTGCTCCTAACCATAGAATAGTAAGCACAGAAGGTCGGCTTCATACAACAATTGCAAACAAGAGCACACGCGCCGCCGTGCTATGATCCACTACCTATGTTAGTGAATGTCATATGTCTTCGAACTTTTTGTTCTAGGACACCCAGATTTCCTTACGATGTTGTCCTTTACAGTTTTTCCAGCAGTAGTTGTGAAATTACACTCACAACATGCAACTTGTATTTCGAGGCCGTTACCACTTCACCTCATCTCATTATGTCTTGCATATGTCTATGTACGAATTCGAACTGTATTTATGTGTGCGTGCATTTACGCTTGGTATACGGAGCCAAGCTTCTGTAAATACTATTCTGTGTCTAAACGCATTTGGTAGGAAAAACCCGGCTGAGATAATGTGGAAGCAATTTTCCAACACGTAAGGTTTTTACCTGGCTGCATTGATAGGAATGGTTTTATAAGTAAGGGGGGTGGGGGTGGTTTTTAAGTGTAAATAGATTAAAATAACATGTGTAGCAGGCTATATTATTAAAGCAAATGGACAAATGGATGTGGGGAATTAGAGATATGACATCTGGTATAAAATTTTAAAAATGCGAGCATATATAAATGCTGTCAGGCTAAAATGGGACTCGGCGGGTCACACCAGCCGCATGCAGAGTGACCGCTGGGCAATTGTCGCCACACAGTGGGTGCCCGAGGATGGCCGGTGCTGCCAAGGCCTGCCCAAGAAAAGGTGGCGTGACGACCTAGACGCGTATTGCAAGGGCTGGATCGAGGATTTTTTGGAAAAGGATACCTGGAAGAATTTGTGGGAGGCCTTTGCTCAGCAGTGGGACAGTGTAGGCTAAATGAAAAAATAAATGTAAATGAGCAAAATCTTAATATTTTATTTAAGTTAAACCTACATGGGCACTTATAATACTTCAGAAGCTTGGTGCGCGGTTCCGGAGACCTGGCAAGAAGTAAATGAATTCAGACTGGTTTCACTTCAGTTGCTTCTAGACAAGCGTGTTCTATGGACGACTCATCATTACCAACCATCATTTAAATTTTAGAGTGATGTGTGAGCCAACCATCATGTGTGTATCAACATGATGGTTGGCTCACACACCACTCTAAAATTTATATCAAATTAAATAAGGAAGTGTGTTGTCTTAAAACAGCGTCTTATCAAACTATGTGCCAGCTTTGGTTTGAGTCAGTAAAAATGCACCTGATTACGAGTACCATAGCTTAGTGAAACGTGTCAACTCATCTAAATCAACGAAGTTTCAACCTAAATCCGAAAATGTTCTCCCCCGATTGGGTTCCCGCATTGTCGTTGCGGGGGAGCTCAGTAACCGTGGATTCCGGCCACGGTGAAGCCAAGAGGAACCCAAAGGTGGGGCCGCTCGTCAGGGCTTTTGCCTCAAAGCCGACGACGTAGCGGCCAAAAAGTAGGTTGCGGTGAGGTGCACCGCAACTGAAGTGGGCCGCGATTTCGAATGGGAGGCATCGCGGCTGAGGGTTACGGGCTGCGGTAGAGGAGGAGTGCCGGTGCTTCTGAGTAGCGCTCTTCCCTTCCGTGGCGTGGACGGGGCCACCACCGTTTGATGGCGGACGCGGTGGGGCCGCAGGGGAAGAGGAGTGTCGGTATAGCGTCAGCCGCTCTCCCTATCCCCTGCGGCCGAAAAGTGGTAGACGGGACGGCGCGTTGTGTTCCGCCGCGGGCCGTCAGGGATGTCAGCAACCACTGGTGGGGTCCGCAAGGGCCGATGCCAGGGGTGCAGGTTTGTTCGAAAGAGATACCACAGCCCCTGGCATACGGGCTACTGAGGGAACACTGGTGGGTTTTAGTTAGTAAAAGTCTGACATGCCCTCCTGCTCTACTCAGCAGGAGAAGTCATTTGATGACTTCCCACCCAAAAAAAAAAAAAAAACCCGAAAATGTTTGGTCAAACCATAATTTAGTAGACGCAGCCAGCTTTCCCATTTAAAATTAACATCTAAATGCTCCTAATTATTCTGTACCTACTACCTACTTTCCACGATTTCGCTTGCTTGAGTTTAAAATTGCGTCTATCACTTCTCGTTTTTATTTTTGCGTTTGTGGTTTGCTTTTGAGATTTAAAATATAGGTCAATGTGTTTTTTTTTTTTGGTTACCTTATTGGAATTTCATCATCATCATCATCATCATGGCTCCTCCACTTCGACCGGTCTTGTGCTTCCCATATGCAGCGGATACCCGCTGCCTATTGGGATCTCATACATACTAATAGTTTAACTACGAAAGTAACTCAGGGCTGAACGGATTTCGATGAAATTAGGTGCACGGGTAGTCCATAGCTTGGGTTACGACATGTGATACTTGTTATCCCAGTAGTAGGTATGTCACCGTGTGATAATTACTGACCGTCAAAGGGGCGATGGTTCCGTGTGGTGCCGGACGTAAAAGAATAGCATCATCCCATTTCTTCCCGTGGGTGTCGTAGAAGGCGATTAAGGGGCTTTCCAGAGAATGGGCAGCAGCGTTCTCTATGCATTTTACCACCATACTGCTATCGCCAACCCAAGCCAAGCATGGCAATTATGGGAAATCCCTCCCCGTTTAGAGGAGGCCTATGTCCAGCAGTGGACGTCTTCGGCTGAAATGATGATGATGAAAGGGGCGATGCCGCGGATAAAAGTTTGTCCATTGTTTCGATATGACACGAAAAGTGAATAAAAACTTTTTTCAAAAAAATAACAACCGACTTCCAAAAAAACACTACAAAGTGCAAAATAACTTTAATTTCGGAAGGCGGTGACTTTGGATGTGTATTTTAATTATTTGTCACCGCCTTCCGTAATTAAAGTTATTTTGCACTTTGTAGTGTTTTTTTGGAAGTCGGTTGTTATTTTTTTGAAAAAAGTTTTTATTTTTCACTTTTTAGTTACCAATTCGAAATTTCATCATTCTTGGCGTCAAAACAATGCATATTTATGCGATAGCAACATTCGCGGTTGATTTGCTGTAATTTTTTGAAGAGTTCCGTTGTCTGTCTCCGAAACGCATCATCAGATCTATATGAAATTTCTATGGGACCATTTCGGAGTAAACCCCTTTCGAACAAAAAAAGAATTTTGCAAATCCGTCTATATGCGACGGAGTTATGCCCGAACATACATAAAAAAAAAAAATATAAACATGTCGAATTGATGATAACCTCCTTCTTTTTGAAGTCGGTTAAAAAGTGAGTGAGTGTAATTTTATACATACACATTTTTGTTATGCTAATAAGCAATGAATTTGATGAATCGGAGTGGATAGTGAGACATCGTGAGGCTAATTACATCAGCCTCTAGACAAGAAATTTCATGAAGACCACGACCACACTGACAGGAATGTTACGAAGAATAAGAATAAGCAAAATAACGGTGCTTAATTATGTAGTAAAGCTGCGTTCATAATAATAGGGTGTAATTTTCAAAATCAGCAACTGGCATTTACTTTATCATTGAATATTAATGGTACCTGGAATGTAGAATCCGTTCCTTTTTATATCTTTTTTTTAATTTATTGTTTATTTATATTCGCTATATCATACACCAGAAAAAGCATGACAAAATAAAACATTAAACACTAAAAAAAATACAATGGGCGGCCTTATCGCTTTCTGCGATTTCAAGGTTGCCTGGAAGAGCCAGGCAACCTTGAATGGATTGTGATTGCGTGGACATCACAGTGGGGTTATTATTGGTGCAACAAATTAGAAATACAATTTATTATATAGTGTGACTGGTAATTAGTGACCGATATTTAAACACATGATTGTACTCATCATTATGAACAACTTTTACTATGGGACCAAACCAGAAATCGCGAAAAAAAAATCAGTTGTTCCCTACATTTGACGAGTTATGCGAACATAAATGTAGGGAACAACTGATTTTTTTTTTGCGATTTCAGGTTTGGTCCCATAGTAAAAGTTGTTCATAATGATGAGTACAATCATGTGTTTAAATATCGGTTACTAATTACCAGTCACCCTATATAATAGATACCTACAAAGATATTTTCATAAATATGCTGTATAATAGATACATAAATACATACTCGTACATACTAGTTACATGCATACTAGTTTTAACTTTTTAAGAATTCCTTATCTCCTTAAAAATTATCCATAAATCAATTCTTTCTATCTGCGGGCTTAGCATGACGCTTTGTATTTCTACGAAGAATAGACAGCGCGTTTTCAATACAAAGTGACATTTCGTCCCTACATTTTTGTTATCGCACCGTAGAAATCCTTTTACAATCTGGCATTTAGTCTTTCGTTTCTAACGATATTTGTCTAGGTCCCTATAAACGTAGACTATTTCAGAAGAATATTTCTTCCCAAACTGTCAAAATCACACTGACAACAAAACTTTCTACTCGATGGCCACAAAGTAATACGATTATCTACAAAATCATGATTCGTTTAGAACGCATAACTGTGATAATGAATAGAAAAACATAGCTATCTTATCCTATTGTACATTATTTATTTAATAGTCATGTATATTCTTCCGTCGACAAATCGGTGCTCGTGCTAAGCCTGCTGGCTTCACCAACATGGCAGATTTCTACTTAAATATATCGATGCTCATATTTCGGAGCGACGTGGTGGTCAGAAAATGATATCCAATTTACAAGCCTGTTGGTTCGTGTTGTAAAAGAGTCGGTGATGTGGGAAATAACATAGGAGGGATAGTAATATCTATTTCACATTGTTGCCTTTTGACGGTTTTGTTGGTTGATTTTGACGTAACAATTTACTTAATCAAATCTCAAGTTTATACTTACTTCTTTTGTGTTTGTTTGGAACGCTTTCACGCTAAAACGGCTGGACGGATTTGGCACATGGGTATGACAGGTACATGGGCCCAAGAGTCGAAAAAACAAATACTTAAGCCTCGCATTATGTACCTACAATGCGACGCTTCAATATTTGTTTTATTGGTTTCACTCTTGGTGTTCCGCGCGGTCTATCTGCCTTTGTTTTATAGTCTGAGGACTGATCCGTGTCGTTTAAAATCAACTAAATCATATGAAAATGAAACGGTTTAAAACCAAATAGTTTAAAACGTTTAAAATCCCTTTTGCATCTATACTCAGTAATCACTTAGGCTTGGTACTTTCAAATTCAAATCTTTATGAAACAATACCTAACTTAAGATCACACATGTATTACACAAATGTACAGTCCACCGTCATTACGCCCCTGCCAGGGGTGCGGGTTGTCTGAAAGAGATACCGTCGCCCCTGGCAAACAGGCAACTGAACGTCGGGAATCCTAGGCTGATTCTCAGCTACCGTAGACGCGGGCTTGCGGACGGCGAGTAATGGGTAGCTCGCTATCCGGTAAGGACCAAGCCCGGGTCGTGCGCTGTGTTCCACGTGCGCCTCAAGGAGATCTCAGCACCAAGTAGTGGGGTCCGTAAGGGCCGATGCCTGCCAGGGATGCGGGTTGTTCGAAAGAGATACCGTGGCCCCTGGCATACAGGCAACCAAGGGAACACGGGTGGGTTTTAGTCAGTCAAAGTCTGACACGCCCTTCTGCTCCACCCAGAGCGGGAGAAGTTATTTGATGATTTCCCACCCTCAAAAAAAATCATTATGCCAGCTTGAGCAGCTACTGAACATATCCTTAAGAAGATCTAAATCTAAAACGAACCCTTTAATTTACAATATTTTCTCATTAAAAAAAAAAACAACATTATAATTTTAATTTTAGAACCATAAACAAAATGATTCATCATCATCATTTCAGCCAGAAGACGTCCTTTGCTAGGCCTCCCTAAGCACCACCATTTCGACTGGTTCTGTGCTTCCCTCAAAAGTTTTATAACCATCCTATTTTCCATTAAGGCTGGCAGGTAGAAAATTCACATAAATACAAAATGTTTGTCAAATATAAAAAAAAACCGGCTGATACGCGCTGTTGAGTTCTCGCTTCATTGAACTAGAAGCTCTCAGTTCATATTTTCCGATACTGACTGTGAAATGCATAACCCAGAAATGAATAAAATCCTATTGGATTCCGTGTTTTGCAAACAAAAAACGACTTTAGATATTTTTTGTCTTTAGGTCGGTTGGCTACCTGTAGTATTTCGTTTGATAGTGAGCATATAGTAGTATTGTTAGCATCCAATTTTTGAACAAGTAAATTCATAACCCAGAATTTAATCAAACTTATTCGGTACCGCTTTTTGGCAAAAAATAATAGCGGATTTTTTTGTCGTTTGGCTCGGGATCGGGTAGACTACACATACTCGTAGTTTCGTATTTCATTGTCAACGAGTTTCATGTAGCATTTGTGATCAGATTTTAAAATAAGGATGCATTTAATACACAATGTAATAAAAACCGTTCGGATTTTGCAACAATTTTTTTAACAAAAAAACGCACTTGCTAATTTTTTGTTGGGGCACTGAATTTTAAACTCAATCCCCCTTATTACAAAACAAGGTTTTTCTTTAGGTGTGGTTTAAACCATCGAGCCTGTTTTTGAAATAAGAACTTAGAACTGAAATAGAATTACAGCTCGATCGAGCTCAATTTCAGTTCGATTCGATCGAGTTCGATTTCAGTGAGGTTCTTATTTAAAAAACAGGCTCGACGGTTTAAACCATACCTAAAGAAAAACCTTGTTTTGTAATAAGGGGGCATATGTTTAATATAAACTTTTGAAGTACCAAATTTTGAAAGTGGCTTCGGCAACAAAGTTCTTTATGGAATCAATAAACAATTTACAATTTAACCACAGCAACTCTACATAATAAACCATTCACATAAGAATAATCAAAATGCACAATATAAAAAAAATAACTATAGTGTTTCCTCCAAAAATTCTTTTCCAAGCACTATAGCTACGACTCCAATTGAATATACAAATTACAATTACAAGCCGCATAACATAAAATACTAATATTTCGACTAACTACTCTATATATAAAGCTATGTTGCACTTCTAGCTTGCATAAAGCCGAAGATGCACTAGATTATGAATTATTCAAGCCACCGGCTCTGTGGCGCCCTCTCACGGCATCTCCCATAATTTCGTCCTTTCAAGTCTATCGTATTAATATAATATACGTATGAAGTGGTTGCTTATTTCGAAATGTTGTGAGGGTGTTTGTGGGTGCAACTTTACATTTATGCAAAATTATATTTGGTGTAGTATTTGACACTATTTAGCCTGGGACAAGAAATAGGAGCGATGCATATGTACTGAGAAAGAACGAGTACTGACGACACGACGCCTGCTCATAAAAAATGTTGTCACACACAACATTAAAATATAACAGTTTTAAAATCATTGCTCTTCGAAAACTTTTGTATATATTTTCAAAACGGCAGTAACTTTACTAATTATTTGAGTCATTAAACTGCTTTCGCACATAAGCGGATGAAAATAATAATGCACAAAACTAAAATGTATTAACAGTCAAATTTTAACGAAGCAATTCGGACAAACTAGTCAAAATTCGGATAACGTTCACATACAATGTATGCAAAGATTTTATGTTCCGACCCGAGTTCGTGCATGACCGATTATGTGTGAATTGTCTTTTAATATTTTCATGGAGCACAATTTTATTCTTCTTCATGAAAGTGGTCTCACGCGTCGAATACACAAGCTCCTTTTATTTCGAAGTCGGTTTAAATCGGTGTTGACTTCCTTGTTGGTTTGAAGTTCAGAATCTATACTGCTCAACGTGGTGTCCGGGTTCGATACCCGAATCCAAAAAGTGTTATTGCGTGCCGCTACACACTTGTTTTTTTTTTGAGGGTGGGCAATCATCAAATATCTTCTCCCGCTTTGGGTGGAGCAGGAGGGCGTGTCAGACTTTTACTGACTAAAACCCACCCGTATTCCCTCGGTTGCATGTGTGCCAGGGGCAACGGTATTGAGGCTCAATTCACTCTCGTGTGACAAACATGTCCCTGACACAGATCAGATAGTTGAAAAAAGCCTAGAATAATAATAATATATTCTGTCAGTAATAATATATAATGTATATGTAATAATATATTCTATTTTGCTTGGAAAAATATTTATGTAACAAAATACGGGCATCCTGATGCTTGATTTGTGATTTTTCGAGCCAATTCATTTTGACCCCTTAACACCCAGATACAGATTTTTGTGAAAGGTCTACTAAAATTGGACCTACAACATCCAAATTTCTCTATCTGCTCCCGCATGAAACGAAATCAAAAGAAACACATTTAACATTAAAATTGCTTCCACGAGTGGCGATACTAAAAACTACAGCTGTCTTGCCCTGGACTTATTGCTACGCTATCGCGTTACTGACTGGTCAATATACTGTCACGGTATAAACTATATTAAAGTTCATGCCGATAGGCACGAGAGAAACAGTTTACGCCAATGGTCTAAGCTTGCATGTCAGGCCGGACTGGTTTCACGGCCCCAAGGCCTAGTAACACACACTACAATAACTAACTAATACTACAATAAACTCCACCTAAGGATCAAGATACAGAATATAAGATTTCATGCAAACACTCTTTCCAAGATGGCGGCCATCTCTCCAAAATAAGTTTCAATATGAATTGACAGCAACCCTTCCTCGTTTCCTCGCTTGATAGCACATTGACAAGATCCCTGTCCACCCATCAAAAGGAAACGGGATGATTTCTCATTGAATTAAATTAACGCCAACCTTAGACTCCTGGCGGTATATTTGAAAGTTTATATTCAAGGTGACGTCGTTCTTTGTAGGGTTGTCAAAAATATGTTTAGTTTTTGTAACATTTATTTTTCTCGTAAGAGTCTTACATATTTATGTTTGGAAAGTGCGAAATCGTCAGAGTCAAAATAGTTTTTTCACCCATAAACAACACGCTAACACACACACACACACACGTTAACATTGTGACTGTTTTTATGTCAAGTTTACGCGCCATAAATTGTTCTCATATTACGAGAGGCTGTCTAAAGACAGTTTTGTCTCACGTCGCGCGTCGTCGACAGTCAAATAGTGCCATCCGAGTTTATTTTGACTTTATTTTGACACAATCACAAAAATCAAGGCAATTGTAAACTATGTTTTAAGTAAATATGTAATCTACAATAGGTTGTCGAATTACAGACGCTGTAGGTACACGAATCTTTTACTGAAGTTTTGACCATACATTAAAAAATCACGTACTTCAAGTGCCCAAAGGTGTCAAACACTTTTAACAGGCGACGCCGTCGGAAATTTTGTCACAAAAAAAAATGCATTCCCAAGAATTAGAAAAGGACAAAATTGACATCACACGTTACACCGTCAGTAATAGTGAACGTAATTGCCCTCCACACCCCTATAATTGCCTGTTTCTATGTTGAAAAATAATGGCCGCTTTCCTCACAAAAATAAAATATAAAATGTTTACCAACCTTGCACACGCTACCGTATATTTGGGTAACAAACAACAGAGCTGTCTTCTCATATTTAGCCAGCAATATTTCTCCTACCCTTTGTGTACGGAACGAAATCTCGAAACAAAATCCTCGTCAGATGTTGTGAAACGTCTTCTTGTGAACAACACGGCAATTTAATCTTTGTTCTCAATGAAATAAAGATATTTTTTGTTTGGAGTTGTTTACCAAAAAAGTGTGAAGGAAATTGGACTTTGCTTGAAGAGGAGTTAAGTGTGGTTATGGGTTTACTGGCAAATTGCAGTGGCTATTTCAAAGTTATAGCTCATCTGTCTAGAATTTGTCAGTGTTAATACTCTTTGCTTTATTGTCATTGAAATCTACAAAGTTTTGTAAAACAAAATTTTAGGATAAAAGAAAAACGAAAAACATAATATATATATCTGTATAATATAATAATCTGATTTCTCAGAATGAGGCTATGAATTGAAAAACGGTTAACTTGTACTTTCAGCGAATGAAAACTTCGACGTGATTTTCAGTTTGTTTTGACATTTGTATTATGACATTCGAATCTACTCACATTCCCAAACTAGAAACATTCCAGTCATCATCATCATCATCATTTCAGCCGGAAGACGTCCACTGCTGGACATAGGCCTCCCCTTTGTATTAACTCCGTGGGCCTCCCCCAATTTGGGGGGACTTGCCATAATCGCCACGCTTGGCAGGCGGGTTGGCGATCGCAGTATGATGGTAAAATGCATAGTGAACGCTGCTGCCCATTCTCTAGTATGTCCCTTAGTCGCCTCCTACGACACCCACGGGAAGAGATGGGATGATGCTATTCTTTGCGTCCGGCACTACACGGTACAGTGAAGTACAACATTCCAGTACAGTGAAGCTTCCAAGTAGCTTTAGCAAAGAGGCATTGTTAAACACTGAGAAAATTACAAGGAAAACAGAAGACCCACTATTAGTCCCTAACAAACGCTATAATACACTTATATTCTATTCTTATTTTCTAATAGCCTTTACCATCGGCTTCGCCCGTGTGGAGGTCGGTGTTTTATCCATATAGGCCTTCCTGTTGAATCAGTCTGTCTATTAATGAAAACTGCATTAAAAACCTCTACATACTTATTTTAAAACTAGCTTCCACCAACTAGTACCACCGAGATAAAAAGTATCCTGTGTGTTAATCTATGTTATAATCTATTTGTGTGCCAAATTTCATCCAAATCTGTTTAGCCGTTTTCGCGTGATTGGGTAACAAAGATCCAAATATCTTCACAAACTTTCACATTTATATTACGGACTACTCTTTTTTACCCCTTTAGGGGTAGATTTTCGAAAAACCCTGATACACGTTATTCTTTATTCTTGATTTTAGGTATAAGTACTGAGTTTCAAGCTCTTCTTCCTCTTCTTCTTCTTCTTAGCGTGTCGATGGCAAAGATAAAACTAAAGATTGTACTTAATGTGTACAGTTTTTTAAATTTGTTTGGCCCAAAATTCAGCAACGCGAATACCGTTCGCTGATGCAGCCATTAGGTCCTCACGTGTGCAGGTAATAGGGCATGCGGTGCAAGATGGGAGGTGAGCGATTGTCTGTGGAGAGACGCCGCACACACACCGGAGATCTGACCCGTCCATGAATCCAAGTTTCAAGTTAATCAGACCGCGCGTTAAAATTCTTCCATACAAACTTTGACACCCCTAATCCCCCCCTTTCAGGGGGTAGTTTATAAAAATAATAAATAGCCAACCTCAGCATTTAGTTAAGTATTTGTGCCTTGTGCTTGGTATGCGTGTGCTTAGAATTTGTGCCAAGTTTCAAGTTTATTAACTCAAGGAATAAGATTTTTCATACAAACAAAATACCCCCTTTTCACTTCCCTTAAAGGTCGAATGTCCAAAAACCCCTTCTCATTGCTCTCCTACATTATAAAAGGAAGCCGTGTGCAAAATTTCACGTTCCTAGTCCTAGTAGTTTCGGCTGCGCGTTGATTGATCAGTCAGTCAGTTTCTCCTTTTATAATATAGAAGATATGTAAGCGTACAGACACAAAAAGCGACTTTCGAAAATTTGCGAACAACTACACAAAACACATTACATAAAGTTTTACAAAAATAATATAACTTTCACAATTATTGTTTGTTTGATCAGATATTTTACAAAACTAAACCAATTAAATGTACCATAGCGTGGAATAAATTACGGCAAGGTTAGTTTCTGACAAAAGTTTCAATATAAACACAATATGTAAACATGTTTAGGTACTTGTTATTTTTAACTATTACAGAATAATACATTGTTATTATTTTATAGGTATATGCCATGCATTATTTGTACCCTTTCACAGAGAGTACTGTGCCTCAGAAGTTGAAACATCAGACACTGATTATGCTGCATATGTGTATATGATAAAATTCAACTTCTTGACGTCAATTTCAACTCTTTTAGGGAATATTATAAAAAAAAACAGGATCGGTAAACTTTATCTATGAAACCCGTATCAATCAAATCCCAAATTTAATTAAACACCGCAAAAAACAACAAATTTAAGAAAACAAACAAATACAAAGTAATAATCCATCACGCAATCTAAATATTTATCAAACCCATACTTTACGGTATCATACACAAATAATGTCGCTTATTTATATCGAATCCTGTCATTTGAGTTGATAAATAAATAACATTACGCGGGCCAGTGGAGCCGAAAATTGCTATGTATACAACGTCCCCAGCGGTTTCATTTGCAAAATAATCTTTCTGCGGGCTGTACTTGGTATAAAGTATACCTTTGTTGGTTGGGTTTTTTATAAAAGGATTTTTGGATTTCCATATGAAGATTTAGGTCTGTTATCTGTTGTGTATTCTTTCGGATAACTCGGTTTCTAGAAAAATAAGCGGCCAAGTGCGAGTCGGACTCGCCCATGAAGGGTTCCGTAGCAGCAATTAACATAATACGATTTATGACGTATAAAAAAAAAAAATACTAACTTGATCTCATCAAACCAATTTTCGGTGGAATTTTACATAGGTACATCATTATATATATTTTTAGTTTTATCATTCTCTTATTTTAGAAGTTACAGGGGGAGACGACAGACATTTTACCACTTTGGAAGTGTCTCTCGCGCAAACTATTCAGTTTAGAAAAAAAAGATTTTAGTAAATTTAATATCATTTTTGAAGACCTATCTATAGATACCCCACACGTATGGCTTTGAATTTTTTTTTGTTGAGTTTCAGTTCTAAGTATGGAAACCCCCAAAATTTATTGTTTTTTTTTTTCTATTTTTGTGTGAAAATCTTAATGCGGTTCACAGAATACATCTACTTACCAAGTTTCAACAGCATAGTTCTTATAGTTTCGGAAAAAAGTGGCTGTGACATACGGACGGACAGACAGACAGACAGACATGACGAATCCATATGGGTTCCGTTTTTTTCCATTTGGCTACGGAACCCTAAAAAGGTTCAGTCTAAGATAAAAAGCCTGATTATTTACATAGCTTTTATTTACCTAAACATTTTCTGCAAGTTTCCGTAACTTGGTGTGATCTCCATGCCGGGCAAACTGTTATCGGGGTTTCCCTTTAGAATCCAAGTTACAGCCTGCAATTTTGAATAGTGAAATGTTATCTGTAGACTACATATTTTATACTGAACACTATGCTTGTTTGCATTCACATCACTTTTCACCCAATAACTATGAATTGACCTAAAGAATAGATAGGGAGAGGCAGTATATGCGTCCTCACGGCCCTAGCCTCCGCAGGAGACGCCCTGGGCGTCGGGAATCCCAGGCTGATTCCCGACCACCGTAGGCGTGAACTTGCGCACGGAGAGTAATGGGTTGCTCACTGTCCGGTAAGGATCAAGCCCAGGTCGACGGCGCGTTGTGTTCCTCGCGCGCCTCAAAGAGATTTCAGCACAACGTGATAGGGCCCGCAAGGGCCGATGCCTGCCAAGGGTGTGGGTTGTTCGAAAAAGATACTGCCATCCCTGGCACACAGGCTACTGAGGGAACACGGGTGGGTTTTAGTCAGTAAAAGTCTGACACAGTCCTGCTCGACCCAAAGCGGGAGAAGTTATTTGAAGATCCCACCCTTGCGCCACCCCCCCCGAGTGGGTTCCCGCATTGTCGTTGCGGGGGGGCTCAGTAACCGTGGATGCCGGCCACGGTGAAGCCAAGAGGAACCCAAAGGTGGGGCCGCTCGTCAGGGCTTTTGCCTCAAAGCCGACGACGTAGCGGCCAAAAAGTAGGTTGCGGTGAGGTGCACCGCAACTGAGGTGGGCCGCGATGTCGGATGGGAGGCATCGCGGCTGACGGTTACGGGCTGCGGTAGAGGAGGGGTGCCGGTGCTTCTGAGCAGCGCTCTTCCCTTCCGTGGCCTGGACGGGGCCACCACCGTTTGATGGCGGACGCGGTGGGGCCGCAGGGGAAGAGGAGTGTCGGTATAGCGTTAGCCGCTCTCCCTATCCTCTGCGGCCGAAAAGTGGTAGACGGGACGGCGCGTTGTGTTCCACACGCGCGCCGTCAAAGATGTCAGCAACCACCGATGGGGTCCGCAAGGGCCGTTGCCTGCCAGGGGTGCGGGTTTGTTCGAAAGAGATACCACGGCCCCTGGCATACGGGCTACTGAGGGAACACGGGTGGGTTTTAGTCAGTAAAAGTCTGACACGCCCTCCTGCTCTACTCAGCAGGAGAAGTCATTTGATGATTTCCCACCCAAAAAAGAAAAAAACCCTTGCGCCACCCCATCTTTCTAGTATGGCGGGTTGTGCTGGGGCGGCTGCTGCAACCTCAAACGGCGCAAATATTCCAATCTTATTGGAACATATATGTTCGAGCCGTTTGGGGTTGAAACTCTAGGGCCATGGGGTCTGAGTGCCCATTTTTCCGAGACATTTCCAAGAGGTTGGTCGACTCTTCACGTGACCGGGCGTGGAAGGGCTGGCCTATTTTTCGGCCAAAGAATCAACATTGCCATACAACGTGGCAATGCTGCCAGCTTCTTGGGCACTTTTCCCATTGACAACGATGCGGACGTATTTTTTGATGCCTTATGATTATTATTATTTTAAGACCAGTAATTATGAAAGTACTATATACTTTTGTTAGTCTAATTAGATTAGGTACATGTTTTCAATTAAAAAAAAATGCACTTCACCTAAAGATAAACATCGTCAGATACAAATTAAATTCTTTTAAAACCACCTTCATGTTTTGCTTCTAGCCCGTTAAACAATAAAGCCTACCGTCAGTCTGTTACTAACGAACCTTAACTAAATACTGCAGCAACGAAAGCTGAAACGGTAATTTACATCGATGATACAGCAATGAAGACCACCAAGCAGGTAGGGTATCAAGCACCACTCTCCACAATAAAACATGAAATGCATACTTGGAAAACCCAGTTAAAGAAACGATGAATGAAGTAATACTCAGGTGCCAAAGGTTTTATTCAGTGGAATCTAAATCATGCAGGTAGTGCATTTGAAGTAAATCGGTTCATTTCATAATTTCAGCTGAAAGACGTCCACTGCTGGACATAGGACTCCCCAAAGGGGGGATTTTGCCATAATCGCCACGTTTGGTAGGCGGGTTGGCGATCGCAGTATGGTGGTAAAATGCATAGAGAACGCTGCTGCGCATTCTCTAGTAAGTCCCTTAGTTGCATTCTACGACACCCACGAGAAGAAATGGGATGGTGCTATTCTTTTACGTCTGGCACCACGCGGAACGGCTCATATGACGATAATGCAATTAGGTATGACTTTCCGTCCTATTCCTATTAATCTTATTTTATCCGATAATGAGCAGTATAGATTGGGCACATATAAAAATTGAACCATGATTAATTTAAGTACCGACATCAGTGGTCTGACATTCTGTCTTTTGATATCTTACTTGATTTATATCGATAGCAAAAGTTATCTATCTATCGACTCATGTGTTAGCTTCTAATTAATTATTAACAAGTGAACCTTTTGTTTCGATATTATCTCGTGGCAGCAACAACAACAGACTGATGATTTATGAAGCATCTTTGTTTCTAGCTAACGCCGCTTGTCAATCAGTATTATTAACGAATTTCGTGAAAGAAAAAAATTGATGGGTAGTGGTGTAACTAAATATTTTTAGGAAGACGCTTGTTTGCTCGTTATATTTCTTACTAGCTTTTGCCCGCGGCTTCGCCCGCGTGGATGTCGGAAAATATCCCACGGTTACGTACTACCAGGATTAAAAGTACCCTATGTGTTAATCCAGGTAAACAATGTCTTCTCGCACTGCTTATATAGTATCCGAGGAGCTGTGCGTAGATTGATACATGATTGATGGAGGATCATCATCATCATCTGCCTAGCCTTTTTCCAACCATGTTGGAACTGGCTTCCGGTTCCGTCCGGTCTAACCGGATGTAACTGAAAACCATTATTTTACATGGAGCGACTACCTATCTGACCTCCATAACCCAGTTAATGGGGAATACGATACCCCGGTAAGACGGGTTGTCAGATTTTCGGGCTTCTGACGACCCGTAACGACTGTCAAAGATCCACAAATGACAGCCAGGACCAATGGCTTAACGTGCTTTCCGAGGCGTGGAGGGGTCTTGGAATATAAAGATGGTCAACCATCCACGGACCAACCGCGGCAAGCGTAGCTTAACCTGATGGATCGACCCGTGTGGCTGTGATTACTTAGAAATAATAATAGAAACGGAATAAATAAAGGAACGGAAAAACTACTTGCATGCCAAATTTGAAGGCAACTTTAAAGTTAAATATTAAATCCACTTTATTCTCTATGCTGTGAGAATAAGAAACAAAATCGTTACGTAAATAATAACAGGTATGTAAATAGCGGACCAGACCTCGAGACTTATCCTCCTGCAGCGAGGGGTGAGACAGGGAGACGTTATCTCTCCGCTGCGTTGGAGGATGTCTTCAAAGTTCTGGACTGGAAAGAGATTGGCATCACCATCAATGGCGAGTACATCACTCACCTTTGGTTTGCCGATGATTTATTAGTCATGGCTAAGACTATGGAGGACTTCAGTACAATGCTCGATGACCTCAGTGGAGCTTCCGAAAGAGTGGGTCTCAAAATGAACATGGACAAAACTTAGAAAATTTCGAATGTCCATGTAACACGCACTCTTATGAAGATCGGAGACTCTACACTCGAAGTTGTAGACGATTATGTTTACCTAGGGCATACTGTCCAGTTAGGTAGATCCAACTTCGAGAAAGAGGTCAATCGTCGAATCCGACTCGGCTGAGCAGCGTTCTTGAAGCTACGCAATATCTTCTCGTCCCACATCCCGCAGTGTCTCAAGACGAAAGTCTTTTACCAGTGCGTGTTGCCAGTGATAACATATGGTACTGAAATGTGGTCGCTCACAATGGGTCTTATCAGAAGGCTAAAAGTCACCCAAAGGGCAATGGAGAGGGCTAAGCTCAGAGTTTTCCTACGTGATCGAATCAGGAACTAAGAGATCCGCGCGAGAACCAAGGCAACTGACATTGCCCGAAGAATTGCCAAACTTAAGTGGCAGTGGGCAGGGCACATTGCTCGCAGAACAGATGGCCGATGGGGCCGAAAGGTTCTGGAGTGGCGACCGCGTACCGGAAAACGTAGCGCTGGAAGGCCTCCTATAAGATGGACCGATGACCTTGTGAAGGCCGCAGGAATCCGCTGGATGCGAGAAACGCAGAACCAATTGAAATGGAGGAATCCGCTGGATGCGGGTAGCACAGAACTGGTTGAAGTGGTGGAGCTTGGGGGAGTCCTATGTCCAGCAGTGGACGCCTTTCGGCTGAAATGATGATGATGATAACGGAAATAAGGAAAATGTAAGAGATAATATTTTTGTGTTCACCAAAAATCTAAAGGTACATCTATGTATGCATTTCTAAAATATTGATCTTAAACCCGTTTAATTGTTTTACTATAATTAAACTACTCGGCCAGCAAAATATGTTACATCAAACAAATTCCAAATTAACACCAACATATAACACTTTTTTATTGTAGTGCGCTGCAAATATTCTATTGTAAGAATAACTATTTTATTCTTCCCCGAAAAATACTGATCGTGCACTAAATATTCCTGAATGTTACATGTGCTTAGTTGCTGTTCGGTGTATTTTGTCCATGGTATTTTATTATGTTAGTGACAGAAACGAATCGCTGCAAAACCGACTCCACGTAGTCTCGTCTGCCCTACCCCTAGAGTGTAACTTAAATCCGCGTAGGCGCGGAGGGGCGAGGCGGCCCGCGAGCTGAGGAGCAGGTGGATGTAACGCTCGCCGCCGCAGCTGAGGCTAGCCGAAGCTGCGGTGGTGAGCGTTAAGCCATCTGCGACGATAAGCTCGCGTGGGACCGCCGGAGCCTCGCAGCGCCGGAGCCGTGACAGAAACCATGCCTGCTCGCTTCAATTTAAACGTTTAGATGTGGCGTGTTTTTTCAAAAAGATAATTATATTTATCATCTGCAGTCATGTGGCTCGCGCTGAAACGCGTCCTCCGACACCTCGCCCGTGCGCCTAGCGTATATAGCCACTTTAATACTTACAATTTATCTTTGTTCTATGTAATTTGTAGCCATCAAAATCTACCTAAGCGAACCAAGTTTTCTTAGAATCGTCCTAACTTTGCTTCCTGGTGACGCATTTTGACGCTGTTTTTTGCTACGTTATTAATAATTAGGCTCTCTGAGACCATCCGAGTCGAAATATGGACGAAAACGCGAAAAAAAAATTTTTTTGTTAATAAAGCTACATTGGACATTTATTGGTGTTTGATTCAAACACATTTTGCAGTGCATTATCTGAAGTAAAACTAAAAAAATAAATGCTTGTTTTTAAAATTAGGTGTATTACTATTTTTACAAATTTGCAACAGTTGTTAAACAGATGCTCGTTATGACATATTTTATTGAACATATTTTGGTGCACATTCAGTATATTTGGTGGAACACAGGCAAAATTAGGTAAATGAAATGGGAATAAATTGAAGTACTTTTAAATACCATCCAAATGTAAGTATTTATTACTCACTGGAGCCCTTAGTAAAGTTATTGTTCTCATAATTACGAAGGTGTCTTTGGCGATGGCGCAAAATTGGGCTGAGCGATGATGAGTTAGTAGGGTTTTTAACTGCTTAGGGGATGATTTCACAACAACGCCAAAAGGCTTTTATTACCAATTTTATTGGTAAGCTTTAAAATTTACGGGTTTCCTAAAAAAAATTCATCCCCTCTATAACTTTTTACCGTCTTCTGGGATGATTTTTCGAAAACGCTGATACATGTAATGATTAATTATTACCAAACAAAAGGCTAAATACTAATTTTCATGGTTCGAACAACAAAACTAACGGGTTTCTCATTTCTACTTTCATCCCCTATTTTACGCTCTCAGGGGACGATTTCCCGAAAACACTGAAACACGTGGTTTTTTTTATTTTTAATCAGAATGAGAAACACCAATTTTCATGGTTATAACTACAAAAATGTCAATTTTCCATACAAACTTTCATCCCCTATTTAACTCCTTTAGGGGTTGAATTTCGAAAAATCCTTCCTTATTCCTTGTCTACATTATGAAGGGAAACTCTGTGCAAAATTTCAGCTTTCTAGGTCCAAGGGTTTGGGCTGGGCGTTGATGAGTCAGTCAATCAGTCAGTCAGTCAGGACTTGTCTTTTTATTTATATAGATTATTCTGTTTTGAAATTTATTCTTATATTATACAGGGTTATTGGAAAAACACCAATAACCTCTTAATAGGTCATTGTACTCATTATTATGAACAACTTTCACTATGGGACCAAACCTGAAATCGCGCCAAAAAATCAGCTGTTCCTTACATTTATGTTCGTATAACTCATCAATATGTAGGGAACAGCTGATTTTTTAACAGATGTACCTTTTTTTATTTTAGTGTGGGAAATCATCAAATAACTTCTCCCGCTCCGGGTGGAGCAGGAGGGCATGTCAGACTTTTACTGACTAAAACCCACCCGTGTTCCCTCATTAGCCCATATGCCAGGGGCTGTGGTATCTCTTTCGAACAAACCCGACACCCCTGGCAGGCATCGGCCCTTGCGGGCCCCATCATTTTGTGCTGACATCTCTTTGAGACGCGCGTAGAACACAACGCGCCGTCGACTTGGGCTTGGTCCTTACCGGACAGCGAGCTACCCATTACTCGCCGTCCGCAAGCTCATGCCTACGGTGGCCGGAAATCGGCCTGGGATTCCCGACGCCCGGGGCGTCTCCGTATTCTGTGGCGGCTAGGGTCGCGAGGGCGCATAGACTGCCTATCCCTCACGTGCGCCGCCTCCCTTTTCGCGAGCATCACTGCTTCGCTGAAGGAGGTGACGGCTCCCCATGTCCTCTCGCTCCGTACCATGGCCTAGACCAGGGCCGAACGCGAGAGATGGCCGCCGCCGATCGCCTCCACGAGGACACGGTGGTGCTCCACCCAAGCCGGGCAGACCGCCACCGTGTGCTCCACCGTATCCTCAGGGCGAGCTTCGCAGTGGAAACACCCGGGCGTTTCCTCCCGCCCTATCCGAAACAGGAACCTCCCGAAACAACCGTGTCCGGTGGGGAACTGCGTCAGGCGGAAGGTGAGGACGCCATGCCGCCTCTCAAACCACTCCTCAAAGAGGGGACTTACCGCCGCAATCGTGGCGTGCCCAAACAGATGTACCTTTAAGTAGAAACTAACATGTTAAAATCCTATGTACTCAACTTGTTTCATCCATGTTAAAATAGCAGCAGGCTCATATAATATGTAATATGCGCGTCGGATGCAAGTATGAATGATTCAGAAGAATAATATTCCAGCTACGTTTGGAGAAGTTACTTGAATGTTACGTGAGATTTATTATGTTTAACATTTCAGTTTACTTGCACGTGTCTAGATTTATTAACAAGCCTCGGATTTAGAAAGCCCCTGCCAATGAGGTAATTTACAAGCAAACTCGCGAGTCTCAAAATTACCACAGTTTTTAAACCATGACCCTTTAAATCACTACTTAATTTTGGTCTAATTTGTTTAAACGTGCCTATACTTACCTTCAAATGTAGTGTCTAAGAATAAGCCCGTTGGGGCTTCCTTAGACTCTGAGCTACAATAAGCTTGAGCTGCAATAAGTTTACGCTGGTTTGCGCTATATTTTTATTGCGTAATTTGCGCAATTCTGCCCTATCATTCAAAGAATAATTTTCTCGTAATAATATTGACGGCCCTTAATCTCAATCAATATTTTCGTGTGAACAACTCCAATATATATTAGAGTATTGTAAAA
The DNA here is from genome assembly GCA_949987655.1 of Polymixis flavicincta. NCBI lineage: Eukaryota > Metazoa > Arthropoda > Insecta > Lepidoptera > Noctuidae > Polymixis > Polymixis flavicincta. The sequence continues at coordinate 5,379,705 of OX465195.1, read as the reverse complement.
TTTGGTGTAAACTGACACTACATTACCATGAAATTATTGTGCAATGAAATTGTCCAATCATTGTGAAGTCTTCGGCCCTAACCGAAACTAGTTAAAACATTGCGCAATTCATGACATTAAGCAATAATGTCATAATGGTTTAGAGGTCGTCTTCGACAATTGCAATATGCCTTGTTTTACGCAGCTTTGTAACTACAAACAAAACCTACATTTTCAAGTCAGAAATTTTAACTGTAAGAGAGCACTGCCGATTATAGCAAAAGATGTTGTTCCTTTTCATCTAACTTAAAAGTAAAACTTGGTATCAGTTCAATAAACAGATTATCCGCCGACCAAACAATATCACTATTCTATACCAAATCTCTCAATCACTCACAACTCCACGTACACAATTCATGCAAAAGCTACTTAAGGCGACGATAGGTGACAGCTACCTACAGCGATGCACTGCCGCCCGTCGTCCGTAAGAGTCCCCGCCTCAACGCGCATCAAATTTTTCGAAAAACAACCCATGTTGATTTATAAAAAACAATTCAAAGAAAACCAGTATACTGAATTTTGGGTGATTAAATTGCATTTTAGATGGTGACAGTTTCATGGAAATACATCTGATAGTTTTTGCGTGATTATCGTTTTTATGTCCGCGATAGACCTTACTTTAAGAATTAATTACATTATGTTTTAAAAATATTATTTAAAATATTCACATATCAAATGACGAAGAAAATTGTCTAGTTTCACATATTTTTTTTTCAAATACATAAGACAAGCAGTTTAGACGTGATCTTCAGTACAAAGACCTTAAAAGTCGGCCGTCTGCGCCTTAAACACAGCCACAGTTACAGCTAGTTCGCTGCATATTTTATAAGTCCATCCATCTGCTCAAACGGAATGCTAAATGTAGGTAATGAAACTGGCAAAGTGATATTATTTGGAAGCCATTCCGGATTTCACGTGCTTGAATTTGAAAATTTAAATGTAAATGAATGCTTTACGAAGGTTTTGATGGAAAAGGTTAATTTGATAGGGTTGTATATAGTAGATTCGGGTGTAAATGAAGGCTGATTCACTTTTTTTTTTTTTTTTTTTTTTTTTTTTTTTTTTTTTTTTTTTGTGAATGGCATCTCGCAGTTGACCTTGAGAGGCCGTGACTGCTCAACCGGACTTTCCTGTGAAGGTTTTTAGGAATCTAAAAGCCTCCAGCCAGGGCGTAAACCTACTTAAACCTAAAACGACTGCGCACTGAGGGCACCCCCTGTGGGGTACGAACCTCGGCTCAGGGAGTCGCTGGCGGGGGGGGGGCAGCTAGTACTATCAGGGACAGGCTGGATCAAGGTATTATTTTCATGATTATTAGACGGGGAATTTAAAGCTACTGGCTCAGCTGCGGCGCGGGCTGGCGCATCAACGAGCAAGGGACGGTCGGGGGTCTGATCGCTACTCGGGAGTCTTCGCGGGGCGCGAGGACCTCGGCGGCGAGGTCGGTAGGACGGTCGTCGTTTGTGTTTGTGTACTGTACTGGTGGCCCTATTCTTTTCTTGGAGAACAGTGATGGGGTCGTCTGGGTCTGAGAGGACATGTTTCGGCCTGCGAATACTACTGATTCTACTGGGGACATAACTAGCGGCCTTCACAATCAAGGGATTGCGATGTATCTCGGCTTTATCGAAGAAACGCTTCGAGTTGCGTTTCATGAATTGAGCAATAGTGGGCATTTTCAGATCGAGATGGAGGATCTCGTTCCGAACGTACCATGGGGAGCCTGTGGCTTGGCGGAGGAAACGGTTTTGGAGGGTCTGCATCCTATGGATGTGTCGGGGGTGGGTGTGTGCAAAGACTGCACATGCATACGTCATGATGGGCCTTATGCACGCCGTGTAAATACGCAATTTGCACTTGAGTGACAATTTGCTACGTGCGTTCAGAACAGAATGCAACCTTCCGAGAGCGAAGGCGGCGCGTGAGCGCGCCTTCCTGATATGCTCAGAGAAGGAGAGGTGCTGATCTAGAATCACTCCAAGGTATTTGGCTTGCTTTTCCCAAGGGATCGGCTTGCCGAATATGGAGATGGCCGGGAGGGGGTCTTGGCGGCGCTGCGGTCTCTTAAAGAGAACCGCCTGGCTCTTGTCCGGATTTAGTTCGATTCGCCATTTCCTAAACCATGCACCGAGTACGTTGACTGCGGTCTGGAGGGATTTGGCTATCGCTTTGGAACTACGCCCAGAGTGGTAGATGGCCGTGTCGTCTGCGAACAGAGCCAACTGAGCCTTACCACTCTTGGGGATATCGCTGGTGAACAGCGTAAAGATGAGAGGGGATAGCACGGCGCCCTGAGGGACGCCGGCGCGAATCGGGTGGGGGGATGAGAGAGCCCCTTCGATGCGATAGCGAAAGGTGCGGTTCGACAGAAAATCTCGTAAGATGAGTACGAGTCGGTCCGGCACGCCGAGTTTGTACAGCTTGTAAATCAAGCCGTTGTGCCAGACCTTGTCGAAGGCTTTCGCTATGTCGAAAAATACTGCACCGGTCGCATAGTTGCGTTGGAGACCAACGCCTATATGCTCTACGATCCGGTGTACCTGTTGTACGCAACTGTGCTGGGTTCGGAAGCCGAACTGCTCGTTGGGTATCAGGCCTTTAGTCTCGGCGAAGTCCCTGAGGCGCTTGTAAATAAGTCGCTCATAGATTTTTCCGAGGCTGTCCAGTAAACTGATGGGCCGGTAGCTCGCGGGCTCCGTTTTGGGTTTGCCTGGTTTTTCAAAGCCAATGACCGTGGCTTGCTTCCAGGCTTGGGGGAAGATGTTATTGCTCAAGGCTCCATTGAAGATGGTGGTCAAGAGCATGATCAGGTGGGCGGGTAGCATCTGGATCACCTTATTGGTGATGCCGTCAGCTCCGGGGGCCTTTCGGGGTTTCAGACCCTTGATGATCTCGTGAACTTCGTCCGGGGTGACGAGAGGTAATGGATCATCAGGGTCTTCGACGGGCGGGAGAGAGGTTCTACGTTCGACTTCAGCGTCCACCTCATCGAGGTGTGCTTGGTCTACAGGTAGAGAGCTGGGTGTGCATTGGGCCTCAAGACTATCGGCGAGGCATTCGGCCTTTTCGATGTCGTCGAAAGCAACGGTGCCATCGGGCCGGGTCAGAGGCTGATTCACAGAAGTGAACACATACTTATATCTTTTGAGGAAGTTTAATTTTTTTATTTATGGTACTTACTTGTGGGAGCTTAACACAACTTTTGAACGCCTCTTGACTTTGAAAAAACGAATTGATGTCGTTACCAAAGGTAAGAATTTTCATTAAAAATGCGTGTTAATACTATAAATAATAAATTCTGAGACTTCGTATTTAATTTTCAGAAACTATGCATAATTTTAAACATTAATGAAATAACCCATATTTTGTTGTGCTTTGATGTAAAAAAGTCCATGGAGTATTTTGCCCGTTCTTCGTCACAGGAACCTAATATACTTGGAATGGGCAACTAGCTTCATTCATCGCTCTGCCTGACTGAATGCTCGACATTTCGAAAGTGCGGTTTAATTGCTTTGAGTTTGAGTTTACGATAAACTCTGGCATATAAGTAAAATACAGGATTTCCGCGTTTTCGATTCCATGATTCGGTTCAAAAGTATGGACTACGCTCGTAGAAGAGTTTACTAATAAAACCTCTTTGATAATTTAAGTTTGATTTTTTTACTTGCGGTATTATGTTGCTGTTGTCTATGGTTGTTTGAGTGATTCTAAAGATTTACTAAAGTAGTTTCATGCTTCCTTACCTGATTACTGTTACTAGTAAACTCCTACCGCAAGCCACGTTTAGAAACTTCGTTATTTTTTAATGCTCAATGGTCTCTTGCCTGATGGAAAGCGATAGATAAGGTCTATAATGGAACTAGCGTGCTCAGCATTCTGAAATGTTAAGTGTTATTCTAAGTGTTAAGCGATAGTGAACCATGTGTGGTGAATGTGTTACTGCCATGAATAAAAATAGCAAAAGATTTTTATTACCTTCAGTTGTACGTAAAAACACGTATACAACGTGTTGTTTTGCATCCTCGTCAAATTCAAGGAGGTAACTATACTAACGATTCTAGACACGAATCAATAATAGAATAAGTAGGATTTTTTTTTCATATTTTCGGTAATCGGTATTTATTTGGGACACGCATGTTAAAACGCGGCCCGCGTGATACCGCACGGTTACACACAGCGACATAGTCATGCGACACTGCCTACCGCATACGGATTCTGTTCTTTGAAAGAGGTGTATTCTGAAATACAATTAAACTTAAATAACTAGAATGTATTCATCAGTGAGCCTGAGCAGGTATCATAATTTTCTTTGATTATTTATGTCTTTCTTATCAGCCTCCTGAAATTTGACGAGGATGCAAAGCAACACGTTGTATAAATACTATTCAACGTTACAACTAAGGGAAAGAGTGTTTTCGATGAACTCTGGCACCCAATGTAAGATTTAACGTGTGTTTAGGGTGCCAGCGTCCTCGCCTATAATTGAACATGTTTCAGTAGTTGTAAGACAAGCACAATATAACACATTAATAATATATTATTAAGGTAACTATTTACTAATAAATGCATTTGTGATGTGGCCTATTGAAGTACCTATGTATGAGGGTATTTAATATTATCATGACATATACAAAATTCAAAATATTCAATAGATTTAATATAATAATATGATACAGTACACAAAAGATGTAATTAACAGTTATCTCTTCCTCCCAGGAGTGCGGGCTCGTTCGAAAGAGATACCGCAGCCCCTGGCATTCGGGCTACTGAGGGAATACGGGTGGGTTTTAGTCAGTAAAAGTCTGACACGCCCTCCTGCTCCACCCAGAGCGGGAGAAGTTATTTGATGATTTCCCACCGAAAAAATAAAAATAAAACAGTAATCTCTTCTAAAGCCTTAACTCCACTTATTCTAAAATTACTTTCTCCATCATTTATCTCCTGAACAAAGAAAGTCCCTACCTCTACCATCACCCTCCATAAAACACGAAACACATTGTATTCCCAAAAAAACACGAGCAAAACTCCATTCTAAGTAAATAAAACAACTTTTTATATTCAGAAAACACTTTAACTTCTAAAGTACTGTTCCCGAACTTAGCTGTCAAAAAAGGTGTTTCATATAATGAGGCTCGGACCACGGTACGTCTATTAAAACTTTTCTTGTTATACCTGCATTGTGTAAACAGTCTGGTGTAGGTGGAACTTTGAGGACCTGGACGTTGAGAGGTCAACGGCATGAGTATGTATTGTGTGAGCACACGGGTTCCATGTAGATTTGATAAGGTAAATTCGTTGAAAATTATGGTATCTGGTTTTATTTATAGCGATATGAGGAACAGCGTGTAAAGTTCCTCATCTTTCTTTGGAAAGACAGTATTCTCTGACTCGTGATCGGAATAAGCTGACTATATTTGCCTAAACTCCGGAGAACAGAGACAGAAAGTGGAGACTTCCTTACGACTATACCTTTTTCCCAGGATTCGGGAAAAATCTTCCGTAAGTTGAAAATAAGCTTTATTAAAGATGTGTAAAAGTTATTTTTTAGTTAAAAATAACTTTTACACATCTTTAATAAATTTTCGGGATTTTCACGTAGAATCCCGAAATAAATAATCCATTTTTAATTCATATATTCCAACTAGATTTTAAATATAATTCGAATACAGGAATTAAAGTTAGATTATTTATTTCATTTTTAAAATTTGGTAATTGCAAATTTAGTTAAAAATAAAATAAATACCTTTTACACATCTTAAATAAAGCTTATTTTCACCTTACTGAAGATTTTTCCCGAATCCCGGGAAAAAAAATATAGTCGTAAGGAAGTCTCCACTTTCTGTCTCTGTTCTCCGAAGTTTAGGCAAATATAGTCAGCCTATTCCGATCACTGGTTATGTGTGATGGACTACTACCGAACTGTTGTGGTCAGGTTTCTCTAAAGTGTGCATTAATCTTGTCGATAACTCGACTTACAATGGTTATCCGCAGATACTTGTAAGATTTACGCGTGAGGTCAGGAGTATCGTTTCAAATGCCGCTGCAATGACTTTTCAAGATCTTTTATGGTGATGGCTAAGTCTTCTGATAGCAAGTGATACATTTACATTTTTGTGCGAGATTTGTACTTTAACTTAAGTCAGTGCGTTGATTGCTAGAACTGGATATTAATCCGATATTCACAGTTGTTTTGTAATCATACTAAACCATTGATACAAATTGAAAAAACATTGAACTCTTATTAAAATCTCACATTTTTCATCATACAAAACAATTTCTTGGCGCACTCTCTCCATTTCATTTTGCAACTTATTTCATGCAAAATATGACTGTACGTTTATATCATAAGTAAAATATAGATCACGAGAAGTTAAAGATATATTTTTGTTAAAACAATTTGTTCGGTGACTGAAAACGTCGGAGCAATTCTTCCGGACGCCTTGCTCCTAACCATAGAATAGTAAGCACAGAAGGTCGGCTTCATACAACAATTGCAAACAAGAGCACACGCGCCGCCGTGCTATGATCCACTACCTATGTTAGTGAATGTCATATGTCTTCGAACTTTTTGTTCTAGGACACCCAGATTTCCTTACGATGTTGTCCTTTACAGTTTTTCCAGCAGTAGTTGTGAAATTACACTCACAACATGCAACTTGTATTTCGAGGCCGTTACCACTTCACCTCATCTCATTATGTCTTGCATATGTCTATGTACGAATTCGAACTGTATTTATGTGTGCGTGCATTTACGCTTGGTATACGGAGCCAAGCTTCTGTAAATACTATTCTGTGTCTAAACGCATTTGGTAGGAAAAACCCGGCTGAGATAATGTGGAAGCAATTTTCCAACACGTAAGGTTTTTACCTGGCTGCATTGATAGGAATGGTTTTATAAGTAAGGGGGGTGGGGGTGGTTTTTAAGTGTAAATAGATTAAAATAACATGTGTAGCAGGCTATATTATTAAAGCAAATGGACAAATGGATGTGGGGAATTAGAGATATGACATCTGGTATAAAATTTTAAAAATGCGAGCATATATAAATGCTGTCAGGCTAAAATGGGACTCGGCGGGTCACACCAGCCGCATGCAGAGTGACCGCTGGGCAATTGTCGCCACACAGTGGGTGCCCGAGGATGGCCGGTGCTGCCAAGGCCTGCCCAAGAAAAGGTGGCGTGACGACCTAGACGCGTATTGCAAGGGCTGGATCGAGGATTTTTTGGAAAAGGATACCTGGAAGAATTTGTGGGAGGCCTTTGCTCAGCAGTGGGACAGTGTAGGCTAAATGAAAAAATAAATGTAAATGAGCAAAATCTTAATATTTTATTTAAGTTAAACCTACATGGGCACTTATAATACTTCAGAAGCTTGGTGCGCGGTTCCGGAGACCTGGCAAGAAGTAAATGAATTCAGACTGGTTTCACTTCAGTTGCTTCTAGACAAGCGTGTTCTATGGACGACTCATCATTACCAACCATCATTTAAATTTTAGAGTGATGTGTGAGCCAACCATCATGTGTGTATCAACATGATGGTTGGCTCACACACCACTCTAAAATTTATATCAAATTAAATAAGGAAGTGTGTTGTCTTAAAACAGCGTCTTATCAAACTATGTGCCAGCTTTGGTTTGAGTCAGTAAAAATGCACCTGATTACGAGTACCATAGCTTAGTGAAACGTGTCAACTCATCTAAATCAACGAAGTTTCAACCTAAATCCGAAAATGTTCTCCCCCGATTGGGTTCCCGCATTGTCGTTGCGGGGGAGCTCAGTAACCGTGGATTCCGGCCACGGTGAAGCCAAGAGGAACCCAAAGGTGGGGCCGCTCGTCAGGGCTTTTGCCTCAAAGCCGACGACGTAGCGGCCAAAAAGTAGGTTGCGGTGAGGTGCACCGCAACTGAAGTGGGCCGCGATTTCGAATGGGAGGCATCGCGGCTGAGGGTTACGGGCTGCGGTAGAGGAGGAGTGCCGGTGCTTCTGAGTAGCGCTCTTCCCTTCCGTGGCGTGGACGGGGCCACCACCGTTTGATGGCGGACGCGGTGGGGCCGCAGGGGAAGAGGAGTGTCGGTATAGCGTCAGCCGCTCTCCCTATCCCCTGCGGCCGAAAAGTGGTAGACGGGACGGCGCGTTGTGTTCCGCCGCGGGCCGTCAGGGATGTCAGCAACCACTGGTGGGGTCCGCAAGGGCCGATGCCAGGGGTGCAGGTTTGTTCGAAAGAGATACCACAGCCCCTGGCATACGGGCTACTGAGGGAACACTGGTGGGTTTTAGTTAGTAAAAGTCTGACATGCCCTCCTGCTCTACTCAGCAGGAGAAGTCATTTGATGACTTCCCACCCAAAAAAAAAAAAAAAACCCGAAAATGTTTGGTCAAACCATAATTTAGTAGACGCAGCCAGCTTTCCCATTTAAAATTAACATCTAAATGCTCCTAATTATTCTGTACCTACTACCTACTTTCCACGATTTCGCTTGCTTGAGTTTAAAATTGCGTCTATCACTTCTCGTTTTTATTTTTGCGTTTGTGGTTTGCTTTTGAGATTTAAAATATAGGTCAATGTGTTTTTTTTTTTTGGTTACCTTATTGGAATTTCATCATCATCATCATCATCATGGCTCCTCCACTTCGACCGGTCTTGTGCTTCCCATATGCAGCGGATACCCGCTGCCTATTGGGATCTCATACATACTAATAGTTTAACTACGAAAGTAACTCAGGGCTGAACGGATTTCGATGAAATTAGGTGCACGGGTAGTCCATAGCTTGGGTTACGACATGTGATACTTGTTATCCCAGTAGTAGGTATGTCACCGTGTGATAATTACTGACCGTCAAAGGGGCGATGGTTCCGTGTGGTGCCGGACGTAAAAGAATAGCATCATCCCATTTCTTCCCGTGGGTGTCGTAGAAGGCGATTAAGGGGCTTTCCAGAGAATGGGCAGCAGCGTTCTCTATGCATTTTACCACCATACTGCTATCGCCAACCCAAGCCAAGCATGGCAATTATGGGAAATCCCTCCCCGTTTAGAGGAGGCCTATGTCCAGCAGTGGACGTCTTCGGCTGAAATGATGATGATGAAAGGGGCGATGCCGCGGATAAAAGTTTGTCCATTGTTTCGATATGACACGAAAAGTGAATAAAAACTTTTTTCAAAAAAATAACAACCGACTTCCAAAAAAACACTACAAAGTGCAAAATAACTTTAATTTCGGAAGGCGGTGACTTTGGATGTGTATTTTAATTATTTGTCACCGCCTTCCGTAATTAAAGTTATTTTGCACTTTGTAGTGTTTTTTTGGAAGTCGGTTGTTATTTTTTTGAAAAAAGTTTTTATTTTTCACTTTTTAGTTACCAATTCGAAATTTCATCATTCTTGGCGTCAAAACAATGCATATTTATGCGATAGCAACATTCGCGGTTGATTTGCTGTAATTTTTTGAAGAGTTCCGTTGTCTGTCTCCGAAACGCATCATCAGATCTATATGAAATTTCTATGGGACCATTTCGGAGTAAACCCCTTTCGAACAAAAAAAGAATTTTGCAAATCCGTCTATATGCGACGGAGTTATGCCCGAACATACATAAAAAAAAAAAATATAAACATGTCGAATTGATGATAACCTCCTTCTTTTTGAAGTCGGTTAAAAAGTGAGTGAGTGTAATTTTATACATACACATTTTTGTTATGCTAATAAGCAATGAATTTGATGAATCGGAGTGGATAGTGAGACATCGTGAGGCTAATTACATCAGCCTCTAGACAAGAAATTTCATGAAGACCACGACCACACTGACAGGAATGTTACGAAGAATAAGAATAAGCAAAATAACGGTGCTTAATTATGTAGTAAAGCTGCGTTCATAATAATAGGGTGTAATTTTCAAAATCAGCAACTGGCATTTACTTTATCATTGAATATTAATGGTACCTGGAATGTAGAATCCGTTCCTTTTTATATCTTTTTTTTAATTTATTGTTTATTTATATTCGCTATATCATACACCAGAAAAAGCATGACAAAATAAAACATTAAACACTAAAAAAAATACAATGGGCGGCCTTATCGCTTTCTGCGATTTCAAGGTTGCCTGGAAGAGCCAGGCAACCTTGAATGGATTGTGATTGCGTGGACATCACAGTGGGGTTATTATTGGTGCAACAAATTAGAAATACAATTTATTATATAGTGTGACTGGTAATTAGTGACCGATATTTAAACACATGATTGTACTCATCATTATGAACAACTTTTACTATGGGACCAAACCAGAAATCGCGAAAAAAAAATCAGTTGTTCCCTACATTTGACGAGTTATGCGAACATAAATGTAGGGAACAACTGATTTTTTTTTTGCGATTTCAGGTTTGGTCCCATAGTAAAAGTTGTTCATAATGATGAGTACAATCATGTGTTTAAATATCGGTTACTAATTACCAGTCACCCTATATAATAGATACCTACAAAGATATTTTCATAAATATGCTGTATAATAGATACATAAATACATACTCGTACATACTAGTTACATGCATACTAGTTTTAACTTTTTAAGAATTCCTTATCTCCTTAAAAATTATCCATAAATCAATTCTTTCTATCTGCGGGCTTAGCATGACGCTTTGTATTTCTACGAAGAATAGACAGCGCGTTTTCAATACAAAGTGACATTTCGTCCCTACATTTTTGTTATCGCACCGTAGAAATCCTTTTACAATCTGGCATTTAGTCTTTCGTTTCTAACGATATTTGTCTAGGTCCCTATAAACGTAGACTATTTCAGAAGAATATTTCTTCCCAAACTGTCAAAATCACACTGACAACAAAACTTTCTACTCGATGGCCACAAAGTAATACGATTATCTACAAAATCATGATTCGTTTAGAACGCATAACTGTGATAATGAATAGAAAAACATAGCTATCTTATCCTATTGTACATTATTTATTTAATAGTCATGTATATTCTTCCGTCGACAAATCGGTGCTCGTGCTAAGCCTGCTGGCTTCACCAACATGGCAGATTTCTACTTAAATATATCGATGCTCATATTTCGGAGCGAGGTGGTGGTCAGAAAATGATATCCAATTTACAAGCCTGTTGGTTCGTGTTGTAAAAGAGTCGGTGATGTGGGAAATAACATAGGAGGGATAGTAATATCTATTTCACATTGTTGCCTTTTGACGGTTTTGTTGGTTGATTTTGACGTAACAATTTACTTAATCAAATCTCAAGTTTATACTTACTTCTTTTGTGTTTGTTTGGAACGCTTTCACGCTAAAACGGCTGGACGGATTTGGCACATGGGTATGACAGGTACATGGGCCCAAGAGTCGAAAAAACAAATACTTAAGCCTCGCATTATGTACCTACAATGCGACGCTTCAATATTTGTTTTATTGGTTTCACTCTTGGTGTTCCGCGCGGTCTATCTGCCTTTGTTTTATAGTCTGAGGACTGATCCGTGTCGTTTAAAATCAACTAAATCATATGAAAATGAAACGGTTTAAAACCAAATAGTTTAAAACGTTTAAAATCCCTTTTGCATCTATACTCAGTAATCACTTAGGCTTGGTACTTTCAAATTCAAATCTTTATGAAACAATACCTAACTTAAGATCACACATGTATTACACAAATGTACAGTCCACCGTCATTACGCCCCTGCCAGGGGTGCGGGTTGTCTGAAAGAGATACCGTCGCCCCTGGCAAACAGGCAACTGAACGTCGGGAATCCTAGGCTGATTCTCAGCTACCGTAGACGCGGGCTTGCGGACGGCGAGTAATGGGTAGCTCGCTATCCGGTAAGGACCAAGCCCGGGTCGTGCGCTGTGTTCCACGTGCGCCTCAAGGAGATCTCAGCACCAAGTAGTGGGGTCCGTAAGGGCCGATGCCTGCCAGGGATGCGGGTTGTTCGAAAGAGATACCGTGGCCCCTGGCATACAGGCAACCAAGGGAACACGGGTGGGTTTTAGTCAGTCAAAGTCTGACACGCCCTTCTGCTCCACCCAGAGCGGGAGAAGTTATTTGATGATTTCCCACCCTCAAAAAAAATCATTATGCCAGCTTGAGCAGCTACTGAACATATCCTTAAGAAGATCTAAATCTAAAACGAACCCTTTAATTTACAATATTTTCTCATTAAAAAAAAAAACAACATTATAATTTTAATTTTAGAATCATAAACAGAATGATTCATCATCATCATTTCAGCCGGAAGACGTCCTTTGCTAGGCCTCCCTAAGCACCACTATTTCGACTGGTTCTGTGCTTCCCTCAAAATTTTATAACCATCCTATTTTCCATTAAGGCTGGCAGGTAGAAAATTCACGTAAATACAAAATGTTTGTCAAATATGAAAAAAAAACCGGCTGATACGCGCTGTTGAGTTCTCGCTTCATTGAACTAGAAGCTCTCAGTTGATATTTTCCAATACTGACTGTGAAATGCATAACCCAGAAATGAATAAAATCCTATTGGATTCCGTATTTTGCAAACAAAAAACGACTATAGATATTTTTTGTCTTTAGGTCGGTTGGCTACCTATAGTATTTCGTTTGATAGTGAGCATATAGTAGTATTGTTAGCATCCAATTTTTGAACAAGTAAATTCATAACCCAGAATTTAATCAAACTTATTCGGTACCGCTTTTTGGCAAAAAATAATAGCGGATTTTTTTTTGTCGTTTGGCTCGGGATCGGGTAGACTACACAAAGTTTCGTATTTCATTGTCAACGAGTTTCATGTAGCATTTGGGATCAGATTTTAAAATAAGGATGCATTTTATACACAATGTAATAAAAACCTATCGGATTTTGCAACAATTTTTTAACAAAAAAACGCACTTGCTAACTTTTTGTTGGGGCACTGAATTTTAAACTCATACCCCCTTATTACAAAACAAGGTTTTTCTTTAGGTATGGTTTAAACCATCGAGCCTGTTTTTGAAATAGAATGACAGCTCCTTTTACAAAACTGACAATTCAGCACTGGACTAACTTGTCAGTTTTGTAAAAGGAGCTGTATTTCGATTTCAGTTGGGTTCTTATTTAAAATACAGGCTCGACGGTTTAAACCATACCTAAAGAAAAACCTTGTTTTGTAATAAGGGAGAACAGGTTTAATATAAACTTTTGAAGTACCAAATGTTGGAAGTGGCATCGGCAACAAAGTTCTTTATGGAATCAATAACATTCACATAAAAATAATCAAAATGCATAAGATACGACACAATAACTATAGTGTTTCCTCGAAAGAATCAGAATCAAAATATTTTTATTTCATACAGGAAAAGTTTTTATCCAGTGCGCAAATTGTAACCATGAACTCAGCATATAATTCTAAACCCCCTAGCGCAGAAATTTTTCGACGAATACACAAAAAGAAATCAGCTGTTCCATACATTTTGACCGCGTAGATATTGCACTTTTCTATGAAACAGCTGATTTTTTTTGTACAACCGGCTGTAAATTGCTGCGCTAGGGGTTCTAGAATGATATGCTGAATTCATGGTTACAATTTGCGCACTGGATAAAAACTTACCCTGTATAAACCTGCATGGGCACTTATGAAACGTCAGAAGCTCACGGTTCCAAATTGTTGTTTCCTATGGAGAAGAGCCGGCAAGAAACTCCACGGTTACTCTTTAAAAAATAATTGGCTTTAACAATGTTTTCAAATTACGGAGATAAAATGTATGGGAGGACAGCGCAGGCCTGTCAATAAGTACCAGGTACTTAGACGAATACAGAATAGAAAATCGTCTACAAATCGACAGTCAGTAAGGCCTACAACGTTCTCTCATTCACAATATGTAAAATAATCTACATAAATAAAATGAACTAAAATAAAATTGAATCGTTTCCAAGCACTATAGCTACAACTCCACTTGAATATACAACTTACAATTACAAGCCGCATAACATAAAATACTAATATTCCAACTACTCTATACATAAGGCTGTTTTGCACTTCTAGCTTGCATAAAGCCGAAGATGCACTAAATTATGAATTATTCAAGCTGCCGGCTCTGTGGCGCCCTCTCGCGGCATCTCCCATAATTTTGTCCTTTCAAGTCTATCGTATTATTATATACATATGAAGTGGGTGCTTATTTCGACATTTTGTGAGGGTGTTTTGTGGGTGCAACTTTACATTTATGCAGAACTAGTTTCCGCCCGCAGTTTCGCTCGCGTGGAAGTCGGAAATTATCCCGCGGGAACGTACTACCGGGATAAAAAGTATTCTATATGTTAATCTAGGTTATAATCTGTCCGTGTGTCAAATTGCATCCAAATCTGTTGAGCCGTTTTTGCGTGATTGAGTAACAAACATCCAATCATCTTCACAAACTTTCACATTTCTAATATCACGGACTACCCTTTTTTACTTTTACGGGTAGATTTTCGATAAACCCTGATATACGTTTTTCTTTATTTTTGGTTTAAGGTATAAATACTGAGTTTGGAGTTAATCAGACTGCGCGTTAAAATTCTTCCATACAAACTTTGACACCCCCCAATCCCCCTTTAGGGGGTAGTTTAGAAAAACATTAAATGGCCAACCTCATAATTTACTTAACTTAGTATTTGTGCCAAGTTTCAAGCTTATTAACTTAAGGAATAAGATTTTTCATACAAACAAAATCCCCCCTTTTCACCACCTTAAAGGTCGAATTTCCAATAACCCCTTCTTAGTGCTCCTTTAAATTATAAAAGGAAGCCGTTTGTAAAATTTCACGTTCCTAGTCCTAGAAGTTTCGGCTGTGCGTTGATTGATCAGTCAGTATAGAAGATTGTATTTCACCAAATACAATTAGTAGATACTATTGTAGTCCAATAGCCTGGAACAGAACATAGCAGCACTGCTTTTGTACTGAGTAAGAACTAGCATTGATTACAATGCCTGCTCACTTTACTAAAAAAATATGTTGTCATCCAAAATATTAAAATATAATATCAGTTTTAAAATCATTGCTCTTCGAAAACTTTTCTATATACTTTCAAAACGGCAGTAACTTTACTAATTATTTGACTCATTAAACTGCATTCGCACATAAGCGGATGGAAATAATAATGCACAAAACTAAAATGTATAACAGTCATATTTTAATGAAGCAATTCGGACAAACTCGTCAAAATTCGGATAACGTTCGCTGTTCACATACAATGTATGCAAAGATTTTATGTTCCGACCCGAGTTCGTGCATGACCGATTATGTGTGAATTGTCTTTTAATATTTCATGGAGCACAATTTTATTCTTCTTCATGAATGTGGTCTATTTACACACGTCGAATACACAAGATCCTTTTATTTCGAAGTCGGTTAAAATCGGTGTTGACTTCCTTGTAGGTTTGAAGTTCAGAATCAATACTGCTCAACATGGTGCCCGGGTTCGATACCCGAATCCGAAAAACTGTTATTGCGTGCCGCTACAAACTAGTTTTTTTTTTGAAGGTGGGAAATCATCAAATATCTTCTCCCGCTTTGGGTGGAGCAGGTGGGCGTGTCAGACTTTTACTGACTAAAACCACCCTTGCTCCTTTGGTTGCCTGTATGCCAGGGACCACGGTATCTCTTTCGAACAACCCGCATCCCTGGTAGGCATCGGCCCTTGCGGACCCCACTACTTGGTGCTGACATCTCTTTGAGGCGCGCGTGGAACACAACGCACCATCGACCCGGGCTTGGTCCTTACCGGATAGCGAGCTATTCATTACTCGCCGTCCACAAGCCCGGGCCTACGGTGGCCGGGAATCAGGGCGTCTCCTGCGGCGAATAAGGCCATGAGGACGCATATACTGCCTCTGCCTCGCGTGCGCCGCCTCCATCTTTGCGAGCATTACTGCTTCGCATAAGGAGGTGACGGCTACCCATGCACTCTCGCTCCGTACCATGGCCTGGACCAGAGAGATCGCTGCCACCGGTCGCCACACACGGCGGTGCTCCGCCCAAGCCAACAACACCTCCACCGTATGCTCCACTTTGTCCTCAGGGCGATCTTCGCAGTGGAAACACCCGGGCGAGGCCTCACACCTTGTGTGAAACAAAAACCTCTCGAAACATGCTACACACTTGTTTGGGTAGAAAATTTTAAGCAGCAGCCTTGTTTGTATGCATATGACTGATAATAGAAGTGGAAAAATGCTTTGCCTCTCTCTTTACCGACTTAAAATGACAATAATAAAGTATTATTTCTAAAGCGTTCTTAAAAACATATGTTTTGAGGCTTAATTCACCCTTGTGTAACAAACATGTCCCTGACACAGATTAGATAGTTGAAAAAAGCCTAGAATAATATTAATATATTCTGTCAGATACATTATTTTGCTTGGAAAAATATTTATGTAACAAAATACGGGCATCCTGATGCTTGATTTGTGATTTTTCGAGCCAATTAATTTTGACCCCTTGACACCCAGATACTGATTTTTGTGAAAGGTCTACTAAAATTGGACCTACAACATCCAAATTTCAATATTTTGTCAATTCACTGGTTTGAAATAATGGATATTGAGTTCTCTGATACGAACTGAACAAATGTAAATATAGTATTATACAGGGTGTTTGGCAGAACGTTGAACATACGAAAATGGTAGATAGGTGGGGTCATCTACTACTTACTCAGCCCTAATTTATTTGGGCCTGGCCCCCTGGATATTTAATTTTTTTTTTTGCTTTCTTCTAGTTTCACCACTTTCTTAACTTTAAAGTGTATTTTTTATTAAAAATGTGTAAAACAGGCAATTGTTTTACACATTTTTAATAAAAAATTATAAAAAATACACTTTTACTTTATAATTTTTTATTAAAAATGTGTAAAACAATTGCCTGTTTTACACATTTTTAATAAAAAATACACTTTAAAGTTAAGAAAGTGGTGAAACTAGAAGAAAGCAAAAAAAAAAATTTAAATATCCCCCCTGGATATTTAAATTTTTTTTTTTGCTTTCTTCGCCAGGCCCAAATAAATTAGGGCTGAGTAAGTAGTAGATGACCCCACCTATCTACCATTTTCGTATGTTCAACGTTCTGCCAAACACCCTGTATAAATATACCTGTATAAGATAATTTAATAATTTTGAGAGACATAACTGGTTTCTTTTATTTAAATAAAATTTAGGTTGCTGTAATACTTTTATGCAAACTTTATTTCTGGTGTAGTGACTTATTTGAACAGTAAATTACATTTTTAATGGAAAAAGCCTAGTTCAAGTCGAAAAAGTTACTGAACAAGTTAGCACACTATTTAAATGATGTTAATTAGATACCATTACTAAACATTGTACAGACATAGCGTTAGAAGGCCTCCCACAAGATGGGCCAATGACCTTGTGAAGGCCGCAGAAAATCGCTGGCTGCGAGAAGCGCAGAACTGGTCGAAGTGGAAGATCTTGGGGGACGTCTATATCCAGCAGTGGACGTCTTTCGGCTGAAATAATAATGATGTTGATTAAAAATCAAAGGGTAAGGTCATTATTGATCATGATTGCCACTGAGGATCGTCACTCTTTGGATCAGTAGTGGCAATTATATCATTGACATTTTGATCACAAACGAGACCTCACCTCCAAGTGATGCTCAACCTCTCAGCTCAAAGACTGTTCTCCATCTCCAGCGTACAAGTCTCCAGCATACTGTTATCCATCTCCCCCACACATAACATATGAATGTGATTTCATATTGGAGTATAATTTCGTCCTGTGTAGCCTGCAAACACAATATCCTCGTATTTATGCGTCGAACTGTACGAGCGTGTCCAATCGGTTGCGAAGTTATGAGCTTTGACATTTGGCTCTGGCCACTGAGCAAAATGTAACCAACATATTGGAAAAATAAAAGAGAACTTCAATATCGAAAAATATAAAATGCATCATGACAAGCCGCGTAGCTTCGTAGCGCGCAGCCTTGTAGCACGTAGCGTCCGCCATTTTGAATTATAATCTTTATATCGGAGGTAGGATTAGGGGGGCTTGTGGCTAAGTAACAATAGCTGCGCGGGTCGATCGATCAGGTTAAGCTACGCTTGCCGCGGTTGATCCGTGGATGGGTGACCATCTTGACATACCAAGACACCTCCGTGCCTCGGAAAGCACGTTAAGCCGTTGATCCCGGGTGTCATTGTGAATCTTTGACAGTCGTTACGGGTCGTCAGAAGCCCGAAGGTCTGGCAACCAGTCTTACTAAGGGGTATCGTATTACCCAGTAAGTGGGTTGTGGAGGTCAGATAGGCAGTCGTTCCATGTAAAATACTGGTATTCAGCTGCATCCGGTTAGACTGGAAGCCGACCCCAACATAGTTGGGAAAAGGCTAGGCAGATGATGATGATATCGGAGGTATGTTATGTGATGAGAATCTATCGAGTGAGACCATCACAAACTAGTTTAGGTTTGCAAAGCGTAGAAGGAGGGACGAACTTGACTCCTATCGAAAATATTGTCTCGCAACGGCAGAAGAAAGATGTGCATAGGAAAGAGAAAAAGAGGCCTTTACCCAGTCATTGGACGTTATGGGATAGATATCTATTTAGCCCATTATGTCCCACAACTGGGCAAAGGGTGGTTGCAACTTTTGTCATTTCATTTTTTTTTTAATGTTAATTATTTACCTACTATTGTATAGAATCGAGTTCTTCCAACTTAACAGAAAGCTGTGCTGCTGGGGAGTTTGTTGCGCCACTTCTTCTTCCCAGCTAAAGCACTAGAAAGTGGTGAAGGGCGGGCGGTTTGAGTCTTATGTAATTTTGATGTTCAAAAAGTGCTGACTTTCAGCCTAGTTTGAATAAATGACTTTTGATTTTGATTTTGTCAGCTTGTTTCTAAATCTGCTGCCAAAAGTTGTAATCACCATTTCTGGACACTTGCATGGCTTGCCCTACAGACGTTTAATTATTATATTTTACTAAACCCCATAATACTCATCCTTTCAAATGCTTAGCTGTTTGTACAAAACTAAGCTTTTTACATCCACCTCCTTTATGGACCAACAATTCTTTGGTACAGCGTAGCAAGAAAAAACACGTTCTGTTTTGATCCTAATATTACATTTGTGACATATTCCTGTATCCACATGATGGCATGTAAGGAATCAATGGATAAGAAAGGAAAATTGTATATTCATCAATCCGGATCGTGAATGCTTTATATTTATTGATCTGGAAAATTATTCAAGAAAAAAATGTTACTTGAATGTCGTGTCGTGTGTTGTATCTCTTGTGCAATAAGGCGCCCAACTTTTGTTAAAGCCTTAGCAAGTCGGGATAGCAAAGTGCAAAACAATATACGATCAAACTTGTTTATTTTCAGATGAATACTGGGTTCTTGGGTTAAGCCTTTTTAATGTAATGGGCGTTTTATTAATGCATAATAAACTAATCGTCTTTCATTCTTTTTTTTTTGTTGAATAAAAGGCGTGTGCTCGATACAATATTTATTCCAGAAGAAACCAAGGGAAAAGACAAAACAAGCGACGCTAGGTGCGCACCATAGTGTCTTCTCTATTATTACCTACTTATATTTTCTATTAAGGTGTGTACATACACAACATTTTTCAAATGCTAAATACCTGCATTTTTTTTTAATTCTTTCGCTCATATTACCTAATACGATTTACTACTACTAGTCCTAGTTCCAATCCAAAATGATGGGATCAAAGCACATCAAGGAATGAACAATGGTATCCCCTTAACCAACCAAAACAGAGTGAATCACACAACACAGAGAGGCGTCGGAGTGTACGTCATGAATCATTACCGTCATACGTAAAACAAAACAAACGACCATCTACCGACCAACCACAAAAGGCGTTCCAATAAATAGTAGCTTCTGTTACACCGCAGCGAGCGAGTGAAGTAGGATAGGAAAAAAAAAGTGTTGTGGAGTAATTCGAGTTGCATATGTCATGAGCATTTCTTAACTAAGAAATATCATAATCAAAAAATGTTGGCAACTTAACCTAAGTTGGCAACATTTTTTGATTATGATATTTCTTCGTTTAAACCAACGCAGGTATCTGCTTAATTTGAAGCACATGTATTTCAATACTCAATACTCAATACTCAATACGTTTATTGCATTCCACAATGTGAACTTAGGTGGTAGGTACATAAAGACATACATTCGTTTTGGAGCATTGTGGGCCCTGTCGGGCATAACAACATAAAAATTAGGAAGAGGGCTATTATAGATATTTGCTAACAATTTTAATATTAATCTACTCTTTCGTTTTGTGTAGGTAGGTAGGCTGATAACTAATTGTGTACATATAATTTTTACTATTCATATATTGGATTTATACATCAATATTTATTTAAATTATATTATTATTATTATCATTGGTAATTATAAATAAATTATTATTGCGTTTTTTTTTTTTGCTGGTATTATTGTTTATTTATTAAATTTATCATTTAAATATCTTCTTCTTTTGATTTAAGAAAGAAAGAAACTTAATTTATTCGAACATAGTAAAATACACACTAATATAAAGAAAGCGGCGAAAAGCCTATATTGATTGATTGAATTGTTTGGAAGGTAAGGTGCCTAAGTACGGTTTGATCGTTAGTTAGGAGCTTGTAATTTTACCCCTCAGCACTATAACGAAACTCCCGAATAAGTGGTGTAAATTTCCAAATGCCATTTTACAAGCGACCACAAGTATTTATTTTACGACAGATCACCGTTTTTTTTTGGGTGGGAATTCATCAAATAACTCCTCCCGCTCAGGTTGGAGCAGGAGGGCGTATAAGACTTTTATTGACTAAAACCCAGCCGTGTTCCTTCAGTTGCCTGTGTGCCAGGGACCACGGTATCTCTTTCGAACAACCCGCACACCTGGCAGGTATACGACCTTGCGGACTCCACCAGTTGGTGCTGACATCTCTTTGAGGCGTGCGTGGAAAACGACCTGACGGCGACCTGGGCTTGGTCCTTGCTAGACAGTGAGCTATCCATTTACCCATTACTCGCCGTCCGCAAGCCCGCGCCTACGGTCGCCGGGAATCAGCCTGAGATTCCAGACGCCCAGGGCGTCCCCTGCAGCAGCTAGGACTGTGAGGGCGCATATACTGCCCCTCCCTCACGTGCGCCACCTCCCTCTTTGCAAGCTTCACTGCTTTGCAGAAGGAGGTGACGGCTACCCATGCACCATCGCTCCGTACCATGGCCTGGACCAGGACCAACCGCGAGTGCTCGCCGCCGCCGATCACCTCCACGAGAACACAGCGGTGCTCCACCCTGCCGGGCAGACCTCCACTGTATGCTCCATCGTGTCCTCCAGGCGATTTACGCAGTGGAAACACCACCTTTTACACCACCGTTTCCTCCCACCTTATACGAAACAGGAACCTCCCGAAACAGACAGATCACCATTAGCCTCGTAGTAAAAAATAAATTCGCTGAATTTTGCGGCAAAAAGTGCCACCATCTTAGAAAAAAATTACACAAAAACGTGGAACATTACAATATTTAAGTATTCAAAAATATTTCGCCCACCGTCTAACAAGCACCCACTCTCACTCGTTGACGCGAAGTAAGGCCCACTCCACACGGCCGGTGTCACGACCAGATTATTTATTGCCATTGTTTATCCTGGGAGCCGACTCGAATGTCTGAATTGAGTAACACCGTGTGAAGCCCACCGCCTAACTCTCCTACAGTTTGTACAACGAGTTTTGTTCAGGAAAGTTCTTTTTTTTTAAATGGTTTTTAATTATATTTGTGTAAGAGTGTAATACGTAGTATATGTATATTGTTCGAGTGTTGACAGTATTTTGCCTGAACCGTATTAAACAGGGAAATAAAAATAATAACGGCACGGTGGGCGCAGTGGTTAAGCGAGTGACTGTTGCGCTGCGGGTCGCGGGTTCGATTCCCGCACGGAACAAATATTTGTATGACCTACAAGTAGTTTTTCCGGGTCTGGCCGTTTGTGTATGTGAGTTTAAATGTTTGTAAATGCACCCACAATACAGGAGAAATTCCTAGTGTGGTGCAAAGTTAAAAAAATAAATTGTGTAAAATAATTTAGTGACTTGCTAAACAAGTCACTAAATTATTCAACCATTTGTGGAATCTTATTGAATACGATTTATAATAGTTACTACTATGAGTCGTTATTAGTTAGTAACAATTATTTTTCCAATTTAATCGCATTTTATATAATCATTGTTGGCAAAAGTGTAAAGATACGTATTAAGTTGAAACTTTCATAATATAAATGAATGTGTTACTAAATTCCCTTTAGTGAGTGATTACGTAAGAATTTTACCTGAACCGGATTAATTTACACTTTCATCAGACACTTTTGGAACAGGCTGTAAGTTGAAACATTCGAAATCCTTTTAATAAGAATCTCAAGATTAGTTTAATCAGCCAACAATTCTCAAAAAGCCACCCTAGACTCTATTACTATTAGTAACTAGATTGATACGTTCTTTGTAGGTACAGGAACTCCAACCAATGTTGTTAAATTACGAAAGAGCTATGTATAATCGTTGCAACGCAGACGCTACTTCCCACCTGCACAATTGCATATTCGGTAAACATATTAGTATACCTATAGCAAGAGTGAAGTCACACCGTCACCGACAGGTGGGCAATCATTTACGATAATTGAAATTTGTGGTCCAGCGGCTAAACGGATCGTGTAGACTTTAATGTGACTGGATGTGTCGGAAATGTCGTACTCAAAATGGAGAAATGGAAAACGCGGAGCATTTCAAACCAAAATTTAAAACGACGTTGTGCTTTAGACCGTGCATCCTATTTTGTGATTTATTTGACAGCTCACAAATCCCAGTCGTGGATCACAAACGCCTGGAATGACAAATGCGTATAAAGCTATTAGTATTGATTGATGAAACTTCGCTGCAAGCACTGAAATTGCATATTTGGTGGAAAAGTGCAGATTTTCGGGAAAATATTAAACAACGCATTAACAAGAACTATATTTATGATGGAACCGTAGCCTAGTAAAGCCTTAACTAGACACCAATTAATATAAATTGGCAAGGCACGCACTTGCTATTTTACATAAATAGTCACGAAATGCCCCTATACCTTAGGGTTTAAAATTGTGTGAGAACCCAATTAGTTTTTTTCACCCTGATATGAATTTTGGAGAAAACTATTTGCTTGAATCTAAAACAGAATATCAGGCGGTTATTTTATAGTAAAACAAAATCTGATTTTAATAAAGAATGAACCTAAACAACATTTATTTATGATTTAAGTCTCATATAATTTTATCTCTTTTTCAGGTCTTGAAAGAAGAAAAAGGCTAGCAGATATGCGGTTGGTTATCACACAACACTTCACGGAAAGAACAGTGACATCGGGGGGCGATGTGAGTATTGGGAACTTTAATACTAATCTTCATGGTAAGAATTGTCTAAGCTGTGTTTATTATCATCCAAAATGGCTACCAAAGAAAAAACATAGCCATAATTATTATCTAGTTAAATTCGAATTCATCCAGCATTCGAACTTTACTAGATATTATGGTTCAAAACCCGACAGCCTAAAAAGTGAACTTTAATTAAAAAAGATGGAAACAAGAAACTTGTTTTAGGCACCTTCTTAAATTAAACAATAGAGACCTTTTCAACACACTTGCTCATAAAATGGCTCTAATTTCACTACAGTTAGGCACATAATGACACCTATTATCAAACTGTGACTTTTTCATTACTATTATTCACTAGTGAGTTATAGAATTGGTTGAGTTGCTTTGTTCTTAGTGAGTTATAGGTTGTTTTTTGTTTGAGTTGCTTTGTTCTTAAAAACGATGATGATGATGATGATGATGATGGATGATGCTGGGTGATGATGGATGATGATGGATGATGCTGGATGATGATGGATGATGATGATGGATGACGATGGATGATGATGAATGATGATGATGGATGATGCTGGATGATGATGGGTGATGATGAGTGATGATGGATGATGATAGATGATGATGGATGACGATGGATGACGATGGATGATGATGGATGACGATGGATGATGATGATGGATGACGATGGATGATGATGGATGATGATGGATGATGATGATGGATGATGATGAATGATGATGGATGACGATGGATGATGATGGATGACGATGGATGATGATGGATGATGATGATGGATGACGATGGATGACGATGGATGACGATGGATGATGATGATGGATGATGATGGATGATGATGATGATGATGATTTAGTATTATTTTCTTCGCAAGTGTGTTGAAAAACGTCGTATGATACACGTGTGTATTGATGATTATCGTCCTCGGTTCTCTTAAGACCCTCGCCTGACGGCTCGGGTCTCAATGGCGCCTCAGCGATAATCACCAACGTTACACACTTGTACCATAATGTACTATTATTACCTCCGACTGTGTGAGATTGCTTGTAGTATTCAGTATAATAGTCATCCTTTTAAACAAGTTTGTTGTTTCCATCTTTTTAATTAAAGTTCACTTTTAGGAAGTCGGGTTCTTTGATTTCGTAAATTATTTTTTTATATCACAGTTTTTAGTAAATATAATTATAAAATAATAAGACCTATTTATTTATAAAACCCTTTATTTTGATACTCCACAATTAAGACGAATCTAACGGCATCACTCAAGCTGAAATCGATCAAGCCGTTTAGGCTACAGAGCGTGCCAAATAATTTTTTACACTAATTTAGTCCATGCCTGCGTTTTCCAGATCAGCATGCAGTGTGCAGCGAGTGGTGACAGACCTCCACAGTTTGTGTGGGAGAGAGACGGCATTATTATATCGAGTAATACTGATCCAAGGTAATTTTTTGCCGTAATTATCAAGTAAAAACAAACTATAACTATGTAGAACTATGACCTGATAAAAACTTACCTACGCTAGTTGATTTCACAAACGCACGTCATCATGTCCACCAAGCAAAAAAATTTGAAAGTGTTTTTGAAGTTGGCAATAAAATAATCCAAGATTTTTTTTAATAATTATCTTTTCTATATTAAAGTAGTAGCCGTCGCTGGATAGGTACATACTTGAAAAAATCTGTTTTTGTTTTTGTGACATTCAGATTTTTTTTTTGGCCTCACGGATGCGCTGATCAGTAGCTCCATGCGAGCCATGTTCTGACCAAACAGAATCAAGACCAAGCAGCAGGAATCCGCTGGTTGCGCGAATCACAGAGCCGGTCGATGTGTTGGAGCTCGGTGGAAGTCTATGTCCAGCAGTGAACGTTATCCGGCTGAAATGATGACAATGAAGATGTTACAAATTGACGCACATTAACCAATCAGTAATCAAGTTTCCAATCTTCCTTAACAGACTGGTATTTTTACAATAATCCCAGTAAAAATTATCTCATATTATGTAGCATTTACAAAAATATTTATTATTTTGCAGCAATCCTAGGTTTTTCCAAAAATCGAGTTCAAATTTTTTATCCTGCAACTTCTATTATTATCCCGCATATAGAAACCAAGATGACTTTCGTTTACAGATACGCCCTTGGCCAGCTGATGACATCAGATAACTCAGTGGCGTCACAGCTGAACATCACTCGAGTGAGGGTCGAAGATGGAGGCCTGTACTCCTGCACGGCCAGGGAAGGTGAGCACGTGGCCACACATGAGAACAGGCTGGACGTTTATGGTAAGTGTTTCAAAATTCAACTTAGTTGATATCCATTCCGAATATGTGGAACTCAGTGCTTTTTTTCAACCTTTATTATTTGAACCACGGAACAGAGAGAACAAATTTGAACAGCCACATTGTGGAAATCCCAGCATCTCAACATGAAGAGTGGTGACAGAGATCGAGATTAAAAGCGGGATCCTTCAAAAGTAAATTCGAAATAATAATTTGACTAAAATTAAACTGGGGCTGTGAACATTTCTTCCCGTGGGTGTCGAGGAGGGCGACTAAGGGACTTACTAGAGAATGGGCAGCAGCGTTCTCTATGCATTTGACTACCATACTGCGGTCGCCAACCTGCCTGCCAAACATAGCGATTATGGCAAATCCCCTCTTTTGGGGCAGGCTTATGTCCAGTAGTGGACGTCTTTCGGGTGATATGATGATGATGATGATGATGAAGAAAGAAACTGCGAATAACGCTTTATAGCTTTTAAATCGACTAGTGAACTTGACTTCATACAAGTAACTTTATATATTTATGTGATAAATACTCTAAATTACTTTTATTTTCAGGACCGCCATACATCAGATCTTTGCCTCCAGTGAAAGTACAAAGTGGAGAGTCAGTTAACTTGAGGTGTCCATTCTATGGATATCCGATAAGGTAACGTTGCATTTTCACGTATAAGTATTGAAGTTCCTACGAAATTACTACTCTTTGC
Source organism: Polymixis flavicincta (assembly GCA_949987655.1). Lineage (NCBI taxonomy): Eukaryota > Metazoa > Arthropoda > Insecta > Lepidoptera > Noctuidae > Polymixis > Polymixis flavicincta. The sequence goes on along the minus strand of OX465195.1, from coordinate 5,353,313 downwards.
AACGCCATAAAATTTGATTGAATCCTATTCTAGCATTTTAAGACCTCGTTTTTTTAAAAGAAGCGTAGTTTTCATAGCTAAGCATAAATCATCTTATAATTTTATATATTTACTGGTAAAACAGACCTGTTTCTTTTTTATAAACCATTTTGTAACCTGTCGGGAACAGAATTCATCTGACCCTAAAAACTTGCTTCTTTTTAAATTTCAGCAAAATCGACTGGGAATTCAAAGGCAAGTTACTAACATCGAACGCGATCTTCCAATCTCGCTACAAGAGATCTCATCAGAAACGTAAGATGAAACGGAATGCTCCAAGCATCAACATAAATGGAGTTCTTTCGATACCAGAAATATCTAAAGAGTCCAATGGTGCAGTATACACATGCATAGTAACCAGTCCTTCAGGAGAAATGGCTAGAAGAGCCTTCGAGATTCAGGTTATAGAAGGTCCAGTTCTAGATGATCTGATGTTGGGAACAAACCTTCAGGAAGGTCAGATTGTGAATATTTATTGCAATTTAAGGACTGGCGATCTGCCAATACATTTTGAGTGGTTAAAGGATGGGAAGAGGATTCCTAGTGGTTTGAAGGTGAAATGTTTTGTCGTTTAGTTTTTATTATCCATGGACTGTCTTAGGTATGAAATAAGTGCGCAGCTCTACTTCTTATTAATTTTATGCAATCGGTCTTTAATGTGATTTGCAGTCTTATTAAAGTTCTCACATTATACCACCTTAAGATTGTGAACACCGTTAATTTATGATCTATCTCACGAGATTGTAAACTGTCGATAAATTGTAAGCTGCACCGTACTGTTTACAATTTAACGCATTGTTTTTCGGTAGATTATAATCTATCGAAGTGAAACTGTTAAATCACAATCAGTCGCGCGTTAAATTGGTAACTGTCCGAAGGCTGTCCCTGATTGGTCGGTCTTACAGTAGGCCGTTCTAAGTCTATAGAGTTAGGAATAAATCACAAGTTTCATTTTACCTCCACAACAATTCTATATAATTAATTCTAAAACTGTGAGTTATTTTCAACACGAAATCAATTTACAATCACCAAAACACTGTTTGTTTATATTCGACAACAAACGAATTAACAAAAAAATATTTTTATTTATTTATTTATTTATTTATTCAACTTACACACACTATCTTTACAGGAGAACCCAATACAATAGTGGTTTGCATACATACACCAAATAATTAGAAAATAAACTTAATCTAAAATGTAAAAATATAAAGAAACACAAATAAAAATAAAAAACATAATCAAACTTAACTTCTTAGCTCCTATCCTTATCTAATTAACTATAACTAACAAAATTTAACAAAACTCTTGCGAATTCACTCAAATTGCACGAAAAGATATCAATCCTCTCATGCACTTCGTTTAATACACATATAGTGCGGGTGAGGGGTGTTTTTGATAGCAGGTTGGTTTTGGCAGCAGGCACGGCCAGCAGTGGCGGTCGCCGCCGCCTCCACACGTACCGGTCTGGCACGCACAGCTTCAGGTGACGCAGCACACCCGGGTTATGTTCTACTCCACGCAGGAGCTTTAGCGCATACGCCGCAAGTGTAAATTCCCGGCGCACTCTGAGTTCGTTGTATCCCACCATACCCAGTACAAACAGTGTAGGATACATCAGCGGGTAAAATGGGTAAACCCCATAAAGTTTCAAGTTTTCAGACAAGTGTCTTGTAAATTTATTCTGTGGGGGTTAGTTTATATAGTGGGGCGGCCCGCTGTTCAACCAATCAGCGCGCGAGGTACGTTCCGTCACATGCCATTTCACAATTTGACGGCTTAACTTCGATAGATTATAATCTACCGAAAAATAATGCATTAAATTGTACGCAGTATGTTACGGTTCACAATCTTCCGACAGTTCACAATCTCGCGAGATGGATTGTAATCTTACGATAATTACAATTTTACGGTGACATAAATATACGACGGAGTAGAGAAAATAAATCCTCAAAAATTCTTAAGTTTAAATTTGCACCCTACTAATTCAACAATTTAACTTAGGCGAAACACATAACAGTTTATTATACATATTACAGGTGGTCGAAAGAAACTCAGAGCTGTTCAGTGCACTAGTGATCAAGAAAGTGTCTTTGGAACATTGTGGTACTTACACGTGCATCGCTTCCAACCACGTGGCCAAAGTCAATAGATCAACTGAACTGTTTATAAAAGGTGACTACGATTATTTGCAAACAAGATTCAACTTTAAATACGTCAAAACAAAGTTCAAGTAGAAAGAATGGAAATCATTGAATAGCTGCAAATATTAGTTCAAGTCAATAAAACACCAAACCGCTCCGACACCTCCTACTGCTAATCTTGCTCTTTCTTTTACAGATCTCTATAATTACTTTAAAATTCTTATTGTATCCTAAGTGCATTGTTCAGATACAACACAAATTCATAGCATGATATCTTATTCTATAACAGTGGCACCAAAATGGCTGGAGGAACCAAACAACTCTTCGCTCCTCCTCGGCAGAAGAGGTGCAGTGTCGTGCAGTGCCAGCGGCTACCCGCAGCCGCAAGTGCATTGGATGAAGAAAGATGGTATGGCGTTATTATTATTGACAAAATGTGATCGTCTGCTGTTTTCTATTACTGCGTACCACAAAGTGTAGATAAATTTTGTCTTGATTGATTTTCGCTGTAATCTAACTTCCATGTTTATGAGACGCACAAAGCACATTTTGCCAGCAGTTGGAACAGAATAGGCTGCTTATGTAATCAAATCATTATTTCTTTAAAACCGAGACTCAGTAGGTTAGTAAGGTTACCTATTTTGTCTTGGTTTAAATCACGCTACAGTCCTATCACAGTGATTATACCTCTGATTTTGCATCACGTGGATTGCATCACTTCACATCATTGCTAATTAATACGTTTCTGGCAGAGGTAAAACATCTGTAAATGGACTGTAATTACTACGTTTTTGTTTTGAATTTTCCACATGTTTTTATTGCGTAACGACGACCTCCTATTTACAATAAGCAATTTGTTTGTGTTTCGGTTTTAGTCATGTATTGAAATAAAATAATTACAATCAGAAGTGAATTTTACACAATATTAGTTATCCTGAATCTGTTCCAGCTCTTCTCGGCACATGGCAACCAGTTTTAGAGCTGGCTGGTGGTGGGATCCTGAGCCTACCAAACGGGACCCTCATCATTGAAGAAGTATCTCTCGCAGATGAAGGTTTATACTCCTGCAATGTAGAAAATGGAGTGGGACAACCGCTGAGCAAGACTGTGTGGATGAGTGTTAATAGTGAATATTATTTAAATATTTTTATAAAAAAACAAACCTAGCTCATTCATTTGATCATAATTCCAGTGATCTTTTGCTTGGTGTATTCAAACTTACGTAACACAACTTAAGTAACGTTCCGTGTGGTGCCTGTTCCGTGTGGTGCCGGACGTAAAAGAATACCACCGTCCTATTTCTTCCTGTGGGTGTCGTAAAAGGCGACTAAGGGACTTCTTAGAGAATGGGCAGCAGCATTCTCTATGCATTTTACCATCATACTGCGATCGCCAACCCACCTGCCAAGCGTGGCGATTATGGGAATACCCCCTTTTTGGGAAGGCCTATGTCCAGCAGTGGACGTCTTTCGGCTGAAATCATGATGATGATGATTCAAACTTATAGAAAAACAGTATTTTAACTGTAAAATCACGTCTATAGAGTCACGTAAATCATACGGCCTCTTAACAATAATGTACTGCAGCTCTAATATCACTTTGTTTTCACTTCAGAGCCTGTTCACTTTGAAGCCTCTTCAACCAACGTGACGTCGAGACTCGGTCATCCAGTCACGCTAGAATGTCGACCACTAGGAGATGAACCTATCAGAGTCACTTGGACCCACGATGGAAATTCTTTGGATTTTATAAACCAAAGGTTTGTTTTTTTTTTTTGTATATATAGCAAGTTGTTAAAATGTTTTCGTGATTGCTAAAACCTACCGTATAAGAAAAATATCAAGTTCAAGGTTTAAAACTTTAAAGTGTTTTAGGTACTTTTTAACATGTAATAGGTAAATGAAAGACAAATAATAAATGATTTTAATTCTGTAAGTAGGTTTTGTACAAACACTTTTACACGTCAATAATATTTTTTTTAAAGTAGATGAGGTCAGCGTTTCTGACTACTCTGAGAAAAAAGGCAGAAAAAAACTCAGAGGTCACAGTCTCTTTTAAAGTTCAGAAATAATCCTGGTCAGATCATGTGAAGACCATGTGGATTGGTGTCTGAAATGGTCTTTTGAGGAAAGAACAACACAGGTTGAGTGGACCTGTCCATTTAGTGCACGCATTTATCCGTAATCATACAGCTCAACTCGGACATTTCAACTTTGTATCAAATTGTTGACATCGTATGATGAAAGTCCCAGGTGCTGCAGGTATCTTAGGTAGACGGTGGTACTCAATAATAATAATAAATTCTTTATTGCGAGTAACGCTGAGAGTCATAAAGTGATAGTAACAATAAAATATAGGTACTTACAGCTATGTTAGTGATCAAATTACAACAACAATTACACAAACACACACATAAAACAGTCACCGGTTCAGCATTCCAGCTGATATACTGGAGCAATGACTTACAATACAGCAGTCCAGGACCAGTATTCAAAACTAAGAAAAGATAACATCGGAATGGTGGTACATCATTTTTAAAAGCTTCCCTTACAGTCTTGGTTTGACAAAATCAAAATCAAAAATCATTTATTTAGGCTGAGAGTCAGCACTTTTCGAACGTCAAAATTACATAAGACAGACCCCCAAAATACCCGCCTTTCACCTCTTCCTAGTGCTTTAACTGAGAAGAAGAAGTGGTGCATCAAACTCCCCAGCAGCACAGCTGTCTGTTAAGTTAGAAGAACTTTGTTCTATACAATAATAGTTGAGTAATTAACATTAACAAATACAAAAAATTAACTAAAATTATTTGCCATGTCAGCTAGCACACCCCAACATACCAAAAAAACATAGTAATTAAACTCAAGCAGAAAACAATAAACGTCAAACCGAGCTATTTGAATTGGTTCACCAAAAGGCAATCACCAATCCAACAACAATAACATCCACATATATATAGACGTTCTGTGCATTATAGCTTCTCTGATTCCAGAGCCAAGATATCAGAATCGAAGACAGCCCTCGGCGTGCTGAGCACCATCAGCCTACAGTACTCAGAGACAGGTGACGCGGGACTGTATCAATGCAGAGCTACCAACCCATATGGAACAGCTAGCTATAGTGTGCATCTTACTATACTGGGTGAGCATTTTTCTACTATTTTGGTTATTGCTCCCAAAGAATCACAATTATTATTATTCAACAAATAGAATGCAAAAAATTCTTATGATAAATTTTTCGATAAGGCTATCACCACCATGTTTTTTTTAGTCTTTATTGAATCCTACTGCTGAACTTATGTTGGATACTCGGACGTTTGTTTCTAAAATGTATCTGTTCTTGGAGATTTGAGACCTTTATTTCCATATTGCCTCAGCCACGAGTGACACTGACATGGAATTAAAAGACTAATATTTGGCTTAGTCTAACGGGGTATCGTATTACCCAAACAATATTTAAATTGGTAGTCAATTCAGAAAAATGTATGGTTTAACAGTCGCTAATTATTACTTAACTTTAAGCAACGTTTATAAATAATTGGACTAATATCCGTGACTTTACTATTAAGAGATCAACAATCTATAAAAATGATAAAGTCAGGGAAATTAACTATCTTCATCTATATATCTATTAATTATAATATATGTTATACCTTTCCAGAGCCCCCAACCCCGCCCTCAGACATCCGCATCGAGACAGTCCGCTCCCGCACCTCCACATTATCGTGGCGAGACATGCTCCGAGCGCACGCACGGTACTACACGCTCCAGTATAGTACTATGTACTACAGTGACGCTGTGTGGGAACATGCTACTACCATGAATGTTACCAGGTATGGAATTCATAAAATGGTCGGTGTCATTTCAACTACATATCAGTATCTGGGCCATTCACATCATAGATTGCTTAGTTTAGGTTCTTCAAAACTACTTTGAAACATTGTAGTTTTAAGGAATCCAAAACAAGCAATCCAGGCCTTCAATTCATACAAAGGTTTAGATTATGCCCATTAATTATTTTTTGGATTAACAGCTATATTATAACTACCCAAACACAACTTTCTTGCTACAATTTGCTACCATATTCCTGTCTCATAACTTTTATTATTATTTTTGAAATTATTTGCATCACCTTTGTATTAATTCTCTTCACCAAAGCTTTTTTGTTCCGTGTGGTTCCGGACGTAAAAGAATAGCACCATCCCATTTCTTCCCATGGATGTCGTAGGAAGCGACTAAGGGACTTACTAGAGAATGGGCAGCAGCGTTCTCTATACATTTTACCACCATACTGCAATCGCCAACCCGCCTGCCAAACGTGGCGATTATGGCAAAACCCCCTTTTGGGGGAGGCATATGTCCAGCAGTGGACGTCTTTCGGCTGAAATGATGAAAGCTTTTGTGAAGTTCCTTTCACCAGCTTTATAGTTATATTATGATCTTTGTTTATTGAACTAGGTATCAGTATGTGATCTTTAAATATACCATCAATCCAGAGTACTAAAAATCTTCCCTTATCTTCCTTCGCTATTTCTACCATTCACCCTCGTTCTTATTTTGGACCTATTTGTGCTTTTGAGTTTTTCCTCCACACTACATATTTCATTATATTCTCTAGTTAAAATAAATTACAATAATTTTAGAAAAGAGCAGGAGTTCCGTCAGCTTGTCGAGCTACAGAACCTCCGACCAGCCACGCCGTACGCCGTGCGCGTCGCTACGGGCAACCAAGTTGGCGTGTCACCATATACACCGCCAGTTCATTTTACTACACTTGAAGAAGGTACGTATATACACACACATACTTAAGTAGCCTATGTGACATATCGAACTGGTTTTGGGCTGGCCACAAATTTCGATTTTCGAAATGACGTATTTTTTTTTTCAAGGTAAATTAGACACTGCATAAGCATTTCATAGATTTTGTATCCCTATAGGGCAAAACCTTCTTGGCTTTGCCCTTACTTAAGACAAAATATATGACAAAGGTACTTATGCAGTTTCTATTTTAATTAACTCCTACAGTATTTACGTATTGGTTATTTCAAACCTTATGGCTGCTTGGGTATGTTCATTCTGTCCTGTTCTTCTCCGATCTCATGTACCAGCAACTTTAGTCTGTTCGATGTTTTTCACCACCAAAAACAAAGTACCAAGGTAACCTTAAGAAGAAACATTGATGCTTTCTTGGCTTACGAACAAGTCACCCTCCAACAAAACCTGCAAGAGCCTTTCCTGTTTCATGTTTTTTGATTATCATTCCAGCACCATCATCAACTCCAGTGAACGTGCAGGTGGAGCAGACAGACAGTCCGGGCGAGCTGCACGTGTCGTGGTCTGCGCCTTTGAAGGATACACACAACGGAGTCATCGTGGGGTACCATGTGAAGGCCGTGGCGCAGACTGGTTCAGGTGGGTTTGTAGAGTAAATTTAAAATATCTTAGAGTCATCATCGGCTCCATTGAATGCCAAAGTAGACCAGACAGAGACGTACAACGGAGTCATCGTGGGATACCATATGGAGGTCGTGTGCGGACAGGTGGGTACATTTAAGGAATTTAAAGATGGATGAACCACATGATCGTGTCGGGTTTTTGACTATAGATAGTGCATGTTCAAATTTATTTTAGATGTCACTGCGGGCGAAAGACATAAGAAACAAACAAAATTCAGCGAATAGTGAGTAATAGAAAGAAAGAAAATTACATTTATCTAGCACAGACTTTAAAGCACGCAATAAACATTAAACAGCAGGAAAGAATAAAATAGAAATCTATTAAAAGTGTAAGGTGAGAAGTCAGAAACTAGCATTATAGTGTGCCCCAAGGCTGCACTAAAAAGGCCCAGTTCAGCATAAAAGCCAGACCACTGGTGCCTGGCGCTGGTTTTAAACTGGACCTGACGTCTGAGGCGGAATAGCAGTTTTCTCCGAATCACCAAATGGCCCTAAATTTCACCGTTAATTTTCACCCGAATAATGTAAGCATATTTACGCAAAGTGAAACCTCAGGCATTGATGGCATGAAAATTTCGTTCCCAAATAAATTGTAGTCAATAGATTTAATAGTACTCGTTGACTTGAAACTTATTGGGCGGATTCTTTGAAACTTATTTGCTTCTGTCATTCTGTTTTAGGTGAAACCGACACGCGAATGATCAAAGTGTCGCAACTGTCAGGCAAGCAAGAAACTTTACTGAGTGGCTTGATGAAGAACACCAGGTATTTTATGAAGCATAATTAAATAATAGGAACTTAACACATTATAAAGCCTGGCCAGATGAAGATCTAGCCTGGGTGTATACTCGTAATGTGAAGTTCTATTTATGTCTAACTTGAGGAAATAATTCTAGGTATGCAGTATCGATATCAGCCTTCACTAATGCGGGTTTGGGTCCATTCTCACTGCCAGTGTTCCAAGATACGAGAGAAGGAGGTATGCATTTTTCTAAAATACATTAAAATCATATTTACGATGAACGCACATTAACTGTTGTAGCACTATTCTTCTCCCCGCGCCATGTGATAAGTTTTGCTAACGATGATACATGAAATTTGTGTTTATATTCTTTACAACGTTGTCTTATCAAAACCTTCCTGTCTCCAGCTCCAGAGCAAGCTCCATCATCAGTAGAATGTACAGCAGTGTCCTCTACATCTCTTCGTATTGGCTGGCAGCCCATCGCTCTACCGGGACAGGGCAGCTCCCTTGTAGGATACACTGTGCTGTTTGCTACTGACGGTAAGATAAAAATGATCTGTCGTGTAAGTATATAGAAAATGATGTTTCTAAGTTTTTTCTGCCGTCGACAAAATCAATACCCCTGAAGGACTCCGTATTGGGGTTCACGGTTTACTGACCTTTCCCGTTATTTAAACTTTATTTTGTTAGTGATAAATTAATGTCCTTTCTTTTTATTTGACACATGAGGTCTGTTACAAAGACACTATCTTAAAGTTGACTAACTTAATAATATCCTATTCTATGTTCCAGAAGTGGCCTGGCAGAACCAGACATCGTTACACTCGGAGCTTTACCTGCAAGGTCTACTGAAGTACACCAACTACACAGTGAAGGTCGCTGGATTCTCAAACTTTGGAGCTGGACCTTATTCCTATCCTATTGTGTGTGCTACATTGCAAGATGGTGAGTTAAATATTGAATTTACATTTATTTGCTTATTTTATTAAAATCGGAATGAAAAGTGAAGAAATGAAAACTTTTTTTTTTTGCCTGGCACCTAGCTACCTTAGGTACTATCAAGCAATATTATTGTCAAGCTAGAATAAAATATCGTCAAAGTATAAAATGTGGTGACATTTGTTTTACTAGGAACACCATTATTTGTGAGAGAGAAAGAGAAAAGGTTATAAGCAGTCCTTGAATGCCGTGTAAAACTTTAGTTACACTTGCCAAAATTTGTACTGACCTATAGGTATTTATTTCCAATCACAGCCTTAAAGTAAACACAAACGTCTGTGTACTGTAGGACCCATAATTACGGATTAGGTTAACTTACAAGAGTAAGAAAGAGGCGGCGCACGTGAGGGAGAGGCAGTATATGCGCCCTCATGGCCTTAGTCGCCGCAGGAGACGTCCTGGGCGTTTGGAATCCCAGGCGAATTCCCGGCCACCGTAGGCGTGGGCTTGCGGACGGCGAGTAATGGGTAGTTCACTGTCCGGTAAGGACCACGCCCAGGTAGACGGCGCGTTGTGTTCCACGCGCGTCTCAAAGAGATGTCGCAAGGGCCGATGCCTGCCAGGGGCGCGGTTTGTTCGAAAGAGATACCGTGGCGCCTCGCACACTGGTTACAGAGGGAACACGGGTGGGTTTTAGTCAGTGAAAGTTTGAAACGCCCTCCTGCTTCACCCAGAGCAGGAGAAGTTATTTGATGATTTCCCACCGTGAAAAAACAAGTTGACATGTTGACCACGTATCCAGATTTATTACAATTCTCTTCCACAGTGCCCGGTCCACCGGCTGACATCAAAGTCCTAGTACTGTCATCATCGTCACTCCTCGTCAGTTGGAAGAAACCTCTCCATCCCAATGGAGAACTGCTGCACTACACTGTCTATGTGAAGCCTACGTCTAGGTCAGTTTGTTTGCTTTCTAAATTAATATAATCATTCTTATGATTCAATTAATGATGAAAAGTTCAATTTTCATCACAAAAGTTCGCCTTCATACTTTTTATCCAACAATGAGGTCCCTTTGCCAAAGGCATATTTAACCTCTAATTTTGTAAGTTCCGCCTCAGTATAGCTAATTAATAAGCATAGACCATTATAAAAATATGCAATATACACCGTTATTTCAAAGACCTTAGCTATTAGAACAAAACATAACGTAACATTACATATGCCTTGTTTTCCTGAGCGGTTAGGCCTTTGCGTTCACCCACATTTCACCAGTTATGTTTAAATGTCATGTAATAGGGGGCGAGCCTATTACCATCAACGGGGCACAAATGAAGTGAGGCTGCTTCTGAGAAATTTCAGATACAAAAACCCAATAACACTTTTCCCGTCCTGGTAATCGAACCCAGGACCATATGCTCAGTAGTAGCGCTTACATCCTCTAGCTAAACCAACGAGTCAGTTAACAGGGCCTGGTCCAAAATAAACATAATATTTACTTATTTTATTGTTATTGGCTAATGAAAAAACATAAATACATCTCAAAGTTTTCCAACAAAATCTTCAGCGTTCTTTGACCGAGTGCCCAAGGGTCGATCATAAACGTGTGCCGTAAGCCAAGCAGTTTTCTTACGTGTTTGTTTTTCCCTTCACACTTTTACGGGGTTAAGGACCGTCGAAATGCTTCTTTTTTTTCTGAATTAAAGAGTATTAAAAAAATGTACAGTAATTGAATAATTAATAAAAATAAAAATAAATAAGTCGATCAAACATTCAAAAATATTTGTTCAAAATAGAGTCGATTTCTTTCTAATGTATACAATCTTGAACGTTTACGTTTGCGTAGTTGCGTTTGACCGTAGTCTATCGAGCACTTCACTATCCTTTTATGCAGAGTCAACTGAAGTAATGAGCTTACATTTTAGGTGCCCGTCTTTGCACTTCATCGCGATAAACAAGGTGTTTAATTTCACCCCAAAATTTCAATATAATTATACTCACAATTTCGTAGTATTCACAGCTCTATACATTCTGCAAAACTTATTTGTTTTTAAACGGTGCATGTGTATCGATCGGCGTCGAAAGTCGTGCACACGAGTATTTTAAAACAACGCAAAAGCTATATTGATTGTAGCAGCTACCATAGAAACACCCAATTTACTGGAGCTTGAATACAGGGCAGCAAAAATGCTTAAAAGTCTTCTGAATTTATCCAGAATCAACGCTAAACATTTAGTTCGAAATCTTCAGCTTCTTCTTCAACTTTACCGCAGCAACGGCCCGCCACAGACACTCCGCATCGCCCCGCTCGGTCGCTCCGCGGCGGAGGTCAAGGAGCTGGTGTCCGGCAGGACGTATGAGGCCTGGCTCACTGCCAGCACGCCGGCGGGAGAGGGGCCTGCCACCAGGAGGGTGGCGCACACGCCCACACATAGAGGTCACTACAATCTAATGTACTTTGAAAGGACGTGCTTACTTTATAACCGATAGTGGTATTTAATAGCAACAGCTAATAGTAACACAGGATGGTGTATATGTTCATTAATTCTAATGCAACGCTTTTCAATACTATGTCGAATATCACATAACCTTTCTCCTTCCAGTTGTGGCCGGCGTAGCATCTCTTGGAGGCACAGTATCAGTGGGAGTGGGCAGTTCCCTCCTCCTGGTGTGTCAGTGTGTGGGAGTGCCGCCACCTCGCACCGTGTGGTATCACCAACATAACATCATCACCCACCATCCCAGGTTCACAAGGAACCATGATGACAGCTTGCTGATTAACAGTAAGTACCTACAGTAATTTTGAAATTACGAATGTTTATACCAAATCTTAATTAGTCCATTAGTCGTTTCCTCGCGATGTTTTTCTTCAGCATGTTGAGAGCAGTGCTGATGAATTATTTTACACTAGGCTCCGCAGTTTCACCCACGTTGTTCCCGTTCCCGTGGGAATACAGGGATAAAATAAAGCCTATGTCACGCGGGAATAGTGTAGCTTCCCAACAGTGAAATATTTTTTCAATTCGGTTTAGTATTTACAAACAAACTATCAAAACTTTCGTCTTTATAATATTAGGATAAATAAAGTAAAGTACATGCCTGGGTGCGAGCCCACGACCTTCATGTTGTAAGTCCGAAGGGCCGTTACCACTGGGTTCGCTTTGCTCTCTATAAATTCCTATTGGGGATATAATAATTGTATTTTTAATCTTAAAGAATTACATTAATACAGAGTAGCAGGAACATCGATCAAAATTTAGGAAACAGATATTTTCTTTTAATACCCAACGACAAATTTCAACGACCCCTGCGTTAAAATTTGTCGTCGGTTCAGAATTCATTTCAGATGTCCCTGGCAATCTGTATATCACTTTTTTCTCATTTTACGAATATACTGATCCTTCAGTCATTAAATCAAACGTCTCCAATTTCAGATATAGACCAATCCCTTGGCGGCAACTACACCTGTTTAGCCAAGAACCTGTACGGCTCTGACCAGGTAGACTACACAGTCATCGTCCTGCCACTGCCTGAGGCGCCGACACTACGAGCGACGCCGTACAAAGACTCAATACTGGTGGAGTGGGAGCAGCCTTATTATACTGTCAGCAATAGAAGTGCTATTCAGAAGATTAGTAAGTCGGTTTTTGTTAAAAGGCCATTTTGATATTCATGGTTATAGCCCTGCATCCTATAGAAGACTACAGTCTACTAAATAATATACAAAGTAATGCGTTTCGGTTGTGATTAGTAAAAGGTGGTACCCATCCAGGGCACTCCTGTTGGAAAGTGAGGAAGGCTTTCGTATTCTTCTATGACAGTGTTAACATAAAAACAATTCTGAATTTGTATCAAAAGCCTAAATGTACAACAAGAGAATATTAGGACTGGTAACCTTCAACGATTGTATACGGCCTGGAGACGGACCGATGGACAGACAGGCAGACATTGTTTTAGTAATAGGGTTCTGTTAGCATTCTTTGAGTAGGGAACCCTTAAATTAAAGGCTCGTATTCTACATTACCATTTTGTACTAATAAATCAACGCCACAGGTTACAGCCTATCCTGGAAAGAAGCCAACAGTCCCTGGAGAGAAGCATGGCCAACCAACAAGTTGTCAAACTTATCGGGCATCCAGAAACATGCCTTGACCGGACTGAAGTGTGGCACCAAGTACTCTTTGAGGATCACTGCTACTAACAAAGTTGGGACGTCACAGCCTGCTTATTTGGATGTCAGCACTTTGGGTGGAGGTAAGAAGCTCAAATTGTAAGAATATGTATTTCCAAAATAAAGTTGGAGTGAGCTTTATTTAGCTGTTTACTGAACATAATTAATAAGAATCTTCAGTTTGGAGAACAGAGTTTTAGTTTCCTTGTAAAAAAATCAAAAGGGTATAAGTTGACACACGAGAAGTGATGAAAATTAGAACAACTTGGAATCACTAGGTGTCTCTTCACAATTTTTTTTTAACAAAACGTGTTGCATCCAACTGACATTAATTATCTGCCTTCTATCAACCTTCTCAGTACCAATCCCCCCGACCACAAGCGAGTGGCTGTGGAGCAACGCGTCACACATGTACGTACAACTGGCCGGCTGGGACCACGCCGGGTGTGCGCTTACAGTGCTGGACGTGGACTATAGGCAGCTTGGTGCCAGGCCGTGGCTCAGGGCTCATCATGATATGGTAACAATTCCTGTTTTTGATAATAATAGCCACATTCTCAAACTGCACTTTGAAAATGTAACATGTTCCTAAACTTTCTCGTTCACTGTCACTGAAACAGTCACTTAAGGCTGTGGTGTGAAATTTGGTGCACTGGACAGTGATATTTTCAGTCTTACCAAAGTTTACCTATAGTATCTCCTAATAGCTAGTGTAAGATGATTTTCTTTACAGTTTAGGATAAATGATGAAACCGGGGATGATAAGTAAAACCGCCCGTTTTGAGTGTGGTAATATCATTAACTTTATTTTACTTGCTAGTTATCGAAGTCAGATAGGCAGTCGCTCCATTTAAAATAGTGGTACTCAGCTGCATACGGTTAGACTGGAAGCCAACTACAACATAATTAGGAAAAGGCTATAAAGATGATGAGTAACACGATTTTGACTTTCTACATAATGTAATTCTCGAGTGCCCACATAGCATTAAAGTAAAAGTTCTTGTGGTAGAAGAAAACTGGCTATACAATGCCAACACTCAGAATAATTTTTTAACCAATGCGCAAACTGTAACCACGAATTCACCATATCATTCTAGACGTTCTAGTGTAGCAAATTTTCATCGGTTATACAAAACAAAATAACAGCTGTTTCATACATTTTGACCGTGTAGGTTTTGCACTTACAGCAGATTTTTTTTGTGGACTGGATAAAAATGTATCCCGTATATATCTAAAAGTAAGAACGTAATAATAATAATTGTCCCTTAACCTCCCACAGCCGTACTCTTCCCTCTCCTCCTGGAGCCAGCCAGCCCTCCTCCACACAAAGGTCCCGACGTACGCTATATCAGACCTCTCCCCCGGCACGTGGTACCAGCTGCGAGTGACAGCTACCAATGAGGCTGGTAGTGTCACTACGACCTACAGCTATGCTACTAAGAATGAGGATGGCAGTAAGTTTATATAAACTTATAGAAAGAAATTTGAGCATAGATATCCAGACTGGTTAACTGCCTCGTAAGTCTAGTTATAGCAAGCACCACTGCTGAGCGTAAGGTCCTGTGTTCAATTCCCGGTTCGGGCATAGTTTTACTGGGTTTTGTCATCAGGAATTTCTCAGTCATCATCAGCCTATAATGTTCCCACTGCTGGGACACAGGCCTCCTCTCGGTGAGAGAGATTGGGCCGTAATCCACCACGCGGGCCCAGTGCAAGTTGGTAGATGTCACATGTCTTCGAATTTTTGGTTCTAGGACATGCCGGTTTCCTCACGATGTTCTCCTTCACCGTTTTGAGAGCAGTGGTGATGAAATAATTTACACAAAGTAAAGCGCCTGTCTGGGTTCGAACTCGAAGTCGCGGCCGTTACCACTTGGTCAGTAGTTGAATTTCTCAGTAGCAGTGTGAAATCTAAATTTATGCCTGGCAATAGGATTGCCTATTTTATGGGACTTACACATAACTGGCGAAATTTAAGTGAAGGTTCACTTAAAGACATAGTTGTCCCTATAGTAGATACTATAGGGACAACTTTGTCTTACTCTCGGAGAAATACAGGTGCGATGTTACATCCAGACTGGTTTTTGGCCCTTATATAACAGAGTAAGCTCTGTTGACATTAGCAGGCCATCCTACACAAGCTTCTAAATATTGGGTATCATTTAATAATTCGATCTTTTCTTCCCAGCTGAAGTAGGACCACCCTCTGAGCTCTTCGACCTGAATGTGCTGGTAATAATCTGCAGCTCAATACTACTCACGATCTGCCTGCTTAGCTGTATCTACATACTTGTGAAGAGACAGAGGTACGCGTATGTCCGGACCATTTTTTGGCGTAGTTTTGATAAGACAAGTAAATCAATGTTTAAATACAAACTCTTTTTTACGTGGCATGGCATATTGCTGAGTTGCTTGATCTCTTTAATGTTTACACCAAAAATACTCCGGTGGTATATTTTATGAGTATCAAAGGAGGATCATTTTTTAAATTTCTGGCTTCAAAAGTGTCTCAAAAGAATAGCTATGAATACTACATTTTGATGTTGAAAAATATATAAAATTAGCGATTACTTAAAAGATACGATAGCCTCATTTTTGACTAACTTCTGACCGTGACTTCCTTCGCGCGGCGATAGTGTAGCTATTTTCGGAGAACGTTTTTTTTTTTAAATTAAATCGAACAGTGCTTTCAGAGATTACCGGTATCAAACAAAAAATCTGTTTCCAGAACCAGCCACCTAACAGAATACCGTGACTCAATAACGTTGGACAACAAATCACAGAGCGACAATCTGACGGCAAACACGTCGCACACCAACTTAGCCAACGTTAAAGAGAACGCCATGAACGCGCAGAACAGGATATACAGCGCTCCTGTACATGTGAGCAATAGCAGTAAACATGGTGAGCTTCTTTATTTAGCTTCCTCCTTTAGCTGCAGAAGTTCTTGTTTGCTGGCGAACGTAAGACGTCACAGGTCAAATTAACATTTTCATATATAATTTTCCATCATCCGAGGTGAATCCGGAGAAGTTTATCCATTCAACAAATTTTTGGAAGTGAAAGCACTTCTTGGGTGAACAAAATCATGGAACTCGCGTTATCATCACCGAACGCTTTCCATGAGCTATATGTATACTGTGTATACGGGAAAAGTTTTTATCCAGTGCGCAAATTGTAACCATGAATTCAGCATATCATTCTAGATCCCCTAGCGCAGAAATTTTTCGCCGATTGTACAAAAAAAAATCTGCTGTTTCATAGAAAAGTGCAATACCTACGCGGTCAAAATGTATGGAACAGCTGATTTTTTTTTTTGTGTATCCGGCGATATTTTTTTGCGCTAGGGTTTCTGGAATGATATGCTGAATTCATGGTTACAATTTGCGCACTGGATAAAATCTTACCCTGTATATGGGTGAAGGAGCACACGGATGAGTAGCGCGTTGATGTCTTTTGGAAAAGTCCCTTTCTTTCTTTAGGAAATTCTAATTCTTTTATCTCTTTCTTTCCCTTAGTATTTTAATGATAAAAATCTGTGCTGTTGGCTGAAGTGGATCACTCGTTTATAATTTTTTACCGATAGCAATCAGGACCCAAGGACCCAATGTGAAATCTTGTATTGACGGTAAAAAAATACACACGTAAAAGTTTTCACTTTTGTCAGCATTCCCGGACTGCCACTGTTTTTTTTTTTCGTGTATTTTCACGGATATTTCAGTGATGACTGGGCCGATTTATGTCATTATGTTTTCATTTAGTAGAAGACCAGCGCAATGGCCCAATATCAATTTTAAGCCTACTTTAAATATTTTGATGATGTTCAAAAGATTTTCGTTGATGTGATGGTGTCTCCCATGGACTGAAAACAAACATGAGTTTATGAAGATATATGTTTAACTAGCTTTTGCCAGCGGCTCCGCCCGCATGGGTGTCGGTTATCCCAAGCTATATCTCTGCCAAATTTCATGACGAACGGTTCAGCCATTTAGGCCTGAAAGCGTGACTGACAGACAGATAGAGTTACTTTCTTATTTATAATATTAGTAGTGATAATACTCATTATTTACTTTCAGAGCTGTACGAAATAAGTCCTTACGCACAATTCGCAGTGGGCTTCAGAACTTTCGGTCATGTGGAGAACCAGGACATGCCTAGTCGACACGCAAAACATAGATATGACACAGGTAACATATAATAACTATGTGGATTCATATTCCTACAAAAAAAATCTTAAATAAAATGATCTGGCATAACGACGCAGTGCAGGAGGTCCACACTTAGCAGTGGGTGGAATAATATTGCCGATGACGATGATGACGACAAAGCAGGACGAAGGAAGACTCACCTACCTACTGTAGAAAGAAATGGGTCGCTAAACTACAAGATTGTGACATTATTATGGTGACTTGTGAGATTTTTCTGTTACACAGAATCGTTTGCTTCAACAAACATTTGCTTTTTATGCAGATCAGATCCTCAAAACTGATACTTTTCCAAAATGTAAAAGTGTATACGAAAAGCATTAAAAATTCAAGTCATGATTTCATTTTCATAATTATATTTGCTTCTTCCAGAAACGAGTTTCCAAGTATGTTCAGAGTCGGAAGATAGTGACAGCATTTCAAAATCTACGCTAAGAAGTGTTCCAAGAAGTAAGTAGTATAATTCTTTTAACTTTCGGAACTAGTACTTTAAGGTCCACTTGCACCACAAATCACTACATGAGTTTATATCATTCTTTAGCTGTCATCTCCGACCACTGACTAAAATAAAACGATAAATTCGTTTATCGCTAAGTGAATTTCTGGTCGGAGCGCGTCTAAATGAGACTCAAAAAATATGTGCTTAGATATAATATCATTTAAAAATCTCTATATTTCTTACGGGTTATTAAGTTTTCCTATCTGGAATATCTCGGTAGTAACCCGGAATTTGGATTCAGTTGATGGTAATAGGCTCGTCCCCTATATTATGAGACTAACTTATCTGGCAAAATATCTCTGCCTTACTCTTCGGGCGAGATTTCATGTGATTTGTGTTTAAATTAATAGTCCCATTATTTTTCTCGTTCCAGAAGTTTGCAGAACTCCTCACCATAGATAACTGTACAAGGATCAACTTCAGTTTTAAACAAGTACAGAAGGACCAGTTTATGTAACATCAAAAACATTAAAGTCAACTTGAAACTAAACAGACTTGACGCTGCCAAAGCGAATTGTACAAAATCTCCTTTTTTGCCAAAAAACTAATTTAAACAGATATAAGTCTGCTTGTAAGAACATGTTTTTGTCATAGATTGGTACTAAGCGCAAATGCTTGCCAATGACACTCATTAGACAGAATACACTAAAAGATGTAGCAACTATAAATGGAGCAACTAAAAATGGAGCAACTAAAATTGCTCCATCCTGGTCAGTTCTCGTCACCTATGACGTCACGACTCTATCCAGTAATTTAGGGCAATGGCAACATGTAGCAACCTGTTGCCAGAGAAACAAGCACAAAATTTCATACAAAAGGAGCGACTTACAAAAACTAGGCAATACGTTAATAAGATTTTTTCTTAACTGAGCAAACTATTAACTCAATTCTAAAATTGGGCACCTTCTGAATTAAAATATGTATTAATAATCCGTTCGCAGGTTTTATACTTATCCCAGTTATACAGGGAAATGTTTTAGTAGCCAGGCAGTAGTGTCATTCACATACTCTGTAACACTGTATCGCCAAAATAAGAACATTATAAATTTCAAAAGATCTTTAGATAAGGATCCCCTCCGCCTCTCCACCATCTCTTGAGTCAACAGAAACAAGTTTACGCAGTGTATGTCCTGGCAGACTAGAAAGGCAGACAAGATTTGCCTGCTGTGCTTGTAAATAAGCTATTTTCCCTTTAGTGTTCTGTTCAAATTTAACTGTAAATAGTAACCTTTAAAATTAAGATAAACTTTAAGACTGATTTGTGCCTAAACCTGTCATAAGACGTTGATTTCTTTATTAAAGTTTCTTGGTTTAATATTTAAAATTATTCTAAGAAAAGTTAACAAAAGTTTTGTTTTGTAAAAGTTTTATTTAAAATAATTAGTGAGGTTAGTAAGCCAATGTATAAGAATTTCATCTCAATAAATGTGATTCCATAATTAATTTCGTATTGTTTTCTTACTAATCATCAGCTGCCTAGCCTTTTTCCAATCACGTTTTTTTTTTTTTTTTTTTTTTGGGTGGGAAATCATCAAATAACTTCTCCCACTCTGGGTGGAGCAGGAGGGCGTGTCAGACTTTTACTGACTAAAACCCACCCGTGTTCCTTCAGTAGCCCTTAAGCCAGGGGCTGTGGTGTCTCTTTCGAACAAACCCGCACCCCTGGCAGGCATCGGCCCTTGCGGGCTCCATCATTTTTTGTGCTGACATCTCTTTGAGGCGCGCGTGGAACACAACGCGCCGTCGACTTGGGCTTGGTCCTTACCGGACAGCGAGCTACCCATTACTCGCCGTCCGCAAGCCCATGCCTACGGTGGCCGGAAATCGGCCTGGGATTCCCGACGCCCAGGGCGTCTCCGTATCCTGCGGCGGCTGGGGTCGCGAGGGCGCATATGCTGCCTCTCCCTCACGTGCGCCACCTCCCTCTTCGCGAGCATCACTGCTTCGCTGAAGGAGGTGACGGCTCCCCATGCCCTCTCGCTCCGTACCATGGCCTGGACCAGGGCCGGACGCGAGAGATCGCCGCCGCCGATCGCCTCCACGAGGACACGGCGGTGCTCCGCCCAAGCAGGGCAGACCGCCACCGTGTGCTCCACCGTGTCCTCAGGGCGATCTTCGCAGTGGAAACACCCGGGCGTTTCCTCCCGCCCTATCCGAAACAGGAACCTCCCGAAACAACCGTGTCCGGTGAGGACCTGCGTCAGGCGGAAGGTGAGGACGCCATGCCGCCTCTCAAAACACTCCTCAAAGAGGGGACTTACTGCCGTAATCGTGGCGTGCCCAGCACTGGGTTGCGACAATCGCTCTCTCCATGTCACCATGAGATCCCGCCGGAGCTCTGTCCGCTGTGCCGCAATTTCCTGCGGCAGCGGAGTTACGCCCCGGCGTTTGGCCTCCTCGCGCCACTCCCATATTTGCGCGAGGACCTTTGCCTCCAGATCCCATGGCGGTAATCCGGCAAGGAGGCCCGCCGCCTCGCCGGAGATCGTGCGATATCCCCGGATCATCCTGATCGCCATGACCCTATGGGACGCCCTCAGCTTGCGAGCTGGTTGGCGCCTCAATGTAGGCGCCCACACCGGCGCCCCGTATAGGGCCATGGACCGCACGATCCCCGCGTAGAGCCTCCGGCAGGAGGCGTTTGGCCCCCCTAGATTGGGCAAGAGCCGCTTCAACGCAGCCCCGGCCCGCTCCAGTCTGGGAGCCAAACGGCGGAAGTGCTCCGCGAAGTTCCACCGGCTGTCGAGGACGAGTCCCAAGTACTTCATCGTCGACTCGACGCCGATGTGAACCCCTCCCACCGTTATCTGGGAACCCGTCGGTGGCGCATTCCGAGGACCATGAAACCACATGGCCTCGGACTTGTGCAATGCCACCTCGAGTCCCAGTTGCCGGATCCTATCCACGATTGTCGCAACCCCGTGTGTCGCTAAGTCGGCCGCCGCCTGGTACGACCTCCCCTGCGCCAGGACCAGCGTGTCGTCAGCGTAGCAGACTACACTGACGCCGCTAGGGAGGTCGGCGCGCAGCACCCAGTCGTACCCGATGTCCCACAGATACGGCCCCAGGACCGATCCCTGTGGGACACCGCACGACATCTCTCGCCGGTTCCACTCTCCGAGGTGACCGGGGTAGATGACGGCCCTGTCCGTCAAATTTTTCAAATCACGTTGGGGTCGGCTTCCAGTCTAACCGGATGCAGCTGAATACCAGTATTTTACATGGAGCGACTACCTGTCTGACCTCCACAACCCAGTTACTGGGTAATACGATACCCCTTGGTAAGACTGGTTGTCAGACTTTCGGGCTTCTGACGACCCGTAACGACTGTCAAGGATCCACAAATGACAGCCGGGACCAACGGCTTAACGTGCTTTCCGAGTCACGGAAGGGTCTTGGTATGTAAAGATGGTCACTCATCCACGGACCAACCGCGGCAAGCGTAGCTTAATCTGATCGATCGACCCGCGCGGCTTATGCTATTCAGCCACAAGCCCCTCTGTTTTCTTACTAATCCTATTAGTTTATATCATACTTCCTACTAATTGTGAAAATCTGTGAATATATGGATGTATGGATGTATGTATCGATGTTTGTTACTCTTTCACGCAAAAACGGCTGAACGGATTTGAATGAAATTTGGCACACAGGTACTTTGTAACCTGGAATAACACATAGGATACTTTTTATCCCGGTACTACGTTTCCGTGGGATAGTACCTCCACGCGGGCGAAACCGCTGGCAAAAGCTAGTTGATAAGAAGTTTACGAGTAATTGGAGAATAAATAATATTCATATACAACGATTTCTTGTATTGTGATTTGAAGGAGACGATAATTCAATATTTAACATTAATACTCGGACAACAAACTGTGGCAGATTCATTGAAAATCGAAATCAAATGTCATTTATTCAAACTAGGCTCAGACTCTGCTCTTTTTGAACGTCAAAATTACAGAAGACAGTCCCCCAAAACGCCCGCCTTTCACCAATTCCTAGTGCTTTAGCTGGGAAGAAGAAGTGGCGCAACAAACTCCCCAGCAGCACAGCTGTCTGAGTTAGAAGAACTAGATTCTATACAATAATAGGTAAGTAATTAACATTACTAAACACAAAACATAAAATTAAATGAATTGCCATATGTCAGCTAGCACACGGCAATATACCAACAAAAAATTGAAAGCTATAATATGCCTCTGTTGACGAATCCTACTAATACAGGCGGGAGTGAAGCAGATGGTTGCCGCGATCAGGGGATTGAGATGCTTCACAGCAGAGTCGAAGAAACGCTTGAAGAGGCATTTCATGAACTGCTGGATAGTAGGCATTCTGAGATCCAGATGGAGATTCTCAGAAGGGTGGGTGCTCCCGAGAATCTTCTAAGGAAACGGTTGTAGACGATCTGCATCCTATGGATGTGATGGGGCTTAGCGTGTGCGAAGACGATGCACGCACAAGTCACGATGGAGCGTATGACTGCGGTGTAGATACGCAATTTGCACCTAAGGGACAATTTGCATCAGTACGAAGTGGAGGGGAGTCTGCCGTTTTGCCGAAACTACCCAAACAAATTTTGACAACCTTTTTTTATACCAATGTAATATTTGGAATGATTTTAATACGCACTTTTTCATTTGGTCAAATTTTTACTCGGCAGAATATTACCAAAGATAATGTCATTATGGCATTTAAGTCTTTAATCAAATGATTTATTACAGCAAACAATCTTTAGACAGTAAACGTTAGATCAAATGATTTGTTATTTTTGTGTTTTTATTTGCTTGAAGTCAAATTTATGGTTACTAGGTTATTAGGTTATTTATAGAACTTATATAAAAAAACGGTTATTTATTTTAAAAAAATGTTTAGTTTAGGTTAGGTTAGAACTGTGACCTCCTACGCACGAGCAGCCGGCGAGTGCCAGAAAAGACTAGATTTTATAGAAAGGAATATGGAAAAGAAACAAAGTTCGGAAGGCGGTGACATATAATTAAATACATATCCAAAGTCACCGACTTCCGAACTTAGTTATTGGGGTTGGACAAAGCAAGTTTATTATTTTTTACTTTTCGGTTCTTCGGCGGTTTAATTTTTTTATTAAAAAGTTTTTATTTTATAATTCTTTTTTGTGGCTATAATCTACTAACTACTACATGCTTAATTTTTGATTTAATACACAATTCAGTATGAAAATCTGTGAGTAAACAATCAATCATCCCCTGTTTTCTTACCCTTAGGGTTGGAATTATATGGGACCAACTTCGAAGTATACCCTTTCCAATAAAAAAAGAGTTATCAAAATCGGACTACTCTGAAAAAAGTTATGCGTGGTCATACATAAAAAAAAAATACGCGACGAATTGAGTAACCTCCTCCGTTTTTTCGTCGGTTCAAAAATCGCTACGCGAAACTGAACTAGTTAGATGAGTTACCATCTACCCACTTAACAGTACACATTGTGATTTAGTTCGTATATTCTGTGCAACTGACATTTAGATGCAAATTTTTTGTCATTAACTAAGGAACTGTTGACTGAATAGAAATGGTAAATTTAAAACTGACGATACTAGATATTTGCCTTATTTTATTTTACGTAAATGTGTTATTCCAACTGAAATATTTGACAACATAAAAATTGGTAAAAGTACTAGTTGGTAAACGAGTTACGTTCACTTGCCAAATATTAGGTTTGCGTTACAATTATTTGTGAAGAGATTTTTTGCTAAGTAATAATTTGGCAAATGAAATTATGCGGAAAATTTATTGAGAAGTGTTAATTTGTAAATTTTTTCGATGAAACATAGGTAACCCGAAGTGGAGACTACCAAAAGCGAAAGTGGCGCGAGAACTAGCCATCTTTATGTGCTCCCTGAAGGTAAGTTGGTGGTCGAGGATCAATCCTTAGTACTTGGCTTGCTTTTTCCAAGGGATCGACTTACCGTACATAGTGATCGGACTGGATTATAAATTAATGAGGAGCTCAGTTATTTTCAATTTCAATGAAGCCCTGTCGCTCTCTTCTCGTTACTTCACAATCATGACCGAAAACAGGGCCATATTTAACTCATTGGAATTCATCCTGCCTCAGAAAGGTTGTGTTTTCTTTTGACTGTTCATGCAGAAATAGAAGAAATTTAATCTACTTGTGTAAAAAAAGTACCACATAGCCTCTAACGATACTAAATAACTACAACAACGACGAATCAGACCATTTTCAACATAAAATATGAACTCAATGAAGCAGAAAGTACTCAAAAGAAAGTGAATTAAGTTATTAAAAATAATACTGAAGTAGTAAACTAAAGTCTATTAAAACTAGCAAAACGTTGGAAAATTTCAACGGAGAAGTTTTCGTATAAAATCGCTTCAAACAACGATTTACTTTGAGTGTCCAGTGAACCGAAATATTGGTGCGCAACTCTCTAAGAAAGAATAGGTATAGGTAGAAGTTTTGTTTTATTTAATCTAGACTGAGTAGCAACAAACCATCAACTGATTATTCTAGAACTTTGTATTTTGGAGATTGCCAAAGGTCAAAGTCAAATCCATTCGTACATTAACATTTTTTTTTTGTTCTAAAATTGTAACTGTCACCAGTGACTTGCTCTGTAATTTACTCGTTCTATGTATGTTTATTAAAATAATTCAAAATCAAAAGTCATTTATTCAAATTAGGCTGAGAAGCAGCACTTTTCGAACGTCAAAATACATAAGACAGTCCCCCAAAAACGCCCATCCTTCGACACTTCCTAGTGCTTTAGCTGGGAAGAAGAACTGGCGCAACAAACTCCCCAGCAGCACAGCTGTCTGTTTAGTCTGATGGACTTGATACATACATACTGATACATACATAGGCAAAGTAATGAACAATAAAGCATAATGCTAAAATAAAAGCCTCCTGGTATATACGGCGTGATTGCTTACTTATGCAATGCTAGATTATTGTTAGGAGTAGACCATGTCAATAACTAATGACATAATAGATAATGACAATAAAAAATATAAAAATACTCGGTCAATAAAATTAAAAATAATAAAATAAAATTAAAAATAATGATTGATTCTTATTACCATCATCATTTCAGGCAAACGAGACGTCCACTGCTGGATGTCCAGCAGGTCGTTGGTCAATGTTCTTCATCGGATAAGTGTAGATAGAACACACACATTTTCACTGTCTTATTCAAATTTAATTCCCGACTTGATTGATATCAACATGTGAGATATTTATAAAGACAACCGTATCTTTCCAACGTTGTAAATGAGGTCATCGATTTAAACGGACCGAGGCTATCCAATATTACGGTTCGTGCGTTCCAACCTCGCGGGACCAAGTGATACATAAGTTTAATTTGTACATGTTTCATGGGTGTTTTGTTATAATGTTTGTTTAAGATAGTTTTTATATATGCAGATTCTTCTACATATTGTGAATGAAAAACGTTGTACCTAGGCGTTGCAGACTCTAGATTTGTAGACGATTTTTTATTCTTTATTTTCATTTCTCTAAGTACCCGGTACTTATTGACACGCCTGCATTGTCCTCCCATACCTATTATCCTTGTAATTTGTAAACATTGTAAAAGCCAATTATTTTTAATAGAGTAACCGAGTTTCTTGCCGGCTCTTCTCCATACGCAGCGACAAATTGGAACCTAGCTTCTGACGTTTCACAAGTGCCCATGCAGGTTTATATGAAATATTTTGATGTTGACCTTGATTTTGGTCGAAAACCATCGTAATGAGAAGAGACGACAATATGTCTAAAGTAAAGTCAGTGCAAACAAAGGCTTAATTATAATTATACCAATGCAATAATTCGTCGGCAGCAAGGACTCCTCTAACTGAAATTGCTGAGGACCTGAGGACCGAGATAAATATTGACATTCTATCAACGACGATGAAACAATGATGGAAAAGTCAAAAATGTATTGAATTGTCTTAAGCTACTGAAAAGCTCATTCTGTTGAAACTCGTAGTAATACAAAACGCTTTGAAAACGATCGACACTTGTAAGGTTAATGTGACGGAACAGGTAATAGTGAAAATTATACACAACATTATTTTTAGTTTTTGCGAAACCTCAATGTAGTTGTTCAGAAAAAAGAAGTTTTCACATCAAAAAGTTGCAAGTGTGATAGAAAATATTACCACCAGTTAATTACAATACAATCGCCATACGGTTTTTTTTTTTTTTTTTCTTTGGGTGGGAAATCATCAAATAACTTCTCCCACTCTGGGTGGAGCAGGAGGGCGTGTCAGACTTTTACTGACTAAAACCCACCCGTGTTCCTTCAGTAGCCCGAATGCCAGGGGCTGTGGTGTCTCTTTCGAACAAACCCGCACCCCTGGCAGGCATCGACCCTTGCGGGTCCCATCACTTTTTGTGCTGACATCTCTTCGAGGCGCGCGTGGAACACAACGCGCCGTCGACTTGGGCTTGGTCCTTACCGGACAGCGAGCTACCCATTACTCGCCGTCCGCAAGCCCATGCCTACGGTGGCCGGAAATCGGCCTGGGATTCCCGCCACCCAGGGCGTCTCCGTATCCTGCGGCGGCTAGGGTCGCGAGGGCGCATATGCTGCCTCGCCCTCACGTGCGCCGCCTCCCTCTTCGCGAGCATCACTGCTTCGCTGAAGGAGGTGACGGCTCCCCATGCCCTCTCGCTCCGTACCATGGCCTGGACCAGGGCCGGACGCGAGAGATCGCCGCCGCCGATCGCCTCCACGAGGACACGGCGGTGCTCCACCCAAGCAGGGCAGACCGCCACCGTGTGCTCCACCGTGTCCTCAGGGCGATCTTCGCAGCGGAAACACCCGGGCGTTTCCTCCCGCCCTATCCGAAACAGGAACCTCCCGAAACAACCGTGTCCGGTGAGGACCTGCGTCAGGCGGAAGGTGAGGACGCCATGCCGCCTCTCAAACCACTCCTCAAAGAGGGGACTTACTGCCGCAATCGTGGCGTGCCCAGCACTGGGTTGCGACAATCGCTCTCTCCATGTCACCATGAGATCGCCATACGGTTAGGTGCATACTGCTTAATTATTATCAATGAGCACAATACGACGCTGGATGCGCGGGCGGGGGTACCGCGTCATAACCATGTTTGCGTAGACAACTAGGTAACATAAAGCTTATTTTGTAATTTTTCATGATACAGTTTTGAAAGGACAAATACATAATAGAATAATAATACTAGACACGTGTTTCGGTTTTCGCATATACTAAAACTAGGGTTGTATAATAATATAGTAAAACAGCTGGATACTGTTCATATCGTATTTAAAAAAATAAAAAAATGCAGTATGAAATTACCTTGTAAACCTAAAAGTATACGATGTCGTACTGATCATCATCGTCACCGTGTGTATGGGGCCTTACAATCAAATAACCTTACATGATATGCACCTTACCGGATATACTTCCATGTCTGAAACAACACAACAATATATAAATTGATGACAAACAGATTGACAGAGCCAAGCACAATCTCCGTTTATAAATTTACCGACAAACAACAATATAATTCCTTACTAAATGATTGTGCAAATAATCTGATTGCTGTGCACATAACTACCAAACACTTTCGTTGGACCGCGACAACTTGCAAACTTGGATAATATAAAGTTCGTGCTTGAAATTGTTTGAGCCCGTACCATTGGTTTTCATAAGTTGAAATTATTGAGTGAGATTTTAGGATGCCATGCTTTTTATATTTGGTTAAAAGCTAGAAGTTGTGGAAATAAATCCATAATATTGTTTTGATTTTATAAGTGACACATTTAAGGTTTAATCAAAAATTTCTTAGAAGCACATACTTATGATAAAAAATGTGGATAGTTAGATATTCCATTAAAGAGTGCATATCATACAATATTTATCACAAGTGTCACTTTGTTGGGCACGCCACGATTGCGGCGGTAAGTCCCCTCTTTGAGGAGTGGTTCGAGAGGCGGCAAGGCGTCCTCACCTTCCGCCTGACGCAGGTCCTCACCGGATACAGTTGTTTCGGGAGGTTCCTGTTGCAGATAGGGCGGGAGGAAACGCCCGGGTGTTTCCACTGCGAAGATCGCCCTGAGGACACGGTGGAGTACACGGTGGCGGTCTGCCCGGCTTGGGTGGAGCACCGCCGTGTCCTCGTGGAGGCGATCGACGGCGGCGATTTCTCGCGTCCGGCCCTGGTCCAGGCCATGGTACGGAGCGAGAGGGCATGGGTAGCCGTCACCTCCTTCAGCGAAGCAGTAATGCTCGCGAAGAGGGAGGTGGCGCACGTGAGGGAGAGGCAGCATATGCACCCTCGCGACCCTAGCCGCCGCAGGATACGGAGACGCCCTGGGTGTCGGGAATCCCAGGCCGATTTCCGGCCACCGTAGGCATGGGCTTGCGGACGGCGAGTAATGGGTAGCTCGCTGTCCGGTAAGGACCAAGCCCAAGTCGACGGCGCGTTGTGTTCCACGCGCGCCTCAAAGAAATGTCAGCACAAACGTGATGGGGCCCGCAAGGGCCGATGCCTGCCAGGGGTGCGGGTTTGTTCGAAAGAGATACCACAGCCCCTGGCATACGGGCTAATGAAGGAAGACGGGTGGGTTTTAGTCAGTAAAAGTCTGACACGCCCTCCTGCACCACCCAGAGCGGGAGAAGTTATTTGATGATTTCCCACACAAAAATAAAAGTGTCACTTGGTTTCATCAGTATGTTCGCACGCAATATACTTAGGAAAACAATCATTTTAGTGTCTTCACCATTCTCTCGTTACTTTTTCAGATAGTTTTTTACACATACCCTTTCTCTATCATCATTTCACATCCTTTTCACCCTCATTATAATTATCACCACCAACCATATTTTACTACCATTTTACATTTACAAGCTCGAATGAAACTCGAATCTACCAACTTCCGTTGCCAAAACAGTCTCCGCCCTCACCGTGGTACACCGCAACAATCTAGAACAGTTTGTTGTCCAAACAAATAATTAATCTTCTGTGGCTAGAGTTTAATTACTTGTTTGAGTTTGTCTTGTTCGACGTGAACTCACACTAGTACAGGAAGATTAATGTTTTAGTTGGTGATGGTCAATACAGTGGTGAATTTGATAATTACGGGTTGATTTTCGAGTCTTTGATTCTGTCTGTCCTTTATGGTGGAGTATCAAATCCTAAGTGACCATACACTTGAACTTCTGGGGACAGACAAACGTCGCTGATGCCGCAATTGACGATTCAGTGTTACATCTATGTATGTTGGTACCAGAACTGCTTTCCATATTTAAAAACGGCTTATTATAGGCAACGAGACATTGGTTGCTAGGCTTCACAGCCTGGCTTATCGGCGTAATGTTGCTTGCTCTTCGGTCTTTTACAGACTGTACTTTCGGGACAGTGCATCGAAGCTCCATCTGTGCTATATCTGAGTTCAATGTAGAAGTACGAGCTGTTTACCTGTGGCTTCAACCCGCGTGGATGTCGAAAAATGCCTATCTCACGGGAGCGTACTACCGAGATTAAAAGTAATCCAGGTGTTAAACTATCTGTGTTGCAAATTTGATCTGAATTCATTCAGCCGTTTTTGCACCAATTCAGAACAAACATCTAGAAAAACACAAAAACTTTGAAGACCATTTTGTTAAAAATATTTAATACTAGCTTTTTTCAGCGGCTTCGCCCGCGCGGAACTTCCATCCCCTATTTAACACCCTTGGAATGTTTAATTGGTTGAATTTCAAAAAATCCTTCCTTATTCCTTGTATACATTATAAAGGGAACCTCTGTGCAAAATTTCAGCTTTCTAGGTCCAAGAGTTTGGACTGGGCGTTGATGAGTCAGTCAGTCAGTCAGGACTTTTCTTTTTATTTAAATAGATAAATATAGGTACAGTTTTGACTCCGTTACTATTTTATTATTAGGTCTTTACCTATGAAATTGCCGTTCTGCAGTACTGGCCATTTCAAATCAAAATAATTTTTGTTTGGCCAAGAATTCTAATTTCAAATTAATTTTATTTTAAAAACATGGATTTTTTTTTCTAAAAGTAGTCATTTCTTTATTGATTAGTGTTACATTTTCATCGCATTTCAATCTTTTTCGTCATCATGGATACGTTAAAAATTCGAGTAATTATGGAATATGAGTACCGTCGTGGCAGCAACGCGGCACAAGCGGCACGCAACATCAACGACGTTTACGGAGCTAACACTACAAACCAACGCACCACCTGTTATTGGTTTGCTCGCTTCCGTTCTGGAAATTTCGACCTGAAAAATGAACCTCGCGGTCGTCCGAAGACTTTGGTCGACAATGACGAATTAAAGGCGATTGTGGAAGCTGATGATACACAATCTACGGCTGAATTAGCAGCAGCTTTCGACGTTAGCGTCAAAACAATATTGGTCCATTTGCGTCAAATTGGCAAGGTAAAAAAGCTTGACAAATGGGTGCCCCACGAACTCAATGATCGCCAGCGCGAAGTACGCGTCGAGACGTGCCTTGCACTGCTCAACAGACACACAAATGAAGGAATTTTGAACCGCATTGTTACCTGCGATGAAAAATGGATTCTGTTTGATAACCGTAAGCGCTCAGCAAGTTGGTTGGATCCTGGTTCAGCACCTAAACAATGCCCTAAACGAAAACTTACCCCTAGAAAAGTGATGGTCACTCCCAGCCAACACAGATTAGCTGAATAAATTTTGCGTAAAAGGAATTCTTTTGACTTTAAGCGGGATAAAGTATTTGTATAACTTCTGTGTAAGCGCTTATACAGATGATATTTAAGCAATTTGGGCACAAAATATCTCGCTTCAATTTGGATATCATTTGATTAACAGCCACATAGCAGCTGAATAAATGTACAACATACTGAATATCTTCTGCATAAATTCTGATTTTTCTTTAGTCCAGAAATTATACATATTTTATGCAGTTGTTAATTTGTGAGTTCAGATATTCAAATGATATTCAAAATTCCGGTCTCAGGAGTAGTTTTACAAAGAAATTATGCAAGTAAAAAAAGTATAAATGTATTTTTCATTGTGACGAAATTATTTTGTGTTACCTACTTTACCTACAAAAAATTGTACGTCTTCAAAAATTTGGTAAGGAAATTGTTTCATACATTTTAAGTAAGTTTAAGGTGAATTATATAAACGCATGGCACTTTACTGTGAATTATCAATATGATTATT
This sequence comes from Polymixis flavicincta, assembly GCA_949987655.1. Lineage (NCBI taxonomy): Eukaryota > Metazoa > Arthropoda > Insecta > Lepidoptera > Noctuidae > Polymixis > Polymixis flavicincta. The sequence continues at coordinate 5,321,935 of OX465195.1, read as the reverse complement.
GTACATTTTTTGTGCGCCTTAAGATAAAGCTACATTTTAAAAGGTAAACAAATGTGAAATAATATTGAAATTAAATTATCTTTACTTTTTATCTAATTTCAGTCCCAGCAAATAATGAGAATAAAATTTTGTATACTTAACGGCTAATGTTTCCTACTCACTAAACAAAGTGTTTCATAAGATACTCAAATGTTGAGGATTTTTATAAAAAGAATGTCGAACGTTAGGTAGTTAATGGCGGACGGCCAATTTGAATAAAAGTGTATATTTCAGTGATTATTTTGCTTATTTCTGCATAATAGTTCACATACGACTACATATCCAGAAATTATTTGGTTTAAAGTACAATAATTATACATTTCTCAGAGAAAGGTCTTAAATTACATAATGCAGTATACCCTTATTCAGCTTTTTAGGGTTCTTTTTTATAGAAAATAAATCCATGAATATTTGAGGTTGATGGGACCTATGCTAATATAGGTAGGTAGGACCCACTATTAGGTATTTAAAGTTATCTACAGTACTACTATGAATGACGCATTGCGTAATAAGTTGTAACTGATATTGTTTTAAGCTGAACATAAAGACAATAGTACGCTTATAGCGCTATAAGTTAGGTAAAACAAGGAGTTTATTTTCAATTATGCAGAAGTCAGCTGTGTAAAGAAGAAAAAATCTAAATTATTCAGCATCTGAATAAATTAGTACCATTTCGTACACTATGCAGCTTAAAGAAAATATTTCGTATAATATTCAGCGTTTTGCTGTTTAACTGCTTTGCTTAAATATGTTATACAGGACAATGCAAAAACTTCAGCTACTGTGCAGATAATAGCTGTTTGAATTACTTTTATTTGAATATCGCTTGTTTAGCAGATTCTACTCTTGATTACTATTCAGCTAAAAAAAATACCGCGAACTTTATACAGAATTTAGTAAGCTTACAACATTATTTTAATTTAAGAACTCTCTTATTCAAAATAAAGGCATAACATCAGTTGTAATACAAAAGTAAAAAAGCTTGACACTGCTTATTGTGGTATATTTTCGCTACTATCTGGCTTATGTGTTGGCTGGGAGCTGTTTGGTGGTCTAGCGCCGGTGTGATTCATCACAGCTTCTTACCAAACGGGGTGAGCATTACTGCAGATGTGTACTGTGAAGAACTGAACACAATGATGGAGAAGCTGGCGCATCTCCAACCAGCATTGGTCAATCGCTCGTCTCCGCTGCTCCTGCACGACAACGCGCGACCTCATACTGCACAGCAGACGGTCTCCAAGTTGCAAGAACTGGGGTTGGAAGCTCTCCGTCATCCGCCCTACTCACCAGACCTTGCGCCTACAGACTACTACTTTTTCCAGAATTTGGATAACTTCTTGGCGGGAAAAAAATTTAATACCCGAGAGGCAGTACAAAATGCCTTTGAAGAATTTGTTGCCTCCCGTCCAGCTGATTTCTTTAAGAAGGGCATCAATAAACTGCCACTGCGATGGCAAAGATGCATTGATTGCATGGGTGATTACTTCGATTAATACAAATAAAAAATTCATGAAAAAAATTCGTTTAAATTTTTTCATACAAAACGGCAATTTCATAGGTAAAGACCTATTATTTGTACCTATACATGTTGGTGAAAGCCGCACCAAAATCTATTGCGTTGTTAAAAAGAAATAAACAGATAGACACCATCGTTTAACCTGTAGGTAATGTTATATTACAGCTGTAATCAAATACGCGAGTCAAACCGTGATCACCACTACTTCATGTAGAAGTAGGGGTGACTCCGTCAAGCGTCCTATGGGAACAACCTCATAAACCTGTTCTGATGATATTTTCTTAGAATAAATGAAAAGCTTCTGAAGTAACCCTTGTTATCTGTCAGCATTTATACAGGAAATGGATAAAACCTTACCCTGTATTAAAAGAAAAAACATTTCTGATAATTTCAGAATAACATTGGTCGATACAACAAAAAAAAAAAAGCCAAAACTACTTACTTTATATTAGACTAGCTTTTGCTAGTGGCTTCGCCCGCGTGGAGGTCGAATATTATCCCACGAGAACGTGCTACCGGGATAAAAAGCATGTTGTAAGTTGTAAACTATCTGTGTGCCAATTTCATACAAATCCATTCAGCCGTTTTTGCGTGATTGAGTAATAAACATCCAAACATCTAGACATACAAACATTTATAATATTAGTAGGATTATTATGAGAAGCAAGAATACCGGGTACCTATCAAAACAAAATAACATATTCAAATTCAAATTCATTTATTTCAATCCATTTTAGATCATAATAGAATAGCAATAAATAGCAATAAGAATAAAATTATAATCATAATAAATGTAACTAAAAATAATTAATTCAATAGTTTATACAAAATCACAAATAAAATTAAACTAGCTGGCCCATTTTGGCCAATTTTGGCCCATTTTCCTTCACCAAGAACTTAGAAAGTAATTTATGAAAGTGTCCTCTTGGTGTTAAAGTTAGCGCCAATGTTCACTCATCAATCGTTTACTCATTTGCAAGGACGTGAATAAGGGTTCAGGGTTATACAGAAAGAGATAGACAATATAAGGGGTGTTTTATGTTGAAGGTTTTACAAAAGGGCGCCTAGACATTGTGCGCTATTGGTGAGCCAAGCCTTTAACCTTCGCACTATGTCGTAGAATTTACTAGACCAGAGACACCCAGTATCTCGCTTCTAAAAGTCACCGAATTAGAAAGAAGAAAGGTTGAGATATGTCCGTCACTGTCGCACTTTAATTTGCAGACGCATTTAGAGAAACTAACCAATGATTTGTAACAATGTTTTTAAAGTGTCTCCATGGAGTATAATTCCCATTATTCTCAGGAACTATAGCAACCTGTTTCGCTTTCAAATGAGCAATTACATTTATCTCTCTGACTGACCCGACATCTTGAAAATTCAAAGATGCCTGAAATTCTACTAATCCATAAAGTGAATTAGTTCAAAATCAAAGTCAAGGATTTATTTCGCACCATTAAAAACAAAACTAAATTGAGAAGGAGGAATTCAGCCAACTAAAAAAGTCCCGGTGTCTTGTCGAAATAATTCATCATTACCGCGGCCACGCTGCGCACGCGGAACGGCTATAGCGCACTGATCTTCAGCAATCGAGACGTAGTACAATGAGTAATGCATGTTTTTTGTTTGGTATTGTTTTGCTATAGTTGCTAGTTTGTTTTGTTCTTGCTACTGACTGCTTAATTCACTGTACGTAAGTCTTCTAAAGGACATCACAATTTGTGACCAGTTGACTACGCCTTTACAAGCCCTTAGCGTCGGTACTGATCCAACTTAGATTAGTTTGTTGCGTCTTCCGCGGTAATATCTGACGCCACGTCCGAACTAGCTAGCGTTAATATTACTTGTTGTATTATAATAATATGGCAGGTGTGTGTGGCACAGTGTAATATTACTTCTTATTATTTTATTCAATTTTAGTGATGAAAAGAATGGAAGACAGAACGAAAATATAAGGTTCTCTATTGTGTAACCTAAGCTTTTTATTCATAATCTAAAGTGCCATTTTTTTTGTCCTAATAACCATTTGTCCCAATGATAACTTGCCCAAACTTTACTTCACATATTATAAGATGCCATTAAATTGAAATCCCTAAATACAATATGCTCTAAATTTGTTCGTCATAATATTATACAAAAGAAATAAAACCGTTTTCAATAAAAGTTATAATTCCTAAATTAAAATTATTTAATGTTTTTTTATTCTAAGAATGTTTTAAGCAAATTTGTACTATGCTTTTATTACGAACTTCTCTCATACGTACGAGTTAGGTATATGAATGACAGTGGGCAATATTTTTTGTTCTACTGACTTGTTTTGAGATAGTTCACTTGTTGTGTAGTACCCTGTAAGAAGCATGCAAACAAGCATGCAGCATACGCCACGCATGCAGCAAACATGCAGCAAGCATGCAACGTGTAGCATGCAAGCAAGCATGTAGCATGCAAAATGCAGCAGGCATGGTTTCTGTCACGGCTTCGGCGCTGCGGGGCTCCGGCGGTCCTGCGCGAGCTTATCGTCGCAGATGGTTTAACGCTCACCGCCGCAGCTTCGTCTTGCTGGCCGGCTACGCCGGCCACCCTCAGCTGCGGCGGCGAGTGTTAGAACCACCTGCTCCTCAACTCGCGGGCCGCCTCGCCCCTCCACGCCTACGCGATTCTAAATTACACTCTAGGGGTAGGGCAGACAAGACTATGTGGAGTCGGATTTACAGCGATTCGTTTTTGTCACTAAAACCGAATTTTTAGCAAATGTTTCCTAAAACATTTAAATAAATTGTTAGTCCTAACTAACAATTTATTATAAATAAACATTCGGAATAATACACAATTTATATAATACAATACTTAGGACATCTGACTGTATGTCATACAACATTGGGAGATTCAATTATTATAGTACTCGATGTTATGACAGAACAGTTTTAGAAGTAAAGATATTTATGTAAAACAAAATTTCGAAGTTTTGAGCATTATGGTTACTGCAGTTTATAGCAAAATTGTTATGGATAATGATTTTCGAGCAAACAATTTTAGGAGAACTAAGGGAGTACCAAAATATAAGCTAGGTGGAGTGAGAATGAATGACGAAACAAACTCAGGGGTGAAAATCTATATTAACTACCAGATATAAGATCAGATATGGGAGGTTCATGTCGATTAGGTTCTGAAATAATGGAGGAAAAGACCTTTGTGACCGCGGTGACATAGGTTTGAGTGGATCAGTCCAATCAGTAAACTCTTGTCAGTAATTGTGCATAGAGGACGCCTTAATCATGTTATTTATTTTATTCGGGAAACTTATAGCTAACATAAACAATGTTTTTAAACAATATGAGACTGAAGGCCATTTACAAGTTTCTACTAATAAACACTTAACTTAAAAAAACAACAAAAGAAAAGGTCGGTAGGTACCTACAAAATAACTACTTATGACTCAGAAAATAACGCTTAATACACGCTTAACTAATGCAAATAAAACATGAATACATACACAGCAAACATCTTTGTTAATGTGAAACAGTTTTCACATTTACATTATTAAGGCGTCTTCTCACGAACCAGCATATCATAATGTCTTGTGCAATGCGCCCGTATTCCCAGAAGAATGGAGAGTACCTAGTGTTGTACACAGTGGATGTAGAAAATGTTATTAAATTTTATGTCTTAGAAACCGTACATTTCGTAAAAAACCCAGGGGCACGTAGCGGCAACCTAGTTCTAAAATATTTTTTTTAAGTTAACAATTTAGACAAAAATATCCATATCTAGATTTTTTTGTAAAAATAGGTTGATGCATATTCCTGCATTGGTGAAGTTTTATTTTAATACGCTGTTTTGACAAGTAAGTAATGCATAACTATCATATTTTGTACCCACGTACGAAGCCTACCAAGTTGCGATTAAGCGTTTGCAAACATAATTACTTAAAGAAAATAGAAATACCCTAATAAAAACTGAATTTTATAATTATTTGACGTGGTAGGTATTCACAAAGTATTATGACTTATTAAAAAAAAACTTGCACCCGTTTTTTTTTTTTTTTTTTTTTTTTTTTTTTTTTTTTTTTTTTTGTTGGGTGGGAAATCATCAAATAACTTCTCCCGCTCTGGGTGGAGCAGGAGGGCGTGTCAGACTTTTACTGACTAAAACCCACCCGTGTTCCTTCAGTAGCCCTTAAGCCAGGGGCTTGCACTTGCACCCGTTGAGCAATGAACTGTAAGGATGGGTAAATTAAATTAATTTGCATGAAATAATACTGCAGAAGGTAATTTTACACGTCATTTTATCTTTATACAGGGCGTCCCACGGATATGCCACATGGAGGGAAAGTACCTTGAATATAGTAGACGGAACATTTTACTGAAAGAAGACATTATTTGAATTTAAAATATATCAACAATATCAATATCAACTTTGTATTCAACAGGATGGGACTCATTTTGAGCATTTGATAAATTGATTAATTTTGTATTCAAAATGGTAAAATTCATGGTCTTCCTTTTATTTTTGACACTGTTATTTAGCAAAAAAACATCCTTATGATGATGAATAATCCTTATGCCTTTCGATCGGTATGATAAAGCTACAGGATGATTATTTTTCTCATGTAGGTAACGGGTTCGATTCCCGGTTCAACCATGTAAATATCTATGAATGCAGTTTAAATTGTTTTTTAAATTCATATGTATAAGTCTTCTTTCAGTAAAATGTTCCATCTACAATATTCAAGGTACTTTCCCTCCATGTGGCATATCCGTGGGACACCCTGTATACTATTTCACCTCTGTTTTATTTGTGCACACACATTTATGCAGTAGAACTTACTGTATTTAAGAGATTCCCTGGAGATATTCTTCTTATATTCCGTCAGTTGTAGAATTATTTATGTTTCGAGTGTATTGGAAACGGTACTGAGAGTCACATTGCGCTTGCTAGACGTACGTATGCTCTTTTGATGCACTTTGTTTTCCCAATGGGCATTATTACTGGCTTCTATTTGGAAGGGTGTTTTTACGTGCTAGTGAAATAACAGACACATTATTAGAAATACAAAATTTATTGACATATCTTTTTCCAAAAAAAGAAAATAATATGCATTGTTTTAATTTGATCGACTTTGAGAATACCACAAGGATGTGGGGTGTAGCTATTATAACTAAAATGTGAAAAATAAAAACTTTTTACATAAAAAAAAACAACCGACTTCCGAAAAAAAACTTTTATTTCGGAACGCAACAAAAATCTTAAATACATATCCAAAGACACTGACTTCCGAAATTAAAGTTATTTTTCACTTTGTAGTGTCGGTTGTTTTTTTTATGTAAAAGTTTTTATTTTTCACATTTTCGTTATAATACCTACCCCACACATCCTTGTGGTATTCTCAAAGTCAATCAAATCAGAACAATACATATTTATGCGATAGCAGCAATCGTGGTTGATTTGCTGTCTTTTGTTGAAGAGTTCCGAAGTCTGTCTCCGAAACTCATCATTCGATCTAGAATGAAATATAAATGGGACCATTTCAATCTTTCGAAAAAAAAAAGACTTTTGCAAATCCATCTATATATGATGGAGTTATGCCCGAACATTCATTGAAAAAAAAAACCTTCCGAATTAATAACCTCCTTCTTTTTGAAGTCGGTTAATAAAAGAAGTTGTACAACAAATTGTGGATTCCCCTGACTCCTGCGCTAGTCGTATAACAGTGTTGCATGACTCAGTGTCCTCCTGTATACAGTACTAAGACCGAAAATAAATATTTAGTTGTTTTATGACCAAACAAAAAAATAAAAATATAAGGAAACAAAAGACATTCTATACTTAAGGTGACACTTGTCCACATTTTTTCCATACAAACTTCGGGAGGGTTTTACTCCACTGTTTGACTATGTACATCAAAAATTAAACATGGTATGGTTTTGTCTTATTATTAATATTGTCTGTATGGAAACAGAATACGAAAATAAAAAGCCATTAAAAAGTTATGACCCAACAAAGATTCGTTTTTCTTGCTAATTTAACGTAACTTTGGGCGTGTTTAAGTAATAAAAGAAGTGTAAAATCTCCAAAACCAAGTCAGTACCGACAAAGTTAAATTATTGGTAAGTTCAATAAACTTTATTGGTCATTGATTTATGCAGTGGTTTTTTCATAAAAACCGATCTTCCGAAGGACTTTTCTTAATTTTTTCGCGAATGTTTTGGTATAAATGCTCCTGCATCTCACTCAATAACGTTGTGCGTGTAGACTAGCGTCTAACTGCTCATCACTGATACTATGTCTGTTGGATACGAAGCCTGGTAAGACAGCGTGATTTTTAGCCAGGCCCACCAGTGAGTTCGAGCCCGTGAAAAGTGTCCCCTTAAGAGAAAACAAAAATGAATTTATAAGCCCAGAATTACAAAAAAATTAAACAATGATTGATTTTCATAGTCAAGTGACTTTAGCCTTCCTTAAATCTATTGTTGCTTTATCTATTATGTATAGAAATAATTTTATTTCATTTGTTGTAAATATGGGGGCAATGAAGTTGTATATAAAGAGAAGTATTAAATATTAGATTGACTGAACAACTTTGTAATTGATATTACAATTTTCATGATGGAAGAGTCTGTCAGTAAGCTACAATAACTACAACACAACTTAATACGCAGTGAATCACTGGCTTGTGTCATTATCACCATCATCAGAATTAGCTATTTCAAACCACGCCATTTACTTCTATCTTCGGCAATCCTTCGGCCATTTACCTACCATACCATTCAGCGTGACACTCTAACATTTGTAACACGGCAGTCGGCAACTGTGTATGAACGTGCTTTAAGGTGAAAACAAGTCCACATTTTGTCCATTCAAACTTTGGGAGGGGTTTCCACTGTTTGACAATTTACATCAAAACTTAAACATGGTATGGTTTTGGCTCATTATTAATATTGTCGGTACGGAAACAGAATACTAAAATAAAAAACCCTTAAAAAGTTATGAGCCAACAAAGATTCGTTTTTCTTGATAATTTAACCTAACTTTGGACACGTTTAAGTACTAAAAGAAGTGTAAAATCTCCAAAACTAAATCGGTACCGATAAAGTTCAATTATCGAAAATTTATATAAACTTCATTGGTCATTGATTTATGCAGTGGTTTTTTCAGAAAACCCGATTATCCGAAGGACTTTTCTTAATTTTTTACGCGCCCGTTTTACTTTAACTGATCCTGCAGCTCACTCAATAATGTTGTGCGTGTAGACTATCGTCTAACTGCTCATCACTGATACTACCTCTGTCGGACTCGAAGCCTGGTGAGACAGCGTGCTTTTTAGCCAGGCCCACCAAAGAGTTCGAGCCCGCGACTTGTGTACCCTTAAGCGCGGCGACAGGCGGCATACACCCCCACCAGCACTACCGCACTAACCAACAGTGGACGACGGCTCGCGAGTTAGTACGCCACGCTCGCCACCCGCTCTGGATTAATTTTGATTGTTATTTCCATTTTTACCTGTTTTTGCTCTTGCTCTCAAATTAATATACAGTTTTACACTATTAAACGCGTGCCAATAATTTAACACCCAACACACCCCTGAGAAATCTCCTACTCATTTAAAAAAAAAACAACACTCCGCCTCGTAGGCCCCGACCCTAACAGTAGTGAATCTCATATGCACATCACATGCAGATCTTTTGTGCGGACACACAATGGCCATCAGAAGCAAACTTTTTAGCTTGTTTTAAATGAAAACAAAACACCATTGTTCGTTGCTTTTTTATTTTTGGTTTTGGAATTGAACTCGCATTGTTTTGTTCGTCGTTTATTTTTGTGACGTATGAGTTTTGACGTGAATATCGTATAATGTGTTTTTAAATATATTATAGGTACCCGGGATGCACAGACTGATTGAGACTGGAAGGAGGTCCCGAAATGAAAATTTTAAATTTTACAGGAGAGCAAAAATCTTCATTTTTTATATAATATCTACAAACTTACTTTTTATGTAATGTACATAGTTAGAAATTTGTAAGATAATGGAGGGTGTGAAATAAAACAATAAAACCTAAGGACAATATTTATTTTAATATTTTTTTACAGCATTTTTGGGCCCTTATTCCACTAAATTATTCATTATCACTAGAATTTTCATTGTCGTTCAAGTTTCCTTTGAGGTTTTCATAATAATTAACTGATTTATGCTTTTTTAAGAAAGGAATAAGTTTCAGAATATCCTAAAAAAATAATAATAATAATATAAATTTATTATAAAATTTATTCTACTTGTAATTGACGAAAAAAATATAGATATAAACATCGCCGCTTACACCGGCATTTATCACCTTTTTTCCTGGCTGGATTAACTTTTCCTTTTCTGCTAACTAGTTCTTCTCCGCAAGCTCTCAGTTTTTTACGTTTATTATCCTTCCATTCTTCAGGTTTCGCACGCTTCTTAGGTTTTATTTCGTCACTCAAATTACGATCAACTTAAACGCTGGTTCAATGACAAACAAGCAAGTGACATTTCAATGTTGCCAGTATATTTATAATGGAAAAAAGGGTCGATTTTATAAATGGGGACCTTTTTCCATAAACTTAAAATTTGAAAGTATTTTGTGAGCCTTTCTCTCATACATATTGGGACCATATTCCACAACATAATGTACATGGAATTACCTGTCAATTTAAAAAAAAAACGTATTTCGTCTACGGGTATGGATTGGTACCTTCTTCCAGACACTGAGACACCGCCTCAAATGATGAACTACTGGCGGGACACCAGCACAAATTAAAAACATAATAATATAGCCCCAGGTGCAAATTTATATTAGGTATTTGTAAACCTCAGCAATATTTTTCTTTCAAATTTACGAGGGAATATTTTTGATGTCGGGCCACTGGCATACTGCCGGGGAGCCGTATGCGGCTCGCGGGCCGCGGTGTGTGCATTCCTGCAGTGTACCATATTTTTATAATTGGCACGTACTATTTCCATTATGCGAAAAGCTCAGTATTCTAGGTAGACTATAGGGTTAGGTAGCCTGGAGAGTGGAACTAAAATATTTAAATACGTGTCATAAAACATAAGTGTGCGGCCCGAATGAAAAAGCGTCGAGCGGAGCGTTCAGCGTTGCATGCAAGCGTTGAAAGAGCGTTCACTCAGTGGCCTCATTGCACGCCAGTCCACGCTTTAGCGTTCGTGTGAGCCGGTAAATGTATTTATAAGAAAATATGTGGTTAAAATATTTTTATAACTCGGGACAAGGTCCGAGTGGGATAATTAAACAAAAAAGGCTGTGTGGGGAGTTTCCGACAACATATTATGAAACATTGAGATTGAATAAAGATAAATATTTTTTGTTTAATTGTTCTATTTTTATATAGGGCATGTTATGTTGACCATAACTCTGGTTTAAGTTGCATTTCGATACTAAAGTCTTCGAACGATATGGCGCGCACGCTTCCGTCACCGTCACCGCTACAAACACAAACTGGTTTGAACTTGCACGTGACGTCACGCTCAACGCTCCACACACCGCAAACAAGAACGCTCTCCCACCCGCGCCGCTCGGCCACACTCAGGACACTCACGACTTCGCGAGTGTTTGCATGTGTTTAAAATGAACGCCGCCCGTCCCGCCCCGCTGGACGCCCGAGTCGAGCGTGCACTCAGGCCGTACACTAAGTAGCCAGGGTGTTGTAGCTTGTAAGTCACGTCAATCCGAAGGCGTATACATACACTGTTCTTCACTGCATTATGAAATCACAAACATACGAGACTTGCTAAGTAATGACTAATGAGTTAGTATTTCAAATTCAAATAACTTACAAACAAGGGTATAAGGGTATATTTCCACATTCAAATGTCGATTAAAAGAGCATTACCTTTCCTCTTAATTGTGTATGTATATAAATATGTACATATATATAATAGTTATATATTTTATCATTATGTATTTATTTAAGTATAAGTATGTAAATTTTCTGCATTATATGTGTAAGTATATTTTAGTTTAAGGAGCAGACAGCCGACTTTTAAGGACGTTTTATTGAAGATCACGCCTAAACGGCTTGTCTTATGTATTTGAAAAAATTATATGTGAAACTAGACAATTTTCTTCGTCATTTGATATGTGAATATTTTAAATAATATTTTTATAACATAATGTAATTAATTGGTAAAGTAATGTCTATCGCGGACATAAAAACGATAATCACGCAAAAACTATCGGGTGTATTTCCACGAAACTTTCACTATCTGAAAGACAATTTAATCACCCAAAATTTAGAATACGGTTTTTCTTTGATATGTGTTTGATAAATCATCATATCTTGTTTTTCGAAAAACTTGATGCGCGTTCAGGCGGAGTCTCTTGCGAGCGACGGGCGGCAGTGCATCGCTGTAGGTAGCTGTCAGCTATCGTCGCCTTAAGACGTCACATATTCATATTTTCTCTCCTTGTTCTCACACATTATTGTCTACATTTCTATTTCATTTCTCCTTTCGCAGGTCTGCTGGAAGAAATTTCTAAAGAAATAAGCTCTCATTTGTTGTTTATGCTGTCTCTTCTATGTATTTTACTGTGTGTACATAAATAATAAAATAAATAAATATAAAAGCTTAAAAACTACACTAAGTTTTTAAGCTAGTGCAGACACCAGTCTCTCACAAACTAGTGTCACTACACTAGTTTGTGAGACACTGGTGTCTGCACTAGGAATACCTGTATCACAGATCACCAGGGCCCCACCACACGGTATGTAAACATTAATAGTTGTTTAGAAATTGTGAAAGAAAAGGGCATAACATAAACACCAGTAATAAAAAAACGATAATGACAACAATGATACAACAACTAAAAAAATCACTTTAACACAATTAAACAGAATGATAAGTAAGTGGTAAAAAGAACGTAAAAGAATAGCACCATCCCATTTCTTCCCATGGGTGTCGTAGAAGGCGACTAAGGGACCTACTAGAGAATGGGCAGTAGCGTTCTCTATGCATTTACTACCATACTGCGATCGCCAACCCGCCTGCCAAGTGTGGCGATTATTTCCTCTCCCCTTTTTGGGGAGGCTTATGTCCAGCAGTGGACGTCTTTCGGCTGAAATGATGATGATGGTGATGAGACAATAAAATTAATGCAAACAAATGACTTGCATCGTCTAAACACGGTTTCGGCGCGCCTCAAAGAGATGTCAGCACAAACCGAAGGGGCCCGCAAGGGCCGATGCCTGCCAGGGGTGCGGGTTCATTCGAAAGAGATACCGCAGCCCCTGGCATACGGGCTACTGAGGGAACACGGGTGGGTTTTAGTCAGTAAAGGTCTGACACGCCCTCCTGCTCCACCCAGAGCGGGAGAAGTTATTTGATGATTTCCCACCCAAAAAAAATAAACGGTGCAAGCTTTGTTGAAGCTTCAACCTATTGTATGTCACTGGCAATTAAATCCCACAGAGCTCAGAATGCACATACCCGAAACTTGCATACTTCTTTGCAAGTTACTTGCGACTCAATTTCTCAATTTTAGGAATTTATTAAATCTGATGACAGCTCATATTTTTTTTAAATTTTAACCGACTTCAACAATAAGGAAGTTATCAATTCGACATGTTTATATATATTAGGTCTTTACCTATGAAATTGCCATTTCAAATCAAAATAATTTTTGTTTGGCTAAGAATTCTAATTTCAAATTAATTTTATTTTAAAAACATGGATTTTTTTTTCTAAAAGTAGTCATTTCTTTATTGATTAGTGTTACATTTTCATCGCATTTCAATCTTTTTCGTCATCATGGATACGTTAAAAATTCGAGTAATTATAGAATATGAGTACCGTCGTGGCAGCAACGCGGCACAAGCGGCACGCAACATCAACGACGTTTACGGAGCTAACACTACAAACCAACGCACCACCTGTTATTGGTTTGCTCGCTTCCGTTCTGGAAATTTCGACCTGAAAAATGAACCTCGCGGTCGTCCGAAGACTTTGGTCGACAATGACGAATTAAAGGCGATTGTGGAAGCTGATGATACACAATCTACGGCTGAATTAGCAGCAGCTTTCGACGTTAGCGTCAAAACAATATTGGTCCATTTGCGTCAAATTGGCAAGGTAAAAAAGCTTGACAAATGGGTGCCCCACGAACTCAATGATCGCCAGCGCGAAGTACGCGTCGAGACGTGCCTTGCACTGCTCAACAGACACACAAATGAAGGAATTTTGAACCGCATTGTTACCTGCGATGAAAAATGGATTCTGTTTGATAACCGTAAGCGCTCAGCAAGTTGGTTGGATCCTGGTTCAGCACCTAAACAATGCCCTAAACGAAAACTTACCCCTAGAAAAGTGATGGTCACTGTTTGGTGGTCTAGCGCCGGTGTGATTCATCACAGCTTCTTACCAAACGGGGTGAGCATTACTGCAGATGTGTACTGTGAAGAACTGAACACAATGATGGAGAAGCTGGCGCATCTCCAACCAGCATTGGTCAATCGCTCGTCTCCGCTGCTCCTGCACGACAACGCGCGACCTCATACTGCACAGCAGACGGTCTCCAAGTTGCAAGAACTGGGGTTGGAAGCTCTCCGTCATCCGCCCTACTCACCAGACCTTGCGCCTACAGACTTCTACTTTTTCCAGAATTTGGATAACTTCTTGGCGGGAAAAAAATTTAATACCCGAGAGGCAGTACAAAATGCCTTTGAAGAATTTGTTGCCTCCCGTCCAGCTGATTTCTTTAAGAAGGGCATCAATAAACTGCCACTGCGATGGCAAAGATGCATTGATTGCATGGGTGATTACTTCGATTAATACAAATAAAAAATTCATGAAAAAAATTCGTTTAAATTTTTTCATACAAAACGGCAATTTCATAGGTAAAGACCTATTATTTTTTTAAATACAAGTTCGGGCATAACTCCGTCATATAAAGAATGATTTGCAAAATTATTTTATTCGAAAGGGGTTTATTCCGAAATAGTCCCATTTAAATTTCATATAGATCTGATGATGCGTTTCGGAGACAGAGAACGACACTCTTCAAAAAATTACAGCAAATCAACCGCGAATGCTGCTATCGCATAAATGTGTATTGTTTTGATCCCAAGGATGATGAAATTTCGAATTGGTTTAGGGTAGGTAGGTAATATAACTAAAAAGTGAAAAAAAAACTCTTGAAAAAAGAAAAAAAAAACTAATTTCGGAAGTCGGTGACTATGGATATGTATTTCAATTCTTTGTCACCGCCTTCTGTAATTAAAGTTATTTTTCACTTTGTAGTGATTTTTGGAAATCGGTTGTATTTTTCGTTAAACAGCTCCCAAAACGTTACAGCAGTTCTTTCAACATTATGTTTTGCCATGACTGTACACAAAAATGTCCCCTTGAGAAAACAACTGTCAATATATAATATTGCCCTCGGTTTTCATTAACTACAGAACCCAAAAATAACAAAGTAACAAGAACATTACAAATATGATGCAATATAAAGTTGGTTAATAACGCTATTTGTGGTTGTAATGAACACGCTGCGAGATTGCGGTAGCGAATTTAATTTAGTATGTGGTGAAACAAGGTATGATTCTCTGAATTTGCTGCTGTAATTTTAAATGTGGGTAATGTTACGCTATTTTTTGGGATCTGTGGTTATTACAATTCTATTCGGATTGATTAGGGGTCGAATGCAAATTTAAATCCTCATGGATAAACCTTAATTATTCTGATATCTGTTACGGTTTAGTATTACATCACACAACGAAATATTTAATATTGCTTATACAATAAAACAATTGTACATGTTCAATACAGCTCACACCTACAGCTTTGGGATCCAGGTTCACCTCAAAGTTTTTAATATCATCATAATAATTTTCTTTCACTAACTAACCAGAACTGATTTTCAGTCTTGGTTTTGTGTAAGTCAGTGACTTTTGCTCCGATCAGTTACAAATAATTGTTGTAATGTCTTTTAACCAAGCAGTTCGTGTGCTTATCTCAATCTTGACTTAGAAAATGGACAGTTAATCGAAATAATAATATATCAATGTTCCGTCTAGGTAACTAAAACGTTAAAGTTTCCGCAAAGTATATCACAATGTATTTCCTTTCAAGATTTCAAACTTAAATCGGGCACAAGCTCAGCACTATTTCAAGCAATGCTAAGAAGGCTCAAAGTGAATGCATCTGCCACAACACGCTCCACAAATTGTACAAAAATCAACCCTATGTTTCAAAACATAAAGATTACTGTGACCGCAATGATAACTTTGTCACTTATCTTAAAACACTTCTGAATGCAAATAAGCCACAATCTAGATGCATTCAAGAAAAAGTCGTGCAGATTTTTGTGTCAGAGATAGTTTTCATTTCAAAGTAGGCAAAGGAAGAGTTTAAATAGTCACTATAACTTTGCTTACAAATTCTTTCTTTATCGTCTCTAAGCAAGCATTGCATTTGCAATAGATGCTGTGTGGATTGTAAGTTAAGGAAACGTAAGTAGTACAGTTTTTTGTAAAAGAATTTGTCCGGGTAAGGTACCAGCTGTAGGTACATAATTCCGTCGCAAAACATTTTATCTGTGTGTAGATACAAGGGATTGTGTTTGATAAAATAATACAGGTTTACGTGGGTTTTCAACTTGGTATCTGGTAAAAACGAAAGACTCAAAGCAAGAAACACATGCAATAATATGATATCACACCTAAACCTACGCCAGAGGCAAAATCGAGGCAAATAAAAGTCGAAACCAAACGCTTTTAGAAGTAGAAAAGTTAGAACGAGGAAATGATTACGCAATTTTGCAACTCGTTTCCTCCCCTGCAAATAGCCAATTTTAGTTTTCCTTGCTCCCTAAAATAACCCCAAGAAAACTTATTTATTTCCCAAAACACCCTCACAAAATTAGTAATCATATAAAAAGGGAAGTACCACTTAGCGTTCATACCCTAAAAACATAAGCAAATTCGATGTCATGTAAGGAACAAACTGTCGTTATGGGGTCTATTTTGCACATCTGTTCAACGTAAATTGAAACAAGTCAACGGAATTTTAACCGGAATGAAAGGGATATCGGAAGCTATGGCTAAAATACTGATAGGCAATTGTACCCTCCATGAATATGTGTTTGCGATGTATAGCGAGTTTGTGATTTGTAGTAAATAATAAGTATTACGAAGGGATGTAGTTTTGAGGGAATAACCAGTTTTTCCATATTAGTCGCAAAAAATAGGTGACTAAAGGATTACATAATACGATAGAATTTGTGTCATTTTTCGCTTTGATTTCACCTAAATAAGCTGGAATAAGGAATATCCAGTCTAATGAGGGTTGAATCTCAACACGACTGCCAAGGGGCTAGCAAGGTGACAAGCGCTTTCAAAGCGTTTCTTATTTCTTCCACAACTTTGAACAGGATTGAAATAAGCTTTTTCAATCGCATAGGCTAGTCCAATAGATATATTTTCATTGAATTTTCCATCATCGTTATCGCTGAGGTGCGGTTTGTTCGAAAGAGATGGCCCTTGGCACACAGGCAACTGCAAGGGTGGATTTTCCCCCTCGAGTGGGTTCCCGCATTGTCGTTGCGAGGGGGCTCAGTAACCGTGGATTCCAGCCACGGTGAAGCCAAGAGGAACCCAAAAGTGGGGCCGCTCGTCAGGGCTTTTGCCTTCAAGCCATTGACGTAGCGGCCAAAAAGTAGGTTGCAGTGAGGTGCACCGCAACTGAGGTGGGCCGCGATGTCGAATGGGAGGCATCGCGGCTGAGGGTTACGGGCTGCGGTAGAGGAGGAATGCCGGTGCTTCCGAGCAGCGCTCTTCCCTTCCGTGGCCTGGACGGGGCCGCCACCGTTTGATGGCGGACGCGGTGGGGCCGCAGGGGAAGAGGAGTGTCGGTATAGCGTCAGCCGCTCTCCCTATCCCCTGCGGCTGAAAAGTGGTAGACGGGACGGCGCGTTGTGTTCCACACGCGCGCCGTCAAAGATGTCACCAACCACTGGTGGGGTCCGCAAGGGCCGATGCCTGCCAGGGGTGCGGGTTTATTTTAAAGAGATACCACAGCCCCTGGCATACAGGCTACTGAGGGAACACGGGTGGGTTTTAGTTAGTAAAAGTCTGACACGCCCTCCTGCTCTACTCAGCAGGAGAAGTCATTTGATGATTTGCCACCCAAAAAAAAAAGGGTGGGTTTTAGTCAGTAAAAGTCTGAGACGCCCTCCTGCTCCACCCAGAGCGGGATGAGTTATTTGATGACTTCCCACCCTTAAAAAACAAATAGGAACATTTTCATTGAATTTTTCACCATCGTCATCGCAGAAAGAATGTCACTTTTAATGCCCTCTGGCCTTCGCAACCCAATTAGGGTTCGATTCCAAATGTTTTTGGTTTGATTTTATACAATAGGTTAAGTCTCCAAGGCTCAGAAGTTTATTTTTGTGTAAAAAATGGTCAACAGTGTAAAGGTCGGCAAAGGCTAGCCGTAATCACGATCAGCAAACAATTTCTTTTATCAAAGTATATTGCTATTGATACAAAGACTAACGAATGAATTCGTAAGATATAATAATTAATATTGTACGGTGCACGTACATGGGTTATTTTTATTGCAATAAGTTAGCCAGTAGGCTCGTGTATTTGCACTTTGCACGCGACCTACATTTGATACGGACACATTGTTTTATTCTATGCATTATAAGTATATTACATTTAGTGTTTAATTAGCCGTGGTTTGAGTCGGCCAACTTGCATTTTTATTTTGATTCATCACGTTGAGCATTCACTGAAATTTTATGCATTTAACTTTAATTTGACATTCTGCATTACATTGATATTTTACTTTCGCATTGACAATACTTACGTTACGGATGCACCCTACAAATCTAAAATAATAACAATAGAAGCGTGTAACTGGCCCAATGCTGGGCAAAGACCTCTTTTGTTTACAAAAGGCACGTTAGATTTAGCACCACGCTTGCTCAAGGCGGATTGGCATTCTTAGATTAAATAAATCTGATAAAATACTTTTTTACGGCCAGTATGTCACGCTAAGAAAACTCCAAATACAATTTTTTTTTTTTTTCTAAAAGAGTTGTCGCCTGTTCATAATAACGGTTCTTTTGAAATAATGGCCCCAGTAACATTGTAAGACGTCACTAAAAGAAAAGGAGATAGTTTGCTTGTTTGCTTTGAATGTGGTACATTAAGGCCCAGAAGGGCTCGTAACTAACTAATAACAGCCACACGTTATTTTTTTTTTGGTTGGGAAATCATCAAATTACTTCTCCCGCTCTGGGTGGAGCAGGATGGCGTGTAAGACTTTTACTGACTAAAACCCACCCGTGTTCCCTCAGTAGCCCGTATGCCAGGGACTGTGGTATCTCTTTCGAACAAACCCGCACCACTAGCAGGCATCGGCCCTTGCGGGCCCCATCATTTTTTGCTGACATCTATTTGAGGCGCGCGTGGAATACAACGTGCCGTCGACTTGGGCTTGGTCCTTAGCGGATAGCGAGCTACCCATTACTCGCCGTCCGCAAGCTCATGCCTACGGTGGCCGGAAATCGGCCTGGGATTCCCGACGCCCAGGACGTCTCCGTATCCTGCAGCGGCTAGGGTCGCGAGGGCGCATAGACTGCCTCTCCCTCACGTGCGCCGCCTCCCTCTTCGCGAGCATCACACCTTCGCTGAAGGAGGTGATGGCTACCCATGCTCTCTCGCTCCGTACCATGGCCTGGACCAGGACCGGACGCGAGAGATCGCCGCCGCCGATCGCCTCCACGAGGACACGGCGGTGTTCCACCCAAGCTGGGCAGACCGCCACCGTGTGCTCCACAGTGTCCTAAGGGCGAACTTCGCAGTGGAAACACCTGGGCGTTTCCTCCCGCCCTATCCGAAACAGGAACCTCCCGAAACAGCCGTGTCCGGTGAGGACCTGCGTCAGGCGGAAGGTGAGAACGCCATGCCGCCTCTCAAACCACTCCTCAAAGAGGGGCGACTTACCGCCGCAATCGTGGCGTGCCCAGCACTGGGTTGATCGATTAGATTAAGCTACTCGTGCTGCGGTTGGTATGTGGGTGATTTTTTTTTTCATAATCAAAACAAATTTTAACATATTAATCTAAATTCCTTTCTGCAAAAAACAAAACGTACAATCGCGACTTCTTCCGCACGCTCACCTTTAAGGCGATAATCGCGTAGCAAGGCTCACGACTCGATCGCACAATGCATGCGTTTTGACCAATAGAATGCACGATACATATTTTAGTAGTGTTCGTAGTAATGGTGTATAGAAGTGTGACACTCACACAGGCGCGTGCTATGTTCACTAGTTTGTGAGATTATTTTTGAATAGGCACGGCCGGTATGAGCTCTTTATGAATTATTGTTGTTGACAAGAAGTAATTTCGTACTCATATTTATCTTCTTTTTGGTTTAGAAAATGTATTATTGCTATTGCTTTAAGTTAAATGAAATAATTGTTAGGTTCTTAATGTGTTTTATTTTTATAGGTTTTAGGT
Source organism: Polymixis flavicincta (assembly GCA_949987655.1). Classification (NCBI taxonomy): domain Eukaryota; kingdom Metazoa; phylum Arthropoda; class Insecta; order Lepidoptera; family Noctuidae; genus Polymixis; species Polymixis flavicincta. Next base: position 5,301,868 of record OX465195.1, on the reverse strand, counting down.
TTGTTTTTTATTAGCAGAGGAGAATAAAACTAATTCATGCCTTGCTTGACACGAGACCAGAGAGACGGTGTCACTTTTTTTTTTACCACAGGCAATAAGACATCACAACAGATCAAACAGTAATTGTAAACAGAATCTTATCGATTAGCTTAATGTTTTTTTTTTGTTAGTTTTTCTATTTATTCAGCTACTTACTAGCAGCGCTCCGCGATTTCAACAGCGTAGTTCCCGTTACCGTGAGAATATGGGGATAAAATATAGCCTTTGTCACCCGGAGATAGTGTAGCTTCCCAACAGTGAAAGAAATTTTCAAATCGGTACAGTAGTTTCGGAGCCTATTCAATGCAAACAAACAAACAATGAAATCTTTCCTCTTTATTATTAGTATAGATAGATTATTTATCAATAATTTGGAATAAAAATGTCAAACAACAATTTATATCTATTCTATCAACTTTAATATTTTCCTCTCTCCGACATAATAATGTTCCGTCAGGTCTATAAGTTTTGTTATATATGAACACTTTCACTGCCTCCCCAATTTTCATGATGTCCAATGGTTATGCGATGCCGCCGCCATACAAAACGCAGCGGACGCGCTAGGCACGTTGACTGGCACTGCATAAAGTTATAAAATGTTAATAATTATTGTCATTTCTGTAAATTCCGGTTAAGAAGTTACAGCCTTTCAAGGTCAACTTATGAATGCCATTAAAAAAACAAAACCTGTATTATCGGCGCGGCGCGGGCGTAAGAGGGACTTGTTACTTGCGCAGTTCTATTGAAAAGTAAAAATCTTAATTACAATGTGTTATAAACTTGAAAATATACAAAAACGAAGCAAGTTAGATATTTTGTTGGAAATTTGCAACATTTGTTAATATCTTTTTATTTTATTGCCCTATATTATGATTGGAATAACACAAATAGGTATACTTTGCGCAATTCATACAATGTTATCAGAGATTTTTGTTTACTGTTGTCGGAACTCTTGCAACTGCAATAATAATACGTTCATTATTTAAACCATTGTTATTTAGTGGGAACTTCTGAAAATCCGGTTTAACAATAGAATGGCTTAAAAACATACTTTATGGCCCTTCTATTGAAGGACCATAAAATACGTTCGCGAAATATTACAAAGAATTTTAAGGTATGCCTACTATTTTATTACCATGTTACCTATCTCGAATGTTTTGCAGGTGTTCCTTATAGGTATGTATATTTTGAATACTTTGAATAGTTCTAATATTCGTTTTATCCATTTATTTATCACACCTTTGATTTTTTATTTAATCATAACAGCAGTTTGTGCAGAGGTTGATTGGTACTAACACTAGATAATAAGTTGTTTTCATATTATGTTACTAACAGTCTATGGATTTCTTTTCCGAAAAAAAAAAATATATTATTATTATTTATTATTATAAACAGGCGGCTGTCCCTTTAGTGCACTCATGCGCTGAACTACCAGATTTTAATAGACGTAGAAAGAATCACACAATGTTTAATAATCGCATTGTGGCCACTGGTTGTGGTCTACGTAATATTAACAAAACTGAGGAAACAATATAAGCTCTTTGCTAAACTATTAAGACTCATTTTCGCGGTACAGAAGATCTACAGTGAATGCTCATACATTTCTATGAGATCCGAGCTAAAACGCCTAGCGCGTGAGACAGAAGATAGTTGACATAACTGTATGGAGCGTTATGGAGTAATTTGTCGATTCTCGTGCGCCGCACGGGGAACCGAAGTTTGTCGAATATTACCGAACGTCGCGTCAATTAGCGAGAGCACCCGAGGTTTGGCAAAGTTTGCATGCCGGCCATAATGAATAACCGACTCATTATTGTCACTGCGAAGTTTAGTTTACGTGGAATTGAATACTATTGTTCATTTTTTATTCGTCTAGATTTAAATTACTTACCTATCTGAAATAAATAAATTCTATTTATTTACATATTACCCCTAATACTTAGTGAGCTAGTAAAGTGCACCACCAGTTCCATGACCTACCAGCCGCTACTGATCATAAATAAACGAGATTACACGAACAAGGTATCTTTCCAATGTCCGGGGCATGCTTTGCAGGATGCTTACCGTTGGGTGGTTCACAAAAGGCTTGCAAAAGGCAGTACGTTAAGATTGGAGTTTATGAGTGGGCCGTCTTTTAATAAAAGGTTGACAAACCATGCTATAATCAACGAGACAAGCGCGTTGCCCGCATTGCGTACGACAAGTATATTTTGACAAATATAACAATAACTCAGTTCATAGGCCACTTTAAAATTCGGAAGCATAACAAGTAATTAAACTGAACTATAATTTTCAATAAGAAATACTCCTTAATTTCTGAAATATAACAGAAATATTTTCAAAAAGCCAGGCCTGTGGGCTCCTGAAAAAATAAAACTGTCACTGTGACCGCAGTGAGAGTGAAGGGATTGAAAAAAGAAATATTAGCTATTAGTGAAATATATATTTTTCAGTTCGTGTTCATTTAATAATAAGCTGTTCAGGATTAAAGATTTCTTATGGTTGATATTTAAACCGTATCTGTATATTAAAACATTTTAGTAAAACATTTTTGTTTAAAGCGAAACTGTCGTCTGCAATCTTCGTGTGAAATCATACAAAATGTGTTAACATTTAAGAACAATTTTAAGGATTTGTAGTTGTGGAAAAGAAGCAATATAGTTTAGTTGAACTTATTTATTTTTAATAGTGTTTCAAGATTTCAAAAGGAAATTTTAAAGATTCACCCAGAAATTAATATAAAAAATTACACAGAAATTATCATCAACTTGTATTTATCTACACTCATATCGTAAAGTTATTATTAATAAATCAAAAATAGTGTCATAATGACAGACTTTAAGCACGGGCAATTCTAATGAAATTAAAAAGTTTTATTATAAATTTATAATTTTAGCACACCTTCCTTATGTTTACGTATTTGTGTTTTTTGTAATGTCTTCGCTACTTCTTCTAATAATCCTAGTTATTGTTCTAACTGAGACATTTTTTGTAAACAACAAAAAAACGTGATATTCTTCAAAATAACGTGATGTTACGATGCGTAGATTCCTTTTGTAATAATATTGTAAATAACTTGCACAAAAAACCCTCAAACACTGCTAATGACGGTCCGGGCTCGCTTCTTACAATGCAATGTCTTTTGTTCTCGACGCTCAGTACGGTGCACTGTAATCCGGCTCGATTTCGACCATGTTTTGATGGTAGTAAGGTTGAAAATTGTTTGTATGGATTTTTGTGGGAACGAAATGCGTGCTTTGTTGACGACACCTTTATTGCGACTAAAAAAATGGACATTGGTTTGCGTCTCTATACGTCATGCATTCAACAGACAATATGGATTTGTGTGAATACACTCACACAAATACATGTTGTTTCTAATTGGGCGAAACCAGGAAGGGGTGTGGTTTGTCACTAGATGCGCTGCCACAGAAATATTTTCTTAAGTGAGCATGCTTAAAGTTTGTCGATTGTACCTCAAAATCAAAATCAAAATCAAAAGTCATTTATTCAAACTAGGCTGAGAGTCAGCACTTTTCGAACGTCAAAAAAAATAAAACATAAGACAGTCCCCCCAAAACGCCCACCCTTCGACACTTCCTAGTGCTTTAGCTGGGAAGAAGAAGTGGCGCAACAAACTCCCCAGCAGCACAGCTGTCTGTTCAGTTAGAAGAACTTGATACTGTACAATACAATAGTAAAAAATAAAATGATTTAAAGAGTCTAATAAAATAAACAATTAAGTATATGAATGTAATTCATACAACCTGTCAGTAGGTAAGCTAATTCTGGTGAAAGAACACAAACATTGTCTTGAGTTAATCACAGCGACCAACTATTCTTATCGTTTAAGTAGTCGTTAATAGAATAGTATGCCTTAGAACAAAGGTTGGATTTTACTTTGGCTTTAAACGCACTAAAATGTTAAGAAGAGGGAAGCTTGTTATAAAAGGTTATACCAAGCCCAACAAATGAGTTATGAACCTTATGAAGCCGGTGAAAGGGAGCACGTAGTTTATCCTTATTTCTAGTATTTATATTATGAATATCACTGTTTTTAGTGTATAAGTGTATATTTTGCCTAATATATAAGATGTTAGCGAATATGAATTGCGATGCCACCGTGAGAATACCGATATCTTTAAAAAAATCTCTTAGGGACACTCTAGCACCCAGTTGGTAAATTGCTCGAACAGCTCGCTTTTGAAGAACAAAAATATTTTGAATATCAGCGGCTTTGCCCCACAACAGAATGCCGTAGGACATAACGCTATGAAAATAACTGAAATAAACTAACCGAGCTGTTTCGACGTCAGTGTACTGTCTTACTTTTCTAACGGCATAGGCGGCCGAACTGAGCCTTCCCGCTAGGCTTGATATGTGTGAGCCCCACTGAAGTTTAGCATCTACTGTTATGCCCAAAAAAACTGTCGAGTCTACGGTTTCAAGCACCTCTTTATCTAACACGATGTTTGGACCAAGATTTCTAACATTCGGTAAGGCGAATTTTACACACTTTGTCTTCTTGGCATTAAGTACTAGGTTATTTGCCGTAAACCAATCCGTAAGCATTGAGAGTGCACTGTTTACGTCGTCAAAATCTTGTCTATTCCTGTCTACTTTAAAAATAAGAGAAGTGTCATCTGCAAACAGAACAACATCACAAATACCCTTTAAATAGAATGGTAAGTCATTGATATATACTTAAAACAAGAATGGGCCGAGTATTGAGCCTTGAGGCACACCTAACTGAACTGGTAGCCCGGAAGATTTTACACCATTACTTTCTACACATTGGAACCTACTATGTAAATAAGAATTTATTACGTTTAAAGCTTCGTTATGGACACCATAATAACGCAGTTTACGCAAAAGCGTTTCATGGTGCACGCAATCAAAGGCTTTGGAGAGATCACAGAAAACTCCAATAGCATTTTGCGAGTTCTCCCATGCGTTAAATATGTGTTTCAACAAAGCAACACCCGCATCTGTAGTCGAACGACCCTTTGTAAAATTAGTCATCAAATCAAAATCAAATCAAAAATCAATTAGTCTTAAAATACTTACCAGAGATATGAGGTAAAATACGTATAATAAAACATAAAGATAAATAGACCCTCGATTTTTTGAAGTCACCAACCGCCTCTTTGCGGATTCTAGTCTCCCTCCATTAGGAACTTGAAACTAATGCCTCTAAGAATAGCAGATTATAATATCTAACATTTCCTTTCACCGTGTGAAGTCGCTTTCTGTTTAATTTGTTTCTTTAATTAGGGAGTGCCTAAGACAAGCAGTATTCCCTAGTTGAGGGTTAAAACTGATAAAAGAAACAAGTGACAACTAGTGCATGTATAAATTTCCATCTACATGGTGAAAGTTTCTTGTTTGTGGCATAAATAATAAACTTGAAGCAACTTGCATCAATTTATGCCACAGGAAATAAAATAGTAGGTAAACACCGTGTAAATTAGACTTCACGCATATAAAACTTCATAAAAGTATAAGTGAAAACTAATCTAACAGGGGGGGGGGGGGCTGGACCCATCAAAGGTTTAATCTAGAGGAAGAAGAAGTAGAACATGCTCCACTTGAGGACGACCCCTTGACAACCGCTTCTCTGCCTTACACACATATTCTGCCTCCGAACCTTTGTGAATGCAATAAGTACGGTCCAGGAATAACATTGTTTGGCAGTATATGCACCCTTACGGCCCTAGTCATCACAGGAGACGCCCTGGCATCGGGAATATCAGGCTGATTCTTGGCCTCCGTGGGTGCGGGCTTGCGGATGGCACGAAATGGGTAGCTCGCTGTCCGGTAAGGACCAAGCCCGGGTCGACAGCGCGTTGTGTTCCACGCGCGCCTCAAAGATATGTCAGCACCAACTGGTGGGGTCCGCAAGAGCCGATGCTTGCCGGGGGTGTGGGTTGTTCGAAAGAGATACCTTGGCCCCGTGCACATAGGCAACTGAAGGAACACGGGTGGGTTTTAGTCAGTAAAAGTCTGACACACCCTCCAGCTCCACCCAGAGCGGGAGAAGTTATTTGATGATGTCCCACCCAAAAAAAAGAAACTGTGTTAGGCATATATAACATTTGCGAAGAAAATTACAGTTTGGAAAACAGACCAGCTGGGGAAAGAAAGAAAGAAAAAAATGTTTATTGGACTTGCACAGGAATATCACAAACTTACAATACTATTATTAAACACATAAAAAAGAAAAACTAAAACGCTACTATGCTACACTACTACTATTACTACTAAATTAATAAAAGATTTAAACAACAAAAAAAAAGTAAAATAAAAAACAAAGTCCTGTACAAAGCCAAAAGGCCACTATCTCAACATGATGCTGCGACATTTGGGGAGTATTTCACGCTACCTTTGCCGATATGCTGTTCTACTCCAGAACTAGTCTGCAGTCATGGCCGGCCCAATGTCTCTTCAGCTCACTTAATCTTGTAAGCTTTACCAGTAACTCCGTTTCTTTTCCGGATGATTCCATTTCATTTCCTTATACATATAGCAAAGGCTTTGTAGATAGTTTCGCTCAGACTGAATCCTAAGAAGCTAGAGGTTTAACTGATACAATCCCAGCACAATCAGAATAAGTAATCTTATTATCTGTGTACCTACTATGTTACGTTTTGTATTCCCTTTGTCTTTTCTGCCCGTACAATTCGTGTTTCTCAAGTAATTAACTGCAAACTTCTTTGAAGTTCTGGTATTGCGAGGACGAAAGGCGGATGTATGTAGCTTCTCAGGATATTATAAGACTATTTGGTAAAACGAGTTTGTTTTTTTTTCCATAAAATTTTGAAGCACAAGTATCTGATGCAGAAAACAAGTTCAGGCGATATCGAAGTCTGAAAGCAAAACCTACAATATTTCTGGCCTGATTCACGAGTTCGTTACAAATTACATAAATATGGGAAACAAAATATAGTAAGAGCCTAAATAATGCAATTTACCAATTTGTGAAAAAAAAGCATCGGCTCAGCCCGTGGAATGATGAAAATTAAGGTTTTTTTTTTTTTGGCTGGATAATCATCAAATGACTTCTCCTGCTGAGTAGAGCAGGAGGGCGTGTCAGACTTTTACTGACTGAAACCCACCCGTGTTCCCTGAGTTGCCCGTGTGCCAGAGGCGGTGGTAACTCTTTCGAACAACCCGCTCCCCTGGCAGGCATCGGCCCTTGCGGACCCCACCAGTGGTTGCTGACATCTCTGACGGCGTGCGTGTGGAACACAACGCGCCGTCCCGTCTACCACTTTTCGGCCGCAGGGGATAGGGAGAGCGGCCAACGTTATACCGACACTCCTCTTTCCCTGCGGCCCCACCGCGTCCGCCATCAAACGGTGGCGGCCCCGTCCAGGCCACGGAAGGGAAGAGCGCTGCTCAGAAGCACAGGCACTCCTCCTCTGCCGCAGCCCGTAACCCTCAGCCGCGATGCCTGCCATTCGACATCGCGGCCCACCTCAGTTGCGGTGCACCTCACCGCAACCTACTTTTTGGCCGCTACGTCATTGGCTTGAAGGCAAAAGCCCTGATGAGCGGCCCTACCTTTGGGTTCCTCTTGGCTTCACCAGTGAAAATTAAGGTAGCTCTAGAAATCTATTGCTAAGGAAAACCGAAAACCCTTTCATATTGACATCAACTCCACGAAACAAAAATGTAACTAAATCTAAGTCATATAAAATAAATAAATATTTACCAGCTTTGATCCAATACCAAATCAAGGCCCTATTTTATTAATTATTTACATACTAATAACGAAGCTATCAAACTATGTATGTATGTACATCATCAAATATTTGTTAAGATCCAATTTATTAACGCTCATTCGTTCTTACATAAATTAATACTTGAATCACGATCAAAACACAGTTTGAATACTGTGTTTTGATCGCAGACTAAAAATGTGTTATGGGTCTATCGGCCGCAAGCCCTAAGCTGTTTATCGTTAGGTCCCGGGTTATATTCCCAGTTCAGGTAAAGTGTATTTTGGGGTTGTAATCAGAAATTTCTCAGTGGTAGCTCGAAGTCCAACTTTGTGGCATGTTGATTGCCGTTGGCTTGCCCCCTATGACATGAGACTTTAACATAACATTCGAACTAAGTTTAATGTGCTTGTTTAAAAACCCCTCTGCCTACCACTTCTTGCGTTACAGGCGTGAAGCTATGTTTACGAAGTTTTCAAACTTCATCATTAAATATTTTTTAAATTCCAATTTCTGTACATAACTCACCTCACACTTGACGCTTCGGTACTTCCCGGGTGTTTCCACTGCGAAGATCGCCCTGAGGACACGGTGGAGCACACGGTGGCGGTCTGCCCGGCTTGGGCGGAGCACCGCCGTGTCCTCGTGGAGGCGATCGGCGGCGGCGATCTCTCGCGTCCGGCCCTGGTCCAGGCCATGGTACGGAGCGAGAGGGCATGGGGAGCCGTCACCTCCTTCAGCGAAGCAGTAATGCTCGCGAAGAGGGAGGCGGCGCACGTAAGGGAGAGGCAGCATATGCGCCCTCGCGACCCCAGCCGCCGCAGGATACGGAGACGCCCTGGGCGTCGGGAATCCCAGGCCGATTTCCGGCCACCGTAGGCATGGGCTTGCGGACGGCGAGTAATGGGTAGCTCGCTGTCCGGTAAGGATCAAGCCCAAGTCGACGGCGCGTTGTGTTCCACGCGCGCCTCAAAGAGATGTCAGCACACAAAATGATGGGGCCCGCAAGGGCCGATGCCTGTCAGGGGTGCGGGTTTGTTTGAAAGATATACCACAGCCCCTGGCATACGGGCTACTGAAGGAACACAGGTGGGTTTTAGTCAGTAGAAGTCTGACACGCCCTCCTGCTCCACCCAGAGCGGGAGAAGTTATATAAAAAAAAAAAAACGCTTCTGTACTTTCTCAGTTAGTTTTTAATGTTAATCTGGCAGTTTGAGTTCTTTATGCGGCCTACCCAAATGTCCTTTCTTTGGTAATTTTCGTCAAATAGAGCTCCTAAATTTCTGAGTTGAGCCGCATGATTACTGATACGTGCACTGATTGGACAGGTCCACTCAATCTGTGTAGTTCTTTCCTCAAAAGACCATTTGAGACGCCAATACACATGGTCTTCACATGATCTGACCAAGATTATGTCTGGACTTTCAAAGACACTGTGACCTCCTTCTCAGAGTAGTTAGATAGGAAACGCCGACCTTACCTAATTTAAATTAATATAATTGACGTGTAAAAGAAATAAAATAATTTATCTTTATCATTTATCACATATATCATCATAGTCACATAATTATATAAATTTGCCCAAAGTCAGAACACAAACTGTGCCGGGATCGCAGGTAGAATAAATTAATGCAGAGACACCGTGAATAGATGTTGTATGTTGGAGTAGGTAACTTGGTACTGATACGATAGTTTAATTTCGTGTTAGTGCTTAATTTTGTAAAGGTGGAAGTTTGTTTTTGGTTCACTAGACAGTGATGAAGACATTGTTTTGCTGTAAGTATAGGTAGATCGATAAAAAAATATGAAGATTGTCCCCCATTTTATGATATTGGTTGATCTTGGGTCCAATTTAGTAACATAATTCTTAAAACGAATTAAAACTGGATAAATGGGAAGAATGCCCGCAAGTACACAGTCATTAGCCCCAGAAATATTTCTGCTCAGTATTTTCCACTATCATATCCTGGATATTATCTAAGTCTGCCTTTACTTACACATTGTATAAGAATATAAAAATAGTAAATTTTTTAAATAAGTAATTGATTGAAATAAGTCTGAAACCGCCATTCCGCCTTGAGCAAGCATGATGCTGTAATGCTAGTAGTGCCTTCTTTGTATGAGAAGAGGCCTTTAAACTGCAGTGGGACAATAAGTTGGCTAAGTATTCCACTATTATTCTGCACTAACCACTTATGACTTAAATATTAATTCACGTTAAAACTTGTAAGGATTCAATACACAGCCTTATAATCCAAAACAATCTTCAAATCCACATGTTCTATCCAAATTACACGCACCATCTAACACAACATTACCTCCTCGTCTTTTCCAACATCCATTACATCCCATCCCTGCCTCCATATTGTGGGCTTAATCTGCATGTCGTTACGAGCCGTGTCTCAACTCATCCATAATTCACATAATGAGAACAAGCAGAACACTGTAGAGACGAAATTGTTCTATTATTCTGCGAGATGATTATTTAGATTTGGGTGGTCAGGGTGGCCGTAAAATAAGGAGTGAAATGAAAAAGAATGAACACATAAAAAAGGTAATAATTAAGGCTATGTTTGAAATAGTAAAAAGGAAAGAAAGATAGACGATAAGAAAAGAAACAAAGGTTAGATTTAAAAGAGTTGCAGGAAAGTATGAAGCAGAAGATGTACTAGCGGAGACTAATCATACTTAAATTGAAAAGGTCGAAACTTCGTGAGTAACAAATACATTGGAGGAAGAGATAGATTAAACAGAAAATACATATGAAAATGCTCCCATTTGATTTTAAAAACTCTTGAAAGGTTTATCTTTAACCTTTATTTTCTTGTTGGAAAATCTCAGTGTAAATATACTATAGGAAATATAGTCAGATCCTCTGAAGACAAGTCGAACAATATCCACCTCTATCAGAATTATTAATTAGTCTTGTATAATTCCATTCGTTATCAGCTGATAAAATATTTTAAACCCTGTCTATCAACCCAACGACCAAACTTCCAAAAGGTTCAACTATATGATTAATGATAATTTCAGATTCCTCAAAATAAATATCCTCAATTGAATCGGGGGTGCTAATGAGCCCAATTTCTGCTGTAAAATTAATGAGGCATTTTAAATCTTCATTAAGTAAAAATGATTGCAATCTCTGATTTAAGGAGATAATTCGATTTCAAAATGGTGTCTTCAGATATTTGAATTTAGAATTAAGTGAAGACCGCTCACACGGTTCCTCTATTCCTTTCGAAACAGGAGGAGACAAATCAAAGGCGTTTGTATTGCGGCGGTACTGCATACATTATTTAGCAGAGCCCTTAGACCGACAAATTTGTGGAACACCACCAACTCAGATTTCCTGTTCTGAAATTGCCTTCAGATGATTTGCAACCTTTTCTAAACTGAATAAGATCTATACTTGATCAAATTCTACAAAAATTAGCTGCAAAAGTAAGTAAGTCGACTTCCATTTCATTCACAATTATTTTGCTGTTAGTAAACTATTTAATTCGTTCTTATGACAAAGGTAATAAGATTGGAGTTAGCTTGCCAGTTGAATCTTTTAACAGCAATAACGAGAAGCCACCAAGAAAATTCATCAAGTTTGCTTAAAATGTTGATATTTCAAATTTCAAATCTTAAATGGAGCGAATGTTTGTATTGCAAGGATTGCTAGCATTAGGCGCCTTATTAAAACAAAGTTTAAACGTTGTTTCTTCCCTTTGATTCAATTTCTAACCAACTTGTTTGGGATTTTCAATTTAGATGAAATTGGCTAAGAAGTTGTTTTGAGAGGATACTGTACTTTGTTTTGATGATGATCTAAAGGTTTTGTGGAAACCAACAACATCAACAGATGATTGAACAGCATACGGCATACCTGGACATTTTTCTGATTTGCTGTCTTATAAAAGTTACCCGGGAGTAGTAAACAGTTTGTCATTAACTCCTGCTGTTAAACATGACAATCTTTAAGGTTTTTTTAAAGAAGCAGAAACAAATATGAAACGTTAACCGTCTGTTATTAAATTGATTAAGATCTCACAAAAGCAGCTTCAAATGAAAAAGTTTTAGCATCACAAGTTAAAAATATTGAAACTGTCACAAGTTTATTCTAGCCAATTTTTTTACCAACTTCACAAAAAGAAGAGGGGTTTTCAATTTGGTTGTTTAAGTAAAACTATGTTGGAGTCGGCTTTTATTCACGGTATATTCAGGAGCAACTGACGGCTACTATTTTTGTTGTACTTTCAATAAGAATGGGCATAAAAAAAAAGATTTACCATCCATGTTATTTTTATTCAAAATCAAAAGTCATTAATTCAAACTAGGCTGGTGTCAGCAATTTTTGAACGTCAAAATTACATAAGACAGTCCCCCAAAAATGCCCGCCCTTCATCACTTCCTAGTGCTTCAGCTGGGAAGAAGAAGTGGCGCAACAAACTCCCCAGCTGCACAGCTGTCTGTTATGTTATAAGAACTTGATTATATACAATGGTAGGTACATACGTAATTAAAGTAACTAAAAATATTTTTTTTTTTTTTTTCTAGATATAATATGTAGATCAATTGTCGAGGTTACTAGCTAACTACATCTATATAAATAAAAAGACAAGTCCTGACTGACTGATTGACTGACTCATCAACGCCCAGCCCAAACCCTTGGACCTAGAAAGCTGAAATTTGGCACAGAGGTTCCCTTCATAATGTAGACAAGGAATAAGGAAGGATTTTTCGAAATTCAACCCCTAAAGGAAATAAATAGGGGATGAAAGTTTGTATGGAAAATTGACATTTTTGTAGTTATAACCATGAAAATTGGTGTTTCTCATTCTGATTAAAAATAAAAAAACCACGTGTTTCAGTGTTTTCGAGAAATCATCCCCTGAGAGCGTAAAATAGGGGATGAAAGTAAAAATGAGAAACCCGTTAGTTTTGTTGTTCGAACCATGAAAATTTGTATTTAGCCTTTTGTTTGGTAAAAATTAATCATTACATGTATCAGCGTTTTTGAAAAATCATCCCAGAAGAGGGTAAAAAGTTATAGAGGGGATGAATTTTTTTTTAGGAAACCCGTAAATTTTAAAGCTTACCAATAAAATTGGTAATAAAAGCCTTTTGGCGTTGTTGTGAAATCATCCCCTAAGCAGTTAAAAACCCTACTAACTCATCATCGCTCAGCCCAATTTTGCGCCATCGCCAAAGACACCTTCGTAATTATGAGAACAATAACTTTACTAAGGGCTCCAGTGAGTAATAAATACTTACATTTGGATGGTATTTAAAAGTACTTCAATTTATTCCCATTTTATTTACCTAATTTTGCCTGTGTTCCACCAAATATACTGGATGTGCACCAAAATATGTTCAATAAAATATGTCATACCGAGCATCTATTTAACAACTGTTGCAAATTTGTAAAAATAGTAATACACCTAATTTTAAAAACAAGCATTTGTTTTTTTAGTTTTACTTCAGATAATGCACTGCAAAATGTATTTGAATCAAACACCAATTAATGTCCAATGTAGCTTTATTAATAAAAAAAATTTTTTTCGCGTTTTCGTCCATATTTCGACTCGGATGGTCTCAGGGAGCCTAATTATTAATAACGTAGCAAAAACAGCGTCAAAATGCGTCACCAGGAAGCAAAGTTAGGACGATTCTACGAAAACTTGGTTCGCTTAGGTAGATTTTGATGGCTACAAATTACATAGAACAAAGATAAATTGTAAGTATTAAAGTGGCTATATACGCTAGGCGCACGGGCGAGGTGTCGGAGGACGCGTTTCCGCGCGAGCCACATGACTGCAGATGATAAATATAATTATCTTTTTGAAAAAACACGCCACATCTAAACGTTTAAATTCAAGCGAGCAGACATGGTTTCTGTCACGGCTCCGGCGCTGCGAGGCTCCGGCGGTCCCACGCGAGCTTATCCTCGCAGATGGCTTAACGCTCACCACCGCAGCTTCGGCTTGCTGGCCGGCTTCGCCGGCCAGCCTCAGCTGCGGCGGCGAGCGTTACATCCACCTGCTCCTCAGCTCGCGGGCCGCCTCGCCCCTCCGCGCCTACGCGGATTTAAGTTACACTCTAGGGGTAGGGCAGACGAGACTACGTGGAGTCGGTTTTGCAGCGATTCGTTTCTGTCACTAACATAATAAAATACCATGGACAAAATACACCGAACAGCAATTTAGCACATGTAACATTCAGGAATATTTGGTGCACGATCAGTATTTTTCGGGGAAGAATTAAATGGTTATTGTTACAATAGAATATTTGCAGCGCACAACAATAAAAAAAGTGTTATATCTTGGTGTTAATTTGGAATTTGTTTGATGTAACATATTTAGCTGGCCGAGTAGTTTAATTATAGTAAAACAATTAAACGGGTTTAAGATCAATATTTTAGAAATGCATACATAGATGTACCTTTAGATTTTTGGTGAACACAAAAATATTATCCCTTACATTTTCCTTATTTCCGATATCATCATCATCATTTCAGCCGAAAGGCGTCCACTGCTGGACATAGGACTCCCCCAAGCTCCACCCCTTGAACCAGTTCTGTGCTACCCGCATCCAGCGGATTCCTCCATTTCAATTGGTTCTGCGTTTCTCGCATCCAGCGGATTCCTGCGGCCTTCACAAGGTCATCGGTCCATCTTATGGGAGGCCTTCCAGCGCTACGTTTTACGGTACGCGGTCGCCACTCCAGATCCTTTCGGCCCCATCGGCCATCTGTTCTGCGAGCAATGTGCCCTGCCCACTGCCACTTAAGTTTGGCAATTCTTCGGGCAATGTCAGTTGCCTTGGTTCTCGCGCGGACCTCTTAGTTCCTGATTCGATCACGTAGGAAAACTCTGAGCATAGCCCTCTCCATTGGCCTTTGGGTGACTTTTAGCCTTCTGATAAGACCCATTGTGAGCGACCACGTCTCTGCACCATAGGTCATCACTGGCAACACACACTGGTCAAAGACTATCGTCTTGAGACACTGTGGTATTTGGGACGAGAAGATATTGCGAAGCCTCCCGAACGCTGCGCAGCCGAGTCGGATTCGACGATTGACCTCTTTCTCGAAGTTGGACTTGTCTAACTGGACAGTTTGTCCTAGGTAAACGTACTCGTCCACAACTTCGAGTGTGGCGCCTCCGATCGTCATGGGAGTGGGTGTAACATGGGAATTCGACATGACCTTTGTCTTTTCCATGTTCATTTTAAGACCCACTCTTTCGGAAGCTCTACTGAGGTCATCGAGCATTGTACTGAAGTCCTCCATAGTCTTAGCCATGACTAATAAATCATCGGCAAACCAAAGGTAGAAGTGATGTAGAAGTAGAAGTGATGTACTCGCCATTGATGGTGATGCCAATCTCTTTCCAGTCCAGAACTTTGAAGACATCCTGCAATGCAGCGGAGAGATAACGTCTCCCTGTCTCAACCCTCGCTGCAGGAGGATAAGTCTCGAGGTCTGGTCCGCTATTTACATACCTGTTATTATTTACGTAACGATTTTTTTTTTCTTATTCTCACAGCATAGAGAATAAAGTGGATTTAATATTTAACTTTAAAGTTGCCTTCAAATTTGGCATGCAAGTAGTTTTTCCATTCCGTTATTTATTCCGTTTCTATTATTATTTCTAAGTAATCACAGCCACACGGGTCGATCCATCAGGTTAAGCTACGCTTGCCGCGGTTGGTCCGTGGATGGTTGACCATCTTTATATTCCAAGACCCCTCCATGCCTCGGAAAGCACGTTAAGCCATTGGTCCCGGCTGTCATTTGTGGATCTTTGACAGTCGTTACGGGTCGTCAGAAGCCCGAAAATCTGACAACCCGTCTTACCGGGGTATCGTATTCCCCATTAACTGGGTTATGGAGGTCAGATAGGTAGTCGCTCCATGTAAAATAATGGTATTCAGTTACATCCGGTTAGACCGGACGGAACCGGAAGCCAGTTCCAACATAGTTGGAAAAAGGCTAGGCAGATGATGATGATGATCCTCCATCAATCATGTATCAATCCACGCACAGCTCCTCGGATACTATATAAGCAGTGCGAGAAGACATTGTTTACCTAGATTAACACATAGGGTACTTTTAATCCTGGTAGTACGTAACCGTGGGATATTTTCCGACATCCACGCGGGCGAAGCCGCGGGCAAAAGCTAGTCTTACAATACAATTACAATTATCTATATTATTCTGTTTTATTCCATCGGCAATAATAATGGTGGAAAGTCAAAAATGTATGGAACTGAAATATGACTTATAAAAGGTTTTGGAGGTCATTGTAGAAATACGAAATGCCCCGAAAGCGATTGCTACTTGTCTACGAGTAGGTACCCTGGTGAAGTGGTGTGTTTCGTAGGCTATCGAGACCCCTATGCCACGCCCATAGGCCACGAAACATACGAAACAAAGTTTTTTTTTTTTCTATAGTAGCCAAATAAACAAACAATTTACATACAAACACCAACAATTACAAAGTATAACCTCAACGTTTTTGTTAACGTAGCTTCTCAGACTTTCAAATTCGGAGCCACTTAGAATTCTGCTAGCTCGGTACGATATAGTACGTACTTAGCATAAATTCTGGGGTTTAAAGTGGGGCTGCAAGCATGCACTTGTGCATTGTGGGCAGTAACTATCGTGTTAGTACGTCATAGCTTACTAGTTATTGTTGTTGAGGTTCTACGCGGATTGCTACGCCGTAGCAGATACGCTACGAGAGCTACGAATTTGAGAGCAAGCTCGCTTGTTCGATAAATGACTAAATGCATAAGGCGCTGAATATGTTTTTTTGAAGATCATTCTGCCTTCGTTATCTTCAAACGATTGACAGAAACAAAGCGATGTTTAGCGATAAACGTATTCAGCGATTTGTGGTAGAAGCGGGTCCAAGTATTTTTGCCATTTGTTTCGATTACTTCTATTAGAAGACACGGTTTTTTTTTGTGGAAAATCATCAAATGAGTTCTCCCTTTCTGGGTGGAGCAGGAGGGCGTGTCAGATTTTTACTGACTAAAACCCACTCCGGTGCCCTCAGTTGCCCGTGTGCCAGGGCCGACGGTATCTCTTTCGAACAACCCGCACCCCTGGCAGGCATCGGCCCTTGCGGACCCCTTGGTCAGCCTGCGACGGGTCAGCACAGTGGCCCCACCGCGTACCACTTTTCGGCCAAAGGGCATAGGCAGAGCGGCCAACGCTATACCGACAGTCCTCCTCCCCTGCGGCCCCACCGCGTCCACTATCAAACGGTGGCGGCCCCGTCCAGGCCACGGAAGGGAAGAGCGCTACTCAAGAGTACCGGCACTCCTCCTCTGCCGCAGCCTGTAACCCTCAGCCGCGATGCCTCCAATTCGACATCGCGGCCCACCTCAGTTGCGGTGCACCTCATCGTAACCCATCCTTTTTGACCGCTACGTCGTCGGCTTTGAGGCAAAAGCCCTGACGAGCGGCCCCACCTTGGGGTTCCTCTTCGCTTCACTGTGGCTAGGAGACCACGGCTACTGAGCCCCCCCGCAACAACAATGCGGAAACCCACTCGGGGGGGGGGGGGGGGAGAAGATACGGTTTAGGTGCGACCTCTCTTTGCAAAAATGGCAATCACTAGTCGAGATAATGTCCTTTTTCATGTAACATTTTACTACGGATCGGTAAACACGCATTATATTTATTTTCAATTCACATTCATCATTTCAGCCGAAATTATGAACTCACATTACACAGATATTTTAAAATAGTAAGTTTACATTTTCTTTCATCTTTATTTTTGTATGACGATCAATTTCCATGTAACCGCACATAATGAAATGGGTTAAATCAATAATTAAATAAGTAAACAGATCGATGTGGCCAATCCAAGGACATACGACTGCGCCGATATCTTCGCTGTGGACAAGTGTGTCCATGTGATATATTAAGACCACAAAGAAAGAAAGTAGTAAGTGTATTGAAAACTCGCTCTTCACACTTCCAAAAATACAAAAACATATGTGTCACATATGCGACTGAAAATCCGTTTCCATTTTCTTAACAGTTCATCACATGGCTCTGGGAGCTCGACTCAATTCGAGTGTATTAGACACCTCCTTCTTCAGACAATTACTACGGCGTTAGCAAAATAAATGGAGCGTTGTAATGGCTTCAAAGGGAATATTCAGATGAACTTATTTAAACTGAGGACGTGGTTCTGAGAATACATACTTCTAAGAAAGTTGCCAAAATTGTGAAACAATACTTACTACAATTTTCATGCTCTTAGAGTGACATTTTATGAGGTACAAGCTACATCATCATCATCAGCCTATAATGATCCCACTGCTGGGACACAGGCCTCCTCTCGGTGAGAGGGATTGGGCCGTAATCCACCACGCGGGCCCAGTGCGGGTTGGTAGATGTCACATGTCTTCGAATTTTTGGTTCTAGGACATGCCGGTTTCCTCACGATGTTTTCTTTCACCGTTTTGAGAGCAGTGGTGACGAAATAATTTACACAATGTAAAGCGCCCGTCTGGGTTCGAACTCAGGACCTACAACAAGCTACATGCCCGATGGGAATTCTCTTTGGCAAAATTACGACTTCCATACAAACTTCCCCATGAATATCCATCCGCAGTGCTCACCTGCGTTAAAATAGAAACTCCTGTGAAAAATTGATTCATGAGAAAAGTAGCTAATGCCGTGATATAAATATTAGTCAGTCAACAAATCGTATGTAATCGCTGCATAGGGTGCAAAATAACTCGAAATTATTAATAACGGTTAAATAAAAATTTTCAGCAATTTTCATACTTAAGTTTTTTCAAAATTAAACTAAGATTTACCTACTCATTTTTAACAAAAAAAATCCGTCGCTTCATAGTGTTCGTATAGCAACTTAAGTCTGAGATTTTTAGGTAAATGGACATCTAAAATCTGACTTCTCTCTTTACACAAACAACCTTCACATGTAAACATCCAGATCTGGGTCAACTATTATTTTAGTTTCTGATATATTTCGATTCTGAAAGAGAGTAGAGCCAGCGTGGCGCATTGCGTTCCCACTCACTAACCCCTGCCATCTCATTGATTCACATCACTTCATTAACAAAAGTTTCTCAGACCAAATGTTTGGTGTGCTTCCTGATTCGACACAACTGGGTGGCAATACACAGGGTGTAACAGAAACCCTATTGCTATCCTCAAGCACTAAAGATAACAGCTGGTATAGAACCATTATACATAGTTTCAGCTCAAAATAAAATACTCTAAGAATTGATACCAAATTTTCGGTGTCATCATCGTCATCATTTCAGCCGAAAGACATCCACTGCTGGACATAGGCCTCCCCCAGGCTCCTCCACTTCGACCGGTCTTGTGCTTCCCACATCCAGCGGATACCCGCGGCCTTCACGAGGTCATCGGTCTACCTTGTGGGAGGCCTTCCCACTCTATGTCTTCCAGTATGCGGTCGCCATTCCAGAACCTTTCGGCCCCATCGGCCATCTGTTCTGCGAGCAATGTGCCCTGCCCACTGCCACTTAAGTTTGGCAATTCTTCTGGCTATATCGGCTGCCTTAGTTCTCCTGCGGATCTCTTCATTTCTGATTCGATCGCGTAGGGAAACTCCGAGCATAGCCCTCTCCATTGCCCTTTGGGTGACTTTAAGCCTTCTGATAAGGCCCATTGGGCAACACACACTGGTTAAAGACTTTCGTCTTGAGACACTGTGGTATTTGGGACGAGAAGATATTTCGGTTTCATAATGTTTCTTAAATTCAAATCATAACAGACGTGTCACCGCACTACGTAGCTCAATAACTTTCCACGTTACTTGCCAATATCACGATAAATCTCTTCGGAGTGATGTGTTTATTTCCATTTGAAAAGTTCGGTTTCTGGTATGAATGTATTAAAGATTCTCATAACTTCCGAACATGTGAACGAGATATAGTATTAAAAACCCTTCCAATATCGTTTTATATCAACCAAAGAATATGCCGTGCCGTCGGTATATATATACCCTTTCCGTTACATGTTGTATATTTAATTTTGCACCCGGTAAATCATGCCGAACCAAACAAAGTGAGTAGCATCACTTCCTATAAAACTTTCCTAACGGTATGACACAAACAATTTAATGAAACTAGGGCGTTTTTGTCCGCACTCAGTTTCGGGCTTAGCGGGTTATTCTCGATACGAGCTTTCAACTACCATCGGTTATTACCGCACCTTCTGTTTTTAAATCTACGACGGTATTGATTGCCCTTTTGTTGCTACTAAAGTTTATATAATGTGTAGATTTAGGTACTAGAGTATTGGTTCGTTGGGGAATGGTCAATAAAGACTTCGCACAGGGTTTTTCTTTGGGATTGAATTTTTGTTTACAAAGAAAATGCTTCTCTCAAAAGTTTTTTTTTTACAAATATTGACCTTATTACGTACCATTTTGAACAAGATTGGGAAATTCTCTTAACTTGAGTGTATGATACAATAAAAACTTAAACAATATGTGCAGCGAATTGTGCTTACTTTCACTGACCAATGTCACAGTTCATAAAATCTTACTTACTGTGAATTCAGAACCCTTACTTTGCCAACCGCGTTTTGGCAATTTCAAACCATTTTCCAAGAAAGAAAAGAAAATGGCATGTCTTCATACAGAGAGAACATCATCACATCGACCTTTACAGGGTGGTCCAATATATTGATGAAAATTAATAAAAAAGCTAGAAACCTTCAAACTTCCACAATCTGTTCAACCAGTCCTGATTACCCCATGAAACAACATCGTACCCAATCCCGAAACACAAACAAACTACACACCCATATTCATTTTCATTACTCCACAATGCAAACACGCACTTGAATACCGAAGCTAATGGACAGTTTAAATTCCATTGCGCCCTTTGATAGAAAAAGCAATGAAATTGGATTTCAAATGTAAAACGATATGGTAATGTATATGGAGTACTGCTTTTATATGCGCAGCACGATGCTGATATTTCACGGGTAGATCTGTTCGGATTCAGATAAAAGGAATGGGATGTGTGGAAGTGGATTCTGCTTTTTGTTTTCTTAGATTTTTATCGGAAGTAGTAGGATAGTTTGCAAGGTTTTGTGAATAGATTTGTTACGGAAAATACAGCCACCGTATCTGTTTTTTCGCCAAACATCTATTTGGTTTTCATTGTTCGGGTATTTTTTTTATATTTTTACCTTCTAATATAACCCAAATACTAACGTAACGTGTCCCGTGTGGTGTCCGGGCATAAAGTCCCGTGTGGTGTCCGGGCATAAAAGAATAGCACCATCCCATTTCTTCCACTGGGTGTCGTAGGAGGCGACTAAAGGACTTACTAGAGAATGGGCAGCAGCTTTCTCTTTGCATTTTACCACCATACTGCGATCGCCAACCCGCCTGCCAAGCGTGGCGATTATGGCAAATCCCCCCCTTTGGGGGAGGCCTATATCCAGCAGTGGACGTCTTTCGGCTGAAATGATGATGATGACTAACGTAAACTCACCATACGCATTGAAAATAAAATATAAATATAAAATATCCCCTTAACACTAAATCTAACAACAAGCTATAATGAACAAAGTTTGGGATTGAATGCCGGTGAAATTTAAGCAATATGACTTTGCCTCTGGCTATGTTCGATTCATAGGTATTTATCGTTATTATTGTATATTTTTTGTTAATATTATTATAATACCACACAAAGAAATGTATGTGTGTTTAGTATGTGTCGCCGGGCGCAAAAGAATAGCACCATCCCATTTCTTCCAGTGGGTGTCGTAGAAGGCGACTAAGGGAGTTACTAGACAATGGGCAGCAGCGTTCTCTGTGCATTTTACCACCATACTGCGATCGCCAACCCGCCTGCCAAGCGTGGCAATTATGGCAAAACCCCCCAAATTGGGGGAGGCCTATATCCAGCAGTGGACGTCGTTTTGCTGAAATGATGATGATGATGATGATGACACAAAGAAAATATGGACAGAAAATTATGAAGGCGGAAATTTTATATTTACAGTCGAAAAAAACATTACTTTGGAAAAAAAAAATGCGTGGGTGCTTATAGTTAAGAAAACGAAACCTGTTTGTTGTTTTAATTCTATAATATCACACGTTTTCTGTATATTCCAAAACTACTAAAACTTTGTGCATTCGACTAAAACTAAACAAACATTTAGTTTTAATACAAAAGCTGTTTCCTCAAAAACAACAATTTCAAGCACCTGAGCAGACTGCGGGTTCACATTTACCAAAAACGCTTAGTTCCCGTCGAGATAAGTACTAAAATAACCCCCATTTCAATTGCACTAAGAACCTAAATGCCGTAAATAGTAACTCAACGCAATTTCGTGCCAAATTATTGAGGGATTATGATATTATGTGTCTCAAAATAAAGATGAAAATTGCGTGTTAATTTTGGGTTATTTTTAGTATTGGGATGGGGTTTATTGAAAATTATGATTTTATGACATGTTTTTTCACCGGACTGATGAAATTGTTAAAAAGTTATTTTACGAGTAATGCATACGAAATTGAATGTAAGAGTTGTAATGGATGTTTTGCCTTTTGCCAAAAACACATTAAAGTGTGATGAAGTTTATTCGGTGTTTTCGTTAGTTTGTTTGGTGGTTACCATAGCACCTCAGTGCAATGCTCAATGACCTCAGTAGAGCTTCCGAAAGAGTGGGTCTTAAAATCAACATGAAAAAGACAAAGGTCATTTCGAATGCCCATGTTACACCCACTCCCATGACGATCGGAGGCGCCACACTTGAAGTTGTGGACGAGTACGTTTCCCTAGGACAAACTGTCCAGTTAGACAAGTCCAACTTCGAGAAAGAGGTAAATCGTCGAATCCGACTCGCGCGCGCAGCGTTCGGGAGGCTTCGCAATATCTTCTCGTCCCAAATACCACAGTGTCTCAAGACGATAGTCTTTGACCAGTGTGTGTTGCCAGTGATGACCTATGGTGCAGAGACATGGTCGCTCACAATGGGCCTTATCAGAAGGCTTAAAGTCACCCAAAGGGCAATGGAGAGGGCTATGCTCGGAGTTTCCCTACGTGATCGAATCGGAAATGAAGAGATCAGCAGGAGAACCAAGGCAACCGACATAGCCCGAAGAATTGCCAAACTTAAGTGGCAGTGGGCAGGGCACATTGCTTGCAGAACAGATGGCCGATGGGGCCGAAAGGTTCTGGAGTGGCGACCGTGTACCGGAAGACGTAGAGTGGGAAGGCCTCTCACAAGGTGGACCGATGACTTTGTGAAGGCCGTGGGTATCCGCTGGATGTGGGAAGCACAAGACCGGTCGAAGTGGAGGAGCCTGGGGGAAGCCTATGTCCAGCAATGGACGTCTTTTGGCTGAAATGATGATGATGATGATGAATAACACCTCCGAGCAAAGGGAGACTGGGGGTTTTCATGTAGTATCTCAGTAGCAGCCAAAAATGAGTTTGTTTTTCTGATATTCACCACAAAAGATATACCTAACAGAAGTTGCGTATTATTCACATAAATTTTATCCGTTTAATGGCCAAATAGATAGTAATTTTGAACTTTAAGCGGTTTTGTGCTCTTTGTAATTGTTCCCAATCGTGTATTCTGAATGTAGTTTCTAAAGGTACTAGATGTGCCCGATTTAAAGTAAGCAAGTCTCTAACTATCTAACAGAGCACGTAGATGCCTCGTGATGGCAATACTTTCAATACACACAAACGTGCCAGTAAGGATCTCTGTTTACTCATAGAAACAGGTACGAATATTCTTAGTACTTGCGTTTGTAGTTGCCCAGTGCGGCGATTCCTTGTTCTGTGATCTCTTCCGAGTAGGTATTAGGTGAATTATTTAATGAATTTGGTGGCTATTATGGGTTTACTTGGGCAGCGTGGCTGGCAATTATGGTGGATACTCGATGTACAGACGCCAGCACAGCAGACGACAAACATGCACCATAGCCTCACGGAATAAAGTTGAAAATCTATCAAATAAATTTGACAGATTGGTATAGCTTGATGAGCTGGTTGCTGGTGTCTGTACACCAAAGCCAGATCCAAAAGAAGAGCACAGAGTGGCATCAGAAGAAAGTATATCGTGTGCTACATGTCGAAAGTCACCATAGCCCCGCCTTGATGAAATGCAACATCGTTTATATTTTACGGCACATTAAAAGCCAATAAATAGCAGGAACGCCAAATTATTTGCCATCAGTTTTGGTGATCTTAAAATAGGAGTCAATTCAACAGTATTTCTGTCTGTGGGACACGTACTAAACGAACAACAGTACATTTCTTCAGTGATGAATGTTGCCAGTTAGTAGTGTATAGCATTTAGAATTCATTGAAGCCAAAGCGCTTCGTCCGCGGGGAGCGATGTAATCAATGCGCTGATTACTTATAAATAAATTTCTAACACGGTTTGGTGTTGAGGTAGTCTGAGATGTATGGGATGGCCAATTGAAGCAGTGTTTTGTGAGTATTTAATGAGTGGAAGATCCTAAATGACGATTTGTTGAAGAAATGCATTTTATTCCGTTGATGTGGCACATCGAGTAAATATACTGTAAATTTTTACACATACCTACTATCTACCTATCAGTCTTTACTAAACAATTAATAGACACAACACACAAGCCCATACATCAGAAATAATCCATCATATTTCCGATTTTAAAAAAGCATAAATAATATCATCGCGATAAATCAACACGCATGGTTGGCGAATTGACAATCAAAATGAGAAGTAAACTCTATTGAATTTGCACCTGAATTCACCTGATACAAATTTCTGTGAATAATAAGTACCTAACCAGAGATAAAATAATCTGCCTCAACTATAAGTGTATCAGAGAAAAAGAAAATAAATAATACAGCGAAAGAAGTAAAACTGCCAGTCCAAACGCGTTTAGGACCATGCGTCTATGCTACAGTGACTGAAGTGAGCATATTCTATGACCAGATAATCTCTTGTGTTTGTAACAACTTACGTCTTTTTATACGTGCAGCCTATGGGCCAACTATGTGCAGCGAGCATTCAGTACAACAAAGCGTATAGGGTGCTGCTACGGCTGCTGCAGTTTTGCAGCGCTTTTACGACGTTCGCGCTGGCGCCTACCGATGACTTTATTCTATTACTAGCTTTTGCCAGCGGCTTCGCCCGCGCGGAACTTTCATTCCCTACTTAACTCACTTAGGGGTTGAATTCGAAAAATGTCAGCATTCATGCCTTTGTAGGAGATCAGTTTTCTGTGGAGCTGTGTGTACAACGGGTACTTCACGGCACGCTTTGAACATGGATTATCACACCTGAACAGTGAGAGTGTAGACAAAAAACATTAAAGAAGTTCTGGTAGCTAATTTTAAATGTCTTAAGAAAGTATACTCTGATAAAACTACTTTCTATAGTAAATACCAACCGGTTACAATTTATACCACCATAGTGTCTGTCTGTATTCTAACTCGTCCATGAATTTACTATCAACGTGCACAAATGGACTTTTACACAACACGGGAGTCGGTACCGGAATTGAGGAAAAAAGTTCTCCTAAAAACATTTTGAAGCCAGCTTTGGTTGTTGAGTTTCAGTTGCCTCGTAGGGTTTGTTCAAGTACCCTAATAAAAAACTTTTTTCAAAAAAATAGCAACCGACTTCCAAAAAAAACACTACAAAGTGCAAAAAAACTTTAATTTCGGAAGTCGGTGACTTTGAATGTGTATTTTAATTATTTGTCACCGCCTTCCGAAATTAAAGTTAGTTAGTTATCTACCCCACACCAATTCGAAATTTCATCATCCTTGGGGTCAAAACAATACATATTTATGCGGTAGCAACATTCGCGGTTGATTTGCTGTAATTTTTTGAAGAGTTCCGTTGTCTGTCTCCGAAACGCATCATCAGATCTATATGAAATTTCAATGGGACCATTTCGAAGTAAACCCCTTTCGAACAAAAAAATATTTTGCAAATCCGTCTTTATACGACGGAGTTATGCCTGAACAAACATAAAAAAAAACGTCGAATTTATCAATTTGACATGTTTTTTTTTTTTAACTTGGTTAAAAATATTCTTTACTAGCTTTTGCCTGTGGTTCTGCCCACGTGAATGTCAGTTATCGCGTAAAAAAGTAGGCTATATTATCCTTTTCCATTCCAACCAAATTTTAGTTATTTGTTCGTAAAAAAAATCGTTGTTCATTGTTGTGTAGGTATTGGTATAAATTTTGTTTGTATGTTTGATGTTGATCTTCATGAATGTTTGCATGCCAAAATGGTAGAATGTACAAGGATTCTTTTATTATTGTAACCACCTTATTGTAAATACCTACATTCTGAGGAAATAAAATTCTATTCTATTCATATTCCAGGCTTTCTCTCTGCCAAATTTCATGACAATCGATTCAGCGGTTTAGGCAGACAGAATTACTTTCGCATTAATAATATTAGTTAGGATTTTGAATTAGATCATAGTTTTTGTTAGTACGCAAAATTTTATTCAAAATTGTTAAGCAGTTTTTGAGTAATTCAATAACAAACATCGTTACAAACGTTGAAATTGTATTTTGAGTAAAGGTTATTTTTCTCTGAGTACATACAAGAGAAAATGAAATTTTTGCAAATGAATATAACAGGTATAATACTGAGTGGGGTATTTTATAATGCAATGATGTCAAATGATTTCAGCTTCCATCCGGACATTTTTGGACGCTCATTGGGCTAATGGTAGCATACATAATGGTAGACTTTATAAAGGAAGGAGCTCCGTTTTGATTTGAAATGAGAAGTCAGTCAGGTGGACCATCGGACTGGTAAAGGTCGTGGGCATCCACTGAATGCGGGAAGCGCAGGTCCAGTATACAGGGTAAGTGGTAAGTTTTTACCCAGTGCGCAAACTGTTACCAGGAATTCAGTTTATCATTCTAGACCCCATAGCGTAGAACTTTTCGTCGGTTATACAAAATAAATCAGCTATTTGATAAAAGTGCAATACTTACGCGGTCAAAATGTATGGAACAGCAGATTTTTTTTGTATAACGTATTCTTTTTTGTTTTCCGTGTGGTGCCGAACGTAAAAGAATAGCACCATCTCATTTCTTCCCGTACGTGTCGTAGAAGGCGACTAAGGGACTTACTTGAGAATGGGCAGCAGCGTTCTCTATGCATTTACCACCATACTGCCAACCCGCCTGCCAAGCGTGGCGATTATGGCAAAATCCCACTTTAAGGGGAGGCACATGTCCAGCAGTGGACGTCTTTCGGTGATGATAATGAACCGACGAAAAATTTCTACGTTAGGGGGTCTAGAATGATATGCTAAAACGGTTACAGTTTGCGCACTGGTTAAAATTTCATCCTGTATATAGGCCATATACTCATTGATTTACCACTAGCCGTTGATCGATCGAAAAATGGGACGGAAAAGTAGTGCACAAATAGCGACGCGTGCACTCTTTCTCCCAGTCGAGCCTCGAGCCGTATAATCCGAATGAATTACAAAGCACTACGCGCCGCTATAGATAATATAACGGCCAGATGTCTAGTGTATTAGACGGGTTGTAATACATTTAGTGACAAATTCTCGCCTTGTTTTTGTATGACGCACTCTATCTACGGCTAGTGGTAAATCAATGCATATACTATCTAAAGTATAGCAACGAAGGCTGTCTGCTGAAATAATGTCAATGAATATGTAAGAGCTCAGCATATACAATTGACACTAGGATTTAAAACAAACCTGACCGCCTTCAAAACACAAAATAAACCATTGAGAAAATCTGCCCAAACTATACATTTCTTAAATTCAAACTATTTAATATACAAGTGCTTCTATCCCCGTAATTACGAAGATAACAAAATGGTCAAAGCTAGCAGCAATTTTCCCTGCTACTCACTATCACATTAAATTTTTTGCAACTTTCAACGTTTTACATTTTTGGCCGTAAGCCAAATAGCTTTCATTTTTAATTCATATGAATTGAAACTCGATGAAATGATGGCAGCATTAATATTACATTCGTGTGTGCATTGGGTGTGTTGCAATTTTTTCTGTCTTCTGATTTTTGGGGAGAATTCAATTTGTTCCCTATGAATTTTGGAGCAAGTTCAAATATTTTGGTTTTAATGACATTGCTGCGTGGGAGACTGGATGGTCTACAAAATGTATGCGTTCTTTTTAATGTTTTAAATTAAAATACGTAATTGGTAGGCATTTTGTTGTCACTTAACATAGTTTCATAACAAAATATCACAAAATTATCTAATCATAGTTAACCAAGTGTAGATAGTATAAAATGTCGAGATAAAATAACAAATCATAATAATATATGTCGTGATATGGCTGAGTCCATTTTTAACCGACTTCAAAAAGGAGGAGGTTATAGATTCGGTGTATCTTTATTTATTTATTTGTGGGCATAACTCCGTCACAATATAGACGGATTTGCAAAATTCTTTTTTTGTTTGAAGCGGGTTTTTTGTGGACCGGAATGGTCCCATTTAAATTTCATACAGATCTGATGATGAGTTTCGGATACAGACAACGGAACTTTTCAAAAAATGACAACAAATCAACCGCGGTTTCCAAAATAAAAAACACTGACTTCTGAAATTAAGGTTATTTTTTACTTTGTAGTGTTTTTTGGAAGTCGTTCTTTTTTTTTGTAAAAGTTTTTATTATTTAGAAACTCAACCTGTGGTCGAAAAATAACTCAAAGCCCATCAGACCAAAACGATTAACTGTTAAAAGAAAAACGAGTACTTAATTTATTTTTGTCAAAAACAACAAATATTTTTACTTCTGTAAGTAAGCTAAATTTCCAGTAACACTTCACCTATAAAACATCGATGCAAAGTTGCCAAGTTTGCAGAAAAACTTTTGAGAAAACTCTTCTGTTTTTCGAACAACAATGTAGACTGTTGGTATATATTATGTAGTTGGCTTTCCAAGATACTATCGATTTCACTTTACTACGGCTAAATTGCATTTCTACTCAGAATTTGGCATTCTCACAGAAACAAAAAACTAAGAAATTAAAATTGATAATAGAAATGTTGACTTGAATTCCGTACGTTTGCATATTAAAGAAAGTAGTAATTAATTCTGAAAGTTATTCAACAGGTAAGGTTGTCTTTACTATTATTTATAAGACTTAAACACGACTAGAATAAGTATTTTTGATTGAAAACGATTAAACTACGATAAATAAATCTACCTATCCCTTTGTTGGAAAACAGCCGCAATATTATGTTTACTAAACCATATCTCTCAGGATTCACAATTTGTCAACATAACTAGGTAATTACGAAGAAAAAACCCGGAAAATATTCACGAAACGAGTTTACAATGTAATTACAAATTTTGAGCTCAAAGTTTGCCTTAATAAGATAAACTTTACAAAGCCTTGCAAAAATATTTGGACGCAAAATATTCCGAGTAAAGAAATTAACAAAAAAGCGGGCAGTAGTTTGTAGGCAACCGAATCTAGTATTCAGTGCAATATAAAAGAGTCTTTTGTGCACCGAAAAAGTGGGTCATCCTATTCGTCTATTACACTGCCGTGCATGGAAATGCGGATCAGTATTATATTTAGGTATAATATTTTTTTAGTGACATTAATTTCCCATTTGTGTGGTTATAAAAGATTAAACACAAATATAATTTATGACTTACACTGACTTTTTCTTGTGGTTTCCTAACTCTTGTTGGCATGGGTTATACAAGTCCATTAAACTTTTCACTATAAATTGGCCATCCACATCGTGGTGAAAAGTTAAGTGCCAACGCCGTGCAACACGGTGTTGGCTCCCGGTATCATATCTATAAGATTCCAGTAATTGTAATCTTTTTGAGTTTTTTCAAGTTTTTTAGCCAACTTCAGTGAGGAGGTTCATCATTTAGGTGAACTCATTTTTTTGTATAAGTAGATACTTGAATTTTTTCGAACGTTTTTTATGAATCCATTTTTTATCGTCTCAACTAACTAGGTACTTTGTATACACAGAGGATAACTGCGGGGCCACTATTCCTGTCCCACACTATATGTCTAGCGTGTTGACCATCCGTTTGGTGTTGCACAATTTCCAATTAGTGGCACAGCTTTGTGTCCTGCGCAATTGTCACCTTAATACTACATTCGTGAATGGTGTGAGTCTGTGTAGTTCCGGGTGCGTTTGAATAGAGTGGGTCGAAAATTGTGTGGGTATCGAATGGGCGTAAAGGCTAAGGGCATTAAGTTTCCTGGAAGGTGAAATTTTGTAAAAAACGCTGATCGTTTAAAATGTTCGTGCTATAAGCTAATTTGTTTACGAATATAATTAAACAGTATTTTCTGGACCGACTTTTCATCATTTTTTCTGGAGCATTAAATAATTCACCATAATTCGGTTAAATTTTAATCAAAAAATTAAATGATAAAAAAACTAGGCTTAAAATGTTAACTGTGCACATACTCCTCCGTCCGAGTGTTCGTCGTAAAAGGGGGTTTAAAGGTTTTCGTTCACGTACTATAGTCACGTTCGCCTCAATGGCATTATAAAGGTAATCAGTGAAAAGTCTTGTTGCAACATTAGTGCGCACTTGGTACATGTACATGTGCACGTACCCGGTGCGTCAGGTGAGTGCAATAGTTATACATATAAATTAATTTTCGGATTACCTTTTTTACGAACGTAGCTGCATTACTAACACCATTTGGATCAAGGTCTGAATTAAAATATTTTTATTTCATTTATTTATTTTTATTAATATATAACAGATTCTCAACATGTACCTCCTCGCCGATTGACTAATCTTTATATCACGAAATGTATTAGGTGTACTACACACCATGGGATTAATCTGGGATTAAAACGAAAACACGAGTAAAAAAGCAAAAAAAAAACTAAATAGATTTATTTCGTTTCGTTTTTGGTTTTTACTATGGGAGTTTAATATTACACCTGTAAAATTTGTATCTGGGCCTAAATACCGAAAACCGAACTTTTGAAAAAGCTGCTCAACTCAGCGCGAATTGTGCCGAGCCGCGGAGGTTCAGTTCATTCATCTGAAAGAACTGCCTATCGGAACGACCCGTATGAAAGCCTATTTTGTGTAGCAGTTCCTTCGGGTCGGCTTTATTTTGTTCAAAAAATACTACTGAGTCAAATGTGCCGACTGAGCAAGTGTGTAGCACCTCATATCATTTAGGACATAGGGTATACCGAATATAACGTCATACAAGTTACTATGTTAAGCCATAAACCAAGACACAGGCCGGCTACTTATATTGTGATTACACCAATGCATAGATGATGACGTGTTGGCACCGCGCAGGATGCCATATATACATTACAATGAGTTTATGTTGCAAAATGAAGGAGAAATTATAATTAGAACATAGGTAGGTTGAGATTTAGGTTTGATTATCATGGATATGAGTCAATATCAACAAACTGCAATTTCCGTGGGAAAAGAACATAAGGACCTGGTATAGAATAGAAAGTCCAAGCTAGAAGGATCTTCAAGAGGTCCGAGAATATTTCGATAACTTTTTGAGTTATTTTCGTTCAAAGTCTAGTGTGGCCACCAAAATTTAAAATGGCACACCAAAATTGAAAGTGTCCACCGATATTGAAAATCATTGGCATGTTATTTATTTGATAAATTCATATTGATAATTATAGAGACAACAGAAGTACAACTACAAAAAGGTAGGTTGATGAGGGAAAGAATTAAGTTGGTATTTTTATCATTGTATAAACATACAATGTGTTTTTAGGGTTCCGTAGCCAAATAGCAAAAAACGGAACCCTTATGGATTCTTCATGTCTGTTTGCCTGTCTGTCTGTCCGTCCGTATGTCACAGCCACTTTTTCCGAAACTAGAAGAACTATGCTGTTGAAACTCGGTAAGTAGATGTATTTTGTGAACCGCATTAGGATTTTCACACAAAAATAGAAAAAAAAAGAACAATAAATTTTGTGGGGCCCCATACTTAGAACTAAAACTTAAAAAAAAACATCAAACCCATACGTGTGGGGTATATATGGATAGGTCTTCAAAAATGGTATTGAGGTTTCTTAAATCATTTTTTTCTAAACTGAATAGTTTGCGCGAGAGACACATCCAAAGTGGTAAAATGTGTAGGGCCCCTGTAACTTCTAAAATAATAGAACGATAAAACAAAAAAAAAAATACGATTACTATGTAAACTTCCACGGAAAATTGGTTTGGACAAGATCTAGTAAGCCGTTTTTTTTAATACGTCATAAATCGTATTATGTTACTTGCTGCTACGGAGCCCTTCATGGCGAGTCCGACTCGCACTTGGCCGGTTAATTTATATCCCATAACTCGGGGGTTATACTCTATAAGTAAAAAATTTACAAATAAACCTAGAATATGTGGTGCAAAAATGCATAGTTTCGAAGATATTATCAACAATAATAATTATTTAGGTCAACAATTTTCCCGTATGACCAATCTTAACTTTTGCGAAGTTGTCAAATTACCGTACAAAATACTAACACATATTCCTGTCACATACAACATGGAGTAGACTCTCCATGTTGTATGTGACAGGAATATTTATGGTGTGAATTATTACATAAATTGTTAACTACACTACCGAATTGGGGACACTGTAATGGTAGTGTATGTACGTAAATAAATAAATAAGAAAGTAAAATAAATGTATGTAGGCACCTAAGTTTCATAGATAAATACGAGTAATTCATCTTCATTCAAACCAATCATTCATATTTAAAGCTAAAAAAATGCGATGCGAATTATTTGGTACGAAAAATGTTTTTTATTTTATTATAATTGATAAATAATTCATATGCCAGTTGTTTCTTTTATATGGTCTCATTTATACCCTAGAGTTATGGGATATAAAAAACACCTTGTATAATTTAAAACTACACCCACTAACACCCCCCAGAACTACACTAGTGCACTAAAAAAATGTTATTTATCTGTAGTCCCTACTTACTATCATTTTCAAAACTATTGCCGAGCGTTCCCTTTTAAACCACATGGTTGAAAGAAAAAATATTCTCACCTTGAAAACTAAATTTAAATAATTAGTAGAGTTGGGTTTCTTTTAATATCAAAACTAAACCAAATTTTAAACTGAGAGAAATAATTAAACTAAGCCCAAGTAGTTTTCAAACACCTTACAACACTAAATTTCCACTTCTTTACATTATTTCTCTAAAACAAAATCTACAATTTACCAACACATTTATAAACTGTGAGCTGGTTTCATGGGAATAATTCAACGGAGCCACAGCTAAGGTCAAGCTGCTGGTGGAAATTTATTCCGCCGTGAACGCTTGGCCGCGCCGGCTAGATAACATGCTGTTACAGCCACGTGCTGCGTGCAAACTGGGCTAGTCGCGAGGAGAGTAAATGAGAGTAAGGAGATAAACATATTAAACTTTATGCTATGTTAGTAAGGTACAGGTTTAGTAAGTAAAGGGTCTGTCGCTGCTGGTTAAAATGCGGGCTAATTGTTAACAAAATACCTCACTATTTATCAAAAACACATTTCAAAATATCAGGATAAGTTTTTAACCAGTGCGCAAACTGTAACCATGAATTCAGCATATCATTCTAGACGCCCCAGCGCAGAAATTTTTCGTTCGATCATCATAATCATCATCATTTCAGCCAAAAGACGTCCACTGCTGGACATAGGCCTCCCCCAGGCTCCTCCACTTCGACCGGTCTTGTGCTTCCCACATCCGTCAGATTTTTTTCGTCAGATATACAAATAAAATCAGCTATTTCATAGGAAAGTGCAATATCTACGCGGTCAAAATATATGGAACAGCAGATTTTTTTTTTTGTTTATCCTGCATAAATATGCTTCACATGAAAATATTTCGTATTTCATAATTAAGGAAACTCGCCCGTTCAAACGTGCACTGGGCGCTAGCCATGTCATTGGGAATATCGGTCGGCCCGCATGGCAGCGCCGTGCGATACCAACTCCAATTCTGTTACCGAAATTACTACGAATTGGTACATATGCTTCTATTTTATTGGCTTTGCTAAGGGTAGCTAAATTTTGGTTTTTGCTGGTTCTATTTTTGGCGTGGTGTTGGAAGTTTTTGTGTTAGTTACCTATCTAAAAAGAATCTTGAAGTCGTGAGAGATCAGTTAGCAGCTTTTGGTGTAAAATAAAACAAATTATAGCTATCTAGCAGGTATCAAAGTTGATCGAGTGGTAAAAACGATCTATTTTGAAATGGAAAATAGTTACAAAAGAAAAAACACGTTGTAGAGCGAGTCTAGTCCAGTAAAGAGATGCTAATTACTGGGGTTCCAAGCAACGAGATTATCCGACATAAAATTTTTAGTTTTTGTTGTGCGGGCAAAGAGCATAAAAAGCCTCAACACATTAATTCCCGCACGAATCGCCGCTCGTGACACGCGGCGGCTAACAATCTGAGCGGAGCATGACGCTTGTGAATATCTGTTTAGGTGAGAGGAGCGTTTGTATTGTATGGGTTACTTGCTAGGTGTGGAATTAGTCTACAATAGTTTGAATACAAAGTAAACTTCAGTTTTATGTTTGTTCTATGTATTAACACAGTGCAGGCTTACAAGCAGCTCAATTATTTTTGGTGAAGACAATAATTATGTGAAAGTTACAAAATTTCGGTCAGCAAAAATTAGGTAAAAATACCTAGTTGAACGATCATCATCATTTCAGCCGAAAGACGTCCACTGCTGGACGTCTGCCTCCCCCAA
The DNA here is from genome assembly GCA_949987655.1 of Polymixis flavicincta. Lineage (NCBI taxonomy): Eukaryota > Metazoa > Arthropoda > Insecta > Lepidoptera > Noctuidae > Polymixis > Polymixis flavicincta. Next base: position 5,267,370 of record OX465195.1, on the reverse strand, counting down.
AAGGGGGGTTTTGCCATAATCGCCACGCTTGGCAGGCGGGTTGGCGATCGGAGAATGGTAGTGAAATGCATAGAGAACGCTGCTGCCCATTTTCTAGTAAGTCCCTTAGACGCCTTCTATGACACCCACGGGAAGAAATAAGACGGTGCTATTCTTTACGTGCGGCACCACATGGTACAGAGAAGTGATAACTAAATCTTAATGACATGGTTTTATATCAATCGAACAGTAAGTTAAACTAACTGTACTAGTCAAGTATACTATCCCATCCAAACGCACCGGATGCAGTCAGTCAGATCGAATTCAGGGCTACACGCTACTCGCCATCCATCCAAAATGTTGCTACGATTGGCGTATCACAATCTATGTCTCCCAAATCTGTTTTAACTGTCTTAATTTTTAAGCTAGATCAGGAATTGAAAAGAGTTTGCGAGTGACTGCTCAAGGAAGTAGGCAACGTTGGTCTTTTGAGGCGAAAATTGTCTGATTTGTAACTGTTTATTGATTTTATCTCTGTGTAAGACTAATTCCGTGAGTACTTACGCTACAGCTTTTTACGACAATAATAAAACAAAAGGAGACGGGCGAATCTGGGCTCTTCTTGTAACGCTAGTCACCCGTCGAATCTGGGCCTAACGTTACAAGAATGAAATACTTTTCAATTTATTTTTTTGTTTTTTGTTTTTGTAGTTCATCACATAATATTACGCAGTTTTATCATGGGATAAGAAATTCTAGCCAGCATAGTTATAATAATCCAATCGTCCAGTTTGATATGTTTTAATTACAATTCAAAATTTTGTTGTTTTACGAAGTTAGAGTGAAGTAAACAGATGTCTATGGCAGTTATTTTTTAATGGCTCGTTCAAGTAATGGTCTATCTACCCGTTAAAAGAAAACCGTTAAGACTGAAAGCTTATTTTTAGCGTAGAAATAGTCTTCCTCAAAATGCGGGATCATTTTGAGGAAGACTATTTCTACGCCAATTGACTATTAAAATTATTAATTACTAGATGCTTAAGAAATAATTACCGAAAGCTATCATAAAATCTCCTAGCTTCTACCAAGTTAGTGTTGCGTTTCATGGACATGGCTTTTTCCAACAATTTTTTACGGTATCCACTTTGGAAGCGGCAAATTAAACTTGTCTACAACCCTTGTTTGTTTGATCCGTTTGTAATAAATTAACGTTGAGGTGTAGAATTCCGAATTAAAAAATGCGACACTTATTAGGGGTTTCAAATAAAGAACAAAAGCCGTAGAATTTTCATAGTTTTGATTTACAAGGATGAATCTGGTTAACGTGAAAATGATGCAATAATATCAGTTCGTGCAAACATGTTCTTATAGCGACGTTAAGTCATTTCAACTGCACGTTGCATTAAACTCATTTATGACTAATTAGATAACGGTCGTTAGGTAAATTACCGTAATCACTACGCATTTTTTTTTTAGCGTGGGATATCATCAAATAACTTCTCCTGCTCTGGGTGGAGCAGGAGGGCCCTTGCGAGCCCCTTCATTTGGTGCTGACATCTCTTTGGACTGAAGGATCGGTAAGTCAAATTATTGTTATTAGCTCACACATTGTTGCACATCCTATTGACACAGTCCCTTATTTTAAATCACAGGAGAACCTGAAACTAAGGGACTGTTCAATTGTAATGGAGTTATTTATCAAGAGCTCTTAGGTACTATTTATCATTCACAATTACGTCCCTCATCCAAACCTATTGCGGGACAGCTTACAAAAAATGTGATAAAATAAGGACTACTGACCGCACGTCTATATGGTAATATATTGATATTAACAACGCCTTTATGTCGTAGTTATAAGGCTGGTATTTGTAGTGCGAGAGGTACCAATGCATGACGTGCATTTGAGTCTTCTCTTTATGCTCTATTTTTTTTTTAAATATTCTGTGTGTAAATAAATAAATAATTTTTATTTATTTATTTACACACAGAATATTTAAGAAGATAATAAGATAATCTTTTTATCATACCGTGGTATGGTAAAAAATACAAGAATGAACTCATAAACGAAGTCTTAACCGTGTCAGTGCACCACTAAACACAGCGTTATACAATTCTAAAAAAAAATGTTCAATTCTCGTCGAAAACTAAGCATCGCAACACGATTCGGTATTTTTTTATATTGCCACAATTAAAGTGAAGTTCGGCACACAGCTGCAACAATCACAAGCATTCAATGAGTGTGTTGGCGAGATCCCAAAGTGTGGTCACCAGAATAAGCGTTCATACTAAGGGATCTTTTAAACCGACTTTAAAAAGGAAAAGATTCTTAATTCGTCTGTGTTTTTATTTTAACCGACGAAAAAACGGAGGAGGTTCTCAAGTCGACGCGTATATTTTTAATTTTTTGTGTATGACCACGCATAACTTTTTTCAGAGTAGTCCGATTTTGATAATTATTTTTCTACTAGCTTTTGCCCGCGGCTTCGCCCGCGTGGTTGTCGGAAAATATCCCACGGTTACGTACTACCAGGATTAAAAGTACCCTATGTGTTAATCCAGGTAAACAATGTCTTCTCGCACTGCTTATATAGTATCCGAGGAGCTGTGCGTGGATTGATACATGATTGATGGAGGATCATCATCGTCATAACTCCTTTAGGGGTTGAATTTCGAAAAATCCTTCGTTATTCCTTGTCTACATTATGAAGGGAACCTCTGTGCAAAATTTCAGCTTTCTAGGTCCAAGGGTTTGGGCTGGGCGTTGATGAGTCAGTCAATCAGTCAGTCAGTCAGGACTTGTCTTCTTATTTATATAGATTTTATTGGTAAGCTTTAAAATTTAAGGGTTTCCTAAAAAAAAAAATTCATCCCCTCTATAACTTTTTACCCTCTTCTGGGATGATTTTTCAAAAACGCTGATACATGTAATGATTAATTATTACCAAACAAAAGGCTAAATACAAATTTTCATGGTTCGAACAACAAAACTAACGGGTTTCTCATTTCTACTTTCATCCCCTATTTTACGCTCTCAGGGGATGATTTCCCGAAAACACTGAAACACGTGGTTTTTTTTATTTTTAATCAGAATGAGAAACACCAATTTTCATGGTTATAACTACAAAAATGTCAATTTTCCATACAAACTTTCATCCCCTATTTAACTCCTTTAGGGGTTGAATTTCGAAAAATCCTTCCTTATTCCTTGTCTACATTATGAAGGGAACCTCTGTGCAAAATTTCAGCTTTCTAGGTCCAAGGGTTTGGGCTGGGCGTTGATGAGTCAGTCAATCAGTCAGTCAGGACTTGTCTTTTTATTTATATAGATAGATAGATTGGAAAGGGTATATCCGAAGTTGGTCCAATATGAATTTAAAAAAAAATCCGACCCTACGGGTAGGAAAACAAGGAATGATTGATTGTTTACTCACAGATTTTAATACTGAGTTGTGTATTACAAAAAAGTAATCAAAGATTAAGCATGTAGTAATGAGTAGATTATAGCCACAAAAAAATTAAAATATAAAAACTTTTTAACAAAAAAATGAAACCACCTAAAAAACTGAAAAGTAAAAAATAATAAACCTGCTTTGTTTAACCTTAATAACTAAGTTTGGAAGTCGGTGACATAAAATTAAAATACCTACTGGTGTACATTATGGGTATCTCACATGATTATTAACTTTGCCTGGATAGTTTTTGCGTTAGCTTCGATAATACGTTTACAACATGAGTACATGCGAAACCCAAAACACGTGTCTTTTGCCATTTTTTTATAAAGAATCTGTCGTGGAACATTTCAAAACTGTATCATGAAGAATCACAAAGTTATAAGCTTGTTATGTTACCTGGTTGTCACCATAAACATGGTCAGCATGCGGGCCCCGCGCCGCTCTTGCATCCAGCGTCGTATTGTGCTCATTGATAACAATTAGGCAGTAGGTACTTATTTAACTGGTGATAAAATTTTCCGTCACACTTTTTACACAATAAAACACTGTGTAAAAAGTATTGGAATCGATTAAGTTACTTATTCTGAACAAACTGTGTGCAGGTTTCGCACTCACTAAAATAACAACCGACTTCCAAAAAAAACACTACAAAGTGCATAATAACTTTAATTTTGGAAGTCGGTGACTTTGGATGTGTATTTTAATTATTTGTCACCGCCTTCCGAAATTAAAGTTATTTTGCACTTTGTAGTGTTTTTAAGTCGGTTGTTATTTTTTTTTTAAGTTTTTATTTTTCACTTTTTAGTTACCTACCCCACACCAATTCGAAATTTCATCATCCGGCGTCATCATTGGCGTCAAAAACAATGCATACTTATGCGATAGCAACATTCGCGGTTGATTTGCTGTAATTTTTTGAAGAGTTCCGTTGTCTGTCTCCGAAACGTATCATCAGATATATATGAAGTTTTAATGGGACCATTCGAAAAAAAAAAATCCAAATCCGTCTATATACGACGGAGTTATGCCCGAAGATACAAAAAAAAAACATGTCGAATTGATAACCTCCTTCTTTTTGAAGTCGGTTAAAAAATAATGTTGTATCCCCTTTGTGCATCTTGATGATGTTCTAACACTTTCTGCCTCTCTTGGTTACATATAATACAAATCCACTAGAGGTAAACGAATTGGTGTGGGGTATGTACTTATAGGAGCCTTAAGGTCTCCCTGAACCGAGATCTAATAACAAAATACGTTGGTTGAGGGACAAACGTTCATAATAATCAAGATCATTCTACGAATCTTATTTTAATCACCTTCCTCCGACTTGTCAGCCTGATCTCACGCGTAATCCTGCTAATTTCTAAATAAGTTTGACAGTTCGAATGTCATTTAAGTTATTTATCGTAAGCCTGTACAGCATAAGGTCGTATTTTGCGGACAATCTTCACAATACCATAACTAAAAAGTAAAACCCACCCCGCGGACGATCAAGACGCTTCTAACGATACTTACCTAATTTGTTAAATTATGATAAGTGGTTTAGAAGTTGTGAGGCAATAGTCGAACATACATAATTACTGGTCAAAATTATAACCCTCGCTTTTTCTTCGCTGTAGTCGAATAAAAATAACTTTAATTTCCGAAGACCGTGGTAAAACACTGAAATAAGTACATATCCAAAATAAAATTTAATTTAATTACAGATAAATAAATTTAATTTTAACTTTGTAATGTTTTTTAAGAAGTAGGTTTTTTATTTAGAAGACATTATTATGTTATATCATTTAAGACATATAATAAAATGAAGTGGGCATAAAATGTTTAATACTCCTGTCAAGTCAACCTCCCTATCATTTTGCTAACTGGCTTACCCAACTATAGTTTAAAACGACATGCGACATGTACTATTCTTAAACAGATTGTGCCAATACGGGAGAAGCTGGTACATATTTGCTGACTGTCGAGTAAATGGTAACACTGAAAGATCAAAAGAAAGGGAACTTAATAAGAATAGTGATATGAAAAGGATAAAAACTAAAAACAGAATCTGAGAGCAAAGAGTAAAGAAGAAAGAAAATGTTTCTTTTTACTTATTCGTAGTTATACATTTCACATGTTCTATATTTCAGCCGTAACGAACTCTTACTTCTAGGATAAAAAAAATAGTACCTCAATATGAACAGTCAGAAAGACAAGTGTAATTAAAATTGCAGATGCCAAATGTTAAATTTGTGGTTTTTGAAGATGTCTACATTATCGTTTTAACTTGAAGGTTTTATGTCTAAAAAGACATGAAAATTGAAAATATCTAATAATAGTACCTACCAATCTACACGGTTCTTTTTTATTTTAATTTTATTAGGTACACGCTTTTTAAAGCTTCATCTACACGGTTGGCGTAGTGATTAAGCGATTGACTGGTGCGCTAAATATTTGTAAGAACTACAAGTAGTTGTTCCGGGTTTGGCTGTTTGTGTATGTGAATTTAAATACGTAAATACGTAATTTCTGAACGTGATTCCCACCCTCTACAGAACGTCAGATCAAATTGAAAAGCACGCTTACCATGGACCAGTGACAGTACAATAATTTAAATAATATTGTCCTAATCTTGACGGGATCTTCAGGAATCACGATTAAAAAAAAAATCCGGCTCGAGAAAAAGCTACCGCATCCAAGGAAAGTACCAGGCGCACAAATTACCCACGCCCAGCTATTCTAACCAAAAACTAAACCAACATACAACCAACACTTTTATGTTTTTTATGGTGGGAAATCATCAAATAACTCCTCCCGCTCTGGGTGGAGCAGGAGGACGTGTTAGACTTTTGCTGAATAAAACCCACCCGTGTTCCTTCAGTAGCCCGTATGCCAGAGGCTGTGGTATCTCTTTCGAACAAACCCGCACCCCTGGCAGGCATCGGCCCTTGCAGGCCCCATCATTTTTGTGCTGACATCTCTTTGAGGCACGCGTGGAACACAACGCGCCGTTGACTTGGGCTTGGTCCTTACCGGACAGCGAGCTACCCATTACTCGCCGTCCCCAAGCTCATGTCTACGGTGGTCGAAAATCGGCCTGGGATTCCCGACGCCCAGGGTGTCTCCGTATCCTGCGGTGGCTAGGGTCGCGAGGGCGCATAGACTGCCTCTCCCTCACGTGCGCCGCCTCCCTCTTCGCGAGCATCACTGCTTCGCTGAAGGAGGTGACGGCTACCCATGTCCTCTCGCTCCGTACCATGGCCTGGACCAGGGCCGGACGCGAGAGATCGCCGCCGCCGATCGCCTCCACGAGGACACGGCGGTGTTCCACCCAAGCTGGGCAGACCGCCACCGTGTGCTCCACCGTGTCCTCAGGGCGATCTTCGCAGTGGAAACACCCGGGCGTTTCCTCCCGCCCTATTCGAAACAGGAACCTCCCGAAACAGCCGTGTCCGCTGAGGCAGCGAGGACCTGCGTCAGGCGGAAGGTGAGGACGCCATGCCGCCTCTCAAACCACTCCTCAAAGAGGGGACTTACCGTCGCAATCATGGCGTGCCCAGCACTGGGTTGCGACAATCGCACTCTCCATGTCGCCATGAGATCCCGCCGAAGCTCTGTCCGCTGTGCCGCGATTTGCCGCGGCAGCGTAGTTACGCCCCGGCGTTTGGCCTAACACTTATATGGTTAATCGAAATAAAAAGTCAGAAATAAACATAACAGTTTAAAAACTAAAAACCGAAACTTAAAACGCTTTCAAAGAAAATCAAACTAAAGGTAAAAAATAATATTCAAAAAGTTTATAAAAACAATAGAATTAAATATAAACAAAACAAACGTTTTATCGGAAAGAAGCGTGGGAGTGCTTCTTAGGGCATTTTTACAATGATTACCTTTATCATAAGGACTGATATATGATGAACAATCTTCTGTGGCATACAGGTAAATGTGGGTTAACTGTTTAAATGGGTCATTCTCAGGAGACTCATTATTTGGTTGACTTCGGTGTCATTTTTGCTATCTAATTTAGGCATGAAATATCAAATCTAGAGTTAACACTCTACTAACATGCTTTAAATTAACTCTAGATTTGATATTTCATGTTAACAAGGCCTAAATTAAAAAAAAAGATCATGACACCGAAGTCAACCAAATAATGAGTCTCCTGAGAATGACCCAAATACGCCAGACGCATACATTTAGTTTCAGTTTATCTGGTTTAACCTCATTCATAAGTGGTTTAGTTATCTTAATTTTACTTTTATTTTGAACTGGCCTTTGCCAGATGGAGGTTGGACAACTATATTCCATGGGTATTTTTTGTTTTTTTTTTGGTTGGGAAGTCATCAAATAACTTCTCCCGCTCTGGGTGGAGCAGGAGGGCGTATCAGACTTTTACTGACTAAAACCCACCCGTGGTCCCTCAGTAGCCTGTGTGCTAGGGGCGGTGATATCTCTTTCGAACAGCCCGCACCTCTGGCAGACATACTACCGGCATGAATTATCCTATGTTAATCCAGCATATAAATTATCTATGTGCCAAATTTCATCCTAATCCTTTCTGCCGTTTTTGCGTGATTGGGTAACAAATATACGAACTTTCACATTTATAATATTAGTAGGATAACATCACACTTTTATTCCCTGATGGAGTAGGTAGAGATGTTAAACATTTCGCTAATTACGAGTATGTTGTAAGTCCCATGTAATTCATGTCGTGCTTATTGCCATCACCCGCGCAAAGTCAGACGGCTGCTAGCGAGTGGTTTTATTACAAACCCATAAATTGTTTATTTTTTTCTAGTAACTAGCACCGCGAAACCACGTGACTGACTTTTTTAGTAGTTTTTAGACTGTAAACCACTAAGTAAATGTTCGTAATCGCATTGCCGGAATGAAAAGGAGACATCGATCACGAAATGTGAGTGAGCAATAATGATATAATCTCAGATAGTGTACTCAAACATAAATAATAAACGCTTCAAAAATGAATGAACCCAGCCATTTTCCAATAATGCAAGGAAGGAAGGAAGGCAGACACATCTAAATTGGGGATCTTTTAATTTGTCCACGTTAAGATGTCTTGTTACGAGTACTGCGTACATAACTTTTTTAAGGAACATCACCAATCCTGTATTCTTAACACGGGAAGGCAGAGATGTATAACAATATTATGTATGCCTACATATTGTCAGTTAAAAGTTCCATGCGAAATAGGGTCGAAACCTTTTGTTCTACAATTCACAGGTCAAATGAAAGTTTCCAGAATCAAAAAAGTTAATGGACTTATTGCTTCTCTTGCAATTTTAATACGAGAAGTCATAATTTGAACTAGACCAACGACACACATTTTCAATTCTGGCAAATTATTCCGCTAAGTTGTAACAGAAAATCGATTTGTAACGATTCCCAGAAGTGTCGAGTCACACTCTATTCGAAATAGTATTAATCGTCTTATCGGAATCGAATCGATTACTTCTGGCAAGTGAAACGCAAATTGAATAAGTTTGGACAAGAAGTGACTGTGATTTGATACTTGGCACCACTTCGGTGTTTACTCAAGTTAATGTGATTGAAAAGTTTTGAAGAAACACATTTCGTTTCCTTACACTTAGGCTTCTTGGAAACGAAAAATTTATTTTGTTACTTACTGTCGTACAAGATTTTGCCGATAAACAATGGTAGCTGGCAGTAGATACTTAAAATGAAAACACCAGATTTTTCACCGCCTTTCATTAATTGAGTGAAGTAGATAAAATGTTCTAAACAACGACTGAATGAGCTAAGTACCGAGTTTCTGCTTTAATTTATTTCATTCACATGTTGGTCGTTTTTCCCACACAAAAAATATTCGTCGTGTTCCAAAGAAACTGACGTAAATGGCCACGATTGTGGCTGTAAGTCCTTCCGCCTGACGCAGGTCCTCACCAGACACGGTTGTTTCGGGAGGTTCCTGATTCGCATAAGGAGGGAGCAAACGCCCGGGTGTATCCATTGCGTAGATCGCCCGGAGGAAACGGTGGAGCATACGCTGGAGGTCTGCCCGGTTTGGGCAGAGCACCGCCGTGTCCTCGTGGAGGCGATCGGTGGCGGCGATCTCTTGCGTCCGGCCCTGGTCTAGGCCATGGTACGGAGCGAGAGTGCATGGATAGCCGTTATCTCTTGCGAAGCAGTAATGCTCGCGAAGATGGAGGCGGCGCACGTGATGGAGGTGCAGTATATGAGCTCTCACGGCCCTAGCCGCCGCAGGAGACGCCCTGGGCATCGGGAATCCCAGGCTGATTCCCGGCCACCATAGGCACGGGCTTGCGGACTGCGAGTAATGGGTAGCTGCCTGCTAGAGATGCGAGTTGTTCGAAAGAGGTACCGTAGCCCCTAGCCCGCAGGCAACTGAAGGAACACGGGTGGGTTTTAGTCAGTAAAATGGGGGTGTGTCAGAACACCCTTCCGCTTCACCAAGAGTGGGAGAAGATATTTGATATGTGATATACACACATAAATTTACATTTTTAAATATTAGTGTAAAAATATAAAAAATTGTAACCCACCGGTTTCGGCGGTCAGGGCTCCAGAGAGAAGAACCTCCTTACAATGCGAGCTGTGTCCAGGAGTACCGCTTTCTGGATCAAGCCCTTGACCCAGTTGCCCAACGAGAGCCTCCTCAGATGTTGGTCGAGGCTCTTGGCTTTAAGAGCATTATTTATTATTATGCTACACATTGTATATTCAAATTTTCATGACGTGCCAATAGAAGGAAATTGGTATTTCAGGTCATAGAATATTGTGCGGATTCCGTATATTTCCGCATGAATCTAGCAGCTAGCTCCAGGAAGTGGGTCATTATGGAGCTCAGTGAGTCATTGGCGACGTGTGGCTTGAGATAATGGTACTAGTGGCATACTGTTGAGTTATTGGAGCTTGAATTTAGTTATAGGAGCTTAGAAACACATTCAGCGAAATTGATAATACTAACTGCGCCTTGTCTTTTTATCCTAGAAAATATCTTGTATGTTCGCAAAAAGTTAGGCCTTTTCAAAAATAAATGCTATTTCCATAATCTGAATACACGTGGTAAAGATGAAATTGTGATATCAAAATTTAGATTAACCAAAACTAGCAAGTAATTTCTAATAAACAATATCCGCTTCTATAACAAGTTGCCAAATTTGGTTACAGAACTAAACGATGGAAAGTTTAAAACTCGCATCAAATGTGTCCTTATCAAAAAAGTATATTATAAGATAAAAGACTACGTTGAAGACAGGGAAGTTTGGCATAAATTCCTTCTGCACATGTGGCTTCCCTGGTACCTCATTAACAGCATAACTATGTGAAAGTCTAATTAACTGCTCCCAAATTACAATGTTCTCATTTATCCCTTTAATTTTTTACAATGTCTGACATATTTTCGTCATTATTTGACAATACTGTAGCCACTGCAGGACATAGGCCTCCGAAAAAGGAAGTGGTTTGCCATAATCGTCATGCTTGGCAGGCGGGTTGGCGATCGCTGTATGGTAGTAAAATGCATAGAGAACGCTGCTGCCCATTCTCTAGTAAGTCCCTTAGTCGCCTTCTACGACACCCACGGGAAGAAATGGGATGATGCTTCTTGATGTTACGTTCTGTTCAATTAAGTTCATCCAGTCCAGTCGGTTAGGCGTTTTCAAAATCAATACGCAAGTAAGTAGTTTGTTTTGAAATCAAAAGCTTACTTTATATACAAGGCTTCCAACTTTTATTCAGTCGTATTAAGTACAGAAATATAAACAATACATAGAACAAACAACATCAAAACTTATCACGCCAAACATTTCTCCCAAAAACAAAATCCAATACCGGTTACCGAAAACGAACGAATTACATGCCTTTTGTACATAACAGCGCCGCGACCTTCAAAATATCGTTTATATACTACATATTCTTCCTTTTACCACAAAATAAAGAGAGTACAGAAGGCAATCACATGTATGTACTTCGATTTTCATACCTACGCTCGGCGGTCGCGCTAGGGTTGTCAACTTTGGCTTATGCACAAAAATCTATCGTGGTAGTGGCACTCGTATTTAGGTCTTTGCCATGATCACAATTAATTTCAACTCTAATTGTTATGATCTGCCGCGGGGGGCTACGCAGGTGGCCCGGCCGGCTCGCCGTGAAGTTCTATCTTAACTATTTATAATGAGGAAGATGAGTGTATTTTTTAGCTTAAAAGTACTACAATATATACCTAATATAAATTGTGAAAATACTACAAGGCCACAAAGTCATTTTCGCTTACCCACAACTAACTAGGTACCTATTCTGTGTTACGTTAAAACGAACCATCGAAACACGAGCAAATACCTAGGTACTCACCTCTCTGGTCAACTCAACAACTGGTAGCTTAAAAAAAAGACAATTCACAGTTTAATGTTGAATTTATACAACCGCCCACTCAACACTTATAGTAACTTTTTTTGTTGCTACATTTTTGCATTTCACAGACGCGTGTCTCAGGACTCTCAGGCGATGGCACTCGCGCTCGCACTGGTCCCAACCGGTCCGAGGTATCGTGTCCGTGAGCGATGTCTATGTGTGCGTTGGTCGAGCGCACTTTGTATGTAGATTGCCTTCTGTACCCTCTGTATTTTGTGCTTTTACCCTGCATCAAAACAAAACTAAGTACGATACAACACAAAAAGCCACCTTCTTTTCGAATGAACAAAAAAATGTTCGTGTATGGAAGCTGTGCGAAAGCTAACGAAGTGTGGATGTTTTTAAGTGTCTGAAAATGGCTGGTAATATACGTATTTCTGTGTCAAAGAAACGGTGTTTATTTTCTCTATAGTAGTTTCTGTTAAAATATTTCTATTAATAAATTGGAATTGATCAGAAGGTGTAAAGGTAAATAAAAATAAATGTATTTACATACAGTAGAATGTCAATAACAATTAACCGGATCATTTTTGTATTATTGTTTATCGCACCTTTCAACTGGACACGAAACATAAGGCTATGAGGAAATAGCGCTTTAAACAGAGGTTTCGGAGTGGCACCGGAAGCTCGCACAAAAACGCCCGGGTTAATACGGCATTATTTTTCCTTCCTTTGGACGGACAATACGGATCATAAAGTTTTGTCGTAGGAGGCTGATTGCACAGTTCATTAGTAACGTAAAGGTAACAAAGCAAAGTCAAAGCATTTATTTCAAACCAGCTTTTGCCCGCGGCTTCGCCCGCGTGGATGTCGGAAAATATCCCACGGTTACGTACTACCAGGATTAAAAGTACCCTATGTGTTAATCCAGGTAAACAATGTCTTCTCGCACTGCTTATATAGTATCCGAGGAGCTGTGCGTGGATTGATACATGATTGATGGAGGATCATCATCATCATCTGCCTAGCCTTTTTCCAACTATGTTGGAACTGGCTTTCGGTTCCGTCCGGTCTAACCGGATGTAACTGAATACCATTATTTTACATGGAGCGACTACCTATCTGACCTCCATAACCCAGTTAATGGGGAATACGATACCCCGGTAAGACGGGTTGTCAGATTTTCGGGCTTCTGACGACCCGTAACGACTGTCAAAGATCCACAAATGACAGCCGGGACCAATGGCTTAACGTGCTTTCCGAGGCATGGAGGGGTCTTGGAATATAAAGATGGTCAACCATCCACGGACCAACCGCGGCAAGCGTAGCTTAACCTGATGGATCGACCCGTGTGGCTGTGATTACTTAGAAATAATAATAGAAACGGAATAAATAACGGAACGGAAAAACTACTTGCATGCCAAATTTGAAGGCAACTTTAAAGTTAAATATTAAATCCACTTTATTCTCTATGCTGTGAGAATAAGAAAAAAAAAATCGTTACGTAAATAATAACAGGTATGTAAATAGCGGACCAGACCTCGAGACTTATCCTCCCGCAGCGAGGGGTGAGACAGGGAGACGTTATCTCTCCGCTGCATTGGAGGATGTCTTCAAAGTTCTGGACTGGAAAGAGATTGGCATCACCATCAATGGCGAGTACATCACTTCTACTTCTACATCACTTCTACCTTTGGTTTGCCGATGATTTATTAGTCATGGCTAAGACTATGGAGGACTTCAGTACAATGCTCGATGACCTCAGTGGAGCTTCCGAAAGAGTGGGTCTCAAAATGAACATGGACAAAACTTAGAAAATTTCGAATGTCCATGTAACACGCACTCTTATGAAGATCGGAGACTCTACACTCGAAGTTGTAGACGATTATGTTTACCTAGGGCAAACTGCCCAGTTAGGTAGATCCAACTTCGAGAAAGAGGTCAATCGTCGAATCCGACTCGGCTGAGCAGCGTTCTTGAAGCTACGCAATATCTTCTCGTACCACATCCCGCAGTGTCTCAAGACGAAAGTCTTTGACCAGTGCGTGTTGCCAGTGATAACATATGGTACTGAAACGTGGTCGCTCACAATGGGTCTTATCAGAAGGCTAAAAGTCACCCAAAGGGCAATGGAGAGGGCTATGCTCAGAGTTTTCCTACGTGATCGAATCAGGAACTAAGAGATCCGCGCGAGAACCAAGGCAACTGACATTGCCCGAAGAATTGCCAAACTTAAGTGGCAGTGGGCAGGGCACATTGCTCGCAGAACAGATGGCCGATGGGGCCGAAAGGTTCTGGAGTGGCGACCGCGTACCGGAAAACGTAGCGCTGGAAGGCCTCCCATAAGATGGACCGATAACCTTGTGAAGGCCGCAGGAATCCGCTGGATCCGAGAAACGCAGAACCAATTGAAATGGAGGAATCCGCTGGATGCGGGTAGCACAGAACTGGTTGAAGGGGTGGAGCTTGGGGGAGTCCTATGTCCAGCAGTGGACGCCTTTCGTCTGAAATGATGATGATGATAACGGAAATAAGGAAAATGTAAGGAATAATATTTTTGTGTTCACCAAAAATCTAAAGGTACATCTATGTAGGTATGCATTTCTAAAATATTGATCTTAAACCCGTTTAATTGTTTTACTATAATTAAACTACTCGGCCAGCAAAATATGTTACATCAAACAAATTCCAAATTAACACCAAGATATAACACTTTTTTATTGTAGTGCGCTGCAAATATTCTATTGTAACAATAACTATTTTATTCTTCCCCGAAAAATACTGATCGTGCACCAAATATTCCTGAATGTTACATGTGCTAAATTGCTGTTCGGTGTATTTCGTCCATGGTATTTTATTATGTTAGTGACAGAAACGAATCGCTGCAAAACCGACTCCACGTAGTCTCGTCTGCCCTACCCCTAGAGTGTAACTTAAATCCGCGTAGGCGCGGAGGGGCGAGGCGGCCCGCGAGCTGAGGAGCAGGTGGATGTAACGCTCGCCGCCGCAGCTGAGGCTGGCCGGCCAGCCGAAGCTGCGGTGGTGAGCGTTAAGCCATCTGCGACAATAAGCTCGCGTGGGACCGCCGGAGCCTCGCAGCGCCGGAGCCGTGACAGAAACCATGCCTGCTCGCTTGAATTTAAACGTTTAGATGTGGCGTGTTTTTTCAAAAAGATAATTATATTTATCATCTGCAGTCATGTGGCTCGCGCGGAAACGCGTCCTCCGACACCTCGCCCGTGCGCCTAGCGTATATAGCCACTTTAATACTTACAATTTATCTTTGTTCTGTGTAATTTGTAGCCATCAAAATCTACCTAAGCGAACCAAGTTTTCGTAGATTCGTCCTAACTTTGCTTCCTGGTGACGCATTTTGACGCTGTTTTTTGCTACGTTATTAATAATTAGGCTCCCTGAGACCATCCGAGTCGAAATATGGACAAAAACGCGAAAAAAATTTTTTTTTATTAATAAAGCTACATTGGACATTAATTAATGTTTGATTCAAATACATTTTGCAGTGCATTATCTGAAGTAAAACTAAAAAAATAAATGCTTGTTTTTAAAATTAAGTTTAATACTATTTTTACAAATTTGCAACAGTTGTTAAATAGATGCTCGTTATGACATATTTTATTGAACATATTTTGGTGCACATTCAGTATATTTGGTGGAACACAGGCAAAATTAGGTAAATGAAATGGGAATAAATTTATTGAAGTACTTTTAAATACCATCCAAATGTAAGTATTTATTACTCACTGGATCCCTTAGTAAAGTTATTGTTCTCACAATATTACGAAGGTGTCTTTGGCGATGGCGCAAAATTGGGCTGAGCGATGATGAGTTAGTAGGGTTTTTAACTGCATAGGGGATGATTTCACAACAACGCCAAAAGGCTTTTATTACCAATTTTATTGGTAAGCTTTAAAATTTACGGGTTTCCTAAAAAAAAAATCATCCCCTCTATAACTTTTTACCCTCTTCTGGGATGATTTTTCGAAAACGCTGATACATGTAATGATTAATTATTACCAAACAAAAGGCTAAATACAAATTTTCATGGTTCGAACAACAAAACTAACGGGTTTCTCATTTCTACTTTCATCCCCTATTTTACGCTCTCAGGGGATGATTTCCCGAAAACACTGAAACACGTGGTTTTTTTTATTTTTAATCAGAATGAGAAACACCAATTTTCATGGTTATAACTACAAAAATGTAAATTTTCCATACAAACTTTCATCCCCTATTTAACTCCTTTAGGGGTTGAATTTCGAAAAATCCTTCCTTATTCCTTGTCTACATTATGAAGGGAACCTCTGTGCAAAATTTCAGCTTTCTAGGTCCAAGGGTTTGGGCTGGGCGTTGATGAGTCAGTCAATCAGTCAGTCAGTCAGGACTTGTCTTTTTATTTATATAGATAGATAGGCAATTTTGAACGTCAAAATTTACATTAAAATAGAATTGATTATAGTCGCCCGTTCCAAAATGTAGTTTCGTAATGAGAATAATCGGCTAGAAACTCCACCGTTACTCTTTTAAAATGTTTTAAGCACAATATTTAATAAAACTTCGTTATATAATTGTGTGTGAAAACGATGCACCCAGAATAAAATTACCATACCAAAATAGGTAAAAAGAATAAAAGTCAAGCAATTTTAATTACAATTGTTACCTTATCTCCACTTAATCTGTTAAACGGGCTAATGAGACACAATTAATTTTCCACTGTAATGGAGCCGATAGGTTCCGCGCCGGACTTAACCGGTTAAGTCTCACTTGACTCTCCAATCTTTCATAAACTAAGTGAGTTGTAACCTTTGTATTAACTCCGTGGTTGTACCATCTGTGTTATTTTCACTTTTACCGTTAACAACGATGCGGACGAAATTTTGGTGCCTTATGATTATTTTCTTTTTTAAATAAAACCAGTAGTTTGTAAATTATGAAAATATACATACAAATAAATGCACATTATTATACATACAGTTAGACAAGCGTTAAACCCGACAATTAAACTCAAACTGAAGTCTGGTGCAACCGACCACTATATCCCAGCTCGTTCCCTGTCTCGGATTATCACGGGAAGCACTTAACATTTTATTTTCGTCGTCTCTCTTACGTCGTAAAACTTGTACGTGGCGCCTTTATTCAGAAAAGAGTGAAAAGTGTATATGTAAAATTTTAAGATGAATAAATCTTTTTCTGTAAGTGCTATTCATTTACTTAAATATATTTTATTTTGATGTAATGTCGATAAGCTGCTACCCTTAACTATTTCAATTAAACTCGTTGGGTTTAGGTAGTTAAATAAAGGTAAACAAATCGTAGAAAGGGTTTTTTTTATAGTTGACAATTTTTTGTTTAAAACTACGGTGCAACAAAATCAAATTCATTTTTGATTTATACAATAGTTTCTGCTTTTACTAATGTGTTTTAAAACTTTATCATTTATTCTTAAACTACTCTTCCTACTCGTAGATGTAACTACTTGAGCACAATTTTTATTTAGATTTATTATTATAAAATAATATTTTGTAATCTGCCTACTGTAAAGAGCCCAAAAAGACAGGTTCCCTAAACCTTTTAGAAAATACAACCAATTACATAACGTTGCGAAATTGAAAAGTACAAATGTGATCTAGTGTGGCAAATAAAGTGGCAGGTATTATTATAAAGTCGGTTAATCAGACGCCTTTGGCAGCGCTCTCGACAGTTGACATTTACGATTTTGTGAGTGCGTTTCGATTTTGTTGAAATATGTTATTATAGCAAAATAATTGATGATATAACGGAACGGATTCAGAATAGAGCCGATCATTGTATGACTACAAATATTATGATTTTAACATAGAAATAAAAGGTTTCGGTATGAGTCAACCTATGGAGTATTAGAAAACTGGCGTTTGGTAGGTGCAGCATTTGATGTTAATCAGAGAGGATCAGTTACTAGGAAAATAGACGTGAAACGGCTTCACATGTTTACAAAATAAAATTACAATCGAAACACCAAAATTCTGGTGTAACGATCGGAAATAATACCTGAATCAGGTCCTCCAAGCAACGAAACTAATTAGTTGTATACTCGTATATTACTAGATAAAATCACATATTGGAATCATAAAGTTTAATACTATACCTAAAAGCAATCATGAAAATGTAAGCAAACAACTCTAATATCGTACGACACAATTTATGCTGTACTTCGATAGCAATTTACGAACTGATTTAACTTTAGTGAACAATGCACGTGGTTTTGGTATCTTTTCATTGTGACTTTTCTTTAGTACTTAAGTTCTGCTTGAATTCAGCATTTGTGTTTATTGTCATGTAATTATGAAATCAATCGATAGACATATTATGCATACAGAATATTTAAAAGGTATTTTTTTACTTACATGCGTAAAACTAGCATTACCCCCACTAGATACTTCATAAATACATCGAGTTTTACAAAAACAGTGTCAGTAGATTCAACGCTTGGTCTCCAGCAATTTGTGAACCATTCTAAGCTGACGTGGAACAATGAATTCGATGCTGAAGCGGGAAGGGATCTGGACGAGTTCCATCTCACATAACTCGTTGTCGAAACCTTTAACAGCTTTCCGTTAGTTTCGGTAATATGAGTAGTTTTGGAAAACTTAAATTACAGGGTCAACATTCCATCAATCAATGGTGATCATCAAGTACCATTGTCTATCTCCAAAAGAAATTCATGTTTCTTCTCTTAACACCTCTAGAAATGCAAACCAAAAGGAAACTCACTTGTCATTGCTATCAAATTAAGTGCGGTTACTTGAGTAAGTTCTATGACATTGAATTATGTTAAGACTGAAGATTTACTATGCATTTCAATCTCTTAACCATAAAAAAAATGCAGTTAATAAGGTCATATGTTTGTAATCATATATACACACTACAGACTAACATAAGTTTTCACCATAATTAGCTCCTTCTTAATTACATATACATTCCCCGTACTCTGATAGGCCATATCATAGTTGCATTCATTAGTAAATAGTTATTTTAATATTAATATATTGTGCTTGTCTTACAACTACTGATAATGTACAATGATAGGCGAGGACGCTGGCACCCTAAACACAAGTTAAATCTTACATTGGGTGCCAGAGTTCATCGTCATCATCAAACACTGTTTTCCTTAGTTGTAACGATGCATAGTGTTTAAATAAGTGTTTTTTGTACAACTGCAGGTAATAAAGAATCTTATTAAATTTCAGAGTACGGATGGAACTATAATATAACTAGTAACGAAATTATGTGTATTAAAGCTACTTTAGTTCACAATGCGTTCGGCAAAATTCCATCTAAAAACAGTTGGCCCAATAAACGTCGAACTAGGAACATACCAAATGATTTGCAGTAAGGTTTGTCCAAATACCTTTAGGAGCATTTGTCAAATGTTTGAATACATAGTTGTTCGTGGAATCTTTGCTGTTTGAGCCAACTTTGGTGCGAGTTGAACGAATGGGCACGATGCATTGAGAGTATGTTCAGAAATACATGACGACTGTTTTAGTATAAGGGGTGCGCAGATTTGGAACAAAAGGTAAAGTTTGATTGAATCTCCAGTTATCTTTTCTACTGTCAGCTCTGCAAAAACGAGAATAGTTAATGTCGTGTTGAAAAGTTTTGCCGGTCAGAAAAAGTGTAAACTTTAAAGAGTAAAGTGAGAGGAGTAAAATTAGTACCTAAGAGTGTAAAGTGTGTACTCACAGTAAGTACACGAAATATATTTTTTAGATCATATCGGATCCTGTGCAATTAGCAATTTAAGGCGCCTTTTGATTCATTAATTGATTGCGGGCGGCAATTCACATGGAACGTATCATCATCATCATCATTTTAGCCGGAAGACGTCCACTGCTGGACATAGGCCTCCCCCAATTTGGGGAGGCTTTCCATAATCGCCACGCTTGGCAAGCGGGTTGGCGATCGCAGTATGATGGTAAAACGCATAGAGAACGCTGCTGCCCATTCTCTAGAAGTCCCTTAGTCGCCTTCTACGACACCAACGGGAAGAGATGGGATGATGCTATTCTTTACGTCCGGCACCACACGGTACTTGGAACGTATGCTGTAATGAAAACCCCGAACTCCAACAGATCCTGAGAAGTTCCTATTAGAAAATTTAACAAAAACGAGCAAGCTATTCATCCAAGTTGGTAGTACGAATTATTTGAGGTTCACAAAAAAGGCGAAAGCAAAATGGGAACAATTAATGAACAAAAACAATCGATTTTCGTGTCTGTCTATGTGATCGCTTAGGTCTTCTGAACTTCAACAGGATTTTGATGCAATTTTCACTATAATTAACCGGAAGGTTTTTTGTATTTAATGTAATGATTTAACTGCGATGTCACACAGTAATCTCGAAGTTTTGACACACCACCGTTACACCTGTTTGAAGCAGGGGCGGGTTGCTATTGAATTGATATAATTCAGTTTAGACTGATTAAATGCATTAATTGGAACATTAAACTACGTTTTCAGGTACTATTGTATTCTCGACGTAACATAACATTATTCAAGTTTTGGGCTGGAAGATCTGAAAAGTTCGTGCCAGCGACACTACGGAGAAGAAGAAGCATTTTCCACCTGAATGGACAGAGAGCAATGTTTTCGCACACTCACATTTGGCGACTTATGTTGTAAGCATAACATAACACCTATTTCATAAGAGTGCCTTTGTTTCAAACTATTCAAAATTTTGTTATTAAAAGGGTTTGTATATTATGCACATAGATATGGAAGAGTTAAGTACCTAGTTTTGTTACGGGTATCAATCACCACACTTAAAAGAAGGCCTCGAACTTAACAGACAGCTGTGCTGCTGGGGAGTTTGTTGCGCCACTTCTTCTTCCCAGCTAAATCACTAGGAAATGGTGAAAGGTGGGCGTTTTGGGGGACTATCTTATGTAATTTTGACATTCAAAAAGTGCTGGTTCTCAGCCTAGTTTGAATAAATGTATAATTTTTGCCGTCACAAATTCACTTTTCCCCACTCCAAGCAAAAGTAAATTAAAAGCATTTCAAAACTTAGTGTTACAAACCGGAAAGTACTCGTATTTTAAATTCTATGTTGAACACTTACTGCGTCAGTTAGTATGTGGAAATTAGCCATATTTACTGTACTACATGAACGAGTTCAAGTTCCGGGACATTCGAGTAGATTTCATTAGATTTAGCAAGTTTCTAGTTATTGGAAACAATTTCAACAATTGACGCGCTTGGAGCCATACATGTTGGTAGAGGTGCGCAGCAGTCAGCTCCTCTACCAACATGTATGGCTGAAAGTCTTTTCAGCCATACATGTTGGTAGAGGAGCTGACTGCACCTACGACAAATAACAAACAAATTTCTATCAGAATTCAAATGGCATCACATACATTAAGTATAATTATTTGTTGAAACCCGAACTATGTACGACGTTACCTATTTCTTGTAAAAAAGAAAGAAAGTAAAAGTATTAATTGTGACTCGCACAGGAAGATTACATAGTAAAATAAACTAGTACAAAAATTATAAAAAAAAGCAAACAAATTTCTTGAGAGTTAAAACTATTAAAAATAAAACAGAAAGTCCTGCACGAGGTCAAAAGGTTCCTACCTCAGCATAATGCTGCGACATATAGAAAGTGTCGCAGTGCTGGTATTCTGGTAGGGCCCGTGCAATGTGATGTCACGGGCAGTTACAGTATAAATAAATAATCAGTACTAAAGTTAGATAAAATGTAAATTTGTTAGCGAATAAAACAAAATACCGTCTGCGCGAAGCGTGACCTCGTTATTTTGTCGATGCCATAAGAGCCTGAGCCTGATTTATGTAATTGTAAAATGTATAATTTACTTAACGCATTCTTCATGATTCACCATTCTTCATTTAAGTTGAAAGACGTCCACTGCTGGACATAGACCTCCCTCCAGCGTCGCCATATAGACCGGTCTTGCGCTTCTCGCATCTAGCGTATTTCTGTAGCCACCACAAGGTCAGAAAACATCGGCTACTCCTATACTAGTTCTAAGGAGGAAACTCATTTTGCCAAGTAAACACAGTTGGCGCAATTTTCGTACATGCAGTCTGAGCTCAAGACCATTTATTTGTTAAGGATGGGGGTCGGTGGGTAAAAGTATTGTTTCACCCCCTAATTTAAGTGGGTGGGCAGTACTAAGTTGTGTCAAGGGGTTCTTGAAATAATTAAATGGTGTTTGGGGGTTGCCTGAGGGCGATTGTTAAAACTGGTTCGGCCTCATGTTGTGGGATATGGTGCAAATTTGTGGGAAGATTTATGTAAGGATAGTTAGTTCGGGTCTCATTAGTTCGTGTGACCTACCAGTTTGATTTTGGCTAAAATAAAACCATGGTACTTGGGAACTACAATACAATGTATCATGAGAAACTAGTTAAGTACTTTCACACATACGACACACATGTAAGTTTAGTTGAATCTTGATTTTAATGGAAGCTATGCGAATATGCCACTAGATTAGTTTAGATACAGGATTCTCACATTACTTCATATCGATCGGTAAATTATTCAAATCTGCAAGTTACCAAAACATACATAAGCCGTGATTTTATTGCTATCCACTGATACACAAACGTCTTGTAGCTGTTGTTAATGGTGAATTTAATATGATTTTTTTACCTGAATGTGTAAAATCTCGGCTAGTAAGACACAATTAATTGTAATGGCCCCTATAGGAGCCACGCTGTACTTAACCGGGGAAAGAAAACACAGTGCTTGCGAATTAAAAAACAAAACTTAAATCTTCGCGAATCCAAAGTTTTATATTTATATTTGTTTATCTTTCATTGCCGTGTACCGGAACACGTAGAGTTTGAAGGCTTGACAATTGGTGGACCGTTGAACTTGTGCAGGCCGCAGGAATCCATTGGATGCGGGAAGCACAATACCAGCCAAAGTGGAGGAGCTTGGGGTAGGCCAATGTTCAGCAGTGGACGTCTTTAGGCTGAAATGATGATGATGATCTTTCATTAACTACGAGTACATGGCCATATTTTGAAATCAATAATAATATACATTCCGTAATAAACACTTCTAAACTAGTCAAAATGACATGTATCATTGATAACAGTGTCCGTAAATTATTAAAATAATTATAAGTCAAGTCAGAGTAATAATACTCATTATTTGATCATCGATCATAACCTTTAATTGATAGCACTACACATAGAAACATTAAAGATCGGAATTAAATAAATATGTTTTTCTCTTGACAGACAATTGCAATATTATGTCGATTATAACTCTTACAAGTATAGGATAGGTAAATAAAAAGATGGCCCCAAGTGCCTATCTTTTTATTTAACAATACCAACAGTTCAAAAACAAACACAAAGTCCGCTAGTCCAATCCATTACTAAAATATTTCATACTCTTTCAACTTTCTTGTGTAGTTTCAGCGTGTTATACCTTAGAGAAAGTTCGTCCCAGTAGACTTCAGAGAACAAACGGCAATCGTCATCAAAACAGGGCCTGCAAGGATTGTAGGAAATTGAGTTACTCAGTATAATAAGATCATATTGGTAATAACAGGTTTTTTGGCAATAAAAGAAGAATTAAACGACGATGAGCTAGCGTAGTACGGAGTGTCAACAGTGTAAATAAGAGGACAGTTTATACTAGTAGTACCGCTGACGTGCGGCCTACTGTTCTTGAAATCGCACTTATTGCCTACAAATCTTCTAAACAGTCGTTGTAAGAGACAAAGTCTCACCCTACATCGCTTCCTAGTGTTCCGCCACCGTTTGTTTAGCAGACGCGGTGGGGCCGCTTGGCCGTTCTCCCTATCTCCTGCGGCCGAAAAGTGGTAGACGGGACGGCGTGTTGTGTTCCAAACGCGCGCCGTCAGAGATGTTAGCAACCACTGGTGGGGTCCGCAAGGGCCGATGCCTGCCAGGGGAGCGGGTTGTTCGAAAGAGTTACCGCCGCCCCTGGCACATGGACAACTGAGGAAACACGGGTGGGTTTTAGTCAGTAAAAGTCTGACACGCCCTCCTGCTCTACTCAGCAGGAGACATTAGATGATTTCCCAACCAAAAAAAAACTACCCACTCTATGTCAGGAAACTAGAGAGAAAATATGTGAATCCAATCCACTGAAATACTCCGAGCATTCATATCCGCTGCGCTGCCCCACTTTCAGCGCGTTATTCCACTGGGACAAAGCAAAGAGTTTTCCGAAAGCAACTTTCAAAATAGGCCTTTTGAATCGTGAAAGTATCAATACTGTCGCTTCATTCATATTTGGAAAATATGGACGCGTAAATGAAGTTGAATTATTACTGTCGTTTGGATTCTGCGAAAAAGTAAATTTAACTGTAAGTGCACTTTATGAATCCATTTTCAATTCCAGTTCATTATGCACCTGTTTATTTTTGTAAATACTTGGTTTTGGGTTGGTAGACGTTTTGTGAAACCAGCACCCTAATTGCGTAACTCACGATTCATCATAATCTGTATCGTTTTGAAACGGATTGTTAAACCATTGCTTCATATGTTCGAAAAAAACTTTTTTCAAAAAAATAACAACCGACTTTCAAAGAAACACTACAAAGTGCAAAATAACTTTAATTTGGGAAGTCGGTGACTTTGGATGTGTATTTTAATTATTTGTCACCGCCTTCCGAAATTAAAGTTATTTTGCACTTTGTAGTGTTTCTTTGAAAGTCGGTTGTTATTTTTTTGAAAAAAGTTTTTATTTTTCACTTTTTAGTTATCTACCCCACACCAATTCGAAATTTCATCATCCTTGGGGTCAAAACAATACACATTTATGCGATAGCAACATTCGCGGTTGATTTGCTGTAATTTTTTGAAGAGTTCCGTTGTCTGTCTCCGAATCGCATCATCAGATCTATATGAAATTTCAATGGGACCATTTCGGGGTAAATCCCTTTCGAACAAAAAAAAATATATTGCAAATCCGTCTATATACGACGGAGTTATGCCCGAACATACATAAAAAAAAATATATATAAACATGTCGAATTGATAACCTCCTTCTTTTTGAAGTCGGTTAAAAAATGTGTCTATTCGACATAAATAACGCAATTGTTTAACTGTGAAGACGAAACCAATTATGATCAATCGTGAGTTACGCAATTAGGGTGCTGGTTAAAATACTCCTCTGGTATAAATAAATGATTGAGTAATAGCGGTCAAAATTTCTCTAGTAGGCCTTCATATTGTAAGGAAATAATTTATTGAAATCAATTCAGCAGCATTGCTGCAATGCTGCTGCTCAATCTTAATTTTTTTACCCACCATAATGGACCATAGTAAAAGAAGATTTTTGTAAAAAAAACATGCAGAGTTCAGAAGCTCGTTATGAAATATACAGTTTGGAACATGCAGAGAATTATAATCCAAAGTATGGCCACGTGACCCAAAGTTCTTTTGATGCCACTAAAAATCAGATCACATTGGCAAATGTTAAAGTCGTTAAAATGCACATAAAATGCATTTCATTCTGAGCATTTACCTAAATTTTTGTTCCCGAGTTAAAACTTGCGCGTAATTTTAATCAGAGATTTCTGAATTTTGTAGGTACACATTCTGTGAAACGAAATGGAACTTATTAACATACTCATAATTACAACTTCTTTCGCTACGATTTCAAATCAGTGACATTACCTACCATGATAAAACAAACAATGCTTCGAAACTTCGAACAAACTTCTGAAAGCTCACAGTACATTTAACGCATAGAACACAATACTGCCAACGTTAAAATTCTATGCGTTTTCTTCCAGACACCCATTCATACACAAATGCACGCCCCAAGATATCGTTATACCGCCAAAATTCATTCCTAAATGCTTTTATAGCTGAAAAGAGCAACATCAGTTCTAAAACAACCCTTACCCGCTTGAAATAAGAACGGAATAAAATAAAATTTGAGTTGGCTAACAGTAAACGCTATCTTGGGGTTGCATGAGGACAGGGATGTTTCGGGTCAGCTTTTTAGTACGCTGTTGGACGTGGCTCTGTTCAGACGCGTGCGGTTTTTGCGGTCCCCGCGGTATAAAGTTCGGAATTCTAAAAGTTATGCTCGCAATTTCGGACTCATTGGATTTTTCGTGAAACTTTCGTGTGTTGACGTTGATAAGTTCCTCTTTTTTGTTAAAAAATGTGGAAAATGTGATTCAGCCTATTGTGGATTTTGCAGGTAAGGTCTTTTTTATGAAGATTTTGGGACTTGCTTAATAAACGTATGTTCTTAGAACAATGTAAAATTTTCATGAGGACCTATTGCTAAATATTGATTAAAACCCTTGACCGTGTTTAATGTGATTCTGATATTTAAAAGTGGGATGAACGTCTGGTCTTTATTTCCAGTTGTTTACATAAACACAGCAATTATTTTTCGTAAAAACAAAATCCAATTCTGAATTTCACAAAGAACAAAAGACGAACGGTATTTTATAATTAGCTTTTTGAGATCAAACAGTTTCCTTGTTAACTCAATTGTTTATTAATTTCGCAACAAAAACTGCCTATTCATAATTTGTAACATTTTCACTCTACTGGGAATGTTTAATTATAGGAGATTATTTATCACTAGATAATTGCCACCCAACATTAGAGTTTCATACAATAGTACAACTGGGCGCCACTTTTCCCGAAGGACGCTTGACGGTTACTGCAATTATTTCGTACAGTTCACTTATACCTTTATACATACACTGACAGATTAAATTGAAGGGCTTGAAAGAAAGGAGCACCAAGCTCAAACGTGCTCGGTTTCCATTACTGTTTGGTTGCCGCTTGGTGGTTTGAATTGTGCCAAAATTTAATACATATTACCGTATCCAGTTCCCCCCCGAGTGGGTTTCCGCATTGTCGTTGCGGGGGGGCTCAGTAACCGTGGATTCCGGCCACGGTGAAGCCAAGAGGAACCCAAAGGTGGGGCCGCTCGTCAGGGCTTTTGCCTTCAAGCCGTTGACGTAGCGGCCAAAAAGTAGGTTGTGGTGAGGTGCACCGCAACTGAGGTGGGCCGCGATGTCGAATGGGAGGCATCGCGGCTGAGGGTTACGGGCTGCGGTAGAGGAGGAGTGCCGGTGCTTCTGAGCAGCGCTCTTCCCTTCCGTGGCCTGGACGGGGCCGCCGCCGTTTGATGGCGGACACGGTGGGGCCGCAAGGGAAGAGGAATGTCGGTATAGCGTCAGCCGCTCTCCTGCGGCCGAAAAATGGTGGACGGGACGGCGCGTTGTGTTCCACACGCGCGCCGTCAAAGATGTCAGCAACCACAGGTGGGGTCTGCAAGGGCCGATGCCTGCCAGAGGTGCGGGATTGTTCGAAAGAGATACCACAGCCCCTGGCATACGGGCTACTGAGGAACACGGGTGGGTTTTAGTCAGTAAAAGTCTGACACGCCCTTCTGCTCTACTCAGCAGGAGAAGTCATTTGATGATTTCCCATCCAAAAAAAAAAACCGTACCCAGTTAAGTCCGGCGCGGAACCTATCGGTTCCATTACAATAGAAAATTAATGGTGTCTCCTTAGCCGGGATTAATAGATTCATCCTTTTAAAAATCCATTCCTATGTTTTCACGATAGGCATTTTGCTTCTATCTTTGCATTATCAGGGTGCATTTAAAAAGTTGACAACGTCGAAAATATGTATCTGACAATTATTTCACTATTTTAATCCACTTTTGGCCAGACCACCATCACTCGTAACTTGATAGCCCCCACTATTGAGAAACACACTGTTGTTACGGTTACCATGGTAACTAACCATTTTCTCGTAGTATTTCCCAAGTTATGTAGGTGTCCTTTCAAACTGGAATTGGTTGAATTCCATCCTTTAAATAAAGAGATATTGCCTTCCGAATTCCGCAAACCAATTAATTGGAATACCCAGTACCTACCTTCACTACATTATAGTTGACCTAGTTTTGATCGTATAATTTCGGTGTATGACTACTCGTTTTTTTTTATAATATTGGATGGAAAACAAGCTGGTGACATATCATGGTAAATGGTGTTTGCTTCCTGTGAGAAACTTGTAACATTAGAGACCATTGCATTGTCAACCTAGAAGCCAACCTGGAATCTCACGTGCCTGTAATTAATACTGCCACACGCACAGACTATTGAGGCCGTAAGACACCAACGCTGCTGGGCAGGAGAATTAGGTGATACTCGGTGGTACTACCTCGGACGAACTGTCTCAGAAAAACATATTAAAGATACAAATACGTACTAAACATGTCCAATTGGAAGTTGCTTGTTGAATGTCTAAACCGCTTTAAGTACTGTTGTTATTCAGACTTCAGAGTTGCTTTTCAAAACAATAGCATGTGTACCTACTTCATTTTAGTTACGTTGACTGAATTAAGTTAGATTGTGATAATTTACGTGGTTTTTGTTATGCTCATAAACATTTTATGTAAATTTACTTTCTCCCCATTATTCCATAAATGTATCTATCGCTCTCCCATTTACCTTTGCTTCTTATACCTGCGTGTGTACGTGTATTTTGTACGCAGAAAAAAGTGTGACTCAATCAGCGGGTAATTGCGTAACAATGCCTTCAAACTCAAACTCAAACCATTTTTAAATTAAAACATTTAAAAGCATTTTTAACTGTCAAAAAGTTGATCAGTTGGAAAGTTGAAGGTAAATGCCCATGCTAAAACGTAGATCTCAATGGAGAAGAACTGGCATGAAACTCCACGGACACTCTTTTAAATCAAGTTGTATATTACAAAACCTTAGGAACATTATTCTTGTTGCTTCTGTATGTGAGAACAACGTAAAAGCCCTGGAAGTTAGGAGATGACCAGTCTCAACCGAGAACGCCCGTTCACGAACATGACGCGTGGATCAGCACCATCCAGCTCAACCATTTTGTGGGAAACCGAATGATCCAACACATGCGCCACCATCAGTGAGACATTAAAGTGAGCATGACATACTCTCAACTGCCATGCTTCATTTTCACAGCTCAAGAACATTCGTTGCCTTATTTACCATTTGTTACCCGTGGTTCCTCCCGTGGTCCCTGGAAGGTACCACGGGTATTTTTTTACCCGTGGTCCCGCCGAGAAATATAATCCTGCCGAATCAAAATGGAAGGTAAATTTGGGACTGAAATTGAGATTCCTAAGAAGTGCATCGACTTTATATTCTGATTCTTCTTACCAAGGGCATCGAATTATAATTTTTTGCACTCCCGAATCTAGAAATTTAATAAGTGCTATAAAAGAATATTCCTACGATGCAACGTTCCAAAGCTGTCCCGAACCATTTTAACAATTTATATTTACGTTCTTGAGCAGACAATTTCTTCAAAATGATTCAAATTGTGATTGAACGTTTTTTACGCAATTAGGCTTATCACGAGAACCGTAGAGAAACGTTTTGGCGACGGAAGAGTAGACAAAAATGACGTTTCCGTGTAGACAATTGATAGTTTTGTACCGATAAATGTAGACAAGCGATTTCTATTCTACGGTAGAGTAGACATAGAAAGCGTCATGCTAAACCTGCTGGTCCTATTAAGGTAGGTACCTACATATTTTGTGAAACTAGCAAGAATGCGTGGAAAAATTTCGAACGAATTTATATTATTTGAACATACTCATTTTTCACAGAATCTTTGCTTAGTTTTTAGAATTTATTGTGCTGGTGGCATAAAGATGAATGGCAGGACTCCATGTAATTTGGTTGTTGCACTTAGACCCTTTAAACATTCGTATATACTCTCAAAACATGGATCTCGGGCAAATTATGATAAAAGATATTCACAGCATACGTTTTTAACTTTAGATTTAGCCAGAAAAATTTTGTTTAAAGAGCAGATGGCTTCGTTTATATAGACCCATGACAATAAACCAAAGAGTAAATAATGCAATGAACAGTATTAGACACTTAAAGATTGCGGAAATGAATAGTTCCAATAGTGGCTACTGAACGACTTAGTTTATTGAACTCTCTACACATTGGACATCTAGATGAGCGTCATCTCCTATGTGCTCCATGAACCTCTATGCAAAACAAGCAGCCATGATAACTTGATGATTGACAAAATGTATTTTGTTAATAATAAAATAAACAAATTAAAAAAAAAACATTTTATTCCGTACTAGCTTTTGCCAGCGGCTTCGCCCGCGCGGATCTTTCATCCCCTATTTAACTCCCTTAGGGGTTGAATTTCGAAAAATCTTTTCTTGTTCCTTGTCTACATTATAAACGGAACCTCTGTGCAAAGTTTCAGCTTTCTAGGTCCAAGGGTTTGGGCTGGGCGTTTATGAGTCAGTCAGTCAGGACTTTTCTTTTTATTTATATAGATTTATAAGTTACAATTCAAATGTTACTATTAAGTCTTTCTTTGTTGAAATACGGACTCCTTTTTGGGTAAAGGTCTGCAGCTTTTTCCACAAATCCCTGTCCTTGCCTGTATTTGTCCAGTCGTTTCCTGACGCCTGGATAATGTCATCAGCCCACCATCTTACAGGTTACCAACATTCCTCTTTCCCTGATAACCTTTCCATCATGTGGATTTTATGGTCCATCTAATTATCAGTGTAACGGTGGGCTGGACACCTCGCACGTTACCCTGATAATTTTGTTAATACTACCCACTAATGATAACGTCATACTCGTATGTAATGGCAACTCAAAGAAAACAACGTTTTAGGAAGAAGAAAACCAAAAATGCATGAAATTGTGACGCAATTCCATACGCCGTGCTCCGAAGTTCATAAACGAACGATCGGTAGTCATTTACATAGATGAAGTCCTTAATTAGCAGAATAAGGGGCTCAACACGACACCCATAGTCGGTTTCAGATTAAAGCCTGTAAAATCTACAATTCAAATCCCGCAGTGGAATTCAAATGAAGAGAATTTAGAATACGTTCTCGTTGGTATAAGTAGAAGGCAAAAGTCTGAGAAACGCTCAGAGTTTTGCCTTAAGGCAAGTTGTCTGCGTGTACTAATTTCATGTGGTGTGTCTTATTACAAAACGAGTTCTAACTTTGAACCAACCTTAGACCTTCCAGACTGGGCACGCCATGATTGCGGCGGTAAGTCCCCTCTTTGAGGAGTGGTTTGAGAGGCGGCATGGCGTCCTCACCTTCCACCTGACGCAGGTCCTCACCGGACACGGTTGTTTCGGGAGGTTCCTGTTTCGGATAGGGCTGGAGGAAATTCCAGGTGTTTCCACTGCGAAGATCGCCCTGAGGACACGGTGGAGCATACGGTGGCGGTCTTCCCGGCTTGGGTGGAGCACCACCGTGTCCTCGTGGAGGCGATCGGTGGCGGCGATCGGCGGCGGCGATCGGCGGCGGCGATCTCTCGCATCTGGCCCTGGTCCAGGCCATGGTACGGAGCGAGAGGGCATGGGTAGCCATCCCCTCCTTCAGCGAAGCAGTAATGCTCGCGAAGAGGGAGGCGGCGCGCGGAGAGGCAGCATATGCGCCCTCGCGACCCTAGCCGCCGCAGGATACGGAGACGCCCTGGGCGTCGGGAATCCCAGGCCGATTTCCGGCCACGTAGGCATGGGCTTGCGGACGGCGAGTAATGGGTAGCTCGCTGTCCGGTAAGGACCAAGCCCAAGTCGACGGCGCGTTGTGTTCCACGCGCGCCTCAATGAGATGTCAGCACAAAAAAATGACGGGGCCCACAAGGGCCGATGCCTGCCAGGGGTGCGGGTTTGTTTGAAAGAGATACCACAGCCCCTGGCATATGGGCACGCGTCTCTCATGAGTCTGATACGCCCTCCTGCTCCACCCAGAGCGGGAGAAGTTATTTGATGATTTCCCACGCAAAAAAAAAAACACCTTCCAGACAGTTTTTGAATGTCGAACCTTATACTGGCTGACATTTTCTAACTACAAAATTGACAACATACTCGTAGACGACTAAGGTTTTCTGAGGTTTATATCAGTTTTTGCACTTAGAACTTTTACCTACTCGAAATAAAAATTTAAATTCAAATTGAGTGAATGGTTGAATCCTGCGTGTACAGATGTTTGTTTCGTAATGATTAAAAAAGTTGTAAAAATTAATGTTTATTTGCACCTTCAAAACTGATATAAACAGGTTAACAATAAAGCAGTCCAAAGGGTAGTAACATTATTTTACATTTTAGATTTGCTACTAATACTTAAGCTAAGATAACTCAATATCTTGTGATAAAGGTGCCAGCGCCCTCCCTCATTTGCATTCACCATAATATTAAATATAGAAATAGAGCCAGAAAACTTAATATTATAAATTTAGTTTTATAATTTAAATTCCCGTTTTACATTTTGACAAGAAAAAGCAGTATTCTAGGTACAAAATAAACCTATAGTAGGGCCGTATAAGTTACAACAAAACCCCGTGAAAGTATTCTCCAGAAACTCTAGTCATATTCATTGAATCGATTGCAAACTACAAATTACAAATACATAACTACTTTTTTAATGCTTAAGCAACTAATATCATCTTTTTCCTACTATGTTGGGTCAGTTTCCAGTCTAACTGTCTGCAGCTGAATACCAGTATTTCACATGGAGCAACTGTTAATCTGACAGATCTTTACAACCAATTTACTATGCAGTTCTCGATAACACTTGGTAAGACTATCTACTATAGTCATCAGAGTTTCGGGCTTTTGATAACCTGTAACGACTGTGAAAGATTTATTACTAGCAAAAACTCCAAATACTCTCAACTCGAGTTCTTTGAGCAATCGTGCCTGTTTCACGAGCCTAGTTTCCGTTAGATAAATAATTCAACTAGCCTCTTAATCTGCAATCTACATGATCACTTTTGTTGTCTGCGTGCTTACAATTTTACGGCTCCTCAAATGTTTTTTTTCCATCGTAATTTCATATTTGTATAGGTGTCGTAGAATGCGACTAAGGGACTTACTAGAGAATGGGCAGCAGCGTTCTCAATGCATTTTACCACCATACTGCGATCACCAACCCGCCTGAAATGATGATGATAGGTGGATAGGTAAGCTAAATGGTATGAAATAAAATCACTTTTGGGTTTGTGTGGACAATGAGTTTTTATGAATTTTAGCATTTATGAAGGCTTATGTGTGTAATACATTCATATTTAACTTATATATTGGTATTAACCATATATCGTTACAATAGTGAACATGCATCCTTGCAAAGCAAAGGCAGGTAGTACTGTCTAATATTACATGTGAAAATACAAAAAGTCACACTAACACCAGATATGAAATTCAAAATGTTATGCAAAATTGGGCCATCAGCATGCCTTTACCAAACCCAGAAGTAGGTCATATATACCACCGAGCCTTCACAAAATCCCTTTAGAGAATCCGATACAAAATATCTACCGTCACCATCCAAACCTGCTTAAAATCTCAGTCCGTAAAGGAACCATCTACCTACATAGATTAAGCTCTTAATTAGCACGATAATGGCTACCGTTTGGTACATCCAGCGCCAGTTTTAGATTAAAGCCTGTAAAATCTCCAATTCAAATGCTGCCATGGAATTCAAATGAACGGAGCCCTTACGAAGTGTCGCAAGTTTTCGGGGACGAGAATTTCAGTTCAGGTCGTATTGTTTAATAGGAAGATTGTATTTTAGTATCCTTGAAACTTTGCTTGAAATGCCTTGACAACGTAGTTTGTGTTTTAGAAACAGCTGCGGTTGACCTATTATGCCAGGACAAAAACATTTCAGCTTACATTATTTTCGCGTTGTTTCACATTTAGTGTGTGTGAATAGGGTCTCGAATTACATTCAAAACTACAGCTGACCGCTCATCAGTGGTAATGTGAAAGACTTAAGACATAGGTGGGAATATTCTATCTAAGTTTCTATGTCATACTCAAACTACGAAAGCCGGCTTTACTGCTACAAAATAAAGACGCTTACAAAGAAAGAAAGAAAATACTTTTATTTGCGGTAAACATGACGCAAAAAGAAACGTATACAAAAATAAGAATAAGGTTTAGGGAAACGTGCGTCACATCCACGCAAAACGGCTATCGCTCAGCATCATGCTGCGATCCTATGCAAGACAGAGCCCCAACGCTGGTTTTCAGCGACAGCCGGCTTTGACGTAATGACGTTGCCCGGTGCAACAAACAATAATTAGGACACTGTACTGGTGTTTGACTATTTTCATTTTGACATTGGAGGGATCACATAGGTACACACAACTACACGGCGACAAATGCACGGCGTGTTTGTCTAAAGAGTAAATGAAGAAAGTGCAGAAACTTGTAACGTGAAACAAAAAGACACCCGGAATTTGGAAGTTGAACGCTACGCAAAATCAATTTCAAATATCTCTGTAATAATGTCAAGGTCACTTAACACCCCCGGATCGGATAAAATTTCATAAAAGCTTTGGAACGGAACAATTTGGAACTGATGTGAGAGTATTGGCCCAAGATTAGCATATTCGAGCGTCCTGTTGGCACTTTGCCAAGGTCCATACTCAGGCTTTGCTCAATCTAAGGTGTCGAGACTATTAGGAACCTAAGTACCATGCGGGAATGGTAACGGCTTTACCGATCTATTTTCTTATTTAGATTTATTCAGTGCAAGCATGAATATAAGAGACAAATTCGTAATATACATGGATAGTGCATTGAAATAACAGCTTCCACGAGTGGCAATAGTTAAATCTTACTCCGGCTCACCCTATAACCTAATTGCGAGAATCTGAATCCGCTGATTGGTTAACAATGTAAAAGATACTAACTGTTGCTGAACTATCAAAACTGAAGCCATTCCTACCGCTAGTGTGCTACGCAATTGCGCTCTCGGCACTCAGCTCCACTACCATCTTGCTGTTTAACAAATGATGTGATTCTATAAGTAGTTCCTCTGAAATAATAAGGACCATGCCCGGGTCGACGACGCGTTGTGTTCCATACGCGCCTCAAAGAGATGTCAGCATCAACTAGTGGGGCCCGCAAGGGTCGATGCCTGCCAGGGGTGCGGGTTGTTCGAAAGAGATTCCGAGGCCACTGGCACACAGGCAACTGAAGGAACACGGTTGGGTTTTCGCTTCACCCAGAGGGAGAAGTTATTTGATCTTTTCC
Organism: Polymixis flavicincta; assembly: GCA_949987655.1. Classification (NCBI taxonomy): domain Eukaryota; kingdom Metazoa; phylum Arthropoda; class Insecta; order Lepidoptera; family Noctuidae; genus Polymixis; species Polymixis flavicincta. The sequence continues at coordinate 5,232,516 of OX465195.1, read as the reverse complement.
CACCCATTTTTTTAAATTGTAGTAGAGTAAGATAACATTGATAAGCATTGACAATTTTCTCCTAGCTCAAACCTTATCTTTTTAAAAGCAATACAAGGTCATCAATTTGGAGTATTATTTATTGCAAGTTTTATCATTCTTCTATCCTGCGACTCTTATAAGTATAAAACTTTAAAAGATTGTTTCAAATGCGAATAAACCTTACTGTTTTGTTCCTTTTTGACAAAAACAACTCGAAAATAAGGGAAATAAAACCTAATTGTTGAATAGATAACTCGTAATCCTTTTTTATGTCGTCGTTCTGACTCGAATCACGTTTCCTATCAGATTCTTTACCGTCAATTCGTAAAAGCGTTTGTTGAAAAAGTAGTTGATGTAAAAATCAGAAATAATCTACCTATAACATTACCTGTAAAAAACTCTTGAAAGCGTTACAAGATCGTGGGTAAAATTTGACAAAGTCCACTACGGTTTTTTTTTTTTTCTTTTTTTTTTTGGGTGGGAAATCATCAAATAACTTCTCCCGCTCTGGGTGGAGCAGGAGGGCGTGTCAGACTTTTACTGACTAAAACCCACCCGTGTTCCTTCATTAGCCCGTATGCCAGGGGCTGTGGTATCTCTTTCAAACGAACCCGCACCCCTGACAGGCATCGGCCCTTGCGGGCCCCATCATTTTTGTGCTGACATCTCTTTGAGGCGCGCGTGGAACACAACGCGCCGTCGACTTGGGCTTGGTCCTTACCGGACAGCGAGCTACCCATTACTCGCCGTCCGCAAGCCCATGCCTACGGTGGCCGGAAATCGGCCTGGGATTCCCGACGCCCAGGGCGTCTCCGTATCCTGCGGCGGCTGGGGTCGCGAGGGCGCATATGCTGCCTCTCCCTCACGTGCGCCGCCTCCCTCTTCGCGAGCATCACTGCTTCGCTGAAGGAGGTGACGGCTCCCCATGCCCTCTCGCTCCGTACCATGGCCTGGACCAGGGCCGGACGCGAGAGATCGCCGCCGCCGATCGCCTCCACGAGGACACGGCGGTGCTCCGCCCAAGCCGGGCAGACCGCCACCGTGTGCTCCACCGTGTCCTCAGGGCGATCTTCGCAATGGAAACACCCGGGCGTTTCCTCCCGCCCTATCCGAAACAGGAACCTCCCGAAACAACCGTGTCCGGTGAGGACCTGCGTCAGGCGGAAGGTGAGGACGCCATGCCGCCTCTCAAGCCACTCCTCAAAGAGGGGACTTACCGCCGCAATCAGGGCGTGCCCAAGTCCACTACGGTGAACCCTGTTTATTCATTCTCGTCAGCCATCATTATCATAGCAATCCACTGCAGAACATGGGTCTCCGTAGGCACACGCCATTCAACTCCGTTCCTCAGCGACTCTAAACCAGTTATTACCTCCGAGATCATTCTAAATGTTCAAAACAACTACATTCTGAGATACAGAATCCTGCGAAGAAGATTCATTATCAAAAGTCATTTCGCCCCTTATGTTAGCAATAAAACATTCCTACACCAGACCCAATCGTGAACAGTTAGTGGGGGCACAAATTCAACCAGAGCAACGTTGGGCGTTGAATTTAAAGCGAGCAACCTCGTATCGGTTCACCGTCTTGCTCGGGAATTTATTTCTGATTTTTGCATCAATTTCTCGTCTATTAGCTTTGTTTGTGGTTTTCGCATTCGGTTTGAATGTGAGTTATGGCTGTGAATGGAAGTTGAATATCACCCGCTTTCTGAATTAGTATTTGAAGTTGAGATTAAGTCAAACTCTACTGGTAAGTCGGTGATTTTGGATATTTATTTTAATTTTTTGTCACCGCCTTCCAAAAATTAAGTAATTTTTCACTTTGTAGTGTTTTGCCGGAAGCAGGATGTTTTTTTTTTTTTTAAGTTTTTATTTTTCACGTTTTTGTTATAGTATCTACCCCATTCGAAATTTCATTATCCTTGGGTTCAAAACAATGCATATTTATGCGATAGCAGCAATCGCGGTTGATTTGCTGTTATTTTTTGAAGCGTTCCGTTGTCTGTCTCCGAAACGCATCATCAGATCTTTAAGGACTATTTCGAAATAAAACCCAGTCGAAAAAAAATATTACAAATCCGTCTTTATATGACGGAGTTATGCCCGAAAATACATAAAATAAAATAAGCATGTCGAATTGATAACCTCCTTCTTTTTGAAGTCGGTTAAAAATTAATGACATCGATTAATGACATCGAATTGTGAAATAACTACTTTCAAGACATGCGTCTATTCTCTTACACCTTGTATAGATCAAAATAGTTACCTGTTAGTCTTACATGAAAAATAAGTAGTATAATTAAACCAAAAACGGTTTTTGAATTTGCCACACCTACCACCGATTGACCAAAAGAAAATTCAATCTTATTTCAAGGCAATAAGACTTAATTTTAAATGCATAAATTAATGTTTTGGTCATTGCATTATGCTTAATTATGCTCTCGCGTCCGGCCCTGGTCCAGGCCACGGTACGGAGCGAGAGTGCATGGGTAGCCGTCCTCTCCTTCTGCGAAGCGGTAATGCTCGCAAAGAGGGAGGCGGCACACGCGAGGGATAGTATATGCGCCCACACGGCCTTAGTCGTCGCAAAAGACGCCCTAGGCGTCGGAAAATCCAGGCTGATTCCCGGCCACCGTAGGCGCGGGCTTGCGGACGGTGAGTAATGGGTAGCTCGCTGTCCGGCAAGGACCACGCCCGGGTCGACGGCGCGTTGTGGTCCACGCGCCTCAAAGACATGTCAGCACCAACTGGTGGGGTCCGCAAGGGCCGATGCCTGCCAGGAGTACGGGTTGTTCGAAAGAGATACCGCCGCCCCTGGCACACAGGCTACTGAGGGAACACGGGTGGGTTTTAGTCAATAAAAGTCTGACACGCCTTCCTGCTCTATCCAGAGCGGGAGAAGTTATTTGATGATTTCGCACCCCAGAAAAAACAACTCCTTCTATACAGACAGTCTATTTTGAACAATTGATAAAGAAAAGGTTTTTTTTTTAAAGACATCCATCGAAAAATATATCTTACCTACTTGTTTTCCAAAAATTACACAAATCCAAAAAACAAACCCTTTGAACATAACTTACTTATTTATAACTCACTTTTACTTACTGATTACGTTACAATACAATCCCACAGCGGCAATTAGACCAATAAAAACCCGATTCAAATGTTCTACTAAGATTTCAACATAATGTTCCACCGATAATTTTATTACACCCTCTTGCCAGCTTTATTACTTTTTGCGAACAAAGCTTTTTGATTTTATCGTAAGTACTCCTTAACTTGAACAAGAGATTTAATGACTTACTGATATACTCGTACATTTCGATACAGAAAGTGACTATGTTCTAATTATCAGATTCCAAGTTGTTGGAAGGGAAGTCATTGGAAACGTGATCCTTATCGACTTGGGCAGTATTAAGTCTTAAATCTGTCAGTGTTCTGGTGGCGAGCAGATGGAGTTTTGCAAGATGTATAGCTCCACCTCTATCTTGTACTGAAATATTGATCGTTTTAAGACATCACAATAGGCCCAGAAAGAAAAGTTTAATTTTGTGTACCATCTGCGATTAAGACATCAGTTGTGTACGGTGCACGTACATGGGTTTTTAAAATATATTTATTGCAATAAGTCAGCCAGTAGGCTCGCGTATTTGCACTTTGGACGCGACCTACATTTGGCAGTGCATTGACACTGACACAGTGCATTATTCTATGCATTTTATGTATATTATATTTTAGTGTTCAATTAGACGTGGTTTGAGTCGGATAACTTGCATTTTTATTTAGATTCATCCCGTTGAGCATTCACTGACATTTAACTTTAATTTGACATTCTGCATTACATTGACATTTTACATTTGCATTGACATTACTTATGTTAGGGATGCACCCTACATAATTTTTTTGGTCCTTCGATTGCAAGTACTATACAGTCCGATACATCGGTCGATAAGTCGTCGCGCGGGATCTGTGTCGTGTCGTGTCATACCGTGCCACGTGTGTTGCCGTGCAGGAGCATTCGGGGAGGTAGCAGCGGTCCAGGTTCCAGAGCGTCACATTGCATTGCATTTGCATACAGGGAGAGTTCCTGAATTTCAAGTAAGATCGTTCTTTATTTATCTTACGACTTTACAATGGAGGGTTTAATCGTGCGTCAAGCTGAGATCCTCGAGGAAGTGAAGAGAATCCATTCTAATTTTAAGAAGGATTCAGCGAGCAGGAAGACCACCGAATATATTCGTAATAGGCTTGAGCGCTTAGATGTGCTATGGGCGGAATGTGAAGAAAAGAACCGGGAGCTGAGTGCAGTGGTAGAGCAAGATCATCAATATTTCACCGGTAACATTTATGAGGTCATGAAGAGTTGGTACCAGGGAACGCGTCAGGAGATTGCAGCGTTCGAGATGAAGTCTCTTGCTGGACCCAGCAACGCCGGCCATAGTAAGTTTAACGTTGAGTTTGACAAAACCCTGTTCGAGGCATCTTTAGGAGCAGAGGACAAGCTACTCGAGTTACAGCAGTTGCAACAAGCTAACTTCCGTGCATTCACTAGGTTAATAAATCGAAGCTTAGACGAGGTTAAGGAAAAATGGGAAGTTGAGGATATGCTTAAGGCTGTAGAGTTTCGGTGGACTGCAATTGATAAATTACATTTAAAAATTGATTGCATATTAGAGGGGAGTGCACATGACTATTATGACGAGGTTTGTCGTTACGAAAATGCATTTATAAAAATAAAACGGGCGTTGAACACAAAATTAAACGCATCTATTCATCAACAGCAAACCTTGCCTAAAATTGACATACCAATCTTTAGTGGCAACTATACCTTATGGCCTACTTTTATGGATCTCTACGTAGAAGCGATTCATAACAATGCATCGATTGCAAAAACACAAAAAATGCAGCATCTAAAGGGTAGACTTCGTGGTGAAGCGGAAAAGCTCGTGCAGCATTTACACATTGCACCCGAAAATTATGACACGTGTTGGGAAATTTTGAACCATAGATACAATAATAAGTTTCTGCTATTCACCAAAAACTTCCAAGTATTTATGCGTCAACCTCAGTTGCAAAAACAATCAGCATTCGACCTCAAGCGGTTATATGACACTAGCAATGAAACCATAAACGCGATACATAACTTGGGCGTAGATACTAGCTCTTGGGATCCGATTCTAGTTTACGTCTTGTGCGAAAAATTAGACTCCGAAACGTATTCGGAATACATGCAGTCCAGGTCGGATCCGCGCAAAATACCAACGTTCAATCACTTTATGGATTTCATCGAAAACAAGTTTATGGCGTTAGAACCATTGCACAGGGAAGAGCCAGAAAACGGGAATAAACATGCTTCAAAATCACAATTTAACACGCCGCATCCGTTCGGCAAAAATTACAAGTCAGCAAATTCACAACAGCATAAAAATGTATCAAACTATTCTCGCAATTTCCATGCATCGAACGCTGGACAAGTCAGCAAGATTATGTGTCCATTGTGCAAGACCAATCATGCATTATTTCAATGCTCTAAATTCATTGACATGCTAGGTTCTGAAAAAATGGCATTTATAGAAAACAATAAAATATGCAAAAATTGTTTGTATGTGCATACTAAGGGTTACTGTGCGTCACAGAAAAGATGCAGAGACTGCAACGAACCACATAACACACTTCTGCACAACGATATTGCAAACTCAGCGCAAACGCCCTCAGCAACACAAACAGCACCTAAACCGTCGTCACCGACTTCAACTAGGTCAAATAAAAACCTGCAAAATAACTTCGCATCAAATAATGATGATGAAATTTTATTACCAACAGCATTAGTGCAAGTAGCAACAGCTGCAGGTGACTACATTATACTAAGGGCTTTAGTTGATCAAGGCTCACAAATTACGTTGATAACGGAGAATGCAGCTCAAAGATTGGGCATAAAACGACAACAGCTGAGTGCGAACATAAGCGGGATCGGTACGTGATCCAACAGGAGTAAAGGAAAGGTTCATCTACACTGCAAGTCCGTACATAACGATTTCCGGTTTACAACGGACGCGTTAATCATGACACGGGTAGTAAACAGTCTGCCTAATGCTACGTTTGCAAAGAAACCTTGGGCTCATATGACAGACATCACACTAGCCGACCCAGATTACAACTTATCTAGGCCCATTGACATACTTCTGGATGCACACGTATTTTCTGAAATACTTATGAATGGCTTAGTCAAAGGAGAGGTTAATGAACCCATGGCTCAACAAACACGGTTGGGGTGGATATTGTCAGGCAATGTCACCAAAACATTTAATTGTAACGTCGTTGTAAATGAAGTTAACGACTTGACAAAATACTGGGAAGTGGAAGATATCACTGGAGATGCATGCAATTCCATGACGTCAGAGGAGCGATACTGTGAGGAGTTCTACACTGCAACAACCAAGCGATTAGGTGATGGCAGATATGCAGTTCGTTTGCCAATGAAACCTAATTTTAATCAGCTGCTGGGAAAGTCAAAGCCACGAGCTGTAGCACAGTTTATGCAATTAGAGAGGAGATTAGACAGAGATGACAAACTATCGGATAGTTACATCAAATTCATGCAAGAGTACCTGGAAATGGGACATATGAAGGAGAGCAAACCTGACTGCAACACGGCATGCTACTTACCTCATCATGGAGTCCTAAAACAGGACTCAATGACATCCAAATTGAGGGTGGTTTTTAACGCCTCCCAGAAAACTGACACAGGTTACAGCCTGAACGACTTGATGGAGTGTGGTCCTAAGCTGCATCAAGATCTAATGACATTATTACTAGGATGGCGGCTATACAAGTACGTCTTTACAGCAGATTGTGAAAAAATGTATCGCATGATCCTTGTACATGAAGAAGATCAACACTTGCAAAAGATCGTGTGGAGGGAACCCAACCAAGGTCCTTTAAAGGAATACCAGTTAGGTACAGTGACGTATGGCACCAAGGCAGCACCATTTCTAGCTCTTCGAACGCTGAAACAGCTCGCAGACGATGATGCACAGAAATATCCGTTAGCAGCGGAGGTCATCGCTAATGAGATGTATGTTGATGACGTCCTAAGTGGCAGCAACTCCATCGAACGAGCACAAGAAATTCAAAAGCAACTCATCGATATGCTGAGTGGAGCTGGCCTTACACTACGGAAATGGTCAAGCAACGACCAGACCTTGATTGAAAGCTTAACATCTTCAGATCGTAACCAAACGACAATGCATTTTACAAACGATGGAATAACAAAAGCCCTGGGGGTGCAGTGGAATCCTATAACTGACACCTTTTCGTTTACAAACAAAATACAATTTGACAATACAAACCAATTGACAAAAAGGAAGCTGCTATCGGAAATCTCGAGAATTTTTGACCCACTGGGCTGGCTGACACCGTTGACAGTAAAAGCAAAACTGTTGTTCCAAAGCGTCTGGATATCGGGACGCGATTGGGATGAAACCTTACCTAACAGCGTGCAAGAAGAATGGAAGCAGTTTACAAGCGATTTACACAACATAACCAAATGTCAAATACCAAGGTGGCTGGGAGATATTACAAAACCATTCCAAATCCATGGGTTCTGTGATGCGTCCGAAAAAGCCTACGCATGCGCTATATACCTGCTGACAATAAATGACAGAAACGAGCCTGTGACTAGACTTATCGCTGCAAAATCGAGGTTATCGCCAATCAACAAAAAGTTAACACTACCGCGACTCGAATTATGTGGAGCTCTACTACTTTCACGGCTCATGAAAAAGGTCTTGACAGCCTTCAAATGGGAAAATATGCACAAGCAAACATACGCTTGGACGGACTCTATGATAGTATTAGGGTGGCTGCATGGTGACCTAACAAAATGGAAATCGTTCGTCAGCAACAGAGTACAGCAAGTGCATGACGTAATTCCAAAACAGCATTGGAGTTATGTCAAATCCGAGGAAAATGCTGCAGATTGTGCATCACGCGGAATCAGTTGTTCCCAACTAGTGCAACATCCTTTGTGGTGGCAAGGTCCCTACTGGATGAAAAATTACAGTGATGAGACGTTTGACAAAATTGCAATTACACCGACAACATGCGAATCAAAACACAAACAAATGCAAACGTATGTTGTGAAATGTGAACCGTCTTCAATAGTAATTGAGTTATTAGACAGACATAGCGATTTGACTCATATTACAAGGGTCATTGCCTGGATAAAACGCTTCATAAATAGCTGCTCGAACACTCATCTCACTCCTACTTATTTGACATCTACAGAACTAAAAAGCGCTGAAATCCTAATAATGAAACATACTCAATTGCATGTCTTCAATGACGAGATTATGAGATTGAAGGAAAATAAAGGTTTAAGCACGAAAAATAACCTTTTGAGTTTAAATCCATTTCTTGACAAACATGACATTCTGCGAGTGGGCGGAAGATTACGTAACTCAAAATTACATGAAGACACCAAACATCCAATTCTATTACCACATGACAACAAACTGACAGAGTTATTAATTTGGCAAGCTCACAGAAGAACATTACACGGAGGTCCTAAGCTAACCCTGACACATCTACGACAAAGAGTTTGGATCGTAGGAGGACATCGCGCCGTCAAAAGGTGCTTACATAAATGCGTAATATGTCGCCGATTTAATGCTAAACCATCAAACCAGATTATGGCTGATCTACCAGAGCCGAGAGTGACAATATCTCGTCCTTTTACACATACAGGTGTTGACTTTACTGGACACGTTGAGATTAAGGCAAATAAAGGCCGAGGAGTCAGAACATTGCTGGCGTACGTTGCAGTATTTGTTTGTCTAGCAACAAAAGCCATCCATCTAGAACTGGTATCAGAACTATCCAGTACAGCATTCTTATCGGCTTTCAAGCGCTTCTGCGCACGTCGAGGTACGCCACGGGACATGTACAGCGACAACGGCACGAATTTTGTTGGTGCAAATCGGATCCTATTGCAACAATACAAATGTATTGTAGAAAACATTGACACTTTCTTCTTGGGAAAAATATCAGAGATGGGTGTTAAATGGCACTTCAATGCTCCGGTCTGGCCAAGCGCAGGCGGACTGTGGGAAGCTGCTGTGAAGAGCATGAAATATCATCTCAAACGGGTCATTGGAGACCAACGTTTAACATACGAAGAATTTACCACTCTGCTATGTCAGATAGAAGCTTGCTTGAACTCACGACCACTATGCACCGTTACAGAGAACGCCGAAGAGATTAACTGTTTAACTCCAGGACATTTCTTAACCGGCACATCACTCATGACAATTCCAGAACCCGACACTGACAATACTTACCGTTTAAGCAAGAGATGGCAAATTGTACAACAACTTAGCAAGGATTTCTGGAAAAAATGGTCGCAAGAATACCTCCAACAACTACAAGCAAGACTTAAGTGGAAACGACAGAATACCGACTTAAAGAAAAATGACATTGTATGCATTAAAGATGAAAGGTTACCTGCAGGAAAATGGGCACTGGGTCGTGTAGCGGAGTTACACCCTGGAAAGGACGGCCACACTAGAGTTGTGACATTACAAACTGCAAAAGGCGAAACTAAACGACCTATTACAAAAGTGGTACTACTAGTTGAGGCTGAGGAACACTGACACTGACAAAGTACCCAAAAACAGGCGTAACCGCGAACTGATTGCAATACAGCTGCTTCGAGACAGTGAAGAACACAGCGTTTATTGCCATACGGAAATAAAAGTATGCGCCGACAAATGGGTTAAATTACATAAACAAAACACCTGGTTTTATTATTGTTGTGACACGTGCGAAGTACAATTAGTGTGCGGCGCTCAAATGACATCGGAGACGTTACGTCACTCGGGTCTGATAACGCTGAAACAAGGATGCAACTTGCAAGGCTCGTTCACATTGCACGCATATATGGAACACACAAGTGACATTTTAGTCAATGAACCATATGCGATGATCATGCCCACGATTTCTCCAATCAACAACATTATCAATACCTCGATTCGTAACTCATCTCTACATATTGAAACGCACGAAGAGACGTTCAAGAAGATTGACACACAACTACGCTTTATAAAAGAGCAGTCTAAGCTAGACACCTTATCCTCGCACGACGTTCATCACTACATTGCAATCTATGTGATTGTTGCGATTAGCATTGCACTGTTTGTAACATCGGTGTACTTTTGGCAAAAGATGGCAACCCAAAGACAGGGGGAGGGTCCGCAAGACGCGAGAAGCAGAAGTAGACGAGCAGAAGATCATGACATCGAGGACAGGAACAGCAAGATCGACAGACGGGACTCAAAAGTGAGCAAAGTGTCGTGTGTTAACCCTGCCTCAAGTGAAGTGAAATTTGACACTGAAAAACATAGTGATGTGTGCTAATTTATTATTATGGTGACATTCTATTTATAGACGTTAAGTTACATTTTTCATTATAGTCGTAGATCAATTCTATTTACATTAGAGTCCTGCATTTTTACACGTTTTACATTGTTTTTACACTTTTACTTTACTATTCTTTACATTATTTTCTGATTTTTTTATTTAATTATTCTCTTTCTCTGTCGTGGCAATATGTACGGTGCACGTACATGGGTTTTTAAAATATATTTATTGCAATAAGTCAGCCAGTAGGCTCGCGTATTTGCACTTTGGACGCGACCTACATTTGGCAGTGCATTGACACTGACACAGTGCATTATTCTATGCATTTTATGTATATTATATTTTAGTGTTCAATTAGACGTGGTTTGAGTCGGATAACTTGCATTTTATTTAGATTCATCCCGTTGAGCATTCACTGACATTTAACTTTAATTTGACATTCTGCATTACATTGACATTTTACATTTGCATTGACATTACTTATGTTAGGGATGCACCCTACAAGTTGCATGGTTTCTTTTCTTATCTCTACTTTTAATTTATATAATGTTACACTATTGGAATGAACTCGATATATCTTAAAAGTAAATAATACCTATGAATTACTCAAAACAACGAAAACAAAAATACCTTTAATTTAGGTAACTACTCTAAAACAGAATTCACTTGAAACTTTACGGTAATACGAACGACGTTGAAATTAAATTTTACAGAATCGTTTTTATTTCCTGTTCTAACTTTTGTTTATAACTGTTAAAAACATTCCAAAGAAAACCATTCCAGAATAAGAGAAAACCGGAACTCTTCCGAATTTACAGGACATTAGAAAGACATTTATTTCAGTCTACTGTTCGGTTTGTTTTATACAAACACTTGGGAATAAACAATACTTCGGCAGTCAATAAAGGTACTTCCCTTTGTACTTTTTCTTTATCCTTAGGGTCTAAGCTGCGTACATACGCGTGTTATGTATAATGTATGCATTATGTAATTTAATGTAACATGAATAGTGTGTGTGAACGGTATCGTATGGTAACCAAACACATCATCATCATCATCATATCAGACGAAAGACGTCCACTGCTGGACATAGGCCTCCCCCAGGCTCCTCCACTTCGACCGGTCTTGTGCTTCCCACATCCAGCGGATACCCGCAGTCTTTGCAAGGTCATCGGTCCACCTTGTGGGAGGCCTTCCCACTCTACGTCTTCCGGTACGCGGTCGCCACTCCAGAAACTTTCGGCCCCATCGGCCATCTGTTCTGCGAGCAATGTGCCCTGCCCACTGCCACTTAAGTTTGGCAATTCTTCGGGCTATGTCGGTTGCCTTGGTTCTCCTGCGGTAACCACGCTAATCGCAAAAAAAAAACTAAAAATCGCGAAAAAGTGTGCACGACCAAAGAAAAGAGCCTAATATTGAATGCCGTCAACACGCAGATTAAACTGTACATTATGCCAGATATAGGTTGGTGAAACGTAACAAGAAAGAAAATAGGTTTATTTGTCACAGAATCACGTACATACAAAAAGATCATTAACTGGAATAACAAAGAAAGACAACCAAAACAGATCTATAATCACGAGTACAGAACGAAATGTCTTACGAAAAGTCGTGACAATGACGAATGACAAGAAGGGACAAACGAGTGAGCCGTCTAAAAGGCAATGCAACAAGAAATGTAAGACAACTATCTTGGCATACTTGTTTATATAATTATACATTTAGTTTCACCCATGTGTACGCAGCATTACATTACAAATAACACGGAACTGTGCGAGGTTCATTACAAGCGATTGCTCCCGGTGTGCAGCGGTGAGAACTCACCTTAACCCACCTTTTATTTTGTTTCGGCAATATGCTGAGAATAAAGTGGTCTATTGTTTTATCTTATGGAATTTTCTTTTGTTTCGGATAATTCTCTGTTCTTTGATTTATGGGGAATGTAGTCGCGGGTTCAAACTCACTGGTGGGCCTGACTAAAAAGAACGCCGTCTCACCAGACATCGTGTCCGACAGAGGTAGTATCAGTGATGAGCTAATAGACGCTAGGCTACACGCACAACGTTATTGAGTGATAAATAACGTTGTGCGTGTAGTCTAGCGTCTGCAAAATCATATATAGTAAACACAGTCGGGTAAAATTAAGAAAAGTCCTCCGGAAGATCGGGTTTTATGAAAAAAACCACTGCATGAGGCAATGATCAACAAAGTTTATTGAATTTTTCGATATTTGCGCTTCGTTGGTACTGACTTAGTTTTGAAGGTTTTCTCGTTCTTTTATTACTTAAACACGCCCAAAATTAGGTTAAATTAGCAAGAAAAACGAATCTTTGTTGGCTCCTAACTTTTTAAAGGCTTTTTATTGTAGTATTCTGTTTTCGTACAGATAATATTGATAGTAAGACAAAACCATACCATGTTTAATTTTTGATGTACAAGTGCAGTAATACACTACCGAAATTTGTATGAGAAAAATGTGGACTTGATTCACCTTAAACGTAGTGAATTTAACTTCCATGTCTTTTGTTTGAGTGTTTTGAAGAGCATTGCGTACTTTTTATTGAGTGTTTTTCATTTTCGGAGGAAATGTTGTCCTTAATACCTACAGTGTCGGATTTGTATTTCATTTAGCTCTTGTGTTTCATCGTCATACTCATCCATTTAGCAGCGGATTTATTTGAGGTCTATGCAGTAGGAACACGTATTAGTTATAATATAAAGTTCATTTACTTATACAAAACTTTATTGCACCTACACGAAATTCTTGCATCTATATCTGCCACCTTCTCATTGTTCACTGTTTGTCTCTTATTTCATTGATAATTAACATTTTAAGTTTCAAAGTAGTTAAGTACTTTTAGACCCAATCGTTTTCCTAAAATATTAATTCCCAGTTAACATCAACATTAAACCCCGGAAATGCGATCCTATGTTATAAATCATTTTGTCAACTATATGGTAACCAAATCGCATAGACGTAACACAGAAAGAAATGGCTTAGCCCGCCCGCTAACTCGCCATGTCACTATATATTTTGAATACAAAATTATTCTGTTATACTGCCGCTGAAGTTACAGATGGGTCCAAAAACAACCGAAATCCCTTTTTTATTGTGAATTTTGAAAGCATATGCCTCGAATTTTGATCTCACAATATGGCTTATTTCTGTTTCTAGGGAGCAGTTCCTACAACTTCATATTCGATGTTTGACATGAACTAATACTAAGAAATGTCTTTATTAAAAAGCGTTTAATCTGAATTCAGGAGGTAAAAAGGAATTTTAGTAATTAGATATTGGTGGTGCTAATTTGGACACAGAAGTGGTGGTTTAGTGATAACGGCCCCAGTAGATTTGATTCCAAGCAGGCTTAATCTAATTTATTGCATCGCCGCAAAGCGGTGAAGGAAAGCATCGTGGGTAAACGTCATCCTCCTATAACCAAAAAGCCGAAAATATAACGGTGACAACTACTGACCCGCACTGTACCCGCGTGATAAATTGCAGCCCGGAGTGGGCAGTAATCGTACCTAGAGGCGGTATGTGTCCTGGCTGTGGAGTTTTCATAAGCTGAGTATGCTAATATTGGCTGTATGTTAGTAAGCTTTTGACATATAACCAGAAAAAAGTAAGTAAAATTATGAGAAATAGAGAAAATTCTTCAGAGGATTCATGGACTCTATTTCTCAGAAAACTGTCATTAAGTAGCTACATTCTTTCATTATTGCACCAAGTAATTTAATGAATAGGTTGGTTGGTTTAGTTTCCGCACGTAGGCCCCGTTCCCAGTATGTTGTGATGGCAGATTATCGTGTCGAAAGTCGTGGCTTGTGTATTTAAATGGAGGTGTTCGCATATAGGACGACACAAGTAACTGTCGTCCACTACTTTCTTTGCAGTGATGACAGATTGTCAAGTCAATGGGAATGAATAGCACGACAGTCGTGGAATGATAAAAAAACACGTCACGACTTATCGTGACAGCAAATCATGTGTCGTTATTGAAATATCTGTTGTTTACATGTGTTGTCTTCTCCCCTCACGCCCATAAAAAATGTCGTCACGATCCAATGGGAACAGCTACATACGACAGTCGTTCAACGATTAATTATTTCGACAACACAGTGACGATAAACAGTCGTTACGATGGAAACAGATAGAGACGACAGTCGTCCAACGACAAATTAATCGTTACGACATAGTGGGAACGCACCCTTAGCCCTTCAAGTGGACCATTGTGCATAAGCCATATTGCATTAATCCCATGTTGCACATAAATTGTTTTTTCTGGTTTCAAATGATCTCCTTTAAAACCCACCACCCATTAAACTCACCGAATTCTATTTACTTTTTCTCCCAATTTAGATTCATTCCCAAAATTGTTACTCGAAATTATTATTCCACAATCGAATGTACATGTACATTTCCTGGAAGTTACTGACATTTAAAAGTTTATGTAATTTATTTATGTTAGACCTGCTTGTTATGATTTTAGTAAGAACTTTATTGAAAGGTCCAAGACATGCGTTGGGTTCTGTAGTAAATAATTTTGTTGCTATACTCGTAGGTACTCAGAATAAATGAAATTTTGACGGAAAACTTTTTTGTTCCTTCGATTGATTTCTTAGGAATACTTTGCGCCAACAATTCGTTTCAGGTAGAAGGATAGATTTTGTTTAAACTGAAAACCAGTACACTAATAAAACAAAACACAAAAACCAAAGTATAAAATACTTAACAAACTACAAAACTTTATTAAAATACGGGGAATTATAAGACTTTGCAATAATTTGATGTCTGTATACCATTGTAAGAAAATATTCATATCAAAAACCTTTGAAACTAGAAAAGAAAAGTATAACGATGTTTTCACTAACGAATAAATTATTAAAGTCAAACGTTTCGTGTCAGGCAAATATATTGAACTCATAATGACACGACCCTACAAGGTGTTCTGGTATTTTGTTGTTTCACAACCGAAGTATTGAACCCTAAAAGGTCAAAAGGCTCAGGTGCTCATATAGAAGTTTCGTATCACTTAAGAGTTTACTTAGAAGCGTGGGAGTACCAATCAGCCATATAGAGGCATTTCGCTTCCACGTATGATATTTCTGGCTTCTACGTACCGTGTGGTGACGGAAAGAATAACATCATCCCATTTCTTCCCGTGGGTGTCGTAGGAGGCGACTAAGGGACTTACTAGAGAATGGGCAGCAGCGTTCTCTATGCATTTTACCACCATACCGCGATCGCCAACCCGCCTGCCAAGAGTGGCGATTATGGCAAGCCCCCGCAAATTGTGGGCGGCCTATGTCCAGCAGTGGACGTCTTCCGACTGAAATGATGATGATGATGATGTTTATCTCAGAATAGCAGGCCGATTCCGATTCTTTTTGTGCGTGGCACCAGCCTGTGTTAATAACATCAAACATGTCAATATGTGACAGAAATTATGTTTGAAAGTATTTTTTTCTGCCAGGGGTGCGGGTTGTTCGAAAGAAATACCGTGGCCCCTGGCACACAGGCAACTGAGGGAACACGAGTGGGTTTTAGTCAGTAAAAGTCAAACACGCCCTCCTGCTCCACCCCGAGCAGGAGTTCTAAACTGCGATTTCTGTAAGGGCAGAGTTTTTTAGTGATTGCAAACTGAAATAATCCTGTTATTAATTCTTTACTGACAAAGTTTTTTTTGGCCAGCTAGCATTGAACAGGCAATTTAACGAGCACATAACCTCAGGAGTTGCACTACTAACATAACACGAAAACATAAACACAAGCATTTCTGGCTTAGCTGGATGAATAATATGAATAGTACCTTTTACTTATAAATCTCCAACTGTTGTAATAATTTTAAGAGCGATTTAGAACTAGCTTTAAGTCCTTCAACAAAACAAACACAACAAACAAAACTGTCAAACAAAATACCAAAGCCGGTAAATAAAGTAAAGTAAGACTTTACTATCCAGTTAAATATCTTTGTAGATGTAGCACTAACTTTATGTCAGCCTTGTCTTATTCTTAGACTTTGTAGGGGTGTCACGAAAATGTAAATGATAGAAAAGGTTACTGAATTTATAGGGTAGCACAACGCCCTTCAACTGTTTGGAAGAAAAACTAATTCCAAAAAAATAACAACCGACTTCCAAAAAAACACTACAAAGTGCAAAATAACTTTAATTTCGGAAATCAGTGACTTTGTATGTGTATTTTAATTTTTTGTCAACGCCTTCCGAAATTAAAGTAATTTTGCACTTTGTAGTGTTTTTTTGGAAGTCGGTTGTTATTTTTTCGAAAAAAGTTTTTATTTTCCACTTTTTAGTTACATACCCTAACACCAATTCAAAATTTCATCTTCCTTGGGGTCAAAACAATGCATATTTATGCGATATCAGCATTCGCGGTGGATTTGCTGTAATTTTTTGAAGAGTGCCGTTGTCTGTCTCCGAAACACATCATCAGATCTATATGAAATTTTAATGGGGCTATTTCGGAATAAATCCCTTTCGATCAATTTTTTTTTTAAATCCGTTTATGTACGACGGAGTTATGCTCGAACATACATAAACAATATATATTTATATATATAAACATGTCGAATTGATAACCTCCTTCTTTTTGAGGTCGGTTAAAAAGCAAAGAAATACAAGTTGCTATTCTGTTGTTTTTCAACAAAACTTACATTTGGCTGTTGAAAAAAAGTGCCGTATGCGAGGCTTCCCCGTGTTGCAAATCGGTATTGTTTGCTTTTTTGTTTACACCTAAGACAAAAACTTGTAGAAGACAGTCACATATGTCAAAAATATGTGAGATAAACTTTTCACAAATACACGTTTGTTATATTATGTTGCATAGAAATTCTGACCAGTATTTTCTACAACTTATATGTGAATGTAAACACGGGGTACGATTACGTGTTGTTTATTTTCATGGGTAAAATAATTCCACGAAATTACTCTCGTTGTAATATCGCTGCAGTCTGATGGAATTTGCTAAAACACACTTTTATATCGATAAGTCCATTTCGTCTACCTTCCTTTTGACTCAACATTCTTATTCGTACTTCATTTCACGCTCCCGTAGTCAGAAGTTGGTTCGTCATTGTGATTACAAGGCGCAACCTTTGAAAATGTTCTTTGAATATAAAAGTGTAACAGGAAGCAAGAAAATTTCTCCTTACCTACTAGGTAATTTGTGATTCAAAAGAAATATTTTGTTGGAATTTATTTCGCATGCTGATTTCTTCAAAGTTCATTTTTGTGGCACGAGAATTAAAAAAGTTACTTCGTGTTAAAAGAAAATGGATGCACATGTATAAAGTACCTATATCGTATTTTTTTTTTGTATTACAATTTTCTTTATCCTTTTTGTTTATTTTACCGTTATCTATATCCATGATGCAGGTGTTCCATGATATTATTGAGCCTTTCTAAAACATCATTATTATGATAGTTGTAACAAATCAAACTTAAACCTAAGGGAAATAAAGGTTATAAGCAGATTTTTAATTTAAATTAATAAAAAATACAAATAGTTTTATAAAAATTACCTATCTCACTAGAGTCCTTAAGTATCAGGTCACAAACTGGGAGGAGGATATATCGTGAGGAGGGTTCTTAGGTCACACACACTGGGAGGAGGATATGTCGTGAGGAGGATCCGGTATGAGCGCCTTGTTGTCCTCTGGTGCTCGGTTCTAGAACATTCCAGTAAGACGAGCAGTAGAAACAGGAGGGACTCGATAAAACTCCGAAGTTCAATAGTAGAGTCGTAGTAGTAGTAGTAGTAGTATTAGTAGAGGCTTTTCAGAAAAATAAATAGTTCTTCCATATATCAAATTACGTCGTTGTCCCTCTTCGTAGTCCCCTCTCGTAGTCGTCCCGCTTTCTGCGCTTCGTCCTCTATTTATACTAGAGTTTCAGCCGTTCCAGAACATTTTTAAATTTTAAAATTATATCCTCCAGTGGCCAGACACATGTAACCAGCCAGCACATATTATACAACCATGTGTGTGTAAAGAATTTAAAGATATAATTTAAAATTAAGAAGTAAACAATCATAGTTAATAAAATACAATATTTCAGCTAATAATATTGATAAAAATAATTTATAATAATTAAACCAAAAAGTAATTCTTCATAGACTAGTGAGAAACTCTATGGAAAAAAAGAAAAGTAACTGACAGTTTGACAAATCTTGACATACATTTCACAACATAGAAAATTACAAAGATCAAATTTTATTTTATTACAGATATTAAAGAAATAGTTATTGTAACACGCAAATACTATATTTCCTTCCAGAAAATGAGTATGAAGGTACATAGAGAATGCTTAAATTTCAAGGTTAATGTTAACAAAATGTAAGTATAAAGAATAATCATTACATAGTTCAATTTCCTACTCGATTTGATATTGCTAAGTACCTATATTATTATTATGATGTCATCGTCTTAAGTGACCTAAACTAAGACACTAATTACATGTTGTTTATTTATGGATTGTAAAAAATCACGTCAAATAAGTAAATGCATGAAATGGTCCACATGTATATGTCGTTTTGGGAGGACTCATGGCTAAATAATTAAAGCCACACGAGTCGTTCGATCAGGTTAAGCTACACTTGCCACGGTTGGTTAGATGGGTGGAGATCTTTACATACCGGGACCCCGCCGTGCCTCGGAAAGCATGACGGATGATAGTTGTAGACCTTTGCAAGTTTTTACGGGTCGTCAGTAGCCCGAAAGTCTGCCAACCAGTCTTACTAAGGGTATCGTATAACCCAGTTACTGCTCTGTGTAAAATAATGGTTTATAGCTACATTCGAATGGACTGGAAGCTGACCTCAAAAGAGTTGGGAAAGGCTAGGCAAATGGTAATTATTTATTTTATTAATAACTTCTGCCAGCGGCTTTACCCGCGTTTAGATCGAAAATTATCCCACGGAAACGTAATTGAGATAAATCTATACTAATATTTTAAAGCTGAAGACTTGGTTTCTTTGTTTGCTTGAACGCGCTAATCTCAGGAAGCACTGGTCCGAATTAAAAAAAAATCACCTTTAGATAGCCCATTTATCGAGGAAGGCTATAGGTTATATAACATCACGCTAGGGCCATAAGGAGCCGGGAAAAAATAAAAAATGTCACGAATATGAAGTACTCGCACTGCCAGGCGCGAGGCGATTTGATGCGACGGGGTGGGTTGGGAAAAAAAAAATTTGACGCAGACGAAGTTGCGGGCAGAAACTAGTAGTATCATAAATGTGTTATTGTTTGAGTAAAAAACATCCAAACATCTAAACGTACAAACTTACACATTTATAATTTTTGTAGGAAGAAGGGCTGGTACGATTTATAATCAACTTATATTTACAGTCTGCACCACACATCATCATCATCATCATTTCAGCCGAAAGACGTCCACTGCTGGACATAGGCCTCCCCCAGGCTCCTCCATTTCGACCGGTCTTGTGCTTCCCACATCCAGCGGATACACGCGGCCTTCACAAGGTCATTGGTCCACCTTGTGGGAGGCCTTCCCACTCTACGTCTTCCGGTACGCGGTCGCCACTATATAAATGCACCACACATACTAGATAATAATGGTGATGATTATCTAGATGTATAATTTCTATTGATCACCACCCTCGACGGCTGTATTTGTTATCGCAGTACCTACCAGTACCAATCCGATTATTAGCAGACATACAAAATGCTACTAAACATCCTCTTCACATAACATTTTAGTCCCTTTGACGACAAAAGACCACAAATCAAATCAAATCAAAATCTTTTATTTGCATAAATAAGGTACAGAAAGTTCTTAAAATATTACTTGATCGCTTATTATGCCATTAATGTCGGCGTGCAAATTTACATGTCTAAATACTATTCTAAGAAATGACTGATTAAAGTTGAATCATGCATGCGATTAGTAAATTATAATATTTATAATTCAATTCAATTAAATTCCGATAAATTATTAAATTAAATTAAATTCGGACACAATTATTATTAAATACCCTATTCACAATTACATTAAATACACACAACTCAACAATACTCACAATAACTAAAATTTTAATATTTATAATTCAATTCAATTAAATTCCGATAAATTATTAAATTAAATTAAATTCGGACACAATTATTATTAAATGCCCTATTCATAACTTACATTAAATGCACACAACTCACAACAATACTCACAATAACTAAAAATACATACCTACCATTCACAACTTATAATCTAAAAATTCAAGTACACTATAGAAGCATTTATCATTGAGCATTTTTGTTATGCTATTCTTAAATTTTAAAAATGGAAGTGTTTTCATGTTGCTTGGTATTTTGTTAAACAATTTGATGCACATGATATAACTATTGTTGGACGTGAGTGTGAGATTCGTTTTGGGTTGATACAACTTGTTAGTATTATGTGATCGAGGGGCATAATAGCTTGTCGCCTGCTGAAAAAGACTCTTATGTTTGAAAACAAATAAACATGATTCCAAGATATAAATGCACGGTAAGGTTAGGATTCTATATTTTCTAAAGAAAGGGCGACAAGAATCTATTTGTTTCAGCCCAAATATAGCCCTTAAACACTTTTTTGCATTACAAATGCTTGATCAATTTCCACACAGCGACCCCAAAGAACGATACCATACCGCAAAATGGAGGATATATAGCCGTGGTACGCAGTCATTGCGGCGTTTCGGGATATTTCGCAGCTAATACGCCTCAGAGGATAGACAAAACTATTCATTCTACTGCAAACGTCATACACATGTTGTTTCCAGGAGCAAAACTTATCTAAAGATATCCCAAGAAATTTAACTGAATCAGTTTCTGCCAGGGCTACCCCTTTATATGCTACATTTAGGTTTAAAGGTTTTGATCGGTATGTATGAAATTGCATAAATTTGGTTTTACTAATATTGACCCTTAAATTGTTAGCTTCTAGCCACTCTATAGACGTTTGGAGAGCTGTGTTTATTTCCTGCTCATAGGTATTTTTATCGTTGCCCTTCAATATAATACTAGTATCGTCAGCAAATAGTACACACTTATGTTTCAATATATGTGGAAAGTCGTTAATGTAGAGCAAGAATAGCGGTGGACCTAAGATACTGCCTTGTGGCACGCCATAACT
Source organism: Polymixis flavicincta (assembly GCA_949987655.1). Lineage (NCBI taxonomy): Eukaryota > Metazoa > Arthropoda > Insecta > Lepidoptera > Noctuidae > Polymixis > Polymixis flavicincta. Next base: position 5,210,926 of record OX465195.1, on the reverse strand, counting down.
ATTTAATATAAACGAAGACTGAAATGACTGTCGCGTTTTGGATGTAGCATCGTAACCTGAGATTTCCACTGCCTGCACTCGATCAGATAGATATGACTCCAGCCAGTCGTACGCTTTTCCTCTGACCCCGTATCTGAAAACTTTATCTAGTAAGCGTTCATGACTGACATGATCAAACCCCTTACTCATATCCATAAAGAGCACTGAAACAGGAATTTTGCTATCAATAGAGTCCGTTATTGATTTTATTAATTGAAAGGCTGTTAAAGATGTGCTTTTATTTTTGCGAAAACCATTTTGTTCTTCATTTAAAATTTGGTGTTTTTCAATGAACTTTGCCAACTTGTAATGAAAAACTTTTTCAAAAATTTTAGAAAATATAGGTATAAGTGTAACGGGCCGGTAATTGTCAATTTGAGTTTTATCACCTTTTTTGTACAACGGTTTCACTATTGACCTCTTTAATATCTCGGGAAATATTCCTTCTTCTAGTGAGAGATTGATAACATACAAAAGAGGTTCCAAAATCATTTTCATTGATAATTTTACAATGTCAGTACGAATCTCATCATATCCACTCGCTTTTGAATCGTTTAGAGACATCACAATTTTTTTTAAATCCATGTTGTCCAACGGGTTCAGAAATATAGAATTGCCGATTGAATCGATACTTCCCATATGGTTTAAACTAGAATGGTTTGTATTGTCTGGGTTATGCTTGATAATTGTGTTAATGAAAAAATTATTAAAATGATTTGCAATAGACTCAGGATTTACATAGTCATTGTTGTTAACAGTAATTTTTGATATACATGTATTATTTAACTCTGAATCAGTATGCTTTTTTATCACATTCCACGCTGCTTTACACTTATTTTGAGCTTTATTTATGTAATTTGTATTATTTTTTTTTCGTGACGTCAAAATGCATTTTTTCAATAAATTACAATAGTTTTGGTACCTCTTTTTATGAGGTTCATTATTTTTGTGTTTTAATTTATAGTGGAATTGACTTTTGTTTTTACAACTTACTTTTATTCCTTTAGTAAGCCAATTTAATTTATGTAGTGGTTTATTAGTAACTTTTACGCGAATGGTAGGAAAACATAGATTATAAAATAGTAAAAACGTGTCGAAAAATTTACGGAATGCTTCGTTCGTTGAGACTTCTTCAAATACGTCACTAAAAGATAAACATGAAATTGATTTCAAAAACTTATCCTTATTTTCATCACTATAATCTCGTTTGAATTCATACCACCATTTTAAAACCGGCTGCTTCCGCATTGTGACAGGCCAGGAAAAGGATTGGGCTGAGTGATCTGATAAACCCAACTCGTGTACTTTTGTACAACATTTTTCGATACTAGTTGCGATGTGATCAATACAAGTTTGTGTCTTTTCTGTTACTCGAGTAGGCGTTAAGATAGTATGTTTTATGTTGTACGTGTTTAACAAGTAATTATATTCTCTACTTTCCTTAGATTGTTTTAAAATATCTATATTTGTATCTCCACACACAACAATTTTCTTTCTCGTACTACGACAGAGCGTTTTTAAAAGAGCGTCGAGTTTATTAAGAAATGTCGCTACATTCGACGAAGGTGTTCTATATAGACAGATCAATATAATACCATATTGAATTAGTTCCAAACCACAGCATTCGAATACACATGTTTCACTTATTTTTAGGGTTTCATGTATAACTTTAAATTCAATGTCATTTTTTATAAGAATAATGACGCCACCTCTTTTGGATGCTTTCCTCGAATAGTATGCTGCTGTCGTGAAGCCTTTAATGCGAAAGTTTTTTTCAGTCCCTTCAAGCAAAAATGTTTCAGTAAGACATAGTACATCTACGCTGATGCCATTATTTAATAAGTCTAATATAGCAAACGAGATTTCGTCACGCTTGCTTAATGCACCTGCTATATTTTGATGAACAATTGTTAAGCTAACAGACTCACATTTGTTCACGAAAAAAAATATCGTTCTTTTGAGTTCCTGTATCAATATTTTTAGTCTGTACACCCTCACCGTTTAAACTATCGGTTTGTACACCTACGTCTTTTGTGCATTGTACTTTCTGAGTAATTAATCTCTCAGTATAGTTTTCATAATTGTTTTTGTAATTTAAATGCAGGATTTGTCTGTGTATTAATCTACAGGCATGCAGTTTATTCACATATTTTGTTGACATGTTAAAATCACAGTGTAATGGTACAAAACACGAATTTTTGCTGTTATAGCATACAAATTTCAACAAATTATTAACATTTCCTTCATTTAAATACTTATGTTAACACATTGGTGAACTCTAATTGACAAAGAGTGTGATGTAAATACGTTTGAATGTTCACGGGGCTTTTGTCATTTGAGCCTGCTAAAATTATCACAAAATCAGATTTATTAAAGTCTTTACACATACTTGCGCAGTTTTTCAATACTTCTTTAGTAGTTGCATTCGATTTTATAAATGATGTTACGGCAAACTTCTCCCCCAGATAGTCCTGGAGAATGTTTCGGACATCGAAACCCAATTGATCGGCGAAAATCATAACTCTCTGGGTAGCCCTTATTTCAGTTCGAGACCCTGGTTGTGACTTCAGCCGCAGATTTAGATTAGCTTGCCCCTCACTAGTTGCCTGCAGACCTGCTCCTTTCGGTACCGTATCTGAGATGGAAAGATTCTCTTGACTTCGTGTGTCGTGGTTAATTGGATCAATGCACATACTGGAATTTTGATCGTCGTGTTTCGACAGCGAATTTGCGTGCGGTACTCCCTCAGAACTACAGATTGACCCGGCTGTTTCAAAAGAAATATCACCGACATCGCTTGGGGTCTCTGTTACAAGGGCAGTGTCAGGTTGATGAGTCAGCACAGCTGGAGGAAGACTCAACTTTGACGGGGTAGTGGAACGGCTCGATCTTATTATATTTCTCTTACGTGCAGACTTTGGTGAAAAACTCTTTGTTTCCAATATATTAACCTTCTTATATGTGTCAATAAGTTTTTGGCATTGGCCTATATCCATTTTTAAGCGAAAATTCTCACTATTCAAGTTATTAATCTCGAGATGAGCGCTTTCTAATTCCAATGTTAGCCTTTTTATTATGTATTTATAGCTTACAATGGCGTCGCTGTCATTCAGTGAATTATTTGGCAAACTCATAATTGTAGTATTCAGTAAAGTTGAATTAGTGCTCGAGTTACTGTTTAAAATACTATCCATCGAATGTGACCTTCTTGGTTTACGGAAAGTAATGTTTTCCATTTCTAAGTTATCCATTATCGTGTAGATATTAAAAAAAAAAAAAAAAAAAAGCGTTGAAATAAAACAACGCTCAAATTAGTATCTAAATGTTCAAAAGTTAAAAACCCAAACAGTAAAGAGTTTCTAAGCAAAATACAAACACAAAAAGAGATCCCAAATGGCTGGGCTCGAACCTAGTACTAGTCGTACGGAGTGGTCAATGCTTAGCGCATCGAGCCGGTTGAACGATACTTGTGCAGTCTAAATTACGCTATCAATACTGTAGTGTCGTTAAAAGTTCGTTAACCACGTTTTGAATACAAAATGTAATGAAGTCCAAAGGTCATTTTGTTTGTTTGATTTTTACACTATGTTTTAAAGTTTTGTTTTCTTTTTATCGCTTCTTTAACACTTTTAGCTCGTATACCTATGTTGAGTTTTATTGTATTGTATTACACATTGTAGGTACACGGTTTTAGAGTTTGTAGCACTTATTAAGTTTGTAGAATCGAGTTTATGGAAGATAAATATAAACTATGATATTGATATTCACTGCAGTATTTGAGTTTTTATAACACTTCCACATGTACACAACACAGTTTAGTTTGCTATTGAACTAATTTTGTGAGAGTTTAAGTAGTTTTACTATTTTTAAACATTTAATAACACGGAGCGCAACTATACGTTCCCACTGTTGAATCGAGTCCTTCAAACCTCCAAACCAACACAGCAGGAGCTGAGTCTACTAAATCATAAAAATAAACTAAAGAATAACACCATCCCATTTCTTCCAGTGGGTGTCGTAGAAAGCGACTAAGGGACTTACTACAGAATGGGCAGCAGCGTTCTCTATGCATTTTACCACCATACTGCGATCGCCAACCCGCCTGCCAAGCGTGGCGATTATGGCAAAACCCCCCATTCTGGGGGAGGCCTATGTCCAGTAGTGGACGTCTTTCGGCTGCAATGATGATGATGATGAAAATTTAAACACTTATTTCCAAAGCATAATTATAACTTAAGCTGCTAGAAAAACAATAAACAGTGGGTTTGCAACTTATGTAATTAGCAGAACCGGTCGAAGTGGAGGAGCTTGCAGGAGGCCTATGTCCAGCAGTGGAGGTTTTTCGGCTGAAATGATGATGATGATGATCTTTAGGTTCTGCTGAGGCTTACCGCGTCCGCTGCCAGGTGAATTTTTTAACGTGGTTTGAACGTTGGAGGAAACATTTTTATTGCTTGTTAAAATTTAAATAATAACAATGGTTTTTTTTTTTGGGTGCGAAATCACCAAATAACTTCTCCCGCTCTGGGTGGAGCAGGAGGGCGTGTCAGACTTTTACTGACTAAAACCCACCCGTTTTCCCTCAGTAGCCTGTGTGCCAAGGGCGGCGGTATCTCTTTAGAACAGCCCACACCCCTGACAACCATCGGCTCTTTTGGGCCCCATCGGTTAATTACAATGGGTTAATTGAAACATACTTAAAAAATAAATAAATCTTACTGTTGCTGACGATTTAACTGGTATAAATAAGAATTACATAATATTAAGATAAAAATGTTTTACCTATGTTAATCGGTCGACCTGTGAGCCAAAGTATTTTATCTACTCGTATGTTTGATCAGCATTTTGCGTGATATTTCAGACAATTCTACATTTTGTAATTTTAGTGAGGACTAGCTCTTCCCCGAGGCTTTTAATAGTTAATATAATAGTTAGAGTCGAGATTGTTTAGCTACAAACACAAAATATTCTGAGCATTAAATTTAACATAACTTGTAATAATATTCATGAACTCATGTCGTAGACGTCGTAGCGGCGTAGACTGCTACGAGCTGCTACGCGGCTACGAAACTTATGTATAGTCCGTTCAATAATTTACCTCTGATTTTGCGTCACTGTCAAAATCAAAGTGATCTTTGTTCTCGTTACAATAAGGTTGCTGTTGCATTGCTGCTGTACGAGGTAAAATAACTGTTAGCGGAATGTAACAAGGTATATTTTGAACCTTTTGTTCAAAGCTGTTTTAAAGAATATTGTATTCTTTGAAATATAAATGAAACAATTGACTTTACAAGGTGTTAAAAATGCCAGACTAGTACAAAATAGTGTTGAGTACGCTGTCCAATGTAAAGAGAATGACTGGAATTAAAATAGCCTAGCTGCATTCCTCTATTCCTCTCTGTTTAATCATACGGACAGTTTAAGAAGCAGGTGAGAACAAAATTCGAATGTAACCTTCATCATCATCATTTCAGCCGAAAGACGTCCACTGCTGTACATAAGCCTCCCCCAAAAGGGGGATTTGCCATAATTGTGACGCTTGGCAGGCGGATTGGCGATCGCAGTATGGTGGTAAAATGCATAGAGAACGCTGCTGCCCATTCTCTATTAAGTTCCTAAGTCGCCTTCTACGACACCCACGTGAACAAATGGGATGGCGCTATTCTTTTACGCCCGGCACCACACGGTACAATTGCGGTGCAATTTTACCTTAGAAAAACAAATACCAAACCAGCCCACAAATTCCAGTAAAAGACACATAAAAACATCACACACGAAAGAACTTCTAGTCCCAAAACAACTTTGCAGCTTATGTGTGGCGCTGATCTCACGCTGTCTTAATTGGTTACTCAACAGACGTGAGAAGTTGAACCAAACCAGGTAAATGAGTTGGTAGAACTTTCAGATGCATCTATTAGTCTTAAATGAGATTAGCCAGCTGAGAATGGTTACCTTGCTTGCATACTAACAGAAGTGTAAAATGGAAACAGTGTCTTATAAATAATTACTTATTTCTACTTAGGATAAATATAACATAATGTATACAACAGCATACCTTTCTTCAAGATAGATTGTGTTTTCTAGTCCTGACTGACTGACTCATCAACGCCCATCCCAAACCCTTGCACCTAGAAAGCTGAAATTTTGCACAGAGGTTCCCTTTATAATGTAGACAAGGAATAAGGAAGGATTTTTCGAAATTCAACCCTTAAGAGAGTTAAATAGGGGATGTACGTGAAGACGCGCGGGCGAAGCCGCTGGAAAAAGCTAGTTATCTATCTGACGGAGAAGGATCAGGAATGTTATTTTCGGGCAAGCCTTCCTCCTCGTACATCTTCGGAAAACAGGAAATAATACCACGAACAGATAGGGTTGATCTTCTTTAATTATTTGACAAACTTTATAAATTGCAATAATCACTAATTTCCGCGATGGAAAACGATGGAGGTTGTGAGGTTATCCGCTCATGCGCACGTTACCTGCCAGACTGACTGACAATCACACTCCCTATTACAAATGACATCAATTGACAGTGACAACTGACAGACACGGAATGATCTGACATTACTTGACAGTGACAACCGACAGCCAGACAGAATACTGTGACATTACTTGACAGTGACAACTGACAGACAGTTGGAATAACCTCACTACCGCCATCTTGTAACAAATTGGTAGAACTTTCTTAATCTATGGCCTCCTGCTGCGACACGGCCGTCCTGCGCCTCACACGTCCTCGTGTGAATTATTTATCTGAAATAGAAAGTTCTGTATACATTACATTGTTTCGGCCATGCCTGACCAAGATAGGTCAGCTTAACTAGGACATCGCTTAGCCAGCGGCATCGCTTAACCAGCGGCATCACTTAACCAGCGGCATCACTTAACCAGCGGCATCACTTAACCAGCGGCATCACTTAACCAGCGGCATCACTTAACCAGCGGCATCACTTAACCAGCGGCATCGCTTAACCAGCGGCATCACTTAACCAGCGGCATCGCTTAACCAGCGGCAAGTCCATTAGCAAATAACATAGCAAATTATACACTTTTTTTTTAAATTATGTTTTTATTTATTTTTCACAAATACCTTAATGACATCAAATTATGAGGAAAAAAAATCAAAATAATCAGTCTTAGCTATCGGATTCACAATTATTATCGTCAGATAAATCCTGAGGAATTTCACTACTGGGCATTTTACGCAGCCTGTCATGAGCGTATTTGTACGTCCGTTTACCATTAAGTGCCTTAAGCACATACCTGTCACTATCTAAGACCTCAATAACGCGAAAAGGCCCCTTGAATTTAGGATCCAGCTTGCACTGATTGCGTTCTTCATTTTGCAGAAGAACGAAATCGCCTACTGCATGGTTTTGGACTTTAGCTTTTGTGCTATTAAATCTGACTTTATCGTATCGAGAGTTTTTGTCCATGTTAGTAATAGCCTGTTCACGCACGGTATCAACGTCTACTTCGGGCTCGTAATCATTGGCACACATTAGTTCTAGAGGCCTAGCTACCTTCCCTATGAATAGTTCAAGAGGACTCGACTTAGTGACCCTATTAATCGTACAGTTGAGAGCTAGTTGAACTTCCGGGAGAGCATCTTGCCACGACTTTTCTCCACTAGCCTCAACTGCAGTGAGCATATTTTTAAGCGTACTCATAACCCGTTCGACTTGACCATTAGCACGGGAACTTCCTGTTGCAATTAGATGCAAGTCGATACAATGAGTTTGACAGAATTGCTTAAAATCTGCACTAGCAAAGCACCGGCCCTGATCAGCGATGAGTCGCTTAGGGGTGCCAAACAAGGAAATGCTGCTTTTTAAAGCTTTGATGCTACTCGCAGAGTCAATACGCAGGGTATGGTGTAACAAAACGAATTTCGTAAAGGCATCCACCAATACGAACACGTACTCCTTTTTATCGTTTTTACCACTAAGTTTACCAGTGGCATCAATGTGCAAGGTATGCCATGGTATAGGAGTCTTAGGGATGGGATGCATTTCCGCTTGAATTTTACCAGACTGGGACTTAGATATCTTGCATGTAACACAGTTGTCAACAAATTTACGAACAAACTTAGTCATGTGGTCGAACCAGTATAAATCAAAGACCTTTTCCAACGTCTTCTCCCAACCAACATGCACGAGAGATTCGTGGACAGAGTTTATAACTGACCAGCGTAAAGCTCTGGGAACGATTGGTAGCCAACGAGAACGGTTGTTGCGATGTACTTTTCGGTACAGCACCCCAGACCTGATCTCATAAGTTTTAGCAACATTTTCATCAATATTGTGATCCCTGAGATCTTCAATTAGCTTTATAATCTCAGAGTCACGCTGCTGCTCTGCTTGCAACCAATTTTCAGGTAAACTCGTTAGATCTACTCGTTTTTGCTCCACCTTTTCAACTGGTGTAGCTGGAAGTGGATTCCTGGATAAGAAATCCGCATGACACATACGCTTTCCGTCCTTGTATACAATCTCAAAGTCGTAAGATTGTAGGAATGCCCACCATCTATGTACGCGCGGGGTTAGATCAACCTTATTGCGGGATGACTTTAAGGAGTTACAGTCCGTTACGACAGTGAACTTATTGCCGTGAAGGTAATGCCTGAAATGCTTAATAGCATTCACAACCGCCAAAGTCTCTAACTCATACGAGTGATACTTGGACTCGGCGGCTGTGGTACGCTTACTAAAGTAAGCCACTACGAATTGTTTGCATTCCTTTGTTTGCAACAAAATGGCACCATAACCAATCGCACTGGCGTCAGTATGAAGCTCAATCGGACAGTCAGGATCAAAAATCATTAAGACCGGCTCATTAGTCAATATCTCAATGATCGTTTGCCTGATGCCTTCGTGTTCGGGCTTCCATTCAACGTTACCCTTACCAGGGCTGGTGAGAGCGTGAAGAGGAGCCATTATTTGTGCAAAACTGGGGATAAATTTTCTAAAATAGGACGCTAGTCCTATGAACTGGCGTAATTGTAGGACCGTTTTAGGAGGAGGCAGGGCAACTAAGGCTTCAATCTTTTTAGGGTTTGGACGAACCTCGCCGCGACTAACTACGTAACCAAGATACTCCACACTTTGGTTCATAAAAGAACACTTTTTCAAATTAAAAGAAAAACCTTGTTCAGTCAAAATTTGTAAAACCATGCGAATTCTCGCCAAAGATTCATCAATATCTGAGTTTCCTGTTACGAGAATATCATCCATGTAGACGACAGCATACGAATTGATAAGAGGGCCTAAAGCCTTGGTAACAGCTCGTTGGAATATAGCAGGTGCGTTGCGCAGACCAAAGGGCATGGTCAAGTATTCGTAATGACCCTCTGGAGTTATGAACGCGGTCTTCTCTATTGAATCCGGGTGGATCGGCAATTGGTGAAAGCCACTGGCCATGTCCAGTGTGGTAAAATAGTAACAGCCATGGAGGCGATCGATTTGGTCAGAGATAAGTGGTAAAGGGAAACGGTCTGGCACGGTATTATCGTTTAATTCTCGATAATCTACGCACATGCGATCCGTGCCATCCTTCTTTTTAACCAAAAGAATAGGGCTGGCAAACGGAGACGAACTTGGACGTATGACTTTACATGCGAGTAACTCATTCACCTTATCACGTACAACACTACGTTCCTGGGGGCTAAGACGATAAGGTCGACGATAAACAGTTTTACAAGGGTCAATGAGACGAATTTCTACAGGCTCAGTATTGGCTGGGCCTGATGGGGTGCCGCAAACAAAGTAGTCCTTAAACTCAGTTAAAATATTTAGCAACTTGGACTTGAACTCTAAGGGAATGCTAGTGTCGATATTTTCAAAGCTAACATCACTATTATTATCATGGACAATACTCGCATTAATGATTGAGGATTTAATTTGGGTAAAAAAAACTCTGTCAAAAGTAATGTGAATCTCCAATCCCTGAGTCAATACTTCCTGCCCAATCATAATGTCATGTAACAAAAATTCATCAGGCAAAGCGTGAAATAGAATGTTGAAAACAATGTCATTAATACAAACTGACGCTATAATCTGGGAAGTACTGTAAACACTAGTTTGTCCAATACCAGTCATCTTTACTAAATTACTTTGTCGTTTACCATGAAATTTCAATGATATCGTTTCCTTGATAAGTGAGCACTCTGCTCCCGAATCGAAACGAAATGAAAACGACTCACCGAGGTGCTCTAGAACTCCCATTGGTGCACTGACCGCGCAGACTTCAACACGCCGTTCAACCGGCTTGCTAGTTGTACTAACAGCGGTCGGCTTCGCTTCTGTGCTGGCAGCCCGAGGACATCTTGACGCGTAGTGTCCAACGCCCCGACAGTTGAAACATGTGATGTCCGTAGTTGCAGGCTTCGAAGTGGTTGCATGTTTGTTTGCTTCTCCGTGAGGCGCTCCAGTACTACGATTATCTTTTCTTAGACGACACGCAGAAATATGGTGGCCCAGTCTCCCACAATGTGCACATTTAACCGGGGTCGACATCAGCTTGCGTTGCTTTGAATCAGGGTTGTCATTGTTGTAGTCACTAGTTGGCGCCTTTCTTTTCATGTAAGATAGTGCCCTTAACTCCTGCTGCAGTTTTGTTCGCGTCTCTATCTCGGTGGTAAAAGCAACACGGTTGACGCGGGGTTCTATTTGAGCTATGTGTGCCATTACAGTAGAGATAGCAATCTGCTCTGTATTCAGCTTCTTCCAACGTGAGATTAAAATATTTAGCTGAGTAGCAGCGTAAGTTGCGAGGCACTCACCTTCCTTAGGCTTGCTGTTATAAAGATTGATGAGCGTTGAAGCAGCAGTCTCCGAAATATCATAACGGGCGGTGAAGGCTTCTTGAAAATCCTTCCATGTCATGCCGGGGAAAGATACTTGGGACAGCCAAGCCGACGCCTCACCTTTCAATGCTTCACTCAACGCTATCATCAATGGAGCTCCAGATAACGGTTGGTCTGCCATGCACATGTCTGCCGTCGATAACCAAGCACGTGCGTCGACAGATGTCTTCTCAGGGTCGAATGTAGGTAGATGAACCTTACCACTCGTTGTCGGTCCTTTTATAGCTTGGATTAGGGCAATAAAATTCTGATTTTGTTGCTCTAATATCAATTTCCATTTTTCCTCACTATTGGTCATCGTGGGCTGCGGTACAGAACGTGGATCACATCCCACTTCTGATGACGGAGAAGGATCAGGAATGTTATTTTCGGGCAAGCCTTCCTCCTCGTACATCTTCGGAAAACAGGAAATAATACCACGAACAGATAGGGTTGATCTTCTTTAATTATTTGACAAACTTTATAAATTGCAATAATCACTAATTTCCGCGATGGAAAACGATGGAGGTTGTGAGGTTATCCGCTCATGCGCACGTTACCTGCCAGACTGACTGACAATCACACTCCCTATTACAAATGACATCAATTGACAGTGACAACTGACAGACACGGAATGATCTGACATTACTTGACAGTGACAACCGACAGCCAGACAGAATACTGTGACATTACTTGACAGTGACAACTGACAGACAGTTGGAATAACCTCACTACCGCCATCTTGTAACAAATTGGTAGAACTTTCTTAATCTATGGCCTCCTGCTGCGACATATCTATATAAATAAAAAGAAAAGTCCTGACTGACTGACTCATCAACACCCAGCCCAAACCCTTGGACTGAGAAAGCTGAAATTTTACACACAGCGGTTCCCTTTATATTGTAGAAAAGCAATAAGGAAGTATTTTTCAAAATTAAACCCCTAAGGAAGTTATATAGGGGATGAAAGTTCCGCGCGGGCGAAGCCGCTAGCAAAAGCTAGTAATATATTATAAACTATACTCTATACTATTAATAAAGAGGAAAGATTTGATTGTTTGTTTGCATTGAATAGGCTCCGAAACTACTGAACCGATTCGAAAAATTCTTGCACTGTTGGGGAGCTACACCATCTCCGGGTGACATAGGCTATATTTTATCCCCGTATTCCCACGGGAACGGGAACTACGCGGGTAAAACTGTGGAGCGCTATTAGTTAGTTATAAAGTAAATAATACCCTTCGTCGGTTTCTGTCATGTTATAGCCATTTCATCCAACTGTCAAAGAAATTAAGCTGTCGTTCGATTAGGTACAGAAAATTTCCTGTACTTTAAATAACTATGTCAAAACTGAACTTAAAAGCCAGAGAACTTACATATTTACCAAACATTCAAGAACTACCAACAACTTATATCTACCTAGTACTTTCATGTTACCTCTCCTCTTACGATATGTTAGTTGACTAACTAAGCAAGCAATTGCGTTGATTGCGTCATCAGGAAACTTTAACTGGGGCATTAAGGATGTGATTGAACTCACATTACCGATGCTTTCATCATCGTCGATCGCTTAATGTAAGGTGGGAATGATGGATGAAGGTGACTTGTAAAACACGTCGAAAACCATATCCATCGTTAAGCACAGTCGAGTGTTTCGGATAAAACAAGAGGAAACGCCCGGGTGTTTCTACTGTGTAGATCGCCCTGAGGACACGGTGGAGCATACGGTGGAGGTCTGCCTGGCTTGGGCGGAGCACCGCCGTATCCTAATGGAGGCGATCGGCGGCGATCGATCAAGATAGATTGTGTCTTCTAGTCCTGACTGACTGACTGACTCATCAACGCCCATCCCAAATCCTTGGACCTAGAAAGCTGAAATTTTGACCAGAGGTTCCCTTTATAGTGTAGACAAGGATTAAGGAAGGATTTTTAGAAATTCAATCCCTAAGGGAGTTAAATAGGGGATGAAAGATCCGCGCGGGCGAAGCCGCTGGCAAAAGCTAGTATAATATAAATAAAAATAAAAGTTCTGACTGTCTGATTAACTGACTCATCAACGCCTAGCCCAAACCCTTACACTTAGAAAGTTGCAATTTTGCACAGAGGTTCCCTTTATAATGTAGACAAGAAATAAGGAACGATTTTTCGAAATTCAACCCCTAAGGGAGTTAAATAGGAGATGAGAGTTGCGCGCGGGCGAAGCCGCTGGCAAAAGCTAGTTGTAAAATAAAACAGTAGTTTTTACTTAGAATGTACCTTTAGAATTACTTAAATTAGACCTAACAATTCAAATAAAAAAAACATTTAAAACATTAATATTCAGAACTGTTTGAAAACCAATACGTTTAAAACAAACTTTTTCCAAAGTAGGCAAACTGATGTCTCTGGTTGGAGGTTAAACATTTCCAGTTGCAAGTTGTGATACACTGGCCGACTTAGTCACTACAATCTATATATATATATATATTTTTGCTGGCAATCTAGAATTTGTGTCTATTTTATTTAGTAAAGTGTCTGTCGGTTAGGAAAGGCTGTGTAAGTTTTAAAAGGTTTTGTGGGTTATAGAGGTCGGTACTTGGTGCTATTTTTGGAAACAATACTGAAAATTATTCTGGCAGTCTTTGACGAACTGCCAAATGTGATTGATTTTTTCTTTACAACTGGAACAGTCACTATGACATAAATTGTATTAGTTTTACGGTAAACACGAATTCTAAGTAATGTCTTTACTACTTGCATAAAAATTCATTGAATGACATGTGTACGGTCGCGGTCAAGAGTCCATTCTCATGCTAAGGGTTATATTGCTATGACTCGCGGTCCAGGCCGTACCTACAGCTGTGTGTATAAGTGATGTAACCAGACCGCACACCACAGTAGGTACTCACACACCACTGTCGTCGAAAGATACAAAAAACATACCGTCGCACAGAGTACTCTGTCTCTGTCTGTACTGTGTTACGTAGTAACTACGTATGACCTTGGTCGGTTCATACGATCGCTAAAATTCACGTTCTAATATCAAGTCTCGGTAGCTCGCAGCGTATTGTCATTGATTAAGAATCACAATGGTCTGGGTTCAAATCTCCCGAAGAGACTTTTATTTTTCTTTTCAACAATTTCATCAGTTCTTTTATTATTCGTTATACGAGAATGTTTTTTTTTTAATTACTTAAATTATTATTTAAACAAAGGATTAAGAAGATTATGTGATTACAAAATGTTTATTCGTTATAATTTTATGAAGTAGGTATAAAAATAACTACTAATAACTTCTTGTTAACAGTTTATTTTCTCATAAAGAACAATTATTGAAGTAAAGTAGCTAATTGGTGAACCATGATAATCAGGCTATTGTATCTTAGTAATATAATAATATTGTGCTGTAATTACTACAATGTGCGGTACTCTAAAGAAATAACATTTTTCTACGCAAATCTACCCACGTAAAAATAACAAATGCAGACAAGTTGTCACAATACAATTAAATGACTCAGTAGTACTACTATTGGAATAAATCTACTGCGAGTGAGTTAGTTCTCTCAAACCTCAAAGTTAACAAATTGTATTTATTAGGACTTATCGAAGTTATAGCTTAAGTAATCATTTTCATTACGAAAAGAAGATTGAAACTAAACCTCGAAATAATCCATATTACGGATATGACACAATATTATGTGAATATTACTAAAATCAATAAAAGTCAATAATAATAAATATTTCTAATTTATATCTTAATGTTAATGTTTATGTTTTTTGAGCTGGTTTTCCATGATGCAAACCTTCTGCGCGGAGTGCACAGCGCACTATGAATGATTTGGCAAAATGTCTTGTCTTTTTGAAACCACTTGTGCTGTCGCTTTCTTTTATAAGCTGGGGTGTTCCACTTTGCTTTCGACGGGCAAGGCTACCCCCTTCCTCATATCTTTTCATCCACTGACTCACAGTATTTCACTAAAACAAAAAAGGGGTACTGTTAGGCTACTAAACAAAATACATACTAATATGTATTACTATTTAGAAACAAAATTATTTGAAATATAAATTTCACATAAATATTTAATCTAGGAAATAAATTTACTTTGAAATTTTATATTTTTCTTCTATTTAGACGTTATGATATTTATAAAACGTTTAAAAATTACTACAAGGATCAGCAGTTATACTTTAAATAAGTGCTTAATAAAATAATTAAATCATAATACTCACACTCAGGCCAGTTTCATCAGTTATTTGTGATATTTAAGTCCGCTTTTATGCAGCGCAATAATATTCGCTTTCATTTCTATTATTCAATTTGCTTACATTTTAAAATGAACTAGAAGACCGCTAATAGATTAAACACACGTCACTAGCACACAATAACAACCAACACCGTTCTATATGTCACGTCGAATGAGTCGTAAGTTAACTATCATTTAAATTTATTTAGGTTTCTGTGGGTATATTGATAAAGTTTTACGAGTTTAGTGAACAAGACGAATAGAACAAGAAACTATAGTCAAAAGCGATTTTTAAAACAATAAAAAGTCTAGCACACCGCGCGTGGGATTCGAACCCGAGACTCGTTGCGCACGAGGGCGCTAATCCAAGTACAGTAACCACTAAGCTATCACGTCATTTACTTTAACGGTTGAATTTATGGAATACAATCATTTGTAGACGTATGAGAGTGTGTGTGTCTACAGTATAGAAATTACTTAATATAAGAAGGTCGTAAGTTAAACCGTAGTGTCAATCTATTACTTTTTGAGATTGGTACTCCGCTTTTGGATCCTACTGTACATGAGGCTCTGTATGATCTCCTAACTAACACCCTGAACTCATCATCATCATCATTTCAGCCGGAAGACGTCCATTGCTGGACATAGGCCTCCCCCAATTTGGGGGAGCTTGCCATAATCGCCACGCTTGGCAGGCGGGTTGGCGATCGCAATATGGTGGTAAAATGCGTAGAGAACGCTGCTGACCATTCTCTAGTAAGTTCCTTAGTCGCCTTCTACGACACCCACGGGAAGAGATGGGATGGTGCTATTCTTTACGTATCACACGGAACCAACACCTTGAACCACTTAGAATGAATTACCTTTTGTTTGAATTTGAACAAAAGGATATAACCAACATTCCCCTATTTAATATACTCTTATGATGTGAATTTTTTTCCCACTGACGCATTTATGTTTGAAAATAAATAAATTCTAACCTTCAGGTTTCGAATAACACCGAATTTTAAACGTAAAAGTTTAAAAGCTAAAAGATAAATATTTTCTCAAGACTAGGGTCTGACAGAAAACGTTACAAATTAATTAAATGTAAATATTAAAACCAGAACCTCTTTCATCTATTTTCACCTTGATTTATTTGGGTTTGACTGGGTTTTTTGTTTAACTATATACTTAATAAACCGTACCGTGTGTTGCCGTACGTAAAATAATAGTACCATCCCATTTCTTCCCGTGGGTGTCGTAGAAGACGACTAAGGGGCTTACTAGAGAATGGGCAGCAGCGTTCTGTATGCATTTTAACACCATACTGCGATCGCTAATCCGCCTGCCAAGCGTGGTGGCAAAACCCACCATTGACGTGTTACTCCTGCATCTTTCCAGCTATGTATGTCAGAGTCTTGTGGACTCTGTAGGTACAAATAAAAATCCGATTGTAAGTACCTTCTTATTTACATTGCCAAATACGTGGAACCTTTTTATTTACAGTTATAGATAGACTTTTTGATCTAAAAACAAAAATAAATGCAAAAGTTACTCTGTCTGTTCATCTGCGTGGCTAAGCACTAGCTTCTAAGTAGATTCATATTTGGTCGATTTGGTCGTAACATGATACGACTAGTTGTGGTTTCATAGGTCAGAATGTTGGGCCACAAAAGAGATGAATGAAAGGCAATTGCATGTAGCCGAGATGAGAATGTTAAGAGGAATGTGTGGTGTTACACGAATGGATAGAATAAAAAATGAGTACATAAGAGGAAGCCTGTAAATAGCACCGATAAATGAAAAGTTGTGTGGAAATCGGCTGTCATGGTATGGGCATGTGATACGGAGGAATGAGGAAAATGTCGTGAGGAAAGTTTTGAGTATGAATGTCGATGGCTATAAGAGTAGGGGGAGACCAAAGAAACGATGGATGGACTGTGTGAATGATGATATGTTTAGAAAGGGTGTGACTACGGAGATGACGACTAATAGAGAAGTGTGGAAGAAAAAGACATGTTGCGCCGACCCCAAATAAATTGGGATAAGGGCAGGAGAATGATGATGGTTGTGGTTTCATTGTTGGTTCACCATCTCTAATTTGGAAAAATATGTAGAATACTTTCATCACTGTAGTACATTCCCGTGGGATAATTTTCGACATCCACGCTTGCGAAGCTGCGGACTACCTCAAAGAAAATACAAACAAACACATCAAAATCTATATGCCCAGTCTTTTTTCGACTAAGTTGGGGTCGACTTCCAGTCTAACCAGATCATCTGCCTATCCTCTTCCCAACTATGTTGCGGTCAGCTTCCAGTCTAACCGGATACAGCTGAATATCAGTATTTTACATGGATCGACTGCCTATCTGACCTCCACAACCCAGTCACTGGGTAATACGATACCCCTTGGTAAGACTGGTTGTCAGAATTTCGGGCTTCTGACGACCCGTAACGACTGTCAAAGATCCACAAATGACAGCCGAGACCAACGGCTTAACGTGCTTTCCGAGGCACGGAGGGGTCTTGGTATGTAAAGATCTAACCAGTCTAACCAGCAGCTGAATATTAAAATTTATAATAATTAATAATTTAAGTACCTAGTACATATTCACAGGCCTGCACTATCCTCCCATACCTATTATCACTGTAATTTGAAAACGTTGTAAAAGCCAATTATTTTTAAAAGAGTAACCGTAGAGTTTCTTCTCCATAGGAAGCGACAAATTGGAACCGTGCACCTAGCTTCTGACGTTTCATAAGTGCCCATGCAGGTTTATGTGAAATAAAATATTTTAATTCTGATTAGTATTTTACCAGAATTTTAACATTATTTTACCAGTATTTTAGTATACAACAATAATATCCTAACCCCATAATTTGTAAGCCCAGGAAATAAATTAAATATAATCATATAACTATATAAACTATTAATAGCAGATGTGGCAAATGTGGCGGCAGGCGGGATATCACACGGAGTTCCCTAATTAAGGAAGTTTGATCCAAATATCGAGCACGTGCCGCAACTTGTTACTGAGCAAACGAATGTCAGTTAGGTACATAGATAAAGTATTAGTTCGGTGTAGGATTTATTATTACATTTTGGAAATATGGAGGAGTTATATTGCTGTTTTGTTTGTAAATAAAGCAACTCACATGAAAACTTTTGCTATAAATTCTTGTTCCATTTTAAAAGACAAGATCCTTAGCCATAAAGATAACCCTTCCTAAGTTTTGCTAGCGGGGCTGACCACCGGGAGTTACATTATTACAAATGGAAATTTTATTAATGCACCCCTAATTTTGATGCAAATAGATACTAGTGCACAGCCGCAGTACACGCCCTCCCGCTCCATTCAGACCGGGAGAAGTTATTTGCTGATTACCCAACCTCAAAAAAAAAAAACAGTGTTGGATAAAGAAAAAGGATCCGTGTGGTCAATCGAATTATAATTCCAGTTAGTTCAGCAGTTACAACACAGTAAATGGTTAGGCACATAAAACTGGGTAGTTTTATTGTTGAGGGTGGGAAATCATCAAATAACTTCTCCCGCTCTGGGTTGGTCAGACTTTTGCTGACTAAAACCCACTCGTGTTCCCTCAGTTGCCTATGTGCCAGGAGCCACGGTATTCCTTTCGAACAACCCGCACCTCTGGCAGGCATCCCTAGCAGACCCCACCAATTGGTGCTGACATCTCTTTGAGACGCGCGTGGGACACAACGCGCCGTCGACTCGAACTTGTTCCTTCCCGGGCAGCGTGCTACCCATTACTCGCCGTCCGCAAGCCCGCGCACACGGTGGCCGGAAAACAGCCGGGGATTCCTGAAACTCGTGTTGGTTCGGTGATGTCCGCACGCGCCGAGTGCAAACAGAAAAGTGACTCAAGACTCGAAGATGACGGCGCGCCCCGCCAACTCCATCGAGCGCTACCAGATAGCCCCGGCGTGAAGCGTACCGGTAACGACTCGATTGCGACACATTCCTTGTCAATATCGAGAATAATCCCATTTCTTCTCGTGGGTGTCATAGGAGGTGACTAAGGGACTTATTAGAGAATGGGCAGCAGTGTTCTCTATGTATTTTACCACCATACTGCGATCGCCAACCCGCCTGCCAAGCGTGGCGGTTATGGCAAAACCCCCTTTTGGAGGAGGCTTATGTTCAGCAGTGGACGTCTTTCGGCTGGAATGATGATGATGATAATGAATTTATTTCGTAGATTATCCCACACAACTTCCGCACAATGTTCTATGGTTTTGGTAGTGATTAACGTTTGCAGACACAGTAAAAAATTGCTCCTTAGTTCGCTATTTTCTAGTAAAGCTTTCAGAAATAAAGTTCAATAATCCTGTTTGAACTTTAAACTCATTATAACATAACAATCTGATACAAGAGCGTTCTAGAATGTGAAGTGGCTGCTACAGACTCGTTCAGTATTGTTTTCTGCTTTCTCGAATAAATTTCTGATTACATTATCCTGTAAGGTTTTATTTAGTTAGTTTTAATTTAAATTAATTTGCCAGAAAATAACATATATGTATTCAACATTCATAAGAATTTGACTGGAGTAACGGAATGACTGACGACTGTATTTTGGCTAGTAATCTGCCCTCGTAAATAACTGTTACATGCTTGTATTGGGTATTGTAATAACGAGACCGAGCGCTATCTGGGAAAATTTTCGGTTTGTCTGTATCTACCACCGTTAAGGAGATACGATGGATAAAAACAAAGTATTTTGATAAAATGTAATGAATTATGTTCCTATTTTATAACACATTAACTGATTTTATTAAATAAAAAACAGTAAAATATTAATTCTTTATACTCTGAATTATAGCTTTAGCCATTTTACAGCAAATAAAATGTAATTTTCAACCTAACTTAATTGTTTTGTTTAATAAATCAACTTTAAACGCGTTTTTTTACAAAATGGCATTTTCAAAGTTACTATGTTTTCATTTACGAGGGCAGTATTATCTGTGACTCTGTTAGCCTGTCTATACAATGTGCGAATAATTATGAAAACAAAACCTCTAGTCCGTCACTTTCTATCACCTTTTTTAACACATTCAAATCCGGCGAACTATCTACCACCATTTCAACAAAATCCTCTATCTTAGATGAAACAAACTCTCGTATTGGTGTGGCGCCACATATCGCTAATCGCTACCCGTTGACAACGTTATTGATGAGCGAGCAATTAATCATGATCACTTGTCCAAAGGGGTTCGCTTTCACTTAGCGCCTGTTTGCGATTTATTTTCGAGGCAATCTTTTTCAGTGCTTTGCGAAGCTGGATTGGAGTTTTATATTATTCTAAACCGATACTCTAAATTTCCAAAGTCTCTACAATAAACGAGTTTTGTAGCATTGTTTGGTTTTGGGACACGGATAAACCCTGACAGAATATCGTTGCGTGGATAAAACCAAGTTTTAAAAGGCTAGGTCTATGGATATTTTTGATTGTATGATAACTGGTTTATCCCAACGATTATTTAGATTTTTCGATTTCATTTTGATCGTAACATAAGATGACCCTACTGTTTTTTTTTTTTAATTTGAAGATTTTAAAATAATAATAAAAAATGGATTTAGAGGTTGAAAATAATCATAATTATTTATGTTGATTTTATATGGGAACAAATAAGTCAAAATCGAAAGTTGACCTAATAAAACTTTTGTTTAAGAACTCAAACGATTAAAAACAGTAATCATCATCATAATTTTAGCCGAAAGACGTCCACTGCTGGACATAGGCCTCCCTTAAGCTCCGCCATTTCCACTGGTTCTGTGCTCCCGCATCCAGCGGACTCCTGCTGCCTTCACAAGGTCATCGGTCCACCTTGTGGCAGGCCTTCCAACTTCACGTCTGTTAAAATTAGCAAATGATGAATAATTTTATTTCTGTAAGTACGTTTGTACAAACACTTTAACACGTCAATCATATTTTTTTTAAACTAGATGAGATTGGCATTTCCTATCCAACTACTCTAAGAAGAAAGGCCGAAACAAACTCAGAGGTCACAGTCTCTTTTAAAATCTAGACATCATCTTGGTAAGATCATGTGAAGACCATGTGGATTAGTAGGTGTACCTTAATATTATTATTATACTGTAAGTTAGCAATGGTAATCTACAAAAGACGAAAGTCTAGATGAAGCAATAAAAATAATCATATACAAAAAATATGGGATCACATATCTCATGTTAATATAGCTCGCTCATCAAACTTGTGCGCCACAGAAACAGCAAAATTCATAGCCAACATGAAAGTATAATATGAGTACGACATCGTAAAATCAACCCAACTTGACCCGCCTTATATCATCTAGTTTTATATGTTTTTATGATATCTCCTAGTTTTATGTTTGGGAGCTGGTTTAAAGGAAAGACGGCTGCGGAATTTTTACATAGTCTGAAATCCTCTTCGAAATTAGTTTTATATTGCATTGCATTACTACTAGCACAAAATCGAACTTTCTTGGTTTTATTGTTCAATACCCCAACTAAATATTATACGCTACTCACGATTTCTTGACAACCTGTTTGGGCTAGTACAACTACTTTTAATTCCATTGATCGTTCTAAGGGTTACTGTTATAGGTGTTACAAGTATAAGGGTTATAAGAAAATAGGTGGTTTATTCAGATGTCAATGTATTTGCTTTTATAATAAACTTCCAAGCCATGTTCAAGATCTGAGTCTCAATAAATTTAAATCATTCATTAAACGTCAGTTGTGCCTGAAAGCCTTTTATACCGTTAAAGATTATATTGCGGACAAAAAAGCTTGGGATTGACCTGCTCCAATTTTGTATGCTGAATGTTGTTTTTTTTATTTTTGATTTGCTCTTTGACATTTGATTATTATTATATACACTTTGACATTCGATTATTATTATATACACTTTGACATGAATATTTACTTTAAGAAGTATAATATTATTTTTGTTTTAATTATTGTGAATGTGAGGACTTTGTGGTATTTTTGCTTTTTGTTTTTCATCTCTTTCTCAGTTCGTTTTTAATGTTAATCTGGCAGTTTGAGTACTTTATGCGGCCTACCCAAATGTCCTTTCTTTGGTATTGTTCATCAAATTGTTGAGCTCCTCAAGTTCTGAGTTGAGCCGTATAATTACTGATACATGCGTACACTGAATGGACAGGTCCACTCAATCTGTGTGGTTCTTTCCTCAAAAGACCATTTCAGACACCAATCCACATGGTCTTCACATGATCTGACCAAGATTATGTTTGGACTTTAAAAGAGACTGTGACCTCTGAGTGTTTCGGCCTTTCTTCTCAGAGTAGTCAGATAGGAAACACAGACCTCATCTCGTTTAAAAAAAAATATGATTGACGCGTAAAAGTGTTTGTACAAACCTACTTACAGAAATAAAATCATTTATACCACGTACAAAAGAAAATATACGCAACAGTATTTTGGGTATCCTTCCAACTTTTATAGTCAGGCGACCATCTCATATTGAGTTGCGTTCTTACAGGTAATATTGTAATAATGTAGCTGCTGCTGTGTAGCAGCTTGAAATATCAAAAAAATATCAACAAATTATTTATTAGTTATCTTCTGTGATATAGGCCAACCTTTCTACGTTTTTAAAAAAAAAACTGAATAACATATGAAGTAATAGTCACCAAAATACTTGTAAGGTTATCTATGTCATTATATTTAATAAGTATTGTTTGATCAAGTTATTAATAGCGCATTCACACTTTAGCAGTAATAAATCACGGAAAATAAAATTGAACCGACGAATTAATGACGTATTAAAGTAATCAAAAGGGCTGCGCAATAGAAATATCAAAGAATCATAATAACCTGGTTTTAATAATTGTCAATTTATTTGAATCTATTTTCAGACTAATTTAATTTGTCCATAATCATCTTAAATTATGCGCAGCACCTTTACGTTATCAAAGTAACTACTTTCCAGTAAAACTACGAACGAACAAAAGAATAACAATAAAACTTTGAAATAACGCCGTTCCCACACATTAATAATATTTTCTTTAACTATTCATGTTTTTGCAACTCACAAAATTTATTCAAATAGTTATTCGGATGGAACCTAAAAACTTAGACAGACGGGCTACCACTAAAATGCTATACCCACACCATCCACGATAAGTTGGTCTGTCAAACGCGTTAGACAAAACAGTGAATGTTTAAGATAGAGATAAAATGGAGAGGCCACGGTGACTGGTCACATTTGCTCCTAAAACTTATATCTAGACGTAATGTTTTATTTGACGCAACAGCGGGGAGCGACATAAAGTAAGGAATTGGGTTACTTGCTACAAGCGTAAAAGTACCAAAGTTAGGGCCACGTATAGCGTAATCTTTGTGAAAAATAGTTCAGTAAAAAGATTTTGTAGCGCAAAATCTGGTAGATGAAATTGCGTGTTGTTATGCATCACGCAAAAATCAGTTTGATGAGAAGTTCCAACTGTGTTTCTAAAATGTGAGTATAATCATTACTTGGGCGATTAATCTTCTTCTTAGCGTGTCGATATGTGGGGATTAATTATACTCGTCACTCAATGTTAAGGGTTTGGGAATGCGTCTGAATACTTTCTGTAGAAATTCCGACCATGAATTATCATAATCATTATTTGTACCGACATTTATACCACATTTATGATTAAATATTCCATAAACCTTTAACGTATTAATATTAAAGTTTTATTAGTAGAGTATCAAATTCACAAAAGTGAAATATTTCAATATAAATATGATATTTGTGACCAAATATTTCACTTTTGTGTGTATAAATTCTTTATATTTTTATATTAGTTGAAACACGTTTGATAAAACATGAAATGTCTATCGTTATTGAAAAAGTTTTACATAGATACAAATATAACATACATGGGTTGATCGATCAGGTTAAGCTACGCTTGCCAAGGTTTGTCCGTGGATGGGTGACCATCTTTACATACCAAGACTCCTCCGTGCCTTGGAAAGCACGTTAAGCCGTTGGTGCCGGCTGTCATTGGTGGATCTTTGACAGTCGTTACGGGTCGTCAGAAGCCCGAAAATCTGACAACCAGGCTTACCAAGGGGTATCGCATTACCCAGTTATTGGATTGTGGAGGTCAGATGTAAAATACTGGTATTCAGTTGCATCCGGTTATACTGGAAGCTGACCCCAACGTGGTCCCCCCCGAGTTGGTTCCCGCATTGTTCTTCCCTTCTGTGGCCTGGACGGGGCCGCCACCGTTTGATGGCGGACGCGGTGGGGCCGCAGGGGAAGAGGAGTGTCGGTATAGCGTCAGCCGCTCTCCCTATCCCCTGCGGCCGAAAAGTGGTAGACGGGACGGCGCGTTGTGTTCCACACGCGCGCCGTCAAAGATGTCAGCAACCACCGGTGGGGTCCGCAAGGGCCGATGCCTGCCAGGGGTGCGGGTTTGTTCGAAAGAGATACCATAGCCCCTGGCATACGGGCTACTGAAGGAACACGGGTGGGTTTTAGTCAGTAAAAGTCTGACACGCCCTCCTGCTCTACTCAGCAGGAGAAGTCATTTGATGATTTCCCACCCAAAAAAAAAAAAAACCCCAACGTGGTTGAGAATGATGTGGCAGATGGTGATGATGATACATAGATAGATACACATACGGACGTACGTTTTTCTTTTAATTTTATACATGAACTTTTGCTTCATAATAATATGTTCACAAAGACGAGTAATAAAGAAAAAAAAAACTTTTAGAAACGTCTAATGATGTTAATCACCTTTCACTCAAAAACTTTCACCCAATTACCAAATTTTCCCTTAATCCCAAATGGCTCAAATATGTTTTTCTGCGTGTCAAAGAATCATGTCATAAATATTATATTACAGCCAAGAAAATATTTCGTGATTTTTTCCATCAGAGTAAAAAGTCGTGTTGTCATTAACTAAAGCCGCATCAAGTGTTGAACCATCTTACCGTGATGTCTCGCGAACGCGACCTTTAAGTGCGTGTTAAGTATTAGTTTAGAAGCTGAAGACGTGCTCAAACATTTTCAAGGACAATATTTTTCACTGTCAAATTTGTTTACTTTGATATTCAACGTTTTATTGGAAAAGTTAAGTGTTATAGATTTTCATATTATGAATGTTACAAATAAAACAATTAGGTTTCGAGATTTTTTTGCCTCTGTAGGCAATGGAATTTGCAATCTTTCGTTTTGTAATATTCGAATTTGAGAGTCATTTGAAGGCCTTTGGGGATTTAAATTAGGGCTGATGGTCCATTGTACGATAGAGTGGTCTTACCATTCTTAATAACCTCCTACAGCAAATCTTAGAAAGGTATTGGTCACGTAAGGACGTTGAATATTTTGCTGTGTGAGCTCACCGAATGACTTAAAAAGTAAGAAAGAAGAAAATTAATAAAGTTTTTGGTGAAATAGACAGTGAGAAAGATAATGTAAATGTGACTTGCAGGCTTTTTTTTTTTTTGGGTGGCAAATCATCAAATAACTTCTCCCGCTCTGGGTGGAGCAGGAGGGCGTGTCAGACTTTTACTGACTAAAACCCACCCGTGTTCCTTCAGTAGCCCGTATGCCAGGGGCTGTGGTATCTCTTTCGAACAAACCCGCACCCCTGGCAGGCATCGGCCCTTGCGGGCCCCATCACGTTTGTGCTGACATCTCTTTGAGGCGCGCGTGGGACACAACGCGCCTTCGACTTGGGGTTGGTCCTTACCGGACAGCGAGCTACCCATTACTCGCCGTCCGCAAGCTCATGCTTACGGTGGCCGGAAATCGGCCCGGGATTCCCGACGCCCAGGGCGTCTCCGTATCCTGCGGCGGCTAGGGTCGCGAGGGCACATATGCTGCCTCTCCCTCACGTGCGCCGCCTCCCTCTTCGCGAGCATCACTGCTTCACTGAAGGAGGTGACGGCTACCCATGCACTCTCGCTCCGTACCATGGCCTGGACCAGGGCCGGACGCGAGTGATCGCCGCCGCCGATCACCTCCACGAGGACACGGCGGTGCTCAGGTGATAATAAAGCCACTACTACACTGATTGTTCTAAATATCTATATAAATGAATAGAAAAGTCCTGACTGACTGACTCATCAACGCCCAGACCAAACCCTTGGACCTAGAAAGCTGAAATTTTGCACAGAGGTTCCCTTTACAATGTGGACAAGGAATAAGGAAGGATTTTCCGAAATTCAACCCCTAAGAGTGTTAAATAGGGGATGAAAGTTATGCGTGGGCGAAGCCACTGGCAAAGCTAGCATTGTACAATTTTTTTTCCAATATCTCATCATGCAAGTTACGTTTGATATAATTCACCATAATTCATAAACAAGTAAGAGTTGTTATACTCTCTTGCAGTGCATTTGTGCTTGATGAACTTAGTGAACGTCTTTCATTATAACTAACTGTTCTTCGGGTTGATCATCATATTCATAATTTTAGCCAAACATTCCACTGCCAGATTTTGAACTCTAAACTCTAAATAATTTAAGTAACTCAGTTGTTTGTCTGTATATTCTCTTACCTTTTGACCACTGAACCGGCTGATATTAAATTATAGATAGGACATAGGCTACTTTTCAACCTGTAGGTACCCTTGTTGTTCTATATGGGATGCCCTCATCCAGTATCCGGTGTAAGCTTCACCAAGTCATATCCACCTTTTACGGTACCTAACCGCCAAAAAAAAAACCGCCCCTTTCTACTTCTGGACACGCAGTTTGTTCTATCATTCATCATCGGAAACTTTTCAAGCATCTTTCTACGAAGGAATTAAATACTTTTTTCGTGTCAGCATGAACTGTTTGAGAATATCTCATAACGTGGTTAAATCTAAGTCTGCAAGGTTGCTGACTGGCTAATGTGTGAATACTTGGCATCACCTAAATGAAAACCTAAAAGAACCCACTTTATTGGATTTTTAACTCTCGGCGCTTAGGCGAGCGCTTAAAATCCATTTTCACGATTTTGTTTAAGCATTTGTGCATTAGGTGTCGAAGAGTGTTAATGAAAACTGCAACAGGATAACAAACGGATACATATTAATTTTAACATCAAATAACTATTCCCAACTCTATACAAAACACCAATACAATATAACTGTTCTGGTTTGAAATCCTCATTGTTTCGTATTCACTACCACTAGCTGAATATTAATATTCCATTTCCATATAACGTTACCGGTATTGTATAAAGGTTTGCGCGATGGACCGAATTCGGTAGTGGTTTAGGCTACGCATAAAGGGTTGACTGTCTTATTTGACTGTCAGTTGTCTATAAATAGGCCTTTTCAATTGTAGGGTGAGTAGTTGGTTGCCATGGTGATCGCGTAATTATTAGATATAATTTATTCAATTTTCATGCTCTAAAAGTACGCCAGGAGTTTTTGGCGGGATCGCGTTGAAACATGTCGCACGAATCTTCATTTTCATGAAATTTCGTGAAATAGTGCCATTTACTTGATTGAAAAGTAAAATTACTTTTCAATCAAGTACACACTGGCTATATGCACTAACCGTGCGAAGCAAAAACTAAAAAAAAGAAAAAAGTACGCCTAAATAGCCCTACGAAGCGGGACTAAAGTGAACACTTTAGTCTCTAGGGAGTGAAAAGTAATTAGTTTTCTTAATTTCCTTTATGTGACGTAGATAAACTCAAACAGCCAATAAATATACTATTATCTGTGGACTGTGGACCATCTTCATTGCGAAAATGTTGAGAGTTTTAGTTCCATGGTTTTTCCGTAAAGAAGGTGACGCCATGTGTTTTAAATTGTTAATCTGTGACTGGTTTTGAAGAAAAAACTGACCGCGAAAATTTCTGAATTTTTGTCGAGTGTAGTTTTGTTCGGTTTTAAATTATTAAGAATGTCCAGTGACAGTGAAGAGTTTGACGTCGAGAAAAGAGTAATATATAATAATAATAATACATAATCGATAATCTTTTGTGATTTTTGTTTTATTAAGTAATATTTATTAAACGTTTTAGTACTAAATTGACTATTTTTCTTGCACTCAAAGTGAAAAGTACAGTTTGCACCTCGAGACTAAACGTCAGCTTAATATACCCTCGGTTTATTATTTATTTAAACCACCTCTGGTATATTATGGCTTCGTTTAGCCCTTCGATATGAAAATAATATACTATTCTGATTATGGTTCTTATTTTCTTGATAGGTGCCTACTCTTTTATCCATCCAAAAGTTGCCTGATTATTACCGCAGTTAGCACCGAAATCAAGAGCTAAAACTGCATACTTTTTTTTTTTTTAAATTTGGCAATTGAGCCGATGTCGACTATTCTGCCAGCGTCATGTAGAGACGGCAACACAGCAAGAAACTGCATCCTTAATTTCTCACATTTTTATGTGTCTACATTAATCTAACTACCTACCTATCTATTTCTGATTACAAAATTTTCATGGGCGTGTTAAATTTGTATCCCTAATCCCTACCCATGATTCAGAAAATAAATTAGTGTTATATAAAGTTCTTTGTTAGTATAAATAGTGTACTCAATAGAACATATTATGATCCCACATACACTATACCTATAGTTTCATGAGAATAAAATATTTTCGTTTGTCTCAAACAATACACTTATTGCCGTACCTCTCATAAGATACCCACACACCCACCAAGCAACCCTTCGCTGTTAAACCATACGTTTATTATTGTTTGCATAATAACTAATCTCCAAATAGCTAAAACGAATAGAATAGCTACATACATAGTATTCAAGAGAGGGGAGAGGAGAACATTTAAGTTTTAGGCCAATATTGTAAAAAATTATGTTGTTTTATAAAATCAAATAGAATAGTTTGTTTCCTTGAAACTTAAGTTTGTTTTGTTTTTGTTTCAGAATCGTCCACCATGGTTGGGAAAGTGTTTATTTTCTTCGCATCAGTATCAGCCTTGAATATTGGTAAGTCATAACCAAGTTTAGTCATTTCATCATCATCATTTCAGCCGAAAGACGTCCACTGATGGACATAGGCCTCACCCAAAAGGGGGATTTTGCCATAATCGTCACGCTTGGCAGCCGGGATGGCAATCGCAGTATGGTGGTAAAATGCATAGAGAACGCTGCTGCCCATTCTCTAGTAAGTCCCTTAGTCGCCTTCTACGAATTATTAACTACTGAAACGATGGTTATGAAATTTAACAGTTGTCAGATTGGTGAAGGACATACATAGGCCTCAAAATATCTTGGTAATTCGTATTTAAAAATATGAAATACTAAAGACACGTCGTTGGCAACAGGCATTCGTCCTTTAGCCCCTAAAGAAAACAACGAAAAATCAAGTTTTTAAAGCTACTTTTTTACCCCGGAACAATCAGGGGCAGGTAAACATAACACCCATATTTATTGACAAAATAATTTCCAAAACAGTCCAGTTCTGGAATGACAGCGTTTCAATTTTGCAGCCAGTGCAAAGTTTTAATTATGCCACGAAATTAATTCGGGATCAAGTTTGGCGCTCCCATTTGTGTTTGGTGCCTTTCATAAAGCTTAATTTTAAATGATTTTTTGTACAACATACATAAATTGGTTTAATTTATTTTGAATTCGATTTAGCAAAGAATCTATCTTCTATTTAGTTCTATTGTTTGCTCCATGATATATAGCTGCAAAATCAATGGTTTTATAATTGATCCTTACAGACTAATCCTTATTGACCTTATTGTGAAAGATTTATTTGGCTTAGCCTAAAACGATTTATTGCTCAATTTTTATTATTTCGCGTGATTGGCAGAAAAAAATAGCAGTGAAAGACATTTAAAAACTAAGGGCTTACAACAAGAGTATTAGGAATAATTTGTTGTTAAATCCTTATTTGTACTGATGACAATAATGAATTTTTAAAAGGGAGGCCTGCCGTCGGCCATAGCCAACAGTCGGTAATTCTGCGCTGAAAATAACGATGATTCTGATTAGATGCATTCATATGTAGTCCATATGTAGTATTGGTTCACATACTCGCTCGACATCCTTCATCCAGCCTGCTTCAACGTGACAGACGGGCACCGACCAAATGCTCCGCCAAAATGCACTCGTGGCGGCATCATCCGGGCGGCACAAGTTCATCACATTTTGTTCGGGTCGTTCCCAAATTCTATATACCCACCTCTCATCGCTCTGGAACATGCGACTCTGCGTATAGCGGTCAACCCGCCGCTTATACCGCCGGATACGGCTCGCCCATGCACAGATGTATGTTGTGATCTAATTGTAATGTTGTGGATGATGACAACAATAAAATATTTTTATCTTGCAAAATGGGATAACGCTAGGCAAAGAGAGAGAATAACAAAAATAAACTTACATTTTTCTCCAACAATAATATATTATTTTCTCTAATGCCTTAATAAAAGTAAACTTGCAAAAAAACAGAGCAGGTGCTGTGGTAAAACGTAACCGACAAACTTTCTGACAGTCAAAAAGAAATGAATTAGATGAAGTAAGAACGACAAACAGTATTTATTCCCTTCCCTTAGCGAGCGAGAGACAAAAAGCGAAATGTGGCGGCTTTGGCTTAAGAATAAAGGCTCAACCGCTTGTCATCTCGTGCAAATTGTAAGAGTTAACCGGGTTTTTATGCTTGCTGAGTGATGAGTTAGGCGACGCAGTAATGTAACATTGATGGAATCACAGCTTAATATGTGGAAACGTTTAGTTGTAATTCAGTAAAGTCATTATCTTTAATCTCGAAATAGCGTAATACAAAGTTTTCTATAGGTGTATTTACTAATTGTTAGAAACTAAACTAGTTGATGTTTTATCCATGTCTATTACATTAAAAAATAAAAACTAAGAAAATATTTAGTAATCAAATCATTTTGGAGCAAATAGTCAGGCTACTGGGACTGATGTCAAACCTATCGCGGACCCAGAGCCATTTTTTTACCAGCCACTTTATACCTTACGTTGTTAGTTAGTTATTATCATTTTTCTACATTCGACTAGTTTCCGATTACCCGTTCAAGAAGCACAGATCACTTTCGTTTGGGAAATAATGTAAAAAGAGGCAATAATATCACCACGATTGGCAAATGGATTTTTGTTCGAACAATTTTGGTCTTGACAAGATGGTTGCACCTTAGCTTTTATGATCTTTACTCCATTCTCTAGTTACCTTTTACGATATCTAACAGGAAACCGAATAACATAACATCACGCTTTAATTCCTCGTAGGGTTAAAAGTCACCAAAACGGCAATGGAGAGGGCTATGCTCGGAGTTTCCCTACGTGATTGAATCAGGAATGAAAAGATCCGTAGGAGAAACAAGGTAACCGACATAGCCCGAAGAATTGCCAAACTTAAGTGGCAGTGGGCAGGGCACTCATATTTAATGTGAATTTAGAGGTATGAGGACCAGGGTGTAAAGTTCGCTCATACCTATGTTGGTAAAGGAGGATCCTCCGACCAGACGGGTATTGTGTCTGGGGGGCAACTGACCGACAGTTGATGTAGGGATGTTGTATATGTATATCTGAGTGTCGTGGTAAACTCTGAGTGCGCGATGTAGGATTTCTTTGAGTAGTTCGCATGTGGCTTTGTAGATGGCGCCACTTCTCTTTTTGTGTTTCGAACTTTTGTTGCGAAGTATTTTTTGTAGTGCCGCTAAAAAAAAATCGAGCAGTAGTAGTATCTGTAACAGAGATACTTTCTTTATTCTAAACAGAATGTAATGATACCCACTGAATTATTAAAATAATCCAATTCAATTAAAATAAAATAAAAGCCTAAAAGGTAACACCGAAATGAATTTACGAATTGAATTCTTAAAAACAAAACACAAAAGTAAAACAATCAACAACCAATTATCACTACATATTTTCCTTATAAAACAAATTGTAAACGACATAATGACGGATAAAAACATCAAAATGAGATGTAAAAGAAATAATTTCCTTTTTATTTACAAAACAAAAATCCCGGCTTTGTTTACAACGATACTCATAAACGCATCGGTCTGTAGAAATTTTAATGAGTCCACCACAACATTCTGCTGTATTTTTTTTTTCTGCAAAATATTATCATTGCAATAATGAAGTGGGAAATATTGCAATATTTTGGTTTCAACCCTTTGATGTGCACGTTTGTGTAAGCGCTGGAAGGATTAATGAATCCCTTGAACTTTGTTGAGTTTTGTGAATTGAGTTTTATTTACTTCGTGTTGGTGTTTTTTCCGTTGTGCATAGATTTGTCTAAAATATTATGTACTGTAAGTTTCGAGCAATCAAGCAAGATTAGGTGATAAACTTAAACAGGGGTTAGGAAGGGTTTAACTCGCTTAGAAAAATAAGGTAAATTTAACAGGAAATTAATCCTTTATCTGAATGATTGATCCCATAAAACGAACAATACATAACCTCCTTCTTTTTGAAGTCGGTTAAAAATTATGGTGACTGAAGTTGCTACTACAAAATCCCAGAGAGAAACAGAAAGCCTCAATATCCGGATATTACGCAAGCCCTGTTAAACGCCAGACTTTCCCAGAACCACAATGTATCCATTGTGGTTCTGGGAAAGTCCCCCACACGGCCCCCACGCGTACTAAACCCCGATCCCTCAAGCTAGGAACTTTTAACGCCAACGGTATCCGTACCCAAAGGGATGAGATCGCCACGTTCCTCCGCGACCATCACTTGGATATCCTGTTAGTTCAAGAGACGTTCTTAAAACCCTGCTATCGTGACCCGAGAATTGCCAACTATAAAATAGTTCGCAACCACAGAGCACATTGCCATAAGGGTGGAACTCTCATTTATTACAAAAAGTCCCTACACTGCATTCCTATGGATGCCCCCCCTCTCCTGATTAGAAGTGTCAGTCTGCCGACTGGGCATGACGGGTCATCAACCCATCACACTAGTCTCAGTCTACCTTCCTCCCCAGTCCGAATCAGAGGACTTTCAACTGATCACCAATGACCTCTCCGCCCTGTTAAGCATGAGCGACTCCGTTATCATAGCGGGCGACCTCAATGCGAAACACCCCGCGTGGGATAGTTCCAGGGAATCGACCAGAGGGAGACACCTGTTCAACCTCTGCTCGACCCTGTCCTTTGACGTCATCGCCCCGATGTCGCCGACTCATTTCCCGCACAATGTGGATCACAGACCTGACGTACTCGATATTGCAATTCTGAAGAGGATCAACCTACGGTTGAATTCCATAGAGGCAATAAACGAGCTCACTTCTGACCACCGTCCGGTAGTCGTGCATCTGGCCCCCCGCACGGGTCTCCCAGATACCGACCAACCCCCGCTCACCAAAGTGGTAACAGACTGGAGGAGAGTAAGCGATTCGCTGAAATCCAACACATCCGCCCACTTGGACGCCATCCCCGACCAATTCGACTCTCTCGCGGACACAACGGCCGCGATCGACTCATTCACGGGTCACGTACAATCTGTCTTGAACGACTGGTCGAGGCGGGTTCCGGTAGGGGAAGACCCCCGCTAGAAGCTGCCGGACGATATACGCGAACTGCTGAATGAGAAAAACGCGGCCGTTCGTGCCTACAGCAACTTTCCCTGCGACGCGAACAAAGCTCACATGCGCTATTTACAGCGAGCTGTAAAGACACGCATGTCGGAGCTACGTGACGCGGGCTGGGACAAGATGCTGAGCGAGTTGGAATCCACGCACTTAGCTTTCTGGGAACTCCAGAGGAAACTCAAGTCCCGAGAAGTAGCACCGTTGCTTTCGATGACATCGAAAAGGCCGAATGCCTCGCCGATAGTCTTGAGGCCCAATGCGCGCCCAGTTCTCTACCTGTAGACCAAGCACACCTCGCTGAAGTGGACGCTGAAGTAGAACGTAGAACCTCTCTCCCGCCCGTCGAAGACCCTGATGATCCATTACCTCTCGTCACCCCGGACGAAGTTCACGAGATCATCAAAGGTCTGAAACCCCGAAAGGCCCCCGGAGCTGACGGCATCACCAATAAGGTGATCCAGATGCTACCCGCCCACCTGATCATGCTCTTGACCACCATCTTCAATGGAGCCTTGAGCAATAACATCTTCCCCCAAGCTTGGAAGCAAGCCACGGTCATTGGCTTTGCTAAACCCGGCAAACCCAAAACGGAGCCCGCGAGCTACCGGCCCATCTGTTTACTGGACAGCCTCGGAAAAATCTATGAGCGACTTATTTACAAGCGTCTCAGGGACTTCGCCGAGACTAAAGGCCTGATACCCAACGAGTAGTTCGGCTTCCGAACCCAGCACAGTTGCGTACAACAGGTACACCGGATCGTAGAGCATATAAGCGTTGGTCTCCAACACAACTATGCGACCGGTGCAGTATTTTTCGACATAGCAAAAGCCTTCGACAAGATCTGGCACAACGGCTTGATTTACAAGCTGTACAAACTCGGCATGCCGGACCGACTCGTAGTCATCTTACGAGACTTTCTGTCGAACCGCACCTTTCGCTATTGCATCGAAGGGGCTCTCTCATCCCCCCACCCGATTCGCGCCGGCGTCCCTCAGGGCGCCGCGCTATCCCCTCTCATCTTTACGCTGTTCACCAGCGATATCCCCAAGAGTGGTAAGGCACAGTTGGCTCTGTTCGCAGACGACACGGCCATCTACCACTCTGGGCGTAGTTCCAAAGCGATAGCCAAATCCCTCCAGACCGCAGTCAACGTACTCGTTGCATGGTTTAGGAAATGGCGAATCGAACTAAATCCGGACAAGAGCCAGGCGGTTCTCTTTAAGAGACCGCAACGCCACCTCGAACCCCTCCGGCCCATCTCCATATTCGGCAAGCCGATCCCTTGGGAAAAGCAAGCCAAATATCTTGGAGTGATTCTAGATCAGCACCTCTCCTTCTCTGAGCATATCAGGAAGGCGCGCTCACGCGCCGCCTTCGCTCTCGGAAGGTTGCATTCTGTTCTGAACGCACGTAGCAAATTGTCACTCAAGTGCAAATTGCGTATTTACACGGCGTGCATAAGGCCCATCATGACGTATGCATGTGCAGTCTTTGCACACACGCACCCCCGACACATCCATAGGATGCAGACCCTCCAAAACCGTTTCCTCCGCCAAGCCACAGGCTACCCATGGTTCGTTCGGAACGAGATCCTCCATCTCGATCTGAAAATGCCCACTATTGCTCAATTTATAAAACGCAACTCGAAGCGTTTCTTCGATAAAGCCGAGATACATCGCAATCCCTTGATTGTGACGGCCGCTAGTTATGTCCCCAGTAGAATCAGTAGTATTCGCCGGCCGAAACATGTCCTCTCCGACCCAGATGACCCCATCACTGTTCTCCAAGAAAAGAATAGGGCCACCAGTACAGTACATAAATACAAACGACGACCGTCCTACCGACCTCGCCACCGAGGTCCTTGCGCCCCGCGAACACTCCCGAGTAGCGATCAGACCCCCGACCGTCCCTTGCTCGTTGATGCGCCAGCCCGCGCCGCAGCTGAGCCAGTAGCTTTAAATTCCCCGTATAATAATCATGAAAATAAGATCTTGATCCAGCCTGTCCCCAGTTGTACTAGCTGCCCCCCCCCCCCCGCCAGCGACTCCCTGAGCCGAGGTTCGTACCCCACAGGGGGTGCACTCTGTGCGCTGTCGTTTTAGGTTTAAGTAGGTTTTACGCCCTGGCTGGAGGCTTTTAGAGTTCTAAAAACCTTCACAGGAAAGTCCGGTTGAGCAGTCACGGCCTCTGAAGGTCAACTGCGAGATGCCAATATCAAAAAAAAAAAAAGAAAGCCTCAAATAACCAATCGAATATTTATGCTTTGCGTACCAACTAAACAAATTATTCAGTCCTTTAGTAAATTGATACCTATTGACCCAGTAAAGGGTATTTATAAAGAAACACTTCTGGTTAAGGAGAACCAACGCATTGTGCCACTTACGACACTACCCTGTTCCTAACCCCAATCTCATTAATTGTGTATCACAAACACATAATGTAAAATTATGTATCTATTATAACATAGCAAATCTTTGTACTTAAACATAATATCGTAATAATCTCTCCGCGAATCCTTTTGAGGTTCCAAAAGTGGTCTTTGATAAGTTTTGACTTTGTTGTTTCGAATTATTATCAAGTAGGAGAGAGTTTCTGTTATAAGGATTATTACATTATTATTACAGAAATATGAGGACCATCCCACGATGTTGCTGTAACGTATGTTAAAGATTAATTTGATGGTTATTGATGGAGTGTTACGCTAAAGGATAATTAATTTTGTGGGCTCGCTAATGATTTCTAAAGCTTTCATTTTATCGTTTAGTAATGAGAAAGTTAGGTAGGTAATAGGTAATTGTGTTTGTTTTTAACAAGGATCGAACAAGGAAAAAGGGAACCATTATGATAGTCAAAATCCACGTCAATTTCTTTTTAGTTTTGCTAATTATTTTTAAAACTTTAATTTTATCTTTTAGTTATGAGAAAGTTATTAAATAGGTAATTGTGTTTGTTTTTAAAAATCCACGTCAATTTATCGCTTTATAGCCATTTCTTTCAACTGTCAAAGAATGACGTGTGTGATTTGAATTGAATACATGAATAATTAAACTCGGTAATCAATTCGCTTAACGATTAAGACTGTACATTATCTACTAATTCATCACCATTTACTTAAACTTTACCCGAATAAACATGCTGGGATCGGCTTCAATTAAACTCGATGCAGCTAAATAAACGTATTTTACAAAGAGCGCTACCTATTTGACCTCCACAACCCAGTTACTGGGTATTACGATTTTTATATTTTTTTCTGAAAACCTATTCAGTGGGGAATAGTCCTTTCAAAACAATTTTTTTGTTTCCCTCTTTTTAAATTAAAGTTCACTTTAAGGCAGTCGATTTTTTTGATTTTGTTAAATAGTTTTCCTAGCTAATTTTACATGTGATAGCCACTTCCATAATATAGAAGGGTCTTTGAAGAGCTATTAGGCATTTGCTTCATAATTGGTTAAGATGCAGGAGTCTTAATTTTAACCAACAACTGTGCGTTACTTATAGAAATTGGCCATAAGTGTATACGTACTTACTATCTCGTAAACGGATCGAAATCAAAATATTTTATTTCACATAAACCTGCATGGGCACTTATAAAACGTCAGAAGCTAGGTGCACGGTTCCAAATTTCGCTTCCTATGGAGAAGAGCTGGCATGGTTTTAATAGATTATTATTATTATATAGTTTTACATTATTTATTTTTAGTATTGTTTATTTTTTAGTTATCTGACCATGAAAACACTCGAATACAGACTATTAGCTTCCACCCACGGCTTCGCCCCGTGGAAATCGGGGATTATCACGAAGGACCGTACTAAAAAGCATGTTATGTGTTAATCTAGGTTACAATCTATCAGTGTGCCAAATTTCATCCAAATCCATTCAGAAGTTTTTGCGTGAAAGAGTAGCGTTTAGCTAATACCTTTAAACGAGCAATTCTTGTATATATAAACAGGGAACCATGGCCAAATAAATCAGGGCTGAGTAAGTAGCAGATGACCCCACCTATCCACCATTTTCGTATGTTCAACGTTCTGCCAAACACCCTGTATAATCTGAATCTCGGAAACAGTTCCAACGATTTTCATATATACTATGCAGAGGGTTTCGGGAGCGATAAATCGATCTAGCTAGGTTTCATTTTTAGAAAACGTCAAACAAAAAAAAAAATATCCAGATATTAATATTGGTAAGGATTAATGTCACAGAATAATAGTTGATGTTTGAGTTCAAAGCAGAACTATGAAGGAACACTGCAACAGCAAATTTCAATGAACACTACTGATCATAATCAGCTATCATAATCGGTAAAACACAAGTGATTCGAAAGAACCCGTTTTTCACCAAGTAAAACATTATACACAGGTGGTTCGAAGAACGATATTTCCCTTCTATGATAAAGTGCCTGTCATTTTTCACGTCAATTCCTTCATACGTTTCTTACGGCGAGTGACGCTGACGTACGAACACGATACATTTCTGTAACACCCTGTATACGAGCCTTAATCGAATACAAATAGAGGAAATTGGTTCCAGAAATTCCAATTTGGTGTGACAAAAATGTCATGGTTATTCCAATCTTATTTATATTCGGTTTGAAATGAAGGTTACATGTAAAAGGGGTTTTATTAGGGTGCAAATTAATTCAGCTTCTTTAAAATGTCATTCTCTTCTTGAAATATAATATTTAGTTGCCTAAAGAATTAATAGTGACAGCACGGTTGGCGCAGCGGTTAAGCGATTGACTGCTGCGCTGCGTGTCGCGGGTTCGATTCCCGCACGGAACAAATATTGGTATGACCTACAAGTAGTTGTTCCGGGTCTGGCTGTTTGTGTATGTGAGTTTAAATGTTTGTAAACGCACCCAAAACTTTTAGCGTCTAATAAATTATTTTCAAACGACAATACATTGAAAAACAAGCTACTGACGCAGCAACGTGATAGTGGTATATCTACGCATTGCCAGCTTCTAATAAGTGTATCAACTGCGTCTATAAAATAATTTCAATATACTCTAATTTAATATAGTCACCTACATTTTTATACGTTAGCATTAGCAATTTAATAATGAATCTACTACAACTTATCCTAAAATTACCTTATTATTGTCATCAAATAATGGTCAATTGCATGTAGTCACCTAGCTATTTCATAATGTTACCATAAATATTTATGACTTGACTACCCAATCGAGCGGGTATATAAATATCTAATATGTGGCATATTAATAGATAGTAGAATATCACTTATAAAACTTTTACATGATATAATTTTCTTAATATGCTATAAAAAACATTATAACTTCATTTCATGTGATGTAATGTTATATTTCGTATAAACTTCTTTTGCTCTAATAACATTTAGTATATAACACTCGTTTCAAATAATTTTCACTGCGTATAATGCTCTTTTTATAGAACGTTGTGATGACCTAATTTCAAATTTACAGATGTTAAATCTCTAAAATAAATAAAGTTGCCCATTTAAAACATAAGTCACTGAGTTATCAATTCAGGAGTAGGTAAATATGTTAATCGGTATCGTAAATTAACGCTGGTTTTTTGATTTTCTGTTGGAATAGTAAAGACGATGAATTAATATAATAGAAGCTGCACCCTAATTGAGTAACTCACGATTCGTCATAATCTGTTTCGTTTTGAAAAGGATTGTTAAACCATTGCTTCATATGTTCGAAAAATGTGTCTGCTCAACAACGTAAATAACGCAATGAATATTGCTGAACTGACAAAACGAAACCGATTATGATT
This sequence comes from Polymixis flavicincta, assembly GCA_949987655.1. Taxonomy (NCBI): domain Eukaryota; kingdom Metazoa; phylum Arthropoda; class Insecta; order Lepidoptera; family Noctuidae; genus Polymixis; species Polymixis flavicincta. Next base: position 5,171,567 of record OX465195.1, on the reverse strand, counting down.
AATCGTGAGTTACACAATTAGGGTGCTGTTTGCTGCTCGTTGCCAACTTACAAAAAAGACGTTAGGTTGAAGGTGATAAAGAAAACTTTTGTTGCTGCTCTTAATTGAAATTCCCGTTTTATTATAAAAGGTATTGCAGTATCTTTCAAAAGTGGCACTGCTGAGGACTGGAGGAGGATTACTAAATGTGTTTAAAACATCATTCTTTCTCTGTCATTTTCAAAAAGACAGAAATCAGGTTTAATAATCGAACAAACTTCTTGTGAAAAAGCAATACCCTAAAATCCTATGCGTTAAATGATCTCCGTCTTGAAAAGTGTGTTGTAAAAAAGGGTCATTCTCAGGAGACTCATTATTTGGTTGACTTCGGTGTCATTTTTGTTATCTAATTTAGGCATGAAATATCAAATCTAGAGTTAACACTCTACTACTAACATGCTTTAAATTAACTCTAGATTTGATATTTCATGTTAACAAGGCCTAAATTAAAAAAAAGAAATGACACCGAAGTCAACCAAATAATGAGTCTCCTGAGAATGACCCAAAAACGTAAAAACAAAATTTGGATGCACCAGAGGTTTCAAAATATCCTCAATCTAATTAAACTAAGCACGAAATCTAGTTACTAGTTATTACTCTTGCACTTAACCGAGCTATCTAACAACCAGCTCTCAAGGCCAATTAGGCACATTGAAAGGGCATTATTAATTATTTAGTCTAATTGGCAAATTGCATGCTACTGACAATCCCGACCGTGTTATGTATTGATCTTAATACCTTGAGCTGATGAGCTGTGGGCTAGTAATGTAGTAGGTTTTGTTAATGGTGTTAGGGTAGGGTAACTACGCACTATCAGAGGATTTATACCCAGCTTTATTTTTTTTCCCCATTCTCGGCCTGCAGTGGAAATTACTGTCTGATATTCTATGCCAGAATCTTTGAATGAAACATGATATAACGTCAGTTATAATTATGTCTCTGAAATTTACTGGCACCTATACTTAATAAACTGGATATTCACAAAGCTACTTTAAATAAACAAATAAATTACAAATACTTCCCCGAAATCATAAGATCTTCCTTGACAACTGAAATTAGTTGCAGATCTTTCAAATTAATATCACAAATAAAATCAAATAATCCACGAAGAGGCTCACAGAAAAACAGAGAACATTTCCAATGAGTTTCGCCTTCAAGTTGGCAAAAAAACATTGCACCCAAAAAGCACAATAACACACTCATACGTAATTCATTAAAACATTCACATCCACTCCGTTTTATGTAAGATAGCATACGGAAACCATTTGAACTAAAAAGCGCTGTTTTTTGTGCACCAACTTGTTTTTATTACACATCGTAAAAGAATCTCTCTTAGCCAGGGAAGAAAGCGCAGTGGGCACAAATAGGAACACGTCTGAAGCAATACTTTTTTGTTTTGAAGTGAAAACTTCTTTAGGTACGTTGAGCACATTTTGGATGAACAAAAATCATGGAACTCGTTTCATCGTCACCGAACGCTTTCCATGAGCTATATGTCATCATCATCTGCCTTGCCTTTTCCCAACTATGTTGGGGTCGGCTTCCAGCCTAACCGGATGCAGCTGAATACCAGTATTTTACATGGAGCGACTGTCTATCTGACCTCCACAACCCAGTTACTGGGTAATACGATACCCCTTGGTAAGACTGGTTGTCAGACTTTCGGGCTTCTGACGACCCGTAACGACTGACAAAGATCCACAAATGACAGCCGGGACCAACGGCTTAACGTGCTTTCCGAGGCACGGAGGAGTCTTGGTATGTAAAGATGGTCACCCATCCACGGACCAACCGCGGCAAGCGTAGCTTAACCCATGAGCTATATGTATACTGTGTATTTATGAGTGAACGACCACATGGATGAGTCGCGCGTTTATGTCTTTTGGAAAAGTCCCTTTCTTTCTTTAGGAAATTGTAATTATTTTATCCCTTTCTTTCCCTTTGTATTTTTGTCGAAAAAATCTGTGCTGTTTACCTATAATGGTTGAAGTCGATCGCTCGTTTAGATTTTTTTTTTTTAAATACACCCGTAATTTTTCAAGTTTTCCCTTCTGTGGGCACTCCCAGAGTGCCACTGTTTTTAGGGTTCCGTAGCCAAACGGCAAAAAACGGAACCCTTATGGATTCGTCATGTCTGTCTGTCCGTCCGTATGTCACAGCCACTTTTATCCGAAACTATAAGAACTATGCTGTTGAAACTTGGTAAGTAAATGTATTCTGTAAATCGTATTAAGATTTTCACACAAAACTAGAAAAAAAAACAATTAATTTTGGGGGTCCCCATACTTAGAACTGAAACTCAAAAAAAAAATCATCAAACCCATACGTGTGGGGTATCTATGCACAGGTCTTCAAAAATGATATTGAGGTTTCTAATGTAATTTTTTTCTAAACTGCTATTCAGTTTAAAAAAAAAAATTACGCGAGAGACACTTCCAAAGTGGTAAAATGTGTCTCCCCTGTAACTTCTAAAATAGAATGATAAAACTAAAAAAAAAATATGATGTACATTACCATGTAAACTTCCACCGAAAATTGGTTTGAACGGGATCTAGTGAGTAGTTTTTTTTTAATACGTCATAAATACTACGGAACCCTTCATGGGCGAGTCCGACTAGCACTTGGCCGCCTTTTTATTTTTAATGTGTGCTGCTTCATCATCAACTGCCAGAATTTCCAGTCTAGACAGATGCAGCTGAATACTAATATTTTACATGGAGCGATTGCCTATCTGATCTCGACAACAACGTGCGTGATATTAGAGCTAGTGTTTAATGATGTGAATCATGTCAAAATAGTGTTGAAATTCGTTGAGAAATAGTACAATGATAATGAAGTTAGGTTTTCTTGTGGTTGTTATAGTGTCTCTCCAACTTGCGAAGGTTGTCAGACCAATTTCGAATTAATTGCTTTGTTTTAACTAGTTTGCTGGCTAAAACTGTTGAGAGCGTCACGTTTACCTGAAGTTCAATTTTCCCAAGAACAAATAAAATACATAGAGAACGCTTCTGCCCATTCTATGGTCTAGTCCAAGCCCCCTTAATCGCAATGTACGACACCCACGGGAACAAATGGGATGAACTGTTGATCAAAAGAATAATTTTCCGCAGAACATTCGCTCAAAACAACGATTAACTACCTGATGAACGTTTGAGCTACGAAATGGGCTTGCTTTTCATGATGGTTTCTGAGGGTATGTCCACTGTGCCCATGATTATTATGATCAACTAAATAACCAAGAACATACTCGCATTGCTTTACTTTAATCCCAATAATAAAGAATGCATAAACTAATTACCAAACAACCAGCTTGTCACCTACAAACACCATCTTCCTACCCCCACAATTTACACGCCTCACTGAGGCACGTTGCACATAGGGATAATACACCGCAACCACTACTCTATGCCCCGAATGACGTCACTTCATGCATTTTAATGAACACAGAGCATCGTCCATATGCAAACATACTGAATACGTTGCCCTACTGTTTTGTGTAGTGGGGAATTTTTTTACTCTGTGCAGTTTTTTCTTTTCGGTGTTGAGTACGAATTTCTATAGTGGAGATTCACATCCACACCCATATTAGTGCGACAGTACGACGTAATAGGGGTTCTTATAGTGTACTTATTTTAAATGAATGGTGTGTAGAAGCCATAATTAGTCCTATTTTGCTTTCGTGTCTGTATCGTAATAATTATTTAAGTGTTTTTCTCCTATTTTGAGTTTTTTTTTCTATTGATAAACTGACAGCTAAGAGGCTATTAAGGTTTGCAAGAAATATGTATTTTAATGAAACTCTATTGTCATTCATTAGAATTGCAGTAGCACCAAAATCATTTAACCTTTCTTGTCTTCAATTTTCACGTCCTTCTTGACTTTTCCTGAACAAATTCCCAGTAACACTTCCCTTGTCATGTTATATTTGCATCTGCATATTTTATGTCTATTACTCTTAGAGACTGACTGAATTATGTTGTCTGTTTTCGAAAATTTTCGTTAAAAATTATCCATTTTCTCAAAATCTGGAATATAAGCTAACCTCTGAAAAAAAAAAACTCATTGCCAAACCGTCTTTTGTTTCACATTAACAAGTTCCCAGAAACACTTCTCTCATCATGTTGTATTTGCATCTGAATAATTATTTATGTCTGTTACCTATGAAAACTGACTGAATTTTGTTTTCTGTTTTCGACAATATTCGTCAGAAATTATCCATTTTCTCAAAATCTTGAATCTAAGCTGACCTCTGTAAAAAAATTGACACTCAATGCAAAACCGTCTTTTGTTTCATATTTTTTGGAAATTCACACGTGATAGTCTGTTAAGAATCAACTCATGACATACTTATATCATAAAAACCAAATCAAGCGAACTTACTTAGGTACTTATCAACCTGATGAAAATGGCTTCAAAATTTACACCAAACAAAAATGTCTTTAGTTACTTAGCAAAGAGCCCTTTAATTCGGATTATAACAACTTCGCTTGTTACGACTTGTCGATTTGAGGTAATGAAATGTTCTTACGTCCAAATGAGATTTCGGAAAAGTATGGATTTTCTTTGGGCTTTTTGGGAGTTCAGGAGAAAAAAGGTTCGAGATTTAGAAGTAGAAAGTTAGTAACCTAAAAAAAAATGTTTTCTTTATCATTAAGAGTTTCGTGGGACCATAATGATGTTACTATTGGATTTATTTTGGATACACTAGTTTCAAACACGAATGAAGCTTTTAAACAAGAGATCATTATTACATGTCTAAAAGGAATCAACAACTTACCCAGAACACCTCGAAAAATGCTGCCTGGAAATTGCAGAACTAAGTCTCGATGCGCAGATTACATTTCGCCTCGATCAAAGGCTCTTAGGACCTTCTTTGTCAATCTTTCGTGGAATAAAATTGACGTCTGAGAGAGAGGTTTAGTAAAGAAGAAATGTTAAAAATTAATTTATTCATAGGATATTTAAGAATTATTTAAAAGGTAAAAAGTTTGGTCGAATCCTTTACAAAAATAAAATAAAAACATACTTCTACCAACACCGACTGATCTTCTGTTTCAAGTTACCTTGGCTACTTATTACACACAGTAATAACGATTGTCAGTTTACATAGCATCAATTTACAATACATACATACACAGCATATAAAGTCCCTCTATAAAATGTTCAACTTTTCCAGTAATAAACCTGGGTACACTCTGTATAGTTTTTTTTGTTCAGCCAAGCTCAGCTTGCAGGACTAACATAAATCTATTTATAATAGTATTTTGTTTGTTTGCAGATGCGTTGCTTGTCCCCAACACACATGACTTGGCCAATGTTGACGCAGCGGGTACGAAATATCGTCTCGACACGTAAGTTTGATTTTGGACTTTAACTTCATAGCATAAGTTACTATTTGGAACAAGAAAGTGCTGGAGTCAGCCCTCGGCTTCTCATTTTCTTTGCAACACACTCTCAGGCGAATTTCAACGTTATAATCATATCTAAAGGTTATATTTCGTAGAGTGACTATTTTGTGCCCTGTTTGTTTCTGCAGGGTCGTCGAAATGCAAAATTGAAAGTTACGACCATTGTTTAAAAATCCTTTTTTGGGTGACGTATAATGGAGTAGTTTTCATATTAACTTTATTGAGGATGTGAAGTGAAATAAAAAGTCATGGGGTTTCAACAAAACGGTTTGCACGTATGTATTTTTAAATGCATTATTAAACTTATTAAATGGATAGTGCATTTTATGTTTGCGGTATTAGTTAAATTGGGAATCTATTGAGGGACACTAATTCCTACAGCCAGGTAGATAATTGTTCTATGATAAAGGAGTGAAGTAATTCAGTTCTCCTTCTGAATGGATTGATGAAAGTGAGACATCTTTTACGCTTTGGAATGGGCAATTATCTTCATCTTTCTAACTCACCGATCTTGACAATTCAAAAGTGCCTGTAATTGGTTTATTTGAAATAAATATTTTGAGTTTTTTTTTTACCCGCACTGTTACTTTATCACATCTTTCCTTAGCCTATCATTCACAGTCACAATACACATGCTTTGCAAGGAATGCATTTCCACAGCATTTATTCTGTGTACTTTCATGCTTCGTTTGCCCCATCCAACATTCACTTCCAGACGTAAGCGTGGGCACCAGCTCACCATTGTGGACAACCAGTCGAGCCTTTTCGGACATCAACTGGTTGGTCACAACCGCATATTTACACCATTTACTTTATTTCCTGCATTTACTCTCCTTTCCACATCTTTATCAATCTTTACATCCCTTGTAAATAGACTCCCCAAATATACAAACTAAGGAAGGAAACTAAGGAAAAGCATTTTAAAATTGAATAAAGTCTTTCAATAAAATTCTTGCCAAAAAATCAGTCTTCAAAAGTGTTGATCAGTTTCTAACGAAGATTTTTTTTGTTTTCAGATTTAAAAGCCGACGATTAGATTCTCTCGGTAAGTTTTCTAATATGAGGGATTTCGTTTCTTTATTATTTTAGACCTGATCATGTTCTAACAGAAGATGGTAGCCATCCAGCTTGTATTCTAAACTTGTAGTTTGATCGTTGTATGACATTAACAGCATTGACGCTTGATAAAATTCTTGACAAGTAACGTTTATTGATCTTGGCTTAGATTACGTACGACATGGACAAAAAAGAAAAAAGCGCAAAAACATTCACAAAAACTAATCAATTACAACATTTAAATAAAATTTGAACTTGGCAAAACATGAGATTCATTAAATTTTCTAGTAAACTTAGTAGTCTTAAACTAATTAAATTAAAATACAACACATTTTGGCGTTGTCTGAGTTATGAGTAAGTAATTCCATATTCATAAAAATGTCTCTTTGTCAAAAGTTTTGAAGATGTCTATCACGTGAAATTTATACCTACTTATATAAAAAGGCACAACCCTTTTTATTACGCAAGTTTCTGTAGTAAGGTTTTTTTTTTTATATATTAACATATCCGAACGTGGTATATTTCATTATTACGTACGCGTTTCCAAACGCGTCTCCTACGCTATATTTTTTCTGTCATGTTGCCAACCGTTTAACACCTCACGCAATACTGCTGAGCGCGGCGCGCGCCGCAAAATACACCAAACCGCATTAAACTCTAAACTAAAGACAATCTGTGAATGTCGGCCGACGCGGTGAAACAAACTTAAGTGCAGGAAGAATCCACCAGAACACGCGCTGGGCTTCAGCACCTCCAGAGGCATCAGCCATCTTCCCAGGCGATCATTTTCATCAGCTTCCAAGTAAGTCCTTGTTCCCCTGCATAAAAACTGCGTGCCGGCAACATTCTATTCCGCATAAATTAATTTCCCGCCAAAATTTACAACCCCACGAGGTCCTTCGAACCGCTATCCCAACTTATCACCAGGTTGTGACAAATATATTTGAATTACTATGACGCATTGGAGGATACTTGTTTCCAATATTAGTTAGGCTTAGCAAAGATATAACACAAAGTGCTTCACGTAACATTTTTTACGATACAAAAGTCGCCATAATCTTTTGAGACACGATGTTTTTTTTATCTACTGTGAAAACCACTTTTTGACAGCAGTTCAAACATTCTCTCCTGAAAAAAAGTTTAGCCATCTAATATATAATTTTCTCTTTAGGTTATGATATAAAAAAAAGTTTTAATCGTTACGTAAACCAGTAATCTATAAACCTTATGAAAAGTTTAACAAGGTTAGTTACAATGTACATATATATACATTTCTCCATACTTTTATAATTTTGAGTACAGAAAATTAACTAGGCAAGAGAAAATTATTTTATTAATAAAAAGTATAGTATAAAAAATATTTACCCTATTTTTGTACCAGGTACAAAAATGAAGAAAATAATAATAACATTTCGTAATAGCTACTAAGTTTAGAGATTACTTAGACCAACTTACTAAGACTCACATTAAGACATGCTAACTGTTGATCTAGTCAACACTAGCCTGTTTATTTACGGATCCGACTCTCCACGTATACCAATGTATACGTGGAGAATCGGATCCGAAAACATACAGGTGACCCTGACATTTATATTGTATTCTAGTTTTATAAATACCTAGATAAAAATATACCTATCCAAAAAACCTAAAAAAGATGAGCTTTAAGGAGATCACAATAAAACTTCAACAACCTTTAAATCCACATTTGCATTTCCACCGTCTCAAGTCTGAAGCCAGTTTGAACTGCATAAATCTGGTTAAATCTAGCAGGCGCCGGAATTTGGCGGTCGTTACCGAATCGAGGTCTTGAAAGGAGTTCATTTTCAATTGTTTGTAGTTTTATGGAAAGTAAACAAAACAAATTCAGGTGGCAAAGTCTTTTTTTTTTGGGAGAGAAAAATTTAAAGCTTTTGTCGGAAGCAGTTTAAAGATTTTAAGATGTTCCTTATCCCCCCCGAGTGGGTTCCCGCATTGTCGTTGCGGGGGGGCTTAGTAACCGTGGTCTCCCATCCACGGTGAAGCCAAGAGGAACCCAACGGTGGGGCCGCTCGTCAGGGCTTTTGCCTTCAAGCCATTGACGTAGCGGCCAAAAAGTAGGTTGCGGTGAGGTGCACCGCAACTGAGGTGGGCCGCGATGTCGAATGGGAGGCATCGCGGCTGAGGGTTACAGGCTGCGGTAGAGGAGGAGTGCCGGTGCTTCTGAGCAGCGCTCTTCCCTTCCGTGGCCTGGACAGGGCCGCCACCGTTTGATGGCGGACGCGGTGGGGCCGCAGGGGAAGAGGAGTGTCGGTATAGCGTCAGCCGCTCTCCCTATCCTCTGCGGCCGAAAAGTGGTAGACGGGACGGCGCGTTGTGTTCCTCACGCGCGCCGTCAAAGATGTCAGCAACCACAGGTGGGGTCCGCAAGGGCCGATGCCTGCCAGGGGTGCGGGTTTATTCGAAAGAGATACCACGGCCCCTGGCATACGGGCTACTGAGGGAACACGGGTGGGTTTTAGTCAGTAAAAGTCTGACACGCCCTCCTGCTCTACTCAGCAGGAGAAGTCATTTGATGATTTCCCACCCAAAAAAAAAAAAAAAAAAAGATGTTCCTTATTCATATTTTTATTTAACCATTTATGTACCTACTCAATTTCATAAAAAGACGTCAGAAAGAAAAGAAACAGAAAAAAGCGAATGTGATGCTTATTTCTAAATCTGTCCCAGCATATGAAGTAATTCCAGTTAACCGCGAATGGCCGCTTGTAATCCATTGAAATTCGGTTTTGGAACAGAGAATCTTGGCTAAAAAAAACATAAATAGGTACAATGATTTTACGAATGGAAAAGCGAAATTGATATTCTTCGTAGAAAAAATAAAGAGGCCAGAGCTCATTTTTGTATCCACGAAAAAGAGGTGACACATTTTATACAACAAATCAAAAGAGTTTGTTTCCTAAAAATCCACAATTAGGTTACTCATAAATTCCAAAGAATAAAAACTCCAATTTGTCATAATTATGAGTTTCTGCAAAAAAATACGAGACTTCATAAAAGTCTACGCTATCGGAAAACTGCTTTAACAAAAACTCAAAAATATGACGTGACACAGGGTTTCATAAAATGCAGTTGAGCGTAAAAAAGGTTCGCAAAATATTCAACGTAGCAAAACTATCGATTCATTTAGGGCTTCTTCAAAGAGGCGGGACGCGAATCTCGTAGAAAAATTTCTATGGAAACTTGATGGAAATTGTTTTACAAGTGTCGCTTCGCGCCGGTCTGTAAAAGCCTTAATACGAAATTACAAACATGGCTAAGTCTCGAATTTATGTAGAACTGCATATATTATCTGGATTAAACCGCTCTGGACCGGATTTCGCCGCTCACTACCGGCAAACGACCAATCAGAGAACGCTAATCTCCATTAGTTAGGATAAGCCTTTTATTTTTGTTGGAAACACTTGTCATTTAATCAACCAATAATAATTGCGGGGTTATAATTAATGTACATTCTTTTTAGGTATTTTTTCAGTAATTTTGTTAAAGTGGGTATTTGAAATGGTTTGGAAGAAAAAGTATTTTCCGGCTTGGGAGTTATTAAATACTAAATGATTTATTTTATTACGTTTAAGCCTTGATGATGTATTTTCATATAGCCGCTTTGAGGGCAAAAGAAACATTTTAATCAGCTAACTCATAATTTTGTTTTAATTGATAATTTTAAGAACATTTTGGCTGTTAACTTTCTATTAAGATTCTCGATTTTCATTTTAGGAGTACTCATTAAACGTCCTCATTAAACCTTTTTTTCAAAGATATATATACTATATATATATTATTTTTCAAAGATATAATGAAGTTTTATGAGTACTCCTAAAAGCCAAAATATCGTCGAGTAAAAATAGGACGCCCAAAATGACCAAAAACATTTTTGGTCCGTCACTCTACATCACAGGCTTACGTGAGACATCTAGCATAAATAAGTACCACCAATTTGTTCAGTAAACGTCACTGTGCTCTAAATTTATGCGTGGACACAATTACTACGCAAACGAAATTAGACAGCGGATTGTCGTAGTGCCGCATTGTTGTACTGGCGTAGTATGGTGTTATAGAAAACATTTTACTGCGCATTTAACAAATCACTTGAAATTTGCTATCCCGGTAACGGCTATGGCTAAAGGGTTCTATAAACTATCCCATGTAAAAACTGTCACATTTCAAACATTATTTTTGGCTATGTTGTAGTAAGTCAAAATATACCAAGCATTGCGTACATTACTGGTCTCAACAAAAAAAACAGGTTATTAAATAATTTAATCAGAACTGTAGTTTTATACGATTTTGCAAACGCTAAATAAAGTCACCAAATGCATCCATACATTTTGGTCTTGGTCCAGCGATCGTCAGCGCCATTCATGCATTTGTCAAACCTATCGTGTGTGCGCCGAACTTAATGGTTTCCACAGAGGTGTGATAATGCATATTTCTCGCAAGGCATGACATGTAGCACGACACCCGAAATGAGACATGTACCTCTGTAGCTGATGATGTTTAGATGCAAATAATAATTGCAAGCTTTGTAACTACAAAGCTCACAGTATACGTTGCCTAATAATTTTACATGTTTATTTCATTTATTTATTACCTTATTAAACAGATCTGTGATCTCTGTACCGTGTGGTGCCGGACGTAAAGAATAGCACCATCCCATCTCTTCCCGTTGGTGTCGTAGGAGGCGACTGAGAGACTTACTAGAGAAAGGCAGCAGCGTTCTCTATGCATTTTACCATCATACCGCGATCGCCAACCCACCTGCCAAGCGTGGCAATTATGGCAAATCCCCCCCAAATTGGGGGAGGCCTATGTCCAACAGTGGATCTCTTTCGGCTGAAATCATGATGATGAGTCATGTTCAATAACATATTTACCATATGCTTTGCCTTTTCCGAAATAAGTTTGGGTTGGCTCCAAGTATACCATGTTTTATGCAAATAAAAATATCTTATCTTATCTTATCTTAATGAATTTTACATGGCGCGACTGCCTATCTGACCTCCGTTACCTGGTAACACGATACCCATTAATGCATTTACTCTGATAATTTTGTTTTAATTTGCCACTTTTTTCTCGAATTTTCACATATTTTTATCATGACACTAGCAGGGTTTCTGTTTCCACGACCACTGCATTTCATTCGGCTATGGACTGATTTTTCAATAGTCAGAACTTTTTTACCTTTGGTTTGGCAGCTTTTGGATAGAAAATACGCCAAACTGTCAGTTTTATTCTTCAGATAAAAGTTATCTGACTATTGAAAAATTAGGCCTAAATTAAACATTGAGACTTGTGTCTGACAAAACAATATGATCGGTTTTAGTGTTCTTTAAATAAATTTATCGAAAACAGTACTTTTTCAACACTCCTTACAGCTACGACAGCGCATCACAAACTTCTATGTATACGCGGCGAACCATTTTCTTCGGTACGACGTCGCCGTCATTTTCGATTTGCGATTCGTCGCGTCACAACGCTTTCATATGCATCGACCCATAATCTGTTTGTGTATTTTTGTTGCCATTACAATATTGCACTCGGTGTAATGGCTCGTGTGTAGACAGGTACCCGTGTCGATTTCCGCATCACATACTATGAGATTGATGTCACTGTATCGCTGACTCGGCAGCTATTCTATTGAAATGTATAGTGTTGAGTGATTGTGTGTTTCTTTACTTTGAGGATTTCTGGTTGCAATGTATCGTGTGTTGTGATCTAACATGAGTTTGTTGGATTTCGATTTTTTTTAGTTTCTACTTCATCTGCGTGGATGTCAACTATACATGAAACATATTCTATCTTAGTACTTGGCAATAGTATAGATAGTATTGAAAAATCGGGTCTGTACTTCTAGAGACTTATCCTTTACAAACAAATAACCAATTATTCCACTTAAAAATATTAAGTAAGGTTTAGGAAGCTGAATCATTACCGACACATAATTATGTCTGTTTTAGAATTATATGATTCTTTGGATTATTTATTTTGTATCGCGTCTCTCTATCTTTTAAAAAGAGTTTCCAATATGTCATCATCTTTTCCTTAACCTATTCCCAACCATCTTTTGGTCGACTTTCAGTATAACCAGACGTAAGTCAAAGTCAAAGCATTTAATTCAATTAGGCACTTAAAAGGCACTTTTGAATGTCAACATTAACATTCAAATAGAAGTAGAATACCAGTATTTTACATACAGCGACTGCATATTCATCTCCATATCAGCTACTGTGTAAGATGATACCCCTTAGTAAGAATGGTTGTTAAACTTTCGGGATTATTTCAGCTATACTGCCAGCATCATTTTCAGTTTGCCCTAACCAGCTATTTCAATATTGGTTTCATTCACGGGTTTTCACCTTATGTAAACAAAATCAAAATGTAAGTCATTTATTTAAACTAGGCTGGTTTCAGAACTTTTTGAACGTCAAAATTACTTAAGACAGTCCCCCAAAACGCCCTCTTTTCATCACTTCTCACTGCTTTAGCTGGGAAGAAGAAGTGGCGCAAAAAACTCCCCAGCAGAAAAGCTGTCTGTTGAGTTAGAAGAACTTGATTCTATACAATGGTAAGTAGGTACATAATTAAGGGGACACTTTGCGCGGGCTCGAACTCACTGGTGAGCCTGGCTAAAAATCATGCTGTCTCACCAGGCTTCGTATCCGACAAAGATAGTATCAGTGGTGAGCAGTTAGACGGTAGTCTACACGCACAACGTTATTGAGTGAGATACAGGAGCATTTTCGGCAAAAAAATCGGGAAAAAATTAAGAAAAGTCCTTCAGAAGATCGGGTTTTATGAAAAAAAACACTGCATAAATCAAAGACTAATAAAGTTTATTGAACTTATTGTTAATTGAACTTTGTCGGTACCGTCTTGGTTTTCGAGATTTTACACTCCTTTTATTACTTAAATAGGCTCAAAGTTAGGTTAAATTAGCAAGAAAAACGAATCTTTGTTGGCTCATAACTTTTTAATAGCTTTTTATTTTAGTATTCTGTTTCCGTACAGACAATAATAATAACGAGACAAAACCATACCATGTTTAATTTTTGATGTACATAGTCAAACAGTGGAGTAAAACCCTCCCGAAGTTTCTATGGAAAAATGTGGACAAGTGTCACCTTAACGTTACAAAACACAAATTTACAATTTAAATATTTGCCTTATGTATATTTTTTTTATTTTTTTATGTATGTTCGGGCATAACTCCGTCATATATAGACGGATTTGCAAAATTCTTTTTGATCGAAAGGGGTTTATTCCGAAATGGTCCTGTATAAATTTCATATAGATCTGATGATAAGTTTCGGAGAAAGACAACAAAAAATGACAGCAAATTAATCCTGATTGCTGTTATCGCATAAATATGCATTGTTTTTGACCCCAAGGACGATGAAATTTCGAATTAGTGTGTACTATAACGAAAAAGTGAAAAATAAAAACTTTTTCAAAAAAAAAAAAACGACCGACTTCCGGAAAAATACTTCAAAGTGAAAAATTAGTTTAATTTCGGAAGATGTGACAAAAAATTTAAATACACATCCAAAGTCACCGACTTCCGAAATTAAAGTTATTTTTCACTTTGAAGTGTTTTTCCGGAAGTCGTTTTTTCCAATAGTATTTGGCTATTAGTTTATCCAATCCACATTAGTTTTACTGAATATGCATTCTGAATGTTGGCAACGTCATAATATATCATTTTAATAAATAAATAAATCATAATAATCAACCTATATCGTTCCTACTGCTGGGACACAGGCCTCCTCTCTTGGCGAGAGGAAGTGGGCCGTAATTCACCACAAGAGCCCAGTGCGGGTTGGTAGATGTCACAGGTCTTCGAATTTTTGGTTCTAGGCCATGCCGGTTTCCTCACAATGTTTTCCTTCACCGTTTTGAGAGCAGTGCGGTGAAGAAATAATTTACACAAAGTAAAGCGCCTGTCTTGGTTCAAACTTACGACCCACAACTCGTCGGCCGTTACCACTGGGCCACCAATGCTCCCACGTCGTATACTTATACGTCGTATATAGCTGTCAAATGTATTTAGCGTAGTTAGAATCTTTTTAAACTGTGTATGCTAATGCATGTTGCTTTGTGACAAGAAAATTATTAATTTCTATTATTAAATATTTCGCTGTTTTAACTTACTATTCATTGTAATTTTAGTATGTAATAATAATTTCTTACAAAGGGGTAACGTGTTACGGAGTTACTGTTTTGTGGAGGTTAATATAGGCAGCTGCATTCCATTAGGTCATCATCTGCCTAGCCGTTTCCCAACTATGTTGTGGTCGGCTTCCAGTCTAACCGGATTCAGCTGAATACCAGTATTTTACATGGAGCGACTGCCTATCTGACCTCCACAACCCAGTTACTGGGTAATACGATATCCCTTGGTAAGACTGGTTGTCAGACTTTCGGGCTTCTGACGACCCGTAACGACTGTCAAAGATTCACAAATGACAGCCGGGACCGACGGCTTAACGTGCTTTCCGAGGCATGTGTCTTGGTATGTAAAAATGGTCACCCATCCACGGACCAACCGCGGCAAGCGTAGCTTAACCTGGCCGATCGACCCGTGCAGCTATTGTTATATAGCCACAAGCCCCTCATTTGCATTCCATTAGGTGAATCCTTCAAAACGGTTCTTACGTCTTTTGCAAAATAATACAAAACTTAACGGATCGCTTAGGTTCTTGACTTAATTCTCGACTCAGAAAGGCGAAAGAAAAAAGTATACGAGAAAAATAAAATGCTATAAGTGGTTTTTGAAAGTACGGATGTTTGGGCGGAAATTAAGATCGATTGTTGCGCAAAATAAATCAAGAACTAGGTACGTATTATAGCATCCATCAATGTTTCGTGTATATAGCAAATTTCTAGCACAAATGCTTTATAATTAACGTTTGTCTGCTACCTGCTATGCTAAAATTGACGGCACGATTGGACTGCTGCGCTGTGTGTCGCGGGTTCGATAAACATGTAAAATTATTAGATTTTCAGAGTGCCGCCTGTCTGTTTTATTAAACAGTCCGCTGGCATTCTGTAAACTGTAATTTCTGCCTACACCCATAATAAAATGCGTATAGTGCAAAAAAAGCGAATTTATGCATGTCCCTACATAATTAGGTACGTAAAAACACCAAACCATTTTTCGACAGCAACATTTTTATTCGTTTTTAAAACCATTCTTTTATTTATTTTGATTTTATTTTATTTATTCGGTTCACCAACAATTGCATACACTGATACAAGAAATGAGATACATCCACTAAACTTATAGACTAGTGTACCAATTTCTTACAGGTAAGCACATCATGCATGACTTGTTTGTCGTTCGAAATACAGCCTAAATTTAAATCACACAAAATTAATCAAAAACAGAATTAATGTAACAATCAAAATACAATTAAAATCAAAATTAAAACCGAAATACAAATAAAATCAAAACTAAAAATCAAAATTATTTCAGTAATTAAAAATCAACAATAAATCAAATGAGAATAAAAATCACTATTAAAATCAAAATCAACACTAAAATCATAATCAATACTATAACTAAACATTACATAACAATCCAAATACAATTAAAATCAAAATCATAACCAAAATACAATTAAATCTAAATTAAAAATCGAAATGGAACCAGAATTAAAAATCAAGAAGAACTCGGAATTTAAAATCAAAATGAAACCAGAATCAATTTTAACCCAAAAGATTCCTGAATCAATTAAAAATACAATACGAAACGGGAATGCACCGAAAACTGTGCATTAAGCATAGCATTTGTACGATGCAAGGCCACTAGGTGGTACTGAGGGATTATACTAAATCTGGCTTGCAAGGCACTAAGCCTTGAATTTATCGTTGGGACCACGAGCGCCGCAAAACCTTTCTTACGTGTTTTGGTTTTTGTAGTAACCATTTCGCTGTTGAATTTTTCGGAGAGCTGTTTTTAGTGGCTTTTTATATCAATTCGGGATCAAATAACGGTAGTGGACAAATAATAAGAGATTAAAATTAAAGTACAAGTCTACTGTTTTTTTAACAGTTATCGAATTTCATGACAAGCGACGTTATGTGATATTATTGTCGTAGCAGGCTTAAACTGGATTTTATAAATACAAAACATTTATTTACTTGCTTTGAGTGATTATAGTCTTTGTTTTAGTAGTGAAGATAATGTTGATTTGTGGTTGTGGAGGACTTTAAAATGTCCCAGTTCGCTTACGAGCAGTAAGCAAACATGGCGAACAATCTTTAATCCTTTTCTGTTTGAGAAGAAGCTTTGCCCTACGGAAGAACAATGTCTAATATTGCTTTAACTGGAATAAGCATTGCATAGAAAACATCATACATACTAGAAATAGAACAATACAGTGTATAACACTGGCACTATTTTCTCACATACATAACGTATGCGAGAGCAAGCCCTACTTTTCATACAACATTATGACGACACATGAACTTAATGAATATTCTAAGAGAGGTACGACACTGAGTAGGGAAATTACAGAAGATTCGTCATATTACAATTTTGACTACGATTTCTGCTAGAGCTCTGTACAGAAAATCTTGAACCTCACGCAAGTGACCTCAAACAAATCGAAGGTAAACTCATCTGTCTTAAAAGTATGTTGTTGTTGTTGTTGTTGTTGTTGTTAGAATTTTAAGCGATGTAAAGGCAACACAACAGAAATTACACTTGACAACAACCTCTGGCCCTTAATCTTAATTTGGAGTTGTTGCAGCATGTGCTCTTCTTTCATTTATGTATATATCAGGCCATTAAATATTTATTTAATACAATATCTATTCTATTCCTATAACATTCTCCTTCTCTTTCTCCAAAAATTTTTTTTTTGTCAAAATGACCTTCTGTATCATATTTGTGTAATTTTAGTGTGGAAGTTCATATGACCTACAAACGGACACCATAAAGAAGGATGGCGAGTTTGGACCCACATTATTTGTAAATTAACGAAGTGTCGTTCACTTGCAAGATAATATTTACTATATTAAAGAGGTTGTAAGAGGATTATATAAAAAATTGGAGTCACTAGGAGATGGGAATTAAAAGTTAAAAAATATTTTTAATTACTTAAAAATAAGTCATCATGCAGTTATTAAACGCACCGTGTTTCGTTTTACATTCCAAACTACTCGTTACATGATTTACTTTCTTACACTTGACGTTTACGCTTGTCAATTTTTTGTTTTTAATAAACAAAACTTGTAAAATTTAAGAAAAACATACAAAAGTTAATAATAAAAATGCATTCACATTTTTCTACAAAACTGTACAATATTAGAATATTATTAATCTATTTTCTTTCATACATTTTAAATATTTTTACAAAACTCGTACAAAAACATTTAAAAATATAAAAAAATAGTGGCCCATCGGCATCAGGAGCAGGTTCCAAGATGTCGGTGGTCAGGTCTCGTTATAATAATTAATACGATTATTTGTGCTATCGTAGAATGTAACGATATGCTGTCAATAGAACTTGGCTGTCAGTGTCAAAACCAATTAGTATATTCTGTCGTTTGTTTTTGTTTTTTTCATTTAGTTTTATGCCAATAATGATTATAGTATTAACCTATATCAATCTAGTCTATGATTCCATATCTTGTATTTACCAAGTCACAATAGTTCCTGGCTTCCAGACGTATTTTTTTATTTTGAGTGGGTAATTACCTATATCTGGCCAGAGAAATGCAGAACCACGAAGGTAGTCTTGTTAGATATTTTTATTCTGACTGAACACCTTTTTGAAACTACATAATACATAAAAAGATATTGTATTATTAAATACAGCACCTATTAGATTAGTTTTAGGTTATAATTTTTTACCTTGCATATCTTTTTTCTCCCATCCTCTACGACTTACTGCCCATTAGCTTTTTTGCTAGTTTTATATAGTTCTACAACTAGTTATAAGTTTCCATACTGTACGATGATCCTAACAGTGGGTCCCATTGTACATGCAACCTCGCCATCGTCCTTTGTTTTGTACCGGTTTTTTGTTAAAAGATGAGCGGAAAACCTGCTCCTTTAACGTTATTTAGGGATGTGAAAATAGTTCGTATTGTCGTTTTGTATCTATTATCATCATGAGTCTTTTACTCGTTTTTACTGCTTACGCTCTACATATCTATCATCTTGCTACTCGAAATAATATGAAGGTTTTTTATTCTTAAAACAGTTATTCAATACTTACAATTTAAAACGGTTTTTTTGATGATGGGAAGTCATCAAATAACTTTTCGCGCTCTGGGCTGAGCAGGAGGGGCTGTCAGAATTTTACTGACTAAATCCCACCCGTGTTCCTTCAGTTGCCTGTGTGCCAGGGGCCACGGTATCTCTTTCGAACAAACCGCACAACCTTGCTGAGTTAGTTATTTTAATAATAAATAAATTTATACAGTTACAATTTCTTATACCTGAAATGCTTGGTATTCCACTCAGGGTCTGAATTCACCATGCCCACTTAACGATTCCTTACTCGTAATCACGTCAATCACACACGAAATCTACTAATATCGTATTAACCCTTTTCTTGACGGAGTGCACAGTCAGATACAGTCAACATTGAAAAATCATACCAAGAAAAATATTATTCCTTGAAACGGAACTTTCTTACTGCTTATGAAAGTAACCGTTTCTGAACACATTTACGTCTTATCATATCAGTTTGAATAGCCGATTTTCATTCACATTCAAAATGATGGACCGACTCAAAGCGACCCCGCCTGGGCACGCCACGATTGCGGCGGTAAGTCCCCTCTTTGAGGAGTGGTTTGAGAGGCGGCATGGCGTCCTCACCTTCCGCCTGACGCAGGTCCTCACCGGACACGGTTGTTTCGGGAGGTTCCTGTTTCGGATAGGGCGGGAGGAAACGCCCGGGTGTTTCCACTGCGAAGATCGCCCTGAGGACACGGTGGAGCACACGGTGGCGGTCTGCCCTGCTTGGGCGGAGCACCGCCGTGTCCTCGTGGAGGCGATCGGCGGCGGCGATCTCTCGCGTCCGGCCCTGGTCCAGGCCATGGTACGGAGCGAGAGGGCATGGGGAGCCGTCACCTCCTTCAGCGAAGCAGTGATGCTCGCGAAGAGGGAGGCGGCGCACGTGAGGGAGAGGCAGCATATGCGCCCTCGCGATCCTAGCCGCCGCAGGATACGGAGACGCCCTGGGCGTCGGGAATCCCAGGCCGATTTCCGGCCACCGTAGGCATGGGCTTGCGGACGGCGAGTAATGGGTAGCTCGCTGTCCGGTAAGGACCAAGCCCAAGTCGACGGCGCGTTGTGTTCCACGCGCGCCTCAAAGAGATGTCAGCACAAAAATGATGGGGCCCGCAAGGGCCGATGCCTGTCAGGGGTGCGGGTTCGTTTGAAAGAGATACCACAGCCCCTGACATACGGGCTAATGAAGGAACACGGGTGGGTTTTAGTCAGTAAAAGTCTGACACGCCCTCCTGCTCCACCCAGAGCGGGAGAAGTTATTTGATGATTTCCCACCCAAAAAAAAAAAAAAAAAAAAAAAAGCGACCCCGCCGAAAAAGGAAAAAAAAAATTTTTTTAATTTTTTTTTACTCAATAATGTAATAATTGTGCACACCACGATAAAGTACATTAGTGTATACGTGGTAATTGAGAGAATTTTGATGCAAAACTGTATATTTGGTGTAATAAACTAGAGCCAAACTGCTATGTATCTCGCAGTGCACACTGCCATGTTTACTGGTTTTTTATGTTTTGGTGTAATGTATCATGTAGTGCACACTGCGATGTTTATGGTGTATTTATTTCTATTGTGTTGTGTTGATTACTTTGATGGTGGCGTAGTGCTGATGTTGTAAAGCTAAAGCATGAAAGGTTCTGGGTTCGATTCTCGGTCGAGACAAAATTGATTTTTATACATGGCTACAGGTCTCTACATACTTCGTCTTGGTAGGTATACTGTATGCTCTCGTCTTTGAAATCTGGTTTTTGGTTTCTGGTCTTTTTATGGAATGTGTGTTCATTTTGCTTTTCGCTTATGAGGTTAATTAAGCTTGTTTAGGTTAGGGCGGTGTACAGCCATCCTTCGCTAGAGGCAGAAAGCTTTGTGCGCTTATTCCAAAATCGGGCAGAAAATCATTGAATGACGATTCGTCGTCGGAGTCTGAAAATGAAATCCGACAGTTTCCAATTCGACATAGGGCAGATGAAGAATCATCACCAGTACCATCACTGCTATAGTCGATGGAAAATCTCTTGCTATGCGACGGCGAAATAGTTGATGTCCAAATAATAGTTGATAACTTTTTTACAAGCCTCAATGTATTCACTACCCGCGAGAAGAGATGGGTATAAGTATTTTCAATTGGAACTATAAGGGCACACAGATTACGCGGAGCTGCGAAGAAACTTATCACCGATAAAGTACTGAAGAAGAAACCAAGGGGTGCTCATTCGCAAGTCGTGTGCGATAATAAGAAAGTGTGTCGTCAAGTTGTACGACAATAAATGTGTCACTACCGCATACAGATAGGTAGATGTCCACTCTTTATCTACGATCCAAAGGCGAAAAAGACGAGGTCAGCAGTGCCATGTCCTGAAATTATAAAGCCCACATGGGCGGTGTTGATTTAGCTGATTTTCTAATAGCTCTCTATAGAACTGAGTTAAAGTAGGGTACCTACCATTGGTATCACAGCTGTTAGATGTATTACTATAATAATAATAACAGCCTTTAATAACAATCTTACAATCTAGTTACATAGTTAAAATAAAATAGTTAAAAGAAAAAAACATAAAAGAAAGGAAGTATATTCCTCTCTCTTATCTCCTCTTCAGACATCGGTTTCCGAAGACTGTTTTGCATTAGCATAGGCCTCCCCCATTTTCTTCCATAGTTCCCGGTCATGGGGTTCCCTCTTCCACATTGACCCTGCTGTCACCTTAAGGTCGTCATCCCACCTACGTATCGGGCGTCCTCTCTTCCTTTTGCCTTCTCTTGGGTACCATTCAGCTACCAATTTAGCCCATTTCTCCTTTTTGTCTCTGATTAGGTGACCCGCCCATTTCCATTTCAGCTTTTTTATCTTGTATGATACGTCCGCTATTTTGGTTTTCTTTCTGATATGTTTAAGGCTTAGTTTATCCTTTCTCTTAACATTAAGCATACTTCTTTCCATGTTGTGTTGGCATGTTTGTAATGTCTTAGTGTTCTGCTTAGTTAAAGCCCATGTTTGGCAACCGTAAGTCATGGTGGGAAGTATACACGAGTTAAATACTTTGCTTTTTAACGTGAGTGGTATAGACTGATTTTTTGTGACTTCTTTTAGGGACCAGTATCGCTTCCATGCTACGTTTACCCTGTTGTGGACTTCTTTAGATGTATCGTTCGTAGGAGATATGATCTGTCCCAGATACGTGTAGTCATCTACAAAGTCAATTAGGTCGTTGTTGACTCGTATGGGTGGTTTCGAACGATTTGTCATTTGTTTGATTTGTTATTCCAAAATCGGGCAGAAAATCATTGAATGACGATTCGTCGTCGGAGTCTGAAAATGAAATCCGACAGTTTCCAATTCGACATAGGGCAGATGAAGAATCATCACCAGTACCATCACTGCTATAGTCGATGGAAAATCTCTTGCTATGCGACGGCGAAATAGTTGATGTCCAAATAATAGTTGATAACTTTTTTACAAGCCTCAATGTATTCACTACCCGCGAGAAGAGATGGGTATAAGTATTTTCAATTGGAACTATAAGGGCACACAGATTACGCGGAGCTGCGAAGAAACTTATCACCGATAAAGTACTGAAGAAGAAACCAAGGGGTGCTCATTCGCAAGTCGTGTGCGATAATAAGAAAGTGTGTCGTCAAGTTGTACGACAATAAATGTGTCACTACCGCATACAGATAGGTAGATGTCCACTCTTTATCTACGATCCAAAGGCGAAAAAGACGAGGTCAGCAGTGCCATGTCCTGAAATTATAAAGCCCACATGGGCGGTGTTGATTTAGCTGATTTTCTAATAGCTCTCTATAGAACTGAGTTAAAGTAGGGTACCTACCATTGGTATCACAGCTGTTAGATGTATTACTATTAGTTTGATATTGTACCAGAGAAATGTCAGTAATGGAAACATAACGCCACAGAACCACCACGAAACATACGGACAATGAGAAGGGTCCAACCCCATCAAACCTAATAAAGTGACCGCTTGCTCCAAGACCAAGTACAGAAATTCGCAGTGAAAAATTTGGCCATTTCGCGACTATTAGGACAAAAGGCAGGTGTAAACCACTGTGTCATGTGCTAAATGTTGAGTCGGATTATGCTTAGTACCTCGCAGAAATTGTTTTTTTAGTTTTCACCGCCAGTACTTTCTTGTTTAGTACAAATATGTTTTCTCAATAATTAAAAATAATAATTTTATATACCATTTATATTATTACCTCATTTTGGCAGTGTGTCTCGTGAGATACATTCGCCTGAGATTGTCATTCCTTACGAACATGGCAATTTATCTCACGGGATACGGAAGGTATCTCTGGAAAGAAAACTCTATGATTTTTTTTATTATTTTTCGCTGCATTCTATGTTCAGATAAAAAGAGATTATTTGAAAAAAAAACAGTAATTTAAGAAAAAAATTTTTTGCCAAGAAAAGGGTTAATAATATCGACAAATTGTCTTGGAACATAGAGACTAAGACATTTCGATTCCTTACCGTTACATTTGTTTCTAAAAAACACGATATTGACGTAATTGGAACGTGGTAAGATTCCGCGGAGAATCATTATAACCAAACAGAATTGGCGCCCTGATGTATTTTCAAACACAATGGTGCTTTATTTTTCGCAAACTCAGTCTGTCACAAGTTGCCGTATTATAATATCAAATCATGGTGCCTCTACCTCACAGTGAACTCTACAGAACTTCTCTTTTGTTCAAAAAGACAATGTGTTATCACGAGCTGTTTACACCAAGTTTGTTATTATCTAAACTTGCTAACTTGACATTCTTAGCGCTGAGTTTTGTTTGTCCCGTCCTATTGTGAAGGCGGTGTGAATGTTACGACGTGTACTGTACAGGCATGCGCGAAATGAATTTAGCTACATACTAAGAATATACTTGACTCACTCTGACCGCGAGCTGGAAAGATTTCTGCGGAAAACAGGAGCGTGAAACTATGTGGGACAGTATTTACAGGGTGATAGGCCGCACAGCCTCTAGACAGGAAGACATACCATTCGTAGAAGGAAATACTGTTCTTAGCAGTGAGGCGTCGGCCAGGATGCTTGCAAAGACTTTTTATCCTGAGGATAAAACGCAGGAAGACGATGAGGACCACAAAGAAGTTAGAGAGTTGGCGAATAGAGCAAACGAAAAGACGCATGGTGAAGCATTCGATCCTCTATTCACGACGGAAGAACTGAAGTGGGCCGCATCTAGTTTCAACCCTAAGAAAGCTCCTGGGATCGACGGACTTACAGCGGATATTTGCATGGCGGCCATAAATCATAACCCACAAATTTTCTTGGCGTTGTTGAATAGATGCCTTAGCCTTTCTCACTTTCCTGCCATCTGGAAAGAGGCAGTAGTCGTGGTACTCAGAAAACCGGGAAAGGATGATTACGCGCATCCCAAATCATACAGGCCGATTGGGCTATTGCCTGTACTGGGTAAGATACTGGAGAAGATGCTAGTACGTCGCATTAGGTGGCATATTCTACCCGAGGCAAGCTGCAGTCAGTATGGGTTCATGCCGCAGCGCAGCACCGAAGACGCCCTCTATGACC
This sequence comes from Polymixis flavicincta, assembly GCA_949987655.1. Lineage (NCBI taxonomy): Eukaryota > Metazoa > Arthropoda > Insecta > Lepidoptera > Noctuidae > Polymixis > Polymixis flavicincta. Next base: position 5,147,228 of record OX465195.1, on the reverse strand, counting down.
TAATAAGACACGCTCGAGGTAGACTGAAGGAGAAAAAGATCAGCGTTGTCGTATCGTTGGACATAGAGGGTGCCTTCGATAGTGCCTGGTGGCCGGCTATGAGATGCCGCCTTGCGGAAACAAGATGCCCAGTAAACCTGCGACGTCTAGTAGACAGTTACCTGAGTGACAGGAAGGTGAGGGTTAGGTATGCGGGAGCGGAATACATCCAGAAAACCAACAAAGGTTGCGTGCAGGGATCTATAGGGGGCCCTATCTTCTGGAATTTGCTCTTGGATCCCCTGCTCAAAGAACTCGAAGAGCGAGGCGATTATTGCCAAGCCTTTGCGGATGACGTGGTACTGATTTTCTCGGGTGACACGGCGTCTGATGTCCAGAGGCGGGCAAATGCAACCCTGGCGCACGTCCAGAAGTGGGGTGTCAAAAACAAACTTAAGTTTGCGCCACAGAAAACAAAGGCCATGATAATTACGAATAAGTTAAAGTATGACACACCACTTCTGCGCATGGGCGGGGAGGATATTGCACTGTCACGGGAGATCAAGATACTGGGGCTCACGATAGATGACAAGCTGACGTTTAACGCTCACGCGTCGAACGTCTGCAGGAAGGCGTTAAATATTTACAAACAGCTGTCAAAAGCCGCAAAAATCAGTTGGGGCCTTAAGCCCGAAATAATCAGGACCATATATATCGCAGTGGTGGAGCCAATTATTATGTACGCAGAAAGTGCATGGGCGCCGGCTACTAACAAGATATGCTTAAAAAAGCAGCTTGATACAGTACAGCGCGGGTTCGTACAAAAAATTGTCAAGGCATATAGGACGACTTCGTTAAACTCGACCTTGTTACTCTCCGGATTGCTTCCACTGGATCTCAGGATTCGGGAAGCAGCCGCTTTTTATGAAGAGAAAAGAGGATATTCGCGGAGAGTAACAGGAGACCGAGAAATCGAGTTACCGGTCTCACTCACAGAAATACCGCACCCTGCAGACCAAATAGGTATGGAGTTCGAGTGCGTGATGAACGGTGCAGAAATGGATCAGCGAGGACTCGGCAACCCCAAGATCTTTACTGACGGTAGTAAAATTGAGGGTAAAGTCGGCGCAGCACTATCTCTATGGGAAAATGGCATGGAAACAAAATTTCAAAAGTTTAAGCTGGACCAGTTCTGCACCGTTTTTCAGGCCGAACTATTAGCTCTGCATAAAGCCTCCGAACTGGCATTAAAACAAACATTTCCGGTTGTCGAGGTATATTGCGACTCTAGGTCGGCCCTTGAAACGGTGACTCGGGGGGTTTCCCTCCATCCTCTGGCATTTAAGATCCGAAAGAACATCCACAAATTGACTAAATGCGGTAAAACGCTTCTAATGTTCTGGATAAAAGCACATGCAGGATTGGAGGGAAACGAAAGGGCTGACGAATTGGCAAAAGAGGCAGCCTTAGGCAAAAAATCAAGACCAGACTATGATCTGTGCCCAGTTTCATTCGTCAAGCGACAAATCCGAATGGACTCGCTTGACGAATGGAACACGAGATACCGATCCGAAGCAACTGCCTCAACAACCAAGATCTTCTTCCCTGATGCAAACGCAGCATATAGTATAGTGCGCAAAATTAATGTAGATCCTCTATTAACACAAGTGCTGACGGGACATGGCGGGTTCTCCGAGTACTTGAACCGCTTCAAGTGTAAGGAGAGTCCGGCATGTCCCTGTGACCCTGACGAGAGAGAAAGCGTGGCTCACTTAATCATCGATTGTCCCATATTTGGAAAAGATAGATTTAACTTTGAAACAGAAACGGAAACTAAAATAACTCTAGAAACAATACCAAAAATAATGCAAAATAAACAAACAAGGAAAAAATTCTTAAGATATAGCAAGAAAATAGCTGCCATAGTTGTGAAAAAGAATAAAGCATAGAAGATATACTTTCTAATATTGTAAAAATATTTTTAAAAGTTATCAATGTATTATGAAACATGTAAATATAAAAATGTAAAATAAGCAACCGTAGCAATAAGAATAAAACTAGCACTATAATGAATAGCAATAAGTTAAATGTAAAAATAAACTAAGTTGAATATGTTAAAAACTGTACCTTTGAAACCATAAATAAATTGAAAAAAAAAGGTCTCTGATCATACACGTCAGAGGAAACACATTTAAAAAAAAAAAAAAAAAAAAAAAATATACTTGACTATTGACCCAGCCTTGCTTGGCACGGGCACAATCTACTAAAGTGACCATATGTCGAAACATCAAGATTCCTGATATATTTAATATAAATATTGCATGAGATTGCAAGTATTCAGCCAATAGTCAACATATTAAAACAAAAGATTCTTGTCACCATCTTTTTAAAGTTCAACATCTACATAGCCGGGTTTTTTACAAACTTTGTTTCAAACTCAAACTCAAAGCATTTATTTAAATTTTACAGGCCCTGTTAAATTGTCAAAAAAAAAAATCGAGGTTGAAGCTAGGTGCCCATTCCAAAACATAGATCTCTATGGAGAAGAACGGGCAAGAAACTCCAAGGACACTCTTATGGGTATTACAATATCTTGGGAACATTATTCTTGGTGCTTCTATAATGTGAGAACAATGTAAAAAAGATTAAAAAATATAAGATTCAAAATAAGCCATGGCAGTTAGGAGATGACCAGTGTCAACCGACGGCACCCGTTCACGAACTTGACGCGTGGATCAGCACCATCCAGCTCAACCATTTTCTAAAGAACCGAATGATTCAACACACGCGCCACCATCAGTGAGACATTTAAGTGAGCATACTCTCAGCTACGTTAATTTTAACTTAAGTTTTATTTCTCCGAGACGACGATGTAAATAGCTGTCTAAAATCAGGAGTATAGACAACCACGTAAATTCTTTAGCACCCTAGGGTTGAAGGTCCCTTGCACGGCCTAAAATTACAAGGTATACTTGTCTATGTGACAACAGATCTACATAGATTAAATGGTTACAATCTTAATAAAGTTTCAATTTAGTGGGAATTAATGTCAAAATTGATAAAAAACTACGTGGTCGACTTTAATAATTATAAAATAGGTACTTTAACGTCCCGTGTGATGCCGGGCGTAAAAGAATAGCACCATCCCATTTCTTCCCGTGGGTGTCGTAGAAGGCGACTAAGGGACTTACCAGAGAATGGGCAGCAGCGTTCTCTATGCATTTTACCACCATACTGCGATCGGCAACCCACCTGCCAAGCGTGGCGATTATGTCAAACCCCCCAGGAGCCGGGGGAGGCCTATGTCCAGCAGTGGACGTCTTTCGGCTGAAATGATGATGATGAGGTACTTTAAAAATAGATTATCCTCAATTACCTTCAAAAGCACTCAATACTAAGTAAAAACACAGGACACATTCTCATACATTATCTAAAACAAACCTTCCGCGAAATAATTCCAACAAATTGCACTGAATACATCATGAACACAAGTTTGATATCACAAATATTCTGCTGCACTAACATTCATTAGTAGATTGGTGGATAACATATAAATATTTAGCAATGTTCTAATACATTTGGCGCTAGACGTTCTCCTGAATTATGTATCAGTAGGTGTGTGGGAAGCGGCCTGCTACTCTTCACAATTGTTTTAGTGGGGAGTGAAGTTAAAGGAGATTTTGCTATTTAATGTTTTGAGCAGGATATAAAACAGATGTTTATAGTACGAGTTTTTTTTTGTCATAATTTTCTGTGGTCAGAGAAAGAGATTTCGTTGTTTAGGCCACATCAGTAGATCTCACCCATGTCGGGAGTGAATGGCTGGTTTAAGTTTAAATGAAACAACCAGCTGAAGGTCAATTCCTGTATTAAAAACCGGCCAAGTGCGAGTCGGACTCGCGCACCGATGGTTCTGTACAAACCTGTAGGTATATAAGTAAGAATTATTATTTACTTAGGCACCCATTACACGTTTATTATTAGAAATACATAAGGTTTATGTTTGTGAAAATAAATGTTTTTTATTTTTATTTTTCTATTTGAGTTGATTGAAAGAAAGGTAAATTGCGGTTTACGATTTATGACGTATCAAAAAAACTCCTTACTAGATCTCGTTCAAATCAATTTTTGGTGGACGTTTACATAGTAATGTACATCATATATTATTTTTAGTTTTATCATTCTCTTATTTTAGAAGTTACAGGGGGACACACATTTTACCACTTTGGAAGTGTCTCTCGCGCAAACTATTTAGTTTAGAAAAAAATGGTATTAGAAACCTCAACATCATTTTTGAAGACCTATCCATAGGTAGCCCACCACTATGGGTTTGATGAAAAAAATAGTTGAGTTTCAGTTCTAAGTACCCCCAAAATTTATCGTTTCTTTTTTCTATTTTTGTGTGAAAATCTCAATGCAGTTCACAGAATACATCTACTTACCAAGTTTTAACAGCATAGTTCTTATAGTTTCGGAAAAAAAGTGGCTGTGACATAATTATGGACGAACAGACAGACAGACATGACGAATCCATAATAGTTCCGTTTTGTGCCATTTGGCTATGGAACCCTAAAAAGGTTCAACATTTAGTCACAATCTCATTTCAACGACAATCAATGTCTAAAACGTAGGGAAATTAAAGTTACAACAATTGACAAATTGGGACTGAGAGAAGAATGCGAACGTATTTAAAAATACGGGAATTGCCTCTGAAAGTTTGTAACTTACTCCACACTTCATTTACTGACTTTTACATAATATGGTGAATAACAAATACGTTTTATTTCCCAGTAAATAAAACAAGCAAACTGATTGTGATTGGGAGAGGGTTTATAAGGGATAAGGGATCCCTTGAGTATCATATGTAGTTACAAATACATACATGTAGGAGCATCTTAATATTCGTAAGTGGTTCTTTGTTTGAACTCTCTTTGTGCTTGGTGGGACTTCGGGATGGGTTTAGTAAGTGGACCTTTTTATTTTATTTAGAGTTAGTGATCGTGTTTGCAAATAGAAAGGAATGGGAAGAGACAGATGTAGTGAAAAGACTTAAGAGGCATTTTGTTTTATTTTGGTAATCGAGTACGTGTAAAACAAAAGCACAATTCACGGTCAACTGTGACATCTTTACTTTCCATGGCAACTTCACCCACGAGTACTTTTGGGCGACTGGGCGTCGAAAATCCCAGGCTGATTCCCGGCCACCGTAGGCGTGGGCTTGCGGACGGCGAGTAATGAGTAGCTCGCTGTCCGGTAAGAACCAAGCCCGGGTCGACGGCACGTTGTGTTCCAAATGCGCCTCAAAGAGATGTCAGTATCCATTGATGGGGTCCGCAAGAGCCGATGCCTGCCAGGGGTGCGGGTTATTCGAAAGAGATACCGTGGCCCCTGGCACACAGGCAACAGAGGGAACACGGGTGGGTTTTAATCAGTAAATGTCTGACACGCCATCCTGCTCCACCCAGAGCAGTAGAAGTTATTTGATGATTTCCCACCCTCAAAAAAAATCGCATGAGTATTTTACACACATTTCTGTCGATAACTAAAAACTGTTGTCGCCATTTAATATCAAAACGATACAGAAGTAGAATAATATACTATTTGTAACAAATTTTTAGTAATCGAGAGATAATATATTGCAGTTCCTATTGGTACAGTTGCCCAAGGAAAGTGAAGATGCCACAGTTAACATTGTCTTAAAGTGTTTTGCTCTGTTTTGATTGCTCAATCTTGTGTAATCGACAATATTTTATGGTTTTTATATTTTTTTTAGATTTACATATTAAACTCGAATAAGTGACTTAATTTAATTGAAAGCAATGGTATAATGAACTGCAAGTTTACCAGTATAGACATTCTAATCGAAAGAATAAAATTATCGCGTGATTGTGATCAAAGAAATTGTCGTCCTTTCCCAACCCAAATGGATAAATAACATGACGAGAACCAGACTGAAGCTTAAGTAAACAAGTTCTGCTCGCTGTCCGGTAAGGACCAAGCCCAAGTCGACGGCGCGTTGTGTTCCACGCGCGCCTCAAAGAGATGTCAGCACAAAGTGACGGGGCCCGCAAAGGCCGATGCCTGCCAGGGGTGCGGGTTTGTTCGACAGAGATACCGCAGCCACTGGCATACAGGCTACTGAGGGAATACGGGTGGGTTTTAGTCAGTAAAAGTCTGACACGCCCTCCTGCTCCACCAAGAGCGGGAAAAGTGATTTGATGATATACCACCCAAAAAAAAAAAAGTGGTGCGGGTTGTTCTGCCAGGGATGCGAGTTGTTCTGTCAGGGGTGCGGGTTGTTCTGCCAGGGGTGCGGGTTGTTCGAAAGAGATACCGTGGCACTGGCACACAAGCTACTGAACACGGGTGGGTTTTAGCCAGTAAAAGTCTGACACGCCCTCCTGCTCCACCCAGAGCGGGAGAAGTTATTTGATGATTTCCCACCCTCAAAAAACATACGAGTTTTGTTAATTAAGAATTATCTAGGTTTGATTTTACGTGAGATCATCAGCTACATTATATGATTTGATTACAGTCATTGCCATCATAATTAATAAATGCAAGCTAAAACTAGAGGGTCTTGTGGCTAAGTAACAATAGCCGCACGGTTCGATCGATCAGGTTAAGTTACGCTTGCCGCGGTTGGTCCGTGGATGGGTGACCATCTTATTTATTTATTTATTTGATTTTATTTATATATACTTTATTGTACACCACAAAAAAATCATTACAAAAAAAACAAGGTACACTACAAAATATACAATGGGCGGCCTTATCGCTTTCCGCGATCTCTTCCAGGCAACCCTGGCATGGACAGCGATTGGTCTGGATATAAAATGGGGATGTTGTTGGCACAAATAATAAATATACAATATAATAAAATAGATACACAGATATATACATATCCTATCCTATATAATAGATGCATAGATACATACATATAAATATATAAGGAACGAAAATAAATGAAGACTTTACATCGATAATTACAGTAAGGTATGAGAACCGGATTACAACGACAGGTAATGATCCTTGACAAGTCTTTTAAACACATATAAAGACTGAGCGCGTTTAATTTCAACAGGCAATGCATTCCACAAACGCGCGGCCTGGACAGTGAAGGAATGGTCGAGGAATGTCGTGGAATGCAAACATACCAAGACCCCTCCGTGCCTCGAAAAGCACGTTAAGCCGTTGGTCCTGGCTGTCATATGTGGATCTTTACAGTGGTTACGGGTCGTCAGAAGCCCACAGCCGGGACCAATGGCTTATCGTGCTTTCCGAGGCACGGAGGGGTCTTGGTATGTAAAGATGGTCACCCATCCACGGACCAACCGCGGCAAGCGTACCTTAACCTGATCGATCGACCCTTGTGGGTCTTATTACTTAGTTTGTGTTTTGATGTGATGATACTATTTATTTTAGTACTTTAAATAGTAGTTTTTTTATTTAACATACCTGCACCTTGTAAGCACGTGGAAATCTAAATAAATAATAAACAAATCTCTCCGATTCATTTACACAAATATTTTGACAGCAGTCCTGTCGGAATATCACCATGTACCCTCGTCTGGGTGAGCCGGCATCGGTATGTCGGTCGAGACGTGATCCCGGCTCAGTAGTTACACGGAAATACTGAACGGCAGAAGTAGCTTGATTTTTTAAACGTAAGCTATTTATTATGTTTTCAACGAATCAAATTTAAACGTTGCATTTTATAACGTTTTGAAAGAAAAAAAAAACGATCAGACTCTAAATTATTTTACTATAAGTAAAACAGCAATCGTTACTCTGAAATCTAATATTCTTTTTTTATTACTATTGTTGTATATTAGTACTGTTTACTAACCAATCTCAGACAAACTATACAATACGAAGATGAAAACATACATCAACACAACGTTCAATCGCGAACAAATCAACAGAAAAATAAAACCACCCACAATCGACACATAGAAAACCAACTCAATTCCGGGCAACCAACCAATCGTAGTACCCAAATAAAAAAGAATTTTCCCGGAGAAAATTCCCAGAGGTATTAATCAGACGTACTTAGTCCGAATCCCGGGATAGCAATAAAACATATCGGCGAACAGTATTGACAATATAATCCGTGCAATTCCGCAGCAGTCCGATATATCAGTTTAGTTTGACAGCCGGTTTATCCCTCGTCAGTTAAGAATGTTGGTGTTGTGACATGTGGCGTTTTAACGTGTTTTGTGGCGAAAATTATTTTATTTATTTATTTGGATTTATAACAGAGGCTACAAAATTACATGCAAGTTTACATTAAGCAGATACAAATACAGTGTGCGCTTCCAATCATAGGAGAACACATCATTTACTTGTAATCTAGGTACATTAAGTTTGACAATTCAAAAAAAGATAAAGATATAAAAAAAAAGAAAACCATATACGAAAATCAAACAACGTTAATGACATAAGAAATCAATAATAAAATTATGTAAACAAACAGAAAAAACAATATCAATATAAGACAACATTTAAAACTAACAAAATATTACGACTTAGATACTATGACTCTAATGTGCTCTATTATTATGGCTTATTATTCGTGAATAGTTTTCTAGATCTTTATTATATTATTGAGGCCAATTTGGCGTATCTTGATGCGTCCAGTGTTATCAAATTCAAATTCATCTTTATTGACATAATAGGTTACAGAAACTTGTTTGAAGCCTCTGACTCCTGAACTAGGTGTACCTGGATGTCAGAACTCAGGTATGTTATGCATGATACGCACATAAAACGTGAGTTAATTGTCAGATTTCCGTTCTTCTGACTACTTGTACGGCGTTTGTAACCATTATTCGCCGTCTGCAAGCCCACGCCTACGGTGGCTGGGAATCAGCCTGGGATCCCCGACGCCCAGGACGTCTCCTGCGGTGGCTAGGGCCGTGAGGGTGCATACACTGCCTGTCCCTCACGTGCGCCACCTCCCTCTTCGCTTTGAAACTCAGCTCACTTTACCTATTGAATAGTTTATCAAAAGGGTGCAGTCGTAAAAGGGCCTTAGTTGATAATTGTGGTGAATACATTTGTAGATACCTACATTAAAGCTAAACTGAAAGCGGCTGCTTTGATGCTTACTTACTAATTAACTAACTTAACCTAACTTAATCCCTCCTGTTCTGATTATTAATGATTAAATTTAGGTGTGGATAGCTAGTGGCATAGTAAACTCCTTTGCTCTTTACGGATCGTCAGATGCCCGAAGGTCTGGCAACTTTTTTACCAAGGTATTGTCGTGTTAGGACAAATAGACAGTCTCACCATCTAAATACTGCTATACAGCTGTATGTACCTGGTAGGACTGAAATAGTTAGTTTTTTTTTTGGGGGTTTTGGCTTCGCACGTTTTGTGCATTTAGCCAGTGTCAAGTAATTTTACTTTTCAATCAAGTAAATGGCCCGATATCATGCACGAAGTTACAAAAAAGTCATAGCCAGTCAAGTCAAAGTTATTGTAAAGCGGTAGTAACTTTACAACAACCTATTAGGAGTTTTTGGGGGGAACACGAAAAGTCCACGTTAGTCAGTTATTTTCACCTTCACTACACTTGTGCACTCACACGTCACTAAATTTAATAATTCACTACCAAAATTATACAATTTAATTCGCTATTTCACGAAATTTCATGAAAATGAAAATTCGTGCAACATGTTAAAGATAAAGATAATTTTATTTTGCAAATATGGGTATAGGAGATAACAAAAAGGATTACAAGTACAGCCATATTTTACCATGTAAGCATGCAAAAGGTACACAAAAAATATCATTAAAAAAAACATACTAAAATTACAAAATCTTTTTCGTCAAGGAACTCACTTAAATTATAATAACATTTCTCCACTAAAAACCTTCAAAGTGTATTTTTTAAAAACAAAGAAAGCGGCAGCTCTTTCAAACTCTTGGATATTTTGTTAAAAATTACTGGAGCCATGCAGTAGACACTTTTGCCCATAAGCGCTGTCTTGGCTGACTGTAGACATAGCACGCTGTTGTCACGTCTGTTGCGGGGAACTGCGTCGGCTAGACGACTAAATCGACTTGGGTTTGTCTTCACAAACAGAGCTACTTCTAGTATGTACAGACAAGGCAATGTTAATATTTTGTACATTTTAAAGTACGGTACACAGCTATCCGTTGTTTTAAGTTTAAACATCGCTCGAATGCATCTTTTTTTTCCCGCCAAAAACTCAAAATAGTCAGATGGTGATAAACATTTTTACCTGATACCATAGAGGACGAGAAACGAGGAGAAAAGCAATTTAAGAAACCGAGATACGTTGTAGAATCTGCTTTTCTCGTATGCCCACTTTTATAACTGCTCATGTCGTAGTATAATAATATGAGTAAGTGTGCAAGATGGTAGCGGGTAGTCTGCCTGCAGAGTGCCTTACGTATATTTAAGTAAACACAAGCTTGGCTGCCTTTGAATGCTCGAAAAATCGTAAAATCTTTGATATTTAACTTATCAAAAACATGTAGGTACTTATTCAATCATCATGGGTGTACCTACTAATAAACTAGTAAGGCAATTCTTACTTGAAAGAATATCTTTATTACTGTACCCTTTTCGCCTTTAAGAACACAGGTATCGCGTAAAAAAGCTAACTGTTGCAGAAAACCGTAATCCGCTTACCTAGTATGTAGCGTGCACTTTTCATAATTGGAGCTGATCCCGATTTCCTAGTTATGTAATGAAAATTATTTTAAAGCGAGAAGTAACACATGCTGGATTTGAAATAGCTATGAAAGAGAATATAAAGAACGCAATTTTTATTTCTTCTAATAAAGAAGTTTATCGAGCTATTTATAAATGTTAATTAATTAGTGTTTATTATATGAATTGTTTTAGCAAACACGAAGATAGTTTTAAATATTTTGAAAAACTAGATGAGCCTAGTGTTTTCTGAAATACTGAGACCTGGCTAGTTATACAACTAGCAAACAGAACTGTTATAGCTAACCAGGAATCATTATAATTATAAAACTAGTTTTTGCCAGCGACTTCGCCTGTGCGGCACTTTCATCCCCTATTTAACTCTCTTAAAAAAATCAAAATCAAAATCAAAATCAAAAGTCATTTATTCAAATTAGGCTGAGAATCAGCACTTTTCGAACGTCAAAATACATAAGACAGTCCCCCAAAAACGCCCACCCTTCGACACTTCCTAGTGCTTTAGCTGGGAAGAAGAAGTGGCGCAACAAACTCCCCAGCAGCACAGCTGTCTGTTCTTAGGGGTGGAAGTTCAAAAGATCCTTCGTTATTCCTTGTCTACATTATGAAGGGAACCTCGGTGCAAAATTTCAGCTTTCTAGGTCCAAGGGTTTGGGCTGGGCGTTGATGAGTCAATCAGTCAGTCGGGACATTTCTTTTTAATTATATAGATAGCCAAACCCTCCTGATTTATCAGAAGGATAAATTATAAAATATACCTACTATAAAACTGCAGCGTTGTTCTAGCGTCACAAGCGCTACTGGTGTGCGTGAGGTTTTTTTCCCGGATCTGGAAAACTTACTGAGAATTATTCAGTAGTGCCCGGTTGATACCAATTTTCCGTGTGGTGCCGGACGTCAAAGAATTGCACTATCCCATTTCTTCCCATGGGTGTCCTAGAAGGCGACTAAGGGACTCTCTAGAGAATAGGCAGCAGTGTTCTTTATGCATTTTACCACCATACTGTGATCGCACACCCGCCTACCAAGCGTGGCGATTATGGAAAAACCACCCTTTTGGGGGAGGCTTACCTCCTGCAGTGGGCTCGTTACAGTTACAGTCTTTCGGCTGTGATGATGACGATGATAGCAATAAGCTAGCCCCCAATTATTCCTACACAAGTGGCGAAACGTGGGAAGTACTATACGCACACCTGCTTCGGAAATACAGAAGTGAAGATGTCATTTTCTGGTCATATTTCAATGTATCCTACTATCCTACTAATATTATCAATGTAAAAGTTTGGATGTTTGGATACTTGTTACGCAATTACGCAGAAAAATATGAACAGATTTGGACGAAATTTGGCACACATAAAGTTTATAAACAAAAACAGGAATCTTAGACGTAGGCAAAAAGGCTGCCAGGCTAAAATGGGACTGGGCGGGTCACACCAGTCGCATGCACAGTGACCGCTGGGCAATTGTCGCCACACAGTGGGTGCCTGAGGATGGACGGCGCTGCCGAGGCCAGCCCAAGAAAAGGTGGCGTGACGACCTAGACGCGTATTGCAAGGACTGGATCGAGGAGGCTCTGGAAAAAGATGCCTGGAAGGATTTGGGGGAGGCTGTTGCTCAGCAGTGGGTGTAGGCTAAACAAAAAAAAAAAAAAGTTTATAACCTGGATTAACATAAAGGATACTTTTATCCCGGTAGTACGTTCCCATGGAATAATTTTTGCACTTCACGCGGGCGAAGCTGCTGGCAAAAGCAAGTCTTTAAAAAAAAATCACTTCGAAATTCAAACTTCGTAATTTTCAAAGTTCCACTAGTAACTTATTCATCTTATTACTTACCTTTGAAGTATTATAAAAGATTTTTTTGTATCCATGAAAACAAAATAAACATAAATATTTAATTTGCGTAAACATTTTTTTTTTAAGAATGTTCGAAGTTTGTTTGATGTTGTTGGGGAGAATAAAAGTTCTTTGTTGTCGTGTGTAAACGAATTATTGCGATTTTTCTCCTGTTCTCAGGTGAAAATATAATAAGGTGTTGTTTTACCGATTAATATGAATAAATTTCTTCATTTTATGAAGCTCAGCTCACTGAAACTCCTCCAAATCGTTCAAGACTAATAATAGAATCTTGACCTGTCACAAGAGGTTGTCGACATGTGGGATGTGGATACAGCAATGATTGTGCCGATCGTCGTGACGGCCAATGGCATTATAGCCAAGAGCCTCGACCTCAGGAGGCTCTTGTTAGGTAGCTGGATCAAGGGCTTGATCCAGAAAGCAGTAATACTGGACACGGCGCGTATAGTGAGGAGGTTCCTCTCTCAGCAGCCCTGGCCACTGGTAGCTTGGACCCTATTCCCGATACCGGTGGGCTACTATTTTTAATATTTTCAAATGTTTTTATATGTTCTTTTTAACCCCCGACGCAAAAACGACGGGGTGTTATAAGTTTGACGTGTCTGTGTGTGTGTGTGTGTGTCTGTCTGAGGCAACGTAGCTCCCGAACGGATGAACCGATTTTGATTTAGTTTTTTTTGTTTGAAAGGTGTATTAGTCGGGAGTGTTCTTAGACATGTTTCATAAAAATCGGTTCAGCCGTTTGAAGATTATCAGCTCTTTTCTGGTTGAAAAACGGATTTTAGCCTCTGATCAACTCAAAATTTGGGATTCTATTACTTCAATGATATTAGACGAATAAAATAACCTTGAACTGATGCTGGAGCAACACCTGGAATTTCCAGGAAACCCAAGTTATTCACCAACAAACAGCAGAAGTATCGTGTTTGGGCTTATTGAAAAGGTCTCAATGAATAGATTATAGATAAATGGTGATTTAAGGGAGACATCTTCTATATAAATAAAAAGACAAGTCCTGACTGACTGACTGATTGACTGACTCATCAACGCCCAGCCCAAACCCTTGAACCTAGAAAGCTGAAATTTTGCACAGACGTTCCCATCATAATGTAGACAAGGAATAAGGAAGGATTTTTCGAAATTCAACCCCTAAAGGAGTTAAATAGGGGATGAAAGTTTGTATGGAAAATTGACATTTTTGTAGTTATAACCATGAAAATTGGTGTTTCTCATTCTGATTAAAAATATAAAAAAAACACGTGTTTCAGTGTTTTCGGGAAATCATCCCCTGAGAGCGTAAAATAGGGGATGAAAGTAGAAATGAGAAACCCGTTCGTTTTGTTGTTCGAACCATGAAAATTTGTATTTAGCCTTTTGTTTGGTAATAATTAATCATTACATGTATCAGCGTTTTTGAAAAATCATCCCAGAAGAGGGTAAAAAGTTATAGAGGGGATGATTTTTTTTTTAGGAAACCCGTAAATTTTAAAGCTTACCAATAAAATTGGTAATAAAAGCCTTTTTTAAAAACAAGCGTTTATTTTTTTAGTTTTACTTCAGATAATGCACTGCAAAATGTATTTGAATGAAACACCAATTAATATCCAATGTAGCTTTAGTAATAAAAAAAAAAAAAATTCGCGTTTTCGTCCATATTTCGACTCGGATGGTCTCAGGGAGCCTAATTATTAATAACGTAGCAAAAAAACAGCGTCAAAATGCGTCACCAGAAAGCAAAGTTAGGACGATTCTACGAAAACTTGTTTCGCTTAGGTAGATTTTGATGGCTACAAATTACATAGAACAAAGATAAATTGTAAGTATTAAAGTGGCTATATACGCTAGGCACACGGGCGAGGTGTCGGAGGACGCGTTTCCGCGCGAGCCACATGACTGCAGATGATAAATATAATTATCTTTTTGAAAAAACACGCCACATCTAAACGTTTAAATTCAAGCGAGCAGGCATGGTTTCTGTCACGGCTCCGGCGCTGCGAGGCTCCGGCGGTCCCACGCGAGCTTATCGTCGCAGATGGCTTAACGCTCACCACCGCAGCTTCGGCTTGCTACATAACATAATAAAATACCATGGACAAAATACACCGAACAGCAATTTAGCACATGTAACATTCAGGAATATTTGGTGCACAATCAGTATTTTTCGGTGAAGAATAAAATAGTTATTGTTACAATAGAATATTTGCAGCGCACTACAATAAAAAAGTGTTATATCTTGGTGTTAATTTGGAATTTGTTTGATGTAACATATTTTGCTGGCCGAGTAGTTTAATATTATAGTAAAACAATTAAACGGGTTTAAGATCAATATTTTAGAAATGCATACATAGATGTACCTTTAGATTTTTGGTGAACACAAAAATATTATCCCTTACATTTTCCTTATTTTCGTTATCATCATCATCATTTCAGCCGAAAGGCGTCCACTGCTGGACATAGGACTCCCCCAAGCTCCACCCCTTCAACCAGTTCTGTGCTACCCGCATCCAGCGGATTCCTTCATTTCAATTGGTTCTGCGTTTCTCGCATCCAGCGGATTCCTGCGGCCTTCACAAGGTCATCGGTCCATCTTATGGGAGGCCTTCCAGCGCTACGTTTTCCGGTACGCGGTCGCCACTCCAGAACCTTTCGGCCCCATCGGCCATCTGTTCTGCGACCAATGTGCCCTGCCCACTGCCACTTAAGTTTGGCAATTCTTCGGGCAATGTCAGTTGCCTTGGTTCTCGCGCGGATCTCTTAGTTCCTGATTCGATCACGTAGGAAAACTCTGAGCATAGCCCTCTCCATTGCCCTTTGGGTGACTTTTAGCCTTCTGATAAGACCCATTGTGAGCGACCACGTTTCAGTACCATATGTTATCACTGGCAACACGCACTGGTCAAAGACTTTCGTCTTGAGACACTGCGGGATGTGGTACGAGAAGATATTGCGTAGCTTCAAGAACGCTGCTCAGCCGAGTCGGATTCGACGATTGACCTCTTTCTCGAAGTTGGATCTACCTAACTGAGCAGTTTGCCCTAGGTAAACATAATCGTCTACAACTTCGAGTGTAGAGTCTCCGATCTTCATAAGAGTGCGTGTTACATGGACATTCGAAATTTTCTAAGTTTTGTCCATGTTCATTTTGAGACCCACTCTTTCGGAAACTCCACTAAGGTCATCGAGCATTGTACTGAAGTCCTCCATAGTCTTAGCCATGACTAATAAATCATCGGCAAACCAAAGGTAGAAGTGATGTAGAAGTAGAAGTGATGTACTCGCCATTGATGGTGATGCCAATCTCTTTCCAGTCCAGAACTTTGAAGACATCCTCCAATGCAGCGGAGAGATAACGTCTCCCTGTCTCACCCCTCGCTGCAGGAGGATAAGTCTCGAGGTCTGGTCCGCTATTTACATACCTGTTATTATTTACGTAACGATTTTTTTTTCTTATTCTCACAGCATAGAGAATAAAGTGGATTTAATATTTAACTTTAAATTTGCCTTCAAATTTGGCATGCAAGTAGTTTTTCCGTTCCGTTATTTATTCCGTTTCTATTATTATTTCTAAGTAATCACAGCCAGACGGGTCGATCCATCAGGTTAAGCTACGCTTGCCGCGGTTGGTCCGTGGATGGTTGACCATCTTTATATTCCAAGACCCCTCCATGCCTCGGAAAGCACGTTAAGCCATTGGTCCCGGCTGTCATTTGTGGATCTTTGACAGTCGTTACGGGTCGTCAGAAGCCCGAAAATCTGACAACCCGTCTTACCGGGGTATCGTATCCCCCATTAACTGGGTTATGGAGGTCAGATAGGTAGTAACTCCATGTAAAATAATGGTATTCAGTTACATCCGGTTAGACCGGACGGAACCGGAAGCCAGTTCCAACATAGTTGGAAAAAGGCTAGGCAGATGATGATGATGATCCTCCATCAATCATGTATCAATCCACGCACAGCTCCTCGGATAGTATATAAGCAGTGCGAGAAGACATTGTTTACCTGGATTAACACATAGGGTACTTTTAATCCTGGTAGTACGTAACCGTGGGATATTTTCCGACATTCAAGCGGGCGAAGCCGCGGGCAAAAGCTAGTTAAGTATAAAAAGCAAGAAATAAAAATTAAATTTAAAATTTAAAAAACCCCCGACCCAAACAAAAACTCAAAAAAGTAAAAAATAATATTTATAGGCCTTTTAATTTTAACGTAATATTTTTATCAGGGCATTGTCAAGTCGGGGGACGGCTAGGCCTCTGTTTGGCGTTTTCATTGACCGTCCCCCGACTTGACAATGCCCTGATCAAAATATTACGTTAAAATTAAAAGGCCTACAAATATTATTTTTTACTTTTTGAGTTTTTGTTTTTATATTCTAATATTTAAAAATATAATCTATATGTTATAAACAACGAATTAAAGTTAATAATAATCAATCAATCTTCGTAGTCTTTTCCCAACTATATAGGGATGGGCTTCGAGTCTAAGTTGTCGCTGAATAAGAGTTTTTAACATAGAGCAATTGCCTTTCTGACCTCCACGACTGGGGGAAACGATACTCCTTGGTAAGATTGGTTGTCAAACTTTCGGGCGCCTACCCGTAGCGGCTATCAAAGATATATGAATAACAGCTGAAACAAACGGCTTAGCGTGCTTGCCGAGGCCCGGATGGGTCTCGATATTGTCGCCTATTTACGGGCCAACCTCGACAAGCGTCGCTTTACATTCGAACGACCCGAGCAGGTGATAATATTTAGCTACATAACAACCTTAACAATCAATTGACATAAATGAAATTATGGTTTAAGTATTAAGCGCTGAAAGTGTATAGTGAATTGAAAAGTCGAAACAAAAAAATCTGCAATAGTTGAAATATGCATAGAGATTTGTCCTTAAATACTGTTATAATTAAACTTATATGAATTGTTTCAGGTACGACATTGACACACTATGACGATGCAGTAACATTGGCGACGCAACATTTGGCAAAGTAAGTTTTTAAAACTTCACGTTCTCTTTTATTACTCAGTTCACCCGCTAATCGCAGTCTACTTGTGGACATTGGTACGTCTCAGACTGAGCCAAAAAAACCCTGCTCACCCACTTACTTGTTTCTTGTTTCTTTAGTTCAAAATCACAAGACTATTACAATATTTGCTTTGCTTCAGTTGATAAAGATGCCTCGTATACTCAAAACTAAAATACTGTTGCGCGGTTCCCAGTACCGCCATCTAGTATCGAGTAGCAGAATTAATAGAGTCAAGGTCTCTCTAGAAATTTCGATGCTAGATCTTTCTAGAACTATCGACATCCGTTCAGTCAGGGCCGATATGTATCTACTCGAACATTTAGATGCTTCTACGGTAGAAGGTTCTGGAACTATCCGACGGCTCTATAAAAGCGGGAATGGACCGCATACCGGACAGTTTTTGTTAAGCGATACATGGGAGAACTTGAAAAGCGATCTTCAAGTGCAACGAGCTTGGGGTTCGTGAAAATTAAAAAACTGCCGATATGAATAACCAAAAATAACACTTTAATTAAACACACTAATAACACAACACAATTGCACTACGGATCACTCTTAAGTCGCACTTGAAGATCGCTTTCGATGTTCTCGCCCCTCGAATAGTCCCAGAACCTTCTCCGTAGAAGCATCTAGGATGTTCGAGTAAGTACATATCGGCCCTGACTGAACAGATGTCGATAGTTCTAGAAAGTTCTAGCATCGAACTTTCTAGAAAGATCTTGGGTCTATTAATTCTGCTATTCGATACGAGATGGCGCTAGTGGTAACCAAACATTAATCGTTCCGTGCAACAATACTTTTATTTTGATCCAAGTTAAACACGGTAATTGAAAGAAAACCTGAAAAATTACTGAACATATGTGGCAGTGGGCAGGGCACATGGCTCGCAAAACAGAAAGATGGCCGATGAGACCGAAAGGTTCTGGAGTGGTTGTATGCCTCTGTTTTTGCAGCCCCTGGATGTGCTCGTGCCGCGCATGTGTAACTAGCTAAATATTCTGACATTCAAATTAATAGTCGAAAGTAAAATTGTTTATCAAAGCCTATAAACAAATTTACTTTCACATTATTATGATAAAATAGTCTACTCTTAAACGTAACATTCACTCACACTCCATTCTTTCCTCGCACAGATTTGCATTCTACACTCAAGAATATGTCACTTTCCATCAATACAGGAGAGTGCCTCACAGATTCGACTCCCAACTTGCGACAAAATTGTCAATATGCATTTACCTAAGTGCTAAAGTAGCTGGGTGACAGACAAGAACTAGAATATATTTTCTACTCTATTTGAAATTCCACTTATCGGCCAACTATAAGCATCTTATAATGTTAAGATTGTCCCCTTGATAATTATAATTACTATTCTATAAACGACTACTTAAACGATAAGAATTGTTGGTCGCTGTGCTTAATTTAAGACAACGTTTGTGTTCTTTCACCAGAATTAGCTCACATACTGACAGGTCATATGAGTTACTTCTTATCTTTGTTTATTTTATTTGACAAATGTAAGCGGGCACACCCTTTATGCCTGGAAGCTTTTATGTGGGTATTGAGTTCTGTTTACGTTTATTGTTTTGTTTTTATTATTTACTTGTTTCTGCTTGAGTTTACTTACTGTGTGTTGTTGGTATATTGGCGTGTGCTAGCTGACATCATCATCTGCCTAGCCTTTTCCCAACTATGTAGGGGTCGGCTTCCAGTCTAACCGGATGCAGCTGAATACCAGTATTTTACATGGAGCGACTGCCTATCTGACCTCCACAACTCAGTTACTGGGTAATGCGATACCCCTTGGTAAGACTGATTGTCAGATTTTCGGGCTTCTGACGACCCGTAACGACTGTCAAAGATCCACAAATGACAGCCGGGACCAACGGCTTAACGTGCTTTCCGAGGCACGGAGGGGTCTTAGTACGTAAAGATGGTCACCCATCCACGGACCAACCGCGGTAAGCGTAGCTTAACCCGTGCAGCTATAGTTATTTAGCTAGCTGACATATGGTAGTTAATTATTGTATAGAATCAAGTTCTTCTAAATTAACAGACAGCTGTTCTGCTGGGGAGTTTTTTGCGCCACTTCTTCTTCCCAGCTAAAGCATTAGGAAGTGGTGAAGAGCGGGAATTTTGGGGGTTTGTCGTATGTAATTTTGACGCACAAAAAGTGCTGACTCTCAACCTAGTTTGAATAAATGAGTTTGGATTTTGATTTCACTTAAAATTTCCTACCTAACTAGGATAAAACGCTGAAGCATATATTGCGACCGTTTATGTCTGTGCCAAAACCTCTACAGTCTATTGATATAACTTTCTGTTGTCGGTTCTCAAATGCCAATATCATTATCTGCCTAGGCTTTTAACATCTATTTTGGGGTCGGCTTCCAATCTAACGGAATATAGCTAAATATCAGTATTTTAGATGGAGCGACCGTCTATCTGACTTCCTCCATCCAGATAATTACACATTAAAACTGGATAGAGGAGGTCAGATAGACGACTGCCTATCTGACCTCCACAACCCAGTTACTGGGTAATACGATACCCCTAGGTAAGACTGGTTGTCAGAGTTTCGGGCTTCTGACGACGCGTAACGATTTTCAAAGATCCACGAATGACAGCCGTGACCATTGGCTTAACGTAGCTTTCTGAGGCACGGAGAGGACTTGGTATGTATAGATGGTCACCCATCCGTGGACGAACCGCGGAAAGCGTAATTTAACGTGACCAATCGAACCATTTGGCTTTTATTATATACATAGAAACAAACCACTCTCATATGCGAATAATGGGTTTAAATCCTTTTATATAGACAATTTTCATTGAAATACATAAAAAAAACAGATAACTGGTCCTAACAGTTTGAAATAGCTGAAATAAGTAGGAAACTTAATGATATAAGCTCGTTCACTCGGTCCACAAAAACCTTTGCCCTTGATTATTTTCACCCGAAGACGTCCACTGCTGGACATAGGCCTCCTCCAAACGGGGAGGGGATTGCCATAATCATAAACAACACACATTAACAACATATTAGGTTATTCTCTATTCTCTTTTTTAACCGACTTCAAAAAGAAGGAGGTTCAATTCGACATGTTTATATATTTTTTTTTTTTATGTATGTTCGGGCATAACTCCGTCGTATATTGACGGATTTGCAAAATTATTTTTTTGTTCGAAAGGGGTTTACTCCGAAATGGTCCCATTAAAATTTCATATAGATCTGATGATGCGTTTCGGAGACAGACAACGGAACTCTTCAAAAAATTACAGCAAATCAACCGCGAATATTGCTATCGCATAAATATGCATTGTTTTGACCCCAAGGATGATGAAATTTCGAATTGGCGTGGGGTAGGTAACTAAAAAGTGAAAAATAAAAACTTTTTTCAAAAAAATAACAACCGACTTCCAAAAAAACACTACAAAGTGCAAAATAACTTTAATTTCGGAAGGCGGTGACAAATAATTAAAATACACATCCAAAGTCACCGCCTTCCGAAATTAAAGTTATTTTGCACTTTGTAGTGTTTTTTTGGAAGTCGGTTGTTATTTTTTTGAAAAAAGTTTTTATTTAATTATTTTGATTTAAGATTTTTTGTTTTATTGTAAGTTTTATTGTATATTCTTCTTTATTCGATTAGAAGAAATTAAGAAATTTATTGTAACGTACCATTATCTACATGTATATAATCATAACAATAAATGTAAACGGAACGAAGGAGCCTGGATCTCACGATACAGGGAATCCTAGTGTAAGTTCCAGGAGGCAACGCATTTGAATGCGAAACTTTCAAAACAATAAATTATTCTTATTCAATTCTTATAATCGCCATGCTTGGCAGGCGGGTTGGAAATCGCAGAATAATGGTAAAATGCATAGATAATGCTGCTGCTCATTCTCTAATAAGTCACTTAGTCGCCTTCTACGACACCTACCGGGAAGAAATGAGATGATGATATTACCATACGTGCGGTACCACGCGGGAGTTGCCCTTGATACTTGAACGTAATGAAGCCGCTGCCTCACAGCAACCCACAGCTAAGCTACGCCTGTACATAGATACATGAAAATATTGGCTAGATCGTCCACTGTGACCCTCGGCCCTACACACGAATTCATAAAAACAAATGAACCGCGCAGCTAACGTGGGAAACCTCTCCATACACTTGCTACGCAGCAGTGGACGCCCGGACCGGCAAATGTATACAGTCTAGCCAAATAAATCCCTTTGTCCCTATTCAAAACATCTTCCGAAATACCCTATTAACACTAAATAATTCACTATACACTTTAACCCTAATCAACACCTAAGACGTGTTATCAAGAATTAAATGTTCCCGAGCGACCATTGAAACTATTTTTAAAGACACCCTTTCTATAAAGGCGAAGGACTGGTAAATTGATGAAGGGACAGTTTGGATAGTGATCACTTTCCTTAAAAAGGGTGACTGGATAAATGAGGGACATACATGGACGTGATAATATTTATGCTTATATGTCATGTGACATTTTATTTGTATATTTAATAATTATATATCACATAGGTATATTATATTTTTCTGGGAGCGCAAACACGGAACTTAAAATGGAAAAAAGAATCCCGGGTGGGATCCTTAGGTCAGTCGTTTTTTTTTTTAAGAATCCTAGTAAAATCTTTATCTACAGGATGTTTGGCAGAACGTTGAACATACGAAAATAGTGGATAGGTGGGCTTACTCAGCCCTAATTTATTTGGCCGTGGCTCCCCGGATACTTTTTTTTAATACAAGTTGTAAATAAGATTTAAGTATTTTTACATCTTTCTGTAAATTTGAGGAATCATAACTTTTTTTCTAGCTAACATCAGAATAAAGCAATACTGTTTTAAGAATCTGCCAACATTAAATATTAAAAAAAAATGGCCTGATTTACCCATTTTTAATAAAAAATACACTTTAATGTTAATAAAGTTTTGAAACTAAAAGAAAGCTTAAGAAAAAAGTAAAAAGATATATCCAGGGGAGCAGGACCAAATAAATTAAGGTCGAGTAAGTAGCAGATGCCCCCACCTATCCACCATTTTCGTATGTTCAACGTTCTACCAAACAGCCTGTATATGGAGGAAGGTTTTTGCTGTCAATAAGAATGTTAAATCAAATCCACGGAGGATTGCGTCAGAGATCAACCAATGTATAATTTGGTTAGTATCTGTAAATACTGTAACCTTTTCTCACGATTTTGGATTGACAGGGTGGTTTACAGTGCATATTTACGTACTTAGAAATAGGATCGTAATCATTCGTTACTAGAAAAATCAGCCTTTGGAAAGTAGATTCTGTCAAGGAATATTCTACGCACAATCAAAATCATTCCGAAATGTTTGGTGTGTAAGTGTAGAAAATAATATCCACCATTCATAATGATTTCGGATTTAAAAGGCCCATTTTTCAAGCATGGTGATTATGAAATAAGGTCATACATTTACAATACCGATCTATTCACCCAAACCCGATACCATGATACGGTATTCCTAAAATGATTACAGGGATCGATTTGACACGAATATTCGATGGAATGGAACTGTATCCAACTCGGGAGGACATGTTTACTGTCCCGATATGTCAGCTCGAGCCAAGTCATAAGATCGGTACAATTGCTGCTACTACCAATAGTCGAGATAAATGTGTTTGGGTTACCTATGTGAAATAAAGAACGGAATGTTAGTGTCCTCCTGGATATTAAATTTTGTGATGTGTGTTGTTTAGTCAAAATGGGATCACATTTTATAAATTAGGAATAATCCAGGGGTTTAAATTAAGGACCTTTCGCTTGTCAATCCGTATTTTAAAATTTGAACTATTCTCACGGTAAATTGTATTTTTAGCTTCGCAAGAAAACCCAAGAAAAGAAAAGCTCTCATATTCCCATAAACATAAGTGGTAAAAATGTTGGCATTACTACCTTTATTTGGTTGTCTTGGTACCTTTGAGGGTGCTCAGGCGTATTATAATGGTTTTCTCTTTATTCGAATACAAAGTTCGGCCCAAAAGTCAAAGTCGGCCAACAAAAAAGGTATCGCCGCAATTGGGGAAGTCAGTCCGAGTATTTTTTACTATAGCCTTTGATTATACTATAGCACTAAGTCTCTACAACCATTCCTTCAGCTGTATTTTTATGGTTGAAAATTTTTGGGGCGGATTTTTTTTTTGGCACTTTGACTTTTCGGCCGAAAGTGAATGATCTCCTTTTGTCCATTCCATTGAACTGATAGGTTTCAAATCTATCGTAATACAATTTTGGTTGGATACCGTTGCATAAATAATAAGTTTATTTATTTTCTTAGTGGCTTTATACAAATTAAAAGGCAGGTAACATGTAGGTATATCTGTCAACCAAACAACATTAAAAAAAAACCGGTCAAGTGCGAGTTGGACTCGCGCACCGAGGGTTCCGTACAAACCTGTGGGTATATAAGTTCAAAATTGTCAAAAATATTTTTTTTATATGACGAAACTAAAAATTTTCGGTTTTCGTAATTTTTCCTATATCTGTACTATAAGACGTGACTTCGTACAAAATTTCAAGATTCTAAGTTCACGGGAAGTACCCTGTAGGTTTTGATTCCCGTGCGAGTTTCGAAAATTTGCGGAATTTTGCGGCCTAAATGGCTGTATCTTTTGATTGCGTTGACTTAGAAGGTTGATTTTTCTACAGCTTCCAGGGACAGTAGAACTAAGTATCATATAGAAATTTCAGTTTGATACCTCCACGCGTTCCTGAGAAAAACGGTCTTGACAGACGGACGGACGGACAACAAAGTGATCTTATAAGGGTTCCGTTTTTTCCTTTAGAGGTACGGAACCCTAAAAATGTAAAGAAAAAAAAAGTTATACAAAAAGCAGTCAAAGGGTGAGTGTCTAAGTAACTGTTGTTGATTGTGAAGTGGTGGATGTAAAAGTGGATGCGTAGGTGAATGGTAGTGAATGTGCAGGATGTATTGGTGAATTGAAATGAATATGTAAGTGAATGGTAGTGAAGGATGTAGGTGAATCAAGTGAATGGTAATTATTTTAATATAAGTGTCAAATACACGTTGCCTATGCACACACTATTCTGTCAATTAAATTGACGGAATTTTCCGGGTTCTGGCCAACTTGGTTTATTACTCGTATATCTACATGAAACAGTTACTGTTACGTAGAATTATGCCTCGTTGATCTAATGGTCGGGAGCGCTAGTGATGAACATGAGGTCCTGGGTTCGGTTCTCAGATCGGACAAAGTATTATTGCGTATTTCAATAAGGAATTTCTCATTAGCAGCCAAGAGTTTGGAATTGTGGCCTGTTGATGGCAATAGGCTCGCCCTCTTTTACACGGGATTTAAACATAACTGGCAAAATGTGGATGTAGGTATATACTACATCTTTGCCCATCACTTTCGGGAATCAATGCGTGATGTTATGTCATTGCTCGTGAATTTAATTTTGCAAGTGTGTAGTTGGGTTGTGTCTTCGTTACGAAGATGATTTGTGGAAAACATTAATTAGTTGTTTTTTTTTAAACTAGGTTTTGCCAGTGGCTTCGCTCGCGTGGAGGTCAAAAATTACCCCACGGTAACGTACCATGTTACAAACTATCTATGTGCCAAATTTCATCCAAATCGGTTTAGTCGTTTTTGTGTGATCAAGTAAAAACCATCCAAATATCGAAATATCCAAACATAAGAATTTTCACATTTATAATATTAGTAGGATAGTCAGATTCATTTAGATGCTGATATTTGGAGAAAGAACATGGAAGCAGGGACGCTGTCATAGTAAGCCAGTGTTTGCTATATTTGGAAAAAAATGTTAATGAAATTCAAGCCAAATTTATTTAGCTCAAAACTTGGGCTTGAATTTTGTAGGGTTTTCTATTTTTATGTACTTAATTCTACATTTTAATCTGACTTACGTAACTTATTAACCCTAATTTTGCTCATCTGACATTATAAATATTACTGTTAAAATTACACTTTACAACAGGTTTACGAGAAACTTACTTTTAAATAGAGACTTGATAGAACTGATCTTTTACATTCATACATACTCAGCCTATAACTTTCCCACTGCTGGGACACAGGCCTCCTCTCCGTTAGAGGGAGGGAAGTGGAGTAATCCACCACGCGGGCCCAGTGCGGGTTGGTAGATGTGACATGTCTTCGAATTTTTGGTTTAGGACATGCCGGTTTCTTCACGATGTTTTCCTTCACCGTTTGAGAGCAGTGGTGATGAAATTATTTGCACAAAGTATTGCGCCTGGCTGAGTTCGAACACAAGATCTACAACTTGTAAGTCGCGGCCGTTACCACTGGGCCACCACTGCTCCTGAACTAATTTTTACAATAATCAAATACGGTAAGAATACAGCTTACCATTATTTACAAACCACCGGCATTATTAATCTATAGGCACGTGGGTATCTGTATCAGAATCACTCATCTTAAAGTGGGTAATCGTGCAAGGTATTCTAGAAATAAGTTGACAGGTCTTCGATCAGCAGCCTTATAATCAGGGTCCTCAATTTGAGCTACAAAAATATCACAAGTACACTCGGATGAAAATCGATTAAGATTCAGGACGTAAGCGATCCGTCGTGACCGTCTAAACCACGCCACCGTTTTTCTCAAAAACTGCCCGAGTCCGTCAGATGGCTGCTTGACGTTCATGACGTTCCGCTAGAGTGACACTGACACCACCGTTGTCACTCTCGTCCGCACAATGTTCATTCATAGATGTCAATGCCAAAATAAGGTCTTCAATTGATCCAACTAGATGGCGCTAGGGACGCGCCTTCAAATCTTTAAACCAAGAGAAAGCCACAAGCCTTATATAACGGACACTGCAGACAGAACCACAACTCACTGCTCATAATCTAGATTTATTACGCTACCTGCACAAATAACGTTTCACTGAGTTCATATTATTTTACGGCGCACATTCACACTACACAAAACTCTACTTAGGTCTATTATGAAGGATAAATATCTGCTCATAACAGAGATGACGGGGGAAGGTTAAAGTATTTTGTTTTATTCTGGTGTTAATACATTTTTATACTGTTTTTAACCGACATCAAAAAAGGGAAGTAGTTCTGTTTTACGTTTCTTTTGAGTTTTTATTACTGAACCATTAAACTTTTAAATAAAATAAATAAATAAATCTTTATTTTCAGACCAGATATCTATAACATTATACGAGTAAACGTGTTGGCGCTAACTAAAACACGTTTTTTTTTTAAACTTTGCCTCACGTTAGGAATTTCTCCGGTATTGTGGGTGCGTTTACAAACATTTAAACTCACATAAACAAACAGGCAGACCCGGAACAACTACTTGTGGGTCATACTAATATTTGTTCCGTGCGGGAATCGAACCCGCGACATACAGCGCAGCAGTCAATCGCGTAACCACTGTGCCAACCATGTCGTCAGTAAAATTATTATCACTCTTTGTTATGTATTTAAAATTAATTAGAAAAATCGTCGCGACTGCGTATTTATATTGCTAATACTTTTTTGTATGGAATATTAGGTAATGAATTATTGTATCAATGATTAGGAAGTTACGCGACTATTCGCACCAGTTTTCACCCCTCCAAACTAATCAGTCAGCAATCAGTCGCTCGTTCTGGTTGTGTCAACTATCACTAGTTGAACCAGGACGAACGACTCTGTCTCCTATCTCACGCGAAATTCGCCTCAGTTGGCCCTACTACCTACTTCTCGTCATCATCAAGATTATTTATTAATTAAAGAAGGTAAACTTTAGTATCAAAAATATTGCTGACATAACAATACGTCTTTGTGTGCTTATTTTTTTATTTAGGCAACCAACAGCGTTTCGTATGGTGCCGGACATAAAGAATAGCACCATCCCATTTCATCCTATGGGTGTCGTAGAAGGCGACTAATTACCAGAAAATGGGCAGCAGCGTTCTCTATGCATTTTACCACCGTAAAATGCATAGAGAACGCTGCTGCCCATTTTCGGGTTCTGCCCAATGCGGGTTGGCGATCGCAGTATGGTGATACTGCGATCGCCAACCCGCATGCCAAGCGTGGCGATTATGGCAAACCACCCCTTTTGGGGGAGGCCTATGTCCAGCAGTGGACGTCTTTCTTTTTGAAATGATGATGGTGAGGCAACCAACAGCGATACATATGGTATGTTACAGAGTATGTTTATTTCAGAGCTGTATGGCTAATAATAGGTTTCCCTCCCAGCCTGCACAAACCTTCTGAGTAAGTTTTGTTTAAGAGCAGTCTTAGAAACTAATCGCTGAATAAGACTACCATAATTAGCTGATTTGGCGCTTACTCAGACGTTATTCAAGCAATTTGGGCACAAAATTATAATGCTAATAGTTGTGTAATAGCAACGTAACAGATGAATAAGTTTTGAATAATTGTACGACAAGCTGAGTATATTTTGCATAAAAGCATTTTGTTCTTTAAAACAAATATTACAGCTCTGTTAGCCAGATGATGAATGAATGAATGAATGAACTATGGTTAAGTCCTTCAAAGCTCAGATATTCAAATAATACACAGCGTTTAGCTTATTTCAGTATATTTTATCAAGAAGTTTTACCAAATTAAATTGAAATTGACAAATCCGAACAGCGTGACTGCGACATTGAAATATATATGGCCAAATTATATTACCTATCATAACTTAATTTTACCCTTATTTATGCAATTGTTGGTGCGCATGCAACTTTACCGTGTATTTATTTATACATTTCGTGTAAAATTTTCACGCGCCACCTGATAAGCCGGGTTTTAGAGAAATAAACAACATTTCGTCTATTGGTGTGTTTAACGTGTGAAAAGTTTTTTTTATGTTTTATGCAGTTTAAGGGTTCAAAAATAACCTTTTGATACTTTTATAAGAATATTATACCGATTTCGTTATTAAACTTGAGTATTTGAGTATAAAATTCCACATCATTAGAATAGGTTATGTTATTCGATATGGCGACGCTCATTCTGAATAAAATCTGATTGCACAGTGGCTTATCGTCTTATGTCTGCATAACAGATCTGATTGTGTCCACTTATTAGGTTGTGGTCTGGTTAAAAGCGGTCTGCACTCATCATTTTTCGATTAATGTTCTATAATCACACATATTCGTACTGTAAATCAAACAATTAGGATTCAGTTATGTAGTAATAAAAACCCACCGTATAGGTGTATTATTTGCACAAATAGAGTTTTTTATCTTTTCATACTCTCGCAAGCACTTTCTTCGTATGTCTCCCGTTCTTTTCTATTTTTCCATGTATTGGAGTGTATTTTAACATTTTTATTATATGGAGGCATATTCACACAACCACTACAAAATAAAGCGCAGTTAGCCGCTTAAATGCTGACTAACATTCCAGAACAGTTCTTCTAGCTTAAGTAAATGTTCGCTTTTCGTGAATACCCAGCAAACTTCTGCATAAGAATCTGTTACTATTGCTTTAACCACAGTTAGCTGCACATGATGGTAATTTTGTATTTAAAGCGGCATAAAGTAGTTATAACAGCTATCGTAATTTCTATTAAGTTACTAAGTATCTGCTTCATAACCGAAATAACGCCTATTTTATAAAGCAGCTGAATAATTATCAAGATGTGGTGTGTAATACAACTAAAAGAGAACAGAATATAACTTATTCAGTATCATGCTTGATAATAGAATTTTATACCCATGTTATACAAAAGGTTACACAAACTCTTGAGTAACAAGTCTTTTTATGATGATTATTCAGTTTTAAGAAATAAAATCCGCAAATTACTAAACTAACTCAGCTAATAGTATTATTATAGCAAAAAAAAACTTTAATACAGAACTTCGTAATACACACAGCTTCTATAGATATATAATAAAGCTTAACCCTGCATAAGGTTAAATTGTTGGCCAGTTATCTGACTTGTGTGCTGCCTGGGCTGTATAACTAGTTTAAGTAAAAAACATGCGAACGGACTACAGACTAAGAAATGAATTTGATTGATAGTGTTCTTAAGAATAAAAATAAATATGACAAATCCTGTATTCGTGACTTTACTTTTAATTCATCGAAATCTTCTCTGTGTAGATTTTAGGAAAATGTGTTTGTAATCCATGCGAAAGGAGCCGTTGGCTCATTACGTTTTCAATACCTAGAAATATCAGTCGCAATTGAACTTTCAAGATCTATTTGACCGGCAAACAGGTCAAACCGGTCTTGAACGTTTACAGGACAATACTTTACAATCTAAATCTCTCGTAAAAGAAAATAAAACCTCTTTTGTTCTTTACAGATTCGAGTCAACAGACAAGGACGTGGCTCTAGGTAAGTGCATAGGATAAGACAAACTCTAAGTAACATTCATCCAGGACTGAACATCAAGCTTCTGAAAACCCTTGGCACTGTAGAACGTATTCTCGATCATGCCAGTTATTAATTATGTGTGATAGTTTGTTTCTAAGAGCTTACCCGGATATTGTCCTTTACTTACAAATAGGGTTGTCCATTTTATTGACAATCGAGCGTAATATTGCGCTAAGATGCAACTGCAAACTGGTGAATGCCCTTTGATCAGTCGGATTGACCACCTTTAGACATAACCTATGATCGACTGATAAACGTAATCCGACTGTTATGGACTGCACTGGATCGATCTGAACGGTTGATGTCATCAATTGATCATAATACATAGTTTAAGTAGAATCTTTACTGTGAATCGCAACCGAGGACGTTATCCTGGCTATGTAGAATGAAACAGAAAAGTGTAATCGCATTCGCCAAGTAAGCCACCTATAACTAACCTAATTATTAATTAGAAAGCTGCCAGGGGTGCGGGTTTGTTCGAAAGAGATACCACAGCCCCTGGCATACGGGCTACTGAAGGAACACGGGTGGGTTTTAGTCAGTAAAAGTCTGACACGCCCTCCTGCTCCACCCAGAGCGGGAGAAGTTATTTGATGATTTCCCACCCAAAAAAAAAAAAAAAAACCTAATTAGAAAGAAGAAAGGCCGCGATACGTCCGTCTATTTTGACTTTCACCTAATCTGCTAACGGATTCGGAAACTGATTCACTATAGTGGGTACAGAAGCTTTCTAAATATCCTGTGTCTTCCCAAAAAGCTAAAATCAGAAAATTCCAATAAGCTTTCAATAAACTGCATAGGATATTTTTCATTTTGATAAAAACTATTTTAATTTGAAGATTGGGACATAAATTTTTTATTTTTTTCCATTTTCTCAATGAAAAACGATTGAAATCAGATTTTTTTTTCGTTGTTTTGAATTTACCGTAAAACGCTCCTTATGATGACTTTTTATAACGAGATATCGTGACGTCAGCTTTGTGTAAACGACACCTATATAAATAGTTAATTTGGCGCAGTTTTAAAAGTATTTGTGCACAGGGCACCGCACACCAGTAATATATGGTGCTGCTCAGCCCCTCGGCCAATGGTCTCAGATTACTCGTGGGGATTTGTGAGCGATATTCAGCTGCTCATCAGCTGATGTACAATGTTCAGAAGACTGAAGTTATGATTTTTAAGTATGGAAAGGGTCCTGAGACTGTATTGCCCATCACTTTAAATAATTGTACATTAAAAATTGTTAGCACATTTAAGTATCTCGGACATTTATTGAATGATAAATTAACGGACGACAATGACTTGGAGCGGCAAAGAAGGAGTATTGCCTGTAAAAGCAACATGCTTGCTAGAAGATTTGCTCATTGTTCCAAGCAAGTTAAGGCAACACTTTTCGAGGCTTACTGCTGGGCGTTCTACACCAGCCAACTTTGGTACCAGTACGCGAGGAGGGCTTACAACTCACTTCGTGTACAGTACAATAATGCGTTTCGGGCCATGTTTAACCCCTGCGGTGGCGGTGTAGCGCGTCGTTCTTTGATAACAGAGTGGGTGACTTCTTTTCCGTTCTGAGAAGGACAAGAGCTTCATTTCGAACACGATTGCTAAACTGTAAAAATAATATTGTAACCACTGTATTCCGCACCATTTTTGTGACTAGAACCGAATTGTTCAATCTCAGCATTGACTATTGACCATTATGTAACCTAGTAATCAAGACGAATTAATTTATTTAACCTATCTAATTTAATTTAATAATTTAATTTAGAATTTTTTGATTTATAATATTGCATGAAAGTATTAATTCAATCTTTAATTTGTAATACCCAAAATACCTGCTTAATATTATAATGTTTGTTTATTTATGACATATAGTCACTATGGGTGAAATGTATATGTGTGTAAAATGCCTGAAATAAAAATGATTTGATTTTGATTTGATTTTGATATCACTTTATGTCCATTAAAAATCTTAGTAATTATAAACTCGACATTCACTTTTTTACTTACTAACTACTTTAGTTTACACAAAGTTGACGTCACGTGATGAAAAGTCATCATAGGGATCGTTTTGGCGGTAAATTCAAAACAAGGAATAATAAATTTGGTTTAAATCGTTTTTCATTAATAAAATGGATATAAATCAATTTACTTTTATTTGTCTGTTAGGTACATATTTCGTCCCAATCTTCAAATTAGAATAGTTAAAAAAAAATGGAAAATACCCTATAATGATCAAGGTCTATATTAAAGCTCATAAAAATCATTTGAGGAAATCAGTCAAGTACATATACAGTTTCATGCGTTTTGATGCCATCACCATGATCTGTCCAAAGGAAAGAGCGGGCCATTTTCAATGTAACCTGTATCACACATGTAACTTGCGGTTCACCAAACTCAAACAGAACCATTTTTGTCTTTTGAAGCATAAATGTCTGATACGAGGCAAAGTTGCGAGCTGATTTTAAAGACGATTATGTTAAGATTATGGTTTTGTTGGTTATCTTTATGAACATAAATAGAAATGTACCTACTAATGTTCTACAACCTAGTTATTAGGTAACACTACGCCAATTCAAACCTATTCCCCTAATAAATAAATAAATGCGAAAGTTTGTTGAATAATTGTCTTTCTATCATGCAACAAAACAGCAACGAATCAATATGTTTTTTTTTTTTTTTACATGAAGGTAGTTTATTTGAGGACAAAGATACCAGCACCTCTTTTTTGTAAAACCACGGAGCACTCTAGCTAGTCTGATTATTAAAGGTGACTGTACGTGTTGATGCTACTCAAACAAAGTTTCATATAACTAAGGACAGGGATGTAACAAAGAGCATTACTTGTTATAGGTAACTTACTCATAAGTACCTTATTGATGCAGTTATAACTGAAGCAGCTTACGTAAACACGATAATTAAAAAAAAGAAGGAATTGGCCTTGGTTGCAGAACATAATATGACAAAGTTGAAGGTCGTTAATATTAGTCGTTTAGAAAAAAACTTTACTGTTTATTAAACTAGAAGTTACAAAACTCAAAGCATTTATTACAAATAAACCAATTACAGGCAGTTTTGAATTGTTAAGGTCGGTGAGTTAGAAAGATGAAGCTAGTTGACCGTTCCAAAGCGTAAAACTCGTAACTTGTTACAATGTTTTGTCACATCCACAGCAAACGCCGAAATTCCCCGAATAAGGAAATTTGAGTCCCGAACTGTATCCAAGTAAATGAAAATTTGAGAAGGGCCCCAGAAACTTTTCGGGGCCCATTGTCACCTTTGATACCTCTATCTTGATAGCGGAATGAAATCTGAAGGCAAGATCAAAGGAATTTAAGGATAAATTCTCCAAAATTCTTGCTCCCGAAATGCCTTTGACGTAAATCAGAAACACCTGTAAAAAATTGTCTTTTATAGAGAGAGGAAAGTTTAGGATAATTTTCTGCACGGCCAAAGAAAAGCATTTGTATACACAAACATAGAATTTTAATTATTTTTCGGCAGCGGAACTTCGAATTTTACATAAGCAATTTGAACGAAATTAATAGTTGACTTTTTTTTTATGGAGTTTATATTTTTTTAAATATAAAAAATATTGCAAATATTTTTAAATTCGAAACGTACCGTACGTTTCGGATTTTAAACTACTTGCAATATTTTCAAATTAAATAAATATGAAGACTAATTAGTTTAGGTGACCTAAACTTCACTATTAAACGCAGTATAATCTAGAGAAAACAATCCTTGTGAATGATCCCAATGCTTTTTTTCTTTTAAAAACGTTCAAGGTTCTCAAACATATTCAAAGAGCAGCACCCTAATTGCGTAACCCACGATTCATCATAATCTGTATCGTTTTGAAACGGATTGTTATACCATTGCTTCATATGTTCGAAAAATGTGTCTGTTCGACAACATAAATAACGCAATGAATATTGTTTAACTGTGAAGACGAAACCAATTATGATCAATCGTGAGTTACGCAATTAGGGTGCTGCTCATACTATTATTTTGGTGCTTACCTACCGATATTCAATAATAGTTTTTGTGATACAAAAACATGCCGTACAAAATAAAAATGCCTTGCTCAGCAAAAATATAGCCTAAGATAGAATATACCTTATTTACCTACATAATATACTTTAATTTTGTATTACTTACTAACATTTGTACGCCCTCAGCGCACTCTATTATTATCTTTATTTAACATCATTATTGTACTATCAAGATTCACTAATGCAGTCGCATACTAAGGGCTATATTGCTATGAAGTGGCGGTCCAGGCCGTACCTACAGCTGTGTGTATAAGTGATGTATTAACACAAAACTCACCGCTCTACTCACACACTGGCGTTACTCTTTGTATTTTATACATACCGTCGGCGACGACAGACATGACCTTGGTCGGTTCATACCATTGCTAAAATTTACTTTAATAATTTGAGTTCCGGTAGCGTGCAGCGTATCGTCTTGGATTAAGAAACTCATAGGTCTGGGTTCAAATCTCGCGATGAAGCTTTAATTTTTCTTTTCAACAATCATCTTCATCTGTTCTTTTATTATTCGATTTATTAATATACCAGAATAATAATGTAACAAATTTGTTTTATTACTCGTATTGTTATTTAAATAAAGGTTTAACAATAATAAATGATTACAAAATGTTTATTCGTTATAACTTCATGAAGAATGTATAAAAATAACTAATAATAACTTCTTGTTAAAACAGTTTATTTTCTCATAAAGAACAATTTATTGAAGTAAATAAGCTAGTTGGTGAACTATGATAATCAGGCTATTGTATCTTAGTAATATAATAATATTGTGCTGATTACTACTGTGTGTCGGTACTCTAAATAAATCACAATATTCTACAAAAATCTACCCACGTAAAAGTAACAAATGCAGACAAGTTGTCACAATACAATTAAATGACTCAGTAGTACTACTTTTATTCTACTGCGAGTGAGTCCGTTTTAACTCAAACCTCAAAGTTAACAAATCGTATTTAATAGGACTTAAAGAGGTTATAGCTTAAGTGTTCATTTTCATTCCGAAAAGAAGATTGAAACTAAACCTCAAAATAATCCAGATTACGGATAAGACAAAATATTATTTGAATATTACTAAAATAAATAAATATTTGTAATTTATAACTTAATGTTAATGTTTTTTCCGTTAACTATGTTTTTTAAGCTGATTCTCGAGCTGGTTTTCCATGATGCCTTGTTTGCCATGAACCTTCTGCGTGGAGTGCACGGCGCACGGTTCGTAAAGATGTGTCGAATAATTCGGCAAAATGTCTTGTCGTTTTGAAACCACTTGTTTCATATTCGCTGAACGTGTGCCTGTTATAGGAGCTGGGGTCTTCAACTTTGCTTTCCACGGGCAAGGCTACCGCCTTCCTCATATCTTTTCACCCACCGACTCACAGTATTGCACTAAAACAAAAAAGGGGTACTGTTAGGCTACTAAGCAAAATACACACTTTATGTATTACCTACTATTTAGAAACAAAATTATTTAAAAGGGCAATTTCACATAGATATTAAGTTTATTGTTATTTTCATCGTTCTTTATTCTAGGAAATAAATTTACATTGAAATTTTATATTTTTATTCTATTTAGACATTGTGATATTTATAAAACGTTTAAAAATAACTACAAGGATCAGCAGTTACACTTTAATTAAATAAATGTTTAATATTTATATTTAAATCATAATACTCACACTCAGTCCGGTTTCATCACATAGGTATTTGTGATATAGGTATTAAGTCCACTTTTATGCAGCGCAATAATATTCGCCTCATTTCTATATTTAAATTTGCTTACATTTTAAAATGAATTAGAAGGACGCTAATAGATGAAACACACGTCACTAGCACACAATTATCAACCAACACCGTTCTATAGTCGCGGTGAATGAGTCGTAAATCATTTAAATTTATTTAGGTTTCTGTGGGTATAATGATAAAGTTTTACGAGTTTAGTGAATAAGAAGAACAGAACAAGAAACTATACTCAAAAGTGATTTTTAAAACAATAAAAAGACTATCACACAGCGAGTGGGATTCGAAACCGCGACTCGCTGCGTTCAAACGCGATAATCAAGTGCAGTAACCGCTCAGCTATCATGCCATTTGCTTTAACGTTTGAATTTAGGAAATACATTCATTCGTAAACGTATGAGAGTGTGTGTATAAATAGTATTATAGCCTATAGAAATTGCTTATTATAAGAAGGTCGTAAGTTAAAGCGAAGTGTCAATCTATTGCTTTTTGAGATTGGGGCACCATTAGTGAGGGCTACTGTACCTACCTACGTTAAACAAATGAATAAATGACTTATGACATAGACTTATGACTTAATATTATATGAAAGTGTAGTCTGGGTTTATTACTCTACTATTATGTAGCCTAAGAGTACCTACATGTCTTGGTAAAAGCTGACACAAAGCGAAATAAAGTGATTACTTTTCAAGGTTTGACCGTTTTCATTAACAATTGTCGCTGGAAAATAGGTTATAGCCAACTCCATTTAACATTTTTACAAGTCCAGTGTAACTTACAGTTTAGTTCACAATCCCAAAAGGGCCCTAAAACAGAAATACAAACTGCTCTGTATCCATTTTTATGTAACACGTCCCCATAAATTGGAAACAACAACAAAGTGTCTAACTTTCGGTGGTCCTTTGCTAAACTCGTAACGTGTCACTAGAGGTCTGTATTTAGTAAACGTTTTATCTATTGTCTTACTTGAGGAACAAAAAGCGATACAATGATATGTAAATTCACAGCAACGACACATTTTTTGTCAGTGGGAATGTTTGTTACTTAGGTAAACAGGACTCCTTTTTCTTCGCAAGCGCGACTGCTGAGCGGGTCCTAGATAGTTTATCTGTAGCGAGCAATAATGATAATATGCTCTTATACCGGAAAATTCTCAATAGTAACTTAATGTCAGGATTTGTGCTTGGTAAATAACAATGGCTTAAACCAAGATTTATAAAAGTTACTTAGCACGTAATTTGGCTAAACGTTATTCGTGTCACTCTCACACAACTGTCAAACTACAACTACAAGATAAGTCAATGTATTTGTTACCTACGTTTAAAGATCTCGGCCTTAGACAATAGGTAAATTAGGCCCGTTGACTTAAAACTGGCAAAATGTGGGTGTAATCGTACTATTTATAGTGTGAACCCTTATTAGTGTGCCGTGTGTTGTTTAAGTACGTACTATTGTTTTTACCTAAACACCTCTGTCTAGTATTTTAGGCATATGGTCGTGAATGTAAGTGTTCTGCACACCCTAGACAGTCAGTCGTGCTACAAATCTGCTCACTGGTTTTCCCTCACAAAAAGCTAACTTCCGTTTTCCTCAATTCATCGCGTCGCATATCAACACTCACTCACATTAGACATCAAATAAAATTAGATGGTCCAAAGCATACCTTTTGTTATTCGTACGCCACTTCCAAGTCAATTTGGTAGTTCAAACTTAGCTTATTTCCTGTGAGAAATTCTCGTAGACGCATAGATACAGGTAGATTGATTCGGTAGAAAATTAGACGAGCTCTGTGTAAAGTTTGATGTTGATTTTTACTTCTTTTTTTGTATTTGGAAGGTAGTTCATCGCTTAAGGCGATAGTGTGTCTTTAAAGGTTTGGTGAAGTGTTTGCGCTTGTGTTTTGTAAGGATATAAAAAAATTAGTAAGATTATTTTCAACAACCTTTAGAAACGAGCGATTTGCTCCGCTACCAACCTTGGTGTCGAGCTGATCGCAAACCACAATATGTGCTTTTTTCGTATGTAATGCCAACAAGAACTAAGAAGAATATTTTCAAATACTTTTTCAGCGACCAAAATAAAAAAATAAAAAAAAGTCATTTATTCAAACTAGGCTGGTGTCAGCACCTTTTGAATGTCAAAAATTACAAAAGACAGTTCCCCAAAAACGCCCACCCTTCGACACTTCCTAGTGCTTTAGCTGGGAAGAAGAACTGGCGCAACAAACTCCCCAGCAGCACAGCTGTCTGTTATGTTAGAAGAACTTAATTTAAACAATGGCAGGATACGAAATATAAAAATTTAAAAATGTTCTAGATATAATAGACCAAGTATCGAGGTCGCTAGCTAGCTACATCTTGCAATTTAACTCATTATTAAAAATAAAAAACAATGAGTAGATTATGTCAACACTAAGTAAATTCAAATGAATTTAAACAGTTAAATAAAAACTAACAATTAAGTTAATAAAGATATGACCTGTCAATAGGCAAGGAAACTCTGGTGAAAGAACACAAACATTGTCTTGAGTTAATCACAGCGACCAACTATTCTTATCGTTTAAGTAGTCGTTGATAGAATAGTATGCCTTTGCGCAAAGGTTGGATTTTACTTTAGCTTTAAACGCATTAAAATTCAAATCTAGCACAGAAGAGGGAAGTTTGTTATAAAAGGTTATACCCAGACCAATAAATGAGTTATGAACCTTATGAAGCCGGTGAAAGGGAGCACGTAGTTTGTTCTTATTTCTAGTATTAGTATTATGAAAATCACTGTTTTTAGTGTACAAGTGTATGTTTTGCCTTATATATAAGATGTTGGCCAAGATGAATTGCGATGCCACGGTGAGTATACCAATATCGTTAAAAAAAAATCTCTAAGAGAAACTCTAGCACCTAGTTGATAAATTGCTCGAACAGCTCGTTTTTGAAGAACAAAAATATTTTGAATATCTGCGGCTTTGCCCCACAGCAGAATGCCGTAGGACATAATGCAATGAAAATAACTAAAATAGACTAACCGCGCTGTGTCAACGTCAGTGTATTGTCTTACTTTCCTGACGGCGTAGGCGGCCGAACTGAGCCTTCCCGCTAGGCTTGATATATGTGAACTCCACTGAAGTTTGGCATCTACTGTTATGCCTAAAAAACTGCCGAGTCTACAGTCTCAAGTACCTCATTATCTACGACGATGTTCGGTCCTAGATTCTTAACATTCGGTAAGGCGAACTTTATACATTTAGTTTTCTTGGCATTGAAAACTAGGTTATTTGCCGTAAACCAATCTGTAACCATTGCGAGTGCACTGTTTACGTCGTCAAAATCTTGTCTATTCCTATCTACATTAAAGATAAGAGAGGTATCATCAGCAAACAGTACGATGTCACAGATACCCTTTAAATAGAATGGTAAGTCATTAATATATATACTAAGAACAAGAATGGACCCAGTATTGAGCCTTGAGGTACACCTAACTTAACTGGTAGCCCGGATGAATTTACTCCATTAACATCTACACATTGATGCCTATTTTGCAAATAAGAACTTAATACGTTGAGTGCTTCGTTTTGAACACCGTAATGACGTAGTTTACGCAAAAGCGTGTCATGGTGCACGCAATCAAAGGCTTTTGAGAGATCACATTAAACTCCAATAGCATTTTGCGAGTTCTCCCATGCGTCAAAAATGTGTTTCAGCAGAGCAACACCTGCATCGGTAGTCGAACGACCTTTTGTAAAGCCATATTGTTCATCGTGAAGGAGTTTATTTAAATTAAAATGTCTTATCAACTGCTTTAGTATCAGCTTTTCAAATATTTTACTAAAAGCCGGTAGAATAGAAATAGGCCTGAAATTGCCTACGTTATTTTTGTTGCCTGATTTAAATAAAGTTATGACTTTACTACTCTTCATGAGGTCAGGAAAAGATCCTAAATCAACACATTTATTCAAAGTAATAGCTAGATAGGGGGCTACGATATCGATTATATTACTTAAAAGTTTAATGGAAATTCCCCAGTAATCACCAGTGTTTTTAGACTTAAGTGTATTAAAAATATTAACTACATCACGAGGCGTTACATGTTCGAAACTAAATAAACGACTACATTTGGGCACACTACTATGCAAAAGGTTTTCAGCTTTAGACGGGGACGAATTTAAAGAATGAGTCGTAGTTATAGGTATGTTTGCAAAAAATTCATTAAACGCCTCAGCTACGTCAGCAGCTTTATCAACTAATTTGTTGTTGACCATAAAGGTCGTCGTGTTGTTTGCCTTGCAGTGGCATGTATGACTTAGGTAGGTTGTGTAAATAAAGAACAACATAGGAAAGACTTTCATCATCATCATCATCATCATATCAGCCGAAAGACGTCCACTGCTGGACATAGGCATCCCCCAGGCTCCTCCACTTCGACCGGTCTTGTGCTTCCCACATCCAGCGGATACCCGCGATCTTCGCAAGGTCATCGGTCCACCTTGTGGGAGGCCTTCCTACTCTACGTCTTCCGGTACGCGGTCGCCACTCCAGAAAGACTTTATTCGTCTTTAATAATAGTTAAAATAAGGGCCCGTAGCACAATGCTAGTAGCAGTGGGACCGAACGAGTCCCCAAATCGCTAATTCAAATAAAAATAAAAAAACACATAAACCTAAATGGGCACTTATGAAACGTCAGAAGCTAAGTGGGTACACTATTCCGATTAGTCTGAGAATGAGAGAGAGAGATAGAGATAGAGTGATGGTAGTATCATATGGTGGTGTGTAGTAATTCGTTTCGTATAATTAATTTCCTTCCTCGCCTCTGCTCCTATATTTGCCATTACTCCGACCTTTAGGCAATTATTTTATCGAAAACTCAAAGCTCATGTACACCGAGCCACGCAAGTTTCTCAACATACTGTACGTATGTAACGTTAATTAACAGACACTGAGTGGTGTTGGGTATTCTTAATTAGTAAAGTTTTGGGCAGCGGTCACCTAATCTCGCGAGGGTCAGGACAAGGAGTAGGTCAGTATGTAGGTACTTGGGTTGTAAGCATTCGTAAGTAAGGTCTT
This sequence comes from Polymixis flavicincta, assembly GCA_949987655.1. Taxonomy (NCBI): domain Eukaryota; kingdom Metazoa; phylum Arthropoda; class Insecta; order Lepidoptera; family Noctuidae; genus Polymixis; species Polymixis flavicincta. Next base: position 5,106,425 of record OX465195.1, on the reverse strand, counting down.
TGCTGTGCGAGTTTGAGGATTTCAGCGTGAGGCTTATTAGGTTGAAGTTTTTATTCATTTTTATTCTATAAAGTAGAAATAATCATCTTACAAGCCAGGAAAGGTGCCAAGCAGGCACTTTACTTTATATTAATTATTTAATCACCACTGCTCGCAAAACCGTGAAGGAAAACATCGTGAGGAAACCGGAGTGTCCTAGAACCGAAAATTCGAATACCCGCTAACCCACACTGGACCCCGCGTAGTGGATTGTGGCCCACTCCCTCTCACAGAGAGGAGGCTTGTGTCCCAGCAATGGGAAAATTATATGCTGATTATGAATCAACCAAAACTCACACACACTTAAACTGTCATTACGTTCGAATAAACTAACTTAAAGTTTAAACCCAAATTAAAGCGTACATTTTATGATTAGTCGTTATTATTTCCTTTCTGAAACCTACATTGGAACTAGATTTTAATCAAAGTTAAATTCATTTTATTCCATGAATATTAAAAAAAAAAAACACTTTTGAATATAACAAAATTTCTCCTTCAACAAATACTCCACGAACTGCACTATTAATATATAAAAAAAAAACAACATTGCTAGAAAAAAATATCACTGTTATTAGTGTGGTCTTTGCAAGCGGATAGAATAAGAAATGGGTACTTACGAGAAAGACTGAAAGAAGTGTCCACCAACATGAAAATGTCACACAACAGTTATTACCTTGGTGCATAAAAGTTCTTCCTTCATAATCCTCTTTAATAAATCATACTACAAATAAAAATAATCTCCGCACCATTTCGAAATAAACCCCTTTCGAACAAATAAAAGAATTTTGCAAATCGCAAAATTGCATCGGTCTTATGACGGAGTTATGCCCAAACCGGAGTTAGGTGGAACCTAAATCCTAACCGTTGGAGAGTTGTTCCTTCCGTTCAGCTCAGCGTCATGAGATGATGATGACCATGCAAATGTCTCTATAGCTTTTGAAAATATATGAAAAACATTGTTAATACCTACAAAATTTGAGGGTTGCCCTCGATTTCCCTGGGATTCCATCATCAGATCCTGCTTTAGTGCCAATGGGACCACCTCATGAGTATTTTCTTTAAAATAAAAAAATAATTTTGAGAATCGGTCCACAAATGGGCGAAAAATCGATGAACATACTTAAAAAAAAATACATACAGTGGAACATAAACCCTGAGGGAGTTAAATAGGGTATAAAAGCTCCGCGCGGGCGAAGCCGCTGGCAAAAGCAAGTTACCTATTCTACTATCCCAGTTACTTGTGGTTTACTTTGATTAATTCCAATGTTACAGGATTCAAGTTTATAAGTACTGTTGATTCTAGAGTTCTGGTTTCTAAACTATAATGTTGAAAATCAAATACATAGTCTCTAGGGGTTGAACTGTAAATCCGTGAAGGTTATATTAGGGTAGGAGTTTATTGGAGATCGTAATATGTGGAGGTACTTGTGTATTAAACCAGAGTGAGTAAAAATAAAAGTGCCGGATTATTAGTGGCTGTCTTAAACTGACCCCAGTACGAATGCTGTATCCACTGACTGGTATTGCGCCACCAAGCGTTCGCAGGACCATAGCATTAAAAGGGCATTTAGCATTGAAAGGGTGAAACTACAGACTGACTGACGTCACCCAATGCACAACTACGTCTCAGTGCCTCAGAGGCTAAAGAGCCGAAAAAGTTTTATAGGGTGCGTGGGTCTAGCTAGTTCAGTCAATAGCGATGCCTCCACAGCGAGATGTAACCTATGGCGGGAGCTGTATCAGCCCCTTGACAACTTTATCGAACCATCTGAGTGCCTTCCTGCTGGGCACGCGTTACCGTGTCCGACCTGGAAATCTCTGAATAGACTTCGAACCCAAGTCGGCCGGAGCAAAGGCAATCTGCACAGATGGGGGTTCACGGATGGCTCAGATATCAAGTGCGTGTGCGGCACCTCCCCACAGACAATGGTTCACCTTCCATCCTGCGCCGCATGCCCTGTTACTTGTGCTTTTGACGATCTTATGACTGCGTCAGCGAGCGGAGTTCGTGTAGCCGAATTTAGGGCCAAAGATGTTTGATTTTATTTATTTTTTTGCCATAGATAGGCTAAGAAGAAGAAGACACCAAACATATAGTCAGCCGTGATAGTAGCTCTGTTTGTCTTCCCTCGAATTCTGATGAAACGCATCCACGTAGACCATGAACGGGTGCGAATAGGATACTTTTGATCCTGGTAGTACAATTGCGTGGAATAATTTCTGACCACGTTATTAAGATAGGGCAAAGTCCTATCATAATACGAAAATGTAATTACATTTTGCTCATCCAACGGTTACGCCTCAATAAAGCCAAAAAGGTGTTTAAAACAAGTGAACAGTTAGTGAAACATACAACTAACTTTCATATGAACACAATAGGCGCAGAGTTTATTGATAAAACTTCTTAAAAATGAATATGGAACAACGCTTTGGAAAGAGAAACGCGACGAAACAGGCGTTCGCTGGGAATACAATTTACTGTGAAAAATTCAGGAATGAATACGATTTTTCAATGTATTCGAACTTCGAGTATGAAATGGCTAAATATAGTCCTGTTTATGACTTTAGAAACATAGAATTATAAATATGCTGGCGCCTCTGCTTCGTACGGGTGCAATCTACTTATTTGGCAACATGTTAACACATGGTTTCGGCGATATATCTAAAGTTAAGAAACTTATTTTGTCGTATTGATTTGAGCATCCGTAAAACGGGGTGTTAGCATGTATGAACACGATAACTGACTCAATAACATGCTCAATGGACATATTCAGGCCATTATCATTGTCACAGTGTCGCCTGCGGCACTTTTGTGTCGCAACTACAGCAGCCTAGTCCCACGTGGAAACTAAATAATTGGGAAACTAAATAAAAAAACACCACTTCCACCGTACCGCGAAGGCTGGTTCGAAGTGGCGCGGGAAAATAGTTCCTGGAAGGATTTAGGGGATGCATTTGCCCAGCAGTGGGACAGTATAAAAAATATCATCAATAATAACATGTTTTATTTGAAAGTCTGAATTTCTTTAGAGCTAGCTACAGAATATCCTATTCATTCTTTGAACAAAAACAATTGAAAATCACAATTTCTAAACGCACTTAAAAATCACAAAATCCATTCCAATTTCAGTTGTGTGTGTGCTCGACACGCATGCTCATTATCAATGACAATTCATAGACATTTTTTGTTCACTAACGATCGTACGTCGTTCTCATTGTTCCTAGCTTTACCTTAACGAGGACCGCATTTTAGCCTTTCATCATTTCAAGGAATCTTATGTGTTGAATCAGCAAGTCTTTTGAAAGTTCTTGATTGGAAGGAGTAAAGGGAACCTAGATTAAAGGTGGTTCGATATTGTTAATGCGGGGTTCGTTTATAGCGTGTGCGTTTTTAAAGCGTTTAGTTTGCAATTTCTAAAATTTCTACAATTTGATTAACGACTGAGTTCACTTTCTGTCAAATTGCATGCGGTCAATATTCAATAAATAAAACACCAAATGATATTAAACATTTAAATTTGACACAATTTAAATGGAGACTCAATATTTTTTTAATTGCAAAATATTATTAAACCATTGACGAATTCCTTATTGACAAAATGTAATAAACTAAATGGTCATAATGTATATGTGCACCGTAAGATTGTGAACACCGTTAGTTGCAAATTGTGAACTGCTAAAATCTTCAGAAGTCTTGGAAGGTCTAAATATTTAGATAGAGGAATTAAAAAATCCTAGCAAGTTTGCAGTATGACTTTGAGGTTAACAAAATTGACACAACTCGGGAAAAACTGCAGAATTGGATGTATGGCACACCTTCGCTAGTCATCCCAAAAAGTGTTTTTTTTTTCTCTCTACGAATTGCTATGGTTATTTCAGACGATTTATTTTATGTTCTCAAAATTATAAACAGGTTGTTACGAGAGAAATAAAGTGCGTATTCTCGGATACTCAATAAAGGCTCAAAACTCACAAAATAGTCACAGAAAACGCTACCCTTTTTTCTACCGTATCAAAACATCTTTATCCAAGATACCTCTTTGCTTTAGTGCACTCCTCTCACAACTGTCCCCTAATCAGTAAAGTCTCCTAATAATAGTTATAGGGTTGGCACAAAGGCAAGTTAAATTGGAACACTAAGCAAAATGAGAGCCCTTTTGTTTCTAGGGCTTTCGTCATGTAACGATCCCTATACACTTTGTGCCCAATTTTAGGGACAGTGTGAGTTTAATAAATTTAAAAAAAAAAGTATAAATTGTTGTAGTGTATTGTATGTAGCGCACACGCATGTGTGCGTGTGGTGTCATATTGTGCCGGACGGACAGTCCACAATGAACAATCGAACTGGCGGTACGTGTCTCATTTATTACAACACCTCAATTGTCGAAATGAAAATAGGTGAAACATAATGTGTCATACGGTTCGCTATCCTTCCCTATTCGAAAGGCAAGTCTTGCCCGCTATTACAGCGCCCCCGGTCTACTCCTTGATATGCAATGGTCTCTATAGCATCATGAAACGTGAAGCTACATGGGCTAGTGCAAACCTTGGGGTTCATTCGATTAATTGAGTCTGGTCAAACCATGCTGGGGTCGGTGCGTTTCATTCATTAATTCGTTCACCAACGTATCACCTTAGAATGTATGGTAAGAAATAAGGATAAAAACATAACAAAATGAATTTGTGTTAGTGTTTCATTGAGACAGACACATTAAGAGGTCCCTAAGAAATATAATCCCTTGAGATAATCAAGGATTATATTTTAGGCATGGGTTCGATATATCAAAACGTAACTTATATCGGATATGTGTTTATTATCATACCATATCGATATCTAAATATACATAACCGTTTTCACAAAAACTTCATCGAGCTATGGCATATCCAAAGCGCAACAACGAGAACGAACTACGAATAATGTCGAATAAGTAATAACGAACAAAACGCAAACTTCACATAACGAGCGATATGACATCGACGGTTTTTATTCGCTTTGTCTCTGTCTTACTATTCAATGTTTTACTGGCGTAAAAGTGATGAAGCGAATATTACGTAACTTCGGCTAGTGATTGGTTATTTGGTTAATAATAGTGCGTGCGTAATATCTATATCCTAACGCGCTAGCAATAAGGTCTAGTTTCTATTTATTTAGTTACAACAAATATTCCATAAGTTAGCAACTTTCCGGCGGCTACTCGATATCAGGGAGAAATTCATTCTTTAAACTAACTAGTTTCGTTCGTTTCAGTTACTTGTGCAAATCGTACTACTGATATCGATATCTGAAAACGGTTTTCGATATCGATATGAAAACTGAATATCGGTTACATATCCGTTAGCAACTAAATACGAAAACGCCCATGTCTGTTATATTTAGAGAATAGAAAACAACAGAAAAACAAATGGCTGCAATCACGTTCGTAATTCTTGGGTAGGCATTAAGAGCAAATGCCCTCGAGATCGTTGATTGTCCTGATTGGTTTGAAGGATCTTGTAGAGAAGGACCAGCAGACTTAGCATGACGCTTTCCATTTCTACGAAGAATAGACAGTCCCTTTTCAATACAAAGTGACATTTCGTTCCTCCATTTTTAGCATCGCACCGTAGATATCATTCTACAATCTGTCATTTTGTCTTTCGTTTCTAACAATCTGTGTCTAGGTCCCTATAAATGTAGACTATTTCGGAAGAATATATTTTCTTCCCAAACTGTCAAAATCACACTGACCACAAACTTTCTACTAAACGGCCATAAAGTACGAGTATATAGTATACTAACGAACCATGATTTTGTAGATAATCGTATTTACTATAAACGAATATCTACAAAATCATGATTCGTTTAGAACGCATAACTGTGATAATTAATAGAAAAACATAGTCATGTCTATTCTTCCGTCGACAAATCGGTGCTCGTGCTAAGCCTGCAGCTACTACGGTTGTCTATTGTTTGCCCGAAGATTATATGCCATAATCATAATTTTCCCGAATTTCATTTACCCGAATTTCATTTGCCCGAATGTTTCATTTGCCCTAAAAGACATATGACATACTTTTAATTGCCCGAATTTTAGATACCATAAGATACGAATGCCATAAGTATTGTTTGCCTTATTTTTATGTGCCATAATAATTATTAGACATAATATTTAAATGGCATACAAAAGAAGAATTTTTGCGTGCTTTAGCATCAAATTTGTATTTGCATTAAAAAAGAAATTGTACTACCTAATTATAATTATATAGTTTGATTATTAAACTTGTTTTTAATTCTAATACTTACCTACTTATTAGCTTTCTGGCTGTCGATGGGTGTGCAATGTTTGGTATAATAAGAATCAACTTATTTATTCTGTGCATGGTTTTTTTTTTCTGTGCATGGTTGATGGTGGGCTAGGTCGACGCGGGGCTACTTCGCGGGGTCCTACTTCTGTGTGGTTTATAAAAAAATAACCACGAAGGCGATGGCGGGGTCTATTTGCTCGCTTCGCTCGCTCACACGACCCCGCCATCCCCTTCTAACCTAACCTGTCCGAGTCGGGGTGCCCTAAAGTCCCAATTGCATCCAATTTCTCTTGATATAAACAACCGTTACACACCCGATGTCGATGGCAAATTATGTTATGGCATACCATAATTATGGCATGTGATAATTAGGGCTTACAATGATTATGACAAATGATGTTATGGTAAGTGACTTTATGGGAAACAATGATTCTGGCACGTGACTAATATGGCAAATGAGAGTAGGGCAAATGAGTATTATGTCGTATGATATTATGGCTGTTGACTATTATGGCAAATGATATTAGGGCAAATAAAATTCGGGTAAACGGCGGTATACCAGCTACTACAATTGAGAATTCAACCACCAAGAGAGAAAGATAGGTGTCAACGTTAAATGATCGCAAAGTCAAATTGATTTGATGAAAGTTTTAAATTGATTTGCCAATAGAAACTTGTTTGGTGGAATTTCAGTGGCCAAAGCGTTGGTAACATGGAATATTAGTAGAACAAAATAAAAAGAGTTAGAACGTGATCCTAAAATTAATTCCGAAACAACCAAAAATTCTACCTTTCCCCTTACATATACACCCTAATGGCTCCACGACCACATAAGCACAATAGAGCATGCAAAGTTGATACACATCCTTTACAAACTGTATACCTTTTCCTCTAACATCGCAAAACAAATAAACGACCACTTTCTATGCACGCCATCGTACCAGCTTGTTAAGGTAGAAGTTGTTAAGAGACAATTTGCGAGAAGTGGCGAATGGGAGGCTGTTTGGGACAAAGAGAGGACTACCTCTCCGAAAAAACATAACTATGTTATGTTTTTTTTTTATACGTAACGCGGCTGAATGATGTTGTTGTGATAAGTTGTTTGGTAAACGTTATGATTTCGTTTGATGGTAGTTTATGAAATAAACTTTATGTCTTGATGTTTCTAGTTCGGGCCTTCAGTGTTCGCAAGTTTAGAGTTGAATGTTTACGATATAGGAACTTAAAATTTCCTACTATTCATAAAAACCAGTTTGAGATAGCTCTTTGTACGTGGTTAGAATTCGATTTTTTCTTTTGTAATGAAATTACTGCTGTTCTAAATATTTCAACCTAGCCACCGTACACAGTGACGTCACTTAAACTAAAATCAATTATCAACTTTTGTCACTCATCAATTTTATTGGTGAGTTTAAGGCACTATCGCCAATTTGCCACTACGTGAGCGATAACCGTGAGTGTGTTAAAACTATAAGTTAAAAACATATTATCGTGGGGAGAATACCACAACAATTACTAATTATTGTGTTTTTCTTACAGATACTCATTTCATTCAGGTGGGTGTTTATTTGCGTCTATAAAGTTAAAGACATCTTCAATACCTTTTACTATTAAATCTGTTCAACTTCAATACTTTCCTTTCCCCAACACTCAGTGACATTAAAATGTGGGAAATATGTTAAACTTTGCTTTCAGTTTTGGAGAAGAACATGGGTGTTATAGAAAGATTACTACGCCGCCGCCGCCGTCATGGCAAAAAATGAAGACAAAAATGTAACTTTGTAAAGAAAAGTGGTCTATTCTCCGAAACGTGAAGATAGAAGTGTTAATGGTACGCGTGCTGCGTTGCCTCTGTTACTGAAGATGACAATAGACGAAAGTAATGTGTTTTTTAGAAGCGTAAAACTACTATCAAATTTCCAAAATTATGGCAGCTCTCAACAGCAGCCATATGAACTCATGGACCTATTCGTATAATGACAATTGGATCTAACAGTAAAACGTGGCTACCTATCTACGCCTCACAAGATAATACCAGCAAATCAGCGCCATCAAACACATTACTTTCACACGTTGCCAAATTTTAAGTATATACTCTAGCAACACAATAAAAGCTGCTGGTTCAATCGAAGCGACCCTTCCTTTACATTAAATTTTATCATGAACTAATTCCGACTATCACACCGTTGTGCAACATTTTAAGTAGGTACGTTCGTTCCCTCACCCTTGTTGCAAAAGGTAATAAAAAATAAAAAATAAAATAAAAATAGCCTTTATTGCTGTTTCTTTCTTTACAATTAATTATTACATGCCTACTTACTAAAACGAACATGATTTTATCTATTCTAACTTGCATTTGAGTGATCGGCAACTGGTTGTCTGTTTGAAACAGCTTGTCTATCGACAAAGGCCTCCTCTAAAGATTTCCACTTATTCCTGTCTCTTGCTAAACGGGTCCACATCGGACCACCTATTTTCTTTAGGTCATCTTCCCATCTTTTGGTTTGTCTGCCTCTATTTCTTTTGCTATCTCTTGGATACCATTCTGTTACCAACTTAGTCCATTTCTCTATACTTTCTCTAAACATATGTCCCGTCCAACGCCATTTAAGCTGTCTGTAGGCTGTGTGTGCATTTTTAAAATTAGTTTTGTTTTTAATTTCTTGTAATTTGACTCTATCCCTTCTTCTTATACCTAAAATACTCCTTTCTATTGCATTTTGGCAGACTTTTAATTTATTTTCTTGTAGTTCTGTTAACGCCCATGTCTGGCACCCGTATAGTAAGCATGGCATAATGCATATTTCGTATACTTTCTTTTTTCCTTTCATTGGCATATCTTTATCCTTCATTATTTCCCTAAGAGACCAAAACCGTTTCCAAGTATTAGTTATTCTTCGTTCTATTTCTTTATTCATGCAATCATCTGCAGATAAAAGTTGGCCCAAATATATATATTCATTTAAATATTCAATTTGTTCGTTATTTACTGTTATATCTATTTGTTGGGAATTCGTCATTATTTTGGTTTTAGTCAGGTTCATTGTCAGGCCGGCCTTAACACTTTCATCAGATAGTTGCTGCATCATTAGTGCCAGAGTTCCTGCATCTTCTGAGAACAAAACCAAATCATCTGCGAAGCGTAGATGGTTGAGATTTTCGCCATTTATATTGAGGCCATTTTTGGTCCAGTTTAGATTCCTGAAAATCATCTCCAGTACTGCTGAAAATAATTTAGGTGATATAGGATCTCCTTGGCGTACACCTCTTTTAATAGGAAATTCGTTGCCCGTAGATTCGAGTTTAACTTGTGCTGTGCTCGCTGTGTATACGTTTTTAATTATTCGTATGACTTTTGCTGGCACCCCTTGTCTTTTTAGAGCGTCCCATAAATACTCATGTTCCAATGTATCGAAAGCTTTGTTAAAGTCAACCCTATGTAATATGTTTTATTATATTCTCTATATTTCTGTAGAATTTGTCTTAGAGTGTGAAATTGTGAATATGATCTACAGTTGAGAATTTGCTTCGGAAGCCAGCTTGTTCCTTAGGTTGGTTTTCATCTAGTGTATTGGTAATTCTGTTTAGTATGATTTTAGAAAATATTTTATAAATATTGGACATTAAGCTGATCGGTCTGTAGTTTCCTATATCGCCCTTGTCTCCTTTTTTATGAAGCAGTATGATTGTCGATTTAGTCCAGTCTTCCGGGATAATTTCTGTTTCAAGGATTTCATTGAACAAATCTGTAAGCCTTGGTGCTATCACTGGTAAAGTAGTTTTTAGAAGTTCGTTTGTGACTAAATCTGGTCCAGGTGCCTTATGTAGTTTTTGAGTTTCAATGGATTTTACTGTATCTTCCTTTAGGATTGGTTTAATTTCCTCTTCATTTACTGAATTATATTCCTTTATTACTTGTTCCCCTTTACTAGTTTGGTATAAATTTTGGTAGTATTTCGTAGCAATTCCTAGTATTTCTGATCTTTTGCTGGTCTTTCCACTATCTTTATTTTTCATATTTGGAATCCAGTCCCTTTTGTAATTCATTTCTTTTAGCGCCTTCTTTATTCCTCCTGTTTTTTCTATATGTTTTCGTAATGTTGTTAACCTTTTTGTTTTCCGTTCTTTTCTAAGTTGTTCGCTAATCTTTTTGCTTATTTCCGTTATCTTTTGACCATTATTATTATTATTTCTTCCTTGTTGTATAAGTTCTTTCCGTTCTTGTAATAATTGCTTACTTTTAAATGATATCGCTGTCTTACTGGTCATGTTTACTTTTTTAGTTTCTCTTTGTAATTGTTTAAGCAATCTATTGTATTTTTCTTGAGTCGATATACATTCTTTTTCCCCACCTTGCAAGGATATTTCGAGGTTGTTCAGAAGTAGATCAGTGCTACCGGTGCATTCGATGGCTTTCATACTGTTGTGAAATTGTCGTGCTCTCTTAACACGTGTCCCTGATAGTTTTGCTCTAACCATTCTATGATCTGTGTTGAAATTGAAATTGCTTAAAATAGACAGATCTTCAAAAACTTTTACATTATTAGACATAATAAAGTCGATCTCGTTTCTATACCGGCCATTAGGAGAGATCCATGTCCATTTCTTTGATGGTTTCTTTTTATAAAAACTGTTTAGGATGCTTAATTTATTTTCAATAGCAAAAGATACTAGTCGTGAGCCGTTTTTACTTCTATTGCCAAATCCATGGCTTCCTATGGTATATTCTTCCCCACTATTTTGTTTGCCAATCTGTCCATTAAAGTCGCCCATAACTATTATGTTTTTGGATGCATTTGCAATGGTGGATTGTAGGTCTTCCTAGAATTTTTCGATTTTTATTATGTCTTCTTTAATATTTGATTCGGTAGGTGAATACGCCTGGATTATAGACCATATTTGTTCTTCCTCACCATCTACAGGTAATTGAATGTTGAGAAGTGCAATCCGTTCGGAAATCCCTCTTAGTTCTTGTATGTTTTTTGCAAGGTTCCTCTTAAACATAAATCCGACTCCGTATAATCCGGGCGTCTCCCCAATATGGTGTAGTATATATTTTCCATGATCTTCTATTCTTTCCCCAAATCTTCTCACTTCACTAATTCCAGTTATGTCCCATTTTATTTCATCCAATGCCAATTCCAGTTCTTGTAGTTTTTCTGTGGTTCCTAGTGATCGACAGTTTATAGTTGCTATATGTATTTCGTTGTGTTTCTTTTTGTTATTTTTTTCCTTTAGAGGGTCGTGGTCATTTTCCCCCACGAGGACCAGTCGGCTTGGGGGAGGTTTGTTTCTAATTATTTGGTTTTCTACATTTTTGTATTGTTGTATTTTCCGGTTGCCGATGCAAAAGGTAATAGCAATCGTTAAATAGTTTCATCAAATAATATTTACTGCAAGACGGAATTGTCACAGTTTTTGAAAACTCACAATGCCTTTTATTCCAAAAAAACGTTAATGAAATAAACACAGAACTAGGTAAACTCTATCGTATTAATCCGTACATATATTGTACATGTCTTTGATGTTTAGAAAAGTGTCGAAAACAGAAACTATCCTTCTAAATAATAAAACAGCACGGTGTAACAGTCAGACCCATTCAAAGCAATTTGTTTATCTCAACCTGTTAAAATTTCTCAACTGCCTGTGACAAGGGTCTTTAAATTTTATCGACGCGACAATGCGTTACATTTATCTACAATGAGATGCTGGAACTTGGGACTCAGTAGGGATGTTATTATTCGAAGATGATGGCTGCTAACGATGGAATGTAAAAAAAGTTTTGTGTCTGACGGAGCGCATTGGCGTGGACGAAAGTGCATTTCGAAAATTGAGTTGACGATTTCTATTCCAGTACCAACTGGCCGTTAGTATGTCGACTTATACAAAAAGTTCGGTCTTAAGAATTCGTCACTCATACCTGTGTCACAGTATCGTAACAGTAAGACCCGGGTATTATAATCGTTGAGGTGGAATCATTGATAATATATTATCTTAATTGGATGAGTGATAAAGATTTGTACCTTAATCGGTTGACACCGGCGCGGGGCCTTGGGGCTCCATTACAATAGAAAATCAATTGTGTCTCATTAGCCGATTTTGAGCGATTAAAGTATAAGGTTTGGGAACGCCTCAACCAAGGAAGTGTAACTACCATATATAACTTGGCCGCTAAGTATCAGCGTTGCTGTTTGTAGATCTGAAAGGTATACTTTCCATAACATTACACGGACATACGACATTTCAACTTCAACTCTAAAGTTGACACGTAGGGTAGGTATCCACTTCAGAGATGAAGCTGATCTTAATCATCTTCGTCAGCTTGTTTGACTACCTTTATAAAGAAAAAATTAGGAACCCCATTGATTGAAGCTTATAATAAAAACAAGATCACAGATGAATCCCAACTTCAATTTAAAATGTAAAACGACATCAGAAAGGTCAGCCATGGCAGTGTCCCCGTAAAAGCGAAGATTGTTGGATCGGAACTCCAAAAATGTCGGCTGAAAATCACTTTTAATTTCGAACCGCAACTTTACTGTCAAACGTCAGGCGGGAGCCAAGCCCGGAGTTGGCTGGAAACATTCACTGTTATGTCAATGTAAGAGTTTCACTGGAGGAGGTTGGTAATTTACTTTAGAATTTAAACATGGAACATTCTGTTTCATGTCACGTTGTTTTTGTTTTTTGAGCTTACAGATTTATTTTAGATAAAAGTTAATTTAATTTTCATGGCCGCTGGTACAGTCGCCAGCAGGTCAAGCTATCCCAAACTGTCAAATTTTCCCAATTGAACATAAACCTTATTCCTTTGGAATAAAGTTGAAAAACTGTCAAAGAAATTTGACAGATTGGGGTAGATTGATGTGCTGGTCCCCATTTTTCCTGAGGAAATACCCAAACAAGCAACTTAAAGAATAGCATCATATAATATGATGCTATTCTTCTTCATATAATATGTTGACATTCTCAAAGTAAGATATCTAAAGAGTACCTAGCAGAGATGAATTTATTTTTTTTTATCATCTATGTTACTTGGTTTCTTAGCACTATACATTTTTTAAACTAGATTTAACCAAAATAATGAAGAGCTCACAAAACACATTTAAGATCGTCAGGAAATTATTTTATTGACACTAAACTAATTGATGAGTATAACGGGTTGATCAACGCCATTACACGTAGGCAAAACACTCAGTACTTCGGAATTTAGATTCTATAATAAACGTTCACCAAGAAACTTCTTAAATATAAACACTCAAACTTCAGCAATAAACGCAAAAGAAACAATGAAAAGCACATTAAAATATTTTCCCCCATTCTAGTAACTACAAATCTGTGTTGCACTTCAAAAGTGACTTCTACTGGAAAGCCTCGTGACATTAATTTTACGAATTAAACATTTTTCTTTTCCATCTTTTTCTTTATAACTTTTGGGTCCAATTTCTTAAGAAATTTTATCATTATCCTTCAATTTTGAAGAACTTTGTCATTAGTGAGTCATAAAATTATGGGCTAAAGTTGGATCGGAAACTTTGAATCTGTACAAGTGTAATGGATGGTATATCTGTGATATAAACCGTAATGAAAATTTAGATTGATGTTTGCAAAAAATACAATTAAAGAGTAGTATTTACTTCGTCCCGTGTGGTGTCCGGGCGTAAAAGAATAGCACCATCCCATTTCTTCCCGTGAGTGTCGTAGGAAGCGACTAAGGCACTTACTAGAGAATGGGCAGCAGCGTTCTCTATGCATTTTACCACCATACTGCGATCGCCAACCCGCCTGCCAAGCGTGGCGATTATGGCAAACCCCTCTTTTGGGGGAGGCCGATGTCCAGCAGTGGACGTCTTTCGGCTGAAATGATGATGATTTACTCCAAAATCCCACTTCGATAAGATGGGTCGACGACTTATAATTATTATAATGGATATCCGAAAAGTAGTACATACCTTTAGTGAAAGTTATGCTTTTAAAAGACAGTTTTCAGTGTGGTACGGACCTCGGCTCAGGGACAGGCTGGATCAAAATATTTTCATTATTATTAGCAATCGGGGAATTTAACTCTACTGGCTCAGCTGCGGCGCGGGCTGGCACATCAACGAGCAAGGAACGGTCGGGGGTCTCATCGTTAACTCGGGGTCTTCGGGGGCGCGAGGACCTCGGCAGCAAGGTCGGAAGGATGGTTTCTTGTGTTTGTATACTGTACTGGTGGCCCTAATCTTTTCTTGGAGAACAGTAATGGGTTCACTTGGGTCGGGATGAAGGTTGTCCTTTCCGACCCAGATGACCCCATTACTGTGTGTGTGTACCTGTGTCTCGGCCGGCGGATTCTATTACAAGCGGCCTGCACAATCAGAGGATTGCGGTGATTCGCGGCTTTATCGAGGAAACGCTTCGAGTTGCGTTTCAGAAATTGAGCTATTGTGGGCAATTTCAAATGGAGACGGAGCATCTCGTTCCGAAAGAACCATGGAACGAATAGAACGAGTACGTAGTATGAGTATATTTTAACTAAAATGCCAGCAGTCATCTCATAATTCCCGATTCCGAAAAAAGTAAAAGAGCGAAATCAAAATTACATTTTCGATGGCAGCAATTTCGGTTATAGGCTCAAATACCTTTACAAAAGATTCAATAGCGATTCTCTTTATTTATTTTATTTTATTTATAGCCTTTATTTAACAATCATCACATTTTTTTTTTTTTTTTTTATAAATTATTTATATTTAAACATTTACACCGGTAGCAGAAGATTGTCTTGTTTTGCAACATAGGCCTCCCCTAGAGCTTTCCACTGAATGCGGTTCTGCGCACGTCTCATCCAATTAGTACCCGCTGTTCTCATAACGTCATCCTCCCATCTGCGACGTTGTCTCCATTTCTTTCTTTTGTGTTGTCTTGGGCACCACTCTGTAACATTCTTAGACCATTTTTCCTTTTTACCCCGAACCATATGCCCGGCCCATTTAAGTTTCTTAATATAGTAAGTAACATCAGTAATTTGGTTTGCTTCCTTATAGTATCTAGTTTTATTCTGTCTTTTATTTTAATGTTAAGTATGCTGTGTGATGTGGTGTGATGTTTTTAACCTTGCTCTCATGTCAGGGGTCTTTCCCACTGCTTTCAAAAAGGCTGTCGTACACCCTATACACAAGAGCGGTGACAGAGGCAGTGTCAATAACTATAGACCTATATCCGTTTTGACTACGCTGTCAAAGGTCCTTGAAAAAGTCCTTAACAATAGACTTTTAAACTACCTCAATTCCCATAATGTTCTCGCCGCGAATCAATATGGTTTTAGATCAGGAAAAAATACAGAAGACGCTGTTTTGGAACTAACTAGTACTATTGCAAAAAAAATAAAAGAAAAACTAAAAACGATTGCAATCTTTCTTGATCTTTCTAAGGCTTTTGACACTGTCTCTGTCCCCCTCCTACTCACTAAACTGCAACAAATTGGCATCAGAGGCTTGTGTCTTGATATTTTCAAAAGTTACTTGACTGACCGTTCTCAGGCCGTTAGAATTGGTAACTTTACCAGTAATGAAGAGGTACTTAGTTATGGAGTCCCACAGGGTAGCGTCCTCGGTCCTACCCTTTTTTTAATTTATATAAATGACCTCTGTAACTTATGTTTAAGAAATTCCAAAATGATAATGTACGCAGATGACACTGTTATACTTGTTCATGGCAACGATTGGCTTGAAACTCGCTACTTTGCGGAATCTGCCTTACAAATTGTTATGAAATGGCTAAATAGCAATCTCCTCACCTTAAACCTAGAGAAAACGAAATTTATCACGTTTGCGCCTAGAACAACATCCCAACCGGTTTCACCCTTCAGCCTAACTGCTCACAATTGCTGTGCGATAACTAATACTTCCTGTTCCTGTAATGTGATTATGCGAACAAACCACATAAAATATCTTGGTGTTATTATCGACAGTACTATGTCGTGGAATGAACAGATCGGGTCATTGGTGTCGCGTGTCAGGAAACTAATATTTGTATTTAAAAATTTGAGATCTTCTGCCGACTTTCAAACTCTGAAGATGGTTTACTCTGCTTTGGCGCACTCTATCATAACCTACTGTATTGCGGCTTGGGGTGGCTCTGGTAAGTGTTTGCTGCTTAGACTGGAACGGGCGCAAAGGGCAGTTCTTAACGTTATGGCACACAAACCTATTCGTTTCCCAACCACCGAACTATATGCTCTCTGTAAAGTGCCTACAGTGAGGCACGCATTTTTCCTAAGCACTATATTACGCAAACACTCAGAACTTACTTTTGACCCTAATCATTGTTCAAAAAAACGAAGGGCGGATAGAGTGTGCCCGACTGAGCCCGCCAATGTTGTTTTGGTCAAACGTCAGTATCACTACTTTGGACCTGTTTTGTACAACAGAGTAAACAAGATTTTAAATATTTATCCACTTACCTCACGGGATTGTAGAGCGCTCACGGATAAATGGCTCCGAAGCCTGACGTATGAGGAGTTAGAAAAACTGGTGACACACACTTACCTTTGAGTTAAACATGTCCTAGCATTAATGTTCCTTTCATGATGATTTACCTTAGTATTCAATCAAACTTAGACAACTAAAGATACACCCTACACACATACACACATAGGTACATACATTCACACATACATACATTCACACATACACACATGTCACTTTAGAGAACTGGAAGTTCTTATCCTAATTTATTCATTATTAATTATTCATAATTCAATAATTAATCACAATATCATTATTTAATTTAATTTCATCATTCAAAATAATAGGAATTAAATGTAGTTATTAATATTTTAGTTAAATAGTTAATGTCCTTACTTACTTTTACTTTAGATTCTTTTATAACTTTTTTATTTTATTTTATTGCTTTAATTTTATTATCAATGTTGGAACACCGACGTCTCCTCTCTCGGAGGTGGGTGTTAATGGCTGCAACACAGTTTTTTAAACTATCGTAGCTGTTAACGAACACTAAAAATTTGTAAACCTCTTTCTAGTTCCAATGAATATTTGATATTTGATATTTGATGCTCCGTTCTATGCTGTGCGAGCGATTCTCTTACCAGCACCCTAATTGCGTAACTCACGATTAATCATAATCTGTATCAATTTGACAGTTCAACAATATTCATTGCGTTATTTACGTTGTTGAATGGACACATTTTTCGAACATATGAAGTAATGGTTTAACAATCTGTTTCAAAACGAAACAGATTATGATTACGATTAATCATAAGATCTGCAACCCTAAGGTGCAAATCTGGGGACACTGGCCGTGCCCCCGCCAAGACGAGCCAAGCGGAGCTTTTTCTCGAAGTGCTTCGTCGTTTTTTTTAACCCTTATATCTTGGGTTTGGATTATACCAGATAAAGAAAATTCTCGGGATATTTTGTGCAAACTTATTAAATGTATAAAGTTTTAATTGCATAAATTTTATACTTTCGATTACATGGATGGGAACCGATCACTTTCCCGATGTTTTTTTGTTTTAATTTCATTTTACCGAAAACTATTTACCAAAGTCTTTTTAGCTAAATGCATTATTTGACATATTTTTAGATCATCGAAGTATCATAGGTATTATTTTACCAAACTATATTTCGCCGATTCACAAAACTAATACATATTAATTAATAATACTTTTTGCTAATAGGCCGAAGCCTCTTTTGAACTTTTTCATTTGCCAAATGATCCAGCCAGCAAGCCGAAGCTGCGATCGTGAGCGTTAAAACCATCTGTGACGAAACCGTGACAGAAACAATGCTCGCTGCATGTTGCATGCTTGCTTGCATGTTGCATGCTTGTTTGCACTCTGCATGCTTGCTTGCATGCTGCATGCCTGCGTGCATGCTGTATGCAAATAGTGTACACAAACATTCTAGGCGTTTAGTGAAATGAAAATATGTTAATAAAACAATGGTATTATGACTGTTCGAAAACATAATTCTTCGAACAAATGTTATTTCGGCTAATTGTAACTTCGGTAAAAAGTTTGTTTTTGTGTGGGATTGATATAAATTGTATGCTGTAACATAGTTTCTATTTACAAAACTTTATTATTAAATAGGTATTTTCTCAAAGTTCCAAACGTTAATTCACGAGAAAATCGCAGTTGTATTTTGAAAAAGTGAAGTAAGGTCTTTATGCTCGTGACTGTACCTCGCTCGTGCTCGTGGAGTCTATTTGAAAGATAGATGTAATCCCGAACACCACATTTGTAACTTAGTCTATGGTGGACATCACTGTGCCATGGCATAAATGACTATTTATCAGCAATTTTTCACTGTGAGTTTATGAGAAAGAAGCCTTCCAGCAAAACAAACACGAGCTAAAATTATGAATACAACAGCTAAGTAATTGCATCTCAACACTTGCGTATAATAACGCACGAGAACAAGAGTAACAACGCCATCTAGTGACTGTTACAGGTGCACGGCGACACTCGCCGGTATCGCGGTGTATCATACATTTGTCACTCCCGCCGATGTTGGTAGGGTGGCTAGGATTTTGGGAAGGTTTTAATTTTTTTACAGCATTAATTACAGCAGACGTCTTGTTTTGAATGAGTATCTCTTGACAGTTATTTGTTACAAATAAATGCCGAAATAAATTGGGAAATAATTTAAATTTAAATTCGCATTGATTGGAAACTTGGAGATAATGAGCCTGGTGTAAATAAGCCAAAGTAAATATATATAAAAAAAACGAAACGCAATACTTTATTCTAAGGAATAAAGTTTTGTGTTCAGAATTTTTTTTTTCTTACTATGCTGCTTTGGTCAGTAAGACATATCTACTGAATTTATTTTTAATACTTCACACAAAATTAAGCGAAAACTTGCTTATATTTGAGCTTCGAAATAATTATGTGTTGTATTTCAACGAAAAGATCCATCAGCATAAGTCTTTGTCGTTCCACTTACCTTAAAAAAATGATTAAAAGAATTGTAATGACTGAATAAATAATAATTGTAATCAAAGTGGAGAATTGGATATGTACAGTTTGACATCTTCGATATGCCACTGAAAACATCTTGTAGTTTACAATATATCCTGCACACGACGGATTTTAGAAGCTGCCAGACACCTTTTTAATGTACTGTTGTGTAATAACAAGTAACTTAATAGAAGAAAGTCTTAACGGTGTTCAGTCGTACACTTAATAACTAACTGATAGGCTAACGTGGTTTTAAATATTCGTCTACCTGCCGTTACCCTAGGCAAATTCGACCTCGTAATAGTTTTACTAGCACTTTACTACACACAGGTTCAAACTATCTATCCATCACGTCGACAAATACATCTTGTCGGTTTATGATATGCAAGTTAGATTCAACCACCGATTAAGTCCGGCCTGGATCCAATTCGATCCATAACAATAGAAAACCTATTGTGTCTCATTAGCGGTACTTGACAGGTGACAAAGTAATTACGAGATCGACTAAACAACATGAAAGTTACAAGCAGATATTATCAATTTATAAGGTGATCGATGTATATCGTCCGTCATATTGAATTTAGCGTGACATCGCTTGCTTTGTATAATGTTCGGAGTAATTACAAAACGTAATGTCACCTCATTTGACTAAATCGGTTGGAGCATTTAAACTGTGGGTGACCTACATTGGGCTAACTTTGCCGCTTTTTGGCTACACGAAATGGGGTACGAATGTAAATTAGTATTAATTAGTATCACGGCTATTGTATAAAGAAGTGTAGGTAGAAGCGTATGCAGGAGGCACTGAATAGATTGCATAGGAATGTTGATTTTCACTGACGTTTTAGTGAATCGATTCGAATTCATTTATTTTAATGGAGAGCGAAGTCTTTTTCTGATGGTAAAATGTTTCAAATGCCTTATTTATTCAGGTTTTTAATTTATTACCTTAAAACACTTGACAGCTTGTTGTCATTTTGGTTTATTTCCACTGTCTATAAAATAATTTGTAAATTCGTAAACATGCAAACATGCATTCGTAAAATACACTTCTAGCGTGCTAAACTACTTTCCCTATTGGAACAAGGTCCCAGCGCAAATATAAGAATACAAACGAAAAAAAAAACAATCACCTGATTATATCCGCCAGTTTGTTTTTCAAACTCACATTCCTAACAACACTTAAAATTAATAGCAGTTCAGAAGGGATCCCAACACAATATGGTCACACTACAACAACGCAGGGAAAGCACTTTGCTTGATTGTAACTCTGACCTTACATCTTGTGAAGGTGGAAGTTCTAGTTTTTATAATACACACTTTATTACCTTTGGCATTGTTACTGAGTGGCTGGGTACTAATTTTTGCTGCCCTTCTGGGCGCTGCATTTATAGTTTTGCATTCTATTTCGGAATTTGGGCAATACAATATTTATGTTCATCATTTCAGCCGTAAGACGTCCACTGCTGGACATAAGCCTCCCCCAAAAGGAGGGTTTTGCCATAATCGCCACGCTTGTGCACCTAGCTTCTGACGTTTCATAAGTGCCCATGCAGGTTTATATGAAATAAAAAATATTTTGATTTTAATTTTTGATCTTGGCAGGCAGGTTGGTGATCACAGTAGGGTGGTAAAATGCATAGAGAACGCTGCTGCACATTCTCTGGTAAGCCCCTAAGTCGCCTTCTATGACACCCAAGGGAAGAAATGGGATGGTGCTATTCTTTTACGGTCGTCACCACACGGATAATATTTTTATGTTCCCTGCATCATAAATAATGCACATTTATATATAGGGGTCCTTTTGTTTTCTTGATAAATTGACTAGCTTTTCCCCGTGGCTTCAGCTGTGTGGAGGTCGGAAATTATCCTACAAGAACGTATCACCGCCGGGGTAATAATATTTATATATTTCACATCTAGCCTGGTTGAACAAACTTCGTTATTATTATGTCAGGGAACTAAGCAATGCTTTATGGTCCTACCTTCAAATCACGCTGATTAAATAACGTTATAGCACAAAGACCTCTGGTTATGACAACATAACCATGACGTCATAAAGTCAATGATTTCAAAACCTGATGATTTTTTTCCTGTCAACAGTTCAAGTAATAGAGAAAACACGAAGCTGCTTCAAATAGCAAACAATACCTCATCTCATTTTGACTCGCACCAAAGAGCCAAAAGAAAAAGCCAAGCAGAATCGCGGAACCTATAGCGCTTCTAGCGCAATTTTTTCGATCCAAGATCCGAGTATACGACAGCTGTTTCTCAGTTCTGAGTACTCACTGAAATATTCAAGACGCTAAGTAGTCCCTGAAATTTTAAACCACCGCCCGAATTTTCGTAATATTAGGTGGGACCATCATTTTTCGTTTGAAGAAAAGGTGTTGCTTAGAGTCTCGCGTTTTTGTGGGCTTTTCCGCCGTGTTAATCCGTAAAAAGGTTGCAAATTATGGTGATGGGATTATTGTAGATGGTTTCGATGGTCTGGTAAAATTATGCCACACTTGTACCTGTCGGTTTCGGAAAGCTCTAGTCTCTCTTTGATTGTTTCAAGAACATGAGTATTGTGTAAGGAACAGGTGGTTCTTGAGAAAAGATACTATCGGTCGCAACTATCAAGTGACTTATTTCTTCTTTCTAAGAAAATAAGTACTCGAGCTAAACTTATGGCAACAGCACGGGTCCACTTTCAAGGTAAAGCAACGCATGCTGAGGTTGCTTTCTAGATTCACACCTACATAACGAGATTCCTCCATGTCTCGGAAAGCACTGGCCGTTGGTTCAGGCTGTCATTTGACAGTTGTTTCGGGTTCTTTCTCAAAATAATGTCAACCAGTTTTTTAAGGGGTATTGGGTTTTGGACGTCAGCTAAGCACTCGCTCCGTGTAAAATACAAATATTCCATTGCAATTGGTCAGACTGGCAGCCGACCCCAACATAGTTGGGTTATGACTGCATAATTATGATGGTGATGATCAAGCACATGATTATTATTTAACTAAAAATTGTTTGGCAAGAATGGTGATTATCAATGTCGCCTATGTACTAAAATGAAGAGAAAAAGCTCACTTAAAAAAGAAAACGAAGAAAAACCAATATAAAACTCTCTTAAATTTTCGATTGGACAAAGACTATGAAATATTACACAGCGGGACAAAATATCAGCTTGATGTCTCTATGCTATGTTATCTATCTAAGCTATGAAGTCTCGTGAATATTTTTTGTAATTGGTAGTTTAAAAAAAATACTAAAATTGGATAAAACTTAGCGAACGATACTTATAATTTGCTAAGGGGGCTTGTGGCTAAGTAACAATAGCTGCGCGGGTCGATCGATCAGGTTAAGCTACGCTTGCCGCGGTTGGTCCGTGGATGGGTGACCATCTTTACATACCAAGACCCCTCGTGCCTCGGAAAGCACGTTAAGCCGTTGGTCCCGGCTGTCATTTGTGGATCTTTGACAGTCTGACAACCAGTCTTACCAAGGGGTATCGTATTACCCAGTAACTGGATTGTGGAGGTCAGATAGGCAGTCGCTCCATGTAAAATACTGGTATTCAGCTGTATCCGGTTAGACTTTTTTTAGAATATGTAGGTTTCTAGACGGCTCTTTTTCCTAATATTTGATCATATTTACAATTCGTCCAGGGATAACAAAACTTGGTAATTTTGAATGTACTCGTCGTATTGTTGTTATGAGCGATAATAGTTCTTACTGCAATCCGATACAGGTTAAAATCTGTTCTAATAAATTCGAATAATAAATAAGGAATCTTTGTCGTAAACATGCAAATAAAATCATATCAAATTATATATTAACTATTTGATAATAAATAATCCATCAATGGATGCAGTTTGGTATTTGGAATTTTATGGTATATTTTTAATTATAATAATAATTGTTATTGAAGGGATACACTGGTTTTAAAGATAATTAAGAGGTGACTTTGATTTTTTTTTGTTTTGTAGTATGTGTAATTATGTTGTGAGTTCCATCACTGTTTGATGTTTCTAAATTATTTACGGTTAAAGAGATACACTGGTTTAAAAAAACACCTTTTTGAGCGTTTTCAAGAATTCTCCGCCTTAACTGAAGGCAGCATAGAAAAAGAAGTTGTGTGAGGCACTCATGCAAAAATGTGTTTTCCAAGACCCTTTCATCATCGTTAATCTCTCTGAAGTTATGTTATTTACCAATAAATTACGTTTATTGGACGTGACCCAAATGCGGTAACACGTCTGCAGGGAAATTAAGATGTTATCACGTAATGTTTCGAACTAGCTGCACCATTTTACATATTTTCTGTCGGACATATAAAATGTTGGAAAAACGGTAAGCTGTAGAAAAGTGTTGAATGCGACTCTAATGATCGGATGTTTTTGTATTTTTTTATTGCAAAATCGTTTGCCCTTTATGAGCTTATACAGGAGATACACCTCTGCGAAAACACTTATTTTATTTATTTATTGACGTAGGATCGACAACAAAAGATGTACACAATACATTTTTTTTATTTTTTATTGAATACATAACTTTGCATCTTTTAACTAAACAGGCGTTAAGCCCTAAAAGTTGCTTCTTGAAAAACATGCGAATCGTTGTAGGTACTTACGTTATAGATTGTAGAAATCATCAATTGATATTTCTTTCTGTTTATACTAAAGAATACTTTCTAGTTACTGATTGTAGGACACATCAAATGATATTTCTTTATGTTTATCCTGAAGAATCCTTTCCAGTTAACGGCCTACAAACTTTCTTATCTTGGGAACTAACAGAATTGTAAAAAAAAATTGTTAAAGAGAAAGATAGAGAATTGTGAACTCTCTTAGATTCTATTAAAAAGTAAAAATTGACCAAGTAAGGGTTAACTCCTTTCTAGTTAAAGGACGGCAGATATCTGGTCCCGCATTAAAGAAATCAAAAGATACACATTTAACATTAAAATGGACTCCAGGACTGGTGATACAAAAACTGAGGTCCGGCTAACCTTGGCAGTCAGCTACGCTATCACTTTACTGTCTTGTTAATATCATTACCGCGACATAAACGTCGCCATGAAAATTTCTAAGTTCACACGAGATACGAGGAAAACAATTTACTCCAATGGTCTGAGCATACATACTAGTCCCGACTTGGTGGCTCATTTCACAGCCCCAAGACCTAGTCACTGCTACAACAAACTCTACCAGAGGATTAAGACGGAATTTATGATCTCATGCAAACTGTTTCCAAGATGGCGGCGATCTCGCAAAAATACTGTTCAATATGAATTGACATCAACCCTACCTCTTTTTCTCGCTTGAAAGCATAGTGACAAGATCCCTCCCTGCCTACCCATCAAAAGGAAACGGGATGATTTCTCATTGAATTAAATTAATGGCAACCTTACACTCCTGGCGGTATATTTGAAAGTTTATATTCAAGGTGACGTTGTTTTTTTGTAGGGCTGTCAAAAGTATATTTCGTTTTTGTAATATTTATTTTTCTCTTATGAGTCTTAGAAAAGGTTAGACAGCGCGAAGTCAAAATAGTTTTGTCAACCTTAGACAAAACGGTTTTGTCTTGTATTAATAGAATCTTTTCAAGACAAGGTTAACATTGTGACTACTTATTGTATGCCGAGTTTACGCGCCATCATTGTTTAATAATACAGATTCAGATTTGAGGCAGATTCTCGCAATATGAGAATTCATATTGCGAGAATCTGCCTAAAGACAGCCTTGACACCCGTCATCGACGAGCCAATAGTTATCAGAATCGTTGCCTCTGATAATTTACTTTGTATTTCCTTTGGACACAATAAAAAATATCAAGCTTATTTGTGAACTACATTGTAGGTAAATGTGTAATCTTTATCGTTCCCGTATGGCGTGAGCTATACCTACAAATATCGACTTTCATGTCGCCGAGTCACTGAAATGTAAGGCAAAAGTATCACTGTAATCACTGTTAGTCTCACGGCAGGTTGACGAATAACAGACGCTGTACATGATAGGTACTTTTACTGAGCATTCGACCATGCATGCTTATAAAACTCGCGTGCTGCAAGTACCCAGAGGTGTCAAATACTTTCCAAAACCAACGCCATCGGATATTTTGTCACCGAATAAAATCGGTTTCCAACAATTCGAAACGACAAAATTGACATCGCACGTTACATCGTCAGTAATAGTGAACGTTATTGCCCTCCACACCGCTATAATTGCCTCTTTTCTGTTGAAAAATACTGACTATTTTCCCCACAAAAAGAAAATAAAAAGTTTACCAACCCTGCACACGCTACCGTATATTTGGGTAACAAACAACAGAGCTGTCTTCTCATATTTAGCCAGCAATATTTCTCCTACCCTTTGTGTACGGAACGAAATCTCGAAACGAAATCCCCGTCAGATGTAGTGAAACGTCTTCTTGTGAGTTACACGGCCATTTAATCTTTGTTTGCTACGAAATAAAGATCATTTTTGCTCTGGGTTGTTTTACTAAAAAAGTATAAATGGAATTGGACTTTATGTAGAGGAGTTTAGTGATGTTTTGGGTTTAGTGGGTATTACATGTATTGTGTTTACGGCAAATTGCAGTGGCTGCTTGAAAGTTATAGCAAATCTGTCTAGAATTTGTCAGTATTTATACAACGAGTTTAAACAATACTGACAATTTCTAGACAGATTTACTTTTATTTCCATTGAGATCTGCGAAGTTTTATAAAATAAAATTCCAGAATCAAAGTAGAACGAACTAACTACGTTCTGATTTCTCAGAATGAAGTTATGAATCAAACTGTAAAGTTATACGTTCTACTAAAAAAAGCGTCAAAATATATTATTTTCAGTCTGTTTAGATATTTATTTTTTAATAACCTAACATGAAATACTACTACTAAACACAGACAAAATAACACGAAAACAAAGCATCCTATACAAAGAGAATAATAATACTCTAAGAATAGACCCGACAGAATACAACTCTCCTTATTTTCTATGCAATTGGTGGAAATTCGCGAAACACTATATAAAATACAATAATGAATTGGTACCAAGAGTTTTACATTACTACCTGACCGGACAGACGGCTGTTCTGCACTCTAATTGCGTAACTCACGATCAATCATAATCTGTTTCGTTTTGAAACAGATTATTAAACCATTGCTTCATATTTTCGAAAAAACTGTCTGCTCAACAACGTAAATAACGCAATGAATTTTGATGAATTGGATTAACCGTGAGTTACGCAATTAGGGTGCTGTTTACTAGATCTCGTACCGCCACCTGCCGGGTCCAATTGTGAATCTAAACCATCCAGGGACCCCCTCCCCCGAGTGGGTTCCCGCATTGTCGTTGCGGGGGGGCTCAGTAACCGTGGATTCAAGCCACGGTGAAGCCAAGAGGAACCCAAAGGTGGGGCCGCTCGTCAGGGCTTTTGCCTTCAAGCCATTGACGTAGCGGCCAAAAAGTAGGTTGCGGTGAGGTGCACCGCAACTGAGGTGGGCCGCGATGTCGAAGGCATCGCGGCTGAGGATTAAGGGCTGCGGTAGACGAGGAGTGCCGGTGCTTTTGAGCAGCGCTCTTCCCTTCCGTGGCCTGGACGGGGCCGCCACCGTTTGATGGCGGACGCGGTGGGGCCGCAGGGGAAGAGATGTCAGCAACCACTGGTGAGGCCCGCAAGGGCCAATACCTGCCAGGGAGCGGGTTGTTCGAAAGAGTTACCGCCGCCCCTGGCACACGGGCAAATGAGGAAAAAAAAAACCATCCAGGGACTTACTCATACTCAGGCAAATATACTCAGCCTATAACGTTCCCACTGCTGGGACACAGGCCTCCTCTCAGTGAGAGGGATTGGGCCGTAATCCACCACGCGGGCCCAGTGCGGGTTGGTTGATATCACATGTCTTCGAATTTTTGGTTCTAGGACATGCCGGTTTCCTCACGATGTTTTCCTTCACCGTTTGAGAGCAGTGGTGATGAAATTATTTACCCAAAGTAATGCGCCCGGCTGGGTTCGAACGCACGACCTACAACTCGTAAGTAGCGCCCGCGATTTTTTTTTTTTTTTTTGGTGGGAAATCATCGAATAACTTCTCCCGCTCTGGGTGGAGCAGGATTGCGTGTCAGACTTTTAATGACTAAAACCCACCCGTGTTCCCTCAGTAGCCCGTATGCCAGGGGCTGTGGTATCCCTTTCGAACAAATCCGCACCCCTGGCAGAAGTCGCTGCCGTTAGGGACTTACTCAAACACAAAAAAAAGTCGTAAAATCGGTCGGCCATTTAGGAGTTCAGGAATTATACAAGCTGAAACTAAAATTTCAGTGTTAAGGTATTATAAGGAAAATAAATATAATATTCTGTTAACATGTACATTTATGTGAAAATTTAAACATATACTTTATAAAATTCTGAAGAAATTTGTGATTCGTATTTCTTAAAATACATTTCGGCAAAATGATTAACTTAACGCAATAAAAAAAACTAAATAACTGCTGTCAACGACTTATTCACTAACACAAACAAAAATCTGTCTTATCAAAAATTCCTCGTCTAAACAACATCAATTAACTCTTCAAAACAGAACTATTATTTAAAAAAAAACATGTTCATTAAAGCAATAAGTAACAGCCATCGGTATCAAAAAACTCAATCTCCAAAACCCGTATCAATCCAAACCCAAATAAACCACCCAAAAAAAAACAAAAGAGATTGCCCATTTTTCTATGGACCGCCGTTGCGCATCAAATATTTTTGTATGATAGCATAAATTGGATGTAAAAGAAGGCTGATGTCGTACTTTCAAATGAAATAAAAATTATCCATATATTTTGTAGGGTATAATTAGTTCTTTGATTTTCTGTTCAGTTTTGAGGTTAGTTTTGTAACAAACCTTTCACCAATAAAACCGTCCTTTACAACAATACGATTTGAATTCACTAACGACAGCAGAGAATAGTTCGAACAAACCAATGAGTAACCCCAAACAAATCATATTACATAGGTAAGTCATGCTAAGTGTAGGTTTGCATCATCATTATTTCAGTTGAACGACATCCACTGCTAGACATTGGCCTCCCCCAAACTCCGCCACTTCGACTGGTTCTGTGCTTCGCGCATCCAACGTATTCCAGCGGTCTTCACAACGTCATCGGTCCACCATGTGATAGGACTCCAGAACTTACCGGCCCCACCGGCCATCTGGTCTGCGAGCAATGTGCCCTGCCACTGCCAGTTAAGTTTGGCAATGATTCGATCACGTAGGGAAACTCCAAGCACAGCCCTCTCCATTGTCCTTTGGGTGACTTTTAGCATAGGAAGTAGAAAATAAAAATGCTTGAATATAGGAATGGAATAGTTTTATTGGTCCATATTAAGTATCGTCATATTCATAAAATATGTCGTCTAAAAACGGAGCCGGCGGCTCAACAGACCTAAATCGAGCCCAACTAAGATACCACAAAATGGTATTAGAAGGATAGATAAGTGTTATTAAAAGGATGACCTGTTGAGTAGGTATGCACGACATTATATTTCCTTCAGGGCTATCAATTGACAGTTTGTGTGTCTTAGCTCTTAATATGGACGATCCACAGACAAAGCACACTTGTTGATGTCCATATGCTCGTACAATTGTTGATCCACTTGACAAGTTAAGAGATGCTCTTTCTAGTACGGTAAAACATTTTTGACAAAGAACATCCTCCACTGACATCTAAAAATAAAAATAAAAGATATATATTCTGATAAGATCAAATCTTAGATTAGTTTAATATAAAATATACATTATTGCCGCAGACAGGCAAAATTAAAAGAAAATCGAATCAAACTAGAAAAAGTATAACTGGTGGCTTTTATCTCATCATGATGCATTTACATGAAAATAGTGCTAAAAGGCTTGGACAACCGTTTCTAAGTATTATCTTTATTATCAATACAATATTAATGATAATATAACACAATGTACCCATTTACCATTGCACACACATCTAAAAAGTATGTGTATTCTAACAAATTGTAACATAACTGAATAAATAGGAGATACTAACCGTTGCTGGAGTAATCCAGGATCGTAAAATTCTTAACATTACATCCATTGCATCCCCGACTTGACGACGGGGTAGGGGATGTATCAAAGAAAGGGAACAATTTACGCAGCGTGACCTTTTTAACAAAATAGTTGGTGATTTACTGCACAGAGGACACAGACCGTAGTCGCAAAAACGTTCTACACAATCCACACCACCAGCACAGAAATAGTACAATGATCTTCAAAAGAGTTTTTGTCGTGCAGGAATCCGAAGACTCGACTGGACACGAACTCAACGCAATGATAAGTTATATAATTGCACAACAAACAATAACTATCAACGCATAAGTTACAACAAAATTCGCTGCCGAGCGCCGACAATTTGTCAGTGACACTTTTGACAATTCAATTTTCACATTGCTTATGACAGTGTTACCGACAATTAATCTAAATCACCCTGACCTTTAGTGATTTGTCAATTATAGAAATATTTTTAATCACTAAAAGAATATTATTTTGTTAAAGCCAATTTTAAAAAAAAGTAATGAGGAAAAATGTCATAGTTGAAACTATATTTAAAAGGCTGAGATTTAAAAATAATTTCAGTTAAGAATTTCTTGTCTGCCCTTAGACCAGAGATGGCGAGCCTCTAAACCTCTCAGAGCCATTTTTCCGAAAAAAGAGAAAAATATATGCAATTGACGTGCCAACAAATAATCTTGACTTATTGACTACTAGAAAAGGGCTAAATACTTTCACAATAATAGGTACCTACCTTTATTAACAAACAGAAATAGACTTGTATATTATACAGTAATCAACATCATACCACATTATTTAAATGAAAGAACAAATTAGTGCAACTTCTGCTGTCTGGTAGGAGGTTCATTTAATGCTTTTAGCAGAATGCAAGCATAACTGGAATCATGCGACATTGGTGCGGTTTCTGAAAGTAACGACTCAGGCCTATGAAGATAAAATGATCACGCTCAGATTTCTATGTTTGTTACTGTGACTTGCCGTGCCAAAATTATTTTGTTGCGTGCCACCAAAGGCACGCGTGCCAGTGGTTTGCCATCCTTGCCTTAGAGCATCCGTTAAGACCGCTTAGGGGGAGGTTCTTGAAATTGGCAACACCATTGTACTAAAATACGCCATTTAAGAATAAGTGCAATAAAATCAAATAAATCACTAATTAAATACAAAATATTAACCCCACACATGATTTCGATAATGGGAACTGAGAAAAGTTAAAAAAATATTTTATAATTTATGAGTATATTTTTATGGCCATACTCTTATCCTTTAAAGCGATATTGATTTTGGTCAATGTCCTTTAACAAGATACACAAATAAAAAGTATCCCTCCAAAACCCATCACGCAATCTAAATATTTATCAAACCCATACTTTACGATATCATACACAAATAATGTTGCTTAATTATATCGAATCCTGTCATTTCAGTAGATAAATAAATAACATTACGCGGGCCAGTGGAGCCGAAAATTGCTGTGTATACAACGTCCCGAGCGGTTTCATTTGCAAAATAATCTTTTTGCTGACTATACTTGGTATAGGTACAGTAATCGTACCTATACATGCTTAGTTTTTTTTTGGGTGGGAAATCATCAAATAACTTCTCGCGCTCTGGGTATAGCAGAAGGGCGTGTTAGACTTTTACTGACTAAAACCCACCCGTGTTCCCTCATTAGCCTGTGTGCCACGGGCGGCGGTTTCTTTTTCGAACAACCCGCAATAAAAACGTTTTTTTCGGGAATTAGTTGCTTTTTTTGGAAAAAGTTTTCTACTATAACTGTGCTAGTTTGTATTCACCCATCACTTTTCACCTAATACCCAACCTAAAGGTAAACATCGTCAGAAACAAATGAGATTTAAAACCACCTTCATGTTTTTGCTTAGCCGGTTAAACAATGAAGCCTAACCCTCTGTTGCTAACGAACCTTTACTAAATATTGCAGCAACGAAAGCTGAAACGATCATTTACATCGATGATACAGCAATGGAGACCACCAAGCAGGTAGGATATCAACATACCAGACTCCAAAATGAAATATGGAAACTTTGAAAACTTTTTATATAGGTTAAACAAACGAAGAATGAACAAAGTAATACGCAGGTGCTTAAGGTTTTATTCCGTAGTACCTAAATCGTGCAGCATATTATACAACAGTTGAAGTCAATCCACTCATTATTGATGATGTTGTCCAAAAATGGCAGTAAGATTGGGCAGATAAGGATGGTAAATTGTAATTCATTCATAGACTCCAGCAGGCTTAGCACGAGCGCCGATTTTTCGACGGAAGAATAGACATGACTAATAACTAAATGATGTACAATAGGAGAAGATAGCTATGTTTTTCTATTAATTATCACAGTTATGCGTTCTAAACGAATCATGATTTTGTAGAGTTTAGATTTTTCCGTTTCCGTCTCCCGAACTGTCAACTCTGTGGCGATTATCTCTAGCACAAATCAAGCGAAAAAATAGTTCTTGCTATTTCTGGACACCGAATTCGCCTCAAAACCGTGGAAGAACCACCGTGGAGTGTTTATAAACAATTACTTTTGTGATAATAGTGGAGTTCGCCGAATAATTGAAGCCACAAAATCAACATATATTTGAGGTTAGAAAAATATAATTATTATTCTCTGACATCTGATAGTGACAGTCATCTAACATATCGCACACCTAGATCTATACTGAGACAACTCAAAAATCGTCAATTTTGAGTTATGCCTGTATTCGAATGCTCGGTGCTCATACGCAACTATTCAACGTGACAGGTTCAATAAAAGCTCATAAAATTAATCGCTAGGTAGCCTTAACTTTCTTTTGTTGAATCAACGTCTGCCATCTGCTCCCACCTAAACAAGTCTATTTTGAGTTGATCTTCACTTGCCATAAGGAGTGCATGTATTAACAAGAACGAAAACGCGGGCATTTCAAATTGTTACAGTTTTGATGACACGTATACGTGAGTTAATTAGAGTCGTTACGGTGATGGTGAATTGTTCTGCCACATTACTTAAGGATATTTTTACTTGTTCCAGTTTTGTTTGAAATGGTACGTAAATATTTAGTTACTATTTTGATTTGACTTTGTTTTGAGGGATCAACATGTAATGAATTGATAGTAAATTGACCTATTGAATTTCAGCCCCAGCTTGTATACTGTGACATTTTACAAGCTATTTATTACCTAGAATCAAATTAAATTGTATAGCTTCCCTAACAAAAAATGCAAATATACGTTTTTTTCGTCTCCTGAAAAATGACTTTTTTTGAGTTGTCTCAGTATAGATCTAGGTGTGCGATATCTATTAACATCAACAACATTGACTTGACGTTATAGCCAGTGTTGCCAACCAAGAAAATATTTGTATACAACGTTCCTATATACGCAAAAACTTCGTGACACGATGGAAGGTCAATTTCAAATACTGTTTGAGAAAATGAAGATCGAGATGCAAAATCAAAACGCCGAATTGAGGGATTCTATAACAACTAATATTTTGGACAAGATGGATGAAAAACTTATTCCTTTAGTAGAAGAAAACAAAAACCTAAAACTAAAAGTGGAAACACTAGAAAATCAGGTAGAATATCTTAAACGAAGAGAGAAAAACAATAACATTATAGTGTTTGGTTTAGAGGAAAAAGAAACATCGACTTGTGAATTAATACACAAATTAAAAGAAAATCTTAAACACGATCTAAACATTAATATTGAAGACTACGAAATCAACAAAATTCATCGTATTGGAAAAAGCAAGAAAGAAAGCAATAAGCCAAGACCAGTACTGTGTGCATTTATAAATAACTGGAAAAAGAACGAAATCATCAAAAACAAAAAGAACCTGGAAACAATAGATGTCACCGAAGATTACTCGAAGGAAGTTTTGGAGAAGCAGAAAGCACTACAAGCAGAGTTAGTTGAAGAGAGAAAAAAGGGCAAAATAGCTTATCTGAAATACGATAAACTGATAATAAAAGAAAACAACAGTCAAGAGAAAAGGAAAAGAGAAACATCTGCTTCACCCTCTTCGAATAATAGCAACCCGAAAAAACAACAGACTCTAACCTCGATTAAGTCAGACAGGGCTAATGCTTTCGATATGATGCGATCCAGATCCAACTCTCTTTCAAACACTTCTACCAAAAAACAATAGCAACTAAGAAGCGGCAAACGGAAACTCAGACCAACTGAAGAAACTGGCAATAAAGAAACAGTACAAACCCAATCTCCCCCAAGCCGACTGGTCATCGTGGGGGAAAGAGACCACAACCCTCCAACAATAAAGGACAACAAACACCACAATAATGAACAGAAAAATACTAAAATTTACATAGCAGCTCTCAATGTACTTACCTTGAAAAACGAAGAAAATTTCTCAGAACTAGTTTATGCGCTAAAAGAAATTAAATGGGACATCATTGGTTTGAGCGAAGTGAGAAGAGTGGGTGAAAACATTACCTCTCATCCCGATTACCTGTTTTACCATATAGGAGAGACACCCGGCCATCATGGAGTGGGATTCATCATAAAAAAACACATAGCAGAATGTGTGGAAGGATTCGTGGGAATTTCCGAGCGCGTCGCAATAATGAATTTGAAACTACCAGGATACATGGACCCTTGGTCTATCGTTCAGGTATATTCGCCTACAGAACAATCGAACTTAGAAACAATAAATAACTTTTACCTTGATCTAAACAAAGCGATCCAAGAGCACGCACACAAGAATCTTGTGGTAATGGGAGACTTCAACGGCCAAATTGGAGAAAGACGCCCAGGAGAAACTACAATAGGATCT
Organism: Polymixis flavicincta; assembly: GCA_949987655.1. Taxonomy (NCBI): domain Eukaryota; kingdom Metazoa; phylum Arthropoda; class Insecta; order Lepidoptera; family Noctuidae; genus Polymixis; species Polymixis flavicincta. The sequence goes on along the minus strand of OX465195.1, from coordinate 5,072,284 downwards.
TTCACATACGACAGCAAAACCAGGAGTAGAAATGGAGAAAAAATCACGAATTTTGCTCTAGAAAACAACTTAACTATATTAAATACTATGTACAGGAAAAAAAAGAAAAACATGTGGACATGGATCTCGCCCGATGGCAAGACAAAAAACCAAATTGACTTCATAACGACCAATCGAAACAGTTACTTCACTAACTTTACCACCATCAATAAGCTAAACTTTAACACCAACCATAAGCTAATTAGAGCGGAACTGGAAGCAAAACAACCAAAAAAGCCCAGACCAAGACAAGACCCTGAAAACGCAACAATTGGAAGACATAAAACAGAACAAATAGCCGGCGCCCTGAGTGAAAAATTCATAGATTTTAAAAGCAATTCAAGGGAATTAGGAACTCAAGATAAATATAACTGGATAGAGAATGCAATCAAAACCGCTACACAAGTCATAGCAAATACTAAAATCGATCAGACGAAATGGCTAACAACGAAAACTATAAAACTATTAGAAGAAAGAAACCATTTAATCAACGCAAGAAGTACAAAAGACAGACGGAAAAAATTAGCAATAATTAGTAAAGAAATTAAAGAAAGTATTAGACAAGATAGAAAACAAAACAGGATGGAAACTATAGAAAAGTATATAGCCAAAACAGGTGGAGTCAAAAAAGCTTACAAGGAATTGACGAATTCCATGGATTGGATCGTAAAAGTAAAAAGCGATGATGGGAAATGGAATCACCGCAGGACAGACATATTGGATACAGCTACATCTTATTATAAGAAACTCTATGAAAGTAATCAGGATCAAGATGAAACGGAGTTGGAAAAAGTATCTGAAGTTCCTATCATTCTCCACGCTGAAGTCAGAACAGCTATAGACTCACAAAAAGAAGATAAAGCACCAGGACCCGATGGCATAACCAACGAAACCCTAAAACAAAGCAAGGAAATATTGACACCTGCTCTCACAGATATGTTTAACGACATAATAAACACCGAAATAATTCCCCAACAATGGACAGAGTCTAATATCATCCTGTTATATAAGAAAGGAGACAAACACGACATTGGAAACTACCGCCCCATCAGTCTTATGTCCAACATATACAAAATTTTTGCCAAAATAGTTCTGAAACGAATAGAAAGGACACTAGACGACAATCAGCCCATCGAGCAGGCAGGATTTCGTAAAGACTATTCGGTGATCGACCATATTCATGTAGTGCGTCAAGTTATAGAGAAGTACACCGAATACCAGCTTACATTCTATATTGCATTTATCGACTACAGCAAAGCCTTCGATTCCATACTACACGGAAATAATAGGTCTTTACCTATGAAATTGCCGTTTTGTATGAAAAAATTTAAACGAATTTTTTTCATGAATTTTTTATTTGTATTAATCGAAGTAATCACCCATGCAATCAATGCATCTTTGCCATCGCAGTGGCAGTTTATTGATGCCCTTCTTAAAGAAATCAGCTGGACGGGAGGCAACAAATTCTTCAAAGGCATTTTGTACTGCCTCTCGGGTATTAAATTTTTTTCCCGCCAAGAAGTTATCCAAATTCTGGAAAAAGTAGTAGTCTGTAGGCGCAAGGTCTGGTGAGTAGGGCGGATGACGGAGAGCTTCCAACCCCAGTTCTTGCAACTTGGAGACCGTCTGCTGTGCAGTATGAGGTCGCGCGTTGTCGTGCAGGAGCAGCGGAGACGAGCGATTGACCAATGCTGGTTGGAGATGCGCCAGCTTCTCCATCATTGTGTTCAGTTCTTCACAGTACACATCTGCAGTAATGCTCACCCCGTTTGGTAAGAAGCTGTGATGAATCACACCGGCGCTAGACCACCAAACAGTGACCATCACTTTTCTAGGGGTAAGTTTTCGTTTAGGGCATTGTTTAGGTGCTGAACCAGGATCCAACCAACTTGCTGAGCGCTTACGGTTATCAAACAGAATCCATTTTTCATCGCAGGTAACAATGCGGTTCAAAATTCCTTCATTTGTGTGTCTGTTGAGCAGTGCAAGGCACGTCTCGACGCGTACTTCGCGCTGGCGATCATTGAGTTCGTGGGGCACCCATTTGTCTCAAGCTTTTTTACCTTGCCAATTTGACGCAAATGGACCAATATTGTTTTGACGCTAACGTCGAAAGTTGCTGCTAATTCAGCCGTAGATTGTGTATCATCAGCTTCCACAATCGCCTTTAATTCGTCATTGTTGACCAAAGTCTTCGGACGACCGTGAGGTTCATTTTTCAGGTCGAAATTTCCAGAACGGAAGCGAGCAAACCAATAACAGGTGGTGCGTTGGTTTGTAGTGTTAGCTCCGTAAACGTCGTTGATGTTGCGTGCCGCTTGTGCCGCGTTGCTGCCACGACGGTACTCATATTCCATAATTACTCGAATTTTTAACGTATCCATGATGACGAAAAAGATTGAAACGCGATGAAAATGTAACACTAATCAATAAAGAAATGACTACTTTTAGAAAAAAAAATCCATTTTTTTAAAATAAAATTAATTTGAAATTAGAATTCTTAGCCAAACAAAAATTATTTTGATTTGAAATGGCCAGTACTGCAGAACGGCAATTTCATAGGTAAAGACCTAATATATGGGAAGCACTGAAAGATCAAGGAATTGAACACAAGTACATCCGACTAATAAAAAATGTCTACAGTAATAGTTCAGCCAGGATTCAATTAGAAAAAAAAGGTACCCCATTCAGAGTAGGAAGAGGCGTTAGACAGGGAGACCCGCTTTCTCCAAAACTCTTCTCTGCGGTACTGGAGTCAATTTTCAGAGGCCTCAACTGGGAACATCTTGGACTCAGGGTGGATGGTGAATCGCTAACACATCTGAGATTCGCTGACGACATAGTACTATTTGCCAAGAACTCGGATGACTTAAGTGCAATGATAAACGAACTCGCGACAGAGAGCGAAAAAGTAGGTCTTAAACTTAATCCGGATAAAACTAGAGCGATAACAAATGGAAGCAAAAACACGATAAAAATAGGAACCACTGAAATCAGTTACAGTGACGAATACATCTATCTAGGACAACTAATAGCTCAGAAAGAACCAATGAGCAAAGAAATTGATAGAAGGATTATAAACGCTTGGAAAAGATATTGGGGTTTCAAAGAGGTTATGAAAGATAAACAACTTCATATAAACATAAAAAGCAAACTTTTCAATACCTGTATACTACCCGTTCTAATATACGGATGTCAATCGTGGGCCCTTACCCAAGAAATGACAAATAAACTCGCAATCTGCCAATGCGCGATGGAAAGAAGCATGCTAAATGTCAAAAAATCAGATAGACTGAAAAACCGTACCATCAGAAATAAAACAAAAACCATAGATGCAACAGGGAAAATCAAAAGACTCAAATGGAGATGGGCGGGACACATGATAAGAGGACACGACAAGTGGAGTAAATTAATAACAAGGTGGTACCCCAGAGAAGGTAAAAGAAAGAGAGGTAGACCCCAGAAAAGGTGGGATGATGATATTAGGAAAGTAGCTGGAGTAATGTGGAACAGAGTGGCCCAAGAGAGATTGGAATGGAAGAGGTTGGAGGAGGCCTTTGCCGACTGGCAAACAGATTTACAAAAAGTAAATAAGTTTTAGAATTAAGAATAAACTACACTAGATTAATATGTTAGGTTAAATTTCTATTTATTTTGTATTAGGTTAAATCTGAATAAAAGGCTTTATTATTATTTCCTTTATTTATTTTCATTTCTTATTATTTACATTTTTAAATATTTTTATAAAAGTAAATAAACAAAAACATTTAAAAATATAAAAAATAGTAGCCCACCGGTATCGGGAACAGAGTCCAAGCTACCGGTGGTCAGGGCTGCTGAGAGAGGAACCTCCTCACTAAACGCGCCGTGTCCAGTATAACTGCTTTCTGGATCAAGCCCTTGATCCAGCTGCCTAACGAGAGCCTCCTGAGGTGTTGGTCGAGGCTCTTGGCTATAATGCCATTGGCTGTCACGACTATCGGCACAATGACTGCTGTATCCACATCCCACATGTCGACAACCTCGCGTGCCAGGTCAAGATACTTGATTTTTTTATCTTGCTCAGCTTTCACGAGGTTCTCGTCATGTGGGACTGCTATATCAATGATCATTGTGCGACGCTCTAGTCGATCTATCACCACTATGTCCGGCTTATTGGCAACAATAGTCCGGTCAGTGATGATAGATCGATCCCAATACAATGTGATAGTGCCATTTTCGAGAACTGGGTCGGGCACATACCTATAGTACGGTACTTCTGAATCCACAAGACTGTATTTCAGAGCAAGTTGCTGGTGGATAATCCTGGCTACAAGGTTGTGCCTATGCAAGTAGTCTCCGTTAGCCAGACGAGAACAGCCAGAAATAATGTGTCGGATTGATTCCCCCGGACGGTGGCATGCCCGACAGATGTCAACCGTGCCATCCTTCACAATATATTTCCGGTAGTTGTTCGTCATCATAACTTCGTCCATAATTGCAAAGACAAAACCTTCGGTTTCTCCAAAGAGATCACCGAATCGTAACCAGGATACGGACTCTAAGAAGTCTACATCTGGTCCATGTAGGACCCGATAAAAGCGCCCGTGAAGCTCTTTGCCCTGCCATACCTCCCTGCGGTCATTAGTATCTAATACTTTAGGTTTGCGCCAGTTCTCATTAGCCAAGGAGAGCGGGGTGAGTCTCTTGTCCACTGAGACCACATCTCGGTGCATCCCCACGTCGGCTTCTAAGAAATATTCCCTGAGACTGCATATCTCGCGATTGTGGAGGGTCTGAGCGTTTAAGAAGCCTCGACCTCCACATTTTCGCGGGATATACAGTCTCATCACCGATGACCGTGGATGATGCATCCGATTTGTGGTAAGTAGTGTGCGGACCCTCCTATCCAGGGCGTCAAGTTCCGTCTGAGTCCATTTGAGTATGCCGAAAGAGTACAACAAAACCGGCATGACCCAACCGTTGAAAGCGCGCACCTTATTTCCGCCTGATAAAAAACTATTTATAACTTTATTCAGGCGGCAGAAGAAGCGCTCCTTCAACGATTGCTTCATGTCAGTAACATTAATACCCAACGCTTCCGACATACCCAAATACTTGTATGTTTCGGTTGAGGAGAGGGATCTAAGGTGTATGGAATCCGAGAGTTGGGTTCCCACGGATTCCACAATCTTCCCTCGCTTTACATGCATGACCGCACATTTGTCCACACCAAATTCCATCCTGATAGCGCTACTGAAAGTTTCAGTTACTTTCAGTAGCTCCATCAGTTGCAATTTGTTGGGGGCAAAGAGTTTTAGGTCATCCATGTAGAGGAGATGAGATATAACCTGACCACCTCTCCTCAATCGATAGCCTATACCTGAATGCTCCAGCAATATGCTAAGAGGATTCAAGGCTAGGCAGAACCAAAGCGGGCTCAAACTATCGCCCTGAAATATGCCTCGCTCAATCCTTATCGGCTCGCTATTCCTCTGGATATTTCGACATCCTGGATAGCGAAGGACCGTTCTCCATTGCCCCATACACGAAGTCAGGAAGGTACACAGAGTTGCATCTACTTTATACAACTCCAGTACCCTCCTAAGCCATGTATGTGGCACCGAGTCATAGGCCTTCTTATAGTCTATCCAACATGTCGAAAGATCCTTTCGGGAACGGCGAACCTGTTGGCTAATGACCATATCAATGAGGAGCAGCTCCTTAGTACCGCGGGACCCATTCCGACATCCATTTTGAGAGGCAGACATGATAGTGTTGGTCTCTACAAGATGGTAAATTTTAGCTCTCAAAATGGATGTCAGAACTTTATAGACCGTCGGTAGGCAAGTGATCGGTCTATAATTTTTGGGTTCCGTAGTACTACCTGATTTATGGAGCAGGTGGGTTATCCCTGTTGTTAAAAACTGTGGCAGCGACCCTGACTCTAAGGCTGACTGAAACTGGGAAGCCAAGCGAGCATGTGATCTTTGGAGCCATTTTATCCAAAAGTTGTGCAGCCCGTCCGGCCCTGGAGATTTCCAGTTAGGCAACGGACGGACTGCACGTGCTACATCTTGGGGGCTGATGGTAAATGCCCCCATTTCTGGCATTTGACCACACGCTCGCTCGACTTCCCTAACCCAATCACCTTCGGTGTGATTGACAGGCACCGACCAGATGTTTCGCCAGAACGAACACATGGCGTCATCATCCGGCAGGTGCGTGTCAACCACACCTTGGTCCGGTCGCTCCCAGGTTCTGTAAACCCACCTTTCATCGCTTCGGAATGTGCGATTCTGAGTGTACCGCTCCACCCTCCGCCTGTACCGACGAATACGGTTCGCCCATGCACAGATTTTCTGCTTCAGGAAGTCGATACGCTCTGTGACGCGGGTCATATAATCTCGAGAACTAATATCAGTCCCGGAGAACGCCCGCCTCACAAAGCGCATCACTCTAGGGCGAGTATTGCCCTCCCTGAAGCAGATAAGCTTGCCGATGAGTGCTCTAGCCTCACCGATACGACGCTCAATCCTGCACTGCCAAGCTGGTACGGCTAGTTTTGGTCGTTCATTATTATTTCCTTTATTTCAATAAACACATACAAATTACATTTTTAAATATTAGAATATAAAATATATAAAAATATTTAAAAATATAAAAAATAGTATCCCACCGGTATCGGGAACAGGGTCCAAGCTACCGGCGGTCAGGGCTCCAGAGAGAGGAACCTCCTGACAATACGAGCCGTGTCCAGGAGTACCGCTTTCTGGATCAAGCCCTTGACCCAGCTGCCCAACGAGAGCCTCCTCAGATGTTGGTCGAGGCTCTTGGCTATCAAGCCATTGGCTGAAACGACTATCGGTACAATGATCGCTGAGTCCACATCCCACATGTCGACAACCTCGTGAGCCAAGTCAAGATACTTGATTTGTTTATCTTTCTCGGCTTTCACGAGGTTCCCGTCATGCGGGACCGTTATGTCAACGATCATTGCACGCCGCTCTAGTCGATCCACCACCACTATATCAGGTTTATTGGCAACAATAGTCCTGTCAGTGATGATGGATCGATCCCAGTACAGTGTGACATGTCCATTTTCGAGAACTGGGTCGGGCACATACCTGTAGTACGGCACTTCCGATTCCACAAGGCTGTATTTTAGAGCAAGTTGCTGGTGGATAATCCTGGCTACAAGGTTGTGCCTATGCAAGTACTCTTCGTTAGCAAGACGAGAACACCCGGAGATTATGTGTCTTATTGATTCTCCCGGACGGTGGCATGCCCGACAGATGTCAACCGTACCATCTTTCACAATAAATCTCCGGTAATTGTTCGTCATGATAACTTCGTCCATAATTGCACAGACAAAACCTTCGGTTTCCCCAAAGAGGTCACCGAAACGCAGCCAGGCTACGGACGCTAGTTGGTCTACATCGGGTCCATGTAGGGCCCGGAAAAAGCGTCCGTGAAGCTCCTTACTCTGCCATACCTCCATGCGATCATTAGTGTCAAGCACTACAGGCTTGGGCCAGTCCTCTTTAGCCAAGGAGAGCGGGGTGAGGCCCTTGTCCACCGCGGCCACATCTCGATGCATCCCCACGTCGGTCTCTAAGAAATATTCCCTGAGACTGCATATCTCGCGATTGTGGAGGGTCTTAGCGTTTAAGAACCCTCGACCTCCACACTTTCGCGGGATATACAGTCTCATTACCGATGACCGTGGGTGATGCATTCGATTTGCAGTCAGCAGCGTACGGACCCTCCTATCCAGGGCGTCGAGTTCGGTCTGAGTCCATTTGAGTATGCCGAAAGAGTACATCAAGACCGGCATGACCCAACCGTTGAAGGCGCGCACCTTGTTTCCGCCTGATAAAAGACTATTAAATACTTTCTTCAGGCGGCCAAAGAAGCGCTCCTTCAACGATTGCTTCATGTCAGTAACATTGATACCCAACGCTTCCGACATACCCAAATACTTATAGGTTTCGGTTGCGGAGAGGGCTCGAAGGTTTATGGAATCCGAGAGTTGGGTTCCCACGGATTCCACAATCTCCCCTCGCTTTACATGCATGACCGCACATTTGTCCACACCAAATTCCATCCTGATGGCGCTACTGAAGGTTTCAGTTACTTTCAGTAGCTTCATCAGTTGCAAATTGTTGGGGGCAAAGAGTTTTAGGTCATCCATGTAGAGGAGGTGAGATATAACCTGACCACCTCTCCTCAGCCGATAGCCTATACCTGAATGCTCCAGCAGTGTGCTTGGAGGATTCAGGGCTAGGCAGAACCAAAGCGGACTCAAACTATCGCCCTGAAATATACCTCGCTCGATCCTTATCGGCTCGCTATTCCTCTGGATGTTTCGACATCCTGGATATCGAAGGACCGTCCTCCATTGCCTCATACATGACATCAGGAAGGTGCGCAGGGTTGTATCTACTTTATACAACTCTAGCACCCTCATGAGCCATGTATGTGGCACTGAGTCATAGGCCTTCTTGTAATCTATCCAACATGTCGAAAGATCCTTTCGGGAACGGCGAACCTGTTGGCTAATGGCCATATCAATGAGGAGCAGCTGCTTAGTACCGCGGGACCCGTTCCGACATCCATTTTGAGAGACAGACATGATGGAGTTAGTGTCTATATGATTGTAAATTTTCGCTCTCAAAATGGATGTAAGAACTTTATAGACCGTCGGTAAACAAGTGATCGGCCTATAATTTTTGGGTTCCGCGGTACTACCTGATTTATGGAGCAGGTGGGTAACTCCTGTTGTCAGGAACTGGGGTAGCGAACCAGACTCCAAAGCAGTCTGGTACTGAGCCGCCAAGCGAGCGTGCGATCCCATGAACCATTTGATCCAGAAGTTGTGCACCCCGTCCGGCCCTGGAGACTTCCAGTTGGGCAGCGGACGGACTGCACGAGCTACATCTTGGGGGCAGATGGTAATAGCCCCCATTTCTGGTATGGGATTGCAGGCTCGCTCGACTTCTCGAGCCCAATCACCTTCGGTGTGACTGACAGGCACCGACCAGATATTGCGCCAAAAAGAGCACATGGCGTCATCATCCGGTAGGCGCGTATCAGCCACACCTTGGTTCGGTCGCTCCCAAGCCCTATAAACCCACCTTTCATCACTCTGGAACGTGCGATTCTGAGTGTATCGGTCTACTCGCCGCTTATACCGACGAATACGGTTTGCCCATGCATACACTTTCTGCTTCAGGAAGTCTATGCGCTCTGTGACACGGGACATATAATCTTGAGGGCTGGTATCAGTCCCAGAGAATGCCCGCCTCACAAAGCGCATCACTCTAGGGCGAGTGTTGCCCTCCCTGAAGCAGATTAGTTTGCCGATGAGGGCTCTGGCCCCACCAATACGACGTTCAATCCTGCACTGCCAAGCTGGTACGGCTGGTTTCGGTCGTGTAGCTATAAAGTCATTGGCGAATTTGACGTGAGCTACACGACATGCCGCCACAGCCGCGCAGTACAGAATCGAATGAGTATTGGCGAGGTTTTCGCAGTCATCAAAATAATTTGACAACTGCGAATCCAAAGCCGCCACCAGCGCCCTATTCTTGTTATGCATGGGCAAACGAGGTAAACGTGGCCTAAGTTCGGGCGACATGAACCGATATTCTCGAATCGCACCCTCCAAAGCACTCCTCAATTCCTCACTGCACTGGGTACTTACGTTTGTAGCCCTGTCAACACTCCCCTCGTCAGCTAGAGGCGCGTGACTTGTGTTGAGCCGTGGTGGTACCACAACTGTCTGCGACGGGGGGACGATGACATGGCTACTCTGCATTTCATTTCGCAAGCGATCAAGCACAGTGTCATCCAACATATGGTTACGCTGGATGACCCGCACCTGATCCGAAAGTCGTTGTGCCGAAACGTTGACAGCTGGCTCAAGCACCTGAAAAAGAGAGAGCATCCGAACACGGTACGCGGTCAGGTTGTTTCCTCCCTCTGTAGCCCCATAGTATGAGCGCATGACGTTTTCGTTGATGGATTGTGTCCATCTCATGCGCTGCACACTTCCGCCGGGAGCTGGGACCCTATCAGAGGCCGGTGGGCCTCGAGGTCCTAAGCCGTCCGGCGGCCGGCATCCTCCTCGTCGACGTGCAGGTGGTGGTGTCGTTGGCGGAGAGAAGTACTCGTCGCTCGAGCTCGACGCAACTACCGCGGCCGGTGTCATCACAGCGCCCGCAGTGGGGCTGGGTACCGGCGGAGGCGAGGCGGAGCTGAGCGACGAGTCCGGAGGTGGTGGGCGTGCTCTACGTGCTGCTGATCTTGTCAACATTTCGTTTTAATCTTGTTTTCATAATTTCATTTTCTATCAGTCATGTTTTGTCGGAGGTGACATCTGTCATGTCACCTCCGCTCCAGTTTTATCAGATGTTTTTGTTACATTTATGGTTTTTTGCGGTCTTCTTTAGAATTTTAATATATTTTCGGGTTCTCGTTTGATTTATGTATAAATGGTTTGTTTAAAATTGGTGAAAATTTTTGTTAGGTACTGATGAAATTAGAAAATTTTAAAAACAGACGTCTTGTTGACACAATGTTGCCAGCAATTATTATTATTATTATATCACAGTTATGCGTTCTAAACGAATCATAATTTTGTAGATAATCGTATATACTTTGTTGCCGTCGAGTAGAAAGATTTGTTGTCAGTGTGATTTTGACAGTTAGGGAAGAAATATTCTTCTGAAATAGTCTACATTTATAAGGACCTAGACAAATATCGTTAGAAACTAAAGACTAAATGACAGATTGTAGAAGGATATCTACGGTGCGATGTCTAAAATGTAGGAACGAAATATCACTTTGTATTGAAAAAGCACTGTCTATTCTTCATAGAAATACAAAGCGTCATGCTAAGCCCGCAGTGGTCTCATATTTTATCTAATTTTATCTCTCTTGATTTAGATCTATAACAAAAGTTGTCTATCCATGGACTCATGTATTAGTTTCTAGTCTCTTAGTTACAAGTGAACCTTTTGTTTCTATTTAGTTCGTGGCAATAACAACACCCGATGATTTATGAAGCATCTTTGTTTCTAGCTAACGCTGCTTGTCAATCAGTATTATTAACGAATTCAGTGAAGGAAAAATTGATGGACGGTGATGAAATTAATTATTTGGTACGGGAGCCTTGTTTGATTCTTTTCTTTCTCCCTCGCTAATTGTATTTGAAATTAATTATTGTACTTCATCTTTGTTACGGGAAGGTAGAAATTAACATTCTACAATACTTACAGTGCACCTACTCAAATTGCAACATCCAGTTCATACATTTGGTTTTAGCTGCGCCAGTAGCAACTATAAATTATTCATTGGCAATATTCGATGTACGGTTAGAAAGATAGCTTCTAATAAAATAATGTAAGGAGTAATTAATATCACACTGAAGAAATACTCACTTTTTCATGAACACTAGACGACACCTAAACACAATGCTTAAACGAAGAGTGAAACAGGAGTGATGGCTTAGGAAACTGCTTACTATGGACGTTAACAAATTAAACATTGCTTGACGTCAGTTAAAATGGGCTATTGTCTGTAAATAGTTGTGCTTAAGTTACCATTTGTGGCTGTGTTTAAGTTAAAATTATTGCTAACAGTTCTTCTCACGTACAAGATTTGGGACCTCGCTAGCCTTAAACTTTGAGAAACATTGTAAATGAGGCAATTTATAAGTAAGGTCGCGAGTTTATCAGTCAGATTAGACAGTATTCACACCATGATGTTTTAGAAGAACTACTTCATTCTAGTCTATATTACGGTGACTTAGTGTAGTACGTGAGGCCGCTCATAGACCGCCATTTTTATTGCGCAATATCATTATTTTCAAGTTACATAATCAAGTTGTCACCACGTATCTACTGAACCTTAATTACACTAGCACTGAAAGCCTTCTAATTGTTTTAAGATAAATGTATTTTCAGCCTGTCCATCATAACATCACAATGCAACACACCACACCATACCACACCACACTACACTAATCTGATCTACTATACACTACACTACACCACACTACACCACACCACACTACATTACAATACACTACACGACACGACACTACACCACACTACACCACACCACACCACACCACACCACACCACACCACACCACACGACGCCACACCACACCACACCACGCCACGCCACACCTCAACATGCTACATTACACTATACCACACCACACAGTATTGCACAAACACAATATTAACTTTAAAATTGTTTTTAGTTTCGCTAATTCGTTACCTACCAGAGGTTATAAATATATTGTTATTATATTTAAGATTTAAGTAACATTCAAACACTGTTTTTGGGGGGGGGCTGGTAAACTGTGTCAGGTTTTTCCTAGTGCAGATACCAGTCTCCCACAATGGATTTTTTCAGATGTTCTAATCTTCATTTATTATATTATGGTGCCTTTGTAGAAGATAAATAAACGTTTATTTATTACTTTGTCCAATCAGCCCTTGTGGTCAAACGGTCACTAATATCCACATCTTTGGCCAATGTTTTTGGTAGATTATTACCATTTAATGTTTAATGTAAAATATATAAATTGACGGCCCATGAGCTTCAATGTCTTTTGCGTAAGCAAGATCTGCCTAGAGTACCTACTGTAGGTACCAGTGAAATATTGCATAATACAGATCCAACATGGTGAAATTAAATTTAAACTCACTCAAACTTTTCTTTATTGAATAAACAGTTTTCAATACTAACCATAAAAGTTACGAAACGTTGCATTTTTCATGATACTGCGCCATACTACTACTACTGTAGTTGTTGGGGCGGCCTTAGACAACTCTGATTTGCCTTGTTTGTAACAACGAATAAATCCTACATTATTTATATTCAGGAAATCTAACTATAACTGGGCTTTAATGATAATAACAACGAAAATTTTGAAAAATTCAACAACTACAAAAGCTAATCAAACAACATCCCTTTTCCACACTAAATCTCCCAATCACTTACAACTCCATCTACAAAAAAATCATGCAAAAGCTACATAAACACGTACACACGTGACAGCTAGTACGCTGCATATTTTAAAAGTCCTGCTCTGCTCAAACGGAATGCTAAATTTAGGTAATGAAACACTGACTAAGTCATATTTGAAAGCCATTTCGGATTTTACGTGTTTGAATTTGAATATTTAAATATAGAGGAGTGCTTTAGGAAGGTTTTAATAGAAAAGGTTAATTTGTTAGCGTTGTAATTAGTAGATTACGATGTAAATGAAGGCTAATTCACAGAAGCCTACATATATATTTTGAGGAAATTTTTGAATATAAGATACAGGGTAGTTCATGCATATCACAACGGATGACTTAGAAATCACGGATTTTTGTCGTTACCAAAGATTATTTAATAATAAGATAGCCAGTAAATACCTGAGCTATGTAATATTTGCCCTATACGGGGCGCCGCCGGTGTGGGCGCCTACATTGAGGTGCCAACCAGCTCGCCGGTTGAGGGCGTCCCATAGGGTCATGGCGATCAGGATGATCCGAGGATATCGCACGATCTCCGGCGAGGCGGCGGGCCTCCTTGCCGGATTACCGCCATGGGATCTGGAGGCAAAGGTCCTCGCGCAAATATGGGAGTGGCGCGAGGAGGCCAAACGCCGGGGCGTAACTCCGCTGCCGCGGGAAATCGCAGCACAGCGGTGACATGGAGAGAGCGATTGTCGCAACCCAGTGCTGGGCACGCCACGATTGTGGCGGTAAGTCCCCTCTTTGAGGAGTGGTTTGAGAGGCGGCATGGCATACTCACCTTCCGCCTGACGCAGGTCCTCACCGGACACGGTTGTTTCGGGAGGTTCCTGTTTCGGATAGGACGGGAGGAAACGCCCGGGTGTTTCCACTGCGAAGATCGCCCTGAGGACACGGTGGAGCACACGGTGGCGGTCTGCCCTGCTTGGGCGGAGCACCACCGTGTCCTCGTGGAGGCGATCGGCGGCAGCGATCTCTCGCGTCCGGCCCTGGTCCAGGCCATGGTACGGAGCGAGAGGGCATGGGGAGCCGTCACCTCCTTTAGCGAAGCAGTAATGCTCGCGAAGGCGGCGCACGTGAGGGAGAGGCAGCATATGCGCCCTCGCGACCCTAGCCGCCGCAGGATACGGAGACGCCCTGGGCGTCGGCAATCCCAGGCCGATTTCCGGCCACCGTAGGCATGAGCTTGCGGACGGCGAGTAATGGGTAGCTCGGTGTCCGGTAAGGACCAAGCCCAAGTCGACGGCGCGTTGTGTTCCACGCGCGCCTCAAAGAGCTGTCAGCACAAAAATGATGGGGCCCGCAAGGGCCGATGCCTGCCAGGGGTGCGGGTTTGTTTGAAAGAGATACCACAGCCCCTGGCATACGGGCTAATGAAGGAACACGGGTGGGTTTTAGTCAGTAAAAGTCTGACACGCCCTCCTGCTCCACCCAGAGCGGGAGAAGTTATTTGATGATTTCCCACCCAAAAAAAAAAAAAGCTATGTAATATTTCCTTTAAAATGCGTACGAATCATTATTTATGAGACTATATTTACATACATACTCAGCCTATAAACATTCCCACTGCTGGAACACAGGCCTCCTCTCCGACTGTATATTTACTTTACTGTGTATATGTGGGATACAAACCTACACCCTCTGATCGTGAGTCAAGACTTTGAATATTCGTTCTGTGTCAGTTTTGACATAAGATATAAAAAATGGTATCTTGCCGTGGCTAATTTGTGTCTCCTGTCTGTACGCCTTTTGTATGTCTAATGTTTAATTGTATTCTGTACGGATATTATAATTGTAATTAGTAAAGTGATTTTTAGTCCGTTCTCCCGTACAATACCCCCCAAATATAATTTCAACATGAATGATGTAACCAATATTTTGATTTAATTTAGTGTCCATGGAGTTTCTTGCCAGTTCTTCTTCATGGGAACCTCTACGCTTGCATGCACTACGCATGATTGGGCAACGAGCTTTATCTGTCTGCCTGACCGACTCCTGGGCAGTTCGAAAGTGCGGTTTAATTGATTCGAGATTGAGTTTATGATAAAGTCTGGTATAAAAGTAAATACTATAATTTGTCTATCTAAGCAAATATTTAAGAAAATGGCCCTGGATATTTTGTTTAGCGAGTAATTCAGCAAGTAATAAAATTAAGCTACTATTAAGTCTAACACAGCAATATTGTGGCAGCAACTATTGTTTTATTAAAGTTTTTAAGCACTTGTCTTCAGCACTTCTTTTAATCTATAGTTAAATCGTGTACAATGGTGTGGGTTAGATGTTTGTTAAATCTTAGTTTTAAGAGTTTTTCTGTATTTTGTAGCATGTATCTGTCTTTTGTCCCTAATATAAAAAAAAATACTGGAATTCCATGTTATCCTTTCCATGGTTCGGTCTAATATTAACCGTATAAATACGCTCGTCGGTCTAGTTTGACTAGAGTAATCTCTTAAATTACGAGTATGTCAATTTGGGTTTCTATTTTCGGTATCCTGTTGCTGTTCTTCATGGTATTTTAGATGATTCTAAAGATTTGTTGAGGCCGTGGATTATCGTGCACTCAATAATAATATAGTTATGACAAAAGGTCAATATTTGACAAAACGTGTGCAGCCGGAGACCCCCGTCAGGAACAAAGATCCTTACGCGATACTCACACACACACACACACCTGTATCTAATAGAAAGAGATAGAGAAAAAGAAAATTGCATAGGGGTGGCACTTTTGAAATGAAAACTTCTTTATGTTATATTTTGTAGGTCAAGATTTTTAAAACTAGATGGCGCCGGCATTTCCTAGTTGACTATTCCCTGAGAATCCCATCGTCACCGAACGCTTTCTATGAGCTATATGTTTACTGTGTATATATGGGTGAACGAGCACACGGATGAGTCGCGCGTTGATCAAACGGAAAAGTCCCTGTCTTTCATAATTCGACTTCTTTTATCCCTTTCTTTCCCTTTATATTTTTATCGTAAAAATCTGTGCTGTTACCTTTAATGGCTGAAGTCGATCGCTCGTTTATAATTTGTTACCTAGATCAGTCAGGACCCAAGGACCCAATGTGAAATCTTGTATTGACGATGATAAAAATACACACGTTATTGTTCAAGTTTTCACATCTGTCGGCACTACCGGAGTGCCACTGTTTTTTTTTTAGAATGATGTCTCGCCTTTCAACCTTTGAGATGGTCGTCAGCTTAATTGGACTTGCCTGTGATATTCTTAATAAATTAAGATTACCATTCAGGGCTTAAAAAACTTAAAACTAGAGCGACTGCTCGCTAAAAGCACCCTGTAGGGTACGGACGTCGGCTTAGGGCATCGCTGCTAAAGGGTAGCAAGGGACAAACTGAATCGGACTGAAATGGGGCTGGCAAAACGCTTTTTTCTTACAGAAACCTCATCCCGCAAGCCGCGTTAAGGAACTCGTTCCAAAAAGTTGAGTGTTATTCGAAAATGAACAATAGCAACTATTGCTGCCCTGAACATAATCATCCCTGCAAGTGATAACGATACTGGCGATGTATTCCAAATGACAGTGGTCATTTGTTTCAACTTAGGCAACAATAATCTCTTCTAGAACCTTAACTCATCTTAATCTAAAATTACCGTCATTTACCTTCACAACAATGAGAACGTTACCTCCGTCATCCTCCATAAAATACAAAGCACATTGTACTTCCAAAAAACACGAGTAAAACTCCATTCTTAGCGAAATAAAACAAGTTATTATGTTCAGAAAACACTTTAACTTCTAAAGTACTGTTCACGAACTTGGCTGTCAAAATATGTGTTTCTTATAATGAGGCTCGGACCAGGGTACGTCTAAAACTTTTCCTGTTATTCTTGTATTGTGTATTCGAAGGAAGTTCGAGAACCTGGACGTTGAGGGGTCAACGACATGAGTATGTATTGTGTGAGCACCCGGGTTGCATGTAGATTTGATTTGGTGTAAGTGGTTGAACTAAATTCGCTGAAAATTTATATAATTAGGTTTTTTATAGCGGACTAAACGGGTGTTGTGTGTGATGGACTACTACCGAACTGTTTGTTGCCAGGTTTAGTCCAGTGTGCGTTAATTTCTCATTTGATCTCATCCGAATCCCAATTGCGAGTGCTCTTGTACTTGCTGTACGTGAACTGTGTCTATGTGTGCGTGCATATTCGCTTGTTGTATGGAGCCAACCTTTTGTAGGTACTATTCTGTGCCTGAATAAATTTGGTTGGAAAAAAACAGCTGAGATAATGTGGAAGCAATTTTAAACAACACCTACAGGTTTATACCTGGCTGCACTGATGGACGGTTTTATAAGTTTCTCTATATGTGTAGATAGAATAAAAAAATAAATGTGTATGACAAGAGTAATTGACAATTTATTGTATAATGGAATACGGGGATAAAATATAGCTTATGTCACCCGGGGATAATGTTACTTCCCAACAGTGAAATAATTTTCCAAATCGGTTCAGTAGTTTCGGAACCTATTCAATGCAAACAAATAATCAAATCTTTCCACTTTATAATAATAGTATAGAATAATATTACGGTATGGATTAGTATAGAAAAGCACACCAGATTTGATGTTCCCACAGCTGGGACACTAGACTGCTATCTATGAGAGAGTGAGCTATAGATACGCAAGCCGTTAGTGCACAAATATAGCTGTCAATTTATGGGTTCTTTCTCAAGCCATGGTTTTGGATAGCACTCGTAAATTCTCTCTTGCCACGCCTACCCAGCAATTGTATATAGTAGCTTTTCGGCTATAGCCACTTTCATATATAATAAAATCTTCCAGTTTTGTTCTTTTAGTTGACCTAAAAACTGTACTGTGTTGGATGTTATGAGCAGTAGTTTAAAGTTTTCATATACTCGTAACTGAAGTTAGCAAAATTAGTGTACTGAGTTTGTTAAATATGAAATACGACGGTAGTTTTCAAACTCATAATTTCTGTGTGGCTTACAGTGTAGGGGTTGATGACGACTGTTAATATGGCTCTCTATATTGAGTACCATGTGTCCTGTCACTGTATTCTGCCAACAACTGAAACTCGAGTGATATTACTTTAATTTTGAAGCTTCTAGATAATCGTGCACTATCGTTGATCACGGCTTTCTTTACCATCAGGTGAGATTGTGGTCAAACACGAGCCTATTCAATAAAATAAAATAAATAAATGTGCTTCATGAACAAAAACATTTTTGCCAACCATGCTTTATTTTGAGTTTAGAATGCACTTTAATAGCAAAGCTGAGCACAATGACCGAAAAACATTCAACTTGTCTACATCAACAAACTTTCAACGAAAGGCCTAAAATATTTGATCAAACTACAATTTGGTAAACAAAGCCTGCTTTTTCATTTAATATTTGTACCTAAATCGTTAGAGGTATCCGATTCGCTTGCATAACTCCGAAAAATTTGTTATTTTGCAAAAATACGATCCTCCAAATTATTCTGAACTACATTCCTGGATATCACTTGCTTGAGTTTAAAATTGCGTCCATCAGTTTTTAGTTAGCTTTGCTGGATTTTGGGTAGCAAAGTTACGTATTATGTTTTCCTGTTAATTTATAAAGTATATTTTTGAATATGTTCCTTGCTTTTAGGGTTTGGAAAAAGTCTGTAATTGTGGTGTTAAAAATGAATAATTGTTTTTGTTCCTTTTTATAGACCTTCTATTTGCACGCAGTGACTCTTATTAATACATTTTTAATGCGTTGGTTTACAACACACCTAATATTGCTTTGACTAACATAATTATGTAGATAAATGCTGTGTTCATGAGAATCATATAAGATCATTTTCATATCCAGCAACTTGCATTTACTTTATCATTGATTAATATTGGTAGCTGGATTGTATACTCGTTCCCTCTTATAATTCTTCTTAGTTTCTCAGTTTCTATCTTTTGAAAAATTCTGCGTCTTCATAAAAATCATACCTACATCAATTTTACTTTCTGGCTACAACAATAACAGACTTCTACCTCAATATATCGATGCTCACGTGACGGAGCGGGGTTAGAAAGCGATATCTAATTTACAAGCCTGTTGGTTCGTGTTAAGGGGACACTTTGCGCGGGCTCGAACTCACTGGTGGGCCTGGCGAAAAATCACGCTGTCTCACCAGGCTTCGTATCCGACAGAGATAGTATCGGTGGTGAGCAGTTAGACGCTAGTCTACATGCACAACGTTATTGAGTGAGATGCAGGAGCATTTTTGGCAAAAAAATCGCGAAAAAATTAAGAAAAGTCCTTCAGAAGATCGGGTTTTATGAAAAAACCACTGCATAAATCAATGACCAATAAAGTTTATTGAATTGATTGTTAATTGAACTTTGTCGGTACCGTCTTGGTTTTCGAGATTTTACACTCCTTTTATTACTTAAACACGCTCAAAGTTAGGTTAAATTAGCATGAAAAACGAATCTTTGTTGGCTCATAACTTTTTAATGGCTTTTTATTTCAGTATTCTGTTTCCGTACAGACAATAATAATAACCATAAAAAACCATACCATGTTTAATTTTTGATGTACATAGTCAAACAGTGGAGTAAAACCCTCCCGAAGTTTGTATGGAAAAAATGTGGACAAGTGTCACCTTAAAGGGACAGACGGACAAAGCAGATATACGTAGGATCGGTCATGTGCGAAATAACATAGGAAGGACAGTAATAACCATTTCATATTGTGGCCTTTTCTAAAAGAATCCTTTAAAGCAAAACCCTTTGTTTTGAAGAATTACCTATGTAAGAAAAGTGTGAGATTTTAAAGGTTTTACTGCAATTTGATGTTGTCGATGTTATGAGGACACATTAAACATATATTATGTTGCCCAACATAAGTTGGGCTGTCAGCCCCTTTTCCAATCTTGCTGGCAGGAATTAAATAGCATCCAATAGGTAGTTTCTTTTTAAGATAGGAAATCATCAAATAACTTCTCCCGCTTTGGGCAGAGCAGGGCGTGTCAGACTTTTACTGACTAAAACCCAACCGTATTCCTTCAGTTGCCTGTATGCCAGGGGCCACGGTATCTATGCAGTAGGTACTTCAATATGAATTTGAAATAATATACCCAAGAAAGGAAAGAAAGTTGTAACTAAATGAAACAAATCGTAATCGTGCAGCAAAGCAAGTCTCAAACCTTGTTCCTATTTTTGTATACAGTTTCAAAACCTTAATTACCATATTTTGTTAACACAAATTAACTCCAAATCCTCCACTCACATCTGTTTCCGTCGTATATTCCGCGCCAGTGGCTCGCCGGCACGCCTTTCTTACTCTGTCCACATCTGAGTTGATTCAAGCTTTTAGAGGTTTTAGAACAACATCACACAATAAAAAAAAAAATTGGCAGCAGTTTTTGTTGTTTACGATATGGGCTGAGCTTCCAAAACATTTTATTCCAACAAATACGCCTGCTCTGTTATTGTATAACACATAAACATGAAACGATCAAACACTTTAATAACAACTCATTACACCAAACACAAATACACCATAAACATATTACTATCAGCATACTTACATCTTCCTCTCTGAGCGGACCCACCGACAATCCCTTACTACTATATTATACCACGCCTAAGATGAGTTCCCGCACATTAGCATGCAACATTCAAAATATAACGGTACCCAATGGCTAACATAAACACTAATATTACATCACAAATAGATAACTTCGCGGTGGCGTCTTCACATTACTGTGATACTAATATCTGTAACAATATTTTAAAAACCTCGAAGGATTCACTAAAAATAATTACTCAGAACATCCGAAGCATATATAAAAATTTAGACGGCTTTCAGGCTCAATTAGCTAGGTTATGTAGTGAAATGGACATTATAATTCTAACCGAGTGTTGGCTTAATGACGACAAACCGATTCCTCATATTGAAAATTATGTGACATACTCCAGTAAAAAATGCTTAAATCAAAACGATGGCATTACAATATATGTTAAGAGTAGTATTCAGTGTACAGTGGAGGAACCAGATTCGATAGGTGCCAACTTTCTTTTACTAAAAATTGATTCAGATACATGTATTCTAGCATCCTACAGATCTCCATCGATATATAGTATTGACAGCTTCCTAAATTCCATAGGAAACATTTTAAGTAAACAAAAAGCGAACAACATCATTTTAACAGGAGATATTAATATTGACATAAAACCTAGTAATACTGACAGGAACAGTTCGTCGTATCTTAATCTGACCGCTGAACTGGGCCTCTTACATCCGACAAGATTACAGAACTGCCTCGATCACGCAATGTTTAACAAATCTAGTTGTGCGACTGTCATAGTAATAGATTCAACAGTCACCGACCATGCCTCAGTATTGATATGCTTAAATAGGGGCGTTACAAACAAATCACACATGAATAAAAACGTCACAAAAGTAAATTATGAGGCAGTTGTAGAGCAGCTTAAAAATACCGACTTCTCATTTATATCTGACAAATGCGATGCAAATGAAGCTGCAACTAAGTTTGTCGAATGTTTGATGTCCACAATATCTCAACACTCCCAAGTAAAGAAACTTCCAAATCGTGAAATAGTACTTAAGCCCTGGATTACACCCGGCCTACTACGTTGTATTCGACACCGGGATAATCTTCATAAAACATCTCTAGCTAATCCAAAAAACAGAACTATAGAGTTGTCATATAAACGGTATCGTAATTTCTGCAACTTGTTACTTAGGAAAATTAAATTAAATCACGATAGATCCGCTTTAGAATCTTCAAAAAACAATAAAGACACATGGAATATTATTAAAACGATTACTAACCAATCTGGACAAAAAATAACAGCGGACAAACTCTTAACTGCGAATAATAATGCCATTGAGGAAATAAATCATTATTTTTCAAACATTGGTAAGAAACTAGCAGACACTATTATTCAAAATCAAAACTCCCCAAGTGCTCCATATAAGTTTGAAACATCCGTGGCCAGTGAGTCTATGGTTTTGCTATCCCCGGATGAAGCCGAAATTGAGTCGGTGATTAATAACTTGAGAAACGATTGTGCCACAGGATGGGACTCAATTCCGGCCAAACTACTCAAACTGGGGAAAGATGTACTAGTCCCTCCTCTTACAAAACTCATTGAGATATGTTTTGAACAAGGAATCTTTCCCCGAATCTTCAAAAAATCCTTAATAACGCCTGTTCACAAGGGAGGGGGTCAAGGAGAGATTGAAAATTACAGACCTATCTCAGTACTTTCAGCACTGTCAAAGATCTTGGAAAAACTACTGAACCATAGACTCATAAGATACCTAGAGCATTTCAAAATATTATCAGACTCACAATTTGGTTTCAGGTCTGGGAAAAGCACCGTAGATGCAGTCAATCAACTGGTTGACTACGTTACTGAGAAAGTTGATACCAAGCAGAAATGTCTGGGTGTTTTTCTGGACCTAGCCAAGGCGTTTGACACTGTCTGTATTTCAACCCTTGTAAAGAAGCTAGACCATATCGGAATTAGGGGAAGGCCTCTGAGCATATTTACTGACTTTCTGACTGATAGAACACAAAAAGTAAAGGTTGGTAAAGAGATTAGCAATGAAGTTAGAATTGACTATGGTGTACCACAAGGTAGCTGCCTATCCCCAAGCCTCTTCCTTATCTATGTTAATGACCTGTGCGAGAAGTATTTTAATAACGGTAAAATATTTAGTTATGCAGACGATACCGTGTTAATATGTCATGGCGAGAGTTGGGAAGCAACGCAAAAAGCGGCAGAGCTGGGCCTACGTGAGATAATCTGTTGGCTAGAAAGTAACTTACTAACCCTGAATATATCAAAGACCTCATATCTACAATTTACTTTCGCCAATACTAGACCCATGGAAATAAGTCTCAAAGCACACTCCTGTAATGATTTTAACGGTCACCAATGCCCATGTCTTCCAATCTCACGCAAAAAGTCGGTGAAGTACCTAGGGGTACTTCTGGATGAACGTCTTACCTGGCGTCCCCACATTGAATTGACCACTTCCCGCGTTAGAAAACTTATATGGGCATTCAAGAAACTTCGACACGTGGCTCAGTTTAAACTATTGCGAACGGTGTATCTTGCGCTGGCGCAGTCAATCATAGGCTACTGTATAACGGCCTGGGGAGGCGCTTGCAAAACCTTTCTGATTCACCTCGAAAGAGCCCAAAGATCTCTGCTAAAGGTCATGACATTCAAACCATACCGGTTTCCTACGAAAGATCTGTATGAAAATTGTAAAGTACTTACCGTGAGACAGTTGTACCTTCTTAATCTCACAATCAAACAACATCACATTCTACCTGTGATTCACACCACAAAACTAAAGAGAACTATTACTCGTACGGACATAAGTAGACCAGTATTTTGTAAAACAGCTTCCGCCAGACGACAGCACTTTTACATGGCCTCATACATTTACAATAAAATAAACAATACCCTTAACATAAACCCGTTAACAACTAGAGAAAGTAAAAAGAAAATCACCACATGGCTTCAAACACTGGATTATCACCGGACGGAAGACCTAGTACATCAGCAGTACTCGTAAAACACATACCCGCACACCATCACCCACCTACACACGCACGCACACACATACACACACACACACACACAAACACAGACACACACACACAACATCCCACACTCATATGTGCACAGTTATTGCATACCAAAAGAGCTTGCATGCATCTTTCATTTATTTTATTTTACCATGTTTTTTTTTTCTTTTTGTTTTGATTACCTAATTAGTTTTTTGCGCAGACTGTCATGAAATGTACCACAAACGGGGGAAGACACTGGCTCCTGTAACACAGGTTGCTACCTAGCACAGGAGCCAGGGCTTCAATTAAGTATGTTCCACCTGTATTTTGTGTCAATAAAAATTTTATTATTATTATTAATTTAAGTTGAACAACCGGAAAAAACTATTTTACAAAAAATACGACATCAAAAGTTTATTTCGAAAGTTTATTTATTTATTTATTAAAATCTCCCTTAAAACTATCATTACAGGTGTATTCCTAATGCGATTGCGCGTTCTTACAGTTAACCTACTTTCCATTTAAAACTATGAAAATAGTAAGAAGAAACACAATATTAAAATATAAAAAATGAAATAAAATGAAAATAAAACAACAACATAAAGTCTAATCTACACTATAACATTAAATAAACAACAGTATTTTTGCGAATTCTCTCAAATGCCATACATCAATCTTCAATTGAAGTTCGTTAATTGGTGTCTTTGGTAATGTTTTTTCTTTATAAGACGATAAATTCTGAAATTAGTGTAATTTTTCACTTGAATGAAAACTGCCTCCTTTTTTTGAAGGTTATAAGAAAGTTGACAAGTAGACTGCCTCGGTGTTCTAATGATCGCAAGCACTCCAGAGCCTGCGGTCCTGGGTTTGATCAGGTCAGGAAAAGTGTTATTGCGTTTTCTATGGCAATAGATTCGCCCCCATTACATGTGACCTATACTTAACTGATGAAATGTTGGAGTACAGTAGATACACCTGTGCTTAAATGTTCGGGGATGCAGGCATTCTATAATGGTTCTGTTAAATTCTAAACGTAGATCTTATTAAAACAGAAAACGACTAGAAAACGTTCATGAAAGTTATGTATCGTTCTTGAACGTTAATTAAACTTTGTAAGACGGGTGTCTTACAATTTCTAATAACGAGTAAGTTACCCTTTTGCTGTTTTGCACCCATGAGAAGAGCCAACCGTGTTTCCGCTAACCGCACGCCATCCTAACCGCAAGAGCCACGTTTCTATACGCAACTACTGTGCGGTCTCGCTTGCTCCGGAAATAAGCCACTGAAGCGATGTGACGTAAGCTGTGACGTCAGAGCTTACTACAGATGTAGCTGAGCATTTCTACCGATATTGTTAATCTTATCTTCACAGAAACTAATGTAGTCTCTTCCAAGTAGGGTAAATCCCGGATAGTTGCCACATTTTTTAAAATAAATTTAAAACGCAAAATACCTTATTTGTAAAACTGGCCGATACTTTGGTTTTTTATTTACAAATTTACGAAGAGTAAAAAGCAATATCTTTAATATATCCAGAGTAACTATTAGCGATTTTTGCGGGCTTCTATATTTCGGAACATCTATACCACATAGTTATGGGATAGTTGCCTAATCCAAATAAATTTCGTGTATGATAGAAACAGACAGTAAACAGGACATCTATCACGCAAAAACTACACTGTAACACAAATATCATCTCCCCCGATTGGGTTCCCGCATTATCGTTGCGGGGGGGCTCAGTAATCGTGGTCTGCCACCCACGGTGAAGCCAAGAAGAACCGAAAGGTGGGGCCGCTCGTCAGGGCTTTTGCCTCAAAGCCGACGACATAGCGGCCAAAAAGTAGGTTGCGGTATGGTGCACCGCAACTGAGGTGGGCCGCGATGTCGAATGGGAGGCATCGCGGCTGAAGGTTACGGGCTGCGGCGGAGGAGTGCCGGTACTTTTGAGTAGCGCTCTTCCCTTCCGTGGCGTGGACGGGGCCGCCACCGTTTGATGGCGGTCGCGGTGGGGCCGCAGGGGAAGAGGAGTGCCGGTATAACGTTGGCCGCTCTCCCTATCCCCTGCGGCCGAAAAGTGGTAGGCGGTGGGGCCACTATGTTGACCCGTCGCGGGGTGACCGAGGGGTCCGCAAGGGCCGATGCCTGCCAGGGGTGCGAGTTTTTCGAAAGAGATACCGCCGCCCTAGCACACGGGCAACTGATGGAACACGGGTGGGTTTTAGTCAGTAAAAGTCTGACACGCCCTCCTGCTCTACCCAGCAGGAGAAGTCATTTGATGATTTCCCACCCAAAAAAAAAAACAGAAATAACATTTTAATTTTAGAACCATGAAACGAACTTTTTGAAGCAATTTAGTATCTATCCTATTTCCTATGAAGGCATCATCGTTAAAAAAAATAGGCAAAGAAAAATGTTGGATAAATATGGAAAAACGGGTGGATACGCCGCGCCGTGGAGTTCTCGCTTCATTGAACTAGAAGCCCTCAGTTCATATCCGTTGACACTAACCGGGAAATGCTTATCCCAGAATTTAATAAAAACTTATTGGATTTCTCCATTTGCAAAAATAATGAAAAGCGATAGTTTATTGTCATTTACGTCTGGTAGAAAGAGATGAGCATTGCGCTAATAGTGAGCTTAAAATAATATTTTCAGTAGGTAACAGATTTTAAAAAACAAGTACCTAAATGTCATAACCTATGGAAAGAGTATTGTATGGATTGCCTGTCAAAAACTGTTGCTATGTCACAAGGTATGCCCTTGTGACATAGCAACAGTTTTTGACAGTCACTTGTAAACTAATACATTAGGTACTATGTGATGTATTCGGGCAATACTTTCCAAAGAAATTGTACCGTGACAGCCGATTTGATGGGCCAAGTTGTTGGCCGGGGTCAGACAAAGTTTGCATACGCGAAGGCGATAGAGAAACTGTCACTACTTTGTCTCATTATTATTATTATAATTTAGTAGATTGTCTATTACTCTATCGACGGCATAACTTATTACGATATTTAATAAAAACTAGAACGATATTTTTCGTCATTTAGGTAGGGTTGTCTATTAAAGGGTTTCGAATTTCGTTGTCAACGAGTTTGAAGTAGCGTTAGAATGCATTCAAACATAACATAACATAAAGCAATTGAATTTGCAACGAATTATTTGCAACAAAAATACCTGCGATATATTTTTATTTTTTGTAGCAAAATTTCGACGATATTTTTTGTCATTTAGGTTGGGAATACAATTTCGTTTTCAAAGAGTTGAAGTAGCTTTTGACGTATCACATTATGAAAATGAATATTGAGTTGCTACAAGCAATATAAGACAATTAAAATACTCATAGCATAAAATACAAATATTACGGCTTACTGCTCTTTACTTAAGGCTGCGTTGCACTTACAGCTTGCATAAAGCCATGCACTGAATTATGAATTATTCAAGCCACCGGCTTTGTGGCGCCCTCTCGCGCTGCTGGTGGCTTCTTCCATAATTTCGTCCTTTCAAGTCTATCGCAAAATAGGTGCTTATTTCGAAATAATGTGATGGCATTTTGTGGGTACGACGTTACATTTATTGAAACAGAGTGTATTTGATAGTTTTTCAATTCAATAGTTAAACGTTATGCGTAGGTAAGTTATAACTTTAAGGCGGGCCCTAAGCGTCAATTATAAGTATTGCACAATGTCACCAGTCGCGCATTGTTTTGACCATTTAGTGGTACAATAAACCACCGTCGCTTTTGCTCGCTACCGCTTATTTTCAGTTAGCTCGCGTAATTTATATCTTAGATCACTATCCTAACAAACTTTATCTTGTATTCTTTCTTTCGTAAAATCGTTTCCTTTCGTCCTGTAACTTCTACCTATCATTTGTTCTCTATCAATCCATGCCGCATTATACTTTTACGCAACCTTTGCCGACCCTCTCCTTTACTCGCAACCATACAATCCAAATATATATTTAGCTATATGTATCTATTAAGGGCGCTATCACATTTTTGCTTGGATTTGAACGTTTCACTCGATATTTGATGAGTGATTATGGTTTAGATATAGCCAAAAATTCAAAACAAAAATATTTCCTAAAAAATTTCATTATTTGTCTAGGGAGTGTTCTTAACAAATATTTTAACTTGTTTACATAAGTCAGTAAAATCCTTGTCTCGGCAAATAATGTTCCATAAAATTGTATTTTCGGGCATCTTTAGATGCTTTAATACATGGAATATATAATAGTTTAGTAATTTATAAAACTTTCCATGGTAGGAGTATTTTTTGTTCTTTACAATGCTTAAACCATTTTTTATGTTTCATACAGTAATTCAACAAAAATAATTCCGTAAACACATAATTTAAGATAATTTTTCGTCTGAAATTATATTTTTTATCTGTATATGTTTAATCGAAATTAAAACAAAAAGTATTTTATAACTAAGATTACTAAGTCAGCTTGCTAGAAAAAATATATTGTATATTTAAAAGTAAAACTAATATGTTTAAGCAATTGTTGAATCCACGCTGTTAATCAGTAATAAAACCCGGGACACGCGGGATTTAGCTTTTTGTCCGCGCTGGTTTGTTCCTGGGCATCCAATGCATAGCGGATAGCATGTATGCGTAGCGTTCTTCACTAGACACACACTCGCGATCGGCTACCACGCTCCGTTAAATTTTCCTAAAATTGATCACTTCGATTTGTAATAGCCCTCTTAACGCATGCAAATTTTTAGATGATACAGGTAACTCTGATTTAATTACTTTTTAAAAAGCAATGCAAGTTTTTCAAATGCCCTTCTAGAAGCAGCTCGGGTTTGCTGCAATACAACAAAATCAAGACAAGAACTAGTAGACCTAGTCACTGCACTATCATTGTCTCTCAGCCCTACGTCATTACTTTCTTCCGCATCACTGTACGTGCTCGTGTGCTCATTTTCTTCACAGTCACTATTCTCGTCCTCTTGCATGGAAGCAGAATGTGCCGTGGTATTGCCTGCGCTCGAACCCTTTATAATATGCCGTCTGTTGCGGCGGTATCTCCGACCACTGTTATCAGTGAGGAAGTACGACCGCGGTTTCAGTGCTGGTGCCTGGAGTGGCGGTATATGTCAACGACGCATATCACCATCTGCTACAGTTAAATTCTCTTCTAGTTTTAATACTGGCAGGTCTCGTGAATGCATATCTTAATACTTTTTAGGCAGTTCAAGTTTTGAGAGTATTACGTTATGAAGTTGGCGTTATAGGTTAGGTATAGTCGCTCTTCATTGACGTGAAAATGACAAAGACAGACATACCATTGCCATTTATACAGGGTCTATAAATATTTTTGGAGGCTCAACTGACTCTTCCGTCAAATATGTCCATGGCATTGTTCAGATGGTTGAAGTACCTAACCTACAAATAAATAAAACAAATTCTAACAACGAAATTTTATTTATTCATATTATCCTAACTAATATTATTAATAAGAAAGTGAGCTTTGTTTTGTTGATTGTTACGCTTTCACTAAATAGCATTACTATATTTGGATGAAATTTGACACACAGATACACCATGCACTGTATAAGGACATAGGCTACTTTTCTTCCTGAATCGCAGACGAAGTCGCGGGCAAGAGCAAGTATATTAAGTAAGTGAGCAAGTATAAGTTCTAAAACACAGGCATTCTGTAATACCAGACTTTTCCTAGCCTATGTATCTTGACCCCTCGACACATAGAGAATGAATTTTAGGCAAGGTCTTTAAAATTGGACTTCATAATGCACATTTTCAATAATTTGACAATAACAATAAAAAAGAATAACATTCAAATGATGCTAAATAGGTATCATTATTGTCCTGAGCTGAGCGTTCATATATTATAAGGGTCATCACTCCGTCGATCAGAAGTGCCAATTATCATCGATATTTGGATCACAACCGAAACCTTGGACCAATCCATAGACTGACCCCGTCAAGCGCTGTTTAACCTCTCAGTTCCAAGAGTGTACTCCTTTCCCACCGAACCCTATCGTAGTAATCCCCCACACACAACAAATCAATTTGATGTCTTATCGCTGCATAATTCCATCCTGTGAAGAGTGCAAGCGCAATATCCTCGTATTTACCTATGCGTCGAACTGTATTAGCGTGAGCAGTCGGTTGCGAAGTTATGAGCTTTGGAATTTGGTTCTGCCTACTGAGAAATGCCCAACAGAAATATCAGATACAATTTAAGACAGTTAAGGTCGAAAAGTATAAATGCATCATGACAAGCCGTGCTACAAGACTACGCGCTACGGTGTTGCGCGTAGCGTAGCGGAACGTAGCGTCCGCATTTGAATTATCGTTAATAGGGCTATTACAAATCTAAGTGCTGTAATCTAAAACTGCCTCTCACGTGCGCCGCCTCCCTTTTCGCGATCATCACTGCTTCGTAGAAGGAAGCGACGGCTACCCATACACTCTCGCTCCGTACCATGGCCTGAACCAGGGCCGGACGCGAGAAATCGCCACCGCTGATCAACTCCACGAGGACACGGCGGTGCTCCGCCCAAGCCGGGCAGACCGCCACCGTGTGCTCCACCGTGTCCTCAGGGCGATCGTCGCAGTGGAAACACCCGGGCGTTTCCCTCCCGCCTTATCCAAAACAGGAACCTCCCGAAACAACCGTGTCTGGTGAGGACCTACGTCAGGCAGAAGGTGAGGACGCCGTGCCGCCTCTTAAGCCACTCCTCAAAGAGGGGACTTACCGCACAATCGTGGCGTGCCCAGCACTGGGTTGCTACAATTGCACTCACCACGTTGCCATGAGATCCCGCCGGAGCTCTGTCCACTGTGCCGCGTTTTCCCGCGGCAAGAGCCCTTAAATCGGATGTACGATAAGAGATGAGGCCCTATCGGGTGATATGATCACCAACAAATTTTGGTTTGCAAGGCGTAGAAGGAGGAAAGAAGTTGATTCCTATCGACAGGACTGGCCCGCAACGGCAGAGGACAGACGTATATGGAAAAGAAAGACCTTTGACAAGTTGTGGGATATATATATAGATAAATAAGCTGATAAAACTAGTTATCAACATATATGGTTTATAAGCTGACGCGGCGTTTGAAGGACCATAAGCGGGAATATAACTTTACGTGGTAAAATATTGGACGACACACAGAACAGCAAAAGGGAAAATTGAGGTAAGGAAATAGAGATGGATGGACTTACTTGGGAATCTTCTGGACGAAACACGTTGACTCAAGGACAGTCTTAGCAGACGTCCCTCGTGTTCATTGATTTTCTTCCTTTTACTGTGGTGCACTTTCACTTGTTCTTTAAATGTCACATTTGTGTCGGCCAACATTTATAGTTGGAGAGTTTTAGAGTTTTCTTGATTTTGACAGCGGCCATGATTTTGAGAATTTCTCTCAAATCACAGTAGCAGTGCGGTGATTGGCTTTCGCCGCGGACGAAGGCTTCTGATTCGGAGCATGCGATTTGCATTCCTCTTGTTCTGTTGTATGGAAATTGTGAAGGAAGGAAATATAGCTGAAAACTATGGTCGGTAATATTATAGTACAAACGTATTACTAAAGCTTGCGCGAGCAACATATTTAGACACTTGCATGCCCAGGGCACTGCATAACCTATATACATTGCCAACCTATAGACAAAAATCTGTCGAATTTACTTAAGCCCACCATACTCATTCTTTCAAATTCTAAGCTATTTGTACAGAACTAACCTTTTCACATCCACCTCCTTTGTGGACTAACAATTCCTTTGTACAGCGTGGCAAGAAAAAACACGTTCTGTCTGGATCCTAATATTATATTTGAAACATATTCCTGTATCTACATGATGGGATGTCAGAAATCAATGGATAAGAAAGGAAAATTGGATATTCATCAATCCGGATCGTGAATACTTTTCATTTATTTATGGGTGATCTGAAAAATTATTCAAGAGGAAAATGTTACTTGTACGTGGTGTATCTCTTGTGCAATAAAGTGCTTATCTTTTGCTAAAGCCGTAGCAAAACGGGACAGCACAGTGCAAAATAATATACGTCAAACGAATTGTCTTTCTTTATTATTTTCTTCTTTTCACCTGCCCAAATTTATGCATTAGAAATGTATAATTCGATCACTCATATTGCCTAATACGCATACCTTAAAGGTTGTTTTTTTCGTGAGAAATCATCGAATAACTTCTCCCGCTCTGGGTGGAGCAGGAGGGTGTGTCAGATCTCTTTCGAGCAACCCGCACCCCTTTTTTTTTTTTTTTTTTTTTTTTTGGGTGGGAAATCATCAAATGACTTCTCCTGCTGAGTAGAGCAGGAGGGCGTGTCAGACTTTTACTGACTAAAACCCACCCGTGTTCCCTCAGTAGCCCGTATGCCAGGGGCCGTGGTATCTCTTTCGAACAAACCCGCACCCCTGGCAGGCATCGGCCCTTGCGGAACCCACCAGTGGTTGCTGACATCTTTGACGGCGCGCGTGAGGAACACAACGCGCCGTCCCGTCTACCACTTTTCGGCCGCAGAGGATAGGGAGAGCGGCTGACGCTATACCGACACTCCTCTTCCCCTGCGGCCCCACCGCGTCCGCCATCAAACGGTGGCGGCCCCGTCCAGGCCACGGAAGGGAAGAGCGCTGCTCAGAAGCACCGGCACTCCTCCTCTACCGCAGCCTGTAACCCTCAGCCGCGATGCCTCCCATTCGACATCGCGGCCCACCTCAGTTGCGGTGCACCTCACCGCAACCTACTTTTTGGCCGCTACGTCAATGGCTTGAAGGCAAAAGCCCTGACGAGCGGCCCCACCGTTGGGTTCCTCTTGGCTTCACCGTGGATGGGAGACCACGGTTACTAAGCCCCCCCGCAACGACAATGCGGGAACCCACTCGGGGGGGAACCCGCACCCCTGAGATACAATTAAACGATTTTTGTTCAGGTTAATACCCGCAAGGGTTACAATCCTAAGACGGGCAGTGTAGGTGTTTTAGTAGGTTATTTAGAGTAGGAGCTTGCTTCTGCGGTCTTCAACTGAAATACAAGCATGTTATAGTACAAATACTTTCAATCTAAAACGATCGTATCAATGCACATCAAGGGATGAACAATGGTATCCCCTTAACCAACCAGAACAGAGTGAATCACACAACTCAGAGAGGTGTCGGAGCGTAAGTCATGAATCATTACGTCATACGTAAAACAAAACAAACGACCATCTACCGAACAACAACAAAAGGCGTTCCAATAAATAGGGGCGTCTGTTACACCGCAGCGAGCGAGCGACGTAGAATCGGAAGAAAAGAAAAAAATCTTGTGAATAAAATATTTCAAATTGTGTATGTCTTGATTAAGATATTTTTTTAAGCCACAGATGGTAGCAGTTTAATTTAAGCATTATTCTTTTGTTATTTTGAAAGAAATAAAGAAAGATTAATTATTCGAAAATAAAATACTTAGGTACACACTATTATAAAGTAACGAAAAACCTTATTTATTCATTGATTGCATTGTTTGTAAGTACGGTTTGGCCGGTTACAATACGAGCTTGTAACTTTACTTTTCAACACTATAATTAAACTCCCAAAAAGGTGGTAAACTTTCCAAACGCCATTGATAAGTGACAATAAGCATTTCTTTTCCAACAGATCACCTTTAGACATATCCCATAGAAAAAAAAAACAATTCGCCGAATTTCGCGGCAAAAAGTGCCAGTTTTAGAAAAAAACGTTTCCAAAGAAATTTAATTTTTATTCAAAACTGGCTTTTGCCAGCGGCTTCGCCCGCGCGGAACTTTAATCCCCTATTGAACACCCTTAGGGGTTGAAGTGGTGGCCCAGTGGTAACGGCCGTGACTTACGAGTTGTAGGTCGTGCGTTCGAACCCAGCCAGGCGCATTACTTTGTGTAAATAATTTCATCACCACTGCTCTCAAACGGTGAAGGAAAACATCGTGAGGAAACCGGCATGTTCTAGAACCAAAAATTCGAAGACATGTGACATCTACCAACCCGCACTGGGCCCGCGTGGTAGATTACGGCCTACTCCCTCTCATGGAGAGGAGGCCTGTGTCCCAGCAGTGGAAACGTTTATAGGCTGAGTATGTATGTATGTAGGGGTTGAATTTCGAAAAATCCTTCCTTATTCCTTGTAACTGTAACCTCTGTGCAAAATTTCAGCTTTTTAGGTCCAAGGGTTTGGGCTGGGCGTTGATTTGTCAGTCAATCAGGACTTTGCTTTTTATTCATATAGATAGATATAGATATTTCGCCTACCGTGTGACAAGCATCCACTAACAATCGGTGACGCGAAGTAAAGCCCACTCCACACGGTCGGTGTCACAAGCAGATTATTTATTGCTATTATTTATCTCCGGGAGCAGACTCAAATGTTTGAATTGAGTACGACTGTGTGAAGCCCGCCTAACTCTCGTATAGTTTGAACAATGAATGAGTTTTGTTCAGGTTTTTTTTGTTTGCATGATTTTTATTGTATTTGTGTGAGAGTGCAAAATGTCGCACGTCTACTTTGTTCAAGTTTAGACAATTCTTTTCCATAACAGTATTTAAATAGTGATCGAATAATGATATTCTTTGTAACCGGATTGTAGGTAGCTTGCTGAACACGTCATTACCTTATTCAACCAATGGGGAAAGTTATTGATGACGATTTATGGTAGGTACTTCGAGATGTAATTAGTAAAAGTTTTGTAATACATTTTAACAATGTTATTCATACAAAAATTGTTGGCAAACTGGTGATACTTATAAAGCTGAAACCTTCAACTTCGGTTTCCTATGGTGCCGGACGTAAAAGAATAGCACCATCCCATTTCTTCCCGTGGGTTTCGTAGAAGGCGACTAAGGCCTGGTTCCTATATTGAACGGATCGTCATAGTATAACAGCTACCACCCGTTTCCTAGTTACTAATAACGAGTCGTAATATGGTGTTCCACAAAGATTTTATCTAGCCTACCAGCTACGAACATCCGTCGATTACTTGTTAACCGATGGTCCTCAATGTGCGTTTCGTTATTACAAATATTGTTATGTGTAGTTCAGTAACTACGACCTTTTTTCAAACATTATGAGATATTTAAATACTAAATAATGTTACATTTACTTTACATTGCAGTTCTTTAGCTAAGAAAAATATGTAGCCCTTTCTAACTTACATTTTATATTTATTTGCTTTTGTTGCTAAAGTGTGAACAAAACGCTATAGACCTGCAGCAGGTCTATAGCGTTTTGTTCACACTTTAGCTTCGGTCAGCAGGTAGCCAACATCTGTTTGTAGCAGCTACAAACAGATGTTGGCTACCTGCTGACCGAAGCCCTTCGACGACACCCGACCGGCATTAATTGCGTTTCGTTGTACAAAAGTGCTTTGTGAATGAATTAAAAATTATGCTTAATTTAAGTAGTACATAACGATCATTTGATTAGTTTTGGTAAATAAATTATTTGAAAATAATGTTAACCATTACTACCAACTTTGGCAAAATGCAACTGTGGCGTCTGTTTTAAACGAAAATGAAAGACAAAACTGTATCTGTACCTAATTTGTATAGATTATACAGCTATAGAGCTATTCCAGTCAAATAACATTTCTCGATCACTCAATTCAACATCTAAATCAGACATTTTGATATCTTTTAACGTTAATAATGAAAAGAACACGTAAAACTTTAGAACATAACCAACCAATTTCGGCCAGTAAAGATATCACATACGCCTAGTAACTGTGACATCTGGTTAACGTTTCAAAAAAAATATAGGAACGGTACGAGCTGTCATCTCCATACATTTACTCTACTATCCGTTATTCGTAGCCCTCCCATCCGTAGGTAGCAAGCCAACGGTAACGTCGCTTACGAAACGTTTGTTATAGGAACACTTTTGGGTTACGCCTCGTAGACAATTCTACCATCCGTAAGCAAAACGAATCGTTTCTAAAATATAGGAACCGGGCCTAAGGGGCTTACCAAAGAATGGGTAGCAGCGTTTCAATACATTTTACCACCATACTGTGATCGCCAACCCGCCTGCCAAGGGTGGCGATTATGGCAATCCCCTCCCCGTTTGGAGGAGGCCTATGTCCAGCAGTGGACGTCTTTCGGCTGAAATGATGGTGAAGATGATGAAACCTTCATACGAATACAAATTAATGTGTTATTACATTCCTTTTAGTGAATAACTGAGTCACACACACTCTCTCACACACACACACACACACACACACACTCACACACACACACTCTCACTCACACACACACTCTCACACACACACACACACACACACTCTCACACACACATATATACTCACACACACACACACATACAGAGACACTTTTGGAACAGACTGTAAGCGAACACATCCGAGGCTCTTTTAACAACAATCTTAAAATCAGTAAAATTAGCTAATAATTTTTGAAAAACCATCCTAGACTGTATTATTGTTAGTAACTAGAACGATTCGTTTGCTATACGTATAAGAACGTCAACGTTGTAAAATTACGGAAGAGATAAATTCATTGCAACCCCAGACACAACCAGGCACAGACGCTACTTTCCACCTGCATAATTGCATATTCGGTAGACATTAATTAGCAACGAGCGAAATCACACCGTTACCGACAGGTAGGCAATCGTTTACGATAATTGAAGTTTGCGGTCCACCGGCTAAGCGGATGGCGTAGACTCGAATGTGGCTGGATGTGTCGGAAATTTCGTGCTCGAAATGTTGAGTGTTTGATGTTAGAACGCGGGGTTACGCTAGCTTTCTTTTAAAGTATTTCAAATCAAAATATTAAGCAACGTTGTGCTTTCGATCATGCTAATATTTCGTGATTTGTTTGACAGCACACAAATCAGAGTCTTGAATGACAAACGCCTGGTACAAAGCTATTATTATTGATGAAACTTTGCTGCCAGCACCGAAATTGCATATTTGATGGAAAATGTCAGTTTTCGCGGGAACAATAATATACAACGTGTTAACATGACCAAAGCCTACTCATCTAAGTGTATTGCTTGCAATACGAACTTGTCTTTTTTTCGTCCGTTGGTGATACGGCGTCATATCACGAAATTGTTATAGACCTATTTTACCTCACTGACCTATCTTCTGTTTTGTTTTTGCAATACTCTAGCATTAAACTCATATCCCCCTTATTACATCAATTAAACAAAAATGTCCTCAAAATAAGCAACATCTGTACTCAAAATGATTTTATACTCACCAAACAGCCCATCAGTACCCATTCTGAGTGCCCACATCAAAGGCTCCAGGCGTCCGAGATTGCAATTCGCATATTAAAGCCACAGAATATATATG
Source organism: Polymixis flavicincta (assembly GCA_949987655.1). Taxonomy (NCBI): domain Eukaryota; kingdom Metazoa; phylum Arthropoda; class Insecta; order Lepidoptera; family Noctuidae; genus Polymixis; species Polymixis flavicincta. Next base: position 5,035,349 of record OX465195.1, on the reverse strand, counting down.
TACAGTAGGTCGACTCCATACAACGTGTGAAAACGCGCACACAATAGGTGTTATGGTGAGATCCAAAATGATCTGATGAAAGTGTAAATAAACCCTGTTCATGTTAATTTTTACACAAACACTTAGGAGAATTAGTAGCACATTCATCTGTATTTATAATTACGGATAAATGTGTTGCACCTGCAGAGTACGAGTTAAGCTGCATGATGACTGACAAATGCGTGCGCTGACTGTGACCATTTCAGACACCATGGTCATCAGATGATCTGACAGAGATTATACCTGGACTTTAAAAGAGACTATGACCTCTGACTTTTTTCCGCATTTGTTCTCAACGTGGGAAACGCCAACCTCATCTAGTTAAAAAAAAAGAACTTATTTGCATAAACCTATACTAACAGAAATAAAATCATTTATCATTTTACTCTTTACTATGGGCATATCCGAACGCGCGGAGTAAACGTACGTAAATGTGAAGGATGTTCGATTCGAAATACGCGCGTCACGCGTTCGTGCTAGGGTCACTGCACTGATTTGGGTGCTTACTCTCGAATATAATTCCGACAGATCGTCATTGGAATTGTTAGTCAAACGTCAGGGATTGGCTAGACTCAGTGAGTCCAGCCAATCCCTGACGTTTACCTGATAATTCCAATGTCGATCTATCGGAATTATATTCGAGAGTAAGCACCTTGATACTTGCCTATCGCTGTTGGCAACGTTCGCTTCCGCGTTTGATTAGAAACTCGAAGACACATTTGATGCCAATTAATGTTCGGGGAACTATATTTAGGTACAGTTTAGGATCGAGTTAGTTGGGTGCCAGGGTAAAATGAATTTTAGTTAAATTGGAGTTTATTTTAAGAGGAAAACTGCAATATGAACTCTAAATATAACACTTGAGCATTATTTACAGAAACTTAGTTTTTCATACAATTGGAAAATTTATAAGCCTTATTTAAGTTTCATTAACTCTTAATCTTCTTTTTAGTCGAAATACTCTTGTCAGAGTGGTCGTTGCGCAGACGAGGTACATGAAGAGATGTTCTGTGAGTCGTTGACTTCCCCGAGGATTGCCCTTTCAGCGATGTGCTTCCATTTCTGCCGGTTGGAGACATTGCGAGTACACTGGACTATGGTGGACTCAATAGCTTTCTTGATCAGGTCAGTCCAGCGAGTTGGTGATCGGCCACGTGATCTCTTGCCCTCCACCCGGCCTTGAACCACCAGTCTCTCCATGGAATTTTCACTTCTAGTGATGTGACCAAAGAACTTTAATATTCGAAGCTATACAGTAGACGAATCTATTAATCTGGGATTTATTAATCATGTGTAATTCACCACAAAATTAGCAGCATAAATTAGGTCTCTCACTTTAATAGGGATAAATCAATCATGAGAAAAGGTACCAACACTAATGTACTTTTAATGTAATTCTTATTTATTTTTCCATGTATGAAATATAATTTAATTTAATTTAATGACCACTACTAGATAATCTATTAGTCTAGAAAGAGTGGTGATTTTGATAAAATCTCACGATTACTACTCACGGAAGTCTAAAATAACAACAACAACAAGAGCAAAAACAAGAGAGGTAATTTTATCAGTACCACCACTCTTGTCATTATTCACTTCCATTTAAACTGAGAACTATTTAAGAACTGCCCCAATATTCCTGTCCTACAGTGTACACGCCACTTACTAGAGCAAGAGCTTCTAATTAACATTTTACTGTCATACTGTATATCAGTGCCAAATTGGTGACGTAAGCGTTGCCTACCAACGCCTAAACTAGACACCAATTTATGTAAATTAGGTAGTTGGTGACTAACTGGCTATTAACGGGTTATTAAAGGGTAGGGGCCTTTTGGGGTTTCCAATTTAGTGAAAACATAATTGGTGTTTTCACCCTGATGGGAATTTTAGGGAAATCTATGTTTAAAATCTAAAATAGAATATCAACAGCAAACTGAAATCTGATTATTTATAAGTACGTAAAAAGAATATATGAAATATTTCTCGACGATTTAGGCTTTAGGGTATGTAATATCAGATTTTATTTCCGATATTGGATCCCAATGTCAGAAATTTTTATAAAATTTCAATTTCGTAGGAGAAATGCATTTGAAATCGAATATTTAATCACTTTAAAAATTACAGTTCACCACAGTTAACATAAATCAATAATTTCATAGATTTAGTCTTGTCAATTTTTCAATCACAGATTTTTAACTGCAGAAATCTATGGAAATCTTAGCTGAAATATAAAATCGAATGAAATTAAGAGTTGTTTACAGGGAGAACAATTAAATTTAAAACAAATTAAAGACCTCCGACCCAAACAAAAACCTCTAAAAAATAAAAATATTAATTGGCCTTTTAAGTTGTAATATTTTGATCAAACCATTGTCACTGCCAATGAAAATGTTATCCTTTCTACAATAGCATAGTAACATTCAATATTGCTAGACCTCGTCTCTTTGGCGTTTTCATTGACCGTCCCCGACATGACAATGCTTTGATCAAAATATTATCCTGCCTAGGGAACGCTTCTCTTGGTAATGAGTGCGTAAAAACGACAACGCATTTATCATTTTGTCTGAAAGAACACAACGAATTTTACAAGACAATTAACCAGTTGACGAAAATATGCGCTCACTTTCAACACTATTTGGTAGAAAATAACACTTCGATATTGTCTTCTAATTCCGAAATTGGAATTGAAATAATTGAAAAACCTACCCGAGAGTCCGATATCTATGTCTCATGTCATTTTCTCTTTCTTTCAGATCTTGGTAGAAGAAAAAGGCTAGCAAGTATGCGGTTGGTTATCACTCAACACTTCACGGAAAGAACAGTGACACCGGGGGGCGATGTGAGTATTTGGAAACTTTAATACTAATATCTTCATGGTTAGAATTGTCTAAGCGAAATATCAAAAAAGAAAATAATCAGGATTTGGAAAAACGTGAAGGAACTGCGTTTCTTAAGGGCACACTTTGCGCGGGCTCGAACTCACTGGTGGGCCAGGCTAAAAATCACGCTGTCTCATCAGGCTTCGTACCCGACAGAGATAGTATCAGTGGTGAGCAGTTAGACTCTAGTCTACACGCACAACGTTATTGAGTGAGATGCAGGAGCATTTTCGGCAAAAAAATCGCGAAAAAATTAAGAAAAGTCCTTCAGAAGATCGGGTTTTATGAAAAAACCACTGCATAAATCAATGACCAATAAAGTTTATTGAACTTATTGTTAATTGAACTTTGTCGGTACCGTCTTGGTTTTCGAGATTTTACACTCATTTTATTACTTAAAGTTAGGTTAAATTAGCAAGAAAAACGAATCTTTGTTGGCTTATAACTTTTTAATAGTTTTTTATTTTAGTATTCTGTTTCCGTACAGACAATAATAATAACGAGACAAAACCATACCATGTTTAATTTTTGATGTACATAGTCAGACAGTGGAGTAAAACCCTCCCGAAGTTTGTATGGAAAAAATGTGGACAAGTGTCACCTTAAATACAAACGATTTTTTAATCATACCTACATTTATCCAATAGCATTATGGTCTAATTTTGTTACGATATTTTTTTTGCAGTCCCTCTACTAACTAAATATTGAAAGCTAGTATTTCCAATTTTAAAATCATTTGAATTTACGTAACGTTACTCTGCGCGTTCGTGGAACGCCAACTGTGGCCCTGGTGCGAGTTTCATTTAACAGTCTCGATCAAACGCATCGAGCGGGTTTGACGCTCCGCCTCCGATTGGCCCTGGATTAGTGACGGCCTCTGATTGTCCCAGAAGTGTTTAATTAACATCCAATATGGCTGCCAAAAAAAAGGAGCAAAACCATATTTAGTTCAATTCTAACGATGGTTATCGTCCTTCGTTTTTTTTTCACATTATTTTACACTATTTCGGTCCATTTCTGCGTTTTACAGATCAGCATGCAGTGTGCAGCGAGTGGTGACAGACCTCCACAATTCGTGTGGGAGAGAGACGGCATTATTGTGTCGAGTAATACTGATCCAAGGTAAACTTTGACCATGATTTTCAAGGGAAAAATGTTAAGTAGAGCATTATGAGCTTTGGATTGTTGACGATACAAACTTACCTACACTAAGTTAAGTGCCTATTTAGTAGTCGTACGACGGCAGCGACATTTGTATACAAATAATTATGTCGCAGACGTGGCTGGATACTTGAAAAAATCGTTTATTTTTTGTGAAATTCCTAGAATATTTGTCCTCACGGATGCGCTGATCAGTTAGTAGCTGCATTCGAACCATATTCTGACCAACCAGAATCAATATATTATTATAAATTGACTAAGATTAGCCATTGGAGAGCAGTGGTGCCCAGTGGTAACGGCCGCGACTTACGTGTTGTAGGTCGAGCGTTCGAACCCAGCCAGGCACATTACCTGCCAGGGGTGTGGGTTTGTTCGAAAGAGATATCACAGCCCCTGGCATACGGGCTACTAAGGGAACACGGGTGGGTTTTAGTCAGTAAAAGTCTGACACGCCCTCCTGCTCCACCCAGAGCGGGAGAAGTTATTTGATGATGTCCAACCCAAAAAAAAAGCCAGGCACATTACTTTGTGTAAATAATTTCATCACCACTGATCTCAAACGGTGAAGGAAAACATCGTGAGGAAACCGGCATGTCCTAGAACTAAATATTCGAAGACATGTGACATCATCGGTCCACCTTATGGGAGGCCTTCCCACTCTACGTCTTCCGGTACGCTGTCGCCACTCCAGAACCTTTCGGCCCCATCGGCCATCTGTTCTGCGAGCAATGTCTGCCCACTGCCACTTAAGTTTGGCAATTCTTCGGGCTATGTCGGTTACCTTGGTTCTCCTGCGGATCTCTTCATTTCTGATTCCCTCTCACAGAGAGGAGGTCTGTGTCCCAGCAGTGGGAACGCTATAGGCTGAGTATGTATGTAAGATTAGCCATTCCGTACTTAATACCAAAAACCAAAAATACCAGTCTGTTAAAGAAGATTTGGGGTGGTATTTTCGCAATAATCCTGACAATTAACTACCTCGATTATATATCTTAGTTTCCATTATCTTAGCAAATATCCTAGGTTTTCACAAAAAACTATTTTGCCAGTTATCCTGCTCTTTATATATTAAATTAAGAATATCAATGCACCAGTCTTTTACCGTAATAATTGCCTCCATAAAATTAACCCGTATATACATATAAAGCAAAATTGAATGTTTCGTTTACAGATACGCCCTCGGCCAGCTGATGACGTCAGACAACTCAGTGGCGTCACAGCTAAACATTACTCGAGTGAGGGTCGAAGACGGTGGCCTGTACTCCTGCACGGCCAGGGAAGGTGAGCACGTGGCCACACATGAGAACAGGCTAGACGTTTACGGTAAGTGTATCATAATGCAACTTACTTTGTATGCATCCTGATACGTGGCATCCAGTGCCTCTCTGAAACCTTTATTATTTTCCAAAATTTGGAATTCCCAGCTGGGTCTGGATATATAGAAACATTCATACAGGCACCTGTTATACGCAATACGTGACAATTTTGGTTAACTACTATGTCGTCTCAACGGCAGGACAAAACAATTCACTGTTATACCAAGATTGTTTAGGAATTGCGCAATTTTAGTGCACCTTATGAGTTAGAATGTATGTCAGCGCACCATGAAATTAAATAGACAGCCTCTGAGTGAGCTTGAATGACCCTATCTAACGCTTAACATCATTGAGGCGAGTGGCGACTGAGGTCGAGGTTAACACCGGACTCATTCAAAACCAATTTCAAAATAATAATTTGACTAAAATTAAACTCGAGGCTCTCGTTAGGCGGCTGGATCAAAGGCCTGATTCAGAAGGCAGTACTCCTCGATATGGCTCGCACCGTGAGGAGGTTCCTGTCTCTGGAGCCCTAACCACCGCTAGCTTGGACCCTGCTCCCAATATCGGCGGATCCCTATTTTATATATTTTTAAATGTTTTTTTATATTTTTGTTTTATAAAATATTTAAAAATGTATATAATAAGAACTAAAATGAATAAAGGAATAATAAATAATGTGACTAAAATTAAACTGCGAATAACGATTACTGCGTTAAAATAGACTAGCAAACTTGACGTCATACAAAGTTAAAATATTTCTGTGATAATTACTTTCCATTGGTTTTATTCACAGGCCCACCATATATAAGATCTCTGCCACCAGTGAAAGTCCAAAGTGGAGAGTCAGTCAACTTGAGGTGTCCGTTTTATGGATATCCGATAAGGTTACTTTATATTTATGCGTATACGTAGTGAAATGCCCATACAATAATGCTCTTCGCAACGCCTTAGAACTTGATTGAATAATATTCACCTTTTTAAGAGGCCGTACACGAAATTTTGTCAATTTCGCTTATTTTCTTGATTTTAAAGATGTACTTTAACAGTTAAAATACGCCATTTCCTTAAGATTTATTTTACAACATGAAAGATCATAGTATCAGTTGTTATCTAATGAATGAGCTTATAGAGGTATGAGGAACAGGATGTAAAGTTCGCTCATCCTCTATTGAAAAGGAGGATCCTCCGACCAGATGGGTATTGTGTCCGGTGGGCAACTGCCCGACAGTTGAAGTCGGGATTTTGTATATGTTCGAGTGTCGTGGTAAACTCTGACAGCGCGATGTAGAATTTCTGAGAATAGTTCGCCTGTGGCATTGCAGATGGTGCCACTTTTCTTTTTGCGTTTTTCAATAATTGTTGTGAAGTATTTATTTTTGTAGTGCCGCTACATCACTCCCCCCGGTTACTCCCCCCGGAGACCCGCTACTATACCCTTTTACCCTATTTTATTTTTGTTGAAAATGCAATGCAAGAGGTTTGAGGTTGTTTTGAAAGATTATTTATCACGAATTCTTTTTTTAGGAAATAGATTGATCATGAACTAAAGCTTATTACTGTGTAGTCGGGGTGGGTCAGGTTCAGTTAAAGAGCTTTGTTACACGATAAAACTTTAATTTAAAAGAAAGTACAAGTCGCGCCATTTGTCATCTTAAACTATATTTTACAAAAACTCTCTAGCACTCATGTCAAAACACTCCTTGAACCTCATTGGTTCTTACAATATTCGAACTGACCAATCAGTGATCAGTAGACAAACTCTACGTCTATGGGCGCGTTCGGAAACACGCTACTTAGGCTGGCTAGTAACGCCGAGCCGGGACACCTTTGCCTCTGCGGGCAGGGAGTATCCGACCATCCGCTATAACTGTTATTTAATTTTTATGAAGAAGAGTTCTGAGTAGCCGAAATCAAAGATAATTCCAAAACTTTTTAAAAGGGATTCATACATTGCATGGATCATGGATTGTAATGATTTTATACCGTGTAGACGTTAGAACGATTCGTAAATATTTCTCAAAACAGCCCAGCTCCTGAGGTTGATTTAATCTAAATCGAATAATAAACATAAAAAGTAGCTTATTCATTTAATCTTAATTGAAATGATCTCTAAAAAACATAGATTCACACTATTTTAACTGTAAAGTCATGGCTATAAAATCACGTAAATCAGCGAAATTGGAAAAAAATCGTATACGACCTCTTAAGGCCTCCTTTGTTGAAAATTTGCACTTCAGTATTTTCCCAGTATTGAAGCGCGTCTTCAAATCTCAATCTCAATTTTCTTGATTGGTAAAATAATCCTGTTTCTTTTTTAATAACCATTTTGTGATGTGTCGGGAGCAGAATGAAATTCATCTATTCCAAAAATCTTCCTATAACATATTCAAATTTCAGCAAAATCGACTGGGAATTCAAGGGCAAGTTACTAACATCGAACGCGATCTTCCAATCCCGCTACAAGAGATCTCATCAGAAACGTAAAATGAAACGGAACGCTCCCAGCGTCAACATAAATGGAATTCTTTCCATACCAGAAATATCTAAAGAGTCCAATGGTGCAGTATACACATGCATAGTAACCAGTCCTTCAGGAGAAATGGCTAGAAGAGCCTTCGAGATTCAGGTTATAGAAGGTCCAGTTCTAGATGATCTGTTGTTAGGAACAAACCTTAAGGAAGGGCAGATTGTGAATATTTATTGTAATTTAAGGACTGGTGATCTGCCGATACATTTTGAGTGGTTAAAAGATGGAAAGAGGATTCCCAGTGGTTTAAAGGTGACACGTTTTTTAAATTTAGTTTTCATTATCCGTGGACTGTCTTGAATATTAAATTAGGGCATAACCACGTCGTGTAGACTGTTCTCAAGTCCTAAATGTAAGTGTGCAGCGTTGCTTCTGATTTATTTTATGCCATCGACCTTTTTGGGATCTACAGTCCTCGTATTATGCCAGATACTACGACGGAATAGTAAAAAATAACCCCTAAAGTTTACAGGTTTTTATGTGTATTACAGATGGCCGAAAGAAACTCGGACCTGTTTAGTGCACTAGTGATCAAGAAAGTGTCTTTAGAACATTGTGGTACTTACACGTGCATCGCGTCCAACCACGTGGCCAAAGTCAACAGATCTACTGAGCTCTTTATAAAAGGTAACTAACAATATTTTCAAACAAGGTTCGACTTTAAACTCGTGAAAAGAAAGTTCAAAGTACAAATAAGGCGATTGGTCAGTTAAAATATGGACGAACCACTTGACAAAAAAAGCAATTGTTGATTAGCTGCCAACATTAGTTAAACGCTAAGAAACAACGTATAACGACTCATGTGCCTGTTATAGCAGCATCTAAATTCTCCTAACTGAAATACAGCAATGTTATTTGCACACACAATCCGGACATCCGGAATGAGGTGATCATAGAACATATCATAGAACCAAAGTTGTCGACATAGCTCTCAGAATTAGCAAGCTGAAGTGGCTATGGGCCGGACTCATTAGCCGTAGAACCGATGACCGTTGGGGTAGACGTGTTCTTGAGTGAAGACCGCGAATCGGCAAACGTAAGGTAGGACGACCTCACGCAAGGTGGAGTGACGATCTTCGCCGGATGGCTGGTAGCAGCTGAATAAGAGTTGCCGAAAATTGAGCTGAATGCAATTGGAGGAGCCTATGCCTCGTTATATATCCTGGAAACAGTAATGTTCATTAAATCGCATTCTCATTTATTTAAGCGTTTGTCTGATGCTGTCCCTAGAAATAGACGTGATAATTTAAAACTCTGTGTTCACGCCGCTAAAACAGCTCTTATGCGTAAGAGCATCTTTTGCATGGCTCCGACCATTTTTAATAAATTGCCCAAATCATGGAAAATTTTAAATACATCTGCTCTTAAAAGTAAACTGAAGAGTTTATTAACCGAAAGAGCATATTACAGCATAGTAGAGTTTATCTCCTAACTTTTCTCGTTAACTTGCATGTAATGTATCATGTGCACCATGTTTAAACAAATAAAAAATCTTATCTTATCTTATGTCCAGCAGTGGACTGCTGTTGGCTGATGTTGACTTGCAAGCGAATGAAAATAGTGCTGGTACTGACTCGAACAGACCTCTCCTATTAGAGGTCTAAAAAAGTACCCACTTCAACATCTTCGATGTATCTAAATAGTTCAGATACAATCCAAATTCTTAGCATGATCTCTTAATCTATAACAGTCGCACCAAAATGGCTGGAGGAACCAAACAACTCTTCGCTCCTCCTCGGCAGAAGAGGTGCAGTGTCGTGCAGTGCAAGCGGCTACCCGCAGCCGCAAGTGCATTGGATGAAGAAAGATGGTATGGCATTATTATTTTTGACAAAATGTGATCGTCTGCTGTTTTCTATCACTGCATATATAACATAAAGTGTTTCTAATTTTGTTCACCTTATTCATATTTAATTATCTTTCTAACTTTTTTTAGGAGCTTCACCCGCGTGGTGGTTGAAAATTTTCCCACTAGAACGTACTACGGGGATTAAAAGTATCCTTTATGAAGTTAATGTGTTCCAAATTTAATCCGAATCCGTTAAGGTGACACTTGTCCACATTTTTTCCATACAAACTTCGGGAAGGTTTTACTCCACTGTTTGACTATGTACATCAAAACTTAAACATGGTATGGTTTTGTCTCATTATTAATATTGTCGTTACGGAAACAGAATACTAAAATAAAAAGGTAATACAAAGTTATGAGCCAACAAAGATTCGTTTTTCTTGCTAATTTAATGTAACTTTGGGCGTGTTTAAGTAATAAAAGAAGTGTAAAATCTTCAAAACTAAGTCGTTACTGACAAAGTTCAATCATCGATCAGTTCAATAAATTTTATTGGTTACTGATTTTTGCAGTGTTTTTTTCATAAAACCCGATCTTCCGAAGGACTTTTCTTAATTTTTCCGCGAATGTTTTGCTAAAAATGCTCCTGCATCTCACTCAATAACGTTGTGCGTGTAGACTAGCATCTAACTGCTCATCACTGATACTATCTCTGTTGGATACGAAGCCTGGTGAGACAGCGTGATTTTTAGCCAGGCCCACCAGTGAGTTCGTGCCAGCGAAAAGTGTCCCCTTAAGCCGTTTTTACGTGATTGTAAAATTTGTGCGATGGGTCGCACAGTGTGCTGGATTGGAGGGTTGAAATCCGACAGGACACTCTATGTCACTGTGAAGATGGACGGTGGACTATGGTGGAAGTACTTAACAAATAAAATACTATTTCCACTGTCAAAAACTAGCGAGTACTGAAGCCTACTGCTACTCAGCCTACTAGTGTCTTGTACCAGATCTGAATCGGAACTGCTTTAACTGGACAAGTAAGGCCCTTTTATAAGGCTCAGTGGCGTCGGTTTCTCCCTACCATTTCCCACGTTTCGGGTCGGGCAACAGTACTCGCTACGTTATTGTTTATTTAAAACTATAGAAATACATTTGGGGCGGATGACAAACAATGCCTACACACACTGTTCTTACAAAATATTAAAAGAATTACTTTACTAAGGAATATAAATATTTCTATCAATAGACGCGCCGACAATGATCTTAGTTTACACAAATAGCAAAACATTAAAGAAACAACTAAACAATGAACTTTGTTACGGCGCTCGGCAATAAACATATACCCAAATAAAACCCAAAATCCTGGGTCGCTATAAAACAATGAATTATATTATGACGCTTGGCAATTAACAAATATCCAAAATTCCCAAGTCGCCATGAGACTAACATCTGGTCACTTTCCAAAATGCTTATTACCTAAGTGATACCGAAGACTAAAAATAACATGCATAAAACTATATTTACTCTACAACTTAAACTAAAGGATCGGCTGTCCTGCACAGTAATCATTTAAACTTCCATTTAGACAAACTTTCCCATTTATAATAAGTTATAGTATTAAAGAGGATTCGGTATTATGTGTATTGTTACTATTTACTACTGTAAGGACTACATCGATTTTCGCTATCAAAATTCCATGTTTATGAAACGCTTAAAGCACAATCATATTAAACCCCCGACGGCAAAAACGACGGGGTGTTATAAGTTTGATGTGTGTATTTGTCTGTGTGGGGGGTGTGTGTGGGGGTGTGTGTGTGTGTGTGCGTGTGTCTGTGGCATCGTAGCTCCCGAACGAATGAACCGATTTTGATTTTGTTTTTCTTTGTTTGAAAGATGAATTAGTCGCGAGTATTTTTAAACATGTTTCATCAAAATTGGTGAAGCCATTTGAAGATTATCAGCTCTTTTCCTTTGATTATATAATGTCTAGATGGAGCGTCGCCCTACAATCAAAACAAAGAAAACGAGCCAACAATTTCAAGTATGTGTGCGTGCGGCCGATGTATTACACTGTGCATCTATGTATCTGTGTGCGTGAATAATGTTACCAGCCACTACGAATTCTCCCATAAATCACATATAAAAAATAGACTAATTAATAAGATACGTTTTAGGTGTATGTATGTATGTAGGATTATTCAGTTTTAGTAGTGTATTTTTATTATGTAGTTCCTTTCTTAAATAAATACAAAAAAAAAATCACTTAATTAGAGTTGTGTATGTGAATGTTTTATTAAATCAACTAAGTTAATTAAATTAGTATTACAATATGTAACTTTTTAGGCAGTTTGTATTTCGAAATTTGAAATAAAATATCACAGATATTAGGAATGAATTTTCAATTACAAATAAACCCGTTTAACAAAGATATGGGCGATCGTTAGAATAAAATAAAACAAAACTAAAGTCAGTGACCATCTCTTTGTATTTGTTTTTTGAAAAGTTTTCGCTTAGAAGCTAGGTTATTATTCACATTGTCTAATTTTAATTTGTGGTAGTATCTTATCGCAAAATACTTTTCCACTACCAGTCTCATTAAATTTACTTGATGTAGGACACCGCAAACATGAGCCGTTTCTATTGCAAAATAACTAACGCCACCTACAAAGTTTTTCATTACAGTAGATACTATTTTGGAATAATTAGCACTTGTCATTAAAAAATCTTGTTTAATAAACTGGCGAATTACGGTTTCAGTTCTTTTGCATATATCATACACATCTTGCGAAGCATAAACCAGGCCACCTTTATCTTTTATACACACTAATTTGTGGTACTGTAATCTTGTCCTTGTTGTTAAAGAATCGATGCAAGCATTACATTTTATCTGCTTACGTAATATCCGCACAACGCAACCTGCTATATAGCCAACTATTTGGTTAGTAAATTCACATAATCGTGAACTATCTAATATATGTGATGTACCCTCATTTTCGTCCAAGGACAAGTGTTCTTCGTCATTTTCAATTCCATCCTCATCATCTCTGCGTGAAAAAGGTACAGTTTCGTTTATGCATTTAAGAGACGAAGAACACATAAGAACACTTATGTTTTCAAGGGGCACACAGTTTCCCGATTGGACCGATTTAAGCTCCATATGGCAAAGTAGCTTCTTATAAATACCTTTCAGCTGTCGGGCATTCGGATTGTCGTTATAGCCACCATGCATGCGTATCGATCCAAATAATAATTCAATATGGTCTTGGCTAATGAAAGAAAAAAAAAATAAACAATAAATAAAAGAAAACACAAACAATTTTATAAGTTTATAGGAAAATTCATCTTGCTTGGCACTGCTTCCTTTGTAAGTCTACGGCGCCCTGTTTTGTTGACTGTGTACATATCCTTGCTGCGGAAGTGATCGGAACAAACTACAGTAGTTTTTGTTGGTTTCCACGTAGCATCTGCGCGGCTTTTTTGAATGCGATCTATCCATCGATTCCTGATAATAGGATTATTGGGTATTCTAAAAAATAAGATGTTATGTTGATCACCATATTTTATTCATCAAATAATTATGTTTGCTAAGGGCCGATTATTCAATAGTCAGATAACTTTTATTTATTTATATACGCTTTAGTGTACACCAGTAAAAGCATGACAAAAATAAAACAGTAAACACTAAAAACATACAATGGGAATAAAAATGGAGGTTGCATCTATGATTTAATACTATTATTCAGTGCCAGTTATAAATAATTACTAAAATGTGAGCATGAAGTCGGTATCAAGTAAATTATTTACCTAGCTAATATTATATCAATTTTTACTTGGCATCGACTTCAAAATCATATTAAGAACGACTTAATAAATTTATCTTCTTAAATTACTCTTGACACCGGTAATCGGTTTAATCGGTTTATTGGACCCAATGTAAAAATAATAATTAAAATGGGCTCATAAACAAAAAAGTTATACGCTAACACTATCCTACTAATATCCTATCCTTCCTACTTCCTACTATCCTATCCTACTAATATTACCATACTTCCTATCCTACTAATATCCTTCCTACTAATATTATAAATGCGAAAGTTTGGATGGATGGATGTTTGTACTCTCTCACGCAAAAACTACTGAACGGATTTGGATGAAATTTGGCACATCGTTAGATTATAACCTAGATTAATACTTTTATCCCGGTAGTACGTTGCAACGGGATAATTTCCGACTTCCATGCGGGCGAAGCCGCGGGCGGAAGCTAGTACTATCATAAAAAAGTACCACCTTTTTTGAAATCGATAAATAAAGTACACACTAAATAATATACTTAAAACTTAATCATAAACCAACTAATATTCCCACAAAAAATGACGTTAGGTTGGGAGAATGAAAAAAGAAACTGGCAACACTGATAAAATATGGCGTAATTTGATAATCATAAAAACAAAAAATAAAAATGTAGTTTTTTGGTTACTTACCGATGATAGGTGATGTGTTTGGTATTTTTACCCTTCCTTTATAATTCCGGCACAGTTTAATAGCACATACCGTCATTTTATGGCTGTTATTTGTTTATTACTTGGCGCGCGTAATACGTATTGTCACCAAAGCAGCACGATCGGTACTAATCGGCGGGTAAGAACTTATAAGCCAACAGTTGGCTGATATTTTTTGACACGTTTGCCCGCATTTGATGCTCTATCTAGACATTATATAATCAAAGCTCTTTTCTGGTTGATGAAGGGATTTGAGCATCTTCCACGGGTCAATGAAAACACCAAACAGAGAAGACCTAACATTTTCATTAGCCGTTCCCCGACGTGAAAATGCCTTGATCAAAATATTACCTACAACTTAAAAAGCATTTTTTTTTTGTTTTTAGAGTTTTTGCTTAAGTCGGGGTATTTACATATTTTTTTTTTAAGACTTAGAAATAAAAATAATTACAATCAGCAGCGACTTTTACGTAGCATACGTTTTCCTAAATCTGTTCCAGCTCTCCTCGGTACATGGCAACCAGTTTTAGAGCTGGCTGGTGGTGGGATCCTGAGCCTACCAAACGGGACCCTCATTATTGAAGAAGTATCTCTCACAGATGAGGGTTTATACTCCTGCAATGTAGAAAATGGAGTGGGACAACCGCTGAGCAAGACTGTGTGGATGAGTGTTAATAGTGAGTATTTTAAAATAACAAAATGTGGTGCTTGGAAAAGCCTTGAGAATAATATCTTACTGCCAGTGTTAACAATAATACCAAGGAACTTTGAGCCATCAAAATTTTGATGACTTTTACTCAAATCGATAAGGCACGAACACACATCAATCGATTTAGGCTGGCTTTTGCGTATGACTCAAATTCCAGCATTATATTTTACCTACCTACCTGCGGCAGCCCTTACGTCAGTGGAAGCAAAATTAGAAGAAGCTGGCCTCATATTATATTTTCTTAACGTGTCCATGGCAAAAAATACGAAAAAATATTATTTAAACTAAAGCGACTGCACGGTGAGGGCACCCTCTGTGGGGTACGGACTTCGGCTCAGGGCGTCTCTGGCCGGGGGGGGGGGATTGGGGGGGGCATCAAGTGGGGACAGGCTGGATCAAAATATTTACATTATTACTATCAATCGGGGAATTTAACTCTACTGGCTCAGCTGCGGCGCGGGCTGGCACATCAACGAGCAAGGGACGGACGGGGGTCTCATCGTTAACTCGGGGTCTTCGCGGGGCGCGAGGACCTCAGCGGCGAGGTCGGAAGAAGAGAGCCGGCGCAACATGTCGGTTTCTTTCATAATTTTCTTTTAGTCGTAATTTCGGTAGTTTTGTCTTTCACACAGTCTATCCCCAGTTTCTTTGTGCTTCCCCTAATCTTATAACCATCATACATTCACGCTCGAAACTTTTGTGAACCCTTTAAAACAAAGATTTGAGCTCTAATATTTTTCTATTCTTAACACTTCAGAGCCTGTCCACTTCGAAGCCTCTTCAACTAACGTGACATTGAGATTAGGTCATCCAGTCACGCTAGAATGTCGACCACTGGGAGATGAACCTATCAGAGTCACTTGGACCCACGATGGAAATTCTTTGGATTTTATCAGTCAAAGGTTTGTTTATTGTTTATAAATCGAGTTGTTAAAATGCTCTTGTGATGGGTAAACCATACAGGTTCAGGTTTGAACCTTTGAATGCGTAGGCAAATAGACATTTCAACTTTGTATCCAATTGTTGACATCGTATGATGAAAGTCCCATGCTGCAACTATCTTAGGTCGACGGTGGTAGCCAATTTGCTACAGGACAATATACCAATTTTAAAAAGCAGCACGGTATATAATATTTAAAAGCCTCTTCCAGCCTCGGTCTTTCAACATTTTTAAGTAAGCTGTTTAAATTGGTTAACCATTGGCAACGTGACGGAAAGTCGCGGGGAGTTCGCGGATGGCTTATGCGTTTCCGTGTTCCTGCCTCAAGTGACACTGGAAGACACCGTGGAGTTTTAGTGGGTTATAGTCCCACATAACTGCGCTATCTTCCTGTGGTAGCGCAGTAAGCATTTCTCCACGTTAAAACAAAGCCCAGGTCGATGACGTGTTGTGTTCCACGCGCGCCGTTAGAGATGTCAGCAATATCTGGTGGGGTCCGCAAGGGCCGATGCCTGCCAGGGGTGCGGGTTGTTCGAAAGAGATACCGTCGCCCCTGGCACACGGGCAACTGAGTAAACACGGGTGGGTTTTAGTCAATAAAAGTCTGACACGCCCTCCTGCTCCACCCAGAGTAGGAGAAGTCATTTCATGATTTCCCACCGTCAAAAAAAAGAAGCAAATGGAAACCACAAAAACTATAAAAATAACATCCATATGTTTTGATTTTAGGGCCAAGATATCAGAATCGAAGACAGCCCTCGGCGTGCTGAGCACCATCAGCCTACAGTACTCAGAGACAAGTGACGCGGGACTGTATCAGTGCAGAGCTACCAACCCTTATGGAACAGCTAGCTATAGTGTGCATCTTACTATACTGGGTGAGCATTATACTAATGTTTTTGTTGTTACTCCCAAAGTAACACATTAATCTTCCCACTTCACAAAACACCTGAGTAATAAAATACTCATCGGATGGCTTATGACTCTGGAGTATAACATAACCGAAAATTTACTTTCCATTCCAAAATAGTCACCGCATTCCGTCTGTGTTATTGCAAGGAGATACTATTGTCGCACTCAGCAAATAGTTTAATAGGCACCAATTTCTCTATCACCATCATTCACATACTCACACACCCACAGACTTACACTCGCTCACATTGACACAACCACTCATCACACGAACTCTCCTATATGTCAAATCTAAATTTATTATTGTTTTTTTTTTAACGGGCAACCATAAACTTGGGGCGGAGAGCTGTGGCTCTAGTGCGAGTTTCATTTACCCATTTCGATCAAACGCGTCGAGCGCGTTCGGCGCTCAGATTGGTCCGTCACCAATCCAAGGGCCAATCGGAACGCAGAACACGCTCGAAGCGTTTGATCGAGATTATTAAATGAAACTCATACTAAGGCTTCTGGTGGCCTGAAATACAGGCTTCGGGTTAGCTTAGGCACCAGGCTCCCATCGCGGAAGACTTACTAGTTCCCGTGATCCTCGGCGTAAGTGAGAGACGGAACACCGGGGTGGTTTTAGTCAGTAAGAGTCTGACAGACCCCTCCGCCCTTCCCGGGGCGGAGGACATCCATGAGGATTTCCCCCCGTAATCAAAAAAAAAAAAAAAAAAGGCACCAGGCTCCCACAATATTATTCTATGAGCACATAACAGGACAATATTGTTCTGTATAACTATGTTATAAAGATATTGTGGCAAGAAAATAAATTAAAAAATAATTATTAAAATTATTCAACAAATAGAAAGCACGATCATTATTTACTTAAGATTTACTTTTGAATAAATCTATCAACGACATGTTCTATTTACTAATTCTGAGTATATGTTGAGATTGACATATTTTTGCGCTGACTGTTCTTGGAGATTTTATGGACATTTCCATATTGCCAACCTCAACAGTGAGTGAAACTGACGGCGTTATTCTAGACCTGGAATTTAGTGACACTATATTTTCCTAGTCTGCTTTCATGAAGAACATTTTATAAAATATTACATATTTTTTGTTTTTTCGTTTTACGTTTTGTAGATGTACCTATTTGTCTAATCTTAAACTTATTTACATTATTTACTTATATACAAACATACTAACTAAGCATGAATATAAAAATAATTGCCACGTTGGATGGCAACGCTGATTCTTTGACCTAAGAATAGGCCAGCCCTTTGGTCACGTGAAGAGTCGACCAACCGCTTGGCAATGTCCCGAAATACTCGATGAGCGCTTGGACCCCACGGCCCTAGGAATATAAAAAATAAATTATATTATTAGGTAGGAATATAAAAAAATTTTTTAGGTGTTTATTTATAAATGTTGACTGAAGTTAAGAGACGTTTGAACATACAAAATATATGGTTAAACAGTCGCTAATAATTACATAACTTTAAGCAACGTTTACAAACAAAAAGGATAATCTTTTGAAAGCAACTAGGTATGTAATTAACTACGTCGAGAAAGTTTGGCTGCCATAGCAATTGAGAAATCAATTTGCCGTATTAGACCCATACAACTGTTAATTTTAAGCTGTGATATACGGACAATTGGAAGGAGGCGTAAAGTTGGAAGGCCTCCCACAAGGTGGACCGATAACCTTGTGAGGGCCGCAGGAGTCCGCTGGATGCGGGAAGAACAGAACCAGTCGAAGTGGCGGAGCTTTGGGGAGGCCTAGGTCCAGCAGTGGACGTCTTTCTGCTGAAATGATGATGATGATGATTTGCTAAATATTCCGTGACTTTTTACGGACTTTGCGGACTTTTATGAAGCCAAGGAAGTTAATTGGGTATCTCTAACTAAATTTATTTCAACGTCAGCTATGCCTTTCTAGAGCCCCCAACCCCGCCATCAGACGTCCGCATCGAAACAGTCCGCTCCCGCACCTCCACATTATCGTGGCGAGACACGCTCCGAGCGCACGCACGGTACTACACGCTGCAGTATAGTACTTTGTACTACAGTGATGCTGTGTGGGAACATGCTACTACCATGAATGTAACTAGGTATGGAATTTATTATAAATATATTCGGTGTCATTTCTACTACATCTCAGCATCCAGACGCATCCACATCATGGATAACTTAGGTAGGTTTTTCAAAACTACTAACCATAGTCATTTTGAAGAACCCCAACCAAAGAATTCAGACCTTCAATTTATCCAAAGATTTTTGTTATTTCACGAGGAATTATTACCCAAAAACAGTTTTCTTTCTAAGTATATCTTTGTCCCATATTCCAGTCTCATACCTTTTTTCTTCTTTTTTGCAACCATTATTTGTCAATTCCTTACACCAACTTTGCTTCACTGAACGTCCTTTCACCAGCTTCATAAATAAGTATATTATTTACAGACGCCAGCACATCAATCTATCCCAAACTGTCAAATTTTCTCAATTGAACATGAAGCTTATTTGTTTTAAAAAAGAGTTGAAAAACTATGCAAGACAAGTGACAGATTGGGGTAGCTTTATGTACTGGCCTTTGAACTTGCTTATTGAATCAGATGCCAGTCTATGATCTTTTATATTCCGTCAATCCACGTGAACACTAAACTTTCTTAACGAAATTCCGTCATAATTTCTGTTGTTCACTATCGTTCTTATTTTGGACCTTTTGGGTTTTGACCCCACACTACATATTTTTGTCGATTCCCTCGTTCAATGTAATTCCAATAATTTTAGAAATGAGCAGGACCTCCGTCATACTGTCGAGCTACAGAACCTCCGACCAGCCACGCCGTATGCCGCGCGCGTCGCTACGGGCAACCAAGTCGGTGTGTCACTGTATACAGCGCCAGTTCATTTTACTACACATGAAGAAGGTACATAAATATAGCTTTAATAGCTCAAGTAACTAACCGAAATAGTTTAGACCTGGCCACAATCTTGGTTATCGATATTACGTAGTTTTCAATTTCAAGGTAAAATGGAAACTGCAATAAGTGTGACATATTTTATGTTTAGTCTCACTTTGGGGCAAAGCCCTCTTTTCTTACAGTTTTTAAGAGTAGGTACATAATATTGGTTATGGCAGACCATTTATCTGCCTCATGTTCATTCTGTCATGATCTTCTCCGTACAAGCAACCTGAGTTACTGCGATATTTTCCGTCATCAATAACCAAGTCCCAGGTTACTTTTTAAAGGAACGTTAATACTTTCTTGGCTTATGAAGACATCACCCCCTATTAGCAAACAAAACCTGCGGGACTCTTTAGAATCCCTTTTACGAGTTTTTTTTTAATCATTCCAGCACCATCATCAGCTCCAGTGAACGTGCAGGTGGAGCAGACAGACAGTCCGGGCGAGCTACACGTGTTTTGGTCGGCGCCTTTGAGGGAGACACACAACGGAGTCATCGTGGGATACCATGTGAAGGCCGTGGCGCAGAGTTTGGAGACAAGTGGGTTAAATATGGTTTAACCAAATTATTACGTTCATTTTCGCAGTTTTTGCAACTTGTTCAATTTCATTCTAGACAATTTCAGATGCTTGTGGTCCGTTTGTTACTTAGGTATTTTAAATAATATTTTTATAACTACTTAATCTGATTTTGCATCAGCCCTAGGTAATCTCAAAAAACATGAAATCTTCTGCTAAAAGAGTTTATTTACGCGAAGTGAAACGTCAAGCATTGATATCAACGGATAATTTCGCATAGCTCAAACATTTCCAAATAAATTTGAGTCCACAGTACCTACCTACTATAAAAGTACATCGGTATATCGATATATTGTTATCTAGGTACATATAAATAGATAGATAGATAGATAATCAGGTAGCTAGGTACCTATACTTAGATAGATATACAAGGTGTAACTTAAATAACGCACAACCTCTTAAGGGGTCATTGTACTCATCATTATGAACAACTTTTACTATGGGACCAAACCTGAAATCGCGAAAAAAAATTTAGCTGTTCCTTACATTTATGTTCGCATAACTCGTCAAAATGTATGGAAAAGCTGACTTTTTTTTCGCGATTTCCGGTTTGGTCCCACAGTAAAAGTTGTTCATAATGATGAGTACACTGACCCCTTACCCCCCCCCCCCCGCCCTCCTCCTTGCGTTATTTATGTTACACCTTGTATAAAAATATAGATTCTACAGTAGGTAGGTACTCTTTGAATTGATACTTACCTACTGCTCAGATACATTGAAACTTAGGTACTTGATTCCATCATTCAGTTTCAGATGAAGCCGAATCGCGAACTGTCAAAGTGTCACTACTGTCGGAAAAACAAGAAACATTGCTGAGTGGTTTGATGAAGAATACAAGGTTTATATGGAGCATAATCTTCTTCTAGGCTGGCTTTATAATGCAAAGTTCTGTTTGTACCTAACTCATGCAAATATTTCTAGGTATGCAGTATCGATATCAGCCTTCACTAATGCGGGTTCAGGTCCATTCTCATTGCCAGTGTTCCAAAATACGAGAGAAGGAGGTAAGAATTCTTCTGAAATACATAAAAGTCATGTTTCCTATGAATGCATGTTATGTGCTGTTGTAGTACTACTACCATACTACTACATATTTTTCCCAACCCACCTTTCGTTAACCATCGACAAATCTTCAGTTATTTAATCAGACGAATGTTCCGCGTGGTGCCGGACGTAAAAGAATAGCACCATCCCATTTCTTCCCGTGGGTGTCGTAGAAGGCGACTAAGGGACTTACTAGAGAATTTGCAGCAGAGTCGCCAACCCGACTGCCAAGCGTGGCGATTGTGGCAAAACCTTTTGGGGGAGGCTTACGTCCAGCAGTGGACGTCTTTTGGCTGAAATTATGATCTAATTAGACGCCCAAAGTTAAATGTGCGTTTATATTCTCCATAATGTTATATCTTATCAAACCCTTTCTGTCTCCAGCTCCAGAGCAAGCTCCATCATCAGTAGAATGTACAGCAGTGTCCTCTACATCGCTTCGTATCGGCTGGCAGCCAATCGCTCTACCGGGACAGGGCAGCTCGATTGAAGGATACACTGTACTGTTTGCTACTGAAGGTAAGGATGTACTTATTAAAAGTTAATACTTGATCAAATAACTGTCTCATTGGTAAAAAGATTAAAATATTTCTGAGTATCCTGAGTTGAGATATGGGATATTTTCTGTAACAATCGCAGAAATGACTTATATTCTATGTTATATAAACTTCTTTGTGCAATAATAGACTAGATTTATAGTCTGTTTTCATTCCTCCAAGTAGGTACCTGGTATTTATTCACAGGTCTGCCACAGAGCATAATATTGAGGTCTGCACTGTCCTCCCATACTTACTATCATTGTAATTTGAAAACATTGTAAAATCTAATTATTTTTGAAAGATAACCGTGGAGTTTCTTTCCGGCTATTCTCCATAGAAAGCGACAAATTGTAACCGTGCACATAGCTTCTGACGTTTCATAAGTACCCATGCCATGCAGGTTTATGTAGGTATATGAAATAAAATATTTTGGTTTTGGCATTGAGGTATTATGTATTACTACATATTTCCTCAATGGATTTTGATTTTGAATCGACAAAATCAATTCTTTCAGCACGGAATCACCGTTATTACCAGACTTACTCGTTAGTTAGGTACTCACACTCTTTTTTTGTCATTGTTGTTGATAAATTAATTTCCTTTGTTTATTATTTTACACAGCGTAGCCTAGAGACAAAACACATTTCTGTTGGCGTTTACGCCAAACGCTACGCCACAATGTATGGGAATGACATTATCTGCGGAAAGGACACGACGTAACCTTTCCGCAGGTAATGTCATTCCCATACATTTTGGCGTAGCGTTTGGCTTGAACGCTAACAGAAATATGTTTTGTCTAGGCCTGCAGGACAGAACAAATTATCAGGATGTCATAACTTGAAAACAGTGGGGTGTGTCAAGTCAGCGCAAGTGAATTGTAATTGGCTGTCCCATCTCGATGCGAAATTGAAAAACGCGACCATATAAGGTAATTGCGCATACAACTACACCATTGGCGTAGTTGTATTCTTGACCACCGCTCTCTAACCCCACATGTTGCTATACTGTATAAATACTTCCGCACGCGCCAGGGGAGACCAGTTTGTTCTTGTACTCGCTCTATAATGTAATGGGTACAAATTGTAGTAGTTAAACCTAAAGTTCTAGTATTTGGTGGTACGGTAACTAATTGTACTACTTAACCTGTGAATCGGTTATTTAATTTACGTACTATAGACTCTACGCTGCTGAAACGTGGACTTTGCGGGAAGTGGAAAGAAAAAAGATAGACGCTCTGGAGATGTGGTGCTGGAGAAGGATTCTTGGAGTTTCATGGACTGAGTTCCTTACAAATGTCTCCATACTCCAAGAACTCGGCATAAAACAGCGCCTATTTTCTATAGTACAGTCTCGCATTCTAGCTTTCTTTGGCCACGTTTCAAGACGTGATAGCCTTTCCATAGAGCGGCTCGTCATCCAGGGTAAGGTGGAAGGTACTAGACCGCGTGGGAGGTCACCGACTCGATGGACCAACCAGATTAAATCCATTGTGGGCAGCTCCATAAACCAATGCAGTAGGATGACCTCCAGCAGAGATAGATGGCGGCACATCGTGAGGCGTATTTATTCTGCCCCTATTTGACTATTTGACTACCACGACCGCTCTGCCAAGAGCGGACCGACTAAGAAGAAGAAGATTATAGACTAAAAGTATTATCAAACAACGTGTGTCATTTCACACTCAATACTAGCGCACAAATGTACCTTCCAACAATCGGGCTCGTACAGCGTCTATTACAGGGATACAAGTTTAATGTTGACCAGCTTAATAATATCCTATTCTATGTTCCAGAAGCGGCCTGGCAGAATCAGACATCGTTACACTCGGAGCTTTACCTGCAAGGTCTACTGAAGTACACCAACTACACAGTGAAGGTCGCTGGATTCTCAAACTTTGGAGTTGGACCTTATTCGTATCCTATTGTTTGTGCTACATTGCAAGATGGTGAGTACTTATCAACTAATTTCCATCATACCGAAATAATTTACCTAATCAAAAATTGCTTCCAATACCTTCTATGATCAGTTTTAAGAGGGTTTCAACTGACAGAAAAAAGGAACGCAGTCGTCAAAGAAGGGAGATAGAGTTGAAGGGCGATAGATTGAAACATGATTGTGGTGGCTATACCTTAACATAGAAATCGTGATTCATGATCTATTAGAGACCTCATCAATCGCTTCCTATCAGGCGTGATCAAGATCAAGAGCAGGACAATCTGGTGTAAAAAAAAAACCTGAGGGAATAAAAAAAAAATTGTTCCGATCGTAACCCTCTTCCTAACCTGACCTGAAGTATAATTCCTATCTGCGATGTAGATAGGTATTTACCTCTCCTCTTTCTTAAAATAAAATAAAATAACAAATAATCCGATAGTAGGGTATTTTCCATTTTATAAAAATATATTTTAATTTGAAGATTGGGACGAGATATTGTCACATGTGTTTACGTGGTACAAAAGCCATCGTAAGGAGCGTTTTGGCGGTAAATTCAAAACAACGAAAAATATGTTTGATTTAAATAGTTTTAATTGAGAAAATGGATATAAATCAATTGATTTTTATTTTTCTGTTACATATTTCGTCCCAATTTTTTAATAAAATGGAAAATACCCTATTGTACTTAACTACCTCAGTACCTTCTAATTTCGAGTGAGATCCATATTATCTTGTACAGAGTAACCAATTTCAATTTTTATCACTTTATATTAACCCTTTACTTCCCTATCCTAATTTCTACTATGCTCGTCCGCAGTGCCCGGTCCACCGGCAGACATCAAAGTCTTAGTACTATCATCATCGTCACTCCTCGTCAGTTGGAAGAAACCTCTCCATCCCAACGGAGAACTGCTGCACTACACTGTCTATGTAAAACCTACGTCCAGGTCAGTTTTAACTGCTTTTAAGTTATAACTATATATTATGTCCAGATGATCAAAATGACAGCTTCGGTCCCATTTTATACAAGGTCGGTTATCATCCACAATATGTATTCAACAGTTAGGTCCCACTGTCAAAGTTAACATAAATCTGGGCACGCCCTGAACCGAATCCCACGCGTGACACTGGATGCGACTGCGCGTCGATTGTTTCAATGTTTAGGATGTCATGCAACTATTCGTGCCAGCCTGAACACCTCCATACAAGTTAGTCGATACAATAAGTACGAGCGAATTACGTCCTGCATCCCGCCAGGGATGATTTCTTCCATTATTCTTCTCTGAGAGAATCTCCCTCGGGGGAAAATGAATCCTCATGTAAAACATCTAGAAACTCTCCTTTTCATTTTGGATTAAGTATGAATCTACTTTTCCCCCATTTAAAACCGACTTCAAAACGACGATGACTAATACAAATTGTTGAGCAAGAAGAATTTAACAATTTTTTTTATCAATAAAATAAAGCATGGCTATGGTACTAGAAGTAGAATTCATAATTATAAAAAATCACTTACTTTTATAAGCAGCTCAAATCAGTAAAAAACAATACGGCTTGATTAATAGAACGGGATGCATCATAACATCAATCTAGCATCATAACATCAAAACTTTTCTGGCAGTAAACGTTTTTTTTAAGTTGGGAAATATTCTACTGTACCTACCTTATATGATCCCACATGTAAGGTAGGTACAGTAGAATATTTACATATTTACAGTGGATCTTCACTTGGTGGTACTCTGGATCGTAGTGGGGTACATTGGATCAACACATGGAAATATCATAGGGTCACTTGGTCAGCAGTGAATCAGTGGTACACAGATGATCACACACACACAGCTGAACCGTTTATTAAGAGTACAACATACATTTCTTGAACTAAAGCTGACTTCCTATATATTTTATTATTTATTTAAACTTCTCGCACACAAAAAAGGTACAAAGGCGGACTTAATGCCTTATTGTTGTTTGTGTAGATTTATATAGTATGATTGAGTGCTAATCAATTTACGCAATTATTAGTGGTTGTTGAGAAATTTTATTTCGAACTGTGTAGTGGGCATCTGGTTAACCGTGGATTGATTCACTGTGTATACGATCCAGAGTGTACCCTTGCTCCAACTTGTAACTTGGAAACTGGAAACTTATTGGAAGTTTATCTTAAAAGAAATGCTGAAGAATAAAGTAGAAGAACGTAAAGTAGGTGCTCATACACCTAAGCAAATGCGTGAAGCATAATAGGCCATAAAAGAAGGCAAAAGTATTAGGCAAGCTGCTGCTGACCACAAATTCCTTTTACAACGCTCCAAAGGGATTTTTGGAGTTTTGTAAAAGGAATATTATGAGAAGCAGCAGGTTTTGCGTATTTTTAGGTTATTTAGGTTTAATCAAACCAAAGAAAAAAAATACGCAAAACCAGATTACAAGGTTGACGCCAAACTTCTTCACATTTTTTTGTCAAAAACATAAATTCGCGCTTTCGTCCGTTCACTCAGCAATTTGACGTCCAATGACATCTGTTTAAGATGGCGGCGAATAAGACTGACAAAACACGTAAAGAGATACCATAGGAAAATTAGAAAAGAACATAAATAATCTTGATGTTATACTGTGCCCCCTGTTACCTGTCCCCCACTTGACCCTACAGTTAGATTTACTTACTTACCTACTAATAAATAATCAAAACCATGTCTGCCAATTTAAACTCGAATATCTAACATAAAACAATTCAGTTTAAATTCGATTTATTGACTAAGCCGCGGGGCTCCTAAATGTTGCTTGAATGGTCAAAATTATTTCCAAGCTTGCTTCGCCCATTCCTGCTTTCTAGGTAATCTAAGTAAAATATCTGCCGGCGCCCGCGGTAAATATTTTGAGGCCCAGCGCGTAGCAGAGGCACTCCCTAAATTTTGACCAAAAGCGGATTTTTGGACATTGATATTTTTAGATTCCAGTTTTCCTCCCCTAGGAGGATTATCAGGAGATTATTCCAGATTTTTTTTATTCCACTGTACCCCCTCAGCGGGGCTCTCAGGGGGATTGGTGGAATAAGCCCACGGGATTCAGTTCAGTTTGACTAGAGCTTAAATCATTATTAAAAGTAGGTATCCAACACTAAATCAACTTTTAACAATGGCTGGTTAACTACGGCCTATTATCCGTAATATGTCCCATTTATCTACTGGATTTCTTTTACCTACCTACACACATCAAGAGCACCGCCGTTAGGTACAATTTTAGAAACACAACCTCAAAATAATACTTGTCTTAGCCCATAACTTCTTCACGTGTCCTCATTGCCACAGGATCTTCACTAAGCCCTATGTTCCATCAATATATCTATCTACTTGAATGCAGTAATATCATTTCACTTTACCGCAGCGACGGCCCGCCACAGACACTCCGCATCGCCCCGCTCGGTCGCTCCGCGGCGGAGGTCAAGGAGCTGGTGTCCGGCAGGACGTATGAGGCCTGGCTCACTGCCAGCACGCCGGCGGGAGAGGGGCCTGCCACCAGGAGGGTGGCGCACACGCCCACACATAGAGGTCACTACAATCTTTAGTTTAAATTATGTAGAAAGAAGAAGAAAAAAGAAAATACATTTATTTAGCACAGGCGGAAAAACCCAACAAAAAGTGTAAAGTGCGTAAAAGCGTGCCTCTCGGCTGCGCTAAAAACGCCCAGTTTAGCATAAATGCCAGACAACTAGTGCCTGACGCTGGTTTTCAACTGGACCTGACGTGTGAGGTGACGGATGTAAATCAGCTTTATACCATTACTGCAACGTGACGTGTGTAATAAAAGAAATTTGTGTCAGATTAAATAAATAACAAATTGTAACGGGTAGTACTTTAATGAGAATGTTTATTTTTATGTCTAGTTTGTTAGCTAGTAATAGAATTTAGTAACTAATATAAAAATACTCATATAAGTCAAATATTGTAAAATACAGTAAAGTAAATATTAAAGTGTGATCTAACCTAATATTATAAAGAGGAAAGATTTGATTGTTTGTTTGTTTGCATTGAATAGGCTCCGAAACTACTGAACCGATTAAAAAAAATACTTTCACTGTGGGGAAGCTACACTATCCTCAGGTGACATAGGGCATATTATATTTTAAAAAAAATGGAATCCTTACTAAAACTCCAATAATGTAACCAAAGTGTGTAAAAAAAATCCTAAAATATTCTTTACATCGCGTGCACTGCGATAACTATTGATGATAGAATAAAATGATGTACTACGACTTTGTAGAACACATCATTACTCACAAAAAGTATCGGGACAGCATATGTCTAACTATTATAGATATGCCAAAATAAGTGTTCTTTTATTTTAAACATTTAATTGAAATGCTGCCGCTAGAAAAGGCTCTTTATTTGTATCTAAGTTTGTGAGGTTGTAGGGGGTAATGTCTGGATCCACTTAACCGATTTTAAAAATTCTTTTTCCGATAGAAAGCCACGTTATTCACGAGTGTAATAGGCTAATGTTAACCTGAAAAAACAGTCGAACGAAAAAAATAGGAATCCCACCCGTGCAAAGCCGTGACGGGCAGCTAGTATTTAATAAAAATGCAAAACAAACATGTAGGTACTTTGAAAGGCCGCGCCTTGGTTAAAACCAATAGTAACCTGCATAAGCGCACTGCGTAGATCGCTCTGAGGACACGGTGGAGCATACGGTGGAGGTCTGCCCGGCTTGGGCGGAGCACTGCCGTGTCCTCGTGGAGGCGATCGGTGGCGGCGATCTCTCGCCTGGTCCGGGCGAGAGTGTATGGGTAGCCGTCACCTCCTTCTGCAAAGCACTGATGCTCGCGAAGAAAGAGGCAGCGCACGTGAGGGAGAGGGCGTGGGCGTTAGGAATCCCACGCTGATTCCCAGCCACCGTAGGCGTGGGCTTGCTGACGGCGAGTAATGGGTAGCTCGCTGTCCGGTAAAGACCAAGCCCGGGTCGATGACAAGTTTTGTTCCACTCGCGCCTCAAAGAGATGTCAGCCCCAACTGGTGGGGACTGCCAGGGGTGCAGGTGCAGGTTGTTCGAAAGAGATACTGCGGCCCCTGGCACGGGTGGGTTTTAATCAGTAAAAGTCTAACAAGCCCTCCTGCTACACCCAAAGCGGCAGAAGATATTTGATGATGTCACACCCTCAAAAAAAACCCACCAGCACCACCCCGGATACCTGCTGTGCTGTGACAGATTGAAGCGGTGGCGGCGGTCCGCCAAAAGAGGAAAACAAAATAAAGATCGAGGAGAAAAATTGCTTGACTGTGATGTTGATTGACTAATGATTGTGACTACACTCGCAGTGCAGTGAGTCGATTAATTTCCGCTCGCCCCTAAGATAATAAGGTATTTTCAGATAAACTTCCTAATAGATCTGGTACTTAAATTCCCGTGTTCAAGTTCCTATAACTTTTAGAAAGTTTGTTTTAGTATCCATACCTATATTTGAATTGTAAATAAGTTAATGTAGCTTTATAAAATACGACAGTGTCGCATTAGGTACAAAAAACTGTAATAATAGTTGAAAGCTAGATTTCAAAGAATAAAAGATCAAATTAAACATACTAACAGTTACACAGGCTAATTTATGGTGCAATTATGTGTTGGTGTTCAAAAATGATGACATATCCTTTCTCCTTCCAGTTGTGGCCGGTGTAGCATCTCTAGGAGGCACAGTATCAGTAGGAGTGGGCAGTTCCCTCCTTCTGGTGTGTCAGTGTGTGGGAGTGCCGCCACCTCGCACCGTGTGGTATCACCAACATAACATTATCACCCACCATCCTAGGTTCACAAGGAACCATGATGACAGCTTGCTGATTAACAGTAAGTACTGACACCTATTTTTCAACAATAGACAACTTATGATATTGTAGTTGGCCTAGAGGGACATGGCAGTATAAAATTGGAAATAAAATCTTCTGTATTTTCAAAGCTTCTATTTATTTTATGAATAAAAAAAACTGGAAATTAAAATTGTAATGTGTTTCCTTTTCAATTTATTTGTGTGTTCTAATTGGAATAACACTACAACAATTACTACGTGTTCCTATCGCAATCATTTACTATGTCTATCTACATTTCGATCTTACTAACTAAATTTGGCATGGTTAGCTGACATATGACTAATTGTTTAATCAATGTTCTGTCTCGTTATGCTTATTAATTTGCATATGGATGTATAGAATCGAAGAAGTCTATCCGACTAAACTGACAGCGGTGCTGCTGTGGAGTTTATTGCGGCACTTCTTCCCAGCTAAAGCACTAGGAAGTGGCGAAGGATGGGCGTTTTGAGGGACTGTCTTATGTATTTTGGCGTTTGAAAGGTGCTGAATCTCAGCCTAATTTGAATAAATGACTTTTGATTTTGATTTTGAAAAAAGAGAAATTTTTATGGAATGATCTACAATTTTTGGCTGCCCGAATTTTATTACAAATCTTACCGTTTTGCTGAAAAACGTGAAAAACCCATTTTTGAGACCTTTGATCTTGAATAAAAGAAAATCCAGGTACAGTATCGATGGGGACTTTTCAGCATTCATTTGTAATGATATCCCGAACATTCATACCGATTTTTAGCTGGGTGGAATTATTGTAGCTTCACTAATATTTTTTAGGGCTAATTTGACCGGACTGCAGTGCGTGTATGGCAATAGTTGAAGAAATAAGTAAATTTTCGGTCCGTCCGTCACCTATTTACGCTTAATGCCAGTACCATCATTTTCAATTATGAATTCAGTGATTTATATCATTAATAATCTTGCCATTTACAGATATAGACCAATCCCTAAGCGGTAACTACACCTGTTTAGCGAAGAACCTGTACGGCTCTGACCAGGTAGACTACACAGTCATCGTCCTGCCACTGCCCGAGGTGCCGATACTACGAGCGACGCCGTACAAAGACTCGATACTGGTGGAGTGGGAGCAGCCTTATTATACTGTCAGCAATAGAAGTGCTATTCAGAAGATTAGTAAGTTGGTTTTGTGTGAACTGTGTCTACACAATAGTCTTCAAAGAAGTGTGTTTCTGTTGTACGTAATAAAAAGTTGTACCCTATCCTCCCACAGTGTTAATATAAAAATAAGTTTGAATTTATATCAAAAGACCAAATTTACAGACGCCAGCACATCATGCTACCCCAATCTGCCAAATTACTTTGATCGATTTTCAACTTTATCACATAAGTCTAAGGTTCATTTTCAATTGGAAAAATTTGATAGTTTGGGGTAGCATGATGTGCTGGTGTCTGTACGACAGAATATTTATGCTGGTTATCTACTACGGTTGTATAGATACAGCCTGGATACAGACAGATGAACAGATATTCAGTGACAGTTTGCATTCTTTGAGTAGGAAACCCTAAATGGTATAGTAGATTTCAAACTGTTAATAAAATTAAAGGTTCGAAATCTACTTAACTATTTTGTACTAATAAATTGCCCGTACAGGTTACAGCCTAACCTGGAAAGAAGCCAACAGTCCCTGGAGAGAAGCATGGCCAACCAACAAGTTGTCCAACTTATCGGGCGTCCAGAAACATGCCTTGACTGGACTGAAGTGTGGCACCAAGTACTCTTTGAGGATCACTGCTACTAACAAAGTTGGGACCTCACAGCCTGCTTATTTGGATGTCAGCACTTTGGGTGGTGGTAAGTAGCCCTTGTTGTAAGAATATGTAATTCCAAAATAAGGTTGGTGTGAACTCCATTTAGCTGTTCACTGAACATGATTTATGTGAATCTTCAGTTTGGAAAACACAATTTAAGTTCTGTTTTAAAAAAATCAAACGAAAATGAGTATCATAGTTGCTTTAACTATGGTACTTATGCTCTTTTAATAAAAAAAAAATGAGAAAAAAGAAGTGAAAATTATCTCTCAAGTACGACAACTTGGTCGTGTCTGCCTCACTAGGTGTCTCTTTAGAAAAGTTGTTACCAAAAACCATCCCGTTGACATTAATTATCCCTTCTATCAACCTTCTCAGTACCAATCCCCCCGACCACAAGCGAGTGGCTGTGGAGCAACGCGTCACACATGTACGTACAACTGGCCGGCTGGGACCACGCCGGGTGTGCGCTTACAGTGCTGGACGTGGAGTATAAGCAGCTTGGTGCCAGGGCGTGGCTCAGGGCTCATCATGATATGGTGAGTAAGGTTGGTAATAATTTCAAAATGTTTAGGTAAGAGACCACCCCAGTCAGCTTTAGCAGATAAATGACTAGTCCTAAGTTGAATAGAAGGACCAGAAAAAACATCGTGTTCGAAGAAGCATAAATAGGACTATTTACTCCCAAAATCTGTAGACATTATATTATTCTGGTGGTTAGTGTTATTTCTTTAGTAGGTACTCAATTACTCATACTCATTTTCTATAAGCAAACATCGTCTTGTATGTGACTCCACTAAATATTATACACAGACAATTGAAATAAAACGTAACAATAATGCAGGGGCACGCAATAGAGTTGATTTTCTTTACTTTTGTGACAAAAAGTTTCAAAAATTTACTACAAAACAATTTGTCGTACATTGTCTCCCACACTTATACTCCAAGTTCTCACCCTGGAGCCTCCCACAAGTTTTAATATACAGGCGATTGAAATATTTACGTAACAAGTTGTGCATGGGCACGTTACGAGGGTTGATTATCTTTACCTAATTATGAGCAAGTCTCAAAACTTTACTATAAAATAATTTTGGACCTTTCCCTCCCACAGCCATACTCATCCCTCTCCCCCTGGAGCCAGCCAGCCCTCCCCTACACGAAGTTCCTGACGTACGCGATATCAGACCTCTCCCCCGGTACGTGGTACCAGCTGCGAGTGACAGCTACCAATGAGGCTGGTAGTGTCACTACGAACTACAGCTATGCTACCAAGAATGAGGACGGCAGTAAGTTTATGAAGTAAAAACACAATGTGACAAATCAAAACACGAAAGAACACACACAATAAGAAATATTTAGACAATTTTATGACTTATACAGACGCCAGCATATCAAGCTACCTCAATCTGTCAAACTTGTTTGATAGATTTTCAACTTTAAGACTAAACGATAAGGCTCATGTTCAATTGAGAAAATATGACAGTTTGGGATAGCTTGATGTGCTGGCGTCTGTACTTTTTAATTTTATGTCTTTTTAAAAATTCGTTTCATTTCCCGCGTCAGGAAAAGTTTTATTGGGTTTTTCAACTGGGATTTCTCTGAACCAGCTCAGAGTCTGGGTTTGTGCCCCGTTGATGGCAATAGACTTAACTATTTCATGGGACTATGAGAGAGAAAATGTGAGTGTACTATACAGGGTGTCCAGTAAATAGTACACACATAGTGCAGGGGATGATAGCTTGGGTAAATACATACCAAAAAAACATAATATATTTTCCACAAAATGTTATGGATTTACAGTTATAGTGATATGCGATAAGAAAATTGTTCAGTGAAACTTTAAACAAATAATAGTATTTCTTGAAAACATTCCTGTTTTTAATACAAAAAAGACTTATCAATGAGTAGAGTAACTGTTCACAAATAATTTGATGTAAAAAAATACTAGAAAAGGATTTTTTGAGGGAAATATTTTTTTTATGACTGTAAATCCGTAACATTTTGCGGAACATATATTATGTTTTTTTGGTAGGTGTGTACTGACCCAAGCTATCACCCCCTACACGATGTCGTACTATTTAATGGACACCCTGTATATTAACCTCCACCTAACCCTGTTTTCTATTTTCACCTAGACTCGTTTTTGGTCCTTACACTCTTGAGTAAGAGTGTAAAGACCAAAATACAGTCTGTGAAAACAGAGTTGTTTTCATGTTAGAAGGCCATTCGATGCTACTTTCTAAATATTGGATATCGTTTAAAAACTCGATCTTATTTTCCCAGCTGAAGTAGGACCACCCTCTGAGCTCTTCGACCTGAACGTGCTCGTAATAATCTGCAGCTCCATACTACTCACGATCTGCCTACTTAGCTGTATCTACATACTTGTGAAGAGACAGAGGTATGTCCTGACCATTCTTTGATGTAGATTTTATAGGACAAGCAAAATCAATAATTTCATACAAACTCCTTGTTACATGCATGCCATGATGTTGAGCTGCTTCATCTCTTTGATATTTACAGCAAAAATACTCTGACTGCATGTTTTATTATGGAGTATCAAAGGAAAATCATTTCTATTTTTCTTGCTTCAGACCAAGACTGTCTCATAGAATACTCCATTCTACAGTCCAGTTCTTTCAGTCTATAAAGACTTCATTTTGATGTTGAGAAAGATACAAAGCAGAATGCAATAGCCTTATTTGTGATTAGCTTCTGCCCGCGACTTCCTCTGCGCGGCGATAATGTAGCTCTCTTCCAGTGATATATTTTTTGTAGGTTATTAGATGAGCACTTCCATAGATTATCTGTTACAAGCAAACAAACAATTTCACCTCTGTATGCAGCGCTCCGCGGTTTCACCCGCGTAGTTCCGGTCCCGTGGGAATACGGGGATAAAATATAACATAGGTAACCCGGGGATAGTGTAGCTTCCCAACAGTGAAATAAATTTTCAAATCGGTTCAGTAGTTTCGGAGCCTATTCAATGCAAACAAACAATCAAATCTTTCCTCTTTTTTATTAGTATAGATATTAGTTTAGACGACAGAATCCAGCATTGTTTTAAAATAATGTCTTCCTTCTATAACTCCACGTCATCAATGTTTCCAGAACTGGCCACCTTACAGAATACCGCGACTCAATAACGTTGGACAACAAATCGGAGAGCGACAACCTGACGGCCAACACGTCAAATACCAACTTAGCCAACGCTAAAGAGAACGCCATGAACGCGCAGAACAGGATATACAGCGCTCCTGTACATTTGAGGAGTAGCAGTAAACATGGTGAGCTTCTTTATTTAGCTTACTCCTTTAACCGCAGGGGTTCCTGCATGCTGGCAACCGGAGGACGTGACGGATTGCATTAACATTTTCGTGCATAATTTCTCATCTTATTAACCGGTTTAAAAAAAAGGAGTTTATCCATTCAACAATTTTTTTTCTTCGTGTATGTCTAAATTTTTTCTGTGATGACTGGGCCGAATTATGTCACTCATTTAATGGTACTAACTATCTTAAAATGTTTACATAATTTGAAATCTAAGTCTTCAAATGAAGGTACGAGTAATTATGTACAAGTATAAGAAAAGAAAATAATCTTAGGACATCAAAAAATTCGTCCCCATCGTTGTCAATAGGAAAGGTGCCCAAAAGGGTGGCAGCATTGCCACGTTGTATGGCAATGCTGATTCTTTGGTCCAAAAATAGGCCAGCCCTCTGTATGACCAAATGCTTGGTATTTTCTCGAAAATTATGACTGTATGACATTTAAAATCTAAAAGCGCGTGGT
This sequence comes from Polymixis flavicincta, assembly GCA_949987655.1. Lineage (NCBI taxonomy): Eukaryota > Metazoa > Arthropoda > Insecta > Lepidoptera > Noctuidae > Polymixis > Polymixis flavicincta. The sequence goes on along the minus strand of OX465195.1, from coordinate 5,000,113 downwards.
AACAAAGCATTGAATACATAACATCAAGGCATCAAATGCTCTGTTACCACACATTTTTGGTCCAGGAATCTTACAGGCAGACGACAACAATGAGATGAGATACGGGATTTGAGGTTACAATATTGCACACACACAATACAGAGAACAATACGGAGAGATTTGACGGTACAAAATAATGTAATAAGTACGTACCTATGACATTTATAGTACGGAATTAGGTGACCTATAATTTTCCTTTTTCTTTTAGGACTCATTCAATCTTAATATTACTAGTGAATATTTTGCGACGATGTTTCTGCCTCCCACGGGCTGAAAACAAGCGTGAGTTTATGTGTCATCACCATCATATCAGCCGAAAGACGTTCACTGCTGGACATAAGCCTCCCCCCAAAGGGGGTGATTTGTCATAATCGCCACGCTTGGCAGGCGGGTTAGCGATCGCAGTATGATGGTCAAATGCCTGTGCATTTGACCATCACGCTGCTGCCCATTCTCTAGTAAGACCCTTAGTCGCCTTCGACGACACCCACGAAAGAAATGGGATGGTGCTATTCTTTTACGTCCGGCATCACACGGAACAAGTTTACGTATAGTGTAATAAAATTACTCATTATTTACTTTCAGAACTGTACGAGATAACTCCTTACGCACAATTCGCAGTGGGCTTCAGAACTTTCGGCCATGTGGAGAACCAGGACATGCCAAGTCGACCCGCGAAACATAGATTTGACACAGGTACTAGAAATTCATGTTGTTACCTTCAATCGCTTAACCTAATTCAGTTAATAAGGTAATATGTTTGTAATCTTAAACACACTACAGACTAACATATTCGCAAGTTTTCACCATATTTGGCTCCTTCTCAATTACATACACATTCCCCAGACATAGGTACTTTGATAGGCCATAGAATAGTTGCATTTATTAGTAAATAGTTTTCTTAATATTAATATATTGTGCTTGTCTAACAACTACTGACACAATTATGTTCAATGATAGGCGAGGACGCTGGCACCCTAAACACAATTTAAATCTTACATTGGGTGCCAGAGTTCATCGAAAACACTCTTTCCCTTAGTTGTAACGATGCATAGTGTTTAAATAAGTGTTTTTTGTACAACTGAAGGTAATATAGTAACTTTTTTTTTTACCTAAAAATTCTAAAATAATATGATCTGTCATCCACACTCAGCAGTGAGTGGAACAAGACTGCCAATGATGATGACGAAGCAGTAGGAAGAATCACCTACCTACTTTAAAAATAAATGGGTCGCAAAGCTACGAGATTGTGACATTACTATGCGTTTTATTTTGATGGTAGAAAATCATCAAATAACTTATCCTGCTCTGGGTGGAGCAGGAGGACATGTTAGACTTTTACTGACTAAAACCCACCCATGTTCCCTCAGTTGCCTGTGTGTCATGGGCCACGGTATCTCTTTCGAACAACCCGCAGGCATCGGCCCTTGCGGACACCACCAGTTGGTGACATCACTTTGATGATTCTAATATTGTAACATATTTTTTTATAAAAAAAAATTGTTTAAATAAACGTTTTTTTAAATGTAGTCCTGGTCCTCAATACTGATAGTTTTCCAAAATTTTAAAAAAATATCCAAAGACCAAGTAATGATTATATTTTCTTTTTGCAGAAACGAGTTTCCAAGTGTGTTCAGAATCTGAAGATAGTGACAGCATATCAAAATCTACGCTAAGAAGTGTTCCAACAAAAAGGAAGTAATATTGTTCTTATAACTTTAAGAACTATTACTCAAAGGTACACTTGCACCACAAATCACTACATGAGTTTCTAAATAATATTCTATATCTGTCATCTTCAAAAAATTTACAGAACAAGAATGATGAATTTGTGTATCGCTAAGCAAATTTGAAAATTGACTGAACAAATATCATTTTAAGTAATTTTAACTTAATTTTGACGCAACATGACGGTGATTGGATGTGTTTTTTTTACTGTAATTTTTATGGATTTGATTCCGGGATTGGGCAGTGTTATTAGCTTTTCATATCTTGAATTTCTCAGAAATGGCCCAGAGTCTGGATTTGATTGATGGCAATAGGCTTGCCCCTTTAGCATAGGAATAACATAACTGGCGAAATGCCTGTATCTAACCCTTCGGGGCGTGATGTCATGTGATTTGTGCTAATTAAATTAATAGGCCCTTTATTTTTCTCGTTCCAGAAGTTTGCAGAACCCCTCACCATAGATAAATGTACAAGGAAGAACTTCAGATTCAAACAAGTATAGAAGGACCAGTTTCTGTAACACCAAAAACATTTAAGTCAATTTGCAACTAAACAAACTTAAAGCTGCCAAAATAAATTGTAAAAAAACTCCTCTTTTTGCCAAAAACAAATATGTATATACAGATGATAAGTCTGTTTTTAAGAATGTGTTTTTGTACACGATTTTTACTGGAGCGCAAATTGCTTACCAAGAAATCACTTAGACAGAATACTTACACAAAGGAATTAAAAGTATTTCGTAGTGTGAAACAATGGCGATTGCAGATTTCCTCCAATAAGATTCAAGGGATCCTCCAACCTTTACCAAAAGTTGCACCTCATAAATTAAAATATTTATTAGTAATTCGTTCGCATGTTTTGTACCTATAGGGTCCTCTTCCAAACGTTCTGTAGCCCAGTCAGCGAACAAACGGCGTTGTCTATGGTCATTCACTTTCGAGTTCCTGGGGCAGTTGGATCTTGTACGGGTGTAGGCCCAAGTACCGACGCAAAATTCGCCAAGTTGAAATCTGCGAAAGGCCGAGTTCTTGTGTACGGCGAGAAATCGACTGCTTCACTCTCACGGACAGCAGCGATGTTCTCGTCCGATCTGGCGTTCCTTTAACGTAAGGGTGGGTGTTGGTTGGTTGTACCGAACCAGTCGTCTTGAATTTGGTCACCAAACGTTGAAGAGTCGACTTTGAAGGGCCACCGCGTCTGCCGTAAAATGGACGTAATGCGCGCAACGTTTGCACTAACGAACACTGATTTTGATAATATTTTTTTATCATTTGGACGTGCTGCTCAATCATGTAACTTGCCATGGTGATTTGGCATCAGTAACTGAAGAAATAACAACGCATTTGACAGATGCCGCCAAAACAACATGGCCGCCACAAACTGTCAACAACGACCCGCCCTATTTGAAAGACCCTTTAAATGGAAAACTGTTATTAGCCACACACTCTGTAACACTGTATCGCTGTTGATTGCTTAGGAAAAAAAGTTATTAGGAGAGGATCCCCCCCCCCCCCCCCGCCACTCCAACATCTCTTGTTCCGTCAGGACCTAGATCACGCAGTGTATGCCCCAGCTTCCTGGAAAGACAGACAAGATTTTTCCTGCAGCTATGCTTGTAAATAAGCTATTTCCGTGCAGCGTTCTGTTCAAATTTGACTGTAAATTGTAATCTATAAAATTAAGGTAAACATTAAGACTGATTTGTGCCTAAACCTATCTTACGGTGTTGTTGATTTTTTTTTTATTACAGTAAGTATTATATTTTAAATTAATATAAGTTAGTTTTGTTTGTAACGGTTAAAATATATAGTTACTGAAGTTAGTAAGCAAAGGTATAAGAATTTAATCTGAATAAAAGTGATTCAAAAACTAATTTAATTTTGTTTTCTTATTAGCCCTATTTGTTTACTTTGATCATCATCATCATCATTTCAGCCGAAAGACGTCCACTGCTGGACATAGGCCTCCCCCGATTGCCATAATTGCCACGCTTGGCAGGCGGGTTGGCGATCGCACACTTATTTTTAGTTCTTTCTCATCTGGTTCCTGCCCAGGTGTCACTGAGCGAACTCCACAAACAAGCAGGTATTAAAAGTACATGAGGCCACTACTCAGAACCTAAGGTTTCATCTTTGTGAAAATAAGTTATGTCAGAAAGCTATGGGATCTCGCACTATTAAAACAAATGCAGTATGAAACCACCATGTGATCCAAAGGTTCGTTTACAGAAAGTAAACGGAAGATTTAAAGTCCATTTTGATCATCAATCAGTCGATCACTGTTCTAGCTTACAATCTGTACTTGAGCATCGTTTTTATTCCAGACCAGTAATCAATCTATAGGTAATCAGATGAAAAGCCAAAAATTTTCAATAATTTTCTTCTCTGAATATTTCCATTTTGATGGTAATACCTACTACAATTCCAAAGCAATAATAAAATCTTACTAGAGAATGGGCAGCAGAGTTCTCTATGCATTTTACCACCATACTGCGATCGCCAACCCTATTATGGTAAGCCCCCCCAAATTGAGGGAGGCCTATGTCCAGCAGTGGACGTCTTTCGGCTGAAATTATGAGGATGAATAAAATGTTAAACGCAGATAAACTAGAAAAGAACAAAAATTAATTTAACAATCTATGCTTTGCTTAAGCACGGTCTCGACCACACTTGAGCATAGATTGTCATTACAGATTCAACTACTTGGGTTCAATGCACGAACTGAGTAACGATCTAATATAAGGCTAAACTCAGCTAAACTAAAATCAATGAATTTACATTTGAGGATCGCTAAGATTAAAACCAAGCTCAAAACTATTTTTAAACAGAGATCTATTCTGCAATTAGCTTCTGTAATACGGAACTTAAAGTATACAATGTCGTACTGATCATCACCGTGCAACCGGGGCCGTAGGATGAAATTATCTTACATTATTATGGAAATTTCATTAGGAAAGCAAAACAATAAAATGGAAGAAAACTGTAGCCAGAACACAATCTCCCTTTATTTTACAGATAATATACAGATAACGAACAACAGTATAATAAATACCCTACTAAATGATTATGCAAACATTCTGATTCTCTGCACATAACAAACGAACACTTTCGTTGGACCGCGACAACTTGCGAACTTCGATAATATAAAGTTGGTGCTTGAAATTGTTCGAGCTCGTACCATTGGTTTCCATAACTCGAAATTAATGAGTGAGACTTTATAATCACATACTTCTGATAATTGTAATTGGTTAAAAGTTCAACGAAGTAAGGAATTAAATCCATACTGTTTTCATTTTACAAGTGACGATACTTAGAAGTTGGTACGTTTCACGTACCTTAGAAATCTATATTATCATCTACATAAGTACCTATTTCAAGATTTTTTTTTAATTTTTCAAACTAGATCGCATCAAAGAGTTTTAACGTCAGAATTAGTAGGGCCTAGTCGTTTCCCGGACGAAGTCGACTCTTTCTTATGAAAGATTTGAGTTCGTGCTTACATCATCATTTCAGCCGAAAGACGTCCACTGCTGGACATAGGCCTCCACCAAGCTCCGCCACTTCGACCAGTTCTGTGATTCCCGCATCCAGCGGATTCCTGCAGCCCTCACAAGGTCATCTGTCCACCTTGTGGGAGGCCTTCCAACTTTACGTCTTCCGGTACGCGGTCGCCACCAGTTCGTGCTTTACTTTTTTTTTATTTATTTGTCCCCTAGACAGATTAATTTGTATAGATATTTAAAAACTACCGGTCTTAAAATAATAATATGTAGGGACACACGGCTACACATCAAGGTATATTTTTCCAATTTACACTGATCTCGGAGTGTACGGAAATCCTATACAATGCGAGATCAGCTTGTACTGGAAATGGATATAGAAATAAATAAATAGTATATCAAAATAAAATAAAGCTCTAATTCTTTTAGAATGCTTAGAAAAACAATCATTAGTGTTTTCGAAAGGAACGGGAGAACCGTTCCTTTTTTAGATAGTCTTTTAAATCTCCCCATTTTCAATTATCTTAATGCAGGTACAGTCGCCAGCAGGTCAAGCTATCCCAAACTGTCAAATTTTGTCAATTGAACATAAACCTTATTCCTTTGTAATAAAGTTGAAAAACTATCAAAGAAATTTGACAGTTTGGGGAAGCTTGATGTGCTGGCCTCTGTAGATATCGTTCTCACCCTCTTTATCATTAACACCACCTATTGTATAATTTCAAAATATTATTATATTATAACCCCAATTTATTTCATGAACGTTTTCCATTCACAAGCTCTAACGAAACTCGAACCTACCAACTTCCGTTGCCAAAACAGTCTCAGCCCTCACCGTGGTACACCGCAACATCCCAGCACAGTTTGTTGGCCAAACAAATAATTAATCTTCTGTGGCTCGAGTTTAATTACTTGTTTGTTTTGTTCGACGCGAACTCACACTAGTACAGGAAGATTTATGTTTTAGTTGGTAGTGGTCAATAGAGTGGTGATTGGTTATCGAGTCCCTACTCGTATTTTTGTCTCTACTACATGTTGGAGAATCTTAAGATAATCCAATATATCCAGTGTGTATGGACAGTCTGTGCACTGCAGCCCTCCAACAGATGGGTCCATGAATTATCCTAAGTATCCGTATAGAGTGCACTTGTGAGGACCTGCAAAACGCCACTGCTGCCACGATTGACATGGCCACATAGTGGATGAGTTGCGTTGAACTCATCCAACATAATAATATTAATATATTAACGTTTACCATCGACCCGTTAAGAAGGAGTAGATCTGTCTACATCAACCAAAAAAAATCTAAAGAGATACAAAAATAATGAATATCAAGCAACTATATATTTACAAGACATGTATTATCATCAGAAAAATTCTCACTAAGAGTATTCACACGAACATAACACTCACTCAATACAAACATGTCAGTCAACGTTACTTGACATCAAATTTTAGTGATAATTTAGATTGATCTCTGTCTGTCTGTGTCTGTGTTGTCTGTGTGTGTATTATTTGACAAATATTTTTTTATAAATTAATCAAATCAAATCAAAAGTCATCCATTCAAATTATCAAATTAGGCTGAGAATCAGCACTTTTCGAACATCAAAACACATAAGACAGTCCCCCAAAAACGCCCACCCTTCGACACTTCGACACACATAATTTCAAATTTGATAATATTTGTACGCTTCAAGGCAAAACAGAATCTTAACTAATATTATGACATCCCACACACCGTGTAACTACATATGTTTCCAAATAAAGATTCTTATCCTTATTCGTATTACATTATGACAGAAATATTAATGTCACACAGATTAAATAATATAATCTGTCGTAGGTTTTTTTATTTTTTTGACGATGGATATAATCATCAAATAACTTCTCGCGTCCTATGGGTGGAGCAAGAGGGCGTGTCAGACTTTTACTGACTAAAACCCACCCGTGTTCCTTCAGGTGCCTGTGTGCCAGGAGCCACGGTATCTCTTTCGAACAAACCGCACCCCTGGCAGGTCATAGGTATTAGGTTGAGAACCTTTTCAAGTTGAAAGTTGTATCAGTTTCATGGAATATGCTGGATGCGGGCAACTTATGATGGGTCATTATGTTAATCCTTGGAAAAGGCCTATGTCTAGTTGCAGGCGTCTTTTGGCTGAAATACTTAAGATGGTGACGAAAACGAAAATTCGTTACTGTGATTGAATCTTTTGGGAAAATTACTGAATTTTGAAAAAATATAAAAATTAAAATAAAAAAATAATAATATAATAATAATATTAAAATTGGATTAAATAGTATGTTTTACTTCTGTGTTCATTTAGGAGAAGAATGCCTGTACTCTTAGTGTAAATGTTTAGTGGAAAGTATTAAACATGCACCAAAATTTAGTTTAACACAAATTCAAGATGGGTTAGAGTAGAGAAACATACTTAAATGTTCAGAATAATCAAAGCATGGCTAAGTAATTGTGTTACATAAATGTACATAATTATGTAAGTTCACATTACTGTTTCACCAAATTCAACAGAACCATTCGTGGTCATTATGGCAATAATGCGCCAAGATTTGTCTACGTGGTACTCGGAAACAGCAGATCAATACACAACAGACATCTTTTTTGTTGTTGAACATTATGTAAAACTCGCTCTATTTTGGTGTAATAATGAATGGTATGCATTGTGTTAGTCCAATAATAGATGTAAATTCTGGGGTGCTTGTATAGTAGGAGCTCAGATTATAAAACAAATGGAGATAGACCGCGCGGAACACCAAGAGTGAAGCCAAAAAACCAAATACTAAAGCGTCGCATTTTATGTAACATACAATGCGACGCTTTAGCATTTGATATTTTTTTGGTTTAGATTATAAAACAAAGGCAGATAGATCGCGCGGAATACCCAATAGTCAAAAAAAAATATACTAAAGCCTCGCATTATATACAATGCGACGCTTTAGTATTTGGTTTTTGGTTTCACTCTTGGTGTTGCGCGCGGTCTATCTGCCTTTGTTTTATAATCTGAGAGTAGGAGTATCTTGATGGAAGGGTACTTGCATTAATTTACAATTATGCGGAGTTTTGGCGGTGAAAAATGGTGATGGTACGAGTAACTGGCTAAACGGGCATTTCCTAGAACAAAAAGAACGAGCTACCGTCCTATGTTAATGGTACATCCACCAACCCACTTGGTGGATTATGGCTCAGTCGTTCTCACAAAGGAGGAGACCTGTGTCCCAGCAGTGAGAATGTAGCAAATAAGTTGCTATCAACACAATCACACAATGCTTTTCATGACTTAGGTATCAATCAGTGCTAAACTGGCATTTGATAGTAATTATATAATGTTCAGCGCAGGGTAGGGTCCTGGGTTTGATCGAACGGAAAAAGACACAAGGTTTTTCTTATTGCATATTTTCAATGGCAGGCCGGAGTTGAGAACCAGGCACGGTTCGCTGCTTTAAAAAGTGAAAGCCGCACCGAAATCCAAGCGTACATGCTTTTCCATTTTCCTTCACTACGAACTTAGAAAGCAATCGAAACTTTCCCCTCGGTAATAAAGTTAGTGTCAATGTTTACTCATCAATAGTTTACTCATTTGCAAGGACGTGATTAAGGGCTTAGAGTTATACAAAAAGAGATGGATAATGTAAAGGGCGTTAAACGTGGAAGGCCCCTGTGTGAAGTGTCGCGCGCGTTTTCATAGACATTGGTCAAAGGATATAAATCGCCGAATCGCACGCGACCGTCGCTTCGCGCTAGTCTGCACGAGCCTTAATACGATCTTGTGATTATCCCTTATGTGGTTATTATATGGGAGCCTCATGATACATTTAGTTTGGTGGCACATACTGATATAACTATTTATGTATTTTAACTATTTTATATTATTTATTTATCAAGGTACCAACAGCTATGGTTGCTTGGTTGCTATGCGTTGCAGGTATTACTGTTAATTATATAGTCATAATGATATCGATGTCATATAGCAAGCTATGCAAAACTATTTTGACAATATGGTTCAGTGGGCACATGATATCGGCATTATAATTAATACAAGTAAAACTATTAAGCAGTTTAGGCTACAGAACATGCCAAAGAAATATACATACATACACTCGAAAAGCATAACCCTCTTTCTGGCGTAGTCGGGTTATTATGCTTGATCGCTGACTGTTCCCCCCGGTCCCGCGGCGCGGTCAGCGACGCTCGCTTGGCGAGCTGCACACGCGTCGAGAGACTCACGCTTGCTTGGCATACTGGCTATTAATCACTCGTCGCCGTCGCGCACTCGCTGCTCGTTGCTCGCCATGCGTTTGTAGTTGCTAGCTCTACTAGCTTCTCGTTAGGTTATCGCCGGTAGTGCCTAAAAAAATAGAGTATTCATTAATCTCAATTAAAACTCACGTCCAAATTCTTACGTCATAAACCTAAACGACAAACAAAACAACGCGAGTATAATTTGAATACGAATATTTAAAAAAATAAATCAACGGACAATGGTGTTTTGTTTTCATAAAAAAACAAGCTAAAAAGTTTGCTTCTGATGGCCATTGTGTGTCCGCACAAAAGATCTGCATGTGATGTGCATATGAGATTCACTACTGTTAGGGTCGAGTTACATGACGCAAAATGATATAAACACTGACTTTTGGTTTTATGTTAGGGGGCTTGTGACTAAGTAACAATAGCTGCACGGGTCGATCAATCAGGTTAAGCTAAGCTTGCCGCGGTTGGTCCGTGGATGGGTGATCATCTTTACATACCAAGACCCTTCCGTGCCTCGGAAAGCACGTTAAGCCGTTGGTCCCGGCTGTCATTTCTGAATCTTTGACAGTCGTTATGGGTCGTCAGAAGCCCGAAAGTCTGACAACCAGTCTTACCAATAGCTATTTTATTGCCCAGTTACTGGGTTGTGGAGGTCAGATAGGCAGTCGCTCCATGTAAAATACTGGTATTCAGCTGCATCCGGTTAGACTGGGAGCTGACCCCAATATAGTTGGGAAAAGGCTAGGCAGATGAGGCAGATGATGTTGGCAGTAAACAGTCTGAATAGGCCGGTCAATGTATTTGCCCGGTGGATGAGAGTAGCCAAGGAAAGAAACGATGGATGGACTGTATGAAAGATGTTATGGCATTAAAGTAGCTTATAAATTGAAGTAATGCGTTTCGATATTGATAATGAAAAAAACCCGATGACCCTGTAGCGGCACTACAAATAAAAATGCTTCGCAACAAAATCTAAGAAACTCAAAAACAAAAGTGGCGCCATCTACAATGCCACAGGCGAACTATCTGAGAAACAACGCGCAATCAGAGTTTACCACGACACCCAGATGGGTACAAAATCCCGACATCAACTGTCGGGCAGTTGCCCACCAGATACAATACCCGTCTGGTCGGAGGATCCTCCTTTTCCATCATAGGTATGAGTGAACTTTACACCCTGTTCCTCATAACCCTATAACCCACCTAATGTTAAGTTGTGTTGTGGTTAGCGTAGTCACTTACAGACATACTTTTCCACCAGCAGGGTTGCCAGTATCAGTTACGAAGTTGAACAGTCAATCTGTATCTGTAATTTCACTGGCACACATAAAATCCCTTCAAAACAGAACCCAGTAATAATGCCAGTCAGCAAAAATAAAGTGCATTAAAAGAGCAAACGTACGTCTGACAAGAGCTGTGTGGCTGTCAGTAGCGTTGCCAATACACTTTTAAGATAAATAATTATAAAACTGACGGGATATGAGCAGTTTGTCCTTAGGGAAAGTTTTTACAGTGTGATCTACTGCCTAAAATGTCTACAATAAACACAGCATAAACCTAATCTTCCACGTCTGTGTAAAAAAAGGACAATTTAGGAGAAAACAGACATATTTAGAAAGGCAAAATTACAGATAAAATTACCTTTTTCATTATAACTTCATGCAAATTAATTTCATTACTCATCCTTATAATTTATTGCTCAACGGGTGCAAGTTTTATTATTTAAGTCATAATACTTTATGAACACCACGTCAAATTTCAAGCCAGTGTGCATCGCAGGGAAATATTGCTGTTTCTTTTCAGAAGAGCTAATAAAGCGTATGTTACAAACCTCTAAGAAGGTTTGCTATGAAGAAAATTACGCTGTTTATTACGTTTTAACCTCGCTACAAATTTTCAGAACACCAAAAAAAAATACTGTTTTAAATTGGAATTTTTTAGTGTCGTTATTTATTATTTTGCAAACTGTAGGTCGTCATTTTAATTTAAGCTTCGAACGTAGGTACATTACTTACTAAACTTGTAAGACAGCCTATTAAAATAAAACTTCACCATTACAGGGATCAACATGTTAACACAAAAACATCTATAGAACGACCTCCATAATGCAGCTTCTTGGTAAATGATCTAAAATATCTATAGAACGACCTCCACAACGCAGCTTCTTGGTAAATGATCTAAAATATCTATAGAATGACCTCCACAACACAGCTTCTTGGTAAATGATCTAAAATATCTATAGAATGACCTCCACAACGCAGCTTCTTGGTAAATGATCTAAAATATCTATAGAATGACCTCCACAACGCAGCTTCTTGGTAAATTATCTAAAATATCTATAGAACGACCTCCACAACGCAGCTTCTTGGTAAATGATCTAACATATTATCTCTGGAAAATGAGAATTCTTTCAGAACCAGTTATCAAACACGTGGCCCTGTGTAATTACAAAAAATACAGTTTCTGAGACGCAAAATGTTATTATCTTTGCTGCATGAACTGTGTGTAACGTCACTCTCTGTTCTTCGGGGAATACGGGCGTGTTGCACAAAACATTATAACGAGGAGGTTCATGAGAGGACGCCATAATCTAATTAATACCATTAAACGAGCAATTCTTGTATTAAAATACAAGGTGTATAATAAACCCTATAGCTATCCTTAAGCACTAAAGATACCAGATGGTATAGAATTACTACACATAGTTTCAGCTTAAAATAAAAAACTCTAAGAATTGTTACCAAATTTTCGGTTACATGTTTCATAAATTCAAATCATAACAAACGTGTCACCGCACTACGTAGGTCAATAACTTTCCACGTTACTTGCCAAAATCACGATAAATCTCTTCCGAGTGATGTGTTTATTTCAATTTGAAAAGGTCGGTTTCTGGTATCAATGTATTAAAAATTCTCATAACTTCCGAACATGTAGAGATAGGATTAAAAACCTTTCCAATATCGTTTGATATCATCCAAAGAAGCCATACCCTTGGTATGTATATACCCTTTCCGTTACATGTTGTATATATGTTATGGACCAAGTAATATTATGAATAATGACAAGCTACTTAAATTAATTATAACTTGAACTGCCTTATTTATCACATTGCCTCGTCATCATCATCAGTATTAGAGTGTTGTGGCATAGCATGGGAGAGGTCTATGTCCAGCAGTGGACTGCGATAGGCTGAGTTGATTCGTAATAATTATAAGATTAACATCACATGTAAGATGAAGGTTATCCAAAACAAAAACTTAAGAAAAGACGACGAAATTCTACCAACTTTAATTACTATTTTAAAACTTTTTTCACCCCAAACAAACTTAATAAAAAAAATCGTGAACGTCTCACAAAATTAGTAATCATATAAAACGGGAAATACCACTTAGCGTTCCTACCCGAAACCATAAGCAAATTCGATGTGATGTAAGGAAACAGACTGTCGTTATGGGGGCTATTCCAAACACCTGTTTCACCTACATTGAAACAAGTCGACGGAATTTTAAGCGGAATGGAAGGGATATCGGATACCATGGTTGAAATACTGATAGGTTTGAATAAATGTATTATGTAGTTTCGGCTGCCTAGCTGTTTTTATCCTATGAATTTTTTTATTTGAATCACTTACTGGGTTTTAATGCTAAGAGACAGCCGGTACGTAATTTGTTTAACAATACGTTCTTCTAAGGAATATGCAACCGAGGTTTGGTTGGTGGATTGGTGACTTAGGACCATTTTTCTTCTTTTGGTGTGAAATCATCAAATAACTTCTCCCGCTCTGGGTGTAGCAGGAGGGCGTGTCAGAATTGTACTGACTAAAATCCACCCGTGTTTTCTCAGTTGCATGTGTGCCAGGGGCCACGGTATCTCTTTCAAACAAACTGCAATTCTCGGCCCTTTCTGACTCCACCGTTTGGTGCTGACATCTCTTTCAGGCGCGCGTGGAACACAACGCGTCGTCGACCCGGGCCTGGTCCTTACCGGACAACGAGCTACCCATTACTCACCATCCGCAAGCCCGCGACTACGGTGGCCGAGAATCAGCCTGGGATTCCCGACGCCCAGGGCGTCTCTTGCAGAGGCTAGGGCCGTGAGTGCGCATTTACTGCCTGTGACTGACCATGACCAAAGGATCTTACTCATAATTCACTGTGTCTTTTCCTAATAATATGGAAGTGGGTACCAGCTTTGCCTGGCGCAGCGGAAATTATTTCGACACGATTTTTACGAGCTAATTAGAGGTCAATTCATATTCATATCTTTATTTGCATTCCATAATGTTGAAAGGTCTTACAAATGGCTTAAAGCTAAGGTAAAATTACAGACCCTGTAGGGCACAGCAAAAAGTATTCAAAAATAATTCAAAAAATACGAAACAAAACAACAACACCAATTCATACATTTTAGTGTTTTGGGGCCTCTAACTTTCACTGTTATGTACAGAGGGGTAACGTTGTATAGAGAATGGTCAACAATCTATGGGTCGGCCACGGCTAGCCTAAGTCACGACTTTCAGCAAACAATTCTTTGATCATATTGTATTGGTATTGACACAATAAAGGGTGCTGCGGTCTAACTGACCTATGAAGTCGTATTAAAATTAGTAACAAAAAAATACAATTTTTAACTACGTGCAATGGGATTGTTATGCAGTGCTACATTTTTACACAGAAAATGTACGAACGTTAATGAATATGCATATTCATGGCGGATAGTCGAATTCAAAATTATATCAAATTGCAAAAAGTCCAAGCCGACAAAAGACCACACGGGAATTCCTCCATAAGACGGTTCTCCTCTTAAATTACATCATTTTCATGCAAAATGTTCTTTTATGATACCTAATGTCGCCAGTGGCATTGCAAGCTGCTACTAAAAGAATATGAGTACACTGCTGTATGTACTTACCATTTAGAAGTAAATAAAAACGGAGTATTAAAATAGTAAAGTTTTAGTGTTTTGAATGGAGGTACTTTCAGCTTCATATTAAAACGAAATGCTTTCATATTTCGCCAAGCAACATTCCCACGAGGCGAGAAAAATACTTGCTTTAGAATGTTGTGCAATATCAGTAAATATTATAACACAAAATCGTTTTATCCGCCTGTCCGTTCGAGTGCTAATATCTAGAGAACCGTGATTTACGCCATGATGAATTAATTTAAATGTTAAATAAATACTTAGAAGTATTTTAACACGCTTAAATGCTTATCAAAGTTTATTCCTTAAGAGATCGTTAATTTTTTTTTTTTTTTTAACACTAAATTCGCCAAAAAAAACGATACAACCTCAAATTTAATCCCTTTTGCACAATACAATCACAGCGTAAATCAGTTTAATAAACATACAAAACAAAAAGACCAATAGAGCCTTCATTGTTAAACTAGGCTAAGCGCCTCAAAGCCGCTTCTTGCCTCCCTACATTTGGAACTTGAAACTAATGCCTCTAACAAGAGAAGATTATTTCTTATGACATCGTTTACCGAGTAAAGTTGCTACTACTAGTTAATTTGTTACTTTAATTGGGCACTAATGACGTGAGCGAGTTTGAAAACAAGGTAAATGGGGTATTTTGTTTTGTTTACGGATGGTGCTTAAGATAAGCGGTATTTCCAGCTGAGGGGCAGAACTGGTTGGTAAAATGAAACAAGTGACGACTAGTGTGATGGTCACCTTACCTCACGAAAAGTATAAGAAAAGCATGTGTGAAGTGTGGGAACTCTACTGAGTTCCCAAGGTACCGGGTGTAATGCTAACTAATAAATGAAATACTTGATGGTCTTTTAACGGTGGGACTCCACCTTTAATAAAGAATTAGCTCATGCGGACATCGCGCCTGACAATCGAATTCTGAAGCTTCCGCAAGAAAACCTAAGTAAAATAATTTGACATTCTAAAGATAAAAACTTCACGATTATTCGAATATAGACACAGCCTAAATATTGGCTGCCAGGTCGCTCGTGAGGCAAACAACCTCTACAGAAGACTTATAAATATCTGAAAGAGAGGTCTAGAACCAGCAAACGGTTACACCAAGGAAAATTAACAAAACGTGTGAAATTCTCCAGTTGCAAATAACAGAGAGAATTTTATACTCCATTATTTCCACACCCTGTTCTTTGCCTTTCGCGCCCATTCTGAACCCAGGAACCTTTGTCATGAAACGGTCAAGGAATAAATATGTAACGCAGTTCAATATTTTTTTATCTGGTTACGTCATTGCACTAATGACTCAAACTCAAACTCAAACTCAAAGCATTTATTTCAAATAAACCAATTACAGGCACTTTTGAATTGTCAAGGACGGTGAGTTAGAAAGATGAAGCTAGTTGCCCATTCCAAAGCGTAGGTACCTATGGAGAAGAACGGGCAAGAAACTCCATGGACACTCTTTTAAAATCAAGATTTTGTTACAAAAAGTTGGTTACATCATTATGTTGAAATTATCAATGTGAGAACGATGTAAAAAGTGCACATTAAAAGCGTCCGTAATTAAAATAAAATAACAATTAAAATAAGCCGTGGGAGCTAAGAGATGACCAGTCCCTACTGGCGGCGCCCGTTCACGGACATGACGTATGCATCAGCACCATTCAGCTCAACCATTTTGAAGGGAACTTAATGATCCAACACACACGCCACCACCAGCGAGACATTTGAGTGAGCATGACATACTCTCAGCTGCCAGGGCACATTCAAGTCAATGAAAGACGTACCCTGTAAATGTTTGCTTTATAGTAGGAACATAGTGCTCACACATATGCTATGCAATTATACAATACAAAAATTTGAATTTATACAATGCAAAGATATCTAGCTTTTACAGTCTTCAGCAGCTCCAACAATGTTTTCAATGTTATCCAATTTAGTTTAAGCTACCTTGTGGAGCAGGACAAGCAGCGTTTAGCCAAGCATTTTTGTCAGCGATGTAATCCCCCAACTTATAATAAGCATGGCTGCATAGTGTGCGTTTTATACAAGATTTAAATTTCGATTCATTCAGTTCGAGTATGTGGGGAGGTATTTTATTGTAACATTTTAAACAGTACCCCATGAAGGATGAGTCTACTTTAGCCAGTCTGAAGCCTGGTTGAACCAATTGGTGCCTATTTCTCGTTCTAATGGTGTGTCTTTCACCTCGTTTACTGAAAAGATTTAAGTTTTTCCTAACGTACATGATGTTCTCATAGATATATTGACAAGGTACCGTCATGATATTAATAACTTTGAACAGTTCCCTTAGAGAATCCCGCGTACGGAGGCCATATATTGCTCTAATGGCTCTTTTCTGCAGAATAAAAATAGACTCGATATCTGCAGCCCGTCCCCATAGTAAAATACCGTATGACATGATACTATGAAAGTAACTGAAATAGACAAGCCTCGCGGTTTCTACATTAGTGAATTGGCAGATTTTTCTTACAGCATATGCTGCTGAACTTAGCCGTCCTGCAAGAGCTGTTAAATGAGGACTCCACTGTAGTTTTGAGTCGAGCGTGATCCCTAGGAAAACAGTTTTATCGACGAATTCTAGTTTCTCTTTATTCAATACTACGTCACAATCAGTACTTTTAACATTTGGTAAAGCAAATCTTATGCATTTAGTTTTTTTCCCATTTAACACTAAATTATTAGCAGTGAACCAATTATGTACCAGCAGTAGGGCATTATTTACGTCGTCAAGATTTGATGCACGTCTATTTATTTTAAAAATTAAGGATGTATCGTCAGCAAATAACACCATTTGTGGTTGGTTTTTTAATAAATGGGGTAGATCATTAATATATACTAAAAAGAGGAAAGGACCTAATATTGAGCCTTGTGGAACACCCATTTTTATTTTTAAACCATGTGAATTGACACCATTTATATGAACTTTTTGCTGTCTATCATTTAAATAAGATTTTACTAGACTGAGCGCAAGTTTACCTAGTCCGTAATGCTCAAGTTTTAAAAGCAAGGTTTCGTGATTAACGCAGTCAAATGCCTTGGAGAGGTCACAAAAAATTCCAATGGCATCCTGAGCCTCCTCCCAAGCTGCAAATATGTGTTTTAGTAAGGTAACACCGGCGTCAGTCGTACAACGTCCTTTGGTGAAACCATATTGCTGATCGTGTAAGATTTTGTTGGTATTAAAATGATTAAGCATTTGATTGAGCATTATCTTTTCGAACACCTTGCTGAATACCGGCAGCACGGATACTGGTCTATAATTGTTGGCGTCTTTGCTGTCCCCAGATTTGAATAGTGGTAGAACCTTACTATATTTCATTAAATCTGGGAAGACTCCTTGATCCACACACAAATTAAATATTAAAGCCAAGTATGGTGCTATGGTCTCGATTATGGATGTACAAACTTTTATAGACATTCCCCATAGATCTTCGGACAATTTGATTTTGATTTGCCGAAAAGATTTTAAAACTATTATAGGGGTTATGTGCTTAAATTGAAATTCAACTGGACAGCTTGGAACGTTCGCTCTTAATAAATCAATTGAGACATCGGGGGACGAATTTAAAGAATCCGTCGTTTTAGATGGTATATTAGTAAAGAATTTTACAAATTCTTGAGCTACTTCTATGTTAGAGCTTATGGCACCACGCGAAGTCTCCAATGTATAATCCGTATTTCGTATTTTTTTCCTACCAGTTTCGTTATTAATTACTTTCCAAACTGTTTTTATTTTATTCTCTGCTGTTTGGATCTTGTTGCTAATGTACAAGGCTTTAGCTAACTTACAGGTATTTCTAAAAATTTTGGAATATGTAGCAACATACTTGTTGAAAGTTTCGGTATTAATGTAAGGCTTAAGGCCATACAGCTCGAACAGTCTTTCCCTGCTTATCCTAATACCTCTAGTAGCCCAGTCACTAAATACAAATTGAGGGCAAATATTTTTGGTTTTCTTTTCTAAAGTTTTGCTGAATTCAGTGTGCACTACTGAAAAGAAATCCTCATATAATTTATTTGCATCGTCCATATTATTAACGCCCAGAACATTTAATTTATTGTATAGGGTACTATTGAATTTATTTAATTTGCCCGTCGTTATTGGTCTAAATTGTATTTGCACTTTTTGCAAAGGTGTTCTAAACTTAAAATTAACCGTTTGTCCACTATGATCAGATGGCAGATAATTTACGATGGCTTTCTCCACATATTCACAATCGCAGAAAATATTATCGATACAAGTAGCAGAAGTTGGAGTTACTCTAGTCGGTTCTATAAAAACATTCGATAAATTGAACGATTTAAAAAGGCTTAGTAATCTACTGCTATTTGAATTTTGTTCCAAAATATTGATATTAAAATCACCACATATAATTGTGGCTTTATTACTGGATGCAAGTTTCGCTAGGGTATCTTCCATTATTGACTCAAATAAAGAAAAGTTCTGATAATTAGGAGGTCTGTACACGCACACTACAACATGCATATCTAGCTCAACACAGGACAGTTCAATACAATGTTCCACTGATAAACCAACTATGTCATTACGTTGCTTAGATTTTAAACAATTTTTTAGCAATATAATAGAACCTCCACGCTGCATAGATTTACGGTTAAAACAACTGCCCACACTATAGTTTTCATAATTAATTAGCATTTGGTAATCCTTTAACCAATGTTCAGTGAAACAAACAATGTCAAACTTTGTTTTTTCTAAAAACAATTCTATTTCTAGTAATTTGGAAGAAATACCTTGAATATTTTGATGAAATAATTTCAAGGCTTTCTGCTGATCTCCTTTTTGATGCTTAATTATTTTAGAGCAAGAAGATACCTTGTTGTTGTTGATAAGAATATTGGTACCTTCTGTTGTCTTACAAACTAGTTTAAAATATTATCCGGAGTTAACCCCAAGACTTCAATGACCTCACCAGGCATTGAGCTCACTGTGAGTGAGGGACATGGAACCTCCTTCGTACAATTTGTAAACAAACTTATAGCATTTGAGCTACATTCGTTTAGGTTCACCACTGATGTGGTGTCAATAACACAAGACTTCGACATACTATTTATGTCTGAGTTTATATAAAAAGCTAATAGCCTTGCTATTATGTGTCTAAAACTAACAGGCAGATACACAGTACCCCTAGTCGAGTTTAAAGTTTCCACAAAACTGTTGGTGTCAAAAAATACAAGCTTGTCACTATAATGACTAACTAAAAAGTGCATATGCTTATTAAGCATATGAATATAATTGTTTTGTCTATTTGTCAATTTTTTAAAATATGGGAAAGCACACAATGTTATTTTACTACAGTTTAACTTTAACAACTCAGTTACATAGTCTGTAATTTCTTCTTTTCTGACCTTAGAACTATTACCAGTTTGAAAATGACAAGACAAATGACAGTTTTAAAAGGCAATATGCGCCCACTATGTGGGAAATAAACTGGTTTTTAAATTGCTTATTATTATCGTTTGTTGACGGTACATCCAGCTGAGGGACTTGTGGCTAAGTAACAATAGCTGCGCGGATCGATTGATCAGGTTAAGCTACGCTTGCCGCGGTTGGTCCGTGGATGGGTGACCATCTTTACATACCAAGACCCCTCCGTGCCTCGGAAATCACGTTAAGCCGTTGGTCCCGGCTGTCATTTGTGGATCTTTGACAGTCGTTACGGGTCGTCAGAAGCCCGAAAGTCTGACAACCAGTCTTACCAAGGGTATCGTATTACCCAGTAACTGGGTTGTGGAGGTCAGATAGGCAGTCGCTTCACGTAAAATACTGGTATTCAGCTGCATCCGGTTAGACAGGAAGCCGACCCCAACATAGTTGGGAAAAGGCTAGGCAGATGATGACGGTACATCCAGCTGGGAAGCATCTCACGCTTAGCTTTCTGATAGGTTCCTACACTATCTCCTCTCCAGGACTCGTCCGCAGTCATGGCCGGCCCACTGCCATTTCATCTTATTTTCTCTTACAAGCATTATCGGTAATCCAATTATTTTCCGGATTGGCTGTCAGCAACATTTTCAATTTCTTAATCTGTTTTGTTTAGCTGTAAATCTTCTAAAGGAAGTAAATAAATAAATCCATTTGATTTACTTGTTAAATTATTTCTACCAAAGGCTTTGTAGATAGTTCTTTGTCTAAATCCTAAGAAGCTTTAGATTTGTACGTTACAAACCCAGCACAATCAGAATAAGTAATGTTGTTATCTCTATTCCCACAGTTTCATTTGGTATTCCCTTTGCCTCAAATTCTCGTAAGCTTTGTTTTTCTCGAGTAATTAACTGCGAATTCTCTTTTTCTAAGTAATTGTTAGTAAGATAGGGATGGTTTCTTTGAGTTTTTGGTACTGTGAGGATTAAAGATTGATGTATAACGCAAAGACTCTTATTTTCGCCATAATTCAATCTCGTTTTATAAGGGGATACCTATAGGGTAATATGCAAAAAAGCGTTGAAGCCTATGCAATAAAGTAGGCAGGAAATAGATAACATAGAGAAAATGTGCGTGTAAGTAAAAATTTCTATTTTCGTAAAAATTATGACAAGTTTGGGTTTATTTCACTGGCTCTTGATCATTTTAGATTTACTTCATTTCTTGGTCATAAGCCAAGTAGTGCCATGTGGTGCCAGACGTAAAAGATTAGCACCGTCCCATTTCTTCCCGTGGGTGTCGTAGAAGGCGACTATGGGACTTACTAGAGAATGGGCAGTAGCGTTCTCTATGCATTTTACCACCATACTGCGATCGCCAACCTACCTGCCAGGCGCGTTGATTATGGCAAAACCCCCCTTTTGGAGAGGCCTATGTCCAGCAGTGGACTTTTTTTGGCTGAAATGATGATGATGATAAAGCAAAGTAGCAAAACAAACTGTCATATTTCTATGCAAATCGGTAATTGCTAACATACGTTTTATGTGACTTTTGAAGTTACCAAACAGTTTGTCGAGAATGTGAAATCCAACCCGTGCTCAGCCAGGGATGCGGATTCGTTCGAAAGAGATACCGCTGCCCTGGCATACGGGCTACTGAGGGAACACGGGTGGGTTTTAGTCAGTAAAAGTCTGACACGGGCTCCTGCTCCACCCAGAGCGGGAGATGTTATTTGATGATTTCCCATCCAAAAAAAAAACCCTTGCTTATTGATATCAAATCCACGAATCAAAACCTTAACAAATAACATCTTCATCATCAAGTCAAATAATTAATATTGGCTCACTTTGGTCAAATACTAAGCCACGGCCACGTTTATTTATAACGAATCGTCATATTAATAATGAACCGTTCAAACTCCAACATCAAATAATTGCCAAAATTCCGTAACATACATTATTAGTATGTACATTTTACTTTTGTACGATGACGTAACAAACTTACAACATGCTGCTAAGAATTTGATTCCCAGGTCGAGCTGACCTATTGAGATTTGCCTTGTTTTTTTTTTCGTAGCCTGAATTTTATGCTCGTCTGATTGCAATCCTCCTGTTAATTATGAGACTTTAATAAATAAACTACGTGGTGCCTGTGGCTAAATAACAACAGCTGCACGGGTCGATCGACCAGGTTCAGCTACGCTTGCCGTGGTTGTATCGTGGATGGGTGACCATCTTTACGTACCAAGACTCCTCCGTGCCTCGGAAAGCACGTTAAGCCGTTGGTCCCGGCTGTCATTTGTGGATCTTTGATAGTCGTTACGGGTCGTCAGAAGCCCGAATGTCTGACAACCAGCCTTACCAAGGGGTATCGTATTACCCAGTAACTGGGTTATGGAGGTCAGATAGGCAGTCGCTTCATGTAAAATACTGGTATTCAGCTGCATCTGGTTAGACTGGAAGCCGACCCCAACATAGTTGGGAAAAGGCTAGGCAGATGATGATGAATAAATAAACTACTAGCTGTTGCACGTGGCTTCGCCCGCGTGAATGTTGAAAATTATCCCACTAGAAAGTACTACCGGGATGAAAACTATGTTATGTGTTAATACCGGTTATAACCTATCTGTGTACCAAATTTCATCCAAATCCGTTCAGCCGTCTTTGCGTGATTGAGTAACAAACATCCAAACGTCTTCACACACTTTCACATTTATAATATTAAGAAGGATTGTGGGTGTTCGAAATGCGCCTGCTTTCCACTTCTTGCGTTCCAAGCGTGAAGTTATATTTACATCGTAACGAAGTCCTTTCAAACTTCAACATCAAATATTTATCAAAATCCAATTTCCGTACATATAGCCACATAATTATATAAATCTGTTCAAAGTCAGAACTCAAAATGTACTGGGATCGCAGGCAGAATAAATTAATGCAGAGACACCGTGAACTTGTGTTGTATGTTGGAGTAGGTAACTTGGAAGTGATATGACACTTTAATTTCGTGTTGGTGCTTCATTTTGTGGAGGTGGAAGTTTGTTTTTGGATTTGGAAGGAAGATGTTTTGTTATTAAGTGAAGTTTGTCTGTAAAAGTTGATAAAAAAAAAAAAAACCTTCGACAACTTCATCATAATGTTTGATTTGGGGTTCAGTTTCAGGAACACATTTCTTGAAGCTATTTAAATCTGTATGAATGGGAAGAATGCACACCGGTACTCATGTACATGGTTATCCAAGAAGCCCAAAGGTATTGCTGCATATTGATTACCACTATCATATCCTGAACTTGTAAGTCTGAAATCACGAGTATGTCTTGAGTATGCGTGGTGCTACAATGCTCGTACCTTTTTTTCTATCAGAAAATGTATTTGCCCTGTAGTAAGCCAATAATTTGGCTGGTAAGTATTATAAGCATTCCACTATTAGTCTGCAAAAGTTGTGTCCGGATTCAACACGCACGCTTTTTTATACAAACCCATTTTCAAAACCTACACACTTTCCACGTGTTTTACCCAAATTACACGCACCATCTAACACGACATTACCTCCTCGTCTTTTCCAACATCCATTACATCCCACCCCTGCCTCCATATTGTGGGCTTAATCTGCATGTCGTTACGACCGTGTCTCAACTCATCCATAATTCACATAATGAGGACAAGCAGAACACTGTAGAGACGATATGAGTTATTCACCTAGCTAATTATTTAGATTTAGGTGGTCATGGTGGCCGTATTACAGGGAGTGAGAGAGAGAAGTATGGGCTTAGGGAATACTAAAAGGGATTTGATTGAGAATTTTCGGTATTGTAGAAAAGAAAGAAATAGATAGATGATGAGAAAGAAGATCGAAGGTTATATTTAAAAAGAGCTGCGTAAAAGTATGAAACAGTAGATGAACTGGCGGAGAATTTTGAAACTTTTGTGAATAACAAAGACATTCGAGGTAGAGGTGGAATTAACAGCAGTACTGTCACTTAGAAAAATGCTCCCATTTGATCTTATCGACTCACAAAATATTCTTCTTAAACCTTTAGTTTCTTCCAGGGGTGCGGGTTGTTCGAAAGAGATCCCGTGGCCCCTGGCACACAGGCAACTGAAGGAACACGGGTGGGTTTTAGTGAGCAAAAGTCTGACACGCCCTCCCGCTCCGCCCAGAGCGGGAGAAGTCATTTGATGATTGCCCACACACCAAAAAAAAAAAGGTTTGCTTATAAGCCCAATTTCTGTTTTAAATTTGAGGAAGCATGAACTGGCAAAATCATCATTTAGTAAAAATGTACATCAAATTTACAATCTGTGGTTTCTCAAATCTTCATTGTTCTCCAAAATGACGTCATCAGAAATTTGAATTCTGAATTAAGTTGAGACCGCTCACAGGGTTCCTCTATTCCTTTTAAAACAGGAGGAGACAAATCAAAGGCGTTTGTATTGCGGCGGTGCTGCATACATTATTAAGCCGAGCCCTGATAAACCGACAAATTCGTGGAACACCACCAACTCAGCTTTGCTGTTCGGAAGTTTGATGCAGAGGATTTGCAACTTAACCTAAACTGAATAAGATTTACACTAGACCAAACATTTCTTTGATAGATGCAAATATTTGTTAGTCGACTTCAATTTCGTTCACAATTATTTTGCTGTTAGTAAACTTTGTATTTCGTTGTTATTACAAAGGCATAAGGCTTAAGTTAGCTTGACAGTCAAATCTTCTAGTGGCATTAACCAGAAGCCACCAAGAAAATTCATCAAGTTTGCTTAAAATGTTGATATTTCAAATTCCAAGTCTTTAATGGAGCGAATGTTTGTATTGGAAGGATTGTTGGCATTAAGCGCCTTATTAAAACAAAGTTTAAACGCTGTTTCCGCTGCTTGATTCAATTTCTAACCAGCTTGTTTGTGATTTTCAATTTATATTAGACTAAGATGTTGTTTGAGGAGAACACTTTGTTTTGATGTTTCTCACAAAAGTTTCGCAGAAACCAAAAACACCATCAGATGATTGAACTATTTGCATAGCTGGATATTTTCCTAATTTTCTTTCCTAGAAAAATTACCCGTGAGTAGTAAACAGTCTGTCATTATCTTCTGCTGTTAAAAAATAGAGTCTTTTAGTTGTTTTAGAAAAGGGGATAACTTAAACGTCAAACGTTAATCGTTTATAATTAAATTAATCATAAAAATAAAATTTAAAAAACCCCCGACCCAAACAAAAACCAAAATCCAAATTCTAAATTTCGTCTCGATCAGATCCGTGGAAGACGCTTAAATTCCTTCATCCAGACTAGAGCTGATAATCTTCAAACGCCTTAACCAATTTTCTTGAGTCATAGCTAAGAACACTTTCGACTATGTCACCTTTCAGACAAAACTAAAACAAATTCTGATCAAACACGACATATCCACTTTTTTTTTTTTCAAGAAAGTATTAGTGTGCTGGATATCCTGGCTGCAGTATCAGACCAAGAATTTCATAATCTTGCATAGTTATTTAACATACATGGGCATTTAAATTTTAGGTCACACGTATGTTTGAAAGTAAATTAAATACACGTTATGCATCTAAGAACCCAACCGCACCTAACAAAACAGCTGATAACCTTGAAACGGCTGGAGCGATTTTGATGAAACATCTTAACTTCTTCTTCTTATCAACTTAGACATCTAAAAACCGCTGTTAGGGACCTAACTAAGGACTAAAACTCAAAGACAACTCTAACGGTTAACTGTAGTTTAAATGGATATTATCCAAAAAGGTACAAAATTAATTTGATGTTGATAAGCGTATGAAGTGCGCGCGTGTGCCGTCGTCAGAGATCGGTAGCGAAGAAGCTCGACGACCCGCGTCCAGCACGTCGCTCCTCTCGCCGCCACTGAGCTTGAGCTGTCTCATGACAGCAGCCGAAGATTGCCAAGTGGTCGGAGGCGTCCGAACAACCAGCGCTAGGAAACCGACGTTTAATTTAAAAAAAACTGCACCCAAATCGGTTCACCCGTTTAAGAGCTACGGTGCCACAGACAGACACACAAACAGACACGCATAGCGGTCAAACTAACAACACCCCTCTTTTTGCGTCGGGGTTAAAAAATCGCACAGAAGCAGCTCTAAATGAAGAACATTGAGCTCCATAAGTCATAAGCCTTTTTTTTTTTTTCAATTTAAACCATGTGGTGGTCACTTTTGGTCACTTCTTTTTCCGGGAGCAGCTGAATGCCAGCATTTTTTATGAACCTTCACTTACGTGTCACTTTGTCTATGCTCGAAAAATGCTACCGTAATGCTTCTGGTAGTGTAGAACTACGAAATTAGGTCATCGGAACCGGTTTTTCCCGGTTCCAAAAGAACCGGAAATTCGCGGTTCTGAGGGTCCCTGAAAGAACCGGTTCTTAGATTTACAGAACCGGTTCTTTCGATTCTTTCGGTTCTTTCTTAGAATAAATTTAGAAACACGTCTCTTTATGCTAAATATGAAGTTGTTACCGTATAATATTGTTTTGACTTGCCTCTCCAACATAATGACATATAACTGATTCCCCAAGTGTGGATCCAGCCACATTTGTGGAATCAGTTTCAACATCGCATTATACCGATCGACAATGTATTAATTTTTGGCACTATCGAAGACATCAAAATGACCTTTACTTCACTGTTAAGTTAATAAATAACGTTATAATTTTAATATTTGAAAATAACGAATTATTAAGAGGATTCGGAAACGTTAACAATATCTGGTTGGTTGGTCTAGTTGGTTGGTTGGTTGGTGTTGATTTGAGTTGCATAGTAGGTAATTTCTCAGTTTTGGCACTTGGTGGAACACGCGACACGTGCTACATTAAACTACAGTTTCTACCATGTTTTTTGCAAATAAATGATTTATTCTTATTTTACTTGTTGCTTAGTAGGTTGGTATGTACTAAATAAGCATAAAACATAACAGCGTCGCTTGCGACTAAATTAAACTGACAATGTAAATGGACAGTGTTAATGTTATGTGATCGTGTCGATTTTTGGATTATAGGACATGCCAGTTTCCTCACGATGTTTTCACAAATTTGCATTAGAAGTTCGATTGCAAGCTACTTGGCCACCGAGTGCTCAAAGATTCGACTAACATGTCTGATATCAATAAGTTAACTAAAAAACATATTGGATTTCAGGCGCACCTTTCGGTTGACTGTGTGTTCCTGCACAAAATACAAAAGAATGGCTTTCGAAGAGGTGATTAATAAGGCAGGAGACAAAGCCTCTGTTTGGCATCACTTTCTGAGAAACAAATGTAAAAGTGAAGTAAAATGTAAATTATGCCACGAGCAGTTTACAAAAACATTTTAAAAATACATAAAATCAGTTTAGAAACTGCAAGAGTTACAACTTCGAAACTCCTACAAAACCGAAATGACGAAAAATAAATCTAAATTGACCCATTTTTTTGAGAGTGATGCCAATCCAAATATGGAAGTAATGGTGTCTCGTATTGCTTCCATAGATGACATTCCACTGAGAAAAGTGCAAGTTCCTATTGCTATCTTGTAACATTGTTTTTATTTGGTGTTTAATTTCAATTCATAGATGGTTTTTGATCTCTGTAGTGAATTATAAACAACTACGAAAAGACTGTGATTTTAAAGAACTAATTGTTGCTAAATAATACTTAAAAACGATTTTGTAATATTGAGTATTATTATAAAAATTATAAATAGGTAATATGATTTCCAATAAAGTGTGTTTTATTAAGATCCATTCTACTTTATTCGTTTTGATAGTAGGAAATCTATATAAAAGATAGCATAGCTTATCAAATAGAATTTATCAAAAAACCGAAAGAACCGTAAATACCGGGTACCCGGTTCCGGCTTGAGTTTGGAACCGAAAGAACCGGTTCCTAAAATAGGGCCGGTTCTCGATGCCCTATACGAAATGCCTTGTAAGAGATTGCCACTGGTCTAGACACTAAAGGCAGCCTACACGAGATTAGAAATAAAGCTTTTTTTTTTACTGCAGCCGATTAAATTAACAATTTACTTACAATTACTACGTGATAACCTCGACGTTTTTGCTGACACAGCTTCTCTCACTTTCAAACTCGGAACCGCTTAGAATTCTGCGAGCTTAGCACGCTATAGTGGGAACTTAGCATACATTCTGGGGTTTAAGTGGGGCTGCAAGCATACACTTGTGCCTTGTGGGCAGAAACTATCGTGTTAGTACGTCATAGCTTGCTAGTTATTGTTGTTTAGGTTCTACGCGATTTACTACGCCGTAGCTGGTAGTGCTACGATAGCTACGAATTTAAGAATATAGAGCTACGGCTGATGTTTATCAGTAAGCCATATTTAAGGCCTTGCATCACAAATGAATAAATGAGTTTAGCTCTAAACATATTAAGAACACAATAAGTACCCAATTCCAACCCACAAGCAAACTATATCCACACTTTTGTAATTAATTACTTCCCAATTTATGAATTCTGGTTGAAGCTTATTTCAAACCAAAAATTGAGATAATCGATACGACGAGAAGAAGAAGAAATACGCAATTGAATACCGAAGCTAATGGAAAGTTTAAATTCCATTGCGCCCTTTGATAGGAAAAGCAATAAAATTGCCATTCAAACGTCAAACGATATGGTAATGCATGGAGGCTGCTTTTATATTCGGAGCACGATGCCGATATTTCACGGGTAGATCTGTTCGGATTCAGATAAAAGGGATGAAAAGTGTGGAAATGGATTCTGTTTTTTTTGTTTTCTTAGATTTTTGTCGGGAGTAATACAATCGTTTGTGAGGTTTTGCGAATAGAATTCTTAGGGAAAATTCAAACCAACGTACGGTATCTGCTTTTCGCCAAACATCTATTTCGTTTTCAGTGTGCAGGATATTCGTTTTTATATTTTTACAATTATATTATAGCCCAAATACTAACGTAAACTTAATTTACTAAATAACCATACACATCTTTACATACGAGTAGTACCTATAATACGAAGTCGCCTTTCGTGTTTTACGTTTAGATCTTTTAAACTACGCGACGTACTTTAATGAAGTTTTAATCAAAAGACAGAGGAGTACAAGAAGAAGGTTTATAATTATGTATAACTAGCTTTTGCCAGCGGCTTCGCCCGCCCCGAACTTTCATCCCCTATTTAACTCCTTTAGGGGTTGAATTTCGAAAAACCCTTCCTTATTCCTTGTCTACATTATAAAGGGAACCTCTGTGCAAAATTTCAGCTTTCTAGGTCCAAGGGTTTGGGCTGGGCGTTGATGAGTCAGTCAATCAGTCAGTCAGGACTTGTCTTTTTATTTATATAGATGTAGAATAGATAGATACACTGAACTCCACGCGGGCAAAACAGCTTGCAAAAGCTAGTTTAAAAAAAATGAAGGATATTTACTTCTTTATATTTTACTAGCTTTTGCCAGCGGCTTCGCCCACGCGGAACTTTCATCCTCTATTTAACTACCTTAGGGGTTGAATTTCGAAAAGTCCTTAACTACACTATAAAGGGAACCTCTGTGCAAAATGTCAGCTTTCTAGGTCCAAGGGTTTGAGCTGGGCGTTGATGAGTCAGTCAGTCAGTAAGTCAGGACTTTTCTTTTTATTTATATAGATTATTAATGTGTATGGTTAGTTCATAAATTAAGTTTACGTTAGTATTTTGATCTATGCTAACACTAAACCTAACAACGAGCTTTAATGTAACTAACAAATTTGGGATTGAATGCCGGTGAAATTATAGCCACAATATGATACTTTTGACTTTGCCTCTGGTAATGGAATCATAGGTACCTATTTATAGTTATTATTGTATATTTTGTAATGCCACACAAAGCAAATAAGTAGAGAAATATAATTATAGGCTGTTAAAAAAACATTGCTTTTGAAAAAAAAAATATTTGGTACTTATTGTTTAAAAAACGCTTGTTTATGTTATGCTAAACCTATTTATTGTTTTAATTCTATCGTAGCACGCGTTTTCTTCATATTCCATAACTACCAAAACTTTGTACATTAAACTAAAACTAAGCAATAATTAAGTTTTAATACAGAAGCTGTTTCCTCAAAAATAACCATTTCAAGCACCTGAGCAGATTGCGGGTTTACACTTACCAAAAAAGCTTAGTTTCAGTCGAGATTAGTACTAAAATAACCCCAATTTCAATGGCACTAAGAACCTTAATGCCGTAAATTGAAACTCAACGCAATTTCGTGCCAAAATATAAAGGGATTATGATATTTAATAACAAAAAGATGAAAATTGCTTGTTAATTTTCGGTTTTTGGTGTTGAAATGTTGGAGGTTATTGTAAATTATGGTTTGAATGAATGACATGGCTTTCTATGGAAAAGTGAAAGTGATAAAAAGATATTTTACGAGGTATGCATACGAAATTGAACATTTTATGAGTTGTAATTGATGTTTTGCCTTTTGCCGAAAAAGTTACTATAAAAAATAGTTACTATCCTACTTATCGTTGGTTTGCTGTTTTTGAATGCAAAATATTATTTAAATAAAAATTACTTTGGTTACGAAAATAATAAAAGTACAAACTTTATTTGACACACCGTATGACGTAATAAAAGAATTACACGCCGTATAAAGAATTAATCTGACAAAAGATTATCTTAATTAAACTGAAATCTTTGAACTGAATTTAAACATTTGTTTTGTTATTTCATGAACTAAAACTAACTTTTTCCGACTGCATTTTGCCTAAGCTGTGTTAATAATATATTTTTAGATTTTTTTCTCATACAGAGATACCCGATTCTGACAATGCATCTGACAGCCGAATTCGCGCTCAGCAATACTTGCACAGGTACGAATATTACGAGTATTAAGTACGTGCGTCTGTACTCACTGCCAGTGCGGCGGTTTCTTGCTCTGCGATCTCCACCGAGTAGGTATAAGATAAATTATTGTAATTAATTTAGTGGCTTTATAGATTTGCTTAGGTAGCAGAAATGGTGGATGCTTAAGGTACGCCGCAAAATAAAAGAAGACTACAGAGTGGAATCAGAAGAAAATCTATCGTGTACTAAATGTCGTAAGCAACCCTACTACGGTAAGACGTAATGCAGCATTATTTATATTACGGCACATAAACGAAATTTTGTAGGAACGCAAAATAATTTCATCAGTTTCGGTGACCTTAAAATATGGGTCAATTCAATAGAATTGCTGTATCTAAAGTACAAACCACTGAGTAAACACTAAAAGAACAACAGTCTATTTGTTCAGTGATGAATGTTGCTAGTTAGTAGGTGTACAGCATTTAGAATTCATCGAAGTCAGCTCGGTTCCTCCGCGGGGAGCGATGTAATCAGTGCGCTGATTACTTATATATACTTGTCTAACCTAGTTTGTGTGTAGAAGTAGAGTGAGATGTATGGGATAGTTGATGTAGCAGTGTTTTGTGTGTAATTTTGTGTGGAAGTCAATCAAAATCAAAATCAAACTTATGAAACGTCAGAAGCTAGGTGCACGGTTCCAAAATGTTGTTTCCTATGGAGAAGAGCCGGCAAGAACCTCCACGGTTACTCTTTTAAAAATGATTGGCTTTAACAATGTTTTCAGATATAAAATGTATGGGAGGACAGTGCAGGCATGTAAATAAGTACCAGGTACTTAGACGAATCCAGAATAGAAAATCGTCTACAAATCTACAGTCTGTAAGGCCTACAACGTTCTCCCATTCACAATATGTAAAATAATCTACATAAATAAAATGAACCTAATTAAACATAGTGACATGATTAACATGACAATCACTAAAAAATAGTTGATATTAAAATTGATGTATAATGTCAAATAATGACGAGAATATGTCAGCATTGTAAAAATAAAAAGAACATTGAGAGCAGTTAATAGACTTTCACATAGATATGCTGTTAATGAGGTACCAGGGAAGCCACATGTGCAGAAGGAATTAATGCCAAACTTCCCTGTCTTCAACGTAGTCTTTTATCTTATAATATGCTTTTTTGATAAGGATACGTTTGATGTGCGTTTTAAACTTTCCATCGCTAAGTTCTGTAACTGACTTTGGCAACTTGTTATAGAAGCGGATACTGTTTATTAGAAATGACTTGCTAGTTTTAGTCAATCTAAATTTTGGAATCACAATTTCATCTTTACTACGTGTATTCAGATTATGGAAATCGCAACGTTTTTTGAAAAGGCTTAAGTTTTTGCGAACGTACAAGATATTTTCTAGGATATAAAGAGACGGCAGAGTTAGAATATCAAGAAGATCCTAAATGACGGGGTGCAGGACGAGAGGGTAATATTAGGAGAAATGGAGCCGACATTTATGTGACAGGGCCGGGCTATAAAATTGAATAAAAAGATAACGACAAAAAATAACAACAATCAAAAGTCATCATTTCAGCCGAAAGACGTCCACTGTTGGACATAGGCCTCCCCCAAGCTCCGCCTCTTCGACCGGTTTTGTGCTTCCCGCATCCAGCGCGACTCCTGCTGCCC
Source organism: Polymixis flavicincta (assembly GCA_949987655.1). Taxonomy (NCBI): domain Eukaryota; kingdom Metazoa; phylum Arthropoda; class Insecta; order Lepidoptera; family Noctuidae; genus Polymixis; species Polymixis flavicincta. The sequence goes on along the minus strand of OX465195.1, from coordinate 4,967,755 downwards.
TCACAAGGTCATCGGTCCACCTTGTGGGAGGCCTTCAAACTTTACGTCTTCCGGGACTCGGTCGCCACTCCAGAACCTTGCGGCCCCATCGGCCATCTGTTCTGCGAGCAATGTGCCCTGCCCACTGCCACTTAAGTTTAGCAATTCTTCGGGCTATGTCGGTTACCTAGGTTAATTAAAAAGTCATTTATTCAAATTAGGCTGAGAATCAGCACTTTTCGAACGTCAAAATACATAAGACAGACCCCCAAAACGCCCATTCTTCACCACTTCCTAGTGCTTTAGCTGGGAAGAAGAAGTGGCGCAACAAACTCCCCAGCAGCACAGCTGTCTGTTTAGTCGGATTGGTATGATTCTATACATACATAGGCAAAGTAATAAACTTTACAAGACACATGAATATTGTTAAATAATTAGTCATATTATGTCAGCTAGCCATGCCAATACGCATGTATACCTAATCACCTAAGAAGCGCATCAACCATTCAGAATCATTGCACAAACCACACTTTTCTTAGATTCCAAACTTAATGACCCACAAGTGCTTCTATTCCCCTAATTACTAAGATAACAAAATGGCCAAAGCCAGCAGTTTTTTCTGCTGCTCACTATCACATTAAATTCTTGCAACCCTCAACGTTTTGCGTTTGGCAACAAGCCAAAAAGCATTGGTTTTTAAATGTTTAACTCATCCGAGGTGAAACTCGTTGATGGCAACATTATTATTTTATTCGTGTGTTCGTTGGGAAGTGTGTTGCCATTTTTTCGGGAGAATCTGAAACAGAAACAGAAACAGAAATCATTTATTTGCCAATAATGTAGGTATACAGGTAATGATGGTTATTTTAACAGAGTCCCGATACATTTTGCCTTACGGCATGCAAAATTATTTGATGTTATACATTTACTAGACAATAAAGTAAAACACACATACATAGCAAAAAAGACAAAAAAAAAAAAGCATTCCTTTCCCTTAGCAACATAACTACTACAAGAATAAATTAAAAACACATAGGTATTATTAAACATTCGGCATTATGGAATTATGCACCAATGCCACTACTAAATTAAAACAAAAAAAAAAAATGTCAGGAAATTTAATTTAAAAAAATGTCAAAAGATAAAAATAATAATAATTTAGAATTGCAATAGAACTAAGGATAAAAATACCCAGTAAATTAAATCAGACACCATCAACAGAAGAAGGCTTTGTCATCAACAAAATCTTTAATTGCGTAGTAACACTTGTCCAGTAGCAGTTTTGTTAACATTTTTTTTAAAACTTTGGTGGGTAATTCTTTCAAGTGTATTGGCAGTTTATTATAAATAAGAGGACCCATGGTTAAAATGTTTTTTTTTTAAGTAAAGACGTTTGGTAACCACCTGTGTAAAGTTGGTTTTTATATTGTGACCTTAATACAGATCGTTCCATTTGAATTTTAGAACAAGTTCAAATATTTTGGTTTGATGACATTGCTGCGTGGGAGATTGGATGGTCTGCAAAATATATGCTTTCCTGTTCATATTTTAAATGAAAATACGAAACAGGTAGAAATTTGACTGTGAAAGCATAACTTATGATATTTTAATTATAGAACATCACAGAATTCACATAGTAACAAAGTGTAGATAGTGTAAAATGGTGAGATATAATAATAAAAAAACTTTATTTTTATTTGGAACCGCAATTTGTGTTCGGAAAATAGCCCTGTACTAATATAATGAAAACAATTAACAGTTAGAAGAAAAACGACTTGAATAAAGGTCGATTTTCGGTAAATACTAAATATTGTCAGTACCACGTCACCTATAAAATATCGATGCAAAGTTGCCAAGTTTGCAGAATGTCTTTTAACAAAACACTCTGTTTTTCGAATGAGGTAGGTACCTTTTGGTATAATTATGTATGTGGCTTTCCAAGAAACTTCCGATTTCACTTCTTTCTACAGCTAATTTATTTTCAATCTGAACTTGGAACTATATAGGTCAGAAAAGAGAAACAGTTTTGATTTAAAGGATCGATCTTTTAAAACGAAGAAATTATAATAAATAGATTATAAAAATATTGACTTTAATTCTGTAAGTATATGCAGTAATGTAGTAAGTAGCTATTAATTCTGAAAGTTATTCAAGAGGAGAGGGATGTCTTCTAGTTACCAATAGGACTTCAATGTTACTTCGATGAATGATCGTGACCGAATACTAGGATAAATAAATCTACCTATCTCTTTAGGGAAACCAGGCGTGATATTATGTTTATTCAAACCATATCTACAAGGATTCACAATTTGTCAACTCAAGAAAAAATTCGAAAAATATTCACGAAACGAGTTTACAATCTAATAACAAATGCCGAGCTCAAACTTCGCCTTAATAAGATATACTTTACAAAACCTTGCAAAAATATTTGGACGCAAAAATATTTCGAGTAAAGAAATAAAAAAAAAAGACGCACAGTAGTTTGTAGGCGACCGAATCTAGTATTCAGTGCAATATAAAAGTCTTTTGTGCACCGAAAAAGTGGGTCATCCTATTTCTCTATTACACTGTCGTGCATAGAAATGTGGATCGGTATTAAAATATTTTTGAATGAGATTAGTTTCCCATTAGTATGCGCATACTTGAATGGTAGTAAAAGATTGAATTCTCCTAGGTTATTGTTTGTAGTTAAACAGGATTTATGAATTTGTTCGCACATTTTCTTGTGGGTTCTTCTTCTGATTTGTCTTGTCGCAGTAAAAATATTAAAGACTAGCTTTTTGGAGCGGCGTCGCCCGCGTGGATGTCGAAAATTATCACACGGGAACGTTCTATAGGAATAAAAAGTATCCTATGTGTTAGTCCAGGTTAAAAAACCTGGAATCTGTGTGCCAAATTTCATCTAAATCCGTTCAGCCGTGTTTGCGTGATTGAGTAACAAAGATCAAAACAGCCAAACATACAAACTTTCACATTTATAATTTTTGTAGAATTACACTAAAGGCGCTGCCACTATTCCTGTCCCACACTGTATGTCAAGCATGTTGACCATCCGTTTGGTGTTGCACAGTTTCCAATTAGTGCCGCAGCTTTGTGTCCTGCGCAATTGTCACCTTACTACGACATTCGTGAACGGTATGAGCCTGTTATGTTCCGGGTGTAGGTAGGCATCTGAATGGACTGGGGGGGAAACTTGCGTGGATAATCGATTCGGTGAAAAGGTTCAAGTTTCAGTTTCTGTTGGCAGTATTTATTCAAGAATCTGAAATATGTGGGTTGAAATTAAATGTTTTTAATGACCTTTATTAAAATTCTCTAGTCAGATAAAATTATAAGTACCATGATAAAAACATTCGAGAAAACATTTTTTTTTTCAATAAGTATATTTCAAAAGAATCAGGAAAAATAAACACAAATTTCGTAGACTTGTGTTATTTTTCTGACATTCTCGAAGTTTTTGTAAATTAAAAAGTTTTTATTGCCCGTTTCCCATCAGTTTTTTTTTCTGGAGTATAGAGGCTTCCTCAGACAGGCGAGACGTGCCATCGCGACACTTATAGAATAATTTCCATGAAGTTTTCATAGAAATTGTTCTACGACTGTAGCGTCGCGTTTGTTTGAAGAAGTCTTTAATAAATCCTCAACAACTACCTTGCTGACTCGCTCTACAAGCCAACTTTAGCAGACTTGACTAGTTTTACCAGGAAATGCCTAAATAGACATACTACAAACTTGTTCGACTTGGTCATGCTTCGACACGACTGCGCGGCAAAGTCGAATATTATGTAGATATATTAAGTTCTTATGTTATATATTAGGGGAGGCCTATGTCCAGCAGTGGACGTCTTTCGGCTGAAATGACGATGATGATGATATTAAGTTCGGGCAAAACCGCTCAGCTTAGCTGAAAATGTGCCAATCCGACCCGAACATAATCCAGCGAGGTTACATGCCGAACGGAGTTCGCCGATCTCCTCAAGCCGAATAGAAACTGAAAATGTGTTGTTTAATAATTTCCTCAGGTCGGCTCTGTTCTTTAATTAATACTGCGGAATCGAACGTGCTACAATTTACCAAAACATTCATAAATTGTGTGTGCTAGTTTCGTTTTAAAAATTCAGCGAAGCTACAGCTAAGCTCAAGCTGCTGGTGGAAATTCATTCCGCTGTGAATGCTTGACCGCGCCGGCTAGATAACACGTTGTTACAGCCACGTGCTGCGTTTAGATTGGGCTAGTCGTGAGGCGACTGGAAATAATAATACTACACTTTATGGTATGTACACGTTAATAAGAGTGAGTCGCTGCTGGTTAAAAAGCGGGCTAAAGCAGCCATGAACACATAGCAGATATAATACATCATAAGCTCCTGTAAAAATTATATTGTAGTATACAGGCTAAAAAAAACAATTAATAAGATTTGTAAATAAAACTAACAATTTTGTTGTTAAGGTATAATTCCTATCTTTTTTATTATAAGTCAATCCCAGATTATAAAACAAAGGCCAAAAAACCAAATACTAAAACGTTGCATTGTATATAATGCGAGGCTTTGGTTTATTTATTTTTTTACTCTTGGGTGTTCTGCGCGATCTATCTGCCTTTGTTTTATAATCTAAACCAAAAAAAAACATATACTAAAGCGTCGCATTTTATGTTACATAAAATGCGACGCTTTAGTATTTGGTTTTTTGGCCTCACTCTTGGTGTTTCGCGCGGTCTATCTGCCTTTGTTTTATAATCTGAGAAGTCAATGTTTACAATGCGTAAACAAATAATTTAAAAAATCACCTGCACCCGAATTGCGTAACTCACGATTAACCATAATCTGTTTCAATTTGACAGTTCAACAGTATTCATTGCGTTATTTACGTTGTTGAACAGACACATTTTTCGAACATAATATAAAGGTTTCAAAACGAGACAGATTATGATGAATCGTGAGTTATGCAATTAGGGTGCTGATCCTGTTACTAAACTTTTTTGATTTTGCTCCTTTCTTTTCTATTAGTTGCTAATAAAGTTTTCATCTTTTTTTTAACAATTCTATTGGAACACTTACAACACAAATTTTGTACGTTGTAAAATAAGACTATGAGAAAATAATTATTCGCTAAGTTGAAATGCTTACAATTTTGTGAGTAATTTATGGGCTAGCTAACAGTTATTTTTATTGTTCCGCTGAAACAGCATCTTAAGGTAAATCTAGTCGACATTTTTCGACAATTGTCGATATTTTTCCGTGCAAACTTCGGGAGTGTATTACTCCACTGTTCGACATGTACATAAAAAAATTAACATGAGTTTTGTCTTATTATTAATATAGTATGTGCGGAAACAGAATACTTAAATGAAAAGCCATTAAAAAGTTATAAGCCAACAAATATTCGTTTTTCATACTAATTTAACTTTGGGAGTGTTTAAGTAATAAAAGAAGTGTAAAATCTCCTAAACCAACCAACCACAAAGCTCAATTATCGAAAAGTTCAATAAACTTTACTGGTCATTGATTTATGCAGTCCTTTTTTTTTCATAAAACTCGATTTTCGGAAGGACATTTTTTATTTTTACGCGCTTGTTTTACTTAGTAAAATTTACTACAAATGATCTTGCATCTCACTCATCGTGTCCGACAGATATAGTATCAGTGATGAACAGTTACACGCACAACGTTATTGAGTGAGATGTGACACAGGCCCACCAACTTCGAGCCCGCTGCTAATGTCCCCTTAAAATAAATATATCATCTTATTTTACCCCTAATTGTAACGTAATACCTCACTGTTTACCTTGATCTACAGATAGTCTTCCAAAATGGAAAATTTATACTACATCAAAACCTTTCGTATTTCATAATTGAAGTAAACTCGCCCGTTCAAACATGCACTGGGTGCTAGCCATATCATTGGGAATATCGGTCGGCCCGCATGGCACCGCCGTGCGATACCAACCCCAATTCTGTTACCAAAATTACTACGAATTTGTACATATGCTTCTATTTTATTGGCATTGATAAGTGATGCTAAATCTTAGCTCTAGGTTCTGTTTTTAGTGGACGTTTAGCTGGACGTTCTTAGTGTTAGTCACATAAGTGATTATTTTAGATAAAACTTTTTAAATAAAAAAATTAAACCGCCGAAAAACCGAAAAGTTAAAAATAATATACTTGCTTTGTCCAACCCCAATAACTAAGTTCGAAAGAAAGGCGGTGACATATAATTAAATACATATCCAAAGTCCGAGATGCTGCGGGCCAGAGTAGTGGCCCGCGAGGAGTCGCTGGAGACTCTGAATAGAGATCCGTGGGGACGCCCCTACAAAACGGTGCGGGACAAGATCCGCCCGTGGGCTCCCCCGCTGACGCAGAGTCTCCGGCCTCATCTCATGCAGGACGTGGTGAGCGCTCTGTTCCCCTCGCGAGGGGAGCACGCTCCCCCGCCTATGGCTCCGCCTCCTGCGGTGCCCGATGCGGACCACACCGACGACGACGACGACTCTCCAGAGGTGACCGAGGTAGACCTGAGAGTGGCGGTACGTAGGCTGAATGCCAAGAATACCGCCCCAGGACCCGACGGCTTGCCCGGCAAAGCCTGGGTCCTGGCCTTGCAGGCTCTCGGGCCTCGACTAAGAGGGCTCCTAAGCGCATGCTTGGAGGAGGGCCAGTTCCCACTTCGCTGGAAGACGGGGAAACTGGTCCTCATTAAGAAGCCGGGGCGCCCAGCGGACTCTCCGTCCGCTTACCGGCCCATTGTGCTGCTCGACGAGGTGGGCAAGCTCTTTGAGAGAGTAATTGCATACCGCCTCGTCGGGCGGCTGGTGCGGGTGGGGCCGGATTTGGCGGAGAGCCAGTTTGGTTTCCGCAGCGGGCGCTCCACGGTGGACGCCATCATGCGCGTGCGAGCCCTCACGACGGGGGATGCTGTAGCCCGGGGTGGGGTCGTCTTGGCGGTGTCATTAGACATCGCCAATGCCTTCAACACCCTGCCCTGGAGTTGCATAAGGGAGGCACTCCGGTATCACCGAATGCCGACCTACCTCTGTCGTGTGGTCGAGGCCTATTTGACGGACAGGGCCGTCATCTACCCCGGTCACCTCGGAGAGTGGAACCGGCGAGAGATGTCGTGCGGTGTCCCACAGGGATCGGTCCTGGGGCCGCATCTGTGGAACATCGGGTACGACTGGGTGCTGCGCGCCGACCTCCCTAGCGGCGTCAGTGTAGTTTGCTACGCTGACGACACGCTGGTCCTGGCGCAAGGGAGGTCGTACCAGGCGGCGGCCGACTTGGCGACACAAGGGGTTGCGACAATCGTGGATAGGATCCGGCAACTGGGACTCGAGGTGGCCTTGCACAAGTCCGAGGCCATGTGGTTTCATGGTCATCGGAATGCGCCACCGACGGGTTCCCAGATAACGGTGGGAGGGGTTCACATCGGCGTCGAGTCGACGATGAAGTACTTGGGACTCGTCCTCGACAGCCGGTGGAACTTCGCGGAGCATTTCCGCCGTTTGGCTCCCAGACTGGAGCGGGCCGGGGCTGCGTTGAAGCGGCTCTTGCCCAATCTAGGGGGGGCAAACGCCTCCTGCCGGGGGCTATACGCGGGGATCGTGCGGTCCATGGCCCTATACGGGGCGCCGGTGTGGGCGCCTACATTGAGGCGCCAACCAGCTCGCAAGCTGAGGGCGTCCCATAGGGTCATGGCGATCAGGATGATCCGAGGATATCGCACGATCTCCGGCGAGGCGGCGGGCCTCCTTGCCGGATTACCGCCATGGGATCTGGAGGCAAAGGTCCTCGCGCAAATATGGGAGTGGCGCAAGGAGGCCAAACGCCGGGGCGTAACTCCGCTGCCGCAGGAAATCGCGGCACAGCGGACAGAGCTCCGGCGGGATCTCATGGTGACATGGAGAGTGCGATTGTCGCAACCCAGTGCTGGGCACGCCACGATTGCGGCGGTAAGTCCCCTCTTTGAGGAGTGGTTCGAGAGGCGGCATGGCGTCCTCACCTTCCGCCTGACGCAGGTCCTCACCGGACACGGTTGTTTCGGGAGGTTCCTGTTTCGGATAGGGCGGGAGGAAACGCCCGGGTGTTTCCACTGCGAAGATCGCCCTGAGGACACGGTGGAGCACACGGTGGCGGTCTGCCCTGCTTGGGCGGAGCACCGCCGTGTCCTCGTGGAGGCGATCGGCGGCGGCGATCTCTCGCGTCCGGCCCTGGTCCAGGCCATGGTACGGAGCGAGAGGGCATGGGGAGCCGTCACCTCCTTCAGCGAAGCAGTGATGCTCGCGAAGAGGGAGGCGGCGCACGTGAGGGAGAGGCAGCATATGCGCCCTCGCGACCCCAGCCGCCGCAGGATACGGAGACGCCCTGGGCGTCGGGAATCCCAGGCCGATTTCCGGCCACCGTAGGCATGGGCTTGCGGACGGCGAGTAATGGGTAGCTCGCTGTCCGGTAAGGACCAAGCCCAAGTCGACGGCGCGTTGTGTTCCACGCGCGCCTCAAAGAGATGTCAGCACAAAAAGTAATGGGACCCGCAAGGGTCGATGCCTGCCAGGGGTGCGGGTTTGTTCGAAAGAGACACCACAGCCCCTGGCTTAAGGGCTACTGAAGGAACACGGGTGGGTTTTAGTCAGTAAAAGTCTGACACGCCCTCCTGCTCCACCCAGAGCGGGAGAAGTTATTTGATGATTTCCCACCCAAAAAAAAAAAAGTCACCGACTTCCGAACTTAGTTATTGGGGTTGGACAAAGCAAGTTTATTATTTTTAACTTTTCGGTTTTTCGGCGGTTTAATTTTTTTATTAAAAAGTTTTTATTTTATAATTTTTTGTGGCTATAATCTACTAATTACTACATGCTTAACTTTTGATTACTTTTTGTAATACACAACTCAGTGTTAAAATCTGTAAGTTAACAATCAATCATCCCCTGTTTTCTTACCTTTAGGGTTGGAATTTTTCTTCGAAATTAATATGGGACCAACTTCGGGGTATACCCTTTCCAATAAAAGAAGAGTTATCAAAATCGGACTACTCTGGAAAAAAAAAGGGTTCCTTCCACTTATTTCTGACTAAAAACTGTCTAGGACTAGGTATTATGAAAATATCTGTTTTGCAGCTTTTTAACAATGTTCATTTTAGCGAGGATTGCCAAATGTTTAGATTTAATAACGTTCAAAAGTTCCCTTCCAAAGTCTGTGGTTTCCAATAAATAGAAGTTTGAAAAAAAGGAATCATAAAGACTCTTGAAGTCGAGAGAGATAAGTTAGCAGCTTTTAATGTACAATAAAACAAATTATATCTATCTAATAGGCATCATCGTTGAGTGGAAAAAAACGAAAGCCCATTTTTAACTTAATTTTGGTGATGGCATATTGACAACACGTTGTAGAGGGAGTCTATTCCTGTAGAGAGATGCTAATTACTGGGTTCTCAAGTAACGAGATAATCCGATATAAAATATTAACTTTTTGTTGTACGGCATTATCATGATAAAATGGTAGGGAAAAGCATACATTTGGTCTTTTTAAAAACAGCCTTTTGTTTAAAAAAAAATATTTTGTTAAAGTGCTTTCTCAAACTAAATCAGAGGTTCGACACTCAGCCTTGCATAATATCCCCTTTGTCTCACAATTGTATAGCGAGATCTAATTCAATTCTTTGGGTATGCAAATCAAATAATTATAATTTAGTTCCTTCTTTTTTCGTACGTAATATTTGTAATACCTTCTTAACTGTGTAAATCTTTACTGATTGTATATTATTTTGTTAAGGAAACAAGTTGAAAATGAAGTAATTAATACGTCACATTCCATAGATCGTGGTTGATGTTACAATGTCTTCGCAGTTTTAATTCAGGGCGTGACGCTTGCCACACGAAGATTTCCATCAGCACAATAGTGTGGCGCTTATGAAATAGATTGTGTAAGAAATTCGTCTCATTTTCCGGGATTAAAGTTTTCTTCAAGAATAAACTGGTATTTAGACCTCACACATAAGTAAACAGTGTTCAATCCTTCTCGACGTAGCCATAAAACACATACGTATTAGGGCGAGACGTAATAGCTACTCAGACGCGGCAAGACGCAGCTGCGAGCAATTTGCATGCATATAGGATTGCAATACGTATCGGCAGTAAGTGGCGTGAAATTTTAACTGAATTGGACGTACGGTTTCCTAGGAAATTTAGTTTATTGGTTGAGAATTTTTGCGTAAAATTACACACACACACACTACAGTGAATAAAAAAATAAATCAAGATAAGGCAAACAGACGAGAGTAAATAGATAATACTCGAACAGTAAAAATAAATAGGAGCTCTTAAACGTGGTTAAGATGTTCTGATTGTGTTCAGTCAATATATTCTGTTAAAGTGTCACCGTGAAAACTTAGGTGAAGTGAGCTTGAATTGAGCTGTCACTTGTGTCAATCCATCAGGTGAAATGACAGCTTAAATCACGTTGACTTCACCTACGTTTTCACGGTGAATATTGTACATAATAACACTACAGTTTCATTGGTGAAACTTGCCCACAAAGATAAAGAACATTCTTCTTCACAAATAGTTATCTATTTGTTTATCAATAACATTATACCTTATGATAAACTGCGCTTTTATTTTGTCTCAGGTTTCTGACGAGAAACTCTGGGGTGGCTACCAGCTCTGCATGCCGATCGAGATTCCTCTTAAAGTCTTGATGCTCATAGATACCTCTGTTCATGCATTGCAGCAATAGCTGTGTTTTTTTATTGTTCCATTAATTCCATTTGTGATTGTGTCCTTTCTCTCGACATTATATACTTACGCCTGTTTTTACAAACTACACGTTGCCTGTGCTGATGCTGATTAGCTTTTAGTGACACACTCACTAAAAGCACCACTCATCTTTTCCATCTCACTTGATGAAAAGCGATGATGCTGTCTACAGTATGAATGCTTAGGTTGATACATGTTTGAATTTTGATTACTAGACTATTTTATATCTACCACTACTATTTTACAGTTTTATTTTGCCAGTGCCTTGGTACAAATGTACAAAATATGGCGTTGAGTATTCACACGTGGATATACCTATACCATAGACGTTGAACGAGGGCCAACCTGACCGCAACAACGAAGTGTTCAGGGTGATACCGCGGTTAACACCACGTTTGGCAGCCGCAATGGTGATCACGATGAAAGATTTATCGTATAAATGTTGTATGTAAGTACCTACATTAATAGTTATGAATAAACGGTTAGTTATGTATTTGATACCGTACAACGTGTCAACGACTTTTTTCTTTTTAGTTCTTAGGAAACCAAAAAATTAGACAGAATCATAGTTGAAGAAATCTCAAAATCAAAATATTTTATTTCAAAGAGTAAATCAACATAAAATGCTAATCATATTTTGACTACTCTACGCAAAACAGGATAAGCAACAAAAAACAAACCCAAAACTATAGCAACTCATAAAATAAAAACAGAACAAGAAAACAAAATACAAATATTAACACAAATGCATATCAAAAAGTTGAACTCAAAGCTCGCACTCAAAAAAAGAATTTAAAGCGGATCTTGTGGAAAATACGGAGTAGCAAAGAGCGTAAAAAAGCCTCAACACATTAATTGCCGCACGAATCGCCGCTCGTGCCACGCGGTGGCTAACAATATGAGCGGAGCATGACGCTTTTGTGCATCACTTTAGGTGAGAGGAGCGTTTGTATTGGAGGGTTTTTTTGGTTGAGAAATCATAAAATAACTTCTCGCGCTCTGGATGCAGCAGGAGGGCGAGCCAGACTTTTACTGACTAAAACCCACCCGTGTTCTTTCAGTTGCCTGAGTGCCAGGGGCCACGGTATCTCTTTCAAACAACCCACACTTCTGGCAGGCCCTTGCGGGCCCCATCAGTTGGTTTTGACATCTCTTTGAGGCGCGCGTGGAACACAACGCGCCATCGAACCGGGCTTTGTCATGGTTAAAGGCAGAATACTATACTGCTATTTCTTCATTATTCGTTTAAGTAATGACCTGCTAAAAGAAAACCTTTACGCCTAAAAGCTTATTTTCTCCCGCAAACTTGAGGACCGCAATTTTTACGCTTATTGAGTAAAAAATTACTACGTACACCTAGCTGCTTAATAAATATTACCAAAACCTATTATAAAATCTTCTAGCTTCCACCAAGTTCGTTTTGCGGTTCAAAAACACGGCTTTTTCCGACAAATATTCGTGATATCCTCTTTGGAAGCGGCAACATTAATTTTGTCTACAACCCTTGTTTATTTTAACCCTTCGTAATTAAGCTGGAGGTGTAGAATTCTGAATTAAGTAATGCGACACTTATTAAGGAGGCACTAAATATATTTTAGCAAAAGAACAAAAACCGTTGATTTCTAACGTTTTGACTTTCATGTCATCATGACGACGAGTTTGACGAGTTTTCTCAGCACTAAGTTTTGCATGGATAGGTACTTCCAAAGGTCGTACTCCTCTTCTGTTCTATAACAGCACGTATAGAACGAGGTCACATCTAATCCCTTGGTCACCTCATTACAGATTGCAGAGCGCTGTTGTTAATCGGAACACGAACCGTCATTTTTTTATGCACTTAACGACAATTATATTGAAGTTCTGCACACAACTGCAACAATTACAAGCACTCAGTTGGTGTTTTGGCGAGATCCCAAACTGTGGTTACCAGAATAAACGTTTAAACTGAGGGACATTTTTAAAGTACTTCTATTTGAAACTGTCATGGGCTGGTAATCTCGTAACCATCTTGCTGACTGACTCATATTTTACCATACTCTTTGGGTACTGATCGTGCTCATACAAGACAAGAAGTAAGAAACTGTGGGATTTGCGGTGCACGGGTGTTTTCTTCTCAAGTACAACTTTTCTGCAGTGTACTACTAAACGCTGACAGATTGAACACCTACAAGACTTTACTTCGACGGGACTCTTCACCGACAGGACACTTCGCCGACAGGACTCTTCGCCAACAAGGCTCATCAGCGACGTAAGTCACCATAAAATTGTAAATACCGTTACATTATAATCTATCTTGCGAAATTGTAATCTGTCGATAAATTGTGAACTGCACCATAATGCTTACCGATCAAATGGGTTAGGTTAGGTTAGAATTGCGACCGACCGTGCGTGAGCCGAGCGAGCGAAGCGAGCGGTGCCGTGGCAGCGGCCGGCAAGCGCTACTTCCATCTTCGTGGCAGTTATTTGACTATTTAGTAATAGCGCAAAGTACAATCCGTCTTGATACCAGTTCATAATTTTACGGTTTCACTTCGATAGATTATAATGTACCGAAAAATAATGCGTTAAATTGGGTTCACAATTTGTCGACAGTTTACAATCTCGCTAGAAAGATTATAATGTAACCGTAATCTGACTATCGGAGATAAGTTGCATCGCTGATGAGCCCTGTCGGTAAAGAGTCCTGTTGGCGAAGTGTCCTGTCGGCGAAAATTCCCGTCGAAGTAAAGTCTTGTTGGTGTTCAGTCTGTCGGCCTAATTGCTGTCAACGTTTAGTCGTACACTCACTTTTCTGACTATGTACACGGTATCATTGAAAGAACAAAAGAAGGGGACAAAATAGGAATGGTAATATGGAAAAGATAGAACGAAAATCTGAGAGAAAAGAGAAACTATTAAACTATTGATCTCTGAATTTAAAAAAAAATCAGTATGAACGGTCAGAAACACAGTAATTGAAATTGCAAACGCCACGTGTTAAGTTAGTCGTGTGTGTTAGTGTTAAAAAAAATAGTGTTTTGAAGTTTAAAACAGACACGAATATATAATTATATAACTTGATAGTTAAAGCACTATATTATTATCTACCTAATAGAAGCTACACGATACCTTTTTATTTTTTAAAGTTTAGTTTATAATTAATTTGATATATCTAAGTACAATTCTCTCTCATGAAAACACGATAATGCCACCATTACACATCTTTTTAGTGTTTTGTACTCAAATTGGTAATAAGAAATCCATAAGAAATACTTTCAAATAACCTCAGTGTAGATTCTCAATTACTTGATGTAAAGATTTGGAATGTTGCGCAGAGTTTGAGTACCTATGATTTATTACAACACGGAGAAGTAAAGTTTAATAATGACCAATTGTTAAAACAGAAATCAAATAATAATGTTAGTGGCAATAACCAATCTATTACGTTCCCACTACTGAGACACAGGTCATCTCTGTGGAATCCCAGGTTCATAATCTACCACGCCAACGCAACTCATGTGACATCCGCCAATCAACAGCCAGTGTTGGTTGGTGGATGTCACATGACTTTGAATTGTTATTTATTTGATAAGTTAAACATTCTTGCGCTCATAATATGTCAACAAATTATATAAAATAAATTATTACAACCATCCATTCAAACGAGAGCAACACACCTTAAAACGCCCATTCATTCAGCTATACAAAACACCAAACACTCTAACCAACCCACATAAAAAGATCTATTGTTTTTTTTCGAGTTTGCGAAAAGAGCGCAGACCACTCGCGGCGCAAATGGGTGCAATGACGTCATCAAGGCCATTCTACGGTGTAATTAATTTAATTCGCTGGTCGCATCAAGGGTTAAGATTCTAAGCCGAACTGGGCCCTAATTCACTATGACCACTTAACGATTCCTTACTCTGAAACCACGTCAATTCCTTAGATCACGTACAAATTGTCTTGGGACATACAGAATATAATATTTCGATTCCATACCGAGTTATATTGATTTCTACAAAACACGATATTGACGTAGTTTGAAGATTCCGCGGGGAATCATTACAACCATACAGGGCCTTAATTCTCTACGACCACTTAACGATTCCTTACTTCGAAACCACGCCGAATTCTTAGATCACACACGACATCTGCTACTAAATATCGACAAATTGTCTTGGAACATACAAAATAATTATGATATTTCGATTCCTTACTGTCCAGTTAGGTAGGTACAACTCTTCGTCGAATCCGACTCGGCTGGGCAGCGTTCGGGAGGTCTGTCTGGGTTCGAACCCATACTGTTAGAGAATTAAGATTGTATTTCATCACTTCTGCACAAGAAGTACATTTAGTTTAGATAATTTTTATTTTTGTTAAAATCATACTGGCTGAATAGCCACATTTCCTTTGCCTGTCAAGTGACAATTTTATTAAAGTTTGTTTTCTTTTTCTTATTCTTTGTCCGTGGATTTCAATGCTCACTAATGAGGTTGAGATCATCGGAGCCCTGGGGGCATTCGAGCACGGACCACCAAGAGAACAAGTCGTGTAGTATCAAGTGCAGCACCTATTGTAAGTCAGTCTGATTTATTAACTATTCTTTAAAATATCATAGTAAGATTTAAACTGTGGCCGTTATTTTGTTTTAAATGTTGGATTCTATTGTGGAACTATTGCTAGTGGTATAATTTACTTAGAAATAAGGTACGATGTTACAGTAATCAGTATTATACGTAGTTTAAGTAAAAAGGTTATAAGAAATCATGATAATGAGAATAAACGTGTGATTTGAATGTTAACTTAAAATGCATTTTATTAACTTTGTCCCTTCAGACTTCTAGTAATAAATACAGATAAATGCAATCAATATCTAGTTGAAACCTAACTTCTGATTTATCTAATAATACCTTTACTGATATTAGTGATTGTGATTTTTTTTTTTACCAGAAAAGTAACTCGAAAAATTACAAAAAAGCCTTTCTTAAAACTACTATCGACAATTCCTTTGCAGTATTCGGATCTAAATGAACTTCCGTCGACACAGGCAGACAGATGATTAACTAAAGTAACAACGAGTAAGTAATTAAGACCGCAACCTGAGAGTCTTAACGCAAACTTAGTAGTTTACGTTATTAAACTGCAGTGATAATTTAGGTAGTTGTTATTACTTATAGTTTAACTAGTTTAACCTCCTTTATAAGTGGTTTAGTTATCTTAAGTTTGAAGCTGATTTAGTTCTTGTTTTGATCGATTGTGATGAAGATTTAACTACCTTTAACTAATGTTGGAGGGTAGAATTATGTTATAGGAATTGCATTTCAGTCGTGAATCTTGCGGTTGACCCACTAAAGTACACCCCCGAGTGGGTTCCCGTACTGTCGTTGTGGGGGGGCTCAGTAGCCGTGGTGCACAGAGGTGCATTTTATAATGTAGACAAGGAATAAGGAAGGATTTTGCGAAATTTAATCCCTAAGGGAGGTAAATAGGGGCTGAAATTTCTGCGCGGGCGAAGCCGCTGGCAAAAGCTAGTTTTAAATAAATGATTTGAGTTTGACACTGCCTTTTACATTATGTTCTAAAAGTACGATTACGTTTGTTTCTGTTTACACAGAAGTTTTAGATGCGATTAATTAATTCGTGATGAAAAATAGATAAACCCTAGCCATTTTCCTACAGTGCACGGACGGAAGGCTGCAGAAATCATAATGTTGGGGGTAGGCAGAAACGACAGGTTTTTTTATTTTTTGAGGGTGGGAAATCATCAAATAACACCTCCCGCTCTGAGTGGAGCGGGAGGGCGTGACAGACTTTTACTGACTAAAACCCACCCGTGTTCCTTCAGCCTGTGTGCCGAGTGCCACGGTATATCTTTCGAACACCTACGATCCTTTTAATTTGTACACGTTCATATGTCTTGTTACGAGTTCTACGCACCAGGTTTTCCAGGCGAAGGAAGAGATGCATTATACAAATAATAGATGTGCCTACATATCGTCAGTTATGTTATAAATTCCATGCGTAATTGGGTCAAAACCTTTTGTTCTTTATCGGCCACGGTTTTAATCACAATTTTACTAAATTAAGTTTCCGGAATCAAAACATTTGATGAAGTTATTGCTTTACTTGCAAATTTAATACGAGAAGTCGCAATTTTAAGTAAACCGACAACACATCTATTCAACACAGGTACATTTGTAACACAAATTCGATTTGTAACGATTCCGAGAATTGTCGAATCGCACTCTATTCCAAATCGTGTTAATCGTCATATCGGAATCGAATCGATTACTTCTGGCAAGTGAAACGCAAATTGAATAAGTTTGGACAAGAAGTGACTGTGATTTGATGCTTGACATCACACTTTGCTGTTTTGCACTTGGGCTTTTTAGAGACGAGAAATAGATTTTGGTACTTACTGTCATACAAGTTTATGCCGAAGAATGATAGTATGTAGTTGGCAGAACCTAATCAATATGATTTCATTTTAGACATTCATTTGTTGAGT
Source organism: Polymixis flavicincta (assembly GCA_949987655.1). Lineage (NCBI taxonomy): Eukaryota > Metazoa > Arthropoda > Insecta > Lepidoptera > Noctuidae > Polymixis > Polymixis flavicincta. The sequence goes on along the minus strand of OX465195.1, from coordinate 4,950,539 downwards.
GAAATAGAGAAATTTTCTAGACGACAGCTTCTTATGTGAAGCAGCGGCTTTCTTTTTTTAAATTCATCGTAAATATGTTTAACGTAAGTAATGGTAGATTTTCTAAAAATATAATTCGTCCTATTTCAGAAAAACTGACAAACAGTGTTAATGTATTTCACGCATCCAAAATTATTATGTTACACATTGTATCTTAAAATTTTCGAAATTACGACACACCAATAGCAAATTGACGGAAATTGGTACTTCAGGTCATAAACGGTTTCCGTATATTTCCGCATGAATCTAGCAGCTAACTCCAGGAAGTGGGTCATTATGGATTTCAGTGAGTCACTGGCGACCTGTGGCTTAAGATTGTTGCTAGTGGCATACTGTCGAGTTATTGGAGTAGATTTATTTGTGCTGTGCTGTTGGTGTGTTTATTATAAATAAATAAATTAAAAAAAAAAAAAACTTCCAGGATATACGTAGTCTTATTAAGTACCTATAATAATGAACGCATAGAGCAAATACCATCAAAACTTATCACTCTAAACATTTCTTTAACAACATAATCGAATACACTCACTTACCGAATGCGAACAAATTACATGCGCCTTATGTACTTACCTACATAACACTGCCGCGACCTTCACAAAATCGTTTATTCTACACCGAATCAAAAACAAAATTAAGTACAACACAACACAACAAACCAAAGACCTTCTTTCCGAACGAACAAAAAACTTTTAGGACACATCCTATGCGAAGCTATGCGAAAGCTAACAAAGTGTGAAGTTTCTGAAAACTGTGTCAAATAAACAATTTTTTTTTTTCTTTTCTTTACAGTAGCTTCTTTTGACATATTTTTGTAAATTAATTGGAATTGACCAGATGTAAACATAAATGAAGGTGCTCTTCCGAAGCCGACCACATTCACAGACCGCAGTTGCAATCGCTATACCAGACCACAACGACACGAACGCTTTCTAATGTAACAATATGAACACGCTTCCGTAGGTGGGGAAATTGCTGCCAGACGCTGTTTTCTTATGGTAAGTAAGGTAAATATAAACAAGTTGTGTCGGTGCGAAGGGGCGACGTTGCCGTTGCAGTTTGGCGTTGCGGTCGCCTTAGGAAGAGTTTATTTTCATTTTTATTTTCACCTACAGAGTGCTGTAATGACACAAAAATGATCGTTCTGTTAGGATTGAGTTACATCCTCTATTCTTAATGAATTACTAAAAATTTCTTTAAAAAACGAACTCTTTTATAGGTCTAAAAATAGACGGAGTTCAAAAAAATATTATTTTGGGCACAGCATTGGTTTTTCCTCGTTGGTCTAGTTGGTCGTAACCGCTACTACCGAGAATTAGGAACTGGGTTCAATTCCTAGGTCTGGCAAAGTGTTATGAGGTTTAATCATCAGGAATGTCTCGGTAGCAGCCCGGAAGATTCTGGAATTGTTCCCGGTTGTTCTCAAAAGGCTCGTTTCCTATTATATGGGACTTTGACATAATTAGCAAAATGTAGATCGTAGGTACATCTCTGCCTCACCTTTTGGGAAAACTACGCGTGATGTTGTGTTGTAATAAATTACTTGTAACATCGATATTGTCCAGAATTCACTATTAAACGGTCCAGCCTTTTGAAGAGAAAACTTCTTTAGGAGCGTTGAGCACTTTTTGGGAGAACAAAAATCATGGAACTCGCTTCATCGTCACCGAACGCTTTCCATGAGCTATATGCATACTGTGTATATACAGGGTAAGTTTTTATCCAGTGCGCAAATTGTAACCATGAATTCAGCATAACATTCTGGAACCCCTAGCGCATAAATTTTTCGCCGGTTATACAAAAAAAAAACAGCTGGTTCATAGAAAAGTGCAATACCTACGCGGTCAAAATGTATGGAACAGCTATTTTTTAATGTATATCTGGCGAAAAATTTCTGCGCTTGGGGTTCTAGAATGATATGCTGAATTCATGGTTAAAATTTGCGCACTGGATAAAAACTTTTCCTGTATGGGTGAACGAGCATATGGATGAGTCCCGCGTTGATGTCTTTTGGAAAAGTCGCTTTCTTTCATTAGGAAATTCTAATTATTTTATCCCTTTCTTTCTTTTTGTATTTTATCGTAATAATCTATGCTGTTAACTTTAATGGTTAAAGACGATGGCTCGTTTATAATTTTGTAACAAGAGCAGAGCAGACCCAATGTGAAATCCTGTTTTGACGATTAAAAAATACTCATGTAATTGTTCAAGTTTTCACTTTTGTTGGCACTCCAGGAGTGCCACAGTTTTTGTTACTCTATCGTATCGCATCGCATCGCTTCGCAAAACAGCACAGGACACAAAGTTAGAAGGAAATCGCGCGTTACACAGACGTTTTGGAGTGGCACCGGAAACTCGCACAAAAACGCCCGGATTGTAATATAATATGGCATTATTTTTCCTTTCATTGGGCGGACAATACGGATCATAAAGTTTTATCGTGGGTCTGAGCGCACTATTTGAGTTTCGTTTAAGGATTAGTAAGAATGTTGTGCTCTGGTTATATTTTTGCTACTTTATGTGTGAAGGGGTTTTTTTTTGGGTGGGAAATCATCAAATAACTTTTCCCGCTCTGGGTGGAGCAGGAGGGCGTGTCAGACTTTTACTGACTAAAACCCACCCGTGTTCCCTCAGTAGCCCGTATGCCAGGGGTTATGGTATCTCTTTCGAACAAACCCGCACCCCTGGCAGGCATCGGCCCTTGCGGGCCCCATCGGTTTGTGCTGACATCTCTTTGAGGCGCGCGTGGAACACAACGCGCCGTCGACTTGGGCTTGGTCCTTACCGGATAGCGAGCTACCCATTACTCGCCGTCCGCAAGCTCATGCCTACGGTGACCGGAAATCGGTCTAGGATTTCCGACGCCCGGGGCGTCTTCGTATCCTACGGCGGCTAGGGTCGCGAGGGCGCATAGACTGCCTCTCCCTCACGTGCGCCACCTCCCTCTTCGCGAGTATCACTGCTTCGCTGAAGGAGGTTACGGCTCCCCATGCCCTCTCGCTCCGTACCATGGCCTGGACCAGGGCCGGACGCGAGAGATCGCTGCCGCCGATCGCCTCCATGAGGACACGGCAGTGCTCCACCCAAGCCGGGCAGACCGCCACCGTGTGCTCCACCGTGTCCTCAGGGCGATCTTCGCAGTGGAAACACCCGGGCGTTTCCTCCCGCCCTATCCGAAACAGGAACCTCCCGAAACAACCGTGTCCGGTGAGGACCTGCGTCAGGTGGAAGGTGAGGACGCCATGCCACCTCTCAAGCCACTTCTCAAAGAGCGTGCCCACTTGTGAAGGGGTTGGATACTCTTACATATAAAATAGCAAAAACAACTAGCTTGTTGCTTTATGTTGTAAATATTTAATTCTAATAACTGTTGTAACTAATAAGCTGAAAAAGCATTTTCTCGAATGCATAAACAGTAATACCTGCCTTGTGTCATCTTAAGTTTCATTTAAATATTCCATGCCCGTGGAAAAAAATTGAACTAGTTAGCGAAATAGCTGTGGAGAAAAATCAACGCTACTAAAACCAGTAAGTTACAACCAAACCTTCATTATTCCTCCTCCTTCCTTCCTTTCCTTTCCTCTTTCATTATTTCATAATTCCTGTCTAAATATAAACACAATCGTCAATTGACCGCAAAAACTCCGTCAAACTGAATTCTGGTGCAACCGCCCACTATATCCCAGCTCGTTCCCTGTCTCGGATTATCGCGGGAAGCACTTAACATTTTATTTTCATCGCCTCTCTTACGTCGTAAAACTTGTACGTGGCTCTTATATTCAGAAAAGAGTGAAAAGTGTGTATGTGAAATTTTTAGATGAATAACGTATTTTAATGTGTGTACTGTTGACAAAACTTAAGGGTGTTCTGTTTGGAAAATATTTCTACTAAAGTGCAGCAAGTGACAGACCACACCCTTTCCTCAAGCCCAATAAGATACCTACACGGTGTTTGACAAAAACTACATTTTTATTTTTTATTAATGGCCCATCTATTATGCCGTCCTATTGTTTACCCTGAGACGTTTCCACTAATTAACACTGACACTTAGATTAATGAACTTATTTTGATTGCAGTTCTAAAAGTTGCGCCAGCATACAAAAAGCTCTGATAATATTGAACTGCGCTGTGTTGGTTCAAATACTACTTCAATTGTGCTATTTCAAACTAAACATTAATAAATAAAGAAAAAGATACCAAGTGTAGTAAAAACAAATATTACGTAACTTGCTTTTGTTTTGACATATTCCTAAGTTTAAACCTATTGAAATGTTATTATTTACTTTTCAATAGAACTGCACAAGTAGTAGGTCCCTCTCATGTCATTACAGTACAAACAATATCAATATCGATATCTTATACCTTCAATCAGTGCCAATCAAGGCGTCTAACGCATTCGCTGTGTCTTGTATGGCGACATTGCACAAGACATCGTGAAAATTGGATAGGCAGTAAAAGTGTTAATAAATGACTATATTTATAGACCTGACAGAGTATAGCCATGTGTCGGTATAAATTGTTGTTTGACATTTCTTATTCCAAATTATTACGTTTTTTGTAAAAAGTTGATACTAATTTAATACAGCAATAGGTATTACATTGTCTAACCCTACCAGAAAATAAGGGTAAAAAATTACTTCTTGTCAACATTAATAATTCTAAAGAGCTCATGCTGGCCGTGCCCATTAAAAAAATATCTCGCAAACAAGTGAATACAGCACGCGCCTAGTGTGTGTGTCGCACTTCTTTAAAGAAGTGCGACACTCACACTAGGCGCGTACTATATTCACTTGTTTGCTATATACATCATTACTTACTAAAATACGCTTCGTGCATCTTATTGATCAAAACGGATGCATCGGGCGACCAATTTGTTAGCCGTGCTATGCGATTATTGCCTTAATGGTGATCAAGCAGAAGATTTGTCGATAGTACGGGAAGTTTATTTAAATACATGTTTAGTTTGATATAATTCTATTTAATTGAACTGGGTTTATCAAAATATTTAAAAGTCATTTATTTAAACTAGGCTGAGAGTTAGCACAGAGTTAGCACTTTGTGAACGTCAAAATTACATAAGAGAGTCCCGCAAAACCCCCGCTCTTCACCACTTCCTAGTGCTTTACCTAGGAAGAAGAAGTGGCGCAACAAACTCCGCAGCAGCACAGCTGTCTGTTAAGTTAGAAGAACTTGATTCTGTACAGTAATAGGTACCTAAGTAATTAACATTACTAAACACAAAACATAAAATTAAATTAATTGCCTTATGTCAGCTACTACACGCCAATATACCAACAAAAAATAGTAATTAGACTCGAGCAGAAAAAAAAGTAAGTTCATCATCTACCTAGCCTTTTCCCAACTATATTGGGGTCAGCTTCCAGTCTAACCGGATGCAGCTGAATACCAGTTTTTTACATGGAGCGACTGCCTATCTGACCTCCACAACCCAGTTACTGGGTAATACGATACCCCTTGGTAAGACTGGTTGTCAGACTTTCGGGCTTCTGACGACCCGTAACGACTCTCAAAGATCCACAAATGACAGCCGGGACCAAAGGCTTAACGTGCTTTCCGAGGCACGAAGGGGTCTTGGTATGTAAAGATGGTCACCCATCCACGGACCAACCGCGGCAAACGTAGCTTAACCTGATCGATCGACCCGCGCAGCTATTGTTGTTGTATTGTTGTTGTTATTGTTGCTATTGTTTATTATACAAAACAAAACAATTGTTCCATCATCTTTCCTTGATATCGTTGTACTCCTGCCTATAAATGTTACAACTAGGAAACTGCCATTATCGTTATTAGGGTTTATTCCAGGGATGCGGGTTGTTCGAAAGAGACACCGTCGCCCTTGACAAACAAGCAACTGAGGGATCACGGGTCGGTTTTAGTCACTAAAAGTCTGACACGCCCTCCTGCTCTCTACCCAGAGCGGGAGAAGTCTTTTGATGATTTCCCACCCTCCAAAAAAAAAGGTTTGTTGATTGGTGCATCATGTGATGTAAGATATCAGAGAGGAGTTAAATGAGTGACTTGGAAAACATACGTGAAGCAACTTCACATGTTTTCAAAGTAAACGTACGCACGGCTACACATCGAGCTATAAATTTCCAGTTTGCGCTGAACTGGCACTGTACGAAAATTCTATAGAATGCGAGATCAGCTTATACTGGAAATGTACAGCTGGATGTGTAGCCGTGTGTACCTTTAATGGAAACACAAAAATTCTGGTCTTTCGACCTGGAAATAACACCAAATGCAAGACCTTCAAACAACTGAGCTTATTACTTGCATACCTACTCGTACATTACTAGATAAAATCGCATATTGGAAGCATGAAGTTTAATGTTAAGTATACCGAAAAGCAATCATGACAATATAAGAAACCCACTCTAATATCGTACGACACAATCTATGCTGTAGTTCGATAGCAATTTTCGAATTGATTTAGCTTCAGTGAACAATGCACGTGCTTTTGGTATCTGTGAGTTACTGTGGGTTGTAATAAGTTCTGCTTGGATTGTCTTGATTTGCATTTATATTTGAAGTCAAAAGATTTGCATATCTATACTAACATTATAAAGCTTGTTTGTTTGTTTGCTTGAACGCGCTAATCTCAGGAACTGCTGATCCGATTTGAAAAATTATTTCAGTGTTAGATAGCCCATTTATCGAGGAAGGCTATAGGCTATATAACATCACGCTAAGTCCCTTAGGAGCTGAGCGAAAAGAAAAAGTCACGAATACGAAGTACTCGCATGGCCAGGCGATTCGATGCGATGGGGTGGGTCGGGAGCAAGAAATATAACGCAGACGAAGTTGCGGGCAGAAGCTAGTTTAATATAATATACGTTTCACTTATATACTGAGGAAATTGGTGCTTTTTCTGCAGTTTCAGTAAAACAACGAAAATTGTTCAAATTCTCAATTATTTGTATTAATTTCTAATATGACAGATTTAAAAACTACGTATTTTGGTAAACAATTATTTAGGTTTAGCAATTTTCTTAAGAACCTCAAAGAGCGATTTGCGAATATCGCTTTTTTTTTTCATTCGTAAAATAAATACTTTTACGGATTAACTTCAGACTATCTTTATAAATATTAACATTTTTCAATCCTTGTTTTTGATTACATGACTAATAAAATAGCCTACTACTTCATAGGTATACATCAAGTATTACTAAAACGGTGTCAGTAGTCAACGCTCCGTCGCCGTCGCCAGCAATTTGTTAACCAATCTAAGCTGACGTGGAACAATGCAATCGATGCTGAAGCGGGAAGGGATCCGGAGTGTTTCCAACTCGGATAACTCGTTCTCGAAACCGTTAACAGTAATCCGTCAGTCTCGGTAACATGAGAAATTAGGTAAAATTCAATTATAGGCTCAACATTGCATTAATTGAATATGATTTGTTATTCCATTCTCTATTTCCAAGAATGAACATTACCTACAAAATAACGATAAAGATAAACACTATACACCCAATAGAATCAAACAGATAGAAATCACTTGTACATAAAACTGCTATCTTTTATAATTAGGTACAACAGAAACAACAAGGTCGGCCAGAACTTACCAAATACCATAGAATTACTGGAAATATTATTATGCAGGAACTTACAATTATTGCCCCATTTTAACTTCAAGCAATCAAGTTTTCTCAGAATTAATGAACTTCAGATTGCGGATGAAAATATTACCTTCCTACCCAACCTATTTCACTATCAGCGAAGCAGTAATGCTCGCGAAGAGGGAGGCGGCGCACGTGAGGGAGAGGCAGCATATGCGCCCTCGCGACCCCAGCCGCCGCAGGATACGGAGACGCCCTGGGCGTCGGGAATCCCAGGCCGATTTCCGGCCACCGTAGGCATGGGCTTGCGGACGGCGAGTAATGGGTAGCTCGCTGTCCGGTAAGGACCAAGCCCAAGTCGACGGCGCGTTGTGTTCCACGCGCGCCTCAAAGAGATGTCAGCACAAAAAGTGATGGGACCCGCAAGGGTCGATGCCTGCCAGGGGTGCGGGTTTGTTCGAAAGAGACACCACAGCCCCTGGCTTAAGGGCTACTGAAGGAACACGGATGGGTTTTAGTCAGTAAAAGTCTGACACGCCCTCCTGCTCCACCCAGAGCGGGAGAAGTTATTTGATGATATCCCACTCAAAAAAAAAAAAAAAAAACCTATTTCACTATATTATCATAATTCACGATACACACCGTAATATTCCTATAACGAAATTATATGTATTGAAGCTACGTTGGTTTATAATACCTCCGGCAAAATTCCATCCAACCATAGCTAAACTAATAAATGTCGAACTGGGAACATACCAAGTAATTCCCAGCTAGGTAGCTATTCGATTGTACAAATACCTTTCCAAGAATTTGTCAAGTGTTTGATCAAATAGGTGTTCGTAGAATCTTTAGTGGTTGTAAGACAAATGTTTGAGCCAAGCTCTTAAGTTTGAAGCGAATTGAATATATGTGCTATGAAGCGATATACGATGCATTGAGGGCATGTTCAGAGATACATGATGACTGTTTTTGTCAAACAAGTAGGCAGGTTAATGTGCACGAGTACTGTCATTAAGTTATCGTCTTTTTTTCGCCTGTCAACTTTAACGATATGAGAATAGTCGAAGCCGTGTTAAAAAATGGAGCCAGTCAACAAAATAGTCGGAATACCTACGGTAGGTACACGAAACATTCTTGTACTCTATTTACAAGTGATGGTATTGGGTAGTGTGCAGTGGAAGATGGATTGATAATATAATCAAAGCAACTTACGAGTATTATTAGAATTTTAAGTCACCTTTTACAATGCTCACCAGTGTTTTGAGTCTTTCATTGATTGTAAGGTATTGCCATTTTCTAGTAATTTATCCTCAACTGAAAAACGGGGAAGTAACTGAAATCTAGTAGAAATATCTGCCTAAAATGTAACAAAGAATCGAACTTACATTATCGTTTTACAATAATTTTTAGTATTAGCACCATCGCTTTTTCGAATTTGGTCAGGAGCGTAGCGTACCTTTAAGTATAAACAAAATAAACTGTTTCATTTATTAGAAGCGTTTTCAGGTACAGTTTCGGTTTTACATAGTGTATGGAACTGCTGAAAATTTTCTGCGGTAGGGGGTCTAGAATGATATGCTGAATTCATGGTTAAAATTTGCGCACTGGATAAAACCTTATCCTGTATACACCACTGCCTAACCATAAAAAAGACAGGCGTAATGTTAATATGACGTCTGTTTCAAAGAAACTATACCTGGAACCGCTTCTAATAAATGAAAGAGTCTAGAAAGATATGCTGAATTCATGGTTAAAATATCGGCAATCGGCACAATGATCGCTTTTTTTTTTTTTTTTTTTTTTGGGTGGGAAATCATCAAATGACTTCTCCTGCTGAGTAGAGCAGGAGGGCGTGTCAGACTTTTACTGACTAAAACCCACCCGTGTTCCCTCAGTAGCCCGTATGCCAGGGGCCGTGGTATCTCTTTCGAACAAACCCGCACCCCTGGCAGGCATCGGCCCTTGCGGACCCCACCAGTGGTTGCTGACATCTTTGACGGCGCGCGTGAGGAACACAACGCGCCGTCCCGTCTACCACTTTTCGGCCGCAGAGGATAGGGAGAGCGGCTGACGCTATACCGACACTCCTCTTCCCCTGCGGCCCCACCGCGTCCGCCATCAAACGGTGGCGGCCCCGTCCAGGCCACGGAAGGGAAGAGCGCTGCTCAGAAGCACCGGCACTCCTCCTCTACCGCAGCCTGTAACCCTCAGCCGCGATGCCTCCCATTCGACATCGCGGCCCACCTCAGTTGCGGTGCACCTCACCGCAACCTACTTTTTGGCCGCTACGTCAATGGCTTGAAGGCAAAAGCCCTGACGAGCGGCCCCACCGTTGGGTTCCTCTTGGCTTCACCGTGGATGGGAGACCACGGTTACTAAGCCCCCCCGCAACGACAATGCGGGAACCCACTCGGGGGGGGCACAATGATCGCTGAGTCCACACTCCGCATCCCATATGTCCACAACCTCGCGAGCCAAGTCAAGTCAAGATACAATGAATTGGCCGTTTAGGGTGCTTATAGATGCTTATAGATGTGGAAGAGATCCCAACTAGCACAAACTGTTGCTTAAGAGCTTTGGAGCTAATCCGATTATTCCCAAAGGTGCCAAGCTCAAGCGCCAGAGCGTGCACTGCAGACCTTATGCAGCCGGTTTGGAGCCAAAGGGGCACAACTTTTTGCAATCTATAGTTCCATTAGAACTTCATAATAGTGGCATAAAAGCGCTACTGTACAGGAGCTGCAACTAATAATTAACACCACACTAAAGCCCACTGGATTAAAACTTTTCCTGTTGTATAGATACCTTCATCGAAGTACGAGTGCATGTTATTAGGAACCAGCGTACATCCGACCCATAGATGGGAACCAGCACACGACACTCAGTATTTGCGCTTGCGAACACCAAATTTACAATACAGCAGTATTTTATAAAGAACATTGAAGCATCAACAAAATCTAATTGTCGGTTTCCAAAAGAACAGGGGCAGCGCCAATAGAGTGTTAAAATCAAATCAAATCAAAATATTTTATTTCATACAAACCTGCGTGGGTACTTGCGAAACGTCAGAAGCTATGTGAACGATTCCAATTTTTCGTTTCGTATAGAGAAGAGCCGACAAGAAACTCCACGTTTTTCCCATTGTAAACAATTGTTTTTTAAATATTTGAAAACTCTTTGTTGCGAACCGGCAAACGTTCTAAATTATATCGTGCTCATTTACTGCGTCAGGTGGTATGTGAAAATTAGAATAGAATAGAATAGAAAACATTTATTCGACACAGACACAACACAACAGCAACAAACACATTAAAAAAAAGAGAACGTTAAACATAACAAAAAACATTCAGTATCAGTTGTGCTGAGCGTGTCCATACCGAAAGGGTTACCATCTCAGCATTTGCTGGGCGTGAGACACCCAGCGCTGGTTTTCAGTTGGCACCCCGCAGCGACACATTAGCCATCCTCGCTAAATTACGTCTAAGACTAGAAACATCATTAGAGTATTGATATAGCTGTAGAGCACTAACATTGTGGCCTGGCACCACCATTTTATTTGTAAGATGGGCAGTCATTAAAATATTTTTATTCAACTTTTCCAGACATAATAAAGATCGTTTTTCGTTTCTTGATCTTAATCGTGATCGTTAACAAAATATTTATTTTATACAAGCCACTTTCATTTGAGGTTTACCAAGCTCATTAGATAATTAAGTTTGTTAAAATCCGCTTTCGTATACATTACGTACTAACGCAACACGATTAAGAAAGTCACATCACATACAGTTAAACTCATTATTTGTGATAAACAAAAACATATTGAATACTATTTATAACTAAGGATATGGCTCGAGCCATATTCTTAGTTATTTCTTGAAAACCATTACCGACTTTACGCATTCCAAATTCTAACAAAATTGAACGATTTTGTTCTAGTCAGCCGAAGTAGAGGACAATCATTTCCTGAAGACTAAGAAAATTTATTATCCGCTTGACCGGCAATCTCATTTTGCCAAGTAAACACGGTCGGCGCAATTGTCTTACATGCAGTCTGAACTCAATACTATTTACTTGTTAAGGATGGGGTCCGTGGGTAAATGTATCGCCTCACCCCCTAATTTAAGGCGGTGGGCAGTGAACTAAATTGTGTCAAGGGGTGCTTGAAGTAATTAAACGGTGTTTGCGGGTTGTCAGAGGGCGATTTTTTGAAGCGGTGTGCTCTTAAATTCTAGGGCTTGGTGTATTTTTGTGCATAATTATAAAATGACTCGAGTACTTTCACACTATGTAGGGTTAGTTAAATCTTTATTTAATTGAAGCTATGGGCTCAGATTATAAAACAAAGGCAGATAGACCGCGCGGAACACCAAGAGTGAGGCCAAAAAACCAAATACTAAAGCGTCGCATTTTATGTAACATAATTGTATGTTACATAAAATACTAAAGCCAAGCCAAGCCAAGCCAATACCAAAGGTTTTTTGGCCTCACTCTTGGTGTTCCGCGCGGTCTATCTGCCTTTGTTTTATAATATTAGTATATACGACTAGATTGGTTTAGATACAGGATTCTTACTTTATCTACTTAATATCGACTGTAAGTTACCAAACAGGTCATGATTTTGTGATTTGACGACTTGTGATAGTTGATCTTAAAGAGAAAAAAAAACATTCAGTACGTGCGAACTCTATACTTCGAAGTTTTCAGAACCTGGATGGTATGAAGATCTTCTAAGGAACCAGCAGGCTTAGCACGAGCACCGATTTGTCGACGGAAGAATAGACATGACTGTTAACTCAATGATGTAAGATAGGAGAAGATAGCTAAGTTTTCTAATAATTTATCACAGTTATATGCGTTCTAAACGAATTATGATTTTGTAGATAATCGTACATACTTTGTGGCCGTCGAGTAGAAAGATTGTTGTCAGTGTGATTTTGATGGTTTGGGAAGAAATATTCTTCTGAAATAGTCTACATTTTTAAGGACCTAGACAAAGATCGTTAGAAACGTAAGACAAAATGACAGCTTGTAGAAGGATAACTACGGTCATCATCATCAGCCTTTAATATTCCCACTACTGGGACACAGGCCTCCTCTCGGCGAGAGGGATTGGGCCGTAATCCACCACGTGGGCCCAGTGCGGGTTGGTAGATGTCACATGTCTTCGAATTTTTGGTTCAAAACATGCCGGTTTCCTCACGATGTTTTCCTTCATCGTTTTGAGAGCAGTGGTGATGAAATAATTTACACAAAGTAAAGCGCCTGCCTGGGTTCGAACTCACGACCTACAACTCGTAAGTCGCGGCCGTTACCACTTGGCCACCACTGCTCTACCTACGGTGCGATGTCAAAAATGGAGAAACCAAATGTCACTTTGTACTGAAAAATCGTTGTCTATTCTTCGTAGAAATAGAAAGCGTCGTGCTAAGTCTGCTGAAGCCACTTAATTATGACACCCTTGTGTTAACAATCATTACAATCAAAGTCTATACATGTCCACTTGAATGCAAACTCAACCAATCTACTCCACGTTTCAGCAATTGGTATGCAAAAGAAAAGTATTCACAATATACACGCGAACATATACACGCGACCTACATATATGCAGTGGCTGAATGCAATATACGTAAATGAGTTAGTAGAACATTGGCCTGCGGGCTATATATAGTCTGCACTATTTATTAGTTTTGTTGTGAAGTAGGTACTATTCTGTAACAGGTAAAGTTTGATTGGAATGGAATCATGAAAATCGCGCAACAATTACAAATATAAGTACATAATCATTTGGTATGTCCAATATCTTTTCCTTTGCATGTTATGTACAGAGGCCAGCACATCAAGCTACTCCAATCTGTCAAATTTCTTTGATAGTTTTTCAACTTAATTAGAAACGAATAAGGTTTATTTTCAATTGGGAAAATTTGACAGTTTGGGATAGCTTGACCTGCTGGCGTCTGTACCTACCCACGCCTATAAATACATTAGTAATTGTAAGCGATTGTTGAACGTAAATGCTCTTGAAATAAATATACTATCGCATAATAAAACCTAAGCTTCAGTAAATCAGTCCAATCCACTACTTCTCTGAAATATTTCAAACATTTCTACCGTGCTTTCAGCGAGTTATGCCCAAGACGAAGTTCGACCCAACAAACCTCAGAGGTCAAACGGCAATCGTCGTAACATCAAGCCTCCAAGGATTGTAGGATATTGAGCTACCCTGTGTAATAGATCTAATAGTAACCATTTACTTAGTTGTTGGTCTAGAATAGTTCTAGTTTAGTATTAGGAATATAATTTAGTGATTAATAGTTACTTCGCATGGATGCATAATACTATTGTGGCGACATAGCTAAACAGAGATTTATCTAAGTTATATAATACACAAAATCTTTGTAAAATAAGTTCTCTAAACGATGGTGTACCTAAATAATGGGTTTGATGGTGAAAAGTACACAATACGGCTCAATACGGTTTGTATTGAGCCGTATTGTGTACTTTAGAAAAACTATGGGGTCACGCAGACACGAAAAGCAACAATGTTTAATACTGTATTTAGAGAAAGATCAATAAATACTGATGGTTACTTTAATGATCTCACTGGACTGGAAGCCGACCCGAAGTTGGAAAAAATAATAATTTACAAAATCAAAAACCCTAAACTATTAGACTGATACTATAAGCAATCTCATGCTGCCGGAGGCATCATCATGTATATAACAATAAAGACCTTTAATGCCTCCGGCAGTCGGGTATTTGATTTTGTAAATTTTTTTTTTATTTCACAGTTTTTAGTTAATATAATTATTTTTGACGTTAATAAGGGTTTAAGAAAAAAAAAATAAGACACTATATATGGTGCCAAAAATCGGCCATTTTTTTTTTAAATTTTGATGAACCCAGTGTCACTTTCACAATTAAGACAAATCTAACGGCACCTCTCAAGCTGAAATCGAACAAGCCGTTTAGGCTACAGAGCGTTACCAAGAAATATACATACATACCTACACTCGAAAAACATAACTCTCCTTCTGGCGCAGTCGGGTAAAAAGTAAGGAACATGATGAGGATCTTAAGATGACAATTTTATCGACTACAGAGAGATTTGTGCTTTTGGAAATTAAAGAAGAATTATCAACAAAAATACCAGTAGAAAAGTTCTATACCCCCATTTCGGGGAATAGAAAGCAAGAAAATAGACGAAAGGAAGAAAAGAGAGACGCAGAGAGAACGTCTAGAGCCCTGACTTTCGGCAAGTTAGACCCTGCTCCTAATGCCGATTGTATAACTATGAAAAATATGCAGACATATCAATAAACGGAATAGTAAATCATTTAATTCAGGCAACCTAACCTATGACACATATAGGTACAGACGCCAGCATGTCAACCTATCCTAAACTGTCAAATTTTCCCAATTGAACATGAACCTTATTCCTTTGTGATAAAGTTGAAAAACTATCAAAGAAATTTGACAGATTGGGATAGCTTGATGTGCCGGCCGGCCTCTGTACCTTATAGACTAATAAACATCATTATAGAAAACCACAAACTTGTGTTAATAAGACTTAAGACATATTAGTAGCACTTCACTTTGCATTAGCTTTACTTAAACGTGCTTTTCGTAATGGTTTGGAGGTTGATCTAGCGTAGTTTGAAATGTCAGTTTATTAAGAAACCAGCTTATCCAGATTTTGTTACTTGTGACGTGCGGCTAACTGCCAAATTGCACTTAATGCAAGAAAATTGTTGAGCATCGCAGTTACAAAAAGACGGCCCTCAAACACCGACGGCCCTGAACACTACAGCTGAAGTCATGCTCCACTCTACGGTAGGAAACAGGAGTGAAAATAATGTCAATCCAATCCATTTATTCCACTGAAATATTTCAAGCATTCACCCTCCCTCCGTTGGCCCACTTTCGGCACGTTATTCCGTAGGGACAAAGAGGAAAGTTTTACGAGAAAAAACTTTTAAAATAAGCTTATTGAATCGTGAAAGTATCAATAATATCTTCAGTCACATTTGAAAAATTATGGAATCGTAAATGAAGTTGAATCATTACTGATACCTACGGTAAATGTTACTCGGAACCCACTAACATCTTTTTAATACTTTTGATATACCTACCATATTGGATAAAGTAAAAAAGAGTTTCACAAAAAAAATTACGTCTTTAGTCTTTGGAACTAAAATGCAAAGTACGGCCACGTGACCCAAAGTTCTTTTGATGTTCACTAAAAAATCAGGTCACATCGACAAATGGTAAAAAGTCGTTAAAATGCACATAAAATGAATTTCAATCTGAGCAGTTACATATATTTTTGTTCCCGAGTTTAAAACTTGGACGAAATTTGAAGCACACATTTTCTGGTCTTTGGTAACTAAGCACATATTTTCTGTGAAAAAAAAATTTAATTTACTCACTAAGGCAGAACTTCTGTAGCAATTTTCAAATCTCTACCATTATCACAATAATAAACAGAATGTTTTGAACAAACTTCTGAACGCCCACAGTACATTTAACGCGTTAAACACAATACTGCCAACATTTAAATTCCATGCATTTTCTTCCAGACTCCCATTCGTACACAAATTACTGTATGTTCTTATAAAGATATCGTTATATCGCCAAAATTATTCCCAAATACTTTTACAGCTGAACAAGGGAACATCAGTTCTCAAATAACCCTTATGCGCTCGAAATAAGATCGCAGAAAATCAAAATTGAGTTGGCCAATGGTAAACGCTATCTTGGGGTAGCCTGACACTTGACAGGGATGTTTTGGTTCAGTACGTAGCTGGATGTTGCACTGTTCGGACGCGTGTGGTTATTTCGGTCTCTGCCAAATAAAGTTCGAACTTATGAAAGTATCGCTTGCGATGTCGGACATTTTGAATTATTCGTGAAACTTTCGTGTGTTGACGTTGATAAGTTGCTGTTTTTTTTTGTTTTGAAAATGTGGAAAATGTGATTCAGCTTATTGTGGATTTTGCAGGTAAGGTCTTTGTGTAAGAGGATTTTGGGATTAGCTTGATAAGCGCATATTTACAATGTTAAATTTTCATTTTCAGTTCGTACAAAATATTTGATACCTTGACCGCGGTTTAACATACCTATAAATAGGCTAACATTTGACTACTATCTTCTCATTATCACCTGGAGTTAATTTTTTAAATTAACACTCAATTTTTGTCTAGTTTGATTTTTTTTTATATTACTATATTCAATTATAAAATATCGCGGTGTAGTGCACTAACTAGATTAAGAATTGTAATAGAGTCCTAAATAAATAGAAATATTATTTCGAAATATGCTCACCCTCGCCCATTAATTCTCCATGCTCACACACACTCATTAATTTTAATTATAATTTTTAACTGTAGGTACCTAAAATTTAAGTAAACATTTTCGTTCATCACATACTCTTTGTTTTATGTTAATTAATGTAAATTAATATATACACATGTAAGTCTTGGGGGCTTGGTCACCTGTACCAGATATTTTATGCCTTTTACGGGCACCAGTCTCTCACAAATGTCAAAGCAATTTTTTAGATTAAGCACCTTCTGTCCACAGCAACATTTTTAAACGGAAATTAAATAAATAAATTCGAATTGCTTTTTTACACCTGAAACTAGAATATTCATTCGAAAATGAACCACTCTTGTCCAGAAAAAACCTCATCACTCGTAGCTTAAGGCCCTGGTAATTTTAAATGTTTTCGTCGTATTGTCGTTATGAGCGATAATAGTTCTTACTGCAATCTGATACGGGTTAAAATCTGTTGTAATAAATTCGAATTATAAATGAGGAAGCATTGTCGTAAAAATGAAAATAAAATCGTATAAAATTAGATATTAACTATTAAATAATAAATAATCTATCACTGGATGCAGTTTGGCATTTGAAATTTTATGGTATATTTTTAACCCCCGACGCAAAAACGACGAACGAAGTTTGACGTGTCTGTGTGTGTATGTGTGTGTGTGTGTGTGTGTGTGTCTGTCTGAGGCAACGTAGCTCCCGAACGGATGAACCGATTTTGATTTAGTTTTTTTTGTTTGAAAGGTGTATTAGTCGGGAGTGTTCTTAGACATGTTTCATCAAAATCGGTTCAGCCGTTTGAAGATTATCAGCTCTTTTCTGGTTGAAAAACGGATTTTAGCCTCTGATCAACTCAAAATTTGGGATTCTATTACTTCAATGATATTAGACGAATAAAATAACCTTGAACTGATGCTGGAGCAACACCTGGAATTTCCAGGAAACCCAAGTTATTCACCAACAAACAGCAGAAGTATCGTGTTTGGGCTCATTGAAAAGGTCTCAATGAATAGATTATAGATAAATGGTGATTTAAGGGAGACATTAAGTTTAAAAAGCAAGAAATAAAAATTAAATTAAAAATTTAAAAAACCCCCGACCCAAACAAAAACTCAAAAAAGTAAAAAATAATATTTATAGGCCTTTTAATTTTAACGTAATATTTTGATCAGGGCATTGTCAAGTCGGGGGACGGTCAATGAAAACGCCAAACAGAGGCCTAGCCGTCCCCCGACTTGACAATGCCCTGATCAAAATATTACGTTAAAATTAAAAGGCCTATAAATATTATTTTTTACTTTTTTGAGTTTTTGTTTGGGTCGGGGGTTTTTTAAATTTTTAATTTTTTTTTTTTAATTATAATAGTAATTGTTATTGAATGGATAAACTGGTTTTAAAAATAATTAAGCGGCGACTTTGAAGATTTTTTTGATGCATTAAAGTATGTTTAATTATGTTTTTGAGTTCCATCACTGTATATAAAAAAGACCTGAAAATATCATTTGTTTTTTTGCTTTCAAAATTATTTATGGTTACAGAGATACACTGGTTCAAAAAACCACCTTTTTGAGCGTTTTTAAGAAATCTCCAACTTAAAAACTCTTACTCTTGGGAATCACTATTATTTCCGTTTCGATGGTAATTAATCACTTCTCGTAGTATTTCTCATGATATGCTATGTATTCGTCCTATCGAACGAATTCTGGTTGAATTTCATCCTTTATGTCCCTACATAAAGGATGAAATTCAACCAGAATTCGTGTTCGGAAGGCACCATCTCCCTAGATGGTGCCTTCCGAGCACCGCAAACCTATTAGTTGGGATAACTAGTACCTACCTACACCATACTTGACGTCTAGTTTTGATAGTTTTATTTTGAAGCATAATTGTTCTTTTTTTTATTGGGTGGTAAACAAGCTGGCGACAGAAGTGGCCTCCCGTGGGAGTCTAAAATATTGGTGACCTTTGCATTGTGAACCCAGAATCAAAACTGAAGTGTCTCCTAAGCCTGTAATTTATACTACCACACGCACAAACACCCTTGAAACCGGAACACAACAACGCAGCTGGGCGGTAGAAATAGGTGGTACTCGGTGGTACATACGGCTACACATCAAGTTATACGTTTCCAATTTACGCTGATCTCGCACTATACAGAAATCCTATACAATGCGAGATCAGCTTATACTGGAAATGTACAGCTTGATGTGTAGCCGTGCGTACTTCCTCGTACGAACGGTCTCATAAAGAGATATTAGCTACGAGTAGGTAATAAACATTTCCAATGGAAAGATGCTTCGTGAATATCTATGTAAACTGATTTAAGTATGTTATTCAGACTCCAGAGCTGCTTTTCAAAACTATAGCATGCATACTTCGTATTTGTAACACTGGGTGCATTAAGTTAGACTGTGAGATAATCTTTATATTATTATCATAGTTCGACCAAATATTTCAGACACGTTCTACTCGTAAGGCACTCCAGACATTTTGTAGAGAAATCTAAGTATTTCTGGTAGAAATCACACTAAAAAGAAATTGAAATGTCGAAAACTTGTTCAAAATAAAAATAAAATCTTCCCGTAAAATTATTGACCTCGGTAAGTAATTTCAATGTAACTTCCTTAACACACCAAAACATTGAGCTTAGAAATAATGTCATGTAGATTTCCAGAAGAAGGAGGAAGTATAACAATCAAAAAGAAACTGCAAGGTTGCAGGAAACTTCACTTTAACTTATTATAAGTGTGTGAATATCTTTTGGGATTCAAAGTACAATAATATCCTTTGTTTCACAATCTCATGGGGACTCCTGTTAGAAGTTATTAACTTAAGCACGAATTTTGAAGTTTTTCATCATCTGTTAAAATAAAAGTGAAACATTTTTGCAGTGAAAACTTTAATTTATAATTGTTTACTGAAAAAAAAAAAACCATCATAATTTTAATTCCGTCATAATGCAAGTTTTTTTTTTTAAATTTGTATCATTAAACCAGAGATGGTTTGTATTGATACTCACATTCGATAACACTGCTTAATCACTATGGTAACAAAATTTTGGATGCCTACATTGCTTAATTAATTCACTATTAAGTAAGCAATGTAGGTACGAGTACATCCAAAACAATTTGCACGTATCCACGCCAAACTACGGTAGCCGTAAACATCTATCAGTAAGTACCTTACCTACGTGAGTCACATGCCATGTTTATAGAATTTGCTCATAAAGAACGGTTCTAGTCGATCTCAAAATTCCTATACAGGTTGCTTTTTATTTTTGTTTAGGTTTTTTTTTAGACTAAATTACTTATGTAGTAGTAGTATAATACCTAAGGGACCATTTGCTATGGGCGGTCACTACGAAGACCGAGAGCGAAAGCAGCGCGAGAACGAGCCGTCTTTATATGCTCCCTGAAGGTAAATTGGTGATCGAGGATCACTCCTAAGTACTCGGCTTGCTTCTCCCAAGGGATCGGCTTACCGTACATCGTAATCGGACTGGTGTCTGGTCCGTAGAACGACGTTGTTCTTTTAAACTACGCGTCCTATTTGAATGCAGTTTCCACCATCGGATAGAGAATTTCAAAAGTTCTAGTTATAACAAAAACCAGTCTTGTTACGTAAAATGGGCTATTAGGGGGAAACATTACAAATATATCAACTTCCCCTAAAGAAAACCTCACTTACAGGCGGGCACGGTAGGAGGCCATGCGCGAAGTGGTTCTGACAGCAATAGCGTATGCCGAGATTGCAGGTGACAACTTGGCAGTATTACTGTGTACTAGAGAAGATGCTTGTGGTTGAGTCAATGTTGCCAAGCCTTTAAAAAGTTCAGAGGCCCGAGTACGAAAGCACAACGTAAACGATAAATATGTTCATTTTATTTATGCAGATTATTTTACATAATTGTGAATGAGAGAACGTTGTAGGCCTTACAGACTGTAGATTTGTAGACGATTTTCTATTCTGTATTCGTCTAAGTACCTACTTATTGACAGGCCTGCACTGTCCTCCCATAAATTTTATCTCTGTAATTTGGAGACATTGTTAAAGCCAATAATTTTTTAAAGAGTAACCGTGGAGTTTTTTGCCGGCTCTTCTCCATGGGAAAAGAACAATTTGGAACCGTACACGTAGCTTCTGACATTTCATAAGTGCCCATGCAGGTTTATGTGAAATAAAATATTTTGATGTTTTGATTTTTTTGATAAGTAAATTCAAACGATTTTAGATTTGAGAATATGTACTCATTTCACACATCATATTTACTTAGTTTTACATTTTAGTTACATACATATGAGTGATACTAATTTTACTTGTCACAATCAATTTAATCGACTTTTTTCAGATACATAGCTGTATTTTCAATTAAAAAACCGTTCGTATTTACGTAGCGTTTACGTCGTGCGTTCATGCTAACGTCTGTCTGTGGTTTTTACACGCTTTTTATTAGCTTCACCTGTATATATGTTTGTAATCGACTTCTTTGGGCGCGATTATGACCCACTTTAAACGGCCAGATTTCGTTCAAACTTTGTAGATTTATCGAGGACCGATGACAATACTCTAATTTGATAAAATTATTCCATTTTTCAATTTGCAAAATAAGATTTTTGTTAATTTATATAATTTTCATCTATAGTCGTTAAGGTAAGAAACTTAATTTTATTTTTTTATGATTTTTCTCTACAGTCGAGAAGACAGGACTTGATGTTAATTTTAATTTCCAATAATTATCTTTGGCCGATTTCTCTAATATTGAAAATTTTTCGAATACTAAGGAGAATTTTAATTCTACAAAACAAATAATAGTTTAAAAAAACTAAAAAACACGCTTTTTATAGAAAACCGAACTTAAAAATAGAAAATAAATTTTAATAAATTTAAATTAAGAATAGTGTTAAAAATTTCAATAAACATAAATTAATAATAGTGTGAAAAAATAAAAAAAAGCGTGGTGTGCTTTTTTTAGATATTATCAAAATGATAATCACTCTACTCATAATCTGTCAACAAAATATTTATAACTATTGACACCATGCACCCCACGCTTTTTAAAAATATTTTAATTTCTTTATTCACACTATTATTAATTTATATTTATTTAAATTTTTAACACTATTCTTAATTTTATTAAAATTAAATTAAACTTATTAAAATTTATTTTCTATTTTTTAGTTCGGTTTTCTATAAAAAGCGCGTTTTTTAGTTTTTTAAACTATTATTTTTCATAGAATGGTTACCTTAGTGATTACGTTAACTTATGACATTTCAAACATTTTTACAACAGATTATTCTTCTTTATCGTGGTGCTTTTACAGATAAAAATCTTAAAGGTTTAAAAGCTTAGACAAACCTGTATTGCTAGTAGTCACCGATGCTACTCAAAAACAACGTGTTACAAAGTCAAATCAGCAATGAACAGCCAGAATGTCACAGCACTACTATTCCAATAGCGGTCCGTACACCAAGATCTCCTACACTAATCACAAAGTACAGCTAATAACTCTAAAATTAAATACTTCTTGGTACTAATTTATTCTGGCTACGCATTGGTTATTTGAATTTTTACGTTAGGTACTGTTGAGCAGATTACATTTTGAAACTGGAACGGAAACGAGATTTAAAAATAAATGAGGTCAGCGTCGAATCGTATGCGGTCACTTGAGTGAGGTGTTAGGTGAACTTAACAGAATTGATGGACATATTTTTGGCTAAAATCAAAAACAGGACATGTAGCGGAGAAATCAATAACTTGGCTGCTTTTCCAACCGTACCATTAATTACTATCAGAAAACAGAATTCTCTCACCCTATCAAACTTTTCTGATCTAGGAATCCAAACCTCCACCCTAATTACGTAACTCACGTTTAATCATAATCTGTTTCTTTTTGAAAAAGATTGTTCGAATCAAATCAAAATCAAAATAGGTATTTTTATTTCATATAAACCTGCATGGGCACTTATGAAACGTCAGAAGCTAGGTGCACGGTTCCAAATTTTCGATTCCTATGGAGAAGAGCCGGCAAGAAACTCCACGGTTACTCTTTTAAAAATCATTGATAAACCATTGCTTCATAATTATGTTCTAAAAAATATGTCTGCTCAACAACGTAAATAACGCAATGAATATTGTTGAACTGTCAAATTGAAACAGATCGTGATTAATCGTGAGTTACGCGGTTAGGATGCAGGTCAAGTCATCTAAGACAAAATCGACTTAACAATAAGTTGCTCCTGCAGTAATTTTGCCTATTTAATCTTTGTACTTGTAGGTCCAGAGGACGATCCCAGTCGGGGAAAGTGAAATATTCGTTTTCATTACGAATTTCTCAATGCGTAATAATTTGAGTTGATCGTCAATTTGCTTTATAATTGATTATAAAATTACAAACGACCGTTTCTCGCTCACCGCTATCTATGTAGCGCACCTTAAATCATTTCAAATCAAAACAGATGAATGTTTGAGATGTTTATTCAGTATCTCGTTCAAGATTTGGTTCTCTTTAGGGATTAAACCGTTGACTTATACTTCAACAATGTAGGTAGGTATACGTTATGTTGAATCGTAACGTTTTATGTTTAATTACTTTGAAATTACTACATCAAAGACTGTAACGAATGACCAATACAAGATTAACAATGATTACTATTCCACATGATTGACCTAGTAATTGTCGAAACAGAAACGAAGACGTAATTTATTTTCTTTTTCAATCATGATAAACGTCTTGTTTACAAAAAATAATAATTAAAAAATTAGAATCTCGAATGGAACTCAAAACTACCTACAAAGGACTATCGTTTACCGAGGAATTCAAAACCTGTATCTTAATTTGACATCATAACTAGCAGCTTTCAGATAGGAGAAGAGAAATACTTCCTCATATTGATATCATCACTTAATTGATTTTTTATATTGACATTTTTTATCGACACAATATGAGTCGAAATCAAAGCAGCGTAAAATATCACATCGAAATTAAAATAACTAAAAATATTTTCAGAATGCGGGACGCCCTTTATTTTATACGTTTTCATTTGACAGTAGGTTTTCAATATAATCTGGGGAACATATATTTTTCACAAAAGAATACAATGGACGACTATCAAAAGGGTTTTCCCGAGGGAAGAGTTCGATAATGCCCTATTCACGCTTGTATAAAAGGTCTCTATCGAGTCTAGACATTCTACTATTAGGTTCACTAAGGATGTTCGATTTTGGTTCTTTAAAAAAAATATTTGATTTAGTAAAGCTTTATGCACAAGTAAAATAAAATACTGTATCACAAAGGCGGACTTTTTATAATAAATATTTAATGACATATACTTATATTACACATTTACTTCGACGCCTAAGTGTCCTTTTGTTTTTATTTGTTTAGTTATTTAGTTTACATTTTTGTGATAAGGCGGACTTAATGTCTGAGGTATTTTCTACGAGTCCAAAATAAATCGTAAACGTAAAAATATATGACGAGTTTTGTGAATTCACGTCCGTATATAAAAGTTTATAACTAGTGTCTTTCAAATGTAGTGTTCTCCTGTTTTTTTTTTTTTTTTTTTTGGGTGGGAAGTCATCAAATAACTTCTCCCGCTCTGGGTGGAGCAGGAGGGCGTGTCAGACTTTTACTGACTAAAACCCACCCGTATTCCTTCAGTAGCCCGTATGCCAGGGGCTGTGGTGTCTCTTTCGAACAAACCCGCACCCCTGGCAGGCATTAGGTGCCTTTGCTACTATTCTTATGTCAGTCCTGTGCGTGGAAAAAAGTGTTACTATAAAGAACCATTTTTTAAACTTCTACCTCTCTAAAAAGCAGGTCTCCGTCAATAGTAACGACAGCGAGTGGAATGTTTTACAAAATATTGAGTCGGCAGTTATATTTCTATGGAATTGGGCTGGACACATCTGCTGTATGTCAGATGATCAATGGGCCAAACTTACGACCCAATGGGTCTCGCTTAGTGGCAAACGACATCGCGACAGGCCCAGACGGAGATGGTGGAATGAGCTGGTGTTGGCGCAACAACTAACGCCATCTATCAACGCACCGGGACATCACATTTTTTATCTACGAATGAGGGCTCGCCAACGTCGGCGAATAACCACAGCACACGTTTGTTCTCATTCGACCCATTTAAAAGGGATCTGTTTAAAATATTTTTAACTTTAGTTTAGTTTACTGTTTAAAAGATGTTCATATTTTTTGGTTTTTTATGTAACTCCGTCGTATATTGACGGATTTGCAAAATTATGTTTTTGTTCGAAAGGGGTTTACTCCGAATTGGTCCCATTAAAATTTCATATAGATCTGATAATGCGTTTCGGAGACAGACAACGGAACTCTTCAAAAAATTACAGCAAATCAACCGCGAATGTTGCTATCGCATAAGTATGCATTGTTTTGACTCCAAGGATGACGAAATTTCGAATTGGTGTGGGGTAGGTAACTAAAAAGTGAAAAATAAAAACTTAAAAAAAAAAATACAACCGACTTCCAAAAAAATATTAGGTACAAAGTTAAGACAAATAATTAAAATACACATCCAAAGTCACTGACTTCCGAAATTAAAGTTATTTTGCACTTTGTAGTGTTTTTTTGGAAGTCGGTTGTAATTTTTTTGAAAAAGCTTTTTTCTTAACCGATACACACTGCTTGTAAAAGGACGAATAAAAATATAACGAATTAAGTCAATACAACAATCATTGAAGAGCACCTGCCTCTCGTTCCTATACAGCTGGACTCCTACTCCTCGCATGTCGAGTGCGAAAGATTGGCCCTTGACAGCTCTGGACAGAGAGGTGGAAAGAGAGTAGGGAGGTATTTGCCCAGCAGTGGGATGTTAACGGCTATATAGAAAATGATTTGTTTCTATTTTCTGTCATCCCAACCAAGTCAATACCGCTAAAAAAACAGATATCTAATGATTCAATATTTAATAAGTTGCCTACCTACGCAATGGGAACCAACTCTTATTTTACTTTTAACTCTTCAGAAAATTGGCCTTCTCATTATAGCTTCTATAGGCTGGGTTGATTTACTGACCCATATATTCACGCAAATGAATCCACACAAAGACAAAACCGACAAATAATGTAAATTCCATATTCAACCCCATCGTAAAACCAGAATTAGCATCAATGATAATAAAATTTAATTCAAATTAAAATATGAAGCCATAAAATTTTATAGGAGCATAAAACGGCTGTAACTTTGATGGGGGCTAGTAAATTAGGGGAATTATTTAGTTTTACTGCACCCCAAGCGTTTATTAGGGGTAAGAGTTAAATATCAAGTACATACATAAATAATACGGTTAATTAATTAAGATGTTCCCCAGACGTCAATCGCGATAATTCGTATTTTAATGTTGCGGTTTCAGGGTGCGTCCTTTCTGTCGTCTAGCTACTTTAGTCCTTACTTAGGTAGTCCCCGTTTCGGCACAAAAATCTGATCAACGGTTTAAAACCAGATTTCCTTACCGTATCAATTCTCTAAACTATAAGCCTGCTGTCCTTATCCAATGTTGGGTATTGCGAATGATCTTAAACAGAAAATATATCAACAGCAAATAATATTGCGAGTCGCTAATGTTCCGCCTTGGGGTTTGCCAAAGAGCAATGGAGCGTAGCATTTTAGGCGTTAAACAAACTGACGGAATAAGAAGCACCACGTTGCGCTTCAAAACGGGAATCCAAGACGGAGGCAAAAAGGCTGCCAGGCTAAAATGGGACTGGGCGGGTCACGGCAGCCGCATGCACAGTGACCGTTGGGCAATAGTCGCCACACAGTGGGTACCTGAGGATGGACGGCGCCGCCGAGACCGGCCCAATAGGTGGCGTGACGACCTAGACGCGTATTGCAAGGGCTGGATCGAAGTGGCCCTGGAAAAGGATGCCTGGAAGGATCTGGGGGAGACTTTTGCTCAGCAGTGGGACAGTGTAGGCTAAAAAAGTAATATTATTCATAGTTTTATTTGTTATTTTATGTTACATGTCTGAACCTCTATTTTTTGTACTTTATGTTATGCATGCACGTTTTATTGTTTTGTGTGTATGTACCTACACAAGTTTTGAGCACATCAATATTATCTTAAGGCGCAGACAGCCGACTTTTAAGGACTTTTTATTGAAGATCACGTTTAAACGGCTTGTCTTATTTATGTATTTGAAAAAAAAATTATGTGAAACTAGACAATTTTCTTCGTCATTTGATATGTGAATATTTTAAATAATATTTTTATAACATAATGTAATTAATTGGTAAAGTAATGTCTATCGCGGACATAAAAACGATAATCACGCAAAAACTATCGGGTGTATTTCCATGAAACTTTCACCATCTAAAAGACAATTTAACCACCCAAAATTTAGTATACGGTTTTTCTTTGAATTGTGTTTGATAAATCAACATGGGTTGATTTTCGAAAAAATTGATGCGCGTTGAGGCGGGTTCTCTTGCGAGCGACAGGCGGCAGTGCATCGCTGTGGGTAGCTGCCATCTATCGTCGCCTTAACTTATTATGTCACGTTTCTGAGAAATCTTATTTTGTGTAATTAATACTAAAAACTCTCCCACTAAACCGAAACTATCGAAAATAGCTTTAGAAACCTGATACACAATCAAATACGATTTTAAGCTCTGGTCACACTGACACAAATACCGTGCAGGATGCGCGACGTGAAGTACGCGCGTCTATTATTTTAATTTGAATAAATAAATAGGCATTCAAACGTCTATTCGCGCCAGTTTGAACACTACCATTCAGGATTGTTGACACAATCGGCGCGATTGATTTTCGTTGCGCGGGTGCACTTCAGTTCGTCCAGAGCTTAACCCAAAATGAATACTAAGAAATCTTTTTAATACAATCGCCCACATTCACCACCTATTCACGTTCCAATAGTGATTGAATTCACATCGTATTACCTACTTTGCGCGTTTAAGCCGCACTTGCCAAACAAAACCACGTATAGAGCAAGTGATGGACGATTATCGTGCTATTCTATCGAGATAGTGTTGTAGTAAACACATTATAAAGTCAAATCTAAGACCTTTGTGGTGCGGGTTGGTTCGATTCTGCCAGGGGTGCGGGTTGGTTCGAAAGAGATACCACAGCCCCTGGCATACGGGCTACTGAGGGAACACGGGTGGGTTTTAGTCAGTAAAAGTCTGACACGCCCTCCTGCTCCACCCAGAGCGGGAGAAGTTATTTGATGATTTCCCAACCAAAAAAAAAAAAAAAAACACCCTTGTTTCCATATTATGTTATTTCAACGTAATCGAATAACAACTTTAGGCTATTGTAAATTATATTCTGATTTTAAATTTGATAGACCAAAATGACAGCTGTTCCCATAGCATAACTGTCATGTTGACAGAAAATGGTTGACCACAGCTGCCGTTTTTATAAAAAAAAAATCGGAGTACCTACCTTTAGGTAATTAGATTTCAGAATGAATAGTACTGTTGAAAAGTCATACAAATGTTTGAATTTGTAGCGCAAAGTGAACTCTATGTGTGTGGTTTAAAGTATTTTTTTTATTTTACACATATTTGTTTACATGTTTTGAAATTAAATCGCGAACGCGCAATTTAATTTACAATGAATGTTGTAATGTTGAACCGTTCGAGAAATCGGAGCTTTTGTAAAGCTTTGGCATTGAATTTCGTAGTAGACAATTTCTAGTTGGGTGTGTAGGGAGATTACAATGACGTAGTAGGTACCGCGTCACATGTCCATACGAAGCACCACAAAACACCAAAATAGAAGATAACCTCTATAGATCAAACATTTGAAAAATCATTGCATTGCACTCAAACACAAACTGAACACAGAAAACTGTAAAAACCTATAAAGAAAGCTATTAGCCAGCAGTGCTCTTAGCTTATACGATAATGTCATTGTGTATTTCTCCCTTCCTCCTTCCACTTCCAAATAAAACCTTATTTTAAATTCGACTATCCCCTTACAAGTTAGAATTACATTCGAAACAATACTTCATTGGCTCGACGTGAATGGCGCGATTTGTCCCCGTCTTAACACATTACACGATTTAAAGCCTTTTATCTTGAATGTGGAGGATTTCTGCAGTTTCCGTAAGCGCTTTGATGCACTCAAATATATGATTTTGTTTTTAAATACAGATGTTGCTAAGTGCTGGAAGATAGTTTTGAAATGATAATGTAGAACATTTAGGATGTAATTATGTTAAGAGTGATGTGTTTAGAACTAGATGTTTTTAGGGATCCGTTTAAAAAACATTCCGTTTCAGGATCAAAACTAAAAATAATATGTTAAATTCTGTTGTGAGGAGTAAGCGTTTTAAAACTGATATTATGACGCATGTATATATAGACAACCCAAACATAATGACGTACAGATATAGTCAGAATCCCGCATTTTACCAGTTTAGTTCAAGTCCTGCGTTATAGTGGTGAGGAATGAGGATTTCGCCGTTCATTATCATCATCATCATAATCAGCCTATATCGTTCCCACTGCCGGGACACAGGCCTCCTCTCTTGGCGAGAGGGAGTGGGCCGTAATCCACTACACGGGCCCAGTGCGGATTAGTAGGTGTCACATGTTTTTGAATTTTTGGTTCTAGGACATGCCGGTTTCCTCACGACTTTTTCAGTCGAACTTGCGTGCACCAAACAAAAAAGCCTGAATTTCGAAGTTTTTATAATACTGATTTAATTTAATTGCGTACGTATCCAGTAATTTTAATTTCAGTCGATACACGGAACAAAGCTATCACTGTATTCTGATTTTAGTATAGTCGGAAGAACGGTATTATAATGTTTTTTTAAGCTACAATGTCAAAAACATAATAGTACCGTTCTTTCGTAATGAATGCAAAATTAAGATGTCATCTTATAGTTTTTTGAAATGTCTCATCTGAGAAAAGTGTAAGAAAATAGACAGACTAATGTATAAACTAGTGTATAAATAAAATATGAGTACGTTTTCTTCAAAGCCGGATCGTCCGATGTTTCAAGTTATGATCTTGATCTATAAATATAAAATGAATCGCCGAAATGTATGTACGCGCAAAACTTCCGAACGACTGCACCAAATTGGTTGATTCTTTCTTTTATGTGTTCCTTATTGTCAGGACAAGGTTTGTATATGAGAACATTTATAAAACATTCATTTGATAAAAATTATTGATAATCCAACTGATTTGATTTTACCGGAAGGGTTATATTTCGTCAGTCGCGACTGGAGAAATAAAATATGGCGGTACGAAGTTCGCCGGGTCAGCTAGTTTCTAATAAATCCTTATATAGGTATATCATACAACGAAACACAAAGAGGCTGGTTTTTTGATTTGCTGCAAAAACACATTGCTTCTCCACCCAAAATCAGAAACTGCCAGGTCGTGCTTCACGCCACGTGTACTGGTGGTCGCCGCAGTTCACAACACTGCGCGAGGCGTGTGTTGCTGTACGGCACCTTTACACCAGGCACCGCTGGCTCCGTATCCGCCCTCCAGATACGGAAGCCATTCAGGCGGAGCTGTACGAGGGGTACAGAGTGGCGAAGACCGCCCTCCGAGCGGAGATCCTTTGGCCCAGAGTAGTGGCCCGCGAGGTGTCGCTGGAGACTCTGAACAGAGACCCGTGGGGACGCCCCTACAAAACGGTGCGGGATAAAATCCGCCCGTGGGCTCCCCCGCTGACGCAGAGTCTCCGGCCCCAGCTCGTGCAGGACGTGGTGAGCGCTCTGTTCCCCTCGCGTGGGGAGCACGCTCCCCCGCCTATGGCTCCGCCTCCTGCGGTGCCCGATGCGGACCACACCGACGACGACGACGACTCTCCAGAGGTGACCGAGGTAGACCTGAGAGTGGCGGTACGTAGGCTGAATGCCAAGAATACCGCCCCAGGACCCGACGGCTGAAAGCCTGGGTCCTGGCCTTGGAGACTAAGAGGGCTCCTAAGCGCATGCTTTGAGGAGGGCCAGTTTCCACTTCGCTGGAAGACGGGGAAACTGGTCCTCATTAAGAAGCCGGGGCGCCCAGCGGACTCTCCGTCCGCATACCGGCCCATCGTGCTGCTCGACGAGGTGGGCAAGCTCTTTGAAAGAGTAATTGCAGACCGCCTCGTCGGGTCGCTGGTGCGGGTGGGGCCGGATTTGGCGGAGAGCGTGTGAGCTGTGTCCTCGACAGCCGGTGAAACTTCGCGGAGCATTTCCGCCGTTTGGCTCCCAAACTGGAGCGGGTCGGGGCTGCCTTGAAGCGGCTCCTGCCCAATCCAGGGGGGCCAAACGCCTCCTGCCGGAAGCTCTACGCGGGGATCGTGCAGTCCATGGCCCTATACGGGGCACCGGTGTGGGCGCCTACATTGAGGCGGCAACCAGCTCGCCGGTTGAAGGCGTCCCATAGGGTCATGACCATCCAGATGATCCGAGGATATCGCATGATCTCCGGCGAGGCGGCGGGCCTCCTTGCCGGATTACCGCCATGGGATCTGGAGGCAAAGGTCCTCGCGCAAATGTGGGAGTGGCGCGAGGAGGCTAAACACCGGGGCGTAATTACGCTGCCACGGGAAATCGCGGCACAGCGGACAGAGCTCCGGCGGGATGGTGACATGGAGTGTGCGATTGTCGCAACCCAGTGCTGGGCACGCCACGATTGCGGCGGTAAGTTCCCTCTTTGAGGAGTGGCTTGAGAGGCGGCATGGCATCCTCACCTTCCGCCTGACGCAGGTCCTCACCGGACACGGCTGTTTCGGGAGGTTCCTGTTTCAGATAGGGTGGAAGGAAA
This sequence comes from Polymixis flavicincta, assembly GCA_949987655.1. Taxonomy (NCBI): domain Eukaryota; kingdom Metazoa; phylum Arthropoda; class Insecta; order Lepidoptera; family Noctuidae; genus Polymixis; species Polymixis flavicincta. The sequence continues at coordinate 4,918,824 of OX465195.1, read as the reverse complement.
AGCCCGGGTGTTTCCACTGCGAAGATCGCCCTGAGGACACGGTGGAGCACACGGTGGCGGTCTGCCCGGCTTGGGCGGAGCAACGCCGTGTCCTCGTGGAGGCGATCGGCGGCAGCGATCTCTCGCGTCCGGTCCTGGTCCAAGCCATGGTACGGAGCGAGAGTGCATGGGTAGCCGTCACCTCCTTCAGCGAAGAGCGAAGAGGGAGGCGGTGCACGTGAGGGAGAGGCAGTCTATGCGCCCTTGCGACCCTAGCCGCCGCAGGATACGGAGACGCCCTCGGCGTCGGAAATCCCAGGCCGATTTCCGGCCACCGTAGGCATGAGCTTGCGGACGGCGAGTAATGGGTGCTCGCTGTCCGGTAAGGACCAAGCCCAAGTCGACGGCCCGTTGTGTTCCACGCACGCCTCAAAGAGATGTCAGCACAAACCGAAGGGGCCCGCAAGGGCCGATGCCTGCCAGGGGTGCGGGTTTGTTCGAAAGAGATACCACAGCCCCTGGCATACGAGCTACTGAGGGAACACGGGTGGGTTTTAGTCAGTAAAAGTCTGACACGCCCTCCTGCTCCACCCAGAGCGGGAGAAGTTATTTGATGATTTCTCAGCCAAAAAAAAAAACAAAAGCATGCAATTTTACACAAATTTCACCCTCCATGCCCCTAAGTTGCTAAAGGGGACGATCGAGAGTCATTTGCATAGACAAGGTCCTTAATTAGCAGAATAAGGGGAGCAAGACGACATCCAACGTCGGTTTCAGATAAAAGCCTGTAAAATCTACAATTTAAATCCCGCAGTGGAATTCAAATGAAGTGACTTTAGAATAACTTCGTTGGTATAGTAGAAGGTATAAGAGTCTGAGAAATGTTTAGCGTATTTCTGCAAAGCAAGTTGTCCTCTAGAAACTAATTTCATGTGGTGTGGACTTCGACTTTATCAAAGGCTTCCGTCCAAACTTTGGTCTAACCGTACACATTTCAACCAGCTTTTGAATGTTAAACTTTACTCCACTTGACATTTTCTAAATGCATAATTCACAAATTAAGTTACGTTTTATAATCAGTTTTGGTGTTAAGAACTTCAATCTATCTTGTACATAAATAAAAAGAAAAGTCCTGACTGACTGACTGACTCATCAACACCCAGCCCAAACCCTTGCACCCAGAAAGCTGAAATTCTGCACAGAGGTTTCCTTTATAATCATCATCATCATCATCATCATTTCAGCCGAAAGACGTCTACTGCTGGACATAGGCCTCCCCCAAGCTCCGCCACTTCGACCGGTTCTGTGCTTCCCGCATCCAGCGGATTCCTGCGGCCCTCACAAGGTCATTCTGTCCACCTTGTGGGAGGCTTTCCAACTTTACGTTATAATGTAGACAAGGAATAAGGAAGCATTTTTCGAAATTCAACCCCTAAGGAAGGATAGGGGATGAAAGTTACGCGCGGGCGAAGCCACTGGCAAAAGCTAGTTCGAAATAAAATTCAAAATTCATAGATAGGTGGATGGTTGAATCCTGTGTCTTACGTTAAATCTTGTTTTGTAATAAATACGGCCGTTCAAGTTAGAATAAATCCCGTAAAAGGATTCTCCAAAATAGTAGCCACATTCAAAGAACCGCTTGCACAATAAAAAATGACATTTAGCGGACTATTTGCGTTTTGACTGTTTTAAGGTGAAACAAGTCCAGATTTTTTCTATACAAACTTCGAGAGGGTTTTACTCCACTGTTTGACAATGTACATCAAAACTTAAACATGTTATGGGTTTGTCTCATTATTAGTATTTTCGGTACCGAAACAGAATACTAAAATAAAAAGCCATTAAATAGTTATGAGTCAACAAAGATTCATTTTTCTTGCTAATTTAACCTAACTTTTGGCGTGTTTAAGTAATAAAAGAAGTGTAAAATCTCCAAAACCAAGTCGGTACCGAAAAAGTTCCATTATCGATAAGTTCAATAAACTTTATTGGTCATTGATTTATGCAGTGGTTTTTTCATAAAACCCGATCTTCCGAAGGCCTTTTCATAATTTTTACGCTCCTGTTTTACTATAGATGATCCTGCATCTCACTCAATAACGTTGTGCGTGTAGACTAACGTCTAACTGCTCATCACTGATACTACCTCTGTTGGACGCGAAGCCTGGTGAGACAACGTGCTTTTTAGCCAGGCTCACCAGTAAGTTCGAGCCAGCGACTAGGTTCCCCTTAGTATCTACTATTATCTGCTTAGTCTTTTCCCAACTATGTTGGGTCAGCTTCCAGTCTATCTGGATGTAGTTGAATAACGGATTTTGACATTTAGTGATTGTTTACTTGACAGATCTCCATAACCCATTAGCTGGGTAACACGATACCAATTGGTAAGACTGGTTGTCAGACTTTAAGGCTTATAATTACCCGTTACGACAGCCAAAGATTTATTACTAGCAAGAACTCTAAAATGCTCTCAGGTTGCGTTCTTTGAGCAATCAATCCTGTGTCGCGTCGCGAGCCTAGATTTTATCTAGCTATGTTATTAATAATTCAACAAATCTCAAAATTTCCATTTAAAAGGCAAAGGCCTATTCCAGTGCAAAGAAGCCCGAGCACTGTGTTTTTTTTTTTGTACAATTTTAATGCTCCTCCACCGTATTTTCATATTTCTGTTTGTAGATAGGTAAGATAAATATAATAAAACAAAATCACTTTTTGGATCTTTGTATAGTTAATTTTATGCAATTTTCACTATTATTTATAACATTTATTTCCAAAGCTCTATGCATACAGGAAAAGTTTTTATCCAGTGCGCAAATTTTAACCATGAATTCAGCATATCATTCTAGACCCCTACCGCAGAAATTTTCGCCGGTTATACAAAAAATAAAAAACAGTTGTTCCATACATTTTGACCGCGTAGGTCACTTTTCTATGAAACAGATGTTTTTTTTTTGTATAACCGGCGAAAAATGTCTGCGGTAGTCTAGAATTATATGCTGAATTCATGGTTAAAATTTGTGCACTGGATAAAAACTTACCCTGTATTATTCATTCATAATTAACTTAAATATGAAACAAAAATCTAAATGTTTTTTTTAACCACATTATTAAATTGCACGGGCGGGTCTATAGAACGGTCTTGAAGTTTTGGAAAATGGATGAAAATCACACTATCATTAAAATGAATAATCTCACCTCTTGCCTTCACCAAACCCAGAAGTGGGTCATACCACCACTAGTCCCGCACAAAACTTATTTGATAACTACGCTACAAAGTAACCAAACAACAACTCCCAACCTGCCTAAAACCTCATTCGATAAAGGAACCATCTACCTAGATGAAGCTCTTAATTAGCACGATAACAACCACCGTTCGGGACTTCCAACGTCGGTTTTAGATTAAGGCCTGTAAAATCTCCAATTCAAATTCTGCCATGGAATTCAAATTAACGGAGCCCTTACGAAGTGTCGCAAGATTTTGGAGACGAGAATTTCGGTTCAGGTTCCTTTTGTTTCATGGGAATATCGTATTTAAGTTTCCTTAATAAAGCTTTGCTTGAAAATTTAAAAGCCTTTTTACCGACTTCAAAAAGAAGGAAGTTCGGGCATAACTCCGTCATTTTTATACGGATTTGCTTCTTTTTTTTTTCGAAAGAAGTTTTTACCGAAATGGTTCCATTTATATTTCATATAGATCTGATGATGCGTTTCGGAGACAAACAACGGAACTCTTCAAAAAATGACAACAAATTAACCCCGATTGCTGCTGTCGCATGAATATGCATTGTTTTGACCCCAAAGGATGATGAAATAACTAAAAAGTGAAAATAAAAACAATATTCCATAAAAAAAAAAACAACCGACTTCCGGAAAAACACTAAAAAGTGAAAAATAACTTTAGTGTCGGAAGGCGGTGACAAAAAATTAAAATACGTTTCCAAAGTCACTGACTTTCTTCTTCTTTTTTTTTAGTGTTTTTCTGGACAGCTAGGGACACAGTTACACACATTAGGACCGGGAGGAACTGACCACTACTCACAGTGCAGTATGCAAACGTATCCAGTGGCGCAGCAGTGGTGAGTCCCACCTGTCGAACACGCCTATCAAACTGTTGCTACTGGACCTAACACGACTCAGCAGCGACCCACACTGCTTCCTTATAATAGCATGGAACCCATCAGTGTGCGCTTTTGCGAACATAGTCGAAGCACTGCAGAATCGTGGTCCCAGCAGCACCCTAAACGCGTTGTTGTATTGAACACGCAGGGCGTTGTATGGCCCAAGTGTGTAGTTATCCCACAGGCTGCACGTGTATAGTGTTTGGCAGTAAGACTTAAATAGAGTCACTTTCACTTGATTACTGCTACGCGTGAACCTGCGGGCCAACATATTACACCGGACAGCCAACGTCCTACGTGCCTTATCCACATCTGCGTTATCCTAAACCAGGACAAAAACATTTTGCTCATATTATTGAGCTTAGATTTTTTTCACATTCACTGTAGGTCAATAGGGCCTCGAATTACCTAATAACGTAAACGGTTTAAGTATATTAAATCTATCTATCTAATACTTCAACTATGAAAGCCGGCCTTACTGTTACAAAATAAAGATGTTTTCAAAGCCAAATTGTAACCATAAATACGAGGTTGACTGTTTTTATTTTGACGTTAAAGCGATTATAATATACTGTACGTTTATTTTCATAAAGAGTAAATTAACTATTAGCGGAAACTTGTAACGTCAAACGAAAAGCCACCCGGAATTTGGAGGTTGAACTCTACGAAAAATCAATTTCAAATATCTCTGTAACAATGTCAAGGTCACTTAACACTCCCGGATCGCGTCGAATTTCATAAAAGCTTTGAAACGGAACAATTTGGAACTGATATGAGAGTATTGGCCCAAGATTAGCATATTCAATGGTTCTGTTGGCACTTTGCCAAGGTCCGCATGTATTAGTTCAATCAGCCCAGACTACTAGGAAACTAAGTACCATGTGGGAATGGTACTTTACCTCTCTACTTTTTTACTTGGATTTAGTTAATTGTGTAAGCGTAAATTTTATTCAATTGGAATGACAAAGATTGGTGTGTGTTAAAAAATTCCATATTAGTAATATGCCTTCTTCTTCTTTTCCGCAAAAGTATATATCAAATGGCTCCAGTAATATACAATAAAATTCCGCGAGAAATAAAATATCTTAATTTAGTTATTTTAAAAAAACGATTGAAACAATTTTTAATCAATAAATGTTATTACTCAATCACTGAATTTATGGAGGATAATTGTTGACAATGATATTTTAGATTTTGACATAATTTTATTTCTATTTTATGTTTTGACATTTTAATTATACCTACAGACATTTAATTTATGTTTTTTGTAATATTATATTTCATTCTTGTGTGTAATATTTGTATGCTTGCGAGTAGAATGCAGTGCACTAACATTATCACTATAAGACCTAATATAAACTATGTACCTGCATTGTGACAAATAAAATGATTTGATTTGATACATGGACAGTGCTTAATTACAGCCTCATCAAGTGGCGGTAGTTAAATGTAATTCCAGCGCACCCTGCACCCTATTTGCATAACACTATCGACAAGAATTTGAATTATTCTGACAGATATTGCTAATCCATTGCATTGCGACAGCACGGTTAACGCAGTGGTTAAGCGATTGACTGCTGTGCTGCGTGTCGCAGGTTCGATTCCCGCACAGAACGCATATTCTGCTCAACAACGTAAATAATGCAATAATAAATATTATAAAAAAAGGTAAAATACAGTATAAATCTTAAAAAATAAAATAGGTAGCATAAAGTATGATGCCTGTACTAGGAAAAACCTGTATCACAGGTGGAATTAGCTCTTACAATTTATATTAAATTACAAAATAAATAAATTACAAATTAGGACAATGAATGTTGTTGAACTGTCAAGTGAAAGCCATTACAACTGTCAATGTGTTACGCATTTACCCCTCTGGACACTCAGCCCCGCTAACACCTTGCTGATGAATAAATAATGTCATTTAAAAAAAACAGTGGCACTCCGGGAGGGCTCACAGAGAGGAGGCCTGAGTTGGGACTCAGGCCACCCAGCCTGTACTAGGAAAAACCTGTATCACAGGTGGAATTAGCTCTTACAATTTATATTAAATTACAAAATAAATAAATTACAAATTAGGACAATGAATGTTGTTGAACTGTCAAGTGAAAGCCATTACAACTGTCAATGTGTTACGCATTTACCCCTCTGGACACTCAGCCCCGCTAACACCTTGCTGATGAATAAATAATGTCATTTAAAAAAAACAGTGGCACTCCGGGAGGGCTCACAGAGAGGAGGCCTGAGTTGGGACTCAGGCCACCCAGCCAGCCACCCAGCCAGTCAGCCTATAATGTTCCCACTGCTGGGGCAGTGGGAACATTATAGGCTGATGAAGATGATGACTCCGGGAGTGCCGTCAGAAGTGAAAACTTGAACAGTTACCCACGTGTGTATTTTTTAAATCGTCAATACAGGATTTCACCTTGGGTTCTTGGGTCCTGATTGCCCTCGGTACAAAAATATAAACGAGCGATCGATTTCACCCATTAAAGGTAACAGCTCAGATTTTTACGATATAAATACAAAGGGAAAGAAAGGGATACAAGAATTAGAATATCCTAATGAAAGAAAAGGACTTTTCCAAAAGACATCAACGCGCGACTCATCCGTTTGCTCGTTCACCCATATACAGTATACATAATATCTCAGGGAAAGGTCGGTGACGATGACGCGAGTTCCATGATTTTTTTCACCAAAAAAGTGCTCAATCTAAAGAAGTTTTCACTTCAATAAAACATTTTAATGAAAGTGAGTAAGGTAACATAGCTAGTAACGGCAATGTTCACCTAGCTCAAACTTATTTTTTTTTAAAGCAATACAAGGTCACAGGCACCCTAATTGCGTAACTCACGATTCATCATAATCTGTATCGTTTTGTAACGGATTGTTAAACCATTGCTTCATATGTTCGAAAAATGTGTCCGTTCGACAACATAAATAACGCAATGAATATTGTTTAACTGTGAATACGAAACCAATTATGATCAATCGTGAGTTACGCAATTAGGGTGCAGTTTGGAGTAATATTGTAATTTGGATAACCGTTCTATCCTTCTACTCTTAGCATTAAACAATGAGAACAAACCCTACTATTTCGTTCCTCTTTGACAGAAACAACTCGAAAATAAGAGAAATAAAACCTGATTGTTGAATAGGAACCTCGTAATCCTTTTTTATGTCGTCATTCTGACTCGAATCACGTTTCTTATAGGATCCTTTCACGATAATTCGTAAAAGCGTTTATTGAAACGGTAATTGATTTAAAAATCACAAAAAAGCTACCTATTACATCAAATCGCATAAACATACTCATGGATGCGTTAAAACCGTCTCCACAACGATGAAATTTGCTCCTCAGCTTGTGGCTCGGACACGGCCATTCAAACGCTCGGTGTGCGCCGATGCTGTACAAAATGTATGGAGAAACGCGTCCGCAACTTGTGGCGGCCACTAGTCGTTCTAATGTGGTCGCCACTAGTAGCTTAATGTGCGGGGGCTCTTATCCAGTTGCAACCAAGCATGAGGGTATCCTACCTTATGTTAGCTGATTAGCGGTCTCCTCTCAATAACTCCTTTTAATTGAGCAATCTTCTTATCATGTCATCGTCACTTTTGTCAGTCTAGCACAAGGTTTTATCCTAGTATCAAAACAACTACAACGTCATATAAGCGTTCTGTACTAAAATTGGAACAAGTACTCTCATTTTTAGTTTGTCCGCCTTCTAGAGAAGGCATTCTAAATTGCTCACACTATTTTAAACTAGCTTATGCCAGCGGCTTCATCCACGCGGAACTTTCATCCCCTATTTAACTCACTTAGGGGTTGAATTACAAAAAATCCTTCCTTATTCCTTGTCTACATTATAAAGGGTACTTCTGTGCAGAATTTCAGCTTTCTAGGTCCAAGGGCTTGGGCGTTGATGAGTCAGTCAGTCAGGATTTTGCATGATCAAACAATTGCTTAGGTTAGATAGTACGCAGTTGACACATTTTCCTGTACAAAACTACTGTCTTGCATTTAACTTGGGACAGGTTCCATGTATAACGCGAGGCATGTTTTTTTTTTTTGGTTTGGAAGTCATCAAATAACTTCTCCCGCTCTGGGTGGAGCAGGAGGGCGTGTCAGACTTTTACTGACTAAAACCCACCCGTGTTCCTTCATTAGCACGTATGCCAGGGGCTGTGGTATTTCTTTCGAACAAACCCGCACCCCTGGCAGGCATCGGCCCTTGCGGGCCCCATCATTTTTTGTGCTGACATCTCTTTGAGGCGCGCGTGGAACACAACACGCCGTCGACTTGGGCTTGGTCCTTACCGGACAGCGAGCTACCCATTACTCGCCATCCGCAAGCTCATGCCTACGGTGGCCGGAAATCGGCCTGGGATTCCCGACGCCCAGGGCGTCTCCGTATCCTGCGGCGGCTAGGGTCGCGAGGGCGCATATGCTGCCTCTCCCTCACGTGCACCGCCTCCCTCTTCGCGAGCATCACTGCTTCGCTGAAGGCCGCGAGGTATGGTGGGGTCTTAACGATGAAAGAATTCTGCATCTCATTACTCTGATCGCAAGCCGTTTTGCCCCATAATTATCGTAATGTTAGTAATAAAACCATTCCCACGCGTTATCCGATCGTGAACAGTTAGTAGAGCGAGCACCCTCGAATCGGTTCACCGTCTTGCTCCGAAATTTCTTTCTGGTTTTTGCATCAATTTCTCTTTTGTAATAGGTTAGGAGATAGCGTTTTTGTGGGTTTTGTTTTTTGGTAAAAGAAGGTTGTATTCGTGAAAAGTTGAACGATGGCTTAAGTAAATAACACCCTGAATTGAGAATTTGAATTTGAAAACTCTAAGAACATAAGTAGATTCTTTCCATTTACCTTTTTTTTTCACAAAGTAATTTTGATTTTCGCAGGCTTTCACCACAAGTAAAAATAGAGTTCTCAACTTCCAATTACCGGTTTTAAGTAGAACTCGTCGAAAGCATAGCCTCCGCCATCTTTTGAAGTCGGTTAAAACCGGGTGTTGGTATCAGTCTTTAGTTTCATTTCAGTTAAGTACGATATACAATAACTGATTGAAATAAGATAATGTTTCTTTTTAAATACTGTTGTGTGTGTGTGTGTGTGTGTGTCTGAGTGTGTGTGGTGTGTGTGTGGTGTGTGTGAGGTGTGTGTGTGTGGTGTGTGTGTGGTGTGTGTGTGGTGTGTTGGGGTGTGTGTGTGTGCATGGTGTGTTGTGGTGTTTTTGTATACTGTTGTTGTTGTGTTTCTTTGTTTTTTTTAATGTTTTTTTTTTTATCTACCGGAAAAGATATCTTACCTACTTGTTTTGCAAACATCGACATCTGAAAAAAGTTATGACACAGAATTTCAAGATGCTATTAAACCACGATTCTATGATATTTAACCACGTCCCTATCTCACAGATAAAACCTTATACAATACAATCCCACAGCGGCAATTAGGCCAATAAAACCCGATTTAAATGTTCTACTAAGATTTAAACACGTTCCGCCGATAATTTTATTATACCCTCTTGGCACTTTTATTACTTTTAAGAACAAAGCTTTTGATTTTATCGTACTCCTTAACTTGAACAAAAGATACGTACTGAGTGAAATTTCGATACAGGGAGGAGGGGAAAACATGGGAAATAGGGATGAGGTAATTAGAAAAGTGATCCTTACTGACTAATTAGGCCGTATTTAGTTTAGTGTTAAAGCCATCTTTGTAGAAGGCGATGGAGCTATGCAAGATGTTATAATTTACCCGAAAAACAATCGAATGCCCTTGAAAGTTTGCTTTCTCTCGAATGACGTTCAAAGTGACGTTTGCTAAATAGCTTACTTGTTTTTATTTAGCAAATGCACGATAGTTTATAATACCTTTATTTTGCTACACCAAGAAAACATTCTAAAGAAAATAACAAAATTTTGTAATGAGAAACGAGTGACACTTCCGAATTGATAGGAACTTAGAAAGACATTTATTTCAGTCAATTGTTTGGTTTGTTTTATTCAAACACTTTTAGGAATAAACAATACTTCGGCAGTCAATAAACCAATTTTCCTTTTCATTTTTCTTTATCCTAAAGGTGAGTATTCACCGGGGCCATTTCCTAGTAACGCAGCGTCAAAACGCGTTATTGCGTTATTTAAATAACCGTGTTAAGTAAGGCGACACAATACAATACATTTTTTATTATAGCCTTTCCAGAAATTTTATATATTTTCTTTTATATTTATTTCTATGTACCTATAGTTCTTCTTCTTTTTTATTATTCTGTGTGCCCTTTGGCAAAGGCCTCCTCCAACACTTTCCAATCTTCTCTCTCCCGCGCCAGTCTAGTCTAGGTTTTTCCAGCTGTTCCAATGACATCATCTTCCCATCTTCTGAAAGGTTTCCCCTTTTTTCTTTTTACAATAATAGTAAGATATAAGCGAATAGTGCTAGCTCAACGTACTGACCCAGGAGCGTCCGTTTTTGTGTCCACTAAGGGCCCTCGCTCTCGGCGACTTTTTGTAGCGATGCAGTAGCTATGCTCACGCGCGTTCGCGTCGATACAGTCGCAAAGCGGTCGCTAGCTGTGTGCCCTCGCCACGGTCGTGCGTTTGCATCGATACAGTAGCGATGCTGTAACGCGTTAGTAACGCGTTGGCATCGCTTCTGTAGCGCGCTGCAAATGCGACTAACACGCGTTAGTCACACAAAAAGTCGCCGTGGGCGAGGGCCCTAAAAGCATCGCACGTAACAGCATTGATAAGCTGCGGACGTTACAAATGTTACTTGTACACCATACGCATCGGTATAATAATGTAGGTTGCATGCTTCGCGTAAACGATGGCGTCAAAATGTGCGGAAAGTGGCTTACGCACTGTATACCTATGTATTATGTACCCACTTTGTAGAAGCACCATTAGATTACACGCGAATGACCTCGGTGAGAACCCACCTTAACCCACGTTTTTCGTTTCGGAAATATGCCGAGGATAAACTGGTCGTTTATTTTTTCTTATGAATTTTTCTTTTGTTTCGGATAAATGTCTATGCTTTGATTTTAAAGTTGTGAATTTAACTTCCGCGTCTTTTGTTTGAGTGTTTTGTAAATTATTGCATGGGCACTTGTTTTTGAGTGCTCTCCGTTTTGGGTGGGTCTCTCCGTTCATGTCGGATTTGTATTTTTATTTAGTTCTGTGGTTTTGTTTGGCTGGCATCAATATCAAACTGATCCTCCTGGACATATGCGGTAGTAGTGGTTACCTACGCGTATTACTTATTTAAAGTTCATCTACTTACTTACTTAAACCTTTATTGTACCTACATGACATAATTGCATCTCCATCTGCCGCCTTCTCACTGTTCACTGTTCTACTGCATGTTTTTACTGCATGGTAACCAAATTCGATATCGGGGCATAGAAAAAAGAAACGTGGGTTTGAGGGAAGTTTCTTACACTTTTTTTTAAAGTCTCGGTTGTATAGCACCCTCGAAAACCATTAAAACAACATCAATGCCAAAATTATTGAAAATGTTCGCATGTTGGATTTTCATTTTGAGCTCCCTATCTCTCTGTCTTTTTCTGTTATATGTAATGCGAAGTTGCATGTAGCATAACGCTTTTTCGTTACGTATCGTTTTTCGTAATTTTCGTTACGTGACGATTTCTACAAGTTTACTCCTACTGCAAGCTGCGTTAAAAAACTTCGTTCCGTAAATGGTACAGCCACGGTGCCTAACAACGACATTAAATATTTATTCTAAAAACAAAATGCTTCTGTCACACACATCTAACATCGATGAATTTAGGTAAAGACTATACAAAAAACTACAAAAAAAAGTAACATAATTAAACTATTGTGTGATTTAAATTTCCCCTTTTTTTGCAATTTGAAAGCACGTCCCTGAATTTTGGGCTTCAAGAACGGCTCTTTTCTGTTTCCAGGGAACAGTTCCTACAGCTTGAAATTTGGCATGACCTAGATGAAGAACTGCTGAGAAATGGCTTTGTTGAATAGCTTATTCTGAATGTAGTAGGCAAAGGATATTTTTAGTAATTAGATATTGCTGCTAATATGCACAGCAGTGGTGGCTTAGTGGTTACGGCCCCAGGATTCAAATCCAGGCAGGCACTTAATCTTTTTAATTTATTTCATCACCGCAAAATGGTGAAGGAAAATATCGTGAGGAAACCGTCATATCCTAGAACCAAAAAGTCGAGGATATGACTGTGTCATCTACCGACCCGCATTGTACCCACATGGTGGATTGCAGCCCGGAGTGGCATATTATCTTACCTAGAATTGAAATCAGCATGTAAATCCGTTTCGTAGTTAAGAAGGACAACGTAGTCAAACGTTTTTTGCCAAATAGCTAGGTAGGTGCTTTCTAAGTTTATACTTAGAGATTTCCTATATAATGTAGGTAATATGCAGTCAATAGTATTTAATTCATTTTTTCATTAGTCACAAAAAACACACATTCATGCACATGTATGCCACAACATTTTATTTGTGTGCTAGCTATATGAGGGATCGTCAGCAATATGTAGACTACAATGGCTGTGAATCTCGCCCGTATTACACTAGGTCCGGCGTGAGCCAGGGCAGCAATGTAGGGCCTCTTGAGTTTATTATAATGATAAATGACTTACCGGAGGTCGTCAGACATGGGACTTGTTTATTGTTTGCAGATGACCTGAAATTGCTGCTCGAGGTTAGGGATCATTCGGATTGTGAACGCCTGCAGGACGAGTGGAGCATCGACAACAAACTTCATTTTAACGTAGCCAAATGCTCGGTGATGTCTTACACCCGCGCCCGGACTCCTATGTATTTTCAATACAAGTTAGAGGATGCGCCGATGCAACGAGTGTCCCAGGTACGAGACTTAGGGGTAATCTTCACTCCGGAACTAACTTTCCGTGAGCATATCAATAAGATATGTAAGAAGGCATACCGAAACCTGGGTTTCGTACTCAGGCAGGCTCAGGGGTTTACCAATATCACGACACTCAAGGTGTTGTATAACGCGCTAGTTAGGAGTCACCTTGAACATAGTGCAGTCATATGGGCTCCTCATGAGGCGAAATATAGTGGCATGTTAGAACGTGTGCAAAATAAGTTCATTAGACACTTGTATTTCAGGCTGTATGGGGTATATCCATTTTACCCATTAATGTATTCTACGCTATTTGTACTGGGTATGGTAGGGTACAACGCGTTAAAGGTGCGACGGGACTTTGCACTCGCAGCGTATGTAGTGAAGCTACTGCGTGGTGGGTCGCATAACCCGGGAGTGCTGCGGCACCTGAAACTTTGCGTGCCTGACCGGTACGTGTGGAGGCGGCGACACCCGCCCCTGCTTGCTGTGCCTGCAGCCAGAACCAACTTACTGGCGAGGACTCCTCTCACTAGAGCCATGCGTTTGGTGAACGAGGTTCACGAGAGGGTTGATGTATTGTGTTGCAATTTGAGTGAATTCGCAAAAAAATTATTTTATATAATATGTTACTTAGATGTAGGTTAAGATTTAGGATATAGTTTGTAATTTTATAGGATTTAGATTATGGATTTAGCATGTAAGGCCACACTATCGCATTGGATCGCAGATCTGTAATGGTAGTTGTAGGTAAGATTTTAGTAAATAAATAAATAAAAATTTATTTTACTTTCTTATTATATTATTAATTTATTACGGACACACACTTCACTATGTTTATATTTTATTTATTGTAGTGTATGGTACTCGTGGGTTGCAGCTGAAAATCAGCGTCAGGTGGTGCATACTGTGTTGCCATCTGACAATATGCTGAGCTGAGGCCCTTTTGGCATTATTATCATTGTTGAGGTCATTGTTTTCTGTTTTTTTTTTATCTTTTCCTTTTAAATAATTTCAGGTTTTTACCACCGATACAATGCCAATAAACGTAATTTTCTTTCTTTTCTTTCTTTCTTTCTTTAGAAGCGGCCTGTGTCCTGGCTGAGGGAATTTCATATGCTGAGTACGCTAATCTTGGCTGTATTTGGGCGAGCTTTTCACATAGAACCCAACAAAAGTTGATAATTTTGAGAGATGGATAAAATTGTCCAAAGGCTTTATAAGGTCGATTTCCACATTATTTCTATACCATAGTATTATTTCGTGAAAAATAAATATTACTTGTAATGATTAAACGTAACTGAATATTGTTAGCGGAAAACGAAGCTTTTTGTATGTAATTTTAACTGTTTTTAAGTGTAATTGTGTTTTGTCATGAGGAATTTCTCAGTAGCTCGAAGCCTGCAACTGTGTCCGGTTGATGGCATAGGCTCGCGTTCTATTACGCGGGATTAAACATCACTGACGACCTCTGCCTAAATAGTCTGGGTACCCCCCGAGTGGGTTCCCGCATTGTCGTTGCGGGGGGCTTAGTAGCCGTGGTCTCCCAGACACGGTGAACCGAAGAGCAACCCAAAGGTGGGGCCGCTCGTCAGGGCTTTTGCATTCAAGCTAATGACGTAGCGGCCAAAAAGTAGGTTGCGGTGAGGTGCACCGCAACTGAGGTGGGCCGCGATTTCGAATGGGAGGCATCGCGGCTGAGAGTTATGGGCTGCGGCAGAGGAGGAGTGCCGGTGCTTCTGAGCAGCGCTCTTCTCTTCCGTGGCCTGGACGGGGCCGCCACCGTTTTATGGCGGACGCGGTGGAGCCGCAGGGGAAGAGGAGTGTCGGTATAGTGCTGGCCGCTCTCCCTGTCCCCTGCGGCCGAAAAGTGGTAGGCGACGGCGGGATGGCGCGTTGTGTTCCACGCGAACCGTCAGAGATTTCAGCAACAACTGAAGGGGTCCGCAAAGGCCGATGCCTGCCAGGGGTGCGGGTTGTTCGAAAGATATACGGTCGCCCCTGGCACACAGGCCACTGAGGGAACACGGGTGGGTTTTAGTCAATAAAAGTCTGACACGCCCTCCTGCTCGACCAAGAGCGGGAGAAGTTATTTGATGATTTCCCACCCTCCAAAAAAAAAAAATGTCTGGGTAAACAGGCGTGTTGTTATGTGTAGCTATTTGCAATCATCCTAAGTTGCACATGAATTCATTTCTCGAATTTTAAATGATCTCCTATAAAAAATCTACACATTTTTATCCAATTCAGATTCATATCCGAAAATATTATTCCACATTTTTATGTTCAACCTTGCTTATAAGTTACTGACATTTAAAACTTTATGTAATTTATTTAAGTTATACCTGCTTATTATGATTCTATTCTGTACTTTGTTGAAAAGTTGACCTTTTAGACGCTGGATTCTATTATAAACAATATTGTTGCTATATCTAAAGGTACTCAGAATTCAAAAAGTTTTAACAGAAAACTGTTTTGATGCTAGATTAATTTCTTAGGAATATTTTGTACCATAAACTCGTTTCAGATAAAAAGATTGATATTGTTTTAACATTAATTTTGAATTACGAGTGTCAATAAAAACAATGCAAAATAGTTTTTTTTTTTGTTCCAAAAATAACAAAGACTAGAATAATTCTATGCCTGTATAATTTTGTAGAAATATAATATGTATACTTGACAAGTACAGTTAATATCGTGTCCAAGGTGTCCTGTTTTGGGCACGCCACGATTGCGGCGGTAAGTCCCCTCTTTGAGGAGTGGTTTGTGAGGCGGCATGACGTCCTCACCTTCCGCCTGACGCAGGTCCTCACGGGACACGGTTGTTTCGGGAGGTTCCTGTTTCGGATAGGGCGGGAGGAAACGCCCGGGTGTTTCCACTGCGAAGATCGCCCTGAGGACACGGTGGAGCACACGGTGGCGGTCTGCCCTGCTGGGGCGGAGCACCGCCGTGTCCTCGTGGAGGCGATCGGCGGCGGCGATCTCTCGCGTCCGGCCCTGGTCCAGGCCATGGTACGGAGCGAGAGGGCATGGGGAGCCGTCACCTCCTTCAGCGAAGCAGTAATGCTCGCGAAGAGGGAGGCGGCGCACGTGAGGGAGAGGCAGCATATGCGCCCTCGCGACCCCAGCCGCCGCAGGATACGGAGACGCCCTGGGCGTCGGGAATCCCAGGCCGATTTCCGGCCACCGTAGGCATGGGCTTGCGGACGGCGAGTAATGGGTAGCTCGCTGTCCGGTAAGGACCAAGCCCAAGTCGACGGCACGTTGTGTTCCACGCGCGCCTCAAAGAGATGTCAGCACAAAAATGATGGGGCCCGCAAGGGCCGATGCCTGTCAGGGGTGCGGGTTCGTTTGAAAGAGATACCACAGCCCCTGGCATACGGGCTAATGAAGGAACACGGGTGGGTTTTAGTCAGTAAAAGACTGACACGCCCTCCTGCTCCACCCAGAGCGGGAGAAGTTATTTGATGATTTCCCACCCAAAAAAAAAAAAAAAAAGGTGTCCTGTTTTCTGCACGTTCCAGGAGTTGAAGTTGAAGCTAATGAAAATCCCAAGCACGTCGCTAAATTCTAGTCGGACTGTATGTAGATTGTTTTCGACGCGCTAAGAAGAACGACATTTGGTTCTTTTGATTTCTTATCGTATTATCGGGAAAATTGTAAAGCGAAAAAGAGTAACGAGAAATTGAAATAATTAGTTCAGGATAATACTTAATAATACTTTTGTCTCAGGCAAATATTTTCATCTCATAATGTCACGACCCTACAAGGTCTTCTAGTTTTCTCTTATTGTACAACCGAAGTACCAAACCCTAAAAAGGTCAAAAGGCTCAGGTGTTCATAAAGAAGTTTCGTATCACTTAAGAGTTTACTTAGAAGCGTGGGTGTATCGATCAGCCATATAGAGGCAGTTCGTTTCCACATGTGATGTTTTTCTCAGATTAACAACGTACGACTTAGTTCACATACAAATTTTGACCCTGAGTTTCGGAGACCTTTTGTGCACTACACCTATGTTCGTAACATCAAACACGACAATATGTGTCCGAAATTGAGTTTGTAAAATATTTTTTTCTTTCAGGGCTCTATTAGGCTGTGCGTTTTCTGACAGGGAAGAGTTTTACATATTTAGTGCTTTGGCCAATTATATTCTTTTCTGATTAGCTATGCCAGATAGCGCGTTCCGTGTGGTGCCGGACGTAAAAGAATAGCACCATCCCATTTCTTCTCGTGGGTGCCGTAGAAGGCGACTAAGGGGCTTACTAGAGAATGGGTAGCAGCGTTCTCTATGCATTTTACCACCATACTGCGATCGCCATCCTGCCTGCCAAGCGATTATGGAAAAAAACCCCTTTTGGGGAAGGCCTATATCTAGCAGTCTACGTCTTTCGGCTGACATGATCATGATGAACGGGCACTTGAAAGAACACCAACAGATTCCACCTCATCACTTTCACAACTGACATAAGCCAAAACATAAACACGAACGAAACTGGCGTAGTTGGATGAATAATATTAATAATCATCATCTTCATCATTTCAGCTGAAAGACGTCCACTGCTGGACATAGGCCTCCCCCAGGCTCCTCTATTTCGACCGGTCTTGTGCTTCCCACATCCAGCGGTACCCGCGGCCTTCACAAGGTCATCGGTTCACCTTATGGGAGGCCTTCCCACTCTACGTCTTCCGGTACGCGGTCGCCACTCCAAAACCTTTCGGCCCCATCGGCCATCTGTACTGCGAGCAATGTGCCCTGCCCACTGCCACCTAAGTTTGGTAATTCTTCGGGCTATGTCGGTTGCCTTAGTTCTCCTGCGGATCTCTTCATTTCTGATACGATCGCGTAGGGAAACTCCGAGCATAGCCCTCTCCATTGCCCTTTAGGTGACTTTAAGCCTTCTGATAAGGCCCATTGTGAGCCATATTAATAATACTTATCATAAAATCCTACAACTGTTTAAATAAATTTAAGATCCAATATTCTAGTTCCAGTTTTAAGTCCATCAACATAAAAATGTCAGATAAAATAACAAAGCAGGTAATTAAGTTAAGTAAGACTTTACTATCCAGCTGAATATCTTTGTAGATGTCGTCCTAACTTTATGTCAGCCTTGTCCTATTCTTAGACCTTTATAGGGGTGTCACGAAAATGTAAATCATAGAAAATGTTTCTGAATTTATAGGGTAGCACAACGCCCTTCACTTGTTTAGAATGACTTGGTTTAGGTAGAAATACATTTCGCTATTCGATTGTTTTTTAACAAAACTTTCATTTGCGAGATTGAGAAAGAAGTGCCTTATTCACATTATTTTTACTGGCCGTATGCGATGCTTTCCCATGTTGTAAATAGCTATTATTTTCTGTTTCGTTTACACCTAAAACAAAACTTGTAGATAAAAAATGTCAGAAATGTGAGAAAATTTCAGTTTCAGTTTTGGTGAAAACAAGTATCACAACATATATGTCGATTTATTACGTATCGTCTGTTGCAGACTGATATAATTTGCTAATACATACTTTTATCCCGGTATGAGCCATTCCGTCTTCCTTACTTTTGACTCAACATTCAAATTTGTACTTCATTTGTCATTAATCACGCCCCAGTAATCAGACGCTTGTTCTTCATTGTGATTACAAGTCGAAACCTTTGAAAATCTTCTTTGAATGTCTAAAAACCTTACGGGAAGCAAGGAAAATCGTCTAACTAGGAAATTTGTGGGTAGAAAGAAATATTTTGTTGGAATTTATTTTGCATGCTGATTTTTCACAGTTAGGTACCCGGAGGGTAACCAACGGGACCCGATTACTGAGCCTTTGCTGTCCGTTCATCGTTTGTTAGTGGGCTGTATGTCATGACATTACGGATCATGATCCGTAATAAATATTAGGTTAGACAATTGAAATTTTCACCGAATGTATATTTCAGTTACCGCTATAACAACAAATAAAATAAATAAAAACAAAGTTAACAATTAAAGGGGTCTTTATGTATGGCAAACAACTGCGAAAAAAACACGTTTCTTGTAAAAAACGTGTTTTTTTTTTTTCGGATATTTTTGCCTTTTGGTACGGTACGCTTCGTGTGCGAGTCGACTCGCCCTTGATTCGTTTTTTTTAGGCGACTTTCGCGGTACATGAAAATAGGTAGGTACATGCATAACTCAGGTCATAAAACTTTTTAAATTAATATTTTATTTATGATGTGCGTTATTCCTTGATTATATTGAGCAAGGAATTCGTAAAACATGATTACTCTCAAAATCAAAATCAGAAGTCATTTATTCAAATTAGGCTGAGTATGGCAAGGCCCCCCAAATTGGGGGAGGCCTATGTCCAGCAGTGGACGTCTTCCAGCTGAAATGATGATGATGATGAGGCTGAGTATCAGCACTTTTCCAACCTCAAAATACATAATACAGTTCCCCAGAAACGCCCACCCTTCGACACTTCCTAGTGCTTTAGCTGGGAAGACGAAGTGGCGCAACAAACTCCCCAGCAGCACAGCTGTCTGTTTAGTCGGATGGACTTGATTCTATACGTACATAGGCAAAGTAATAAACAATAAAGCATAATACCAAAATAAAAGCCTCCTTGTATAAAGGGCGTGATAGCTTACATATGCAATGCAGATTTATTGTTAGGAGTAGATCATGTCAATAACTAATGACATAATATATGATAATAATGAAAGATACTTGGACAATAAAAAAATATATAAATAATTCTATGAACCCATATAACCTGTCACTAGGTACGCTAATTCTGAAGAAAGAACATAAACATTGTCTTGTGTTAATCACAGCGGCCACTGTTCTTTTTTCTGATCTATTTGAAGAACAGTTAAGTATCACTAGTCATCGTCTTATATTTACTATATTAATATGGTTAATACTATTTTACTATTATTATCCGCTGGATGCGTGAAGCACAGAACCGGTCGAACATAAACAAAAATAACACAAAAATAAACGCTTGTAATTGTCTATAATATCTGGATAGTTAATTTCCATTAATAATCACTCTTCACGGCTATGTCCGTGACCAGAGTACCTACCCAGTTTTTAGCAGACAGACAAAAGTTCCTAAACATCCTCTTCTATAATCCTTTAGTTTCATTTACGAGAAAAGACCACAGCAGAGATTCGTTTCCTAAACCATTAAAAAAAAACTTAGATGCTCCTCAAGGAAACTTAAGCACTACTTCCAAAGCCCGGTTATAACTTAAAGCTAATATTTAATAGATGCAATTAACAGTGGGCTTAGAACTTATGCAATTAAGGTATTAATTGCCTTAGTTATAACCCCACTGTTGTATTCTTTATGTTCTACTAAAGCTAACCGCGTCCGCCACCGACGAAAAATATAACTTGTACGTGGTTTGAACGCAGGAGGCAATAGTTTTATAACTTACTCGATTTTGACCTTGGCTCGGCCCGCGTGGAAGTCGGTTATCGCGTAAAAAATAGCCATGTCCTTTTTCGTATCCCTGTAGCGGCACTAAATAAAAAATAAAAATTAACTTCGCAACAAAAAGCTCGAAACGCAAAAAGAGAAGTGGCACCATCTACAATGCCATCTGCGATTTATGCAAATAATTCCTACATCGCGCAGTCAGAGTTGACCACAACACTCAACTATATACAACATCCCAAAATTAAATGTCGGGCAGTTGCCCACCAGACGCAACACCCGTCTGGTCGGAGGATCCTCCTTTTCCAATATAGGTATGAGCGAACTTTACACCCTGTTCCTCAAACCTCTGAACCCCAGGCTATCTCTGCCAAATTTCATGGAGATCGGTTCAGCGGTTTAGAAGTTAACATACAGACAGAGTTAGTTTCGCATTTATAATTTATAATTAAGTAGGTATTCGAATGTTGAGAGCAGTGGTGGCACAGTGGCAACGGCCGCGACTTACGAGTTGAAGGTCGTGCGTTCGAACCCAGCCAGGCGCATTACTTTGTGTAAATCATTTCATCACCACTGCTCTCAAAACTATAAAGGAAAACATCGTGAGGAAACCGGCATGTCAAAGAACAAAAAAAATCGAAGACATGTGACATCTACCAACTGGGCCCGCGTGGTGGATTACGGCCCACTCCCTCTCACGGAGAGGAGGCCTGTGTCCCAGCAGTGGGAACGTTATAGGCTGAGTATGTATGTATTCGAATGTTAACATTAGCAGCTTGAACAGACTTAAAAGAATCTAATTAACAGTTGCACAGAACTGAACTAGCATATTAGACTTCATGATAAAAGAATATCATGTAAATCGGTCTATCTATAATGGCTCGCAAATTGTGAAGCTTTATCTAAATCTGATCAGCATTTAGAATTTTCATAAAGACTAGCTGTGCCTCGCGTTTCGTCCCGCCGTTTAATTTTTTTTGTCATTTTTTCTCTTTGGTCGGTTTGTTAGAGTTGTCATAATATTTCATAACCTGCAGAAACCTATTTACTATGTTAAACACCAAAAATACTGAACATGCCATTTTACATCATCATCATCATCATCATCAGCAGCAGCAGCCTATAATGTTCCCACTGCTGGGAAACAGGCCTCCTCTCAGTGAGATTCCATTCCATTTTACATACCTTGTAATAATGTTCATAAATTCGTAGACCCCTCGTAGCGGCGTAGACTGCTACGAACCGCTACGCGGTTACGAATATGTTATACAGTCCGTTCATTATTTTACCTTTCACTTTGCGTCATTGTCAAAATCAAAGTGGTCTATATTTTCGTTGCAATAAGGTTCATGTTGGGTTGCTGCTGTCAGAGGTGGCATAACTGTGCACGAACTGTAACAAGATTTTTTTATTTTATTATAAACGCGAAATTTTGTGTGTATGGATGTTTGCTACTCTTTCACGCACAAAAGACTGAATGGATTTGGATAAGATTTGGCACACAGATAGATTATAACCTAGATTAACACATATGATACTTCTTATCCCGGGAGTAAGTTCCCGCGGGATAATTTCCGAATTGCACGCGGGTGAAGCCGCGGGTGGAAGCTAGTATTGTATACTTTGAAATGTTATTGGAATCACTGACTTTCTAAGGTGCTAAAAATGCCAGACTAGTATTGTCACTGTGGAAAAAGTTTCTTCTGATACAGAGAAAAACAAGCATTGGGCACCATGCTTGCTCTGCTATTATTATTATTAAGACATTTATTTCAAACGTAGTCCATAGCCGCTTGAGTGGCCTTGATGACGTCATCGCACCCATTTGCGTCGTGGGTGGTCCGCTCTCTTATCGCAAACTCGAAAAAAACAATGGATCTTTGTTTGTGAGTTGGTTCGACTGCTTATTGTTTTGGAATTCTGACTAAATGGACGGTTTAACTGGTGTCAATAACTGGTCGTAATAATTTACATAATTTTTAGTAAAACAAAAAATCGTATAAAGCTAAAAACACTCATAAAATTAACAAAAACATAAAACACAAAAAATCTTATAAAGCAATCTTTATAAGGTTTTTTTTGTGTTTTTGTTACTTTTGTGTGTGTTTTTTGTTTAACAATAGTTAGTACATACATAAGCTCTTTCAGAATATTAAGTACATGATTATTTGACGTAGTAGTGCGGTATTTCGTCTAAAACTGCCAATATACTACATTCGTTCCAAAAATAGTGTAAGGAATGGACCTTTTAGAAAACCTACTCATCAATTTGGGAAACTTCTGTATTTTGTTAAAAAAATAATAATGAAAAAGTGTGTATTCCCAACAAAAAAAAAAACAGTTCATATAGGTTACATTGACCTCCGCCAAACTGCATAGCAGTTTGTTGGCAGACGTAGCTCCACTTTTGTACATGTTCAATTTAATTAACATAGTTAGTACATGACAGTGATGACATATGGAACCGAAACGTGGTCGCTCACAATGGGCCTCATAAGAAAGCTTAAAGTCACCCAAAGGGCGATGGAAAGGGCTATGCTTGGAGTTTCCCTGCGTGATCGAATCAGGAATGAAGAGATCCGCAGGAGAACCAAGGTAACCGACAGAGCCCGAAGAATTGCCAAACTTAAGTGGCAGTGGGCAGGGCACATTGCTCGCAGAACAGATGGCCGATGGGGCCGAAAAGTTCTGGAGTGGCGACCGCGTACCGGAAGAGGAAAAGTTGGAAGGCCTCCTACAAGGTGGACAGATGACCTTGTGAGGGCCGCGGGAGCCCGCTGGATGCGAGAAGCACAGAACCGGTCGAAGTGGCGGAGCTTGGGGGAGGCCTATGTCCAGCAGTGGACGTCTTTCGGCTGAAATGATGAGTTAGTACATACATAAGCTCTTTCAGAATATTAAGAATAGGATTATTTGTAGTAGTAGTGCTGAACAGTGTAGCGTATTGCACAGTGCACTGTAACGAGAATGACTGAAATTTAAATTTCCTTGCAACATTTCTCTATTCCTTTTTGCTCAAGCCGACAAACAGTCTACGAAGCAAGTTGGAGAAAATTCAAATTCACCCTACATTATACACCGTGACATTTTAGTCCTCTTACAACGGCAGCCCACTTCATGTATCCAATGACTACTGACGTCTTTAAAAAAAAAAAAAAATATGCTTAGTTAAAAAAAAAAAACATTCACTAATGCCCGGTTTCTGAAGATCCCAGTAAAACTCCTAATAACTATTGATTAAATAAAGTTGTGTATAAGATAAACGTCGGTTCAATTAACCGACGTTATATTATACATAACTTTATTTAGAAACCCAGTGACAATTTCGCTGGGTTTCTGAATCGACAACAAGCCATTCAATTACCATGCAACCCTTAACTAGATCCTTAGTTGGCACTAGATGGGTCTGTTGAGGATATCGGCTTTAAATTTCGTTTTTGTACGCAGATGTTATCACAATGTGATGTCGACATCATTGTCTCCTTTTTTTTTTTCAAAGAAGCGTTCCTTTTTTTATAATTTTAAGTAAAAAGTCTATTGTCTTTCCAGTGTCTTTCCAATCGTTTGTGCTTTATCCATTATTTTGTAAAAAAACTAGTCCAGTCATTTCGTGCGAAAAAAAAGGCAAATAAAAGAAAATGAATTTGCGCTTCTAATTTTTTAATATGTTGTAGGGGATACCTAGAAAAGCTAACTTGAGATTGTCGACCAAGCTTTCCTAGGAGCTTTCGCTGCCATCTTGGAAAACGCTTAAAATTTGTTTTTCGGCAATAACTCGGCTATCCGATGAGATTCGAAAATTTTTCTAAGACACTTTTTGTAGCTTTCTTTGTGCTCTACAATAACGCCTGAATCATTTTTAGCGTATCATGCATCGTTATCGAGATATCGATCGATAAAGTCAAAAATTTAGGACACAATTTTTGTTTTTTCCTTTTTTTTTCTTTAGGTCTTAATAAATATGAAAAATTGTGTTTCCTGTAAGTGTAAAGGGAATTGTGAGGCCGCCTGTGGGTGCAGAAAAGCGGGAATCAGTTGCTCCGTTATTTGCATGCACTGCAGTGGGCAAACATGCAGTAACGTCGCCAGAGTCGACATTTTGCTTGACGACGACGACGATGTCTGTAACGATGATGATGACGATGCTCTCATCGAATCAGCATCATTTCCAACGTTTCAACAGACACAACAACTCGAAGAGTTTACGGAGGACGAAGATCTTCAGCCTGGACCATCCAAGCGAAAAAAGACATGAAAAAAGTCCATCGTTCGTGTCTCGAGTGCAGAAAAAAATATTTTTATTTCCGTTTATTTTGTTTTGTTTATTTTGTAATGTAAAAAAAAAAAATTTTTTACTGCACAAACAAATTATTTGTTTAATAAATTACTATTGTGTGATCCTTAATTTGTTGCTAAATGTACTTATTTTTTATCCCATCAATTTCCTGAACAATTTCCCATTCGATTCGACATCCAGACACAACCGAGCGAGCAGCTCGCTCGACGCTGAGTGTGGATTCACCGACTTTGCGGCGCGCTGGAGATCGTAATTTTTGTCCAACATAAAAAAATCCAAG
The DNA here is from genome assembly GCA_949987655.1 of Polymixis flavicincta. Lineage (NCBI taxonomy): Eukaryota > Metazoa > Arthropoda > Insecta > Lepidoptera > Noctuidae > Polymixis > Polymixis flavicincta. The sequence continues at coordinate 4,893,863 of OX465195.1, read as the reverse complement.
AAGGAAATTGTAGGTCTGAATATGCTCTACAAGTTTGAATTCCACAATTTTTCATATTTATTAAGACCCAAAGAAAAAAAAAGGAAAAAACAAAAATTGTGTCCTAAATGTTTGACTTTATCGATCGATATCTCGATAACGATGCATGAAACGCTATAAATGATTCAGGCGTTATTGTAGAGCACAAAGTAAGCTACAAAAAGTGTCCTACAAATTTTTTCGAAATCTCATCGGATAGCCGAGTTATTGCCGAGAAACAAATTTTACCCCTTTTTAGGGTTCCGTACCTCTAAAGGAAAAAACGGAACCCTTATAAGATCACTTTGTTGTCCGTCCGTCCGTCCGTCCGTCCGTCCGTCCGTCTGTCAAGACCATTTTTCTCAGGAACGCGTGGAGGTATCAAACTGAAATTTCTATATGATACTTAGTTCTACTGTCCCTGGAAGCTGTAGAAAAATCAACCTTCTAAGTCAACGCAATCAAAAGATACAGCCATTTAGGCTGCAAAGGTCCGCAAATTTTCGAAACTCGCACGGGAATCAAAACCTACAGGGTACTTCCCGAGAACTTAGAATCTTGAAATTTTGTACGAAGTCACGTTCTATAGTACAGATATAGGAAAAATTAAGAAAACCGTAAATTTTTAGTTTCGTCATATAAAAAAAAATATTTTTGACAATTTTGAACTTTTACTTATATACCCACAGGTTTGTACGGAACCCTCGGTGCGCGAGTCCAACTCGCACTTGACCGGTTTTTTTTTCAACATGGCGGCGAAAGCTCCTAGGAAAGCTTGGTCGACAATCTCAAGTTTAGCTTTTCTAGGTATACCCCTACAACATATTAAAAAATTAGAAGCGCAAATTCATTTTCTTTTTTGAATGTACGTAATGACTGGACTAAACTGACAATGGACATTTGTAATGCATAAGGTGAGCAAGAGCGGGTCTGACCATAATATTCTTATATCTCAATCTATATTATCTCAATTTAAATTCGTCATCCGTAAATATTTGAAAAGGATTTCTCCTACGTATTAAGTATGATACCTAATGATGTTTTAAAAATCATTAACCTGAGTTTAAACGGAATTTATCTTACATTGCGGTGTTCGGAAACGCACTTTCGCCAGTTATCGAACCAATAGCGCTAATGAATAGATAAACTGCTGATACGAGAAGCTCAGAAACCGGGCATAAGACGCATGACGTAGTTTGAAACACCCTGTTATGGAGATGGAATTAAGATGGGATGTAATGGTAGGTACGTAGATATTATCATCTACCGTTGGATACGTTAACATTATTAACGGGGCGGGTGTTTCATAATTCTAAAGCATTATTTAAGTTTCTTTGTACCTATTTTCTTAATTAATGGTAATACTGTTTTAATTGCGCCTAGAGGTATTTTATGGTGGAAACATTGAGTAGACCACCTTTGAAAGATGATTAAATTGTCACGATGTATAAATAGAATTACTAAACCCTCCCAAGCGTTGTGTAAAAAGACATGAAAAAGTTACTCATGATACAACTTATAATCACAGGACAACTTTGCAGCTTATTTTTGCCCTGATCTCACACCGGCTTAATTAGTTACCTAGCTGACGTCAGAAGGTGAGAAGAACCAGGCTAATGAGTTTGTTGAACTTTTAGATGCATCTGTTAGTCTTATAAGGAATTCGTTTTCTGTGCTAGCTGACATAATATGGCAAATAATTTAATTTTATGTTTTGTGTTTAGTAATGTTATTTACTTACGTATTATTGTACAGGATCAAGTTCTCAGACAGCTGTGCTGCTGGGAAGTTTGTTGCGCCACTTCTTCCCAGCTAAAGCAATAGGAAGTGGTGAAGGGCGGCCATTTTGGTGGACTGTCTTATGTATTTTGACGTTCAAAAAGTGCTGAGTCTCAGTTCTCAGCCTAGTATTTTTTTTTAAACTTTGGCCCACACTAGGAATTTCTGTATTGTGGGTGCGTTTACAAACATTTAAACTCACATACACAAACAGCCAGACCCGGAATAATACTTGTAGGTCATACAAATATTTGTTCCGTACGGGAATCGAACGTGAGTTTTTGTAAACTTGAGTTTGATTGAATGACTTTTGTTTTTTTTGTTGATTTTGTGAACTGATGCAGCTTTCACACTAAGATAGGCAAATTTAAAGCAGTTCATTGCTGGAACTTGAAAGACCAGCATTCAAAATGATGATTTTAATGACAATGATAAGGCAAGGTATAATAATGGCTGCTAATTATTGATACTAGCTACGGTGGCTCTAATGTTCTGCCTAGCCTTTTCCCAACTATGTTTAGGTTAGTTTCCAGTCTAACTGCATCATCATCATCATTTCAGCTGAAAGACGTCCACTGTTGGACATAAGCCTCCTCCAAACGGGAAGGGAATTGCCCTAATCGCCACGCTTGGCAGGCGGGTTGGCGATCGCAGTATGGTGGTAAAATGCATAGAGAACGCTGCTGTCCATTCTCTAGTAAGTCCCTTAGTCGCCTTCTACGACACCCACGGGAAGAACTGTGATGGTGCTATGGTGCTATTCTTTTACGTCCGGCACCACACGGTAGGTACAACTGCATGCAGGTCTAACTGCATGCAATTGAATATCTAAATTTTAAATGGAGCGACTGCCATTTGACCTCCACCATTCACATACTTCCGTTCCGTTCTAATGTGAGTCAAGTAGCGTATTTTACACGAAATGTTTTGGCGGTATATTAGTTCATTTCAACTCGTTTGCTGGACAGTCAAGTACATTCTTGATATTGTATAAATCCTCACTAATATTATGAACGTGAAAGTTCGTATGTATGGTTGTATGGATGTTTGTTACTCTTTCACGCCAATACTATTGAATGGATTTGGATAAAATTTGGTACAGAGACAGATTATAACCTAATTTAAACATAGGTTACTTTTGATCCCAATATTACGTTCTCGTGGGATAATTTCATAAAATTTTCAATCTACTGAAGTTGGATGCAATTTCACTTTTGCCAGAAGCATCTCATTAATTTGAATCTGAAAATTGGACCTAGTTACTATACTTAGTTAAGAAAATAGTCACTTACGTTATACATATTATTTCAGATACTTGAATCAATCCCGCTATCATCTCTTTTAAAAGTGATATATCGTCCCCGTAGAGCGAAAAGTCATTAAGTCGAAAAATCTTGTTTTGAGATAATCAGGGTTAAAGTTTTTTTAAATGAAAATCGTTATAACTTTGGCGTGCCTTTACATAACTTTATGTTTTTAGCTTCAGTTTGAAGGAAATCAAATAAAATTTATATTATAAGAGCTAAAACACGTGAAAACCCTCTAATAATTGAGAATAGTTAAAAACATCAAACTAATTAATTGTTTTCTATAAAATCTCTGACTTAGTTGGGAATTAGTTAATTATCGAACGTAGTTAGTGATTTTTCTCTCAGGTCTAAATTATTTTGAAGAAAAACAACTAGACTTAAGTAAAGTGGAACTAACTGTTAGATGTACGAAATGTGTATTGTGAATACTACTTAACTGGGCATTCGAAGGTTGTGTGGTAGGTTTTATAATAAAAATGACATGAATAAGTAATAAAACTATTGTAATAAATTCAATCAAGTTTTACTGAAGCAATTATTCGAAAAAATCAGCAAAATCCTATTAGTATTAAGCGAAAAAAAAAAAGCAACAACCTCATGCACATAAAGTAAAAAATTTAATAGAACATAGCCATTTAACAAAAAAATATGGTTTCAGTCAACTACTTCTTCTTCTTCTTCCTCTGTGACGTGTGACTCCAAAATTCTGTCTGCTACGTCTTTACTTGTTGGTAAAGACTGGTACCACAAGTGAAGCTCTTGTGGAATTATCCCCTTTGCACATAAATTATTGAGGTCCTTCTTTTTTGCCTCTGTAATAGGCAGTGGCGTGGAGTAAGCTAGTGGTATTTTATAATTTTTCAATTCTTGCATCAGTTCTTCTGTCCGTTGTCCATCCGTTTGTTCTTGTTGTATTCCCCCCCCCCCCTCTTTCTAGTAATAACTGTAGTTTTTGTCGGACGTTCTAAAATATTAAATTCTAAGTAGGGACCATCCTGTTAATATCTAAACTTAACTAGACTCGAGCATTTTCTCTTGAAACGAAGACATTAAATTTTTAGCCATTTAATGCCTTCTTTCATTAAAGTTCTTAAATCAACCATTTCCGTTTTAATTCCTTAAAATTATAAGGCGGTGCTGAATCTGTTTCTCTTAGAGCGAGCACGTTCCATGATCGACTTCCAATCAATCATGGAATAAACAGGCGCATGTCTTTGCTGTCTTTCTATAGCACTATCTATGGAGTCCAGTTATGTATGAGTCTGACCACTCTCTAACTATTTTTGCACAATAACTTCTAGCTGGACATCCGATCTTTGAATTAAATGAACCAAAACTGCCGTGATAAATTGTTTTCTATCTTGCCCAGCGCACGCTATACATGGTGACCTCGTCAATATGGGTTGGTATCTGACTAATCCACTGGTTCATTGCACTGGCAATTTTCACACTGCCCCTTTTACCATTAATCTCACTCCAAGTTATATACAAAATGCTTCATGAGGTGTTTTAGACGTATTTTTTTTTGGGTGAGAAATCATCAAATAACTTCTCCCGCTCTGGGTGGAGCAGGAGGCCGTGTCAGATTTTTACTGAATAAAACCCACCCGTGTTCCCTCAGTAGCCTATGCGCCAGGGGCGGCGGTATCTCTTTCGAACAACCCGCACCCCTGGCAGGCATCGGACCTTGCGGGCCCCATCGATTTTTGCTGACATCTCTTTGAGGCGCGCGTGGAACATAACGCGCCGTCGATCTGGGCTTGGGCCTCACCGGACAGCGAGCTATCCATTACTCGCCGTCCGCAAGCCCACGCCTACGTAGGCCGGGAATCAGCCTGGAATTCCCGACGCCCAGGGCGTCTCCTGCGGCGACTAAGGCCGTGAGGGCGCATATACTGCCTCTCCCTCACGTGCGCCGCCTCCCTTTTCGCGAGCATCACTGCTTCGCAGAAAGAGGTGACGGTTACCCATGCACTCTCGCTCCGTACCATGGCCTGGACCAGAGCCGGACGCGAGAGATCGCCGCCGCCGATCGCCTCCACGAGGACACGGCGGCGGCGGTGCTCCACCCAAGCCGGGCAGACCTCCACCATATGCCCCACCGTGTCCTCAGGGCGATCTTCACAGTGGAAACACCCGGGCGTTTCCTCCCGCCTTATCCGAAACAGGTACCTCCCGAAACAGCCGTGTTTGGTGAAGACCTGCGTCAGGCGAAAGGTGAGGACGCCATGCCGCCTCTCAAGACAACTGTCAAAGACCACGGGCACGCAACGATTGCGGCGGTAAGTCCCCACTTACCGCCGCAATCGTTGCGTGCCCGTGGTTTAGACGTGTGAATGGTATAATTTTGAACGTTAATTTTCTGGTGTAATATAAAATACCAAAACCACTGAATGGTATATGAAAAATAGACTGCATGTCTGCCGTTACGACTAGTTAATTGTAATCAATAATAAACCGCTGCTTGTCCGATTCTTTCGCTTGTTGTGCTTCATTTTTAAGCCCCGACGCAAGAACGACGGGGTGTTATAATAAAAATTGACTTGGGTGTGTGTGTGTGTGTGTGTATGTATGTATGTGTGTGTGTGTGTGTGTGTGTGTGTGTGTGTGTGTGTGTGTGTGTGTGTGTGTGTGTGTGTGTGTGTGTGTGTGGTGTGTGGTGTGTGTGTGTCTGTATGTTTCGCCGTTTAAATATTATCAGCTCTTGTCTGGTTAATGAAGGGATTTGAGGATCTTCCACGGGTCTGATCAAGTCGAAATTCGCTATTCTATTACTTCAGTGATATTAAACGAACAAAGTAACCTTGAACTGATGCTGGAGCAACACCTGGAATTTCCAGGATACCCAAGTTATTCACTAACAAACAGCAAAAGTATCGTGTTCGGGCTCATTGAAAGGGTCTCAATGAATAGGTTTAAATTTAACTTTTTTTCTTGTAATATGTGAATCATATTCCTCCTTCAAATGTTTATTTATTTATTTGCTCTCATGCACATCACACAGTCTACAATATTACTGTCGGTTTTTGTACATGAACCCTGTCAGGGCGTCCTCTATTAAAGTTTTTTTTATTTTTATTCAATAAATCAATAATATACTTAGCACAACTCATTGACAAACAGCGTCTAATGCTTACGTAAATTTAATAACAACGACACGCGTGTCTGTGTCGGTTGACTTCAACACCGTGAATGAGTCACCACGCGCCGCGCTTGTGACTATAGCCAAGACAAACTCACTAACTCGCAGGTGAAATGTACCTTAATTGTAACAATGTACGTCGAAGTTGTTTAAATAATAATTAAAAGACTTTAATGATTATTGGCAATCGATCTTATGTATCCTCCTATAAAATAAAATAAACATTAAAATGGGTTGATGATTTTTCGCTTTTGTAGTATTGTACAAATCATTGAAAAATAAAGAGTGAGTAATCACTAAGGCGAGTTAGTAATTTTTCGCTTTTGTGTGTTTTAGCAAACTAATGACTTTAAAAACTCACTAAATCATTTTAGTGATTTTTAGACTACCTAAAGACGCATCTATGCATTGATAATTCAAGAGAAAAAGTAATTAAGTCGTTTTAATTTCGCGTGATGTAAATTTTCGATAAATGCATAATAATTTACTAAATTAGTTATTTCTCGCATTACGCTTTGGGCTGCAAAGGGTAGACTTACTTACTTTTCACATTTCGTAAAACAAAAGCCTGAGCAGCTACAAAAATGACGGTTAGACAGATATTTAGAGAAGAAAATGTTGATTTTAGTGACATTGATAAGTCATTTTGGCCATTTTTCGACTTAGTGACTTTTCGCTCTACGGGGACGATATATATTAGGTGTTAAAAAATTAACTGCAAGAATTTCGTCCATCAACTGCAAGAACTCGACATCGAAAAACGAACACATTTTCTTTTGAGTATTTTTATATTTTCACATAAATTAAACAATTATTACGAATTTGCGCCGTCGGGTGTCGTGTCGCAGGGGTGAACGACTCACGCGTGCGCCGGGGCGGCAGCGGTGTCCTAGGCCGCCGGCGCCGGCGCGCGTACTGTGTAGAGTGCGCATATTCAATAATTTTGTTCGAAGTGAAAATATTGCATATCTCGGAAACGGGTTGTTATTTTGAAATCTTTTATTCGCCAATAATTTTTATTTATAATTCTAAACAAGTCCTTACTTTTCTTGCAGTTAATTTTTTAACACCTCATATATGTTAATCGTTATAATTAAATACGAAGAAGGAAATACAAGCAAAGTACAAAATTCAGAACTGTTAGAAGACCAAAACGTTTAAAACAAACTATTATCGAAGTCTGCAAACTGATTGGAGGTAGAACATGAAAGTTACAAGTTGTGATACACCTGCCAACTTAGCCGCTACAATCTAGATATTTATTTTTGCTTGGATGCTGGAACTTGTGTCTCTTTTGTTAAAGTGTTTTTCGGTTAAAGTTTCCATTGATAAAAAAAGTTTTTGCGAATTTCAGAAGATTGTGTTTAAATTGATCAGGTTTTATAAAAGGTCCATTCTTAGTGCTACTTTTTGAACTAATGTAGTTAATGTATTGGCAGTTTTAGACGAAATACCGAATGTCATTCAATTATTTGCAATTGAAAACATGAATAGTCACTAAATGTACAAGACGTTCCTATCTGAATTAAATATATTGAATAGCATATTATCATGGATCTCAGTAAAAACTCCCGAGAAAGACTGACCAGCACCCTAATTTCGTAACCCACGATTAATCATAATCGGTTTCAATTTGACAATTCAACAATATTCATTGCGTTATTTACGTTGTTGAGCAGACACACGAACATATGAAGCAATGGTTTAATAATCGGTTTAAAAACGCAGTTATTATGAAATCTCAAAATCAGTTTCAATTAAAACAGAATATACCAACATTTTCTAATCAGTTTAGAAACTAAACACCTATTCAATAATTTTCTATTGTGAAACACCTATGTACAATTTTGTTCTCACTGGCACATACAAGTTTTAAAATTTAAGTCTAACCTTTACGTTTTGGGCACGCCATGATTGCGGCGGTAAGTCCCCTCTTTAAGGAGTGGTTTGAGAGGCGGCATGGCGTCCTCACCTTCCGCCTGACGCAGGTCCTCACCGGACAAAGCTGTTTCGGGAGGTTCCTGTTTCAGATAGGGCGGGAGGAAACGCCCGGGTGTTTCCACTGTGAAGATCGCCCTGAGGACACGGTGGAGCACACGGTGGCGGTCTGCCCAGCTTGGGTGGAGCACCGCTGTGTCCTCTTGGAGGCGATCAGCGGCGGCGATCTCTCGCGTCCGGCCCTGGTCCAGGCCATGGTACGGAGCGAGAGGGCATGGGTAGCCATCACCTCCTTCAGCGAAGCAGTGATGCTCGCGAAGAGGGAGGCGGTGCACGTGAGGGAGAGGCAGTCTATGCGCCCTCGCGACCCTAGCCGCCGCAGGATACGGACACGCCCTGGGCGTCGGGAATCCCAGGCCGATTTCCGGCCACCGTGGGCATGAGCTTGCGGACGGCGAGTAATGAGTAGCTCGCTGTCCGGTAAGGACCAAGCCCAAGTCGACCGCCCGTTGTGTTCCACGCGCGCCTCAAAGAGATGTCAGCACAAACCGAAGGGGCCCGCAAAGGCCAATGCCTGCTAGGTGTGCGGGTTTGTTCGAAAGAGATACCACAGCCCCTGGTATACGGGCTACTGAGGGAATACGGGTGGGTTTTAGTCAGTAAAAGTCTGACACGCCGTCCTGCTCCACCCAGAGCGGGAGAAGTTATTTGATGATGTCCCAAATAAAAAAATTAAAAAAGCCTTTACGTTTCAAATAACATTGTGACAGCAAGTTTAGACGTACAAGTTTATATGGAAGACTATCAGAGTCCTTCATTAAACCCAAGTCTTGTAAAATATGTATCTTAAAATACAGTTTAAAAGAATATCATATGAATGAATGAAACGTAAATATTAAAACGGGAATCTTAATTTTTATTTATTTTTTATTGATTAAGTTCTTTTAAACTGTATTTTAATTTACAAGACTTGGGTTTAATGAAGGACTATGATCAGGAATTTGAACAGCGAACAACCGAGACTGTGACAAATCAGTCTCGGTTGATAGCTGTTCAGATTTGTTACTTAATAAAAATCTTAAATTCATTCACTTACTGACAGATAACGTACTGCCTAAACATGACATTTTGCACAAGAGTTTCTTAATTGGCGAAATTGAGCTCCGAGGGTTTTTGAAAATTTATCCCTACAGGCGTTAAATAGGTCATGAAGGAAGCCATGACAAAAAAAAACATGAACCTCGGCCTAGTAATAGGCAAATAGATTCCCTCAAAATAAACGCAGGATCTCAGTTTCGCTCGGTTGTTAAAGCCCCACAGACTATTCTTAGTAAGTTCGTTAATTAGTGAAGTTAGATCAACAGCCGCAGTTTCAGTTGCTTGCGGTTTCCTGTAAATGTTGCTGACATACTAGTGTCGGAGGGCTAGTGGAACGAGGTTTTGATAGTCAACTAACTTAATGATTATACTAGCTTCAAGTTTAGATTGGCGAGCTACACCCTTGTACGGGTCGGCGTGATTCGGTACAGCTAAATGTAATATGTTTTCGATTCAGCCCCCCGACTGTGCTCATTCATGCCGATCCGAACGAGTGTGTAGCACTCCTGAGTCCATATGAGTGTCACTGAATCAGTAAACCCATCAAGATATTTGCTACTTATATTGTAACATAACTCAGCCATACTTTGTAAACCTAAATTCTGTAGGCTTGTGACTATCATCATCATCATCATTTCAGCCGAAAGACGTCCACTGCTGGACTTAGGCCTCCCCCAGACTCCTCCACTTCGACCGGTATTCTGTTCCCACATCCAGCGGATTTGCACGGCCTTCACAAGGTCATCGGTCCACCTTGTGGGAGGCCTTCCCACTCTACGTCTTCCGGTACGTGGTCGCCACTCCAGAACCTTTCGGCCCCATCGGCCATCTGTTCTGCGAGCAATGTGCCCTGCCCACTGCCACTTAATTTTGGCAATTCTTCGGGCTATGTTGGTTGCTTTGGTTCTCCTGCGGATCTCTTTATTTCTGATTCAATCGCGTAGGGAAACTCTGAGCATAGCCCTCTCCATTGCCCTTTGGGTGACTTTAAGCCTTCTGATAAGGCCCATTGTGAGCGACCACGTCTCTGTACCATAGGTCATCACTGACAACACACACTGGTCAAAGACTTTCGTCTTAAGACACTGTGGTATTTGGGACGAGAAGATAATGCGAAGCCTATCGAACGCTGCCCAGCCGACTATATAGCGAGCTTAAGAGCTTGTGACTATAAAGTGCGTCATTGAGGCAGAAAAAAACTGTGATAATAAATTAATATCACTTACACCCACATTTCGCCAGCTAAGTCCAAAAGTAGGAGTAAAAATCTGATTGCATGTAGATCTTATTTACGGCTACAGATAGTATTTTCTATGTGACAAAAGATCTGACCAGAATCCAGATTTCGTTAATACTTATAATATTACAATTCCAAAGACCTGTGACTATCGGACGGATTTTTTTTCCTCTACTGTTTGTATGATATAGTTTTTGTTGAACATAGGTTGGTTTGGTGTTCTATCACACGGGGCAGCGATTAGAGGCTGATACTCAATCGCCCGGTCCAGGATTTTAGCGTGTGGACTGGTAAAGTTCTTGCCCCACATGCCTAGATGCATTAGCCTGATGGCAGCTAGCGCCGCCTCCTGCTGTATGTACAGGTCAAGGGGAGTTAGTTCAAGGGCTATCTCCATGGCTGCTGTTGGGGTGGTTCTCATGCAGCCAGTTGTAGCTGAACAGGCCAGTCGTTGGAAGCGTTGTAGTCTGGTAATGGTGGTCGAGCGTTCGGTCCTTGTCCACCAAACCAGAGCTCCAAAAGCCAACATTGACCTGATTACCGATTTGTATAACCACAGAGTGATCTTCGGAGAAAGCCCCCATGTTTTCCCTAACATTTTTTTACATTGGTAGAGTGCAATAGTGCTTTTATTAAGTTTGTAGTCAAGATGCTTATTCCAGAGCAGTTTGCTGTCAAGGATCACCCCCAAGTACTTGACTTCGTCTTTAAGTGTTAGTTCTGTGTTGAAAAGTTTTGGAAGCCTGTGGGGTCCAAGAGTTCTTTTGTTGGTGAACATTATTAGTTCTGTTTTCGAGGGGTTAACCGACAGTTCGTGCTTCGCGCACCAACTCTCGATTATTTTGAAGGCCCTTCTCATGAGATCACATAAGATGCCCTCAAACTTCCCCGAAATCAGAATTGCTATAACGTCCGCGTAACCTACCGCGTAAAGACTGCTGACGTTGAGCTCTACGATGAGCTCATTAACGACTAAGTTCCACAGTAGTGGTGACAGCTCGTGTGGTGGTGTTCACGGTAAACTGAATAGCACGGTATTTTAACATGTTATTAATCCATTCTATGAGCGTTTGGGCAACATCGTGCCTGGCAAGTACCTGTTCGATGCTGGCGAAGTTAGTTTTGTCGAAAGCGGCCTCTATATCAATGAAGGCGCCTATGGTTGGGTTTTTGGCTTTGAGAGCATGTCCTATGCGTGAAACTACGCCATGAAGTGCTGATTCAGTTGCCTGCACAGTAGGCGTGTTGATTGGGATGTAAAGGTCTTTGTACCGAAATTTGCGATCTGATCTTTCTATCTCCCAGCCTCTCCAGTGTCTTCAAGAAGAACGAGGAGAGGCTTATGGGTCTAAAAGATTTGGGCTGGGTGTAGTCGCCCCTACCTGGCTTCGGTATAAATATAATTTTCACTTCTCGCCATTTCAAGGGGATGAAGTGGTGGGCCAGGCAGGCTCGAAACACCTTGACGAGGTATTCAGCCAGTATATCACGGCTCCACCTGAGCAGAGCTGGGAATATACCGTCCAGTCCTGCTGCCTTGAAAGGTAAGAAGGTGTTGATTGCCCATGTTATTTTATCTTTGTCGATTACTTCTAACGCCACTTCCCAATCTAAGCTGCTCGTGCTTCTCTCCCTATGTGGTTCCCAACTTTGCTGGGTCGCAATCTGGCATCCTGGGAAGTGGGCGGTTAGGAGTAGTTCGCTTGTCTCAGCGTCGTTTGTTGTGTACGTTTTATCTGGTTTTTTCAGGCATCCTATTGAGTGGTCTGTCTCTGGAGCAAGACAGGTTTTGACCCTCATTGCCTGGTTGTTACTTTCAATGTTGGTACAGAAACGCCTCCAGCTATTCTTTCCTCTGAGGCGTATCAGTTTTTTATAAATTTTGCGAGCTGTTTTATAGTGGTCCCAATAGGGGAAAACCTAGTAAAATGTAAATAAATTAATCCAAACTCAAATTTTGTAACCCCAGAAAATAAATCAAAATAATCTCAAAACTCGCAAACACAGTAACACCCTACAAACTATTAGTAGCAGATGTGGCGGCAGACGGGATATCACACGGAGTTCACTAATTAAGGAAGTTTGATCCAAATATCGGACATGTGCCGCAACTTGTTACTAAGCAAACGAATGCGATTTAGATAGAGTATTAGTTTGGTTTGGGATTTATTGTAAAGTTTCGGATTTGCGACGGCTTATATTGTGGTTTTTGTTTGCAAATAAGGCAGCTTACCTGATAACTTTTGCTATAAGAAAGAAAGGAAGGAAAAAAAGAAAAATGGATTTATTTGTAACAGAAACACGCGCATATTAAAAAATGAAATAACATTATAAAAAATAAAAAACATGATAACAACACAGATATTTTTATACATATGTAATGTAATGTAATGTAATGCACCGATCCCAGCGTGGCTTGACCAGACTCGATAAATCGAATGAACCCCAAGATTCGCACTAGCCCCTGGAGCCTCATGCTTCATGGTGTTACAGAGGCCATTGCATATCAAGAAGTAGACCGGGGGGCGCGGTAATGGTCAGGTAGACGTGCCCTTAGGATAGGAAAGGATTGCGAGCCTACCGGATATGCATCCTTGAGTAAGCATTGGACTAGTGGAGAGACGGGTGGTATTTATTTATAGGAGGGCATCTTTTCACGACGTCGCCGGCATGTTGATTCAGATAGAGCTTCTTGGGTACGTTCAATTGTTTTCTTAGCTCTTTTCTATTCCGTTGCTTCGCTATGTTCTGCGTTGTTGTTTTCATAGTCGTCTTCTGAGTTTTCGCTGCTATCAGTTTCTGGTTTCTTGTAGATATCACTAGCGGCTTTCTTTATTTTGTTTCTGTCTCCAGCCATGCCCTTCCTAAATGTGATTCCCATGTCGAAGTATTTCATGTCCTGTTTTAGGTTGTCGTTCCATATGTATATCGGTCGTCCGACTTTCTTAGCTTTAGCCTTATGCTGCATTGCTGCATGCAATAGGTGTGGTTTATCCCGTCTGCAGACGTGTGCTAAGTAGCACATCCTGTGGTTCTTGATGCGTTTTGTTACGGTTTTTCCGTCTAAGATTTGGTGCATTTTCTTAGTTTTTGGTTTATTCCTGGCGTGGTTAATGAAGTCTCTCATGATAACTATTTCATATCTTCTGAGTCTTGATCTGTTCACCTTAGTGAGGGTTGATACTTTTAACCCATAAATCATACAAGGTACGATAACCATTCTGTGCATGAGTCTAGCTAACTTCCAGTCCATCTTTGAGTTTAGTATGAATGGTAGTAATGATTTGGCGTTTCTCGTGTCCTGTTGGCATCGTTTTCTGATGGTGCTTTTTCTGTTAAATGTCGATGTTAAGTATGTGCCTACGTATTTGACTACGTCCACTGTTGGTAAACTTATTCCGTTGAGGGTCACGTTGGTCGTTTGCTGTGATGTTATGGGGTCCCTGATTAATTGTTTTTGTTTCGTTTATTTGGAGGCCTACGCTGTTTAGTAAGGGTTTAATGTGGTATAAGATCCGTTCTAGTCCTTCTAGATCATCTGTAATGAGGATAAGGTCGTCCGCAAATGATAATACCAGGGGGAGTGAAATTTCGCGGTCCTGGTCTAATTTTATTAAATGGGTTTCGTCTTCAAGGGTTCTAAGGACTTCATCGATTACCAATATAAAAAGGCGAGGGGACAGTTTAACTCCTTTTCCTTTGACAATCCACCTATTTTGCTGACCGCACCATTTGATGCATGTTCTTTCATTTAAGCATGCCTATAGTATCCCGTTGGTCATCGATTTGTTGGTTCGTTCCAATAATATAGCTCTTAATGCCTTGAAATCAACGTTGTCAAAGGCTTTCCCTGCGCGCTATTCCTCTTCTAGAATCCTTTTGGGCGTAAAAATGTGGTCATCTCTTGATCTATTGTTTAAGAACGCTGCTTGATAATTCCCCAGCTCCGTTATTGTATCGTCTAGTTTTTTTAGTAAGTATGAGGCGTAAATTCTGTTGCCCGTATTACAAATCGTTATGCGGCGAAAATCGTTTGCATCTTTAGTATATGTTTTTTTTTTGGGATTGGGACCTGTACGGTCTCAAGCCACGTGTCGGGTACAGTGTTCTGCGTCCAGGCTTTATTCATGTGTTTAGTTACAGCTTCCTGTAGTATTTGGGGCATCGCTTTGTACAGCTCGGTTACCACTTGGTCCGTTCCGTGGGTTGTCCCGTTTCGCATTTTCTTGATGATTCCCGTTATTTCGTCCACCGTCGGTCCTTCGCAGTGTGGTTCGTTTATTGGTTTTGTTATATTAACCGTCGGTATATGATAGCCCTCGGAGTTTTTTAGTATTTCTTCCTATTTGGACATCGGTATGTACGCGGTTTTTGTTCTGGGTTTTGTTTGCTGTTTACTTTTCCTGTAGAATGAGTAGAGCATTTGCATGCGTTTTGCAGGGTGGATTTTCCCAAGTCCGGTGAAGCATGCTCTGCATGTTTTTTTTTGTTCTTCCACATTTTTAACCCTTTGTAGTGTTGTCTGACATTCTTTTACACGGTTATGTCTATTGGGATTATCTGGCTGTCTGTTATGTAGAAATTTGGCTTTTTGTAGGTTAGCAAGAGCTAGTCGATGATCCCTTGAGTACATTGGCTGAAAAGTGAGAATTTCCTGGGCAGCGGCTTTTAACACATCCGTAATGGTATTCCAGGGTATTTCGATGTTTTCATCTGTTGGGGTGATGCCTAAATTTGCTAGTTTTTTTGTTATGCGTTCTTGGTATTTTGTTTTGGTAGAATTTCTATTGAGCGCGGCATAGTTGCATTGTTTATGATTGAAAAGCTTGGCCTCCATTGTTGTTTCATTCGTACATTGTCGTTGCTTTTGGGTATTGTGTTTAGTTTTTGTTCACAATTCTGTTTTGTCTTACCAGTCCCCAGATTATTTTATGGTCGGATATACAGCCAGCGGCCCATTCACCTTTATTGAAGTGAAAGAGTTTTTCTGTTGCGTGTGCCGTCATGATGTGATTTAATTGCGATTTCTGGGTGCCGTTCGACCATGTTATTTTGCATGATGATCTAGCTTTTGTCGTTTCAATTTGAAGTTTTTCCCTGTTAGCTATATCCCGTAATAATTCGCCGTTGTGGTTGGAAACTTCATGGTGTAGGTTTTGTTGGATCAACCCTATGCGTTGGAAATTTTGTGTTTTTTTTTTTGCCGGGTTTCGAGGCGCCACGGACGTTCCACGTTGCAATACACAAGTCTGGGCAAATGTACTTAATTGCGATAGAGGTCGGATTTCGGAGTAATGTGTATCCAGTGTCGTCCGCAATTCCGTCTGATAACTGTGTAAATAGTGTTGTCGGTCGTTGTTCACACGGCGTTAACGAGTTAACCGTTTGCAGGTTTTTCGTTTGAGGCTGGGGTTTCTGGGGTTTATCATGTTCTTGTTGTGTATTGCACCGGTTACCAAATGGCTTGGTATTATGTGGTGTTTTAATGTTGGTTGTAATTTGCATTAGGTTTATCCGGGTGTTGCTGTATTGTTTGTCATTGGTCCGTACCCAGCTATCATAGTGGTGATTCTGGTAGAGGATGTGTATATTGCCGGATACAGTATGTCCCATAGGTGAATAAACCTGTGTATTTCCGTTGTATATATGCACATGCACGATTACGAGGTAGAATTCAGACGCGGCTATAATTATATCTTCACCACTCCAGAATGTTTCGTTAAATTACGCGGTTATGTAATTTGTTATCCTTCGTTCCTGGGAGAGATTTCTGTAGGGGGGAAATTCTTGTATATTATTTAGAAGTGCTAGGTGAATTCTAGCATCATGTTGATGTTCCAAAACATACGTGGCGAGGTCTTGACGGACGTTTCTGTGATCAAATGTTAAGCCCATAATAATGTTTATTTGGTGAGCGATTGCTCTAAACAGACAATTTCCATCCTTTGAAATGGGTACAATTATATCCATTATAAGCGCTTTTGTTTGTAGAACAAGTTAGAAACACGTGCACGTAGGGGCTGAAGCTCGCTAACTTAGGGTGTGTTTTATGAGCTGACCTTTTTTTTGGTTAGTTAAAATTCTTTGTTTATCTGTAAAGCAAAAACATGCGATGCCAACTTAAGAGGTCGGGGTAGCTATTTTGACCATGTGTTTCCGATTGAATAATTTTTTTGGCTGTGAATTCGTTGCTGTGTTACAATAGTAAGATCCTTAAGTACGGCGTCATGGACGGTACCGTATTTTGTGCTAGAATAATGCATGAATCAGTTCTTCCCCCTGTTATAGTGGGTGTAAACACGCGGATTAAGGTGGTTTTGACAGCAAGGCCCGTGGTATGCAGTATAGCACATGAATCCCTGTAATATAAGGAACGATCTCACCGGATTCTTCCGCGGGGTCTGTCGTCCTCCAGCAGCCCGTCTCTGCTGCAGGCTGAAGTGCACTTATATCACTTTTGCTCACTAGTTTTGTAATTTATGTAAAGTCTAACCGAATATACACACGTCCTCTGATTAAGCCAGAGAGAATTGGATCTTATTTCAAGGGAATGAGACCGATTTCACAAGAAGCTACATAGCCCGCACTCGCACTAAAACACGGTTCGGTTTCGAAGCCTGACGGATAAATCAACATCTGGTACGCGCGAGCAAAGGCGACCGTATCAACACAGATATTTTTATACATAACATAAATATTCGGCAGCTGCACGCCGTGACTGTGACAAGAAGGCTTCCACTCAGCATGGTGCTGTGCTATGGGACCCACAGCACAGCTATCAATTCTTGATCCGTTTTAAACGACTTTGCTACAATAATTATAAGTCTTTCTAAGTTTTGTCAGCTGGGCTGCCAACCCTGAGTTATACTCGTATTTTAACACGCTTTTATTAGGTCGACCTGTATGTAACTAACTCATCTGCCTAGCCTTTTCCCAACTATGTTGGGGTCGGCTTCCAGTCCGGATGCAGCTGAATACCAGTATTTTACATGGAGCGACTGCCTATCTGATCTCCACAACCCAGTTACTGGGTAATTCGATATCCCTTGGCAAGACTGATTGTCAGACTTTCGGGCTTCCGACGACCCGTAACGACTGTCAAAGATCCACAAATGACAGCCGAACCAACGGCTTAACGTGCTTTCCGAGGCACGGAGGTGTCTTGGTATGTAAAGATGGTCACCCATCCACGGACCAACCGCGGCAAGCGTAACTTAACGTGGTCGATCGACCCGTGCAGCTATTGTTATGTAGCCACAAGCCCCCTGTATGTAACTAACTATGTTTGTACAAGTAAAGATTTTATTAATGCACTCTTAATTTTAAAGAAAATATATAATATTTACCTAACACGTGACGCATGAGCACCTACTGCATCTCATCTCTATGAAGAATAGAGATGAGATGCAGGTGCTTGTCTTTCTATATAAAGTGACATTATTTTCCTCATTTTTAGAGTTCCGTAGCCAAATGGCCAAAAACGTGAACCGCTTTAAGATTTTCACACAAAAATAGAAAAAAAAAACAATACATTTTGGAGGTCCCAACTTGGAACTGAAACTCAATGATTTTTTTCATCAAACGCATACGTGTGGGGTATCTATGGATAGGTCTTCAAAAATGATTGAAGTCTCTAATATCATTTTTTTCTACACTGAATAGTTTGCGCGAGAGACACTTCCAAAGTGGTAAAAGTGTCCCCCCCCCCCCCCTGTAACTTCTAAAATAAGAGAATGATAAAACTAAAAAAAAATACGATGTACATTACCATGTAAACTTCCACCAAAAATTGGTTTGAACGAGATCTAGTAAGTAGTTTTTTTTAATACGTCATAAATCGTATTATGTTAGATACTTGCTGCTATATAACCCTTCAATGGCGAGTCCGACTCGCACTTGGCCGCTTTTTTTGTCATAACTATCTATCTTTAAATCTTTCTACAATCTGCCATTTTGTCTCTCGTTCTTCTGTTTCTACGTGGTTATGCTATGCGATTTGAAACTGTATTTAATAGATAGATATTTTAATTGACCGATATAATCAGAAATATGACCATTTACTTACTTTATTATGATTAATATAAACAGCATAACAGTCGTTCTCGTTATTGCATTCCCTCTAAATTAAAACAGAACCAAAGGTGAAACTATATCTAACTGCCACATAGACCAACTGACTTCGACGCCTTTTGAAGTGACATTCAACCTTCTGCTAAACAGCAATTTGTGGTCTACCAATATGCCTAGATTATATTTGTTTCTAGATGTTACGAGTAGACGCATTTCGGAAGCCAGACAACATCAAAGTTGTCACCAAGATTTTGAAACTTCGAAGTTTAATGAGGAAAGCTTCATAGGAATGAAACTTTGCTCCAGCTTTGCTTTTATCAATGCTTATAGAAATATAATAGTAGGTACTCGTAACTACATAAACGAGTAGGTAGGTACTATTTTTGAGTATGAAATATAATAGTAGGTACTCGTAACTACATAAACGAGTAGGTAGGTACTATTTTTGAGTATGAAATATAATAGTAGGTAATCGTAACTACATAAACGAGTAGGTAGGTACTATTTTTGAGTATCTAATTGCCACATAGACAAACTGACTTCGACGCCTATTGAAGTGACATTCAACCTTCTGCTACACAGCAATTCGTGGTCTACCAATATGCCTAGATTAAAATTTCTGTCTAGATGTTAGACGCATTTTGGGAGCCAGACAACATCAAAGTTGTCACCAAGATTTTGAAACTTCGAAGTTTAATGAGGAAAGCTTCATAGGAATGAAACTTTGCTCAAGCTTTGCTTTTATCAATGTTTATAGAAATATAATAGTAGGTACTCGTAACTACATAAACGAGTAGGTAGGTACTATTTTTGAGTTGTATGTAATTTGAATCTTTGACTTAATAAAAATTTTAAATTCATTGACAAACGACGTACAGCCTAAACCGGGTCGAGAGGCATTTTTTTCCAAGAGAAAAGGAGTTCCTTATGCGACGAAATTGAGAAATAGGGGATGAAAGTTAGAATGGGAGTTAGAATTTTTTCCTATGGGAAATCCTATCGAGTGCACGGCTTGTTCTTCTATAAAATGTCGTGTGACTTCAAGGCTGGTCATGTATTGAACTCTGCTCAGCATTCGTCATTATCTTTTCTATACAAGCAGCGTCCTGAACGTCAGAACCCTTGTCAATTTCAATGGAATCATTATAAAAAACGTACCTATAACACTTTTTGGTTTTTTATCATTATCAGACGATAACTCACTTGACGTATAACTAATCATATGTCTCTCCTAAGTTGTACTGCATTTGTACTTTGCACACACTACATCTTAGTACAGTATATTGGTAATTTATTTGGCAGATAATTCAATACTACTTCTTTATGATTTTTTATTGTTTCGGTAGATAATACCTTTTTGAACATAAGTAAAGGTCCCTTAATTCGCTATTTTCATAAGTGAAGCTTACAACATTCTAATGGTGTGCTCATAAGAAATAAAGATCAAGAATCTTGTTTGAACTTTGAACTCATTATAAAATAAAAATTCAACATTGGAACTGTTATACCTCCCCGTAGCGTTCTAGAATGTGTAGTGGCTACTGCAACCTCTTAAGGGCTGCATTGGTTGTAAAATGGAATTCGGTATTGTTTTCTGCTTTCTCGGGTAAAGTTCTTTATTATTATTCCTTATTAAAATCCTTACAGAATTACATTCCGTAAGGATTGGAAGGTGGAGCAAGAGTAAAATAGTTTGTTTATTTGTAAGCAAACGACCAAAAAGACATCTGAAACTTGCGGGCCCCATCAGCTGATGCTGAGATCTCTTTGAGACGCGCGTGAAACACAACGTGCCGCCAACCGGGCTTGGTCCAAGGACCGGACAGCGAGCTACCCATTACACGCCGTCCGCAAGCCCGCGCTTACGGTGGCCGGGAATTAACCTGGGATTCCAGACGCCCAGGGCGTCTCCTGCAGAGGCTAGGATGGTGAGGGCGCATATAATGCCTCTCTCTCACGTGCGCCGCCTCCCTTTTCGCGAGCATTACTGCTTCGCAGAAGGAGGTGATGGCTACCCATGCACTCTCGCTCCATACCATGGCCTGGACCAGGGCCGGACGCGAGAGATCGCCGCCAACGATCGCCTCTACAAGGACACGACGGTGCCCCGCCCAAGCCGGGCAGACCTCCACCATATGCTCCACCGTGTCCTCAGGGTAGTCTTCGCAATGGAAACACTCGGGCGTTTCCTCCCGCCTTATGCGAAACCGGAACCTCAGGAAACAGGACCTGCGTCAAGCGGAAGGTGAAGACGCCGTGCCGCCTCTCAAGCAAGAGGCAAGAGAGTTACAGTTTAAATGGAGAAGGAGTGTAGAAAACTAATATTTTTATTTAAAATGCATTCGAAGTTTATTAAGTTTTAAATGAATTATGTGCGAATTTAGACCACTGCGCGACCACTGATACAATTATTACGTCTGATAATTATGAAAAACCTAAAACTGTTTTATAAAATACGTTTTTTATAATGATTCCAACGATATTGACAAGGATTCTGACGTTCACGACACTGCTTGTATAGAAAAGTTAATGACGAATACTGAGCAGTGTTCAATACAACACCAGCCTTGAAGTCACTCGACGTTTTCTAGAAGAACAAGCCGTGTACTTGATAGGATTTCCCATCGGAAAAAATAACGAACTACCGAACTAACTTTCTCCCCCTATTTATCACTTACGTTTACGTTTAAAGAAAGTTCATGCAAACTTGAGCCTTAAACTATGCAGCGTATCTATCTGTTGGCCCTAAAATATTACCGGATTTTCCAAAAATAATTGTCATCAGAAAAACTTGCTCACAATACTCTAATATATTCAACCAAACATTTATGGTTTGATAAAAAAAACGCCATCGCGATAAAACTGGAAAAAATATGAGTGGTTGGTTCTTTTTCAAATTAATAACAGATGTTGATACATACGCAGAATCCTATGGGAACTGTGTGAGTATTAATTTTCCTGAGTAGTGTGTTAATATGTTTCGTAGTCATTGGATTTCTATGTCAGATATACTCGGGAGTAATAAAGGCTCTTGAGTAATTTTTTATTGTTGTAAAGAAGAAATTTACATGTTATCTTTTTATATGATCCTTTGTTATGATCACAATGCTCTTGATCTTATGCCTATTTATTTTGGAGGTCATCTCAATCTGCCGTCATCTTAGTATATTGACTACATTTCGACCCATCTCATTTTAAATTGTTAACCGACTAAAAGAGAAGGAGGTTATCAATTCGACATGTTTAAATATATAAAAAAAATTATGTACGAGTATGTTCAGGCATAACTCCGTCATATAAAGACAGATTTGCAAAATTATTTTTTTGTTCGAAAGGGTTTATTTTGAAATGGTCCCATTTAAATTTAATATAGATCTGATGATGCGTTTTGGAGACAGACAACGAGACTCTTCAAAAAATCACAGCAAATCAACCGCGATTGCTGATATTGCATAAATACGAGTATGCATTGCTTTGAACAAGGATGATGAAACTTCGATTTGGTGATGGTCAAGTATAGACGCCAGCACATCAAACTACCCCAAACTGTCATTTTTTTCTAATTGTACATGAACCTTATGATTATGGAATAAAGTTTAAAATCTATCAAAGAAGTTTGACAGATTGGGGTAGCTAGATATGCTGGCATCTTTACTATACATAAAAATTGAAAAACAAAAACTATTTCCAAAAAAAAAAAACAACTTTCTTCGAAGGTACTTCAGTTTTAGGTACTGTTGTTGTTTCATGTTGTTCTTTTTATATTACAAGTTACAATATACTACAATGTCAGCTTCAGATTTGTAGTGTACTTCACGCTGTAGGTACTAACTTTGGTAAAATCATCGAAAACTTCGTTTCATGAATATGAGTCACAATCCAATTTTTTCCAATTTCACATGGTAGGTACAGCTGATGGTAGTATCAATCCTCTAGTAATCATAATATTATTATGAAGACAAAACCTCTCTCACTTCATATCATCATTTTACCATCTACCACCACTTAACAACAATACTCCTTCCTAGATTAACCTAGAAACAAGCTCCGTATTGGTGTGGCGCCATCTATCGCTAATCGCTGGCTGTTGACAACGTTATTGATGAGAGAGCAATTAATCATGATCACTTGTCCAAACGGGTTCGACGTCACTTAGCGCCTGTTTGCTTTTTGTTCTTTATCTTTAGAAAGCCTTTTATGAGTGTCATGCGATGTTGGTGTTGGGTTTCAGATAATTCTAAATCAGTAGAATATGGTTTTGGTGGTTTGATTGAAAATAAGTTTCTATGAAATCAGTCAGTATCGTCTGATAGTGTCCGATATCTTAGATACTTTTTTTTTTCGATCATTCCATACTGGTAAGAGGACATATAGTGAACTTGTTCTTCAGAAAGTTAAGGTGAGTAGTACTCGCGACCAGCGTGCATGCAGGACCAGAAGGCTACTTCTCGTAATTAAAAACGTTCAACATCTAGTCGCAGTCTCACCTCGGTGACTTTCCAACATCAAAAGCATGGAAACGCGAGGTATTTTTTACAGATGACTGTGAACATTCTTAAAATTACGAGAATTTCCCCTCAGATGTATGAGTATTAAGAGGCAAAAGGAGTGTGTAAAGATTGTATAGCAGGTGGCGTTCTGTGGTTGCTGCCTGCCCATCGGAAGATGGCTGAGTCAATGTATGTATCAAATTCAAACTCAAACTCAAAGCATTTATTTCAAATAAACCAATTACAGGCACTTTTGAATTGTCAAGGTCGGTGAGTTAGAAAGATGAAGCTAGTTGCCTATTCCAAAGCGTAGGTACCTATGGAGAAGAACGGGCAATGGGTATGTGTTTACTATTGAATTTTAATATTTTGAAGTAGCTACGACAAAGTTAGTTTTTTGGTAGGTTTCTTTATTTATTGATTTAGTATCTCCAACAAAAGATGGACACAATACATGACACATAATTATAGGGCAACATCAGGTATTAAGTTGGAATACTCCTTCACTTATAGGAGACCACAGCATTCACAATAGAGTTAACAACTAAGCCAATGAAGTAAAAATATTAATTATAGGTAAAAATTTGGAACAGTTAAAATATATTTAAAGGACATAAAAAAGAAAATTTGGAAATAAAACATTTAGAGATACTTAAATTAAATTAAATCTATTAAACATTTCTTATATCTAGACAGAGTCTCACAGCTGTCTAAATTGATAGTTTTGGCTAACATATTAGATTGCCTACAAAGTCTCGACAAGTTTCAGAAAATATTTAAAAAAAACATAGCACTGCGATTCCCGGTTATTTTTCTATAATCTAATTATTGATAACGAAGTAGATGAAATCGGATTGGAAACCAAAAATAATATTACAATTAATAAACCAATATCAGTATTTGAATATAAATTATTATTTTCATTAATAAGCAATCTACAAAAGACGCAAGTCTAAAAGAAGCAATAAAAATAAATACAAAGACATGGACTATTCTCATGTTAATATAGCCCGCTCATGAAACTTGCGCGCCATATCAAGAGCAAAATTCATAGCCGACATGAAAGTATTATATTAGTACAACATCGGAGATCTGACCCGTCCAGGAATCCCCACTTGTAGAGGTTGTCCTTGCTGCGACCTACTTGGGTGTGTGTGCGGTGTGTGTGCGGCGTCTCTCCACAGACAATGGCTCACCTCCCATCTTGCACCGCATGCCCTATTACCTGCACACGTGAGGACCTAATGGCTGCATCAGCAAACGGTATTCGCGTTGCTGAATTTTGGGCCAAACAAATTTAAAAACTGTACACATTAAGTACATTCCTTAGTTTTATCTTTGCCATCGACACGCTAAGAAGAAGAAGTACAACATCGTAAAATCAACCCAACTTGACCCGCCTTATATCGTCAAGTTTTATATGTTTTATGATATCTCGTAGTTTTATGTTTGGGGATGGTTTCGATTTAGAAAAAGGCGGCATGGGGGTGGTTTCCTCGTTTCAAATGTTTCTTCATTTCTTAGCAACGGGCTTAGCATGACGGTTTCTATTTCTACGAAGAATAGACAGTGCTTTTTCAATACAATGTGCCATTTCAGTCTCCATTTTTGACACCGCACCGTATATATCCCTCTACAGTCTGTCATTTAGTCTTTCGTTTCGAACGATCGTTGTCTAGGTTTTCGGTCCTGCACCCTAATTGCGTAACTCACGATTCATCATAATCTGTATCGTTTTGAAACGGATTGTTAAACCATTGCTTCATATGTTCGAAAAATGTGTCTGTTCGACAACATAAATAACGCAATGAATATTGTTTAACTGTGAAGACGAAACCAATTATGATCAATCGTGAGTTACGCAATTAGGGTGCTGGTCCTTATAAATGTAGACTATTTCAGAAGAATATTTCTTCCAAAATCACACTGACAACAAACTTTCTACTCGACGACGGCCTGCGAACTGCAATAATTAATAGAAAAGCATAGCTATCTTCTCCTATTGTACATCATTTAGTTAATAGTCATGTCTAT
Organism: Polymixis flavicincta; assembly: GCA_949987655.1. Lineage (NCBI taxonomy): Eukaryota > Metazoa > Arthropoda > Insecta > Lepidoptera > Noctuidae > Polymixis > Polymixis flavicincta. The sequence goes on along the minus strand of OX465195.1, from coordinate 4,868,747 downwards.
TCTTCCGTCGACAAATCGGTGTTCGTGCTAAGCCTGCAGGTGGTTGCCACCATAATCAACTTCATTCACTTACCTATATTTCATTTCATGAGGATACAAGAGGTAAAATATTTCAGGTATTTTTGTAACTTAAAAAATCAAGCGAACTATTTTTAACAGCGCGCCGAATAAAACAATGTTACGGAAACCTGTAATAATGAAACTGAATATTAAAACAAGTACCTGGTGCTGACTAGCAGTCTGAAATGTCAAAACATTCCAATACTTTATAATTTTTTGTAATTTATACAAACGCTGTCGACTTATTAAATAAGTATTAACATTTATGCGCAATAATAAACCAAATAATTTGTTTGGTTGATTAAATATTTAAGTTTCATGTGTGTTATTTTTGTGTAATTTCTGAATTACAAATGAAACACAATAATCCCAGGATCTTTAACACTTTGGCTGTGGTAAAGCACCGAAAATAAAATTAAACTGAACAATAAATGACGTATTCAAATAATCATAACGGCATGTGCTATTTATATCAAAATTTAAAGTAAAAATATAAAGATCATAAATGGAATTCATATTATAAATAACGAGAAACACCGTAGCGGTAATAAACCGACACTGAATGCTCTGAACTTTGTAAATATTCTACACGCTTTCACGTAAGACAACGAACCAACACAAGAAAAATAATAAAACTTTGAAATAAGACCGGGCTCAAACATGAACCTTGCGACCCTTATAAAAATTCCGAAAACTGTTCATATTTTTGAAACACACAAAAGTTATTCAACTTTGTAATAGATATTTAGATGGAACCCTAAAAACTTAGACAGGCGGGCCACCACTAAAATGCTATACCAAACCATCCATCCAAAGTTGGTCTATGATACGCGTCAGAATACACAGAAAAGAATATAGCAGAGATGGAATAGAGGGGTCACGGCGACTGGTCACATCTGCTCTTGAAACTTATAATACATAATATATCTAGACGTAATGTTTTATTTGACGCAACAGCGGGAAGTGATATAAAGTAAGGAATTGGGTTTTCTTCGTATGGAAGAAACTCAATTCCTTCAAGAAAAGCATAATTTTGTTGTTGTTAGTAATAATTACCTACCTGATTATTTAATTTACTTCGATAAAGTTGGTCCTAGTTTATCATTTTGTGGACTTTTTGTTTTTTTGCAGGTTGGGATATCATCAAATGACTTCACCGCTCTGGGTAGAGAACAGGAGGGCAGGGGTCAGACTTGTACGGACTAAAACCCACCCGTGTTCCCTCAGTTGCCTGTGAGCCAGGGGCGACGGTGTCTCTTTCGAACAACCCGCACCCCTGGCAGGCATTGGCCCTTGCGGACCTCACCAATCGTTGCTGACATCTCAGACAGCGCGCGTGGAACACAACGCGCCGTCCCGCCTACCACTTTTCGGCCGCAGGGGATAAGAAGAGCGGCCAACGCTATACCGACACTTCTCTTCCCCTGCGGCCCCACCGCGTCCGCCATCAAACGGTGGCGGCCCCGTCCAGGCCACAGAAGGGAAGAACGCTGCTCAGAAGCACCGGCACTCCTCCTCTGCCGCAGCCCGTAACCCTCAGCCGCGATGCCTCCCATTCGACACCGCGGCCCACCTCTCACCGCAACCTACTTTTTGGCCGCTACGTCATAGGCTTGAAGGCAAAAGCCCTGACGAGCGGCTAGGGTTCCTCTTCGCTTCACCGTGGCTGGGAGACCACGGATACTGAGCCCCCCGCAACGACAATGCAGGAACCCACTCGGGGGGGGGGGGGTGTGTCCTCGCGTTATAACTCAGGTCGTAATAGCTATGTAAACATAGTTGAGTATTGCATATGTACGCGTACGCTATCACACCCTTTATAACTGAAGGGTTCTATTTTGGTATTATGCTTTGTTTACATCGTATTTTTTTTTTAATGTTTGTGTGTAGTTTTTATTTTATTTGTTTGATAAATTGGCATGGCTAGCTGACATATGGCAAATGATTTGTTGAATGTTACGTGTCTCGTAATTCTAATTACTTTGCCATAGTATTATTGCAAAGAATCAAGTATATGTAACTAAACAGACAGCTGTGATGCTGGGAAGTTTTTTGCACCACGCTTTCTTCCCAAATAAAGCACTAGGAAAGAAAAGAAAGATTTTTTTTTTATTTGTCACTGAAACACGTGCATATAAAAAGATGAAATAACATATTTAAAAAAAACATGATAACAACACAAATATTTTTAAACATAGGCATACAGAACATAAATATAGTCGGCAGCTGCACGCCGTGACTATGACAAGAAGGCTTTCACTCAGCATGATGCTGTGCTATGGGACCCACAGCACAGCGCTGATTTTCAGTGGTCACCCGAAAACAACGTACGAAAATCAAGCCAGGATTTTTACAAATTAGGTAAAACAAGTAACAAAGTAAAATAATTATAATGAACAGTACACACAATTTGATACATACACACACATCATGCATGCATTTGATTTTTTACTAGGAAGTGGTGTAGAGCGTTTTCGCCTTATGTAACTTTGACGTTCGAAATTGAATAAATGAGTTTTGATTTTGAACATGAAAGTACAAAAGTTAAGGCCACGTATGACGTTATTTTTAGGAAAAGCCGTTCATTTAAAACATTCTGTTGAACAAAACCTGAAAGCCGAAATTGCGTTCCGCAAAATATTATTGTTGTGTAAAATTCTGAATATTTTGTATTTTAGCGTATAAAAGTTTGATATAAACATGAACTGTATATCGTTACAGAAAAAGTTATAGATACACATAACTATGTACATTCGTTATACTTAAGTTTAATTAAATACGTGAACTTTTACTTATCTTGCCAAAGACGAGTAATAACAAAAAATAAACTTGTAGAAACATCTAATGACAGTTATTCACACTTTTATCAACAACTTTCCTCATTACATGTTCCCAATTCCTTCATCCATGATTACCAGAACTGGCTCATATATATTTTCCTTTATGCCAAATACCTATTTCGCAGAATCCTCATTATGTCTTTTTTCAGCCAAGAATATATTCTCAGATTTTTTTCCATCAGAGTAAAAAATCCTGTTGCCATCAACTCAAGTTACATCAAGTGTTGAACCAACTTACCGTGATGTCTTGCGAAAGCGACCCTTAAGTGCGTGTTAAGTATTACTTTAGAAGCTTAAGACGTGCTCAAACTTTTTCAAGAACAAGATTTTTTACTGTTACATTTGTTTACTTTGATGTTCAATGCTATATTGGAAACGTTAAGCTATACGGATTTTCATATGACTGTTTTAAAAAGGATTTACGTTTCGAGAATTTGCAGGCTTTGGAGACAATGGAATTTGCAAGGTATGGTCTTGTTACTTTCGATATTTGAAAGTCATTTGAAGGAATTTGAGGACTTAAGTACTTGTGGATGGTCCATTGTACAACAGAGGTTCCTATAGCAAATCATGGAGTGGTATTTGCAGAATATTCATAGTGAAGGAGTTAATCCGGCGCGGAACCTGTCGGTTCCATTACTCGTAGGTGAGCGCTAATGGCTGCAACATAGTTTTTAAAACTATCGTAGCTATTAACGAACACTAAAAATTTGTAAACCTGTTCTAGTTTTAGTTCCAACAAATATTTGATTTGATTTGAGTTGAGAGAGACAGAACGTTGGTATGGTTCAAAACTTGAGACAGCTTATTGATTTGTCTAAGTAAACCTTATTTCAATACAGAAGACAGACGAGACACACTTGGTCAAGAGTTAATCGCACTCGACGGATTTTTATACTTATTTCGTGAAGGGGCAACTCTAAAAGAAAAAATATTTCAAAGAAATTCTTCATTCGATGTACTCATCTGTTTCCTTTGCATATACTATGCACTAATCTCGAATTCAGAATCTTAGCTTACTACCATGTTTTGGAACTATGAACTCAAAAACGACGTGACAAAGTTGAAATTCAAGTATGTAACCAATTTTATTTAGGACCTTATTACTTCACAAGTTGAAAAAAAATTTGTTGATTTCACACACATCCATACATCGTTGGTGCATCGTCTTTGACATGTGTGTCAAAGCAAACCTTCCTTTTTGTAGTGCAAGTACATACTTTTTGCTTTATTGCTACAAGGATCTTTTGGCGTCTAATTGACATTGGCTGGGAGGGTTGTTGGTAAACATTTGTGAAATTGTCACATAAACTGTATTGGAAAAACAAGATGGAGATGTTAGTTCCAATTTTAGCCTCGCGCCATAAGATTCCTGTACCGTTGAAGAATGAACCTCCCCAACAAAAACATAGCAAATAAAGCAAAGCAAATAAATAGTTGTCAATGATGATTTGGTACAAGGCTAAAACAGAATTGTCAGCTTAGCCAATAAAAGAATTGGTCTGCAAAAAGGTGCCAAGTTATATAGAGCTTATAGAAAGTCAAAAGTTTGGTAATTCCTTGTTTTAAATTATAAAATTTTGTGCACAACAGTACGAAAACGGACTTAAACCTGAGGCGTTCCCTGCCAATAACTTTATTGCCGACAAAGCCGAGAACGCTAAAAGATGTGACTCGTAACTCGCGCCCTTCCGTAGCTGTCTATAGTAATGTGCTTCACCAAACTTCACACTCCGTACCCTTGGATAGTTGAGTCCGCGAGTAAACAAATTTGGATCCCTACTTAATAACAATAAGATTTCAAATTGGCTAGTGGCCTATGTTGTAAATTATTTCCGCAAGGAAATTGACTGAAATGTTGAGCAAAAGTGCTAGTTGCTTTATAGTACTTACTACTTCCACGTAGATATACCAATCAAAAATCTGTCAAATCAAATGTATGTCATCTTGAGTTTATAAATATCAACAACACAATTTGTGATAAATAATATTTGTAGTTCACCCTCGGCAATTATTCAGTTTTTCCATTCTTAACGTTTTTAATAATCGTTTCGTAAGTGGTTTTATTCTTTTTTTTATGTTTTATATTTCACAGTGTATTTTCTACGATGTGATAAATTACGAAAATATTATTTACGAAAATAAATTATATATCAGCGCAGCTGAAAACTCATGCGCAGTCCTCTCGTCTCAACAGAGCGACGGCAACTGATTTGTGAAACAAAAATATGCTTAAAGTTCCTGTAACATGCGACGGAAGATGATTTTTTCCTCGAACTAAGAGCGTTGTAAGTGCAAATAACTTGTAGTCGTAATAAAATAAAAAATAAAACGAATTTCAAAAAACACCTCGACAAATTTTTTCGACTTGTAATACAAGTAATCATCACATTTTTATCCCATTAGTAATTAGCATATTATGTACAAATTGAAACTACGACAAAATTAGAGGTAACTTCGTGATGATTTTTTATCGAGAAAATTTTATGTATTGTGTTTCTGTTCCAATTTTTTTTTGAAAATATCATGTAGTTACTCGTAATATTTTTATTTTATACCTAAGTCTTATAAATTTCATGAAACATCTAATTTAAGATAGGCAATTTTGGTTTATCGCCCTCTTAAGTAAAAGTTACAAAACTATTTTGCACATCATTTTGTGCTTGGAGAACCAACAAGAACCTCGAAAATTATTTTAAAATAGATTTTTCCCTCGGCTTCGCCCGCGTAGATGTCGGAAAAACGTTGGTCCTACTTGCAGACCGAGCTGAGGTGGCGTTCGGTTATTTCCGGTCTCCCATTTATATTTTCAACCCCTATTTTACGGCCTCAGGGGCTGATTTCCCAAAAACACTGAAACACGTAGTTGTTAATTTTTAGTCAGAAAGATAAACACGAATTTTTATGGTTTAAACTACAAAAATGTCGACTTTCATCCCCTATTTAACTCCCTTAGGGGTTGCATTTTGAAAAATCCTTCCTTGTTCCTTGTCTACATTATAAAGGGAATCTTTGTGCAAATCTTTGGCTTTCTAGGTCCAAGGGTTTGGACTGGGTGTTGATGAGTCAGTCAGACGTGTATGTTTGTATGTGTTGTGTGTGTGTGCGCGCGTGTGTGTGTGTGTGTGTGTGTGTGTGTGTTTGTGTGTCTGTGTGTGTGTGTGTGTGTCTGTGGCATCGTAGCTCCCGAACGTATGAACCGATTTTTGTTTTTATAAAATCTTTTAAAATAGAAGAAGATAATTGAAGATTTTTCAGAACATAACGTTTGTCTTTATTTTTGTTTCAGAATCATCCACCATGGTTGGGAAAGTGTTAATTTTCTTCGTATCAGTATCAGCTCTGAATCTTGGTAAGTCACATGCAATTATAATTATTATTTATAAATTATGAACCACCGAACCGATCGTTAGGAAAGACAGATTGATCAGATTGGTGAATGACCTACATAGGCTACTTACCCTCTTGGAAGATAATACAAAATATACGCATTTGTAAGTTGTCGGTAACAGCTATGGATGAAAAAGTAATTTGTAGATATTATTTTTTCCAACTAGTTTGCCCCTTGACAAAACAACGTTTTTTTTTTAAAGCAATCTGCTAAGTTAGATTCTTACTTTATAACCCCGGAACAATAGGCAGGTAAACATAATACCTATATTTATTCACAAAATAATTTCCATAACAGTCCAGTTCTGGAATGACAGCGTTTCAATATTGCAGTCAGTGCAAAGTTTTAATTATGCCACGAAATTAATTCGGGATCAAGTTTGGCGCTTCCATTTGTGTTTGGTGCAAGCTTCGTTTTAAATTATTTTTCGTACATATATGACGTGAAAAATTGATTAATTTATTTTTAATTGCTTTTTGGAAATAATAAATCTTATTTCGTAAAGTGGGTGAGTTATATAGCTGCAAAAGCAATGATTTGTGGTATTGGTCCTTATAAAGTCATTATTTTTGACCTTATTGCGAGAAAAAAATATTTTTGGCTAATCCTAAAGCGATATAAAGCTAGATTTTGACTGTCCCTTGAGATAGCCAGAAAAAGTAGTGGTATAAAACATTTTAAAACTAAGGGGCTCACACCAAGAGGATCAATAATAACCTGCACCTCCAGTTACATCCGTATTTTTGTTGATGACAATACTTGTTAAATCAATCTTTCAAACATGGTGTTTGTGGCATCATCAGAGCATTATTGATTTTTGTTGTGTTCGGCACGGTACTGGGACATACATATGACAGAAAAAAAGGGAGGTCTATAGCCAGCAGTGGGTAACTCTGGGCTGAAAATATTGTTGATGCTGATCTCCGTGTTGTGCCGTACATAAAAAAATAGTACCAGCCCATTTCTTTTCGTGTGTGTCGTAGAAGGCGACTAAGGGACTTACCAGAGAATGGGCAGCAGCGTTCTCCATGCATTTTACCACCATACGTAGAAGCACTTCTGATCAGATCTTGTTTTACAAAATCATCCATAACCTGGCCGATGTACCTGAGTTATTATCAGAAATCAATATAACTGTACCTAGGCGTACCGTAACTAGATCCTTACGCAAAATAAATACCTTTACACCGTCCTCATCAAGAACCAACCTTGGTCTTAATGCTCCCTTGAATCGATTAATGGCTAATTATAACAAAATAGATATCAGTAACAATATTGACATATTTACAGACACATTTTCCCAGTTTCGCAGTAAACTTAAAACTATTAGCGATTCATCTTAGTATTACAACCTACTTTTTTACCTACCTAAACTACCTTTTTACAATTTTTATTTTTGTTTTTTGGCCGCATATTGCCACTCAAAAAAATTTGGAATGTTCTCTTTGCACTCTATTGTTATCGTGTTCTACCATTTTGAATTTTGAATTTCTATTTGACTGTTTAATTTTAAAGTTTACTTTTATTGTTAAAGTATATTTTTAAATTTTAATGTTTAAATTTTGATTCATGCAATAATTTTAATTTCGTTTTTATTTTATTTATTCTCAATTCGATTACGATATTGATTTTTGATTGTTTAATTTTCTATTCTCATTTCGATTATGTTGTTTTTTTTTAATTCTTATTCTGCTGATTTTTTTTTTACTAAATGTTAAAACTTATATTTATGGAGCTATTTTTAAGTGAGTGCTGTGTACGCCTGTAAGTGACAAATTCACCATAACTAAATCCAAATGTTATTTTCTTATGTTAATGTGCCTAGTGAATAAGTCGTTGGTGTACCTTTCAAATAAATAAATAAAATAAATACTGCGATCGCCAACCCGCCTGCCAAGCGTGGTGATTATGGCAAGACCCCTTTTGGGGAAGGCTTACGTCCAGCAGTGGACGTCTTTCGGCTGAAATGATGATGATCTTTAGTAGGTAGTGGATAAATATGCTGATAATTACAAAAATAAAGAGATATTTTTCTACCGCAATCATATTTCCTGTAATGCCTCAAAAAAAGGATATCTTACAAAAACCACAGCACCTGTATTTAAAAACACCAACACACGTAACCGACAAACTTTCTCGCAATCATAACGAACACAATTAGGCGAAGTAAGAAAGACAAACAGTTTTCACTTCCCTAAGCGAGCGAGAGACAAAAAGGAAAATATGGCGGCTTTGGCTTAAGAGTACAAAAACTTAACCGCTTGTTATCTCTTGCAAATTGTAACAGTTAACCGAGGGAGGCTTTTATGCTATCTGAGTGACGAGTTACGAGACGCAGTTACAGAAGATTGTTATGGAAACAGCTTATCATGTAACATTCTTAACAGGTAACATTTAGTGTTAAATCAATCAAAAACTAACTTAAATGTTTTGTTAAATATAGGTGCTACTATTTAAAACAACAAGTATTTTTGAACTACTCGATGGATTATGATGTGGAATTCAATATGATTCCTAGAACTTTTTTACATGGTTTTATATCGAATGCATTTTGTATAAAATTCGTCTAGAGGCACTGAAATGAAAAAAAACTGATAATTAGAAAATAATGTGTATTTTTAATCGAGTTTTATTACGTATTTATTCTTTCAGAAAATTCATCCAAAACAATGTCTTCCTAATTGTCAGATAGTTTCTGCACAAATCACAACAATTACAGAAATAAATTCAGTACCAATACCATTAGATCATAGACATTGGCAGGTTTTTTTATAGCACTATTTTATTATTATCTAAATGGCTGCACCTTATGTTTTAAGGCTTCTTCAGACGGGCAAGACGCTACATTTGTAGAACAATTTTCATGTAGTTTTCATAGAAATAATAGACGCAACAGCGCAGGCCACTTTCGTAGGACAATTCCTACGAAAGTGGCCTGCGCTGTCGCGTCGCGTCGGATTATGGGAGTCTATGCTCTTGCTCAATTCTATAGTAACCTTTCACAGTATCAAAACAAGCAGTGAACAAACAGTGAAAAACAAAAACAAATTTCACGCTTGTATCCCGTAAGGTTATACAGAGGTGTACCTAAAGTAAAACCATATGTGGCCAGTCATGTTTAAGTTCCGTATAATATAAAAAATAAATAAAATATCATTTATTTCAAGTACCACATAACCCATAATTAAAAATTCATTTATTTCAAGTACCACATAACCCACAACATCTTTAAATTATTGATTATAAAAAAACACAAAATTAATTACAATATAAATACAACAATGACACACAAATTAAATAAATCAAATTCAAATGGATATTCATCATAATCAACTCATATTCATTACAGTAGTCAAACGCAAAACTCAAACTCAAAGTATTTATTTCAAATAAACCAATTACAGGCACTTTTGAATTGTCAAGGTTGGTGAGTTAGAAAGATGAAGCTAGTTGCCTATTCCAAAGCGTAGGTACCTATGGAGAAGAACGGGCAAGAAAGTTTCTCACGAGCGACACTATAAATGTAACATACTCTCTTTCAATCCGCTCCGATGTAATTGTTTCAAAATTTATTAATTTTATTAATTGCATTGAAATTGAGAAGGTATCGATGACAGTATAAATGCCCATTTCAGAATTCAATTTCGAATTAAGGGTATTAGTTGCAATTGCTATGGGAAATCTCCTTGCAATACTTTTGATTTATATCGCAATTCTTCACTGGTACACACGGCTACACATCAAGCTATACATTTCCAGTTTACGCTGATCTTCTATACGTTTAGGAAATTCTATACAATGTGAGATCCGCTTATACTGGAAAAGTATAGCTTCATGTGTAGCCCTGTGTGCCTACTGAAAGGTTAGTTATTAATATCAAGTAGCAGTTTGCCAGCGAGTTTCTTCGGCCTGTGCATATCCCGTAGCAATTTAGAGAAATCCGGAATTATATCTTTTCTACGTCATAAATGAAAACTCTAATTCCATAACTGAAAACCTAATATTTATTCCTATAAATTGTTGATTCAGTTATTTCGGGTATAATATTTCTGCTGAAAATATAGGATAAGTAATACCGTAAAACCTACCTATTTAAATAATACCTTCTTTAATGAAGCTAATGAATATTTTCTCACTTTTGTAAGTTTTTGCTATTGTTTAAAACTATTTTTTCAAAGACTTTTATTTATAGGTAGAGAGCCACTTATTTTCAAATTATTTAATCAATTATCAGCGAAGTACACAAAATATTATTTCCAAGACCACATTCTTCATCCTAAATTGAATTAGGATTTCAATTTGGCGGTCTACACAACAATTGTAGCTGATTTGTTGCGAGTAAGACAAATTGTCGACAAAGTAGTAGAAAATGTGGAAAAATTATGTTGTGGTTTACGAGTAATACCTTTTTGCTTAGTCGTGGAGAAGAATGCTAAAAAAGACATAGCATTCCGATGGATTTAATAATTGATAGCCAAATTAGTTCTCAAAAATGAAAGTCAAATTAAGTAGTTAATATCTTTAACAGGAATAGTTTCTTTGAATAGTTTTTTTTACGAGGAGAAGTGCTCATACATACTGCGATACCATGGGGAGATAGCGAAGTTATGTGGGACTGTAACCCACTAAAACACCACGGTGTCCTCCAGTGCCGCTTGTGGTGGGAACAAGGGAACGCGAACCCGCCGCGTTCTGTGTCTCGTACAGAACCTCACTCAAGACTCAAGCATTACTTAAAAGGAGTTTAGAGCTATTTGATTGGTTGAAACTAGTTTTAAGTAATGCTTGAGTCTTGAGTGATGTTGTGTAATACGGGACGTAGTGTTGATTACTTTGCCTACTTTTGCATAGAATCAAGTCTATCTAACTAAACAGATAGCTGTTCTGCTGGGGAGTTTGTTGCGCCAGTTCTTCTTCCCAGCTAAAGCACTAGGAAGTGGTGAACGGCGGGCGTTTTGGGCGGACTGTTTTATGTAATTTTTACATTCGAAAAGTACTGATTCTCAGCCTAATTTGAATAAATGACATTTGTTTCTTATATTGTTCCAAAGAGAATCATATGATACCAACTGAATGATTAAAATCACCCAATTCAATCAAAATCAAAACGCAAAACCTGCCACAGAAAGATTATGGTCCTATCCGCACTAGGATTTTTCACGGCGCGATTTTTAATTCTCACGTATAATATTCCGCGATCGTGATTACACCGGCCTGCGAATAAAATTTCGTACCACAACATACCGTCTATGTAAAACAAAATATAACCAGCATAATGACGAATAGAAACGTCCCCCCCGAGTGGGTTCCCGTATTCTCGTTGCGGGGGGCTCAGTAGCCGTGGTCTCCCAGCCACGGTTAAGCAAAGAGGAACCCAAGGTGGGGCCGCTCGTCAGGGCTTTTGCGTCAAAGCCGACGACATAGCGGCCAAAAAAAGTAGGTTGCCGCACCTGAGGTGGGCCGCGATGTCGAATGGGAGGCATCGCGGCTGAGGGTTACAGGCTGCGGTGGAGGAAGAGAGCCGGTACTTTTGAGTGGCGCTCTTCCCTTCCGTGGCCTGGACGGGGCCGCCACCGTTTGATGGCGGACGCGATGGGGCCGCAGGGAAAACGGAGTATCGGTATAGCGTTGGCCGCTCTCCCTATCCCCTGCGGCCGAAAAGTGGTAGGCGGCGGGGCCACTGTGTTGACCCGTCGCAGGGTGACTAAGGGGTCCGCAAGGGCCGATGCCTGCCAGGGGTGCGGGTTGAACGAAAGAGATACCGTCGCCCCTGGCACACGGGCACCTGAGGGAACACAGGTGGGTTTTAGTCAGTAAAAGTCTGACACGCCCTCCTGCTCCACCCAGATCGGGAAAAGTCATTTGATGATTTCCCAACCAAAAAAAAAAACAGATAGAAACGTCACAATGAGAAAAAAAATCATTACATTTTTTTTCCACTCAACAAACATCCTAGCTTTGTTCACAACGATACTCATAAACGCATCGGTCTGTAGAAATTTTAATGAGTCCACCACTATAATTTGCTGTATTTTTCTGTACATTATTATCACTGCAGTGGGAAATATTGCAATATTTTGGTTCAACCCTTTGATGTGCGCGTTTGTATGATGCGCGGAATTAATGAATCCTTTGAATCCCTATGGGTTATGTGAATTGTGTTTTTATTTTATTTTGTGTTGTGTTCATTTAATGTAACTCCGTTGCGCATAGATTTGACTAATACAATAGTACTGTAAGTTTAGGACAATCAAAGTAGATTAGGCGACAAACTTCAACGAGAGTTTGGAAGGACTCAGCTCGTTTAGAAGACTTAGTTCAATCTAATTTAACTGAACATAATCCCTTATCTGAATTATTAATCCTATGAAAGAAATTTAAGAAACCCAAACAAAATAAGCCCTTTATGTTTAATTAAAAAAAGTTGTAGGTAAAATGAAATTTTTATCCTTTCTACAATAGCATACGTTCATTATTGCCAGGCATCGTCTGTTTGGTTTCCATGAATCGTCCCGCGACACGACAATCCTTTCCCGACCAGATCAACGGCTTAACGTGCTTTCCGAGGCATGGAGAGGCCTTGGTATGCTAAGATATTCACCCATCCACGGATCCACCGCGGCAAGCGTAGGTTAACCCGATCAATCGACACGTGCGGTTTTATTAGGACAATCAATCATCATCAGCCTCATAATGTTCCCACTGCTGGGACACAGGCCTTCTCTCGGTGAGAGGCCACAATCTACTGACACACCTACTATTCCAATTAGCTTAATTGGACGCATAAATTCCAATCACATTAATCTATCTACCTATAATGCTTATGTAGATTATACTCAATCTGATTGACGCTCAATCACATTCCACTGATTGTCTATGTCTACCTACTATCTCGTAAATGGATCGTAACTACGTAGGTTTACCAACGGATCAAGGAGTTTTTTTGAGTCCATAGCAACATAAACAGATACTCCTTAAGTCGGCAGGAAATGTTGTTTGCTACACTAATTCCAACCTTTACTAACTGAGGCACCCGCCTGCCTTGCAATGGTGCATCTAGAGATGCCGTGGTATATCGAAACGTCGAGATATTTGTGCTTTATCTTAGTAAAACAGTAACTTGTTATACGCAGGAATTAATTCTCAAAATGATCCAAAAAAAACACATTAAAATCCGTAGAAGAAGCAACGTGGTCACACAGACAAACTCAAAAAGAGACGTTGTTTTTTGAATTCATCTATTTCATCATTGCTATTCATTTTTTTAATAGTTATCTCTCATCTTATAATAATGTTGCATGCCTAATATAAGGTAGATTGCCCAAGGATCACCCATATTTTAACTGTCATCTTATTTACTGTACCTGCAAATAAATTACTTTACTTAGATAAATGTATAGATGTGTCCATCAAAACATTCGAATTATAGTTAATGTCACAGGATGACAATTGATGGTTGAGTACAAAGCAGAACTATGAAGGAACACTGTGCCACTATTTCATTGACAGTCACTAAGTTATAGCAACCCATTACTCAACAAGTAAAACATCATACACAGGTGGTTCTACAAACGATATTTCCCTTCTATGATAAAAAGCTCGTCATTTTTCACGTCAATTCTTTTATACGTTTCTTACGGCGCGTGACTCTGATATATGAACACGATATATTTTAATAACACGGTAAACGATCCCCCCTACATTTATTGTCTTGAAAAGTGTGTTGAAAAAACTTAAAAAAAAAAATTGTTGAAAGATGCAGCGGGAGTTTATAAATATCCTTAGCCTATTTAAACTAAGTTGCAAACGTAATCTACTTACTAATTACTACTCTTGTGATTAAGCACATAACCGAGCTACCTAACAACCAACTCTCAAGGCCAATTAGACACGTTGAAAGGGCCATATTAATTATTTAGTCCAATTGGCAGCATATATACATGCTACTGACAATTCCGACCGTGTTATGTATTGATGTACATAACTTGAGCTAAAACGCTGTAAGCTAGTAATGTCGTAAGTTTGGTTATTGTTGGTAGGGTATTCCCAACAGCAGCGGCGAGGTGTCAATTTTTCTAAGAGAGAAGCCGAAGCGAAGTCGGCTTTAACTTACTGACTTATCAATAAAGAATACTTACTACCATTCTAAAATTATTATAGGAATGTAAAGTAAGAAAATTTAACTGCTGAAAACCAAACACAATGTGCAATATTCCTCTATCTCGTTCTCGTTGACGCATTTTCTAAATCTGTCTCTGCCATAACTCGTTGCACAGCGGCTTGCTCGTACAGTCGACAAATTTGAATCATGACCCACTTTGACGATAAATCGTTTGAAACCGTCAAAATAACAAAGATTTCCCTCCTTTACAGTGCATGCCGCACTTAGGACGTTTTAAATATTAAGCAAGCTATGTCAATACGGGTCCAAGATCAATGCAATTTTAACCTTTGTCATCACTGCAATAGATAATATTTTAGATAAAGCATTCATAATCGTTTTTGAATCCAAACTCTTTGGAATTAACTGGTATAACTCAGAATAAATGTTTCTTTTTTTTTAAACCATGTTCCGAACTCTTTCGAGTATGAAATGACAAAGCATCAAAAAGTCACTCAGAAATTGGTGTCAAATAATAATTCCTATGAGAATAAAAAATAGTTCGTTTTTATTTATATCGTATAGTGGCAAGACAAAGAGCTCGGATTATAGTTCTCAGTAAGCAACGCTACGGTATACGAGAAATATCTCGAGAGTTAAGGGGGAGGTATAGTCTCGGAACACAGTGGACATCTCGAAACACCTGGATCTAGCGATATGAAGAAGAGGATACTCTGGAAGATATAATCATGGCGTTCGTCAAATCACGAATCAACAGAAAACCGACATGCGTCATCATTACGAAGGAGATCCGTTTACTGGAACTCGATATTTTGCGGCACGTTACGACGACGCGACGTTTGCAGTCGCTTTATTGGATCAATGCGTTTGAGACTATTGGCTGTTATTGCAAGCAATGGTAGTTAGGTAGTTACACCCGATATTAACTATTGTTAAATAATAATGAGTTCAACATTATAATTTTTCTATTTTTTTAAGCGTTTTACTTCCCCACTTCTTATTGTTGCCTTAACGCACTTTGCAAACAAAATTCAGTGAAGATTTATACAAAGATGGCGGAATCTCGTTTTCTAGCACACTTAAGTTAAACGCATATTAAAATAAATAAGAAATTAATAAAATAAATAATTTTAGTACGATAATGCATACGCGTCGTATTTATTTGGGTGTGCATTCAGCTATAGAGCGTACTCGTGTGTAAAAGCTCTTAATAAAGATGGAGACTGCAACAGATAATTCTCTGTATATTTCGGTATATTTATATGGCAGAAAACAAGGTCGTTACCATGGAAATGTATGTGTACGCGAATGTCGACCTAATTGTATTTGAATGTCTGTTAGAAAATAAGCTTATGGTGGGTCATAATTCAAATGTGTCGATTGTACATATCAAGCGGTGCCACGTGACCTAAAGTGACGTCACTATGGGATCGCTGTTGTATAAATTTTTAGTTCCCGATTATGACGTTTTGGCGCCGGGCGTTATTTTAGAACTTTTTTTTTTGTTTTAAATATAACCGTTTTGTTGTTTGAATGTTACGGTGAATTAAATACCCGTAGTGCATCTATATTTTTTGACAATAGTAGCCCCTTATTAACGTGCCATTTTTTAATAGCGATAGAATTGCCGATGCGAATCCCCGGAGGGAAGCCGGTAGGAATCGTGTTATGTGGTGATATCGCCACTGCTTCCCAAGTAGGTATAGTATGTGGAGTATAAGTGCTTAAGCAAAAATACGCACTTTCAGTTGTTTATATCCAGACTCACATGTTTCCTCATTCTGACCCCATTTCCCAATATTTAAAGGCTCCAATTTCATAAACAATGAACAGGTAAGCTTGGTGTTGAAAGCGTGTCCCATGTCAATGAGATGCATTGTGTATCCCGCTATGATACAGTTACAGTATGAAATTCTTTGCCAGAATCGTTACCTCTGAAGTATGAACCATGTAACTGCCACATGTATCTGAAATTCACTGGTACCCACACTTATTGAACTGGATATCTACAACGCTGCTTGTAACATAGATATTGTGGTCGCAAATACTTCCCGAAAATAATTTTTATACGAAGATTTTCACAATCAAATGCAGATATTTCACCTTATACCACAAATAAAAATCAATTATCCACAAAAAAAAACGCTGAGAAAAAACGGAGCATTTCTGTCGCATTCAACTTTTTCAAAAAAAAAAAAAATACTTCCGGAAAAACACTACAAAGTGAATAGTAACTTTAATTTCGGAAGTCGGTGACGTACGTATTTTAATTTTGTGTCACCGCCTTCCGAAATTAAAGTTATTTTTTACTTTGTAGGATTTTCCGGAAATCGGTTGTTTTTCTTTTTGCAATTATATTTTTTATTTGTCACGTTTTAGTTATAGTACCTATCCCACACCAATTCAAAATTTCATCATCCTTGGGTTCAAAACAATGCATATTTATGCGATAGCAGCATTCGCGGTTGATTTGCTGTAATTTTTTGAATAGTTCCGTTGTCTCTCTCCGAAACTCATCATCAGATCTATATGAAATTTAAATGGGACCATTTCGGCATAACCCCTTTCAAACAAAAAAAGAAACCTTGTAAATTCGTCTATACAGGATAAGTTTTTATCCAGTGCGCAAATTTTAACCATGAATTCAGCATATCATATCATAATTTTTCGCCGGCTATACAAAAAAAAGACTTACGAGGTCAAAATGTATGGAACAGCTGATTTTTTTTGTATAACTGGCGAAAATTTTCTAGAATGATATGCTGAATTCATGGTTAAAATTTGCGCACTGGATAAAATCTTTTCCTGTATATGACGGAGTTATGCCCGAATGTATTAAAAAAAACCTGTAGTATTGATAACCTCCTTCTTTTTGAAGTCGGTTAAAAAATATGTTGACATTCTCATACTTATTTCATTAGAACATTCACATCCATTCCGTTTTATGTAAGATAACATACGGAAACTATTTGAACTAAAAAGTGCTGTTTTTTACAACAACTTGTTTTCATTACGAATCGTAAAAGAATCTCTCTTAGCCGGTGATAGAAGCGCAGTAGGCAAAGACTAGAATACCCAGAGGCGATGGTATTTTGTTCGAGCGGCAACCGCTCCCATCATCTGCCTAGCCTTTTTTCAACTTATAGAAGTCGTCTTTCAGTCTAAACAGAATACCAGTATTTAACATGAGGCAGCTACCTATCTGACCACCACAAGCCAGGGCGTAGGTAGGTATTACTTGATCAATGTGAATCATATAAAACAAATATTGAAATTCATTGAGCTATAGTATAATGAACTAGATGATAGTAAATTAGTTTCTCTTTTTTTTTTGTAAGTGTATTTCTCTAACTTGCGAAGGTTGGCAGACAGCTTGGTATTGTTTGCTTTGTTTTAGATAGTTTGCTGGCTAAATCTGTTGAGTGAAGTTCAATTGTCCGAAGAAGCTTTATACCTGAATGACTGTTTGATCGAAGAACGCTTGGTCAAAAGAAAAATTATTTCCTAAAGAAAATTCGCTCTAAATAACAATTGATTCGATGAACGTTGGACCAACAAAATGGGCTTGCTTTTTATGAAGGCTCTTTTAAGGATAAGGTAGTCACAACGCTTGGCATGTTACTGATGGCATGTCCTTTGTGATTGTGATTATTATGATCAACTAAATAACATACAAAATACTCATAATCATCATCATCATCATCATTTCAGCCGAAAGACACTGTCCATTGCTGGACATAGGCCTCCCCCAAAGGAGGGATTTGCCATAATCGCCACGCTTGGCAGGCGGGTTGGCGATCGCAGTATGGTGGTAAAATGCATAGAGAACGCTGCTGTCCATTCTCTAGTAAGTCACTTAGTCGCCTTCTACGACACCCACTGGAAGAAATGGAATGGTGCTATTCGCTTACGTCCGGCACCACACGGACCTCCTAATACTTCACTTCAATCCCAATAATTAAGAATGCATAGACTAATTACCAAACAACCAGCTTGTCGCCTACAAATACGATCTTCCTGCCTCCACTATTTACACGCCTCACCGAGGCACGTCCCACATAGGCACAATACACCGCAACCACTACTCTTTGCCCCGAATGACGTCACTTCATGCATTTTAATGAACACAGAGCATCGTTCGTATGCAAACAGACTGAATGCGTTGCTCTACTGTTATGTGAACCTGTGTGGGGAAATTTTTACTCAGTATTTTTTTTATTTCGGTGTTGAGTATGCATTTCTATAGAAGAGATTCACACCCTTATTAACATGTCAGTGCGACGTAATGAGAGTTCTTATAGTGTGCTGGTTATGAATGGTCTGAGGAAGTCTTATCTTATAGTAATTATGTTAGTTTATAAGTTTTTTTTTTCTACTCAAGTTTTTTCTATCGTTGTAAAGGTATTTAAGACAGCTAAACGACTTTTAAGGTTGCAAGAAATGTGTAACTTAAATAATCTCTATTTTCATTCATTAAAATTTATATTCTAGTAACAAGTGTCTCTGTACGTACGATTAGAAAATGCAGCACCAAATCGCTTAACATTCTTTCATTCTTGCCTTTCCCTCAACAAATTCCCAGAAACACTTCTCTGGACAAGTTATATTTCTATTTTTTCAATTTCAAATCCCGCTTACTTCATAAAAATAAATATTGTACAGATGCACATCAAGCTATCCCATACTGTCAAATTTTCCCAATTGAACATGAACCTTCACTTTTTTTGTAATAAAGTTGAAAATCTATCGGAAAAATTTGACAGATTGGGGTAGTTTGATGTGCTAGCGCCTGTATCTGTCAGTTTTAGACTGAATTGTGTTTTCGGCAATTTTCCTGAAAAGGAAATCGCCCAAGAAAGCCCTCAAAACCAAGTATTTCATTACCTCAAGTCTTAACAAGCGAAGTTAGCGCTTGATTTTGTTAAGGTTGTAACCCTACTTATTTGATACATGTCACGTGTGACTTTCCAAAAATATTATACAGAAGTCGATTTGGCATAGGGTTCACATTTTTTTTTTAAAGAATTCAGCACACCAACAGAAAAAGCTTTGGAGACTTTAGCTACAGAGAAAATATATTTCTTTAATTGTTAAAAGTTTCTTGACACAATTTGTTTTTAATATTTTCGAATATTTTTATTCCGGGTTTTCATAACATAAAAATAGTCCCAAATTTGAATGAAGCTCTAAAACATGCAGTCGGTAAAGGTATGACACACCCTCCTGGTCCACCCAGAGCGGGAGAAGTTATTTGATAATTTCCCACGCTAAAAAAAAAAAGATATGCAATCATTGTCAAATCAGTAACTAACCCGGAAAACCTTGGATAATGATGCAATTTTTTTGTAGAACTGAGCCTTATTGCGCTGTTTATGGGCTGATTTTAGTACAGTCAGAAACATCTTACTTATACCTGGAACAAAATAGACTTCAGTTTTAGTTTGGGAAAAATTTCTTAAAGTAATTTATTAATCTGTTAACAAATGAAATTAATTTGAATATATAAACCAGAGGGCTTGCCTATTTCTCAGCTAAAGAATCAGCATTGCCATACAACGCACTATGGAAAATGGTAGAACAAGCGCATATCAAAAATGCTTTTTACGAATATCATAATTTGGCTAATATGGCTATTCGTTTAGGTTCTCTAATAGTCAAATTATAATATTCATTAAGATTTTTTTTCTTAATACGCGAATTTTTTTTTTTCTTAGATAGAAATACATAGAAGACAGAAGTGCCAAACTCAAGTCTTTGCGTATACATGTTTCAATACCATATTGTGAAAAAAATACTTGGTACAGATATGCAGTATTATACATTTTTAGAAAGGTTATTTTATGCTTTTTGCGATACAGCTTAATGATTTTAAAAGTAAAGAAAAATATTTCAGTAATTACTTAAAAAGTGACATACCTTTTTTTTCACTTGTATTTTTTTTCGTCGAAGGTTTTCAGTATTACCCACGTTTGCCCAAGCGCTACTTTTTGTGTCGACTAGTAGTCTAACTATTCATAAATAGAATGCAAAAAAAATCAGCTGCGGATATTTGCGGTTTTAGAAGATATGAGAAAAAAACTGATAAAAGTCAGAACCCGAAAATTAGTATCTTTTGCGGTTTACCACTGACACCATTCACATGAACAATATAGAACTTTTTGGATATTTTCTTCATTATTTCGTGATAACAAAGGGACCTTATCAAATTTGCACTCGGTTTGCGTGGGAAATTACAAGATAAAAATGATGTAGGTACCAATTCGATATTGTAAAATGAGTATTTAAAGGGAAGCAAAAACTATTCGAACCATCTACATCAGTGTAACTTCAAGTGAAGCAAATCTCATCTACGCCTATTATTTCTGCAGATTGTGAAGTGTTAAAATGTCTTCCTTCAGCTGTACCAAACGAGACTTCATAATCCCCTATATCGAGGGCGGCAAGACCATGGAATCATTATCCAAAGTTTTAGTGGAAAAGCTGAATGTTTCTGAAAACAACTTGTGTTTTATAATTAGTGACATACAAAGGCACATTCTTCCTATTTTCAACAAGCGCTGGGCCCTGGCATCTCGGAAAAAAGAAACATTTTTACAGAAGAATTTTACTTGGTTGGACTCAAGGTATTCGTTAAATTTACCGGATTCTGAACAATATTCTACGCCATCAACATCTGGCCAGCGAGGACGAGCATGCGTGGCTTATGGAGACTCCTCAGAATCTACCAAGAAGAGGAAAAACACTCTTCTACTCCAAGAATATGGCTTCGAGCATATAAAAAACGCCTATCTGCAGGGACTACGGGCTTTACGTGAGTACACAGAAGCTCATCTTGTCGAAGAATTAAGAACCGCTGACACTCAAAAGAAATTAGATATCTCAAGTAAGTGGAACGACTCAGACCAGATGAAGATTCTTTCCGATACGGAAGCATTGAGTGCTTTTATAGATTTAGATCTAACAAAAGCACAATATATGTACCTGAGAAACTTAACCAACGAACGAAAGTGTTGTATATTCCCGCCTTACTACAAAATACAAGAAATAAAAAGATCCTGTTATCCACCATCTTCTACAATCGAAATCACGAATACTTATGCTAAAGTGATTAATATCCAAGATTTATTGGATCATACTGCTGCTAGAATTTTAAAAATCGATTCTGTTTTCCAAAAACAACATAGAACATTGATCCTTTATTCTAAATGGGGATGTGATGGTTCATCTGGTCAAAGCCAATACGAGCAAATACTTGCAGAAGAGTCGGAAACAATTTCAGATGCCAATTTGTTCATCACTTCATTAGTTCCCATCAGATTAGTTGATGTGCAATCGGGATCCGTTGTTTGGCAAAATCCGGTACCTTCATCTGTCCGTTTTTGCAGACCCATTTCTCTTGAGTTTTGTAAGGAAACTCCAGAAAAAACCAAGGAAGTTGTTGATGATATTAAAAAACAAATTAGGGCTGCACAAGCATCACTTATAAACAAAGATGGTGTTGTAGTAAATGTGAAGCATGAACTATTTCTAACGATGATCGATGGAAAGGTGGCTCAGGTCCTTACAGATACTCCATCTGGTTCCACATGCACGATATGTGGGGCTACTCCACGACTAATGAATGACCTATCGAAAGTAACTGCCAGACCCGAAAACGAAAACGCCTACCAATACGGATTGTCCACCTTACACGCCTGGATTCGCTGCATGGAAATGATATTGCATATTTCCTATAATCTTTCGTTTAAGACTTGGTCTGCTTCAACTGAGGAAAATAAGAGATTAAAAAAAGAAAAGAAAGAAGTTGTTCAAAAACGTTTCAGGGAGGAGTTGGGATTAATCGTCGACAAACCTCGGCAAGTTAGCGGGAATACGAACGATGGCAATACCGCACGAAGATTCTTCTATAATAGCACTTGCTCATCGGAAATAACAGGTGTAGATGAGGCATTGATTAAACGCCTATACATTATCTTGCAAGTTCTTTCTTCTGGAATGATGATCGACCCTGAAAAATTTGGGGAATATGCAATAGAAACTGCAAGAATCTATGTAAGTAATTACGATTGGTATTATATGCCATCCTCCGTTCATAAAATACTCATACACGGGGAAAACGTTATCAAACATTTTGCGGTGCTTCCTATTGGACAGCTATCGGAAGACGCACAAGAGTCTCGCAACAAAGACTACAGAAACATACGACTTCATCATGCCAGAAAATGTTCCCGATCTGCTACGAATGAAGATGTCTTTAAAACGCTTTTATACACGTCAGATCCATATATAACAAGTTTGAGAAAACCGTACGTAAGAAATGTGAAAGAACTTGAAGAAGAGGCACTAAGTCTTTTAAACGTGGCACCTGAAAGTGAACCCACATTTACTGACCCTGATCCTGAAGTGGTATAAGTTAAAAATAATATTTATATTTAGTTATTACTTATGTTTGTACCTAGCTACATCATTTCCTGAAGCCAGAGTATAGGATGTACCTATTAGTAATATGATTTTAATTTAGTATTTTTTTTTTCATATATATATATTTTGTTTACTTTGCTTGTTGTAATTAACCATGGTTTAATCTTTTTAGTCATTATAAACTTGTATTTCACTTGAAATAAATTTTTAACTATTTTTTTCGTGATTTTTTCCCATTTCTTTCATTCTATGCAAAAAAACATACATAGATAATAGGTCTTTACCTATGAAATTGCCGTTTTGTATGAAAAAATTTAAACGAATTTTTTTCATGAATTTTTTATTTGTATTAATCGAAGTAATCACCCATGCAATCAATACATCTTTGCCATCGCAGTGGCAGTTTATTGATGCCCTTCTTAAAGAAATCAGCTGGACGGGAGGCAACAAATTCTTCAAAGGCATTTTGTACTGCCTCTCGGGTATTAAATTTTTTTCCCGCCAAGAAGTTATCCAAATTCTGGAAAAAGTAGTAGTCTGTAGGCGCAAGGTCTGGTGAGTAGGGCGGATGACGGAGAGCTTCCAACCCCAGTTCTTGCAACTTGGAGACCGTCTGCTGTGCAGTATGAGGTCGCGCGTTGTCGTGCAGGAGCAGCGGAGACGAGCGATTGACCAATGCTGGTTGGAGATGCGCCAGCTTCTCCATCATTGTGTTCAGTTCTTCACAGTACACAGCTGCAGTAATGCTCACCCCGTTTGGTAAGAAGCTGTGATGAATCACACCGGCGCTAGACCACCAAACAGTGACCATCACTTTTCTAGGGGTAAGTTTTCGTTTAGGGCATTGTTTAGGTGCTGAACCAGGATCCAACCAACTTGCTGAGCGCTTACGGTTATCAAACAGAATCCATTTTTCATCGCAGGTAACAATGCGGTTCAAAATTCCTTCATTTGTGTGTCTGTTGAGCAGTGCAAGGCACGTCTCGACGCGTACTTCGCGCTGGCGATCATTGAGTTCGTGGGGCACCCATTTGTCAAGCTTTTTTACCTTGCCAATTTGACGCAAATGGACCAATATTGTTTTGACGCTAACGTCGAAAGCTGCTGCTAATTCAGCCGTAGATTGTGTATCATCAGCTTCCACAATCGCCTTTAATTCGTCATTGTCGTCAAGTCTTCGGACGACCGCGAGGTTCATTTTTCAGGTCGAAATTTCCAGAACGGAAGCGAGCAAACCAATAACAGGTGGTGCGTTGGTTTGTAGTGTTAGCTCCGTAAACGTCGTTGATGTTGCGTGCCGCTTGTGCCGCGTTGCTGCCACGACGGTACTCATATTCCATAATTACTCGAATTTTTAACGTATCCATGATGACGAAAAAGATTGAAATGCGATGAAAATGTAACACTAATCAATAAAGAAATGACTACTTTTAGAAAAAAAAATCCATGTTTTTAAAATAAAATTAATTTGAAATTAGAATTCTTAGCCAAACAAAAATTATTTTGATTTGAAATGGCCAGTACTGCAGAACGGCAATTTCATAGGTAAAGACCTAATATACAAGAAAAGACTATAAACTACACATTGTTCGAATCTCCGAACCTTACTGCATATTTGTGCCAAATTTCATTACGATACGACAAAAATTCATGAAGTTACAGATTTTTGATCCGATACCGACCTATATTTTCCATAGTGCAACGTGGCAATGCTGCCAGCCTTCTGGGCACTTTTCCTGTTGACAACAATGTGGACGATCTTTTTGATGCCATAAAATTATTTTCTTTTTATATACTTGTACCTATTATTATTTTAAGACTGCTAGTTTTTAAATATAATTGCAAATAAAGAATTTAAAACCCAAAAAAATATAATTAAAATGTAATATAAGTATTTTATAGGCTATATTTTCTGGATAGAAATTAATTAGACATCTGTAAACGGACTAGGCAAAAGCCTGTTTTTCGGCTATCCGTGCGCAAAGCCTCAAATATAAACACTTAAAAATAGCCATCAAATAGAGATGTCGTTTTGTAGATTTAAACAAAATAAGGATTAACAAAATAAATATTGTAAAATTATTTTGTAAATGCATGGAATAAAAGGGTTTTTTTATTATTATTATTATTTATTAAACAAAATAAGTGATCACAAATAATATAAGGATTTGATACAATAAAATAATACATTCCGCAGAGACTGGTCTTATGTTTCAAATATTAAGTTATTTTGATAACATACTGACAACACATTGGTTATTTTTCCAACATTACAATATAAAATTCCGAGCTTGAAAAGTCTGCACTGTTTTTTTTTTTAAGCCAACCTCAGCATACAAGCATAACGTAAATCCTATTTTAATTTTATATAAAACAGTATTTTGTTTGTGTTGCAGATGCGTTGCTTGTCCCCAACGCCCATGACTTGGCCAATGTTGACGCAGCGGTTACGAAAAATCATCTTTATACGTAAGTTTGATTTTGGACCTTATTTTTAGAGTATAAGTTACAATTTGGAGGAGGGAAGTGCAGGAGTCAGCCCTCGGGTATGGATTTCTTAGTAACAAACTTTCAGTCGAATTTCAACTTTACCGTCAAATTTAAAGGTTCTATTTCGTATGAGTCACAATGTTCTGTCCTGTTTGTTTTTGCACGGTCATCGAAATGCAAAATTGAAAGTTAGTTTTCTTGTTTTAAAGTCCTCTTTTGGATGACGTATTGGAGTAGTTTTTAATAATTATTCAAATGGGAATGTGAAGTGAAATAAAAAGTAATGGGGTTCCATGTGAACGGTTTTGATGAATTTTAGAATGCAACCGGTATTTTGTCCGGATCTCATACTCAGCCCTAACATTGTTGAGCTATGTTGCTCTTTATCTTCAAACTGCAGTGTTTTCTGT
Organism: Polymixis flavicincta; assembly: GCA_949987655.1. Taxonomy (NCBI): domain Eukaryota; kingdom Metazoa; phylum Arthropoda; class Insecta; order Lepidoptera; family Noctuidae; genus Polymixis; species Polymixis flavicincta. The sequence goes on along the minus strand of OX465195.1, from coordinate 4,843,013 downwards.
AGTGTTGCGCATTTGATGGTAAATCTGTCGTTTCTCGTTTCTCTTTCGCTTTTAGCAACGTTCTATGTTATTCGGTCTGGTTTCCGCACTTAGTCCTTTAAGTGGACCATTGTGCGTGTAATATAGTAGACAATTAAATAGCAATAATGGTTGTTGGACGTCAGATAGGCAGTCGCTCATAACAGACAGCTGTGCTGCTGGGGAGTTTGTTGCGCCACTTCTTCTTCCCAGCTAAAGCACTAGGAAGTGTCGAAGGGTGGGCGTTTTTGGGGGACTGTCTTTTGTAATTTTTGACGTTCGAAAAGTGCTGACACCAGCCTAGTTTGAATAAATGACTTTTGATTTTGATTTTGATTTTGCTCCATGTAAAATACTGGTATTCAGCTGCATCCGGTTAGACTGGAAGCCGACCCCAACATAGTAGGCAAAAAGCTAAGCAGATGATGATGAATGGTTGTTGGACACTCGTTTATGGCAAGATTTAAGCTGGACGCACAACTAGCGAGCGCTGTGGTGTGGGAGGACGTACAGTTGTGGAAGATTGCGGTAACTGGCTTCTCACAGCTGCATTCCCGTGACACTTATTGTGTAATATACTAAACCTCTATACTAAACAATACATCAAAGTCAATAAAATTTAATGTATTGGTGTCAATAAATAATGTAACTTTCACATTTACAAAATGACCTCGTTCATTGATCTTTTAATTCAGTCTCACTAGTTTCGAGTTTCGAAAAACAACGCCATTATAAAGTATTCTGTATCGATGGGGAAGACCAAGGAAAACCGGGGAAAGGAAAGGGGAACGTTCACAGTAGACGATTATCAATTCTGTATTTTCATTCCTCTAAGTACCTGGTACTTATTGACAGGCCTGCACTGTCCTCCCATACCTATCATCACTGTAATTTGAAAACATTGTTAAAGCTATTTTTTTTTTAAAGAGTAACCGTGGAGTTTCTTGCCGGCTCTTCTCCATAGGAAGCGACAATTTGGAACCGTGCACCTAGCTTCTGACGTTTCATAAGTGCCCATGCAGGTTTATATGAAATAAAATATTTTGATTTTGATTTTAGTCTGTTCTCAGTCTCAATCTGTTAGAAATACCTCAAGCTTCCAATCATTTTAAAAAGTTTTTGACATTTGACTGTCACCGAGATGAGACTGTGGCTGGATTTTGATGATGACAAAAGGATAATGATGTCGCAACAAAAGAATCAGCCGAAGAGTTCAATAGCAAAGCTGACCGCCTAAGATGTGCCTACCGTAACCCTACTATAAACTTATAGAAGCCAGAATCCTACTGTACCAGTGTTTTAAGGAAAAATTTACCGTCTCTTTATAGCAGCTGGTTGATTAAAAAGAAAATTACTATTGACCACTCTTTTTGTTTTTTTTTTTTGTTGTTGGGAAATCATCAAATAACTTTTCCCGCTCTTGGTGGAGCAGGAGGGGGAATCAGACTTTTACTGACTAAAACCCACCCGTGTTCCCTCAGTAGCCCGTATGCCAGGGGCTGTGGTATCTCTTTCGAACAAACCCGCACCCCTGGCAGATAATTGACCATTTGGCGTACAAATATTGTGTGTGAACAAATATCAATTTTCAAGCAGTTACAATTTCAAATTATTTGTCAAATTTAAATAACAATGACGTCACCGCGTCAGAAGTGTCGAAATTGTAAACAATGAAATATTTTCCAGTACGTAATAATGTCTGTGGTCACAATTATTCGGTGTGTAGGTAGACATTCTCGCTTGACGATTCGAAATTTTGGTCAATTTGTTGGATCACTTCATTAAAATGGCAACATTTTGATTAATAAACGACATAATATTAGTTATACAAAGTTTATGAACACAACATTTTATAAAATGCTTTCATAGGCTTATCGACCAATTTAACTAATGAGTGTATTAAACCTTCGATAAGCTTTTTATGAATAAGACCGTTAGAGCATGTCAATTATATAGATAAAAAACATAAATTCCACACAATATCGATTGTGAAGGCCGCTAGTTATGTCCCCAGTAGAATCAGTAGAATCCGCCGGCCGAGACATGTTCTTTCCGACCCAGACGACCCCATCACTGTTCTCCAAGAAAATAATAGGGCCACCAGATACAGCACACAAACACAAACGACCGTCCTTCCGACCTCGCCGCCGAGGTCCTCGCGCCCCGCGAAGACCCCCGAGTAACGATCAGACCCCCGACCGTCCCTTGCTCGTTGATGCGCCAGCCCGCGCCGCAGCTGAGCCAGTAGCTTTAAATTCCCCGTTTAATAATCAAGAAAATATTTTGGTCCAGCCTGACCCCACTAGCTGCCCCCCCCCCCCCCTGCCAGTGACTCCCTGAGCCCAGGTTCGTACCCCACAGGGGGTGCCCTCAGTGCGCAGTCGCTTTAGGTTAAAGTAGGTTTACGCCCTGGCTGGAGGCTTTTAGAATCCTAAAAACCTTCACAGGAAAGTCCGGTTGAGCAGTCACGGCCTCTCAAGGTCAACTGCGAGATGCCATTCACAAAAAAAAAACACACAATATCCTTAACTAAAAGAAACACATTTCAGGGAAGCACATTTCAGAAAAACACATTTCCAGAAAAAACATTTAAGCGTACAATTAACTATTAAACAGAGTACGGAATAAATTCCTTTTCGTTCGAATACTAACACTTTTCTACACAACGGTGCCAGCCTGTAAGCCGATTGGAAAAAGTTGCAAACTCGACTTCGCCTGGTAATAGGATTTACCTAGGTTCTAGATCAAATAGTGTGATTGCTTACTGTTTGTTAAGACTTTAGACTGCTGTTAAGACATTGACGGAACTGTAATGCTTTTTTAGAAAAACGTCGAATAGTTATGGTTATCCACTCCGTATCGTCATATCTGTATTCCCCTATAGGGTTGATTGAAGTGTATATGACACCAATTTCGAGCAATAAGCGTCTTGGTTCAGCTGTTTGCTAATAATGTACAGTGAAACCTGGTTAAGTGGGACCTGGATAAGTGAGAAACCTCTATTATTGAGAACTACAATGAGGTCCCGGCACTTTTTCATCGAATTACCTCTGTTAATGGGACTTTTCGAACTTGGTTAAATGAGATTTGATTTCTAGGATTTTTTCGATGTTTACCTCTATAATTGGGACTCTGGAGCTAAATTCCCTTTATAAGTGAGACAATTTATCAGGTTGGGACAGGTTACGACACGATTGTTTATAAACATTTGAATTTCTTTCACAAAATTTCCACCTTTATAAATGGAATAACGGTACATTTCGACCTCTATAAGCGGGTCCTCTGTAAATGAGACAACTAAATTTTAAACCTGTCTAATTGGAAAACTGGATAAATGAAAACCTCTTTAAATGGTACAAAATCCTTGGTCCCTTGAGATCCCAATTAACCAGGTTTCACTTTGCTTAATACATAAAAAACCCCCCCAATGGGTTCCCGCATTGTCGTTGTGGGGGGGCTCAGTAGCCGTGGTCTCCCAACCACGGTGAAGCGAAAAGGAACCCCAAGGTGGGGCCGCTCTTCAGGGCTTTTGCCTCCAAGCCGACGACGTAGCGGCCATAAGTATGTTGCGGTGAGGTGCATCGTAACTATGGCGGGCCACGATGTCGAATGGGAGGCATCGCGGCTGAGGGTTACAGGCTACGGCGGAGGAACAGTGTTGGTGCTTTTGAGTAGCGCTCTTCCCTTCCGTGGCTTGGATGGGGCCGCCACCGTTTATGGCGGACGCGGTGGGGCTGCAGGGGAAGAGGAGTGTCAGTATAGCATTGCCTGCTCTCCCTATCCCCTGCGGCTGAAAAGTTGTAGGCGGGACGGCGCGTTGTGTTCCACGCGCCGTCAGAGATGTCAGCACCAACTGGTGGGATCCGCAAGGGCCGATGCCTGCCAGGGGTGCGGGTTGTTCGAAAGAAATATAAGTGAAGGAACACGGGTGGGTTTTAGTCAGTAAAAGTCTGACACGCCCTCCTGTTCCGCCCAGAGCGGGAAAAGTCATTTGATGATTTCCCACCCTCAAAAAATAAAAAGAACATAAACAATATCTACACGCAAAGCCAGTTATGTTTAAGCCAAATTGTCAGTATTACACTACCTATTACTGTCCCACTCCGGGGCCAAGGCCTCTTCTCATACGGAGAAGGCATTTTTGTCATTAACTTTGTACAAATCCAGGCATATAGAATTTTTTAATGATAAAATCAAATAGTATTTTATGGCACTTATTACCTTTTCGGAGAATAAAAGCGTGATGTATGAATTCATGAAAACACGTTTTTAATTAATTGAGTGGTTTCAGTAAGTCTCTTGCGAGGAGCAGTTAATTTAGCTGCTTAAGTTAATTTAAGGATAATCATTTTCTAACAAAGAATTTTCTGTTTTCAGATTAAAAAGCCGTAAATTAAAACACAATGGTAAGTCTTTATTGTAATAGTTTTCGTAGCATTCATATTTTTTAAGTCCCTTAGTAGCCTTTTACGAGAAATAGAATGGTGCAATTCTTTTACGTCCGACACCACACGGAAGGTGACTAAGGGACTTACTAGAGAATGGGCAGCAGCATTCTCTATGCATTTTACCACCATACTGCTTGGCGATAGCAGTACCCGCCTGACAAGCGTGGCGATTATGACAAAACCTCCCTTTTGGGGGAGGCCTATGTCCAGCAGTGGACGTCTTTCGGCTGAAATGATGATGATGACGATGAATATTTAATACCTATCTACTCGTATATTATAACAGAAGATGAAATCTATACATTCGAGGACCACCATGAGAGGTATTTATAGCAATGTTATTCAAGTTTGGTTCTTTGCGAAGCTTACTCTCATGCCGAGTCGGGTCTCTATCCTGCACTTGTAGTTTGACAATTGTGCGACAGTGACAGGTTTAACGCTTACCCAAAGCTTTTTTTTTTATGTATGGCATCTCGCAGTTGACATTGAGAGGCCGTGACTGCTCAACCGGACTTTCCTGTGAAGATTTTTAGTTTAGACTAAAAGCCTCCAGCCAGGGCATAAAACCTATTTACACCTAAAGCGACTGCGCACTGATGGGGTACGAACCTCGGCTCAGGAAGTCATTGGCGGGGGGGGGGGGGGCAGCTAGTGGGGGATCAAAATATTTTCTTGATTATTAATCGGGGAATTTAAAGCTACTGGTTCAGCTGCGGCGCGGGCTGGCGCATCAACGAGCAAAGGACGGTCGGGGGTCTGATCGTTACTCAGGGGTATTCGCGGGGCGCGAGGACCTCGGTGGCGAGGTCGGAAGGACGGTCGTTTGTGTGCTGTACTGGTGGCCCTATTCTTTTATTGGAGAACAGTAATGGGTCATCTGGGTCGGAAAGGACATGTCTCGGCCGGCGGATTCTACTGATTCTACTGGGGACATAACTAGCGGCCTTCACAATCAAGGGATTGCGATGTTACTCGGCTTTATCGAAGAAACGCTTCGAGTTGCGTTTCAGAAATTGATTACCCAAAGTGCGTGCTAAGTAACTTTTATAGATATCGGGATCAGCGCAATGGTTTACACTGAAACAAACATAAACAGAAAAAAAGCTTTCTTCAAGTTGTTTAGACATTCCTGTCGAGAATATCACGCCACGCTGGGCGACCGCGGGGAAGCTGCGGTCGCGGAGGGGGCCCCCGAGCAGCGGGCGCGCACCGGACGGCTCGGCACTGCGTCTTCATCCGAGCGACGACATACATTGTCTAAATTCCTTTTTCTCGCCGGTTCAAATATAGTTGACCGTTTGTTACACCTTACATTCTTAGAATACAGTCCACTATTAAGAAGTTACCGTGTTTTAGTCCTCGTACCACCTGGAGGATATTACCCATTTCTTTTCATTCCCAACCAATCAAATTCAAAATAAGTACCTACCTTGAACTGAGAAAAAAAATAAGACATTGGAAAAAAACAAACTTTGGACCTAACACTGTCTGAATTGGGCACGCCCTGATTGCGGCGGTAAGTCCCCTCTTTGAGGAGTGGCTTGAGAGGCGGCATGGCGTCCTCACCTTCCGCCTGACGCAGGTCCTCACCGGACACGGTTGTTTCGGGAGGTTCCTGTTTCGGATAGGGCGGGAGGAAACGCCCGGGTGTTTCCATTGCGAAGATCGCCCTGAGGACACGGTGGAGCACACGGTGGCGGTCTGCCCGGCTTGGGCGGAGCACCGCCGTGTCCTCGTGGAGGCGATCGGCGGCGGCGATCTCTCGCGTCCGGCCCTGGTCCAGGCCATGGTACGGAGCGAGAGGGCATGGGGAGCCGTCACCTCCTTCAGCGAAGCAGTGATGCTCGCGAAGAGGGAGGCGGCGCACGTGAGGGAGAGGCAGCATATGCGCCCTCGCGACCCCAGCCGCCGCAGGATATGGAGACGCCCTGGGCGTCGGGAATCCCAGGCCGATTTCCGGCCACCGTAGGCATGGGCTTGCGGACGGCGAGTAATGGGTAGCTCGCTGTCCGGTAAGGACCAAGCCCAAGTCGACGGCGCGTTGTGTTCCACGCGCGCCTCAAAGAGATGTCAGCACAAAAAATGATGGGACCCGCAAGGGTCGATGCCTGCCAGGGGTGCGGGTTTGTTCGAAAGAGACACCACAGCCCCTGGCTTAAGGGCTACTGAAGGAACACGGGTGGGTTTTAGTCAGTAAAAGTCTGACACGCCCTCCTGCTCCACCCAGAGCGGGAGAAGTTATTTGATGATTTCCCACCCAAAAAAAAAAAAAAAAAAAAAAAAAAAAAAAAAAAAAAAAAAAACACTGTCTGAATTACGAGTAAGTCATTCCGTACAAAGAAAAGCAAAAGGGAAAACTTTGAAGTATTCATAAAAAACCCCTTTGTCAAAAGTTTTGAAGATTTCACGTGAAATATAACATAAAAGAGGATTGTGGAAAACATCCTTGAATTACTATGAAGCATTGTTTTCTAGAAGAACTTGACTTGAAGTTTAGTAACTGGAACAATAAAACCGATTCATTTTGTAGACACGAAAGTTTTTAATTATGTTTTTCTCTAGTAGAAAAACGTTCATTGGACGGCACAATATTGTTCACAGTAATGGTGTTACGATACTTAAATGTTCATCTATCGCCACTTGTACAGTCAGCCGCACTACCACGATACTGACTGGATAATACTTAAAATGAGCTACTTTTATAAATAACCGACTTCTGCCGTAATTCGTCAGCGTGAACTTTCGCCTGAAACTTTTTTCCATTTACCGGCTCCTTATGGGTCGTAAGTTTATGTTAAAGGGGCTATGTTCTCAAGAATTGGGCTATTCATAGCAATTTTTTTTTTTAATCCTACTGGTACTTCCAGAGATTACTTCCTACACACAAACAAACAAATTTTTCCGCTTTACAACAGTAGCATAGGTTTTTTTTTTTTTGGTGCGAAATCGTCAAATAACTTCTCCCGCTCTGGGTGGAGCAGAAGGGCGTGTCAGACTTTTACTGACTAAAACCCACCCGTGTTCCCTCAGTAGCCCGTATGCCAAGGGCTGTGGTATCTCTTTCGAACAAACCCGCACCCCTGGCAGGCATCGGCTATTGCGGGCCCCATCATTTTTGTGCTGACATCTCTTTGAGGCGCGCGTGGAACACAACGCACCGTCGACTTGGGCTTGGTCCTTACCGGACAGCGAGCTACCCATTACTCGCCGTCCGCAAGCTCATGCCTACGGTGGCCGGAAATCTGCCTGGGATTCCCGACGCCCAGGGCGTCTGCGTATCCTGCGGCGGCTAGGGTCGCGAGGGCGCATAGACTGCCTCTCCCTCACGTGCGCCGCCTCCCTCTTCGCGAGCATCACTGTTTCGCTGAAGGAGGTGCTGGCTACCCATGCACTCTCGCTCCGTACCATGGCCTGGACCAGGGCCGGACGCGAGAGATCGCCGCCGCCGATCGCCTCCACGAGGACACGGCGGTGCTCCACCCAAGCTGGGCAGACCGCGAACAGTAGTATAGGTTCATGCTAATTCGAAAAGACAAATGGTTTTCGGTATAGCTGATATCAATATCAGCTACACCGAAAACAATTTCTCTTTTACGATAGAAGTTGAGTGTTTATCTATATAAACACTAAAGCGTTTTTGGAGATGGACGCACAATTAATAAGTTTTTTCACTTATGGAGACTTTTAAATATGATTAAAAATGTTTAAAGAAAGCTCTACTACTAAGAGACAATCTAAGTTTTAATAACGTCAAAATCATATATTTCACAATAACATAACCCAGAATGCTGCTTAGTGCACATCACATTTCTCACGCAACAACATTTCCTACAAAATTCGCCTAAAGCTTTTTTACTCACAAAACAAGACACTAAGTATAAATTTATTTTTCACGTCCTGCAGTCAAATTGGTTTTCACAATGAAAACCAAATTTGACAGCAGGACGAATTCAGTACGTAGAAGTTCCATTCTCTCCTGAACTAGTTCTTAGTATTGTTAGTACAGAATTTGGTCTAGGTCGAAACTATAAAAGAGTAATATCATATTCTGCAATAAAGTTTTTATCGTTACGTCAGGACCAAGTATCCTTTGTTGAGTGCTGGTTTTATGAATATGTACATTGTACACACCTAGCCACATAATTTTTATACCCTTGAAAAAGCCAAGTTAAGAAAACGGAATAATTAATATTTTAAAATAAACAAAATGGAGGCGCATGTTCTTTTGCTATGCCAGTAACTGCCCAAAGCTGCAGGTTTATAAAACCTCTTTTCATACGGAGAAAGAGTAATGATTGATCAGCACGGTTGCTCACGCAATCTATCGTAGGCTCTTGTTACATAAAATCAAATTCGTATACTCTACATACTTGTCAGCATTCAGACAGTGAGCTCCTACTATTCATTAGAATTATTCATGTTTATAAGGGCCAGCGCCCATTGGCGGCACAACAATTCCGTTACATCAATTTTGAAAATTCACAGTAGAAAGCTTAATGACAAAGTTGCGGGTTCAGAACCTGCAAATTTGTTAGTAAGCAGCTTCGTATAACTCAAAAAAAACTAAATTTTTCTGCAACTTCACAAAATACCTAGTTATAAACAATCTTACCCAAAAGTCTAGAAAAGATCTTTATGGAGATCAACATAAAACTTCAACCTTTAAATCCGCATTTGCATTTCCACGTAGGAAATGCAAATGCGGCTCAGGGCTAAAGCCAGTGTGAACTGCATAAATCTGGTTAGATCCAACGGGAGCAGGATTTTGGCGGTCGTTACCGAATCACGGTTACCAAAAACTAACTTGAAGGCGTCTTGCAAGGAGTTGATTTTCAATTGTTTGTGGTTTTATGGAACGTTAAAAAATCCAGGTGTTTAATGTTTTGTTTATTGGGACGGAAAATTTATAGTTTACGTGGGAAGCAGTAAAAAAAGAAATAATTGACCGTTTTAGGAATTGTAAAAGATTTAAGGCGGAAATTTCTTGAAAACGCTCAAAGTGGTGGTTTTTTAAACCAGTGTATCTCTTTAACCGTAAATAACAATCTAAGTAAAAAAAAATGATATTTTCAAGTCTTTTTTGCATACGGTGACGGTACTCAAAACATAAATAAACGTACTTTAATGCATCAAAAAAATCATCAATATCACCTCTTAATTATCTTTAAAACCAGTTTATCCCTTCAATAACAATCATTATTATTATTAAAAATATACCATAAAATTTAAAACGCCAAACTGCATCCAGTGATCGATTATTTATTGTCAAATAATTAATATCTAATTTTGTGCGATTTTGTTTTGCATTTTAACGACAATGCTTGCTCATTTATTATTCGAATTTATTACAACAGATTTTAACCCGTATTGGATTGCAGTAAGAACTATTATCGCTCATAACGACAATGCGACGAGTACATTCAAAATTACCACGGCCTTAAAGAAGTTAGCCGCTCGTTATTCATTGATTATTGGGAATAGAGTTAAAATCTTTTACTCATAAATAAATATTCAATGAATTTTACTAATAGAATAGCATTCTACCTAGAAAAGTATTAACCACGAAGAACAAAAAAAACTAAAAATTTCAAAAGCGAGAAACATCCAAGTCACCTTAATGACATCCATCAAAAACATACAAAAACCAGGATCAATAGGAGTTGACAAACTTTTGGAGAGAAACAAAAGAAAAATAAAAACCAACGAAAAAGCGAACCAATAAAATTGACTTACGAATAATGTCCAAACAATAAAAAGCTCACATCTTATATTTCGTTAGGATTTGAGAGTTTTTGCAAAAATTATGAGACTAAATAAAAGTAAAAGCTATCGGAAAACTGCTTTAACAAAACATAAAAAAAATAACTTGAAACAGAATATTCATAAAATGCACTCGAGCGTAAAAGAAAGCGTAAAAAACGCTCGCGAAATATTCAACGTAGCATAACAATCGATACATTTATATACGAAATTACAAACACGGCCAAGCCCCGAATTTATGTAGAACTGCATAAATCTAGATTAACCGCTTCGGACCAGATTTCGCTAGCTACCGGGAAACGGCTAATCAGAGTTCGCTAATCTCAGTTAGTTAGGATAAGCCGGATATTGTCGGAAACACTTGTCATTTAATCAAACAATGTTTATAATGGGATTTTAATTTATTTAGATTAATTATACCTAATTACTTTTTCGGTAATTTAGGTTAAGTATGTACTTGAAATGGCACGAAATAAAAGCATTTTCGGCATAAAAGTAATTAAATACTTACTAAATGATTTATTTTATTACGTCAAGGGCTTGATACTGTATTTTCCTGTTACCGCTTTGAGGGCAAAAAAAAATTAAGCAGCTGAAGATCATAAAACACTCGTAATTCTTATTTATTTGTTTTTTTTTTTTACATTTTAGCTTTTTCTTTACTTTTTATTATGATCCTCGATTTGCGTTTAAAAGTACTCATGACACTTCCGTATAACTTTGAAAACCTAACTCTAGCTTCGTCGTTGAGTAAAAACATGGCGCCCAAAATGACCAAAAACATTTTTAGTCCGTCACTCTATACCACAGATTTACATGAGACATCTAGCATAAATAAGTACCACCAATTTGTTCAGTAAACGTCACTGTGTTCTAAATTTATGCGTGGATACAATTCTACGTAAACTAAATTAGACAGCGGACTGTCGTAGTGGCGCATTGTCGTACTGACGTTGTATGGGTCGGCGCATAGGAAACATTTTAATGCGCGTTAAATAAATCACTTGAAATTGTAATTCCGGTGACGAGAACGGCGGGAAAGTTTTTTAAACTATCTGAAGTACAAACTGTTTGATTAGAAACACTTCCTTTTGGCAATGCTGTAGGTCACATCATCATCTGCCTAGCTTTTTCCCAACTATGTTGGGGTCGGCTTCCAGTCTAACCGAATGCAGCTGAATACCAGTATTTTACATGGAGCGACTGCCTATCTGACCTCCACAACCCATTTATTGGATAATACGATACCCCTTGGTAAGACTGGTTGTCAGACTTTCGGGCTTCTGACGACCAGTAACGACTGTCAAAGATCCACAATTGACAGCCGGGACCAATGGCTTAACGTGCTTTCCAAGGCACGGAGGGGTCTTGTTATGTTAAGATGGTCACCCATCCACGGACCAACCGCGGCAAGCGTAGCTTAACCTGATCGATCGAACCGTGCGGCTATTGTAACTTAGCCACAAGCCAAGCAAGCAAGCAAGCTATTGTAGCTTAGCTATGCTGTAGGTCAAAATATTGCAAGCATTGCATACACTACTGGATACAACAAAAAACAGGTTTTCAAAATTGGGAAATACTTTATTCGGAACTGTAGTTTTATACATTTTTACAAACGCTAAATGAAGTCACCAAATGCATCCATCCATTTTGGTCTTGGTACAGCGATCGTCAGCGCCATGTATGCAGTCGGCAAACTTATTGTGTGTGCAACAAATTGAATGATTGCCACAGAGGTAAGATATTGCATATTTCTCGCAATGCCATCGAAATGCGAAATCAAATCAAATCAAATCAAAATATTTTTATTTCATATAAACCTGCATGGGCACTTATGAAACGTCAGAAGCTAGGTGCACGGTTCCAAAATGTTGTTTCCTATGGAGAAGAGCCGGCAAGAAACTCCACGGTTACTCTTTTAAAAATGATTGGCTTTAACAATGTTTTCAGGTAAAAAAATGTATGGGAGGACAGTGCAGGCCTGTAAATAAGTACCAGGTACTTAGACGAATCCAGAATAGAAAATCGTCTACAAATCTACAGTCTGTAAGGCCTACAACGTTCTCCCATTCACAATATGTAAAATAATCTAAATAAATAAAATGAACCTAATTAAACATAGTGACATGATTAACATGACAATCACTAAAAAATAGTTGATATTAAAATTGATGTATAATGTCAAATAATGACGAGAATATGTCAGCATTGTAAAAATAAAAAATGTCGCACTACACCCCGAATGAGACATTTACCTCTGTAGCTGATGAGGTTTAGTAGCAAATGTGAAATGTATACATATTTTGGTGTAGTTTTAAGCTTTGCAACTACAAAGCTCACATGAAACGTAGCCAACTGGCTGCATGCTTTCGATTTGTTTTTAGAGGTTTTTGAGTGACGATCTGAATTAAGTATGACTAAACACTTGATTGGTAAAGAAAGATTTAAAGGGTCCAGCATATGATTAGCCTTAAAAATAACCAAAGCAAACTTAACATGATTCCACAGTTTAAGAAAGTATCGATGACACACATCAAAAACCAATATACCTACCTACTGACTGACGAAAGTAGAACTTTCTCCTTACAAAAAAAAAACTACTAATTTAACTTTAAGCAAAGATAGACATTCATGACGTGGTCCAGTAGTGATTGTCCTTTTGCTGAATTTGCTAACGCTACAATCACTATGGTCTGTTCTGAAAGTATTTGCTGAATTGTAAACAAATGGATCAGAAAACGTACTTGTGAATTATTCGTAGTGCCACTTACCAATCAAGTGCTTTAATTTAATTATTTGACCAATTAAACCCTTAATTATAATTTTAAATTATCTTGATGTGTTGCATTTACTTAATGAGGTTAATTTAAAAAGTTAGTTGTTAGTTGTAAGTTGTTGTTTTTAGTTGTTGGTTAGTTTTTTGTTGGACAGTACTACTGTCCAACAATTTTTATTAATTACTTTATGTGAGATATAAAATTGAAACCTTCTAAACACAGATGAAAATGTTACTTAATATTTTGAGTGAATGATTGTTTAATAATTTAATCGGAATAGGGTTTATTTGCACTTTTATTCGATACTTTTGGAACAAACTATAGTTCTTAATCTTTCGTACGAGTATAAGGTAAACATATTTCATAGTAGCTCAGGCCGTGGTAATAATATTAACCAGTTGCAGAGCAGATACTGCTATAACTGACTTTGACTTCGTAGACACTATTATAATCCTTCGGGCAAGCCAACACCTCAAAATACTTCGTTCCCAAATTGGAAATTTGCCAACTGGCTTACAGGGTGTATCTCTCCGAATTGTTCATTGCTGTGGAACGCACCTATTCAGCTGTCGACGTTGGTGGTATGTTATGCAATATTTGCATGCGTTACTCGAGGTGTGTTCCTAGAAATTGTTTGAAGCTAGGTGGAATTTAGATTAAATGGACTACTCATGTTCAACAACACAGTTAGCTTATTCCTAGCCCTTTCCAAACTATGTTGGGGTCGGCTTCAAGTGTGACAGTATTTACTGAATGTGTATTATGCATGGAGCGACTGCTTAATTGACCATCAAAACCTAGTTACCAGGTAACAAAATACCCATTTCCGCATTTATTTGGATCATTTTGTTCTCACTTTTTTCTCTTTTTTTTTTGCGTATGGCATCTCGCAGTTGACCTTGAGAGGCCGTGACTGCTTAACCAGGCTTTCCTGTGAAGGGTTTTTAGTTGTACTAAAAGCCTCCGGCTAGGGCATAAAACCTACTTAACCTAAAGCGACTGCACGCTGAGGGCACCCCCTGTGGGGTACGGACCTCAGCTCAGGGCGTCACTGGCGGGAGGGGGCAGCTAGTGAGGACAAGCTGGATCAAGATATTTTCATGATTATTAACGTTCGAAGAATTTAACTCTACTGGCTCAGCTGCGGCGCGGGCTGGCGCATCAACGAGCAAGGGACGGTCGGGGGTCTCATCGTTGCTCAGGAGTCTTCGCGGGGTGCGAGGACCTTGGCGGCGAGGTCGGAAGGACGGTCGTTTGTGTTTGTGTGCTGTGCTGGTGGCCCTATTATTTTCTTGAAGAACTTTTTTCTGGAGCTTTCACCCACATTTATCATGTCACTGGCACGGTTTCCATTTCCACGACCGCTGCATTTCATTCGGCCAAATTAAACATAGTAGTGCTTAATCGGAGTAATTTTAAAAACCTGTCTTTATTCTGACTGACAAAACAAAATATTCCGCATTCGTGTTTTTTAAGTACTTTTATCGAAAACAACATGTTTTTCACACTCATACAGCTACGGCAACGCATTTCAAAATTTGGCGACGTTGTGTACGGGCGCTGTCGGTTGAGACTGGTCGTCTCCTAACTTCCAGTGTTTACTTTTAATCTTGTATTTAGAATTGTTTTTGTTTTTCACATTGTTCTCACATACAGAAGCAACAAGAATAATGTTCCCAAGATTGTATATTATCCAACTTGATTTAAAAGAGTGTCCGTGGAATTTATTGTCTGTTCTTCTCCATTGAGATCTACATTTTGGAATCGGCAACTAGCTTCAACTTTCCAACTGATCGACCTTTTGATAATTCAAAAGCGCCTGTAAATGGTTTAATTGAAATAAATGCTTTGAGTTTGAGTTTGAGGTTCTTCGGTACAACGTCGCTATAGAAAATTCTAGGAATTTCCTTTCAATACGCATTGGGTGACGTCAACGATATTTGCGATACGTTGCATCACAACGATTTTAAATGTGGCGGCCCATAATCTGTTTGTGCTTAAAACCATTTTTGAAACACCCAATATCATGTATTGTTGCCGCCATTACAATATTGCACTCGGTGTAATGGCTCGTGTGTAGACAGGTACCCGTGTCGATTTCCGCATCACTTACTATGAGATTGATGTTACTGTCTCGCTGACTCGGTAGCTATTCCATTGAAATATATAGTGTTGAGTTTTGTGTGTGTGTTTCTTTGCTCTGAGGATTTCTGGTTGCAATGTGTCGTGTGTTGTGATCTGACAGGAGTTTGATAGTGTTACGTTTTTATATTAATAATTATTAGATACGACTTATTCTGCGTGGATGTCAACTATACAAGAAACATATCCTATGGCACTTAGCAATAGCGTAGCAGCATTCTAAGATCGAACGATTTTTGTAAAATCGGTTCTGTACTTCCACAGATTATCTCGTACAAACAAAAATGTAAAAAATCTTGCCTCTTATTAATATTAATTTAGATTTAAGAATCTGAATCATTATCAACACATAACTATGTCTAGGATTATACCAGTCTTAGGATTGTTTCCACCTTGTTAACCTTAGAGAATCTATTTCAAAGAAAAATGGTGTGCCTCAGGGAAGAATTATCGGCCCTTCACTTTCTTGCTTTATATAAACGATCTTCGAAAGCCACTTTGCAGAAATGTATTCTTTTTGCGGCTGATACTACAAATATAACAAAATGTCAGGATAAAAACTCTTACAAATCGGTTACCGAAAAGACCCTATCAGATATAGTAAGTTGAATGGAAAGTAAAAATTTAAACATAAACATTATTAAAACAAAATTAATTGAATTTAACAAATACAATACTAAGCCATAAACTATAGAATTTTTTTAGAAAGACAAATGTGGAACAAGGTTATGATCTTACATTTTTAGGACATAATGCAGATAGAATTTAAAAAATTAAATAGGAATATAAATCGCGATATATTCAATGTCAACTTAATTAAAATTTGCACGCTTGTTTGCAAGCAGAATACAATTACACTTAGGTTATAAGATCTCACCTTCACCAAAAATGTATTAATACAAATAAACATTTGATTTGAGAGAGACTTGTCCTCGGATTCACATGAACCAATAACACATCATCATTTCCTTAAACTTTTCTCAATTATGTTGTGGTTGGCTTTCAGTCTTACCAGACACAGCTGAATACCAGTATTTTGTATAAGCGACTTCTTATCTAATCTCCACTAACCAATTACTGGGTAACACGATACCCCTTGGTTGTTAATACTGGTGTTAACTTTCAGACCATATCTACTATTCTGCCAGCGTCATGTTTAGGTTTCTCTAACCAGCTTTCTTCTTCATTGACTTACTATATGTGGGTTCTCGCATTGTCGTTGCGGGGGGGCTCAGTAGCCGTAGTCTCCCAGCCACGGTGAAGCCAAAGAGGAACCCAAAGGTGGGGCCGCACGTCAGGGCTTTTGCCTTCAAGCTGATGACGTAGCGGCCAAAAAGTAGGTTGCGGTGAGGTGCACCGCAACTGAGGTGGGCCACGATGTTGAATGGGAGGCATCGCGACTGAGGGGCTGCGGCAGAGGAGGAGTGCCGGTGCTTCTGAGTAGCGCTCTTCACTTCCGTGGCCTGGACGGGGCCGCCACCGTTTGATGGCGGACGCAGTGGGGCCGCAGGGGAAGAGGAGTGTCGGTATAGCGTTGGCCGCTCTCCCTATCCCCTGCGGCCGAAAAGTGGTAGGCGGGACGGCGCGTTGTGTTCCACGCGCGCCGACGGAGATGTCAGCGCCGACTGGTGGGATCCGCAAGGGCCGATACCTGCTAGGGGTGCGGGTTGTCCGAAAGAGACACCGTCGCCCCTGGCACACAGACAACTGAGGGAACACGGGTGGATTTTAGTCAGTAAAAGTCTAACACGCCCTCCTGCTCTCTACCCAGAGTGGGAGAAGCCAAATGAAGAAAAAAAAAAACAATCTGTATGTGCTTTTTCATTGACTTATTATGTAACCTCTAGCATTACTTTAGGTGAATCCTCCAATGTAGCCTGCGAAACTTGAAATGTCGTACGTTTTTGCAAAGGAATTTCAAGTTTAACGGGCCCTTAAGGTCCTCGACAATATTCAGGATCTGGGTGATAGTTAGAGACGCGGAAGAAAACAGTATACGAGGAAAATAAACTGCTTTAGGTGGTTTTTGGAAGCACTAATGTTTTGGCGGAAATTAACACCGATTGTTGTGGAAAGTAAATCAAGAAAATCAATATTTCGTATACATGTTAAATCTCAAAATTACGTAAAACACACCAAACCATTGTTCGAGACCAACATTTTTATTCGTTTTTTTAAACAATTCTCTTCATTATTTTCACCCAAAAAGTTCCTAAATAATTTCAAAATACAATACGAAACGCGAATGTACCGAAAACAATGCATTTAGCATAGCATTTGTACTATGCAAGGCCATTAGAAGGAACTGAGGGATTATTCTAAATCTGGCTTGCAAGGCACTAAGCCTTGAATTGATGGTTGGGAGCGCGAGCGCCGCACAGCTTTCCTTTCGTGTTTTGGATGTTGTAGTTTATTTATTTATTTTATTATTTATGTATACTTACTCATAGTAAAATATGTAGGTGATACGGCGTCGTAGCGTAGTTCTGATTTTGTTGTTCCGAATTTTTGGAGAGCGCTTTTTAGTGGTTTGTTTGCGTCCATTCGAGAACAAATAGGTAATGGTGGTGGACAAATAACTATATAAGTAAAGTATAAGATTATTGTTTTTCAAACTGTTAGAAATCTATGAGCAAGCGCCGTTAAGTATGTGATATTATTATTGTAATGGGCTTTAATAAGGTCTGTAACCATTTCAGTCTTTTATTTTTATGCTTGGAATGATAATACATTTTTTTCTAGCAGTATGGATACCATTAACATTTTTTGTGCTGACATCTCTTTGAGGCGCGCGTGGAACACAACGCGCCGTCGACTTGGGCTTGGTCCTTACCGGACAGCGAGCTACCCATTACTCGCCGTCCGCAAGCTCATGCCCACGGTGGCCGGAAATCGTCCTGGGATTCCCGACGCCCAGGGCGTCTCCGTATCCTGCGGCGGCTAGGGTCGTGAGGGCGCATAGACTGCCTCTCCCTCACGTAGCGTTGCCCTACGGTGGAACAAGCTTTATATTGCTTCAACTAGAATAAGCATTGCATAGAAAAACATCATAGACACTAGCAATAAGGACAATACAGTGCACAGAACTGGCACGATTTTTTCACATACATAACGTATGCGAGAGCAAGCCTTGCTTTTCATACAACATTATGACGACACATGAACTTAATAAATAATCTAAGCGAGCTACGGGACACTGAGTAGGAATGTTACAGAAGATTCGCTATGTTACAATTTTGACCACGATTACTGCCACTGCTATTCTGTAAACTGTAAAGTAATCTTGCGTAAGTGACCGCATACCAATCGGAATCAAACTCATTAATGTTTGAAAGGTATGTTAATCATCGTGGGTTCACATCTCGACACCGTTCGAATTTTAAGTTAAGAGCGTATATACTGAGTTGGCAACGTCGCAAAATAGCTGTCAAATTATTACCTGTTTTTATTAATCTGTTAATATTACTGTATGGAAATATGAAATATCGCTAACTAGTGACCTAAAACATGAAAAATGATTTGCAATTATAACACTAAGTGTAAAAAGGGCATTTGGAAAATTTCCAAGTTCTTTTTTTGCATCTAAAACTAAATATTCGGTGTTAAGATATTAATTATTGCATTTCATAATCAATATTTTAGGTCATTAATTAGCGATATTTCCATACAGTAATATTGCCAAATTAATCAAAACAGTGAAATATTTGACAAATATTTGCGACGTTGCCCATTTTCAGAATTTTAAACGCTCTTAAGTCGATAAGACAACAGACATAAGCGATGTTTGCACACGCAATACATTTGCATCTTGACACTACTCACCAACCTCTCGTAACGTTAATGCAGTTAATTTGGTGCACCATGTCACCTTCTTCCATTTATGTCTATCAGCCGTCATCTCAGGCCATTTCATCTCTAATACAATGCCTATATCTATTCTCTGGTCCAGTTTGACAAAATGTCCTTCTGTACGTATCATATTATATTTATGTCATATCAGTGCAGAAGTTCATACGATCTACAGACCGACGTCATAAACTTGTTTTCTACCGTTTTAGTTGACGGATGAGCGGAAATACTGTACTCGAATGATACCTATTAAACTCATGTGGCTTTTTTTGAGGGCCCCACTCTGAATGAAGCAGGACGTCAGACTTTTACTGACTAAAACCCACCGTGTTCTTGCAGTTGCCTGTGTGCCAGGGGCCACGGTATCTCTTTCGAACAACCCGTACCCCTGGCAGAACTCATGTGGCTTAACTAGAAAACTGGCTACTCAAGTACCTACCAGAATAGAAAAAGAAAAAGGGTAGAATCGCAATAGTGTTAAAATGAACAGTCAGCCACCCGATTTCTATAATAATAATCTATTTATCATCCTATGACACTACACTTAATTCGATGAAATGTTGTCAGTTCTTTGCTAAGTTTAGCATAAACGATAATCGACTATTTAACTAATATTATTTGTGGGTTGCAACATTGTAATTTTTAATATTTTATCTGTTTGAGTTGTGTTGTGGTGGTTGAATGAAAGGCGCGACAAAACCCTTCTTGCATTCTCAGCTACGGACGACGAAGGTGGTCTCGAGTTACGAATTTAAGTTGTTAAGTACAAATAAAGTGACTTGTATCAGTATCTGTTTGTATAATTCTAACATTTTCTATTTCTATCCTTTGTATAAAGTGCTCAACATGTTAATGCTACTCCTAAATAGTCTTCATTCGATTTTTCCTAAGATACTATCCTTATAACCGGGTTGTCGTAGAAATGACGGCAGGTATTAGCATGACGTGTAGGGTACAAAAAATAAAAATAAACGTTTTACAATCGACTGTAATCATGCTACAATATTGTAAGACCCTTATAAAAGTTATCCAACATCTAAACAGTTGTTTAAAGTCTGGTTTCCACCAGACTTTACCAACTGTTTAGATGTTCGATAACTTTTTATGAATAAGGCCGTAAGTAAGACTTTAACGAATGCTTTGAGTTCAGGTTTTAGTGTCATCATTGTTTGGACGTTCCAAGTTATTTGGGCCGACGCAGCATGTTTTCTTAATCCAAACTTCTTTATCAGCTGTTACCTCAATAGTCACACCCTTTCTAGCCTTACCATCATTCACACAGTCCATCTATCTTTTTTTTTGTCTTTCCCTACCCTTTTAGCCATCCACATGCATAATGAAATCTTTCCTCTCGGCATTTTCCTCATTTGTTTACACAACTTGCCCCATTATCATACCGACTTCCATATATTTTGGTCACTGGTTCCATATATTTTGGTGCCACTTTCAGACTTTTTCTTGTAAAAATATTTCAATTTTCTCTCATCATCATTTCAGCCGAAAGACGTCCTTTGCTGGACATAGGTCTCCCCCAAGCTCCGCCACTTCGACCGGTTCTGTGCTTCCCACATCCAGCGGACTCCTGTGGCCCTCACACGGTCATCGGTCCACCTTGTGGGAGGCCTTCCAACTTTACATCTTCTGGTACGCGGTCGCCACTCCAGAACTTTTCGGCCTCATTGGCCATCTATTCTGCGAGCAATGTACCATGCCAACTGCCACTTAAGTTTGGCAATTCTTCGGACTATCCTTGGTACTCCTGCGGATCTCTTCATTCCTGATTCGATCACGCAGCGAAACTCCAAGCATAGCCCTCTCCCCGCCCTTTGGGTGAATTTAAACCTTCTTATGAGGCCCATTGTGAGCGACCACGTTTCGGTGCCATATGGCATCACTGGCAACATGCACTGGTCAAAGACTTTCGTCTTGAGACACTGCGGTATGTGGGACGAGAAGATATTGTGAAGCTTCCCGAAGCTTGCCAACTTCAATTTTCTCTAATACCTAGCTTCTCGAGAACAATATTGGTGACGTACAAGACAATGTTCGTAACCAGTTTGTGAAGTTGAGAGAAAGTATAATTGAAATCATCGCAAAATGTCAAATCTGTTGACAATAATCCTCTATTTTCCATACACTGGGTTCACCCGTCAATTTAATATTATAATACCGACATGCATGTATACATATGTATATACAATTGCCTATGGAAAGGGAATTACGCAAATACAATCGGATTTAGTCGGCCAAATCTATTCAGTGCAGCTGTGCACCTGGCAATGTAGCTAGGTAGTTAGTTATACATGCCTAGGTACATTGGCTTAAAGTTGTGTCTGTATACTGTATATAGGATGGTTCGCTATGACGGGTCAGTCGGCAGAGGTCTTAGCTAAAATCTTTGTAAAAACTGATCGTTAGACATAACATCACACCTCCATTCATCGAATTACAACTTCAATGAAATACTGGATGCTTAGATTGATACCAAAAAGTTTTTTACTTTCATAATGCTAAGCGAAGCTTATACACCTACTTATTGGTTTTCATTTCATTAATCAACTAAAATTTTGCGACAAATTGAAATTTTTCCTAAATGAACCACTAAAGTCAACATTCTGGCAAACATTTAATTTGTTTATCGGATACTTTTAGTTTGAAGACCATTTGAAGTGATTAACTATTCAAGTATTCCGTTATTCACCACATCTGTTTTCACACAGCGATTCGAAATGAACCGCAGTTAAATTAGTACCACGACATAATTATTTTACATTACATGAATCCCATTTATACTTATGTTAATAAAATAATGAAATAATAATTAACCTTAACCTGACGAAGAATATAGAGCCTTTTTACAGTTCTGTACACAAAGGGTGCCGACGGAACCCTATTCTATAAGCTCCGCTGTCCATACGTCAGTGGCGAAAGCACCACATAATACGATTCCTACCGGCTTCCCTTCGGGGATTCGCATCGGCAAGTCTGTAACTATAAAAAAACGGCATATCAATAGTGGCTACTATTGTCAAAAACATAACATCCAAACAACAAAAACGGGTATTTGTAGCTTTGCATTACAACAACAAAAAAAAAATGTTATAAATAAACCCGGCTCCAAAACGTCATAATCGGGAACTAAAATTCATGCAACAGCGATTCCGTAATGATGTCACTTTAGGTCACGTGGCACCGCTTGATATGGACGTGAGCAAGCCGCTGTATAACGGGTTATGACAGAGACAGAAAAATGCATCAGCGAGAGCGGGATGGAGGAATATTGCACATTATATTTGGTTTTCTGCTGTTCAATTTTATTGCATTTTATTATTTACATTCCTACATTAATTTTAAAATGATAGTACGTATTCTTTATTGGTAAGTCAGTAAGTTAATGCTCACTTTGCTTCGGCTTCTCTCATAAAAAAATTGACACCTCGCCGCTGCCATCCGTTAGTCCGTCTGTCACAGGGCCATATATTTTGAAACGTAATAGGTAGACACTTGAAAAATAAAATAAAATTGGAAGTTAATTTACTACCTACAAGAAACGTGTTTTTTTAATAACATGTATTGTTACACATTCTACGGGTAGGAAACCTATCGTGTGACACTTGGCCGTTTTTTTAACGATATCAAGATGTTGCATCAAAAATAAAATAAATTGGGAGACTGATGGGAGAACGATGATGATCAAGAAAATACTATGCCATCAAAAAATAACTGTCAAAAACCAAGTCTCGCAAGTGAGTTCTTGTACCATAAAAAGTTGTGAGATCCATGTAAATACCAAGTCGGTAAATTTATTCAGTCCCTACTTAAGGGTCCTTCTGTCTTAAGTTATTACGCAATTATACATTTTTTTTTTTTTTTTTAATAAAGATATATTCTATTCTATTCTACTCTAATTAACTAACCTAACAACATCATAAACTGACCATATCAATATTAAAAAGCTTTAATGTTTTAAATGAATAGATTGACTTGCCGCTTTTTTGCTTGACTTGGCGCGGGCACAGCCGTGCCCCCAGGTTTAAAAAATAAAATCAAGAAAATGCTTTTTATCTATATAAATAAAAAGACAAGTCCTGACTGACTGATTGACTGACTCATCAACGCCCAGCCCAAACCCTTGGACCTAGAAAGCTGAAATTTTGCACAGAGTTTCCCTTCATAATGTAGACAAGGAATAAGGAAGGATTTTTCGAAATTCAACCCCTAAAGGAGTTAAATAGGGGATGAAAGTTTGTATGGAAAATTGACATTTTTGTAGTTATAACCATGAAAATTGGTGTTTCTCATTCTGATTAAAAATAAAAAAACCACGTGTTTCAGTGTTTTCGGGAAATCATCCCCTGAGAGCGTAAAATAGGGGATGAAAGTAGAAATGAGAAACCCGTTAGTTTTGTTGTTCGAACCATGAAAATTTGTATTTAGCCTTTTGTTTGGTAATAATTAATCATTACATGTATCAGCGTTTTTGAAAAATCATCCCAGAAGAGGGTAAAAAGTTATAGAGGGGATGAATTTTTTTTTAGGAAACCCGTAAATTTTAAAGCTTACCAATAAAATTGGTAATAAAAGCCTTTTGGCGTTGTTGTGAAATCATCCCCTAAGCAGTTAAAAACCCTACTAACTCATCATCGCTCAGCCCAATTTTGCGCCATCGCCAAAGACACCTTCGTAATTATGAGAACAATAACTTTAATAAGGGCTCCAGTGAGTAATAAATACTTACATTTGGATGGTATTTAAAAGTAGGTTCAATTTATTCCCATTTCATTTACCTAATTTTGCCTGTGTTCCACCAAATATACTGAATGTGCACCAAAATATGTTCAACTAGCTTTTGCCCGCGGCTTCGCCCGCGTGGATGTCGGAAAATATCCCACGGTTACGTACTACCAGGATTAAAAGTACCCTATGTGTTAATCCAGGTAAACAATGTCTTCTCGCACTGCTTATATAGTATCCGAGGAGCTGTGCGTGGATTGATGCATGATTGATGGAGGATCATCATCATCATCTGCCTAGCCTTTTTCCAAGTATGTTGGAACTGGCTTCCGGTTCCGTCCGGTCTAACCGGATGTAACTGAATACCATTATTTTACATGGAGCGACTACCTATCTGACCTCCATAACCCAGTTAATGGGGAATACGATACCCCGGTAAGACGGGTTGTCAGATTTTCGGGCTTCTGACAACCCGTAACGACTGTCAAAGATCCACAAATGACAGCCGGGACCAATGGCTTAACGTGCTTTCCGAGGCATGGAGGGGTCTTGGAATATAAAGATGGTCAACCATCCACGGACCAACCGCGGCAAGCGTAGCTTAACCTGATGGATCGACCCGTGTGGCTGTGATTACTTAGAAATAATAATAGAAACGGAATAAATAACGGAACGGAAAAACTACTTGCATGCCAAATTTGAAGGCAACTTTAAAGTTAAATATTAAATCCACTTTATTCTCTATGCTGTGAGAATAAGAAAAAAAATCGTTACGTAAACAATAACAGGTATGTAAATAGCGGACCAGACCTCGAGACTTATCCTCCTGCAGCGAGGGGTGAGACAGGGAGACGTTATCTCTCCGCTGCATTGGAGGATGTCTTCAAAGTTCTGGACTGGAAAGAGATTGGCATCACCATCAATGGCGAGTACATCACTTCTACTTCTACATCACTCACCTTTGGTTTGCCGATGATTTATTAGTCATGGCTAAGACTATGGAGGACTTCAGTACAATGCTCGATGACCTCAGTGGAGCTTCCGAAAGAGTGGGTCTCAAAATGAACATGGACAAAACTTAGAAAATTTCGAATGTCCATGTAACACGCACTCTTATGAAGATCGGAGACTCTACACTCGAAGTTGTAGACGATTATGTTTACCTAGGGCAAACTGCCCAGTTAGGTAGATCCAACTTCGAGAAAGAGGTCAATCGTCGAATCCGACTCGGCTGAGCAGCGTTCTTGAAGCTACGCAATATCTTCTCGTACCACA
Organism: Polymixis flavicincta; assembly: GCA_949987655.1. Classification (NCBI taxonomy): domain Eukaryota; kingdom Metazoa; phylum Arthropoda; class Insecta; order Lepidoptera; family Noctuidae; genus Polymixis; species Polymixis flavicincta. The sequence goes on along the minus strand of OX465195.1, from coordinate 4,818,010 downwards.
TCCCGCAGTGTCTCAAGACGAAAGTCTTTGACCAGTGCGTGTTGCCAGTGATAACATATGGTACTGAAACGTGGTCGCTCACAATGGGTCTTATCAGAAGGCTAAAAGTCACCCAAAGGGCAATGGAGAGGGCTATGCTCAGAGTTTTCCTACGTGATCGAATCAGGAACTAAGAGATCCGCGCGAGAACCAAGGCAACTAACATTGCCCGAAGAATTGCCAAACTTAAGTGGCAGTGGGCAGGGCACATTGCTCGCAGAACAGATGGCCGATGGGGCCGAAAGGTTCTGGAGTGGCGACCGCGTACCGGAAAAAGTAGCGCTGGAAGGCCTCCCATAAGATGGACCGATGACCTTGTGAAGGCCGCAGGAATCCGCTGAATGCGAGAAACGCAGAACCAATTGAAATGGAGGAATCCGCTGGATGCGGGTAGCACAGAACTGGTTGAAGGGGTGGAGCTTGGGGGAGTCCTATGTCCAGCAGTGGACGCCTTTCGGCTGAAATGATGATGATGATAACGGAAATAAGGAAAATGTAAGGGATAATATTTTTGTGTTCACCAAAAATCTAAAGGTACATCTATGTATGCATTTCTAAAATATTGATCTTAAACCCGTTTAATTGTTTTACTATAATTAAACTACTCGTGCCAGCAAAATATGCTACATCAAACAAATTCCAAATTAACACCAAGAAATAACACTTTTTTATTGTAGTGCGCTGCAAATATTCTATTGTAACAATAACAATTTTATTCTTCCCCGAAAAATACTGATCGTGCACCAAATATTCCTGAATGTTACATGTGCTAAATTGCTGTTCGGTGTATTTTGTCCATGGTATTTTATTATGTTAGTGACAGAAACGAATCGCTGCAAAACCAACTCCACGTAGTCTCGTCTGCCCTACCCCTAGAGTGTAACTTAAATCCGCGTAGGCGCGGAGGGGCGAGGCGGCCCGCGAGCTGAGGAGCAGGTGGATGTAACGCTCGCGGTGGTGAGCGTTAAGCCATCTGCGACGATAAGCTCGCGTGGGACCGCCGGAGCCTCGCAGCGCCGGAGCCGTGACAGAAACCATGCCTGCTCGCTTGAATTTAAACGTTTAGATGTGGCGTGTTTTTTCAAAAAGAGAATTATATTTATCATCTGCAGTCATGTGGCTCGCGCGGAAACGCGTCCTCCGACACCTCGCCCGTGCGCCTAGCGTATATAGCCACTTTAATACTTACAATTTATCTTTTTTCTATGTAATTTGTAGCCATCAAAATCTACCTAAGCGAACCAAGTTTTCGTAGAATCGTCCTAACTTTGCTTCCTGGTGACGCATTTTGACGCTGTTTTTTTGCTACGTTATTAATAATTAGGCTCCCTGAGACCATCCGAGTCGAAATATGGACGAAAACGCGAATTTTTTTTTTATTAATAAAGCTACATTGGACATTAATTGGTGTTTGATTCAAATACATTTTGCAGTGCATTATCTGAAGTAAAACTAAAAAATTAATGCGTGTTTTTAAAATTAGGTGTATTACTATTTTTACAAATTTGCTACAGTTGTTAAATAGATGCTCGTTATGACATATTTTATCTATATAAATAAAAAGACAAGTCCTGACTGACTGATTGACTGACTCATCAACGCCCAGCCCAAACCCTTGGACCTAGAAAGCTGAAATTTTGCACAGAGTTTCCCTTCATAATGTAGACAAGGAATAAGGAAGGATTTTTCGAAATTCAACCCCTAAAGGAGTTAAATAGGGGATGAAAGTTTGTATGGAAAATTGACATTTTTGTAGTTATAACCATGAAAATTGGTGTTTCTCATTCTGATTAAAAATAAAAAAACCACGTGTTTCAGTGTTTTCGGGAAATCATCCCCTGAGAGCGTAAAATAGGGGATGAAAGTAGAAATGAGAAACCCGTTAGTTTTGTTGTTCGAACCATGAAAATTTGTATTTAGCCTTTTGTTTGGTAATAATTAATCATTACATGTATCAGCGTTTTTGAAAAATCATCCCAGAAGAGGGTAAAAAGTTATAGAGGGGATGAATTTTTTTTTAGGAAACCCGTAAATTTTAAAGCTTACCAATAAAATTGGTAATAAAAGCCTTTTGGCGTTGTTGTGAAATCATCCCCTAAGCAGTTAAAAACCCTACTAACTCATCATCGCTCAGCCCAATTTTGCGCCATCGCCAAAGACACCTTCGTAATTATGAGAACAATAACTTTAATAAGGGCTCCAGTGAGTAATAAATACTTACATTTGGATGGTATTTAAAAGTAGGTTCAATTTATTCCCATTTCATTTACCTAATTTTGCCTGTGTTCCACCAAATATACTGAATGTGCACCAAAATATGTTCAATAAAATATGTCATAACGAGCATCTATTTAACAACTGTAGCAAATTTGTAAAAATAGTAATACACCTAATTTTAAAAACACGCATTAATTTTTTAGTTTTACTTCAGATAATGCACTGCAAAATGTATTTGAATCAAACACCAATTAATGTCCAATGTAGCTTTATTAATAAAAAAAAAAATTCGCGTTTTCGTCCATATTTCGACTCGGATGGTCTCAGGGAGCCTAATTATTAATAACGTAGCAAAAAAACAGCGTCAAAATGCGTCACCAGGAAGCAAAGTTAGGACGATTCTACGAAAACTTGGTTCGCTTAGGTAGATTTTGATGGCTACAAATTACATAGAAAAAAGATAAATTGTAAGTATTAAAGTGGCTATATACGCTAGGCGCACGGGCGAGGTGTCGGAGGACGCGTTTCCGCGCGAGCCACATGACTGCAGATGATAAATATAATTCTCTTTTTGAAAAAACACGCCACATCTAAACGTTTAAATTCAAGCGAGCAGGCATGGTTTCTGTCACGGCTCCGGCGCTGCGAGGCTCCGGCGGTCCCACGCGAGCTTATCGTCGCAGATGGCTTAACGCTCACCACCGCAGCTTCGGCTTACTGGCCGGCTTCGCCGGCCAGCCTCAGCTGCGGCGGCGAGCGTTACATCCACCTGCTCCTCAGCTCGCGGGCCGCCTCGCCCCTCCGCGCCTACGCGGATTTAAGTTACACTCTAGGGGTAGGGCAGACGAGACTACGTGGAGTTGGTTTTGCAGCGATTCGTTTCTGTCACTAACATAATAAAATACCATGGACAAAATACACCGAACAGCAATTTAGCACATGTAACATTCAGGAATATTTGGTGCACGATCAGTATTTTTCGGGGAAGAATAAAATTGTTATTGTTACAATAGAATATTTGCAGCGCACTACAATAAAAAAGTGTTATTTCTTGGTGTTAATTTGGAATTTGTTTGATGTAACATATTTTGCTGGCCGAGTAGTTTAATTATAGTAAAACAATTAAACGGGTTTAAGATCAATATTTTAGAAATGCATACATAGATGTACCTTTAGATTTTTGGTGAACACAAAAATATTATCCCTTACATTTTCCTTATTTCCGTTATCATCATCATCATTTCAGCCGAAAGGCGTCCACTGCTGGACATAGGACTCCCCCAAGCTCCACCCCTTCAACCAGTTCTGTGCTACCCGCATCCAGCGGATTCCTCCATTTCAATTGGTTCTGCGTTTCTCGCATTCAGCGGATTCCTGCGGCCTTCACAAGGTCATCGGTCCATCTTATGGGAGGCCTTCCAGCGCTACTTTTTCCGGTACGCGGTCGCCACTCCAGAACCTTTCGGCCCCATCGGCCATCTGTTCTGCGAGCAATGTGCCCTGCCCACTGCCACTTAAGTTTGGCAATTCTTCGGGCAATGTTAGTTGCCTTGGTTCTCGCGCGGATCTCTTAGTTCCTGATTCGATCACGTAGGAAAACTCTGAGCATAGCCCTCTCCATTGCCCTTTGGGTGACTTTTAGCCTTCTGATAAGACCCATTGTGAGCGACCACGTTTCAGTACCATATGTTATCACTGGCAACACGCACTGGTCAAAGACTTTCGTCTTGAGACACTGCGGGATGTGGTACGAGAAGATATTGCGTAGCTTCAAGAACGCTGCTCAGCCGAGTCGGATTCGACGATTGACCTCTTTCTCGAAGTTGGATCTACCTAACTGGGCAGTTTGCCCTAGGTAAACATAATCGTCTACAACTTCGAGTGTAGAGTCTCCGATCTTCATAAGAGTGCGTGTTACATGGACATTCGAAATTTTCTAAGTTTTGTCCATGTTCATTTTGAGACCCACTCTTTCGGAAGCTCCACTGAGGTCATCGAGCATTGTACTGAAGTCCTCCATAGTCTTAGCCATGACTAATAAATCATCGGCAAACCAAAGGTGAGTGATGTAGAAGTAGAAGTGATGTACTCGCCATTGATGGTGATGCCAATCTCTTTCCAGTCCAGAACTTTGAAGACATCCTCCAATGCAGCGGAGAGATAACGTCTCCCTGTCTCACCCCTCGCTGCAGGAGGATAAGTCTCGAGGTCTGGTCCGCTATTTACATACCTGTTATTGTTTACGTAACGATTTTTTTTCTTATTCTCACAGCATAGAGAATAAAGTGGATTTAATATTTAACTTTAAAGTTGCCTTCAAATTTGGCATGCAAGTAGTTTTTCCGTTCCGTTATTTATTCCGTTTCTATTATTATTTCTAAGTAATCACAGCCACACGGGTCGATCCATCAGGTTAAGCTACGCTTGCCGCGGTTGGTCCGTGGATGGTTGACCATCTTTATATTCCAAGACCCCTCCATGCCTCGGAAAGCACGTTAAGCCATTGGTCCCGGCTGTCATTTGTGGATCTTTGACAGTCGTTACGGGTTGTCAGAAGCCCGAAAATCTGACAACCCGTCTTACCGGGGTATCGTATTCCCCATTAACTGGGTTATGGAGGTCAGATAGGTAGTCGCTCCATGTAAAATAATGGTATTCAGTTACATCCGGTTAGACCGGACGGAACCGGAAGCCAGTTCCAACATACTTGGAAAAAGGCTAGGCAGATGATGATGATGATCCTCCATCAATCATGCATCAATCCACGCACAGCTCCTCGGATACTATATAAGCAGTGCGAGAAGACATTGTTTACCTGGATTAACACATAGGGTACTTTTAATCCTGGTAGTACGTAACCGTGGGATATTTTCCGACATCCACGCGGGCGAAGCCGCGGGCAAAAGCTAGTATTGAATAACATCATAATAATATCAAGTCTGTTTTCTCTAAAGGGTTTGGAAGGCTTACTAAGATACCTTGGTACCTAAACCCACATTTAACGATAGTGAATTCATTAATTTTCAATTAATTGATCATTTATTTAATTGAAAATGAATTATTTTTGTCGGTAGAAATAAGTTTGATGGTAGTAGGTAGGGACCTCAACGTACTTTCTAGTTTATACCGAAAATACCTGTTTAGAATGTTGTGAATATTAGGTAAGACGTTAGTTTCTGAATGACGGCTTCATACATTATGTTGTTTTAGCAAACGTGTCTATTTCGAACTACTTAAGTTCACTTTGTTATATTAGTATTATGAGAGAATGAGTTAATTGACGTCTAATTTGTTCTTAGCTTCAAGTTTTAGGAAATTTCTCTTATTATAAAACGACTAAGACGGCACACAGATATTTTATAACCTGGATTAACACATAGGATTACTTTTTATCTCGGTAGTACATTCCCGTGAGATCATATCCGACCGCCATGCGGGCGAAGCCGCTGGCAAAAGCTAGTCATCATCATCATCATCATCAGCCTATAATGTTCCCACTACAGGGACACAGGCCTCCTCCCAGTGAGAGGGAGTGGGCCGTAATCTACCACGCGGGCCCAGTGCGGGTTGGTAGATGTCACATGTCTTCGAATTTTTGGTTCTAGGACATGCCGGTTTCCTCACGATATTTCCTTCACCGTTTTGATAGCAGTGGTGATGAAATAATTTACACAAAGTAAAGCGCCTGGCTGGGTTCGAACTCACAACCTACAACTCGTAAGTCGCGGCCGTTACCACTTGGCCACCACCGCTCTCCAAAAGCTAGTATGCATATAAAATCATGGTGCGTCTGCCTCAAACTGAACTTTAGAAGAACTTCTCTTTTGTTCAACAAGACAATGTGTTATCACGAGCTGTTTACACCAAGTTTGTTATTATCTAAACTTGCTAACTTGACATTCTTAGCACTGTGTTGTATAAGTCCCGTCCTATTGTGAAGGCAGTGTGAATTTTAACACGTGTACTTGAGGCACGCGCAAAATGAGTGTAGCTAGATACTACGTATATACTTGACTAGTGACCTAACCTTGATTCGCATGGGTACAATCTACTAATGTGACGATTTGTCAAAACATCAAGATTTATTTTATACCTAAGTTAAATGTTAATGTATTAGGTATAATAAATGAAGTAGGTACAATAAATGTATTAGGTATAATTAATGAAGTAGGTACAATAAATGTATTAGGTATAATACATGCATTAGGTATAATAAATGTATTATAGGTATAATAAATGTATTAGGTATAATAAATGAAGTAGGTATAATAAATATATTAGGTATAATACATGTATTAGGTATAATAAATGTATTAGGTATAATACATGTATTAGGTATACTATATTACATTATTTTAACTTCCACATAAACTTTCCCAAGATGGCGGGATGAGCTGGACTTCTTTATTAAAGATTTTTTCTTGACGGCTCCGGACAGAGAGCATTGGAAAGAGAGTCAAAATCAAAATGTTTTATTTCACATAAACCTGCATGGGCACTTATGAAACGTCAGAAGCTAGGTGCATGGTTTCAATTTGTCGCTTCCTATGGAGAAGAGCCGGCAAGAAACTCCACGCTTTACTCTTTTTCAAATAATTGGATTTTACTATGTTCTCAAGAAACAATTAGGTACTATTATAAGTACGGGCGATTATGGCAAAACCCCCCCAAAAATGACAAGCAGCCCTACAAAACGGCCCCTAGTACCCGGCGTCCCGCCTACCCTTGGCTACGGTAGCGGCCAAGGTAATAGTGAGGCAAGGGGTGCTAAGAATCTCCGGAAGAGATCTGGCTACCAAAACAAACGGAAACTGCACCTGGCAACGTACAACACGCGTACACTCCGGACCGACGAGAAGATTACCGAACTCGAGGAAGAATTGAGCAGGTTACGGTGGGGTATAGTAGGGTTATCTGAAGTCCGAAGAGAGGGGGAGGACTCGATAATCCTCAAATCCGGTAACCTGCTCTATTTCCGGGAGGGCGACCAGCAGTCCCAAGGTGGTGTCGGGTTTATTGTCCATAAGTCCCTTGTGACCAACGTGGTGAAGATCGAGAGTATGTCGACCAGGGTGGCGTACCTTATACTCAGAATATCCGCAAGATATTCGCTGAAGGTCATACAGGTCTACGCCCCAACCTCGACACACCCCGACGATGAGGTGGAGACCATGTATGAGGATATATCCAAAGCCATGCATGGCTCTAAAACTCATTTCACCGTTGTCATGGGGGACTTCAACGCGAAACTGGGCAAACGGAACGAGGATGAGCTGAGAGTGGGGCAATTTGGAGTTGGACGACGGAACCACCGGGGTCACTTGCCGGCCAGTTTTATGGAGAAGGAAGCCCTCTTCATGATGAACTCCTTCTTCAGAAAACGGGAGCACAGAAAGTGGACCTGGCAGAGCCCTGATGGTGCAACTAAAAACGAGATTGACTTCATTATGTCGACGAAGAAGCAAATATTCAATGATGTCTCTGTGATCAACGCGGTGAAAACCGGAAGCGATCACCGCATGGTAAGAGGCACATTGAATATCAACATCAAGCTAGAAAGATGTCGACTAATGAAGTCTACGCTCCGTCCAGCACCGATCCAAATCCAAAACCCCGAGAGCTTTCAGCTCGAACTCCAGAATCGTTTCGAGTGCCTAGGGAGCTCCTTGGACGATTATAACGATGGGTTCGTGGAAACTGTCCATACGGTCGGGTCTAAGTTCTTCAAGACCCACCGTACTAATGGCAAAAAGAAACTGTCTGATCCTACTCTGCAGCTAATGGAGGAGAGGCGTGAAATGATCCTGCAGTCTTCAGACGACGCGCTAAAGTACCGACAGCTCAATAGACAGATATCTAAGGCCTTGAAAAGCGACCTTCGCCGTTTTAATACGGACCGCATAAAGGACGCGATAGAGCGGAACAAGGGCTCCATGGTCTTTTCAAGAGATCTGTCTATTGGGCAGAGTCAGCTTGCGAAACTGAAGACCAATGATGGCAGGATCGTTTCCTCCAAGCCTGAGCTGTTGAGAGAGATCGAGAGTTTCTATGGACAGTTATACACGTCAACAAGCAACCCCGTTACGGATCTGGCAAACGACCCAAGAGCCAGATTGACCCGACACTACACCGAAGATATCCCGGACGTTAGCTTGTACGAGATTAGGATGGCTCTGAAGCAGCTAAAAAACAACAAGGCGCCGGGTGATGACGGAATCACGGCCGAACTCCTGAGGGCCGGCGGAAAACCCGTTCTTAAGGCCCTCCAGAAGCTGTTTGATTCCGTCATACTCGAGGGCAAAACGCCACAGGCATGGAACAGAGGTGTGGTGGTACTTTCTTTAAGAAGGGTGATAATACTCTTCTTAAGAATTATAGGCCCATCTCACTTCTGAGCCATGTCTACAAGCTGTTTTCAAGAGTCATCACGAACCGTCTCGCGCGCAGGTTTGACGACTTCCAGCCTCCCGAACAAGCCGGATTCCGTAAAGGCTTTAGCACCGTAGACCACATACATACGCTGCGGCAGGTTATACAGAAGACCGAAGAGTATAACCTGCCTCTCTGCTTACCGTTTGTGGACTACGAAAAAGCCTTCGATTCGATCGAGACATGGGCTGTACTGCAGTCTCTTCAACGGTGCCAGATCGACTATCGATACATCGAGGTGCTGAAGTCTCTGTATGAAAACGCCACTATGTCAGTCCGACTCCAGGACCGGACTTCGAAACCTATCCTTCTGCAGCGAGGTGTGAGACAGGGAGATGTTATCTCTCCGAAACTGTTCACCGCTGCACTGGAGGATGTCTTCAAGGTTCTGGACTGGAAAGGGGCTGGCATCAGCATCAATGGCGAGTACATCACTCACCTTCGGTTTGCCGATGACATAGTCGTCATGGCTGAGACCATGGAGGACCTCAGTGCAATGCTCGATGACCTCAGTAGAGCTTCCGAAAGAGTGGGTCTTAAAATGAACATGGAGAAGACAAAGGTCATGTTGAATGTCCATGTAACACCCACTCCCATGACGATCGGAGGCGCTACACTCGAAGTTGTGGCCGAGTACGTTTACCTAGGACAGACTGTCCAGTTAGGTAAGTCCAACTTCGAGAAAGAGGTCAATCGTCGAATCCGACTCGGCTGGGCAGCGTTCGGGAGGCTTCGCAATATCTTCTCGTCCCAAATACCACAGTGTCTCAAGACGAAAGTCTTTGACCAGTGTGTGTTGCCAGTGATGACCTATGGTACAGAGACGTGGTCGCTCACAATGGGCCTTATCAGAAGGCTTAAAGTCACCCAAAGGGCAATGGAGAGGGCTATGCTCGGAGTTTCCCTACGCGATCGAATCAGAAATGAAGAGATCCGCAGGAGAACCAAGGCAACCGACAGCCCGAACAATTGCCAAACTTAAATGGCAGTGGGCAGGGCACATTGCTCGCAGAACAGATGGCCGATGGGGCCGAAAGGTTCTGGAGTGGCGACCGCGTACCGGAAGACGTAGAGTAGGAAGGCCTCCCACAAGGTGGACCGATGACCTTGCGAAAACCGCGGGTATCCGCTGGATGTGGGAAGCACAAGACCGGTCGAAGTGGAGGAGCTTGGGGGAGGCCTATGTCCAGCAGTGGACGTCTTTCGGCTGATATGATGATGATGATGATGATAAGTATGGGAGGACAGTGGAGGCCTGTCAATAAGTACCAGGTACTTAGAGGAATGAAAATACAGAATAGAAAGTCGTCTACAAATCTACAGTCTGCAAGGCCTACAACGTTCTCTTATTCACAATATTAAAAAGAATCTGTATAAATAAAATGAACCTATATTAAGCAGAGTAGGGCGGCCTTTGCCCAGCAGTGGGACATTAATGGCTAATAATAAAAATATAAACCTTATAAATTGTGGAGAAAACCCATCCAAATCCATTGCGTAGTTTAGAAGAAACAAGTGGTCATACAGAGACACGAAAAGTAATTTAGAGAAATGATGTACAATTTATAGATTGCACACAAATAATTAAACCTTTTTTTCATTAATGGTGTTTTCGGCTTGTGGCTAAATAACAATAGCTGCACGGGTCGATCGGCCAGGTTAAGCTACGCTTGCCGCGGTTGGTCCGTGGATGGGTGACCATCTTTACATACCAAGACCCCTCTGTGCCTCTGAAAGCACGTTAAGCCGTTGGTCCGGCTGTCATTTGTGGATCTTTGACAGTCGTTACGGGTCGTCAGAAGCCCGAAAGTCTAACAACCAGACTTACCAAGGGGTATCGTATTACCCAGTAACTGGGTTGTGGAGGACAGATAGGCAGTCGCTCCATGTAAAATACTGGTATTCAGCTGCATCTGGTTAGATTGGAAGCCGACCCCAACATAGTTGTGAAAAAGGCTAGGCAGATGATGTTTTCATGCAAAAAAATAAAAAACAACATGATTATACTTTTGCACTCGAGGACTAAGTACTACAAAATAGACACTTATTACAACAATAATAATTCACCTACGTATAACGAAAAACGAAATAAACACAAGACTCAAACAACACAATTTAATTTAAAATGCAAAACAACATTGGTAATTAATTCTGGTGAGCATTGATAACAAAAAGAACAAAACTTTATTTATTTGTTAAACAATTATTTTTGTATTGCATTTTTGTAATTTTGTACAAGGTTTTTTTTTAATTACACAGATAAAATAAGTACCAATTATTTTGTTTAAAAAAAATTTAGGTTTATTTATTCGAGACTACGATATAAATCGTTGTCTATATTCAGTAGTAAATACGACCATGTATCCAATTGCTTTAGCACCCTCAGGTTGAATGTCGCTTGCACAACATAAAACGTCAAGGCCTATTTGTCTTTGTTACAATAGACCTTGTTTTAAAGTTTCAACCGTAGTGATGTTTCAATTTAGTGGGAATTAATCATCATCTGCCTAGCCTTTTTCCCAACTATGTTGGGGTCGGCTTCCAGTCTAACCGCATGCAGCTCAATACCAGTATTTTACATGGAGCGACTCCCTATCTGACGTCCACAACCCAGTTACTGGGTAATACGATACCCCTTAGTAAAGACTGGTTGTCAGACTTTCGGGCTTCTGACGACCCGTAACGACTGTCAAAGATCCACAAATGACAGCCGGGACCAACGGCTTAACGTGCTTTCCGAGGCACGGGAAAGCGCACACGTTTTGACATTAATTCCCACTTTAGTGACATTAATTCCCACTTTAGTGGGAATTAATGTCAAAACTAATAAATCATTTACGCGATCGACTTTACTAATTACCAAATAGGTATTTTAAAAATAAAATTTTCCTCAATTACTTTCACAAAATAATAACATAGCTCACACCATATTCGCATACATAATATAACACACACCTTCCACGAAATAATTCCAACAAATTGCACAGAATACATCATGAACGCAAGTTTGATATCACAATTGTTCTGCTGCACTAACATTCATTAGTAGATTGGTGGATCACATATAAATATTTAGCAATGTTCTAATACATTAGGCGGTAGACATCCTCCTGCATTATGTATCAGTAGGTGTGTGAGAAGCGGCCTGCTACCGTACGCAATTGTTTTAGTGGGGAGCGAAGTTAAAGGAAACTGTTGTTTAGTGTATACCTAAGACCAGAGGATATAAAACCGATTTTCATAGTACGAGTTTTTTGACGTGTTTTGGCTCGGAGTCCTTGTAGTAATATTTCTGACCGACAAAAACATAGAGTAAGATTTCAACCACTAATAACTACAAGAGTTTTATTCATTAACTTTCACACACACATTCATTCGCTTCGCTCGCTCGATATACTTATGTATTGCATTCGTTTGTCTTGCTTCGCTCGCTCATTGTTTGAATAAGTGCTCTGCTCAGTCGTGTCATTTATGAGCTCGCTTCGCTCGCACTTCACGAAACTATGCTCGCTAGACTGGGCTGAGTTGGAGAATCCCATCATTGAGTAGATTAGTTGGATGTCAATTTGACCTTTTATTTAAAGTTGGCATAAAGCAAGTGTGGCGTGATTGTTCCTAGCAAAACTGACTATGGAATATTATGGGAACTAGGTTAGGTCAGGTTACAGTTGTGACCAAACGTTTTCACGAAAACAAACGGCGCGGACTCGAACTGTGCCTACTTCTTCTTCTTAGCATGTCGATGGCAAAGATAACTAAAAAATGTACATAATGTGTACAGTTTTTTAAATTTGTTTGGCCCAAAATTCAGCAACGCGTGCCTACTTATTTTATTTTTTTCATAATTTTCTACGGTTAGAGAAAGAGACCTCGATGTTTAGGTCACATCAGAAGAACTCACCCATTTTGGGAGTGAGTCACTGGTTTAAGTTAAAATGAAATAAACATCTGAAGGCCAATAAACTTACAAAATGTAGTAGCAATCTCATCTCAGCGACAATCAATGTTCTTTTTACAAATTGGGACTGAGAATAGAATGCGAACGTATTTAAAAATAACGAGAATTGTCTCTCTGGACGTTTGTAACTTACTCCACACTTCATTTACTGACTTTTACATAATACGGTGAATAACATATACGTTTATTTCCCAGTAAATAAAACAAGCAAGCTGATTGTGATTGAGAGAGGGTTTACAAGGGATCCCTTGAGTATCATACGAAAATGTAGTTACAAATACATCCATGAAGGAGCATCTTAATATTTCAAAGTAGTTCTTTGTTTGATGGGAACTCAGAATTATTATAAAACGACTAAGACGGCACACAGATATTTTATAACCTGGATTAACACATAGGATTACTTTTTATCTCGGTAGTACATTCCCGTGAGATCATATCCGACCGCCATGCGGGCGAAGCCGCTGGCAAAAGCTAGTCATCATCATCATCATCATCAGCCTATAATGTTCCCACTACAGGGACACAGGCCTCCTCCCAGTGAGAGGGAGTGGGCCGTAATCTACCACGCGGGCCCAGTGCGGGTTGGTAGATGTCACATGTCTTCGAATTTTTGGTTCTAGGACATGCCGGTTTCCTCACGATATTTCCTTCACCGTTTTGATAGCAGTGGTGATGAAATAATTTACACAAAGTAAAGCGCCTGGCTGGGTTCGAACTCACAACCTACAACTCGTAAGTCGCGGCCGTTACCACTTGGCCACCACCGCTCTCCAAAAGCTAGTATGCATATAAAATCATGGTGCGTCTGCCTCAAACTGAACTTTAGAAGAACTTCTCTTTTGTTCAACAAGACAATGTGTTATCACGAGCTGTTTACACCAAGTTTGTTATTATCTAAACTTGCTAACTTGACATTCTTAGCACTGTGTTGTATAAGTCCCGTCCTATTGTGAAGGCAGTGTGAATTTTAACACGTGTACTTGAGGCACGCGCAAAATGAGTGTAGCTAGATACTACGTATATACTTGACTAGTGACCTAACCTTGATTCGCATGGGTACAATCTACTAATGTGACGATTTGTCAAAACATCAAGATTTATTTTATACCTAAGTTAAATGTTAATGTATTAGGTATAATAAATGAAGTAGGTACAATAAATGTATTAGGTATAATTAATGAAGTAGGTACAATAAATGTATTAGGTATAATACATGCATTAGGTATAATAAATGTATTATAGGTATAATAAATGTATTAGGTATAATAAATGAAGTAGGTATAATAAATATATTAGGTATAATACATGTATTAGGTATAATAAATGTATTAGGTATAATACATGTATTAGGTATACTATATTACATTATTTTAACTTCCACATAAACTTTCCCAAGATGGCGGGATGAGCTGGACTTCTTTATTAAAGATTTTTTCTTGACGGCTCCGGACAGAGAGCATTGGAAAGAGAGTCAAAATCAAAATGTTTTATTTCACATAAACCTGCATGGGCACTTATGAAACGTCAGAAGCTAGGTGCATGGTTTCAATTTGTCGCTTCCTATGGAGAAGAGCCGGCAAGAAACTCCACGCTTTACTCTTTTTCAAATAATTGGATTTTACTATGTTCTCAAGAAACAATTAGGTACTATTATAAGTACGGGCGATTATGGCAAAACCCCCCCAAAAATGACAAGCAGCCCTACAAAACGGCCCCTAGTACCCGGCGTCCCGCCTACCCTTGGCTACGGTAGCGGCCAAGGTAATAGTGAGGCAAGGGGTGCTAAGAATCTCCGGAAGAGATCTGGCTACCAAAACAAACGGAAACTGCACCTGGCAACGTACAACACGCGTACACTCCGGACCGACGAGAAGATTACCGAACTCGAGGAAGAATTGAGCAGGTTACGGTGGGGTATAGTAGGGTTATCTGAAGTCCGAAGAGAGGGGGAGGACTCGATAATCCTCAAATCCGGTAACCTGCTCTATTTCCGGGAGGGCGACCAGCAGTCCCAAGGTGGTGTCGGGTTTATTGTCCATAAGTCCCTTGTGACCAACGTGGTGAAGATCGAGAGTATGTCGACCAGGGTGGCGTACCTTATACTCAGAATATCCGCAAGATATTCGCTGAAGGTCATACAGGTCTACGCCCCAACCTCGACACACCCCGACGATGAGGTGGAGACCATGTATGAGGATATATCCAAAGCCATGCATGGCTCTAAAACTCATTTCACCGTTGTCATGGGGGACTTCAACGCGAAACTGGGCAAACGGAACGAGGATGAGCTGAGAGTGGGGCAATTTGGAGTTGGACGACGGAACCACCGGGGTCACTTGCCGGCCAGTTTTATGGAGAAGGAAGCCCTCTTCATGATGAACTCCTTCTTCAGAAAACGGGAGCACAGAAAGTGGACCTGGCAGAGCCCTGATGGTGCAACTAAAAACGAGATTGACTTCATTATGTCGACGAAGAAGCAAATATTCAATGATGTCTCTGTGATCAACGCGGTGAAAACCGGAAGCGATCACCGCATGGTAAGAGGCACATTGAATATCAACATCAAGCTAGAAAGATGTCGACTAATGAAGTCTACGCTCCGTCCAGCACCGATCCAAATCCAAAACCCCGAGAGCTTTCAGCTCGAACTCCAGAATCGTTTCGAGTGCCTAGGGAGCTCCTTGGACGATTATAACGATGGGTTCGTGGAAACTGTCCATACGGTCGGGTCTAAGTTCTTCAAGACCCACCGTACTAATGGCAAAAAGAAACTGTCTGATCCTACTCTGCAGCTAATGGAGGAGAGGCGTGAAATGATCCTGCAGTCTTCAGACGACGCGCTAAAGTACCGACAGCTCAATAGACAGATATCTAAGGCCTTGAAAAGCGACCTTCGCCGTTTTAATACGGACCGCATAAAGGACGCGATAGAGCGGAACAAGGGCTCCATGGTCTTTTCAAGAGATCTGTCTATTGGGCAGAGTCAGCTTGCGAAACTGAAGACCAATGATGGCAGGATCGTTTCCTCCAAGCCTGAGCTGTTGAGAGAGATCGAGAGTTTCTATGGACAGTTATACACGTCAACAAGCAACCCCGTTACGGATCTGGCAAACGACCCAAGAGCCAGATTGACCCGACACTACACCGAAGATATCCCGGACGTTAGCTTGTACGAGATTAGGATGGCTCTGAAGCAGCTAAAAAACAACAAGGCGCCGGGTGATGACGGAATCACGGCCGAACTCCTGAGGGCCGGCGGAAAACCCGTTCTTAAGGCCCTCCAGAAGCTGTTTGATTCCGTCATACTCGAGGGCAAAACGCCACAGGCATGGAACAGAGGTGTGGTGGTACTTTCTTTAAGAAGGGTGATAATACTCTTCTTAAGAATTATAGGCCCATCTCACTTCTGAGCCATGTCTACAAGCTGTTTTCAAGAGTCATCACGAACCGTCTCGCGCGCAGGTTTGACGACTTCCAGCCTCCCGAACAAGCCGGATTCCGTAAAGGCTTTAGCACCGTAGACCACATACATACGCTGCGGCAGGTTATACAGAAGACCGAAGAGTATAACCTGCCTCTCTGCTTACCGTTTGTGGACTACGAAAAAGCCTTCGATTCGATCGAGACATGGGCTGTACTGCAGTCTCTTCAACGGTGCCAGATCGACTATCGATACATCGAGGTGCTGAAGTCTCTGTATGAAAACGCCACTATGTCAGTCCGACTCCAGGACCGGACTTCGAAACCTATCCTTCTGCAGCGAGGTGTGAGACAGGGAGATGTTATCTCTCCGAAACTGTTCACCGCTGCACTGGAGGATGTCTTCAAGGTTCTGGACTGGAAAGGGGCTGGCATCAGCATCAATGGCGAGTACATCACTCACCTTCGGTTTGCCGATGACATAGTCGTCATGGCTGAGACCATGGAGGACCTCAGTGCAATGCTCGATGACCTCAGTAGAGCTTCCGAAAGAGTGGGTCTTAAAATGAACATGGAGAAGACAAAGGTCATGTTGAATGTCCATGTAACACCCACTCCCATGACGATCGGAGGCGCTACACTCGAAGTTGTGGCCGAGTACGTTTACCTAGGACAGACTGTCCAGTTAGGTAAGTCCAACTTCGAGAAAGAGGTCAATCGTCGAATCCGACTCGGCTGGGCAGCGTTCGGGAGGCTTCGCAATATCTTCTCGTCCCAAATACCACAGTGTCTCAAGACGAAAGTCTTTGACCAGTGTGTGTTGCCAGTGATGACCTATGGTACAGAGACGTGGTCGCTCACAATGGGCCTTATCAGAAGGCTTAAAGTCACCCAAAGGGCAATGGAGAGGGCTATGCTCGGAGTTTCCCTACGCGATCGAATCAGAAATGAAGAGATCCGCAGGAGAACCAAGGCAACCGACAGCCCGAACAATTGCCAAACTTAAATGGCAGTGGGCAGGGCACATTGCTCGCAGAACAGATGGCCGATGGGGCCGAAAGGTTCTGGAGTGGCGACCGCGTACCGGAAGACGTAGAGTAGGAAGGCCTCCCACAAGGTGGACCGATGACCTTGCGAAAACCGCGGGTATCCGCTGGATGTGGGAAGCACAAGACCGGTCGAAGTGGAGGAGCTTGGGGGAGGCCTATGTCCAGCAGTGGACGTCTTTCGGCTGATATGATGATGATGATGATGATAAGTATGGGAGGACAGTGGAGGCCTGTCAATAAGTACCAGGTACTTAGAGGAATGAAAATACAGAATAGAAAGTCGTCTACAAATCTACAGTCTGCAAGGCCTACAACGTTCTCTTATTCACAATATTAAAAAGAATCTGTATAAATAAAATGAACCTATATTAAGCAGAGTAGGGCGGCCTTTGCCCAGCAGTGGGACATTAATGGCTAATAATAAAAATATAAACCTTATAAATTGTGGAGAAAACCCATCCAAATCCATTGCGTAGTTTAGAAGAAACAAGTGGTCATACAGAGACACGAAAAGTAATTTAGAGAAATGATGTACAATTTATAGATTGCACACAAATAATTAAACCTTTTTTTCATTAATGGTGTTTTCGGCTTGTGGCTAAATAACAATAGCTGCACGGGTCGATCGGCCAGGTTAAGCTACGCTTGCCGCGGTTGGTCCGTGGATGGGTGACCATCTTTACATACCAAGACCCCTCTGTGCCTCTGAAAGCACGTTAAGCCGTTGGTCCGGCTGTCATTTGTGGATCTTTGACAGTCGTTACGGGTCGTCAGAAGCCCGAAAGTCTAACAACCAGACTTACCAAGGGGTATCGTATTACCCAGTAACTGGGTTGTGGAGGACAGATAGGCAGTCGCTCCATGTAAAATACTGGTATTCAGCTGCATCTGGTTAGATTGGAAGCCGACCCCAACATAGTTGTGAAAAAGGCTAGGCAGATGATGTTTTCATGCAAAAAAATAAAAAACAACATGATTATACTTTTGCACTCGAGGACTAAGTACTACAAAATAGACACTTATTACAACAATAATAATTCACCTACGTATAACGAAAAACGAAATAAACACAAGACTCAAACAACACAATTTAATTTAAAATGCAAAACAACATTGGTAATTAATTCTGGTGAGCATTGATAACAAAAAGAACAAAACTTTATTTATTTGTTAAACAATTATTTTTGTATTGCATTTTTGTAATTTTGTACAAGGTTTTTTTTTAATTACACAGATAAAATAAGTACCAATTATTTTGTTTAAAAAAAATTTAGGTTTATTTATTCGAGACTACGATATAAATCGTTGTCTATATTCAGTAGTAAATACGACCATGTATCCAATTGCTTTAGCACCCTCAGGTTGAATGTCGCTTGCACAACATAAAACGTCAAGGCCTATTTGTCTTTGTTACAATAGACCTTGTTTTAAAGTTTCAACCGTAGTGATGTTTCAATTTAGTGGGAATTAATCATCATCTGCCTAGCCTTTTTCCCAACTATGTTGGGGTCGGCTTCCAGTCTAACCGCATGCAGCTCAATACCAGTATTTTACATGGAGCGACTCCCTATCTGACGTCCACAACCCAGTTACTGGGTAATACGATACCCCTTAGTAAAGACTGGTTGTCAGACTTTCGGGCTTCTGACGACCCGTAACGACTGTCAAAGATCCACAAATGACAGCCGGGACCAACGGCTTAACGTGCTTTCCGAGGCACGGGAAAGCGCACACGTTTTGACATTAATTCCCACTTTAGTGACATTAATTCCCACTTTAGTGGGAATTAATGTCAAAACTAATTTAATCATTTACGCGATCGACTTTACTAATTACCAAATAGGTATTTTAAAAATAAAATTTTCCTCAATTACTTTCACAAAATAATAACATAGCTCACACCATATTCGCATACATAATATAACACACACCTTCCACGAAATAATTCCAACAAATTGCACAGAATACATCATGAACGCAAGTTTGATATCACAATTGTTCTGCTGCACTAACATTCATTAGTAGATTGGTGGATCACATATAAATATTTAGCAATGTTCTAATACATTAGGCGGTAGACATCCTCCTGCATTATGTATCAGTAGGTGTGTGAGAAGCGGCCTGCTACCGTACGCAATTGTTTTAGTGGGGAGCGAAGTTAAAGGAAACTGTTGTTTAGTGTATACCTAAGACCAGAGGATATAAAACCGATTTTCATAGTACGAGTTTTTTGACGTGTTTTGGCTCGGAGTCCTTGTAGTAATATTTCTGACCGACAAAAACATAGAGTAAGATTTCAACCACTAATAACTACAAGAGTTTTATTCATTAACTTTCACACACACATTCATTCGCTTCGCTCGCTCGATATACTTATGTATTGCATTCGTTTGTCTTGCTTCGCTCGCTCATTGTTTGAATAAGTGCTCTGCTCAGTCGTGTCATTTATGAGCTCGCTTCGCTCGCACTTCACGAAACTATGCTCGCTAGACTGGGCTGAGTTGGAGAATCCCATCATTGAGTAGATTAGTTGGATGTCAATTTGACCTTTTATTTAAAGTTGGCATAAAGCAAGTGTGGCGTGATTGTTCCTAGCAAAACTGACTATGGAATATTATGGGAACTAGGTTAGGTTTTTTTTTTTTTTTTTTTTTTTGGGTGGGAAATCATCAAATAACTTCTCCCGCTCTGGGTGGAGCAGGAGGGCGTGTCAGACTTTTACTGACTAAAACCCACCCGTGTTCCTTCAGTAGCCCTTAAGCCAGGGGCTGTGGTGTCTCTTTCGAACAAACCCGCACCCCTGGCAGGCATCGACCCTTGCGGGTCCCATCACTTTTTGTGCTGACATCTCTTTGAGGCGCGCGTGGAACACAACGCGCCGTCGACTTGGGCTTGGTCCTTACCGGACAGCGAGCTACCCATTACTCGCCGTCCGCAAGCCCATGCCTACGGTGGCCGGAAATCGGCCTGGGATTCCCGACGCCCAGGGCGTCTCCGTATCCTGCGGCGGCTGGGGTCGCGAGGGCGCATATGCTGCCTCTCCCTCACGTGCGCCGCCTCCCTCTTCGCGAGCATTACTGCTTCGCTGAAGGAGGTGACGGCTCCCCATGCCCTCTCGCTCCGTACCATGGCTTGGACCAGGGCCGGACGCGAGAGATCGCCGCCGCCGATCGCCTCCACGAGGACACGGCGGTGCTCCGCCCAAGCAGGGCAGACCGCCACCGTGTGCTCCACCGTGTCCTCAGGGCGATCTTCGCAGTGGAAACACCCGGGCGTTTCCTCCCGCCCTATCCGAAACAGGAACCTCCCGAAACAACCGTGTCCGGTGAGGACCTGCGTCAGGCGGAAGGTGAGGACGCCATGCCGCCTCTCAAACCACTCCTCAAAGAGGGGACTTACCGCCGCAATCGTGGCGTGCCCAGCACTGGGTTGCGACAATCGCTCTCTCCATGTCACCATGAGATCCCGCCGGAGCTCTGTCCGCTGTGCCGCGATTTCCCGCGGCAGCGGAGTTACGCCCCGGCGTTTGGCCTCCTCGCGCCACTCCCATATCTGCGCGAGGACCTTTGCCTCCAGATCCCATGGCGGTAATCCGGCAAGGAGGCCCGCCGCCTCGCCGGAGATCGTGCGATATCCTCGGATCATCCTGATCGCCATGACCCTATGGGACGCCCTCAGCTTGCGAGCTGGTTGGCGCCTCAATGTAGGCGCCCACACCGGCGCCCCGTATAGGGCCATGGACCGCACGATCCCCGCGTAGAGCCTCCGGCAGGAGGCGTTTGGCCCCCCTAGATTGGGCAAGAGCCGCTTCAACGCAGCCCCGGCCCGCTCCAGTCTGGGAGCCAAACGGCGGAAATGCTCCGCGAAGTTCCACCGGCTGTCGAGGACGAGTCCCAGGTACTTCATCGTCGACTCGACGCCGATGTGAACCCCTCCCACCGTTATCTGGGAACCCGTCGGTGGCGCATTCCGAGGACCATGAAACCACATGGCCTCGGACTTGTGCAATGCCACCTCGAGTCCCAGTTGCCGGATCCTATCCACGATTGTCGCAACCCCTTGTGTCGCTAAGTCGGCCGCCGCCTGGTACGACCTCCCTTGCGCCAGGACCAGCGTGTCGTCAGCGTAGCAGACTACACTGACGCCGCCAGGGAGGTCGGCGCGCAGCACCCAGTCGTACCCGATGTCCCACAGATACGGCCCCAGGACCGATCCCTGTGGGACACCGCACGACATCTCTCGCCGGTTCCACTCTCCGAGGTGACCGGGGTAGATGACGGCCCTGTCCGTCAAATAGGCCTCGACCACACGACAGAGGTAGGTCGGCATCCGGTGATACCGGAGTGCCTCCCTTATGCAACTCCAGGGCAGGGTGTTGAAGGCATTGGCGATGTCTAATGACACCGCCAAGACGACCCCACCCCGGGCCACAGCATCCCCCGTCGTGAGGGCTCGCACGCGCATGATGGCGTCCACCGTGGAGCGCCCCCTGCGGAAACCAAACTGGCTCTCCGCCAAATCCGGCCCCACCCGCACCAGCCGCCCGACGAGGCGGTCTGCAATTACTCTCTCAAAGAGCTTGCCCACCTCGTCGAGCAGCACAATGGGCCGGTAAGCGGACGGAGAGTCCGCTGGGCGCCCCGGCTTCTTGATGAGGACCAGTTTCCCCGTCTTCCAGCGAAGTGGGAACTGGCCCTCCTCCAAGCATGCGCTTAGGAGCCCTCTTAGTCGAGGCCCGAGAGCCTGCAAGGCCAGGACCCAGGCTTTGCCGGGCAAGCCGTCGGGTCCTGGGGCGGTATTCTTGGCATTCAGCCTACGTACCGCCACTCTCAGGTCTACCTCGGTCACCTCTGGAGAGTCGTCGTCGTCGTCGGTGTGGTCCGCATCGGGCACCGCAGGAGGCGGAGCCATAGGCGGGGGAGCGTGCTCCCCTCGTGAGGGGAACAGAGCGCTCACCACGTCCTGCACGAGATGAGGCCGGAGACTCTGCGTCAGCGGGGGAGCCCACGGGCGGATTTTATCACGCACCGTTTTGTAGGGGCGTCCCCACGGGTCTCTGTTCAGAGTCTCCAGCGACTCCTCGCGGGCCACAACTCTGGCCCGCAGGATCTCATCCCGGAGGGCGGTCTTCGCCACTCTGTACCCCTCGTACAGCTCCGCCTCAATGGCTTCCGTATCCGGAGGGCGGATACGGAGCCTGCGGTGCCTGGAGTAAAGGTGTCGCGCAGCAACACACGCCTCGCGCAGTGTTGTCAACTGCGGCGACCACCAGTACACCTGGCGTGAAGCACGACCTGGCTGGACCCGGGGCATTGCCACGTCACATACCTCGGACATGGTCTCCCGGAACCACTCGGCCTCGTCGTTGATGTCGGCAGGCCTGTCCGGTGATGACACCCAGGCCTGCACGATCGAGGCTTCCAGGAGAAGCTCCCGGTCCAGCTGCTTCAACGCCCACCGCGGACCACACGGGGCCTGTCGGACCGGCGCGCTCGAGGTCTGGGCGGAGACGTCAAACCGGATGTACCGGTGGTCGGAATACGTCTCCACCCCCTCCATGACGCGCCAGTCAATGACACGCGGCGACAGAGCGGGGCTGGCGAACGAAATGTCCACCACCGACTCACCCCGCATCCGCACACACGTGGCGACAGAACCCCGGTTTAGGACGACCAGGTCTGCTTCCAGAGCCCAGTCCTCCACCATCCTGCCCCGCACATTCGTCAAACGGGAACCCCAAGCCAAGCTCTTGGCATTGAAGTCCCCGAGGACGAGCACGGGGAGGGAACGAAACCCGACGACGACGTCTCTCAACTCCGCAAGGGAGTTGTGGAACTCGGCGAGAGTTCGGCTCGGGGAGAAGTACACCCCTACCACGACAATCTCCCCGAACCGTGCTGCAACGCAACCCCGTCCCCTCTTGACACTCTCGAGGGTCGGGGTACCGGCGGCGGCCGACGAAATGAGGGTCACTGAGCCGCTCAGGTCCTCCACCCAGTCATCCCTGGGCGGGACAAAGTACGGCTCAGCGACCACGGCGATGTTAATCGACCACTGCGCCATGCTCTGGATCAACAGATCCTGAGCGGCGGCGCAGTGGTTGATATTCGCCTGGAGGAGGCGTAATGGAGCCGTTACGTACACTCCATATTACCCTCCTCCGGGGCCCCCTGGGCAGGCCCAGCCGCAGCGGCGGCGGCAACAACGGCGGTGGAGGCGGCAGCGGCGGCGGCAGTGGCGGCGGTTGCGGCGGTGACGGCGGTGGCGGAGGGCTTGGCCCTGCCTCGGCCCCTGGCTTCAGCGGGTGGAGCGCAGGCTTTGCTCCCAGCCCGGTGTTCGGCCGGCTTGCCAGCTGCCGCACATAGGTAACAGTGCGGCTTGGCAATGCACGAGCCGGCCTTGTGACCGGGCTGACCGCAGCGGAAGCAGTGGCTGCTGCGGTCCACCTCCGAGGTGCATTGCACTCCCACGTGGTAACTAGGTTAGGTCAGGTTACAGTTGTGACCAAACGTTTTCACGAAAACAAACGGCGCGGACTCGAACTGTGCCTACTTCTTCTTCTTAGCATGTCGATGGCAAAGATAACTAAAAAATGTACATAATGTGTACAGTTTTTTAAATTTGTTTGGCCCAAAATTCAGCAACGCGTGCCTACTTATTTTATTTTTTTCATAATTTTCTACGGTTAGAGAAAGAGACCTCGATGTTTAGGTCACATCAGAAGAACTCACCCATTTTGGGAGTGAGTCACTGGTTTAAGTTAAAATGAAATAAACATCTGAAGGCCAATAAACTTACAAAATGTAGTAGCAATCTCATCTCAGCGACAATCAATGTTCTTTTTACAAATTGGGACTGAGAATAGAATGCGAACGTATTTAAAAATAACGAGAATTGTCTCTCTGGACGTTTGTAACTTACTCCACACTTCATTTACTGACTTTTACATAATACGGTGAATAACATATACGTTTATTTCCCAGTAAATAAAACAAGCAAGCTGATTGTGATTGAGAGAGGGTTTACAAGGGATCCCTTGAGTATCATACGAAAATGTAGTTACAAATACATCCATGAAGGAGCATCTTAATATTTCAAAGTAGTTCTTTGTTTGATGGGAACTCAGAATGGGTTATAAGTGGACCTTTTTTTGTGTCTGCAAATTGAACGGAATATGAAGAGACAAATGGAATGAAAAAAAGTTAAGAGACATCATATTATGTTTTATTTTTGTATTCTGTTACAAGTAACATAAAAGCACAATTCCAAAAGGAATTTGCTCTGTATTGACTGCTTAATCTAGTAAGCTTAAATGGTATTTTTTTGTCGATTTTCTTACTAAACTCGTAAAAGTGACGAAAACCTTTCTCTACTTTATCGGGAATATAATTAAGTTTTTTTTTTTTTAAATTGTTAATTACATACTTGACCATCTTTAGATACCAAGACCCCTCCGTGCTTCGGAAAGCACGTTAAGCCGTTGGTCCCGGCTGTCATTTGTGGATCTTTGACAGTAGTTACGGGTCATCAGAAGCCCGAAAGTCTGACAACAAGTCTTACCAACTGGTATCGTATTACCCAGTAGCTGGATTGTGGAGGTCAGATAGGTAGTCGCTCCATGTAAAATACTGGTATTCAGCTGCATCCGGTTAGACTGGAAGCCGACCCCAACATAGTTGGGAAAAAGGCTAGGCAGATGATGATGATGATGTTAATTACATACTTCCATCTGCTAACTTTCACAATTTACTTAAATAGACATCGTTTTCACGTGTATCGTCCCAAGCAGCAAAATATGATCTAGTAATTGTCCTGGAACCACCATTTCATTAGGACTATAACGGAATAGTAAGCAATTATAACCACGGAAAAGGGCCCAATTTATAGGCGTATTTTACCTAATTAAATACTTATAGTCGATTTGGTGAACACCACTTTTACCAATAACGACCTTATAGTTGGACTACGTAGAACTATTTGCTCTCGCGAAGCTAACTATAAGCGCTTAATGGAACCAAATACGACAATAACGTACACAGTGAATCTCTTACAAGATCATAAAAAGTGTTGTGAATTAGTGAATGTTGCTGCGCGCATTTGTAAAGATTTATATTGATAAAGGTAAGTTATTCATCCATTTCTTAAAAATATTATCTGGAATATCAATTATGAGTAGAGTGTTAGTTAACAATAAGTCAAGATGTATGTGTTTGAATGTGCATGGCGCACGTATATTTTCTGTGAAGTATAATCCGTTTATAATCAAAAAATTTACACGCCCCTTGAAATTTGCGTTTTCATTAAGTTGAATTTTAAAATAATGTTGGTTTCAGTAAGACATACAACGAAAAGTCGCCATTTTGACAAAGTTGGTTTTCCTAAATACATTAACAAACCGTTATAGGCGTACTTTGTTTAAAGATGGTAAATATCAGAACCATTGCTTGGCCATATTGTTTGGAATTAGAGTTCCGCAAATATTTCTATAACCGGACGGTTATTTTATATTGATATTGGTACCTATGTCTTATTTTATTGTTTTTGTTTAGGTCTCAGCATTGAAAATGGCAATGTTTCTGGACGTCGATCGCTTTATGACTAAAAGTGATCTCCGAGCTTTAAAAACCTTAAGATGGCCTTGGAACAAAACACACTTCTTGTTATCTCACAACAGATTGTTTTTTTTTAATTACGATTAGGTATCTAGTGGATACATTATTAAGTTTCAATTTGTTATAGGTCCAATAATGAATGATTACTGAAATAAAAATGTTACCTATTTGGAATACCTACCTACCAAGTAATTTAGCTTAAGTAGTTTAGTTTAGTTTTACTGAACAGGATATTGAAAAACTATAATTGTGATAAATAATTTCTTAGTTAGGGACCTATTAAAAATAAGCGATTTAAATACCGTTATGATATAAATTGAAGACTGATGATTATCTCACTAATATTAAGCACAACATTACGTAAAAAACAAGTATTGTGTAAAACTAATAGGTACCTAGCGAATATATTTTATGAGAAAATCTAAAATTAAAATACATTACTATGAATAAATTGCTTTTATTTATACCTTGTTTCAGTTTAGTTCATTTGTTTTTGTCAATTAATTTATTACTAACCCTACAGGATCAGTAAGTACTTTTTATGGTGATAAAAAAAGAACTAAAATTGGCCAATACTGATATTTAGATTTTTTATATACAGACAATCCATCAATATTTATATTTAAAGAAATCCCTTCGGGTGCAATGGGTAGTTGTTGAAAAATATTTTTTAAACATCGCCATTATGCCAATATTCTCCTGGTGCTGAATTAGTAATATGCAGATTTTCTTTATTAGTGTCAAGTAGTGTACGGGCATCCTCAGGAAGGGCATATTCAATCTTCTTATTCAAAATTTCTAATAAAGAATTTAATGCCACATGTCGTACATTGTATTCTACACTCCATTTTCTATGATCACTATGTAGTTGAAAATTTGAATAATCTTCAATATCGCTTTCATCTTCTTGCACAGTTTACTCAATAATACAATCTTCTAAGTCTATATTTAAACCGCTTTTTATCGATAAATACATTGTTTTTTGCAGGTGTCTAAAATTTTTATAGTAACTATTTTGTACGGAACCTTCTCCTATTTTTACGATTCGTTCTTTGACAGATCCAAAGCTAGAACCTGACACCTAAATTATTTGTTTACAGGTTTTCTGAACTTTTCGTATGTAATAACTACTTCTTTTTATCCGTTTCCATTTATCCATTTTTAAGTCGGCAACGAATACGACACAACAAAATCAAAATGTCCGTGCTGAGACTATTACAGCATTTGCAAGACCATTATAAACCAAGGTATTCTTGTACAGGACACCACGGATATAGTTTTGGATACTAAGTATATTATATTAAACCTTTATAATCGTGTTAAGATTATAACAATATTGGTTTATACCACTATAAAACCGCTCCATTTTACTTATAATTGTTCTGTAAAGTGAATTTATAAACCTTTATAGAACCAAGTAATAAATGCAAATAGTTTCCAGTATGTTTAGTTCTGTTTATAACTCTTATTGGCGTACTTTGCTTATAGTAGTTCTATAATGCTTCTTATTAGCAGTTATAAGTATAGCTTACCAGTTTATCTACTCTTGAGTGCATTTACACCCTCGCGATACTCTTATAGGTCACCCAAGCTTATATTGCACCCTTAATTTCTACCTATAAGTAATTATAAGTTAATGTATAAGATCAGATATACTATAAGGCCCAACTAACTCCATGCTTGCTATTATAAGCGTGGCAGGAAATACTAGAACCGTTTAGAGATTATTATAAGTGCTGGAGGCCTATATCATCTGCACTATAGGATAATTTTGCTTGTTATTAAGTTAGTATTACTAAGCCCCTACCGCCACCGATCTGTCCGCTGCTTGTCTGTCTACCACGAGAAAACATCTCAGCTAGACAACTGTCTGGAAATGGTGCGGGTTGTTCGAAGGAGATACCGCCGCCCCTGGCACACAGGCTACTGAGGGAACACGGATGGGTTTGAGTCAGTTAAAGTCTGACACAACCTCCTGCTCCACCCAGAGCGGGAGAAGTTATTTGCTGATATCCCATCCAAAAAATAAATAAAAAAAGCTGTCTGGAAATGGTTAAGGAACTTGTGGATAAGTCATCATCATCATCATCATCTGCCTAGCCTTTTCCCAATCACGTTGGGGTCGGCTTCCAGTCTAACCGGATGCAGCTGAATACCAGTATTTTACATGGAGCGACTGCCTATCTGACCTCCACAATCCAGTTACTGGGTAATACGATACCCCTTGGTAAGACTGGTTGTCAGAATTTCGGGCTTCTGACGACCCGTAACGACTGTCAAAGATCCACAAATGACAGCCGGGCTCAACGGCTTAACGTGCTTTCCGAGGCACGGAGGGGTCTTGGTATGTAAGGATGGTCACCCATCCACGGACCAACCGCGGCAAGCGTAGCTTAACCTGATCGATCGACCCGTGCGGCTTATGCTACTTAGCCAAAAGCCCCTCAATAAGTGTCATGACAAATAATCCCGATCCTGACACTTCACATCTTAGTAATATTAGAAATGGGATAGGTTGTATGTTTCTTATTCAATTATGCAAAAAACTATGCAAAATTTCATCCAAATCTTTTCAGTTGGACCAAATTTGGATGACATTTGGCATAGTTACTATCCAGATCAACAGATAGGATACTTTTTATCTCGGTAATAGGCTCCCGTGAGCTCATTTCTGACAACCAAGCAGGCGAGACTGCGGGCAAAAGCTAGCAGTGTTATAAATTTCTAGAATATCACATGATACATTTAAATACAGAATTAATTGGATGTCTAAATGATTGATCGCTGTTTGGAAAAGACTGTAAGAAATGGATTCTGTCAATCATTTGCGGCGCCTTTTTTTTTCTTTTTTACTATATGGGCTTAGGCTATGCTCGGAGTTTCCCTACGTGATCGAATCAGAAATGAAGAGATCCGCAGGAGAACCAAGGTAACCGACATACCCCGAAGAATTGCCAAACTTAAGTGGCAGTGCGCAGGGCACATTGCTCGCAGAACAGATGGCCGATGGGGCCGAAAGGTTCTGGAGTGGCGACCGCGTACCGGAAGACGTAGAGTGGGAAGACCTCCCACAAGGTGGACCGATGATCTTGTGCAGGCCGCGGGTGTCCGCTGGATGTGGGAAGCACAAGACCGGTCGAAGTGGAGGAGCCTGGGGGAGGCCTATGTCCAGCAGTGGACGTCTTTCGGTTGAAATGATGATGATGATGGGCTTAGGGTTAGGTGTTTTATGTGTTTAATGTAATCATCTTCCCCGAAGGCATTCAAAATGTCTTAGTTATTTAAAACATAATTACTTGAATTAATCCGAACTACTTCACTAACCAATCATTTTATTAATAGATAGGCCGTTGGCCAATTTGCTATTGAATATTAATAATTTATGATCTTTTTTGAACTTGGTTAGCATGTGCAAATCTAAATACATTTTGTATAATGAAAAAATCTCTTTAATTCATTAAACACGGATATTTTGACAGCTGTCCTGTCAGGATAGCATCATATACCCTCGTCAGACAGGTACGTCGATGAGACGAAATCCCGGCTAAGTTGGCGCCGTTCACGGATTCGAGCGATGGTATTTACGTTCAACGAATCAAACTAAAACGTTGAATAAAATTGATCAGGGTATATTTATTACTTAATTTTTTATAGGTAGGTACGTAAATTAGAAATTGGTGTTATAAATGTGTTTTTTTGTGTTTTATTACATTTTAGTAACCAAACAATACAAATACAGGTTGTTTGGCAGAACGTTGAACATGCGAAAATGGTGGATAGATCATCTGCTACTTACTCAGCCCTAATTTATTTGACCCTGGCCACCGGGATACTTTCTTTTAATTTTTAATTTTTTGCTTTCTTCTAGTTTCACCACTTTCTTAACTTTAAGTGTAATTTTTATTAAAAATGGGTAAAACAGGCAATTTTTTTTTTGTCTTTAATGTTGGCAGATTCTTATGAAATCATTGCTTTATTCAGATGTTAGCTAGAAAAAAAGTTATGAGTCCTCAAATTTACAGAAAGATGTAAAAAAGACTTAAATCTTAATTACCACTTGCATTTTTTTTAAATATCCAGGTGCCATGGCCAAATAAATTAGGGCTGAGTAAGTAGCAGATGACCCCACCTATCCACCATTTTTGTATGTTCAACGTTCTGTCAAACACCCCATACAATGACGAAAACAAAAAAAAAAACGCCAACATAACGTTAAAAACTAACAAATCGACAATGAAATAAAACGTAACCCACAATCGACAGAAACATAAAACTAACTCAATTCCGAGCAATGAAAAGCAATCAAAAATCTTAAAAGTACGAAATATTTTTCCCTGAGCGAAATTCCCGGAGGCATTAATCAGGCGTACTTAGTCCGAAGCCCGGGATAGCAATAAAACATATCGGTGTACAGTATTGACAATATAATCCGTGTAATTCCGCAGCAGTCCGATATATCAGTTTAGTTTGACAGCCGGTTTACCGCGCGTCAGTTCGAAATGTAGGTATGACATGTATCGCTTTAACGAGAATTGTGACGAAAATAATTATGACTTATTATTCGTAAATATTTCTCTAGGTTGTCAAGCTGGCAGTAACAGTCCACCTGATGTTTGTGTATTAATCTACTACTATGGAAAAAAGACTGCACAGACGAACAAAACGAAATTTAAAAAAAAAGTATTCGTAGAAACCAGAAAGACTTTAAAATTTGGAATTTAAAAGCCACTATTTAGTCTACCACATTTTGCTTCGCTGCATAGGCTGAAATAAGGTTTATCGCTGCTAAGAAATACCTACATTATAATGATTAATACCTACAGCAAGAAATTTAAAGACCATTACGTATCCCTTGCTAACGAAATTGGGGTCAATTTCCATTCTACCCAGACCGACTGAATATTTTACGCAGATCAACTGCGATCTGACCTCCATAGCCCAATTAGTAGCCGCCTCATAAGAGTATTTAAATTAGTAGTTTATACTATTCTGGCTCGTTCATTACGAACCTCACTCAAGTAACCGCATACGATCCGTAAGAGGAACGCATTTGTTTTAGAGAATATCATCGCGCAACAAGAAGACACCATTCGAATTTCGACATGAAAATAATGCTTCAGAGCGCGCATTCAGAACCACGCATCCCGGAGGATTTGGCCACATGTTTTACGCTCGTTATTCGCTTGAGGCCAGTTTTACGTAATTTTTGCATCCAGTGTTTCCAGTAAGTTGTCAGATTTCTGGGTTTCTGGCTACTCGTTACAGCTATAACAGATATTCGTTTGAAAATCGGGACCGACTTGGTCAGGGTATAGAATCATCATATTCATGTGGCTGTAGTTTCTAGAAAACTACAATAATAACGTCATCATCATCATTTCAGCCGAAATACGTCCACTGCTGGACATAGACCTCCACCAAAACGCGGGTAATGCCATAATCGCCACGCTTGGCAAGCGGGTTGGCGATCGCAGTATGGTTGTAAAATGCATAGAGAACGCTGCTGCCCATTCTCTAGCAAGTCCCTTAGTCGCCTTCTACGACACCTACGGGAAGAAATGGGATGGTGGCAACACACGGCACAATATTAACGTAATAGGTACCTACTCGGAAGTATTGTAACGTTTTTCGCTTATAGAGGAACAAAGATTAATATGGCCTTAAAAAAAGTTCAGTGTTTGCAGAAAAACGTATAACTGTAATCCGCTTATTTAGTAAGTACCGTGGGTTTTATATAATTGGAGATAATCCAGATTTGCAAAGGGAAAAACAAAACAAAAAATAAGGCAAAGCAAAACACATTTAAAATTGCTTTTATTCTAAAAACATCGCTGTTTACTATGTACTTTATAAGTTTATCTTAAACATCACTGACATCGATGAAGGAAGAAGGTGTCTTCACTATGTTTGTCGTGAGGAAGCCTGAAATAACCAATTTATGTCTGAAATTGCCAACCCACCTTGACCAAAATTGGTGATCAATGCTCATTGTCTTCTTTGTATGAGAAGAGGCCTTTGTCCTGCAGTGGGGTAGTTATAGGGTAGTATTGTTTTAAACCCATTTTGTGGTACGGAACTCTTAAAGGGAATTTAGTCGCGGGCTCGAACTCACTGGTGGCTTGGCTAAAAAGCACGCTGTCTCACCAGGCATTGTGTCCGACAGAGGTACTACGCACAACGTTATTGAGTGACATGCAGGATCATTTATAGTAAAACAACGCGTAAAAAATTGAGTAAAGTCCTTCGGAAGGTCGATTTTATGAAAAACCACCGCATAAATCAATGACCAATAAAGTTTTTTGAACTTTCGATATTTGAGCTTCGTTGGTACTCACTCGGTTTTGGAGATTTTACACAACTTTTATTACTTAAACACGCCCAAAGTTAGATCAAATTAGCAAGAAAACTAATCTTTGTTAACTCCTACATTTTTAATGGCTTTTTATTTTGGTACTTATTCTGTTTCCGTACAGACAATATTAATAGATAAAACCATACCATGTTTAATTTTTATGTACATTGTCAAACAGTGGAGTAATAGGTACACTCCACGGAGTGTACACTCCCGAAGTTTGTATGGAAAAAATATCGACAAGATTCACCATAATACTTAATACGCGAATCTGAATAGAGGGATGAACAATCACTTACTCCTTGAATAAAAAACAGAATTACTAAAATTCAAAAACATTTAAGAACAGTACATCAACCGTTATTTTCAGATCATTCCACGACAACATTTGAGCTTGTTATTTACCTTACCTTTGAAGTTTTGTAAAATATTTTTTGTACCTATACAAAATAAATATAATTTTCTCAAACTTTATAGTAAGAATGATGGGCGTTCCTTTGACATTGGTGGTGGTAATAAAAGTAGGTACTTAGTAGTCGCGTGGAAACGATTTATTGAAATTTTTAGGGTTCCGTACCTCTAAAGGAAAAAACGGAACCCTTATAAGATCACTTTGTTGTCCGTCCGTCCGTCCGTCCGTCCGTCCGTCTGTCAAGACCGTTTTTCTCAGGAACGCGTGGAGGTATCAAACTGAAATTTCTTTATGATACTTAGTTCTACTGTCCCTGGAAGCTGTAGAAAAATCAACCTTCTAAGTCAACGCAATCAAAAGATACAGCCATTTAGGCCGCAAAATTCCGCAAATTTTCGAAACTCGCACGGGAATCAAAACCTACAGGGTACTTCCCGTGAACTTAGAATCTTGAAATTTTGTACGAAGTCACGTCTTATAGTACAGATATAGGAAAAATTACGAAAACCGAAAATTTTTAGTTTCGTCACATAAAAAAAAATATTTTTGACAATTTTGAACTTTTACTTATATACCCACAGGTTTGTACGGAACCCTCGGTGCGCGAGTCCAACTCGCACTTGACCGGTTTTTTTTTTCTCCTGTTTTAGGTGAGCTTACCAACAGTAGCAATTTTTGCCGTCAAAATTATGTAAATTGCATTACAGCTTCGCTCAACCAAAGACAAGATCAGTTAATTCGTATTGCGAGAGCAAGATTATGTGAATACACAAACACGCGTCTTAATATTCTATATTACAAATAAAATATAATTGTTTCAGGTACAACTTTTTCACACTATGAAGATGCAGTGACATTTGCCACGCAACATTTCGAAAAGTAAGTTAAAAACAAATCTCCTTTGATTTTCTACAGTAGCGTAACTTTTTGGTTTGATAATTCTAATAAATAATTCACAAATAATCAACTAAATATATTCCTACTAATATTATAAATGTGAAAGTTTGGATGTTTCGATGTTTGTCACTCAATCACGCAAAGTGGCTAATTTGAATGAAATTCGACACACACGTAGATTATAACCTAGATTATAATAATAATATAATTTATTGAAACAAAAACTCAGTTTACAGAAACACTGTGTTCAAAAACAAAAAATAAATGCATTAATATAATACTGTGTCGCAGTAATTAACACCCACCTCCACAAAATTGAGACAGAAGCAAAACTAAAATAATAAAAACTAAATTAAAAATTGGAACGTATTTTTTTATTATTATTATAAATTAAAACTAAACAACAGATTAACATGTAAGCGGGCGAAGCCATTGGTGAAAGTAAGTATTAAATAACGGTCTCTTAGTTGCGGTTTTGTTCTGTCTCCTGAATAATATCTACCCAAAAACGACGATCGATTAAAATCGTTGGAAGTGACACACTCACCATAATCATTTGCCTAGCCTTTTCCCAACTATGCTGGACCAACCTTCCACCCATCCACGGACCAACGGCGGCAAGCGTAGCTTAACCTGATCGACCGACCCGTGGGGCTGTATTTACTTAGCCACAAGTCTCTATCTTCCCCCTCTGAAAGTGAAAAATTAATTTATTCTCATTATATTCATATTTCCTAAAACTTATCATGCATTCACATTCCCAAATCTTTGATTCCTCAGATGCATTCTATCTTGCAGAATATATCACTTGCCATCAATAAACGAAAGTGCTTCACAAATTCGACACTCAACTTGCGACAGAATTGTCAGTACACGGAATATGCCTTTATACGGAATACTGGAGTGGATCTAAGTGCTAAAATCGCTGGGTGACAAACGAAAACAAGGTTATAGAATATTTTTATTTCAGACAAAGTCCTTAGGGTTAGTAACAATTTTGCTTATCCTCTATTGTTAGTACAGAAACAGATTTCCATTCTTTATTCCGCTAAATATACATATAAATTACATTTTTAAATATTATTATAAAATATAAAAACATTTAAAAATATAAAAAATAGTAGCCCACCGGTATCGGGAACAAGGTCCAAGCTACCGGCGGTCAGGGCTCCAGAAAGAGGAACCTCCTAACGATGCGAGCCGTGTCCAGGAGTACCGCTTTCTGGATCAAGCCCTTGACCCAGCTGCCCAACGAGAGCCTCCTCAGATGTTGGTCGAGGCTCTTGGCTATCAAGCCATTGGCTGAAACGACTATCGGTACAATGATCGCTGAGTCCACATCCCACATGTCGACAACCTCGTGAGCCAAGTCAAGATACTTGATTTGTGTACAGAAACAGATTATTATTACAAACTTAAAATTCATCGTGGAGCTGCATCCACCTTCGCAACATCAGGGAGACCCACCGATCTGCGAATACACTGAGAACACTGTTGGTGCTGCCATCAGGGATCTCATCTCTCTCTAATGATGGCGGCAAAACCTACAATGTTGTTATCTGCAAACATCCGCAGCAACACTCTCTGTGCATTATTATATTGAATGCGTAGGTCGCTGTATGCCTGCTGAGTGAAGACGACCCACAGGCTGCACGTGTAAAAGGACTGTCAGTAAGGTTTGAACAGCGTTATTTGTTATACTATATTTAAAAGGGATTCAGTTTGTCTGTTGAGGCGAGAAGTAGAATGTTTTGAAGGCTGCTTCGCCCGTGCGAAACTTTCATCCCCTATTTAACTCCCTTAGGGGTTGAATTTCAAAAAATCCTTCCTTATACCTTGTCTACATTATAAAGGGAAACTCTGTGCAAAATTTCAGCTTTCTAGGTTCAAAGGTTTGGGCTGGGCGTTGATGAGTCAGTCAGTCACTCAGTCAGGAATTTTCCCTTTATTTATATAGATGACATAGGGACAATTTATATATCTTTACACGCATAGAACACACTATGGTTCCGACAACTACCCATCAAGTCAAGACATAATTTACTCCTTGACAATAATCTGGTGTAAAAGCTTTTGTTTTTAATACGTTTGCGAAAATCCCTTATACGACTAACGTCTGCTAAACTATGCTTTTTGACATTTAAACATACCATAAATTAAGCAACGTTTATAAGTAAGGGGGGAACGAAAACTGCGCTATTTTATTCACTTAAAAATAACATTCTTAAGGGTCGTTTTATTCAAAAGTGCTCAAAATCTTCATTTATTTGCATAAAAGAAACAACCAGAAACCTGGACAATTTTCTCAAGTGAGGTAGAAAAACTTAGTGATCAAAGCTTGTTCATCTATAGTCCCTTATAGCTGGATGTAACAAAGGCGCTACTCCACAAAAACCCACGGCTAAGTTACGCTATGCACAAACACGTTTGCAGCAAACAAATGAACCGCACAGCTAACGTAGCAAACCTCTTCGTGCACATCCTATACTGGATAAGTTTTTACCAGTGCGCAAACTGTAACCAAAACCTGAATTCAATATCATTCTTCACCGACGAACAATTTCTGCGCTGGGGGATCGAGAATGAAATGCTAAATTCATGGTTACAGTGCCACACTGGATAAAAACTTATCCTGTATACGTAACAGTGAATGGTCGACTATACACAACATTATTTTTAGTATATGCGAAACCTGAATATAGTTTGTTCAGAATAAGGAACTGAATCGGATCCAATAGTTTTTCCACCATGTTATTTTTTTTATTTATCACCAGTTAAAAACAATTGAGATACGGTTAGGTACCTACTGCCTAATATTTATCAATGAGCACAATACGATGCAGGACGCGCGGGCGGTGCGTGCGGCCTATGGTGACCATGTTTGTGTAGACAACTAGGTAACATAACAAGCTTATAACTTTGTGATTTTCATGATACAGCTTTGAAATTTTGGACATAGATTTTTTATATAAAATACTGGACACGTGTTTCGGGTTTCGCATATATTAAAAATAAGGGGGTCCTATAGGCTGATCAAATGACTACCTCTCTAAATCTATTCAAAACATTTTCCCATACACGTTACGTTAATTAGCAAGAAACTATACAGTACCTATACACTAAAACTCTGATCAACACCTATTAAGTGTTATCTAAATTAACTAAGTAAATGTTCCCGAACGGTTATTGAAACTGTTTTGAAAGGACACCCTTTTAATAAAGGCGAAGGACTGGTAAATTGATGGAGGGACAGTTTCGATAGTGATCGCTTTCCTTATACAGGGTGACTGGGTAAACGAGGGACATACCTATAGACATAATTTGTATGCTAACATGTCATGTCACGTTAAATGTTATTTAAAACATTATACATGTTTTAGAATTTAAGTAGGATGGAAGAATTAGAAATGGTTAGCAGAAATAAACACCTTTAGATGTTTTTTTTTATTATTTATTTATCCTTTTATTTTTGCACACCTATCACGTTTTACACCTTTTACAGTTTTCCCACAGCGACCGACAACGGGTAAGCAACATACGGGAGCCAATTCTTGAATCAATTCTTTTATTTCTTCCGATCCCGGACGAACCCCCAAAGTTGTAGGATGGAATTTTTTTAGATATTTTTTTTTTTGATAATTTTATTTAGCCTTTTATTTTTGCACATTGTCATCTTTTACACCTTTTTT
The DNA here is from genome assembly GCA_949987655.1 of Polymixis flavicincta. Classification (NCBI taxonomy): domain Eukaryota; kingdom Metazoa; phylum Arthropoda; class Insecta; order Lepidoptera; family Noctuidae; genus Polymixis; species Polymixis flavicincta. The sequence continues at coordinate 4,780,933 of OX465195.1, read as the reverse complement.
TTTTTTTTTTTTAAACTTTGCCCCACGCTAGGAATTTCTCCTATATTGTGGGCGCGTTTACAAACATTCAAACATTTAAAGTCCACATACACAAACGGCCAGACCCGGAACAAGTACTTGTAGGTCATACAAATATTTCCGTGCGGGAATCGAACCCGCGACACGCAGCGCAGCAGTCATTTGCTTAACCACTGCGCCAACCGTGCCGTTGGCGCACCTTTATCACCGTCTCCCTTGTTTTTCTCCGCTTCCCCTCATCTATTCCCGTACCTACTGGTCGAAAACTTTTAGAGTAAATTAGAAAAAAATATAACATTTAACCGACTAAATATACTAAATAGCCCGCATATACAGGAAAAGTTTTTATCCAGTGCGCAAAATGTAATCATGAATTCAGCATATCATTCTAGACCCCCTAGCGCAGCAAATTTTCGCCAGTTATACAAAAATAATCAGCTATTCCATACATTTTGACCGCGTAGGTATTGCACTTTTCTATGAAACAGCAGTTTATTTTTTTTTTAATAACCGGCGAAAAATTTCTGCGGTAGGGGGGGGGGGGTCTAGAATGATATGCTGGATTCATGGTTACAGTTTGCGCACTGGATACAAACTTACCCTGTATATTGTTTTAGGGTTCACAAGCACAGAACATATAAAATTGAGGAAAGAATCCTAGCCTAGATCATTACGTCAGTCGCGCTTTTATGTTTTTCATTACGAATCATAATTAAATCTTTATTATTGAATACTTTGAATATGTCCCTAAACTGGCCAATCCGATGTAGTCCATAACTATATGGAGGAAGGTTTTTTGCTGTGTCAATAAAAAATTGAGATCAAATACGCTGAGGAATGCGTCTGAGACCAATGCATTTGTTTGATCTTACCCATTCGTCAATCCCCCCGAGCGGGTTCCCGCATTGTCGTTGCGGGGGGCTCAGTAGCCATGGTCTCCCAGCCACGGTGAAGCGAAGAGAAACCCAAAGGTGGCGCTCGTCAAGGCTTTTGCCTCAAATCCGACGACGTAGCAGCCAAAAAGGGTAGGTTGCGGTGAGGTGCACCGCAATTGAGGTGGGCCGCGATGTCGAATGGGAGGCATCGCGGCTGAGGGTTACAGGCTGCGGCGGAGGAGGAGTGCCGGTACTTTTGAGTAGCGCTCTTCCCTTCCGTGGCCTGGACGGGGCCGCCACCGTTTGATGGCGGACGCGGTGGGGCCGCAGGGGAAGAGGAGTTTCGGTATAGCGGTGGCTGCTTTCCCTATCCCCTGCGGCCGAAAAGTGGTAGGCGGCGGGGCCACTGTGCTGACCCGTCGCAGGGTGGCCGAGGAGTCCGCAAGGGCAGAAGCCTGCTAGGGGTGCGGGTTGTTCAAAAGAGATACCGTCGCCCTGGCACACGGGCATCTGAGGGAACACGGGTGGGTTTTAGTCAGTAAAAGTCTGACACGCCCTCCTGCTCCACCCAGAGCGGGAGAAGTCATTTGAAGATTTCCCAACCAAAAAAAAAACCATTCGTCAAGCAAGCAAGGTACTAATGAAGTATGGTCGTAAATTTACCAAACTGATCTACTAACCCATATTTTTAAAACAAATACAGGGATCGATTTAAAACTTATATTCGATGGAATCGAGCGGCATTCAACTCGGGAGGACATGTTTACTGTCCCGATATTAAATATTATATTTGTACGCTTCTGGGCAAAACATAGAGGATCTATTCATCTGTAACATCTCGCACACTATTGTAATTTGACCTATGTTTACAAATAAAGCATTCTGATTCTGATTCTGATTCTGATTCTGATATGTTTACGTTTCGCTTCAGCTCGAGCCAAGTTATAAGATCGGTACAAGTGCTGTTACACCGTGGTGTAACATAGTTTTAAGTCGTTATATGCATTGGTGTATTACCCACAAATATTGCTAATTGATAAAAAAAATCACTTGATAAATCTTGAGATATTCTCACATAAATAAGTACCACGCGACAAAATACACGCTAATCTTGTATGTGGGTTGCTCTTTACATAATGATAGTTGGCTCTTAAAATCCTGTGACAATTTTAGAGGCTGGTTTTTTTGAGAGGCAACAGCAATAAAGCAACAGTTGGCTAGTTTAATAACTAACTCCATTTTAAGGAAATGCTAAAACAGATTATTTTTAAAGAGTTACGTCCCAGTGTTTGATAGTCAAACAGCATCTTAAACTCATCATCATCATCATTTCAGCCGAAAGGCGTCCACTGCTGGACATATGCCTCCGGGTTTTTCCATTATCGCCACACTTGGCAGGCGGGTTGGTGATCGCAGTATGGTGGTAAAATGCGTAGAGAACGCTGCTGCCTATTCTCTGATAAGTCCCTTAGTCGCCTTCTACGACACCCACGGGAAGAAATGAGATGGTGCTTGCTATTCTTTTACATCCAGCACGCAAAGTAAACATATCTTAAACCAGGTACGCTACGGTGTTACAGGCGGCCACTGGAGTTCAAGAAGCAGAACATAAATTGTGTTCAGAGAGAACATCAAGGACAGTGTTTGTTTCCAATTTTAATATGTAGGTATATTTTACATCGCTTTCTAGTGTCGTATCTCAGCTCGAAATCAAAATGTATTTTTCACATAAACCTGCATGGGCACTTATAGAACGTCAGAAGCAATTGAAAATTTCGTGTTTTTACTGTGGAAATAGACGAGATAAAAGTATTAAGATACTTTGTTCATTTTAGATATCACTTAGCTTACTAAATTTTAATATTTTGTGATGTACATACGATGATGTGTTCTTCCATTAGAAATTATCCCGGATAATTGTACTTTCAGCTCGCCGAAGAAATTTATTTATTGTCTTTGCTGCCTTTTATGAAAACTCAAGAAAAAGAAACTCTCGTAAATTTTATTCTAATAAAAATAATTGGTTTAAATGAGGACATCACTACCTTCGTCTGTTTGTCTTTGTCCGTTGATGCACACGCGTGATACAATGGTATCATGATTTCTTTTTCCCCGAAATTAAAAATCTCTCCATTTTTTTCCTTTCCGTGAAACTCGTAGAAGTCTAATCTATCGTAACACAATTTCGGTTGCATAAAGTTTTGAAACCGTTACATAAATTGTTACACGTTGCATGCATATCGCTATCGATATTAGGGATATTTTTAATCCTATTAATTATTATTAATATAATTTTATCGGTGTCTGGCTAATCTGGATAAATGAAACAGTTACTGTTACGTTAAATAATGAAATAGTCGAGTGGATTAAATTTTGGAAGCGTATAGTTGAGCTATGTCTTCATATAAATGAAGACACGGTGAATTTTCCTTTATTTTTATTTTTGCAGTAAGACCTTGCCTTTTGTCAAATTTCGTGATTCTAGGTCAACAGGAACTACAATATAGGTTTTCGACCCAAAACCTATGGGGTACTTTGATCCCATTTTATATCCAGACCAATCGCTGTCCATGCCAAAGTTGCCTGGAAGAGATCGCGGAAAGCGATAAGGCCGCCCATTGTATATTTTGTAATGTACCTTGTTTTTTTGTAATGTATTTTTGTGGTGGACAATAAAGTATACAGGGTGGAAACTTTCAGCGGGGCAGTAAGGGGAAGTACCTTATCCGTTGCAGCTGCGCGAAAATGGTCTTAGGAGACTATCCATATTTTTTTATGGAATTTTGATCCCCATTAAAAGATTTAAAAAAAAAATACAGTTTGCAAGAAAATAGCCATTTTACACAAAAACATTTTTTGATGCCAATCGATCCTGTTTCTAAAACTGATCAAAAACTTTTATGGGACCAACCATCGTTGGAGTAGGTACTCAAAAAGTCACAAATTGCAAAAAAAAATTCCCTAACATTTTGTAAAGAATTTGTGTAACTGAAATACAAAAAATAAAATAAAAGACAAATTATCACGTAGAATTTTACTCATATCAAAAAGATGGCGTATTAAGTTTCTTTTTTTATTAACGAACATAACTTAATGATGTAAATTTTTTTTTTTTAGAAAATCTGTTAATAGGAATCAAAATTCCATAAAAAATTATGGATAGTCTCCTAAGACCATTTTCGCATAGCTGCAACGGATAAGGTACTTCCCCTTACTGCCCCGCTGAAAGTTTCCACCCTGTATATAAATAAATAATTGTCAGTTTTGGTTTTGGTTTTGGCAGGTAAAGGAAAAATTCAGAAAAATATAAAAAGTTGAAAATTAAGGCTGATACTTACAAGTTTTCGCGAAAATCTAAATTTGCCCATATATTTTTATCGTGTTTACTCAGGACCTTGATTTTGATACACATATTAGGGAATATAGACCTCAGTACCTCAAATTTCAACTTCAAGTCCACCCGTTCCTGAGAAACTGTTGGTGACACACGGACAGACAGACGGACAAGAGAGTGATCCTAAAAGGGTTCCTTTTTTTACCTTTTGAGGTACACAACCCTAAAAAGAGTATTTTGGGTAACATTGAGTTGGTTGTATTTAAATATTGAAGATTCATTATATAGGATACTCTTAATTGTGATATTTAGAGATAGATCACGGAATCAGAGAACGCTGTAATCGTTTGCTAGTGTTAGTTTCATTTGAAAAAAAAATGTAACTAAGTACAGAGCAACTGTCAAATTTTTCCAATTGAAAATGAACCTTAAGCTTACGATATATAGTTGAAAATCTATCAAAGAAATTTGACAGATTGGGGTAGCTTGATGTGCTGGCGTCTGTACAACAAGTAAAACGATGATAGCTGCAAAAGTATACAGTTTATACTTTTAGCGCAGCTAACAACGCCCTTCTCCAGATTCAGAATGGAATGATGTTCCATACAGAAAAGTGCTTACTCGGTAATTAATTTAATTTAGATTTAGTTGATATTAAAATTTAATTAAAATTAAAAAAAAAAACAAGAAATGGTACAAAATAATGTGATGTATTTTGACGTTTAGTTAATGTGGTGAGTGTAAGGTGAATGGTTGATGGTGTGATGAAGAGAGTGATGAGTATTTTACACGTCCACGAGTTTCTCTGTATCATCATCTTTACGTACCTAATCTACATTTTAATCTGACTAACTAAACCTATTTACCTATCTTCATTTTGCTCATATTATATTACTGTTATCGTTACAGTTTACAGCAGGTTTACAAGAAACGAACTTTTGAAGAGAGTCTTGAACTCTTGATAGACAGCGAAACTGATTAGCAGTGATCGGAATAGGCTAACTATATTTGCCTAAACTTCGGAGAACAGAGACAGAAAATGGAGACTTCCTTACGACTACATTTTTTTCCCGGGATTCGGGAACAATCTTCAGTAAGTTGAAAATAAACTTTATTTAAGATGTGTAAAGGCTATATTTAACTAAACTTGCAATTACCAAATTTTCGGGATTTTAACGTAAAATCCCGAAATTGACAAAACATAATGTATTCAATAATTTGATACAACAGTTAGTTAGATCATAAATATAATTCGAATACATGAATTAAAGTTAGATTATTTATTTCGGGATTTTACGTGAAAATCCCGAACATTTGGTAATTTCAAGTTTAATTAAAAATAGCCTTTACACATCTTGAATAAAGTTTATTTTCAACTTACTGAAGATTTTTCTCGGATCCCGGGAAAAAATATATAGTAGTAAGGAAGTCTCCACTTTCTGTCTCTGTTCTCCGAAGTTCAGGCAAATATAGTCAGGGTATTCCGATCACTGCTGATTAGTAACCACATTCAAATACCCAGGGTATAATACAGCTATCCATTATTTCCAAACAGCCAGTATTATTAATCTTCAAACCAGGAGAAAGCTACAAGCCTAACATATCGGACACTGCAGACTAAACCTCGAAGCTACCTGCACAAATAGCGTTTCACTGAGTAAATTTTAATATTCGGAGCGCATTCACACTACACGAAACTCTACTTAGTTTTGTTACAGAAGAAAAGTATTTACGTACTAGCATTGCCAGCGTGTTCCGTATGATGTGTGGTGCAGGATGTAAAAGAATAACATCATCGCATTTCTTCCCGTGAGTGTCGTAGAAGGCGACTAAGGGGCTTACTAGAGAATGGGCAACAGCGTTCTCTATGCATTTTACCACCATACTGTGATCGCCAACCTGCCTGCTAAGCGTGGCGATTATGGCAATCCCCTCCTCGTTTGGAGGAGGCCTATGTCCAGCAGTGGACGTCGCCGGCTGAAATCATGATTATGATGATTACCCAGCAGCTTAACCCGTGTGGAGGTCGAAAATAATCCCACGGGAACGTACTGCCGGGATAAAAATCCTATCCTATGTGTCAATCTAGGTTATAAACTATCTGTGTGCCAAATTTCATCCAAATCTGTTCAGCTGTTTTTGCGTGATTGAATAACAAACTTCCAAATATCTAAACATACAAACTATCACATTAGAATTTTAGTAGGATGAGGGTAGAGAGAGATTTATGTATGTTTTTGGTGTAAAAACAACCTTATTTTTAGTATATGCGAAACCTGAAACACGTGTCTAGTATTTTTTTGTAAAGAATCTATGTACAAAATTTTAAAGCTATATCATGAAAAATCACAAATTTAGAAGCTTGTTATGTTACTTAGTTGTCTACACAAACATGGTCACCATAGGCTGCACGCGCCGCCCGCGCGTCCTGCGTCGTATTGTGCTCATTATTAATAATTACGCAGTAGGTACCTAACCGTATGGCAATTGTTTTGTAACAAAACTGGTGATAAATAAAGCAAAAAAAAAAAATTGGGAAAAAATATAACATGGTGTAAAAACGATTGGAAACGATTCAGTTCCTTATTCTGAACAAACTATATTCAGGTTTCGCATATACTAAAAATAAGGTTGTATATTGTATGTATATTGTTTTTGACCAACTTCAAAAAAGCAGTGGTTATGTTTTACTACATTCTAAGTTTATCTTGCACATCGGTGAAGGAATAATAAAGTGAGGAAATTTAGCATAAAACTTTAGTACTGTATTCCACCTGGCGTGATCGAGGTCAAGTGCAGGATCATTTAGCAATAAAGAGTTTAAAAAATGCAATACGCGTCCCTGACTGCCCGTTAGTGATCATGAAACTCAAAACCACAAAATTTTCTTGCTTCCAGAAGATTGTAGGTAGGTGGAGGGATTGTATGGGGTTGTGGTAATTGTGTGTTTTTAGTATATCCGAATGTAGCCATGGGCACATTTAGTTTTCAATAAAACGACCGGTCAAGATGGAATGTTCAAGACCTACTTAACCGGAAAACACAGTTAAGTTGCACTCTTTTGTAAAAGAAAATTAAAACAAAACCTATTTTGTTCTTTACAGATTCGAGTCGAGAGACCTAAAGGACACAGCTCTAGGTAAGTGCATAGAATAAGAAAAACATAACAGATATATTATTTATTACATTCATGTTCAGCCACCATCATCAGCCTATAATGTTCCCACTGCTGGGACACAGGCCTCCTCTCAGTGAGAGGGATTGAGCCGTAATCCACCATGCGGGCCCAGTGCGGGTTGGTAGATGTCACATGTCTTCGAATATTTTGTTCTAGGACATGCCGGTTTCCTCACGATGTTTTACTTCACCGTTTTGAGAGCAGAGGTAATGAAATAATTTACACAAAGTAAAGCTCCTGTCTGGGTTCGAACTCACGACCTACACCTCGTAAGTCGCGGCCGTTACCACTTGGCCACCACTGCTCTCTTACATTCTTGTTCAGTACTCAGGTTTAAATATGGCATTTTTTTAATTTAAACATGAATCACTATCGACGACATAATCTTGCCTATGTAAAACGTTTCTTACGCTCCGACTTCGTATTAGGCAAAAACAATGCGTTCAAAGCGGAGAGTTAAAATTCTAGACATTCTTATTCAAAGGTAAGAGGGGCAGTTTCTTTTTTCTTAATAACACTGTACGTCTAGGTAGCTTCCTTTTAGTCTCAACATCGCAACTGTCTTCTCCATTATCATTTCGGAGACGTCCACTGCTGGATATAGGCCTACCCCAAGCATTGGGGGGGGGGGGTACCAAATTTGCAGGCGGATTGGCGATCGCAGTTTGGTAAGAAAACGCATAGAGAACGCTGCTGCCCATTCTCTAGTGAGTCCCTTATTCGCCTTTTACGATACCCAAGGGAAGTATTGGAATGGTGCTATTCTTTTCCATACGGAACCAATAAAATTCTTGGTGTGCTTAAAATAATAACTATACGTACATTGAATTTTCTGGGAGGCAGAATAAATTATAAATTTAAAGACTCGGTTTATGCATTACAAATAAAATGCATTGTGATCCCTTGATCATAATCAGTCTATATGAGGTTTTTGCCTTATTTACTAAATTTGAATGAAATCGGTAAGTTGGGTTGGATAAAAATTTTATTTTTCAAATTATTCTCCAATTACGATTACGATCACACCTGATCAACCCTCTTCTCACAAACTGAATTAAATCTCAAGATCCGTGTAGCCCAAAACCCTATTGTTCTTCAATTCCGAACTAACTCTTCACAGACATCTTGAGAAGATCCGAAGGCGATACCAAAAAGTGATTGTTTCCGAGAAAAAGTAAATATCTGTCCCGCCTCTCTGCACACTTTTGTGTATAACAAGATTACCAGCAGTGTACCTTGTGACGCAAAAAAACTCTCCCTCTCCACATGCAAAAATATTGTCAAATAATGGCTATAAGGATTTTCATCCGATGAATCGGAAAACATTCTCACAGCACTAAACATTTCACACTCACTCTCGGAATCTTACTCTCACTAGAGACATTAAAACCTACATACACCACACACGTACACGCGTACACGCTAACACACCTACGCACACTAAAGCATCACACCTTATTTTTGTTCGCCTTACATTTTATTTTTGATTGTTTATTAATTTTAATTTTGTGCTTTGTTTATTACAAATTAAGCCTAATTTTTGTTTAATATAATTAACGATTTAAGTTTCACTTTCCTTTTGAGCTCGATATTAATTTAGTTTATATAATCGTTTGCATAAACTTACCTATTTTGACATAAACTCCAGTGGGAAATGGCATGGTTTCAAAACTCTGGTTCCCTAAATACAGACTAGTTTGGGGTCTGCCGTAAATATCAAAACAAAGATCGCTAATAGTTATAGACTGACACCAAGTAAATAATAAGGTTATACCTAATTGTAAAAAAATATATATAATAAAAAATATTATGTGTATTCACACTATTAATATAAGTTAGAATGTTCTTGACTCAAGGAGTTACGGAAACGCTCCGGATGGCACCGTCCGTTCAGTTTTGCTAAATGCACTCAAAGTTCCGAAGTTTCATTTCGAGTTGAGTTCGGGCTTGTTTTGTTTGAGTTTGTGTTTGCGATGGTTTTGTAAGACATATTTTTCGCGGATAACTTTTGTAGGTGAAATTTATACTTTGAAATTTGAAAGACTGAACTTCGGAATTTCATCCTATTTCGATTCGAATTCGTAACCGATTTTTCTCACGCTGACCATCCGAAGGTACGCGTGCTACTACCATGAGACTCGGAATACAACGGTACATTTCTTGTACTTGAATCCTAACTTATTTATTTCTAAGGAAATAAATAAGTCAAATTACAATAGTGTGCGAGATGTTACAGATGAATAGATCCCCTATGTTTTTCCCAAAGGCGTACAAATGTTATCCTTAATTAACACTGTCGAAATGAACACATATGATAATTTCTATTCCGATAAGTCTTTCCCGTGGGATAATTTTTGACCTCCACACGGGCGAAACCGCTGGCAAAAGCTAGTAAGATCTACTTGTTGTTTTGGCAAAGGCAATCCTGTGTAAATCTCCATGTGGGTGAAACCGCGGGGGCCAGCAAGTCTGATTATGAATAGAGACTGTAAGTGTTGATTTTCTACCTACAAAGTTTCATATGACCAGGTGAAAGTACGTAATGAAGAGCGTTACTTTTTATACCTACTCATTAGTAGTTAATGTGTAACTAGCAGCTTACCTAGTTACGTGGTAGAGAATATCAAGCTCGATATGACCATTAAGGGATAAGATAAGATAATTTTATTTATCCAAATCATGAGTATACAATCAAGATGTTACATTAAATTAGTTCATTAATGTTTTGTCTCAACGGCGTACAAATATAAAAAGACAACATCAAATAAATAATTATAAATTGGTTCATTACTCATCAAATAGTAACATAGAACATAAAAATTAAACTAAATCACATAATTATCGAGTCATTAAAGAAAATATTATAGTAAAATTGCAAATTAAAATCAAACTAATTAATAGGAACAAAATCTAGATACATAATAATATTATGTATCTAGATTTTGTTCCTATTAATTAGTTTGGTTTCTGAATGAAAAATTGTTTTGACTTGTGTGAAATATTATTTCACACAAGTCAAAATAATTTTTCATTCAGAAATTCGTCAGTACTGTAATATGCTTTCCCTAACAGAAGGTTCTTGATGCTACTCCAAAACTTTTCTTTTGTATAGGATGTTGGAGGGAGGGAGGGATAGCGGGAGGCCTGCCATGGCTTATTTTGAATCTTAATTTTTTTTTTTTTTTACATTGTTCTCACATATAGAAGCACCAAGAATAATGTTCCCAAAATTTTGTAATACCCACGATTTAAAAGCGTGTCCTTGGAGTTTCTTGCCCGTTCTTCTCCATAGAGATCTACGTTTTTGGAATGGGCACCTAGCTTCAACTTTGATTTTTGTTTGACAATTCAAAAGTGCCTGTGAAAGGTTTAATTGAAATAAATGCTTTGAGTTTGAGTTTGAGTTTATGTCCAGCAGTGGACGTCTTTCGGCTGAAATTATGATGATGATGATGGTGATAGGATGTTGGCAATAAAGGCGGTATGAAGAACAGTCGTTACCTAGATAGGGGGATGTAACCAAACTGCTAAGGATCTTTGGGCCTAGACAAGTGGCAATCGCTTTCTAAGGCGATTAACACACGGCACCGCAAACCGCCGCGGTAGGCGATGAAGCGGATCTCATGGCGCATTGGTCTCTAAGAAATCCGTTGATGCCTAACACACGTACACCGCCCGACCGCGCGGTCGAATTGTATGCCGCCGCGGCGGTGCGCGGTGCCGTGTGTGAATCGCCTAAGCGATTCATATTTCTGCAAAGTCTTTCAACTACACCCCTAATGCGTAACACAATTTCAATAACAATCCGAAGGATTTCATCAGAAATTACTAATCTATGGCTTCATAATATTATGGAAAAATTCGATGACTCAATAACTAAAAGGTTTTTGAACTATCTAAATAAAACTCATTGCCAATGTTTGCTATTACCCCCGCAGGATTCACTTAAGTTTTATGGTAGCTAGTGTCAATCCAATACATTTTCGACTTTTCCATTTTCGTATCGCTGATACCTAGAACATCACTTTTTCTAGGTCCTCTTGGATGGATATCATTTCAATCCCTACCTACTAATATTACAAATGCGAAAGTAACTCTGTCTTTCTGTCTGACACGCTTTCACGCTTAAACCGCTGAACTGATCGTCATGAAATTTGGCAGAGATATAACCTGGGATATGGAGAAGGAAAAAATTCGAAGACCTGTGACATCTACCAACCCGCACTGGGCCCGCGTAGTGGATTACGGCCCAGTCCCTCTCACAGAGAGGAGGCCTATGTCCCAGCAGTAGGAACATTATAGGCTGATGATGATGATGATGGAGAAGGCCATAGGCAATTTTTTTTTGCGATAACCGACATCCACACGGGCGGAGCCGCTGGCAAAAGCTAGTGTCTAATAAGATTCCTTCGTTCCTCATAGAGAATGCTGAGTTTAAATAAGCTTACGTCACAAAACGTCGTCGATAAACGTCGCTTTGGAAAATGGGTATTCCGGTAGACTGTTGTAGAAAGGTTTGCCCCGAGTGAAATACAAATCCTACTTATAGGTATTATAAATGAGAAAGTTTGTATGTTTGGATATTAAGATGGTTGGATGTTTGTTACTCAATCACGCAACAACGGCTGAACGGATTTAGATGAAACTTAACAACCTAGATTAACACATAGGATACTTTTTATCCCGGAAATATATTCCCTTGGGATATTATTGGCAAAACCTATTTTATATTTCACGACACTGGCCCCAAGTTTTTATGTCAACCATAATAAGTAGTAAAAGTTTAATAATATACCTAATACTGCGTGCGTGTTATATATTTGCTTAACATTTCGTAGAAAACAGGCGTAATGTGTGATGTTGTGCGTTAAATAATAAAGTATTTCCAGAATATTTTAATTAAACTGGAATCTGTTACTAACTAACATTGAGAAAGTCTGGGTTAACAATGATACAACCAAAAGTAGATACAGTAACCTGCGGTGCACGTAAGTGGCAAGAAAACCGATATAAGCTGCAGGGCCTCTCATGTTATTGAAACCGTTCCAACTACTCTAGGCCAAGTAAAGGTCAAAGTGTTACAACTGCAGGTGACGTGCGGCCTGCTGTTCAACAAGATCAAACTGAATTCTATACTCTTAGTGAAATAACGTCACAATCCTAGAAAAAAACTCTTAATTTGCTAGGTACACATTTTAATACAAAAACACAACAAAATCGAACGCTTAAGTTCCTCAAATCAAAGGAATTTGATTCTATAACTATTCCCACCATTAACAAGCAAATTAAATTCTGAGAGGGTCCCCAAAAAGTTTTGGGAGAGTTTTGAAGACCCATTGTCACCCTGTGACACCTGTATCTTGATAGCGGAATGAAATTCAAAGACAAGATCAAAGGAGTTTAAGGATAAATTCTCCAAATACTTGCTCCCAAAATGACTTTGACGTAACTTAGAAACACCTTTAAAAAAATTGGCCTTTTAGAGGTCTTTGCGGTTCGAAAAATCTTCGGAATGTTAGAGCGAGGAAACTTTGGCGAATTTTCTGAACGGCGGAAAAGTGTTTATAGGTAGATACAACATAGAATTTTAAGAATTCTCCTCGACTGTGCCACTTTAAATTTTACCTAAGCATACTGAAGGAATTGAAATCCTTGAATAATGTAATGTTTTACAGTTTACATTTCGCGTTTTGAGTTAAAAAAAATGTAAATAATGGTAAGTTTTGCGTTTAAAATTACAAGCCATAGTTTTCATATCAGAAGCAAATATTAAAGCTTATTTCTTGTTTTAGTATTGTCTCTTCTTTTCCATTTGAAAAGGTTTATTTATGATATAAACTAAGCTTCGCTATCTACGCAGTCTGAATTTATACAAATTAAAAGTTATTGTCAATGTTCTCACTGCTTGTTTTTTTCTTTAAAATTCGTTCAGGGTTTTTTATAAATATTATTATATTTATAGAGAAACCTTATCAGTAATACATCCTGTCAAAGAGACTATATTATTTTGGTACTAACTAATATTCAAACATTAATAGCATCTTTTTCTGAACATAAACAAATTCAGCACATTTAGACATTATTCTACAAATGATTCGTAACTCAGCAAAATTCTTGCCATGTTCTGTGGTGTTGTGTGTGTCCTTGTCTATTCTAGAGACAACCCAACTTAATAGTACCTCTACCTACATATCTTAGTAAAAGCTGACACTAAGCGATATAAATTGATTGCCCATCAAGGTTTTCCAAAAAACTGTTTTAATTAGACGGTCTTTGTAAAGTAGGTAAATGTCAGCACAAACCGATGGGGCCCGTAAGGGCCGATGCCTGCCAGGGGTGCGGGTTTGTTCGAAAAAGATACTCCTGCTCCACTCAGAGCGGGAGAAGTTATTTGATGATTTCCCACTGCTCCACCCAGAGCGGGAGAAGTTATTTGATGATTTCCCAGCCAACAAAAAAAAAAAACCTCCATTTGATGTTTTGTACAAGCCACTGGGCTTGTAAACTACAGTGTAGATCACAATTTCAAATATAATTTAGAGTCCATGAATCTTGAGTAAAATAACACAGCAGTTTGCATTGAAAACTGCTGTGTTCTTTTAACTCAAGATGCATGTAACGTACGCTTTTAGATAATTTATCTGGCTAGAGATTGTCACGCGATCAATGCTTCAAGGTTCGTATTAAAGCTTCCTTGGTACACACTCGCATTGCCTCGCATGTCTCTCGCAACACTCACTCACCTAGGACACCGAATAAAAGAATCGTCCACAATATACCTTTTGTTATTCGTACGCCACTTCCAAGTCAATTGGGTAGTTCAAACTTAGCTTATTTCCTATGGGAAATTCTCGTAGACGCATAGATACAGGTAAATTGATTCTAGAAGAAGACGAGACGGGTTCTATGTAAAGTTTGATGTTGATTTTGTTCTTTTGTGTCTTTGGGAGTTGGTTCATTGTTGGTTTTTCCTGTTTGAGTTTGAACTCTTTATGGTACTTAGTTACGTTCCGTGTGGTGCCAGACATCAAAGAATAGCACCATCCCATTTCTTCCCGTGGGTGTCGTAGAAGGCGACTAAGAGACGACTTGCTAGAGAATAGGAAGCAGCGTTCTCTATGCATTTTACCATCAAACTGCCAACGCCAAACCGCCTGCCAAGCGTGGCGATTATGGCAAAACCCCCCCTTTTGGGGGAGGCCTATGTCCAGCAGTGGACGTCTTTCGGCTGAAATGATGATGATTATGACTTATTTACTATTTAAACTAAGACATATTAAACTTCGATGTTGGTAACGGTTATTTTGCGGTTCCAATTGGTCGTTTCACTTGGAGACTCAGATTATATAAATCAAAGGCAGATAGACCGCGCGGAACACCAAGAGTGAGGCCAAAAAACCAAATACAATAGCGGCGCATTTTATGTAACATACAATGCGACGCTTTAGTATTTGTTTTTTCTTTTTTGTTTAGATTATAAAACAAAGGCAGATAAATCGCGCGGACCACCCAAGAGTCAAAAAACAAATACTACAGCCTCGCATTATATACAATGCGACGCTTTAGTATTTGGTTTTTTGGCTGCACTCTTGGTGTTCCGCGCGGTCTATCTGCCTTTGTTTTATAATCTGAGGATGGAGAAAAGTTGGTAGTAAATTACACGATTACTCTTATTTTACTGATACAAAAAATTTCGTTATTTCTCTTAAGAATATTGACAGGTAAGGTACCTATAAAACCACAAACAGAATTAATTTTCATCTACTCTGCCCCTATATTTGCCATTACTCTGACCTCTAGGCAATTAATTTATCGAGAACTCTAAACCCATGTACACCGCGCCACACAAGTATCTCAACATAATATTGTATGTATGTAACGTTGATTAACAGACACTGAGTGGTGTTGGGTACTCTTAATTAGTAAAGTTTTGGGCAGCGGTCACCTAATCTCGCGAAGGGTCAAACAACGAGTAGTTAGGTATGTTGGTGCTTATGTAGTAAGCAATCATGAGTAAGGTCTTTGCTGTGCGGTGTGTTTCAGTTTTTCATTTTGAGGCTTTTCTCAGCTATATTATTTTATTAATTCCTTTATTCCGCTAAATAAACACATAAATTAAATTTTTAAATATTGTTATAAAAACATTTAAAAATATAAAAAATAGTAGCCCACCGGTATCGGGAACAAGGTCCAAGCTACCGGCGGTCAGGGCTCCAGAGAGAGGAACCTCCTAACGATGCGAGCCGTGTCCAGGAGTACCGCTTTCTGGATCAAGCCCTTGACCCAGCTGCCCAACGAGAGCCTCCTCAGATGTTGGTCGAGGCTCTTGGCTATCAAGCCATTGGCTGAAACGACTATCGGTACAATGATCGCTGAGTCCACATCCCACATGTCGACAACCTCGTGAGCCAAGTCAAGATACTTGATTTGTTTATCTTTCTCGGCTTTCACGATGTTCCCGTCATGCGGGACCGTTATATCAACGATCATTGTATTATTTATTATTATTTTAATTATTTTTAATCTACAAAGAAGATGTGATAATTTTACAAGCCGGGAAAGATGAGCAGATTTTGATACCATTTTTATTTTATTTATTTACGCACTCGTCTAACAAACAGTCGAATCTTGTGATCGATTGTTCACCCATAATAATAATTATTATTATGGGTGAACAATCGATCACAAGATTAAACGTTTATTTATTATAATAAATAAACGTTTATTGCTCTTCCACAAAGGCACCTTAATTAACTAAATGAAGATTAGAACATCTGAGTAAATCCTCTGTGGGAGACTGGTATCTGCACTAGGAAAAACCTGTCACACAGATTACCAGTTTCATATATTTTTTGTAGAGCTTTAAAGCGTCTGACTACAGTTCCGGCACATGGAAAGCATCTGATACTTTTGATATTACTTCAGAGTAATGTAAAGTAATTCTACAATATATATAAAAATCAGCCATGTGAAAATAAGTAGGGTAACACTTAATTTTAGGTAACTTTCTCACCTGGTACCTGCCCAGGTGTCACTGAGCGAACTCCACAAACACGCAGGTATTATAAGTACTTACATGAGGCCACTACTCAGGACCTAAGGTTTCATCTTTGTGAAAATAAGTAATGTCAGAAAGCTCTGGGATCGTGGACTAAGAGGTAACTGCTCCTACTTACGAAATGTAGGTTGTGGGTTCGAAGTTCGAACTTGAGGTGAATTTAGTCCATATTTTACTCCACTGTTTGACAATGTTCATCAAAAATTAAACATGATATGGTTTTGACTCATAATTATTATTGTCTGTACGGATACAGAATACTAAAATAAAAGCCATTAACAAGTTATGAGCCAACAAAGATTCGTTTTTCTTGGTAATTTAACCTAACTTTGGGCGTGTTTGAGTAATAAAAGCAAATTTAATTGGTCATTAATTTATGCCGTGGTTTTTTCAGAAAACCCGATCTACCGAAGGACTTTTCTCAATTTTTTACGCGCCTTCTTTGCTAAAACTGATCCTGCAGCTCACTCAATAATGTTGTGCGTGTAGACTAGCGTCTAACTGCTCATCACTGATACTGACACGAAGCCTGGTGAGACAGCGTGCTTTTTAGCCAGGCCCACCGGTGAGTTCGAGCCCGCGACTAGTGTACCCTTAACACTGTAGGCGCAGAGTTTATTTATAAAACTTTTTAAACATGAACACTGAACAATGCCTTATTGGAACAAAAAACGCGACGAAACAGGCAGTCGCTGGGAATACAATGTACTGTTACAAATTCAGGAATGAATAGGATTTTTCAGTGTATTCGAGTTTCAAATATGAAATGGCTGAGTATGGTAGGTCCTCTGTATGACTGTATTTCATTCCAGTCATTTTCTGATCCATCTGTTTTTAAACTTTTGAAATTAGCTATAAAACAGATAATTGTGATAGCGTTGGTGACTGCAACGCTATACGTAGTTCAAAAGCTAGCAAGCTGTTTTATTATTTGAAATGCTTTGCCTTTTATATTCCACCAGTATTCTCAGAATAATAAAAAACTGTTTCAACAATATTCTCGGTAGCTTGTTGTAAATATTTTCAGTCAAATTCACGTGATGAATATTTGTGTCTATAATAATTATTATTTCCCGGTAACAATATTAAACCTGTGATTTTGAATACGTTTTTGGTCTATATATAAGTAACTGCTGAGCGTCCTGGATTCGATCCCCACGTAAGGTTAAGTTTTAGAGTGGTTTTTTTTAAAATCCAGATATCTGGATATGTGCCCAGATCTAGACTCCAGAATTCAAATAGTTTTTTATTCATTTTTATTCCACATTCGTTACATTAAATGCAAACGTGTAAATATATTTTCTATCTAAGGAAGAAAATCAATAACATTTTGCCCGGCCCTGAAATTGAACCTAGAATAGACGCTCAGCAGTCACAAACATGATTATATCAGCGAAGCCATCAATAAAATATTAGCAGAATATTCTAAGAAAACTTCAAAAATAAACGACAAACTCAACCATAAAATTGAAGAAACACGTGCAGTCCTCAAATACCAAGTCCTTCACAACATCAATTAAAAAGTAATCAAAACAAATAATATTCCGTACCTAATCAACGTCAACCAATAAATCAGTGGGAGCTCAGTTAAATAACTTAAAGTACTCTGGTGACTTAATAATTGCTTAAGTTTAGTGTCTTAGCTATAGTTGGGGCGTTTAGTGGCATAGTTTGAGTTTACACAAATTTAGGTTAAGTAAGGATTAAAGGATTTAAGTATTCAGGGGTTGCGTGTGACTACGTTCGATATCAAGGTCGGAAAATGTAGTGCTATTCTGTAAAGTTTGTGTCAAATACTCACTCAAGTGACAGTTTGTAATGTAATGTAATGTTTAGGTATTTATTCAAAACCTCAAACCTAATTACAATTCTTATACCTTAAATTTGACCTAATAATTAATTGGCAAGATACAAAACATGTGCAACTGGGCTTAAACTAGGAGAACTCCTGTGCTATAAGCACCAGTTACTTCCGTCACCTTCGTGATCGAGCTGCCGTTACAAATATGGTAAGTGCAAAAGTAGGTATTATATACTCGTATAATGTAAGCATTACAAAATTGTTATTTAATTACTATCGTGCGTGTGCGTGCATTGTATGTGTGAATGATTGTGGTGTGAGGTGTGGTGTGTTTGTGTATGTATGTGTGCGCGTGTGCAGGACTGGGCCCTAATAAATTCACTATGACCACTTAACGTTTCTTTTCTTCGAAACCACGTCAATTCCTTAGATCACACACGACATCTGCCAATAAATATCGACAAATTTTCTTAGAACACACTGAATATGACATTTCGATTCCTTACCGTTACATTGGTTTCTACAAAACACGATATTGACGTAGTTTGAACGTAGTAAGATTCTGCGGGAATCATAGTATCCATACAGAATTGGAGCCCTAGATTGGAATATAAACTCATTTTGTTTTTACTTAAATTACAAGGCGTATTCACCGCAACCATTTGAATTTCGTAATGATGTGTAGAGAAACAAAGTTGCAGTTTGTTTTCTTGCATTTCATGGTAATATCTAAGAATCCTACAGATTTCTTGAGTTTTTGGCGATCCACACACACACCTGTCGATTTTGTTTTATCACATCGTATATTTGTCTATCGCAGCCGGTGTGCAAATGAAATTATCAATAAGACGCCCACTGCTGGACATAGGCCTCTCCCAATTTGGAGGGTTTGCCATAATCGCCACGCTTGACTGGCGGGTTGGCGATCGCAGTATGGTGGTAAAATGCATAGAGAACGCTACTGCCCATTCTCTAGTAAGTCCCTTAATCGCCTCTTACGGCACCCACGGGAAGAGATGGGATGGTGCTATTCTTTACTTCCGGCACCACACGCTTACGCTCGATTAAATTTTTGATATATTTATAGATCATTAGTGCAACGTGACGAAATGTATTATTTTATAATAATGATATCATTAACAGGCAACAGGCCTAATGATTGATGAAACAGAGCAAATCTGAAAGAATTTGACAGATCGTTTTAATAGTCAGGAATAAAATAAATTTGTTGACATCTTCAGCAGGTCAGCAAGATTCTAGTGAATCTAACTACATTGGATGTGCCGTAGTATTAGAATTTTGTAAATGTCAATGATATCTCAATGGGTCTTATCAGAAGGTTAAAGTTACCCAAACGGCAATGAAAAGGGCTATACTAGGAGTTTGCCTACGTGATCGAATTAGAAATGAAGAGATGGAGAGCCAAGTCGTAGGAGAACCAAGGCAACCAACATATCCCGAAGAATTGCCAAACTTGAGTGACAGTGAGCAAGGCACATTGCTCGCAGAACAGATGACCGATGGGGTCGAAAGGTTCTGGAGTGGCGACCGCGTACCGAAAGATGTAGAATTAGAAGGCCTCCCACTAGGTGGACTGATAACCTTGTAAAGGCCACTGGAATCCGTAGGATGCGGAAAGCACAGAACGGGTCGAAGTGGAGGAGCTTGGAAAGAGCATTTATGTTCAGCTGTGGACGTCTTTCGGCTGTGATGATGATGAGTGGTATCTATATGTTATATTTATTTATTAGGGACAAAAAACAGTTCCATGCTACAAAATACAGAGAAATTATTTAAACTAAAATTTAACAAACATGTAACCCACACCATTGTCCACGGTTTAACTAAAGGTTAAAAGAAGTGCTGAAGACAAGTGATTAAAAAAAATATAATAAAACAACAGCCGCTGCTACAGAATTGCTGTATAACTTAGCTTAAATTTAGTTCAATTACTCGCTATACAAAATATCCAGAGCCATTTCCTTAAATAATTGCTTAGATAGACAAAATATGTCTAGTTTTATAAAATGCCTGTTGTAAGAATCGACAAGGCGACGAAGTGGTACACGTTCCCCAGCGTTAGTCCTGCATATGTCTGTATGGAACAGTTGTGGTACGCGCGCGCCCCTTCGAATGACACTTCTGGGTACCTTGTAACACAATTTGTTTGTAAGGTCAATACAGTCAAATTTGTTATTGCATATGCCATGCAGTGTCATAGCATCAAGTAACAGCCGTCTGGATCCCAAATTCAGAACTCCATATCGCTTCAGAAGCTGCACGTAAGGAGCCTTTGATTGGGCGCACTTATAGTTCATAGATCGTAAGAACTTCTTCTGTACCCTTTCAATTCTAATGCCGTATTTGTCATAGAAGGGGTTCCAGATTGGGACGGCGTATTCTAACTGGGATCGCACTAAAGTCTTATAAAGCAGTAAGAACGTAGAGGGCCGCACAAAGTCACGTGACGATCTCATGACGAAACCATACATCTGAAACGCCTTGTTTACTATATTGTCTACGTGTTTGTCTAAGTGCATACTGGCATCCAGTGTGATACCCAAGTCACGTACAAAACCAACTTCATTTATGAGTTCGTTATTAAATGAATACTTAAAATTGATTTTGGGTAGACTGAGAAAGAGCTTATTATTGTTGCAATATGTATATAATCTATCTAGGTCCATCTGAAGAAGAAGACAGTCTTGTATATTCTTCCAAGATCTGTAAATTTTTATATCATCCGCATACATTAAAAACTTTGAGTTGATAAAACATTGTTTAATATCATTAATAAAAATAATGAAAAGAAGAGGGCCTAAAATGGATCCCTGTGGTACGCCAGATGTAACAACTATAGAGTCTGATTCGTAACCATTAACAACTATTTTTTTGGGTCCTGTTATTAATGTATGAAACAAACCATCTAAGCAAATTACCACGTATTCCGTTGAAAGCTATTTTTTCTAAAAGCAGTTTATGATCCACCTTATCAAAAGCCTTCTGAAAGTCCGTGTACACAGCGTCCACTTGAACTTTTTGATCTAATTGTTCAAATAAGTAGTTGGTAAATACTAACAGATTAGTTGCGGTTGAACGACGTTTGACGAAACCGTGTTGCTCGGGTAGAATAAGCTGATGAATGTGGGGGTACACGGCGCCATGCACAAGACTCTCAAAAACCTTAGACAACGTAGAGAGAATAGAGATGGGGCGATAATTCTCTACGTTATTCTTGTCACCGGTCTTATAAACAGGGGTTATAAACGCACGTTTCCAAATTGCAGGAAAAACACCTGTACGCAAACATTTATTAAAAATTATATGTAATGCAGTGCACAGGCTATCACGCGTTCTTATGAAAAAGCTGGGTGGTAAGCCGTCAGGTCCGGCCCCTTTAGAGGCATCTAATGATTTTAAAGCTCTGAGCACAGCTTCTGCGGATAGACAGATTTCGGAAATGCAAGAAGAGGTATTTGCACAGCAACCAGATGGTTGCCATTTAACAGGATCCAAAGTAGAGGGTTCGTAAACAGAAGAAAAGAAAGATGAAAATAGATTGCAAATGTCTGTGGGGTCATCTGAAGAAACATTTCTAAAATACATACTAGCCGGGTAATTAGCTTTTCCTTTTTTAGATGAGATGTAGGACCAGAAATGCTTTATATTCATAAGAATGCTGTCTTCGACCGAATCAATGTACTTCCGATAACATTTAAATAATTCTCCCTGGAAAAGCTTGCGATAGTTAAAAAATTTAAAGTAGTCAGATTGATTTTTGTACTTCTTCCATCTTATCCAAGCCCGTTCTTTTGTGTGAAAGATTCTTATGAGACTGGGTGTAAACCAGACAGGAAAACTTGAGTTTCTTACTCTAGTCAGTGGAACATGTGATTTAATAATACCGTATAATGTCTCATAAAAGACGTTAACAGCTTGATCAGAGTCATGGTGAGATAGTACCAAGTTCCAGTTAATTTTACTGAGGTCAAGATTTATACCATCGTAATTGGCTTTATGAAAGTTATATCTACGGACCAAGCGACATTTTAGCGGAGTGTAATGCGTATCCAGACAAGTCAATACAGAAAAAACTGGATGATGACCATCGGGGTCAAGCAGAGCATTGCATGATACGGACTGGCAGTCAACATTTGAGATAAACAAGTCTAGTATTCGACCTAGTTTGTTTTTAGTAATATTGAATTGTGAGCCACCAATTACATTAATGAAATTCAATAGTATTCGTCCGATTGTGTTCGAAACTTGTGCGGTTGCATGATTCCCACGGTCCAACCAGTCAATATAAGGTAGGTTAAAATCACCGACAATAAAGTAAGAGTCGGTATTAGGATCGTTAGCTAAGTCTTGCAGCATGTCTAAGTAATGTGTATATACTGCTTCATGCGTTCGCGGCGGCATGTACGTAGCACTGATGATATGGCGTTTATTGTGCTGCGAAGCAGGCAGATGGATAATGACTTGTTCAACTTCCGCCTGGACGAATTGTGTCGGTAACTTGGCAGGACGCAGTTCACGGAGAACAGCTATTAAAACTCCTCCCCCGTCCCCCTTATTTGTCACAGAACGATCACGATCGCATCTGAAGACGACGTAACGATCATCAATTAATTCGTTATCCTGGATGCTGGGAATCAACCAGGTTTCCGTCAGTATAATGACGTCATAGGAACACGCCATAAATATATGAAGCATCTAAAACAGAACAGCTGTGCAAAAACTTTTATCAAAACATACTATAGAGCCATCGTTACAGTGTCGCCTTCGGCACTTTTTGTGTCGCAATTGTAGCAGCGTAGTGCCACGTGAAAACTAAATAATTGGGGACACCATTTCCAACAGGAAACAATTATTTCATTCACTATTTAGTTTCGCCGGCCGGTCAGCAACAAACGTCGATTGACACTTTTTTTTTAATTGTTGTTATGGAGTAAACAGAGAATTATTAACAAGACATAAGAAACTAACTTGTATTAGCTATTTTATGAATTAACTGCTGCATAGCATATTCCCGAATTACATTGTGTCAATTTTTATAACTTGTAAACATAGTATTTTGTTGCTGATTATTCTGATGGAACAATTTCCATGAAGCTTTAATAGGTAATCATTTAACAAATTGTTTTTTTTCTTTTTTTAAGAATTGTTCAACCAGGTCAAAACTACTACTAACTAATTAAAAACAGGCTCCTTTCATATATTGAAAATCACAATTTCTATACCTGCATAGAGATTACAAAAACCCATTCCAATTTAAATTCAGTGTGAGCCCGACACATGCTCATTACGAACGACAAAACGTAGAAATTTTTTGTTCACTAATGATCGTACGTCGCGTCGTTCTCATTGTGCATAGCCATACCTCCACAAGGACAGTATTTTAGACTTTTATAAATTAAAGGATATCTTATGTGTTGAATCAGCGAGTCTTTTGAAGGTCCCTGATTGAAAGGATTCAACCTACCCTAGGTTAAAGGTGGGTCGTTGTTGTTAATGCGGGTTTGGTTTGGGTATATGGGATGGGTACCTATCTGGCATCCGCTTCATGTTAAATACTGATAGGCATTCAGCTGATTACACGCGGATTACAATTTTTTTTTTTTTTTAAGGTGCCCCACTCTAGGAATTTCTCCTGTATTGTGGGTGTGTTTACAAACATTTAAATTCACATACACAAACCGCCAGACCCGGAACAACTACTTGTAGATCATACAAATATTTGTTCCGTGCGGGAATCGAACCCGCGACACGCAGCGCAGCAGTCAATCGCTTAACCACTGCGCCAACCGTGCCGTCATTTATTCATCTACATTGTTATTTTATTTTTTAGTTATTAGACACATATTATCTTATTATCTATTTCCTTTTTGTTTATTTATTTATTTAAGAACATGGAGGACTTACAGCTATTAAACACATAAAAAAAGGAAACTATAGTCACCAAAAAACCAATTCCAAATCCTCACGTATAGTTGTTTCTGTATTTGTCCGTGACATCACAGCGTGCGGAGGATGAGGAGCAGTGGTGGCCAAGTGGTAACGGCCGCGACTTACGAGTTGTAGGTCGTGAGTTCGAACCCAGACAGGCGCTTTACTTTGTGTAAATTATTTCATCACCACTGCTCTCAAAACGGTGAAGGAAAACATCGTGAGGAAACCGGCATGTTCTAGAACCAAAAATTCGAAGACATGTGACATCTACCAACCCGCACTGGGCCCGCGTGGTGGATTACGGCCCAATCCCTCTCACCGAGAGGAGGCCTGTGTCCCAGCAGTGGGAACATTATAAGGCTGATGATGATGATGATGATCACAGCGTGCCCTATCAGAATACTAGCGCTGCGACACTTTAAATGTTGCATCATCATGCTGAGATTGTGGCATTTTCGCTTCATATAGGACTTTGTTTTTTGTTGTTTAAACCTCATTTTAATTTTATTATGTAGTGTAGCGTAATTTATAGTGTTTTAGTTTTTCTTTTTTATGTGATTAATAATTGTATTGTGTTGTACTTAGTAAATTTTATGATATTCCTGTGCGAGTTCAATAAATACGTTTTCGTTCTTTCTTCGTTATTCGGTTAGACTGTAAGCCAACTCCAACACAGTCGGGAAAGGGCTAGGTAGATGATGATATGGCTTCATAATATGGTATTAAACTATACGTGTAGTAGGTACCTACAATCTCTTTCAAAAAAAAAAAAAAGACGAGACTACAAGTCTAGTTTTAAGCGAATTTTGCTCTTCATAATATTTTACGATCCTGCAAACTCAGTCATAATATGATTATATTAAAAACTTTTTAAAATAGTACGTTCTAATCATAAAACTTTTGAGTTATTTCGTCATCTGTAGCAATCGATCGAGATGTCGTAGCTTGGTCGGTACGTATTGGCATTACAATTTGTATGTTTTTCAAGACAGTTTGCTCTCGAAGTGCACGCGGTGAACAAACAATTGAATCGAATTGTCCATTTTACAGAACATCACCATATACTCATAACAATATTTACATCAAAAGCAAATTACATATTTCCATGCAAATATCTTTTATAGGAGAGCACTTAGCATTTCATTACACGGCTGTCATAGTCACTTGAGCTTTTTTCAATTTCCGCCCTATTTCCGTTTTGTTGTTCCAGTTGACGGAGGCATAGAGTTAGTGAAATAAGCCTTTTGTTGTAATCATTGTGCCTTTGTTTGTTTTCTTGCGATTTGTTGCTGGCTTTGAAAGTCTAGCCAATTTTTTCAGCTGTAAATCTGCTGTCAATTTTGTTGTTAATGATTTATTTATTTATTAAGGATCTCCAACAAAAGATGTACACAATACATGACATAAACAGAAGGCAACAACAGTACAAGTACAAGTAGGTGTCCTTCACTTATAGGAGACCACAGCATGCACAATAGAGTTATAACTAAGCTAACAAAGTAAAAATATTAAATACAGGTAAAATTTGAAAACATTAAACAAAAGTCAAAGCATTTATTTTAATTAGGCACTTAAAAGGCACTTTTGAACGTCAATATTTACATTAAAATAGAATTGATGCTAGTCGTCTAAATATTTAAAGGACATATAAAAAAATATGAAAATAAAACATTTAGAGATACTTATATTAAATTAAATCTTTTAAACATTTCTTATATTTATACAGAGCCTAGCAGGTGCCTTAATTGTTAGTTTTTGCCAACATGTTATAATTATTGTCTACAAAGTCTCGGCACAGCGGCGTAATGAGCGAGGTTACTTTTTGAGCCAGGGATATAAAATAAATTGTATGTGTTATGCCTGGGAATCCGAGTCGGAATTGTAATCTTTAATGAACTCAAAAGTTCACTGCAATTCATTGTTCCATTTAATATTTTATGAAGGATGACGAAGTCCAGTTTCTTTCTACGACTGCTTAGTGTATCCATGTGGTAATGTTTCAACCTGTCAGTGTAGCTAGTGAGTTATTTAGCCAAGTGATCTCCGTAGCACAGATGGTAAAGGAACCGCTTTCGGACACTCTCTAATCGCTTGGAGTACACCTCGTAATGCGGATTTCATACCACGGAACTATATTCTAGTATTGAACGGACTAGAGTGTTGAAAAGCTTTATTTTTCTTTTGTATTGATAATGCGATGTTATTTATAATGCGATTATATGATCTTAACAAAGATAAGACAAAATCCAAGCACTCGGGGATAAACTGAAAAACAGTAAACAGCCTCCACGAGTGGTGATACTTAAATGTCCGTCATATGCTCCCTGGGCGACTGCAAAATAGAAGATTTTAAATTAAATATTTGCCATTACGAAAGAACAGCTCATTTTAGTAACAATTTTAGCCAAACGGATAATCATTGCCGATTCATTTCATTATTGTTACAGAAAGTACAGTTTAACTCACAAACGGAGTCGAGGATAAAACTACCTTATCTCCCTATCCGTATCCAAACATCTTTATCCAAGACACTTACCTCGTTAATTTAGTGCACTCCTCTCAGGGCTGTTCCCTAATCAGTAAAGTCTCATAATAGTAGCGTACAAGGTTGGCACAAAGGCAAGTTAAATTGAGATCTCTAAGAAAAACGGGGGCCCTTGTGTTTGTAGGGCTCGTCATGTAACGAGCCCCGTACACTTTATGCCCAATTTTAGGGAACCGTGTTTTATTATTTTAGAATGTAGATAAGAGATGAAATATAAATAAGGGATTTTTTTTTTTTTTTGGGTGGTAAGTCATCAAATAACTTCTCCCGCTCTGGGTGGAGCAGGAGGGCGTGTCAGACTTTTACTGACTAAAACCCACCCGTGTTCCCTCAGTAGCCCGTATGTCAGGGGCTGTGGTACCTATCTCTTTCGAACAAACCCGCACCCCTGACAGGCATCGGCCCTTGCGGGCCCCATCATTTTTTTTTGCCCTGTGCCGCTAACAAAATAAATCATGGGCAAAGGAATAATGATTTTAAAAAAATAGTCAGATGCTTTTGATCTGACTTCAAGATGTTCTAGGATTATT
Organism: Polymixis flavicincta; assembly: GCA_949987655.1. Lineage (NCBI taxonomy): Eukaryota > Metazoa > Arthropoda > Insecta > Lepidoptera > Noctuidae > Polymixis > Polymixis flavicincta. Next base: position 4,753,642 of record OX465195.1, on the reverse strand, counting down.
TACCCCCGCGTTTTTTATTAAATATTTTATTGTTTATTTTTATTTATGGTTATTTATGGTAGAGTTGGTATTAAGAGCAGCTTCCTTCGAATCGTTGGTTGTCGCGGATGGTTAAAAAGTCTCTCATAATTGGCAAATAAATGATTTCTATTTCTTATGCAGCAGTGAAGATTATAGTAGCTACACTATGTACACTACAACACCTAACATTTCGTACATAATGAAATGTAAGTTTGTAGGTATTTGTTTTATCAATGAATTTTGTCTTATTTACTTATCTGAGGATTGAAAACATATTTTTTAGTTAGAAAAACAGAGTAAATAATAACATCAATTAGTTCCACCAAGTTCAATTAGTAACACCAAAAATACCGGTTACCCCGCTATCACGCCCTCATGGTCGCATAAGTACACAAGCACAATAGAGCATGCAAAATTGATACACATCCTTTACAAACTAACCTTTACCTTTTCCTCTAACATCGCAAAACAAATAAACGACCACTTTCTATGCACGCCATTGTACCAGCTTGTTAAGGTACAGTTGTTAAGAGACAATTTGCGAGAAGTGGCGAATGGGAGGCTGTTTGGGACAAAGAGAGGTAGTAACTATGCCATAAGTAATTTTGATTTTGATTTTAGAAATAAAGCGGCTTAATGATGTGGTTATGAAACGTTGTTTGGTAGACTTTATGGTTTCGTTTGATGGCTTATTTTTAAGTCAACTTTCTGTTGTAAAGCTTCTGGCATAAATTGTCCTAGTAAACAGTATAAACCCAGTACTATTAAATCTGTTCAACTTCAAAAAAATCCTTTCCTGAACACTCCGCGCCATTAAAATGTAGGAAGTATGTTTAACTTTGCTATTCAAGTTTTCATTGACTCTGACTTGAACTTGAGATATAGGTTAGTGGTTCAGTAGTAAAGGTTGATCGTACTCGAGATTTTTAATATGAAACCGGCTGTACGAGTGACGTTACTACTCAACCCCGATTCATCCATAGGATGCAGACCCTCCAAAACCGATCCCTTTGCCATGCCACAGGCTTCCCATGGTTCGTTCGGAACGAGATCCTCCATCTCGATCTGAAATTGCCCACGATAACTCAATTTCTGACACGAACTCCAAGCGTTTTTTCGAAAAAGCCGAGATACATCGTAATCCCTTGATTGTGAAGGCCGCTAGTTATGTCCCCAGTAGAATCAGTAGAATCCGCCGGCCGAGACATGTCCTTTCCGACCCAGATGACCCCATTACTGTTCTCCAAGAAAAGAATAGGGCCACCAGTACAGCACACAAACACAAACGTCCGTCCTTCCGACCTCGCCGCCGAGGTCCTCGCGCCCCGCGAAGACCCCAAGTTAACGATGAGACTGTGCCAGCCCGCGCCGCAGCTGGGCCAGTAGAGTTAAATTCCCCGAATATTAATATATAAATATCTTGATCCAGCCTGTCCCCACCAACAACAGGTACACCGGATTGTAGAGCATATAGGCGTTGGTCTCCAACACAACTATGCGACCGGTGCAGTATTTTTCGACATAGCGAAAGCCTTCGACAAGGTCTGGCACAACGGCTTGATTTACAAGCTGTACAAACTCGGCGTGCCGGACCGACTCGTACTCATCTTACGAGACTTTCTGTCGAACCGCACCTTTCGCTATCGCATCGAAGGGGCTCTCTCATCCCCCCACCCGATTCGCGCCGGCGTCCCTCAGGGCGCCGTGCTATCCCCTCTCATTTTTACGCTGTTCACCAGCGATATCCCCAAGAGTGGTAAGGCACAGTTGGCTCTGTTCGCAGACGACACGGCCATCTACCACTCTGGGCGTAGTTCCAATGCGATAGCCAAATCCCTCCAGACCGCAGTCAACGTACTCGGTGCATGGTTTAGGAAATGGCGAATCGAATTAAATCCGGACAAGAGCCAGGCGGTTCTCTTTAAGAGACCGCAGCGCCGCCAAGACCCCCTCCGGCCCATCTCCATATTCGGCAAGCCGATCCCTTGGGAAAAGCAAGCCAAATACCTTGGAGTAATTCTAGATCAGCACCTCTCCTTCTCTGAGCATATCAGGAAGGCGCGCTCACGCGCCGCCTTCGCTCTCGGAAGGTTGCACTCTGTTCTGAACGCACGTAGCAAATTGTCACTCAAGTGCAAATTGCGGATTTACACGGCGTGCATAAGGCCCATCATGACATATGCATGTGCAGTCTTTGCACACACGCACCCATAGGATGCAGACCCTCCAAAACCGTTTCCTCCGCCAAGCCACGGGCTCCCCTTGGTACGTTCGGAACGAGATCCTCCATCTCGATCTGAAAATGCCCACTATTGCTCAATTTATGAAACGCAACTCGAAGCGTTTCTTCGATAAAGCCGAGATACATCGCAATCCCTTGATTGTGAAGGCCGCTAGTTATGTCCCCAGTAGAATCAGTAGAATCCGCCGGCCGAGACATGTCCTCTCAGACCCAGACGACCCCATCACTGTTCTCCAAGAAAAGAATAGGGCCACAAGTACAGTACACAAACACAAACGACGACCGTCCTACCGACCTCGCCGCCGAGGTCCTCGCGCCCCGCGAAGACTCCCGAGTAGCGACCAGACCCCCGACCGTCCTTTGCTCGTTGATGCGCCAGCCCGCGCCGCCGCTGAGCCAGTAGCTTTAAATTCCCCGTCTAATAATCATGAAAACAACTTGATCCAGCCTGTCCCTGATAGTACTAGCTGCCCCCCCCCCCCCGCCAGCGACTCCCTGAGCCGAGGTTCGTACCCCACAGGGGGTGCCCTCAGTGCGCAGTCGTTTTAGGTTTAAGTAGGTTTACGCCCTGGCTGGAGACTTTTAGATTCCTAAAAAGTCACGGCCTCTCAAGGTCAACTGCGAGACGCCATTATCAAAAAAAAAAAAAAAATGTCCCCACCAGCTGCCAAAGTGTCGCCTTGAGCCGAGGTTCGTACCCCACAGGGGGTGCCCTCGGCGTGCAGTCGCTTTAGGTGTAAGTAGGTTTTATGCCCTAGCTGGAGGCTTTAAGTTTACTAAAAATGCCTTCACAGGAAAGTCCGGTTAAGAAGTTACGGCCTCTCAAGGTTAACTTCGAGATGCCATTCACAAAAAAAAGAAAAAAGACGTTACTACTGTACATCTGGTGCATATAACAGTTGGACAGCTACCATCCTTGTTAACTGGCTAATCTTTTTACCACACCATGAGCTGCTGCACCATGCTTAAAGCTATTCAGGAAGAGAACATGGCTCTAATAACAGACACATGAGACAACGGAACGCAAGAATCAAAATATAAAATAACAGGTTGTAGAAAGATTACTACGCCGCCATGTGAAAAATTAAGAAAGGAATACATACATACTCAGCCTATAACGTTCCCACTGCTGGGAGACAGCCTCCTCTCCATGAGAGGGAGTGGGCCGTAATCTACCACGCGGGCCCAGTGCGCGTTGGTAGATGTCACATGTCTTCGAATTTTTGGTTCTATGACATGCCGGTTTCCTCACGATGTTTTCCTTCACCGTTTGAGAGCAGTGGTGATGAAATTATTTACACAAGTAATGCGCCTGGCTGAGTTCGAACGCACGACCTACAACTCGTGAGTCGCGGCCGTTTCCACTGGGCCACCACTGCTCTCCCAGAAGAAAGGAATGTCACTTTGTAAAGAAAGGTTGTCTATTCTCCGTAGAGTGATGATAGAAGTGTTCATGGTGCGCGCGCTGCGTTGCCTCTTTTACTGAAAATGTCCTTATACGGTGGTTATGTGCTATTTTTTGGAAAGTGTACAATTATTGTCAGCGTTCCAAAATTCTGGCAGCTCTCAACATCAGCCATAGGAACTCATGTACCTATTCATATTATGACAAATGTATCTAACAGTAAAACGTGGTTACCGATCGACATAATTATCAGCAGAAAGCAGTGCCATAACAGCAGCAAATGATTATATCTACACAAATTGATTCATTTAGCTGTAGCGCCATCAAAGATATATTAACATACGTTGCTAAATTTTAATTATACACTATAGCAACATAATTAGCACAATAAAAGCCGCTGGTTCAATCGAAGCGACCCTTCCTTTACAAATGTACGATATTAAATTTGACCTCAAAACGAATTCTGACTATCACACCGTAGTGTAATTTTTTTTTTGCAAATTTTGTAGGATGTGTAAAGTTGAATCTCCTTTTTAAAGGTAAATCCATGCCCTCGCCTTTGTCGCGAAAGGCACCACCAATCCTTAAATACTTTAATCAAACAATGTTTACTGTGAAACTGAATCGTCAATTGTTTTGATACTTCAAACAGTATATTTCATAAAACATTCATGAAATAAAAGCCGCGTTCTGCTTAAAACTACAGGGATAAGTAAACTCTATCGTAGTATTAATAAAGCAACATGGATAGCTCAAAGTCTTTGATATTTAGAAAGGTGCAGCAAAGAAAAACTATCCTTCTAAATAATTAAACAGCACGGTGTTACAGTCAGACCCATTCAAAGCAATTTGTTTATCTCAACCTGTTAAAATTTCTCCATAGCCTGTGACAAGGGTTTTTAAATTTTATCGACGCGACAAGATGTTAAATTTATCCACAATAAAATGTTGGAACTTGGGACTTAGTAATGCCGATATTTCGAAGATGATAGCTTCATACGTTTGAATGTACTAAAGTTAGATTTGTGTCTGAAGAAAGCGCATAAAAAAAAAATATTTGACGATTTCTATTACAGTGGCAGTCACATAGCATTTAGCGGGTTTTACAAAAAGTGCTGTTTTTAAAGCGTCGTAACTCATATCTGTGTCACAGTATAGTAACGACAACACCTGGCTACAGTGTGTAGAACAAAACTATCGTTGATGTGGAAACATTTATATTTGTATTAATATTCTTTTAATTTGACGAGTTATAATGATTTGTGCCTATAAGTACCATACACAACTTAGCCGCTAAGCATCAGCGTTGCTGTAGGTAAGTCGGAATTGAAGAGTATTATTTCCCACAACATTATTATGCACATGAGATAAGTATTTCATCTTCATCTCAAAAGATGACAATACATAGCTTACTCCACGGTCTTGAACATGTTCGTCAGCTTGTTTGACTCTCTTTCTAAAGAAATAATCCGAAAGCCATTGATCGAATCCAATACTAAAAACATGACCACACAAAAATCTCAACTTCAATTTAAAATGTAAAACGACAGCAAAAAAGTCTCCAAAAGCCAATATTGTTGGATCGGAACTCCAAAAATGTCGGCTGAAAATCACTTTTAATTACGAACCGCAACTGTCAAACGTCAGGCGCGAGCCGAACTCGCGGAAGTTGGCGGGAAATTTCAATGTTCACTGTTACGTCAACGTAAGAGTTTCACTGGAGGAGGTTGGTAATATAAAAATTTAATTATGGAACGTCTCGCTTCGTGTTACGTTGTTTTTGTGCGTGCAGATTTTTTTTTTTTCACATTAAGGTTTATTTGATGCTTATGGTATGTAATAGATAGTCCCCATTTTTCTGAGGAAAAGGTAAGTTCACTGGTAAAGAGTACCTAGCAGAGATGAATAAATGACAAATCATCAGAGAGCAAAAATACCTGATTTTACTAAGATTATAATTTTTGTCACATGGCTTCTTAGCACTATAAAATGTTTAAACCAGATATGTCCTAATAATAAGCAAGTTCACAAAATATGAAAATTATGCACTCGCCAAAACAATTTAAGATCGTCAGAAAATTATTTCATTTACGCTATACTTGCTTGGTTTGGTTTTGGTTTAGACAAACACTCTCCTTCCATGATAAACATGCACAAAGTAACTTACTAAACATTAAAAAAAAACATAAAAACCACATAAAAATCTTTATGATCATTCTTATCCCTTCTAGTAACCCGAAATCTTTGGCGCACTTCAAAAGTGACTTCTACTGAAAAGCCTTTTAAGTCTCGCGACATTAATTTTATGCATTAATTTTTATTCCATCGTTTTCGTTGAAAACCGGTATTCAGTTTACAAAGAGGCCTGTATAAGTTCTGGGCACGATTTCTTAAAAGTTTTGCCATTTGTGGGTCGTAAAATTAAGGGCTAAAACTTTGGATTGGAATCTATTCAAGTGGTGGATGATTTATGTTTTCGAAAATTGCAATTCAGTCAGTCAATCAACTCAGCCTATCGCTGTCCGCTGTTGGACATAGGCCTCTTCCAGACTGCCCCACAAAACTCTATCCTCCGCCTTTCGTATCTAGTCTGTCCCAGCCACCTTTTTTAGGGCGTCGGTTCATCTAGTTTTGGGGCATCCGCTACGCTTGCCGATACGCGGTCTCCACTCCAATTGCAATTATAGCGTGGTATTTACTACCAAATCGTACTTCGTTATTATGGGTCAAAGACATTATTATTATAAAACAGTACATACATCTAGTGAAAGTTATTCTTTTGACTTTGATACGTAAATATAGGCAACTAAGTAATTAAAATACTATACAAGAAATTTGTTATACGACACTGTTTCAATATTCTTTTATACAAAAAGAAGTAAACAAAAAACACGGATAGAAAATAATGACAGAGACAAAATACGAATATATTTTAATTAAAATACCAGCAGTTATCTCATATTTCCCGATTCCGAAAAATGCCCAAACGTTAAAAAATAACGAATATTCGGACAAGTAAAAACAATATTATATTAGAACAAGGCCGAAGTCACAATTACACTCTCGATGGTAGCAATTTTCAAATATCATATTTTAATGAATACTGTTTTCATGGCCTGTTGGCAAAAGGCAGTAATTACTATAATTTGTTTCGTTGCGGTTTTTATTACAGAGATAGTTATTTTTCGCGATTTTGCGTTTTCGTTAATCTGTTTTACAAAACCAAACTATCAAGAGTGTTTCTTCGATAAAGCCGAGTTACATCTCAATCCCTTGATTGTGAAGGCCGCTAGTTATGTCCCCAGTAGAATCAGTAGAATCCGCCGGCCGAGACATGTCCTTTCCGACCCAGATGACCCCATTACTGTTCTCCAAGAAAAGAATAGGGCCACCAGCACAGCACACAAACACAAACGACCTTCCTTCCGACCTCGCCGCCAAGGTCCTCGCGCCCCGCGAAGACCCCCGAGTAACGATCAGACCCCCGACCGTCCCTTGCTCGTTGATGCGCCAGCCCGCGCCGCAGCTGAGCCAGTAGCTTTAAATTCCCCGTCTAATAATCATGAAAATATCTTGATCCAGCCTGTCCCCAGTAGTACTAGCTGCCCCCCCCCCCCTCCCCGCCAGCGACTCCCTGAGCCGAGGAGGTTCGTACCCCACAGGGGGTGCCCTCAGTGCGCAGTCGTTTTAGGTTTAAGTAGGTTTACGCCCTGGCTGGAGGCTTTTAGAGTCCTAAAACCTTCACAGGAAAGTCCGGTTGAGCAGTCACGGCCTCGCAAGGTCAACTGAGAGATGCCATTCACAAAAAAAAATATACAATTTCTATTTTCAAAACTATATTATGAATGTGTTTTCTCAAAGTTTAAATCGTTAATTCGCAGTTCAATTTTGTGATAGTGATGTAAGGTGCTTGTGTTTTTGCTTATGACTGTACTCGTGGAGACTATTTGCATGAAAATCCCGTATATCTTAGTGGCCATTGGTGAACACACAGTAATAAATGACTATTTATCAGCAGCTTTTCTGACTGCGTGCTTAGATGAGAAAGAATCATGTTCCTTCCAGCAAAACAAACACAAACTAATATTACGAATACAACAGCTAAGTAATTGCAACTCGACGCTTGCGTATAATTTTACGCACGAGAACAAGAGTAACAACGCCATCTAGTGAGTGTTACAGGTGCACGGCGACACTCGCCGGTATCACGGGTATCATACATTTGTCACTCCCGCCGATGTTGATAGGGAGGCTAGGATTTTGGGAAGGTTATTTTTTTTAAAAGCATTAACTACAGCAAACTTCCTAATTCGAATGAGTGTCTGTCTGTGATTGACAATTATTTGTAACAAATGAATGCCGTTTTTGAAATAATTTTAATTCAAATTCGCATTGATTGGAAACTTGAAGATAAGAGATTAAGCTTGGTGTTTGTACCCTTTGTACAGTTTTTGTTTACTTTATTCTTTATCAAAGTAGCACTGTAAAACGTATATTATGAATTTATTATTAATACTCAAACACACGCAAGCGAAAACTTTTTTTATATTTAGAGATTTAATACTCTAAAAATCATTGCCCCTCCACTGCTTGTTGCATACATATTCAATTTTTTCTATAAAAATTTAGATGGGCGTTCATTTTTAGAGTCATCTCTACCTAATATGTCTTATATTTCAACTCAAAGCTCCATCAGCATAGGTCTTTGTTGTCCCATTCTCCTTAAGTATTTTTTTAATTGATTTACAGAAATATAATGACTGAATAAATAATATTTTTAATCAAAGCGGAATATTGAAAATGTATAAAATAACCGAAACTATCCTAAACCGTAGGTATGCACTCTACAGCGATTCACAAAAGGCACTTTGTCAGATTGCAAGTTTGACATCTTCGATATGCCCCTGAAAGCATCCTGTAGTTTACAATGTATCCTACACACAACGGATTTTAGAAGCTGTTTTATATTTGCCGTACTACTGTTGTATGATAGCAAGTAACTAAATAGATATAGCATGTTTTCCAAGTATACGTTTACGTGTCACAAACTGTATTTCAAATTATCTTAGTTGTTTGAGTGTCAATTTCGTATGTTTAAATTACTGCTGTTCAAGCATGCGATTCGTGGTTTAATATCTAGCTGGTAGGTATCATTAACTGTGACATTTTCTATGGCACTAAATTAATGTCTTTCTTTCTTTTTAAGAAACTATTTAAGTACTGAACAACATAAACGTCGAAAAGGGAAAACTATAAATAAGTATTCGTCCTTTGTCCTAAGTTAACCTTGTAATTTTTTTATTACACACTACACTTTTGACAACATTTCTCACTTTACTAAGGTTAAATACTTATAAGTGTTACATAGATAAATAGATTGATTTTACTGTTATACGACGTGCAAGTGAGATTAAACCTTAGGGCGATATAGTAATTACGAGGTCTACAATACAAAATGACAGTTACAATCAGATATTATTATTTTCAAATTTTAAGGTTACCAACGTATGTCGCCCACCATATTGAATTTAGCGTGATGTTACCTACTCTGTATAATGTCCGGAGTCATTAGAAAATGTCATGTCACCTCATTTACCTAAATTGGTTGGACCATATAAGCTGTGGGTGACATTGAGATTAACTTTGTCGCTTTTGACTTCACTACGATGGAGTAGGAATGTAAATGAATATTAATTAATACAACGGCTACTGTACAATGAAAGGTAGGTAGCAGTGTATGCAAGACGTACAATGGACTGCATAGGAATGTTGACTTGTTACGTACGTTGGGTGAACCCACGGGAACCGACATAATTTAATTATATCAGGAACCGTTTTTGTTATCTACAATATTTATCGAGCCAACCAACAAAAACTGTCTTGTTCTGATGGTAAAATGTTTCAACCACCCGCGCCGTCTTTTTTTTAATTTGTAACTTTATTTCCCTCTACTTGAAAGCTCGTTTTCATCGTGGCTTGTTCCCACTGTTTGTACAAGACCAAAACAAAATAATCGTTTATATGAACGAAATACACTTCTACTCTTCTACACCACTATCCAAACTGTAACAGTGTCCCAATTCAAATACATGAAATTAAATAGTAAAAAAAACAACAATCAGCTAATTATTTCCACGAGCACAACCAATTTCACATTCTTAACACCACTTAAAATGAATAGCACCAGTTTCCAAGTCGTCCCAACACAATATGGTCACACTATACAACACAGGGAGAGCACTTTGCTTGATTGTAACTCTGACCTTACATCTTGTGAAGCTGGAAGTTCTAGTTTTTATAATACACACTTTATTATCTTTGGGATTGTTACTGAGTGGCTGGATTATATTTTTAGCCAGCCTTTTAGGCTCCGGATTTACAGTCTTGCATTATTCTTTGGAATTTGGCGAATACAATAATTTATGTCCCTCGCATCGTAAATAATCGTTGTGCTATTAGGCCCATCTATGTTTTCACAATAAATTGATTAGCTTTTTCCCTTGGCTTCGCTTGCATTGAGGTCGGAAATTATCCTAAAAGAACGTAGGTACTGACGGAATAATTTTAGGTATACTTTTGACATCTAACCTGTTTTAACCGATTCCGTCACTAGTTACTGTTTAGAAGGCGTGATCATCGTAAGTAGACCTTTACAAATCCTTTTGGACTCAATTCTTCGACCAAACCGGTATTTTTATACTATATAAGTCCCACACTTCAAATCACGTTATAGCAGCACAGGCCTCTGATAATGATAACAAAACATGACATAAAGTATTCCTGTCAACCGTTCAAACAATAACAGAAACACGAAGCACCTAAGAGATATTTTTAGCGGTTTAACCGCCGATAATATCTCATCTCACTTTGACTCGACCAAAAAAGCCAAAAGAAAAAGCTTAGCAAATCCACGGATCGTACAGCGCTTCCAGCGCTTTTCTCTTGATCCAAGATCCGAGTTTACGACAGCTGTTTCTCAGTTCTGAGTACTCACTGAAATATTCAAGACGCTAAGTAGTCCCTGAAATTTTAAACCACCGCCCCAATTTTTCTTTGGTAATATTAGGTGAGACCATCATTTTTCGTTTGAAGAAAAGGTGTTGCTTAGAGTCTCGCGTTTTTGTAGGCTTTGCCGCCCTGTTAATCCGTAAAAAGGTTGCAAATTATGGTGATGGGATTATTGTAGATGGTTTCATGGGTCTGGTAAAAAAATATGCCACAGTTGCACCTGTCGGTTTCGGAAAGCTCTAGTAGATAAGTGATTGAGTCAAGAACATGAGTATTGTGTAAAGAACAGGTGGTTCTTGAGAAGAGATTAGACGCGACTATCAAGTGACTTATTTCTTCTTTCTAAGAAAATAAGTACTCGAACCGTGTGATTGCACAAACTTTGGCTAAGTTTTGGCAACCACACGGTTCAGGCAAAAAGGCAAAAATTAGTTTTCCAAGACCCTTTCTTACGGCCGATTTTACCAAAGTCAGATATCTTTTATCCGTAGAGTAAAATTTACGTCTGACAACTCTACATTCTAATATGGAAGATCTGTCAAAAATTCAAAATGTTATCTCAGGATAAGACTTATTCTAAGTATAAAAGTTTAGTGAACTTCGCCCTTAATCGTATTTCTCTGAAGTTATGTTATTTACCAATAAATTACGTTTATTGGACATTACACAAATGCAAAAACACGTCTGCATGGAAATTAAGATGTTATCACGTAACGTTTCGAACTAGCTAAATACATATTTTTTGTTGGAGATATAAAATGATAGGAAAATTGTTAAGCTTTAAACATTAGTGATCCAATTTTATGTTTATTTTTGCAAAGGCCTTTGCAAAGCACTTATCATTTAATCTACTCCCGCATGAAATAAAATCAAAAGAAATACAATTAACATTAAAATTGCCTCCATGAGTGGCGATACTAAAACGCTACGCTATCCCGTCACTGACGGGTGAATAAACGGTCACGGCGTAAACTATCTCATAGTTCATGCCGATAGCTACGAGAGAAACAGTTTCCACCAATGGGCTGAGCTTACATGCCAGTCCCAGCTTGGTAGTTCATTTCACGGTCCCAAGCCCTAGCCAGTACTACAACAAACTTCACCTGATAATCAAGAGACAGAATATAACTTTTCATGCGAACACTCTTTCCAAGATGGCGGCTGTCTTGCCAAAATACGTTTCAAATATCAATACGAATTGAAAGCAACCCTTCCTCGTTTCCTCGTTTGATAACGACAAGATCCCTGCCCACCCATCAAAACGAAATGGGGTCATTTCTCATTAAATTAAATTAACGCAGACCTTACACCTATTTCCAGTTTGTCTCTTGTTCTTGTGCGTAACTTTTTACGTGGGCGTCAAGTTGTAATTACTACGCTACGTAGGTTCACACCTCTGCCTTTTTGGCTTCAAAAAGGTGGAAGAAACTATCGTGATGAAACCGCCATGTCCCAGAACTTAAAATTTGAAGAATTGTGACATCTACCAACCCGCTCTGGGACCGCGTGGTGGATTAAAGGCTGACTAAGCTTTCTCCTTTCCCTGCGTGTTAGCGCAGCGACAAAATCCTCTGCCTACCTATCAAAAGGAAACGGGATGAATTTTTATTGAATCTAATTTACACTAACCTTACACTGCTGGTGGTATACAAGGTATGTTGTTTTTGTAGGGCAGTCAAAAATATATTTCGTTTTCTCGTGAGACAGTCGATTTTGCGCTTTCTAAATGTATCTAAATAGGTACGGTCAGAAATCGTCAGAGTCAACACAGTTGTGTCAGCCATATACAAAATGGTTTCGTATTTTATTAATACGTAGAATCATTTAAAGACAAGCTTAACAATGTGATTGTTTTATGAACTGTTTACGCGCCATCATTGTTAACTTCCGTCGTCGACAAGACAATAGTTAGCGGATTTGTTGCCACTGAACATTAACGTTCTATTCTTTTGTGTAATTTATATTATTCCCATATGCTTTACATAATATTGACTCTCAATTATGTCGTCGAGTCACTGAAATGTTACACAAAAGTATCACTGCGCTGAAATCACTAACTTTTACAGCAGGCAGTCGAATTACAGACGATGTACCTATGTAGATACATGAAACTTTTACTGAGGTTTCAACCATGCATCGAAAATACGTGTTGCAAGTGCCCAGAAGCGTCAAACACTGCCCACAAGCAACGCCATCGGCCATTTTGTCACAAAAAAACGGTCCCCAATCATTCCAAATGACAAAATTGACATCACACATTACCAGCGGCGAGGTGTAAATTTTCTAAGAGAGAAGCCGAAGCGAAGTCGGCTTTAGCTTTAACTTATCAATTAAGAATTCATACTTACTAACATTCTAAAATCGATATAGGAATGTAAAGAATGAAATGCAAGAAAATTTAACAGCTGAAAACCAAATACAATGTGCAATATTCGTCCATCTCGTTCTCGTTTACGATTTTTCTATATCTGTCTCTGCTATAACCTGTTGTACAGAGGCCAGCACATCAAGCTATCCCAATCTGTCAAATTTCTTTGATAGTTTTTCAACTTTATCACAAAAGAATAAGGTTTATGTTCAATTGGGAAAATTTGACAGTTTAGGATAGGTTGACCTGCTGGCGTCTGTACAACGGCTTGCCCTCATACATATCACGCGATGCCACTCGTGACCTAAAGTGACATCATTATGGGATCGCTGTTGTATGAATTTTTAGTTTCCAATTATGACGTTTCAGGGTTTTTTTTTTGTACACAAAGCTAAAAATAACCGTTTTTGTTGTTTGAATGTTACGGTTAATTAAATACCCATAGTGTAGCTATATTTTTTGACAACTGTAGTCACCTATTGACGTGCCATTTTTTATTAGAGTTACCGATGCGAATCCCCGAAGGAAGCCGGTAGAAATCGTGTTATATGGTGCTTTCGCCACTGCACGTAACACCGTCAGTAATAGTATAGTGAACGTTATTGCCCTCCACACCCCTATAATTGCTTGTTTCCATGTTGAAAAATAATGGCTCTTCACGAAAATAAAATGAAAAATGTTCACCAACCCTGCACACGCTACCGTGTATTTGGGTAACAAACAACAGAGCTGTCTTTTCATATTTAGCCAGCAATATTTCTCCTACCCTTTGTGTATGGAACGAAATCTCGAAACAAAATCCCCGTCAGATGTAGTGAAACGTCTTCTTGTGAATTACATGGTAATTTAATCTCTGTGAGCCACGAAATAAAGATCATTTTTGTTTTTATTGTTTGATTTAAAACTACGTAGTAAAACGTTAACAAAATTGGACTTTATGTGTAGGAGTTAAGTGTGGTTTTGGGTTTAGTGGGTGTTGCGTGTAATGTGTTTACGGAAAATTGCAGTGGCTACTTGAAATTTGTAGCAAATCTGTAGCAAATCTGTCTATAATTTGTCAGTGTTAATACTCTTTGCTTTATTTACGTTTAGATTTGCGAAGTTTTATAATAGTAAATTCTGAAATAAAACTAAATTAAATAAGTACCAACGTTCTTGTTTATCAGAATGAGTCTATATGGATTGAAAAACAGTTAATTTATGCGTTCAGCAAAAGAAAACGTCGACGTATTTCTCAGGTTGGTACGACATGTATTTTAAAACACGAACAGTTTCTAATTGACATTTCAAAAATAGAAAAAAATCCAGTATAGTGACGGTTAGAAATAGCTTTAGCAACGAAACACTGTAGAACACTGACAAAGTAACAAGAAACAGAAGAGTGTCCATTAAAAGAGGATTAGGTCCAAACAAACACTACGGTAGGTTGTGTACAATTCTTCTCATTTTCTATACGATTGATGGAAATTAGCGAACAACTAGACTAAGCTCTTTAAGAAGAAAGACTTTAACAGGCATATCATTATTTATTGTTTTTATAGGTGTATTTTTATGGAAAACCAAACCATAACAAGCTCTACTTTATATATTCGTATTCCACAAAATAATTTACGGCAGGGTTTATTAACTAAACAATTATGTAGGTACAACATACAACACAGTACTTAAAAATAATAAAAAACATAAGGTTTATAAATAAAAATATTAAAAACGTAAATAAAAGTAATAAAAAACATAAGGTTTCTCTAATTATAATGGATAAAAATATTCAACCTAAGTCATTAGTATGGCCCATTTTCTCCAAAAAAAATACAAGAAAAATATTTTTACTATTTTTATTATTTGGTAAAATTTTATTCAAACACTGTATAGATGACTTTAGCAAAATTCACAAAACAGTCGCCGGTTTGAGGTCAATTACTCAGTCTTAATGGAAGAAAAGGTTAATTTACTTAAAGAAGGTTGATAATAAACTTATTTTTAACGGTTTTTATGTCAATTCAGAATTCCATTTCTTAAAATTATATCAATCTACTGATACTGATTCATAATTTTAAGACATGGAATATCATTCCCGGGAATATTAAAGAAAATATATTATAAAAAAGCTGCAGGTAACAGCCATCAGTACGTACACAATCTCCGAATTCCGTATCAATCCAATCCCAAATTACAATCCGCAAAAAAAAAGGAGACACAAATAAAAAGTACTTATTCTTCTAAAATCCATCACGCAATCTAAATATTTATCAAACCCATACTTTACGGTATCATACACAAATAATGTCGCTTATTTATATCGAATCCTGTCATTTGAGTTGATAAATAAATAACATTACGCGGGCCAGTGGAGCCGAAAATTGTTCTGTATACAACGTCCCCAGCGGTTTCATTTGCAAAATAATCTTTCTACCGGCTGTACTTGGTATACAGTATACCTACCTATGTTTGGTTGGTTGGCGGTTTATATTTAAGAACACAGAAAAGTTTTGATAAATAAGAGTTTTTTTGTTTTCATATAATAAAGTTTTGGGTCTGTTACCTGTTGTACGTTTTTCAGGTGATATTTTTGATAACTTTGTTAAAAAAAGGTAAAGCTAGGCTAGGCTTTGGTTAAGGTTTGTTGATCTACGATAAAAATACCTGTTATGTATTTCTATGGAAAGTTTGCCTACGCCAATTTTAATCAACATTGTGGCTAGTGTTATTTAAGGTATATTTTGGTCTTACTATAATTATTAGAATTTATTAATCCCAGACTCATGAATAAGAAATTTAAAAAGGAAATAGCTAAATTAAAACAAAAATTAACTTTTTATTTAATAACCAATCAATGTCAACCAATATTTTAAGCTGAAATAAATGTCAACAAATCTGAGATTTAAGTATTTAAAAAAAGACATAGGTAGGGAACACAAAAAAAAAACAAATTGCAGGCCCACTTGAATTGAATTCGATGCAAAGAACGACAACTCCGTAATAATGTGATATCAACAAACGGATCAACGGATTGAGTTCATCACAATTAATTTAACGAAATGACGTGAAATGGCGCCGTAAAATAAAAGTCGTTGAAAAGATATAGGGAGAGATTTACATAAAATTCTTAACACCTACCTCGTCGGTCTTATACACTTGCATACCCGGTTTGATCCCCAAATCTGGCAAAGTGTTATTAGGTTTTTCCTTTATTCTCCCAAGACCAGCCTGGATTTTGGCCGAGTTAGACTATGTATTTTATACTTGTCCGTGCATGACACTTTTACCTATTATATAGATTCATACTTCACCTTTCACTAACTACCAACCCCTTAAAGGTAAACATCGTCTAGTACAAGATATAGAACCAGATTTGCTTTTAAAACATTCGTTTAGCCCGTAAAACAATGAAGCCTAACCCTCAGTTGCTAACGAACCATAACTAAACACTGCAGCAACGAAAGCTGAAACGATCATTTACATCGATGATACAGCAATAGCAACCACCAAGCAGATAAGAACCGTAATACCACTTGTCTATGCATGGCATGCCTACAACTGGTAGGAGGTGCGCGGTGCCTGAGGGGGCCGGGGACGGTGGCATCAGCGCTCGGGTATCAGCGGCGGTTGAGCCGCGCAGAGCCGAGACTCACTCAAAATCTTACCAAGACCAAGACACTACGTGTAAATCTAACTTGTATTTACCTAATACACCAAATTGTATACAGTCCACGTATTTTATTTATTCGCTCCTGAAATAGAGCAGTTGACCTGTAATCGTCGTCACTTTCCTATGAAGATCCGTCAAAACTCGGGAATCATGAGTATAACGAAACAAAGAGCAAAAATCTGTTGACGGATAAGGAGAATCTAACAAACGATTGATTCTGCAATCGCCAGATTATGCTTATGTCCAACTATCAAATAGAAGTCTATGTATTGCTCATGATTTTTTGATACTATATATTGATCATATTTTTTCTGATAATGGGCAGTGATGATTTAGTACAGACGCCAGCACATCAAGCTACCCCAAACTGTCAAATTTTCCCAATTGAACATAAACCTTATTCCTTTGAAATAAAGTTGAAAAACTATCAAAGAAATTTGACAGATTGGGGTAGATTGATGTGCTGGCCTCTGTACATAAGGATACAGAACTATATTCAATTATTAACTTCAGCGATTATAATAGTTACTGAGTCTGAAACAAAAAGTTATATATTTGTCCTGTCATGTGTCAGTTTCTAATGGCAATATAACAAGTGAACCTTTTCTTTCTATTTAGATCCTGGCAATAACAACACCCGATGATTTATGAAGCATCTTTGTTTCTAGCTAACGCTGCTTGTCAATCAGTATTATTAACGAATTTAGGGAAGGAAAAATTGATGAATAGTGACATAACTATATATTTGCTATTGGATTTTGTTTGGTCGAAGTTTTTGTCAATAATTTGATTTTAAATCGATTCGTATATAGATACATGAACATTCGCCAAATTACGAGATGTATAAAGTAGAAACGAACATTTTACTACCCATATTTTCTACTCAACTTTGTCATACACGTTCACATATCAGGATCATACAATATGCGTGACGAATTCAAGTATGTATGATACGGATGAATAACATTCTATTTATTATTGATAAGTCCCTCTCACCGAGAGGAGGCCTGTGTCCCAGCAGTGGGATCATTATAGGCTGATGATGATGATGATGAAGTCAACTTGAACATAATTATAATGACTACTTACTGGTCTCCCAGTGCTCAAAATTTGACCATAATTAATGTTAAACTTAAGGTATTTCTAATGCATTATTACATCAAGATATTAGCTTTCTACACAAGAAGTGCATATAGACTTTAACCATATAAATCAAATTTTCAACACATTTGCTCAAAAACTGCATTTACGATGCCTGTATACATGGTTCGAAAGTTAAAAATTACGCACTAATACAACGGAACGTGCGGTAAAATAGGTACTCTCACCTAAGTACCTATTTTACCGCATACCTCGTTGTATGGCACCGTGCGTATTCTTTACGGTTTTTTTTTATTTCCATAAAATATTATAAGAATTTCGTCCAAGGAGTTTCACATTACGAGAATAAATAAGCTGACTGATCGAACCTCCTTGGAAACGATTTTGCTCAATACGTTTGTCTCACTTTAATAATAAAGAGTAAATGAGATGAAAGATGTAGTTCTAATTTTCACCATGGGCATGTGGCGCCATTTGTAAATTCGCGCCATTTTCATATTAGAAACGTCAAAGATTGTTGCGAGTTTCCGACTGATATTTATAAACAAACTTTTATTATGAGTTCAAGCGAGGAAACTGATACTGAACTGACTGATGGAATCTACTCCACCTGATATTTTGAATGAGGCGCAAATTGCAGGAAACGGTCTCTAGCTGCCAAAATTGGAGAGCGCTATTTAATGATGTATAGGTTTGTTTAATTACATATTGTACTGTTTTCTCGCAAATGTGTTGAAAAACATTGTATGACACACGTGCAGAAATTGGTTTTTACAAACTCGTGACTATGGTAAGCACTCGACTTCGTCTCGGGCTTACATTCGTCTACTCGTTTGTAAAAACCAACTTACTGCACTAGTATCATAAATAACTATTACAACACACAGGTGACAAAGATTTTTCGTCACGTATTACCATACAGGGTTATTGGAAAAACACCAACAACCTCTTAAGAGGTCATTGTACTCATCATTATGAACAACTTTTACTATGGGACCAAACCAGAAATCGCGAAAATAAAAAAGTTCTGCTGATGCCTACATTTTGATAAGTTAAACGAACATAAATGTAAGGAACAGCTGATTTTGTTTTCGCGATTTCATGTTTGGTCGCATAGTAAAAGTCGTTCATATTGATGAGTACAATGATCTCATAAGAGGTTGTTGGTGTTTTTCCAATAACCCTGTACAGATTGTGGAGTAAAAGATTGATTAGGTTTTCGAATATTTATATTTATATTTGCTTACATGCTTCTAGATTTGTTAACTAGCCTCGAGTTTGGAAAGCCTTTGTAAATGAGGTAATTTATAAGTAAGCTCGCAAGTCTACTATTCAGATTAGACAGTTTTCAAACCATGACGCTTAAAAGTACTACTTAATTCTTGTCTACTTTGTATAAACGTACCTAGAATTATATAGTGAGCGGCCCCTGCACCCACTATAAGTTTGCGCAATATTTTTATTGCGCAATATAAACATAACAGTGACAGCCAACGCTTCAATGTTTTTGCGAGAACAACTCCAATACATTATTGAAAAATATGGCAAAATACTGACCCATACTGACGCAACACTATCCAATGAAAATATGGTGCAATAAAACTAAAACATTTTGTAAACTAATTGTGCAGTCTTCAATATTAACCGCAAACGGTTAAAAACATTGCGCCATTCCTAGTATTGCGCAATAATGTTGTAGCCTTTATAGGCAATTATTACGATTTACCTTTTTTACGCAGCTTAGTAATTACAAACAAAACCCAAAGTCAGAAAATAAAACTCTAACAGGCCATTGATGATGATAGTAAAGCAAATATTTCTTTTTCATCCAATATAAAATCATAAGGGGAGCTTCAACAAACAGATATTATCCGCCAAAGCCGATCAAACAACATCACTATTCAATACAAAATCTGCCAATCACTTACAACTCCACGTACACAAATCATGCAGAAGCTACATAAACACAGCCACAGTTCCAGCTAGTTCGCTGCATATTTTATAAGTCCATCCATCTGCTCAAACGGAATGCTAAATATAGGTAATGAAACTGGCAAAGTGATATTTGAAAGCCATTCCGGATTTTATGTGTTTGAATTTGAACATTTAAATGGAAATGTGTGCTTTAGAAAGGTTTCAATGGAAAAGGTTAATTTGTAAACGTTGTAATTAGTAGATTAGGATGTAAATCTAAGCTCATTCACAGAAACGAACACAAATTGGTATATATTTTGAGAAAGTCTAAAAAAAATATGAAAGGCTTGGCTTGGTCATGAGTACCTACCACAACTTTTAAACACCTCTTGAATTTTAAAAAACGAATTAGTGTCGTTACCCATGGTAAATTTTTAATAAATAAATATTCGATAAAAAAAATTGTAGTAGGTATTAGTAATTAGTTTGGTTTTTAAAGCGAGTTTTTTTAAATTTTTAATATATTATTAATTTTATATTTTTAGTTCTGCCAACTACGAAAACGTGATTTTGAATTGTTTCTTTTTTCTTTCTTTTTTGCTGTTGTTGAAATTATTGAATTGTCATTGTTCCTCGATAAGTCTACAGAGTTTAAAATACGACCGTTTGAAGTGAAATTGAACAAACAGGTGAAACTAAGATAAAAGCGTGTCATAAATGCTTGTTAATACTGTAAATCATTAATTATGAGCCTATATAATTTACAGTAACTATGTACAATTTTAAACATTAATGGGGTAACCTATATTTTATTACAGGATTTAGTTTTAAAAGAGTCCAAATTCAAATAGTTTTATTTGTAGAACATAGGTATATACAGATGTCAATATTATTATGAATGACTATGTCTTGCCGTCAACGGCGCACAAATATTTTGATTATGATTTAATTAATTCGTCCATGGATCGTATTCTTCTTAAGAATCTACTACGCTTGGAATGTGCAACGAGCTTCATCTGTCTGCTTGAGCGACTCCTCGTCAGTTCGAAAGTGCGGTTTTAATTGATTTGAGTTTGAGTTTATGATATACTTTGCTATTTACGTAAATACAGGACTTCCGTGTTTTCCCTTCCATGGTTCGGTTCAATATTAGTTGTATCAACCACGCTTGTAGTTCAAGTTTGACTAGCAAAACCTCTTGGATTATGTAAGTTTAAGTTTCTACTTGCGGTATCCTGTTGCTGATATGTATGCTCTTTGGATGATTCTAAGGATGTATTGAGTTGATCGTGTGGTTCCGGACGTAAAAGAATAGCACCATCCCATTTCTTCCCGTGGTTATCGTAGAAGGCGAATAAGGGGTTTACTCGAGAATGGGCAGCAGCGTTTTCTACGCATTTTACCAGCATACTGCGATCGCCAATTTGCCTGTCAAGCGTGGCGATTATTGCAAAATTCCCCTTTTGGAGGAGGCCTATGTCCAGCAATGGACATCTTTCGGCTGAAATGATGATATTGATTGAAGCTATGGTTTACCATGCAATCGATAATAATATAATTTTGACCAAAAGTCAATATTTGACAAAACGTGTGCGGTGAGGGGACCACTGTCAAGAACGTAGTCCATTACGCGATACTCACGCGCATACACACACCCGTATCTAAAATAAAGAGACAGAGAGAGAGAAAGTCGCAGGGTGACATTGTGCTTTTCGCTTTTTCCTTTCCGGACTTCTATCAGTTCATTCATTCAATTTATTTCAGTAACAATTCACATTGCGTTCGAATATAATCCAGCATGAAACAAAACAGTAATACAAATATAAAAGAATACATGCAAATATATTAGGTCTTTACCTATGAAATTGCCGTTCTGCAGTACTGGCCATTTCAAATCAAAATAATTTTTGTTTGGCTAAGAATTCTAATTTCAAATTAATTTTATTTTAAAAACATGGATTTTTTTTTTCTAAAAGTATTCATTTCTTTATTGATTAGTGTTACATTTTCATCGCATTTCAATCTTTTTCGTCATCATGGATACGTTAAAAATTCGAGTAATTATGGAATATGAGTACCGTCGTGGCAGCAACGCGGCACAAGCGGCACGCAACATCAACGACGTTTACGGAGCTAACACTACAAACCAACGCACCACCTGTTATTGGTTTGCTCGCTTCCGTTCTGGAAATTTCGACCTGAAAAATGAACCTCGCGGTCGTCCGAAGACTTTGGTCGACAATGACGAATTAAAGGCGATTGTGGAAGCTGATGATACACAATCTACGGCTGAATTAGCAGCAGCTTTCGACGTTAGCGTCAAAACAATATTGGTCCATTTGCGTCAAATTGGCAAGGTAAAAAAGCTTGACAAATGGGTGCCCCACGAACTCAATGATCGCCAGCGCGAAGTACGCGTCGAGACGTGCCTTGCACTGCTCAACAGACACACAAATGAAGGAATTTTGAACCGCATTGTTACCTGCGATGAAAAATGGATTCTGTTTGATAACCGTAAGCGCTCAGCAAGTTGGTTGGATCCTGGTTCAGCACCTAAACAATGCCCTAAACGAAAACTTACCCCTAGAAAAGTGATGGTCACTGTTTGGTGGTCTAGCGCCGGTGTGATTCATCACAGCTTCTTACCAAACGGGGTGAGCATTACTGCAGATGTGTACTGTGAAGAACTGAACACAATGATGGAGAAGCTGGCGCATCTCCAACCAGCATTGGTCAATCGCTCGTCTCCGCTGCTCCTGCACGACA
Organism: Polymixis flavicincta; assembly: GCA_949987655.1. NCBI lineage: Eukaryota > Metazoa > Arthropoda > Insecta > Lepidoptera > Noctuidae > Polymixis > Polymixis flavicincta. Next base: position 4,731,168 of record OX465195.1, on the reverse strand, counting down.
ACGCGCGACCTCATACTGCACAGCAGACGGTCTCCAAGTTGCAAAAACTGGGGTTGGAAGCTCTCCGTCATCCGCCCTACTCACCAGACCTTGCGCCTACAGACTACTACTTTTTCCAGAATTTGGATAACTTCTTGGCGGGAAAAAAAATTAATACCCGAGAGGCAGTACAAAATGCCTTTGAAGAATTTGTTGCCTCCCGTCCAGCTGATTTCTTTAAGAAGGGCATCAATAAACTGCCACTGCGATGGCAAAGATGCATTGATTGCATGGGTGATTACTTCGATTAATACAAATAAAAAATTCATGAAAAAAATTCGTTTAAATTTTTTCATACAAAACGGCAATTTCATAGGTAAAGACCTATTATTAAAAATTTAAAAAAAAAATAGATAAAAGAAAATTAAATTAAAATAAAATAATAAACCACATGTCAATAAAGTAACATTAATCAAAAACTAAAGTCAGATGAACACGGAACGCAATAGGTACAACAACATAGACATGTCAGTTATAAGAGCATTAGACTAATAAATCATCTACTTACTGAGTAGAGACATTTTTCTAACAAGAACGCCTTGAGCCTTGCCTTGAATGAGCCTGTGTACAGTGTGATTTTTAACTCAAGCGGTAATTTATTAAACAATTTAACTGCCTGATACTGTGGACTATGTTTAATTATTTCGAAGTCTACTCCTTTCGCAAGTTAAGAGCGTTCTCCACACGCGGGCTGGCAACGGCTCATTTATGGCGGATTTTCGTGATTATTTCATTACATACAAATAAAAGTATGCAGTTTTTTCAGCCATGCAGTAGATCGTTGGTATTTTCATGTCTGTATGCTATTTTTGTACATTTATTTTGGTATTTACTTATAAAAGTCGACATACCGTCAATTGTTTTCTATTTTTTATCAATACCAACGCTTTTGTACTTCGCTGAAAAATACAGTACTTTTGTTTGTGTTTCAATCACGAAAAACTACTATATACTCGTTGTTGCCAGCCCGCGTGGAATGAACGCTCTTCTTTAACATGTAAATATAAAATATTTTCTACAGGTATTATTATTATTATTTTGAATTGAATTGAATCGAATTAATGCAAATATTTGTGATTTATGACTTATTGATCGAAACTGAATATGAATGACTAAGTTATGTTAATTACGTACCTATCAATTAATTTGCGACATCCTTTGACGACCTTTAAATTGTGTTCCTATAAATTATTTTGTATGCAATTGATATAATTTGTGTATAGCTAAACATGTGGACATTATATATCTAAAACTAGACTGTATGTAACACCTTTATAGCATGTTTAAAGCAAATAAGGACTTGTCTTATCTTATCTTATCTTAAGGAAGTTCGTTCCGAGAGTTTAGTGGCATGATAAGTGTTAAGCGAAAATGAATCAAGGACGGTACACGTGTTATTATCCTGAACTAAACTTCCCTGCAAGTCTTATTGGTACGGGCCCAAATGACAGTAGTCATTTGTTTCAACAATATCATTTTACAGGCATCGTTTGTTCTCTAAATATTATATAAACTATCTAGAACCCTAATTCCATTTATTTAAAAATTACTTTCAGCATAATTTATCTTTACAACAAATAAAATTCTACCTCCAACATCACCCTCCATAAAACACGAAACACATTGTACTCCCAAAAAACACGAGTAAAACTCCATTCTAAGCAAAATAAAACAACTTTTTATGTACAGAAAACACTTTAACTTCTAAAGTACTGTTACTGAACTTGGCTGTCAAAATAGGTGTTTCATATAATGAGGCTCGGACCACGGTACGTCTATTAAAACTTTTCTTGTTATACCTGCATTGTGTAAACAGTCTGGTGTAGGTGGAAGTTTAAGGACCTGGACGTTGAGAGGTCAACGGCCACAGAGCATCATGAGTATGTATTGTGTAGGCACAGGGTTCCATATAATTAAATTTATATGTATATTTGCTTTGGGGATTGTGGCTAAATAACAATAGCTTCACGGGTCGATCGGCCAGGTTAAGCTACGCTTGCCGCGGTTGGTCCGTGGATGGGTGACCATCTTTTCATACCAAGACCCCTCCGTGCCTCGGAAGGCCCGTTAAGCCGTTGGTCCCGGCTGTCATTTGTGGATCTTTGACAGTCGTTACGGGTCGTCAGAAGCCCGAAAGTCTGACAACCAGTCTTACCAAGGGGTATCGTGTTACCCAGTAACTGGGTTATGGAGGTCAGATAGGCAGTCGCTCCATGTAAAATACTGGTCTTCAGCTGCATCCGGTTAGACTGGAAGCCGACCCCAACGTAGTTGGGAAAAGGCTAGGCAGATGATGATGTATATTTGCTTTTTGTGTGAGTGGTTAAACTATATAATAGGTCTTTACCTATGAAATTGCCGTTTTGTATGAAAAAATTTAAACGAATTTTTTTCATGAATTTTTTATTTGTATTAATCGAAGTAATCACCCATGCAATCAATGCATCTTTGCCATCGCAGTGGCAGTTTATTGATGCCCTTCTTAAAGAAATCAGCTGGACGGGAGGCAACAAATTCTTCAAAGGCATTTTGTACTGCCTCTCGGGTATTAATTTTTTTTCCCGCCAAGAAGTTATCCAAATTCTGGAAAAAGTAGTAGTCTGTAGGCGCAAGGTCTGGTGAGTAGGGCGGATGACGGAGAGCTTCCAACCCCAGTTCTTGCAACTTGGAGACCGTCTGCTGTGCAGTATGAGGTCGCGCGTTGTCGTGCAGGAGCAGCGGAGACGAGCGATTGACCAATGCTGGTTGGAGATGCGCCAGCTTCTCCATCATTGTGTTCAGTTCTTCACAGTACACATCTGCAGTAATGCTCACCCCGTTTGGTAAGAAGCTGTGATGAATCACACCGGCGCTAGACCACCAAACAGTGACCATCACTTTTCTAGGGGTAAGTTTTCGTTTAGGGCATTGTTTAGGTGCTGAACCAGGATCCAACCAACTTGCTGAGCGCTTACGGTTATCAAACAGAATCCATTTTTCATCGCAGGTAACAATGCGGTTCAAAATTCCTTCATTTGTGTGTCTGTTGAGCAGTGCAAGGCACGTCTCGACGCGTACTTCGCGCTGGCGATCATTGAGTTCGTGGGGCACCCATTTGTCAAGCTTTTTTACCTTGCCAATTTGACGCAAATGGACCAATATTGTTTTGACGCTAACGTCGAAAGCTGCTGCTAATTCAGCCGTAGATTGTGTATCATCAGCTTCCACAATCGCCTTTAATTCGTCATTGTCGACCAAAGTCTTCGGACGACCGCGAGGTTCATTTTTCAGGTCGAAATTTCCAGAACGGAAGCGAGCAAACCAATAACAGGTGGTGCGTTGGTTTGTAGTGTTAGCTCCGTAAACGTCGTTGATGTTGCGTGCCGCTTGTGCCGCGTTGCTGCCACGACGGTACTCATATTCCATAATTACTCGAATTTTTAACGTATCCATGATGACGAAAAAGATTGAAATGCGATGAAAATGTAACACTAATCAATAAAGAAATGACTACTTTTAGAAAAAAAAATCCATGTTTTTAAAATAAAATTAATTTGAAATTAGAATTCTTAGCCAAACAAAAATTATTTTGATTTGAAATGGCCAGTACTGCAGAACGGCAATTTCATAGGTAAAGACCTATTATCCACTGAAAAGTATGAATTTCTAAAAGTTTGAGGATCAGGGTGGAAAAGTTCCTCATCCTCCTTAGAAAGAGAAGATCTTCCGAACAGACGGGTGTTGCACCTAGTGAGCAGTAGCTCACTAGCTCACCAACATTTGTTTTTTGAGTCGATGCGTTTATTGCTAAAGCAATAACTGTTTAATTTCCAGGTAAACCTGGAAATTAAACAGTTATTCATAGTTTTTTCTACTTTATGATCGAAGGCATTTCATTTTAAGCCACAATCATACTAATCAGTACTAAACCTCCAATAATAGTTAAAAAAAACACGGTAAGTATTCCTATTACTTTGTTACATCATCATTCATCAGCCATACCAATTTCTTGGCTATTTCAATTTGCATCAGCATATTTTGCATGAAGGGATATATGCAAAATATGCTTTAACGTTTATATCTCAAATAAAATATAGATAACGAAGAGGTAAAAATATGTTTTTGTTAAAATAGTTTGTTCAGAAACTGAAAACGTCGGAGCAATTCAATAGAATAGTAGGTACAGAAGGGTGAAAACAGGTGCACGTACACATAGACGCGTCATATGTCTTCGGACTTTTGTAGTCTTCTACTCTAGCTCAGTACAGGTTGGTTGATTCATATCATCATCATCATCTCAGCCGAAAGACGTCCATTGTTGGACATATGCCTCCCCCAAGCTCCGCCACTTCGACCAGTTCTGTGCTTACTGCATCCAGCGGACTCCTGCGGCCCTCACAAGGTCATCGGTCCACCATGTGGAAGGCCTTCCAACTTTACGACTTCCGGTGCGCGGTCACCACTCCAGAAGTTTTCGGCCCCATCGGCCATCTGTTCTGCGAGCAATTTGCCCTGCCCACTGCCACTTATGTTTGGCACTTACATACCTAAGAATAAATACATTGCTTACTTAATAGTGAATTAATTAAGCAATGTAGGTACATCCAAAATTTTGTTATTAATTTAGTGATTAAAAAAAAAAAAAAAAAATATTTATTTCAGACGTTACAGTCCATAGATTGTTAGTAATTAGTTAGTAACAATTTATGCTTATCTGCTATGTTAGTAGTGTTAGTAATTAGATAACTGTGAGTTTCTTTACATGATTAAACCTACAGCCACCTCCACCAGGTGCCTCTGGATGAGGCAGTCTGGTCTCGCAACAATCATTTTCAGGATGCCATTCCGACTGTTACGTAAACGTTGTAGTAAGGATGCTGCTTTCTTTCGCATGATGGCATGAAAGCCATCTGTATGAGCTTCCGCAAACATCCCCGACGCACTACAACGCCACGGCAGCCGCAATAGCATCCTGAAAATGTTGTTATATTGCACACGCAGGACGTTGTAGGCTCGCCTCGTGTGCGACACCCACAGGCCGCTCGTGTAAAAAGACTGGCAGAACGCCTTAAATAAACTCAGCAAACAGTGATCAGCGGTCCTAAAAAGGCCACATTAAGCAATTCCTCTAAAAGCAATTCATTTCCTGAATTCCCAGCAGATCATTAGCAATTCCTCTAATTTTCGTAAAATGGTGACACAAGTTAGCTGAATCATATTCAATTCAATTCATATCAGAATCATATTTAGTGTAAATGTTACCGCCTGCAAAAAATAAAGACCGTAATTTTACCGGTAAATATTTCTTTAAAGTTTTCGTTAATCAAATTGGTTTTTTATTTTTATTTCTACAACTGAAATGTTATTTCAATATAATAACCTTTAATTTGATTAAAATACCGCAGATAAGCCCCGAAAAAGGAAACTAGAAACAATACAATTTTATTAGACTCTTTAAATCATTTTATTTTTTACTATTGTATTGTACAGTATCAAGTTCTTCTAACTGAACAGACAGCTGTGCTGCTGGGGAGTTTGTTGCGCCACTTCTTCTTCCCAGCTAAAGCACTAGGAAGTGTCGAAGGGTGGGCGTTTTGGGGGGACTGTCTTATGTTTTATTTTTTTTGACGTTCGAAAAGTGCTGACTCTCAGCCTAGTTTGAATAAATGACTTTTGATTTTGATTTTGATTTTGAAAAAAAAAAAAAAACTTAATAAACTGGCAACGCGTACAAAAAAGTTTTCAGTTTATCCCTTGAGTTATGTCATTTATGTTGACGTGGGTAATTTAAAACTTCAGTTTTTCGTGAGCATAATTATATAAAATACTAATTTCGTGCAAATTGTATCATTTTTTAAATGCAAAGTAAGTGCACACTTAATTATCTTCGATCAATATTTAATTTTATCGCTGTACAAATTCAAATGTACGTAATATTTTGTAGGAATGGAGAGACGTGCAGCTAGAGGATCTGATTCCCAGTGGAACATTCTGCTCGATTTCTTGGAGCGTAACCCCAACCTGGCTAGGGCTCGGGGTTATAATAATACTGCCCGAGGTAGAGCAGACTCATCTCGCCAGTGGTCTAAGCTGGCTGGATTGCTCAAAGCTGAGGGTAGTGGTACAACCAAATGCCCCAAAGATTGGTCTGTTGTAAGTATTTGAATTTCATATTTCACATTTCTCATAGTGTGCAACATCACAATTTCATCTTATTTCCCCTCGCACTTGGGCGGTTTTTTTTTAAACATATACTCGTACATATTGTTTTGCAGTATGTCAGTAACTACAAAAGTAAGCTCAAAAAGATTGTAGCTGGCATAAATGCTGATGCCAACACAACAAGCGGAGGGCCTCCTAGTTTCCTCCTAATTTGTTCTGCGAATTTTAGAGAGGCAGTGGTGATTGCGACTGCAGATATGCTCAACACTGAAAGTGGGAGCTCTGTCGGTGTGGTGCAGCCTCAAATCCTGGGCAGAGTAAAGCGTCTGCACAAAGCACTACCCCGGTCAATGCTATTACAGTGACTCTGCCTCGTCGAACTCTGCAGACAAGATACTGCAGTGTGTGGGATTTATAACCCTACAGTTATTTATTCATATAGCGATTAAGAATTATGATGACTATTGAAAACGGTGATGTTACTAATTGTAATTATAACGTATTTTGGGTCGCCCTCTGGCTCCACTGGATGAGGCTCGGAGAGTTTTATCTTATGTGGAGATTCAACGATTCTACTACTGCTCGTGCCAGCCAGCAAATAGCACAGAACCTCGGGAGGCTTGCTGATGCAGTCGAAAGATATTAATCCCATATTGGTGTCCCATAGAGATAAAATATTAAAATTAAACATGTTATTACATTTAAATAATATATAAAGAAAAACAAAGAGGCAAAATAAAATTATCTAAATTTATTATCGCGCTGACCAAAGCCGTTGTACAAGTGCATCTCGTACTGATTGACCAGCAGCGAGGCGGTGATTTCTTCGTGATGCAGTTTCGATATGTGTATTTGTTATAAACAACACGTTTTCGTTTTCAGTCTGATGGAGTTGTTCCAAGCGTGGCTAGCATCGATACTCAAAATATTCAAATCAGAGTCGCAAACCTAAAGACAAAAAAATACTGATTAATTATTTTGTTTAAATAGTACTATGAATAGATGAGAATTTGATTTAGTAAAATGTATATCCTATTGCTATTGTTTTATTTTAATAATACGTGTAATGTTAGTTGTCCTCATTTATAGATACCTACTATCTAATAAAATTGAAGGGAAAGTATAGTAAGGTAACATCACACCTATACATTATCCTCGAAGGGTTAGGCAGACGTGTAGCTTCTGGTACACCCACATTTCGCCTGTTATGTTTAAAGCCCATGTAAACACGCACAACGGACCGAATGGGAGTCTACGTGCGGAAAAGGGAGTCCCATCATCATCAAGCCCATGTAAAAAGGCCCATGTCCCATGAGGGTTATAAGATAACATTAAGAATATAATGATTGACAGCAACAACGTTTGGTAACTGTATGGTACCTACTTACAATTCTTACTTCATCATCATCATTTCAGCCGAAATGCGTCCACTGCTGGACATAGGCCTCCCCCAGGCTGCTCCACTTCAATTCTTACTTATTTATCTGGTAAAACCAGAAAACATTAAACATAAACAAAGGGAAAGGCCGTGTACAAACTATAGAAGGAAGCTATTCCTTCTAAATATAGTAGACATCGAAAGAGCGGCTTGCCTCACCAAAAACTTACAAAGTATTCCTACTGTAGGTATTGTGGTGGTATAATACATTTATTCTTCCTTACCCAGTTATGATAGAATTCCGTTATGCCTGGGTTAGCGGAAAACGAATATACTTCCTCCGGAAATGGTTATTGTTACACAATTAGAAACACTCACCTGATGCATCTTATGGTGTTCACTAGTCATCTCGGCGGGTACTAAAGTAAGGTTTCAGCTCATGGACGAGGTCGCGACACACACTTTTACCTAGCCTAAATAAGCCAACAAATTCGTGGTCCGGTCCATTTTCCGAAGCGCTAAACTTCGTCGGCGACATAAAAGGGTTTCCATAACCCGCGCGTGCTCAAGGAAATTTTCATAAAGGGCCAAATCGGCCATTATTCTAATATTTCTTCACAAAATCCTTAATATGAATTGTTAGATGTTGCTCTTGACTAACTTCTTATGATTCTGCTATTTGACATTTAAACTTCAATAAAGCAATTCATTATTTGTAGACCATTTTACGAATCTCCATACAAAACTGTCACATATATGAATTGCGTGATATGAATTGTAAGCAGAAAATATTATGAATTGTCAGTTTGGGACCATTTTACGATTTTTAATATGATTCATAATATGATCATATTATGATTCCGCCAAAGTGGCCTTTTTAGACCCGCAGATTAAGCAGTGTTATCGAATGTGAGTATCAATACAAACCATCTCTGGTTTAATGATACAAATAAAATAAAAACTTGTATTAAGACTATATGTACGATTAAATAAATAAATAATAATAAATGAGTTCTTTTCCAACCCCTAGATTTGGAACGAACTAACTTGAGCTATGGCCACTTTCATAAAATGGTCTCTAGTTTATTCATTTAGTTCACCTAAACTGAGATTTGTTTTAGATGTTATGAGCAGTAGTTTTAAGCTTTTATACAACTGTGGTCAGCAACATTACTCCAGTTAGTTTTTAGTTTTGAAATATGGCGGGAGTTATGAAACTCAAAATTTCTGTGTATTTTATAGAGAATGGAGCGATATGGATTATTTATAAGGCTTTCTTTATTAAGTACTATGTGTCCTGCCACTGAGATGAACTGATCTAACAATAGTGTCAATTTATAGCAATCCCTGCCTTCAGGTGGAATGACAGCCTACTCTAAGCTCAATTCGCCTAATTTTCCCGGTGATTTTTTACAGGACAGACCGACCGACACTCGAGTGTTGTGTAGCGGCACTTCAAATAAAAATGCTTCGCAACAAAATCTAAGAAACGTAAAAAGAAAAGAGGTGCCATCTACAATACCATAGGCGAACTATTCTCAGAAATTCTACATCGCGCAATCAGAGTTTACCACGACACTCAAACATATACAAAATCCCGACATCAACTGTCGGGCAGTTGCCCACCAGACTCAATACCCGTCTGGTCGGAGGATTCTCCTTTTCAATAGAGGATGAGCGAACTTTACACCCTGTTCCTCATACCTCTATACTGGTGACCTCGACGTGATCTGAACACGCAACCTTCTGATTTTAATTTTCAAGGTACAGTTGAGTCTGGACAAGGTTGCATTTTTGACGACTAATCATTGCTAGCTGATTTTCTGTGTAGTGCCGGACGTAAATGAGTAGCACCATCCCATTTCTTCCCATGGGTGTCTTAGAAGGTGACTAAGGGACTTAATAGAGAATGGGCAGCAGCGTTCTCAATGCATTTAACCACGATGCTGCAATCGCCAACCCGTCTGCCAAGCATGGCGATTGTGGCAAATCCCCCCCTTTTGTGCCTATGTACAGTAATGGACGTGTTTTGGCTGAAATTATGAAAATGATGATCATGAGAGATAATGATCAAACACGAGTCTAACAGACCAAATAAAATAATAAACTTTGTTTTATAAAACAGCGTTTTTGCAAACCATGTACACACGTTGGTTTGCATCTATTTAAATGCACCTGATTACTGTACAGAGACATACAGTAAGCATGTCAACTCATCTACATCAACAAATTTTCAACCAAAAGTCAAAAATGTTTGGTCAAACCATAATTACATAAACGCAGCCCGCTTTTTCATTTAAAAGCATCTAAACCCGTACCAGGCTTCAGATTCGCTCCCATAACTCCGAACAATTTGTTATGTTTCAAAAATACGGTGCTCCCAATTATTTTGTACTGCATTCCACGATTCGCTTGCTTGAGTTTAAAATTGCGTCCATCACTTTTTGGTTAGCTTTTGCTGGATTTTGGGAACAAAGTTACGTTTTATGCTTTCCAGACTTAAATTTTCAGTGCGTGCTTTGCTTTTGGCGTTTTTAGGAATTAAAATATAGGTCAAACTGTTTTTTCTTCCTTTTTGAAGACTGTTAAGGGATGTTATACATACTAATATTAAAATTACGAAAGTAACTGTGTTTCTGTTTCCTTATCTTTAACTGTCTACCTTTCCACGCCTAAGCGGCTGAACGGAATTTGATTAAATTAGGCGCACATGTAGACCTGAGAGATAGAACATAGGACTCTTGTTGTCCGCGACGTCACTGTGAGATAATTTCCGTCCGTCCATGCAGGCGAAACTGCGGATAAAAGATAGTCCATAATATTACGATCGATGGCTACACGCAGTGACTGCAATTATACATATATGTACATTTGTAATACTTATTACCAATATCACTTTATTTAATTCAGCGCTCATAAGAATGTGATGTCAATTTCATAACCAGCAACTTGCATTTACTTTATCAATGATTTTCTAATCTGTATTTTCATTCCTCTAAGTACCTGATACTTATTATCAGACCTGCACCCTAATTGCGTAACTCACGATTCATCATAATCTGTATCGTTTTGAAACGGATTGTTAAATCATTGCTTCATATGTTCGAAAAATGTGTCTGTTCGACAACATTAATAACGCAATGAATATTGTTTAACTGTGAAGACGAAACCAATTATGATCAATCGTGAGTTACGCAATTAGGGTGCTGCACTGTCCTCCCATTCCTATTACCTATCACTGTAATTTGAAAACATTGTTACAGCCAACAGCCAATGATTTTTAAAAAAGTAACCGTGGAGTTTCTTGCCGGCTTTTCTCCATAGAAAGCGACAATTTGGTACCGTGCTCCTAGCTTCTGACGTTTCATAAGTGCCCATGCAGGTTTATATGAAATAAAAATAATTTGATTTTGATTTTGAATGATTCATATTCGTGGCTGGATCATAAAGTCCTTCCGTCTTAATCTTTCCTCCTTTTTTCCCAGATTTGAGGTCTTCAGTAATTCCATACCTCCATAAAAATTATATCTAAATCAATTCTCACTAGCTTTAATAATAACAGACTTCAACTAAAATATATCGATGCTCACGTTACGGAGCGAAGCGGTGGTCAGAAAGTGATATCCAATTTACAAGCCTGTTGGTTCGTGTTGAGCGGACAGTTGGAGAAAGCAGATATACAGTCAGTCATGTGGAAAATAACATGGGAGGGACAGTAATAACTATTTCATATTGTGGCCTTTTGAGGGTTTTGTTTTGAAGGATTTCTTTGGGAATGGGTAGGATTTCGATTTGACTTTGATAAGATTGGATTCTTATTTATTTTAAGTATATTTAGACAAAGCAATCGATAGCGTTTTGAAAATGTTAGTGCTACTAGAGTTCACGCAAAGATACGGAATATCCAGGGTACGTTGTGCAAACAGTTCTTACGCTAACATTGCTGAGACATGAACAACCAAGCCTTTTAAATATTTCTAAATAAGCAAGCACTACAATAAAATTAAGTGCATCATCGTCAAACACAAGACCATTGAGTTTTTTTTTTTTTTTTTTGAGTGGGAAATCATCAAATGGCTTCTCCCGCTCCGGGTGGAGCAGGAGGACGTGTCAGAGTTTTACTGACTAAAACCTTCCCGTGTTCCTTCAGTAATCAGTTGCCCGTATGCCAGTGGCGACAGTATCTCTTTCGAACAAACCGCACCCCTGCCAGGCATCGGCCCTTGCGGACCCCTTAGTCACCCTGCGACGGGTCAGCACAATGGCCCCGCCGCCTACCACTTTTCGGCCGCAGGGGATAGGGAGAGCGGCCAACGCTATACCGACACTCCTCTTCCCCTGCGGCCCCACCGCGTCCGCCATCAAACGGTGGCGGCCCCGTCCAGGCCACGGAAGGGAAGAGCGCTACTCAAAAGTACCGGCACTCCTTCTCCGCCGCAGCCTGTAAACTTCAGCCGCGATGCCTCCCATTCGACATCGCGGCTTACCTCAGTTGCGGTGCACCTCACCGCAACCAACTTTTTTTGGTCGCTACATCGTAGGCTTTGAGGCAAAAGCCCTGACGAGCGGGCCCACGTTGGGTTCCTCTTCGCTTCACCGTGGCTGGGAGACCACGGCTACTGAGCCCCCCCGCAACGACAATGCGGGAACCCACTCGGGGGGAAGACAATATAGTACGGTAGTCAAACGCGTGCCTACCAAAATATATCTACATCCATAGTCTTCTACTCTAGCTCAGTATCGGTTGGTTGACTCAAACACCTAAGAATAAATGAGTTATTTTCCAACCCCTACATTTGGAACGAACTAACTTGGGCTATGGCCACTTTCATAGGTGATAAAATGGTCTCTAATTCATTTCGTTCATCTAAAGCGAGATTTGTTTTAGATGTTATGAACAGTAGTTTAAAGCTTTAATACAACTGTGGTCAGTACCATTTGTTATACAGACGCCAGCACATCAAGCTACTCCAAATTGTCAAATTTTCCCAATTGAACATGATCCTAAAGCTTATGTTATAGAGATGAAAATCTATCACAGAAATTTAACAGATTCGGGTAGCTTGAAGTGCTGGCGTCTGTAATTTAAAAGTGATTTTATTTGTGAAATGTGACTGTTGGTCCCGCTGCCGGCCGAAGGTATGACAATCAGTCTTACCAATAGGTATCGTTTTACCAACTGGGACTTTACACGGAGTGACTGCATATCTGACCACTACGGTCACATATGCAGTCACTCCGTGTAAAATACTGGTATTAAGTTGCATCAGATTAGATGGGAAGGCGCTCCCAAAATTTTGGAAAAGCAAAGCAGACGCTGGTAAGTTTATTAAGATTTGCTAAGAATAAGATTTAATACCGGTAGAAAGACCCGTGCCTAGCTTTACTGACGTCACACTTACGTCATATCACTTCGGTGGCTTGTTTCCGGAGCACGCGTCACCACAATTGTGTTGTTCAGACACGTGGCTCCTGTGGTTAAGATGGCGTGCGTTTTACGGAAATTGAACTTGTGTGCCCCATTTGTGGGCGGGAAAGGATTCCATATTTGCCATTATCTTATAGGCACATAACTTAATAGGCAAATAACATTTTAGAGTTAGGTCGACGATCAGTCCTTCTATTGCGATGGTTGGCGCTGCGCCCTGCAGCCAGGGAGAGGAGCCTCTGTTGCGTTTCTCAGCAAGTCAAATTAGTGCTCTTATTAAAGGAATGACCAAGGGCAAATCTCCTGGGTATGACGGGCTCAGCGTTGAATACCTGAAATACGCGGGAGTGCACCTCCCGAGAGTCCTGTCTCTGTTGTTTGCTATGTGCATCAGTCATGCTTACCTTCCAGCTGACCTAATGAAAACCACAGTGGTGCCCATAATTAAGAACAGGACTGGTGACATCTCGGATAGGGATAACTATCGCCCGATCTCCCTCGCGACCGTGATAGCCAAGGTGCTGGACAGTTTGTTTGATTCTTGCTTGCAAAAGTATCTAAAACTACACGATGCGCAGTTTGGGTTTCGTCCCGGACTATCTACTGAGAGCGCAATCTTAAGTCTCAAGCACACTGTCCAGTACTACACGGATCGTAAGACACCGGTGTATGCCTGTTTTCTGGATCTCTCCAAGGCCTTTGACCTCGTGTCGTACGAGGTGCTTTGGGGGAAGCTAGGGGATAGTGGTATACCGGTGGAGATGTTGAACCTCTTTAAATATTGGTACAATAACCAGACGAACTGTGTCAAATGGTCAGGCACTCTTTCCGATTCGTACAGGCTGGAGTGCGGCGTGAGGCAGGGGGGGTTATCCTCTCCAAAGCTATTCAGCCTGTATGTAAACGACCTCATAGTGGAACTCAGCAGCATGCGTGGCGGATGCCGGGTGGGTGGTATTAGTGTTAATAATATCAGCTACGCCGATGACATGGTGCTGCTGAGTCCCACTGCAGGGGCGCTCGGAGAGATGTTGAAAGTTTGTGAAGCCTATGCTGAGTCACACGGACTTATTTATAATGTAAAGAAAACTCAGTACATGGTCTTAAAGGCCGCCGGTAAGTGTCCTGAATCTGTTCCACCCATTACTTTGAATGGTGTGAACTTAGATAGGGTGTCACAATTTAAGTACCTTGGACATTACCTTACCGACGACCTTAAAGATGATGTTGATATAGAAAGGGAGCGCAGAGCTCTGTCAGTCCGTGGCAACATGCTGGCCCGTAGATTCGCCCGCTGTACGGACCAAGTCAAGGTCACGCTATTTAAAGCTTATTGTCAGGGTTTGTACACGGGTGGTCTATGGGTTAGCTATACCAAAAAATCCCTAGACACTCTGCGCGTCCAATACAATAACATTTTCAGGATGATGTTGGGACTTCCTCGTTTCTGCAGTGCCTCTGAGATGTTTGCGCAGGCTCATACTGATGGCTTTCATGCCGTCATCCGCAAAAAAGTCGTGTCACTTATGAGGAGGGTGCGGGGGAGTCACAACAGCATCCTGAAAACTATAGCTGAAGATGTACGTGCCCCTGTGTTGAGGCATTTCGTTCGTCTGATGATCTTTTAGGGAGGCATCTCCCTATTGATTATCATGACGTGGCGGGGTGTCTCAGCGCAGGGGAATCTGTGTGTAGAACTGTGTGTAATTTTATTTAGGTAGGTACTAACAATAGTTTTTTTTTTTTGTAAACTAACCTTTGGATCTTGTTGTCCCAAAATAAATACATTTGAATTAATGTATTACCCAAATGTAATATACAACATACCCTAATAAAGATCCGACAATTAAAAAAAAAAAAAAAAGATTTTTTAAATTAAAAATATTAGACATAATTTATATTAATAAAAATCAATAAATTAATAAAAAGGAAATTACTTAATAATTATCTACTTTTATTTTATTTCTATACTAGCTTCAGCCCGCGCCTTCGTTCGCGTGAAATTCCTTCTTCCTCCGACCCACCGCGTTGCATCGCATCGCCTACCGTTTTTTCTGACTTTTTAACTTTAGTTTTTGTTTTAGCCTTAAATATTGTAAGACTAATAACTAAAATTATGATTCTAAACATTTGTCTAGAATCATAGTTGTATTAGTATTTTATGTAGTTAAAATGAAATAAAGTTTTCTACTAAAACGAATCACTCTAAATAAAAACTCTTTTCGTTTTAAACACAAAACATGTTTTTTTCAGAACCATAAATAAAACGGATTGAAACATTTTAACAACTATCCTAATTTCCATTAAGGCTCGTCGCGTTGAAAAATCACGTAAATAAAAAATGTTTGATAAATATGGGAAAAACAGGCCGATACGCGCCGTGGAGTTCTCGCTTCATTGAACTAGAAGCCCTCAGTTCATATTTGCCGACACTAACCAGGAAATGTATAACCCAGAATTTAATAAAAACCTATTGGATTCCGGTTTTTGCAAACAAAAAACAACTATAGATATATTGTTCGTCATTTAGGTCGAGTATGAATTGGTGCCTACAGTATTTCGCTTGATAGTGAGCTTAAAGTAGTATTTTCGGTATCCAATTTTTAACAAGTAAATTAAAACACGCTTTTTTTCCAAAATAGACTAGAAGATTTTTTGTCATTTGGCTCGGGTAGACTATTGCATTTTGCTGACAAGGCTGATGTAGTATTTGGGCATCATATTTTACAATGAGGATGCATAATCCAGAATTGAATTAAAACCTATTAGATTTTAACGTTTTTTTTTTTTTTTGGTAATTAGGTGGGGTATAAAATTTCTTTGTCAACGCATTTAAAAACAGCATTTAATTTTGAAGTGTCACATTTTGAAAATGAATATTAAAATATCTTTAAAACTACGTTAAAGTGGCTTGGAATAAACTTCTATAAAAGAATCAATAATCAGCGAATGAATTAATCCCCATTAACTGTACATAATAAACCTTCCACATAAGAGGAATCATTATTATTAAAATAAACACAATTTATTAAGTATTTTCTCAAAAGAATAATTTCCAAGCCAAGCTACAAACAACTCTTCTTGAATATACAAATTCTACAAACCACATAAATAAATGACGTAAACATTCTTCTGCATAACATAAAATATTAATACTCCGACTTACTCTATACTTATGACTGTGTTGCACTTCTAGCTTGCATAAAGCCAAATATGCACTGAATTATGAATTATTCAAGCCAGTGGCTCTGTAGCGCCCTCTCACGGCATCTCCCATAATTTCGTCCTTTCAAGTCTATCGTATATGAAATGGGTGCTTATTTCGAAATTATGTGATGGTATTTAAGGGTGCAACGTTACATTTATACAGATTTGGTTCTTAGAATTTATTACTTTTTCAGTTTAAAATCCCGGGACAAGGCATAGCAGCTTTTTGTACTGAAATAGAACTAGCACTGAGCACCACGGGTGCTCACTACATTAAAAATTCAACGGTGCAGATTTAATTTAACTATTTATTAGACTGCGTTCGCACATAATCCGATGGAAATAATAATGGGCAAAAATAAAATGTCATATTTTCACGAAAACTCGTCTGTATTCGGATAACGTTCGCCGTTCACATACAATGTATGCAAAGATTTTATATTCCGACTCGAGTTCGTGTATGACCGATTATGTGTGGATTGACTTTGAATATTTCATTTAGTCCAATTTCAGTTTCAGTACAATTTTATTCTTCTTCACAAAAGTGGTCTATCTAAAAATACGCGTCGAATATACATGTTTTTCCAATAAACCTGTATAAACAAAAGTTAGTATTAGTAATTTTTTTGGTTGGGAAATCATCAAATGCCTTCTCCTACTGAGTAGAGCAGGAGGGTGTGTCAGACTTTTACTGACTAAAACCCACCCGTGTTTCCTCAGTAGCCCGTATGCCAGGGGCTGTGGTATCTCTTTCGAACAAACACGCACCTCTGGCAGGCATCGGCCCTTGCGGACCCCACCAGTGGTCGCTGACATCTTTGACGGCGCGCGTGTGGAACACAACGCGCCGTCCCGTCTACCACTTTTCGGCCGCAGGGGATAGGGAGAGCGGCTGACGCTATACCAACACTCCTCTTCCTCTGCGGCCCCACCGCGTCCGCCATCAAACGGTGGCGGCCCCGTCCAGGCCACGGAAGGGAAAAGCGCTGCTCAGAAGCACCGGCACTCCTCCTCTACCGCAGCCCGTAACCCTCAGCCGCGATGCCTCCCATTCGACATCGCGGCCCACCTCAGTTGCGGTGCACCTCACCGCAACCTACTTTTTGGCCGCTATGTCGTCGGCTTTGAGGCAAAAGCCCTGACGAGCGGCCCCACCTTTGGGTTCCTCTTGGCTTCACCGTGGCCGAAATCCACGGTTACTGAGCCCCCCCGCAACGACAATGCGGGAACCCACTCGGGGGGGGGGGGGGGGGGGGATTTTGAAGTCGGTTTAAATCGGTGTTGACTTCCTTGTTGATTTGAAGTTCAGAAGCTACTGCTAAATATGGGGTCCGGGTTCGATACCCAAATCCAGAAAAGTGTTATTAGGCGTAGTACACACTTGTTCGGTTAGGAAATTCTCAGCGGCAGTCTAGTCTATACCTATGCTTATGCCTGATATGTGGAAAAATGCTGGCCATTATAAAGGACTTGCGACACTGACGAAATATGGATATTGTATGCTGCCTACCCCTTTTTTTAAGAATACAAGCGTGATGTTATGTGATATTTTAATCTTGCCTCTCTTTATTGACTTAAAATGACAAGGATCAAGTATAGAGTGTTCTTAAACACATTTTTTTGGGTAATGGTAATGGGCTTAATTCACTCGTGTGACGAACAATAGTTGAAAAATACCTAAAATAATAATAATCTATCAGAAAATTATTTTGTTAGCAAAAATACGGGCATCCTGTTATGCATGACTTGTGATTATTCTAGCCAATTCATCTTGACCCCTTTTGCACACAGACACTGATTTTATGAAAGGTCTTCTAAAATTGGACCTCCACCTACCTCCACATTTCAATATTTTGTAAATTCAATGGTTTGAAATAATGGATATTGAGTTCCCTGATACAAACTGAAAAATCTAAAAATAGGTTTTACCTAGGGCTTTCAATACCGGTATTCCGGGATCCCGTGATCACGGATTTTATTTTTGGCCTTTTGCAATACCGGTATTGACGCCCCAATACCGTGATTACGGTATTACAAACATTCGATCTGAAAATTATGTGATCTTATTCTCACACTTGTTTTCACCAGCTTAAGCGTCCCGCTGTTATCTTAGGCTCACTCTCCCGCGCCCCGCCTGCTATAATGCCCGAAATCAAGCTGTACTTATGTCGTTTTTTTTATTGTCAGTCAGTTTCGCAAAGGCGACGTGATAGCCTGTCCTAATTGAACTTGCGTTCAATACCGGATTACCGGTATTGATACCGGGTACACGGTATTTACTTTTCTAATACCGGTATTGAAATAATCCGGTATTTGAAAGCCCTAGTTTTACCTCTCGTGTTTTCAAATATACTTAAAAGATAATTAAAGGTTTAAATAAACTTTAGGTTGCTGTAATACTTTTAATGCAACTACACCCTTGCATTTTTTTTCTTGGTGACTTATTTGAAAAGAAAATTATATTTACATTGAAAAAAGCCTAGTTCAAGTCGAAAATGCTACTGAACAAATTTTGAATTTAGCTTATTTAATAAGCATTTTAGTTTTAGTAATTTTACTGATGAATTTTTTGTTTTGGACTATATTTTTTACTGACTGATTATGTATCTATTTGAATTGATTGAATTTTGAGTATAATTAAACTATTTTGTACGCCGAATATGGCAAAACATGTTTAACCTGCAATTTTAAACAAATTTCCATCCATATGTGCATATTTATGTATCATGTTACATATGTTTATGCAAATAAATGCATCTTTCAACATCAAAAGTCAAGATCATTATTGACCTAAGCATTTAGATATTGTTAGGGTCACTACTTCAATCAGAAGTGCCCATTACCATTGTCATTTGGGTTACAAGCAAGACCTTAGCCACCAATCCATAGGCTGAGCCTCTCAGCTCACTGCCAGGGTTGCGGGTTCGTTCGAAAGAGATACCGCCGCCCCTGGCACACAGGCTACTGAGGGAACCCGGGGGGTAGTAAAAGTCTCCCACACCCTCCTGCTCCACCCAGAGCGGGAGAAGTTATTAGATGATTTCCCACTTAAAAAAAGAAGCCTCTCAGTTCAAAAACTGTTTTCGCCCTCTTCAGAGTACTAGTCCCCAGCAAAGTGTCCCCCGCATAGAACACGTCAATATGATTTCATATCGCAGTGTAATTTCATCCTGTGTAACCTGAAAACACAATATCCTCGTAGTTACGCTTCGAACTGTAGGAGCGTGTGCAACCGATTACGTAAGTCATGAACTTTGACATTTGGCTCTATTCACTAAAAATATGTAACTAAAATATTACTTAACAAAACTTAAGAGCTTTATTGCACAAGACATACACAACATTCAAATAACATTTCCCTCTTGAATACTCGTAATTTTCCAGATCACCCATAAATAAATAAAAAGCATTCACGATCCGGATTGATGAATATCCAATTTTCCTTTTCTTATCCATTGATTCTTTACATTACATCCCATCATGTGGATACAGGAATATGTCACAAATGTAATATTAGGATCAAAACAGAACGTGTTCTTTCTTACTACGCTGTACAAAGGAACTGTTTGTTGACAAAGGAGGTGGAAGTGAAAAGGTTAGTTCTGTACAAACAGCATGAAATTGGAAAGACTGAGTATGGTGGGCTTAATTAAATTCGACAGTGTTTTGTCTATAGGTTGGCAATGTATAAGTTTTGCCTGGTCATACCAGTGTCTAGAGATGGTGATAACCACTTTATTAGTCAGCTTATTTATCTGTTAGCCCATTATTTACACAACTGAGCAAAGGCCACGTCTTTCTCCTTCCCATATACCTCTGTTCTCTGCCGTTGTGGGCCAGTCCTTTCGATAAGAGTCAAATACGTCGGCTTTACAAACCAAAACTATTTTATGATTGTCCCACTCGATAGGATCTCATCTCTTATCGTACATCCAACTTAAGGCGACGATAGATGACAGCTACCTACAGCGATGCACTGCCGCCCGTCGCCCGCAAGAGACGCGCATCAAGTTTTTCGAAAAACAACCCATATTGATTTATCAAACACAATTCAAAGTAAAACCGTATATTCAATTTTGGGTGATTAAATTGTCTTTTAGATGGTCAAAGTTTCATGGAAATACACCCGATAGTTTTTGCGTGAATATCGTTTTTATGTCCGCGATAGACATTATTTTACCAATTAATTACATTATGTTATTAAAATATTATTTACAATATTTACATATCAAATGACGAACAAGATTGTCTAGATTTACATATATTTTTTTCAAATACATAAGACAAGCCGTTTAGACGTGATCTTCAATAAAAAGTCCTTAAAAGTCGGCTGTCTGCACCTTAACAATAATTCAAAATGTCAGATGCTACGTGCTACAAGGCTACGCGCTACGAAGCTACGCGCTACGAAGCTACTCGCTACGACGCTACGCGGCATGTCATGATTACTCATGATGAATTTTATATTTTTCACTCTTATTTCTCATTTATTTAAAGCCTTAGCAAGACGGAATACCAAAGTGAAAAATAATATACGTTCAAACTTTACTTATTGATTTTCAGTTGAAAGCTAGATTTTTGTCTCAAATCTTTTAGGCAATGTCCGTTTTATATGTGAAGAAATTTTCTTTCTTTATTTTTCACATGCCCAAATTCCTGCATTACAATTCTGTCATTCATATTGCCTATTAAGTGTAACTTTTTTAAGGTTAGGATACCATTTTTTTTTTTTTTTTTTTTAGTTTACTTTAATAGGAAGGGTTGAATCCTGGGACGGGAAGTGTTGATGGTTTTTTTAAGCTGGTTGGAGAAGCTTACAGACGGAATTAAGACCCGGTTGATAGGAACAGACTTGCTTTGCTTTTGCTTTGCTAAAGACTTATAATATCGTTGTCTCGTTATCTAAATAAATTAAAAGAAAAGTCCTGGCTGGCTGACTGACTGACTCATCAACGCCTAAACCCTTGGACCTAGAAAGCTGAAAATTTTGCACAGAGGTTCCCTTTATAATGTAGACAAGGAATGAGGAAGGATTTTTCGAAATTCAACCCCTACGGAAGTCAAATAGGAGATGAAAGTTCCGCGCGGGCGAAACCGCTGGCAAAAGCTAGTTCTTAATACTACTGCTGACTCCAACGGAAATACAAGTGTGTTATATTACAAATACTTCCAATCTAAAACGATCGGATCAAAGCACATCAAGGGATGAACAATTTTATCCCCTTAACCAACCAACACAGAGTGAATCACACGACACAGAGAGGCGTCGGAGCGTACGTCATTAATCATTACCGTCATACGTAAAACAAAACAAACGACCATCAACCGAACAACACCAAAAGGCGTTCCAATAAATAGAGACGTCTGTTACACCGCAGCGAGCGAGTGAAGTAGGATCGGTAGAAGAATTAATAGAACGTTATGAAAACATAATTCGAGTTGTGTGTGTCATAGGTGTTTTTTGGCAAATTAATATAACATTTTCAAATAATGATATTTGTTTTACCCGCGCAAGAAGCTGCTTAATTTTAAGCATATTTCTTTTGTTATTTTAATTGAATAAGGTATTTTCCGAACATGAAAACACTAATACAAAGTAGCGATAAGCATGGTATTGATTTATTGGATTGTTTGAAAGGTAAGTACGATTTGTCCGGTGAAATAACGACATAATTGTTAGTAAATTTTACCTTTCAATACTATAATGACACTCCCGAAAATGCGGTTACATAAGTTTTCAAACGCCATTGGTAAGCAACAATAACTATTTCATTTCATACCGACCATCCTTGGGCCACTTTTTAGAAAAATCTTCAAAAAAAAAAACGGAATAAGTATTAAAATATTTATGTATTCAAAAATATTTCGCCCACCGTGTAACAAGTATCCACTAACAATCGTTGACGCGAAGTAAAGCCCACTCCACACGGCCGGTGTCACGAGCAGATTATTTATTGCCATTATTTATCTCCGGGAGCCGACTCAAATGTCCGAATGGAGTACGACCGTGTGAAGCCCGCCTAACTCTCGTATTGTAGTTTGTACAACGAGTTTTGTTCGGGAAAGTTTTCCTTTTTGTTGGTTATATGGTTTTCTATTGTATTTGTGTGAGAATGTAAAATAATAATAATAATAATAATAAATTTTTATTCAAAAATTAAAATTGGTACAATACAGTTTAAATCTTAGAAATAATATAGGTAGTAAAATGTATGATGCCTGTACTAGGATAGACCTGTATCACAGGCGGCATGAGTTCTTACAATTTATATTAGGACAACTGATTTCTTAACAATATTTAACTGAAGTTTTATTAATAGTGACATGGTTATGTAGTTAATTTACTATGTTAGAATTTACTTAATAAGTAATAAGGTCTTAAACATGTAGATAATATTTAGGTACGGAAAATCGTTTTTAGCACTTCATTACAAGAATATGTTTGTGTTAGCAGTATTAGGTATAAACTAGGTTTTTAATAGGTATTGCATAAATCACCTTCTAGGATACATTTAGATTTTTAAAGCGACCGGCTGATATTGCTTAGACAGCGGCAAATCGATGGTAAGTAGGTCAGCGCAGTGGTCAGGTATATTTTTGAGTCAGCAACAAGCGAAACGGAAGTCCGGCCTATTGAGTATGACGCACTAGGTGCCCTCATAATCGATGGAGTTAATATATTTAAATTCTGCTATTTTCCTAGCAGGGCAATCAGCGTCTCCCGTTTTGTGATCACTGGGTTTTTTAAAGCGTGAGCAAGTTGCGCATTTTGCAATGTCGGCTTTTTTCCCGCATTCGGGCATTGAATGGCCAGAGTCACCACAGTGACCACACGTAGTGACGATCTCTCGGCAAGTTTTAGCTGCATGGCCATATTGTTGGCATTTATAACACCTTGTTACCAATGTAAAGTCCCTGACTGGGCAGGACATCCAATTTATAAAAACTCTTGATTGAGAGATTAGGGCTCTACGTATATTGGCTGTAACTTCAACAACGTAATTACAGGTCGTAGCATCTCTCTTTCCCGATTTGTGGCTTAATTTTATGAAGGTTAAGAAGGACTCCAAGGACATCGCTGGTACCGTTTCGGATACGTTTTGTTCGAAAATGCACCTGAACACCTCATTTTCATCCAGGGAAGTCGGCACTCCCACAACCACGATCCGAGGTTTGCGCTTGCTGGGTTCGTCGGCAGTAAGTCCAGATGTAGAGAGCAGGACTGCACGCTTCAGTTTATCAGCATCATGTTTCGTCTCAGTGCTGACAATTACGCCTCCATTTTTTGTTCTCCGGACACCACGAACGTGCAGCTTCATCTGCTCGGGCCGTATGATTTTTTGCACGAGTTCTTTCGTTTCGTCACTTGATTTACATTTATCATTCGGATAAATGGCAACAGAGCTCAGGTTGTTGGGTCGGACGAAATCATTTGTTCCCTTTTTCACCATATCGGCAAAAGAAGCATTTCTTACAGAACCAGAGTCCTTTATCGTCTGCTTGAGCTCCGAAATATGTTCCGTAAGATCGCGCTTTTCTTGAAGGGCATCAACCGCGTCATACGCCTGAATAGCTTTCTGCTTGAGCGACTGATATAGGACTGCCATTTGCGACGTTCCAGATCCTACTTTGCGGCATAGGGTAGAAATTTTCATTTTCTGCTCGGAGTTGAGTTTGCCATCCGCGGCAATAGAGCAAACTTCATTAAGGTGCTGTTCGATGGCTGATATCCATTTTTGAATTTCGGGCGTTGAAACAATATCAGCGGCAACCGATTCGAGGGCTGGGTTTTGCGTCGTTGTCTTCGACGGTGAGGCGGAGGGTTGCACTGGGCCCTTTGCTTTAAAGGGGCTGTTATCCATTTTGTTGTATTAAAAGTTTCACTATTTCGTGTACATCGTTAACAAAACTACACACTAAGCAGAATTTTACACATGCATTACGACAGCAATGCACTAAGGAGGTCAATTTTATTAAATAACTTAATTATGAAATATTGCTGAAGAGCACGTCTGAACACCGCTAGTGTGCTCGAATCAATATCACAAGTGTATTTTGTTTGAGTGTAGACAATTTTTCGCCTTATCCGTTTTTAAACAGTGATTGAATAATCTCATTTCAAGCTATCGGATTTTATGTAGCTTGCTGAACACAACACATCATTACCTTATTAAACATTGGGTAAAATTATTGATGACGAGTTTATTAAAGGTACGTAAGGACGTTATTAGCTAGTTACATTCTTGTTTACTCTTTTACATTTTCATAACTTTAATTAAACAATAACATTGAACTCAAACTCAAAGCATTTATTTCAATTAAACCTTTCACAGGCACTTTTGAATTGTCAAACAAAAATCGAAGTTGAAGCTAGGTGCCCATTCCAAAAACGTAGATCTCTATGGAGAAGAACGGGCAAGAAACTCCAAATTGTTGTCAAAAGTGGTAAGATACGTATAAAATTGAAACTTTTTAATACAAATGAATGTGTTACTCGACTCCCTTTAGTAAGTGATTGCGTAAGAATTTACCCTGAACAGGATTTGTTTACTCTTTCATCAGACACTTTTGGAAGAGACTATAAGTGAGCACTATTCGAGGCTCTTTTAATAAGAATCTTAAAATCAGTAGAATTGGCTAAAAAAAATAATGAGAAACCATCCTAGACTGAAATATTGTTAGTAACTAGAACGATTCGTTTACTATACGTATAGGAACTACAACCAACGTTGTAAAAATACGAAAGAGCTATATTCATTGCAACACAGACGCTACTTCCCACCTGCATAATTGCATATTCGGTAGATATATTAGTATTTAGCAAGAGCGAAGTCACACCGTCACCGACAGGTAGGCAATCGTTTACGATAATTGAAGTTTGCGGTCCAGCGGCTAAACGGATGGCGTAGACTCGAATGTGGCTGGATGTGTCGGAAATGTCGTGCTCGAAATGGGAAAATGTTTGGTGTTTGATGTTGGATCGCAGGGCTCATGTTATCTATGATACGTGTTCGTTTTAAACGCGTGGTAACGCTAGCCTTCTTTTAAAGCATTCAAACCAAAATTAAAAATAACGCGTGCTTTAGACCGTGCTTCCTTTTTTATGATTAATTTAAGAGGAAATCCAAATCTATTGATCCTCCATTCACGTCACAAACGTCTTCAAAACAAGCAACTTCTATACTGGACATGATTTTATCTTCACCAATTAAACGCCCATCAGTTTCCATTCCGAGTGCCCACATCAAACGCTCCAGGCGTCCGAAATTGCATTTCACATATTTTGGCACAGAATACATCGGTACAGAAGGTTCAAAGAGAGAATACGTACCGTACGCACACATAGTATTATGTTGTGAGACATAAAATTGAGATATTCTAAATAGAGTATTCTAAAAAGAGATAGTATTTTGAATTTCTCACCTTTTTTGCAACAAGTTTAAGATAAAAGTAATAAAATCATCCACAAAAATTGCGGTAATGAAACTAACCTCAACTCATATTAAGTCATATGAATAACATAATTAAGGTGACTTAAAATCATAATTTCGGAATTTAGTATTCAATAAAAAAGGGGCTAGTGGCTAAATAACAACAGCTGCACGGGTCGATCGACCAGGTTAAGCTACGCTTGCCGCGGTTGGTCCGTGGATGGGTGACCGTCTTTACATACCAAGACCCCTCCGTGCCTCGGAAAGCACGTTAAGCCGTTGGTCCCAGCTGTCATTTGTGGATCTTTGACAGTCGTTACGGGTCGTCAGAAGCCCGAAAGTCTGACAACCAGTCTTACCAAGGGGTATCGTATTACCCAGTTATTGGGTTGTGGAGGTCAGATAGGCAGTCGCTCCATGTAAAAATACTGGTATTCAGCTGCATCCGGTTAGACTTTAAGCCGACCCCAACATAGTTGGGAAAAGGCTAGGCAGATGAGGCAGATGAGGCAGATGATAAACTAAATTAAAGTACATAATTGTAAATGGCAGTCGCTACGAATTGGCATGCACAGGTACAATTTCTGATACATTTGTTCACAGTTTCATCAGATAAGTATATACTTTTGGAACAGGCAATAAATAACATTTGTTTGACGTTGCCACACGTACACGTCTTTAGCTACGTTTTAGCTACATTTTACAGCTAGATTTTGTTTTGAGCAGATCAAAATCAAAAGTCATTTATTCAAACTAGGCTGAGAGTCAGCACTTTTTGAACGTCAAAATTACATAAGACAGTCCCCCAAAACGCCCGCCCTTCACCACTTCCTAGTGCTTTAGATGTTTGCTGTTCCGCCGATGTTCGCTCAAAACACAATCAATAATTTATTTTGTTAAACATAGGTATGGTTGCAGTGATTTTTTTTTTCTTTATAAAAAACTTTGCCCCACACAACTAATTGTAGGTCATACAAATACTTGTTCCGTGCGGGAATCGAACCCGCGACACGTAGCGCAGCAGTCAATCGCTTTACCACTGCGCCAACCTTGCCGTCAAAAATATATATGTATGTATATTCTAAAATATGTGCACTATGTTTTATCAATAGGTAAATAAATAAAAATAATTTATGTTTAATTAGCAAGTCGGAGTCATCATACCTTCTTGCTTTTCAGTAATACACTTCCATTTAAACTGAAAACGATTACATAAATATCTAAATATTCCTGTCCTGCAGTGTTACATGTCACTTACTAGAGCAAGAGCTTCTAATCAACGTTTTACGGCCATCCTGTGTATCAGCGCCATGTTGATGACGTAACAGTTGCCTAGCAACGCCTAAACTAGACACCAATCTATGTAAATTAGGTAGTTCGTGACGTCACTAAATGGCTATTAACGCTCCTGCCCTTTGAGGTTTCCACTTTAGTGGGAACATTTTTAATTGATATCTAAAACAGAATATCAGGCGGTTGTTTTAGAACAAACCAAAATTTTAAACCAAGGAAGAACTTAAGACACATTTCTTGATGATCTTCATTTTCTCTCTCTTTCAGGTCTTGACAGAAGAAAAAGGCTAGCAGATATGCGGTTGGTTATCACACAACACTTCACGGAAAGAACAGTGACACCGGGGGGCGATGTGAGTATTCGACCGACTATTTAATGATACCTACAACTGTCGTGTAGCATTTGGGTCGAATTTTCTTGGGAGATTTTTTTTAATAGAGTCTTTGTACTAATTGAATATTAGGAGCAAAACGAGTTTTTCCAATGTTTTAATCATTCGAACATACGTAACGTTTACCCCGGGGCTAGTCTGGACTGGGCCTACTGATGTGCCAAAAGTGGTTAGTTAACATCCAATATGGCTGCGATAGAAAGAGCATTAATCAAATTTAGTTCAGGAAAAAGACGGAGGACTATATTCATTATTTGAATACTGGATAAAGTCTTCCTTCTTTCTCATTCCTCTGTATTTTACACTATTTCGGACCATGTCTGCGTTTTCCAGATCAGCATGCAATGTGCAGCGAGTGGTGACAGACCTCCACAGTTCGTGTGGGAGAGAGACGGCATTATTGTGTCGAGTAATACTGATCCAAGGTAAACGTTGACCATAATTTTCAAGGAAAAAACATTAACTAGAGCATATTTTGCAATATTCAATATATTAAGCTAGTTGATTTCGCTAATGCACGTCATCATCATCATCTTCATCATCTGCCTAGCCTTTTCCCAATCACGTTGGGGTTGGCTTCCAGTCTAACCGGATGCAGCTGAATACCAGTATTTTACATGGAGCGACTGCCTATCTGACCTCCACAACCCAGTTACTGGGTAATACGATAATGCACGTCATCATGACCACCAATAAAACCAAAATGGAATTGTTTTGTCAATGGTTTAAGTAGTAAATAATAGAATAATCCAACTAGAAAAAAAGTTTTTTTTTTTTTTGGTAAATTTCAATTGTTTGCCACACGGATGCGCTGATTGGTTAATACCTCCAATCGAGCCATGTTCTCTGACTAAACAGATTAAATATGTTATAAATTTGACTCCGATATTTTTTTTTTGGAAATGGTGTCTCATAGTTGTCCTTGAGAGGCCGTGACTTCTTAACTGGACTTTCCTGTGGCTGCCTTAAGAAAAGTTAAAGCCAGGGGTGTAATACTACTTAAATTACTAAGCGACTGCACGCTGAGGGCACCCCCTGTGGGGTACGGGCCTCGGCTCAGGGCGTCACTGATGGGGGACAGCAAGGGACAGGCTGGATCAAAATGTTTTCATTATTATTAACAATCGGGGAATTTAATTCTACTGGCTCAGCTGCGGCGTGGGCTGGCACTTCAACGAGCAAGGGACGGTTTTTTTTTTTTTTTTTTTGGGTGGGAAATCATCAAATGTCTTCTCCTGCTGAGTAGAGCAGGAGGGCGTGTCAGACTTTTACTGACTAAAACCCACCCGTGTTCCCTCAGTAGCCCGTATGCCAGGGGCCGTGGTATCTCTTTCGAACAAACCCGCACCCCTGGCAGGCATCGGCCCTTGCGGACCCCACCAGTGGTTGCTGACATCTTTGACGGCGCGCGTGAGGAACACAACGCGCCGTCCCGTCTACCACTTTTCGGCCGCAGAGGATAGGGAGAGCGGCTGACGCTATACCGACACTCCTCTTCCCCTGCGGCCCCACCGCGTCCGCCATCAAACGGCGGCGGCCCCGTCCAGGCCACGGAAGGGAAGAGCGCTGCTCAGAAGCACCGGCACTCCTCCTCTACCGCAGCCCGTAACCCTCAGCCGCGATGCCTCCCATTCGACATCGCGGCCCACCTCAGTTGCGGCGCACCTCACCGCAACCTACCTTTTGGCCGCTACGTCAATGGCTTGAAGGCAAAAACCCTGACGAGCGGCCCCACCGTTGGGTTCCTCTTGGCTTCACCGTGGGTGGGAGACCACGGTTACTAAGCCCCCCCGCAACGACAATACGGGAACCCACTCGGGGGGGAGCAAGGGACGGTCGGGTTGACTCCGATCAGCCAATCAGTAATTAAGTTCCAATCACTCTAAACTGACTGTGGTTTTTTACTATAATCCTGATATTCCATCCTTATATTACTTTAAGAATAGCAATTCATTAGTCTTTTACAATTGTAATTGCCGCCATCGAATTAACCAACACATACAAACCAAGATGACTTTCATTTACAGATATGCCCTCGGCCAGCTGATGACGTCAGACAACTCAGTGGCGTCACAGCTGAATATCACTCGAGTGAGGGTCGAAGACGGAGGCCTGTACTCCTGTACAGCCAGGGAAGGTGAGCACGTGGCCTCACATGAGAACAGGCTGGACGTTTATGGTAAGTATATCATAATACAACTTAGTTGATATCCGTCTTGAAATATCAAACTCAGTGCTTCTCTTAAACCTTTTTATTTGAGCAGCCAAAATGTGGAACTCCCAGTAGCGTCTCAATATAAAAACAAACAAAACACACACACACAACTAAATTTTGGTCAACTATGACGTCCCTGTAGGAACAAACAATTTACTGTAATACAAAGATTGCTTAGTAATTACCAGAAATTGCGCAATTTATTGCACTATAAGAGTTATGCACATGTTAACGAACCATAATAGTAAATAGGCAGCTTTTGAGTGAGCTCGTATGACCCTATCTAACGCTTACCATCATTGTGGCGAGTGGGGACTGAGGTCGAGGTTAAAACGCGAACTCATTCAAAAGTAAAATCAAAATAGTAATTTGACTAAAACTAAACTGCGAATAACGATACAAAGTTACAATATTTCTATGAAAATTACTTTCCATTACTTTTATTTTCAGGACCGCCATACATTAGATCTCTGCCACCAGTGAAAGTACAAAGTGGAGATTCAGTTAACTTGAGGTGTCCGTTTTATGGATATCCGATAAGGTAACTTGATATACAATAAGTAGTAAGTTGACTCCAAAATAATACTCATTGCAACGCCATTAAACTTGATTGAATCCTATTCCAAGACTTAAAATATTTTAGACCTCGTTTGTTGAAAATTAAAGTGCCAGTAATTTCCCAGTACTGAAGAGCTAAGAGTACAATATTTATATATATTTTTAAGTAGTCTTGTGAATTCATTTGTTCCAAACTTTATAAAACAAACTCTCTTTACATTTCAGCAAAATCGACTGGGAATTCAAAGGCAAGTTACTAACATCGAACGCGATCTTCCAATCCCGCTACAAGAGATCTCATCACAAACGTAAGATGAAACGGAACGCTCCCAGCGTCAACATAAATGGAATTCTTTCCATACCAGAAATATCTAAAGAGTCCAATGGTGCAGTATACACATGCATAGTAACCAGTCCTTCAGGAGAAATGGCTAGAAGAGCCTTCGAGATTCAGGTTATTGAAGGTCCAGTTCTAGATGATCTGTTGTTAGGAACGAACCTGCAGGAAGGGCAGATTGTGAATATTTACTGCAATTTAAGGACTGGCGATCTGCCGATACATTTTGAGTGGTTGAAAGATGGAAAGAGGATTCCTAGTGGTTTAAAGGTGACACGTTTTATTCATTTAGTTTTTATCATCTGTAGACCGTCTTGAATATGTAATTAGCGCTAAACCGCGTCGTGTAGATTATTTCTCAGGTACTAAATGTAAGTGTGTGCAGCTTCTTATTAATTTTTAGCTATATACCTTTTTGTGAGCTGCTGTCCTCATAAATCGGTCATCGGTCCACCTTGTCGAAAGGCCTCCCACTAGGTGGACCGATGACCTTGTGAAGGCCGCGGGTATCCGCTGGATGTGGAAAGCACAAGACCGGTCGAAGTGGAGGAGCCTGGGGGAGGCTTATGTCCAGCAATGGACGTCTTTCGGCTGAAATAATGATGATGATGATGATGTCCTCATAAATCCCAGAAAATAAAAAGGAAAACAAAAAAAAAACCCCCGAAAAAGTTTAAAGCTTACACCTATCCGACATTACAGGATTTTATACGTATTACAGATGGTCGAAAGAAACTCGGAGCTGTTTAGTGCACTAGTGATCAAGAAAGTGTCTTTAGAACATTGTGGTACTTACACGTGCGTCGCTTCCAACCACGTGGCCAAAGTCAATAGATCTACTGAGCTGTATATAAAAGGTATAATCTACCAATATTTGCAAAAATGAATTTTAGACCCGTAAAAACGAAGTACAAGGAATGCGATTGGTCTCTAAAAAGATCGACGAATTACTTAACAGAAATGGTTGGATTATTAATTACCGACATTAGAAAAGGCAAAGAAATAACGTTTGTGGACTCATATGCCTGTTATACCAGCATCTAAACTTTTCTAATTGAAATACAGCAATGTAAGTAACATTGCAATTGCAATTTATTAAAATGTGGTTGTACTGACCCGAACCGACACTGCTAATCTCGCTCTTTCTATTACAGATCTATAAGAATACTTCAAGATTCTCATTGTATATAAATTCATAGTTCAGATACCACACTAATTCTTAGTATGACCTGTTATTATATTACAGTGGCACCAAAATGGCTGGAGGAACCAAACAACTCTTCGCTCCTCCTCGGCAGAAGAGGTGCAGTGTCGTGCAGTGCAAACGGCTACCCGCAGCCGCAAGTGCATTGGATGAAGAAAGATGGTATGGCGACAAAATGTGATCTTAAAGATAAATATAAATAAAAATTTAAAAAAAAAAACACTAAAATTACTATAACTAAAATACTAATTACATGATCTAAATTCAAAATTTGTCATTCAAAAACTCCGTAACATTATAGTATCCCTTACTAATTAGTATTTTTTAGTTCTCTCTTGAATGAATTAACATTCATTATGTTAAGGGCGTTAGGAATTTTATTGTATATTAATGGGGCCGTGCATATCACACTTTTTCTTGGCGGAGAGTGATTGCACCCAAAGTCTGTACTTCTCACGTCTATTTCTACCTGAAATATTAGACAGAAGGAAACAAATGAGGACTGGTTTTACAAATAGCGATATTTCTAATATGTAAAGTGACGAAGTGTTAGAATTCTGACTGTCAATAGATTGCAACCCAAAAAAAAAACCAAATAGCCCTTATACAACGCTTTTATGCTTTGAACACAGTGTCCTTTTGAGTTGAATTTCCGCAGAATATTATTCCAAATCTGAACACTGATTCAGTAATCCCGTAATATGCAGCAAGTAAAGTATTTTTGTTGACAGTCGGTGCTAACTTACAAAGAGCCATATAGTATGACGAAGTACATTTTTTTTTACAAAGTTCCCTTATTCTGTATTGTGTGTATTATGTCTGTACTAATTTAAGTAGAGAGAGAGCAGTGGTGGCCAAGTGTCAACGGCCGCGACTTACGAGTTGTAAGTCGTGAGTTCGAACCCAGCCAGGCGCTTTACTTTTTGTAAATCATTTCATCACCACTGCTCCAAAACGGTGAAGGAAAACATTGTGAGGAAACCGGCATGTCCTAAAACCAAGATGCACGTAGGTATATGATCCAATCCATGATATGAGACGCACAAAGCACATTTTGCAAGAGTTTACTAAAAACATTTCTAGTTCCTCCAATCTTGTGTCTCAGCAGTGGTAACATTATAGGCTTCTTATGTAATTAAATAATTATTTCCCTAAAACCAAGACTAGGTAGGTAAGTAAGGTAACCTACTTTGTATAAATCACGCTACAGTCCTATCACAGTGAATATACCTCTG
The DNA here is from genome assembly GCA_949987655.1 of Polymixis flavicincta. Taxonomy (NCBI): domain Eukaryota; kingdom Metazoa; phylum Arthropoda; class Insecta; order Lepidoptera; family Noctuidae; genus Polymixis; species Polymixis flavicincta. The sequence continues at coordinate 4,698,310 of OX465195.1, read as the reverse complement.
ATTTTGCATCACATGAATCTCTCAAATTTTCTGGCAGAAGTAAAATGACTGTGAATGGACTGAAATTACTTTTTTTGAATGACACATATTATTCTTTTGCGTAACGATGACCTCCAAAAGTCAAGTGTTGGAGTGAATAAAATTACGATCAGAAGCGAATTTTACATGACATAAGTTTTCCTAAATCTGTTCCAGCTCTTCTCGGCACATGGCAACCAGTTTTAGAGCTGGCTGGCGGTGGGATCCTGAGCCTACCAAACGGGACCCTCATCATTGAAGAAGTATCTCTCACAGATGAGGGTTTATACTCCTGCAATGTAGAAAATGGAGTGGGACAACCGCTGAGCAAGACTGTGTGGATGAGTGTTAATAGTGAGTATTTTACAAATAAGAAAAATGGTGCTTGGAAAAACCTATAGACATTGCCTATATAATAACATTCTACTGCCAGAGTCAGCTAGGTATTGCGCAGACATACCAAGGAACCGATATCACCAACAATATGATGACTTTTCTGAAATCGATTAGAAACATGAATATCGATTGAATTTGACTCAAAATTACGACACTCAAACATACCTAGCTACGCAGGCCGACGTCTGCGGTATCAAAAATAGTAGAAGCTAACCTCGTGTTCTATATTCTTCTTAGCGTGTCGATGGCAATAATACTCGTAACACAAAACTAATCATCCTATACTTTTAAACTTTTTTAAACTTATAACGCAGAAATGCGTATACCGTTCGCTGAAGCAGCCATGCACTTTCTGTTGACGTTTTCGCAGATTCTTCGGAAGTTAAGGGGCCTATACAAAGTGATACCAAGATATTTTATTTGTGGTCGGCGCAATATGTCTTTTTTAACCGACTTCAAAAAGAAGGAGGTTATCAATTCGACATGATTATGTAAATTATTTTATTTTCGTATGTTCCCGAACATACGAAAATAACTCCGTCATATATAGACGGATTTGCAAAATTATTATTTTTGTTCAAAAGGGGTTATTCCGAGACAGACAACAGAACTCTTCAAAAATGACAGCAAATCAACTGCGATTGCTGCTATCGCATAAATATGCATTGTTTTGACCCCGAGGATGATGAAATTTCGAATTGGTGTGGGGTAGATAGGTACCTAGTACCTAAGTGAAAAATAAAAAACATTTTCCAAAAAAAACAATGTCTCTTCCATACTTCTCTATTAGTTGTTAACTCAGTAGTTTCGTCTTACACACACTCCATTCATCATCTTTGGGCTTCCCTTCTCGTATAGCCATCATACATTCATACTCAAAACTTTTGTGAACCCCATTAAACAATAATATACTGCAGGTCTAATAGCATACTCTTTTCGTTTCAGAACCTGTCCACTTCGAAGCATCTTCAACCAACGTGACGTCGAGATTAGGTCATCCAGTCACGCTAGAATGTCGACCACTGGGAGATGAACCTATCAGAGTCACTTGGACCCACGATGGAAATTCTTTGGAATTTATAAGTCAAAGGTTTGCAAAGCGATTTGTTAAATTTTCCTATGATTGGTAAACCAACCAAAAAAAAAAACTTAAAAACTTTAAATATGGAATAGGCAAATAGACATTCCGACTTTGTATCAAATTGTTGACATCGTGTGATGAGCAGTGGTGACCCAGTGGTAACGGCAGTGACTTACGAAATGTGGGTCGTAGGTTCGAACCCAGACAGGCGCTTTTGCTTTCTGTAAATAATTTCGTCACCGCTGCTCTCGAAACGGTGAAGGAAAACATTGTGAGGAAACCGGCATGTCCTAGAACCAAAAATTCGAAATCATGTGATATCTACAAACCCGCACTGGGCCCGCGTGGTGGATTATGGCTCCCGCTCCCTCTCACAGAGAGGAGACCTGTGTCCCAGCAGTGGGAATATTATAGGCTGATTGTGTGTGATGAAAGTCCCAGGTGGTGCAGGTACCTTAGGTAGGTGGTGGTACACACTTTTATCCATGACTAGTATTCCAATTCATAACTTGATAAAAGATGGTACATAAATTTTAAAAGCCTCTTTCAACCTCGGTTAGTCAACACTCCACATTTAGCCCGTCCACCTTCAGAGTGAACATCTTCTTGGCACGCTCGTTCCATGATAGACCTCATCCATCGCTTTCCATCTGCAGGCTTAGCATGACGTTTCCTATTTCTACTCTACAGTAAAAATAGAAATCGCTTATCTACATTTCTCGATTCAAAACTGTGAACTGACTACACGGAAACGTCATTTTTATCTACTCTTCCGTCGACGAAACGCTTCTCTAGGTTTTTCGTGCAGCCTGCTGGTGTGATCGAGCCTAAGATCAAACCCATTCAACAGCAAAAGAAAACACTTACGAAAGCTGTTTAGTGCACCAATCATGCAAAAATACCATCCATCTAGAAGTTCTGTCCATTTTTGCTATTTCTGATTACAGAGCCAAGATATCAGAATCAAAGACAGCCCTCGGCGTGCTGAGCACCATCAGCCTACAGTACTCAGAGACAGGTGACGCGGGACTGTATCAGTGTAGAGCTACCAACCCTTATGGAACTGCTAGCTATAGTGTGCATCTTACTATACTGGGTGAGCATTTTTCTATTATTTTGGTTGTTACTCCCAAAATTTCATATTTTATTATTTAACAGATAGAAGGCAAGATCCAAATTTCTTATAATTAACTTTTCAATAAGACTACTATTATCATATTTTATCCAGTCCCACTTCTTGTAAATACTGACTTTTGTTTTTTTTAAATATTGTTCTTGGAGATTTTAGACCTGTACATCAACCTCAGCTGTGACCGTTACCGTTACAAATGGCGCTTTTCCGGACCCTACATGTTGACACTACATTTTGCTTAGATCAGGTCATTTTCGTAGGAAAAAAATATTATTTTGATCTTTTGAAAGTACCTATATATACCACGTTTGACATAGCAATTGTGAAATCGATTTGCCGTATTAGAGCCGTTTCATGTAACCGTTAACAAATGACAGCTGTGAAACATACGGACAAGTTAAATTGGTAGTCAATTTGCTAAAAATTGAATTTCCGTGACTTTACTATTAAAAGATTATTTGCTGTATTTATTATGAACAATGTATATTACTCCTTTCCAGAGCCCCCCACCCCGCCCTCTGACGTCCGCATCTCGTCAGTCCGCTCCCGCACCTCCACAGTGTCGTGGCTCGACACGCTGCGGGCGCACGCACGGTACTACTCGCTGCAGTATAGTATTTTGCACTACAGTGACGCTGTGTGGGAACACGCTACTACCATGAATGTTACCAGGTATGGAATTTATAAAAGGTGTCATTTTTACTCTACATCTCAGTATCCGAGCGCATCCACATCATGGATTCCTTCATTAAAGTGCATGGATTAATAAAATATAAAATGTGTTTGGATCGTGGAAGTGTCGTCGCATTGTGTAGAACTATTTTTTTTCTGTAACTCCTTTCAAAGCATTCCTATCTTTGTTTACATACTAGCGAAGGTCTATCATGCGTCCGTCTCAATTATTTATTTAAGGGCCTATTTATTTGTTTTGCAATTGTATTAAACGTCATCACACTGTAATATTGATTTTACTATCTTTTACAATATTTAACACAAATAAGTATTTTATTGTAGTGACTACACTCAATTACTAGCTAACAAACTATATATAAATATCACAATTAGGTACTCACTATATTAGTACTACTCGTTATTATTATTTTTTATTGTTTATTCTATTTTTATTTATTTTATCCGACACAAATTTATTTTATTTAAGTATGCATACACACGTCACGTTGCAGTATTGGTATAAAGCTGATTTACATCCGTCTCCTCACACTTCAGGTCCAGTTGAAAACGAAGCGTCAGGCACTAGTTGTCTGGCATTTATGCTGAACTGGGCCTTTTAAGCGCAGCCGTGAGGCACACTTTTACGCACTTTACACTTTTTGTTGGTTTTATCTTTATTATTTTGCATATTGTGTGCCTTTTTAGTCTGTGCTAAATAATGTATTTTCATTCTTTCTAATTTAGGCTCTTCAAAACTACTTTGAACCATAGTAGTTTTTAATAACATAAACAAAGCTATCCAGACCTCTAATTCATTCAAAGATTAAAGGTTATTTTCATGAGAATTTTTCTTTTTATCATCTGGATACATTATAAACACCCAAAAATTGCTTCCTTGCTATGATTTGCTTCCATAATCCCGTCACATAAATTTTATTATGATTTTTATAACAAGGATGAGTATCAATTCCTTTCACCAACCTTGCTTTATTAAACTTCCTTTCATAAGCTTCAGAATTATATTATGCTTGCTGTTTGCTTATTGAACCAGGAAATCCACTCGTGTTCCTTTAGTTGCCAGTGTGCCAGGGCTACAGTATCTCTTTCGAACAACCCGCACCCCTGGCAGACCGTTGTCGTCCTTGATCTTATTTTGGATGTATCTATTTTGCGTTTGGGTTTTAACCCTACAGTACATAATTATAATGTTTCTATTCGCTCGCTCAATTTAAGTTCTCTAATTTTAGAAAAGAACAGGAGCTCCGTCAGACTGTCGCGCTACAGAACCTCCGACCATCCACGCCGTATGCCGTGCGCGTCGCTACAGGCAACCAAGTCGGTGTGTCTATGTATACAGCGCCAGTTCATTTTACTACACAAGAAGAAGGTACGTTTATGTAGCTTTTGAAGTAACAAAACGAACTGGTTTTCGATATTGCTATTGCTATTATCAATTTATTATTATTTATAGTAAATAATAATAAAACAATTATATACCTATAGTAGCTTTTATTTTCAACGTAAAATAGAAACTGCTTAGATTTCCTCTCACTTTATGGCAAAGCTCTCTTCTCCTACTACGTTTGCATATTGGTAATTTCACTCCTTATGGCTACCTCTATTCTGTCCTGGTCTTCTCCGATCTGATGCACAAGAAACCTAAGCCAGTGCAATGTTTTTCGCAAAATATTGAGACCTTCTCGGTTTACGAATCCGTCAAAAAATCATTTTTCATGTTTTTTTAATCATTCCAGCACCATCATCAGCTCCATTGAACGTGCAGGTGGAGCAGACAGACAGTCCGGGCGAGCTGCACGTGTCGTGGTCGGCGCCTTTGAGGGAGACACACAACGGAGTCATCGTGGGGTACCATGTGAAGGCCGTGGCGCAGATTGGTTCAGGTGGGTTCGTAGAGTGAATTTAAAATATCTTAACGTCATCATCATCTCCATTGAATGTTCAAGTAGACCAGATAGAAATGCACAACAGAATCATCGTGGGATATCATGTGGAGGTCGTGGCACAGAGTGTGGGGTTTTTTTTTTTTTTTTTTTTTGGGTGGGAAATCATCAAATGACTTCTCCTGCTGAGTAGAGCAGGAGGGCGTGTCAGACTTTTACTGACTAAAACCCACCCGTGTTCCCTCAGTAGCCCGTATGCCAGGGGCCGTGGTATCTCTTTCGAACAAACCCGCACCCCTGGCAGGCATCGGCCCTTGCGGACCCCACCAGTGGTTGCTGACATCTTTGACGGCGCGCGTGAGGAACACAACGCGCCGTCCCGTCTACCACTTTTCGGCCGCAGAGGATAGGGAGAGCGGCTGACGCTATACCGACACTCCTCTTCCCCTGCGGCCCCACCGCGTCCGCCATCAAACGGTGGCGGCCCCGTCCAGGCCACGGAAGGGAAGAGCGCTGCTCAGAAGCACCGGCACTCCTCCTCTACCGCAGCCCGTAACCCTCAGCCGCGATGCCTCCCATTCGACATCGCGGCCCACCTCAGTTGCGGTGCACCTCACCGCAACCTACTTTTTGGCCGCTACGTCAATGGCTTGAAGGCAAAAGCCCTGACGAGCGGCCCCACCGTTGGGTTCCTCTTGGCTTCACCGTGGATGGGAGACCACGGTTACTAAGCCCCCCCGCAACGACAATGCGGGAACCCACTCGGGGGGGACAGAGTGTGGGGTCAGGTGGGTACATTGAAGGAATTTAAAGATGGATGAACAAGGGGATTGTGTCGCGTTTTTGATAGTTGTGTTTGTGCAATTGCATTCTAGATGGCGTAAGATGATTGCGGTCTGTTCGTTACTAATGCTAAATTAAAACTAATCTAAGCAGTAATTTCAAAAGGAAAGGCAGTAAATCCGAAACAAATTAAAAGTCAATAAATGAGTCATAGCAGTTATCTCCGAATCACCAAATGGAAATGTCCTTAATGATCCTATTTCTCACGTATTTCTGCTTTTTTAATTTTTACCTGAATAATGTATGTCCATTATTGTAAAGTCAAGCCCCAGGCATTGTGACACATGAAAATTTCGCACAACTTAAATGTTTCCAAATAAACTTTATTCAATACATTCAACAGTACCTAATCCTTTACTTGAAAATTATCTACTATTCAGATTCTTTGAAACTCAAATAAGTTTCAAAGAATCTGAATAGTAGTTCTGTCATTCCGTTTCAGATGAAGCCGACACAAGAACGATCAAAGTATCGCAACTACCGGGCAAGCAAGAAACTTTACTGAGTGGCTTGATGAAGAATACTAGGTATTTAATGGAGCATAATTTCCATCTTCCATATGGTGCGGACGTAAAAGAATAGCACCATCCCATTTCTTCCCGTGGGTGTAGTAGAAGACGACTAAGGGACTTACTAGAGAATGGGCAGCAGCATTCTCTATGCATTTGACAACCATACTACGATCGCCAACCCGCCTGCCAAGCGTGGCGATTATGGAAAATCCCCCCTTTTGGGGGAGGCTTATGTCCGGCAGTGGACGACTGATACGATGATGATGATGAATCTCCGTCTTATTAATTTGTATCTAACTCGATCGAATATTTCTAGGTATGCAGTATCGATATCAGCCTTCACTAATGCGGGTTTGGGTCCATTTTCACTGCCAGTGTTCCAAGATACAAGAGAAGGAGGTAATCACTTTTCTAAAATACATTGAAATCATATTTCTCATGAATATACATTAGCTGTTGTAGTACTACGCTTCTTGCCCCCCCCCCCCCCCTTAACTCTCGTTAATGATCGATAAATCTTCATTTATAAATTGGACCCTTAAAATGAAATTTGGGTTTATATTCTCCATAACGTATATATATATATCTTATCAAACCCTTCCTGTCTCCAGCTCCAGAGCAAGCCCCATCATCAGTGGAATGTACAGCAGTGTCCTCTACGTCTCTTCGTATCGGCTGGCAGCCAATCGCTCTACCGGGACAGGGCAGCTCGCTTGTAGGATATACGGTGCTGTTTGCTACTGATGGTAAGATAACTTTTAACATTTGATAAAAATAACTGTTTCATTTGTAAAAAGATAATGATATTTCTAAGTAATCTATAGTTTTTTTTTTTTTTTTTTAATATGAGATAGGTATTTTCTGTTACAACCGCAGAAATACCTTTGTTTTTCATGGTTTTATCGACAAAGCTTTTTTTTTTGCCTTCAACAAAATCACTCCTTATGCGTAAATAGTCATCTCTAATACGGAACCCTGAAGGTCTCCGTAGTTGGTTTATTTTTATTGAAAACTGTATATACACAATATGTCAATCGAAATGCAAATTTGTTAATTTTAAGCAATTAACGGAACTTATTTCTTGTCAAAAGACATTTGGCTACCTATCATTATGATCAGGCAGCATCGATCCTAGTACACTGTGACCTAGCGATTTTGTTCACCAAGTGTGTTGTGAACCAAGAATCACGGTTTATCGAACTTACTCGTTAGCCACATTTTATTTTTTATTGAAAAATTAATGTCCTTTTTTATTATTTAAAGGGTCTGTTACAGAGACACTTTCTTAATGTTGGGCAGCTTAATAATATTCTATGCTGTGTTCCAGAAGCGGCCTGGCAGAACCAGACATCGTTACACTCGGAGCTTTACTTGCAAGGTCTACTGAAGTACACCAACTACACAGTGAAGGTCGCTGGATTCTCAAACTTTGGAGCTGGACCTTATTCCTATCCTATTGTGTGTGCTACGTTGCAAGATGGTGAGTAAAATATTTATATCACATTTGTATGCTCATAATTATAGTTAAAATCGAAATGAAAAGAGAAGAAAGAAAAATGGTTTTATCAACATCTTATGGTTTTTTTTTTTTTTTTTTTTTTGGGTGGGAAATCATCAAATGACTTCTCCTGCTGAGTAGAGCAGGAGGGCGTGTCAGACTTTTACTGACTAAAACCCACCCGTGTTCCCTCAGTAGCCCGTATGCCAGGGGCCGTGGTATCTCTTTCGAACAAACCCGCACCCCTGGCAGGCATCGGCCCTTGCGGACCCCACCAGTGGTTGCTGACATCTTTGACGGCGCGCGTGAGGAACACAACGCGCCGTCCCGTCTACCACTTTTCGGCCGCAGAGGATAGGGAGAGCGGCTGACGCTATACCGACACTCCTCTTCCCCTGCGGCCCCACCGCGTCCGCCATCAAACGGTGGCGGCCCCGTCCAGGCCACGGAAGGGAAGAGCGCTGCTCAGAAGCACCGGCACTCCTCCTCTACCGCAGCCTGTAACCCTCAGCCGCGATGCCTCCCATTCGACATCGCGGCCCACCTCAGTTGCGGTGCACCTCACCGCAACCTACTTTTTGGCCGCTACGTCAATGGCTTTGAGGCAAAAGCCCTGACGAGCGGCCCCACCGTTGGGTTCCTCTTGGCTTCACCGTGGATGGGAGACCACGGTTACTAAGCCCCCCCGCAACGACAATGCGGGAACCCACTCGGGGGGGAACATCTTATGGTTAAACGATCGCCAAAGTATAAAATGTGGGGACATTTGTTTTATTTGGAAAACCATTATTTATGAGAGAGAAAGAGCAATGGTTTTATAGTGGTCCTTGAATACAATGCAAAACTTAGTTACAAGTCCCAAAATTAGTACCTGCTTATAATAGTATAAAGTATTTACTTCCAATCACAGCCCAAAAGTAAACACAAACGTTTGTGAACTATAGGACCCATAATCGCGGACAAGGTAAATACTCAGTAAATACATTTTATCATGTTATGTTTACTCCGTATCCAGATTTTTTACAATTTTCTTCCGCAGTGCCCGGTCCACCGGCTGACATCAAAGTCCTAGTACTGTCATCATCCTCACTCCTCGTCAGTTGGAAGAAACCTCTCCATCCCAATGGAGAATTGCTGCACTACACTGTCTATGTGAAGCCTACGTCTAGGTCAGTTTGTTTGCTTTCTAAATTGCTGTTACCATTCTTATGATCAGTTGCGCCAGTATAGCTAATTAATAAGCATCGTAGACCACTAACAAAATATGCATTATACACCATTATTTTAAATAACTTAGCTATTTTAACAAAACGTAACGCAACACCACATCACGGCTTGTTTTCCTGAAAGGTTAGACAAAGTTGTACCTATAATACGTACACCCAATTTTCCCAACCTGGGTTTTTGAACCCAGGAGTCTCCTGCTCAACAGTGGTGCTCACATCCATTAAATGAATATACTAATGAGGCAGTTAACAGAAACTTTTCCAAAATAAAATTATTGTTACTTTATTATTTTCCGTTATTGATTACGGGAAAACAGATTATTCATCTCAAAGTTTTACAACAAAACAAAATAGTGCTCATCGCTTCGCGAAGGTATGTTCAGCGGTCACTGATCGAGTGCCCAGTGGCCAATTATAAACGTGTGCCGTAAGCCAAGCAATTTTCTTACGTGTTTGTTTTTCACTTCATACTTTTACGGGCTTAGGGAACGTCAAAATACAAAATGAATTTTCTCTGTATTCAAGCGTATTAAAACTGTACACTAAGTAATTTAATAATCATTCAAAATCATACTAAAAAAGTCGATCGAACATAAAACAATATTTGCTTAAAGTCGAGTCGATTTCACTCTAAATAGAATCTCGCAGGTATAATTTCGTTTACCGTAGTCTATCGAGAATTTCACTATCCTTTATACAGTGTCAAATTAAGTAATGAGTTTAAGTTTTAGGTCTTCTAAACTTTGCCCTTCATCGAGATAAACAAGGCGTTTAATTTCACCCCACAATTACATACTCTCATCACTTTCAATGTACACTCACCGCTTCATATTATTTCCGGCTACTTTGGGTTTTCTTTTTAAACGCGATGCGTGTGTATCAATCGACGTCAAAAGCCGTGCGCGTGATTACTGTCAAACAACGAAAAAAAAAATATTGAAAGTAGCAGATCCCATAAGAACACAATAAACTTGACTCTGAAAATAGGGCACCTAAACGCTTAAAAGTCTTCTGAACTTACTCAGAATCTACGCTAAACATTTAGTTAAATATCTTCAGCTTCTTCTTCAACTTTACCGCAGCAACGGCCCGCCACAGACACTGCGCATCGCCCCGCTCGGTCGCTCCGTGGCGGAGGTCAAGGAGCTGGTGTCCGGCAGGACGTATGAGGCCTGGCTCACTGCCAGCACGCCGGCGGGAGAGGGGCCTGCCACCAGGAGGGTGGCGCACACGCCCACACATAGAGGTCACTACAATCGAATGTACTTTGAAAGTGCTTACTTGATAACTGATAAACAAAAGGAGAAGAAACGTAATTGTAATGTTTTAAATTTACCAAAGCAACACTTTTATCGGTATATCCTGTAAAAGTTTCACCATAGAAAATTAGGTAAAGTAAGCTTGTGGCTGTCAATCCTTAATGTAATCAGGGAAACTCCGGGCATAGGCCGCTCCATAGCGCGCTAAATAATAGTAACACAGGGTAATTTTTGATGTATATGTTCATTAATTCTAATGCAACTCTTTCCAATACTATGTCACTTATTACATAACTTTTCTCCTTCCAGTTGTGGCCGGCGTAGCATCTCTTGGAGGCACAGTATCAGTGGGAGTGGGCAGTTCCCTCCTCCTGGTGTGTCAGTGTGTGGGAGTGCCGCCACCTCGCACCGTGTGGTATCACCAACATAACATCATCACCCACCATCCTAGGTTCACAAGGAACCATGATGACAGCTTGCTGATTAACAGTAAGTAACTACAGTTATTTTGAAATTATTAAAATGTTCATAAAATCTTTATTGGTCAAGCAAAAGATAGCGGGATAAACTGAGCTCCAGCTAAAGGAGAAAAGCAAACTATGGTGGAAGTCCTTCGAATTTTTGGTTCTAGGACCTACAAGTACATGGCGATTTTCTAACGATGTTTTACTTCACCGTTTTGAGAGCAATGGCGATGCACTCTGGTGGTGGTATTTTAAACAAAGTAAAGCGCGTATAGACAGCTTTTGTCCCGTGTGGTAGCCGGGCGTAAAAGAATAGCACCATCCCATTTCAGCACCCCTTCCAGTGGGTGTCGTAGGAAGCGACTAAGGAACTTACTAGAGAATGGGCAGCAGCGTTCTATATGCATTTTTACGACCATACTGAGATCGCCAACCCGCCTGCCAAACGTGGCGATTATGGCAAACCCCCCCTTTTTGGAGGAGGCCTATGTCCAGCAGTGGACGTCTTTCGGCTGAAATGATGATGATGATGAGACAACTTTTACGCAATCATGCTAAAGTGTGTCGCCTCTCTGATGCGGCGGGTCAGTGCGGGCAGTCCCAACAGCCTCTTGGTCTAATACTCAGGCACTGGACCAGGACACAAGTATTTCCTTCAATCCGTGCCTTGAAATATTGTGTTGCTTGTATATTGCATTTTTGATAATTTTGTATTTTGATTATTTTATTATTAATGATTTTGACATTGGTGCCGATTCTGTTGTACACCGAACTAAACTAACTAAACTATAACTAAAATTCCTTACTTTTTACTATGAGAATCTAAACGCTATTCTGCAAAAAAATATCTCTAAATTTAAAAACTATTTTGACACAACTAAAATCGAATTTGACAATCGCGACTCGCACGTGATATGTTTTGGCTTCGCAACGTGGTACTTGTTTGCCCTACCCCGTGTTTTTTTAGAGCCAGCAGCGCGCCGGGGTCGGCAGCCTCGACGTGATTTATATGGAATTTTCATGGAAAATATGAAAAATTATTATCCACATGTTGAGTTTTAGAGGTGTTTCGGGTTTTATAAAGGGGGTCGAAATTATCATTATTTTTACGATAGGACACACCGTTTTCGAGATATACGTATAAGCAAAAGAAAAGAAAAAAAATACAGTACTATTTTTGCACCAGAAGTCGAGGTGTCGGTGTGAATTTTAGTTCTTGACACCTAATTTTATTCCACACCTATTTAATCGCGATTAAAAATAGTCAGATTTAGTTAGACAACCAAAACTTTAGGTTGAATAGAATAATGAAATTGACAACAACAGAATAGCAAAATTACCATTTTCACTAAACTAATAATTCAGTGCAATCTTAGTGCTGTCAAACTAAAATATAGTTAAGTTATGTCACTTTAGTCAATTTCAGAATAGGAAATCGTCGTTTGACAGGAATAAACTAAATTTTGGTGATTTTTTGTCTAGTTTAGAGAATTTTGTGACAACAGAATCGGCACCATTATCTGTGGTATTTTTGACATTATTATGAATGATTTTGACACATTTTTTTTATTTTGACATTATTACCAACAAATTGGATTTTACTGCCTGTTAAATAAATTATTATTATTATTATAAAGCACCTGCATTTTTTTTTTGTTGGGTGGATAATCATCAAAAAACTTCTCCCGCTCTGGGTGGAGCAGGAGGGCGTGTCAGACTTTTACTGACTAAAACCCACCCGTGTTCCTTCAGTAGCCCGTATGCCAGGGGCTGTGGTATCTCTTTCGAACAAACCCGCACCCCTGGCAGGCATCGGCCCTTGCGGGTCCCATCATTTTGTGGCTGTCATCTCTTTGAGGCGCGCGTGGAACACAACGCGCCGTCGACTTGGGCTTGGTCCTTACCGGACAGCGAGCTACCCATTACTCGCCGTCCGCCCATGCCTACGGTGGCCGGAAATCGGCCTGGGATTCCCGACGCCCAGGGCGTCTCCGTATCCTGCGGCAGCTGGGGTCGCGAGTGCGCATATGCTGCCTCTCCCTCACGTGCGCCGCCTCCCTCTTCGCGAGCATCACTGCTTCGCTGAAGGAGGTGACGGCTACCCATGCCCTCTCGCTCCGTACCATGGCCTGAACCAGGGCCGGACGCGAGAGATCACCGCCGCCGATCGCCTCCACGAGGACACGGCGGTGCTCCACCCAAGCTGGGCAGACCGCCACCGTGTGCTCCACCGTGTCCTCAGGGCGATCTTCGCAGTGGAAACACCCGGGCGTTTCCTCCCGCCCTATCCGAAACAGAAACCTCCCGAAACAACCGTGTCCGGTGAGGACCTGCGTCAGGCGGAAGGTGAGGACGCCATGCCGCCTCTCAAACCACTCCTCAAAGAGGGGACTTACCGCCGCAATCGTGGCGTGCCCAGCACTGGGTTGCGACAATCGCTCTCTCCATGTCACCATGAGATCCCGCCGGAGCTCTGTCCGCTGTGCCGCGATTTCCCGCGGCAGCGGAGTTACGCCCCATAAAGCACTTGCATGGGTTCGAAGCCATGATGAATCTCATTGGGATATTATATTGGATTTCAGTCTTAAAAACCTTCAGTGATTATTTCAAACGTCTTCTATTTCAGATATAGACCAATCCCTTAGCGGCAACTACACCTGTTTAGCCAAGAACCTGTACGGCTCTGACCAGGTAGACTACACAGTCATCGTCCTGCCACTGCCTGAGGCGCCGATACTACGAGCGACACCGTACAAAGACTCCATACTGGTGGAGTGGGAGCAGCCTTATTATACTGTCAGCAATAGAAGTGCTAGTCAGAAGATTAGTAAGTTGATTTTGAATGTTAAATGAAATGGCAATCTGAATGTTTCAGGAGGATGTGTTAAGGAACCCCGCGAAATTCAAATTTTGATACGGTTTTTTTTTTCAACAGCGTATTGCACCCATTTTGAAAAGTGTCTTAATTAAATTTTAAAAAGCTGGCCACCAAAAAACAAAAAGTTTTTATTGAATTGATTAGTGCTATAAAAATGCATAAGTTTTACTTTTTCATATTTCGCGCGTAATTTCACGAAAACGCTGGACGCAGTGGACGCCATATTGCTCTGGGGGTATGACGTCAGTTTGATGTGTAAACAAGTGCACTGATGTTTTTTTATGATAATTGTTTATAATTCAAAAATGAGTTATTAATCTACTTATCGTTGGTTTGCTGTTCCTGAATGTAAGATATTATTTCAATAAAAAATACTTTGCTGATGAGAAAGTAAAAATGAGTGAGGAGTAATCTTCTGATTAGTACTCACTGTACAGTATTTATACTGACGGACCAAATTCCAACAACGAAAGCTTATGTAATAAGTTTATATTCGTCTTCAAAGTCTATAATTACTATATTTCATATAGATGCAATTTAATTGCCGGTGACATACGATAAGGTGGAGCAAAGCAAGAAACTTGCATCGTGTAAATGAGGCTTTAATCAAGCTTTTCTGCAGGTTACAGCCTAACCTGGAAAGAAGCCAACAGTCCCTGGAGAGAAGCATGGCCAACCAACAAGTTGTCCAACATATCGGGCATCCAGAAACATGCCTTGACCGGACTGAAGTGTGGCACCAAGTACTCTTTGAGGATCACTGCTACTAACAAAGTTGGGACCTCACAGCCTGCTTATTTAGATGTCAGCACTTTGGGTGGAGGTAAGATATCAATTTCCCTCCTCCTTTTATTTAAAAAATTTGCTGACTAGCAATACATCAAGAATCCGTAAAAAAATACTATGTATATTTCTTTGAGCATTTTAATTTGTTGCAGTTAAGCAACATTTAGGTAAGATTGCGATATTTAGGCAAGCTTGCACCATAAACCATCTTTCTGTCTCTGCTAGCTTCCTCTTCACAACAGCTAAATACGTTTAGGCGTAAACACATCTAGCAGTCTGTGGTGCAAGCAAGCAGGCCTAACTCTCATAGCGTAATCAGCCTATAATGTTATTAATGCTAGGACCTCCGTGGCTAGGAGTGGCTGCAATCTAGTTACCGAGGCAGCAGTCTCATATTATTAAAAGAAATAATGTTTTTACACCCATTTGGCATTTTTTTACCATCACTGTTGCAGTAGTCAATAGCAGCTGATACGGCTAATGTATATTTTCTTTCAAATAATGCGAGCGATTTCAATAGCAATAATAATAGTGCTCTCTGCTCTAACCTCAACCATAATATCATTATTTCCTTCTATCAACCTTCTCAGTACCAATCCCCCCGACCACAAGCGAGTGGCTGTGGAGCAACGCGTCACACATGTACGTACAACTGGCCGGCTGGGACCACGCCGGTTGTGCGCTTACAGTGCTGGACGTGGAGTACAAGCAGCTTGGTGCCAGGGCGTGGCTCAGAGCTCACCATGATATGGTGAGTTGGCTTGGTAATAATTTCTAAATATTTAGGTAAGAGACCACCTCAGTCAGTTTTAGCAGATAATTGACTGGTCCTAAGTTGAATAGAAGGCCCAGAAAGAACTTCGTGTTTGAAGAAGCATAAATAAGACTCTATTTACTCCCTAATCTATAGACATTATATTATTCTGGTCCTTCGTATTATTCCTACAATACTCATTCTCATTTACTGTTAGCATAAATCGTCTCGCATACCCAGACAATTGAAAAATATTAACGTAACAAGTAGTAAAGGGGCATGCAATAGAGTTGATTATCTTTACTTATTTATGACTAAAAAGTTTCAAAACTTTACTACAAAACAATTTGTCGTACATTGCCTCCCACAGTTTTTCTCCTTACCCTGGAGCCTCCCACAAGTTTTAATATACAGGCGATTGAAATATTTACGTAACAAGTAGTAGTAATATTTATTTGTTCAAAACCTTAAACCTATTTACAATTCTTGTACCGTAAATTAAATCTAATATGTAATTGGCAAGATACAAAACATGTGCAACTTGGCTTAAACTAGGAGAACTCCTGTGCTATAAGCACCAGTTACTTCCGTCACCACAGTGATCGAGCTGCCGTCACCAGTATGGTGCGGTGCATAAGTAGATTGTGCAGGGGCACGAAATTGAGTTGATTATGATCTTCACTTAAGTACGTACATGCCGTGTTACGTATAAGAGCAAGTCTCAAAACATTACCATCAAATAATTTTGAACCTTTCCCTCCTACAGCCGTACTCGTCCCTCTCCCCCTGGAGCCAGCCAGCCCTCCCCTACACAAAGGTCCCGACGTACGCGATATCAGACCTCTCCCCCGGCACGTGGTACCAGCTGCGAGTGACAGCTACCAATGAGGCTGGTAGTGTCACTACGACCTACAGCTATGCAACTAAGAATGAGGATGGCAGTAAGTTTATACGAACGTGATATCACCCAACCACCAGCAATCCACTGTTTAACGTAGGCCTCTCTCAGGCTGTCTACAATGCTCTGGCTCCTGCTTTCTGTATCCAGTCTTTCCAAGTCATCTGTGATCTATATTTATACTAATATATAAAACTGAAGAGTTTGTTTGCTTGAACGCGCTAATCTCAGGAACTACTGGTCCGATTTGAAAAATTATTTCAGTTTTTGATAGCTCATTTATCAAGGAAGGGTATAGGCTATCTAACATCACGCTAGGGCCCTGAAGAAAGCTCCTAAGCAGATCAAATCAAATCAAAAGATCAAATCTCCTCCTAAGCAGGAAGAGATTTGACGCAGACGAAGTTGCGGGAAACTAGTCTGTTTATAAAGGTGAGAATAGATTGTGACATCAGACAGGTAGAGAGAGACAGAAACGTTCTCAATAGAGACGGGCTTAAACTTTAAAAAATAATAACACTGCTAAATGCTAATGCTAACAATAATTAACATTAAAATTAGCAGTTAATTTTAGCAACTGTTAAATTTAATCACAGACAGATTGTTAACATAATTAATTATCATTCCCTTCATACTTTTGCGAATTCAGCAGTTAGCAGTTAATTAAATCAACTCGACTAAATAACAATCTGTCTGACTGAACACTGAACTGAGTTGCTAAGTTTGCTAACTTGAAAACAATTCAATACAGACGGGACAACATTTTGTCCTTTCCTTTCCTTTGTTTTGTTCATAGCCATCTGCCTGCGGTCAAATATATCCGTGTGTGGTGTGACTGCGGGGTAGCACCGCGCAGAGTACCTGACGCCTCTGTGTTCTGAGATTCTGAGTTTTTATCTGTGCCACATCTACATCTGTTTTCATTAGTGTTTGTGGGTTGACTGTTGACTGTTAAATTTAACAACTATCTCAGAATTTATTTAACAGGTGTTGGCACTAAAAAAAAAAAGTAGTGTTAATTTAGCAGCTAATTTTAGACCCATCTCTAGTTCTCAATTTGGTTCAGTACACAAGGTACTTGGATTGTGTTGGTCATGAACATTGTGCACTCTTTTGCACGTTCTAACTGTCGTTTCATCGCCAATTTATTCTCCAAACAGTAATACTATGCCATCCATTATTTTGCAACACCAACTACAAAATCTATCGTTAGTTATGGCTTATTCGTGTAAACATTTATGGTTAGTTTTGGGCCCTTAAGGGTACACTAGTCGCGGGCTCGAACTCACTGGTGGGCCTGGCTAATAAGCACGCTGTCTCACCAGGCTTCGTGTCCGACAGAGGTAGTATCAGTGATGAGCAGTTAGACGCTAGTCTACACGCACAACATTATAGAGTTAGCTGCAGGATCAGCTATAGTAAAACAGCATTAAAAATTACGAAAAGTCCTTCGGAAGATCGGGTTTTCTGTAAAAACCACTACATAAATCAATGGCCAATTACGTTTATTGAACTTTTTGATAATTGAGCTTTGTCGGTACCGACTTGGTTTTCGAGATTTTACACTGCTTTTATTACTTAAAGACGCCCAAAGTTAGGTTAAATTAGCAAGAAAAACGAATCTTTGTTGGCTCATAACTTTTTAATAGCTTTTTATTTTAGTATTCTGTTTCCGTACAGACAGTATTGATAATGAGACAAAACCATACCATGTTTAATTTTTGATATAGGTACATAGTCAAACAGTGGAGTAAAACCCTCCCGAAGTTTGTATGGAAAAAATGTGGAAAAGTATCACTTTAAACAAAATGAACAGAAGGAGAGCATTTCTACACCACAAATATACCAGTATATTATTATATTGAGTATGTTCCATAAAATCTATATGTTCTATCCAGGTGAAGTGGGACCTCCGTCAGAGTTGTTTGACTTGAATATGCTAGTGATTATCTGCAGCTCAATACTACTCACAATCTGCCTGCTTAGCTGTATCTACATACTTGTGAAGAGACAGAGGTACGTCCACCATTTTGTGAATAATAGATTAAGATTAAAAAGAATGCTTCAAAAATCTTTTCATTCCATTTGCAACTACTGAACATTTTCGATCTTTGGACAATTTTAAATGGATAAGTGTATCAAAAGAACAGCTTTAATTCTCAAAATAGGTACACTTACGCACTTTTAAATGCCCAAAACCGTATACATTCTTAAGTATACATATACTATAACAATTATATTTTCGCCAATATACAAAAAACGTTAATCAACTTTAAAGAAACGATAACCTTACCTAGCATTATCTACCCGTAATGTTCCCACAACTGACTTAGTTGCTGGACTTAGGCCTCCTCTTTCTGACAAAAAGTGGGCAGTGAACCACCACGTTGGCCCAATGCGGTCGGTATATTATTAGTATTCTTCTTATTCTAGAATTATATATGATTCCAGAACAGGCATCCTAACAGAATACCGCGACTCAATAACGTTGGACAACAAATCGGAGAGCGACAACCTAACGGCCAACACATCGCACACCAACTTAGCTAACGCTAAAGAGAACGCCATGAACGCGCAGAACAGAATATACAGCGCTCCTATACATATGAGGAATAACAGTAAACATGGTAAGTGATTTATTTCGCCTTCCAGGTTGCTTGTACCTGGGGTTTTTTTTTTTTTTTGAGGATGGGAAATCATCAAATAACTTCTCCCGTACTGGGTGGAGCAGGAGGGCGTGTCAGACTTTTACTGACTAAAACCCACCCGTGTTCCCTCAGTTGCTTATGAGCCAGGGGCCACGGTATCTCTTTCGAACAACCCGCACCCCTGGCAGGCATCGGCCCGAGCGGACCCCTTCGGTTTGTGCTGACATCTGAACGTCTCCTTCGTTGGCTAGGGCAGTGAGGGCGCAAATATTGCCTCTCCCTCACTTGCGCCACCTCCCTCTTCGCGAGGATTAGTGCTTCTCAGAAAAAGGTGACAGCTACCCATGCACTCTCGCTCCGCACCATGGCCTGGACCAGGGCCGGACGCGAGAGATCGCCGCCGCCAATCGCCTCCACGAGGACACGGCGGTGCTACGCCCAAGCCGGGCAGTTCTTCACTGTTTGCTCCACCGTGTCCTCAGGGCGATCTGCGCAGTGGAAACACCCGGGCATTTCCTCCCGCCTTATAAGAAACAGGAGCCTCCGAAAACAGCCGTGTCCGGTGAGGACCTGCGTCAGGCAAAAGGTGAGGACGTCATGCCGCCTCTCAATCCACTCCTCAAAGAGGGGACTTATCGCCGCAATCGTGGCGTGCCCAGCACTGGGTTGCGACAATCGTACACTCCATGTCCCCATGAGATCCCGCCGGAGCTCCGTCCGGTGTGCCGTGATTTCTTGCGGCAGCGAAGTTACGCTCCAGCGTTTTGCCTCCTCTTGCCACTCCCTTAACATGTGTGCGAAGACGCCTCCAGATCGCATGGCGACCTATAAACTAGGTTTAAGGGCTGATTGTCACAGCTACGAGTACAAGCGATTCGCATGCAGATGCCAACTAAAATTACAATTCGCCAAAGACGTCAGTAGGCCAATTCTCGTAAATAAAAACTTTCACAATCTAGTCGCAGTCTCATCTCAGCGACAATCAAACGTCAAAAAGTTGTCAAAATGTATGGAAACTCGAGGTATTCTTGACAGATTGAGACTGAGATCAGACTGTGAACGTTCTTTAAATTACGAGAATTGTCCCTCAGCATAGAAAGGTAAAGATAATTAACGCCTCATTATTATAAGGCCCGTGGTTATCCTTAACTTTCTCACGGAAAACCCAAAGTCATAATCAAACGTGTCACAGGAAATCTTTCTTAATTAGTTAGGTGCAAATTGTTAATTGAAAAAAAGTTATCGATAATAATTGTGGGCCAGTACCAACCACATATTGTAACGTCACAGCTTTAAGGAAAATGATTGAATAATTCAATTAAATTCAATTGATAAATTATGACGTATAAAGTTCAGGAAAATGCACAGGTATTACGCTAAATTATTTTGTTGCTATGTCTAAAGTCAGAGAAATTAAAATAATATAGTCTCAGATTATAAAACAAAGGCAGATAGACCGCGCGGAACACCAAGAGTGAAGCCAAAAAACAAATGTATAATTATATACAATGCGACGCTTTAGTATTTGGTTTTTTGGCTTCACTCTTGCTTGGTGTTCCGCGCGGTCTATCTGCCTTTGTTTTATAATCTGAGACTATATTATTTTAATTTCTCTTTATTCCATTAAATATACTTATAAATTACATTTTTAAATATTATTATAAAAATATAAAAAAATAGTAACCCACCGGTATCGGGAACAAGGTCCAAGCTACCGGCGGTCAGGGCTCCAGAGAGAGGAACCTCCTAACGATGCGAGCCGTGTCCAGGAGTACCGCTTTCTGGATCAAGCCCTTGACCCAGCTGCCCAACGAGAGCCTCCTCAGATGTTGGTCGAGGCTCTTGGCTATCAAGCCATTGGCTGAAACGACTATCGGTACAATGATCGCTGAGTCCACATCCCACATGTCGACAACCTCGTGAGCCAAGTCAAGATACTTGATTTGTTTATCTTTCTCGGCTTTCACGAGGTTCCCGTCATGCGGGACCGTTATATCAACGATCATTGTACGCCGCTTTAGTCGATCCACCACCACTATATCAGGCTTATTGGCAACAATAGTCCTGTCAGTGATGATGGATCGATCCCAGTACAGTGTGACATGCCCATTTTCGAGAACTGGGTCGGGCACATACCTATAGTACGGCACTTCTGATTCCACAAGGCTGTATTTCAGAGCAAGTTGCTGGTGGATAATCCTGGCTACAAGGTTGTGTCTATGCAAGTACTCTTCGTTAGCTAGACGAGATTTTTTTTTTTTAATTTCTCTTATTATTATACTATATTATTTTAATTTCTAGTATTATTATTTTGAGATGAGAGCAGTGGTGGTCCAGATCTGTGATGTATTAGGATTTTATTTTATTTGACATTACTTTAAATTAATGTCAAGTTAGGTAGGTAAAATTTCGAGAAAGAGGTCAATCGTCGAATTCGACTCGGCTGGGCAGCGTTCGGGAAGCTTCGCAATATCTTCTCGTCCCACATACCGAAGTATCTCAAGACGAATGTCTTTGACCAGGGCGTGTTGGCAGTGATGACATATGGAACCGAAACGTAGTCGCTCACAAAGGGCCTCCTATGAAGGCTTAAAGTCACCCAAAGGGCAATGGAGAGGGCTATGCTTGGAATTTCCCTGCGTGCTCGAATCGGGAATGAAGAGGTTCGCAGGAGAACCAAGGTAACCGACATAGCCCGAAGAATTGCCGAACTTAAGTGGCAGTGTGCAGGGCACATTGCTCACAGAACAGATGGCCGATGGGGCGGGAAGGCTCTGTAGTGTCGACCGCGATACGCGGTCTTATCAATTGGAAGGCCTCCCACAAGGTGGACCTTGTGAGGGCCGCAGGAGTCCGCTAGATGCGGGAAGCACAGAACCGGTCGAAGTGACGGAGCTTGGGGGAGGTCTATGTCCAGCAGTGGACTTCTTTCGGCTGAAATGATGATGATGATGGTTTAGTTAATTGCATTTGATCTATTTATTTGGTTTTTATTTGTGAAATTTATATTAATTTATGTTTGGCAATGGGTGTTATTTAGGTACCTGAAATAAATTAATTAATTCGTTTATTTAATTAAAGAGCACCTACGTCCTTGCAACCACCATACCAACCAGATAGTCTGATTATAACAGGATACTTAACATAAACGTCAAATCGCTTCTCTTAAGGAAAACCTGAAGCAGATAAATCAATCAATTAACTAACAATTACCGATAAAATGTGACGTATTTGGATAAAAAATACGAAGATAAGTTACGGAAATTAATTTTATACCAGAAATTATTTAAGTTTAATTGATAACCAGTGTTAATAAATACTTACGTCATTTACAACGGAATTAGAACGCGTAAATTGATAAATCTGCAGTCATTGTTTCTATGGTAAAGATTAAACATTCGTTGGTAGTAACCCACGAAAAAACCAGTTGAAAACTAGGGTCAGGGACTAGTTGCGTGGCATTTTTAAAAGTACTGAAAGGGGCCTATTTGGCATAGCTGTGTCGGGCCGGCCTTCGGTTCGCTGGCACTACAGTTGTTTGCCCAAAACTTCGCCTCTTCCACGGCGTTCAGTGGTAGCGCAGAGGTTACAATGGCTGCATGTGGAGCACAAGGGGCAGGAAAGGAGGTGAAAAATAATCTGTGACACAGCTCCACATACACACACTGCTGTCATTCCCACGAGGTAAACTCAGTTTACGAGATTCAGTTTACACCGTTCCATTTGGGTTCGGAGACGGTTCACATTCTTGAGCATTTCTTACAACGGAAAGCACTTTTTATTTTAGTGGAAAGTGTTGTGTGTCTTAATATGCAGGACATTCACGATCAAATTGTACTGACGTGAAACCTTGCAAAATTACATTAGCACATCATTATCAATGTAAGTTTTTTTCGGTAAGGTATCGGGCAAAATTGTACGTAAACCGTTGTGTGCCTGCCAGGGATGCGGGTTGTTCGAAAGAGATACCGTGGTCCCTGACACACAGGCAACTGAAGGAAAACGGGTGGGTTTTAGACAGTAAAAGTCTGATGCGCCCTCCCACTCCGCCCAGAGCGGGAGAAGTTATTTGATGATTTCCCATACTCAAGCAAAAAAAACTCAGCCATCCCAAATAATCACTTTCAGAGCTAATTCCCTAATTGTTCCCTTTCAGAACTGTACGAAATAAGTCCTTACGCACAATTTGCAGTGGGCTTCAGAACTTTCGGCCATGTGGAGAATCAGGACATGCCTAGTCGGCAGGCAAAACAAAGATATGATACAGGTAACATATTACAACTAAGTAAATTCAAACGCACGTAAGTACGAAAACAGCCCTTAGTGCTCGGACATAAGGGCGCTGTCAAAAGCACACTTTTGCTATGAACGAAGCAACTTATATTGGATGACAACGGTTATTTCTAGCGACGAAGGTCGTAATGACAGAAAAAAAAACAATCCGACTGTAAACGGAAGGAAGACTCTTCCAGTATTATAAATGTTACAAATTATGTAAATATGGGTTGGATTCATGATTAATCACAGTTTTCTGATCATTTAAACAATCATTCGCTTGAGCTCACATACCATATTTCAAATTTGCTCATTCTCTCGAAGGTCATTACCGTAACTACTCACAGGCAAACCAGAAGCTGTCTCTCTGTTGGGTGCCTATTCTGTCGCACCTTGTCATCTGTCACTAAAAACTTTTTTAGAGTTTTTAATCTCGAATTTAGGTAGTATTTCCATGGTTGGAACAGCTCTATACTAGATCTCATCATCGTGCGTTTATATTACCGAAGTAAGACGATGATTACCGAAGCGCTTGCTTTTGCTGGGAGATCTGTATTTATGTAATGTAGATCTCACCCACAAGACGACCGTCGGGAATCCCTGGCTGATTTCCGGCCACCGTAGGCGTGGGCTTGCGGACGGCGAGTAATGGGTAGCTCGCTGTCTGGTAAGGACCAAGCCCGGGTCGACGGCGCGTTGTGTTCCACGCGCGCCTCAAAGATATGTCAGCACAAAATGACGGGGCCCGTAAGGGCCGATGCCTGCCAGGGGTGCGGGTTCGTTCGAAAGAGATACCGCCGCCCCTGGCATACAGGCAACTGAGGGAACACGGTTGGATTTAGTCAGTAAAACTCTGAAACGCCTGCTTCACCCAGAGCGGGAGTAGATATTTGATGATTTCCCACCAAAAAAAAACCCACAAGACGACACAAAATATCCAATTCTTAAAAGTATCGAAAGACCTCAAAGTAATATTTCCCTTTTCAGAAACAAGTTTCCAAGTGTGTTCGGAGTCTGAAGATAGTGACAGCATATCAAAATCTACGCTAAAAAGTGTTCCAAGAAGTGAGTAGTATCATGCTTATAACTTTCGGAACTAGTACTCTAAGGTCCACTTGCACCATAAATCACTAAAAGAGTTTATAATCACATATTAAAAACATCTTTCTGACTCTGTCATCTTCAAACAATTGACAGAAATATAGTGATGTTCGAAATTCGTTTACGAACGAACATGACGAACAGAACGATGTATGGGTATAGTGCAGGGCACGGGCGTAGCCAGAGGGGTTTTGGGGGTTCAACCCCCCCCCCCCCCCCCCGAAAGGTTCAGATATTAACATTCATAGAATTAAAATTAAAACAGGCGTGCGGCATATCTCATTGAAAACTAACTACTATTACCTACATTTAAATATACAGTGTTTTGGATTTTTGGAACATTATTTTTTATTTAGCTTATAGTTTATATTGTCCCACTGCTCGAAAAAGAACTCCCCTAATTCCTTCAAGGAGATTTTTTCTGTAGGTATGTATTTTTCACATCTTTAATTTTTTTTCTTATAAAGGGTAATTTTATGTACTTTTAGTCGTTTTATTTTCTTGAACACTCCCCAAAACTAAAACCTGGCTACGCCCGTGGTGCAGGGGTCGGCAACCTTTTAAGTCGGAAGAGTCAAATAACAATTTACAAAATTTTAAAGTTTTTAAAGAGCCAAAAAAAAATTTAAATATCATACAGATTACGGAACAAGTCACGGTTATTATTGGTTTCATAATAAAATTGCGTGAAATCGGGGTTTAAACGCAAGGTGACTGAAAAGGGGCGTGGCCTAATCTACGCCATTTGCAAAATCGCCACTTTTTTTATTTGATAACTCGCCAGGTGAAGGGAAAATAAATAATACTTGCGTATGGAACTAAAGAGCTGCAGCGTCACATCCAAAGAGATGTGGCTCGCGAGCCGCAGATGGCCGGTCGCTGGTATAGTGCAACGATCTATGGTTGTTGCAAATGAATGTTAGATATCTAATACCTTTAAACGAGCAATTCTTGTATATATAATCTGAATCTCAGAAAAGGCTCCAACGATTTTCATGATATTTAGTGTGCAGCGGGTTTCGGGGCCGATAAATCGATCTAGCTGGTTTCATTTTTAGAAAACGTCAAATCGAAAAAAAAAACCGAGCAAAGCTCGTACATCCAGATATTTTAAATTAATTAGTCCAATCTCTTTTCAGAAGTCTGCAGAACGCCACACCATAGATAACCAGACAAGGAAGAAATTTCGTTTTGAAACGAATTCGTCTCGAAGGACCAGTTTTTGTAACATTACAAACATTTTAGTTTCTATACCTACTTTGAAACTGTAAACGTACGTGACACTGCTAAGCCCGAATTGAAAAAACTCATTTTATGACCAAAAATAAACGAATCTATTCAGAGTATAGAGGTATGAGGAACAGGATGTAAAGTTCACTCATCCTCTATTGAAAAGGGAGGATCCTCCGATCAGACGGGTGTTGTGTCTGGTGGGTAACTGCCTGACAGTTGATGTCGGGATGTTGTATATATGTGAGTCTCGTGGTAAACTCTGACTGCGCGATATAGGATTTCTGTGACGTCCAGGCTTGCGTAATTCGCATGTGGCATTGTAGATGGCGCCACATCACTTTTTGTGTTTCAAGATATTTGTTGCGAAGTATTTTTCTGTAGTGCCGCTACAAGGTAATACGTCTGCATTCAAGAATTTATTTATTAATTAAAAAAGAAAAATATACCTATACGTTTAAAAAAGTATGTAATGGCATCACATTTAGACCCAATGCACAGCAAATCGTTAAATTCCTTCAGCACTAAACAGAATATACAGGATAAAAAGTTAACCAGTGCGCAAACTGTAACCACGAATTCAGCACAATATATCATTTTAGACCCGCTAGCAAATAACTTTTTCGTCGGTTATACAAAAAAAAATCAGCTGTTCCAAACATTTTAACCGCGTAGGTATAGCACTTTTCTATGAAACAGCAGATTCTTTTTTTTGTATAACTGACCATAAACTTCGGCGCTTGGGGGTCTAGAATGATACGCTGAATTTATGGTTACAGTTTGCGCACTGGTCAAAATTTTACCCGGTACTAATAAAATAACTTCAATTCTCGGAATCATCACCGCCTAGCGTTTTCCAACTATGTTGAGTTGAGTTTCCAGTCTAACCGGATGCAACTGCATACCAGTATTTTGGATGGAGCGAATGCCTATCTGAGCTCCACAACCCTTCCAACCACACCTACTGGATTATAATGTGATAAGACTGGTTGTTAGACTTTCGGGCTTCTCACAACCCGTAACGAATGTCAAAGATACCCGAGTGACAGCCGGGACGTCGACTCAACGTGCTTTCCGAGGCACGGAGGGGTCTTGGTATGTAAACATGGTCACCCAACCACTGTAAGCGTAGTTTAACCTGATCGATCGATCCGTGTGGCTATAATTAATTAGCACAAGTTCTCAATTAACAGTGCCAATGTTTCAAAAAAATCTGTAACTAAATCTTCGGGATTGCTCGGTTCAAACAGTAGACGCTAGCAAGCTCCGAGAGAGAAGCTGCTGGCCCGTAAGCACAAACTTGTAAAAGTTTACACCAGTGCATGGGGCAGCCAATAAAAATACTCAACTATGTCTCTCTACGATTGAATATCTTTACTTGCTCGTTTGCGGAATTCCAGGTCACACAGGGTATTGTAATCTGTATGACTTGTGCCAAGAGTCGGTGCTTGGGACTTGTTAATGTCTGTTAGACAGACTCATTCCCCCTTATTACAAAATAAGGTTTTTCTTTAGGTATGGTTTAAAACATCAAGCCTGTTTTTAAATAAACACCTAACGGTAATCGAAATACAGCTCCTTCTACAAAACTGAAAACTTAGACCAGTGCTAAATTGTCTGTTTTGGAAAAGGAGCTGTAATTCTATTTCAGTTCTAAGTTCTTATTTCAAAAACAGGCTCGGTGGTTTAAACCAAACTTATAGAAAAACCTTGTTCTGTAATAAGGTGGATTGAGTCTAATAACAATAGAGAAGTAATTGTGTTAAATACTTGACAGTGTAATTTACCATGCACGGATAGAAATAAATTTTCCGTCAAAATATGACAGTTTAAAAACATAACTACATTTCTTATGCCGGTTTTTGCGTGGCGTCTCTGAATGACAAAATTGTGACTAAATTGATGTAACGTAATAAAAAAAGTACCTAAGTGGTAATAAATAAATTCATTTCGCTCTTTACACATTTAGTGATTTGTGGTACCAGCAGAGCTTAATGTGAATAATATTTTTCATTCAAATGTGCACGCATCCATGATGACGTTTACGATTGTTATTGCTTGCCGATGAATCACTCATTGAATTGATATACTAGAAAATAACAATCATTTTGTAAGCAAATGTGGTACAATGACGTTTCATGCTTTCCTTCAATCAAATTCGTGGGATCTGTAGGTTTTTTGGTGCCAACGCGAAATATATTTTTCATTTAAAATTAGACGCTTCGTTGATGACGTCTTTAATTGAGTATAAATTGCTTGTCAATGAATCACTCATTCAACAGATACACTAGGAAATAACAAAGCATTTCGTAGGTAAGTCTGATACAATGACGATTTACAATTTCCTCCAATGAAATTCGAAGGATCTGCAGGTACAGTCAGTGACAGAGGTCGACTCTAATACTTCAGTTTTTGAAGTCTTAATTATTGTCCAATTAAAATCGGAATCTTCTATTCCGATTTAAATGATGGGCAGATTAAAAATAAGCCTTTATTCCTGGTTACACTTTTTTTTTTTTTTTTTTTTGTTTTAATTTAAATGTTATACTTACGTATTTAAATTATTTTCCAAAAACATATCGGCGTTCGATGCAGTCTCAGTTTTTACTATGTTCATGGTTTTTCATATTTTTCTTGGGTTATTGTTTTTCTTATCGTCCTTTCCTATTAGTGTTTTTAGGTTAGTCATAAGTTTGTCACTATTGCCAGTACCTACATAGTAGGACTGGCCTGTCTTTATCAAATTTTCTGTTTCTCTTTGTAGTCAAGCCTTTTAATTTTATGGTCCGTATGGAAATACAAAATGCGTATAGTTGATACGTCCTTAAAACCCTTGGTGTTATTTATATATTTTTTCTTTATTTCTTTAAAAAGGGTTTTAATCTAAACAGATTATGCCATCGTTACAAATTGACTTAGCATAAATACAAATTATCTTACACACTACCTCTGCGAGTTTGCGAGTCTGTACAGCATCCTGGCTGCTTCCGAAGCCGGAGTAGTAAGGACGCTGTTACATACTCTAGTTTCAAACATACTATTATACAACAATAATAAATCTCGTCTTTCCGGCTCGTTCCGGACACGTTCCATGATGATATCGCTTAAGTGTTGCACGAAGGCTGCGGTGACGTTCTCTCACGGGGTCACCAGTATAGGGGTATGGTAGTAAAGGAGGATCCTCCGGCCAGACGGGTATTGTGGGTGGGCAACTGCCCGACAGTTGATGTCGGGATTTTGTATATGTTAGAATTCCGTGGTAAACTCTGACTGCGCGATGTAGGATTTCTTAATTTAGTTCACATGTGGCACTGTAGATGGCGCCACTTCTCTTTTTGCGTTTTCTTTATTTTATTGCGAAGTATTTTTTGTAGTATCGCTACAGTAGGTAATCATCAAATAACTTCCCCTGCTCTGTGCGGAGCGGGAGGGCATGTCAGACTTTTACTGGCTAAAATTCACCCGTGTTCCTTCAGTTTCCTGTGTGCCAGGGGCCACGGTTTCTCTTTCGACAACCCGCACCCCTGGCAGGCATCGCCGCCGACCGCCTCTAAGAGGACACGGGCGGTAGGTCCGCGCAAGCCGAGCAGACCTCCACCGTATGCTCACCCGTGTCCTCAGGGCGATCTACACAATGGAAAACCCGGGCGGTTCCTCCCGCCTTTTCCGAAACAGAAACCTCCCGAAACAACCGTGTCCGGAAAAGTAAAAATATTAAAGGACTTTTGTCGCTGACCGTACCTCGACCTACATTATGACCAAAAAAGGTAAAACACAGTAAAACCCGATCAAGTTGCTAGCTAATTTAACTACGAATTCAGCCGTTATTTGATCTAAAACAATAACATGTTATTTTCGTCAATTTCTTCCTATTCAATGAAATTTAGGTATTTATAAACCTGTGGTTAGCTCATTCATTTTGATAATTTGTCACTATTTTAATTTATATATCTGCCCGATGATTAATACTGAGTCATCGCTTTTATTTGATATATTTTATATCATAGGGAAGCCTCTGAAAATTTTGCATTAAGAACCTTACTTTCGTCGGAATAAACTGCAAAATACAATAACGAGCTTGAACGTTTTAACTTGGATTAAATTTCGTTCAGTAAAATATCCAAAATATTTTGAACGGTTGAATTACTTTTAAGAAATAAGTCACGTTGTGGTAACAACCAATTCAAGCTAGCCTCTTATTCTATTGAAACTCAGTACTGCCTTAGGCCAGCTCATGGGTCAGTGTTAGGTATTATAATATTTGATCTCACGAAGCGACGCGCGTTTTACTTGTGGTGACCAACTGCACAAACAAGCTGTAAATTTGTGCGTGAAGACGTATATCATCAGCAAATAACACGCATGCACGCATACACGCACACGCTTCCGACTTCACCCTAGTCTCGGACGAGGATCGGGATGAAGGATCCACAGCGTGTTTGTACTCGTGGTTACCACGTAAAAGCTTGCGCAGCTTAGTGAGATAAAAATACTGTAGTGACGTGTGGCCTAACACAGAAAGTAGGAAACGGGCAAAGGTCAAAGCGTTGATAGTGTTTACAGGAATTACAGTAGGTACGGGAAAAGGCGCGTTTCTAACGTCAACTTTCATAATTTTTACGTCATCTTCATCGTAAGTACAAACAGGATAAAGTTAAATATTAGTATGTGCCAAAACTAATGAGTATTTTCCAACGCGTGGAATTAATAATTTAGATAAACATTTTTTTATTTTAGTATTGGGAGTTAAAAGTAAAGTAAAGTAAAAATCGTTTATTTCAACATTAAAATTACAGTATTGAGATATCGTTGGTCCCAAACTAGGCACAGCCTGTATCTTGGGCACCATTTAACATTTAGAACATTTCGGGTTATTTTTAAATAAAAGTTGAAATTGGCAACAGTTAAATTAGTGGAAAGCCTCTTCGAGACTGCAAAACTAAAATTACAAAAATTACAAAATAAAATAAAAAATACATAATTCAGGTAAGAAAACTATTATATAAAATGAATTTATGAAAGATCAGACTTGGTTTAAATTCTTTATTTTGCTGCTGTTCTATGTTGTATTTTACATACTACTTGTGTGTGTGTGTGTGTTACGAAACTCCATTGCCTATGTGTTGATGCCTAAAATCTTGTCAAAAAGGCTACCTATTAAAATAAGAAGTTCCGCTAAACCGGCCTCAGTCAACCCAAACAAATAAGAAGTTTCACTAAACGAGAATTAGTCAAAAAAACCCAATTTAAGGAGTTCAGTCATATGGAACTCCGTCAACCTAGCCAAAATAGTATTCTCTAAAAAACAAAAAAAAACCCTTAGTTGTTTTTTTATTTTATAACTTTTTCTTATCGAAGAAACTACAAGTAGGTAATCGTGTTTCTAAAGTGTACGATTTACAGAGTGAATCTTCAATAAATTCGATAACTGCATAACTTAAGGTTAAGTCATAAAAACGCAATAGGGTATTTTCCAATTTATTAAGAACTATTCTAATTTGAAGATTGGGACAAAATAAGTAACAGAAAATAAAAGTAAATTGCTTTATATCCATTTTCTCAATTAAAAACGATTTAAACCAAATTAATTTTTCGTTGTTTGGAATTTACCGCCAAAATGCTCCTTAAGACAACTTTTTATCACGTGACGTCTACTTTGTGTAAACTAAAGTAGTTAGTAAGTAAACAAGTGAGTGTCGTGTTTATAATTAACAAGAATTTTTATGGATAGATAGTGAAATCACTGGTGTGCGGTGCCTCTGTGCTCAAATACTTCTAAAACTGCGCCAAACGAAGTATTTGTACTGGTGCTTTTTACACAAAGCCGACGTCACGATGTCACGATAGCAGAAGAGCATTCAAGTTTAATTTATATATTAATAGTCTGATCGTGGCGCTCAGCAGCCAGCACGTCGGCTGTCACATTGACGGTACATGTGTAAATAATCTAAGTTATGCTGACGACATGGTGTTGATGAGCGCTTCGGTCTGCGGCTTGAGGAAGCTGGTACAGATATGCGAGGAATATGCTTGTGGTCATGGTTTGCTGTATAATGCAAAGAAGAGCCAGTGTATGGTCTTTGAGACCGCCAGTGCAAGATGTCCGGGAACCATACCTCCGGTAAGACTAAATGGGGTCCCTTTGGAAAGGGTTGACCAGTTCACGTACTTGGGGCATGTTTTGACTGTCGACCTCAAGGATCATGCAGACATGGAACGGGAGCGGAGGGCGTTGTCTGTTAGAGCGAACATGATCGCTCGCAGGTTTGCGCGGTGCTCAAATAAAGTTAAGGTTACGCTCTTTAGAGCGTATTGTACATCGCTGTACTCATGCAGTTTGTAGGCTCACTACTCTAACAGAAGTTACAGCGCCATCCGCATCCAGTACAATAACGCGTTCAGGGCGGTGATGGGGTTACCCCGATACTGCAGTGCCTCGGGTATGTTCGCAGAGGCGCGCACCGACTGCTTTCACGCGACCATGCGCAAGCTCGCCGCGTCCTTGGTGCACAGGGTGTGGGTTAGCCCCAACACGGTACTATCGATGAATGCGGGAAGGCTGGACTGCCCTTTCATCCGGCATTGTTCCAACAGACATGTTGCTGTACCAGTGTCGGAGAGAATATATTAATTTTATTTTTTATTACGTTGTAAAGTCTGATTTAATGTGACTGTGATTTGACCTAATTTAGTTTATTTTGATTTAAGTAATTTAATTTAATTTGATTTTATTTGACATTGTTATTTTATTTCTCTAAGGCTTAATTTCATTTGATATATTTATTTAGTTTTTATTTGTATAATTTGTGTATTTTTATTTCTATTTGTGGCAATGGGTGTAATTTACCTGAAATAAATGAATTTATTATTATTATTATAAAAAGTCATCATAAGGAGCGTTTTGGCGGTAAATTCAAAACAACGAAAAAGAAATTTGATTTTAATCGTTTTTAATGGAGAAAATGGAAATAAATAAATTTGTTTTTATTTTTCTGTTAAATATATCGTCCCAATCTTCAAATTAAAACAGTTTTATCAAATTGGAAAATACCCTATTATTTCGCAAATCCTTCGGTGCGCCCTTAAGTTAGTTGACACAATCGGATTTCGTCACCGCAAAGGGGGCTCCCGTTACCATTGGAAATATCAATCAAAACGCGTTTTAAAGAAGACGTCGTTTTGCTTTATTGATCAATTTTAGGTATATTTCATAGAATGCAGAGGTTAAGAATTTGTTGTTTCAGTATCAGTATTCTATAGGTTTTAATATTTATTTGTTAAGTACTGATAAAAGAATTACAATATTGTGCTTGGAATTCTGACCAGTTAAGAACATACCTAATACCTAAACACAAAATCAAAAGGAAATAAAACAAAAATATTCTACAAGCACTCATCATTCACTAGATTATTTTTTATCCACTTTCGCCAGCTAAAATCAATAATATAGCCTAATCGGTTGAAGGAGACTGAACGAGACCCAAAACTTGTATTGTTATTACGTATGTGGGCGTTTAATTTTATCTAGAAAAAAATATGTACATACAACATACCTAGTTATAATAAATTACAACGAGCCACTTTGCTAAGTGTACCTTTGGATAATGTAGGTACATATTAACTGTATTGCATAGTTGAATGTCTGGTACATTTTGTCTGTATCACCTTTTTATACACGACCACCAAAAAATGAAAATGTCTGTAACAATATCGCGTTTTACAGCGGTATGCGGTGTTGAGCAAATAGCTTGTAGTTTGGGTTTTTGGAAAGTGTGGTGAACTTCTGTCTCCAAGATATTAAGTAAATTGACTGCACAAAAAAAAACACACCGAATCGCATTGTGACAACATTGTATAATTATCATCATCATCTTCATATCTTTTGAGGACTTCGCAAATCAAACACATCCGAAATAATTCTCACGAGAAAAATTAGAAAACGCCCATTGCCCTTTTTCATCATTTTTATTCTGGTGCTTACGCTCCGTGTATAAACTGATATTCAGCTTCATCTGGTGAACTGGGAACCGATCCCAACATAGTTAGGAGTAGGCTAGGTCGGTGATGACGACGTAACCTTGCTAAGTACCTACCGTAAACCGCGGTTACATTAATCAATATTGAACTTTGAATTGAAGGTTCATACTTCATATAATATCTTTAATTTTTGGTTATAAAAGAATTAAAAAAAAACAATACCTAATCGTTTTTGTTGTAACTCTCGATTCCTGATAGGTACATGAAAAATATTGCTTTATTTTGATTAAAAAAATAAAAACTGACTGATCAAAGTTATACGTAGGATGTAGGGTTACTTTGATACCCCCTATTTATTGCGTAGGTAATTACAAAGTAACCCCAATACAATTTAAAAATCAAAATCTGCCAACAGTAAAAAATAATTCCTTTTTTTTTTTAATTAAAATTTTTAGTGAATTCTCAGCGTGTCCTCGTGAAAGAGTTTGACAGTTCTTCAGAGTTGCTAACCTAGAAGAAAAAATTACCATGTTACGTTTCGTTTTACACAATTAGCGATTTTATAATAAATGGAAGTTTTTATTATCAAAGTCACCCCGCGATTCAAAGTAACCCCATTTAACCGGTACTTATATTGATCACCTGTAGCCATTTTACAGACAGTCCAATTTCACGCATTTTTTTAAACCCAACTTGAAAAACATTGTAAATAATTATCAGTATAGTCATATAAACGCTGTATCTAGTCAAGTACTTTATGTTTGTCTTAGAAATGACTACACTCGACCGCGGACAGTGACGTACATTTACCGGTAAATGTGTACTACGATTCCTACTTTTGATAAAAGTTAAAAATATTTGTAATTTTATTGGTTTTTCCTTTACACTCGAATTTAGTATTGGATTTTTTTAAGGGAAGCCGCAGCCGTTAATTAGAATTCGTCAAACAGGTAGGTATCAGGCAACGCAACGTGTTATTGTTCCCTCAGAAATTTCTTTAAAGCAAAACATCACGTAAATCGGCCCAACAACCACAGAGAAAATCGGTGTCAATACCTACATGATAAAAAGCTACATAACCTCTTCCTTTTTTGAAGTCAGTTAATAAAATAATATGACCGACTGGAGTGTTAATATTGAACACCGAGAGTTGACCTTTTGTGTAAATAATAAGGTTGAAAGTTGAAATAAAAAATTCAAACTGTAGGTGTATTCAAAAAAATCACTCGAACCTAACCAAATCATTGTATCCATAGCGTGATCTAGATTTTGCGAGAACGCCATCTATCGAGCTAGATAGCAAACTTTTTTTAAATAAACATTAATTGTTACGGTTTCTTCATGAACACGGAGTCTGGATTCGTACCCCTTTGAAGGCAAGAAGCTCGCGTACGTGGGACTGATTAAAACTATCAAAATATAACTGTACCGTACGTAACTTACTGCCTAACCTTTGGATGAAAATAGGTGTAATGTTACGTTATGTTTTGTAGGTACCTACTGTTGACAAACTCTCATAGTCAGTGTCATTGTCATTGACGTCAGCATTCCCAGAGAGTTTTTCCGTAATGTTTAAGCAAATGGCGAGACGAAAGAAACAATAGCAATAGCAGTGATAATAAGCTGATCTACATAAATGTTTTTAAACTTATTATTATCTAGCAGCGACCTGCGGTTTCACCCGCGTAGTACCCGTTGCCGTGGCAATACGGGGATAAAATATAGCCTATGTCACCCGGGGATAGTGTAGCTTCCCAACAGTGAAATAATTTTTCAAAGCGGTTCAATAGTTTCGGAGCCTATTCAATGCAAATAAACAAACAATCAAATCTTTCCTCTTTATAATATTAGTAAGTATAGACAAAAATTTCCGCGTGGAGTTTGTAAACTATAATACCACGGGGACGTAATAACGGGGTACAAAAAAATATCCTATGTGTATCTTATCAAGGTTTTATACCTGTATGACAAATTTCTTAAAATCCGTTCGGCCGTTTTACGTGATTGAGTAAACCACCAACCAAACATCTAATCATCTAAACATCATAATCATCATAATATTATTTGTATTAGTAGGATTTCAATCGCGTTTTTATGAGACGCAAAGCAGACATTGGTGTATATAAAAATTGACCCTAAGGTTCGCATGGTGGCAAATCTTGTCTGGGCCTAGAGACAAAACACATTTCTATTAGCGTTCACGCCAAACGCTACGCAAAAATGTATGGGAATGATATTACCTGCGGAAAGGACACGACGTAACCTTTCCGCAAGTAATGTCATTCCCATAAATTTTGATGTAGCTTTTGGCGTGACCGCTAACAGAAATGTGTTTTGTCTAGGCTTGCTGGTCACATTGCTAATCACTTGTTAAGCGAACCACCTGTATTTTAAGTCGTATTTTATAAAATTGTAGCGATGACTGCTAAAAATATATCTACAAAAGACTGATTATAATATTCATTTTTAACACAATGTTGTATCGTTTCTAAATAAGTTTGATCTGGACATTAAATTAATAAACGTTAGATAAATATTGTTGTCTTTTATTATTACCCTCTACAAATGTTGTTCTCATCATCATCATCATCAGCCGAAAGACGTCCACTGCTGGACATAGGCCTCCCCCAGGCTCCTCCACTTCGACCGGTCTTGTGCTTCCCACATCCAGCGGATACCCGCGGTCTTCGCAAGGTCATCGGTCCACCTTGTGGGAGGCCTTGTTGTTCTACTTTTTAACAACCCCTGTAAATTCCTGGATTTCATAAAATCCAGTTCTGACTCCACTCAAAGTTATGCAAGGATTTTCAATAATTCATATTCATTTAATTGCGTTCTACAAGGTAAAAACCAAGATGTTAACAAAAGACTTAGGAGTTAAGAGCCGTCGTAGATCCCGTTAGGGCACAGCAAAAGGAATTACTTGATACATAACTATTTCTTAAAAATCTAAAACTTAGTAAAAACTTACAAAAGTTAAAAAAATATATACATAAAGTTAATAATTAACATAAATAATAATTGGACAGCAATTTTAATAAAATTTCGAGAGGATTTGCGAGGCTCGGTTTTTTTTTTTTGTGTGGGAAATCATCAAATAACTTCTCCCGCTCTGGGTGCAGCAGGAGGGCGTGTCAGGCTTTTACTGACTAAAACCCACCCGTGTTCCCTCAGTAGCCCATATGCCAAGGGCTGTGGTATCTCTTTCGAACAAACCCGCACCCCTGGCAGGCAGCGGCCCCATCAAATTGTGCTGACATCTCTTTGAGGCGCGCGTGGAACACAACGCGCCGTCGACTTGGGCTTGGTCCTTACCGGACAGCGAGCTACCTATTACTTGCCGTCTAGGTCTGTTTCTCAAAAAGCCGTTGGTCCCGGCTGTCTTTCGTGGATCTTTGACAGTCGTTACGGGTCGTAAGATCGTATATCCCAGTAATTGGGTTGTGGACGTCAGCTAGGCAGTCTCTCCACGTAAAATACTGGTACTCAGCTGCATCCGGCTAGACTGGAAGCTGATTCCAATGTAGTTGCGAAAAGGCTAGGTAGGTGATGGCGAATTATGATCTTATATGTTTGAGTTGGAGTCAAAATCAAATCAAAATATTTTATTTTACATAAATCTGCATGAGCACCTATGAAACGTCAGAAGCCAGGTAGACGGTTCCAATTTGTCGCTTTCTGTGGAGAAGAGCCGGCAAGAAACTCCAAATAATTGCCTTTAACAATGTTTTAAAATAACAGTAATAATAGGTAACGGAGGACAGTGCAGGCCTGTCAATAAGTACCAGGTACCTACTAAGAGGAATGAAAATACAGAATAGAAAAGTGTCCACAAAAATACAGTCTGTAAGGCGTACAACATTCACATTAAGTAAAATAATCTACATAAATAAAATGAACCTTTAAACCAAGTAACATGATTTCCATGACAATCACAAAAAAAAAACGAAATTAAAATTGATGTATAATGTCAAATAGTGACGAAAATATGTCAACTTCGTAAAAATAAAAAAATAAATGAATTTAGCTGAAAAATTTAAATTAAAAAAAACCCCCGACCTAAACAAAAACTCTAAAAAGTAAAAAATAATATTTATAGGCCTTTTAATTTGAACGTAATATGTTGATCAGGGCATTGTCAAGTCGGGGGACGGCTAGGCCTCTGTTCGGCGTTTTCATTGACCGTCCCCCGACTTGACAATGCCCTAATCAAAATATTACGTTCAAATTAAAAGGCCTATAAATATTATTTTTTACTTTTTAGAATTTTGGTTTGGGTCGGGGGTTTTTTAAATTTTAAATTTAATTTTTATTTCTTGCTTTTTAAACTTAATGTCTCCCTTAAATCACCATTTATCTATAATCTATTCATTGAGACCTTTTCAATGAGCCCAAACACGATACTTCTGCTGTTTGTTGGTGAATAACTTGGGTTTCCTGGAAATTCCAGGTGTTGGTCCAGCACCAGTTCAAAGTTATTTTTTTCGTCTAATATCATTGAAGTAATATATCCCCAAATTTTGAGTTGATCAGACCCATGGAAGAGGCTAAAATCCCTTTTTCAACCAGAAAAGAGCTGATAATCTTCAAACGGCTGAACCGATTTTGATGAAACATGTCTAAGAACACTCCCGACTAATACACCTTTCAAACAAAAAAAAACTAAATCAAAATCGGTTCATCCGTTCGGGAGCTACGTTGCCTCAGACAGACAGACAGACAGACAGACACACACACACACACACTCACACACACTCAGGTCTCAGCGTACACCACAAATCACTAAACGCGCTTAGAGCAGTGGTGGCCCAGTGGTAACGGCGAGTTGTCCCGAGAGCTCCCGAACGGATGAACCGATTTTGATTTTGTGTTTTTTTTTTTGTTTGAAAGGTGAATTAGTCGGGAGTGTTCTTAGACATGCTTCATCAAAATCGGTTCAGCCATTTGAAGATTATCGGCTCTTTTCTGGTTGATGAAGGGATTTGAGCATCTTCCACGGGTCTGATCAAGTCGAAATTTGGTATTCTATTACTTCAATGATATTAGACGAACAAAGTAACTTTGAACTGATGCTGGAGCAACACCTGGAATTTCCAAGATACCCAAGTTACTCACTAACAAACAGCAGAAGCATCGTGTTTGGGCTCAATGAATAGGTTATGGATAGGTGATCAGGCCAAGCATTTGGGGTAAATTAGTAACAAACTTCACTGTGGGAAACATATGCAACGCTGCGCAGATTTAAGCGAGATATTAAGTTTAAAAAGCAAGAAATAAAAGTTAAATTAAAAATTTAAAGAACCACACAAACAAAAACTCTAAAAAGTAGAAAAAAATGGTCAATGAAAACGCCAAACAGAAGAGGCCTAGCACTTTCATTAGCCGTCCCCTGACTTGACAATGCCTTGATCAAAATACTACCTACAACTTATAAGGCCAATAATATTTTTTTTTGTTTTTTTAGAGTTTTTGTCTGTGTCGGGGGTTCTTTAATGTTTTTATTTAACTTTTCATGAAATTTATTAAGTTTAGTAAGTTTTCATGAAGTTTCCGGGGCGATAAATCAATCTAACTAGGTTACATATCGTCAAAAAAAAAGAAAGAGCAAAACTCGGTCATCCAGATATTTATAATTTAAGAAAGTCAAGTAGTTTGCAAAAATACTGAGAACTTTGTACTGCTTGGCTAAAGTTTTCAAATCAAGATATTGTGCACCATATTAATGGTCCAATTCTAATAATATGGTAAATCTACTTGACAATTTTAATGTTTTCAGATGATTTCTTCCAAATGTGCCAGAGGTGAATGAAGAAAAGAAAAAACAGAAATTACGTGTTCAAAAGGTTTATTAAAAATAAACATATTTTTTCATTGTCTTTACAATAAATAACTTACAAATTATAGGAACTTATTTAACTTATTTTTATTTGACACAGTGAGCTAAAAGTAGGAACATTTTTGACCTCGATTTACATAAGTTAACTATTTATAGGTACTTATATTTACGCATTCGGGGTAGAAATATGGATAAAGTTTATATACATGGTTTATAGGGATTTTATCCCAAACTTTTCCTCCTTACTCCACATATATTTTTAATAAATTAGTATGTTTTTTTTATTTACATTAATTTTTTTAAATTTATCACTTTTTTCTTTTCTTAAAGCTTTTTTAAACTTATATCTACGTTTGTTTTTTTTTTTTTTGTTCAGCCTCTTCTTTTTTTTTACAAACTACTTAATTAACTTAAATAGCATCTAATTAATCGTTTTCAGGCTTCTCATAGTTCCCGGAAAGAACATCTTCGACCCATGACAGGTGATCAGCAACATTGGTGTAAAGCCCGGGGGAATTTTTCGTTCCGCATCGGTTGTTCCCGGCACTAGTAACGCCCCACAACTCGGCCCTATTTTTGAACCACACTAAAGGTCCTCCTGAATCGCCCCTGCAGGTGTCGATGCCCTCTTCACCCCCCGCGCAGATTGCATTATCAGGAACTTTAAAGTATTTGTACGCAGCCTCGCACTCAGCTCTCCCCCATAACGGAAGAGGGATAATTTTCTTAGTGCTGCTGTAGTACCCTTTCAGAGGAATCTCACCCCATCCCGTGGCCGCAAAAACGGTGTCACGTTGTAGTTCCCCAAATGGCAGACAGATTGGGCGAATGAAATCTGTGAAAAAAATAAAAGAAATATAAAACAATCTGCATTTTTAACATCAGTGTTGTAATTACTTTTTAAAGATTGAAGGACCAGCACCCTAATTGCGTAACTCACGATTGATCATAATTGGTTTCGTCTTCACAGTTAAACAATATTCATTGCGTTATTTATGTTGTCGAACAGACACATTTTTCCAACATATGAAGCAATGGTTTAACAATCCGTTTCAAAACGATACAGATTATGATGAATCGTGAGTTACGCAATTAGGGTGCTGGTCTTCGAAAATGTGGTCCTAACAAATTAAAAAAACTTACCAGTATAAGGTGCATCCTTTTTTAGCCGCAAAACAGCAATGTCTTGACTCTTTCCATCGTAGTTAGGATGAACAATGATTTCTTCAATGTCGATCCTGACGATCGGATCAGCGCATACTCCACTGATGCAATCTTCTTTGCTGGCTAGGTCATATTCTCCGAGACGTGCCACTAATCTGTAAAGAAGAAAATTAATGTTAAGAAAATTTTAACGAACTGCTTTTTCTAGGTCTGAGTTAAGAATATTTATTATGATCAATATGAATGAAAAAGTAAGAAGATTTAAAGTGATACGTCAAATCGTTCTTCTTTGTCGATGAAGACAGTGTATAACAAATTCTTAGACTCCCTTGAAATGATTACAAAAATTAATAAATATAAAAGCCACAAACAACAAAGCAACCCAATTTTGAAAGAAATAGCGTTCCAGTAATTAATCTTTAAACGAAACATTGCTATGGTAACACGGAATTCCCAAAACCTACGTAACTATAAATAAAATACAAATTGAATAAGAGTCGACCACATGATTCAATAATGATTTTATATTTATAATGAGGGAATTCCTAGTGATGTAATTTTAATAATACAGTTGCGTTGATGACGTTGGCTGTGAAGACTATCCAAATAATTATTGGTAATCAACCTTAGGGGGTTAGTTATTAGTTCAAGAAAACTGACCGTAATAATAAAACATGATGAAATTGAATGAAAGCTTATTAAAAACAATGAAATCTGAATAATGACTAGTCAGCCAAGTGATGTGTAGATTGAAACATCTTTTTGATCACTAGAACCTTATCTAATCAAATTAAAAGAAGATGAACTTAAGTTTTCAAATTATTATACCCATAAAAAATCAAGTGTTATATTTTTATTAATTTAATTTCCTAAAGACCAAGAATAACTTTGACTGTACTAATCGGAAACTATTTAGCTACCGGAAAGTGTAGTGAATTTACCGCATGATTAGCTTTATCACACAATTTATTCTTTTTTCAGTTTTAATTTATCAACACTTTTTCCCAGGATTTTCCCATGCCTATTAAACACCTGTAAGGTTAGGTTACACCTGACTGCAAGCTAATAGATAAAAGAGATGGGGTTGAAAGACCAGAAAGCTAATAGCTAATTTAGTAACTGATGAGAAAAAGGACCAAATTCTCTGACAGTTTTGGACCTTCGAGAAAAAGGACCAAATTGTCAGACAGTTTTGGACCATAGCAACCGACATGTAATGTAAACAATTACCTGGTAAACTTCGGTGTCCTGATGCAATGGGCCGCCGTAATGAGATGTCTGCTGTCCACGAGGGTAGCAGCGCACCTGACGTCAGTCCTGTGGTCTCCGCGCCAATATTCTATATAGACCAGCCACGGGTTGTGATGAATTAGGTTGGAACTTGCTTCTACGCCACAAATAGGGCCTGAAAAATAAAAACCGGATTAATAAAAATGTGATAGATGGTAAAATTCAAACAATGAAAAAAAAAACGTTTACGAAAAAAAAACTACTTTTAATTATGGCAAAACTTCAAAGTAAATTTATATTTCACATGAAAGTAATACCTAAATTAAAATCTTGCATCAATCGAAGAAAGAAGTTATTATTATAATTTTTTAAGCTTACCGTTCGTCAGTTTAAAAGACAAAACGCCTACAACACATGTTAGCAGCAATAATAAACGAATCATAGATGAGTTTAAAATCTCCACAGAAATTATTTAATTTTTTAAATAAATTAAAATGCTCGTAACGTTTGTTTCAGTCAAGTTTACCTCCAATAATGATCTAGTTTGATCGTTGCTGGCGTTTATATATACTCGTATATTCCTGTGTTCATTTATAGGGAAAATTACACGGGCAATTCATCGCGCAAACCACACTTATTA
This sequence comes from Polymixis flavicincta, assembly GCA_949987655.1. Lineage (NCBI taxonomy): Eukaryota > Metazoa > Arthropoda > Insecta > Lepidoptera > Noctuidae > Polymixis > Polymixis flavicincta. The sequence goes on along the minus strand of OX465195.1, from coordinate 4,655,891 downwards.
CGTTTGAGAAGTGCTGACGACAAGGGAAGTCACGATCATACCGGTGTGTGCATGTTCGAATATAAGGGCTGGGCCATGCAGCCTTGGAACCAACCCATAGTCTGAAAATAAAATAAAATGAAAAAGGAAAATCTTTGCTCATCATGAGTCAGAAAACGTTTTTAAAATTATTTTTGACATCGTTAATTTAACAAAATTTATTTAATCGTAAAAAATATTACCTAACTAAGAAAAAAGAAAAATACCTACGTTACTATGGAATAAATGCTTGACTTTTTTTTTAGTCTTCTTAACGGTGTCTCGTAGGTCATCATTGGATATTTTCGGCTGCTTAACCGGGTTTTCCTGTGGATGCCTTCATCCACAGGAAAACCCGGGAGAACTCATCCTTAAACCCTGATTATCTTATTAATAAGGCCTCCAGCTTAGGGCTTAAGGAAGATAATCAGGGTTTAAGGATGAGTTCTCTTTTACTTTTATAGTCATCGGTAGGTTTAGAATAACCGTTGTTGGGATATTAGCACCCTAGCCCTGGATTCGAAGGTTGATAATTGATTGATATACGATTGCAACTGTTCTACCAAATTTTCGGGAAAATCCCGAAATAAACAATCTAACTTTAATTCATGATTTGATACAACGGTTAGTTGGATCGTAAATATAATTCGAATACATGAATTAAAGATAGATTATTTATTTCAGGATTTTACTTGAAAATCCCAAAAATTTGGTAATTACAAGTTTAGTTAAAAATAGCTTTTATACATCTTATATAAAGCTTATTTTCATCTTACTGAAGATTTATCCCAAATACCGGGAAAAAAAATATAGTCGTAAGGAAGTCTCCACTTTCTGTTTCTGTTCTCCGAAGTTTAGGCAAATATAATCAGCCTATTCCGATCACTGCTGATAATTTAAGATAAGCTTATGTACGTGACACAATGGAATTCACCTGTCTTCATCTTCCTACCTAGCCTTTTCACAACTATGTTGGGGTCAGCTACCAGTCTAACTCGATACAGTTTAATACCAGCATTCTACTTACAGCGACTGCCAACCTGCATTGCAGTTCACAACCATTCAACAGGCTGTCGTGTCGTAAATAATACACTATTGATCACGTGATTTGACTTACCGCTGACAGCCAATTGCTGTCGCAAAAAAAACTGTCAGCTATTTTGATTTTAACTGACATTTTCCGGTTACTGAAATGTGAACAGCGTTCTTTCGATAGCATTGACTGATATCCGATTCAGCACGGAAGTGTATCGAATGGTTGTGAATAGCTGTTCAGACCTCTACAACCCAGTTACTGGGTAACTGTTTCCGAGAGATAGGTATAGCCCCTTGGAAATTCACCTAAACATGTAGATACTTCAAAGGTAAAAACATTCCACATTTGACATTATTAATTTCATATTTGATTAATGTAAGATTAGTATGAATTTGGATCGGATATGGGCAGTCCGCCCACCATAGAAATACTCACCATTTAATATGTTAGGTTAACAACGAATTTAGGTCATAAGGTTCTATACAAAATAAATTACCTAACCAGTTTGCGGGTGACGTTCGAGGCATAGGTAGCATAGATATCCTATTAACGGTCAACTGTTCGTCAGAAGTTACACTTAATGATAAACAATTTTTGGTTCTAGGACATGCCAGTTTCCTCACGATGTTTTCCTTCACCGTTTTCAGATGATGATGGAATAATATATACACAATAAAGCGACAGTATGTGTTTGAACCTAAGACCAACAACTTCTACTTCTTCGTTCCCACTAATACATCGATAATCGTCCCTACCACGATGAAATTACAGGTTAAAAATAGTACCTACATTATTCACCGAGGGAACAAATGAGGGAAAAATGGCGGCAAGTCACGGGAACAATCTGCGACTCCCATATTCCCCTTATAATTAAGGGGAAGATATATAAAACCATGGTAAGACCTGCCGTCTTGTATGGGTCAGAATGTTGGGCCACAAAAGAGATGAATGAAAGGCAATTGCATGTAGCCGAGACGAGAATGTTAAGAGGAATGTGTGGTGTTACACGAATGGATAGAATAAAAAATGAGTACATAAGAGGAAGCCTGAAAGTGGCACCGATAACTGAAAAGTTGTGTGGAAATCGTTTATCATGGTATGGGCATGTGATACGGAGGAATGAGGAAAATGTCGTGAGGAAAGTTTTGAGTATGAATGTCGATGGCTGTAAGAGTAGGGGGAGACCAAAGAAACGATGGATGGACTGTGTGAATGATGATATGGTTAGAAAGGGTGTGACTACGGAGATGACGACTAATAGACAAGTGTGGCAGACAAAGACATGTTGCGCCGACCCCAAGTAAATTGGGATAAGGGCAGGATAATGATGAATGATGATGGAAGGAAGTGTTGATTACTAACTAGGATGTAGTTTGATGCTCAGGCGAGGACCTTAATACACATGAATTGGGAAGTGCACTTTCTTCCGAGTGATACTATATAGAAGTATACTATACCTACGAGGTAAATCTTTCTAACTCAGAAACCAAAATGCGAGCGTGCCTAATGCCCAGTGTGGATTGGGGGCTGTCACATAATGTCTTGAAATTCTTGAGTCTCTAGCCGCGAGTTTTGTTCCAATGGAAATAATTATAAAAGATTCTGGGACTGGCAACAACGTACCGGAAAGCGCAGAATTGGAAAACCTCCCTCCCACACAGTGGACCGATGACCTTGTGAAGGCCACAGGAATCCGCTGGCTCCAGAAGCACAGGACCGGTCGATGTAGTGAAGCTTTGATCAGGCTTATTATCAACACTGGACGTTTTTCGGCTAAAATGTTGATGATTATGAAACATACTGTGTGGTGCCGGACGTAAAGAATATCACCGACCCATCTCTTTCCGTGGGTGTCGTATAAGGCGAGTAAGGGACTTGCTATAGAATGGGCAGCAGCATTCTCTACGCATTTTACCACCATACTGCGATCGCCAACCCGAGGCGCCAAGCGTGGGGATTACGGCAAGCCTCTCCAAATTGGAGGAGGCCTATGTCCAGCAGTGGATGTCTTCAGGCTGAGATGATGATGATGATGATGACGATGATGATGATGAAATAATGTTCGATAACGCTTTGCCGTGACCACTAAACCAACCACTAGACGACACAGTCTAGCCATTTGAGTCATCCATAAAATTAGGTCGTCTAGGGACTATCCAGAAACAACGTCATTCACCGTAAAGAAGGGACATTCCATAGTGTACCTACTTATTAGAGTTTCTGAATCACTGATCAAAGGTGAATAATTTGACGTCTAATATTTTTTTTTTAATTCTTAAATTCAATTCCGTATTGTAGGCTTTTATTTATATTTGAAACGTTAAATTATGTACAGGTACTTTTATAAAAAGAAAATAATCATAAGGCATCAAAAAATACGTCCGCATCGTTGTCAATGGGAAAAGTGCCCAAAAGGCTGGCAGCATTGCCACGTTGTATAGCAATGCTGCCATACAACGTGGCAATGCAATCTTATAAAATACGTGAATCTCTTGGATTAAGTTACTTCTACCAATTTTAGGTGACGTGTACGTCTACGGTACAACATTTCAGGAGAATGGAAACTAGCATAATCATAATCACCCTGTAACGTTCCCACTGCTGGGACAGAGGCCACATCTCTGTTGGAGTGAGTGGGCAATAATTCACCACGCGGGCCTAGTGCGGCTTAGTGGATGTCACATATCCGCGATTTATTGTTACTAGAAAATGCTAGTTTATTCTGAGTTCCCTCACGATGTTGTCACCGTTACCTAGGCCATGCCTCATCATCAGAATGCAGCAGTCCACTGCTGGACATAGGCCTCTCCAATCACACGCTATTCTGCTCGATTCTCGGTAAATCTCATCCAGCTGCTACCAACCACCCTGCGAAGATCGTCGCTCCAACTAGCCTGAGAGCGTCCTACTTACCTACGTTTGCCAATTCGCAGTCTCCACTCAAGAACACATCTACCCTAATGTTCATCAGTTGTACGGCTAATGTGGCATGCCTATTTATGCGGAAATTTGTGACGATAAGTTAAGCTTATTTACGACTTCTGGAAGCATAACTTCAATGACGTTGATCTCACCGCAAAAACATATTTTTGTGTTTTGTTGTGGTCGACCGCTTTTTTCCTTTTCATAATAAGACCAAATATGGCAGTTTCCTGTCAATTAAAAAGAAAGTGTTGCAATTTTTTGCTTGGTCATATTTGTTTTTCCAGGGAAAATAGGTATCATGTTTATTCACTTATTTTTTTACCTTTGAAAGCACTCGTCAATGAGGTGATACTTACCTTCCACGTGACACCTGATGACAGTTCCTGGCTGGAACTCTTAGCAGCATAGGCAAAATTAATTAACTAGTTCGTCTATTTCCTCTCCCATAGAGATGTGAGAGGAAATGGTCCATAATCTTAACCGCGGGCCCAATACTGTTTGGTGGATGTCACTTGCCTTCGCTATATCTGTTCTATCTCCTTACCGTTTTAGACCACTGGTTGTAAAAGAAATTACACAAAGTAATTTGCCTGCCTATATTGAAACCCTCGGCTACGACGTGTCAGTCAGAGTTGAGACCACTTGGCCACTGCTATTCTTGGAAACTCCTGCTATCCCTGTTTGTTGTACCGCTTAGTCCTACTACAGGCTAAAGATTTTTTTAAAGATCTATTGTCTATGTGTCTATATCCTTCTGCACATGTGGCTTCCCTGGTACCTCATTAACAGCATAACTATGTGTGAAGTCTAATAACTGCTCTCAAATACAATGTTCGTCTTTCGTCTTTTTATTTTTACAATGCTGACATATTCTCGTCATTATTTGACATTATACATCAATTTTAATATCGACTATTTTAGTGATTTCGATTGCCATGGAAATCATGTCACTATGTTTAATTCATCATCATCAGCCTATAATGTTCCCACTGCTGGGACACAGGCCTCCTCTCGGTGAGAGGGATTGGGCCGTAATCTAAAGTAATCATAAAAATAACGCGGGCCCAGTGCAGGTTGGTAGATGTCACATGTCTTCGAATTTTTTGGTTCTAGGACATGCCGGTTTCTTCACGATGTTTTCCTTCACCGTTTTGAGAGCAGTGGTGATGAAATAATTTACACAAAGTAAAGCGCCTGTCTGGGTTCGAACTCACGACCTACAACTCGTAAGTCGCGGCCGTTACCACTTGGCCACCACTGCTCTCAGAGCAGTGATGTTTAATTATGTTCATTTTATTTATGTTTTACGTATTGTGAATGAGAAAATGTCGTAGGCCTTACAGACTGTAGTTTTGTAGACGATTTTCTATTCTGTATTCGTCTAAGTACCTTTTACTTATTGACAGGCCTGCACTGTCCTCCCATACATTTTATCCCCGTAATCTAAAAACATTGTTAAAGCCAATTATTTTTAAAAGAGTAACCGTGGAGTTTCTGTCCGGCTCTTCTCCATATGAAACAACAATTTAGAACCGTGCACCTAGCTTCTGATGTTTCATAAGTGCCCATGCAGGTTTATATGAAATAAAAATAATTTGATTTATTGGGAGTCCGTCTTATGTAACTTTCAAGTTTAGCCTAAATTCCAAGCCTCTCCTGTTTTAGCTAAAGGGTAACACCAACTGAACGTAAACAAAATCTTCTAGATTATAAAAAAGAAAAAACGTTTGAACTACCATGCTAAGCAAAAAGCAACCATCAAAAACATATTATGCAAGTTACTATAAAATAATTTGACTCATTCGATCCTTTTCCTCAAAATGCGGTAATGTTATACAGGATAAGTTTTTATCCAGTGCGCAAATTTTTGCCATGAATTCAGCATATCATTCTAGGGCCCCTAGCGCAGAAATTTTTCGCCGGCTATACAAAAAAAAAACAGCTGTTTCATAGAAAAGTGCATTACCTACGCGGTCAAAATGTATGGAACAGCTGATTTTTTTTTGTATAACCGGCGAAAAACTTCTGTGGTAGGGGGTCTAGAATGATATGCTGAATTCATGGTTAAAGTTTGCGCACTGGATAAAAACTTATCCTGTATATAAAACACAATATTGTGCAATATTAAAAAGATTCATACATAAACACATCTTTCGAAAACGTTAAAGATTAGTATAGTATAGCATTTATTTGAAAAGTTTTTGGTTTTAAAGGAAAAGTTCAAATAAAAAAAAACAAAACGATTTTATTTCCAGAGCATCGTTTTTTTTCATCGTTATTTAGAAATAATTAAATGAGAAATGATATATGGGTATCTAAGTAAATTGGCTGTGACCCGGTCTGATAAATTTGATAACCAGAATAGGTACTCGAGTTTGATAAACAGACCGGGTTGGAATACGACCATCCGTTCCATCATGGAAAGCTGCCACGCTAAAATGGAATTGGGCTGGATACATCTGCCGTATGTCAGACAACCAATGGGCCAAACTTTCGACCCAATGAGTCCCTTATGGCAAGCGATATCACGGTAGGCCCAGACGGAGATGGCCCCACCATGTCCGTCCGTAAGCTGGACTCCTACAACAAGAACTGGTCCTTAGAAGCTTTAAACAGAAAGAAGTGGAAGGAAGGTAGGGAGCCCTGCAGTGAGATATTCATAATCATAATAAATAATTTGAAAAAAAAAAAACTACTTTCACGTCACAACTAAATTATGAACCCCACATCCACAAAGTAAGCACCTATATATTTGTTTCATTTTGCACGTAAAATTCATCAATATGTCAAAGTGTTTATAAAATGACGGAATATTTTTTTTTTTCAAAAAAAAGCATTCAGTAAGTAAGTAAAATTGGAGCACCTCAATCCCAAACCTGCCAGGCCAGCATGACGTACTTATCTTTCGAAAATAATCACGATTGGTCAAGACGGATATAGCTGTGTCTGAACAGACTCTGACAATCAATTATCACCCGTTGGTATTACAAGTTTTTCCCTATCCTAGTAGGTCAGGAAACGTCACTAAATTGTTAACTTCTACGTCATATTACGATAACACGTCCGGCGACCTTTCGATACTAAAATAAAATAAAGGAAAATCGAATTATTATGCCGTATCTGCTATTTAAACTTCTCAATATATCGATAACGGTTTTTTTTAATGAAAGTTAATTCTGCTCGTAAGTGTAATTTAATTTACCTATTTTGGTTGTACGCCGTCTACAGCGAAACAACTATGTTTTGCCGTTGACATTGAAATGAAATAAGTATAAATAGATATACTAGTCGTCATCATCATCATTTCAGCCGAAAGACGTCCACTGCTGGACATAGACCTACCCCAAAAGGCGATATAATCGCCACGCTTGGCAGGCGGGTTGGCGATCGCAGTATGGTGGTAAAATGCATAGAGAACGCTGCTGCCCATTTTCTAGTAAGTCCCTTAGTCGCCTTCTATGACACTCACGGAAATAAATGCGATAGTGTTATTCTTTTACGCCCGGCACCACACGGATATACTAGTACCTATATATATTTAATTTACAACACCTGTGTTTACACCCATCTATGATTTAAAAATACGAAGTTGATTCTGACTTTGACATCGACTTTGAAGACTTAGACTTCAACTCTGACTTAGACAACTAATTTGTTGCTAGTAGGAATCTACATGCTACCGTAAACAGCAATGTTTGCAAGCTTTAATTTAACTTGCAATGTTTGTCGGTTAGTTTGTTTAGGCCGAATCTTACATGTTGAATAAAAACTTCATCGTCTTTTACTGCAGATTGTTTACATGTTGGTTCTATTCCGAAGACAATGTAATTTTATGATAAACATCACCGGCACCCTAATTGCGTAACTCACGATTAATCATAATCGGTTTCATTTTGACAGTTTAACAATATTCATTGCGTTATTTACGTTGTTGAGAAGACACATTTTCGAACATATGAAGCAATGGTTTGACAATCGGTTTCAAAACGAAACAGATTATGATGAATCGTGAGTTACGCAATTAAACTTAGGATTGGCTCCACACAAGGGAACTACTGTAAACAGCGATTTTGTGCAACAAAAATAATTTTTGTACAATGTAAATCAGTAACTCCAGCGAAAATAACAGGTTTTAAGCTGCAGCATACACGAGAATGGATGAGACGTAATGAATTGCGTCACTGTCTGTTTGTGCCAAATTTAATACGTCATCTGCTGCTAGGTATCAACACATACCTATCTAGTAGGTACATAAATAGTACCTAGGCAGACAAAGCTGCTTTTGAACAAAACAACTGTTTTCCCTAAAGAAAGAGTAGTCAGAATTACTAGTAAAGTTACATTTCGCCAGTTATATTTAAATCCCACATACTCGTAATAGATCGTCGGGGGTGGTAGTACCTAATAAATAAGATAGTGAAACAGTACAGAATATATCGCTGGTGAGATAGTCGCAATCGGCGTGCGTGTATGACATATATGAACGTAATTTGCAATTTCATGACAGCCGTCACTGCAGACGTTACCTCTGTGGCGGCCAGCGTTCTTCTAGAAAACCGTAGCTTAACACAGACTTGGGCGTTACAGGTTTACAAAAATCCACCTACATCACTTTCTTGTGACAGGTCCAGCTCGCTGTGACCATAGATCGCTGCGAGTTCTATCACGGTGAAAGGCGAACAAGGTAACAAGGAGGAAATAAAGATATGGACTTCGTATATAGGTAGGGATAACTTATATTTGATGAAAGATTTGACTGAAGTTAAATATTCAAAGAAAAAGCATACCTATTTCCTACCTGCTACCTTTCGGAACAGGCAACTATCTACACTCAGAACATCCTCAGAACTCATCGCATTTTTTAATGTTTGTTGATTGTTTTTGTTTGGGTCAAATTTAGTACTTGAAATTTTACCCCCTTCCTGTTGGCAAATTGATCTGATATTTGGTACATACCTTTAGTTTTGATAACAATACAATTTAATTTAAAAAAGAAACTAAATAATAATATAAATCGTGAGGGGCGTGAAACATATTTACACAGGTTATTGGCCAGGTTACAGGCCACGATTTTATTTTACCGAATTATTTTTTAGCTTTTTTAACTGTTTTTTTTTTCATTTTTTTTATATTGATGTACGATGGGCTGCGATCCGATGCGGCTGTATATACGCTTAGCTTAAGTATCACCACCATACGCTTTGAAGTCATTAATCATTCTCCTGCTCTTTCCCCATTTATGTGTTGTCGGCGCAACATGTCTTTTACTTCGATACTTCTCTATTAGTCGTCATCTTGGTATTCACCCACTGGCTAACCACATCGTCATTCACATAATAAAATAAATTAAATTGAAATTGTTTATTCTCAGACAACTACAGTCCATAGAAGAGGTTAGGTAACACAAATCTTATAAACTATGTTAGTACAATTAAACAATAGGAATAAAATTGGAAACGGTATAATTCTTCACTAACCTGCTCCTGTCACATGCAGGTCAGTGAAGCGACGATGACTGCCGAGTCCATTCTGTCCGCTATCATTTTCAAGATGCTATTACGGCTCCCGCTCATATTGTGCACCAAAGACATGGTTTTCCTACGCATAATTGCATAGAAATCATCCATGTGCGCGCATCTGCAAACATGCCTAAAGCACTACAGAAGCGTGGAAGCCGCAACAAAATACTGAGGATGTTATTATATTGGACACGGAGTGCATTATAGGCCCGCTTTGTGAAACTGGCCCATATAGGTACCACCCGTGAGAAACTTTGAAAGTACGCTTTAAATAACGTTAATTTAACGTCAACTGTACACCGAGCGAATCTCTGAGCCAACATGTTTCCACGGACCGATAACGCCCTCCGCTTTCTTTCTATATCCTGATCATCTGTTAATGTTTCTGTCAAAATATGACCAAGGTACTTAAACTGAGCTACCTGTCTCAAGTGAACTCTATTTAGGCACAGCGTAGGAACACAATGTTTAGTAGTCCGTCCATCATTTCTTGATCTTTCCCTGCGACATACTCTTAAAAGTACATTATCTATATTATAGCATTAATTTTACGCAGTACAGAACATAAGTTGCATCATTCAGAGAGACACTCCGGGAGGATAGGGGCGGCGGCAGCGTAGGCACGGCGGCGCCACATTGCATTACTCATGGCCCATGAATTCGTCATTTTTGTAAGCATCCAGTTTAATGCATGCTGAAATAAAATGTTTCGATTACATTCGCACTGTCCACTGAACTAACACTTATACTGAACGAACTTTTATAGACATACTTTATCAACATAACATCATTTCAGTAAAACTTCAAAAAGTATTTCAGTTTCCTCAAAAGGAAGTCGTAGGTTTTTTGACAGAGCTCTTATAGAGATTTTTACAATTACACTTCGCTCAACCCAGGTATTGAACCTAGGCCCGCTCAACAGTCACGTTTTAGAGCCCTACCTACCAACAAGGCTGTCAATATTTCTTTAACTAGCTTTTGCCAGCGGCTTCGCCTGCGCGGAACTTTCATCCCCTATTTTAGGGTTTTAATTTCGAAAAAATCTTCCTTATTCCTTGTCTACATTACAAAGGGAAACTCTGTGCAAAATTTCAGCTTTCTAGGACCAAGGGTTTGGGCTGGGCGTTGATGAGTCAGTGAGTCAGTCAGGACTTTTCTGTTTATTTATTTAGATAGATTGAAAACAAAACTGCAGGCCAAAGGCTAGTTAAGCTTCTTAGTATAATTAAGCGTAATAAAATTAAATTGTCACTAGTCTTCTACTACAATTTTATAACTATTGGTGACGTAGAGTAACTAAAGATAATACATAAGGAAAAAATTTATTACAAAAATATAAAAACAGTAGCTAAAAGCAAGTGTGGTTGTGTCAGTATGTTAGTGCGAGTGAACGTGCGTGTATGTGTGTGTGTGCGTGCGCGCGTGCGAGTGTGCGAGCGCGAGTGGGTGTGTGCGTGTGTGCGTGGGTGTGAGTTTGCGCGTCTGCGTGTGTTTACGGTTTGCTTCTGTAGGAGTAATGGTGTGATTTGGTGTATATTTTAATTTATGCTGTTAGGAGTTTTTCTGTCTAATCGTAGGTTTTATTTTGTAGAAATGAGTAAACTGCCTTTTTGCATTTATGGTACGTCATACCATAGATTGGAAAGTGTTCCATAATAATTTTATTGAATAAATTCGGGCTTTGGTAGCAGCAGAATCTTCTAATGCAGGATAATCGTGTTTGCGGTACTGTACATATTTGATCTTTTCGTCGTTTTGTGATTTTTTTGAGTGCGCTTTTACGATATTGTAGTGAGACGGCTTCTTAGATATAGTTAAGTTTTCTTATGTAAAGAATTTAGTGGTATTTTACACTGGTAGGATATAAAATAGGGCGAAAGGTAAAGGTTTAAAACAGCTCTGTCGGCTATTTTCAGAGGCTTCAGGGTCGTTTTTGCAGCACCACCCCAGCAGGAAATACAATATGTAACAATAGAGGAGCAATAGACGGTTCGTATGGTGTTTAAATAAGCTAAATGTCGGAGATTTTGAAATATAAATATCAGTTTACAGACTCTTGTAGTAATTCGGTTTATATGCGTCTCAAAGTTTAGGTGTTTATCTATCACTACCTCCAATTAGGTATTTTGTACATTCAACAGATGCTATACAACAGTGACAGGAGGTTTTAGTTTGACAAAGATGTGCTTTTATTGTAATTGGAGTAACTATGTGGTTGTGTGATTGGGCTGATTGTGTAAGTAAGAAAGTTTGTTTTATTAGTACCTATTTAGTGTAAAGGCATGTGAGATGAGCCATTCAAGAGCTGTGTTGAAACCAGATTGAGCCACATGATCAAGCTCTGACCAACTTTCAGCTGTAAATGTGATGGCAGTGTCTTCTGCAAATGCAATAACTTTGCCATTAGGGATATTAAGGTTGCATAGATCGTTAATAAATATTAAGAGGATGGTGCCTAATATGCTACTGTTGATGCCTTGCATGTGTGCGTGCACACAGAAATCAGACACACGCATACAGCACGGCGGGAGCGGCGGCGTGTCGCGCAGCGGTAGCTGAGCGCGGGGGGGGGGGACCGGGGCAGAGCGCGGGCGCGCCCCACCAAGCATTCTGTTCGTCGACTGAGTCGACGACACCGTTCGTTATAGTAGTGTGTCGATTCTTATAACCATTAAAGTGTAGGCTATGAGAGCTATAGGCTGGTGAGAATTTAAAGTTTATAGATAAATTTGAAGCGTGTGCATTCATAATAATAATTTGCGTAATTTGCGTTTAATTTTAAAAACCTAGCCCGTTCATTACATGCGCCCACGAAACATGTACAGTCGCCAGCAGGTCAAGCTATCCCAAACTGTCAAATTTTCCCAATTGAACATAAACCTTATTCCTTTGCAATAAAGTTGAAAAACTATCAAAGAAATTTAACAGATTGGGGTAGCTTGATGTGCTGGCCTCTGTACCATTGTCCGAGAACATCATTAGGTATATCGACTATTTTTTAGTGATTGTCATGGAAATCAAATCACTTTGCATAAATAGGCTCATTTTATTTATGTAGATTATTTTATATTATATATTGTAAATGAGAGAACGTTGTAGGCCTTACAGACTGTAGATTTGTAGACGATTTTCAATTCTGTATTTTGATTCCTCTAAGTGCCTGGTACTTATTGACAGGCCTGCACTGTCCTCCCATACCTCACTGTAATTTGAAAACATTGTTAAAGCCAATGATTTTTAAAAGAGTATCCGTGGAGTTTCTTGCCGGCTCTTCTCCATAGGAAGCGACAATTTGGAACCGTGCACCTAGCTTCTGACGTTAAGTTCGCATAAGTACCCATGCAGGTTTATACGAAACTAGCTTTTGCCCGCGGCTTCGCCCGCGTGGATGTCGGAAAATATTCCACGGTTACGTACCACCAGGATTAAAAGTACCCTATGGTGTTAATCCAGGTAAACAATGTCTTCTCGCACTGCTTATATAGTATCCGAGGAGCTGTGCGTGGATTGATACATGATTGATGGAGGATCATCATCATCATCTGCCTAGCCTTTTTCCAACTATGTTGGAACTGGCTTCCGGTTCCGTCCGGTCTAACCGGATGTAACTGAATACCATTATTTTACATGGAGCGACTACCTATCTGACCTCCATAACCCAGTTAATGGGGAATACGATACCCCGGTAAGACGGGTTGTCAGATTTTCGGGCTTCTGACGACCCGTAACGACTGTCAAAGATCCACAAATGACAGCCGGGACCAATGGCTTAACGTGCTTTCCGAGGCGTGGAGGGGTCTTGGAATATGAAGATGGTCAACCATCCACGGACCAACCGCGGCAAGCGTAGCTTAACCTGATGGATCGACCCGTGTGGCTGTGATTACTTAGAAATAATAATAGAAACGGAATAAATAACGGAACGGAAAAACTACTTGCATGCCAAATTTGAAGGCAACTTTAAAGTTAAATATTAAATCCACTTTATTCTCTATGCTGTGAGAATAAGAAAAAAAAATCGTTACGTAAATAATAACAGGTACGTAAATAGCGGACCAGACCTCGAGACTTATCCTCCTGCAGCGAGGGGTGAGACAGGGAGACGTTATCTCTCCGCTGCATTGGAGGATGTCTTCAAAGTTCTGGACTGGAAAGAGATTGGCATCACCATCAATGGCGAGTACATCACTTCTACTTCTACATCACTTCTACCTTTGGTTTGCCGATGATTTATTAGTCATGGCTAAGACTATGGAGGACTTCAGTACAATGCTCGATGACCTCAGTGGAGCTTCCGAAAGAGTGGGTCTCAAAATGAACATGGACAAAACTTAGAAAATTTCGAATGTCCATGTAACACGCACTCTTATGAAGATCGGAGACTCTACACTCGAAGTTGTAGACGATTATGTTTACCTAGGGCAAACTGCCCAGTTAGGTAGATCCAACTTCGAGAAAGAGGTCAATCGTCGAATCCGACTCGGCTGAGCAGCGTTCTTGAAGCTAGGCAATATCTTCTCGTCCCACATCCCGCAGTGTCTCAAGACGAAAGTCTTTGACCAGTGCGTGTTGCCAGTGATAACATATGAGCGACCATGTTTCAGTACCATATATGGTACTGAAACATGGTCGCTCACAATGGGTCTTATCAGAAGGCTAAAAGTCACCCAAAGGGCAATGGAGAGGGCTATGCTCAGAGTTTTCCTACGTGATCGAATCAGGAACTAAGAGATCCGCGCGAGAACCAAGGCAACTGACATTGCCCGAAGAATTGCCAAACTTAAGTGGCAGTGGGCAGGGCACATTGCTCGCAGAACAGATGGCCGATGGGGCCGAAAGGTTCTGGAGTGGCGACCGCGTACCGGAAAACGTAGCGCTGGAAGGCCTCCCATAAGATGGACCGATGACCTTGTGAAGGCCGCAGGAATCCGCTGGATGCGAGAAACGCAGAACCAATTGAAATGGAGGAATCCGCTGGATGCGGATAGCACAGAACTGGTTGAAGGGGTGGAGCTTGAGGGAGTCCTATGTCCAGCAGTGGACGCCTTTCGGCTGAAATGATGATGATGATAACGGAAATAAGGAAAATGTAAGGGATAATATTTTTGTGTTCACCAAAAATCTAAAGGTACATCTATGTATGCATTTCTAAAATATTGATCTTAAACCCGTTTAATTGTTTTACTATAATTAAACTACTCGGCCAGCAAAATATGTTACATCAAACAAATTCCAAATTAGCACCAAGATATAACAATTTTTTATTGTAGTGCGCTGCAAATATTCTATTGTAACAATAACTATTTTATTCTTCCCCGAAAAATACTGATCGTGCACCAAATATTCCTGAATGTTACATGTGCTAAATTGCTGTTCGGTGTATTTTGTCCATGGTATTTTATTATGTTAGTGACAGAAACGAATCGTTGCAAAACCGACTCCACGTAGTCTCGTCTGCCCTACCCCTAGAGTGTAACTTAAATCCGCGTAGGCGCGGAGGGGCGAGGCGGCCCGCGAGCTGAGGAGCAGGTGGATGTAACGCTCGCCGCCGCAGCTGAGGCTGGCCGGCAAAGCCGGCCAGCAAGCCGAAGCTGCGGTGGTGAGCGATAAGCCATCTGCGATGATAAGCTCGCGTGGGACCGCCGGAGCCTCGCAGCGCCGGAGCCGTGACAGAAACCATGCCTGCTCGCTTGAATTTAAACGTTTAGATGTGGCGTGATTTTTCAAAAAGATAATTATATTTATCATCTGCAGTCATGTGGCTCGCGCGGAAACATGTCCTCCGACACCTCGCCCGTGCGCCTAGCGTATATAGCCACTTTAATACTTACAATTTATCTTTGTTCTATGTAATTTGTAGCCATCAAAATTTACCTAAGCGAACCAAGTTTTCGTAGAATCGTCCTAACTTTGCTTCCTGGTGACGCATTTTGACGCTGTTTTTTGCTACGTTATTAATAATTAGGCTCCCTGAGACCATCCGAGTCGAAATATGGACGAAAACGCGAAAAAAAATTTTTTTTCATTAATAAAGCTACATTGGACATTAATTGGTGTTTGATTTAAATACATTTTGCAGTGCATTATCTGAAGTAAAGCTAAAAAATAAATGCTTGTTTTTAAAATTAGGTGTATTACTATTTTTACAAATTTGCAACAGTTGTTAAATAGATGCTCGTTATGACATATTTTATTGAACATATTTTGGTGCACATTCAGTATATTTGGTGGAACACAGGCAAAATTAGGTAAATGAAATGGGAATAAATTGAAGTACTTTTAAATACCATCCAAATGTAAGTATTTATTACTCACTGGATCCCTTAGTAAAGTTATTGTTCTCATAATTACGAAGGTGTCTTTGGCGATGGCGCAAAATTGGGCTGAGCGATGATGAGTTATTAGGGTTTTTAACTGCTTAGGGGATGATTTCACAACAACGCCAAAAGGCTTTTATTACCAATTTTATTGGCAAGCTTTAAAATTTACGGGTTTCCTAAAAAAAAAATCATCCCCTCTATAACTTTTTACCCTCTTCTGGGATGATTTTTCAAAAACGCTGATACATGTAATGATTAATTATTACCAAACAAAAGGCTAAATACAAATTTTCATGGTTCGAACAACAAAACTAACGGGTTTCTCATTTCTACTTTCATCCCCTATTTTACGCTCTCAGGGGATGATTTCCCGAAAACACTGAAACACGTGTTTTTTTTTATTTTTAATCAGAATGAGAAACACCAATTTTCATGGTTATAACTACAAAAATGACAATTTTCCATACCTACTTTCATCCCCTATTTAACTCCTTTAGGGGTTGAATTTCGAAAAATCCTTCCTTATTCCTTGTCTACATTATGAAGGGAACCTCTGTGCAAAATTTCAGCTTTCTAGGTCCAAGGGTTTGGGCTGGGCGTTGATGAGTCAGTCAATCAGTCAGTCAGGACTTGTCTTTTTATTAATATAGATAGATAAAATATTTTGATTTGATTTGATTTGAACATGTTGACAGGTTTTCCTCTACGGGCAATAAATCGGTTTAAAGCGGAAATAAAGGTTTCGGAGCTGAGTTCTGTCACAATCTCTGTGTGTACTGCTCTAACAAGCACACAAAAATGCAAATATATGCTTTTATTCAATTACAACCTCTACCCTTTCGGTTCAAAATCAAACCTGGTCCTGCATAATCTACTGCTGTGTTTATAAATGGATAATCAGCATGTAGGCGCTGCTCAGGAAGGCTGCCCACTATTGACTGTGTAATTCTGCCTGAAAAACGACAACATGTAACACAGCTATGTAGTTTTTCTAGATAGATTTCTACCATTCAATGGCCAAAATTTATGACGAATGTTTGACCAGCATACATGAGTAATTTGTGATAATATTTTAAATTAAGTAGGTACTGTAATGTGGTTAGATGTCATGTAGCAATATATAGGATGTTTGATGTCATACCTATAATCTGAATTAGAGAGCGTACCTCCAACTCTAATGAGGCCATCTGAGTGTAAAAATACATTTTGAAAAATAGGTTTTTTTTTTTTTCAATTTATTTTTAATATTTTTTTTTTTTTAAGTAAATTAATGTATTTTAAAAAATACGTTAATTTACTTTTTTATGGCAATTGTTGTTGTTTTTTTTTTTAATAATCTATACTCCTGATGAAATGATTTATGTTGTGAAATTCTACATAATGTAATTAAAGACAGATTAAGTTCATGTAAAGTTAAAAACCCTATGCGTTTTGTTTGTAAAAATTGACAATTATGGATAAATCTCAATATATAAGCTGTAATGCGCTGTAGCTTAACAAAATCGGAAAATCGGTTCACAAATTTGACTGATTGTTCCTCTGAGACATTTAAATGACTGTGAACCTTAAATTCTGGCATCTTCCTTAATCTTTGTTGGTGGGCCAGGCCAGTTAGACTCTGGTTCTCTTAAAAATGCAGGTCCTGACCAACACAAGCTATTTTGGCTTTGGCTTTTACCTTGGGGGACCCCGTAGTAGATGGGTAGCTCGTTAATGTTTTTTTTTTTTTTGTATATTTCTTTTTCCTTAATCAAGCGTTTATTATAATTTTTCTATCAGAAATGACTTAAAGGGAATACATTGGTCAAATCCCAAAAATACCGCATGTTTAAAGAAGTTTGTTGAGGATTCCTTTTATGCGACTTGCATATAAAAATATATGTTATACTTAAAGTCATTACAAATGTATTGTGTTGATTAAAGTTTTGATAAACTTTCTTAAATTTTTGGAAAATAATGTAGTAAATAGGTCCTTTCTGAACCTAAATTGTAAATTATCTCTGTAACGGCTGAATAGTTCGGCATGAACTTTATACCAAAAAATACGTAATGACGTAATCAATAATTTATGTTGTTTTTTTAGCGACTTTTTTAACATTTTAAAAATAATAAATAAAAACCCGAAAATTCGCGTGAAGCATACTCGACGGGACGCGATACGTCAGACCTAGTGGTTGTTAATAAAGCATAATTATAGCTAAATAAAGCACCGTGCTTATCGTACATAACATAAAGCATTTGCTTTATGTTATGTACGATAAGCACGGTGCTAAATTTTTTGCGACAAAAATTTAGTGGCTTTCACTTGTTGCTATTTGCTTTTTGCTTTACATCGCACTATCTGTCCCTGCCTGTCGCTCGGTCGCACAATCGCACATCGCAAGCGCAAGTAGCAAGCAAGCAGAAAGCGCGGCGGGGCGGCATGTTTTCCCAAGCAGCATTGCAAGCTCTACAGGAAAAGTTTTTATCCAGTGCGCAAATTGTAACCATAAATTGAGCATATCATTCTAGACCCCCTAGCGCAGAAATTTTTTGCCGGATATACGAAACAAAATCAGCTGTTCCATACATTTTGACCGCGTAGGTATTGCAGTTTTCTATGAAACAGATGTTTTTTTTGGTATAGCCGGCGAAAAATTTCTGCGCTAGGGGTTCTAGAATGATATGCTGAATTCATGGTTACAATTTGCGCACTGGATAAAAACTTACCCTGTCTATAAGCTGTATTTAAGTTCATTGTTATACTATAAGCTGTATATCATATGGCTGTATATAGGCTGTATAAGCGCTTATACAGCCTTTATACGTGGACTCCGAAGGTAGGAATAGGATCTCATTGACGGCACTACGTAGAACCGTAGTGTTTGGACTCATTTGAAAGAGCTCATGGAGACCTTGGTGACTGATGATGTCACCAGGTGGTGGTGGACTCCGAAGGTGGGTATAGGATCTCATTGACGGCCCTAGGCCCTACGTAGAACAGTCGTGTTTGGACTCATTTGAAAGGGCCGACGGAGACGAAGGCGACTGTGAAAATTTCAGATTTGGTTTTAAGAAAAAAATACCTTGTTAAAATATTTTTTTTTATGGTGAGTGGCTTATTACCAGATTATAATAGTAAAAACAGTATCTCACTTCTCGATCTTAATTAATTCAAATTGTATTTTGCCGAAACTTTAGGGATCTGGGACACTTGCGCGAACGACAGTTGCGCGAACGACACATGCGCGAATCCGCTTGCGCGAAAGACACTTGCGCTAATCCACATGCGCGAACGGACAGTTGTGCAAAAAAGTTGCGGCGATGAAATTTCTTCACAACATCACGCCTGTATTCTATCAAAGGGTTGGGCAGGGATGTAGCAGACTAGAAATAAACAATCCAATTAGACGTCAATAGTGACCGTAGTTTGTTACGGCACATTTTTTTTCTTTCGTTATTAGGTAGGTACCTACCTATATTTTCTAAATTTTCATAATGGATGTCGTTTTCCTCCCACTCCCATGATGGAGATTTCAAAAAATTCCTTGGCCGCCATCTTGGATTTTTATTTAGACCCCACCATTGGCTTTAGATATCCCAAAAGCCCTGAAAATGACACCCATGATGGAAAAATCCAAAAAAGGTCCTAGCTGCCATCTTTGATTTTCCTTTTGACCCCACCATCGGCTTTAAAACTATTAAAAACCTGAAAACGACACCCATGATGGAAAATTCAAAAAAATCTTGCCCGTCATCTTGGACTTTCATTTAATTCCCACCATCGGCTTTAAAACTCTTAAAAACCTGAAAACAACACCCATGATGGGAAATTCAAAAAAATATTGGCTGCCATCTTGGATTTTAATTTTGATCCCACCATCGGCTTTAGATGCCCCTAAAACCCTGAAAACGACACCCATGACTGAAAATTCAAAAAAAATATTGGCCGCCATCTTGGATTTTCATTTTGGTCCCACCGTCGGCTTTAGATGCCCAAAAAACCCTGTAAACAACACCCATGATGGAAAATTTGAAAATTTTCTTGACCGCCATTTTGGATTTTCATTTTGACCCACCATCGGCTTTTGATGCCCCAAAAACCCTGAAAACGACCCCCGTGATGAAAATTTAGAAAATATAGGTAGGTACCTAGGTACCTAACTCCCTTGAATGACTTGAATGAACTTGAACTCCCGCTCTGTATTTACCGTTGAGTGGCCGCGGGACACCCTGTCCCAGGCGACAGTGACGCATTTATATCCACTAGTTACAAAAAATCGACTATTTAGTTCTCTGTGGCAACCGTACATTCTGATTCCATGCTCAATATACTCCGTTTCAAGCTAAGGAAACCCTGGAACGTTCAAATAAAATATTTTGTTATCTGTAGATTTTGTTTTCATAGTAATAAAACTTACGTCGGAGTTTTCGGCGGTATCGCGTTTTCATTTTCATGAAATTTCGTGAAACAGCGAATTAAATTGTATAATTTTGGTAGTGAATTATTCAATTTAGTTACGTGTGAGTGCACAAGTGTAGTGAAGTTGAAAGTGACTAACGTGGACTTTTCGTGTTCCCCGTAAAGTTACTACCGCTTTACAATAACTTTGACTTGACTGACTATGACTTTTTTGTAACTTCGTGTCTGATATCGGGCCATTTACTGGATAGAATTTCAATTATGGGCCAAGTATTTTGAAGTTCATTTTTTTGTGTAGATAATACTCATAAATAGAAAGCTTTTTACTAATTTTCAAGTTTCGGACGTTCACGGTTTACGAGATATAATTTTTTAAAGTTTCCATACAAATTGGAAAATAACACGCCATTTGCAATTTTTTAGGTTGGATAAATTGTCATGGTAGACGTCGAAGTCGACATTTCACGTTCCGTTGACGGTAGAGGTTGATTTTATTCAATTTCATGTCATATTTTTTATTCAGTATTATTTTATTTTCACACATTCACATAATAAATTTGGTGTGTAATTAATGAGTACATTACATTGACTTTTACACAAACATTTTTTTATTTTTTACAATGTGGAACGGAACGTGAAGCGACGCCGCCGCCGTTTTGTTTTCAGCGTTTTTTTATATGTTAGTCAGTGTTTGTTGCCCTTGCAGTTGTGATCGATTTTATTCTCACTACATCCGAAAAATACCCAAAACCGAATCAGAGCACCCCACTTTCCTCGTGGTCTTGTCTGCCCTACCCCTAGAGTGTATATAAAAAACCGGAGGCGCGGAGGGAGAGCAGCCGTCGCCCGCTGTGCCGAGCATGAGTGACCGTGCTTCGGCACGCAAGGGCAGAAGGGCTGCTCTTCCCGCAGCGCCGGAGATAAGGCGGAGTCCTAAATAGCGCTATTTGAACCTAAAAACTTTAACCATGGATATCTCCATAACCATGGGGCTCCGAAGGGTAGAGATGGTACAGGGTACCTCCCCACCCCATAAATCGTTGGCGTATTTATTCGTTATGCTAAGAATATACACACCATGCATTTTAAACCATAAAACATATAGGTCATCGCTCGTTTGTTTTTCATATTGTTATTTATTTGATAAGATAAACATTCTCGCGCTCGTATTTCAACAAATTGTATAAATTATTACGACCATGCATACAAACGAAAACAACACATGTTAAAAGCCCCCATTCATCCGTTATTCTAAACATTCAACACCCGACAAAAACTCGACCCAAACCACTTAGATAAACACCATAAAAAACCATTGTTTACACTAATGGGCCTACCACACGCTCAAGCTTCACCACAGTTTTGCCTGCGCAGGCCGGTTTGTACACGGAACACCGTGCGTGTGGTTGGTAAAACTCGCCGATTTCTACACGGTGTTCCGTGTACAAACCGGCCTGCGCAGGCAAAACTGTGGTGAAGCTTGAGCGTGTGGTAGGCCTATAACAGCGGAGCGGCGCACGGTAGGCTGAAAATCGCCTTCACACACACTTCACAACTCGACACTTCAAATTTCATGTCTCTAAGTCTACTTAGAAACATGAAATTTGAAGTGTCCTTTTTTTGGCTACAAATGGATTCTGCTAATCATTACTATGCTATAAAATTTCGTATGAGACAATTGCGTGTACAAATGAAGGACTTAGAATTTTTTTAAGAAAAATTTGTATGGCGCTGACATGAAAAATGAGGCTATCTCTGGAATCATAAGGTTGGCCATTATATCCTTACACACAGATATAGTATCATTTATTTGTAATTTTTTGACACACTTCATGTTGCGCCACCATTTGGGGTTTTTTTTTAATCCTCAAAAATTAAATAAAGTTGATGATTCATTTTAGTGGTTATATGATTTAAATATGAGTATGCTAAGTCTAGTTCACAATATGTTTTATACTATAGGCCATCATGATCAACTTCTAATATATTTTTTTTAAATTTGAGGATTTAAAAAAAAAACCCGCAAATGGACGCAACATGAAGTGTGTCAAAAAATTACAAATTAATGATACTATATCTGTGTAACTAAAAGAACCTTAACAAACCAAATCAAAGATAATTGCAATAATTCGACCCTTATTTTAGATCACAAATTACCTGCATTCAAGAACCTGTCTCATGAAGGCATATGTTCACACGTGGAATCCAAATTAAGTGAAGGTGACATCAGGGGAGCTGCCAGGATACTGTTCAGCAGCGATGTGGTGGCGCCTTACTCCCCAGAAACTCTAACAGCTCTGAAAAGCAAACATCCAGCGCCTGCGAACACCACCTTTCCCGACCCCCTCGGCCCTCCTGACCTAAATTCAACCTTCTTGAACGTTTCGGCCCCACAGTTGATTGCAGCCGTGAACTCCTTCAGAAGTGGTTCCGCTGGCGGCCTCGACGGCCTGACTCCACAACATTTAAAGGATCTTATGAGTTCAGGCGCCGGGGAAGCTGGTGAGTCGCTTTTGAAGGAGCTTGCGGCCCTGATCAACCTCATTCTCACCGGCGGGGTGAACGATGCCGTCATCGATGTCCTGTACGGTGCCAACCTTTGTGCCCTGCGCAAGAAGGACGGCGGCATTCGTCCCATCGCCGTTCGGTACACATACAGACGTACGGCAGCCAAAATATGTTGTAAGTTAAACAGCGAAAAACTTACAACTCCGTTTCAGCCCCTGCAGCTAGGTTTTGGCTCGAGAAGGGGCTGTGAGGCTGCCGTACATGCACTTTCCACCTATTTAAACTCTAACAAAGGTGAGGTCATACTCAACGTTGACGTTAAGATAGCCTATAACTCTACCCGAAATGTATGGTTTTATCTATCTATATAAATAAAAAGAAAAGTCCTGACTGACTGATTGACTGACTCATCTACGCCCAGCCCAAACCCTTGGACCTACAAACCTGACATTTTGCACAGAGGTTCTGTTTATAATGTAGACAAGGAATAAGGAAGGATTTTTCGAAATTCAACCCCTAAGGGAGTTAAATAGGGGATGAAAGATCCGCGCGGGCGAAGCCGCTTGTAAAAGCTAGTATTGAGTAAATAGGTGTACCTAATTGGTTGACTAGAGATGTTGTTCGTATTAAGATACATTCTAGATATACAGAAAGGGAACAGGGCCTAGAGACAAAACACATTTCTGTTAGCGTTCACACCAAACGCTACGCCAAAATGTATGAGAATGACATTACCTGCGGAAAGGTTACGTCGTGTTCTTTCCGCAGGTAATGTGCTGTGTCTAGGCGCGTGGAACGTTATTGACCTACGTAGTGCAGTGACACGTTTGTTATGATTTGAATTTAAGAAACATATGAAACCGAAAATTTGGTATCAATTCTTGTATTTTAATTTGAGCTGAAACTATGTATAGTGATTCTTTACCACCTGTTATTTTTAGTGCTTAAGGATAGCAATAGGGTTTCTGTTACACCTTATATACAGGGTAGATACATTTTTAACCAGTGCGCAAACTGTAACCATGAATTCAGCATATCATTTTAGACCCCTAGCGTAGAAATTTTACGTCGGTTATACCATCAAAATCTGCTATTTCATACAAAAGTGCAATACCTAGCCGGTCAAAATGTATGGAACAGCTGATCATTCTGCTTTTCATTTTGCTGTTTTTTATTGTATTCTTTGAGAATGACAGCTGTTACTATCGCTTAGCTGTCATGTTGACAAAGAAGGTCGATCGCAGCTGTCATTTTATAATTGCCAATAAAAAATCTGAGTTTATTGAACCTTAACGAAACCTTATCTAATACACGAGTAATAGGTACTGACGGACTGTCATTTGATATATATATATATATTACATATTTATATAGGTATGTAGTAAAAAGAGTCACCAGTTTCAAGCAAGTCGATTAATCTGCCTAGTCTTTTCTCAACTATGTTCGGACCGGTTTCTTGGCTAATCGGAAGCAGCTTATTACCAGTATTTGACATGAAGCAACTGCTGGCTTAAAATATGGTAACCCATCTACGAACCAACCGCGGTAAACATAACTTAACCTTCTATCGACCCGTGCAGCTGTTGTTATTTAGCTACGAGTCAAGCAAGTGTAGTAGGTATTGTCATTAACTCAGCCAATCAAAAACTGCTTCTAATTGCTGAAAGTAAAATTAATTAGGAATAAAAGAAATATATTTTTTTACATTCGCAATTTACTGTCTGTACTTCATGAACTTTAAATGATTTTCTATATAAACTTTCGCTAATTTACACAATTTGTTTTAGGCACTTTTTTTATTTTTTTAATAACAATTCCTATCTGACTAGAATATTTTAAATACCCATATTACAATTATTGATAAATAATTTATTAAAGGTCATCTAAA
Organism: Polymixis flavicincta; assembly: GCA_949987655.1. Classification (NCBI taxonomy): domain Eukaryota; kingdom Metazoa; phylum Arthropoda; class Insecta; order Lepidoptera; family Noctuidae; genus Polymixis; species Polymixis flavicincta. Next base: position 4,631,275 of record OX465195.1, on the reverse strand, counting down.
TCTAGTGGATAGGAATAGTTTTTATAAAGAACAATAGTTAACATGACATCTCAACTTTGCAAAAGATATTCACAAAATGTCAAATACCTACATAATATTATGCAAATATCAAGTACCTACAGTAAAAAAAAGTCTTTGTTATGCATTTATAAAATACATATGATTGCACTACATTGAGAAAATTATTATTAAGATAAACTAAAATTGTAGCACCTAATTTATTTTTTATTTTTTTACTGTACCTACGTGATATCGCAAAAACTTAGGCCTTTTCAAAAAACGATGCGATTTCCATAATCTGAATACACGTAGTAAAGATGAAATTGTGATTCCAAAATTTAGACTGACTAAAACTAGCAAGTCATTTCTAATAAACAGTATCCGCTTCTATAACAAGTTGCCAAAGTCGGTTACAGAACTTAGCGATGGAAAGTTTAAAACGCACATCAAACGTGTCCTTATCAAAAAAGCATATTATAAGATAAAAGACTACGTTGAAGACAGGGAAGTTTGGCATTAATTCCTTCTGCACATGTGGCTTCCCTGGTACCTCATTAACAGCATAACTATGTGAAAGTCTATTAACTGTTCTCAAATACAATGTTCTTTTTTATTCTTTTTATTTTTACAATGCTGACATAATCTCGTCATTAATTGACATTATACATCAATTTTATTTAGGTTCATTTTATTTATGTAGATTATTTTACATATTGTGAATGAGAGAACGTTGTAGGCCTTACTGACTGTATATTTGTAGACGATTTTCTATTCTGTATTCGTCTAAGTACCTGGTAACTATTGACAGGCCTGCGCTGTCCTCCCATACATTTAATCTCTGTTATTTGAAAATATTGTTAAAGCCAATTATTTTTAAAAGAGTAACCGTGGAGTTTCTTGCCGGCTCTTCTCCATAGGAAACAACAATTTGGAACCGTGCACCTAGCTTCTGACGTTTCATAAGTGCCCATGCAGGTTTATATGAAATAAAAATATTTTGATTTTGATACCTACACCGAACAATTAAAATGTAATTTTAAAAATTATCGTAATAATGATTCTATGGTATTTTATTAGTACACATTTTTTTACAATAAACCACTAGTTGTCTAGCTCTGACATGGTTGAACATAACATCACACCTACATTCGTGTACGTTACCCTAGCAAGAAAGTGTCTCCTAGAGTTATATGAGTAGAACGTATAATGTATGCCTTATCTGCTGTAAATGTGCCCCCACATAAAAAATGTGTGCCCTCTGTCGTTTTGGAGAAAAACGGAAAAAACGATTCTTGCTGGGGTAACGTTTTTCTAGCAGGAAAATTCTAAACGAATGATCGGAGAGTGAAAAATTGTGCATGGCCATAGAGCTTATATGTGTGCCAAAATGTGCCCCCAAAAATAAAATCTGTGCCCCTTCAGGTTTTCGAGATATTGCATTTCCTGCTGGAGTAACGTTTTGATGAATCGTATATCTCTAAAACCATTGCATGTGCCCCTGTAGAATAAACATATACGAGTAGCTCTAAATGTGTGCCCCTTAGTGCCCCAATTAGATTTAAGAAAACATTTATAGTTTTTCAGATATCGCGGTTTTATGAAAACCCGAAAAAACATCGCAGCGCCTAAATGAGACAAGGCACAAGTTCGCTGAAAACTGTATTCGGTCCTTCTTGACGATATTAATAAACATACAAAGTTTCAAAACTGTTCATGCATGCGTTTTTGAGTAATCTTGCTAAAAGTAAAAACGATGGTGTCTTAACTTTGACGGCAAAATACAAGGAACCGGCTCAATCGCAGATGTGTAGGTGTGAACCAAAATCGTGTGCCTTTAGTCAAAAATATATGGTGAAAATATTCAGCTTGGAATTTTTCGCATTCAGTTAATATTAACAAAAAACCAAAATAATTATGTAAACAACGGCTGGCTATCCGACCAAATTTGAATGACTACTAAAAAGCGACGGATTCATACATATCGACGACCTTCTTTACTTTACTCACTAACCGATTCACACGTGTTGTGCCTAAGTACACTGAAGTAGAAAAGTAATAAGTAATGAAATAAAGTTGTTATTGGATTATATTCTAGTAACTGTTTCTATTATATTTATGGATAAGCCATAGGTTAGATAAATTAACAGTAAGTTTTTCATCAGTAAGGGGAATGCTCCAACCAGCCCACGAAATTCAAAGTTTCTTGCGTTTTTTTGTAATTTTCATTCCAATGACTACTAAAAAGCGACGGATTCATACATATCGATGACCTTTTTTTCCGTTTTTTCCGTTTTTCTCCAAAACGACACCCCGGGCACACATTTTTTATGTGGGGGCACATTTACAGCAGATACGGCACACATTATACGTTCTACTCATATAACTGTAGGAGACACTTTCTTGCTAGGGTAACGTACACCCTACATTCCTCAAAAAGATAGGGCAGCGGAATAATACGACACCCACATTTTGGCAGATATCTATCTTTAAGTCTTAATAAATAAAATATGTTTATTTTACAATATTTATGTACTAAAGCTATTTGTGAGATAACATTTAAAGGCATTGAAAGTTAGTAATATAGAATGTTAGACATCCTGATTAGCGGATTTTTTGGCACAAAAACAGTCTTTAGTAAAAGTGCTTCAAATCAAAAGTGAATCATTATTTATTCCTTTCCTAAATGCTTTTTGCAAAACAAAATATGACATTTAAAAAGTAAACGATATGTGGCATGGAATGTTATTACATAAAACTTAAATGCAAATATTTCATTTAAATTAAAATTAATTATTATGTATTCAATTATGTATTATTTAAAATATAATTTAAATAAAAAATATTTACTTTATTTTAAATTAAGAGATCATTGGTCAGTTTTAAAATCTTAAACTTAAACCCTTTTTTTTTTCATTTTATCACATTGCTGTCATAGAAACATAACGAACCATTTGAACAGTGCCCTTGTCAATTAATTTTCCACTTCAGAATCAAGAACAGTCTGAATCCAATCCAGATGGTCAGCTACGTTAGTATAGATGCCTGGGGAGTCTTTGGTACCGCAGTGAACATTACCATGACTGGTCACGCCCCACAATTGGATCGTATCCATCACCAGGGTCAATGGACCACCAGAATCACCCCTGCAAGTGTCGATGCCATCTTCTCCACCGGCACAGATGACGTGTTCAGGGATAAAGTTGTGTTTATAAGCGGCCTGGCACTCTTCCCGGGACCAGTAGGGGAGACGAATAATTTTCTTCACGTGAGCGTAGTAGCCTTTCCTGGGAATCTCGCCCCAACCAGCTGCGTAGAACTCCGTGTCTTGATTGAGGTCTCCGGTTGGCAAGCAGATCGGGCGGATGAAGTCTGCAAATAATAACAAAAAGTTTATTAGTATTAGGCTTGGCATAGTTGAAACATAGTGTGATGAATTAATGATGTAAATCAAACCATAAGTGTCCATTATTTTGTTACTTGGGTCTTCTCAAAATACTGCCCATACTATTAGAGCTAGATCAGTAATGGGATAATATATATGGAACTAGAATTTCGAACTGCAAATGTTCAACATTAAGTACTCAGAAGGGACTACTACTTACTGAAAAATTATGTTGCTACAGTTCACTTTAAAAAGGTTGTATTTGAGAATTCAGCCGATTTTTTTTTTAAGTGTATAAATACATACCAGTATAAGGAGCATCATCTTCCAGCGTCAGGATGGCGATATCATGAACCTTGTCGTCGTAACCAGGGTGTACGATGATGTCAGCCACGTTGATCCTGACGACTGGGTCAGCACACACACCCCGAACGCAGTCCTCCTTAGAATATAAGTCGTATTCGCCGAGACGGGCGACTAAACTGGAAGAAGAGAGAAAAATTCATTAGCATTTTTGAAACGAAGGTTTTGGTGGCAAATAATATGGTACTTAAATGTGGTAATTATTTCCAAAGACAGACTTAGTTCCGTTCCATTTAATGTGCGCGAGTTTTGCTTAAGTAGATGACTGCGCGAGACGAGATAGGTACTAGGGACCAGTCTGTTGGGACATCTAGTTGCAGCGGTGCAGTTAGTACAAGAGTATGCGCGTAAAACGCCGTATCTTAGGTACCTATAATTAACAAGACAAAATTCATAATGAATACCAAGTGGTATTTAACTCTCAAATTATAAAACTGGAAATAAATAGTGATTTATTCATTATTATTTATCTTGACTTTACTAATTGGCTTTAACTTCCTGCTTGGGAAACGCTCATACAAACCGCCTTCACAAACCAGGTACTGACTAAAACGATACTCCTTGACTCCAAAACAGGTTGCCTTTCGGTGACATAAAAATAATAAATATCAACTTTTTGGTAAGACTAGTTGCCAGACTTTCGGAAGCATAAAAATAAATACCAATATCAAATGATGCTTACCGACTGAACTTCAGAGTCCTCACGCAATGGGCAGCGGTGATGATATGCTTGCTGTCAATCAAAGTGCCGGCGCATCTAATTTCGGTGTCAGTGTCACCACGCCAGTACTCGATGTAGACCAGCCAGGGGTTGTGGTGGACCAGGTTAGTGCTGGCTTCAACACCGCATTTGGCTTCGGCTGTAACAAAGGAAAGGTTCATAAGATAAATGAAAAAACTATACAAAGAAAAATGGTAGGCAACAATACGTTTAAAAAATTAACATATGTTTTCAAATTCAACATGATTTCATGAATGAACCTGACACAAATTTACAACTCGTAGTTATTAATTAAAATTTAATTGATTTAATTACATATCCTTCCTTCCCGTTAATTTCGTTTGACGTATGTACGTAGATCGTATAGTAACCTACTCTACGCATATCTACCATATTCGATACTAAATTTATTACTTTTGTCACTAAGATTAGCATAGTATCTTGTCGAAAATGTTTACCTAGTATTTATCATGTGACAAGAGGTCTCGAATGCCACGCATTTTTCCACAAGCATCTTCATAAATGAACTTAATTTTATTGTCCTATTAACTTATTAGTCAGTGATTTTCTTTTCCTTGAACTAATGGTAATAGCGGTGTATTTCAAATACAGGAAAACGCGTGCCACATACAGCCAACCTACGTCACCAAAGCAGGAAATATTGAGAGAAATCGATGTGGGAATTTACAATATATGGACATCTTTCTATATTTTGTTTTGTTTTGTGGGCAAGAGACCCTTGGCCATACAAAACATATGGACATGAAACGATCTATAACGCTAAGTCATTCAACGTTAAAAAACAAAGTTATTGTGTTTAGGTTATGAAATGTTAATCAAAAGAAAACTACAAAAGAGTTACAATGTTTCTTGTTATCTAGGGTGTGGTTTCACAGAATTGTTTAGAGCTGCGATAAATGAAAACACGTCGCGATTGGCTGTCTTTGGTCCAATAGGCGTTTGCGTTAAATTGCGTCATAAAATAAGGACGTTTCATTGGTTGTTTGCTTCATGAAAAACTTTGATAATGGAACTAAAAGTTAAATATGGATTTGAATATAATTTTCTTATCGCAATATTTAAAGTAACCAATACGTACTATTTTGCTCTTTCTCTCCAACCAAAATGTCATTTAGATATTATTATTGTTATCTCTTTTTCGTGATCCAGCACCCTGAATGCTTAACTAACGATTAATAATAATCTGTTTAGTTTTGAAACAGACTGTTAAACCATTGCTGTTTATTTTTTCATATGTTTGAAAAATGTGTCTGCTCAACAACGCAACGTAAATAACGCAATTAATATTGCTGAACTGTCAAATTGAAACAGATTATGATTATTCGTGAGTTGCGCAATTAGAGTGCTGGTTTGATAAGCACTGTTGCCTCATTGCATTAGTAATTTGAAATCTATAGATATTATAATTGGACAGTTAAGATCTCCTTTTAATTATTACATCATTATTGCTTATTTTTTTATTCATCTTGGGTCAAATTGTTACTATTTTTACCCATATGAAAATAAGAAATTGACTTTTAAAACTTTTGATTTTATTTTTGTGTGGTACTTTTAATTAAATAAAAAAAAAACAAGTACAAACCCCATAATTGAAAATATATTTAAAAATTAAATTAAATTATTTGATTTTTAATTGAATTGCAAATAGATAAATATATAGCAAAACATAGACCTATTTAGTACCTGAGATTGCTTTTACAAGTAAATATAATTAAAGAAATAAACAATAAATTTGTTGACTATGACAATTGGAAGTGAATTTACTTTGAAAGTTGAAGGTATTTTTTTTTTAAATAATAACTTGCATATTAAAATTTCTACAAAAATAACAAATTACATACCTTTATTCCACCATGATTTAAAATTGATACTGCTCACTCCAGAAGTCAGAACACATAATACCAAACACAGCACAAGAGACGCCATTTTATAAAAATGTTTAAAATTTCTTCATTAAAAATGTAGGAACTTAGAATCCTGGACCTTAAAAAGGCTAAAGGATAAGATTGCCGGTTCAACTGCAAGGTTGATGCCTTGTATAGTTGACCGCACAACCCGAGGTGCGACGAGCGAATGAGCGCTATTCAGAATTTCATTCAAGTTTTAAATAGCGCCCGCGCATATGAATTGATTTTCCTTATGTCCACGCATACGTGAATTAAGGAATGCGTGTGTGATTTATCCTTACGAATTATTTTATCAATAAAATAATTAAACTTGTAATTTCTTCTTGTTTATTAAAGTCACAGAAAAGCACTCAAGTCCAACTTCCTCGAAGAATTTAAAGAGAACTAAAAAAAATATCCAAGCACTTTTCATTTTCAAGAAACTCACAAATACCTTCAGAACTTCCAAATAATTACTAACAGGTGAAGACCTTAACTGCAGTATATAAAACATCGGACAAACAACTCGCCACATATATCTAAGAAACAAGATACAATGCGATGCAGACATTGGCTTAGCAATGGAAGGTACGACAAAAACAACTTTATCTAGGTACCTACTATATTTTCATGAAAAATACATTAAATAAAAGTGATGTAATCCTTTGGTTCCACTCGGGTTTAGTTATGGTTTAGATCGGACTAATCATCATCATTTCAGCCGAAAGACGTCCGCTGCTTTACATAGGCCTCCCCTAAGCTCCGCCACTTCAACCGGTTCTGTGCTTCCCGCATCCAGCGGACTCTTGCGGTCCTCGCAAAGTCCGCCTTGTAGGAGGCCTTCCAACTTTAAATCTTCCGGTACGCGGTCGCCACTCCAGAAATTTTCGGCCCCATTGGCAATTCTTCGGGCTATGTCGGTTACCTTGGTTCTCCTGCAGATCTCCTCATTCCTGATTCGATCACGTAGGGAAACTCCGAGCATAGCCCTCTCCATTGTCCTTTGGGTGACTTTAAGCCTTCTTATGAGACCCATTGTCAGCGACCACGTTTCGGTTCTTTAAGTCATCACTGGCAACACGCACTGGTCAAAGACTTTCGTCTTGAGACACTGCGATATGTGGGACTGCGGAATAATATCGTTATTGATTGCTCGTCGCTCCTATGATATTCAATAGATATTATTTACATACATAAATACATAAACCCACATCTTCTTATGGGGTTAGGTAGAAACTACAGAACGCCACTTGCTATGATCCTTAGACACTTTAATTGCCTCGTTTACATTCATGCGTCTGGTTATACCCGCATGCTGGTTGCGAGTACAATGCACCATTCTGAAAGACATCACCAATATGTCCTCCGAGGGCGTCCTTTCCCGAGGTTTCCACTCACATCTGCCTTGAAAGACCTTTTGTTAGTCGCCTCTACATAACCAAACCATGTAAACATATCTTTTCATTTTTTGTCTATACATCTTCTTATAAACCGCAACGTTAAGTCAATTATCACATCATTCATAGCCACACCACACATGTTTCGCAAGGAACGCATTTCTACAGCATTTATTCTACTTTCATACTTCTTTTGTTCATACATAAGCGTAAGCACCAGCACATCATTGTGAACAGCCAGTTGAGCCTTTTTGGACAAAAAATCGTAGAAGCTTCTTTGGCTGTAAGTGTTTTTAAAGCCAAACATACTACATACAACATACGAAAATGAAATTATTTTTCTCATGTACGAGCACTATTTTGCATTGTGTGAAGCGTCAATCTTCAAACAAGTATCAGTAGGTACCTAATTAGATTTTCAATCAATCATCTTAGCCTATCGCAGTCCACTGCTGGACATAGGACTCTCCCAGGCTGCGCCATAACACCTTGTTCTCCGTCTTCCGGATCCAGGATCGATAAGTCTGTATATTTGATAAGGTACCGAAAAAGAATGGACTGAACGGGTCTCGCAGCTCATGAAAGACTTCTTGATGAGCAAAGAGGAAAACAGGAAAACCGTGCCAAGCTCTAATTTAACGGCTCGAAACATTAATTGTTGACTATAATTTTTTATCACAAAATAATTATGTATTTGCATTATCCTAGTCTATCCTAGTCCTACTATCCTACTAATATTATAAATGTGAAAATTTAGATGTTTGTTACTCAATCACGCAAAAACGGCTAAGCGGATTTGGATGAAATTTGGCGCACAGATAATTTGTAACCTGGAATAACACATAGGATACTTTTTATCCCAGTAGTACGTTTTCGCGGGATAATTTCCGACCACCATGCGGTTGAAGTGGCGGACCTTGGGGGAGGCCCATGTCACACAGTGGATGTCTTTCGGCTGAAATGATGATGCAGGCTAAGCCACTGGCAAAAGCTAGTGCACAAATAACTTGCGTAAGACGAAAGAAAGATACGAAACATGCCAGTTATCATCTGGCTTTTTCTTTTCCACTCAGCGCGCTCTGAAGACAGCATGGCGCATGCAGCAGCATGACTGATAAAGTATATAAAACCTTAGTTATTCTAATTCATTTAAAACGATATCTTGATGGTTTCGTATACGGAGGCTTGAGCATACTTATATGACGACGATATGTAAAGATAATGAATGATTCGTACCGTTCATTGTAACAGTACCTAGGTAACTATAATAGGGGTGACTGAACTTTAGGAGCACCTAACAAACCCCTAACTGAATGACTGACCGATACCGCACGGCCCGATACCGCCCCAGTCTAAAGAGAAGATTTATTATCACTCTAAGGGGGCGTAGAGGTTTACTCAATTCGAAATATTTAATTGAACATAAACCTATATAGACACTATGAAGTGTCAGAACCCTGTGGAGAAGAGCAGGTAAAAAAATCAACGGTAAGTCTTTCAAATTACAGTGAGAAAAGGTAGGTATTAGAGGAATCTAGCAGGAACGGAGCGCTCTCTCTCTCTCTCTGACAAACCGTGACGTCACCGTGACGTCGCTTCAGTGGGAAATGTATATCAGTCTATGTTACTGTGAAATTATGTAATTAATGATAAATTATGTAACATTTCATCAACCCGATTAGGCGTTAATCCAGACTTAGTCATACATTGTGATGCGAATAACTTGGAAAAACCGGACTAGGTCAACCTCCGACGTCACACATTACGATCTCTCGAGTTCTTCACTGCAATAATCTTGAAAATACATCACAGAACTAGTTTACTAGGTAAAATATGTGAGATGGTGTGTCTATTCATCTAGCTATCTCGCTCTCACTAAGTCGTGCCTTAAAAGAACCTCCATGAATCGCATTTTAATGATAAGGTGCGCTTACACGAGCAACTCTTTTTTTTTTTTTAATTTTATAAGTTTTATGTTTTACTTTTATTTTTTAAATATGTAGTTTCTATATTCCTTATTTTTAAATTTTTTAATTGAAGTTTTTATTTTTACTGTGTTTGTTGTTTAATAGCCCTGAATTATCTCTTATCTTGTAGCTTGCTGTAATGATTTCTATTTCTATTATTATACATACTTACACGGGGATCGGAACTGTTTCTCCTAAACACAGGTTACTTCGTAACCTATCTAGGAGAAAAAATCAAAAATCAAAATCAAAAGTCATTTATTCAAACTAGGCTGAGAGTCAGCACTTTTCGAACGTCAAAAAAAAAAAACAAGACAGTCCCCCCAAAACGCCCACCCTTCGACACTTCCTAGTGCTTTAGCTGGGAAGAAGAAGTGGCGCAACAAACTCCCCAGCAGCACAGCTGTCTGTTCAGTTAGAAGAACTTGATACTGTACAATACAATAGTAAAAAATAAAATGATTTAAAGAGTCTAATAAAATAAACAATTAAGTATATGAATGTAATTCATACAACCTGTCAGTAGGTAAGCTAATTCTGGTGAAAGAACACAAACATTGTCTTGAGTTAATCACAGCGACCAACTATTCTTATCGTTTAAGTAGTCGTTAATAGAATAGTATGCCTTAGAACAAAGGTTGGATTTTACTTTGGCTTTAAACGCACTAAAATGTTAAGAAGAGGGAAGCTTGTTATAAAAGGTTATACCAAGCCCAACAAATGAGTTATGAACCTTATGAAGCCGGTGAAAGGGAGCACGTAGTTTATCCTTATTTCTAGTATTTATATTATGAATATCACTGTTTTTAGTGTATAAGTGTATATTTTGCCTAATATATAAGATGTTAGCGAATATGAATTGCGATGCCACCGTGAGAATACCGATATCTTTAAAAAAATCTCTTAGGGACACTCTAGCACCCAGTTGGTAAATTGCTCGAACAGCTCGCTTTTGAAGAACAAAAATATTTTGAATATCAGCGGCTTTGCCCCACAACAGAATGCCGTAGGACATAACGCTATGAAAATAACTGAAATAAACTAACCGAGCTGTTTCAACGTCAGTGTACTGTCTTACTTTTCTAACGGCATAGGCGGCCGAACTGAGCCTTCCCGCTAGGCTTGATATGTGTGAGCCCCACTGAAGTTTAGCATCTACTGTTATGCCCAAAAAAACTGTCGAGTCTACGGTTTCAAGCACCTCTTTATCTAACACGATGTTTGGACCAAGATTTCTAACATTCGGTAAGGCGAATTTTACACACTTTGTCTTCTTGGCATTAAGTACTAGGTTATTTGCCGTAAACCAATCCGTAAGCATTGAGAGTGCACTGTTTACGTCGTCAAAATCTTGTCTATTCCTGTCTACTTTAAAAATAAGAGAAGTGTCATCTGCAAACAGAACAACATCACAAATACCCTTTAAATAGAATGGTAAGTCATTGATATATACTAAAAACAAGAATGGGCCGAGTATTGAGCCTTGAGGCACACCTAACTGAACTGGTAGCCCGGAAGATTTTACACCATTACTTTCTACACATTGGAACCTACTATGTAAATAAGAATTTATTACGTATAAAGCTTCGTTATGGACACCATAATAACGCAGTTTACGCAAAAGCGTAATAACTTATAATAAATATTATAATAATAATATTTAAAAATGTATGCAGTCTCAGGGAATATTTCTTAGAAGCCGACGTGGGGATGCACCGAGATGTGGTCTTAGTGGACAAGGGGCTCACCCCGCTCTCCTTGGCTAACGAGAACTGGCGCAAACCTAAAGTATTAGACACTAATGACCGCAGGGAGGTATGGCAGGGCAAAGAGCTTCACGGGCGCTTTTATCGGGTCCTACATGGACCAGATGTAGACTTCTTAGCGTCCGTATCCTGGTTACGATTCGGTGATCTCTTTGGAGAAACCGAAGGTTTTGTCTTTGCAATTATGGACGAAGTTATGATGACGAACAACTACCGGAAATATATTGTGAAGGATGGCACGGTTGACATCTGTCGGGCATGCCACCGTCCGGGAGAATCAATCAGACACATAATGTCCGGGTGTTCTCGTCTAGCTAACGAACAGTACTTGCATAGGCACAACCTTGTAGCCAGGATTATCCACCAGCAACTTGCTCTGAAATACAGCCTTGTGGAATCGGAAGTGCCGTACTACAGGTATGTGCCCGACCCAGTTCTTTTTGCAGTTTTCTTCTCTGTTGGTATACGTTGTTCACGCACGATGGCATATTAAGCTACATATATCAAGTATAAGCTGACTTCTCATTGTACTAAAACCCCGCACATTGCGAGGTCAGCGAAAACTGGAAATGTATAGCTTAATATGTCGCTGTGTGTACCAGCAATAAACGGTTAAATAAATAAAGTGGGCTTTCCCGTATTCAATGATTGAGTTACCAGAACGTTACTCATGTTACACACCTATAACATTGGTAGGTACTGACGCACCTTGTGGTCTTATATGTCCGTATAATAAGCTAATTTCTAAACTCCGATACAATTAATTGATGTGGTTAGTATTAATTACACAATTGTCCATTTGCTTTGTCCACAAGCGCTCTTAGACTAAGGAAAATTTAATAACCGCCTGTCTCTTTACCCGCCTATTCCAAAGGTATGTAAGTAGGTAAAAGATCCGCAGGAGAACCTAGTTAACCGACATAACCTGAAAAATTGCCATGTAATTTCGATTTAGTCCACGTGCCTTTGTTTTGGCTGAAATGATCATCATTTCAGCCAAAAGACGTCCTCTACTGAACATAGGCCCGATGATGATCCCAGAGGTATAGCTCTACAATGATCTTTTGGCACGTGGCCTCTGGCATCTTGATTTATCAACACTTCCCAATGGCGCGGCGCCCCTTGTAAATGCCGTTCGAGGGCTAAAATATGCCTATAGCAGTGTATTTACAGTCATGGAAAGATCATGCAATTTAAAAAAAAAACCCTCAGGTGCATGACACCTTTCCAAACTGTCATTTTCATTCGAAATATTGACAATCAAAAACTCAATGAATGGTAAACTTAGATTTGAAGCCACGTTTCTTCGAAGGTTCAAATAATCCCACATTCAAAGATACATAATAGATACGCGTGATAAATGCCCTTACCATTACTGTCGCGAAGTCAGCTTATTGTGAATATTCCACACGTTAGGCGCTAGATGGGGTGACAGAACGCGTAGAAATTCAATTAATCAATTACACGAAACTGTCGTCGTCAAGGAAAACGGTGCTGCCATCGGTGGATATTTGCGGTACTAAACGGCGGGCGTCGACCAATAGGAAGAGGATATTATCGCGCCGCCAACGCGAACCAATCAGGCTGGAGATTTGATTTTGAAGAAAGAATAACGAGGTGTGGAGTTTTTGCCGGGAACATTTTTAGGCAGTTCATTTCTGTAATTTCATACGAATAAAAGTCTCTAAGTAAAATAACGTTAGATATCTCTGATTTTAACAAGAAGCTAAGTATTTCCTTTAATTATTAGAAAAGTGCTCACTTTACTTATTTGAATGTTATTAATATTCGCTGTTAATTTGTTGTTTTGGGCAATTTGCGTTTGATTTCATGGGGATAGCTTACTGGGGTTTATTTAAATTGTAAGTGATTAACGAGCTAAATTCTATTGTTTTATGAGGTTCCAATAACTTTATCGTAATTATGCCAATGTATATGTTCAAAGGACGTAATTAAATACGCAATTTAAACTGTTATCGTTGTTTAATTAATATAATTGTTTTAATAGGTGTTACATTTTTCAGAAGTGGGATAGTGACCTGGAGCAGTTCACAGGCAAGTCATGAGTTCCAATAGTCGCAGCCGGTCTCGCAGCCGGTCCCGCAGCCCTGTCAGATGGAGTCGCCGGCGAATGGAACGACCGCAGCAGGAGCGACGCAGCTGCTCCCGCGACACCTGGCGACCAGGGCATTCGCCAGTCCGGGACCGACGAGGCCGCTCTCCACCTGGCTTTTCAAATGAACCCGGTAGGTCATTTCCATATTATTCGGGTGTAATGGTTAAACCGGATATAATACCAGAATTCGATCCCGAAAAACCGGAGCTACCCGCATCTCAGTGGCTTAACAAGATAGAGCAACTAGGTGCTATACATGGATGGAACGATAACGTTAAAAGTTATTATATGCAGGCACGTCTTGTTGGGTTAGCAAAGTTGTGGCATGGTGCACTACGAAGCTATGAATTTACGTGGTCGGAATGGAAACAAAAAATTCTGGAAGCGTTCCCTCAAAGCATAGATTACGCAGACGCATTGAGGGAAATGTTAAATAGGAAAAAGTTAATTAATGAAACGATGACTCATTACTATTATTCAAAATGTACCATGCTAACTAAGTGTGACCTCACTGGAGAGAAAGCGGTGTCTTGTATCATAGAAGGGTTACCGTTCCACATGAGGACTTCTGCAAGAGCTGGCAATTATAAAACACCAGGCGAGCTTTATTCTCATTTTCTGTGCATGAACGACGATAAAAAAAATAATCAAGGTCCTAGAATCGTTCCTCGACGTCAAGATTTCGCATCAGGGTCTTCAAAAGAAGCAATCAGAGATCCAAAAGAACGAAAGCCAGGTGTTACTTGTTTTCTTTGTAACGAGTCGGGGCATGTCGTCCGATCATGCCCTAACAATCCTAATGCAATAAAATGCGAAATCTGTGGGAAAACCAACCACAAAAAGGAGCAGTGTTATCAAAAGGCTGTCAGCATTGTACAGATACAGGTAAATGAATGTTATTTTAAACATGTTTTGATCAATGGTTTAAAAGGTACCGCTTATTTAGACACGGGGGCTCAAGTCAACCTTATCACTCATGATTGTGTTCTAAAGCTTGGTGTTGCAATGCAACCTTGTGTAGTTTTTGTCAATGGGTTTGGTGGACCACCAATTAAAGCTCACGGACAGGTATCATTAGAATTCGTTGTAGATGAAGTTAAGGTGTGTTCAGACGCAGTTGTCGTGGACGCTTCTGTTAACCGCGCCGACGTTTTTATTGGACAGCCTATTTTGAACAATGAAAAATTCAAGCTTACAATTAGTGGTACTACCGTCTTTTTAAGATATGCAGATTTATATAAAAAGAAAATTGAATCTTTTGAAATAAATTCTATGCAAGTAGGTACATGTGTTGATAAGGTTAACATTTTGTGCTCTGCAGACACTGTCGTTCCAGCTTATTCATCCTTGTTTGTTGAGACCTACAATGATGCAGAAATTGACAAATCAACTCTACTGTTTGTAGATACTCGTACAGTTGCTTATAATGGTAACAACTATAGCATTCCTGCTTCTGTACATTTTTTTCCAGTACAGGCCATTTTCATAGTTAATCGCTGTAAAAAGCCGGTTTGTTTCCAGAAAGACCAGATTATTGCTCGTGGATTGGTTACTGGTGAAATAGTTTGTTCTCGTCCTAATAATTCTGCAGATAATCGCGTATCGATCATGAGCATTGATACAACAAAAGTCAAATGTGGATCCGGAGATCCACAGGTAGTTAAAGAGTTGGTAGAGATTTTAAAGGAATATTCAGATTGTTTTTCGATTGATACAAGAGAATTAGGCAGGACGGACAAAATAGAATTGAATATTGACCTAAACTCGGACAAACCGGTTTGTTATCGTCCTTACAGGCTTTCTTTTTCAGAAAAGGCAATAGTACGAGAAAAGATTGAAGACATGATATCTAACGGTATTATTAGGGAATCGTCGTCTAATTATGCTAGTCCGATTGTATTAGTTAGGAAGAAGAACGGAGATTATCGATTTTGTGTGGATTTCAGAAAATTAAATAGTATCACAGTGAAAGATAAATATCCTCTGCCCATCATAGAAGAACAAATCGAGAAACTAGGTGGGAAGAAGCTTTTTACGAGCCTTGATCTATCGCAAAGTTTCTTTCAGATTCCTGTAGCGGAAACTTCAATCCACCGAACTGGTTTTGTCACTCCCGAGGGCCATTATGAATTTTTGCGTATGCCCTTCGGTTTGGCCAATTCTCCAGCAGTTTTCCAGCGTCTTATGGACAAGATATTTTCTTCATTACGTCATGATAAGGTGCTTCCTTTTATAGATGATCTGTTGCTACCCACAAAAACTGAACAGGAAGGCCTCGGTCTACTTCGGATAGTTTTGGAAATAATTAGGGACGCAAAGTTGACGTTAAATCTTGATAAGTGTTTTTTCTTGCAGGACAAAATAGATTACCTCGGTTACGAGATCAGCGAAAAGGGTATTAGGCCCGGAAGTAAGAAAATTGATGCTGTGACTAACTATAAAGAACCTAAGAATGTACATGAGCTTAGGATGTTTCTAGGTCTGACTAGTTATTTCAGGAAATTTGTTAAAGACTACACGTCTGTCACGTATGATCTGTACGGCTTGCTAAAAAAGAATGCAGCGTGGATTTGGCATCCAGCACAGCAGAGGGCTTTTGATCAGCTGAAGAAGATTTTGACGACTCGACCAATACTCTCATTATTTTGTAGGACAGGCGACATAGAAGTTCACACTGACGCAAGCAGCAAAGGTGTAGCTGGAATTCTCTTTCAGGATCAGGATGGAGGCATGAAGCCCATTGCGTATTTCAGCCGAAAAACAAGCAAAGAAGAAGCTATGTATCATTCCTACGAATTGGAAACATTGGCTGTAGTGGAATCGTTGAGGAGATTCAGAATTTATTTAGCGGGCAATCATTTTAAGGTGGTTACAGACTGTGCAGCTGTTCGAGACACTTTCTTGAAAAAGGATTTACTACCTCGAATAGCAAGATGGTGGTTGTCTATTCAAGAGTACGACATGGAAGTCGTTCATAGGCCAGGTAAGTCTCATGGGCACGTTGACGCGCTGAGCCGATTTCCGGTGGACCCTCCTTTAGTAGCAGACATCAACGTGATTGACGTATTTGATTGGTTAGTATGTCTTCAAGATCAAGATGAGAAGATTCGCATAGTTCGAACAAAATTAGAATCTGGGGATAACGATCCAGATATACGGAAAAATTACAAGCTAAAAGATGGTCGAGTATACAAGCTCGTTAAGGATGGAGAACAGAGGTTAGTAGTCCCTAAATATGGAAGGTGGAATGTCATGAGGAAGTATCATGATTGCATTGGACATCCAGGACTGAAGCGTTGTGAGGAAATAATCAAAGGTAACTTCTGGTTTCCAGGAATGACCCGTTTCATACGAAAATATGTCAACTCATGCTTAGACTGTCTTTACAAGAAGGGGCAGTACGGAAAACCTGAAGGTGAGTTACATCCAATTGAAAAAGTTCCGGAGCCAATGCACACTCTGCACATTGACCACCTCGGTCCTTTCTGCAAAAGTCGAGCAGGTAACAGTTTTGTTTTGATGATGGTCGATTCCTTCACGAAGTTCACATGGGCGGTACCAGTTAAAACCACTAAGACTCGAGAGGTAATTAAATCCTTAAATGACATTTTTTGTTTATTTGGTTATCCAAAGAGAATGATATCCGACAGCGGTACGAGTTTCAAAAGTAAAAATTTTAAAAAGTTTTGTTTGGATAATCAAATAAAACATATAATCAATGCTGTAGCATGTCCACGCGCAAATGGCCAAGTGGAGAGGTATAATCGTACATTACTAGATTCACTCAACACAAGCGTGGAAGATGAAAAGGATTGGGATACTCGGATCACAAACATCACCTGGGGAATGAATAATTTACAAAACGGTTCGACTGGGTTTACTCCATACAGGCTCATGTTTTCCGCGACTCGAAGCAGGTATCAAGGTATGGGGGATAACATCGTGGATAACGAGGAGACAGCTGCACGAACTAGGACCGAAGCTACAACGAACTTAAACCGGACGGCGGACAAATGGCGCAAATATTTTAATGCAAAGCGTAAACCCCCAACAAAATACAAGGTAAATGATTTAGTATTATGGAGAGGAGCTGCTGACCGAAATGTGAACGTTCGACGAAAACTGAAGGAAAAGTACAGCGGGCCTTATAAGGTAACGAAGGTGGTAGGCAATGATAGGTACATGATTACTTCACTGAAAGGTGTGAAAGGGTATAAGCGATTCAGAGCTCTTGTGGCATCGGACTCGTTAAAATCTTTTCAGGGGGAGGAGGACTCGGGCGCTAGCTCAAATGATACAGAAGTGGACAGTACGGAGGAATTGATTGACTTGCTTGAAGGCTGAACTTTAATTAATTCAAGGAATAATCAGGTTAATACTCATTTCTATGAATGAAATATGTGGCCATGGGATTTTATAATTTTGTCGGACAAAACTATACGTACAAATAAAAATTATTATGATTGGAATTATGATGGATACTTTAGTGGTTTAAAATTGGAATTACTGATGGAAATATTTTGTTAACAATGGTAAAACGTTATGGGATGGAAAATAATGGTATTTTTGGTGTATTTTTGGAAACTTGTTTTGGTAAACAAGTACTGGAACTTCTGGATGATGAATTACTTTACTGGATGATCTCTAATGATTTACATAAAAGACATACTTATGGCGATATTTTGTATTATTTATGGGCCAAAAAATAGGTATTTTACAATTCTCGGATTTGAGTTCTTATTCCTCCCTTAGGACTGGTTATGCTACCTTTGAACAATTTATGTACATCCCGTGTTTTGTTTTCCTTTGCAGAGTCGCAAAGGCGTCAGGATGGACGAGTGTGAATATTCCACACGTTAGGCGCTAGATGGGGTGACAGAACGCGTAGAAATTCAATTAATCAATTACACGAAACTGTCGTCGTCAAGGAAAACGGTGCTGCCATCGGTGGATATTTGCGGTACTAAACGGCGAGCGTCGACCAATAGGAAGAGGATATTATCGCGCCGCCAACGCGAACCAATCAGGCTGGAGATTTGATTTTGAAGAAAGAATAACGAGGTGTGGAGTTTTTGCCGGGAACATTTTTAGGCAGTTCATTTCTGTAATTTCATACGAATAAAAGTCTCTAAGTAAAATAACGTTAGATATCTCTGATTTTAACAAGAAGCTAAGTATTTCCTTTAATTATTAGAAAAGTGCTCACTTTACTTATTTGAATGTTATTAATATTCGCTGTTAATTTGTTGTTTTGGGCAATTTGCGTTTGATTTCATGGGGATAGCTTACTGGGGTTTATTTAAATTGTAAGTGATTAACGAGCTAAATTCTATTGTTTTATGAGGTTCCAATAACTTTATCGTAATTATGCCAATGTGTATGTTCAAAGGACGTAATTAAATACGCAATTTAAACTGTTATCGTTGTTTAATTAATATAATTGTTTTAATAGGTGTTACATTATAAAGAGGCGTGATTGGTTTTAGTTATGAGTTGGTGACGTCAAGGAAATAAATATTTAACTGTTGCATAGGGATGTCCCCACCTCGCGTAAGTAAACCCATCGTTACATAGTTATGCGTCTACATACAATAGCCTCGATGAATCTTGGCGACATGTCTGCCCATCCTGAAGTGCTGGACAAAGTGACATTCTAGTAACGAAAACGATGATGGGGAAGAAAAAATGATTGAATGAACATAAGCTACTGAAGAGCAATGCTGTTGACAGATTTTGATGAAGTACGAAACACTTTGAAAACGATTGCCATTTATTTAGGCCCTCTAGTTAGTCACTTGCTCAGTCAGCTTAGTTAACTATTTGTACCGTCGAGCTTTTACGAGCTGCACTTATAATACTCAAAGGTCAACCGCCGGGACGCAACTTCGCTGCCGCGACAAATCACGGCACAGCAAACAGAGCTCCAGCGGGATCTCATGGCGACATGAAGAGTGCGCTTGGCGCAACCCAGTGCTGGGCACGCCACGATTGTGGCGGAGTGGATTGAGAGGCGCCACGGCATCGTCACCTTGCGGGCTGTTCGAAAGAGATACCGTGGCCCCTGGCACGATTACAACTGAGGGAACACGGGTGGATTTTAGTCAATAAAATTCTGACACGCCCTCCTGCTCCACCTAGAGCGGTAGAAGTTATTTGATGATTTACCACCCTCTAAAAAAAAAACAAACAAAAAAAGCCTTTCACAGCAATATCCATTTGTTCTTACAAATCGCATGGTTCAATGTGAGTTATTGCAGGTACGGTTTCACCAATAAGGTGTCGATTATAATTTTAAATATTACTAGTTTCCGCGGCTCCGCCCGCGTGAAAGTCGGAAATAATTCCGCGGGAACGTACAACCGGGAGAAAATCTTAAAAAAAAAAAACAACCGACTTCCCAAAAACAAATCAAATCAGTGAAAAATAACTTTAATTTCGGAAGTCGGTGACTTTGAATATGTATTTAAGATTGTATTTTTTTTGAAAAAAGTTTTTATTTTTCACTTTTTAGCTATAGTACCTACCCCAGACCAATTCGAAATTTCATCATCCTTGGGGTCAAAACAATGCATATTAATGCTATAGCAGCAATCTCGGTTAAAATGCTGTCATTTTTCGAAGAGTTCTGTTGTCTGTCTCCGAAACGCATCATCTCCTAACCTTTAAAGAGTTGTACTTTCCTTCATCAGCTCAGCGTCATGAGATGATGATGACCATACGCATATGTCTCAATAGCTTTAGAAAATATATGAAAATACCTACAAAATTTGAGGGTTGCCTTCGATTTCCGGGGGATTGGGATTCCATCATCAGATCCTGACTTGGTGGCAATGAGACCGCGCATACAGTGCAACCTCCTCCTTTTTTGGAAGTCGGTTAAAAAGTATTCTATATTTTAATCTAGATTATCGTCTATCTGTGTGCCAAATTTCATCCAAATCCATTCAGCCGTTTTTGCGTGAAAGAGTAACAAACATCCATACCATACATCCATACACACAATCTTTCGCGTTTATAATATTGGTGAGGATTTTCCTCTTTGTTATCAAATAAGGAGGAAAAACACGCAAGCTAGTTGTTTGTTTGATTTCATATTATCTCATGATAAGGAAAATAGAGATGTTATTAAATCATACCAATACGGGATTTCTGCAGGAATTTGCAGGTTAACCTACATAATTCTAGATAAGTCACACATTATTATGTGATTATTTTTGTGACATCATTAATTCATCCACTGCCACTCTCGAAATTATACCACTTGGACTATCAAACTGAGTACTCGTGCTTTCAGGCTGTCAATCTATCAATTTGACAGCACGACCTACCAAATTGACACCTCAATTTAACAATTGCCCATTCGAGCTAACAATGTGACCACACGTAGGTACTAACAAATTGACCACACGGCCTGTCAAATCGACAAGTCGTGTCTTTAGTTTGTCCACTCAAGCTAACAATTAGAACGCACTTCCTGTAAAGTTCACCACTTGAACTATTTACTTGAGCCCCTGAGCTGTCAATTTGACCAATCGACCTATAAATCGAGCTATTAGTCTGACTGTACGACCACTCAACTTGACAACAGTAATAATTAATTACCTAAATAGTTTTTTTTTTTTATTTTCAACCATTTCCGTTCACTGCTTTCCTTAATACACAATTCATGCATATTTGCACTTTTTCACTTCGTTTATGACGTCAGTAGATCCGAATACCTAAACCAGTAAAAGTTTCCAAATGCAGCGACAATAGGATGCGGAACGGGGAAAGCCGATAGTTGTACCTACAGTCAACAGTTTATGGAATTGGAAGTAAATATTAATTATTAGGTGCAGATGAAAAATGAAAAATGGTTTATTATTTTAACAGCAGATATATAGCCTGTTAGGAGACTCCACACTCTTCGATAACTTAAAAAAGTATCTTTTACTTGTTTGATACTAATGTAGGTAAAGGAAATAAGATTACCTATTAAATAAAAAAAGATAGAATTAAGCTAAACATGCAGCACGCACGCTGTCATGCATGTGGGTGAGTGAGCGCGGGAGTGTGTGAATGAAAGAGTGTGTGAGTGTGGGTATGTGAGAGTGTGTATGAATCAGACTGTATACATGAGGTCAAGAATGGTACAGGCATAAGGGGTAGAGTTATGTTTTGTTTGCAGATGTATTTGTCCTATCCACACGAGGTCATTGAACCAAAGTAGGATACAGGCCTCTTGACATTCATATGATACAAATAGAGAAAAAGACTGCAATGGTCAATATCCTGGGTCTGAGTTCACTATGACCACTTAACGATTTCTTACTCGTAACCACGTCAATCACACACGAATTTTGCTAATATTGTATTAATAATATCGACAAATTGTCTTGGAACATACAGAGTATGAAATTTCGATTCATTACTGTTACATTGGTGTCTAAAAAAATGATATTGGAAGATTCCGCGGGGAATCATTATAACGATACAGAATTGGGGCCCTGTTTAGTTATTGCAAATTAACATAATATTGCCGATTTTCTAATGAACCTTTAGGGACAAGTGACCTGTAGTACAAAAAGTTTCAACATACTGTACTGTGCTGGAAGCGATTTCTATAGAAATAAGCATTACCCTTGTACGTATTTTTCTGTCTTTCTTCTTGTCTGTTTTTAAGTGTGCGTACAACTGGTTAAATAAATAAATAAATACATCATTTATATGCTTAAAAATAAATTAATAAACTATGAATAATGGAAAAAGAACAAAAATAACACTTTAAATTACTGGAATTCAAAACCAGGACCTCAGAAGCTCAGCAGTCGCGCTTGAGACCACGAAACCAACGAGGTACTTAAAAACAACATACTCGTACGTAGGTTTATACAATGTAGGTACCTACATAATTATAGTATTACATCCGCTATTAGTGAATTTCCTATGACGCCATAACATCAAGGCACACCACACATTATGGATCAAAACAATTTCCCAAAGTACTAGGCAGTAAGTAGGTACTTATACCATCATCATCTTCCTCCCATGTACTTGAGGTCGACACAACACGTCTTCTTCCATTCTCCCCTGTCAAGCCGTCACGATATCATTCACTCCCTTCTCTTTCATATGATTCCTCACACTATCCATCTATCTTTTCTTTGACCTTCGTCTCCCTCTCCATTCATCAACGTCTATTCATCAATAATATTAAGTCACATGCGGTTTCCTTTTTAAACTTTTGTCACTGGCGGCACTTTCAAACTGCCCCATACGTAGGTACTCATTTCTTACTTCATCCATTTTTATCACTCCCCATATTTATCGAACAAAACATTTACATCTCGGCTGCATTCAACAATTGTTCATCCTTCTTCTACACGGACCAGCATTCCGATCTATTCAGCACGACTGGCTTTATCACAACTTGTAGGTTTTTTCCTTTTACTTGAGGGGCATTCGTGGGACGTAAGTTGTTTTTGTGACCTGTTACCATTTCATCCATCCTGAGTCGGTAGGTACGGGGCAGTTAATCATTATTATCATCTTCTTTATCATTAAATTCAGAAAATGACCATTGGTATTAATTTCTTCCAGTAATCGTCAAATTATCTCGCATCTACCTAATGGTTGCCAGAGAAAAATCTGGAAACCGCGCTGCAACAGAAAGAAAATCCAATTAGAAAAACCCAAACCAATATTTTGCTCGACTTTAGGAGCGGTTTCTCGGTTGTGAACCCTACCCCTCTAATTCCCCTAGATACTACATATGAGGCAGTCTTATTATGTTTCTCTAGTCTTATAATTCTCTCTCTGGCTACTCTATTCTATGTTACGCCTGCGACTTGTCTATAACATAGTCCCATCTTTTTTGTTGTTTACCTCTTTTCATTTTACCTCCTTTTGGGTACCATTGTGTAACTATTTTGCTCCATTTGTCCATTCCTCTGATCATGTGTCCCTACCACTTCTATTTTAGCCTTTTTATTTTTAGTTTTTAGGATTATGTCCTGCATCTTGGTCTTTTTCCTAATGTTGATGTTTCTTGTTCTGTCCCCTCTCTTTACTCCTAGCATCCTTGTCTCCATTGCTCGTTGGCAAATGGCAATTTAATTGGTTGCGTTTTCTGTTATGGCCCATGCTTGGCTTCCATACATTAAGATTGGTAGAATGCAGACACGTCAGAGTACGTACGAGTTGTAGGTCGTGCGTTCGAACCCAGCCAGGCGCATAACTTTGTGTAAATAATTTCATCACCACTGCTCTCAACCCGGTGAAGGAAAACTTCGTGAGGAAACCGGCATGTCCATGTTATGTTGTCCGTGGCATGTTGGTTCTACCAAAAATTCGAAGACATGTGACATCTACCAACCCGCACTGGCCCCGCATGGTAAATTACGGCACACTCCCTCTCACGGAGAGGAGGCCTGTGTCCCAGCAGTGGGGACGTTGTAGGCTGAGTAGGTGGACACGCTACACTTACCTACTATAATTTAAATAAAAATAAAGTTATAGAAATAAACGGCTGTTCCACTGTTTATTTATACGAGCACGAGCCGCCCGCATGCGTGCTAGACGTTAGGTAGTTACGACGTCACCACGGGTTTGTCCAAGAATGATATTGACAGCGGACTCAGTGGGTTGCGCCCGCGCGAGTCGCGGCTCGCGCCTCTTAATTGGTACCTAGATAGGTACATTTAGTTGTGGGTTTGTGTGGTGGGTTAGTCATTAGGAGGTCAATTTATTTGAAAGATTTTGTTGGAAACTATGGATTATTAAGGCGCCATCTCCCGGGCGAGAAAATCGCGGGGATCGTCATGCAATGCCTTCAAATTATCGTCGCTGTGATAGTAGAGTGAGTGAGTGAGTGTGAGTGTGAGCTGTATTCGTTTCTATTGAAATTGATAGCACCGCGAGATTAGCTCTGTGATTCTCTCGTTCGAGGAGATAGACTTAGGCAGAAGTTCAACGACTTATGAAATACCTTTTTTTGCTTTTCCAGTGGTTCATAATAGCCCTGGATCGCAAGAACTGGAAGTCAAGGACCTTTTTCCAGAAGTAGGATGATACAAGATAACAGCACTAGTAACAGTAACTAATTATGATAAAAAACACATATTACCTACTTACTTTCAAGACCACATCAAAATCTGCTAAGGAATTATCTTGTGGCACGACAAGTTGCAGCGATTATTTTTTCGTGCTTTGGTGACTTAATGTTAAAAACATAAAAAGTGCTTAATAGCTTAAAACATAAAGTAAACTGGATAAACCAACTTAGGCTTACTGAGCTGACGCTAACTTATTCTGTAACACACGACACCACTGACACGACACAGTCCTCGTCTCACAAATGGGTTTTTTAAACTTTCCTGCCACTCACTGGCGAAAAGTCTAAGGAAAGGCTAAAACTGTGGCGAGTCAGTGCTGCTGAAAATCTTCCACCTGAACATGAGTTTTCTTGGCTTACCTGCAAGCTTATGACGTTTTCTATTTCTACGAAGAATAGACAGTGCTTTTTCAATACAAAGTGACAATTCGTTTCTCCATTTTTGAGATCGCACCGTAGGTATCCTTCTACAACATGTCATTTTGTTTTTCGTTTCTAACGATATTTGTCTAGGTCCTTATAAATGTATATTTCAGAAGAATATTTCTTCCCAAACTGTCAAAATCGCACTGACAATTAACAAACTTACACTCGACGGCCACAAAGTATATATCTACAAAATCATGATTCGTTTAGAACGCATGACTGTGTTACCTATTGTACATCATGTAGTTAATAGTCATGTCTATTCTTCTGTCGATAAATCGGTGCTCGTGCTAAGTCTGCTGGAAGTCTGTAAACAGACTCCGAAACCATGTAGGCCGAAGCTATGAAAATTTGGTCAGGTGGACATTCACAGATTACTCCGCTCTGAATAATGTGGTGCAGGTCCCACAAACACTTAGATAAATAATATCTTGTCCAGCGTGTAGACGGAAGAATTTCTTAAACCTTAACTTAACATACCAAGTATCTACTCACAAATACACCCTACACTCACACCAACACACAAACCTGGCGCATAATTAGAAACTCCCTTTTCTTTAAACCCATTTTATTTTATTCAGCCGTTTCTTATCCCCAAAATAAATGTTTCAAATGTATGTAACTCTAGTTCATTTTTACAAAAGTGCACATTACTAAATTGTTTCTGTTATAACATCCTTAAATGGACGGATGGATGACTCCTGCAACATAGGATTTTCCTAGCATTGGGGTCACTGAAACTCGATAGTGTTTCAGAGAATTTTGTATTAAAAACTGCATCGACCTTCGGTGGTAAGTATTACATTTAAACAAAAACGATTTTCTAATAATTTCCTCATTTAAATAATGTCGTACCTATAATAATGCGAATTAAACACAAGTTTAATTATTTATCCTTGTTCTTATTAAAACCGTATTATACAGTAACTGGGCTATGGCGGTCAAATAGGCTCATGTAGTCTTGTGTAGTTCGTGAACGATGAACGAATAGGAACCGTTTCTTTGCACTGTAGGTACTAAAAGAAACGTTTCCGAATGCTGACTTGTAATCGGTCTATTAGTTCTAATAGCTCCTCGTACATTTACAAAAAGCCTTATCGTATGACTGAACGAGAATGAGAATGACAGCGACTGAATTGACGGATACGATTTCAATGAGATTTTTTTGCTCTGTAGTATATGGAAGTACTGAATGAGAGCGAAGATCGAATAGAGCTAATAGAACTAATAGAATGAACTAGTTCACTGACCGAAATGAACTAGTACGGAGCGATCTCAAAACTGACCGATCACGCACAAGACTAGGCTCATGTAAAATACTAGTATTTAGTATAGGTACGTTTAGACTGGAAGCCAACCCCAACATATTTGTCAAATGGCTAGACAGATTATGATTATATTATTAAGACTAGATTTAATCTAACAGTCGTAATAATCTCGTAATGTAGATATTAAAATAATTATGTAAAGATTGAAATATGTACTTAAATAATAACTTATGGAGTTTTCCCTCTTTACAAGCAAGGTAAACGAATGAAAAGTAATGAGAGCAAATAACATTGTCAAAGATTTATTGTAAAGTAAACATTCCCATTTCCGATTAAGGTAAATATTACACACGCCTACGTGGTGTAAGGGACGTCGACACGCATACTGCTACCGTGAATTTAGCACAAGATTCCCTTACACCTTGTGTGGGTTATTTTGAAAGATTAGTACTGGGACTGAATTCACTATAACCACATAACGATTCCTTACTCGTAACCACGTCAATCACACACGAAATCTGCTAATATCGTATTAATAATATCTACAAATTGTCTTGGAACATACAGAATATGACATTTAGATTCCCTACCGTTGCACTGGGGCCTAAGTCTACTAATTTATAAACGTTACAATGGTCTCTCAATGGTGTGTTTTTGACAGTTTTTGTATGGCAAATCTGTCAAAAACTTACCATTGAGAGACCATTGTGACGTTTATAAATTAGTAGACTTAGGCCCCTGGTTTCTAAAAAACACGATAGTGGTGCCGATTCTGTTGTCACAAAATTCTCTAAACTAGACTAAAAATCACCAAAATTTAGTTTATTCCTGTCAAACGACGATTTCCTATTCTGAAATTGACTAAAGTGACACAACTTAACTATATTTTAGTTTGACAGCACTAAGATTGCACTGAATTATTAGTTTAGTGAAAATGGTAATTTTGCTATTCTGTTGTTGTCAATTTCATTATTCTATTCAACCTAAAATTTTGGTTGTATAACTAAACCTGACTATTTTTAATCGCGATTAAATAGGTGTGGAATAAAATAAGTTGTCAAGAACTAAAATTCACACCGACACCTCGACTTCTGGTGCAAAAATAGTACTGTATTTTTTTTCTTTTCTTTTGCTTATATCTCGAAAAGTACGGTGTGTCCTATCGCAAAAATAATGACAATTTCGACCCCCTTTATAAGACCCCAAACACCTCTAAAACTCAACATGTGGATAGTAATTTTTCAAATTTTCCATGAAAAAAGTGAAAATTCCATATAAATCACGTCGAGGCTGCCGACCCCGGCGCGCTGCTGGCTCTAAAAAAAAAACACGGGGTAGGGCAAACAAGTACACGTTGCGAAGCCAAAACATACCACGTGCGAGTCGCGATTGTCAAATTCGATTTTAGTTGTGTCAAAATACTTTTTAAATTTAGAGATATTTTTTTGCAGAATAGCGTTTAGATTCTCATAGTAAAAAGTAAGGAATTTTAGTTATAGTTTAGTTGGTTTAGTTCGATGTACAACAACAGAATCGGCACCATTGACGTAGTTTGAACTTAGTAAGATTCCGAGGGGAATCATTATATCCATACAGAATTGGGGATGGTTAATTAACGCGCTAGCTTTCTGCTTGTTGAGAATTCAATCAAGAAGTCGAAGAAGTTTTATCAGGATGTTTTGCGTTTTAGAGGCGTGTGACTCGATTACAATATTATCTAGCGTGGGAGTCGATTGTAATATTAGCCATTTTCTACTTGCCAAAAATAAGCCAATTGGCTTACTTTTGCCGCAGAATAGGATACCTACCTAACTAACTAAACAGTGTTGTGCGGCTCGCCCCTGTTGTGCGTCGGTTCATAGAAAATGTATGAAAGTGCTAAAGGAGTATTTGCGCAAAGCGTTGAGTTATAGTGTGGCCCGCCCCAATCTGCGCTAGCCTTTAATTTACATTATATTTCAGAAAACAAAAAAAAAGCCTTGAGGGTACACTAGTCACGGGCTCGAACTCACTGGTAGGCCTGACTAAAAAGCACGCTGTCCCACCAGTCTTCGAGTCCGACAGAGGTAATATCAGTGATGAGCAGTTAGACGATAGTCTACACGCACAAATTATTTAGTGAGCTGCAGGATTAGGGGAGAATAGGGCAATGATGGTCAGCGGGCAATGGTGGTCATGCACACAACTAAAGTATGAACAGTTCTTTACGCCTGTGAAGCGTATTACGTCTCTCTCCTCACTGCCCGCGAGCGTCGAGCGCCCTGTGCTGTCATTCCGCACGCGACGTTCGTGCAAGGCGAGTGTTTGTTGTTTTCACGCCAAATTGATGTAATTTTACGTCTCAACGAATTAACGAGGTAAGCTGTAAAATATTCCTTAATCCACGTAAACGCTGTCTTGTTATTTGAGACTGTTCATTATTATTATTTTGTAATGCTCAGTTCAAATCAAAATATGTATTTGTTTGTGTTAAAAAAAATATTTTTTACGAAGCCCGTTGCGGGTTATCGTGGTCAACTGACCACCATTGTCCGCAATGTTATTATGAGAGTCGTATGGTAACTAAATCTAATTAATTTGTTTTAGGATGCCAAAACAAAGACCCAGAAAAACGCAGAAGGCTGCATGGTCTTTAGAAACGTTGGACATGGCTCTGAGGCTTATTTTTTTTTTAAACGTTGCCCCACACTAGGATTTCTCCTGTATCGTGGGTGAGTTTACAAACATTTAAACTAACATACAGAAACAGCCAGACCCGGAACAAATACTTGTAGGTCATACAAATAATTGTTCCGTACGGGAATCGAACCCGCGACACGTAGCACAACAGTGAATCCCTTAACCACTGCGCCAACCATGCCGTCAAACCGAAGGGAAAAAAAGTTTTTTTTTTCCTTTGGTTTGATGGCACGGTTAGGCTAAACGGAAAGTTCTTCAGGAAGACAATGTCTCGTCATTGACTGACGTAGATATTGAGGACCTCTGCGTAGATAATGATGATGACGACGACTCAGAAAATCATTGTCTTATATGCGGAGAATTCGACCAAACACAACGAGGTATGGTACCGGTGCACTTCCTGTGGGCTGGGGGCTCACTCTGCTTGCACTGGTTGGGATTCCGCTACAGGATACGTATGTGACATGTGTTAGAAGCGCTTGACCATCATTGTCAACATCATGACTACCATTGCACTCACGTGCGTGCAATGGTGGTCAAAGCTATTATTTTTTATTTTTGTACCTATTAAATGGATACTCCAAATATGATTATTTTGATCACAAATTATAATAGTCCTTTAATGTAGAATTGGTATGTTATGTTCCTCATAAAGCTGTGATGTATATTTTGAGTTTTATACCAAAAATTGCTTAAGTGACCGCCATTGCCCTATTCTCCCCTAGTTATAGTAAAACAGGCGCGTAAAAAAATAAGAAAAGTCCTTCAGAAGATCTGGTTTTCTGAAAAAACCACTGCATAAATCAATGACCAATTAAGTTTCTTGTACTTTTCGATAAATGAACTTTGTCGGTACCGACTTAGTTTTGGAGATTTTACACTTCTTTTATTACTTAAACATGTCCAAAGTTACGTTTAATTATCAAGAAAAACTAATCTTCGTTGGCTCATAACTTTTTAATGGCTTTTAATTTTAGTATTCTGTTTCCGTACCGACAATATTAATTGTCATGTACTCAGATAAACACTTCTATTTATTAAAGAATTATTTAATTCCAAGGAGACTTACAATAAACAGTTTCTAACATGGCTGCACGGTTGCGAGAGAGCGAGACAGCGAAATGTATGAGCAGTCAGGCAGATATAAATGGTTGCGTTCCGATATCACACTCTCCGCCACCGTAAATAAACAATCATAAAATATGTCTACTTACATTAACTAATATTAAGAAAACTTACATTACAATACACTACATAACTATTATCTAATTTATATAGAATGTAACCCAATTTACTCATTCACTGATTGATCACAAGTACGGATTTGATTTAGATGTCTTTTCCATTTTAAACCACCCACATCTATGTAATAGGTTAACCCTGGACAAGATTCATCAATTATAGTTCCTAAAATCCAAGGTTTGTGCCCCTTCCTGTAGTCCCTTACCATTACTTTCTGCCCCAATTCTAACGTGGCTGCACGGTTGCGAGAGAGCGAGACAGCGAAATGTATGAGCAGTCAGGCAGATATAAATGGTTGCGTTCCGATATCACACTCTCCGCCACCGTAAATAAACAATCATAAAATATGTCTACTACTCTCCGCCACCAAATCCAACACACAACACAACACATTGGACAGCGAAATGTATGAGCAGTCAGGCAGATATAAATGGTTGCGTTCCGATATCACATTAATAATGAGACAAAATCATACCATGTTTAAGTTTTGATGTACATTGTCAAACAGTGGAGTAAAACCCTCCCGAAGTTTGTATGGAAAAAATATGGACTTGTTTCACATTAAGGTGAAAAGTTCGGACAAAAGACAAAGCCGGACAAAGTCCCGACGGGGCCCAAAAAGCCAAACATGTCCGAAAAATCCGGTTGTATGGTAAAGTCACAGTAGTATTTTCAACCTGTAACTTCACATCAAAACCGGTCAGCAAAGCCCCGAAGCATCACGAGAGTACACGTCGACACTTACTTTTATTGACCTACAAGAAACTACGTCACTGGTTTCACTATCACCTTGTACAACAAACAATACGCACTGCAATGCACTTTGGACTTAAAATGCACGTGTATTTTCAGTGCAAGTGCTCTTACTTCACACTCACAGACTAAGAACCAATTTCCTTTCGACTTTTGTGGAAACGACTGGGTAAGTAATAACTTCAAGGACTTTTTAATCGCACGTGCAAGAAAACCAAGCGTTCAATGACGTAGGTTGTTAAAAGGGGACGGGGCCTGCGAGGAATTTGAAAAATAGGTATTTGAAGAAACTATTGCCGTCGCGCTGTCAGTAAGTCAGCCCCCTTAGTTGTTTTTTACTTATAATTTAACCTTAATGTTTATTACTTATATGAATTTACCATGCCTATTATTGTTGAACTGTAATACCTATCTAAAAAATCTCTCATGTTGTAATAATGTTGCATGCCTATTATAAGGTAGATTGTATGTACAAGGATCACCCATATTTTAACTGTCATCTTATTTACTGTACCTGCAATCTATGCAAATAAATTTTTTACTTACTTACTTACTTAGTGTGTGATAGGAATAGCTGCAGCTCAGACCGAAATTATCACAAAAAGTTTAACGAGATCGACGTTTCGTATTCCCCTTTTTTCTCCTCGAAAACTGAGCCGATTCAATTATTTTTTACGATAACATTTAAAAAAGAGTATGTTTCGGTTCCTATCATTTTTTTTTTGTTAAAATCTTTTCTAATTTGTCTGGTTGTCGTTTAATCACGGCGGTAAAACTAGGGCATTATTTTTACTTTTAAGACGGTCATATTTTCTTAACTAATTATTTGCTGAAAAAAAGAAAATGGCAGGCCTTGATTTTATGAAAAAATTAATAAAATGCTCTAGAGGCATTATTCAGGAAGAAAAAAGGGGAATACATTTATATGGAGAATCGCACGCCCTGTTCCCTCTTAAGTAAAACTAATAAAGTATTAAAACTGGGCTTTGCCCTCGTGAGAATGATTGTCAGCTTTTCGTGTACCTACTTATAAGTCACCATCTTCTGCTTAGCCTTTTCCTAATTATTTTGGGATCGGCTTCCACTCGAACTGGATGCAGCATAGTAGGTACCTACCAGTATTTTACATAGAGCGACTGCCTATCTGATCTCCACAACCCAGTTACTGGTTAATACGATAAGACTGATGAGAATGAGACTGATAAGACTGATTGTCAGACTTACGGGTTTCTGATGGCCCGTAACGGCTGTCCAAGATCAACGAATGACAGCCGGAAAGTGCTTGTACACTTTGTTTACTTACATAAAAGTAAAAAATAATAATTTTAGAATTGCTGAATATTAGCGATGGTTGCTTCTACAACGGCTAACGGCTGCGACAAATCAGTAAATGTTATATAATAATCATCAAATTACTATATAAGGCGCGAATTACACAGAAACGGTGGCGTAAGGCGAAGGCGCGGCGCAGGCGCGTTTTTTTGTATGAACACGTTTAAAAGCGGCATCGGCCTACATACAAAATGTACTGCGTACGCTGCGCCCGCGCCTTTACCTTACGCCGCCGCCGTTTCTGTGTATTTTGCGCCTAAGATGCCCAACGTCGTCCAGTATACAGGAAAAGTTTTTATCCAGTGCGCAAAATTTTACCATGAATTCAACATATCATTCTAGACCCCCTACCGCAGACATTTTTCGCTTTTATTATTCTGAATTCATGGTTAAAATTTGCGCACTGGATAAAAACTTATCCTGTAGATGTTTTTATCTAAGTAATTATTTTGTTTTCGTTTTTATTGATAAAATAGCCAGTCGTGTCCACAAACTGTTAAAAACTAGTAATATTACTGTGTGACCATCATATTTATCTACTGCAAACCTGTGAAAACCAGCGCTTAGCATCTACTAGGGACCCAAGCATAATGCTGAATTTGTGTACACATTATTCCACTCATTCTATTCTAAAATCAGCGCCCCCCTGTCAACGTCATTTAAACGCCAAAGGTTCCTTATCGAACTGTAGCTATTTTAAAACGTGCTGTTCGATATGTAATGCGTTTATTTTTAGTATAACACAATATTTTTCCATATTTTACACTGCACAACATGCGCCATGACCCAGATTTTTTTTAAAGTAAAAATGATCCCGGATGCCTTGACTACGGAAAATTTACTACCAAGTTAAATTGTCCGTATATATTATACTACCGTCATTCTTATACTACAGCGATTAGACGTAGTTTGTGATTTTGAAAATACTATGCGCATCCGGCTAGACTGGAAGCCAACCCCAACATAACATATTTGAAAGGCTAGGCAGATGATGATAATATACTTAGTTTAACAACAACATGGCAGTCTTGTGAGAGTACAATTACTGTTTAGGATACGATGGGACTGACATACGCTATGCGTAAAAGCCCCTAATAACAAATAGAGAAAAAAAAAAAACAACATGGCAGCACTCAAACCCGACGATGTCTGGCTAACTGTCTCTCACCAGATAAGTATCTGCTCAACAACGTAAATAACGCAATGACAGTTGTTGAACTGTCAAAATGGGACCTATTCCTAAGTACAGACGCCAGCACATCAAGCTACCCTTATCTGTCAAATTTCTTTGATAGGTTTTCAACTTTATGACGTAAGTGTAAGGTTCATGTTCAATTGGGAAAATTTGACAGTTTGGGGTAGCTTGATGTGCTGGCGTCTGTACCCCGCAGGCTCTATCTCAAGAAATTCCCATTTTCTTTCTCATTTACTTTCAGGTGATTCCCCTAATAACGCTTTTACAAATTCCTCAATTTCTACAATTTCCTTATTTATGACTGAATAATTAATTGCAGGCCGAATGGAATGTTATAAACGGGAATTAACCTTATGACTAATTTAGTTACTTGCCCGTTAATTGTTTTACTTCTATTAGCTGGCAGGTCGTGACGTTTTTATTTTAACCCGTGCCGGGATTTTGGAGCGATCGTATGAAACAATATGGATGACCTACATCACACCGCGTTTACCTCCATAACAATACCCACAACTACACGAGTTGTGATGTCACTTACAAAACACGTATGAAGTGACTTTCTTCCAGAGATGTGTTGTTAACCACTTTTATAATATTCACAAATTATGCAACTAGTTTTTAAAATTTGTTTTTAGGTGTAAACGATAACGGAAATTAGTAGATACAACATGTAGAATAAATATCTTTACTAATATTTTAGAGAGGTAAAGTTTGTGAGGTTATAGGGGGTAATATCTGGATCTACTGAACCGATTTTGAATATTCGTTTACCATTAGAAAACCACATTATTTGTGAGTGTCTTAGGCTATACTCATATTTAACCCGAAAAATTAAAATAGGTAGGTACCTTTTCGTGGTAGTCGAATTTGCAAAGAAAGTCGGAGAAAAAACCACACTCATAATTTCATCACAAGTTAAAATGTTTACCACCCAACGAAGTGGGCACGGATCAGCCATGTTATATAACATGGTGGCCGTTATGAGGTAGACATGAGCATCAATGCGTTCGCTGCACACAAATGAGAGGTAAAATCGTTGAATCGTGCGTAATCTTCCTTTGAAATGGTTAGAAACGGTACCTATTTCCTTTCATCCGATGGTGAACGCGAGTAGGTAACAGTATTAAGTTATTCCAAGCGAGAGTAAGTGCAAATGAGATCAGTGAGGAATCTGGATGTAATATTATGTCGGAACTTGAGGAATGCTACCGAAAAGAAATCGGAGAAAAATAAGTATGTGCGATGAAAGTCATATTATTATGAGGAAAATAGAAAACTCGCTCAAGAGCTGGTTGGAATAATAATAATAATCAAGTATCTTGACTTGGCTCACGAGGTTGTCGACATGTGGGATGTGGACTCAGCGATCATTGTACCGATAGTCGTTTCAGCCAATGGCTTGATAGCCAAGAGCCTCGACCAACATCTGAGGAGGCTCTCGTTGGGCAGCTGGGTCAAGGGCTTGATCCAGAAAGCGGTACTCCTGGACACGGCTCGTATTGTCAGGAGGTTCCTCTCTCTGGAGCCCTGACCGCCGGTAGCATGGACCCTGTTCCCGATACGGGTGGGCTACTATTTTTTATATTTTTAAATGTTTTTATATTTTTATAATAATATTTAAAAATGTAATTTATATGTATATTTAACGGAATAAAGGATATAAATAATAATAATACCAACCTGTGACTGAAACCCGGCTGGGCAAAGGCTTCTGCTCCTACAGAGAAAGCACGAGGGTTAATCACCACGCTTGAAAGTACAACTTCATCAGGTTGTACAGACGCCAGCACATCAACCTACTTGAATCTCTCAAATTTCTTTAATAGACTTTCAACTTTATCGCCAAAAGATAAGGTTCAAAATAGATTGAGAGAATTTGACAGTTTCGAGTAGGTTGATGTGCTGGCGTCTGTACCCGGATGAGCCACAGTGCAACTCCGATGGACCCACATGCCTTGTAGTGCTCTTCGTGCAATAACACCTGCCCAATGGAAGACCTTTGCGAGGCCAACGATAGTGCAGACGAAGAGGCTGAAGTCTAATCGAAGCTTGTTTAAAACCCAGGAATAGAATTTTATAATACAAATGTTATATTATTATTTCGTTTATTTTCTTTTATACATATTCAGTATATTTTTACAATTATTATTATTTTACAATGATTTAAAAAAAAAAAAAATATAAAAAATAGTAGCCCACCGGTATCGGGAACAGGGTCCAAGCTACCGGTGGTCAGGGCTGCTGAGAGAGGAACCTCCTCACTATACGCGCCGTGTCCAGTATAACTGCTTTCTGGATCAAGCCCTTGATCCAGCTGCCTAATTATTATTTTTATTATTTATTTTATATTTATTATATTATTTTAAAATAATTACCATACTTAGTAATGAGAACGCTATTTAGTTCGCATGAATATTGACACATAGGTCGTTGCCATTATGTCCTATTGAATTAATCGCGGGTTTTGGGAAACCCCAAAAGCACCTGCTCTTTGGTAGCGTAGAATCCTTAGCTTGAATAAAAGGTTATTATTAGAATATTAATAATGCGTGATTCACCTATATTGGTTGATAAAAGTACGGACAGATCGTATTGGGTTTAATTAAATAGAGTTACAATTTTTTTATATGTAGGTAGCTAAAGCTATGTACAGTCGCCAACAGGTCAAACTATCCCAAACTGTCAAATTTTCCCAATTGAACATAAACCTTATTCCTTTGTGATAAAGTTGAAAACTATCAAAGAAATTTGACAGATTGGGGTAGCTTGATGTGCTGGCCTCTGTACAGTCCCAGCCAAAGTATCTTCGTCATCTTATTTTTGTCTGCTTATTGCACGATGGAATCTTATTTACTGACATACTTAGCATTTTTTTTTCTTTCCCTTGCTTCCTTTTTTATTTTCTTTATATTTTTTTAGGGTTCCGTACCTCTAAAGGAAAAAACGGCACCCTTTTATAAGGGTTCCGTTTTTTCCTTTTGTGTTTTCCGTCCGTCCGTCCGTCCGTCTGTCAAGACCGTTTTTCTCAGGAACGCGTGGAGGTATCAAACTGAAATTTCTATATGATACTTAGTTCTACTGTCCCTGGAAGCTGTAGAAAAATCAACCTTCTAAGTCAACGCAATCAAAAGATACAGCCATTTAGGCCGCAGATTTCCGCAAATTTTCGAAACTCGCACGGGAATCAAAACCTACAGGGTACTTCCCGTGAACTTAGAATCTTGAAATTTTGTACGAAGTCACGTCTTATAGTACAGATATAGGAAAACCGTAAATTTTTAGTTTCGTCATATAAAAAAAAAAATTGACAATTTTGAACTTTTACTTATATACCCACAGGTTTGTACGGAACCCTCGGTGCGCGAGTCCAACTCGCACTTGACCGGTTTTTTTTTATTAGGGAAAACAAACAGTGACATATATTATTTTTATATAAAAAGATTAGTATTTTCAATGGAATACACACATAAATAAATATAATAATCTCTACAAACCATGCTATTTAAACTAAAACCTAAAAACTACAATAATTTAGGTTGAGAAAACATTATTTGTGTTAAATAGCAAAACACACAACAATACCAAACAAAAAAATTATAGTAATACAGTGTGTGAGGACACCGGCGAACATAGTTGTTGTCATAAATTCAGGGCATGATTGGGAGAGTGAGAGTGGATCTAAACCTACCTACTAGCTATCGTATTGTGTCATACATATGTAGGTACATACTTAACATCACGCCGTTTCCCCGAAACGTTGGGCAAAGTTGTTTCTATTGGAAACCCACATTTCGCGGGTTATATTTATGTCCCATGTAATAGTGGGCGTCCGTCCCTTCGGACTATGAGAGTGAGGGAAGACAGACTATACCGGTGTCTGCGCAAACACTTGTGCAGAGTTCTGTAGAACTATTCTAAATTTTACTTAATTTATGGAGAACCTATTTAATTTATCAAAATAATGAATTTGTCAGTCTCTTTGTTGGTCTTGGAGCCGTAAGCACTATAGAGCGTGGGTCTTGGATCGATCCCATCTGTAAATTCTCAGCTCATAGATTGAATTTGTGAGCAGTTTAAGGCAAATTCGGTCCCAGTCAGACTACGGTTTAGGTTACGGATAATAAATAAATAAATGAGTGTGGAGCTCACATAAGTTGTCGCTATATATGTGAAATAGAAGCTGATTTTCAGCTGCATGTTAGATTGAAAGCCAATTCCTTCATAGTTGCGAAATGGCTAAATGATAAATGATTTTATTTCTGTTATTAGGTTTGTACAAACACTTTAACACGTCAATCTTATTTTGAAAACTAGATGAGGTAGGCGTTTCTTAAATGACTACTTTGAGAAAAAAGGCCGAAACAAACGCAGCGGTCACAGTCTCTTTTAAAGTCTAGACATAATCTTGATCAGATGATGTGAAGATCATGTGTGATCAGAAATGGTCTTTTGAGGAAAGAATCACACAAATTGAGTGAACCTGTCCACTTACTCGTAGTGCACGCATTTATCATTGCCTCATCATGCAGCTCAACACATAATTTAAAGAGCTAGGCAGTGATGTAATTAATTAGGTTTGATGTACAGACGCCAGCAGGTCAACCTACCCCAAACTGTCAAATTTTCCCAATTGAACATGAACCTTATGCTTACGGTATAAAGTTGAAAATCTATCAAATAAATTTGACAGATTGGTCTGTATTTTCAGGAACATTTAACTCAATTACTTAACAAACGTATTACGTAGTTCTAATATTGTTAAATATTATGGGACCTATTATGTAGAAATGAAACATTTCCTTATACTATCACTGACGTAATTCACGCATGGATTTGATAAACCCACTCATTGTGTTTATATTTACCAGTAAGTCATTAATGTGTGTTGCGTATACTAAAATTATTATGAAACAAGCTATTAGAATCTGCTATCCCGAAATGTGCTGACGTACAAACTTCCAACCACACTTTAAGTTTCTAAATAAGTGAAATGGACATTTTAGTGAACATTAGTGGCAGTGGTGCCCCGGTGGTGATAGCCGCGAGCCGCTTTGTGTAAATTATTTCATCAGCACTGCTCTCAAAACGGTGAAGGAAAACATCGTAGGTAATGACTTAGAACCAAAAAATACCGAATTTCGATTCGACTAGAACTGTAGCAGATGCTCACCTCCCTTCATACACACGTAGATAGAGACACAGAGACACAGACACACATACACAGACTCACAAATACACACTACAAACTTACAACACCCCTCTTTTTCCTCGAGGGTTTTATAATAGATTCAGTTTCAATTAAATATGAAATAGTGAAAACAGGGTTGAGTTTTGTTCGCTATAGAAACGTGAAAATAAGATTGAATTGTATAAAAAATATGATGATAGATATAACCGTGGTATTTTTTAAATGCAATTCCTGCAACTCTGAATGCGATGCCATCCTTATTTTTTGTACATCATTGATGCGGTTTTGGTATAACTTGCTCAATCTTCAAGCCTACTATAATAACAGCAGTAAATACTAAAGTAGTTATTAAGTGTTTTACATATTATATTTTAATTAATAAATTCATTAAACCTTAGTAGCAAACCTACGTGATTTAATACATGTTTCCTTTATTCCTCATAAATGTTTCATTTTAAAATATTTTTAGAAATTTCCTAAGGAAATATCGGAGCTACCGGTATCGGGACTGGGTCCAAGCGTCTGGCGGGCGTCTGGTAGGTGAGGTAGTCTGGGGTCATGAGAGAAGAACTTCCTATCGATACGCACCGTGTCCAGAAGTATTCTGCTTTCTGAATCAAGCCCTTGATACAGCTGCCTAATGAGACACTACTCAGGTGTTGGTCGAGGCTCTTAGCTATTACCTATGCCCTTGGTCGTCACGATTATAGGCACAATAATTGCTGTATGCCTCATCCTGCATGTCGACAACCTCGCGAGCCAGGTCAAGATAATTATTTTACTTATCTTTCTCAGCTTTCACGAGGTTCTCGTCATGTGGGATCGCTATACCAACAATCATTTTGTGCCGTTCTAATCGATCTATCAACACTAATAGAGCTTATACAATATGTTTATTATTATTAAACATACAATTACAACAATTATTTATTTATTACCTGCCGATAACTATGACCGCATACCACGTCACTATTAGGGTCAAATAGGGATAAAATAGAAACTGAATAGTGACGAAACGGTGACGTGATATGACGACAACGTGTGATGCATCTAGTCCGGCCCTTTGGGAGTACGTGACTTTAGACAGGTTTGAAATAGGGGCTAGTCTTCGATAGACAAAAGAATAAAATTTCACGAGACGTTTCAGATTCGAATTACCTTTTAGGTACTTGAAATCAGGTCGTCGGCAATACCATATTACTCATCATCAGCATCGTCATCATCAGCCTATAATCTTCCCACTGCTGGGACACAGGTCTCCTCTCGGTGAGAGGGATTGGGCCATAATCCACCACGCGGGCCCAGTGCGGGTTGGTAGATGTCACATGTCTTCGAATTTTTGGTTCTAGGACATGCCGGTTTCCTCACGATGTTTTCCTTCACCGTTTTGAGAGCAGTGGTGATGAAATAATTTACACAAAGTAAAGCGCCTGTCTGGGTTCGATCTCACGACCTACAACTCGTAAGTCGCGGCCGTTACCACTTGGCCACCACTGCTCTCACCATATTAGTAAGTAGGTACCTATTTTTTTTTTTTTTTTTTTTTTTCCTTTTTGGCAATTGAGCCGATGTCGACTATTCTGCCAGCGTCATGTAGGGAGGTACCTATTTATTTGCCTGATTGATGACAAGTCATGTGACGAAAAGATGGCAGCACGTGTCTAAGTAATGTAGGTAGGTATAACTCGTGTTGATACAGAAAAACACTTTATACAGGATAAAATTTTAACCAGTGCGCAAACTAACCATGAATTCAGCTTATGACTCTAGCGTAGACATTTTTCGTCTGTTAACAAACAAGAAATTGGCTGTTCGATACATTTTGACCGCGTAGGTATTGCACTTTTCTATGAAAGATCGGTTTTTTTTTTTAAATAACCGCTGAGAAATTTCAATCCGAGGAGGTTTAGACCCATACGCTGAATTCTTCGTTACAGTTTGCGCACTGGTTAAAATTTTATCCTGTATTTATCTTTGATTATGAGGATTGTAGATAAATACCTATATAGGTAGATACCTAAGTGAAATCGCACTTTCGAACAGCTATTTACTTAAATGAGACTTGGTCGTGTGAATTTCTCGATTGGAAGGCGTTTTTGTCATCGGATGACCCCCGTCCCTCCAACGGTACGGCTCATTGGCCACGATCTATTCGATCTACCTACTTCAAAAAAAACAACCCGCACTGGGCCTGCGTGGTTGATTACGGCCCATTCCCTCTCACTGAGAGGAGACCTTTGTCTCAGCAATGGGAGTGTTATGCCAGTACTTCAATAGTGGTCCACGAAGGACGCAGCTAATCACAATACGGAAGTCACGTCGTGCATGGACTACCTCTAAAACACCAGTGCTATGACATTCTTGCTACTGATAAATGATAAATGATTTCATTTCTGTAAGTAGGTTTGTACTCACAAACACTTTTACACGTCAATCATATTTTTTTAAACTAGATGAGGTCGGCGTTTCCTATCTGACTACTCTGAAAAGAAAGGCCGAAACAAACTCAGAGGTCACAGTCTCTTTTAAAGTCCAGACATAATGTTGGTCAGATCATGTGAAGACCATGTGGATTGGTGTTTGAAATGGTCTTTTGAGGAAAGAACCACACAGATTGAGTGGACCCGTCTATTCAATGCACGCATGCATCAGTAATCATACGGCTCAACACAGAACTTGAGGATGTCAACGATTTGACGAACAATACCAAAGAAAGGACATGCTCATTGTTGATATGAGTTCTTACCCAACTGGTTGCTTTAGCATCGGGGAGGATGGGCCTTAACCATTAAGTCAACTTCTGTTTTCAGGTGTCTACGTTTTTTTTTTTAATTCTTGGGCTAGCAGCGAGATTTCAGCATTAATCGCCCAGAAAAATTGGATTTTAGAGAAAATTGAATTAGTTTCTCTGTATCAAATACCTACCTATTTTTAGGTAGGTACTTACTGACATTTATGTGCACCTGTAACATCAATCCTTAGATACTAATATTATAAATGAAAAAGTTTATTGTACCTATGTTTAGATGTTTGTTTGACTCTTTCACGCTAAAACGGCTGAGCGGATTTAGATGAAATTTGACACACAGATAGATTATAAATTAGATTAACACATAGAATACTTTTTATCTCGGTAGTACGTTGCCGAGGGATAAGTCCAGATTCCCACGCGGGCGAAGCCACGGGCGGAAGCTTTTTACCTACATATGTAGGTATACCCTCCCAAAAGGTTTGCAAATATTTAAGAACACTCACAAGACTCATCTAAGAGGTGACGTGCCTAACAAAAACGCAGTTGCTACATCGAAGCTTGAAGGAAAAATTCCAAGTATCTACCTACCTCAACAATAATTAAATTAGTATGAATAATGTAAATGGTTAGTCTTGAATTGTAGGTAGGTAACTTGGTCTACTTAAACCAGTTTAATCCAGTTAAAGAGACTTACTTAGGTCCCTTTTTTCAAGTTTCCACTGAGAGGGAATGGTTTGGTGAATCATTTCTGTCTGTTAATATATTCCTTTGATGACGTGTGATAAATGTGGAGATGTTTTATTTTTAGATAGATATATACCTATTGTGTCTTAGAATTATTACAATATAACTTGAATTTACCGTGAGTGTTGTTAAAAACATAAGCTGTACAGACGCCAGCACATCAACTAACCCAAACGGTCAAATTTTCCGATTTGTAGGTACGTTAACCTATCTAGTTATACCTAAAGTTGAAAATGTATCAAAGAAATTTGACAGATTGGGTTTATCCAACGAGTCATGAAATGGTGGTTACGCTAAAGGCGTAGACGCATTCGTACAAGAATTACAAGTTTAACAGGATAAAGTAGAAAACAAGTTCTCCCAAATTATTTTTATCTAGTTTCGCATCTCATTAAGTATGTAGATAGTATGACGTAAGTACTGACTTACCGATATTTATTTACGTAGATGTTGGAAAATGCGGTATTGGAAAACGTACAACATAGCAATAATTTCATGTAGTGCAATGTTACTTATTAAAAAGTATCATGGTTGTATAGTCATACAAATTCTAGTTATTGGATCGCGTAAAGTTATACCTACCTACATGGCTATAACTATATGTATGTTTACCTGTGGGCTTAGCATGACGCTTTGTATTTCTACGAAGAATAGACAGTGCTTTTTCAATACAAAGTGACATTTCGTTCCCACATTTTTGTTATCGCACCGTAGATATCCTTCTACAACTGTCATTAGGTCTTTCGTTTCTAACGATATTTGTCTAGGTCCTTACAAATGTAGACTATTTCAGAAGAATATTTCTTCCCAAACTGTCAAAATCACCCTGACAACAAAACTTTCTATTCGACGGCCACAAAGTATATACGATTATCTACAAAATCATGATTCATTTAGAACGCATAACTGTGATAATGAATAGAAAAATATAGCTATCTTATCCTATTGTCCATCATTTAATAGTCATGTCTATTCTTCCGTCGACAAATCGGTGCTCGTGCTAAGCCTGCTGGTTGCATAAGTAGGTAGGTATCACGTGGCCTGTTTTCCTCGTTAGCTATCGCCGTGAAACGGTCACAAATCAAAAATTCAAAATCAATTAAGAATTTCTCATCCTTGGTGCCGATTCTGTTGTCACAAAATTCTCTAAATTAGACTTTACTTCACCAAAATTTAGTTTATTCCTGTCAAAGGACGATTTCCCATTCTCAAATTGACTAAAGTGACACAACTTAACTATATTTTAGTTTGACAGCACTGAGATTGCACTGAGTTATTAGTTTAGTGAAAAAGGCAATTTTGCTATTCTGTTGTTGTCGATTTCATTATTCTATTCAACCTAAAATTTTGGTTGTCTTACTAAATCTGACTATTTTTAATCGCGATTAAATAGGTGTGGAATAAAATGAGTAGTCAAGAGCTAAAATTCACACCGACACCTCGACTTCCGGTGCAAAATTAGTACTGTATTTTTTTTTTTCTTTTCTTTTGCTTATACCTCGAAAATGACTGGTGGTGTGTCCTATCGCAAAAATAATGAAAATTTCGACCCCGTTTATGGAACCCGACACCTCGACTTCTGGTGCAAAAATAGTACCTACCTACTGTTTTTTTTTTCTTTTCTTTTGCTTATCTATATCTCGAAAATGGTGTGTCCTATCGCAAAAATAATGAAAATTTCCACCCCGTTTATGGAACCCCATACACCTCTAAAACTCAACACGTGGATGACAATTTTTCATATTTTTCATACAAAAAGTGAAAATTCCATATAAATGACGTCGAGGCTCCAGCGCGCCTCTGGCTCTAAAAAAAATCACGGGGTAGGGCAAACAAGTACCACGTTGCGAAGCCAAAACAAACCACGTGCGATTCGCGATTGTCAAATTCGATTTTAGTTGTGTCAAAATTATTTTTAAATTTAGAGATATTTTCTTGCAGAATAGCGTTATGATTTTCATAGTCAAAAGTA
Organism: Polymixis flavicincta; assembly: GCA_949987655.1. Lineage (NCBI taxonomy): Eukaryota > Metazoa > Arthropoda > Insecta > Lepidoptera > Noctuidae > Polymixis > Polymixis flavicincta. The sequence goes on along the minus strand of OX465195.1, from coordinate 4,587,013 downwards.
AGGATTTTAGTTATAGTTTAGTTAGTAAAGTTCGGCGTACAACAGAATCAGCAGCACTATCTGCCTATGTTACGATTTTTTTTTTTTTTTGAGTGTGTAATCATCAAATAACTTCTCCCGGTCTTTTACTGACTAAAACCCACACGTGTTCCCTCAGTAGCCTGTGTGCCGGGGGCGGCGATATCTCTTTCGAACAACCCACACTCCTGGCAGGCATCGGCCCTTGGGGGCCCCATCAGCTTCTGCTGACATCTCTTTGGGGCGCGCGTGGAACACAACGCACCGTTGACCCGGGCTTGGTCCTTACCGGACAGCGAGCTACCTATTACTCGCCGTACGCAAGCCCACGCCTACGGTGGCCGGGAATCACCCTGGGTACTATTTTAGGGTTAAATGCAGCTAAATACCAGAATTTTAGACAGAGCGACTGCCTATCTGACCTCCACAACCCAATTACTTGGTAAGACTGGTTGTCAGACTTTCGGGCTTCTGACGACTTGTAACGACTGCCAAAGATCCACAAATAACAGCTGGGACCAAGGGCTTAACTTGCTTTCCGAGGCACGGAGTTGTCTCTTCTTGGTATGTAAAGATCGTCACCCATCCACGAACCAACCGCGGCAGCGTAGCTTAACCTGATTGATCGATCCGTGTAGCTGTTATTACTTAGCCACAAAGCCCCCAAATAATAAAATACTTTGTATTCAATATTTCATGGAATGTAGGTTCCTCCATCGTGATTTGTGGTTTGCAAATTACACTAGTAGGTAGTTTTACAATGTCTTTAAGAAACGCACATGTAGTCTTTGCCCCGTGCCCGGGATACACAATGCTAGGTTTTGAAGCTAGTATAGCAAGATAATGCTAATAAGCTATGCTAATGCAGAACAGTTATCCTTATTTTGGGGCTAGTAAGCTAGGGAAAAAATAGTTAGCTAGTATCATAATTTTCCGCATGTCCTGCGTTGATGGTCTGTAAATGTTACCTTGAATTACCTAATCCACAAAGTTGGAGCTTTGACTTTCAATGTCTTCGTACCTAGAAGGTATGGTTCATAAAAAAAAAAAACACATTATTGGGAAGAAAAATGTGATTCTCGGCTTCTTGCCGGGTATTCTACACTCATTATAAAATAAGAGATATAGCTAACTATTAAACGCGAAAAGTTCCTCAAAGCTCAGGGCATATGTTGACATGACAATTACAATTTATGTGATTGAAATTTACTTCAGTGCAGCAGTGGTGGCACAGTGGAAACGACCGCGACTTACGATTTCTAGGTCGTAGGTTCGAACCCAGACAACTAGGCGCTTTACTTTGTGTAAACTATTTCATCATCACTGCTCTCAAAACGGTGAATGAAAACATCGTAAGGAAACCGACATGTCTTAGAACCAAAAATTCTAAGACATGTGACATCTACCAACCTGCACTGGGCCCGCGTGGTGGATTACGGCCCACTGCCTCTCACGGAGAGGAGGCCTGTGTCCTAGCAGTGGGAACGTTATAGGCTGATTATGTTAAATGGACTTCCCATATCAGCTTGGTAACCAAACAAATACCTTTAAAATAAGTACTAACCTACCTACCTACGTATTGTTTCCTTAACAGATTCGTAGAATCAAAAATATTTTGATGCGGTAACCAATTTAATGAGAGGAAAACAATAATTAAAATGATATAATTTATCCCACTGGGATATTTGGTGATGTAATGTGTACCTAGCTTAGGTATCTATTGTTTTTCTAAACAATTAATATCTAAACGATTTTAGAAAGATGATAAACATATTAATCTCCTCAGTCGGGTAATTAGTCATCAAATACCACCGCTTTTCCCAGTTTGCTAGAAAAAAGGCCCATATCGATAATCTCTATGCTCTATGTAATCTGGTTTGATTTCCGCATTTAGTCCCTTAGGTAAACAGTTATTCAACACACTTGCTCATAAAATGGCTCTAATTTCACCGCAATTAGGGACATAATGACACCTATTATCAAACTGTGACTTTTTCATTACTATTATTCACTAGTGAGTTATAGCTTTTTTTTTGAGATGCTTTGTTCTTAAAAAGTTACGATACAAAAAATGTGCTCAATAGTACAAATAAATTAATATACCTATTGCTTGCTCATTTCATGCAACTTCGTAATTAAATAGATAATTTCAACTTGTACGTTTTTATTATATAAAACTTTCACTCAAATAAAACTTTTGTTTTTTTCTGTAATAAAGAAAACTTTGAATTCCCCATTTCGTACGTGGCTAAAGCCCTATCCGCGAAAAGCAAAAAAAAAGAAACGTCATTCTTTTAGGCCACGTTGCGAGTTACAATAATATCGATTTGACCGCGCTCATACACGACGTCCCGCGAATCGTCATAGATGACGTCATGACATGCGCCATTTTGTCAAAAATGACCGTTGTGCTGTTGTGTTTTAAGTCACGTCGAATCTTTAGTTAATTTAGATTTATTTGAAATAGTGCTACTATCTAAGAAGAAATAACTCGGAACGCAAAATATCGAAGTGAGCACTCACAGCGTTATTTTTCTAATTCGGAATGCGGCCTTAGTATAAGGCCGATCGCCATTTTTAGATGCGCGCGCATAGGATTGTACCATGTACTATTACTTGAAAAATTGGTGACTGTTTTCGGTAACAAAAGTACAATATCCTTAAATTTTACTTTGGTATCATGTATTTCTATGGGTACTTCAATAAAACACACGTTTGGGGGACATAATATTTTTATAATTTTCACCATTTTATAATCAATTACATACGTATTCTCTTAACTAACAGTTTAGTAAGTTGGAAGTCTCTAGTGATCTGTTTTAGTGGAAATTACCTTCAAGTCGACACAAAATATCAGTGATACTACGTTTTATTTTGAAATTCTCTTGACTGTGATTGACTGTTTATGTAATCCTCTTGGGTCCGATTGGTTAGTAAGTAATTCTTATTACAAGTCCACTGATATTTACATGTAGGTATTTATAATACAGAGAAATATGTGCAAGGAGAACCAAATAAAAAGCTTATCTTCGAATCAACTTCTTATACATTATGAGAATATTAATGTACAGACGCCAGCACATCAAGCTACTCCAATCTGTCAAATTTATTTGATAGATTTTCAACTTTATACCGTAAGTATAAGGTTCATGTTCAATTGGGAAAATTTGACAGTTTAGGGTAGGTTGACCTGCTGGCGTCTGTACCAGCAATGTTACGAAAACATGAAATCGCGAAAAAAAAATCAGCTGTTCCCTACATTTATGTTCGCATAACTCGTCAAAATGTAGGGAACAGCTGACTTTTTTTTCGCGATATCAGGTTTGGTCCCATAGTAAAAGTTGTTCATAATGATGAGTAGAATGACCCCTTATGGGGTTGTGCGTTATTTACGTTACAACTTATAGTTTGCGACGTGCCTCCTCAGTCACATTACGACTCATCGGAGTACCCCCCCACCTACCAAGTAGTGCCTTCAGCGACCCACCTGGCTTCCTAGTCAATTAAGAGATTTCCAGTTGTGCCATGGCAGTTGGTGATTTCCAGAGGAGCCATAGCACTTGCTGGCCCGCTGGAAGCCTTCCTGCTGTGTCAACATTGCTAGTAATTGCAGGTGAACAAATCAACACCTTGTATTCGTTATGTATTTTTGCAGTTTCCTGTTTCAAGTAACCTGCATAATACGACGGATAAATCCACTTCCACCCCGATTTTGGTGGGCAACAAACAACTTAGAAAACTTTATCACGACGTGGCAAGTTTCAATGGAAATACATTTAATCGACGGACTAAACTATTTTTACAAAGCTAATAACGGTCATATTAATAGTACAACAAGTACACTGCAAGAAAAGTATTAGGCGTCGTAAAAACTTGGTAGGGTATATTAATCGGCACAACCGGACGGAAACTGGATCTATGAGTAATCGCTACAGGTCGGCTTTGTTGTTCAAGAATTAATAATGTTGAAACGAATGTGCCGACCCGAACAAATGTACCACCTCTGGTCGACGTGACAATTTTCTCCTGTTTGTCAAAATTATGCGTAGGTATTATCGAAACTTAACAAAGGAAAATTTCTTCCATCTCTCATTACCATAAAGGGACAAGTCCTATGTCTACATGACTGACCACAATTGTAACTATTTCCTTTAAGCTACGTCATATTCGAGTAGGTATAAGTAATTAAGTTTTTAATTCCTCAACAGGAAAGTAATAAAAAAATTATTAAACATTATGCCATTGTAGAACAATCATGTTTACTTAATATTATAAAATGTAAAAGTTTGTGTGTCGAGATGTCTGTTACTCACATCACGGAAAAACAGCTGAACGGAGTTTGATGAAATTTGGCACGAACATAGTTTAGAATCTGAATAAACATATTGGATACCTACTTTTCATTCCGGTAGTACCTACGTTCATGTGCGATGATATCCGACATATAAATGGGGGTGACACTGCGGGCAGACGCTCGTTTTAAAAAACTTAGAAGCATTGAGTACGAATACTCTTTCAAATTGTATGACGACCTACTTGAGACATCATATGAGCTTTTTTAATCGTTAAATCCATGTCTCGATATCGACTTTAGAAACGATAATCGAGTAAGTTAACCATCTATCGAAGTACATAGCTCTACAGCTTTTTAAAGCCTAAGTCATTTTAATCATCGCAAAAAATAAATAAGTGGTGCTAGTTAGAAATAGTTGCGAAATGCGGTTCATATTATGTGTAACTGTTGCAACAGTCATAATTTAATTCTAAACGAAATGAAATCCAAGATGGCGGCTTCGGATCCCATGGGTCACTCAGCCATTTTCACATTGATTTCAACAGCACATTAAGTATTGTATCAATGAAAAAGTAACCTTGATTTTACCGAAAATCTTTTTCAATTGCCTAAAGATTCGCAACATTATTGTTTTCAAATTTAAAAGGGCACTAAGCGAAATATTAATTGAAAAAAGTTATTACACAGTTGACGACTTCCTTAATGATGAATCACTGACCGATTGACACGCTATTTTTCTATTGTTCTTTTATTAGTGTATCCTTAGTGACCTTTGACATTATTATTTTTTATTACTCTAACCTTTAAATTTGTCATTTTCGTATTATTGTGATTTTTTTTCTAAAGTTCAAACGATTTGACATGAATTTGTATCTTGTAGTATAAAATTTTCCTTACTGTTATTTTAAAATTATTGTGTCTTAAATTTGAGTAATTTCAATAATAATCGAATTATGATTTGGATGTTCATGTGACGGTAGAACATGGACTCATAAAATAAATAAAACATCTATGTACTATATTGCTCATGTTTGCAAACCAATAAATAATTTGATTTGAAATATTTCGACTCTTAATTATAAATATCAGATATGCCACTTATATTGAAAGCCTCATCAAATATAATCAGAAAATAGCTGTTGAATCGCTGTCATTGGCTCAAATTGATATTAAACAAACATAAAAAATTAAATTGAATAAGGCGTTCGGCATTTGACGGATAACCTATGAAGCGTCGACAATTGTCTACTAATGTGTAACTTACGGGGGTCATTCGCCTTGTGAATTAAACAGTACCTAATATAGTTAGGTGTAATTTCCACTAAAACAGATATAACATACAGGATGAAGTTAATTCGGTGACATTAAAATGGACGTTCATACAATTCAACTCAGATATGTGAACATCTACCCTACACAGCTATAAACACGCTTACACTATATTACATATAAACTAGCATTCAGTACTGCTCGTTGCAAAGTATAGAAAAGAGATAAAAATCAAACGAGCGAATAGTTTCTAAGATTTATATAAAACTATGTTTTTTTTTTTTCAATGAAATGTTAGCCTCCTCCATCCCGTTATAGATTCACGCTCTTAAAATCCGATTTTAAGGGCTATTTAGACCAGAAAGTTGGGCTTATGTTGACTTTAAGGGATAATTAGTCTAGCCCTTAAAGGCGAATTTACTGCAAATAGGTAGCACATAAGCAACCCATGTTTCTCGCTGAAACTTACATGTCAATAAGCTATTTTGACCTTTACATGCAGGGTTAAATCATTGTCTACCTAAAAAACTACAATATTGATCTATAAAACGCTATATTAATATATATGTATAATATATTATAAACATTGTGACATATATGTATATTAATGTATGCAAAGATATTTATTTCACACTCAATTTTAAGGGTTGGTTTCATTGATGCGATTATGCAGACTGTAGCTCGCTTGTCAGTCAAGTGAGTTGTCAAGGATATGTGTAGGAGAGTTCTGTTTTTATCTTAAAATACTAAGGTTTAAACTATGATTAAACTTTATAAAATATAACAGAATAATTATAATATAAGTATTAATAGTAAATAAAATTGTGCTCCACACAATTGTATCAAAATATTTTGTAAATTATTCAAAAACACACAAAAATGACGCAGTTTTAGTCGTACAATCGCATTAATGAAACCCCTTACTAAGAAGAGACATTTTCAAGTCGAACAGATATGTTGTTAGTGTATTTTTCTCAAAGAATTCTCACATTAGATAATAGTATACTACAAAATGTTAGAAAACACGAACATTGACAGATTTGAAAACTATCAATTGCGATTGACAATTTGATCAATTTCAATTAAAACATTTTTTATTCATTTAATTATTGTGTCAATTACAATTGACGCTTCCATTCCAATACATTTTACGGACAACAGTAAAGTCTATCAAATGGGTAGATTATTATTATTATTTATAAACAAAATATTTTAATAGCAAAAAAAAAACAGAATCATTTCAATACAATGTTAACAATTGATATTATTTTTCTTATAATCTATTACTTTATATTTGAAAATCTTATACACTATTGTCCTGAACCCTTTCGTTTTTAGGTATATTTTTTTTACTATGAAAACAAGGATTCCGAATTTTCGAGTTTATTCGTAAATCATAGACACTGACAATTGAAGCGATTACATTAAAATTTTGAAGGATTATTACTCAGTACTATTTGAAACCACCACGACAAAAATGTTGCCATATTAAGTTGCTTTATGTTGCGGCAACATCGCTAAATGTTGCTTACTATGTCTGTTTATTTTTATACCGTGTAAGAGAACCTTAGAAATAATAACAACAAAACTCAGTAATTCTTAGTTATTCACTTATTCAAAAGTGCAAGAATCATAATACCTTACACTTGCATAAAACTGTCACTTTTCAACCAAAAAAACGTATCCGATTTTTCATAGTAATTCTTCATGTCCTGTTTTTGTATACAATATTTTCTAGATATTTCGAAAACTCGGTATACTTACTCGCGGTACCGGTGAAAATTATTAGCCGTTGAATGTTGCAGCATTCTTTAATGTCTCGTTAATACTGTAAACATAAATTATATTTATTAATAAAATAATTATCCATAGAAACTTGGCAGGTATCGTTGACCTCGAAAAAATCATCAAGAATCATTTTTTTTTTGGGTGGGTTATCATTCAATAACTTCTCCCGCTCTGAGTGGAGCAGGAAGCAGGCGTGTCAGACTTTTACTGACTAAAACCCACCCATGTTTCTTCAGTTGTCTGTGTGCCAGGGGCCACGGTATCTCTTTCGAACAACCCGCACCCCTGGCAGGCATCGGCCCTTGCGGACCCCACCAGTTGGTGCTGACATCTCTATGAGGCGCGCGTGGAACACAACGCGCCTTCGACCCGGGCTTGGTCCTTACCGGACAGCGAGCTACCAATTACTCGCCCTCCGCAAGCCCGCGCCTACGGTGGCCGGGAATCAGCCTGGGATTCTCGACACCCAGGGCGTCTCTTGCCGCGTTTTTATGGTATTATAGTCATCAAGCGGAGTTTCACTGCTAGGGGCAATAGGCTCGCCCCCTATTACATGGGACTAAAACATACTGACGAAATTAAGGTGTTACTTCAAGGAAAACTGGCGTGATTTTTGAATTAGTGATATACATAGATACAATTAGAAAAATCGCTCTAAACTGTGTGTATTAACTGGTTTAGTTTTGGTTAGTGCCATGTACGTTATTTTACGGTAAAAAGACCCAACCAAACTAGGTACAGTATTCGCCGTGTTAACGAGCTAAGAGAAGGTAGTGAATGATAGCTTGACGGTTGACAGGGTCAAATGTGAAAACGTGTTGCGCAGACTCAAAGGAACGTGAGACAAAGGTAGGAAGGAAGAAGAGGATGATTCACCGTGTGAGCCATAAATAATGCTAGATTTTGTTATAATTTCCACGAAAGAAATACTGTCGCAATATTTACTACAAGTAAAATGACTTGTATAGAGTGCGCTGCAACTATTCAATTAATAAGCTGTTGTAAATAATTGTAGTCATTTCTATACTTAACAAAAGATTGAGCAATAAAGTAGGAGAGTACTGAATATTATGGAATCTACTGATTCTAAAATACTTTTTATGCTAGGAAACATTCCAACGCAAAATTCATATACGAGCTGGCATGGACCGTGACGCACAAACTTTAACTACCAATTCAGCATATGATTCTAAACACCCTAGCGTGGATATTTTTCGTGGGTTATCTATCAACAATAAATCAGCTGTTTTAGTGAGAAGCGTGTATTAGATTATTTATTTGATATTGTAAAATTGTTTGGTGGATAATGTCATCTGTCACATTAACGAACCGTTAAACAAATGTACAAGTAGCTAATTTGACTACATGTTTACAAAATAGCTGTCTTATCTTGTGAAAATAACTTGGAGGTTGTTACTATAAATGATTACGAAGTATTTAATTATACTTGTAATATATTTTAGGTTTTCTATTGTTATTTAATAAAATACGCTGATTCAAATGACTGACACAATAGGATATAAAAAGGATTGTAATGACGGTATCGAGTCAGTTGCTCGGTAGACGTTCAGTTGGTTAGTCCTAGTGCTGTTGTTGTGTGGAATAGATCGACCAGATGTCATGTAAGTTATGTTATTTAATATTATACCGTAATTGTTGCTTATTATAACAATATTGTAATAATGCCGAGTTATCTTGGACAAAGATCCAAGAGTTGTAATTAAATGTATAGCAATGTAAGAGATGTGTTGATGGAATATATCAATACTGTTTCCATGGAGTTTCTTGTCCTTCTTCTCCATGAAGACCTAGCTTTGGAATGGACGACTAGCTTTCTGATTAAATAATGACAAGCCTAATTGAAATAAATGCCTAGTCTTGTCTTTCTGTGCTTTACTTCATGAAACCCTTTCCCAGAAACCATATTCATAAGAACCTTAATACACGGTAAATAAGCAGTAACCATTCTGATATTTAAAGCTTGATAATGTTTTATAAAGACACACTTATAAATTCATATAGCCACTTATTCTGACACGTGCGTGCGTGCCCACTCGTTCAAAGGGTTTTTTTTTTTTCGAAATCCGGCTTTTTTTTAGGTCCGAAATCGCCAACACTTCTTGAGCAAGTGTGTTGATCAATGCTTGTGCCTACTTTGTATGGGAAGAGGTCTATGTCCTGCAGTATGATTAAAATAGGCTAGTATTGTTTTTTTATTATTACTGATATTTCGTGGAAACTATCTTCAGAATCTTCAGTGACGACACACGCTTCCATCTTATTGCATAAAAGTCATCCGTACGCGCTTCGGCAAACAGCGGACGCACTGTAGTACTGCAGCAACCACAACAACATCCTGAAGACTTTATTGTATTGTACCCGCAGAGCGCTGTAAGTCTTTTGAGTATAATTAACCCACAGGCTGCTCATGTAGAAGAATTGGCAATATGCTTTGAATAGCCCTAACTTGACTTCAGGTGAGCAACGAGCAAACCTGCGAGTCAACATATTACCCCGGACCACGTTAATGCTTGCTAAGGATAGCTTGTAGAATTTGATACTCACAATAAGAAAAATCTTCAAATTTTTATAAACCCTTAACCTGAGTCAAATATGTATTTATTTTTTGATTTGTCAAATTTTTAAATTCCTACAATTCAAATAGAATATTACAATGCGATTTCGTAACATCTAAACTTATTTCCTCGGTATCTAGATGATGGAACGCTAGGAGGTGACGTAGACACCGTTTTGAAAGACCTAAAACTCCTCAAACAACAATTTAAATCTATTGGCTTGGACCTTAATCCATCAAAATGTGAAATTTATCTCTCTGACGTCACCGACAAACAAATAACCTTAGAAAAATTTAACGAAATAGCCCCACAAATCAAAATTCTTGAAAAAAGTTCACTGCACCTCCTAGGTTCCCCAATTTTGGAAGACAGCTTTTCTCAATTCATCGACGATAAAATTAAAAATTTCAACGACATTTCGGAAAGACTCTCTAAAATAAACGTACACTCGGCATTCACCCTGATTAGATACTGTTGTTTTGGCCCGAATTTTATATATTTTCTACGCTCCTCAGCTTTATGGAAACATCCACAGCTCTTGGACAAAATTGACCAAATTATTCGCAGCACACTTTCATCCATTTTAAATGTGGCCTTGGACGACCGTGCGTGGCTTCAAGCCACTCTACCCATCCGTTTTGGTGGCCTCGGCGTCCGTAAAATTACTAGTATTAGCTTACCGGCTTTCCTGTCCTCTGTCCACAGCACTGAAAAGTTGGCTGGGAAAATTTTAGCCCGTTGCCTGGTTGACTCTGAAGTGCCGTGCTTGACCGATGCGGTGAATGCCTGGAAAATGGCTTGCCCGGATACAGATCGGCCCGTGAACCCATCTTCCCGGAGACAGTGGGATGAGCCGCTCTGCAGGTTGGTACGGAATAAACTTATTAATACGTCCACCAATGCTGCTGAGCGTGCTCGCCTTCTGGCTGTGGGTGAATGGGAGTCGGGCCTCTGGCTGCAGGCACTACCGTCACCCAACATAGGCACCATGCTGAGTGACTCGACCTTCCGGCTCGCTACATGCCTGCGTCTTGGCGCTCCTTGCGTGGCTCTGCATCGCTGTCAATGCGGTGAAGGTGTCGACTGCCTCGGACACCATGGCTTATCCTGCAGCAGGAGCGCAGGCCGGATAGCACGGCACGCCAGCATCAATGACATTATCCGTCGTGCTCTTGTCACAGCCGGGGTGCCAGCTGTTCTAGAACCCAATGGCTTGGCACGCGACGATGGGAAGAGACCAGATGGAATGACCATAATGCCTTGGAAGTTAGGTCGGCCTTTGGTGTGGGATGCAACATGTGTCGACACCCTTGCGCCATCCCATCTTTCTTGTACGGCGGGTTGTGCTGGGGCGGCTGCTGCAGGTGCGGAAAACCTCAAACGGCGCAAATATTCCAATCTTATTGGAACATATATGTTCGAGCCGTTTGGGGTTGAAACTCTAGGGCCATGGGGTCCGAGTGCCCACTTGGTGTTCCGAGACATTTCCAAGCGGTTGGTCGACTCTTCACGTGACCAAAGGGCTGGCCTATTTTTCGGCCAAAGAATCAGCATTGCCATACAACGTGGCAATGCTGCCAGCCTTTTGGGCACTTTTCCCATTGACAACGATGCGGATATATTTTTTGATGCCTTATGATATTTTCTTTTTATATACCTGTACATATTATAATTTAAAGTGTTACTTGTAGTTTTTCCTCGGTTATTGCATCAGTAAATATACTAGGAACAGTGTAATGTGGTCAATTGGGTATGGTTGTTCAGTTTTTGGCGTAGTCCTTATATGGTGACGGAGATGATTATTGTAATTTAATGATTATTTATAGTGAAATGATTAATGATATTTTCCATGAAATCCAGTTAAGACTTCTTTTTGTCAGTAGGTGTTCAAAAAGTTTTTTTTTTGCCCTTCGTTCCGGGAATCAGATCGAAGGGCAACATTAACCACAACACCCGAAGATGCAACATGAAAATTCACCCGAAAGGATTCACATCCTGATTGATGGTGTGTTACGCAATAACACACTGTCCATCAGGATTTAAATTTTGAAAGTTATTGCAATTCCACCATTTTATAGAATCAAGTTCTTCTAACTTAACAGACAGCTGTTCTGCTGAGGAGTTTTTTGCGCTACTTCTTCTTCCCAGCTAAAGGACTAGGAAATGGTGTAGGGCGGGCGTTTTGGGGGACTGTCTTAAGTAATTTTGAGGTTCAAAAAGTGCTGACTCTCAGCCTAGTTTGAATAAATGACTTTTGATTTTGATTTTGACTGCTTCAGATGTTCGAAAAATTTGTCTGCTCATCAACATTAAACGCAATTAATGTTGTAGAACTGTTTAAATAAAAGTTATTCCTACTTATACTGTCTTACGCAATTACCCCGCTGATCTTGTTTGGTGTATGATTTGTAGTTTCTTATGCATATTCTTTCTTTCTTTCTTTCAGACTGACCGTGCGGACTAGCTGACTAGGAGATAAGCATGAAAGAAGAAGCTATGTTGCGGCGACCACAAATTAACTGAGATATTGTTAAGAAAATTCTGATTAGCTTTGTAATTTCATTCGCCAGAAACCTTTTGAGTTAGTGTAATGTTAAAAGTGTACAAATAATAGTGACAACAAAATGAACAAAGTGTTTATATTATCATCATATCAGACTCTAAGAACTGACTTGTGTAAAGTACACTCAACACTATTCGGTTTTAAAATCTTTATCATGTTAAAAATACAAAATTAAGTTAGATTTCAATTGCTTTTTAGTCTTAAAGGCTAGATTGTAATAAATTATTAATAACCAGGTGTTTTTTTTTTTATAAATCATTAAAATTAATATAAATCACGCCAGAATGGCCAGAATGATTAGGGAGAGGTCTTTTTGCACGATGGGGCCGTCTACTAAACCTGAAACGTAAGCGCTTGAAACGCCGCGATGGGAATTTTAGACGTACCAGACAACAAATATGGTTGACGTAGCAACCTCTTTGTGAGAGCAAATGTGCCGCGTCATCACTGCGGGCTGGTGTACGTCACATGTCTTCGAATTATTGGTTCTAGAACATGCCTTTTCCTTAACCGAATAACCCTGTGAACTTCCTTATTATTAGAAGCTCAGGAGACGATCATTTTGTGACAATTCTACGGAAAAACAGGAAAACATATCCTTAGGTATTGTTACGTCTCTGCTACCTATAACGTTGATAAACGTGATGAAAGCCTATTAGGTTGTCATAGAAGAAGTATATTTTCAATATATTTTCGATTGATGAATATCAACTCTCCTTCTTGGACACTAAGTTTATAATTGTATGCATCATATTTGGATTACTATAATGTTAGAATAGTTATGCAAATCATCATCTGCCTAGCTTTTTCCCAACCACGTTGGGGTCGGCTTCCAGTCTATGCAGCTGAATACCAGTATTTTACATGGAACGACTGCCTATCTGACCTCCACAACCCAGTTACTGGGTAATACGATACCCCTTGGTAAGACTGATTGTCAGACTATCGGGCTTCTGGCGACCCGTAACGACTGTCAAAGATCCACAAATGACAGCCGGGACCAACGGCTTAACGTGCTTTCCGAGGCACGGAGGGGTCTTGGTATGTAAAGATGGTCACCCATTCGCGGACCAACGGCGGCAAGCGTAGCTTAACCTGATCGATCGACCCGTGCGGCTTATGCTACTTAGCCACAAGCCCCAAAGTTAGAATATTTATGCAAATACTGACTGTAATTGCTTAAGAATTACATCAATTTTAACAGGTCATGTGGCTCGCTGTAGTGTGTACAGCGAGCCACGTGGCATGTAACTTAGTCAGGCGGGTACCTACTCCGCAAACTATGCCCAACCTCTTTTCGTTCTCTCTGTGCACTAGGGAAGACTTTTGCGAGGCCAACAATAACGCTGTCAAGTAGGTGAATTGAGATCGAAGCTCATATTTAAAACAAAATGGAATCATCGATACGACAAAGAGAAAAATACAACCAACATTTCGTCAGTCCCATGTTATATGTACATGTACGTGTTGTCCATAATTTGTGACATTTCTACGTAAATACAGGAAAACAAATTATAAGCTTGGTATTCGTTACATCTCTATTACGTTATAGCTTTGATAAATATGATGAAACCTTATTGGGTTCTCATAGTAGATCAATGAATTTTTGCTAGGCAAATGTCGACTCTAAAAACCTGCAGTATAGGTATATTATAGGTCTTGTGTGTATGTCAGTGTGTGTTATTGTGTGTGTATTTATTACGTTAAATGTATTATTTGTTTTATATTTTCTGGTGTACAATAAAGTACGAGTATGTAATAAATAAATAAATTATTAGGAAACAACACAGGCTGTTTTAAACTATTGTCTCTTATCTAACTAGCGTTGTTTCTATAGAATAATAATATATCCAATACCAATTTCAGAAGAATGCGTTATTGTTGTGTTGGGATTTTTTTAAACAATACATACTTAAATTATATGTAATTATGGCTGAAATATTATCATCAGACTAACGTCAATGGCATGTTTGACGATGTTCCCGCAAACATTTCATTATAGACTTGATAAATTTTATTCTCTTCAGTAAAATTCTTGTAATTTATTATTCCAACAATGCATTTGTCAGTAAGGAATTTCATTCATTTAATCAATTATTGGAATTACTGCGGTTATTTTTGCATTAACAATTCCATTAGGTGGGTGACACTTTTTAAACGTCGCAGTTTCATACTGAAATAGTGGCCTTTTGGCCTCGTACATGACCTAATTTTTTTTTTATCAAGTAGCGTAGCGTAGTAGTGTTTTAATAATTGTTTTAATTGTAATGTGTTGTAGACGTTTGTGATGTACCTGTGCGAGTATAATATATACCTTTTCTTTCTTTCTTTCATTAACTTTAGTCAATCCGGAGCTTTTTCATCTTGACTAGCATGAAAACCATAGTGATTTAATTTTTAAGGTTTCGTACCCGATTGGTAACCAACAGGACCCTATCACTAAGAAACCGCTGTCTGTCTGTCCGTCATCGGGCTGTATCTAATGATCCATAATAGGCAGACAATTGCAATTTTCACAGAATCTGTTGCCGCTATAACAACAAATAATAAAAATAAAGTTGAGAATGAAACTTAGAACGTTCAGGCGCGGTCCGAGGGGGCGGGGGGGTGGGGTCGTAGGGGTCATGACCCCACCCAAAGCCGTAAACGTAAACCAATTTTTTGTGCAATAAAGTCTAATTTACTCTTTTCCTTTTCCTACTAATATGTAGTCTTTGTCTGTGACCCCCCCCCCCCAGTCTTTGGCTGCGACCGCGCCTGAGAACGTTCCGTACCAAAAAGCAAAAAACGTTTCTTGAATGGGGTCTCCATACAAGAAACGGAACTCTACGTATGCGAGTCCGCCTCGCCCTTGGCTGGTATTTCTTTACATCCTGTTAAAATTCCTATTATAGAACGATAATTTGGATCTCTTTTTGTTTTACATTATTTTACGATTATACCCTAGTAGACAAAATTCACTCGCAATGTGCCTTATCAAAAGGCTCGGAGTTTCCCTACGCGATCGAATCAGAAATGTAGAGATCCGCAGGAGAACCAAGACAACCGACATAGCCCGAGGAATTGCAAGACATAAGTGGGAGTGGGCAAGGCACATTGCTCGCAGAACAGATGGCCGATGGGGCCGAAAGGTTTTGGAGTGACGAACGCATACCGGAAGACGTAGAATGGGAAGGCCTCCCATAAGTTGGAACGATGACCTTGTGAAGGCCGCAGGAATCCGCTGGATGTGGGAAGCACAAGACCGGTGGAAGTGGAGGAGCCTGGGGGAGACCTATGTCCAGCAGTGGACGACTTTCGGCTGAAATGATGATGATGAGAAAAAATTGTGTATTTATCTGATTGTTACCTTTAGTTCTTCAGTTCATTTCTGTGACTTTAAGAGTAAGAGCGCGAACGTAAACAAAATTCAAATAAAGTATAGACGTAAAAGGCCTACGGAGGATGTTTATTAATAACGTTGCCATTATGTATTGTAATTGTACTAAATAAAATATTGTACAACAATATTTACTAAAAACCTACTACAATAAGGTTCATGTGTTCATGGAACAATAAAATTATTACTACCTATTTTTGCGTATCAATTAAACTAAACCAAAGTTCTTCTTAGTGGACTTCCTCACAAGATGGCCACTTCTTTTTCCCGCTTAAAAACTAGGAATTGGTGAGGGGCGGGCGTTTTGGGGGACTGTCTATGTGTCTACACACAACCGGACCGTAAAATTGATCGATTCTTTATTTTTTTTATAAGTTTGTATGTTTGGATACTCAATCACGCAAAAACGGCTGCACGGATTTGGATGAAAGGTACACACATAGATTATAACCTAGATTAAGATTATGATACATTTTATCCCGGTTTGTAAGTTCATGCACGATAAATTCTGATATACACGCGGGCAAAGCCGCTGGCAAAAGCTAGTAGTGTGTCTATTTGTAATGTCAAAACAACAGCTTTTTATAGTCTGTTTGTTCCACGTATCTCTGAAACAGTTGGATCAATTTTGATGAAATTTGGTGTGGGGATATCTTGAATTCTGGACAACATACTTTTTATCGACCACCGATTCTTAGTGACCTTTATTCTTGCTATAGTAGGCAAGGTTGATGTAAAGTATTTAAACGATTGTACTGCCAAATGAAATCTTCATTTTCGTAGATTTCATTTGTGTTTTCTTAAGATAGCAAAGTGACAGAAATGATTTATTGTAGACACAATTCGAGGTCAAAAGACTAAGACGTGTGACTCAAAATGTTAGCTAGGCACAAATGCGGTAAATAGCGGTGAATCTCTTTTCACCCTTATGACTTAACCAATAAGGTTAAAAAGTGGTCGACCGCCAGTATCCGCGATGGTACATGAATAATGATTGGAATGACTTGCATAGGTAAAAGAGTAGGTTTTTTTATTATTGGGTAGCCAAGATCAAACCAACATTGAAAAACAAAGGTAACCGTATGACACAGAAAAACAAAGTGATGCATAGGTAGGTATACCCATATTATTGTGTAAAAAACTGGTCAACACAGAAGCCGATAGTTAGCAGTTTCATAATTTCTTAAATTGACTGATCACTTGCATACTTCTGACAAAATCTTGGTTGATTTGATTTTAAGACTTTGGTGAAGCTTAGGGGTGCATCACCCGAGTGACGATACTACAGCATTGTACTAAAATCTGACAACGCCAAATGACCTATTTCTATAATTTACGGACTGTTGTAGGATTAAATTAAGTCTCTTGTATCTTTTCCAATAATGAAGTCAAGACCTAATACTTTCGCATATTAGACACTCCATATTAGTAGCTAGTTACTATCGCTAATTAGCTTTATTCACTAGGTATTTATTTGCTCAGTTTGGAAATAAAATGCTACCATTGGTAAGCAAAATGATCTGTTTCTGTATATAGGAACCGAGCATAAGTCAACGCCAACTGTCTAGAATACTTAGCCATAAATGCGTTGCACCGACCTTAAGCCGACCGACTCTTTATAAAATGCGTTGCACTGACCTTAGGCCGACTAACTTTTTATAAAATGCGTTGCACCGACTTTAGGCCGAGCGACTCTTTATAAAATGCGTTGCACTGACCTTAGGCCGACTAACTTTTTATAAAATGCGTTGCACCGACTTTAGGCCGAGCGACTCTTTATAAAATGCGTTGCACTGACCTTAGGCCGACTAACTCTTTATAAAATGCGTTGCACCGACTTTAGGCCGAGCGACTCTTTATAAAATGCGTTGCACCGACCTTGGGCCGACCGACTCTTTATAAAATAATACTGGCCTAATACTGTCCCACTGCGGGGCAAAAGGCCTAGTCTTATACAGAGAAGGTATCGATCACCACGCTAGTTCAAAAAACGTTGGCGATTTCAGACTTACCTCACATTATATGATCTTTAAAATGTATCGAAAAACGTGATTCACCGCGTCACAAAGAACGACAAAGGTATTTTGAAAGCTCTTCCCACCGCACGTAAAATCTAATTAGTCAAGCCTCCATCCAAAACATCAACAACAAACAGACTGGCAGGGACATCGACACGCAAACTTCAACCATGAATTCACAAGAAGCTTATAGATAAAAATGGAGGCAACACTCTAAATAAAAAAGTATTGACGACCGTGGGCGAACGCTCTCATTCTGAATACATACATAAGAGAGAGAAAACACATATCACTGTCTCATTCTTATGTGTGTATTTAGAAAAAGAGCGTTAGCTCACAGTAGTCTTCCCTTAAGTATTTAGAGTGTTGCCTCTACTTTTATCTATAAGCTTCTTATTAATTCAGCACATGATTCTAGCAAATACTTTTTTCGTCGGTTATCAAAAAAAAATCTGCAGGCTTAGCACGAGCACCGATTTGTCGACGGAAGAAAAGACATGACTTTTAACTAAATTATGTACAATAGGAGAAGATAGCTATGTTTTTCTATTAATTATCACAGTTATACGTTCTAAACGAATCATGATTTTGTAGATAATCGTATATGCTTTGTGGCCGTCGAGTAGAAAGTTTGTTGTAAGTGTGATTTTGACAGTTTGGGAAGAAATATTCTTATGAAATAGTCTACATTTATAAGGACCTAGACAAAGATCGTTAGAAACGAAAGACAAAATGACAGATTGTAGAAGGATATCTACGGTGCGATGTCAAAAATGGAGAAACGAAATGTCACTTTGTATTGAAAAAGCACTGTCTATTCTTCGTAGAAATAGAAAGCGCCACGCTAAGCCTGCAGCTGTTTCATAGAAAAGTGCTTTCCATACCTACGCCATTAAAATATGTGAAACAACAATTTTATTTTTAAACGCAGGAGAGTTTAGCAGAATGTACTGAATCTACGGTAACAGGTTCCGCGTAGATGTCCCCACCACCCTGTATAACAGGGTTTCACAAATGCCAAGTTAGTCTTCAGTCTTATAAACAAGCGTCACAGATTGCTTGCAGGCCATGTTTACTTAGGTAGCTCGTACGTCACGAGGCTAAATTATTTGTAAACAAGGAGGTATATCTTCCTTAAACATGCATCAGAGTATGCGAATGATTAGGTCATTGGGATTTAAATTGCTCAGCTTGTGAATAGGTACAAGTCTGAAATTTGACCGTTTGTACAGATGTACAGATACAGCTTGACCATTTGTTTTCTGATGAATGATGAGTTAATACACCTTATATTTCAGTTAATTTCAATTCACAAAATGCATTTTGACGTCAGCATAAATATCCTAATTTCGTTGAAGTCGATTTAAAACGGACGTCATTCCGCACGTCATTACAAATCATTGAGAATGGATATTAAAATACTCATAAACATATTTAACCATGACAATAATGCGTTATCAATGCTTTGTGCCTCGCGCAGCTTCTTCCTTAGTGTATTAATGTTACGAACACTAGTTTGTAAGTCTACATTGTCACTAAATGTTTTATTTCATCATCATCATTTCAGCCGGAAAACGTCCACTGCTAGACCTCCACCAATTTGGGGGGGCTTGCCATGATCGCCACGCTTGGCAGGCGGGTTGGCGATCGCAGTATGGTGGTAAAATGCATAGAGAACGCTGCTGCCCATTCTCTAGTAAGTCCCTTAGTCGCCTTCTACGACACCCACGGGAAGAAATGGGATGATGCTATTCTTTACGTCCGGCACCACACGGTACGTATGTTGTTTGTTGGTACGTTTTATTTATTTATTTGTTATTCAAAAGTTCTGAATCGAAAGCATTAGAATAAGGAGTTAAAAGCATAATGAAATGACCAAAACTTTTTTAAAGCTGTTATTATTAAGAAAATCGTGCTGAACCTAGCATTATGCATTTAAAATAGAGTCTTATTCCCTTGAAATAAGTTTGAAATTTCTTTGGCTCAATCGGCGATATGTGTGACATAATAGAGAATTTTTGAAAAAAATAACCTATGGGTACTAAAAAAGACTGAAATCGATTCAATAGTCAATTACGAACAAACTACTTTTAGAACTAGCGTCTATTCTGTTACACCTTGTATTTAGCAGTGGAAATGTTTTAGACCGATTATGTTTACGTACATTCATTGCCCACGTATTGGGTAATGCCACCGTTTCGAAAAGTGTGTGAGACACGGTGCAAGTAAAACAGCAATTTACCCGAACGTACGTAAACTATTCATTCCTCGACTGTAAGCTGTTGCTACTCGTAAAAGAATAGCACCACCCCATTTCTTCCCGTGGGTGTCGTAGAAGGCGACTAAAGGACTTACTAGAGAATGGGCAGCAGCGTTTTCTATGCATTATACCACCATACTGCTATCGCCAACCCACCTGCCAAGCATGGCGATTATAGCAAAAACCCCCCTTTTGGTGGAGGCCTATGTCCAGCAGTGGACGTCTTTCGGCTGAAATTATGATGTTGCATAATCAGCCTATAATTATAAATATTCCCACTGCTGGGACACAAACCACCTCTCTTTGAAAGGGAGTGTTGTAGGCTGTAGTCCATCACGCGGACCCAGTGCGTGTTGGTAGATAATATAAAGTGTTGCTTGAACATTAAGTTGTATTTTATTTTAATAGTCAACCAGACAGACAGACAAAAGGTGAAGGAACTAGTAACTTTTGTTTTTATGACAACCAATATAAATCTATGATAATAAAGGAGTTTGTAACATTCCTCCCGGCTTCAGTCCATTTGCTCTATGAGGCGATGTGGTGGGCGTACTGTTCTCTTACTACGCCTCAACACCGGCGTCTGCTCGAGTGTTGGCGGTGAGTAGGAAACGGTCTCAATTGGAGGTTGACTCAATGGAGTTGAACTGGCACCAGGTAGTACTTGATGTGGTGTGGAAGTCCATGACGATGGTTTCATCGAAATGTGTGGCTCGTTGGTTGGTGACTGAGCTACGCTTGCATTGGGACGTATGTGGTCGGCGTGTCTGCGCTTCAAGACTCCTTCTGGAGTTCTAACCACATAAGAATACCTGTGTTTTCTTTCCTCAATGATAGCCGGTTTCCACTTATTTTCTAGTTTGGTACGGATGTACACTGCTTCCCCATTCTGGAAATTTGGCGTCTTTTGTTCAGATTGAATATTCGCTTGTATGTTTTTATATCGCAATGCCCTTCTCATATTTGGCTTCACATTATCCAGTAAGCAGTTTAGCTGTCTGCCGAACATCATTTGGGCTGGGGACTTTCCTGTGGTAGTATGCGGTGTGTTGCGATATGAAAAGAGAAAGTTTTGAAGTCTCTGTTTTAGGTTTCCCCTGTCTGCTTCACTTGACGCCATTCTGGATTTAAAGGTTCGCACGAGTCGTTCGGCTAATCCATTGGTTCTTGGGTGGTATGGTGAAGATGTTATGTGCACTATGCCCTTTGACTTGTAATACTCTCGAAAGTCTTAAGATAAGATAAGATAAGATAAGATTTATTTATTTGTCTAAACATTGTAAGAAAGAAGTAAATTGAGGTCCATTGTCAGAGACAATAATTTGAGGCAATCCAAATGTAGTAAAAATGCCATCTAGTTTCTCACACAACGTTCTGGTGGTTATCTTTGCCATAGGTTTAATTTCTATCCATTTTGATAAGGCGTCTGCCAGCACTAGCCAATACTTGCCCTCAAAAGGTCCGGCAAAGTCGACGTGAACTCTTTCCAATACCTTTTCTGGAATCGACCAAGAGTATAGAGGAAGTTCTGAGTTGTTGGGTCTATTTTCCTGGCACTTCTGGCATTTTTTTACAAAATTTTCAATGTCTTCTTCGAGTGTTGCCCACCAAACATAAAAGCGTGCAAGAGCTCTCATTGCAGAAATTCCAGGATGGCCAATATGCACATAACATAGTACTGTACTTCTTAATTTACTAGGTATAACAGTTCTACCTTGCCACATGATGACCTTGTTCTCTATAGACAGTTCACTGCGTTTTCTGATAAACGGTTTCAGATCGGTCTGTGAACAGTCAAACCAGTCGGTTTTGATTAATTGCAGGACTTGCTTTAGTGTGGTATCGTTTTTCGTTTCTTCCCTAATATGCTCTTCACTTAAGGTTAAGTCGTTCACTTTATTATGTTGAATCAAATCCGTGATTTTGCATATCGAAACCTCTGGATAGTTCGGTTGTTCAGTGCTATTTGGCATTCTGGATAGATAATCAGCAATGATGTTATGTTCCCCTTTCCTATAAATTATGTCATAATCATAATTTCCAATCACGAGTGCCCACCTCACAAGTCTATTTATCGCAATTTTTGGGAGAATTCGTTGTGAGCCCAATATGTGAATAAGTGGTTTGTGGTCAGTTACAAGTGTGAACTTTGTACCTCTGAGATATTGATCGAATTTTTGAATGCCATAGAATATTGCTAATGCCTCGCGGTCTATAACGGAATATTTGCTTTCAGCCGGTTTAAGTTTTCTTGACCCGAATGCAATAGGTTGTTCGATTTCTTTATCCTTGTGGTATAAGACTGCGCCTACTCCTTTCTCTGAGGCGTCGCAGGAGAGATAAAGAGGTCGACATTCATCAAACGCAACAAGCGATTTAGATCTTGTTATTAATCTCTTAGTTTTAATAAATATTTCGTTCTCATGATTAGTCCATTGCCATTTTCGGCGGTCACCAGTTAGTTCATGTAAATCGGCGCATTCGCTGTGTAGGTGTGGGATAAATCGTTCATAAAAGTTTATGAGTCCTAAGAACGCCCTAAGTTCTTTGGTATTTGTAGGCGGTGGTGCCTTCGAAATTGCTTCTATTTTAGATTTTGTTGGTCGTACTCCATTTTTGTCAATAATATGTCCTAAATATTCGATTTCTGGTTGTAAGAAAGTGCATTTTTTTAGATTTACTTTCAGTCCGGCTTGTTTCAATTTCTTGAAAACCATTGAGAGAGTCTGAATGTGTTCTTCGTCATTTTCCCCAGTAATGGCAATATCATCAAAAAATACAGCGATATTTGGTATACTATTGAGTAGCTTGTCAAGAAAATGTTGGAAAATTGAAGGCGCTGTTGCAATACCAAAAGGCATTCTGTTGTAGACAAAGTATCCTTTGTGGGTTGATATTGTTAGGTACTTTTTTGATTCAGGAGATATTTCAAACTGTAGGTAAGCATCCTTAAGGTCGATTTTCGAGTATTTATCCCCATGTGCCAGACGTTGTCTTAACTCATCAAAAAGGGGTACGGGATGAGTATGTTTGATAAGTACCGGGTTTATCGTTGTTCGGTAGTCGCTGCATATCCGTACTTGGCCATTTGGCTTCAAAACATTGACTGTGGGTGTGGCCCATTCTAAGGGTGTCCTGTTGGGATCCACTTCTGTTATTATTCCTTCGCGTAGAAGCCGTTCTAGTTCTATTTCTATGTTCTTGCGTATGCTGAACTTGATGGGCCGTGCTGGCAGATGTTTTGCTTCACTGCCAGGTTTGATGTGGATGTTCACTTGATAATTCTTTACCTTCCCTAATTTATTGTCAAATAGGTCGTTGTAGGTAGCTAGCACGGCACCCAGTGATGTGTCTGTGGTACGTTTGATAGAATAAACCGGTTTCGGAAATGTCATTTCGTACATTTCGCTCCATTGTAATCCGAAAAGTATAGGATCTGCTTTGTCCATGACGACAACAGGTAATATTTTTTGTATGTTGTTTAGTTCAACTGTTACGTCTGTTATACCTTTCGGTTTCAGTTTAAAATTGCAATAGGCTTGGAGTTTCGGCGCCTTCAACAATGCTGGGGCTCCAATCTCTTTCCACATTTTAGTAGAAATTATTGAGTAGATTGATCCAGGATCCCAGTCCATCGTGCATTTTACACCATTGATGATAACGTCAATTTTCTTGCAGCGAAATGATTTTTTTTTTATGATGTAGACAGGGTTGGTCATGCTATCACTTTCTTCTACGGAGGAGTCTGTGTCTGACGATGCCGTTGATGGGGTCTCTGATGTCTCCGTTCGATCGTTAAGCTTCTGTATTCTGTTGTTTTTGTCTGTCTTGTTTTTGCGTTGTGAGTGTCTGGGTTGTGATGATAAATATGCTCTACCTGATTTAATACATACACTTTCAAAATGTCCTGTCATCTAACATGCTTGACATTGGTGGTTTTTTGCTGTGCAGTGCTCATAGTCATGTATGTCTCGCTTTCCGCATCGTCTGCATTGGTCTAGACGTAATTTCCTGGGTGTTTCGTTGTTGACCGTAGTAGTAAGAGTGCGTTTGCTTTGTCTCTTCTGTTTGATTCTGTTAATATAGTCACTGAGTTTGTTACTTTCGGTGCTAATTTCGTTCTCTGCGGCTTCGCGTGACTGGGCAACTGTAAATATTTCTGCAAATGTTATCTCTCTCGTTTTGCTATCACCTGTGATTTCGCGTAGTTCTGGCCATTTTTGTTTTAAATCTATCTCCAGCTGTGTGTGGTTCAACCCGGTTGCGAACCGATCACGGAGTTGCCTCTCCAGTAAGGTCCCTTCATAGCCGCAGTGTTTTGAAAGTTCTTTCAGTCTATTAGAATAATGTTCCATTGTTTCGTCGGTTTCTCTCGTAGAGTTCCAAAAATCAATTAGGGCTTTGTACCGCGTTTTCTTTGTTCTATACAAATCCAAAAATTTCATTTTTATGTCGTCGTATGTCGCTGTGTCAAAGTCAGGAGTTAATGCTACTTTCAGCTCATGGTATATTTCCGGTGTAATGCAGTTTATGAGTAGGTCTTTTTGAATATTAACACACTCTTCACCCCATATCCGGCATTTCGCTTCAAATAGGTCCACAAAGTTTTCTGCAGCGGTTGTGTCGGGGTTAAATTTATCGCACTTGAAGTGCTTGACAATGTTATGTTTTGACGTAGAAGGTGCTGCGTTATCATCGTTGTTAGACACGCTGCTGTTTGTTGAGGGGCATCCTTGGTGTTGTTGCTGTTGAACGAGTTGTTGTAAGAGGACTGTTAGTACCTTTTGTTGTTCCTGTTGTGCGGTAAGGAAAGCCGCGAATTGTTCAGTATTCATGTTGTTTGGATACTGATAACACAATTTGCCTCGTCGCCAATAATATAAAGTGTTGCTTGAACATTAAGTTGTATTTTATTTTAATAGTCAACCAGACAGACAGACAAAAGGTGAAGGAACTAGTAACGTTTGTTTTTATGACAACCAATATAAATCTATGATAATAAAGGAGTTTGTAACAGTAGATGTCTTCAAATTTTTGTTTCTGGGACATGCTAGTTTTCCCACGATGTTTTCCTTGAACGTTTTGAGATCAGTGGTGAAGAAATTATTACCAAGTAAAGCGGATGTCTTGGTTCGAAACCACGACCATTACTCAATAAGACAATCTTAATGTCGATGACCATGTTTTAAAATTCGTGCTATGGGGAGGCCCGTTAAGCTGGTCAGTATTTCATCCCATATTTATTTATTTATTTATTTATTTATTAAAATCTCCCTTACAACTATCATTACAGGTGTATACCTAATGCGATAGCGCGGTCTTACAGTTAAACTTACTTCTAATTTAAATTCTAATGTAAACAAAAAACACCATATTAAAAATATAAAAAAGTAAAATAAAATGAAAATAAAACAAAAACATACAGTCTAATCTACACTATAACATAAAATAAACAACAGTATTTTTGCGAATTCACTCAAATGGCATGTAAATATATCAATCTTCAAGTGAAGTTCGTTAATAACGCGCATTGCGCGGGTCAGTGGTGTTTTGGCGAGAAGGTTGGTCCTGGCAACCGGTACGGCCAGCAGTGGCGGGCGACGCCGCCTCCACACGTAGCGGTCTGGTACACATAAATTCAGGTGCTGCAGCACTCCTGGGTTATGCTCAATGCCACGAAGTAGCCTCACCAGATACGCGGCAAGCGTGAATTCGCGTCGTACCCTCAGTTGGTTGTACCCGACCATACCGAGCACAAACAGAGTGGGGTACATCAACGGGTAAAATGGATATACCCCATATAGTTTCCTGTACAAGTGGCGCGTAAACTTGTTCTGTACGCGTTCCAGCATTACCGAATACTTGGCCTCATGTGGAGCCCATATGACAGCACTATGTTCAAGGTAACTCCTGACAAGTGCGTCATACAGGACCCTGACTGTTGCGATGCTAGTGAAGTGCCTTGTCTGTCTCAAAACAAATCCCAAGTTTCTAAACGCCCTTTTACAGATCCCCGTAATATGATTGCGAAACGATAAAAAGATATGATAAAAAGGGATGACCGATGTCCTACGTAATTAAAATTAAACATAGAAAATCTTCTGTACAGTTTTAATACGGGAATACCAGACCGTACGAAAATAGTAATAAGGAAAAAGGGAAGTTTTTGTTTATATTGTATTGTTTAAATGTAATTATTAATTACAGCCGCACAGATCAATCGTTCTGGTTAAGCTACGATTGCCGCGGTTGGTCCGTGGATGGGGACCGTGCCTCGGAAAGCACGTTAAGCCGTTGGTCCCGGCTGTCATTTGTGGATCTTTGACAGTCGTTACGGGTCGTCAGAAGCCCGAAAGTCTGACAACCAGTCTTACCAAGGGGTATCGTATTACCCAGTAACTGGGTTGTGGAGGTCAGATAGGCATTCGCTCCATGTAAAATACTGGTAGTCAGCTGCATCCGGTTGGACTGGAAACCGACTTCAACATAGTTGGGAAAAGGGTAGGCAGATGACGATAACATCACGCCTGTATTCCTCCACGAGACGGATAGAGGTGTACCTATAATACATTCACATTTCACCAGGTATATTTAAGTCCCATGTAATAGGGTCTAGCCTATTGCCATCAACCGGGCGCCCATCCAGACTGCTGGTGGGCTGCCACTGAGAAATTCCAGATGTAAAAACACATTAGCACTTCCTGCCTGGGGATCAAACCCAAGACCTCATGCTTCGCAGTAGCGATTGCGACCACAAAACCGTCAATATAATTAATAGTTAAAAATAATTAAAGTATTACCTAGCGTATTTTAGGCGCAGATCTATCGTTGCAGTGTTTGTTGCGGCGTAACGTTGCGCCGCGTTTAATTTGTTCCATCAGCGATGTGTGGCAGATTCGAGGATCGGGCTGGAAGCAGAAAATAGACACTTTAAACCTTCCTAATATAAACCATGATTTAACGGGATAATGTCGATTCTGTGGGTTCACACGATAAAAGGGATGATGCTATTTATTAAAACACATGAATGTTTGCAACAGACAAAAATTTACACAAACGGAGAATCGATGAATGATCGATTGATTAATATAGATGGCGTTGCTAGTCACTATCGTCTACACTCATAAATGCTAAAGTACCTAACCCTGTCTGCATAAAAAATAAAATAATGTATTTTTTTTTTTTTACAAGAAACGGGTTTTGTTGAACATAGTACGGTACGGAACACGTCGTGTGCGACTCCAACACGCACACTATTGTACACGTTCCTGTGAGATAACTTCCGACCGCCACAGGGGCGAAGCCATGGGCATAATATACTAATAAAGGACGAATAGCATCATAATTTTGTCGCACATAGTGGCATGGTTCTCTTTAATACGGCTCTGACATAGAAATAAATCTATACGTGAAACAAAAACTTTGTACCCCTTTTTACGAATTACACGCACGGAGGAGTTTGAAATTTGGCACAGTTAAATTTCATATGGTACTTATTGATAGGCCTGCGCTGTCCTCCCATACATTTAATCTCTGTAATTTGAAAATATTGTTAAAGCCAATTATTTTTAAAAGAGTAACCGTGGAGTTTCTTGCCGGCTCTTCTCCATAGGAAACAACAATTTGGAACCGTGCACCTAGCTTCTGACGTTTCATAAGTGCCCATGCAGGTTTATATGAAATAAAAATATTTTGATTTGATTTGATTTGATATGGAGGAGTGCAAAAAGCTAAAATTTTTAATGGTCAAATTTCGAACAATTGGTGACTACTAGTAAAATGTACATAGTTTTTTTTTTTGTTATGGTGGGCTTTTACTTACTAAAACCCACCCGTGTTCCCTGAGCAGCCTGTGTGCCAGGGGCGGCAGTATCTCTTTCGAACAACCCGCACCCCTGGCAGGCATCGGCCCTTGCGGGCCCCATCAGTTTGTGCTGACATCTCTTTGAGGCGCGCGTGGAACACAACGCGCCGTCGACCCGGGCTTGCTCCTTACCGGACAGCGAGCTACCCATTACTCGCCGTCCGCAAGCCCATGCATACGGTGGCCGGAAATCAGCCTGGGATTCCCGACGCCCAGGGCGTCTCTTGCGGAGGCTAGGGCCATGAGGGCGCATATACTGCCTAAATGTACGTATATAGGTTAACTAAGTACATACATAACCTACAAATTACACATGTATGTCAAGTTAACTTTCAAGTACATTTTTATTACCAGTCATACTAAGCCTCATGTTCTGTGGGTAAAACCATTCAATGTGACGTAGGCGCGCGACGTTGCTCTATGTTTTTATGAGTCAAATTATAGTGAGACGATGTGTCAGTGGTTTAGGTATGTGGTAAAACTATTAGGTGACCGTATTATTGTCTTACGTCATAAGTTACACAGTCACACAATTGTATTTTTTTTGTTTTAGGATCAAAAATATCAGACCAGTTGGTCTTATTGAGTTTACACACAAAACAAAAACAAATAAAACGCATGGTAAAAGTTTTTTGCGGTTCCTGACTTTTATATTTCTCAAACCTCAGTTGATCCTTTAGAGTTCTTTATCCTTATAAGAACTAAAATCGATTGGCATCAGAACCAGTTTTTATGAAAACTGCCAATTTTCTTACTGAATAGGTACACTTTTTTTTTCATTATCTATGAATTTACTTAGATCAAATAATCTCAAAAAGTTGAGGACAGTCTCCTAACACAATTTTCTTGTAGCGACAACGGTTAAGGTGTACCTTCCTGTACTGCTCCAAAAATCCACCATGATTTTGATATCGCATCGAAAACTTTAAAATAAACCAAGAAAAAGATGAACATCAAATAAGTAGCAAGGACACACGCAACCTGCTGCTGATTTAGTGCATAATTCTTTGATTTACTGCGTTGAAATTTTTCGTCGCTTATCTATATAAATAAAAAGACAAGTCCTGACTGACTGATTGACTGACTCATCAACGCCCAGCCCAAAACCTTCGACCTAGAAAGCTGAAAATTTGCACAGATGTTCCCTTTATAATGTAGACAAGGAATAAGGAAGGATTTTCGAAATTCAATCCCTAAGGGAGTTAAATAGAGGATGAAAGTTCCGCGCGGGTGAAGCTGTTGGCAAAAGCTAGTTAAAAAAATATTGCTTTTTTTTCTTGCATACAATACTGCATTTTCACTTTTCTAAGAAACAGCAGTTTTTTTTTTTTTTTTTTTATATCCGACCAAAAATTTATTTGTTTGAGGATGTAGTATCATGTGCTAAACATGGATACTGCTTGTGCGTCGGTGGATACCAAAATATAGTAACACTAGCAGCGCTTGGCGGTTTCACCCGCGTAGTTCCCGTTCCCGTGGGAATACGGGGACAAAATATAGCCTATGTCACCCGGGGATAGTGTAGCTTCCCAACAGTGAAAGCATTTTTCAAATCGGTTCAGTAGTTTCGGAGCCTATTCAATGCAAACAAACAATCAAATCTTTCCTCTTAAAAATATTACTAATATAGATTACCTGTGCGTGTTGGTTGATCATGTCCCGCACGCTCTTAGCGCGCGTGGTCTCGAGCTGGAGACGCTGTTGTTGTATCGTCGCCGACAGCTTGTCCAGGAACGCGGGCTGCACTGGGATTGTTCCTGAGTAGAACATTATATTAATAAATAAGGATAAAAGGACACTTTCGTAAAATAAAAGTCAAAGGCACATAGAAGGTCGTTTTGCAAGTCAAAATATGCAATCTTTACATAATATAAAACAAAGTCGCTCTTCAATAGATAGAGTGATTTAAGAGGAAGGTTAATATGTATAATACACCGATCTCCACAAGGGTGAACCCGTTGGTAAGTTAGTAAAATAGAATTAAAAAGACATTTAATTTATTGTAGGCCGCTGGATGCGAAAACCATAAAACCAGTTGTTGCGACGCCGATAGAGGGAAGTCCAACAGAACTTTTTTTAATGAAAAAATTTACAGTTTTAGAGATTAAGAGCGTTTATTCTGAAAATTGGTAACGTCGCAAATAGCTGTCAAATATTTCACTGTTTTGATTAATTTGGCAATATTACTGTATGGAAATATGAAATATCGCTAACTAGTGACCTAAAATATTGATTATGAAATGCAATAATTCATATCTTAACACCGAATATTTAGTTTCGGATGTAAAAAATTAACTTGGAAACTTTCCAAAGCCCTTTTTACACCTAAAACGTCATCAAACAACATCAAATTCACTGTTACAATTGCAAATCATTATTCATATTTTAGGTCACTAGTTAGCGATATTTCATATTTCCACACAGTAATATTAGCAAATTAATAAAAGCAGGTAAATATTTCACAGCTATTTGCGACGTTGCCATCATTCAGAATAAACGCACTTGACGCTTTCACACGCACACGAAGCATTGATTTATATTGTGACATGCTCAGCTGGCCATTTCGGCATGTAAAATTGTGTTTGTCTTATTTCAAATTAGTAAACAAACGCATGTGAGACTGTTTAAATAAAGAAGTTTTATAAAGCTTAAGTATCTAATACATATTTTACACCAACTATGGAGTTCATCAAACCACACACAGCACAATCCTTTCCATACATTTTGTAATCAATTTAAACCCGGCAAGAGATGGTTATTAAAAAAACCTCATTTGGAGTTACCCTGTCAACGTTTTGTTCATATGTCATGTAAATAGAACAGTGTTTATAAATAAAAGTACAGTAGCCATACCTTTCCCCTTGGCGGGCGGGTCTGCCGGCGTGATGGTGGAGATGGCGCGGCGCGGCGTGCGCGGGGACAGCTGCGGGGCCAGCTTGGCGCTCAGCTGGGCGATGAGGCCGCCTGGCCAGTACGGGGCATATTCATCGCAAACTTACACACTCTATACGTAAATGTTTCTCTAGCTAGCTTATTTTGACCCTGTACAGTATTCAACGTCGCCGTGTCGTAGCGAGGGTTATAAGCTTCTCTGTCAAGGTTTGAATGTTGCGCCTCCCAACCCCTAACACTTATTTTTTAGGAAGAGTTACGATACATCATCATCTGCCTAGCCTATTCTCAACATATTTCAGGATCAGCTTCCAGTCTAACCGGGTGCAACTGAATACCAGTATTTTACATGGAGCGACTGCCTATCGGACCTTCACAAGCCAGTTTAAAAAAAAAAGAAAAAAAACTGTAGAACTGGTTCTCAGACTTTTAGACCTCTGACGTGAAACGACTGTCAATAGTCCAAGAATGAAAACCGGGACCAACAGCTTGACGTGCTTTCCAAGGCACGGGAGTAGGTATGTAAAGATGGTCACCCATCCACTTATTGACCACGACAAGCGTAACTTAACCTAGTCGAACAACACGTGCGACTGTTGGTAAAGTATATAGAGTCAAATTAAATTAGCTAGCGAAACTTCATAGAAGTGATGAGTATCGTTATCTAAACATGATAATAACGAAAAAAAGTGATTTTCCCGGGTTACGCGTGTTTCAACAATTTTTTTTTTACAAATTATCACTTCCGAAACAATTTTCCGCATAATTTCATTTGCCAAATTATTACTTGGCCAATAAACTCTTCACAAATAATTGTAACGCAACTGAACTTTTAAAAAATAACTTGCTTACGAACTTAACACTTTTACCAATTTTAATGTAGTCAAACATTTCAGCTGGTATAACATGTTTTACGCAAAATGAAAAAAGTCAAATATTTAGTACCGTTAGTTTTCAAATTACCATTTTTATTCAGCCACCGGAGCCACCGCCAGAGTCAGATACATTTTTACAGTTCTAACCTAACCTAGCTGTTTCATGACAAATCATTTGATTAGAGACCGAATGCCTAAATTACATTATGCTTGGTAATATTCTGCCGAATAAAAATTTGACCAAATGAAAATGTGCGTACTAAAATAATCCCAAATATTGCATTGCTGAAATCTGTTTGGATAATGAAATTTCATCAAAATAATTTTGGCAAAGCAGCAGGATCCCGATTTTCCTTTTGGGGTTAACGACTGCGGGTCGTGTTGCTACGAGTACTTGAAATATCACTGAACCATTCCTATTTTTGCAACGAAGTTTTTTAACGCAGAATGTGGTAGGAGTAAACTTGTAGGAATCGTCATGTATAGAAAAAGCGTTACTTATGCTCCATGCCACTTTTTACTACAAATAATAAAAAAAAACGGAAACGGAAAGAGTGAGGAAGTTTTCTTAGTTTTTGAGGGTGCTGAAGCGAATAGTGAGGTCAAAATGGTGGCTGCGAACATTTTCAAATCATGGGTGAAATTTTCGTGGTGTTCGGGTGCTGAAGCCGATCGTGGGGTCGAAATAATGTTTGAGTATTTAAAAGAGAGAGTAAACTGCTTTACATTCGGAGTTGAAGAAAAAGCGTAAGGAACTTCGTTCCTGACGCGGGCCCCGCCGACCCCACACGTTGTTTTTTTCTTCATAATGCTTAACCTTTTAGCAATATTTGTTGAAAAAAAAACCCTACTCGAAGCAATTATATATTCGGCTTGCATCGTCGCTCGGTTTTGTTTTTCAACAAATACTGCCGAAACAACTGTGCCGACCCGAACATGTCACCCCTCACAAAGCTACGAACCCCTGGTAAATGGTTACACGTTACGAAGGCTAAATAAAAAACTAAGTACTCACGTTCGAGATGATGTCTGTCAGCGCTATGCGACCTGGCTGCGATGTTCTTCCTCATCGCTAAAGGACTGAGTGTGTCGTGTCGCGACATGTTGTTGAAGCCGGCTATTATCTCCGACGGTTGTGCGTAAATCGTGTTCTGGTTGTATTTCTTGTCTTGTTGCATTTTGAAGCCTGTAAGATATTTCATGGGTTACACCTATGGTCTGTTCCAAAAATAATTAAAGAAAATGTAAGTAAACAAATAGATCAGAAAACGTACTAGTGGATTCCACTCACAAATTGAGTGCTTTGATTTGTTTATTTGAATACTTAACCCCGAAATTCTGATTTTAAACCGCCTTAAAGATGTTTTTCATTTTGCAATTGAGGTTAACTTTATCACCTCAATTTTCGTTGAAGATTATTTTTTATTTTACAAACAATAGTTGTAGGAAATAGTGGTGAGATTAATGTGTTAATTATTCCGTTAGGAACAGATTATTATACATACAAAAATTACATCATACATAATCGTATTCCTACAGGCTACTACATAATAAATGTCGGCGGCGCGGTCATCGGGTATCTAACATATTTGTGACGCACACATGAGCCACTGGCACTGCGTAAGACGAAAATTAATAGTGATAATGCCAGTAGCAAAAGACTGAGCCGTGTTGACGTCATATTGTGAACATTTTTGTGAAAGTGCCATAACATCAGCATTGAAACCTTTTAATCATGGAAACTCCATCTCGAGAAGTAGAACAACGACAATTAGACGTATTTAAGACGTCAATTTTATTACGCAATAACACGCTGCACTGCGCAATTTTATTAATAGTTAGGGGTTAGTATTGAAGATTATGTTGGTGTTGTCATCATCATCATTTCAGCCGAAAGACGTCCACTGCTGGACATAAACCTCCCCCCAAGTGGGGGTTTTGTCATAATCGCCACGCTTGGCAGGCGGGTTGGCGATTGCAGTATGGTGGTAAAATGCATAGAGAACGTTGCTGCCCATTCTCTAGTAAGTCCCTTAGTCGCCTTCTACGACACCCACGGGAAGAAATGGGATGGTGCTATTCTTTTACGTCCGGCACGACACGGAACACGAACGTTGGTGTTGTACAATCAACATATTGCACAATATTATTGTAAGTTCGTCACCTAACCTAGCATTCCTGCAGGCTTAGCACGAGCACAGATTTGTCGACGGAAGAATAGACATGACTATTAACGAAATTATGTACAAGATAGCTATGTTTTTTCTATTAATTATCACAGTTATGAAAACGCTGGACGCAGTGGACGCCATATTGCTCTGTGGGTATGACGAAAGTTTGCTATATAGACAAAGGCGCTGATATCTTATATGATAATTGTTTATAATTTAAAAAAAAAAACAGTTATTATTCTACTTATCGCTGGTTTGCTGTTTCTGAACAAAATGTTAATTAAATAAAAATACTTTCGAAAATAGTAAAAGTACAAAGTTGTTCAATTGACACGCCCGCCGTATGACGTAATAACATGGCGGCTACTATTTCTTGGTGTTCAAAAACAGATAAAAAAAACTGAAATCTTTGAATTGAATTTTAACATTTATTTTGTTATTTCATTTAACTAAAACTAACATTTTGCCAAAGCTGACTCAATAATATATTTTTAGCTTTTTTATTGTATAGAGTAAAATAACCTATTCTCACCAGTTTGTCCGTAATGTGACTCGTTAGACATCCTCGGTCCGAAACTAGAGAACGAGTTGTTTTCTCCGTAGATCGGTGTGGAGGGAGACGAGCTGTGAGGGGAGCCGCGGCCTTCGGCGTATATACCTGCAATGATACAATATAACATTTTTATTTGTATGTAACAACAATAACGGTACAGTGTTTTATTATGTAAACGCTTATACTGGTTCTTGGAAATCACTGAGTGACCGGTCTCCTCACAAAAAAAGAGGTAAGAGCGTTTTAATTTTTATTGTTTGTTATTATAGCGGCAATAGATATACGCACTCTGCGAACATTTCAACTGTCTACCAATACGCTATTTTCCGATTTCATAAAAACTATTTTAATTGAATATATATTTAATTGAAGATTGGGACGATATATTTAACAGAAAAATAAAAATAAATTTATTAATACATATTTTCTCAATTAAAAACGATTAAAATCTAATTTCTTTTTCGTTGTTTTGTATTTAACGTCAAAACGCTCCTTACAATGATTTTTTATCACGTGACATGTGACGTCACCTTTGTTTATACGGCACCGCTGCACCGGTACAAATACTTAGTTTGGCGCCGTTTTAGAAGTATTTGTGCACAGAGGCACCGCACACCAGTAACATCACTTTACATCCATTAAAAATCTTGTTAATTATAAACTCGACATTCACTTATTTACTTACTAACTACTTTAGTTTACACAAAGTTGACGTCACGTGATAAAAAGTCATCGTAAGAAGCGTTTTGGGGGTAAATTCAAAACAACGAAAAATATACTTGGTTTAAATCGTTTTTAATTGAGAAAATAGTTAGAAATCAAATTATTTTTATTTTTCTGTTAAATATCTCGTTCCAATCTTCAATTTAGAATAGTTTTTGAAAAATTGAAAAATACCCTATTCTGGTTCATGAGATACAACCCGCTGACAGACAGAGGGACAGGCACAGCAAGTAAATAAACAAATAAAAAATCGGCCAAGTGCGAGTCAGACTCGCGCACGAAGGGTTCCGTACCATTATCTATAAAAATGGCAAAAAAATCACGTTTGTTGTATGGGAGCCCCCGTAAATATTTATTATTTTCTATTTATTTTTTTGTATTTGTTGTTATAGCGGCAACAGAAATACATCACATGTGTGAAAGTTTCTACTGACTAACTATCACGGTTCGTAAGAAACAGCCTTTGACAGACGGACAAACAGACGGACCGACAGCGGAGTCTTACGGCCTGGCCACGGGACATTCGCCATAGCGAAAATTCGCGCGGTTTGACCGCCGAGGCGTCTAGCAACTGAAACAAACGCATAGAAATGTACTAATCAAGCCACGCGGGGCGGCGACCGGCGGGGCGACCGGCGGAATGTACCAAGCGAATGGCACGGGCGGCCGGCGGCGCGGCCGGCGAGTGAAACAAATACATGAATCAGTACGGCGCGAGCCACGGCGTCAAGCGGCAGTCGCGGCGACTAGGGCAGCGATCAAACGAGTTTTGTTTTGTTTTTGTTTTCGCCGCGAATAATAAACACCGAGACTTTTATTGCTGAAATACTAGCAAGGCCACCTATTTGGAAGTCTGGCCACCCACAGCATAAATATAAACATATAGTGAAGTGATTGTGGGAAGAAATTAAAATAAAATTTCCAGATTTTCTCGTACTTCTTGTGGAATTCTCCATCTATACCTCGATTCCTATTCAACTTTATACTCCACAATCTCTTCCAAATATTATATCTTGAACCAAAAAACTATTACTTTCTAAGCAATATCGAGATAACTTTGATAAAAACATTTCGCTCTCGGACTTCCTTACTGGTCGCGGCGGCGAACGTGACTCCCCGTGGCCTGCAAACGATTCCGCGCGAATTGTCGCCCCGCCTGCCGCACCGCCGCTCCCCGTGGCCTGGCCGTTAGGAATAGGGTCCCGTTTTACCCTTTTGGTACGGATCCCTAAAAATCGTATCAAAATAAACTAAAAACAACTCACCAGCATTAATCAAATCAGAATTGGAGCTGTTCAAGCTATTCTTCCTCACATACATAGAATTCTCCACATACGCCATTATCCTATGCCCAGTCTGCCCGTATATAGGGTTCAAATTCCCCGTACTGTTCAAACTAGTTGAGGACGAGAAGTTACTTTTCGCCTGTTGAAACGTGCTTAGTGACGGTGTTGTTGGGGACTGTGGTTGTTGTTGTTGGTTAGCGTTGGTGGAGTTGTTGGTTGTGGTCAGCTGTTGGAGACTGCGGCGGACGATGCCGGGCGATGCGGGCATGTGTTTTAGTTCCGTTAGCTGTTTTACTGTTTCCGCTACGTTGATATGTGCTGAAAGGAATGATATGTTTAGTTTAGATCTACTAGTAATATGCCTTTAATGTTAGACGTAAGAAAACACAACACTAAGTTCACTCGATAGAAAGTTTTTTTTTTTTTTTTAACACTCTTTTATTAGCTTCACTTGTAACTAACTGGATGTAAGAAAATCTTGGAATCTTAATTTGACCCACTTCCCGGTCTTTGATTAGGATGAAATTTTGCACACGCTCTGAGTTCTGATGACAATACATGACTAGCTAAGAAACATCATTACAAATCCAATATGGCGGCCTCCCCAAGATGGCGGACTGGCTGTTTGAAATCCACCCCCATGATATGGGTATCGAATGAAAGGATTTGCTGTCAGGAATACGAAAAAATAGTCACGTGACTTACACCCAACATGGTGGACATCCAAGATGGCGGATTGGCTATTTGAAATGCACCCCCATGATATGGGTATTAAATGAAAGGGTTCGTTGAACGGGATACGAAGAGTTTGAATAATAAGAAGACTAAAAACAATAAAATAAAAATAATACTTTAAAAAACTAAAAAAACACGCTTTTAGCACGCACTAAAAATTACAAAATAATTCGGACATTTAGTTGATGACATATTATTTTTATTTAAACTTAGTCCAAGACTTCTACATTTTCGATGGTTCCATAGATTAATGTCACATGAGACTATCTTTCAACTATTGGGAACACGGAAGGCCTTTTGGCTAAGTAATAATAATAATAAGCGCACGGGCCGATCGATCAAGTTAAGCAACGCTTGCCGCGGTTGGGTAACCATCTTTACATACCAAGACCCCTCCGTGCCTCGGAAAGCACGTTAAGCCGTTGGTCCCGGCTGTCATTTGTGGATCTTTGACAGTCGTTCCGGGTCGTCAGAAGCCCGAAAGTCTGACAACCAGTCTTAACAAGGGGTATTGCATTACGCAGTAACTGGGTTGTGGAGGTCAGATAGATAGTCGCTCCATGTAAAATACTGGTACTCAGCTGCATCCGGTTTGACAGGAAGCAGACCCAGCATGGTTAGGAAAAAGCTAGGCAAATTATGAGACTATATGAATTCTGTTGAAAAATTTGAGTTTGTTTAAAGTTAAACATGTGGAGGAATTTAACTCGCCAATCTTCTATAGAACAAAAATAGAAGCCAAATTATGAAACATGATAAAACCGAAGATGTTTTCACTAGTCAGGATTCATTAATTGTTTGGCAACTGATTTATAAACGACTAGCAATCGCCCCGCGGTTTTACCCGCGTAGTTCCCGTCCCCGTGGGAATACGGGGATAAAATATAGCCTATGTCACCCGGGGATAGTGTAGCTTCCCAACAGTGAAATATTTTTTTTTATGCGGTTCAGTGGTTTCGGAGCCTATTCAATGCAAACAAAAAACAAATCTTTCCTCTTTATAATATTAGTATAGATGTCTACGTTACTAAATTGAAGTGCGTTAAGCTAGCCTGTGTGTTGCGTTGGTGCGTTTAAGCTTTCTTTACGCAGTGCACGCAATAAAAGCTTATTTGTGCATACTTTTCGCTTCGATATTTTGTACGGTTAACACAGATTTTGTAATTTCAAATCATGTTTATTAGTATTTGTTGCGGTACAATAGCCAAAGTATAATTGAAATAATCAAATTTGCTACACAATCCCCAAAAATATTCAACTCAGCTACACATAATATGTGTTAATAAATTTAATAATAGTATAAAATTTATTAACATCATAATCAGCCTATAATGTTCCCGCTGCTGGGACACAGGCCTCCTCTCTGTTAATGGGAGTGGGCCGTAATCTACCACGCGGGCCCAGTGCGGGTTGTTACATGACATGGCATCGACATACATTCGCTTCGCTTGACATTTTTTTGGTTTTAGGACATGCCGGTTTCCTCACGATGTCCTCGACCGTTTTGAGAGCAGTGATGTTGGAATAATTTACAGAAAACAAAGAGCCTGTTTGGGTTCGAACCAACCACCTACAACTCGCAAGTCGTGGCCTTTACCATACATACATACTCAGCCTATTAACGTTCCCACTGCTGGGACATAGGCCTCCTCTCCATGAGAGGGAGTGGGCCGTAATCTACCACGCGGGCCCAGTGCGGGTTAGTTAGATATCACAATCATGTCTTCGAATTTTTGGTTCTAGGGCATGCCGGTTTCCTCACGATGTTTTCTATCTTTACCAGTTTGAGTAATTACTAATTGCATTCACAGGTTGTAGAAAACCTTTTTAACAAAAAAATTAAACAGCCGAAAAAACTGAAAAGAAAAAATAATAAACCTGCTGTGTTTAACCTTAATAACTAAGTTCGGAAGGCGGTGACATAAAATTAAAATACCTACACAGCAGGTTTATTACTTTTTTCTTTTCAGTTTTTTCGGTTGTTTAATTTTTTTGTTAAAAAGTTTTTATTTTACAATTTTTTGTGGCTATAATCTACTAATTACTACATGCTTAATTGTTTACTACTTTTTGTAATACACAACTCGGTATTAAAATCTGTGAGTAAACAATCAATCATCCCCTGTTTTCCTACCCTTAAGGTTGGTTAAAAAAAAAAAAAAAAATATATGGGACCAATTTCGAGGTACAGCCTTTCCAATAAAAAAAGAATTTTCAAAATCGGACTGCTCTGTAAGCAGTTATGCGTAGTTTTACATTACAATCAGTGAGTGAACAATCAATCATCCCTGTTTTCCTACCCTTAGGGTTACATTTTTTTTCCAAATTTATATGGGACCAATTTCGGGGTATACCCTTTCCAATAAAAAAAGAATGATCAAAATCGAACTACTCTGTAAAAAGATATGCGTGGTCATAAATAAAAAAAATACGCGTCGAATTTGAGTAACCTCCTCCGTTTTTTCGTCGGTTAAAAATTATACATTCAGCTATAATAACGTCAATTATCACGTTGTATTTTTATGATACAAATCAATGTAGTTTCGGATAAGAATTTAAACACTCATCTGGACCAATGTAGATCAGAGTACTAAGAGTCACAAAAAGATAAAACTTTTCCCATACATCTCGTAAGAAATGAACGCGTATATACGATGTGCTGAATGAAATTCACTAATGTAACTATTCCTTACTGTCGTCTTAAAACCCACGTTGTATTCTATATTAAACTAAATAAAAATAATTAGTGCATAAAGGCCAATACAGTCATAATCACCGGCTGCGTCGCCGTCGGGCTGCAGCAGGAAGGCGGGCGGGGGCGGCAGGTTGTCCGCGTCCGTGGGACACATCTGAGGGTTCTGTGGGGGAAATTGTATTAGTCGGTTTATTTCTGGACTCCTCATTATCATTTCAACCTGAAGACGTCCACTTTCGGACAAAATAAAATCACAGAAGGCAAGTTTTTGCGCACTGAATTTTTAAACACACGGTATTGTACCAACCGAAATTAAGAATCCAGCAGAGTGAAGCGCGCGTGAGTCTATTACGATTTTATTATCTGTGGGAATGTGGGCT
Source organism: Polymixis flavicincta (assembly GCA_949987655.1). Lineage (NCBI taxonomy): Eukaryota > Metazoa > Arthropoda > Insecta > Lepidoptera > Noctuidae > Polymixis > Polymixis flavicincta. The sequence goes on along the minus strand of OX465195.1, from coordinate 4,546,674 downwards.
CAAGCTTATTATATTCTCAATCTATTACACGCTCCCACTACAGCAGTGTCGCTAGCTTACCTGCACGTAGGCCCGCTGCGGCCGCGAGATGGACGACGAGCGGCGCACGGGCGGCGGGGGCTTGCCCAGCGACGACGAGCCGGGACCTGTTACACGCTCCCACTACAGCAGTGTCGCTAGCTTACCTGCACGTAGGCCCGCTGCGGCCGCGAGATGGACGACGAGCGGCGCACGGGCGGCGGGGGCTTGCCCAGCGACGACGAGCCGGGACCTGTTACACGCTCCCACTACAGCAGTGTCGCTAGCTTACCTGCACGTAGGCCCGCTGCGGCCGCGAGATGGACGACGAGCGGCGCACGGGCGGCGGGGGCTTGCCCAGCGACGACGAGCCGGGACCTGTTACACGCTCCCACTACAGCAGTGTCGCTAGCTTACCTGCACGTAGGCCCGCTGCGGCCGCGAGATGGACGACGAGCGGCGCACGGGCGGCGGGGGCTTGCCCAGCGACGACGAGCCGGGACCTGTTACACGCTCCCACTACAGCAGTGTCGCTAGCTTACCTGCACGTAGGCCCGCTGCGGCCGCGAGATGGACGACGAGCGGCGCACGGGCGGCGGGGGCTTGCCCAGCGACGACGAGCCGGGACCTGTTACACGCTCCCACTACAGCAGTGTCGCTAGCTTACCTGCACGTAGGCCCGCTGCGGCCGCGAGATGGACGACGAGCGGCGCACGGGCGGCGGGGGCTTGCCCAGCGACGACGAGCCGGGACCTGTTACACGCTCCCACTACAGCAGTGTCGCTAGCTTACCTGCACGTAGGCCCGCTGCGGCCGCGAGATGGACGACGAGCGGCGCACGGGCGGCGGGGGCTTGCCCAGCGACGACGAGCCGGGACCTGTTACACGCTCCCACTACAGCAGTGTCGCTAGCTTACCTGCACGTAGGCCCGCTGCGGCCGCGAGATGGACGACGAGCGGCGCACGGGCGGCGGGGGCTTGCCCAGCGACGACGAGCCGGGACCTGTTACACGCTCCCACTACAGCAGTGTCGCTAGCTTACCTGCACGTAGGCCCGCTGCGGCCGCGAGATGGACGACGAGCGGCGCACGGGCGGCGGGGGCTTGCCCAGCGACGACGAGCCGGGACCTGTTACACGCTCCCACTACAGCAGTGTCGCTAGCTTACCTGCACGTAGGCCCGCTGCGGCCGCGAGATGGACGACGAGCGGCGCACGGGCGGCGGGGGCTTGCCCAGCGACGACGAGCCGGGACCTGTTACACGCTCCCACTACAGCAGTGTCGCTAGCTTACCTGCACGTAGGCCCGCTGCGGCCGCGAGATGGACGACGAGCGGCGCACGGGCGGCGGGGGCTTGCCCAGCGACGACGACGAGCCGCGCCGGGACCACGCGCTGGCTGCGGGGAAAAATTATAAAGTTAGCTATAATAAAACGTCAATTTTCACGTTTCTTTAGTTTTATACCAATCGATGAAGTGAAGGATTTAAATACTCTTCTAGACCAACTGAGGCATTTTTTTTTTCTTTTACTGCCTAAACCCCACCCGTGTTCCTTCAGTTGCCTGTGGCCTCTTTCGAACAACCCGCACCAAACCAACTGACGTCATAATACTAGTAAAGTCACAAAACACTGTCACATACATGTCGCAAGAAGTGGACGAAAAAAGTAAGTATCTACCTAAGTTGTAAAGGAAACTAAACCATTTGCCAAAAATTCTGTAAGAGTATTCAGACTTGACCGGCATTTGGATTTGGCAAGTACGAAGTAACATGATCCATTAACGCTTCAAATGAAATGCGTGTTATTTTAACCTGTAAATTCCAACGCACAGTAGGCTGAAAATGAAGCTCCATAGACTTAGCGTCGCTCAAAGTCAAGTACGTAATTTTGAAAAAACTAAAATGTCAGCGTATTCCTTTACTGATTAGCAATATTTTTTGTTGTTTTTTTTTATTTTTTTGATAAAGCTATTATTTAAATAACAACAGCATAACGTCACCCCTGTCATCCCCGAAGGGTTAGGCAGAGGTGTTTCTATAGTAGGTACACCTACATTTCGCCAGTTATTTTTAAGTCCCATATAGGTACCATGTTATTTAAAATTGATGGGTCAAAGCCATTCATTTCCGGATTGAATGTAAAAAAAAATCTTAGGTGTTTTTAATTGATGATTTACCAGCAAATGTATGAGTGAACTTCACTCATAGATTTGCTGGTAAATGAGGATCCTCCGACCAGACGGGTATTGTGTCTGGTCCAGGCAACTGCCCGACAGTTGATGTCGGGATTTTGTATTATGCTCGAGTGTCGTGGTAAACTCTGATTGCGCGATGCAGAATTGCTCATTTAGTTCGCATGTGGCATTGTAGATGGCGCCACTTTTCTTTTTGTGTTTCTTGATATTTGTTGCGAAACATTTTTATTTGTAGTGCCGCTACATTATAATTGTATTAAAAAAGAAATCAGTGAGTTAGCAAAATAAAGATTAACAATACAATAGGTACTAACAGATTTCATGCACATTTATCTTAAGACTAATATGGACTTACTTCATTGTTATTGTTGCCGGACATTCTGGTAATTTAACAACATACTCACAGAATGGTGGTACTTAACCAAATATGATTTTTATAATAAATTGATGACATACAATACCTTTTCATTCGGAAACTTACCCGAACTGACCGACGATAACGCGATAAGCAAGTTTTCTGACACTTCCAAATCATCATACCTACTTTATATTCCCATATTTTCTCCTAAGCATTTCGAGTCATCCCCTGGTCTTGGCTAAGCAAGTGTAAGTACAGACGCCAGCACATCAAACTATCCTAAGTTGTCAAATTTTCCCAATTGAACATGAACCATAGTCTTTTGGAATAAAGTTCAAAAACTATCAAAGAAATTTGACAGATTGGGGTAACTTGATGTACTGGCCTCTGTACATAAACCTTATTCTTGTCAGTAAGTTTACTAAGGAGGCTGTCGAACTTGAGAACCACTTATAACTCCAATTTCATCCTCACCGGTCATAGACACAACGGATCTACTCCCAAAGCACGAAGTCCGTAGTTTCGGCCGAAGTTACTGGCGTTTCCTACTCTGTATCACTTACGGTCATAAGATTATTTTGGTTTCTGAATTAAGAATGAATTAAAACACGATTTGACAGCTGTCCCTACGCAGGATGTGTTATTGCCCGTTTGATAAATTGTCCCTACGCCCGATGTGTTATTGCCCGTTTGAAAAATTTAACTTGACACCTGTTTTAACGGATCAACTATTTTCAGAGGAGCCTGTATCTTGTTTGACGGAGTTTGAGAGTAGACCCTCAAGTCTTGAGATGTTGCTATAACATTGTTCTAACATGTTGAAGGTTAGACTACCCTAGTCTAACCTTCAACATGTTGCCCTACACTGATGTTTTGAAAAAACCTGTCCCTAGTTTTCGACCACCACCTATTTGCTTTTATGTCCTTACCAGTCATAGACACAGGTCTACGTTTAGGCACGGCGGGCTTCTTGCCGATGGTCGCGAACGCCGGCGTCTCGCTGGCCTCGTCCAACGACCTCACAGCTTCTTCCAGTGACCCGAGCGAGATAGAGAAGCTCTCCCGAGCGGCCGCGACCGAAGCTTCGCTGTCACGCCGAAGAGTTACGATCTCGGATTCGACTAGGTAATGCATGCGAAGCGGTATTACAACACAAATAAAAGTGATACGAAAATAATAAAAGCTTAGTGATTGTTCTGGGAATTTGAAATGTCAAAAATAACAAAATGGGTGCTTCGGGGACTTTAACAACAACAAAAAAGGAATTAAGGCAAAAACAATAATCTACTGAAGGCATGAACAAAAATTTCACACAGCACACTGCTAAATTAAGTATCAACATTGAAAAAAAAACATTGAAAAAGGGTAAAGACGCAACTGCACTATGACAATATTAATATCAAGGGTCAAATCATGTTTGAGACTATTACAATCGAAACAAAAACGCTGCACGGTGTTGAATACATTGCCTAACAGTGTAACATATTTTATTTAGTGGATCTTTAGAGTGAGTTCAGTTTATATGGTTTACTAATCCTCTGTTGAACAGGGAGGATCTTCCAACCAGACGAGTAGGTATTGTGTCTGCTGGACAAACTGTCCTACGATTGATGTCTGGACGTTGTAAATTACATACTAGTTCAGCCGGAAACTGCTTACGCGATCCAGGATTTTTCGTGACGTCAGTGTTAGAGGCCATCCTACGTCACACAAATTTTATGTTTTTTGACCCCCCCCCCCCCGTCCTTGTCACAGGTGGTCACACTTGTGAAACCCCCTCCCCCTTCTGTGACATCACATATTTTTCAATGTTATATTTAGAAGTAGGTAATTAAAACAGCAGTTTTTCAAAGATGTACCTAAGTAATTTAACGTTTTTGGTTTACGTATAAATTTAGAATTTTAGTATTTTAGATTTTAACATGCGAAGACACGAAGCTTTTGAAACCCCCCCCCCCCCCCCCCACTATCCCTTGTCACACTTCTTTGACCCCTCCCATCCTCTAAACGTGTGACGTAATTTATGGATAGCCCCTTATGCATAGTTCGCTTGTGGCGGTTTATATGCTGCAAGTGATCCATAATATATAGAGCTAATTCCAAATCCAATGGTGCCGATTCTGTTGTCACAAAATTCTCTAAACTAGACTAAAAATCTCCAAAATTTAGTTTATTCCTGTCAAACGACGATTTCCTATTCTAAAATTGACTAAAGTGACACAACTTAACTATATTTTAGTTTGACAGCACTAAGATTGCACTGAATTATTAGTTTAGTGAAAATGGTAATTTTGCTATTCTGTTGTTGTCAATTTCATTATTTTATTCAACCTAAAATTTTGGTTGTCTAACTAAATCTGACTAATTTTAATCGCGATTAAATAGGTGTGGAATAAAATTAGTTGTCAAGAACTAAAATTCACACCGACACCTCGACTTCTGGTGCAAAAATAGTACTGTATTTTTTTTCTTTTCTTTTGCTTATATCTCGAAAACGGTGTGTCCTATCGCAAAAATAATGAAAATTTCGACCCCCTTTAGGAAACCCCAAACACCTCTAAAACTCAACATGTGGATAATAATTTTTATATTTTCCATGAAAAAAGTGAAAATTCCATATAAATCACGTCGAAGCTGCCGACCCCGGCGCGCTGCTAGCTCAAAAAAAAAAACACGGGGTAGGGCAAACAAGTACCACGTTGCGAAGCCAAAACATACCACGTGCGAGTCGCGATTGTCAAATTCGATTTTAGTTGTGTCAAAATAGTTTTTAAATTTAGAGATATTTTTTTGCAGAATAGCGTTTAGATTCTCATAGTAAAAAGTAAGGAATTTTAGTTATAGTTTAGTTAGTTTAGTTCGGTGTACAACAGAATCGGCACCAATATCTAACAAAAACGATTAATCCTTTCGTTTCTCCTTTTCGTTTTAAAATCCATAACAGTTTTCCACTGCTGGACATAAGCTTGCCCCCAAGAGGGGGGTTTTGCTATAATCGCCACGCTTGGCAGGCAGGTTGGCGATCGCAGTTTGGTGGTAAAATGCATACAGAACGCTGCTGCCCATTCTCTAGTAAGTCCCTTAGTCACCTTCTACGACACCCACGGGAAGAAATAGGATGGTGCTATTTTTTACGTCCGGCAGCACACGGAACACAGCAACCAAACTACAACCTTATTGTAACGTTGATAAAGATCACTGTGATTTAGACTGGCTAGTCAGTGGCAACAACCCAACAGCGACCTTATTATAACGACAATAACAATCACATTGAGTTTGACAGAGATACAAATTCAGAGATAAAAAAATTGTGAGAGGACTACATTACTTCTCTCGTGTTTTCTGTCGCCATAATGCAGTCTAGTCACGCAAAAGTCACAACACATTACTACTCTAAACACAGCCCTACACTGCACACATAAGGTTAAAATTCGCTTACCATCCGCGTGTTGGATTTGATGCTGCAAAGCATGGTCCTCGGCTGCGAAGGCACCTTGACTGCCGTAGCCGCTGGAGGATTCTAGGGACGATTCGCTGGCACTGCTTTCTGAGCAGACCTAGAATCAAAGAAAATACTAGTTAATACAGAGTTGACGGCACGGTTGGCGCAGTGGTTAAGCAATTTGACTGCTGCGCTGCGTGTCGCGGGTTTGATTCCTGCCCGGGACAAATATTTGTATGACCTACAATTAGTTGTTCCGGGTCTGGCTGTTTGTGTATGTGAGTTTAAATGTTTGTAAACGCACCCACAATACAGGAGAAATTCCTAGTGTGTGGCAACGTTTTTTTTTTTTTTTTAAAGAAACAAGTTAACAACTGAATTCTAGGACCATTTAAAATACCCTTGTTGGTTTCATTCTCATATGGATCAGTGGTGGTCCAGTAGTAACGGTCCCGATGTACGAGTTGTAACTAGAGGATTCATTCCCAGGCAAGCACTTTATTTCGTGCAGTCGTGCAACGGTGTCGGAAAACAACGTGCTAAAACCGTCCTAAAAGCAAAATTTCGAAGACATGTGACATCTATCAATCCGCACTGTTCCCGCGTGGCTGCTTGTCATTTTGGGGGGTTTTGCTATAATCGCCACGCTTGGCAGGCGGATTTTTTTTAATATCCCGTGGTGCCAGGAACACCGGCAATGCATAACTAATCGGGTGTATAGTACGGAAACGACTTATAACAAAATATTTGGTTGGAACAAAAACCTGAGATTCTTAGATTTCATTACTATTCATATGCTTCTTTATTTAAAATTAATATGTAACCTCCGATGCAAATATATATATGTAGGGCGTTCGATTTTTTGATAAAAAAAACATCTCATCTTTAGCTGAATATGCATCCGAATATCCGATGTCTATTTATTAGATATCGATTCCCTACATGTCTGCGGAGTTAGCCCACGTTCGCAAGGACTTATCGTGGCGGGAATTTACTGCGCACTCGATTGGCGCCAAGCAGTGCGCGACATGATACCACCGCGATATTTTTACGTGTGCTTAGGTACACGACAGTGGCGAAAACACCATATAACGCGATTCCTACTGGCTTTCCTTCGGTGATTCGCATGTCTACCGCTTTTGAAAATGGCAAGTCAATAGTAGAATCTTTGAAACCGGCTTCGTTTCGGCTTCTCCCTTAGAAAAATTTACACCTCGCCGCTGGTAGACTAACAAATTTAATTTGACCCTGTGTATTCTTACTTACATAATCAGTCTGTGTCCAATGTTCCCACTGCTGGGAATGGATGGGGAATGACCCACTCCCTCTCACGGAGAGGAGGCCCGTGTGGCCTCCTCTCCGTGAGAGGGAGTGGGTCGTAATCCACCACGCGGGCCCAGTGCGGGTTTGTAGACACAAATCTTCGAATTTTTGGTTCTAGGACATGCCGGTTTCCTCACGATGTTTTCCTTCACCGTTTTGAGAGCAGTGGTGATGAAATAATTTACCTGCTTGGGTTCAAACTTACGTGACAGTATTTCGGCTTTCTTTTTTGAGAAGCAACAACTTTCCCTACGGTTCACCCGTCCTTAAAATGAGCAGAGTATATGAATAGACATCTTTGATCAGCTAGTTAATCAGTTATAAGAGTCAAGTGAAAATAATTTGATTTCCCAGTGTTGTGTATGTTTGCTTATGTTCCCAAACCGAAAATCAAAAGGCATCTGTGTATACAATTGTCATTGTGACAAAGTTATACAAACAAAACCTATGTTATGTGCGCCACACACTAAGCGTCGTATACGACGGTATTTAATCAAAGTTTCCATGCCTGGAACAATGATATGTACAGTAACGTGTAGTAACTATTTGGATGGAACGGTTTTGATACTTTGAAGAAAGTAATTCGAAGCTTCTTAGAAAATAAAATTGAAATTTTAAACGCTTGACGTCGGGTTCAACGCAAAACGTATCACAGGACGATTGAAACACACTTAAAACACATTACGCCTATACCCATCCACCGGGCATTAATCAAAACTAAATATAAAAGTATTAAACACGTATATAGGGTGACTGGTAATTAGTGACCGACATTTAAACACATGATTGTACTCATCATCATGAACAACTTTTACTATGGGACCAAACCTGAAATCGCGAAAAAAAATCATGTGTTCCCTATATTTTGACGAGTTATGCGGACATAAATGTAAGGAACAGCTGTTTTTTTTTTCGCGATTTCAGGTTTGGTCATACACATATACATATTACTTTCACATTTAGTGAATGATGATGACTATGAATAAAAAGTAGCAACAACTCTGTAATGGTTGGTTCTATATTGAGTATGAAATCGTGGGAAAAATTAGAAATCCATTTTACCATTTATGGCGAAAAGCAATCTGGTCTGGTGGTCGTTAAGCTAAGATTTGCTATTAAAAGCGTCTCCTATCACAGCATAAAAATCGCGAGACCTGTTACATAGAAGTGGCATTACTGGATACAATCTAATGCAAACACGGTTGGAAAGGTAAAAATTTCTTAGTTTCTTTTAAATTAAATACTAAGGTTGGTCTTTCTGCCTCTATCAGAAACAAAAAATTGTAAGTATACTCCTGAATTGTTGAGTCACTTCTTAGAAATTCTTATTATTTTTGAGTTTTGGCTTCAGAACTATGCGAAAGACCTAAAACGATACTAAACAATAAACTTGACTGCTTTCTTTTTTTTTGTATTAAGAGGAACCTAGTCGCGGGCTCGAACTCACTGGTGGTCATGGCTGAAAAGCACGCTGTCTCACCAGGCTTCGTGTCCGACCAGTGTGCTTACTCTTGAGTTCAATTCCGATCGATCGACATTGGAATTGTAACGTTTCGTACTCTTGAGTTCGACGCTAGCGCCAAATCGTGTTTAAATTGCGTGTCTTTTTGGAGAACTAAATGAAATCGGGATCGGGCTTGGCGCGCGCGGTAATCGCTACTCTTGAGTTTTTTTGACAGCTGTGTATTGCATCAATATTACGCTGGGATTGTTTGTAGATTGTGATTTTTCCAATAGCAAAAGTGTAACTTTTTTGAAATTGTTTTGCATTTTAGGTGGTTCTAAACAAGTAAAAGGAGTTTAATATGGCACGATTAGCAGTATTATACAGTGTTTTACGTAATTCCCTAAAACAGAATGGAAACAAAGACGAGAAATGTTAAGAGATTTTGGCTCAACTCAATGTACCTATAGGTTTCTAATAACTAGTTAATTTAATTTGATCTCATTAAGTACTATATAAATATAGTTTTCATAATAAAATCCAGTTGTACTAATTTGAGTTTTATACGGAATATTTGAAAATAATGTAAGGTTCTCGTATAATTACGTAAGTTGAAAATGAGATTTCTTATTTATGTACAGTTTTTATTTATTTTGGTTTTAAACGATAGATCTATGGATAAAACCATTTTTACAGTTGGAATTATGTAAAGCGTACCACGGGTTCCAAAGATATTCAAGATTTAATGTAAGAGAAAATATACCACACTACATTTTCATTGGTTTTCTTCTAGGTTTTTTTATTATTACTAGACACACTCAATATTGTTATTTTACATAAATAAAGAACGCCATTGGGTATTTCTTACTACAAAGGAACCAAACGCGAACAATATCTAACTGTTCTAAACAAACTAAAACTTGACTACTTTTACTATAGAAAATTGAGACCTTCTACGCCGTCTTTTTTATTAGTAGATAGTGTAGGGCATGGCAACGATCCTACCGCATGCAGCCAAAGTCATGGTTAATTTTATGATTTTAATCATTTTCTTACGCCCAAATGAATTGATTACGTCACAATTACTCAATTAAGCAACTATCTATAAGATATTTATTTATTGGCCGCGTTATTTAAAGGATAAAGCATTTTAATTCTCTATTACCGGTTTATTGTAATGAGTCGAACAACACTATTGCGGCCCGTAACGTAGCTAACTTCACGTTGAATAAAATAATGGCGGGGCAATCCCAATTTCAATCCAATGTTGACACTATTGTGTTCAAGAGTACCGAATCACGTGACTGCAAAATTGACATTGGAATTGTATTGGGTTTAGATTGAAATTAAAATTAGTTTCAAGAGTAAGCCCCCAGTTAGACGCTAGTCTACACGCAAAACATTATTGAGTGAGCTGCAGGATCAGTAATAGTAAAACAGGCGCGTAAAAAATTAAGAAATGTCCATCGGAAGACAGGGTTTTCTGAAAAAACCACTGCATAAATCAATGACCAATATAGTTTATTGAACTTTTCTATCATTGAGCTATGTCGTTACCGACTTAGTTTTGGAGGTTTTATACTTTTTTTATTACTTAATCACGCCCAAAGTTAGGTTAAATTAGCAAGAAAGGGCTCCTAACTTTGAATGGTTTTAATTTTTTATATTCAGTTTCTGTACAGACAATATTAATAATAAGACAAAACCATACCATGTTTAATTTTTGATGTACATTGTCAAACAGTGGAGTAATACACTCACGAAGTTTGTATGGGAAAAATGTGGAATAGATTCACCTTAACGCCAGCTTTGGATAAATGACCGAATAAAAGAAAAATGGTTATTTCAAATCAAAATTATTTACTACCATATTTGCATGACACGCAATGATCAAGACACCTCAATCAGTCCACGCGCACCGATCTCATTGAGGGCTAAGCAATATAACTCAGTGTTGCGCGTTTTAACATCACGTAACAAATCGCTGGTCAGTCGAGTGCTATCGTGCAGTGTAACGTAACGCGTTAAGTCAAGTTAACGATCATGACTACAACGTTCAAAGTCTTGGTTAATTTATTGTGAGTATTTTTTAAGTTATTTTTTTGAGGTACTGTGTAGGAGAACTTTTGTGTTTATTAACTGACTGATGTCTGAAGGTGTGGTCTTTATTTCCGAAATATTGTATATACCTAAATATAGGGTCTATCACAGCATTAAGAAATTTAAACTCATAATAAGAATGATAACACATATGTATTTATGTAAACGTTTACGACCTACTTACGTCCGTACGAAGTATCATGCCTTAGAAATATTTATCCCCATTAATGAACAACCGAATGTTTCCACAAACTTTTTCAGCTAAGTCACACAAGTCCTTAATTTGTTGATCCTTTGGTCCTGGTTTTAAGTAGGACTCCAAAAAGTAAAAAAAAAAAACAACATTCGGTATTATTTTTATTACTTAACTAGCAGCGCTCCGCGGTTTCACCCGCGTGGTTCCCGTTCCCGTGGGAATACCGGAATAAAATATAGCCATGTCACCCGGGGATAGTGTAGCACGCCAACAGTGAAATATTTTTTCAAATCGGTTCAGTAGTTTCGGAGCCTATTCATTGCAAACAAACAAACAAAAATCAAATCTTTCCTCTTCATTATTAGTATAGATAGGCCTGTTCAATAAGTTCATGAAGATGTAGGTTGATTACTAAATCCTTTATTTCAATAAATACATATGAATTACATTTTTAAATATTAGCAAATAAAAACATTAAAAGTATAAAAAATAATAGCCCACCGGTATCGGAAACAGGATCCAAGCTACCGGCGGTCAGGGCTCCAGAGAGAGGAACCTCCTAAAAATACGAGCCATGTCCAGGAGTACCGCTTTCTGGATCAAGCCCTTGATCCAGCTGCCCAACGAGATCCTCATTAGGAGTTGGTTGAGGCTCTTTGCTATCAAACCATTGGCAGTTATGACTATCGGTACAATGATCGCTGAGTCCACATCCCACATGTCGACCACCTCGCGAGCCAAGTCAAGATACTTGATTTGTATATCTTTCTCGGCTTTCACGAGGTTTCCGTCATGCGGGACCATTATGTCAACGAGCATTGCACGCCGCTCTATTCGATCCACCACCAGTATATCAGGCTTATTGGCTACAATAGCCCTTTCAGTGATGTTGGATCGATCCCAGTACAGTGTGACATGTCCATTTTCGAAAACTGGGCCGGGCACATACCTGTAGTACGGCACTTCCGATTCCACAAGGCTGTATTTTAGAGCAAGTTGCTGGTGGATAATCCTGGCTACAAGGTTGTGCCTATGCAAGTACTCTTCGTTAGCTAGACGAGAACACCGGGACATTATGTGTCTGATTGATTCTCCCGGACAGTGGCATGCCTGACAGATGTCAACTGTATCATCTTCCACAAACAATCTCCGGTAGTTGTTCGTAATCATAACTTCGTCTATAATTGCACAGACAAAACCTTCGGTTTCCCCAAAGAGGTCACCGAAACGCAGCCAGGCTACGGACGCTAGAAGATCTACATCGGGCCCATGTAGGGCCCGGAAAAAGCGTCCGTGAAGCTCCTTACTCTGCCATACCTCCATGCGATCATTAGTGTCAAGCGCTACAGGCTTGCGCCTGTCCTCTTTAGCCAAGGAGAGCGGGGTGAAGGCGCGACCACATCGCGATGCATCCCCACGTCGGTTTCTAGGAAACAAACCCTGAGACTGCATATCTCGCGATTGTGGATTGTGGACTTAGATTTAAGAACCCTCGACCTCCATACTTTCGCGTGATATACAGTCTCATTACCGATGACCGTGGGTTAAGGACCCTCCTATCCAGAGCGTTGTGTTCGGTCTGAGTCCATTTGAGTACGCCGAAAGACAGTACATCATGATTATTACTATTCTTACTTTTACTACCTGACATCAACCCACTTCTAGGAAACGAAGTTGGTCTCGGAACTTGGTTTCAAAACAATTGATAGTTACAAGTGCTTAATTAGCTTCCTGTCAGAACTACATACAGGCTGATTGGTAATCATACGGGCTAAGTCTGCGCCCATCAAAGATCTACGAACGACAGCCGGGGACAATGGCTTTACGTCTTTTCCGAGGCACGGACGGGTCTCCGGTCACGGCATGTGGTGAATAATATCCACAAACCGACCGAGGCATTCCTAATCTTTATCGATTGATCCGAAGTGCGATTGCTACTTACAGCGAGCCCCCTACCCGTTGGTAAACAAACCTTTTCTTGCGAACAAAATTGTTTGAAGAGTTGTTCCTGTTTAACTTCAGCGACAAGACGAGAAGAATAATGGTAACACAAAGTCATTTCTTGGGGATGTGATTCGACAATGATGTGAATTTATAAACAAATCACCATTGTTGTAAAGCCATTGATATGTCTCACATACATTCATTGTTAGGTACGACACAAGCAAGTACTACGTAAAGCAAAGGATTTTTGTAGCTCGAATTGCTTGTTTGTTTTTCGTTTGTATGATATAGCATATTCAACAAGAGCAGTGGTGGCCCAGCGGTATCGGCCTCGACTTACGAGTTGTAGGTAGTTAGTTCGAACACAGCCAGGCACTTTACTTTGTGTATTTAATTTCGTCACCACTGGCCGCAAACCGGTGAAAGTAAACATCGATAGGAGATCGGCATGACCAAGAACCAAAAAAAAATAGAAGACATGTGACATCTGCCAACCCGCAATGGGCCCGCGTGGTGGATTACGGCCCGTTCCATCTCACCGAGAGGAGCCTGTGTCCCAGCAATGGGAACGTTAAAGGCTGATTTTGCTGAAATGTATTATTAACATCAAATAAACACAATTTATATTTTGTTTGCTAACAACTGTAGTAATTGTGGTGGAACTACTTTCTTATCTTTCCGCTTAATTGAAGAAATTCAATAACAAAATCCTGTTGCTTGGTGGCAAACATAACTTTAACTGGCTACTTCTTAACTGAGCAATATGCTACTACAAATATAATTTTCCTTGACTTCATCATCATCATTTCAGCCGAAAGACGTCCACTGTTGGACATACGCCTCCCCCAAGCTCCACCACTTCGACCGGTTCTGTGCTTCCCGCTTCCAGCGGACTCCTGGGGCCCTCACAAGGTCATCGGTGCACCTTGTTGGGAGGCCTTCCAACTTTACGTCATCCGGTACGCGATCGCCACTCCAGAACTTTTCGGCCCCATCGGCCATCTGTTCTGCGAACAATGTGCCCTGCCCATTGCCACTTCAGTTTGGCAATTCTTCGGGCTGTGTCGGTTACCTTGGTTCTCCTGCGGATCTCTTCATTTCTGATTCGATCACGCAGGGAAACTCCAAGCATAGCCCTCTCCATTGCCCTTTGGGTGACTTTAAGCCTTCTTATGAGGCCCATTGTGAGGGACCACGTTTCGATTCCATGTGTCATCACTGGCAACACGCACTGGTCAAAGACTCGTCTTGAGATACTGCGGTATGTGGGACGAGCAGATATTGCGAAGCTTCCCGAACGCTGCCCAGCCGAGTCGGATTCGACGATTGACCTCTTTCTCGAAGGTCCTTGACTTAGCATACCACATGTTTGTAAAACCAGATATTCTTCATAATCAGCTTGTGGCTTCGGGCCTCTCGGGTTTCTCTCTGTGAGAGAGAGTGAGCTGTAATCCACCGCGCAGGCCTAGTGCGTGTCGATAGATGTCACATGTCTTTGAATTTTTGATTCTAGGACATGACAATTTCCTCACGATATTTTGCATCACCTTTTGGAGAACAGTGATGATTAAATAATTTACACAAAATAGACCGCCTGACAGATCTTCACAGTTACTCCCATATTCCTTACACCGTTTTCGAGTGAAAATGTGTGGTCCTTCGGTACACTGTCCCTCCGTTGATTGACTGTGACAGTGACACATTCTATGTTTTAGTATCTAAAGATTTTCCTTATCAATTATGAATGATTGATGTTAATGGAATGATAATATTATTGATAGTGTGGAGCTTTATATTCAGGTCAATGGTTCTTATACTTATCTGTGAAAAATGGTCTTTTGAGCCGTATGATATGGATTGCACACATAAATTGGTAACGATTAAAGTGATTTGTTTATCTAATATAATACAAAACATCCCAACTTGGAGTTTTAATTGTTACTACAATATTTTATAAAGACTGCCTCGTTGTTCTAGTGGTCGCGAGCAGTACTGCCTAACATGAGGTTCTGGGTTCGATTTCCAGGTCGGCCAAAGTGTTATTGGGTTTTCCTCCAGTAATTTCTGAGTAGCAGCCCGGTATCTGGATTTCTGCCCGCTTCATTGCTTATCTAATACATTTGAACGAGCAATTCTTGTATATGTGTACATATATAATCTGAATCTCGGAAACGGCTTAAGGATTTTCATGAAATTTTGTATGCAGGGGTTTTCGGGGGCGATACATCGATCTAGCTAGGTTTAATTTTTAGAAAACGTCAAATAAAAATAAAAAAAACGTGTAAATCTTAGTCATCCAGATAGTTTTGCTTAAGTACTAACAAATTACTAACATTTTTTTTTCTGTGTATGCAACTAACAACCCTACTAACGCCTTCTTTATAACTATTTTATACACTATATGGTCTGAAGTAAATATAAATAAATAAATAAAATTGCAATAGCGAGCCATGAAGCGGGCTTAAATCCCGTCTTCTATTACATGGGACATAAACCAACCTAACTTACATTAACTTAACGTACATAAGTTTACACCTGTGCTTAACCTTTCGCCTTGAACAATATTAAATTAATTGGAACAAAACACACAATTCTAATATCGTTTTCTACGAGCAGTGTGGGTAATAAGCGATTAGATTCGCGTTTAAATTGGTGCGTATCGATAAGTTATTTCATTCATTCAATATGGATGAAGAGTACTCGCGATTCTTCTTTAATAAACGATAAAAAAATATTCAGTTCATTTGGTTCTGTTCGTCGGTTACATAATGTAATGCTTTTGCTTAACAAAATGTGTTATGAAACTCAAAAGTATGGGTTTCTTTTTAAATCCACGCCTTTGCATTGCGTCAATAGTGTAGTGGCTGGTGGTTGTGGAGAACATTCTACATTAGCTATAGTAACAACCTCGTCGTTTAGACCCGCACCCTAATTGCGTAACTCACGATTCATCATAATCTGTATCGTTTTGAAACGGATTGTTAAACCATTGCTTCATATGTTCGAAAAATGTGTCTGTTCGACAACATAAATAACGCAATGAATATTGTTTAACTGTGAAGACGAAACCAATTATGATCAATCGTGAGTTACGCAATTAGGGTGCTGATCTCAAGACATGCCCGATATTATTGAATTCTAAGAGGTGACACATATTTTTGCGTTGCATGTCTCGTCAGATAGTTTTGGTGTTCCTTCGATGTCACATACGTGTTTGTGCTGCCACTTGCATACAGGATAAGTTTTTGACCAGTGCGCAAATTGTAACCATGAATTCAGCAGATTATTCTAAACCCCCCAGCGCAACACAGAAATTTTTCGTCAGTCATAAAAAAAATCAGCTGATCTATGCATTTTGACCGCGAAGGTATTGATTGCATTTTTCTATAAGACGGCTGATTCTTTTTCTATAACCGACGAAAAATTTATGTGCTAACATGGGGGCCTAGAATAATATGCTGAATTCATGGTTACAGTTTCCGCACTGGTAAAACTTATCCTGTATGTATAGCATAATCAAACTGTAATGTTCCCACTGCTGAGACACAGATTTCCTCTCTGTGACTGGGAGTGGGCCGTAATCCACCACGCGGACCCAGTGCGGGTTGGTAGATGTTACGTGTCTTTGAAATTATTTGTTCTAGGCCATGCTGGTTTTCTCACTATGTTTTCCGTCACCGTTCTGTGAGCAGTGTTGATATTTTTTTTACAAAAACCCGACTGCCTAAAAAGTTAACTTTGATTAAAAAAGATGGAAACAAGTAACTTGTTTTAAAAGGATGATTATTAGATTGAATACTATATGCAATCTTATGCAGTCGGAGGAGGCATCTTCTTAAATTTAACAATAAAGACCTTTATTGCCTCCGACTCAACTCCAACGCTAACTCAAAAAACCTGACTGCCTACAGTCAAGTGATTTTGTAAAAAAAAAAATTCACAGCTTTTAGTCAATGTTATTATTTTTGACGTTAATGAGATCTACTTATGAAAACCTTTATTTTGACACACCACTCAATAGGCATTGAGAAAAAAAAAGAAGACAATATGGCGCCAAAAATCGGCCATTTTTATAACGCTTTTATTAGCTCGGGTTGTATGTATGTATGTATCTATGTATGGTAACGGAATCTTTGAGCCTAATTTTCACTGGTTTTTAGACGTCTGATCAACTTGAAACTTTGCACACGTCTTAAGGCCCGATGACAATGCAATAACCCGATAAAAAATTTCAAAAAAATTAATTAATTTAAAAAATAATCAAATTTTTAAAAATTTCCCGATAAAAATTTGATCGAACTAAAAAATGGAAAATAAATAATAGTTTAAAAAAACTAAAAAAACACGCTTTTATTGCTGACCGAACTAAAAAGTAGAAAATAATTTTTAATTACAAAGAGTTTATGTTACAGTAGTAGGAAGTCAATAATTCAATTCAGAGTAAAAAGCGTGGGGTGCTTGATATTTTAATTATTACAACTATTCTATTGGCAACCATCTATGAGAGGAAAGTCATGAAAATATAGGAAAATGCACCCCACGCTTTTTACTCTGAATTGAATTATTGACTTCCTAAGCAATATAAGCGTGTTTTTTTAGTTTTTTTAAACTATTATTTTTATTATTATTTTCATATACCCCACACTCACACATTTAAGACGAATCCAACGGCACCTCTCAAGCTGAAATCGATCAAGCCGTTTAGGCTACAGAGCGTGCCAAAGAAATATACACACATACATACACTCGAAAAACATAACCCTCCTGGCGCAGTCGGGTAATAAGTAAAGCGCCTGTCTGTCTAACCCACGACTACAGCTCGTAAGTCGCGGCCAATATCACTGGGCTACTACTGCTTATCTTGATGTAAAACACAAATTAGTTACATATTAGATTTGCCGTCATTTATGAATTAAAGGATGAATCAAGAAATCAAATATTTTTGCCGAGTTGTTTATAGTATAATATATTAATGCACATGTATATGGGCCAAGAATACTATTTACTACAAATTTAACCAAGTACTTTCTCCATTCTTTCCTCAGAATAGCAGTGAACATACAACACATTGGGTCATGGTGAGTCAAACAAATTATTTTTATAGTGAATCGATTGATACGGTCCGAATACGTGTTTGATCGGAATTTTAACGACTTTTAATATGAGGACAAACACTACTGTGATTCATAAAGTTGTATTTGTAGCAGGCGTTTCAAACAGTTTTAAGTAAATCATTTATATCACACATAATATCACGCCTGTACACCCGACGTGCTAGACAAAGATGTATCTAGTGGACTCGAAATAAAAATCATCAATTCAAAAAAATATAAACACACGCTAACTTTGAAAACAAAATGACCTGTTCTTACAAAATGGTCCAATGGACTATGATTCCGCCTTAATATGGGAAGTTCGATTGTTTTTTTGCAAATTCGAAATTGGTCCCATGGTAAAAGTTGTTCACGTCGATTATTTTCAAAGTAACCTTGTATACAATTGACTAGTGAATCGATTTCATTAACTTAAAATATAAGTTTTTTTTTGTATTGTGTATTTTGCCATACCTACCACTGGTTGAGTCAAAGAAAATTCAATCTTATTCCAGAAGAAATAAGACTCAATTTTAAATGCATAAAGTAATGCTTGGGTAACGTTTTTCTTAATAATATCAGTTAGCTTTAAAAAAAATAGTTTTGGCCATTGTAATAAGCTTTTAAGGGTACACTAGTCGCGGGCTCGAACTCACTGGTGGGCCTGGCTAAAAATCACACTGTCTCACCAGGCTTCGAGTCCGACAGAGGTAGTATCAGTGATGAGCAGTTAGACGATAGTCCACACGCACAACATTATTGAGTGAGCTGCAGGATCAGTTTTAGTAAAACGGGCGCGTAAAAAATTAAGAAAAGTCCTTCGGAAGATCGGGTTTTCTGAAAAAAACTACTGCATAAATCAATGACTAATTAAGTTTATTGAACTTTTCGATAATTGAGCTTTGTCGGTGCCGACTTAGTTTTGGAGATTTTACACTTCTATTATTATTTAAACATGTCCAAAGTTACGTTAAATTATCAAGAAAACCGAATCTTTGTTGGCTCATAACTTTTTAATGGCTTTTTATTTGTAGTATTCTGTTTCCGTACCGACAATATTAATAATAAGACAAAGCCATCCTATGTTTAAGTTTTGATGAACATTGTCAAACAGTGGAGTAAAACCCTCCCGAAGTTTGTATGGAAAAAATGTGAACTTGTTTCACCTTAACTCAATACTCTAATTGGGGTGTTTGAGGTCTTCCGTTAATTATGTTACTCGTTGTATATCTCGTCGGTGGTGGGACAAGATGTTTATAACTGAAATAATCAATTTGCTGAAACTTCTAAAAACAAAAACCCGTTTTATTTAATCAGAAAACAATCGTAGTTCATGAAGCGTTTCTTTCTTAGAAATCGCGACGCTATCGATTTTTATTACTGAAAACTTCATGTATGGAAAACCCCAATTATGCTACGGCTATTTATATAAGACGCATGTATGTTGGGAAAAACCCAACGTATACGGGGTAGATTTTTGTAATGGAGCAGTAAGGGCAAGTACCTTTACCGTTGTAGCTAAATAAAAACGGTCGTACCAGGCTGTTCCTAACTTTTGAGACATTTGCATTCACAGATTTTGAAGACAACAAATTGGAGGAGGCCTATGTCCAGCAGTGGACGTCATCCGGCTAATATGATGATGATGATGTTATCAGCGCCGTAGTAAAAGTCATGACATAGTCCTCCCAATGTCTACTGACGCATACCTAGTGCGTTTTACGAAAGAATTCCCTTTGCCATCTCTCTGCCACACTACAATGGAATTTGGCTGGACACATCTGCCGCATGCCAGACGACCAATGGGCCAAACGTACGACCCTATGGGTCCCTCTTAATGGCAAGCGACATCGCGGTAGGCCCAGACGGGGACGGTGCAATGAGCGGGAGTCCAACAAGAACTGGTCCTCAGTAGCTTTAAACAGAGAGAAGTGGATAAAGATTAGGGAGGCCCTTCGTTGCAGTGGTACATCACAGGCTTTTATATATAATCAAAATCTTCATTTCAGTCCCTTAGAAGACTTCATCCAAACAGAACTGAAAGCTGCCTATAAATCCGGTGAGATTGACGACGGGCATGAGCCACCGATAACGTTGGACAAAATAAAAACCAAGCTGAGAGAGAGTGACATCTTCAACTGGGAGGACCCCACGCTCACCGACAGAGAGAAGAAAGAGATGAGCAAACTGTTTGATGCTGTCGAGATTATGGTAAGAGATGGTGTAACTCAAGTGAATCGACAATCGTAACATAAGAAATACAGGTTAGCGGGGATATCGACGCGCCAGCTCAAACCATATACATATTTTTTTTAAATCCTGCATCGTAATTTTTCGGTTGTTTTAAAAAAATGCCGTTCAATACATTTTGACCGCGTAGGTATTGCATTTTTCTATGAAACAGCAGATTTTTCTTTGATAACCAACGAATTTCTACGCCTGGCTGTCTAGAATCATGTTCTGCATTCATAGTTTGCACGTCGATGTATGCCACCCTGTAGATAACTTATTTACTCAAACGTGAGTACAACACTTACTGCGCCAGGCTGATTCCCGGCCACCGCAGGCGTGGGCTTGCGGACGGCGAGTAATGGGTAGCTCGCTGTCCGGTAAGGACCAAGCCCGGGTCGACGGCGCGTTGTGTTCCACGCACGCCTCAAAGAGATGTCAGCACAAACTGATGGGTCCCGCAAGGGCCGATGTCTGCCAGGGGTGCGGGTTGTTCGAAAGAGATACCGCCACCCCTGGCACACAGGCTACTGAGGGAACACGGGTGGGTTTTAGTCAGTAAAAGTCTGACACGCACGCCCTCCTGCTCCACCCAAAGCGGGAGAAGTTATTTGATGATTTCCCACCCAAAAAAAAACACATACTGCGCGAATTCATGATGAAAACTAAATTAAACTAACGTGAAGATTTGGTTTATTTTTACTAGTCTTTATACACCTTTTACAGCGTCAATAAACCGATATCTTTAACGAGAACTACATGGTACTTACGATCTTACATTTCTTATCGACGCGAAATAACTTAACGCTAAGCAAAAGTTAACCAAACGTTACGCAAATGTTTAGGTAAACATTAGTTGTTACTTTTTTAATAGAAGATATTCTAATACTAATAAATACTGTAACTGAGAGTATTTGACAGATATTTCGTACAAATGTAACCCGTCGCATTGCAAAGCGAGTTCTGACTTTAGTTCAAGCTGAAACCTTCGGGCCTAAATATACTTATTAATAATACTGAAGTGTCTGTTTGTCATGCCAAAATAACAGCTTTTTATTACATGTATATGAAAGTATATTCTTATTTAAAATGGTTTTTTTTTTGTCTGTCTGTTTGTTCCGGCTAATCTCCGAAACGGCTAAACCGGTTTTAACGGAACTTTTACTGACAGATAGTTGATGGTATAAGGAGTGATTCCGACATCAACGAGGACAAAGCCGCGGGTACAGCTATTTGATAATATTATGTGTAATAATTAAACGTATCATTTAATCATTTCAGGTAAGTTCCCGCAACCGTCAGCCATCTAGCGTTCAGAATATGTTCTCATCCTTACGTCTGGTCGAGAGAGTGGTCAAAAAGCAACTGAAGGAAGGGCAGATATCCGAAGTGCTCGCTGGCAAGTTTAACTGGGACAAATTGTAAGTTATTTGAAAGATCTTTTTACAATATTACTGGCTGTATAGACTGGTTTGTCTTCAGTGCTTTGAGAAAAAGTGATGTCAAGCCAAAAACCCTAATATCTGGTCATCTGGGTCAGTTTCTATTAAAGCGGAGAGGCGAGGTCTTATAAACAACCAACAGGCTATGTATTGCATTAAGGAGGATGCGCTTATCTAACGCGCGAAATTAAAATCCAATTATTATTATTGTATATTATCTGTTTTCTTCGGCCTAGCCGGGTAGAACTGATGGCACGGGGCTAAGCCAAGTGTCTAGCACTGGGGTTATGTGTGGGAGTAATATTAGAAGTAGACGAAATTATATGTGCGTGGGAGTATTGGTGCAAGGTGTTATTATTATTTGTTTAGACATACTTGTAGCTCGAAAATGAAAATAAATGACTATTTCATGAAATAGTAATTCAATGGAATTTTTATATAAAAAATTAAACATGGTATGGCTTTGTCTTATTATTAATATTGTCTGTACGGAAACAGAATAATAAAATTAAAAACCATTAAAAAGTTAGGAGCCAGCAAAGATTCATCTCAAAAAAAAAATGTTAATTACATCAGTCCTCGTTCATTCTCAACGCCCTTGCCCTCCGATGGATAAAATACAGCCTGATGTTACTTGACTTGCTGCTTCTGAGAAATTCCAGGTAGAAAAACGCATTAACACTACCCGGCCTGGGAATCAAATCCTGAACCTCATGCTCAGCAGAAGCGCTTGCGAACATTAGACCACCGAGGCAGTAATTTGTAGCAACATTATAATATCACCGTGTTAATAATGATGACAAAACTCTTTGTCCCCAGATCAAACCGACAACGGCGGGATCAACCACTGTTCACATTGGACAAAAATACCAACATGAGAAATTTCCGTTTTAACTAATATAAAATATCATAATTTAACTTAAGTTATACTAAGGCGCTACTAGGTTCTTTTGGCGAGTGGCCATAATCGGAAATAACGCCAGCCATCTTGTTTTTTCAATACATTTCGAAGAAACAAGAGGAAGGTCGGGCGAAGCTTATTGCAGATGGCGTCTCCATAGCTAGGTCACTGTAAGCAGTCAATTTGACTTGTCGTTCATTCTTTTGATTTCGTTTTCTTTCATGAGTAAAATTGTTTTACAATATTTCGTTATTTTCGGTGATTTCAATACTTTAAATCAAGTGCTTTATTTGGAAATTATCAGAATATTTATGAGCTTGTGTTGGGAATTAGCTATGACAGCGCCATTTTGACAGTTGCTTTCCCCATTGCACAAACGTTTACTAACAGCGCCCCTGTCAACGTTATTTTAGAGCCATAAGATTCTTGTAACATTGTAACTAGTGCCAGACATTAAGAAATATCTCGGTAGTCCGGAAGTCGGCCGATACGCAATCTTGGTCGGCAGTTTGTAATTATTTAAGATTATTTGTATTTTTAATATTTAAATGGACTTTTTATTTCACATTATTTTTTAATATGTTTTTAAAAGCCTTGTGTTTTGTATCAACAGTATTTTTATTTAATGATAACCGGCGCTTTGTGTTTGAACCAGAAATGCGAAGGAATCATTTGTTAGAAAAATAATTTACTATGTGACTTTGCAACCGTGCAATATTTCCGTGTATGTGCATAAAATCGAGAACATGTTTCCTTCTACCATTATGCTCCCACTGTTTGTAATTTTGGCTTAGACCCTGAAAAATTATCACGTATAAATTGATACAAATCAGGCATAACTGAGTTTTAAACTTTACTGCGTTATTAAAATCGTTTGTTCCGTGAATTAATTTAGAAAGATTCCTTATTTTCCCCTAAATATTGTGTTTAAGATGTGTTAAAAGACGCCAAAAAAAACGCACACAACTTTTGGTGTTCTAATTGAACTGTGTATTATTATGCCAATAGATGCTTAGAATTTATGTAGTAAAAGTATCACCAAAGAATTATTGACTGTCTAATTCTTTATTGTGCATGTAAAACGGCGGTTTAACGACCAAATGCCCATAAAATATTTCTATATTGGTGCAAATCGGTAACGTATTTTAATTTTTTGACTGATGTATGATATATTTTTTACATAGTAAATAAAGTGGAATAAAAATAAGGGTCGATTTTTATTTAAATATCTACCGCACTTACAAACTGACTTTTGTCTTTTTGACCGAGGTCGATCTTCGTTAACCTCGCCTCATATTAGTTCACATGATTTTTTCTTTCACAACTCCGTACCTCAGAAAGCACGTTAAGCCGTTGGTCCCGGTTGTCATTCTTGGATTTTGCCAGACGTTTCGGGTCGTCAGAAGCCCGAAAGATTGAAAACCAGTCTTTTCCAGGGGTACCGTGTTACCCAGTTATTTCGTTGCGGAGGTCAGATAGGCAGTCGCTTCATGTAAAGTACTAGTATTCAGCTGCATCCGGTTAGACTGGAAGCCAACCGCAAAAATAGTAGCGAAAACACAGGAAAATGATCATGTCAAATGTCGTCGGTAGACCGCGGTATAATTACACCTTATGTGGGAACTGGCGGTTTAAAGATGGTTACGATAGTAATAATGACATACCTTCTCCTGTTGTGGATGTTCAGTGTTATGTTGCTGTTGTTGTTGCTGTTGCGCACGCGACGCCGCTAGTGTCGCTAGCTCCGACATGTTCACGTACAGCGCTTGAGGCATTTCTATGGAGAAACAATACATATTATTGGCTGATAAATCTGTAAAGGAGAATGTTACATAATGAAGAAGAAAAGATGTGCCTAACTCTAATAAATGGAACAATCCAATATAAAAAGGTACTGTTAGATCTCAAGGTGATTAAACTGGTTTAGTATGGCACACATGTATATAGCCCGTTTTCGTCGGCATACAGCTTTCACGTGTCGCGTCTTTCGAAATCGCCATAGCAAAAGTCGTATAGCTCGTAAGTTCTTCTACATACAGGATAAGTTTTTAACCAGTGTGCAAACCATAACCATGAATTCAGCATATTATTTTAGACCCCCAACGCAGAAATTTTTCGTCGGTTATACAACAATACACAGACAATGGCTCACCTACTACCCTATCTCCTGCATATGACGATCTTCTGACTGTGTCAATGAGCGGAGTTCGCGCTGCTGAATTTTTTGTCAAAGATATTTGAACTTTTTGCCATCGATACGCTAACAAGAAGACTAAGGAGGGAGGAGTGGTCGAAAAATCGCCGAAATCGCTTCAGGTAATTAATGGAGAGGCCTAAGTGATGAAGTGAGATCGGATATTCGGATGCATATTCACCTAAAGCTGAGGTGTTGGCTAATACAGAACGCGCTTTTTTATCGAAAAAATCTTAATCTAATGTGAAAAAAAATTGTCACAACTAACTCACACCACCCCTTATCTAATAGACTTACTCTCTACATACACATAAATATCACTTACATCGGGGTTAATTTTAAATAAAAAGTATGCATTAGGATACAATCCTACTAATTTAAAAGTCGCTTTCATACTATACACCTGACTAGAAAGCTTTATGAATTCCCGGTGTTCCTAGAATCATGGGATATTTTTTACAAAAAATATACCTAATTTAAGAAGCCACTTCCATACTTTCATAACTAAAAATTAACTTTAGGTAAATATGCATCTGATTATCCGATCTCTAGTGATAACAAACAGATTTATAGTAACCTTTAGTAAGATGCGGCGGCAAAGACGACGGTTTGCTCGCTTTAAATTCCTGCTGGCAAGTGTTGGCGTTGCCCGACTTGTTGGGCACGGCCGGCCGCTCCAGGGATGAACATCTCTGAGGATATTTAAGTACATTAGCTTACATCAGCGACCAACAACATGTATCAAAATTCACGTAAGACCTCATACACCTCAATTAGAGTTTTGAGTTAAAAGCATAATACAATTACCAAAACTTTTGTTTTAAAACATTTCAAATCCAAATGTGTGAAGTAATGCTACTTCACACATTTGGATTTGACTTTTATGGGCTAAAGATAAGATTGAATTTTCTGTAGCTCAATCCGCGGTAGGTGTGGCAAAAAATACCCATGTTAAAAATCAATGAACTCGACTCAGTAGTCAATTATGAACAATCTCCTTTCAGGATTTGTTTATTCTTTGCTACACCAGTTTCTACAAGTCAACTCTTACCACAAGAATTGCGGTATAAAAATGACCATTTTTTTTTTCTAAACATACTTGTAATATGGATTGAACAGTATGAGTATTTTACAATTAAGCTAACCAATTTGAGAGCAAAATGAAGTAATTACCGGCCATTAATATGGATACTAAGGAATAAGAAAATGGTTCTGTCCAAAAATTGTACCATATACATAAGTACACTGGTTCTAACACTAGGGTGCCATGTGTCATGAGAACCAGGTTCCAAACCAGGGTCCAAAGTCCTAAACAGTATATGCAACACAATAACACAAGATAAAATGAGAATAAACCTTAGTGAACGACGAATAAAGACCACTATGATTTTGACATTGGTGCAAAATGTGATATAAAATGAGTGTGTAAGGGCTGCGTGTACTCACAGTGGGCAGCGGCGGGCGCGCGTAGATCTGCGCGTCGCGCGCGTCGTGCTCGGCGCCCGAGAACGTGTGCACGCTCAGGGCGGGCCGTGGGTGGCCGCGCTCGTATGCTGGGGGGCAAACATTGTGAACACCGTTAGTTTATAATCTATCTCGCGAGATTATTAACTGTCGATAAATTGTGAACTGCACTGTACTTCTTATCGGCCGAATAGGTTAGGTCAGATTAGAACTTGCAACCTACTTCCAAGTTAGTGGCAGTTACTTGACATTTACTAATAACGCAAGGTACCGTCTTGCGCTGTAACCGTCTTATCCGTCTTGATACCAGTTCACAATTCGACGGACAGATTATAATATCGCTAGATAGATTATAAACTTACGATATTCACGATCTTACAGTGACATATTTATTATAGAAATCCTAGTAATATTATAAATATGAAAATTTGTGAGGATAAATGGATGTTTGGTACTCTTTCACGCAAAAACTTCTGAACGGACTCAGATAAAATTTGGCTCACAGGCACTTTATAACCTAGATTAACACATGGAATACTTTTTATCCAGGCAGTTGGTCCCCTAGGGATGATTTCTGACCTCCAAGCGAGTGAAGCCGCTAGCAAAACCTAGTAGAAATTTTACTAATTGACAGTACAAGTATACCTAGTCCACCGTTTCAAGTTCAAGTCATATTTGTGTTATTAAAACTCTCATACCTGCAGAAATAGTGTGAGGTCTGCCGCCCATGATGGCGGAAGCTGCCCTCTCGAACTGCGCGGTGTCCTTTAGATCTGGCCAAGTTGCCGATGCTGTGAAATTACAAAGGAAATATTAAACAACAATAAGTCGTACAAAAATGTTTTGGTAACATTTTCACTGTACACTAAGGCACGGAAAGCCATCGATACAACGAGCAAAAACAGGCACACGCGTATTAGACGCGTACGTACAGACGCCAGCACATTTTCCCAATTGAACATGAACCTTATGCTTTTGTAATAAAGTTGAAAAACAGACTATCAAAGAAACTTGACAGATTGAGGTAGATTAATGTGCTGGCGTCTGTACGGCGATCTTAAGTCAACGTCCACAAGGACTTAATAAGATCACGCTGGGAGTTTTTGGATCTTCAACGTATTGCATAGAACAAAGAGTTGAAAATTGAACGCTGTGTTTTTTCGAGGCGCTGAGACTCACTCACGTTGTACTCTGTTGGATTATCTATTCTCGGTTCAACACCGAGAGTTGAAATTCCAGTGCGCGTAAAAATCCCACCGCGATTTTATTACGTCTGTGTGTGTCACCGTTAAATTGT
Source organism: Polymixis flavicincta (assembly GCA_949987655.1). NCBI lineage: Eukaryota > Metazoa > Arthropoda > Insecta > Lepidoptera > Noctuidae > Polymixis > Polymixis flavicincta. Next base: position 4,519,035 of record OX465195.1, on the reverse strand, counting down.
AAATACCGTTAGATTATAATCTATCTCGCGAGATTGTGAACGGTCGAAAGATTGTGAACCGTAACATACTGCTTACAATTTAACGCATTATTTTTCGGTAGATTATAATCTATCGAAGTGAAACTGTCAAATTGTGAACTGGTATAAAGACGGATAGTACCTTTCGCTATTACTAAATAGTCAATTAGCTGCCAATAACTTGGAAGTACGCAGTTGGTAGCAGATCTAATCTGACCTAATCTATTCGGTCGGTAAGCAGTAGGGTGCAGTTCACAATTTATCGACAGTTTACAATCTCGCCAGATAGATTATAAACTAACGGTATTCACAATCTTACGGTGATCTATGTACCAATCACGCGGTAAATTCTGATTGCGCGATGCAGAATTTTGTGACGTCAGGTCTTTGATGCGTAGTTCGCATGTGGCGTTGTAGATGCCGCCACAAGTCTATAGTGAATGGGTTACTTCAAGGAACTCGATGTGCCGTACTAACCGTTGCATAGTGTGTTTATGTTTGCTCACCTGCATTGCTGATGACGTCATGCACGTCGTCAGAATGATCGTCTTCGATATGACTCTTTGCCTGAGTTATACATTCGCTGCTAACGCTCTGATTGTCTGAACCCTGGAATGTTATTGGTAAGTGGCATTATTTTTCACTAAGCAATTATTTTATTTGCATTGGACTTAAATCAGTCTGATCTGTCAAAAACTCCATGAAAAGTTGATGTTTAGATTTGTTTTAAGAGAACACATTTTTGTTGAAATCATTAATTAAATTAAAAGAAAATGTAAGACTAAAATCATTCAATCAACTCTACAACTATACCTAAAAAACACACAAAAAAAGCAAATTAAAATAAATTGGGAGATCTGTATCATCTGTAACCTTTAACCTCACCTTTATGACGTCACATCACTATCATCATTATTGCCCAAGCATATTAATGTCATGGTTACCTACCGTTTAAACTGCCAAACAGTTGAGTACAATCCTAGCCAGAACCTCGCATTCAAATACAGCTCGGGACGTATTAGGTCATTCATTTGTTTCAGGATAACTCGGATACAGTACCCGGCGATAAATATTGCACATCGACCTTTGGAAAGAGACAATCGGCTAATTTCGGCTTCGTAGAGCGTTATCTCTGTCGCACGAAATACAAACAGTCCGGTATCTATTAGGAGCTATTAAAACAATTATGATTTGCTTCTTTTGACAATTATTTTTATTCTTTGTATTAAATACACCAATTTTTCCAAGTGATGGCTTTAGGTTGGGGTTAAATAAAATGTCATAGACACCAATGCCACAGATGCCATAGTACAACTTTAAATTATTTAAATTTGGGGGTGTTAACAACTCTAAATATATATTTTGAACTGGACGCGACCGTACTCTATCGCACGTGAACAACGACTGAAAAAACGTCACATAGGTAGTGTGTATAACGCTCTACGTAGCCGAAATTAGCCGATTGTCTCTTTCCAAAGGTCGATGTGAAATATTTATCGCCGGGTACTGTAAATTGATCTTATTGATTTTTACGAAGTAACATCTGGGAGAGCCATTGATTTCGTAAACGCAAATATCCAGTGTATATTAACAACAGATAAGGGCGCGACTCTTGTTTTGAAAAACTGGAAACGTAACAAAAAAGTCGATTATAAATGTTAATAGTCCTCAATGAGGGTTTTCTGAAATGACGTTCACTAGGTGGTAGCACTGAGACGTCAGGTCCGAGCACCTGTCAAAAGTGTCAAGCGCCTAAGGACTCAATGGTGAAGGAAAGAATTAAATGAATGATATCAAATATTTTAAGTTCATTGTCGATCTGGAAGACCATTTGTCAAAGTGGCGCCAACTGGTGGCTTGAATATTTATGAAAACCCTCATTAATGCCAGTGTCTGTCAACGGCAAAATTTCGGTTGGGCTGAACAATACTCTAAAAGAGCTAAATTAGCATTTCTAATAATGAATTTATCTTTCAAAAACTTTAATAAAATAGTTTTAAGTATTAATGTATGGTTCCTATTGGCACCGACTGCCAAACCCCACAGAGTGCAGTTTTGCTTCATATTTACATGGTCAGCGTAGAGCTCGCGCCGCAGCAGTGCGTCTTGTGAGCGGAAGCCGGAGTCTGCGCTGCACACGCTGGCCAGCCGGGCGGGCTAGGGGGCGGAATTGCGAAATAATAGTGTGGAAGCAAAACTAATATCAAATAAAATGTGGGTGAGAAACAAGCGGAACTCTTCTGATCTAAGAAAAGTGGTTTAAAACATTTCTAACATACATTCTCAATAGTTGGAAAATGTCTGCAGCAATTTAATAACGTAAGACGAAAAAAGACATGTGCAGCCTCGCGATACTCACACGCACACACACTCGTATATGTAAGTAATAGTAAGAGAGAGAGATAGAAAGTGTGAATTAAAACGCGTTTTAATACAGAGCCATTTACTAGTAAATTTTAAAACCTCTCATTTAACAAAAATCATGAAAAGGGCACCCATGATGAAAAATGTGAAAATTTTCGTAGCCGCCATCTTAAATTTTCATTTTGACGTCACTATTGGCTTCAGCAACCTCGAAAACTATTTCTCTCTCTTTCTATCACATTTAATTAAAAGTCTCATAAAGCACGATTTTTACAAGTTTACTCCTACCGCAAGCTGCGTTAAAAAAAACTTTGGTCTAATAACTATGCTTCATTGATTTAGATAGTTAACGTAAGGTGTCGTCAGGCGATAAATATTTTTGAACCGACGAAAAAACGGAGGAGGTTACTCATATACAAACATTTTCCAACTGTCAAACTGGAGAAGCAATAAAAAAAATTGGGGCAAGTTCTAAATTCACGTTCACTACAACAATAATAAAACTACCACTTTACTTCTACAAATTCAAATCTATCATTCCACACCACCCATAAACCTCTTTATGCGAGTTTTATCTCACGAAGTGACACGCGCTTTACTTGTGGTTACCAAGTGCTGTGTATGTGTGTGTAAGCGGTACCGAGAGCTATTTGCTCCGAAACAATGGTGAAGTTGGAACTTTGTGTGTGTGTGTGTGTGTGTGTGTGTGTTGACGCTACTCGTATGCACGCACAGATCCATAACGCGTTTGTTGGTTGTCTCAAGTAAAGTGCTCGTGAGATAAAAATACTTTACCTGTGACAGGCAGTGTTGGGAGTCACTGTTGGGTGCAGGAATGGTGCCCGACGAGGACGCGTTGGACAGCGGGGTGGAGCAGCTCACGGTGGAGCTGGACGCTGTGGGGCGGCCGGTATGTTACGGGGCACGATTCACAGAACACATCAAGTTATTTCAGGGCGGGTAGAAACTTAGCGAGGCGCAGTCAATCGCGGTTTTCAGTGACAAAAAATTATCAAAAAAAAATCTCTCTTTAGAGATAACCATAACCATGTATCTCTGCCCGCGTTGATGCTATCTCGGAATATCGGTAGCTGATTCATTTTCAACTTTCGTTCAAGTAACTCAAGGTACATATTTGCTTTCAGGCAAACAAATAAGAGGTGTTCGCAAATCTCGTTGCATTGCCTCATACTACTGGATGTGCAAAGGACATACAAAATTGCCTAATATTTCAATGCAGGTTCTTTCTTCTGGGGATACTGCACTTACCATGCTGCTGGTCGGAACACTGCGAGTTCAGCGAGGATATGGACGTGAGCGAGGACTTGCGGCTGCCGAGGCGGGAGGACGAGGACGGCGAGTGCGGCGCGGACCCGCTCTCTGCCCAGCCGGAGTAGCACGACTTGATGTCGCATATCACCTGGAAATGTTTTGTTGTGATTTACATTTGAGTTTGTTATTAAAGAACATAATGAAAATTCAAAAATCTTCTCTCCATTTCAATTCAAATAAATTTTTGGGCATCAAAAATTAGGCTTGGCAACCCGTCCCTGAAACGCCCACCCTTCATCGTTTCCTCAGTAAATAGTTTGTCATTGATCTGATTTCTAAAGGTTTATTTAATAAAACTGCTATGGAATGTAATGTTATCTGTTAGGAGATAAATAATAACATTTAACTAAATCACTTGAAATTATCATGACTAGGTTAAACATTAATTTAATCTTGAGACAACTTTCTAGAATCTAGACTAGTTCATCGACTTCTCGAAGATAGCTACTTCTACACGGTGACAAAGACATCAACGGGCTACCTGTTATCATGGATTTAGTACCTAAGGGATTCTGAAACCCCCTGCGTAGAAATTTTTCGTTAGTTAAACACACAAAAAAACCAGCTGTTTCATAGAAAAGTGCAATACTTACCGATGCGGTCAAAATGCATGGAACATCAATTTTTCCTCTAAATTTCTACGATAGGGGCATTTTCTAGAATCACGTGCTGAATTTATGGTTACATTTTACGAGTCTATGTGAATGTGTCCCTGTTTATATTTAATATGAAATCTGATCACTTTGATTTGCACCATCTAGATAGATGGTGGATGTATGATATATAAAAGGAGAAACTGACTGTCTGACTGTCATATCAACGCACAGCCGAAACTACTAGAACTAGGAACGTGAAATTTTGCACACGGCTTCCTTTTATAATGTAGGGGAGCTTCAAGGAGTTTTTGGAAATTCGTCCTTTAAGGGGGTGCAAGGGGGAGATTTTGTTTGTATAAAAAATCTTATTCCTTGAGTTAATAAACTTGAAACTTTGCACAAATACTTATCAAGTATTCTACCCATATCTGGGAAATAAAAGAATAATTTAATGCTATAGTCACCTGTAGACTGGCAGCAGGTAATGTCCTGGGTTCGGCTGTGTGTCTGATAAGCTGCTCGGTACCCTCCTGTAGGTGACCAACTTCCGCTAGCATTGCCACTTCAGATTCCTGGAAACAGTTATGGACACCGTCACTCATTGCGATTTGTACATTATAAAAACTATTTCCAAAAAAATAAAAACCGACTTCCAAAGTAGGAAGTCGGTGACTTTGGATGTGTATTTTAATTATTTGTCACCGCCTTCCGAAATTAAAGTTATTTTGCACTTTGTAGTGTTTCTTTGGAAGTCGGTTGTTATTTTTTTTACTTATTTTTTTATTTTTCACTTTTTAGTTATCTACCCCACACCAATTCGAAATTTCATCATCCTTGGGGTCAAAACAATACAAATTTATGCGATAGCAACATTCGCGGTTGATTTGCTGTAATTTTTTGAAGAGTTCCGTTGTCTGTCTCCGAAACGCATCATCAGATCTATATGAAATTCAATTGGATATAATTTTTTTCAATGAGATTCAATATAAAATCAATGGGGCCATTTCGGAGTAAATCCGTCTATATACGACGGAGTTATGCCCCCGAACATGTCGAATTGACAACCTCCTTCTTTTTGAAGTCGGTTAAAAAATGAGACATACGAGTCAAAAGACACAAGTGCGGTAATTGCAAGGACTATACCACCTTCTCTCTTCCCGTCGTTAACGGAAACCTATAGATTGTTTTTGAAAGATGCACCCCAGAAATATTTAAATTTACGGTCACCAACAGAGATAAGTAAGTACCAGGGACGAGGGATATAGTTAAAGTTTCTTATGAAAACGATGGATGTTTTAGAAGGATATTTAATTTGAGAAATGAACTGTTTATATTCTAATTCATTAAATTACATTGTATTCGAAAATATCCATCGCTTTCATTCTAAACTTTAACTATTTCCGACGACTGGTTTTCAGGACACATAATTATCGAAACGTCATTTGCGTTCTATCGCGGTACGTAGACAGAAAAATAATAAGTCTCAGGGAGTGCGAGCGAGCATGGTGGCCCAGTGGTATCAGGCCCTACTAACGAGTAGGATATCGTGAGGTCGAAGCCAGGAAGGCACTTTCAAAATCAAAAGTCATTTATTCAAACTAGGCTGAGAGTCAGCCCTTTTTGAACGTCAAAATTACATAAGACGTTCCCCCAAAATCTCTTTTAAATATGCCAGTAAGCAGTGTAGTGACATATTTTTGTTCGTATATGCTAAACCTTTTTTCGACTGCTCTGATAGCGATAGCCCCGAAGATGCATGCACCCCGAGCGAACATGTATACTCACCACTACGGGGTTCAGCAACGATACGAAGTGACAGAAGCGGCTTCGTTCCTCGATGAGCGCGGCCTTCACCGCCTTCTCCTCCATGTCTTCCAACTGCTGCTTGCGTTCCTGTATGTCCTGGATGAACAGAGGTCTTAAAATATTATTTGAACGGTTATATTAACATTGCCTTAAGAGGGAACAGGGCGTGCGATTTTCCATACAAATGTATTCCCCTTTTTTCATCCTGAATAATGCCTCTAGATCACTTTTTTTTTTTATAAAATCAAGGTCTGCTGTAAACACGTCCCTGTCATTTTCTTTTTTTCAGCAACTAATAATAAATATAACCATCAAAAAATTAAAAAAAAACCCTATATTTACCGCAGTGATTAGAGGACTACCACACAAATTAGAAAAGTTTCTAACATAAAAAAATTATAGAACATACTCTTTCTTAAAAAGTTAATGTAAAAAATAATTGAATCGGCTCAGTTTTCGAGGAGAAAAAAGGGGAATACGAACCGTCAATCTCGTCAAAAAAATTGTGACAATTTCGATCTGAGCTGCAGCTGTCCCTATCACACACTAAGGGGGCAGACTTACTGACAGCGCGACGGCAATAGCTTCTTCAAATACCTATTTTTCAAATTCCTCGCTGGCCCCGTCCCCTCTTAAAGAGATGTTAGGTTATGAATCCATACTAAAGGAACTCAACATCACCATGCGGCAATCAACAATATGCCAGGAGAACGCCCTCAAATTTTTTAAACATATTATACGTTCACCTAAACATGGTCTGGAAAGGCTTATGATGGGCCGGGCAAAGCACGCTCAAAGCGGAGCATCGGCAAAATGCTCAGACGCGATCAAGAGGGCTGTTTGAAATAGCATTTACAGAGTGGTCCACACTGCAAAAAACCGTTTAACTTGGAGATACGTCATATGTGGTCGCGATCCTCAGCATTGGGGAAACGACGAAGAAGAATAAGGTTTGTGCAAATCAAATCTCTTTATTGCATTCATTTGTACATTTCGTTGTTTTACAATATAAGTAAGTTCCAACATGAAACCCGGTAATTTTTTTTTTTTGGGTGGGAAATCATCAAATAACTTCTCCCTCGGGTGGAGCAGGAGGGCGTGTCAGACTTTTACTGACTAAAACCCACCCGTGTTCCTTCAGTAGCCCGTATGCCAGGGGCTGTGGTGTCTCTTTCGAACAAACCCGCACCCCTGGCAGGCACATGAAACCCGGTTAGGGCACGGCAACATAATCATAATTTTAACATAATAAAAAATAAACTTATGTGTTTTATTGTGTATTATTATATGACTGTAGTATAGTCTGTAATTACGACCCAGTAAACGCATTTTTGTGTTGGATATTCTTTTAATTTTCTGTTAAATTTATTGACTATGGGTTCTACTTTCATTTATACTGGTAAATTGTTAAAAAACGCACTGCCATGTAATATGGGCTATGATAAAATATTTTTATCCGAGAGGGAGGAACATGTCATCTATTTTTATGGCGTGCATATTAGTAAGGCAGTCGCTCCATGTCGAATAATTTTGTTCAGCTGCTTCCGGAAGCCGACCCCATCATATTCGGGACGATAGCTCAGATAGCTGTTAAAGTTATATAGAGGTTTGAGGAAAAGGATGTAAAGTTTAATCATTCTCAAGGCAGGATCCTTTCATACTGTGTGTGGTGGGCAACTACCCCACGATAGAAGATACTAGTTGCGCGGAAAATTATGCTTGCGCGATGCAGAATTTCGCGTGACGTCAGTATGATGCATAGTTCGCTTGTCGCGATGTAGATGCCGCTGCCAGATATCACAGTAAGTACACCACATCCCTTACCTGCATGCAAACGTCAGCACGTCGTTTAGCATCAGGCGGTGCTCTCCTCGCCTTTCTCGCGTGCCTCTGCGCTTCTGTGACTCGACGCCTGAGTTCTGCTCGAGCACGCTTGCATTCGCGAGCATGCTCGCGGCTAAGAGCGCCGGTTGAGCAGGCGCCGCGACGCCATTCGTCTGCTCGCTCCGATAATGGTGTTATTAGCGTGTCCATTAGAGCGCTGGAAAGAAGATAATACAAGACTTGATTGCTGAACACAGTAGGTTTATTTCGATAAATCGAAACATATTGAGTGAATTTGCAGTAAAAGCTAGCCATAATGCTCTTTTGGGTTATTTATTTTGAGGAGTTTGTTGCGGCACTTCTTCTTCCCAGCTAAAGCACTAGGAAGTGTCGAAGGGTGGGCGTTTTTGGGGGACTGTCTTTTGTAATTTTTGACGTTCAAAAAGTGCTGACACCAGCCTAGTTTGAATAAATGACTTTTCATTTTGATTTGATTTTGATTTTATTTGGTAAAAATATTTTTTATATGGTCTAGGATTCACGTCTTAGAGCGCAGCGTGGTATTTCGTATACCGAGGCCGGCCCAGGAAGAGGTGGCGAGACGACCTAGACGCATTAAGGGCTGGATCGAGGTGGCCTGAGTAAAGGATGCCTGGAGGGATTTGAGGGAGGCCTTTATTCAGCCGTGGGCCTGTGTAGTCCAATAAAAAAATAGATATGGTAGACACAACGAATGAAAGATTAGGAGCGGTCTCCTTTTGAAATGATTTATAAGTTATTCCGATAGGTATATGCTGGGTCACGGAAGAGCAGCTTGTGGCTAAGTAACAATAGCTGCGCGGGTCGATCGATCAGGTTAAGCTACGCTTGCCGCGGTTGGTCCGTGGATGGGTGACCATCTTTACATACCAAGAGGGATACGGAGGGGTCCGTACCTCAGAAAGTACGTTAAGCCGTTGGTCCCGGCTGTCATTTGTGGATCTTTGACAGTCGTTACAAGTCGTCAGAAGCCCGAAAGTCTGACAACCAGTCTTACCAAGGGATTTCGTATTACCCAGTAACTGGGTTGTGGAGGTCAGAGAGGCAGTCGCTCCATGTAAAATACTAGTATTCAGCTGCATCCGGTTAGACTGGAAGCCGACCCCAACATAGTTGGGAAAAGGCTAGGCAGATGATGATATGCTGGGTACAGGTGTAGGTAATGTCATGTCATACAGTCTAGGGATGATGGGACTCCCTTTTCCGCACGTAGACTCCCATTCGGTCCGTTGTGCGTCTACACACACTCGTACAGTCTAGGGAATAAGCGAACTGTGACTTCTTTGGAAAGTCTTAAACGAGTCATCACGTCATCACATAGCATCACGTTTTGTTTCTACGTAAGGTTGAGCATTAATGTACTATAAGTACACTCACATTTCGCCAGATATGTGTAAACCTCATGTAATAGGGGCGAGTATATTGCAAACAATCGGGCACAAATCCAGACTGCAGGTTGCTACTGAGAAATTCCAGATAGATAAACCCAATAACACTATGGCCGACTTGGGAATTGGACACAGGACGACATGCTCAACAGCAGCGCCTTCAAGCACTAGACCAACGAGGCAGTCATTTATTTAAGTTAATTTTTCATTGGGAAAATCAATCATCTTAATAAGGGTTTTCTTGAATAGTCCCCCCCCCCCCAGACCCCAGTTGAGCGCCACTTTAACACAAGAGGTCTTCCAGTACGTAAAGGAACTTAAAATATTTATGTCATTCGTTGCATTCATTCGTTCACCATTCAGTCCGTAGGCGCTTTGACGCTTTTGACAGTTGCCCGGACCTGACGTCTCAGTACTGCTACTTATTGAACGTAATTTCAGAAAACCCTCATTGACATCCTCTCTCTACGCTACGTTTAAGTTTAAAGAATATGAAAGGTGCATTTTGGCCCTTTTCCTGTAAACTGCTATTAATAACCTACGATATCCTTAAACGTAGAAAAACCCTCCTCATTATACTACAGCTTCGAAAACCCGTTCTTAACAAGGAAGTAGACATAAAATAAATTGCAATTAAACAATATACGCCAGGTAAAGCCGACAACAGACAGAATATCCCAATGTATGTCTATATTCGCAACTGCAGGCTTAGCATGAGCACCGACTTGTCGACGGAAGAATAGACAACACTATTAAATAAATTATGTACAATAGGATAAGATACCTTTGTTTTTCCATTCATTATCACAGTTATGCGTTCTAAACGAATCATGATTTTGTAGATAATCGTATATACTTTGTGGCCGTCGAGTAGAAAGTTTTGTTGTCAGTGTGATTTTGACAGTTTGGGAAGAAATACTCTTCTGAAATAGTCTACATATAAAAGGACCTAGAGAAATATCGTAAGAAACGAAAGACTAAATGACAGATTGTAGAAGGATATCTACGGTGCGATAACAAAAATGTAGGAACGAAATATCACTTTGTATTGAAAAAACACTGTCTATTCTTCGTAGAAATACAAAGCGTCATGCTAAGCCCGCTGGACAGGAAAAGACAAAGTTTATTGTTGTATCTACAGTTCAAGTGGAATCTTGATGCTTTGTGTGCGAAAGAGTTGAGTAGATAATTTGGCATATTTCGTTAAACTATTTTATGACCTCAGAAAAACCAGTTCAGCAACTGACAGTATCATGAACAAGTGACCCATGAAAGATGATATGATTAGAAAGGCCAACTCTGAGATGACCGCTGATAGAGATGTATGGAAGAACATTGACCTTTTGTCAAATTGACACCAAGGGAATTGCGAAATAATTGCGTTCGTTTGATCCCTTGCTGCATCGTAATTAAGTAAATAACCTTTAGTTATGCAGTTAATATGTAAGATATTTAAGGATTGACTCTTTAAATAGTACACTAAAAACAGGATAATTTGTAGCTTCCTCGGTAGTTCAAAGTAATCTCCAAAAAAAAAACAAAATAGACCCTTAGTACTGCGTAAATACTTCACGGAACGTCATCTGTTTTTTTTTTTATAATAACAAATCTGTAGAGTATACAGGATAAGTTTTATCCAGTGCGCAAACTGTAACCATGAATTCGGCATAGATTCGGCTAGACCCCCGTGCCGAAATTTTTCGTCGGTTATACAAAAAAAAAAATCTGCTGTTCCATACATTTTGACCTGCTTTGTGTTTTTTTTTTTTTTGGGTATTGCACTTTTCTATGAAACAGCAGATATTTTTTTGCACACTGGTTAAAAACTTATCCTATATTATGTTTTCTACACGGAGTAAATATAAAGTTTTCTATGCTTATCGTTAACATTTTATATTTTCAAAATGTTTTTTGTTTATAATACGAAGGAAATACCTAAATCACTAGGACGCCAGAGAACGCCATGGTCGCGCTGCCAAAATATCTATATCTATGTTTGGTGGCGCCACCGATTGGACACCAGCAAACTTAGCACAAGCACCGATGTGTCGACGGAAAAATAGACATGACTATTAAATAAATAATGTACAATAGGATAAGATAGCTATGTTTTTCTATTCATTATCAGAGTTACGAGTATGCGTTCTAAATGAATCATGATTTTTAACCGACGAAAAAACGGAGGAGGTTACTCAATTCGACGCGTATTTTTTATTTTTTTATGTATGACCACGCATATCTTTTCACAGAGTAGTTCGATTTTAATAATTCTTTTTTTATTGAAAAGGGTATACCCCGAAGTTGGTCCCATATAAATTTGGAAAAAAAAAAATCTAACCCTAAGGGTGGGAAAACAGGGATGATTGATTGTTCACTCGCTGATTGCAATGTAAAACCACGCATAACTGCTTACAGAGTAGTCCGATTTTAATAATATTCTTTTTTTATTGGAAAGGCTATACCTCGAAATTAGTCCCATATAAATTTCGAAAAAAAAAAAACAACTCTAAGGGTAGGAAAACAGGGGATTGTTTACTCACAGATTTTAATACCGAGTTGTGTATTACAAAAAGTAATAAAAAATTAAGCATGTAGTAATTAGTAGATTATTAAATTAATAATTATATGTAAAAGTATAAAATAAAAACTTTTTAACAAAAAAAATTAACCGCCGAAAAAAACTGAAAAGCTAAAAATAATAAACCTTTATGATTAACCTCAATAACTAATTTCGGAAGTCGGTGACATAAAATTCAAAAACATATCCGAAGTCACCGACTTCCGAAATTAGTTTCAATAACTAATTTCGGAAATAGGTTAATCAAAAAGGTTTATTATTTTTAGCTTTTCAGTTTTTTCGGCGGTTAATTTTTTTGTTAAAAGTTTTTTGTAGATAATCGTATTTACTTTGTGGCCGCCGAGTAGAAAGTATTGTTGTCAGTGTGATTTTGACAGTTTGGGAAGAAATATTCTTCTGAAATAGTCTACATTTATAAGGACAGTGCATCATATTCTTCACGAGGAACTCGGCATGAGAAAGCTGTCGGCGCGATGGGTGCCGCGTTTACTCACACCAGAAAACAAGCGCAACCGTGAGACCACATCGGAGACGTGTTTAGCGCTGTTTAAGCGGAATCCAGCGGAGTTTTTGCGTCGTTTTGTGACCGTCGATGAAACCTGGATCCACTGGTACACACCAGAGACCAAGGAGCAATCAAAACAATGGATCCAGACCGGGGAACGTGCTCCAAAGAAGGCCAAAACTGTAAAATCGGCCGGAAAAGTTATGGCCACCGTTTTCTGGGATTCACAAGGTGTGATCTACATCGATTACCTCGAGAAGGGTAAAACAATTACAGGGCTTTACTATGCCGATTTATTGGGCCGATTCGACGCCGAATTAAAGAAAAAACGACCCCATCTGGCGAAGAAAAAAGTGCTGTTTCACCACGACAACGCACCGGTTCACACGTCTGCCGTTGCCATGGCCAAATTGGTCGAATTACGCTACGAATTGCTGCCCCATCCACCGTATTCTCCAGATTTGGCCCCTTGTGACTTCTTTCTGTTTCCTAATCTGAAAAAATCATTCGTCGGGAATAGATATGGATCGAATGAGGAGGTCATCGCCGCACTATGGAAAATGGTAGAACAAGCGCATATCAAAAATGCTTTTTACGAATATCATAATTTGGCTAATATGGCTATTCGTTTAGGTTCTCTAATAGTCAAATTATAATATTCATTACGATTTTTTTTCTTAATACGCGAAATTATTATTTTTTTCTTAGATAGAAATACATAGAAGACAGAAGTGCCAAACTCAAGTCTTTGCGTATACATGTTTCAATACCATATTGTGAAAAAAATACTTGGTACAGATATGCAGTATTTTACATTTTTAGAAAGGTTATTTTATGCTTTTTGCGATACAGCTTAATGATTTTAAAAGTAAAGAAAAATATTTCAGTAATTACTTAAAAAGTGACATACCTTTTTTTTCACTTGTATTTTTTTTCGTCGAAGGTTTTCAGTATTACCCACGTTTGCCCAAGCGCTACTTTTTGTGTCGACTAGTAGTCTAACTATTCATAAATAGAATGCAAAAAAAATCAGCTGCGGATATTTGCGGTTTTAGAAGATATGAGAAAAAAACTGATAAAAGTCAGAACCCGAAAATTAGTATCTTTTGCGGTTTACCACTGACACCATTCACATGAACAATATAGAACTTTTTGGATATTTTGTGGATGTAGGTACCAATTTGATATTGTAAAATGAGTATTTAAAGGGAAGCAAAAACTATTCGAACCATCTACATCAGTGTAACTTCAAGTGAAGCAAATCTCATCTACGCCTATTATTTCTGCAGATTGTGAAGTGTTAAAATGTCTTCCTTCAGCTGTACCAAACGAGACTTCATAATCCCCTATATCGAGGGCGGCAAGACCATGGAATCATTATCCAAAGTTTTAGTGGAAAAGCTGAATGTTTCTGAAAACAACTTGTGTTTTATAATTAGTGACATACAAAGGCACATTCTTCCTATTTTCAACAAGCGCTGGGCCCTGGCATCTCGGAAAAAAGAAACATTTTTACAGAAGAATTTTACTTGGTTGGACTCAAGGTATTCGTTAAATTTACCGGATTCTGAACAATATTCTACGCCATCAACATCTGGCCAGCGAGGACGAGCATGCGTGGCTTATGGAGACTCCTCAGAATCTACCAAGAAGAGGAAAAACACTCTTCTACTCCAAGAATATGGCTTCGAGCATATAAAAAACGCCTATCTGCAGGGACTACGGGCTTTACGTGAGTACACAGAAGCTCATCTTGTCGAAGAATTAAGAACCGCTGACACTCAAAAGAAATTAGATATCTCAAGTAAGTGGAACGACTCAGACCAGATGAAGATTCTTTCCGATACGGAAGCATTGAGTGCTTTTATAGATTTAGATCTAACAAAAGCACAATATATGTACCTGAAAAACTTAACCAACGAACGAAAGTGTTGTATATTCCCGCCTAACTACAAAATACAAGAAATAAAAAGATCCTGTTATCCACCATCTTCTACAATCGAAATCACGAATACTTATGCTAAAGTGATTAATATCCAAGATTTATTGGATCATACTGCTGCTAGAATTTTAAAAATCGATTCTGTTTTCCAAAAACAACATAGAACATTGATCCTTTATTCTAAATGGGGATGTGATGGTTCATCTGGTCAAAGCCAATACAAGCAAATACTTGCAGAAGAGTCGGAAACAATTTCAGATGCCAATTTGTTCATCACTTCATTAGTTCCCATCAGCTTAGTTGATGTGCAATCGGGATCCGTTGTTTGGCAAAATCCGGTACCTTCATCTGTCCGTTTTTGCAGACCCATTTCTCTTGAATTTTGTAAGGAAACTCCAGAAAAAACCAAGGCAGTTGTTGATGATATTAAAAAACAAATTAGGGCTGCACAAGCATCACTTATAAACAAAGATGGTGTTGTAGTAAATGTGAAGCATGAACTATTTCTAACGATGATCGATGGAAAGGTGGCTCGGGTCCTTACAGATACTCCATCTGGTTCCACATGCACGATATGTGGGGCTACTCCACGACTAATGAATGACCTATCGAAAGTAACTGCCAGACCCGAAAACGAAAACGCCTACCAATACGGATTGTCCACCTTACACGCCTGGATTCGCTGCATGGAAATGATATTGCATATTTCCTATAATCTTTCGTTTAAGACTTGGTCTGCTTCAACTGAGGAAAATAAGAGATTAAAAAAAGAAAAGAAAGAAGTTGTTCAAAAACGTTTCAGGGAGGAGTTGGGATTAATCGTCGACAAACCTCGGCAAGTTAGCGGGAATACGAACGATGGCAATACCGCACGAAGATTCTTCTATGATAGCACTTGCTCATCGGAAATAACAGGTGTAGATGAGGCATTGATTAAACGCCTATACATTATCTTGCAAGTTCTTTCTTCTGGAATGATGATCGACCCGGAAAATTTGGGGAATATGCAATAGAAACTGCAAGAATCTATGTAAGTAATTACGATTGGTATTATATGCCATCCTCCGTTCATAAAATACTCATACACGGGGAAAACGTTATCAAACATTTTGCGGTGCTTCCTATTGGACAGCTATCGGAAGACGCACAAGAGTCTCGGAACAAAGACTACAGAAACATACGACTTCATCATGCCAGAAAATGTTCCCGATCTGCTACAAATGAAGATGTCTTTAAAACGCTTTTATACACGTCAGATCCATATATAACAAGTTTGAGAAAACCGTACGTAAGAAATGTGAAAGAACTTGAAGAAGAGGCACTAAGTCTTTTAAACGTGGCACCTGAAAGTGAACCCACATTTACTGACCCTGATCCTGAAGTGGTATAAGTTAAAAATAATATTTATATTTAGTTATTACTTATATTTGTACCTAGCTACATCATTTCCTGAAGCCAGAGTATAGGATGTACCTATTAGTAATATGATTTTAATTTAGTATTTTTTTTTTTCATATATATATATTTTGTTTACTTTGCTTGTTGTAATTAACCATGGTTTAATCTTTTTAGTCATTATAAACTTGTATTTCACTTGAAATAAATTTTTAACTATTTTTTTCGTGATTTTTTCCCATTTCTTTCATTCTATGCAAAAAAACATACATAGATATACAAGAAAACACTATAAACTACACATTGTTCGAATCTCCGAACCTTACTGCATATTTGTGCCAAATTTCATTACGATACGACAAAAATTCATGAAGTTACAGATTTTTGATCCGATACCGACCTATATTTTCCATCGCCGCCACGGAGGCCTATTTTGCAGAGTTTGACAAAAACTATTTTTCGGACGGGTTAAAAAAGTTGGAGCATCGCTAGGCTAAGTGTATCGAACAAAAAGGAGACTATGTTGAAAAATAAATTGCCACTTTTCCAAAATTTTCGTTTACTTTTTGTAGGCTAAGTATTTATT
The DNA here is from genome assembly GCA_949987655.1 of Polymixis flavicincta. Classification (NCBI taxonomy): domain Eukaryota; kingdom Metazoa; phylum Arthropoda; class Insecta; order Lepidoptera; family Noctuidae; genus Polymixis; species Polymixis flavicincta. The sequence continues at coordinate 4,502,662 of OX465195.1, read as the reverse complement.
GAATGACCCTCGTATTATACAAGGTGTAAGTAACTTAAATAACGCAAAACCTCTTGAGGGGTCATCGGACTCATAATTATCGTGCGTTATTTAAGTTACACCTTGTATATATACAAGAATTGCTCGTTTAAAGGATAATATCGTGCCCGGGAAAAGCACACGTGTTGGGTACCCGTGTGCTTTTCACACGCACATAGTCATGTTAAGTCCCATATGATAAGGGGCGAGCCTATTGCTATCAAAACAAAGTCATGAGAAAAAGCATGAGTAGGTAGTAAATACCCTCTTTCCTAGAATCTAGTTCAAACATGTTATTAAAGAAAAACTCATTCCTTTGTGTTGATAACAAAGTGTTAGTACCTACAGGAAAATATCGAACCGGTAAAACTGCTGGACTTGGTCGCAGTAGCAACCGGTTTTCAAGAAACGTTGTTTTCCCCATAAGTCAATGTTAAACCTACTTTCGTTTTATTTCCAGAAATGACAAAATACTTTTAGGTGCCTAAATAAATAAAGTAAAGGAAGGCTAAAAGTCAACAGGGCAATGGTGGAGAATCCGTACGTAATCGAATCAGAAATGCAGAGATCCGCAGGAGAACCAAGGTAACCGACATAGCCCGAAGAATTGGCAAACTTAAGCGGCAGTGGGCCGGCTACATTGCTCACATACCTAATAGATGGCCGATGGGGCGACAGGTTCTGGAGTGGCGACCGCGTACTGGAAGATGTAGAATTGGAATACCTCTCACAAGGTGGACCGATGACTTTGTGAAGGCTCCAAGAATCCACTGGATGCGGGAAGCATTGAACCGGAGGTAGTGATGGAGCTTGGAGTGAGGCCTATGTCCAGCAGGCTCGAGAACCGTAGAGAAGCGTTTTGTCAACGGAAGAGTAGACAAAAATGACGTTTCCGTGTAAACAGTTGACAGTTTTGTACCGAGAAAAGACAAGCGATTTCTATTCTACGGTAGAGTAGAAATAGATAGCATCATGCTAAGCCTGTAGCAGTAGACGACTTTCTTCTGAAACGATGAGGATAATGATGGTGATGATGAAGTAAAGGACGGTCACTACGTAATCATCTCGTCTGCCTAGCATATTCCCAACTATGTTGGGATCGGCTGTAGTCTTATTTTACATGGAGCGACTAACCATCTGACTTCCACAACCAAGTAAGTGAGTAACACGGTACCCCTTGGTAAGACTGGTTGTCACACATTCGGGTTTCTGACGACGCGTAACGACTGTCTGTCAGCCGTGACCAACGGCTAAACGTGCTTTCCGAGGCACGGAGGGGTCTTGGGACACCCATCCACAGATCAACCGCGTCATGTGTAACTCGACCTGATCGATCGACTGGTGCGGTTGTTATTTAGCCACAAGTTGTTAAGAGTGCCACTAAGTTTGATTTTAGCAAAGCTAAAGCTCAGCGGCGAAGAGAAGATCATATGATAGAAATCTGAATAACTTTGACGTCATTAAAATAAATTACCCACAGAATACCGTTGTAAAGACGTATGTTGTGTGAGGTTGTATGTCGCGTTAAAGCGTGTCTAGATCTAAGACTTATAGAAGTAATGACTAGTATAACTATACGACATACCTACACTCGGTTTATGAATTGAGAATTTGAAGTTGAGAACTAGTCAAACCCTACTTTTGCATTAAATAAGTTCCAAACAAAAATAAAATACAAAATGATAATGAGTTAAAGCATCGTGTTATGTCGTGATTGCCTAGTTGTTGAAGCAACACCTCTCATGTATGAAGTAGCCGGTTCGATTCCAAGGACGATACGTCCTGAGTGACTTTTCAATTTAGTACAGTCACCAAAAGAGCCATGTCGTTTGGTGACCGTACTTTATCCCCCTTATTACAGAAACAAGGTTTTTCTTTAGGTATGGTTTAAACCGTCGAACCTGTTTTTTAAATAAGAACCTAACTGAAAACGAAATACAGCTCCTTTTACAAAACTGATAAGTTAGTCCAGTGCTAAATTGTCAGTTCTGTAAAAGGAGCTGTAATACTATTTCAGTTCTAAGTTCTTATTTCAAAAACAGGCTCGGTGGTTTAAACCATACCTAAAGAAAAACCTTGTTCTGTAATAAGGGGGTATGAGTTTATCTTGGACATTACTGATATCTTTGATGGACATTACTGAGACCGGGAGTCTTACACAGAGGTTCCCTTTATAGTGTAGACAGTGGCCATATTCATAAACGATGATTAAAGTTAAATGATGTTTAAACGTCAAAAATGTATGGTTAAACAGTCGCTACTCATTACTTAACTTTAACCAGCGTTTATGAATAACGGGGTAAGAATAAGGAAGGATTTTTCGAAATTCAACCCCTAAGGAAGTTAAATAGGGGACGAAAGTTCCGCGCGGGCGAAGCCGCTGGGAAGAGCTAGATTTTCACTATTCTTTAAAGCCAGAATTTCAAGACGTCACGCTACTTAATTTTATTTTGTTTTTTGCCTGCCTGCGGCAATGCTCGAAAGGAAAGTCAATTTTAAATGACGTCATAACGTGTATCATTGCTCACCTTATGAACGTCTTCATTCTTGTCTCGATAGCTCTGTGACGTAGGCAGACGCGCGTCAATGCTGTGCCGATCTCCTTCGTAGCACCTGTAAATGAGGAAAATGTTGATATTACAATATTGCTTCTTCTATCTTGAAAAAATAGCCAGTCAGCCAGGGTTCATTGCTAAGGCTATTTTAATCCATCAGCAACCCACTGCGCCATTCTTCGTTTTGGCTGAAAGCAAAATCAGCCTATAATGTTCCCACTGCTGGGACACAGCCTACTCTCAGTGAGAGGGAGTGGGCCATAATCCTTCACGCGGGCCTAGTTCGGATTGGTGGATGTCACATGTCTTCAAATTGACATTCCGGTTTCCTTACGATGTTTTCCTTCACCGTTCTGTGAGCAGTGGTGAAGAAATCAAATTCTCAAAATGGATCGAACTTAAGGTGAATCTAGTCCACATTTTTCTCATACGAACTTCGGAAGTGTATTACTCTACTGTTCGACAATGTACATCAAAAATTAAAAATGGTATGGTTTTTTCTTATTATTAATATTGTCTGTACGGAAACAGAATACTAAAATTAGAAACCATTAAAAAGTTAGGAGCCAACAAAGATTCGTTTTTCTTGCTAATTTAACCTAACTTTGGGCGTGTTTAAGTAATAAAAGAAGTGTAAAATCTCTAAAACTAAGTCAGTACCGACAAAGCCCAATAATCGAAAAGTTCAATAAACTTTACTGGTCATTGATTTATGCAGTGGTTTTTTTCATAAAACCCGATCTTCCGAAGGAGTTTTCTTAATTTTTTACGCGTCTGTTTTACTATAACTAATCCTGCAGCTCACTCAATAATGTTGTGAGTGTAGACTAGCGTCTAACTGCTCTGCTCATCACGGGCACTACCTCTGTTGGACACGAAGCCTTGTGAGAAAGCGTGCTTTTCATCCAGGCCCACCAGTAAGTTCGAGCCCGCGACTAGGTTCCACTTAAGACCTACAACTCGAAAGTCGTGGTTAGTGCGAAAGCGAAGACAGTGGCCACAATGTTCGAAATGTAATCTTCTTTACATCTTTATCAGCCGGAAAGATCCTTCGTCATCTCAGTGTTCACCCTCTTTCAAGCCACATCATTGATCACAACATCTAATCAACGTTTATTTGGATTTCTACTAAGTAATCCTCAATGTCCTTCCACATCTACTCAAAACCAAGATAATAATATGTGCGTGATGAAAAACAAACACAAAAAACAAAAGCATGTAAAAACAATATTTTTGGAACCATTCTTCTTGCAAATATTTTTATCAAAAGAAAAAAACTAAAACAAAACTAATTTGGTGTATTAGTACAATACGATTAATACATACGATTAATTGGCTTAAAAATATTAAACTGGTTTACGCATCAAAGCATTCATTAAAATATCGAAACAATTTTGCTATTGCGTATTATTTTTGTAAACAGGCGTAGACGTGTATTGCGGTCTGTTTTGAAAAAATAAGCTTTGAGTAGGTAGGAGAACAGAATGCCAATTCTCGTATTTAAAAACTTTCAAAATCTAGTCACAGTCTCATCCCAGCGACAATCAAATGTCAAAAACTTGTCAAAATGTATGGAAACTCGAGGTATTCTTGACAGATTGAGACTGAGATCAGACTGTGAACGTTCTTAAAATTACGAGAATCACCCCCCCAGATTCCTAGCACGAACAATAAACAAAATACATTCTTATTGCAGCGGTATGTGAGCTCATTCGGAACTAAAGAATAATTATTGTGTTGCTTTCATTTCTGCTTCTTTCTATATCTAATATTGGATTTTATCACACAAAGAGTTTCAAAATAAGACATTCACCATCACAAAGTATAAAATCTTCATAAAATACAATTTTTGAGGAAAATGTTGACAGTTTATTGAAGCTTACTAAAATGATGAATACCTCAGCAATTTACGATTAATCATACTTCATTTGGACACTAACATTATTAAGTTGATGCATTTTCTTCCATTAGTTGTTATTTTCCTCAACGCTGGTTTCCTTTTATGCAGACATACCTACTCAACATGAGTACGTATTTCTATTTTGGTTCTGTACTGCAGTAGCAAAGTCATTATCATCTGTCTAGCTAGGATATTCCCAACTTTGTTGTGGTCGGTTTCCAGTTTAATAGGATGCAGCTAAATGGAAGTATTTTAAATGAAGCGACTGCCTATCTGACCTCCGCAACCTAGTTGCTAGGTACGATACCCCTTGGTAAGACTGGTTGTCAGACTTTCAGGCTTGTAACGACCCGTAACGACTGTCAAACATGAATTACAGCCGGGGCCAACGGCTTAACGTGCTTTTCAAGGCACGGTGGGTTCTTGGTATTTTAAGATGGTCCCCCATCCACGGATCAATAGCGGTAAGCGTAGCTTAACCTAATTGATCAACATTGCGACTGTTATTACTTAGCCACGAGTATCTGTTATTATTGCAATAACAAAACTTTCCTAACAGTTTGGTAAAAAGACGACATGCATGAGAGTTACCTGAAGACGAGATCTAATTGCCAGGAAACAACGTTTTGATTATAAAATGAAACTAACCACATAGGCAAACTGTGTTTTATTAAGTACCAAAAACTATAGTCTATTCAGGGTGCATGAACATTGACGCACAAAAAGAAAACTACATGAAACGGAACACCCCAGAGCGCGTTCGTTGAAATTTTTCGTCAGTTATAAAAAAAAAATGTTCCATTAATTTTGACCGTATAGATTTTGCACTTTTCTATGCATAAGTTTAAGTTTTATTCTGCTGAATTCATGGTTACATTATGCCCTGCCACCCTATATCGATATAGGGTGACTGGTAATTAGTGACCGATATTTAAACGCCTGATTGTACTCATCATTGTGAAAAACTTTTACTATGGGACAAAACCCGAAATCGCGAAAAAAAAATCGTCTGTTCCCTACATTTTGACGAGTTATGCGAACATAAATGTAGGTAATGTATAAGGAATAAGGAAGGATTTTTCTAAAATCAACCCCCAAGGAAGTTAAATAGGGGATGAAAGTTCCGCGTGGGCTAAGTTGCTGGCAAAAGCTAGTGGGTTACAAAAACCCTGTAAAAACCAAGATTAAAAATAATAATTTACTTCTGTAAACTATTATACCGACGATACAGGGTACATTTTTAACCAGTGTTCCAATTTCTGCGCTTGGAGGTCTAGGATGATAATATGCTGAATTTATGGTTACAGTTTGCACTCTGGTTAAAAATGTATCCTGTATAAGTACACTGTGACCACATAAAACCCATTTCAGTTCGGCAAATATGTATATAAATTTGGTTAAGAGCAGGAGGTGATGATGACAAATAGACGCCACGATCGAGCTCCTACATATAACCATAAGCCCCTAAATCAGTGAACAAACAATAAGTATAGGTGAACATGAGTTACTACATAACATTGCCAAATTACCGAAGTTATCGGCGTCAACACAGCTGTTTCATTGGTTCAGAAAATTGAATTATTCACAGTTACATTGCGTTATACTCATTGAGTTATAAGTACAAGTCTACAATTAATAAGGGAGGTACATTAAGAGAGACTACAAGTAACAATACTTTAGTAAATCCGGCACACTATGATCCACTACGAATCGAGCCTACACCATTCTTCACCACGACCACGATGAGCTACAAAGCTGTTACCGATAATTGAATTGACTTTGCCCTTAAACAAAGAAGCATCTCCTTGATTCGAAGTTTTAAGGGCCCAACGCAAGGCGAAATCTCTTTACATACAGCTTAGAACGATCAACGATCCCAATTTGCTCACTAGGGGACCCTTTGCCATGTTTTCCTCCATGGTTTGTGTCTCTGTAGTCCAACCTTGACAAACGTAGAAATACTTGGATCAGTCAAATTTAAAGTACGATGTAACCAACATCATACTCTAAGTTTGACTATTCAATGATTCTTTAAGTTCTTTAATATGTATGGGGTACAAATTATACGACGGTAAAAAGGAAAAGTTAGAAATAAATCTTCAGCTGAACGATCGAAACTAATTAACTAGTCACAAAAATGGAAAGCCTTATTTTATTATGGAATCAAGCAACAATTCAGCCTTAACAAGTCATAGCCACAAAGGATGTAATAATTAGGAATAGAAGGGAATAATAAAGAATAATCACGAATAATATAGGTATAACTAAATGATGAATCAGTCGAAAGGGAAAATGCTCTTAATGATCATAAATTAAATAGTGGTTAGTTCTTAGTCATTTACCTTTATATTTAAAGACTACTACGACAATAAGGAAAATATGCACAAGCTCAGTATTAATAACAATTAATGAAGTGGTGAGCTGGACGATACGAACTAACGGGTTATTGCTAAAGCCCTGGAATTGCACCCTATTCCGTTACCTTTATCGTATAATCTACCTACAGATCCCATACAACTCATAGATAAAGCGGGCATTCAAAGAACTCTTTGAAAGAAACATGCGCATATACACTTGTTTACATGTGGATATAGAGCCGGACACAAGGGCAACTGGTGGGGTCCGCAAGGGCCGATGCCTGCCAGGGGTGCGGGTTGTTCGAAATAGATACCGTGGCCACTGGCACACAGGCAACTGCAGGAACAGGGGTGGGTTTTAGTCAGTAAAAGTCTGACATGCCCTCCTGCTTCACCCGGAGCGATAAAAGCTATTTAATGATTTCCAACGCTCAAATAAAAAAAAACACGGTGCCCTAGCAATATACCGAGTTGTTCAATGCACTGCTTCTACCACACAGGCACCCATACTCTCAAATAGGTAGGTGGAAAAATTATGGTATATGATGAGATAATTTATGACATTGGTACTACTTCAGCATCCCCGTCCAAATCATTTTCCTGTCCTTCATCATCAGTCTCCTCCCTTTATCCCATTATTATCCCCTTTATTTATTCGTGTTCAGCGCGTCTTTTTCTTCCATACTTCTCTGTTAGTCGTCATCTCGGTAGGAGCAGAAAGTTGATAGTGGCGCCCCTCTCTCTACAGCGTTTGAGATAAATTGATTAGGTGTGGGCCTGTGTGCCGCCTTTTTCTTACAAGTCCATGGTGAGCCAACCAGGCTTCCGTATACTAGGCGATCTGTGGAGCAAGTGTTTTTATTTTAAATCATATTATATTATGATTTTGGCGCCCCCTGAAACTGCCGCCCGAGGCGGGTGCCACGGTTTGCCCCTCCTGGATCCGGGGCTGCTCGGTAGTCAGCCCCTTCGCATCCATTTCACCTTTCACACACTCCATCCATCTCCATCCGTCTCTTATCTTATAGCCTACATTCACACTTTTCTTTTGACTTCTTCATTTCATGCTTTCCCGTTGAAACTGTTTAGAAAATAAGCTGTACTTTCTGCTGCACCTAATTTAGTTTGATGAAGTTAAATCGTAATTAAAACAATACGTCTAATAATCTGAACATAACTATACGATTACTTTGCTGTTGAGATTGTAGGGGCATGGGTCAAGCTGTGTTAACGATCGATAATAATCTTTGATTAGTACATTTATACAAATTGCAGATTAGTGTTACGCATTTGAAAATGACAGTTTTGCAATATTTCTGTTTTTGTAAAAACAAAACCTCTTCCGGTAACTGGGTAATACGATGCCCCTTGGCAAGACTGGTTGTCAGACTTTCGGGCTTCTGATGACTCGTAATGACTGCCATAGATCTACAAATGACAGCCGGGAACAACGGCTTAACGTGTTTTACGAGGCACGGAGGCGTCTTGATATGTAATGATGGTCACCCATCCAACATGGTCTACAGACCAGCAGCAGCAAGCGTAGCTTAACCTACTCGATCGACCCATGCGAAGAGTGTACTGATGGCTCGGTGGTATCAGGCCCGACTTACATGGCGTAGATCGTAGATTCGAACCCAGGCAGACATTACGTTGTGTTATTTATTTTACCACCACTGCTCTCAAAACGGTGAAGAAAAACATCGTGAGGAAAGCGACATGTTCCAAATTCAAAAATTCGAAGATATGTGACATCCCCAACCCGCACTGGGCACGCGTAGTGGCTTACGGCCCACTCTCTCTTACGGAAAGGAGGCCTGTGTCCCAGTAGTGGGAACGTTATAGGCTGATTATGGTATTATCCCAATGTTTTCAAGGACCACATAAAGGCAAACACAGCAAGAACTTACAATTATATTCAAAGTTCAAGAAGACAAGCTAAGATAACCTAAAAATAAAGGATCACTGCTAATTTAGCTACTATGTTGACATTGTACCTAGTAAACGAAAACGATCCATATAATAAAGGCACTAGACCGTAAACAAACACTAATAGAGGAATGAGACATTTCAAGAAACTGTATGAAGTCACAGATAAACCAGTTCTACGCACAAGTTCATCATCATTACTGAATTCGCACATGCAATTAGCAAATGTTGCTACAAAGGCATAGAGGTGAGAATCGCTTGAAGGATTGTTGGGACTCGATGGCCGCGCGAGATTGTCAGACGGTAAAACATATTGGGCTTTGGTTTGTCCGATCACAGTTCGGTTGACCACGGACCGGCACAGACGGGTTGTAAAGTGTTTGTGTATAATGCTGTGATATTCTTATATTAAATTAATAATGAATTTAATATATTTTGTTGTTTTCGCCGCGTGCGCCTGCTTCGTTCATGGACGTAAGTTGTTTTTTTTTTAAAGTTCTGTTCTTAAAAGTTTCGAGTTTTACTTACACACACGGTTTTCTTTAAGGAAAACTGTGATATAAACGATTTTATGTTCTTAAATACGGCACAAAATTGTGTGTGCAAACACAATGCTGCCGATTTTTGATAACGACAGGATTTTCAAGTTTTTTTTTTTTTTTTTTATCTACGTCCTACCTACGCTAAGTATTAAAAAGTGTCTTCTATTTCACATACGTTCTTTTTTTTTAAACGGTAAGTTAAGTAATTATGGAAGTGCATATTTTACCTCATGATTAAACTAACGGTATTCTAACAGGTTGGTGTCATTAATTAATAGTTCAATTAATTAATAATCGCCATAATAATTAATTAATTGAGTATTTAAACGTTACGTAGAACACAATTTATAAATAGGTAGATGAAGATATTGTTATCATCATGGACTTAATTTACCATACCTACTTGAATATATTTTGAAACATTTAACTTAGGTATCAAAAAGCATATTTCTATGTCAAAACGTCTGAAAACAATAATAATGTTGCTTGGTTTTTAAGATGCATTGAATTCATCTAATTTTATAAAAGCTTATTGAGTATGGTTCAGGTATTTTCTTCTCATTGACCTTTATATGGGAAGTCATTATTAGCATCCGCAACCCTCAATCACTACCTATTGGGTATGGACCGCATTGCACTCGCGTGGTTTATTTCGCCTTACGCCTCGCTCCCTCTCAGCGAGAGGGGGCCTGTGTCTCAGCATTATGCTATAATATAGGACTATAGATATCCACAAAATAAAGCAAAAAAAAAAATAACTTTTACAAAAGCGAGAAGCCGGCAGCATCCACCATGTCGAGTAATCGATAACACAACATTAAGAAAATCGATTTTATTGAACATGTCTACAGCATTTACTATTTGATTGAACATGACTGGAACACGAGGCAAATAAACGGTTATTTGATGTTAGTAGGTACTCATTTCATATTTTGCTTTTGTGCCGACATTTTTCGAAGCGTACTGAGAGACCTCCATGTCTGAGCATAAAAGGACGTCTTGTGTATCCTGGGCAGATCGCCTTGCTGACTGGATAACCTTTCACGATATCACTCATATCGTCGAATTTATGGTGCCGAAACCAAAACATGGCTTCAGATTTCTGTACGAATATTCAAAGTTTTATAGAATAGGTAATTAATTATGTATTTTTGACCTCAGAATACCAGTAGGTTCTTACCTAAGAAATAATAAATTCTGATCTCTCCATAAAAATAAATACAGGTACAAAGTTTACGTCCTCTCGAAAACCAGACATGGTAGAATTGGACAGGTGATTTGGAAATTCCATACATGATATAGTAGTTGTATCAATTAATAGGTATGAGTAACCGTTTGCTTCGTTTCTCATACCACCCTGTCGATATCTCTGAGCAGCAAAATCTGCAATAAAATCCTGTTCTAATGTTGTGGTTACAAATAAACAACCGAACCTAGATTTCTCGTTTTTTTTTTATTTTCATTGACCAGAATGATTGAACATTATTCTCGAAACGTTTTATATTGAACTCATAAATGACACCTACAACATAGACACATTCAGATTCTAAAATCTGGAGGCTGCTACTGAACGACAGACGAAGCTATCTATTTGTTACAATATAAACCGATTCAGAAATGAAATTAATATCATTAAAGAACTGATCACCTGCATGCATTCAGGTAATAACGACCATATGCCATCAAGAAGTTAAGATTCAAAACCGGAGATATAAATGCATATTATTGTCTCAGGTACAATAAACATCTACAGAGTGTTTACCTATAAGCGGTTACTACCTGGTGAAGGTCCTCTGACGATGAGTGAACATACGATAATAACTCAAGAGGAAATCCTTCTCGACGACGATGCGTCATTCTTTGCAGATAATTATTGACGGTCAAGCAATAAAAAGCTAGGCACTAAATATGAACGCTACTGATAAAAATATATTTGGAGCTAATTTCTGGGTAAACATAGATTAATAAAGCCATCGATACTATAGTCAGAAGTGACGGTACTTACTGGTTTTTTTTAGCTGGGAAAGAGAAATGCCAATCAGCCCCACAGTAACAACAATAAATGAAGACACCGGTTAAAATTAAAGCAATCGAAAATATAATCGGCAAAAGGTTACACGATTGGGCTAAAAATAAAAATAATAGTTTAAAAAAACTAAAAAAACTCGCTTTTATTGCTGACCGAACTAAAAAGTAGAAAATAATTTTTAGTTACAAAGAGTTTATGTTACAGTAGTAGGAAGTCAATAATTCAATTCAGAGTAAAAAGCGTGGGGTGCATTTTCCTATATTTTCGTGACTCTCCTCTCATAGATGGTTGCCAATAGAATAGTTGTAATAATTAAAATATCAAGCATCCCACGCTTTTTACTCTGAATTGAAATATTGGCTTCCTACTACTGTAACATAAACTCTTTGTAATTAAAAATTATTTTCTACTTTTTAGTTCGGTCAGCAATAAAAGCGTTTTTGTTTAGTTTTGTTCAACTATTATTTATTTTCCATTTTTTTAGTTCGATCTTATTTTGATCGGGAAAATTTTAAAAATTTGAATTTTTTTGAAATTTTGAAATTTTTTATCGGGTTATTGCATTGTCATCGGCCTTAAGACGTGTGCAAAGTTTCAAGTTGATCAGACGTTAAGAAACCAGTGAAAATTAGGCTCAAAGATTCCGTTACATACATAGATACATACATACATACAACCCGAGCTAATAAAAGCGTTATAAAAAGATAACCAATGGAATAGAACACAATAGGATTTTCAGAGGGCTTTTAAATTGGGCAGTCAAATTGCAGGACGATTTCCTTAACCCATTGAAGGACACTGAACGATACACAAGATAAGTTTTATTTTATTACGCCTGGGGATATTAATGTTTACCAAATATATCTACACAAAACTCTCAAAAGGTCAATGTAACATACGAGTACAACCTTGCAAATATGTTATGACAAATCTAAGGACAACGACAAATCCAACGACTTTGCTAGATCTAGCAAGATTTTGATGTCAACAGTTTACCTCAATGACCGCATAATTAAAGGATCGCTACAGCCTAATGACCTCATAAAAGTAAACAATCTTGAAATCTTTACATAAACTGCATACAATAATTCCGTAAAAAATGCGTGAAATGCATCATATGCACGTAAACCCAACTATCTTTAATGACGAACTAGAGATGGACGCAACTCATACAGATAAAGTTAATTAAGACGACATTGAACATGCTGGTGGGTTTTCACAAATTGCAATGAAAATCTTGAAAGTTAAACAAGCCATTATAGAGGTAAAGTTCATGTAGATTACGTTTGCTATAACTAGAAAAGTAAAAGCCGTATCTGCGATAACAAAGAGCATTCTGCTTTATCGGCAAAAGGTGCTTGTTAGTATGATCTTAGGTTCAGTCTATAAGTTTGTTTTATGTAATCCTAATTGACAGGGGTATTTAAACTACGTTATCTGATGATAGATAGATCCAATATACAGATAGCAGTTGTATACTGGATCTATCACTATATTATTAATGGCACAGTTATTGTTTTTATTCGCACAAGCAGGCTAAAATATTTCCACTGCTGAGACATAGGCCTCCTGTCTGTGAGAGGGAGAAAGCCGTAATCCACCACCCAGTGCAGGTTGACAGATTTCATGTCTTCGACTTGTTGGTCTAGGACCACCTTTACCTTACTACCGCTACTCTCAATCTGCTCTATATATGAGACGTTATATGGAATACCAAATCTAGATGTTTGAGATGATGGCACGAATACTCCAATAACAAAACGTCTAGTGAATAAACACATAACAACAATATAAGCAGAAGGCATTTATATAAACAGGTTACATGACTTTGATACAAACTAATCGAGGACCGGTCCTAACAACATTAAAATGTAATTTTACGCGCGATTATTAAACGAATTTATGCATGTACTAATAACAGTGTGACATTATTAAAATATGTATATCGAAGTTAGAGCATTGTTTATTGTAGGTAACGAATTTAATTTGCGTATCAAACATAGTGAGCATTTGTGGCTAGATTTAATGATAAAGTTTTAAGTCTTACAATATGCTTAGCCTTTTTAGACAATGTTGAGGTCGGCATCCAGCCTAACCGAATATAGCTTAATACCAGTATTTTATATGGAGCGACTGGACTCCATTACCCAGTTAATAGGTAACGACACCCTGTGGTAAGACTGGCTGTCAGACTTTCGGGCTTCTAACTACCCGAAACGATTGTCAAAGATCCACGTATGAAACCTGGGACCAACGTCTTAACGTGCTCGCTGAGGCACGGAGGGGTCTAGCGTCAAAGAGCACGTTACGACGTATATTTAATAATTATCACCCATCCACGGAGCGACGACCTGATCGATCTACCTATGCTGCTGTTCTTACTTAGCCACAAGCCTTTCCAAAGTTTTAAGTTACACGTTCATATTTTATTCAAATAGTTTTTGGCATAATCGTCTCGTTTGCGCGAACTAAAATACTTATTTATGAATAATAAAGCATATAGTCAAGTGAAGTTATTTAAAATGTTCATCTTTATGATGTGTGTTCGCTAGATGTGAGGAGCACAAAGCCTGTCGATGTGGCGATGCTTGAGGCTTATGTCTAGCAGTCTTTCGGCTGGAACGATGATGATCACGATAAAATGTTAAAACCAGCTTCATTATGTTCCTCGAATTGTGCCGGCTTCCGTGGTCAAATATCAAGGGTGATAAGATGTCGTCGTGTTTATACCGATAAATCGGCAATATTGCATTTCCATTTTGGGCGAAATTGTACGGTATGGTCAAAATACAGTTACAACCTTCAATTAGGCGGTCAGTATAAAGTACCATTCGTTACTACATACAACATACACAAGTTAGGCATAATACCTACGCTATGAGCATACATTGATTTCTGCGTGCTTTTTTATTGTTTCACACTTAGACTATAAAATGAAAAAAGGAGGATTGCAGGAACTTGTCAAGCGTTATAGAGAACCTGTTAGGTACCTTTTAAAACTGCAACAACCAGGACCATTTGCGACTCGTCTTACTTTTAACTTGGTAATTTCTGAAGCAGGCTACACATAATATTACTTTAAAATAGTGTGATAGACAAGAACGAGAACTCCTAAGGTAGGTGCGCAAATGTATGGGACAGCGGCATTAAATGCTACGCTGTTAATATACAAGAACACGACTGAAAGTAGTAACTGATAATTATATTATTTTCAGTTAAATTGATTCAATTTTCTTGATCTAACATTAAAACAAACGCCTATAAAATTTTTTGACAAAGAATTTTGTTTTGTACCTTTACTACTGGAATTTCATTTAAACCCAAACGGTACGTTAGCGGTAGACAAAGCATTAAGTCTACCATGAATACTATCATTATGCTTTAATGTGTAAATAGATAAATTATGGATGGATATATGAACATTTATGCACACATGAGAAAAAAATCTGCCCGCTAGGAAAAAGGCCAATTCTCAAGACGTACGTTGAGCAATATTGTTAATGCTTTGAAAATGCAGGGTCAAGGTTCGTACATGCCAGAAAAATATGTTTTTCGAAAATAGTATAATCCAAAATTAGATATTAAAACACGTATGTGAACCAGATCTTCGATAAAAACACGTAATAAGATAATGTTAGATAATCATTGTCCAAAACTTGTTGCCATTTTGAGGTCAATTGTGAACATCGCCATCAGTAACAAATTTGCACATTAAACTACTGATTTAGTCAGAGAACTTAGAAGATTGTATGTAATTGGAAAAATCGATCAAATGCCGCGTGATAAACAAAGAAATCTTGATAAGATATGTGGTATGGACTAGTTATTAATCAATGAAGTTAATGCCGCTAAAACAATGATTTTATAAAAGAAATGTATACATAAAACTTCCTGCAGAAGCCAAAACCAATAGCACCAAATTATCATCTAAAAGTCAATTAAACCAAACCAAAACCGGTTGTTTATGAACTAAGAAAATCCCGTTTATGATGTACGCATAGAATAGAACAAGCAAAGATGAATAACCCAGACAAACTTGAAGACCACATCATCATCATCATCATCATTTCAACCGAAAGACGTCCACTGCTGGACATAGGCCTCCCTTAGAAGAAGAATCCTCCTTGAATACCACGCTTAGTAACAAAACGATAACTCTAAAAAGACCCAAAAACCCCAATTTCGCAGGCAATTAGAACAAGTCAAGAGTCCACAAAAGTAAAACATAATTCTTTAATTATGGAAAACATTGCGTTCGAGGAAATACAAATAGATGATTATGTAACTATTCAATAACCTCATCCCTTAGAAATTTGACTCATTTAAATGAAATATATTGTGTGTGGCGTTCACAGTCCACACACAGTATAGAGAATGTGAAACTTTTACAAAGCTCCTCGTCTCCCTCATTCATGAAGACTGAGTAGGTATTGAAATCAAATCAGATGATGCTACAGATAACACAGGAAACAACAGATGTAATAAAACGACCATTGAGTTAAGACTCATTTGATTATGACTATAATATAAAGTAGTAGAGAATGGGCAGCAGCGTTCTCTATGCATTTTATCACCTCACTGCGATCGCCAACCCGCCTGCCAAGCGTGGCGATTATGGCAAAACCCCCTTTTTGGGGGAGGCTTATGTCCAGCAGTGGACGTCTTTCGGCTGAAATAATGATGATGATAAAGTAGTGATATATATTTTTACTATAATAAAAAAACACAACTCCAGTCCAACAAAACGGTTCATTTTTTACAACAACCTGAAGACACAACAGAAAAAATCTTTCGATCAAAATTAAATCATGCAATCAAATGAGTAACAATACCCATCAATGCAAACATATATATGCAAATCACGACTCGACCCGTGTCGCTTCCACATATCCCTTCGTTTAATCTTCGCTAACTGACGAGTAACAAGACGCAAGGCAAAACAACAGTGGTAAAAAAAAACAGTCAAGGCCAAACATTGACGCCTTTTATATCTGCTGAGGTTACAGACAGTTCAAAGATTGCAAGACGAAATACATAACTTATTGAACTTCGATCGATATAATATATTCGCACGACAATACATCTAGCTATAGATCTAACATTGTATAGGCAGGGTTTTTCGTTCAATGATAAGTCAGCTTACTGGAAATGTATAAGTTTGATTATGATGGGAATTAAAGATAAATATCGAAAACTGAGTTTTCGTCCACTTATTCCATATCTCTTGTGTTTCTGATATTAACTGTTGTTACGGAAGTAGCTAAAGTTTCAGCTACGGTACTGATTTCCAAACATTGACACGTGTGATTAAGATACATTTTCTTTTGGCAGATTATCATTTCTATAATAGTCTAAGGATTCTTGAGAGTGAGGGTGAGTTATGAATCAATAGTATTTTAATGCACATAAAGTTTTGGTTTAGCTCTCGACACTCCAAGTTCCAAGCATAATTAAATGGAAAAATTTGAATTTAGTTTTGAATTTACTTAGTATTATTATTTTCCGAAATGTTTTTTTTTTAATGAGGTTTAAATAAGTTTTCCTCTGCCAGAACAAACTCCTTCAACTGAATCCTGGGCTGATGGTAAGGCATTACATTACTTGTTGAATATATTTGTATTATAATGTAAGTATATTTATGCCTGTTTTCAACGAGCACAAAGCAATAGTTGTACAGATAATTATTTTGAATTCAATTTTATCGGAAGTATGTAGCGAAGCTTTCATGGGGATTTTCATCGCTACAACATTGTTAAATGCACGGATTTTATTAATTACTGAGATTTTATTTACCAGGTGAGGATTTCTTTTCTGATCAAAATACAATTGATGGTAATTTTTTTCGTTTTCATTTAATAAAATATTACATTCTATGTTGCCTTATTGGATATATTCTTATTTGATTATTGAGATAAAACTCTTTTAATTGTCAGACGAAAATAACACAGGTGAAATCACAAGCGAGGGTATGTTCAATTTACATTTTTATCTGCTTGCTGTTAACGTGTCTTTCTGATGAATTCGTCACAGATGCTTAATTGATCTGCCATGTATAGATGAATGAAATAAAAAGGTAAAATTATTTTCTACAGATTATGAGTTGGGTGAGTATAACTTAAAAAATAACAAACTTTCTTGACTAACTTTCATCAGAACCAACAGTTTAATGATTTGAATTGAATTCATTGACCCACTTTTCATTGTTGAGATATTTTCTTCTTGCAGACCGAAAAGTCGAGCATTATTTAAACATTTACGGTAAGATTCTAATTTATAGTCGAGTAAGTAAATAAATGTCATCTACAGCAGGCTTAGCACGAGCACCGATTTGTCGACGGAAGAATAGACATGACCATTAAATGATGTCCAATAGGATAAGATAGCTATGTTTTTCTATTCATTATCACAGTTATGCGTTCTAAACGAATCATGATATTGTATATAATCGTATATACTTTGTGGCCGTCGCGTAGAAAGTTTTGGTGTCAGTGTGATTTTGGCAGTTTGGGAAGAAATATTCTTCTGAAATAGTCTACGTTTATAAGGACCTAGACAAATATCGTTAGAAACGAAAGACTAAATGACAGATTGTAGAAGGATATCTACAGTGCGATAACAAAAATGTAGGAACGAAATGTCACTTTGTATTGAAAAAGTTCTGTCTATTCTTCGTAGAAATACAAAAGCGTCATGCTAAGCCCGCAGGTAGCTTGTGTATTGTTTTATGATTTTTACCATGTGCTCATTAATTTGTCAGGGCAAGATACTCTGGGCGTAACCGGTAAGACTCGCGCAAATATATAAGTGTTTCAAAGAAAAATACAGGATTTTTTCTAGAAAATCACTAGTTTTATCGATGTTGTAAAGCTTGATTCGAAGATTCTTACAATAGCAAAGACATAGCCGATCAGGACCAATAGCCTGCTTAACAAAACAGAAATGGGAGGGCCATATTTGCAGATGGGCAAGGATGAAAGGTTTTGGGTGTGGCGTATGACCAGATTTGGGACAATACAAATTGAAAACTAAATACATCTTGATTTATGAATCTGCCTAGCCTTTTCCCAAATGTTGGGGTCGGGTCGCAGTCTAACCGGATACAGCTGAATTCCAGTATTTTGCATGGTGCGACTGCCTCTCTGACCTCCACAGCCCAGTACCGGGTAACATGGTTATTTTACCGTCTATTTATATACGGTCATATTTTTTGGCAGAAACCACAACGTCCGCACACGATCAAGTGCATCTTGAAGGTAAGTTTCCTTTAATGAATTCAAAATAATCGCACAAAGAAGGCAGCTGTTACGAATCATAATGGTTATGATATTGATGGCGTTTAATATTCCAAACATATAGCAAGGTGTAGCAAAGGAATCATTGTCATATACAGACAACAGAAGAAGAACTATTAAGAATTTCTTCCCCCAAGATCTTAGGTTAGGTATGGTAACACAAACTAGGTTGATGACAAGGAGCTAATATTGCAACGTTTTCAGATAAACATTTTAAATATTGGCCACAAGTTGTAATCATTAAGCCCATGGGTGAGTTGTTAGTTATATTAGTTTGGTGGGATATTTTCAAAACGTTTCTCTTCTTTCTCAGACGTTTGTTTTCCTCCTTTTTAGCAGCATTGTGTCATTTACTATACGTTGGAAAATCCTTTACTTTCTCGAAAAAAAGATCTTTGAAATCTTTGCAAATTCATCAGTGAATTTTTTGATGCTTGCAATGATTTTCTGTTCGAAAGACTGACTGGAAAATATCCTTGGCCTATCGCGTTTAATTTTATTTCTTGTGAGCTCTATTTCTGTCAGCTACCAGTACCTATCTTCGAAAAAGCCTACACTTCATTTAAACTTAGGTTACGATCCTTCATTAATTATTTTGTACCAGTTCATTAGTTTTTGCTACTATTATTTGTATTTGTTTCAACAGAAAATCGGCCTATGCCGTATGGTTTGGGTAAGCCGTTCTTCATTACTTAACTTTACGTATTTTTTTTTAATTTAGAAAGTCACGATATTTTATCTTTTACTATACTTATATATTATTTCACGTATTCTTCTTTTTGAGTAAATATTATTTTCCTCTTTTGGCAGGGAATTTACTTCCTAATGCTAATACGTTCGGTCCACCACGTGGTAAGTTTTGAATAAATATTGGCTTGGATTCATTGACGGCAAGTATTATGTTACAAACATTTTTAATCGCGATAGAGAATTCGGTGGGTATACTAAATAGTAAAAAAGGTAGTAAGTGACGGATTATATAAAAAAAAAAGTACCGGTAAATATGAAACCGAATGTTTAAGAAAAAATATTTAAATCAAAGTTTTAAGCTTAATCTCCATACATGCATTACACTTTTACGGTCTTATTCATAAAAGATCTCTTTAAGTCTGGTTTTCAATACGAAACCAGACTTAAACAACTGTTTAGATGTTCGATAACTTTATATGAATAAGGGACCTTATTTTTTTATTTGACAGGAATTCCTAATGCGCATGGATTCACAAGTAAGTTGTTTTCACATAGAAAGACAAATTGAATTGAATAAATAATTTTATAACAGAAAAAACAATTATAAAGGATTTACCAAATTATGATTGTGATTGGAGCTTTCTATTGACAGCAAAAAAAATTAAAATGAATAGGCCAACGCCAAGCAGTAAGATTTTTGGTACGTTTGAATATATCATGGCTATTGCTTGAATTTTATAAATCGAAATTCTATTCGCTAACGTGATCAATAGATGTGAATCAATCCCAACAGGCTTAAATTTGTACTTAAGAAACAGTCGGCGTGGCCACAGGTCTCTCTCTATAAAGATAACTAAGATTAGTACCTAGAGTAACTATATCAATTCTCTCGACAGTGCAAACTGTGAAAACCATAAAACCGACTCCGTTTACGACGTTTTCTACAACCACACATCACTCATTCAGTACACATGGACCTGAGAGTGAGTTTCATATTTTTAATTATTTATTATGTTATGCAATCGTGTCACTGCTGTGCACACAGTGACACTACTGAATTTCTAGAAATTCCAGATGTTTCAACATTGCTGAGTTTCGGTTTTGAGGATTTCGATTTCAGGGGCTTGCCAGACATTTATGAACACACGGATGACTTTTTTCACAGGGAAAATTTCTGGGCAGCCCCAGAATTCATCTTCCCATAATTGTCATCCGGTGGTATTTTGGTAACGCGAGTCTCAATGCAGATTTTTGAATTGTGTCTTTGGGTAACAGACGTTATGCAATATACCTAATATTACAAAATAATATACACGTTTTGTAAAAGGAAAACATGGTTATATATTTAACGAGATCATTAAACTTGAGCAATAAGAATTTAAATATTTTACTGTTGGGAAGTACCATTTCTTTTTAAATAGTATTTCGTCCAATTTAAAATTTCGTATTCAATCAGTTCAGCGCTTTGGCCGTGATACCAATGGAGCATTGAGATTAACTATAGCACTTGTTATATTATTACGGTATATGGATATTTTATTAATAAATAATAATGTATCAACAGAGAAAGTGACCACAACACAAACGTCACTACCTGAACCTGTGCCTAGGGGTGAGTTAATGAATGATTAAAATAAATAATTTAAATAACATCATATCAAAGTCTTTTAAATGGGAAAATAACACAATATTGTTTACAATGGGACTTCAAAATAATAGTTTGTGTAGAAGATAAAATGGCTGGAAAAGAGATGTCACCTGATACGTACATTGGGCACGCCCTGATTGCGGCGGTAAGTCCCCTCTTTGAGGAGTGGCTTGAGAGGCGGCATGGCGTCCTCACCTTCCGCCTGACGCAGGTCCTCACCGGACACGGTTGTTTCGGGAGGTTCCTGTTTCGGATAGGGCGGGAGGAAACGCCCGGGTGTTTCCATTGCGAAGATCGCCCTGAGGACACAGTGGAGCACACGGTGGCGGTCTGCCCGGCTTGGGCGGAGCACCGCCGTGTCCTCGTGGAGGCGATCGGCGGCGGCGATCTCTCGCGTCCGGCCCTGGTCCAGGCCATGGTACGGAGCGAGAGGGCATGGGGAGCCGTCACCTCCTTCAGCGAAGCAGTGATGCTCGCGAAGAGGGAGGCGGCGCACGTGAGGGAGAGGCAGCATATGCGCCCTCGCGACCCCAGCCGCCGCAGGATACGGAGACGCCCTGGGCGTCGGGAATCCCAGGCCGATTTCCGGCCACCGTAGGCATGGGCTTGCGGACGGCGAGTAATGGGTAGCTCGTTGTCCGGTAAGGACCAAGCCCAAGTCGACGGCGCGTTGTGTTCCACGCGCGCCTCAAAGAGATGTCAGCACAAATAGTGATGGGACCCGCAAGGGTCGATGCCTGCCAGGGGTGCGGGTTTGTTCGAAAGAGACACCACAGCCCCTGGCTTAAGGGCTACTGAAGGAACACGGGTGGGTTTTAGTCAGTAAAAGTCTGACACGCCCTCCTGCTCCACCCAGAGCGGGAGAAGTTATTTGATGATTTCCCACCCAAAAAAAAAAAAAAAAAAAAAACCTGATACGTACATACGACGAAAAAGATGTACAGTACTGAATAATTTTTGCGTGCCTATTTCCAGGTAGAATGTACAGTACATGGCACTCTCTTATCTACTCCACCTGTATTTCAATGTAACCTACATTCATTGCAATTAAATGATTGATTGATTGATTAATAGACTTCAAATAGATGATGCAGTAGAATTATGACAAGATCCTCAATGAATAATTCACATTAATGATTCATTACTTTAATTTGACAGAACACGAGACTGATGATGAAATTGCAAGTAAGTTATTTCAACTAGAAGTCTCAGATTTATAAGTACCAGCGTTATTTCACTACAGAACAAAAATGACCTAATCCACTGTAAAGCGATAGAGCTTGAAAACCAGGTTTTTTTTTATTTTTTTTATTTGTTTATTTATTTAAGAGCATGGAGGACTTACAGCTATTAAAAACAGATAAAAAAGGAAGCTATAGTCACCAGAAAACCAATTACAAATCCTCACGTATAGACGTATTATAACAATAATTTATGGTGTGAGCACAAAAACAAAGAAAACCACACATTGCCTTAATAAACAGAAAAGTAACATAAATACAAATTACACATTTCTTCGAGATACACCGGCTATTGCTGGATTGTTAGTTAAAAAAATATGTTTTGTAATTTCTTCATTTTTATTAAAAAATATTATAGGCACAAAATTTAATGTTAAATGTTAAGAATGTTTTCCATTCTTTTATCGACAGAACACGAGGCTGAAAATAGTGGTAAGTTATTTGTTCTAGTGCAATTGCATCTTTCAGTACGATAGCTTCATTAGCTACTTTCTGTCTACGTCAAGAAACTCAGCCTATCGCTGTCCACTATCTCGCTATTACCATTAAACATATTGAACAAACTTTAGAATCAGGACCGGCATTAGAAACTGAAGCTACTACTGGTGAGAGATTAATTGTATTCTATGAATTGGTCAATACAACGATAAAAACGCATGCACGACTGGCATTCGTTTGAGACCGCCATTTGTGGTATCAGTACCGTAGCATCTTTCTTTTCTTAATTTTTATTGGTATACATCTACTCTCCTCTCGCCATAAATATTAATGAAACTGTATACACTTTAGAATCACCGTCCAATGAATTAATTCATGGTAAGCTGTTAATCTTAATAATGTTATTGAAGTTATGAGTACAGTTGCATCATTCTTTGTCTAATTTTTATTTGCATCAATCTACTCTACTCTCGTCATTGATTTTCGTTTATACTATACACACTTTAGAATCGTCGTACATCGAAGCTAGTACCGGTAAGCTGTCAATTGAACTAATGTTTTTGAATTCTTCAGTATAGTAGCATCACTCTTTGTCTTATTTATATTTTCATCAATATATTCTTCTCCCGTCATTCATATCAATTTATACTATTTACACTTTAGAATCGGCGTACATTGAAGCACTTACCGGTAAGCTGACAATTGTACTAATGTTTTTTAATCAGTATAGTAGCATCATTCTTTGTCTAATTTTTATTTGCATAAATCTACTCTACTCTCGTCATTCATATCAATTTTACTAAACACACTTCAGAATCGCCGCACACCGAAGCTCGTACCGGTAAGCTGTCAATTGAACTAATGGTTTTGTATTTATTAATATAGTATCATAATTCTTTGTCTAATTTATATTTGCATCAATCTACTCTCCTCCCGAAACTCATATCAATTTATACTACACGCACTTTAGAATCGCCGTACACTGAAGCACTTACCGGTAAGCTGTCAATTGGGCTAATGTTTTTGAATCAGTATAGTAGCATCATTATTTGTCGTATTTATATTTTCATCAATCTACTCTACTCCCGTCATTCATATCAATTTATACTATTTACACTTTAGAATCGCCGTACATTGAAGCACTTACCGGTAAGCTGTCAATTGTACTAATGTTTTTTTAATCAGTATAGTAGCATAATTCTTTGTCTTATTTTTATTTGCATAAATCTACTCTACTCTCGTCATTCATATCAATTATACTATACACACTTCAGAATCGCCGCTTACCGAAGCTCGTACCGGTAAGCTGTCAATTGAACGAATGGTTTTGAATTTATTAATGTAGTATCATAATTCTTTGTCTAATTTATATTTGCATCAATCTACTCTCCTCCCGAAACTCATATCAATTTATACTCTACGCACTTTAGAATCGCCGTACACTGAAGCACTTACCATTAAGCTGTCAAATGGACGAATGTTTTTAAATCAGTATAGTAGCATCATTTTTTGTCCTATTTATAATTTCATCAATATATTCTTCTCCCGTCATTCATATCAATTTATACTATTTACACTTTAGAATCGGCGTACATTGAAGCACTTACCGGTAAGCTGACAATTGTACTAATGTTTTTTAATCAGTATAGTAGCATCATTCTTTGTCTAATTTTTATTAGCATAAATCTACTCTACTCTCGTCATTCATATCAATTATACTATACACACTTCAGAATCGCCGCACACCGAAGCTCGTACCGGTAAGCTGTCAATTGAACGAATGGTTTTGAATTTATTACTGTCGTATCATAATTCTTTGTCTAATTTATATTTGCATCTATCTACTCTTCTCCCGACATTCATACCAATTTATACTATATACACTTTAGAATCGCCGTACACCGAAGCACTTACCGGTAAGCTGTCAATTGGACTAAAATTGGACTAATGTTTTTAAATCAGTATCATAGCATCATTCTTTGTCGAATTTTTATTTGCATAAATCTACTCTACTCTCGTCATAATATCAATTATACTGTACGCACTTTAGATTCGCCGTACATTGAAGCTAGTACCGGTAAGCTGTCAATTTAACTTTTTTTTTTTTTTTTGAAGTTATTAGTATAGTAGCATAATTCTTTTTCTAATTTATATTTACATAAATCTACTCCACTCCCAACATTTATGCCAATTAAACTAAACTAAACACACTTTAGAATCGCTATACACTGAAACAGTTCCCGGTAAGCTGTCAATTGGACTAATGTTTTTGAATCAGTATAGTAGCATTATTATTTGTCTAATTTTTATTTGCATTAATCTACTCTAATGTCGTCATTCACATACATAAATGTATACAATACACACTTTAGAATCGCCATACACTGAAACTAGTACCGGTAAGCTGTCAGTTAAACTAATGTTTTTGAATTAATCATAGTAGCTTCATTCTTTGCATCGATCTTTTCGCCATTAATATTAATGATATGTACTATCCGTACTTTAGGACCACCGTACACTGAAGCTAGTTCTGGTAAGCTATACATTAAACCAGTCTTATTGAATTTTAGTGCACTTTATGTACGGTACTCTATTGTTGGGTAATACCACCGACATTCCAAACTATCTTTGTTTTGCACAGGGCTGATAGATTAATTTTTAAATGAAGTCCGAGACACATATCAGAGATAAATTTAAGGAGATGAATGTAATGACCGTGCCTTTTCAATATATTCATATACATTTTTTTTCTCCCCATTAAAATATAGTGATATCGGAAATAAAATACGAGGATCAAACACAAATTTGTTGTAGCTACCACTAGGAGGGTCGTTTCGATGTCAATGTTTACGATTTTATATTAAACTTCCAAGCTAACTTCAAGAGTCTTAATAAATTCAAATTATTAATTAAACGTCAGTTATGCCAGAAAACCTAATAAACTGTTAAAAATTATATTGACAACAAATAGGCAAATAGGCTTAACGATTTTTTAAACACTTTGGCATTTGGTGATTATTAAACATAATTTATACACAATATCATGAATATTTACTTTGTGAAGCCTATTATTTCAATTATTCTAAATGTTACACTTACACTTAAAACCCGTACACGTAAAAATTCAAAATTACCCACATGAAGACACTATTGGGTATTTTTGAATTTTGTACCAAATTACAGAAAAATAAAATAAAATAATCCTCATTTATCAATAAAATCAAGTCAATTCTAGTCAGTCAAACTCTGCGATCTTTACAATCGCCGTACACTAAACTCGGTATTACTGGTATGCTATTTATTAAACTTTATTCAATTACTGTAGTTTTGTTCTGTCTAATTTTACTCGCATCGATCAATGTACTCTCCTTTTGCCATTCATACTAATGATTATTTCTCTGCTATTTCTTTACAAACTTCAGAGTCGCCAGAAATTAAGGAAACTGCTGGTAAGCTCTTCTTCTTGTTATTGCTCAGTGCTATAATCAGAGCCTGTTTTTCAGGGTCCTGATTTGCACTTACTACCAAATTTCTAAAATGTATCAGAATTTACTTAAACTTTAAACAAAACAGCGGGGTAATACAACATCTTTAATTTCGTTATTCACGTTGCTGAGCAGATAAAATTTTCTAAAATAATATGAAGAAATGGATTACCTCCAGAATGATTCACACCCTGATTAATAGTATGTTTGCAATTAGGGTACCGGTCTCTTGGCCTACAAACTTGCCTTAGACATTATCATGATATTCCCAAGTCTAGAATTTGTTGCTACTCTGATAACTTTCAATATGAATGATAATCAACCGTAATTGACTTACATTATAAAACAAATTCACGTGTCTTGGCCTACAAACTTGCCTTAGACATTATAATGATATCCACAAGTCTAGGATTTGTTACTCTGATAACTATCAATATCATTGATAATGAAACTTTTGTATTGACAGAAACTGAGTACCATAATATGGGTGAGTTATTTGTAGTAAAGTATATCATGTATGATGATCATATTGATCATGTATCAGCAAGGCAACTTTATTCGGCTGTCTCTTGTTGTTAATTACTAATTATTCTCCGAATAATTTTAATAGATATGATATTTTAATTGTGATACCATATCTCATTATCTTTTGCGTAAAGCTGGGTCCAGTGTGTACAGAACGAAACCAACGAAAATCAAGTAACGTGTCGTAGCGTTAACCAAATCATGTTTGGTGGAGATATGACTTCACAATCACAATATAGTAAAGTAGGAAAATTGGTAATGGCATTAACACTATAAAAAAAGGGTCTGCAAATTTGCATGTGTAAATAACCGTTAGAACTTTGTCGGCGAATTACATTCGGGAGTTGTCCTAGATGCGACTGTTTCCAGCATAGTACATACTTAATTAAAATTGAAATGATGGTTGGATGTATAAATACCGATGGTACGTTCCCGTGGGTTAATGTCCGATTTAAACACGGGCGAAATCGCGAGAAAAAGCTACTTCTATAAATATTGAAAACTTTCCGCAAAATGAACGAACTTTTAACCTTCTACAGTCGTCTACTGTGTTTACTCAATAATATGCAGAATACCTGTATCTTGTAATGATGTTCTGTACGTACGGATACAAAAAAGGCAACGAATGCTTGACCTCTATGAAGCTCTCTGGACCATTGACTTTACTGTTATGACAATTCTCTGACTAATGTCTTAACAAAGGTGCCTTTGTATCTGTCCCTATGTCACGTTTGCACTAGGCTAGCGTCGCATAGACGTAATCATATCGAAAAGCTTCGTTGACGCAGCATTCACGTCTCATTTTCAATGTCTATCGCTGTCCTTACCCTTAAATAAATTCTCTGGTTCACCATCATTTGAATTTGCTATTACACTCTTCAAAGGCTCTTTAATTTCACCAAAGCAAATATTTGGCCCACCTTTGATCACGTTAACTGGAAAGATTTTTCCATCCTATATTAACTCATTTTCTCATTTATTACAGAAGATTCGTGCTCAACTCCCAGCGGTGCCAGTGGCGAGTGTATATCACTCTTCAACTGTCAAGTGCTGCTAGACCTGGTTAATAAGAAGGATCGTACGAGCCAGGACGTTGATCTGCTGAAGAAGTCACAATGCGGGTACAAGGGGACTTCACCGGCTGTAAGTATCTGCAATATAGTAATCTTTTCAAAAAGAGATGCGTTGCAAATTGTCATTGATGAGTAATTTGTCAGTTTTGTTATTTCTAAACATCTTATGAAAGGTGGGCTACACGTCACTGGTACCAAAAATAATATCTATAAGCATGTCTTCATTACATGCCTATAATGTTCCCACTGCTGGGACTCAAACCTCCTCTCATCGAGAGAAATAGGGCTGTAATCTTTCACGCTTGCCCAGTGCGGGTTGGTACAAGTCACATGTCTTCTATTTTTTGGTTTTAAGACAGGCCGGTTTCCTCACGAAGTTTTCCATCACCGTTCTCAAGAGCAGTGGTGATGAAAATATTTACATAACGTAAAGCGCCTGGCTAGGTTCGAACTCATGACCTAAAACTCGGTAAGGGACTACACACTCACACTTATTCAGCTCTGTTCAGTTTTTGTCCATACAAAACAACGATTTTGTATGAGATGCGTACGAATCCGTTCAGCCGCAGAAAGCTAAATGGACTCTATACCAAATCGTTGTTTCGCTTGAACACATTGGGCCACCACTGCCCTCGCTTGTCTGTTTATCTGTTGATACTCGGTACTACGCTAGGCCAGCTCAAATGGTTACCACTGACGTGTGGCCTGCTGTACATCTTTATAGTCTTTGGTTGGTAGGTCGAGGCCCAAAGCAGTATCGATAGTTTCAGTAAGGCAGTACTGAAACTATTATATTATCTTAGAAAGAAAAATTCATTTCATTATGCATTGCAATTCAATCTACATGCATAATGCTCCTCTTGCCATACTTTAGTCACTTTTACCAAGCAATTTCAACCAACTCATTGGAATTTTACCAGTTCGATAGTTATTCCAGTACTTAATAAAAAGGAAAATTTTATAAACACGGGCCATCTACCTAAACCGCAAGAATGCGATTTGTGTAGAAAAACTAAGAAATGGCCGTCATAAACAGTTATTCATAAATTGCTCATCATGACGTTACTGTAAGTTTTTTTGATTATTATTTGTTTTCGAGTTGGCCACGGCTGGATTTTCTCATTCATCAATTATTATTAAAAATAAAAATGGAAGATAATGATACTCATCCCGTATATGGAGTTAAACTACCTAATTTAATCTAACCCAGTATTATTACGGTTCTTGATTCTGTTAAAACAACAATGTTTCTTCTAGCACCTCCAAATAACTTCCATAATTAATCAAATGCTGAACAATATTTAAAACCGTAACCTTACTTTTAATAGTGATATCAAAGGTATTATCCTCTAAGAGAAACCAATCAATTTACTGGCTGTCTACAAACCGTCAAACCTCTAGAGGGTAAGGCTGACTGAATCGAGCGTCATCAATTACACTTCTTATACTACCCTCTTTGATTTCCCATTCAGAGATTTCATCGAATAAAAATCACTTTGAGAAGCTTTCGAGCGCTTTTATATACGTTTGAGTTGACATTTGTTTGTTTTTCGTCAATTTTAGGGCAAGGTTCTGCTTTGTTACCATGTGAACATCTAAAAGGACCGGATTTTGCAGCAAATTAGTACAATATTCAAAGCCAAACCAGTGGAGTTCACTCGCAGGCCTAAGACCACTTTAAAAAAACTACAATGTCACAAAAAATAATCAAAACTCAAGGAAACTATAAAACCGTTTCTATTTGAAGGAAACTTAACTAAGACTGAGACTGATAAACGTTACTTAGCACTTACTTAGGTATGACATTATTCCTCTCACTGTAGCACAACTATCAAACAACAAGACCAATATAGAGACGAGAACATGTATGTGCCAAATCATGTAATGTTCTCAATTTAATAAGAAAGCTATCTCTCTCTTCTTCCAGGTGTGCTGTCCAAAGCAGGCACAAGGAAACTGCTACACCCCCGAAGGAAAGGTCGGAAAATGCATTAGTTTGTACTCGTGCTCGCATCTCGCGAACATGCTCAAACCACCCGTGCCTAGTGAGAACATCGCCTATGTGCAGAAGGCCAAGTGAGTACAATATAATTTTATTTTTTTTAGAATCTACTAAAAAATCTTGTAGGAAATGACGCCCTGAAAAGTGCTTCATTAACTCCAAAATTCAAACTATGTAGGCAAAAAAGCTGAAAATAATGATAGAACTGACTGATATAAGTGATTATAGGCCGATTGCCGCTTACAATTTTGTTATATTTAGACCAAATTAAGTAAATACAACTATCTTACTAAACCGTCGAACTAGGCTGCGTTTTGTAGAACAAAGATAAATAAATAAGCTTGAAACAATAGTTTCTTATGGAATACTTCATTTAACCACACCACTTACTAGAATAAAAACTCATTGACATCAGTTTAAGGAAATGTATTATCGAGATTATCATCACCACATAGAATGGGGAATCCTTCGTTCTATATCTTAATGACGTAATCATAGTTAATAATACACTGCATAGTCACAAGGAAACGTTGCAATAACAATTAGGAAAACCTGTTTGCCCAGTGTAGGAATGCCAAGGACGTTATGCATCTTTATAATGAAGACATATTCGAAGATGGCAGTGAATGGTTGATTATTAAATGTAGGACTCACTATTTTACTAACAAGCTTTGTGTTGTACAGACGCCAGCAGGTCAACCTACCCCAAACTGTCAAATTTTCCCAATTGAACATGAACCTTATGCTTACGGGATAAAGTTGAAAATCTATCAAATAAATTTGACAGATTGGAGTAGCTTGATGTGCTGGCGTCTGTACAAGCATCTAAACTAAGAATGTTTAAGCTGCCCTTCTGCTCTCATGCCAATTGAGACATCGGCGAAACATACCTTCTTCGCCCATACGTATATTAGCCGTCATCTAGGTATTCTCTTTCTATCCATATTATATTTCGTTTCGCACAACACATCCATCTTTCATTGGTCTTTCCCAATTTATATAACCTCGAGCATATACTACTGTACTACGCAGGCTAAAATGAACACAATGACTATATAACTCGTCTGGTGGTTTTGAGTATTTTGTAGATGGCCTACGCAAATGTCCTGCAGATCTGGTAGCGTCTTATGA
This sequence comes from Polymixis flavicincta, assembly GCA_949987655.1. Classification (NCBI taxonomy): domain Eukaryota; kingdom Metazoa; phylum Arthropoda; class Insecta; order Lepidoptera; family Noctuidae; genus Polymixis; species Polymixis flavicincta. The sequence continues at coordinate 4,471,807 of OX465195.1, read as the reverse complement.
CTGGACGTTGAGCTCCAAGGCTCCAAGCTACAAGGTGACTCATATATTAGCCGTCATCTAGGTATTCTCTTTCTATCCATATTATATTTCGTTTCGCACAACACATCCATCTTTCATTGGTCTTTCCCAATTTATATAACCTCGAGCATATACTACTGTACTACGCAGGCTAAAATGAACACAATGACTATATAACTCGTCTGGTGGTTTTGAGTATTTTGTAGATGGCCTACGCAAATGTCCTGCAGATCTGGTAGCGTCTTATGACTGGACGTTGAGCTCCAAGGCTCCAAGCTACAAGGTGACTCATACATACATGCCGTCTGTTGGGATAGGTCAGCTCAATGCTGCAATACCTCTTTCTTCAAAAGGGCTTTCCAAACCCTACATTGTGCACTCACGTAAAATTCAAATCATATAATGTTTGGACTTTAAAGAGACCATGACCTCTGAGTTTGTTTCGGCTTTTCTTCTCAGGGAACAGTCAGGTAGGAAATGTCGGCGCAATCTAGTTTTTCAAATATTGACGTGTAAAGTGTCAAGATCTACTTCAAGAACAAACATTTAATTTCATTTCATTTCATATACCGCTGTAATGATATGGTCGACCAAGTTGTTTGGATTCTCTCGAGTTATTTCACGCGTAAAACGCTCTCTAAGAAAAGGTCTACTGTTGTGAGCCAGAGATGTTTTTTTTTTTTTATGAGCAGATAATAAAGATACAAATCTATGAACGATTAACATAATATGTATCTATATATCATCAGTAACCTGTTTGGACGAGTTGAAACGGTTAAGGAAAATCGGTCATAATTGTTTGTGTGTGTTGTAAGACTTTGTATTAAGTACTGAGAATAATCTACAACTAATTATGGTAGGGTTTAAAATTCAATCATATTGATTCATTGACTGAGTAGTATTTTATAATCCGAGCATGTGTCTAGTTTAAATCGTAATAACATCAGATTATTTCCAAACACGTATAGAAAAATAATTTTTTTTTTTTTCTCCAACAATTATAACTTCACCTTCTGATATAATGACTCTATTATAAGCGTTAAATTGTAATGACATCACACCTATGGTGACAGTTCGTGCAAACATGGTAAAGAAACAGCATTACACTTTAGTTTCCGTTTATATTGCGAAGGTAAGCCACAAGAAACAGACGTAACAAAATCAAATTGTCTTTTCCAGATGCGAGGGATCCGAACAGTACAGTGTCTGCTGCGGTCCACCTCCGGATCGCAACAACCAGAACATGGTAGTTCCCGCAGGAAACTGTGATGCCCAAATGACTGCTTACCCGCCTGATCGTCGCACGGAATGCTGTGGTGTTGACAGCAGAGTCGGAAACAAGATTGTGGGTCAGTATTTAATTTTTCAACTCACGCTCTGAGTACTTGAAGGTGCGTTAAAAAGCCTACTCACAGTTGCGGGAATTCCCTAAAGGCCGAGAAGGAAAGGATTGTTTGATGTGGCTGTGGAAACTTGATGCCAAGCCTATGGACCGTAGTGAACGTCTTTCGGCTAAAATTATGCTGACGACATGGACTGTCCGACCCAGTTATACATAGTTTTACAACCACCGTGTATATGGCATATATTGTTTTTTTCGAGGTTATAACTGTTGTGTTGTGAGGAATCTCACAAGTAAATAACCATTCTAAAGACACTTGGGACGATAAAAAATATTTAATGAGGGATTTTTTTATCATAATCAGATTATAGTATTGCGACTGTTGGGACAAAGGCCTCCTTTATGTGAGAGGTAACCGGTTGCGTCTTTTAAATTGTATCTGCATGACCGAGTTTTTTTTTTATGTTTCTAAAAATTTAATCTAGCTAGATCGATTTATCGCCCCCGAAACCCCCTGCTTACTAAATTTCATGAAAATCGTTGGAGCCATTTCCGAGATTCAGATTATATTTATATATGCAAGAATTGCTCGTTTAAGGGTATTAGATTTAACATCTTGATCCTCATTTTACATAAGAGTAAACGATTTCTTAATTTGAAATGGTTCTTATTGATCCTCTAATACGCGTTTATTTAATACTAGCTTTTGCCAGCGGCTTCGCCCGCGCGGAACTTTCATCCCCTATTTAACTCCCTTAGGGGTTGAATTTTGAAAAATCCTTTCTTATTACTTGTCTACATTACAAAGGGAACCTCTGTGCAAAATTTCATCTTTCTACGTGGTACAAAGGTTTGGGCTAGGCGTTGATGGTCAGAACTTTTCTTTTTATTTATATAAATATAAGCTGCCTCCTTGCTAAAAGATTTTAGTTGATTTTTTTAGGTGGTAACGCGACAACAGTAGACCAGTACCCATGGCTGGTGCTAATCGAGTACGTGCAAGCTGGCGTCACGAAGCTGCTCTGTGGAGGTGTTCTGATCAGTGGCAAATACGTCCTGACTGCAGGCCATTGTGTTGCAGGACAAGTGCTGACTATTGGCACACCGTAAGTTTTGACACTTCTTCTCATTTATTTTACTTCATGAACAAATTGCCAAGGCAAGTGTTGGAATTGGCTGACAGATAAGAGCAAAGAACTCAAAAAAAAAACGGTGAGGTCACCGCAACCTACTTTTTGGCCGCTACGTCGTCGGCTTTGAGGCAAAAGCCTTGACGAGCGGCCCCACCATGGGGTTCCTCTGCGCTTCACCGTGGCTGGAAGACCACGGCTACTGAGCCCGCCCGCAACGACAATGCGGGAGCCCACTGGGGGGTTTCCCGAAGGGTAGGATTGGGTTGTGTGTGCAATATGATCTTTTTTACGGTCTATAGTGTATGTGGTAAAAGATTAGGAAATAACGAGTGATATTCGAGAACTGGTATGTGACCCTGACTTTATGATGTTTTTTTCTTTTCAGTAAGAGAGTACGATTGGGAGAATACGACATTTCTCACGAAGGCCCAGACTGTGCACCTGTTGAAGCAGGCGGCGAGGACTGCACGGAAGGAGTCACTAGGATCCTCATCGAGAAGGTCATTCCCCATCCGCAGTACAACCCTGTCAGTGCCTTGAAGAGGAACGACATTGCTTTGTTGAGACTACAGGAGGTAGCTCCGTTTACAGGTCAGTGGAAACAGATTTTTTAAATCCAGGCTGGTAACTGGTAGTGGAGTAGAAACAAAGAGAATAAACTTAAAGATTAATGAAGCCATCTTTAGTTCTGAGAATGTTCAAATCAATACAGACTTTGCCGTACGATGTTATTTGAACAAAGACAACATGATTTTGGCAATTTTTGATAAAAAGTACGTACTGCGGATAGAATATTATGTATTTTGCTTCTAAGAACATAGAGTAGTCAATAGTTACCCATGGGATTCCAGTCTTACGTTTTTGTACGAAGACCTTAAAATAATTTCTTACAATCATGAAGACTAACTGTGTATTTTTTTTTCAGACTTCATCCGTCCTATCTGCTTGCCAGTTAAAGACCTGACTGTGCCGCCAAATATTCCAAACAACTTTTCGCTGTACGCAGCCGGTTTTGGCGCTGTGAGCGACAGGAAATCTTACAGCGAAGTGAAACTGCATGTGGATCTACCATTCGTCAGTCCCGATGTAAGTTATCAGAAAGCCAATAAGGAGGCACTAAGTCATTTTAAGTCATCATCATACTGGTCTCCTGCTCGTATCCCAATTTATTAGTTGCCGTTGCAGCACATCTTTTTCTCCCATTCATCTCCATTAGACGTAATCTCAATAATCACTCCCTCCGTATTCAGACAAGTGGGCACAAGGGATCGTACAGACTTTGCTATGAAATTTTTTCTACAGTTTTACTGGCAGAATACAAAGCAACAAGTCAAAGTTCTGACATATTTCTAACCGTAGCTTACTTTGTCGAAACAATCAAATATTAAAAGTTTTTCAAATTTTTGCACCATGGAAGTCAAGGGAAACAAAACATTTTTTCGCAATAGGCAAATTTCTTGGCATTAATTGTGTGACGATGCAGTTGATGTCTTCCCACATATCAATAATTTTGTAATGCTCTTTCGCACAGAAATGCCAACCAGTCTACAGTTTCCCCGGCCGTAGTGTCCCACTTTGGAAAGCTCAAATATGCGCCGGTGGTGTCACAGGCAAGGATTCATGCAAAGGGGACTCCGGAGGTCCTCTCATGTACGAAGACGGAAGAACGTATGAAGTCGTCGGCATCGTCAGTTTCGGGCCAGTCCCTTGTGGCATGGAAGGTGTTCCTGGCGTCTACAGCAAAGTATACGAATATCTTGACTGGATTAAGAGCACCATTGTCCCTTAAATTGTTTTAACTTCGACGTTGAGTGATCTAATTTGATTTTCTTTTGGCACAAATTTGCGACCTGCTCTTTTTAAGACCTTTAACTTTAGATTGATGGAAAAGAAATAAAGGTCAAAGTATGGCTTCTAAGCATAATACTTAGTATTTAGTTTATATCTATTTGAATTAGGTCACTATCAACGTTTACAACTGTCGTTTAAAAAAAACTTGTCCATGACTAAATTAATGTTACCTTTCCACTAACAACATTTTAATGGCCCCTTTCAACAGTTAGTCCATTTATATGCCCTTAAATATGTATCTAGTTTTCTGTTCTAGCATCTAAGAAATTACAAACATGTTTTGCTCAATTTTTTTAGTCACAGTCTACATTAGCTTCATGTTAACAGTAAAATTAAGATTATCATAGATTTAATGTCGGTAAAATTTATTGAAATAACTTCAATATTTTAAGCCATAGCTGTTATGCTTGCTGAGCGTGTCCGAATTGAGAATTGATAGGTAATTTTATTATCTGGTAAAACTTCAGACTTCCGATATCTAGTAGTCTGTGAAGTTTCGTCAACCAATAAAAGACCACGTATTTTTCAACATTGTATCAATCATTTGGGTCCCAATCAACTATTTACTGATTAATAACTTTACTACCAATCTCTCTCCTGCTTTGTATTACAACACAAGTGATGTAAAGATCTCAATGCTGCTGAGCTTTTTCAGATCTGTTATACATATAATAGTTTGTAAGTCAAAACATCGACTATTGAGATTATTTTGAAAATAAATAGTTGTATTTATTTTTCACGATATTATGTTGTTTTATTATGTTCATCGTGGCGGTAAATATTACAGTTAATAGCCACTAAGGCCAAACAATAGATATCGCCACTGATAAGTGCCAAATCATCATTCACATAAACATATCTCATTCTTCAACAGCTATTAATGAACTTATTGATAATATTGCTCACATACCTACAACATCACATTAGAACACAAAACGATTCCACCACGTCAAAAACATTAAAACGAAATACTCACGTATAACACGTGAGCTTTTCGTTTCGTTTCGAGCATTTCATTGAATTAAAAGAAGAAAGAAAGAAGTACAATAAACAAACTACTGAGTTCACTTACCCCTAGCGTTGGTGGCTGCATCTGCGATCTTCTGGAAGGCATCCAGGAAAGCGGCAATCGCAACCAGGGCTGACCTGCCAAATGAGAAAACGCATTTGAGATTGATGTCTTTGTTGTAGTCGCACTACATTTGGAGGAAGGAAATATAATGAAATGAATCAAAGTTCTGAAAGACTGATGACGACTTGAAAACGTTAGGCTGAGAGTAAACTGGACGTCAATACCAGACGGTTTTCAATGTGAATGACCCTAGTTGAGCTAAATAACCAACTTTTGTAAGATAATTGCTTGTTGTTGCTTTTTCTCAAAGTCACCTCACATGACTAACAGCAAGAGTTCAAACCATTCTAGCCATAAACCGTGAATCATTGAAAAACAAAATGTTTATTTCGTAACCATATTTAAATAACACGTTATTGATTGGAGATCGGAGATTCTCAAAAAATCAACATGAAGTTTTTCAGGAGACACAACATAAAATGCAACTCCATCAAACCCATCTCAAATTGATCCCGCATTCCCAACTGCAGCCGTGACCTCTACGAATGAAATATTTACAGCACAAGACTCAACAATAACCTTTTATTATCAGATCACATGTAGCCATATCATTGTCAATTTGCGAGTCAACGGCCACTCAATTGTCATTAAATGGCTAACTGTAGTCGAGTTACGATGCATCGTATTGAAGGTTAATTTTTCGAACCCAACTTGATATGCATTTGAATAAAAGAGCCAATAATAATTGTAAGTGCAGATCATATTATTTACAACAGCAGGGACAAATGGTAGGGGCGAATTTTCAGTGAATGCAATTCGCAGTTGAGTTCCGAAAACTATAGTAAGTGATAATGGTGCCGATTCTGTTGTACACCGAACTAAACTATAACTAAAATTCCTTACTTTTTATTATGAGAATCTTAACGATATTCTGCAAAAAATACCTCCAAATATAAAAATAATTTTGACGCAACTAAAATCGAATTTGACAATCGCAACTCGCACGTGGTATGTTTTGGCTTTGCAACGTGGTACTTGTTTGCTCTTACCCGCGATTTTTTTTTTTAGAGCCAGCGGCGGCAGCCTCGACGTGATTTATATGGAATTTTCACTTTTTGCATGGAAAATATGAAAAATTGTTGAGTTATAGAGGTGTATTAGGGATTTATAAAGGGGGTAGAAATTTTCATTATTTTTGCGATAGGAGTCATTTTCGAGATATACTTAAGCAAAAGAAAAAAATACATTGCTATTTTTGCACCAGAAGTCGAGGTGTATGTCGGTGTGAATTTTAGTTCTTGACAACTAATTTTATTCCACACCTATTTAATCACGATGAAAAATAGTCAGATTTAGTTAGACAACCAAAATTTTAGGTTGAATAGAATAATGAAATTGACCACAACAGAATAGCAAAATTGCCATTTTCACTAAACTAATAACTCAGTGCAATCTTAGTGCTGTCAAACTAAAATATAGTTAAGTTGTGTCACTTTAGTCAATTTCAGAATGGGAAATCGTCGTTTGAAAGGAATACACCAAATTTTGGTGATTTTTAGTCTAGTTTAGAGAATTTTGTGACAACAGAATCGGCACCAATGACATCTTTTTGAAATAACTTTCGTTAAACCCCTCCGAAACAACGGTTACAGCGGACCCGCTATCAATTTCGAATTTGAATGGCACGTTATCAATCCAAACTGTTTCTACCATAGGTTCTCCCCTGAATGAACGTATATAATACAGCTTACCGTCATCATCATCCTCCGTAGATCAAATCACACGGCTTTTGTCGTAAGTGCCATTTACTAATTCAGAAATATGGAAGAACACTTCTAATACCGGGGTAGTCGTGTTGTTGAGAGGAACCGAGAATCAGCAAACGTAAGGTAGGATTCCCTCCTCGTAAGGTAGGTGGAGCAACGATCTACGCAGGGTGGCTGATAGCAGCTGGATGGGAGCTGCCGTGAATCGAGCTGAGGGGCGTGCAATTGGAGAGGCATATGTCCAGCAGGGGACTGCTGAAGGCTGATGATGAAAATTCTAATATTAGGGTCACAAAAAGAAACTGTTGAAAATTGCCTTCAAGCTGTCTTAACTGAGGCAGTAAAAACTGTTACTGGGCTAGTACATCTAGCTTCTCTTGCTCTCTTCTGTCTTGTAAATAATTATGTAGTTTGTGGCGAACTAGTCAAGTTCATAAGCAAGGTTACAATGTCCTGATCATATAACACCAATATTAATGTAGTTGCAAAGGACTTTTCTTTAATTGTAGTCAGTTATTCTGAGAATCGTTCCATTCGTAGAGGTCGTTAGCGAGAATGATAGTCTACTGCCGAAACTGCACCGGACGTAGGTAATTGAGTATCGACAGTCGTGGAGGCGTTTTTACTGTTGAGTGTACTAAGAAACTATTTAGTAATCTGCGTTATTACTTACTTCAATGCTGAATGGAGTTTCGTCGCCTTTGATATAAACTCCTCCCACATTGGCGCGCTGTTCTGGTGACAAAGAGAAAGGAATACATTAATACAGAATGCCAGATGGTAAATACACTCTTCATCGTCATCTGCGTGGCCTTTTCTCAACTGTTGGGATCTGCTTCCAGTCTAACCGGATGCAGATGAGTACCAGTACTTTACATAGAGCGACTGCCTATCTGACCTCCATAACGCAACAACACTCAACACAACAACACTGGTTGTCAACTTTGGGGGTTTTGACGACCTACAAATAACAGTAACAGTAAATACACTGATATGGGAAATAAAACTTTAGGTTAAAACTATAACAAATATTTTCTACGTTTTCAGCCTAAATATTCCATCCTGCTGGTTCTGTTATTTTCTCTAGGCTCCCAGAGAATTGGGAAATCAACAAGATAACTCAATAATAATAAATATGCAATCAAACATGACGAAGTTGTCAACGAATTTGGACTTAAATTTAAAAGCGGCACAAAATTTACTCAGTACACGACACATTCTCAAAAACAGAAACTCAAAAGCATTCACAATCGCAATAAAGTATCTCCAATATCGAAAGCTTATAATACCCGAACGTATCAAAAGCGGAGAGCTACTGAAACTATTCAGTATGAGATTATATTCTGATGGATGCTTCCATTTTGCGTAATTTGTCAATCAGTTTGTGAAATCCAATACATTAGTGCCTGGCGATAATATGAGAGCAATCAATCACGGTATTGCCGATGATGAATGTGGATTGTTTGGTGGCGTGAAAAGTATTGCTAATTAATCTTTTAATGATTGCAGTGTGAACTTTTTATGTATACACATATATCTATAGATAAATACTGTCTCACACAAACAAGATTCAGGTAGCTGTCACTAGCAACAACTGTCACTCACGAGGATTCGCTAGAACTAGGACCTTGGATGTGCTGGTGAACATGTGAGTAAACGTGATAAGAACCCTGATATAGAAATAAACAGGCGCAACAACATCAACAATTATGACAAAGCTTTAATTTAGAAAAACGGTAATCAATATTACGAATATGTAGATGATGTATTGGAAGTGATGCTGGCGGGCTGTGTTTGTAATAGGCAGTATCTAGAGGATAGCTCTTTATAGACGACAGTCTTTATGCATGAAAAGACCACAACAGACAATTTTATCTAGTATGGTGATTATAAAGTGATGGTAGAAGTTCTTGATTTCGATTTTAAAAAGGACACAGTTGTAGGAATAGCAGTAAAACATAGTTATGACGTGGCCAAAACTTTACATAACCATCTTACGAACATTTACGAGTAACTACGGACCTTATCACCTAACTACCAAAATTCATATTTCTGAGCAAACATTCCGCCTTAAAATTTAAATTGCACTACACGTACCCAAACAATTCTCAAGGTGTTCGCTGAATGGACGGACGGGAGCAATTTGCCAGTACAGGTGAACGGATAGATGGTAATTGTTCGGTTGTGCACATGAAGGATGGACCCGTTTACCTGCTTTTAACGTTAATTTAGAAGATAATATTTCATTTCCGGCGTGGACTCAGAAACACAATATCATCATCAAGAGACATTAAGAAAGTAGGGTTTACACCAGCTGAAAGATTTTCAAAGTAGAGACCGAGACTCCTCTATGCAGTTAGACGAACGAAATGAAAGAACTAGGATAAAAGCAAACGGACTACGGACATAGCCTTGACCGGTATGTCGGTCGGACAGTGCATAATACACAGGATAAGTTTTTAACCAGTGCGCAAACTGTAACCATGAATTCAACATATCATTCTAGAACCCCAGCGCAGAAACTTACCGTCGGACAAATTATTAGCTGTTTCATAGAAAAGTGCAATACCTACGCGGTCAAAATATATGGAATAGCCGATTATTTTTTTGTATACCCGACGAAAACCATGAATTCAGCAACCGCAAACGCACTGGATAAAAACTGATCCTGTATTCATAAGGACAGTGTAATTCATGGAACAGACACTACACCAACCTTGCTAAGAAAAATAAACTGGTTTCAACTGGTAATTTTGGGAAAATTATTTAGGGTTGGCGCAGCATGTCTTCTTCTTACATATCTAATTAAGCCGTCATCTCTGAAGTCACCCCCATTTTAGCCATGAAATCTTTCAAAAAATCAATCCATTGTTACTGATTTCACTACACAACATCTTAAAAGTAACACCAATATGACAGACAAACAGCCTATCAAGAGACTAATTCAAATCAGTTTGAAGCCTCCCATAACCCATTGCTTAGGCAAAATACCGCTAAGACAGTAATTTGACAGATTGCCATAATAACTGCGTCAGACAGTGGTTTGGAGATCACATGCCATTAATTTTCTAGATGTAGCCAGTACTTCGTCATTATCTCTAATTTAGGTCTAAGGTGTAACAATTTGGCAGTCATTTATTTTATAGGTAGATAATCTAATTGTGTGTCTTTCATTTGCTATTATTTTGGTTCTTCGTTAGACATGTTTTATTTGTAGTCCAATTAAGTGGTTATCTTCCTGAATAATGTAACGTAGCGCGGACAAAAAGAAAAATTACAAAAACAAACCATATCCGCCAAACATTCCAGATTAATGAAATCAAAAATCAAAATTAAAAGTTATTTATTCAAACTAGGCTGAGAATCAGCACTTTTCGAACGTCAAAATTACATAAGACAGTCCCCAAAAATGCCCACCCTTCGACACTTCCTAGTGCTTTCGCTGGGAAGAAGAAGTGGCGGAACAAACTCCCCAGCAGCACAGCTGTCTGATAAGTTGGAAGAACTTGATTCTATACATTAACAGGTAAGTAATTAAATTTCATCTAAAAATTAAAATTTCATAAATAAAAAATAAATGGTTTATACAGTCAAATAAAATAAACAGTGCTATGGAGTAACTCATATAACCTGTCATGTCATGAATTTTGAAGAAGTCTTAATGTGCCCTTCTAAATAGAGTCAAGTTGGAAGCAATATTCCAAATCAAAAGCCAAAACATCCCAAGGTTTGCTCTAATTTAAGCCTTGACTTTAACGCCCTTATTATTAGAAATAACGTTCAAATCACACCCATCTTCTAAGAACGCCAAATCACTATAATCAACGTCAATGAACCGAACTATAAATTAATTAATGATGATTTTATTGATTCAATTAACCAAAATCCTAGATGACGACTCCACTAAAGTATTCATTGGGCTAATCAAATTGTTTGTGAAACAAAAACGGTGGTACAGTACATACAATCAGATTCGCATATGTCTTAACTAAGGACGTAGAAACAATTCAGTCATCGTTAATAGTAAAAATGAAGTCATGAATTTTAATGGCTATATACTAGTAAGATAAGCTTAGGCTACACTCTTCCATTAAAATGCTCTAACAATTTGCGTTATATATAAGCTGATTTTGTGTCTACTGATTCACACATCATTTTACAAAGTCACTACTTGGTCCTAACTTTCCTACAGTGATTTTTCTAGAGCTTTGAAGGTCTAAAAAAATTTGGACGCTAACGTGAAAACTGCCACCCAATGATATAGTAGAAAAACGTACATATTTTTACTAGTGTAATAGAGTAATTTAGGAAACCATAGTCTATACCTAAACAAATGTATATTATATCTTATTATTTTGGGTGGGAAATCATCAAATAACTTCTCCCACTCTGGGTGGAGCAGGAGGGCGTGTCAGACTTTTACTGTGTAAAACCCACCCGTGTTCCCTCAGCAGCCTGCATACCAGAGGCGGCGATATCTCTTTCGAACAACCCGCACCAAATATAAATACATTAAAGTCGCTTTTCGTGTATAATAGGTCTTTACCTATGAAATTGCCGTTTTGTATGAAAAAATTTAAACGAATTTTTTTCATGAATTTTTTATTTGTATTAATCGAAGTAATCACCCATGCAATCAATGCATCTTTGCCATCGCAGTGGCAGTTTATTGATGCCCTTCTTAAAGAAATCAGCTGGACGGGAGGCAACAAATTCTTCAAAGGCATTTTGTACTGCCTCTCGGGTATTAAATTTTTTTCCCGCCAAGAAGTTATCCAAATTCTGGAAAAAGTAGTAGTCTGTAGGCGCAAGGTCTGGTGAGTAGGGCGGATGACGGAGAGCTTCCAACCCCAGTTCTTGCAACTTGGAGACCGTCTGCTGTGCAGTATGAGGTCGCGCGTTGTCGTGCAGGAGCAGCGGAGACGAGCGATTGACCAATGCTGGTTGGAGATGCGCCAGCTTCTCCATCATTGTGTTCAGTTCTTCACAGTACACATCTGCAGTAATGCTCACCCCGTTTGGTAAGAAGCTGTGATGAATCACACCGGCGTTAGACCACCAAACAGTGACCATCACTTTTCTAGGGGTAAGTTTTCGTTTAGGGCATTGTTTAGGTGCTGAACCAGGATCCAACCAACTTGCTGAGCGCTTACGGTTATCAAACAGAATCCATTTTTCATCGCAGGTAACAATGCGGTTCAAAATTCCTTCATTTGTGTGTCTGTTGAGCAGTGCAAGGCACGTCTTGACGCGTACTTCGCGCTGGCGATCATTGAGTTCGTGGGGCACCCATTTGTCAAGCTTTTTTACCTTGCCAATTTGACGCAAATGGACCAATATTGTTTTGACGCTAACGTCGAAAGCTGCTGCTAATTCAGCCGTAGATTGTGTATCATCAGCTTCCACAATCGCCTTTAATTCGTCATTGTCGACCAAAGTCTTCGGACGACCGCGAGGTTCATTTTTCAGGTCGAAATTTCCAGAACGGAAGCGAGCAAACCAATAACAGGTGGTGCGTTGGTTTGTAGTGTTAGCTCCGTAAACGTCGTTGATGTTGCGTGCCGCTTGTGCCGCGTTGCTGCCACGACGGTACTCATATTCCATAATTACTCGAATTTTTTACGTATCCATGATGACGAAAAAGATTGAAATGCGATGAAAATGTAACACTAATCAATAAAGAAATGACTACTTTTAGAAAAAAAAATCCATGTTTTTAAAATAAAATTAATTTGAAATTAGAATTCTTAGCCGAACAAAAATTATTTTGATTTGAAATGGCCAGTACTGCAGAACGGCAATTTCATAGGTAAAGACCTAATATCTGTGGGACCATGTTGTTCTGCTAAAATACGAAAGGGATTTTGATACGGTTTTCGCCGCTATTTTGTGAAAATAATCCAGAAAAGGTTTGTGTTTATCGCCAATGTGATGTTTACTAGAATCTCGAATTTGGGGATTAGGGTTTAGATTAAAACCACCGAATTATCCGTTAGTACATAACAGCTCAAAAGGAACTAAAAGTTACTTTTATGTTGTTACACATTTGAAATAGAAAATCTCGATGTTTTATCAAGTCGTGAAAACTGTGCGAAGCAGGTTGTATAAATAGACTTTAAAACTCCTTGTTTAATTGTTTTGATGAATAAAATCAGCTAACAACTGAGTGATATTTATATCTAAGTTATAAATAAAAGAAGCGTGGGCTGAGACCGAGACCCTAATATAAACCGCCCACGATTTCTAACTTTTATGTTTTGAATTGGTTCTTACCCGTGGGCGTCGTGATATAGAATCTAGAGATAATATAATATATAGAACAACGTATAAGTACGTGTAGGATGAAAAATATGATTCTATACTTGGCTTGGAGTTTTCATCATATTCAGTAACTTGATAGGTTGAGGGATACCAAACTGATGATACAAAAGCGCTAATACTAAACATGGTTTTGTTTTAATTTCAGCACAAAACTAGAACATACATCGCTAAAAACAGTAGTATACAGTCAGTGAGTCCCGCATATTCACAAACCACATAGTATGAGAACAACATTTTAAAAGATGATAAGAGAAATTGGATTGAAATGTGAATTAGAATTTTAATCGGAGGAGTAAACTGTCGATACAGAATACTAGGTAGACAGTTGAGAGAGGGAGAAGGTAGAAGAGCATCAGTCTCGTAGACCTGACATTTAGTGCGACGTCTACAAAGTAGTATGCGGACCTTAGCAACAAGACCCAAACATAAAACTGTAGCGGCATCTACACTGCCACATGCAAACTACGCTTACAATCTTGCATCGCGCAAGCATAGTTTATCGAGCAACTACCATAATATACAACGTCCCGATAAACCTTCAGACAGACACAATACCTGTCTGGTCGCAGGATCCTCCTTTTTCAAAAGACCATGAGTGAACTTTCCACAAAATCTAAGCCCGAAAGATCATGTAGCCCAAGCTTAAAAAGCAAAATATAATAAAACAATTCACTTGTTAACGATGGTTGAATTACTGTTTCTACGAACGAATATCGATATTACTTTTTATACGTATTCAATTTATTTGTTAACCTTTATATGTTTTTAATGTTATGGAGCTTTTATATTGAAGATAGTGCCGGCACGAACCGGCGACGGTCAAAGCTTGCGGATTTGATGATCCGCTAGTGGACTGCATCTGTAAGCTTTTTGGTTCTACTAAACAGCCTGTGCTTTGGTCTATGTTGTTTCAGGACGAAATAAAAGGTTAACAATAGAATTAATACAGTAAGTATCAAGTTTAAAGTTTTTGGAGTTAAAGTGAGAATCATAATAATATTTGACAAGAACATTTCTTTCAATTACATGTGATTGTTTCTTTCTTTGGGCCCGATCACACGTACCACAACCATACCACAACGACAACACGTGGACAGGCGCAAATTTGTATAAAAAATTAATAGTTTATACACACGGACCACTTTTGGCAGTCATAATCAACCGTGTGTGCGATACCGACCACATCAAAACCACGTCGTAGCCACAACACAACCGCGCCCCAGCGACCGGCCACATTACAACGTTGCCTCGACCTCTAAGAAAACCGGAGTACATCTGTGTGTCTGCAAACCCTAGCCACAAAGTCACATCGCAAATTCTACCGAAAACGAAACCATATCTAAAGGAGATCAGCCATATTGGGCCCAAAATATAAAGTATCCACGCCAGCGAAAAATAAAGGGTGTTGTGTTACCCGGGTCGGGAAATCCTTTTGTATTAATTTTTTACAATTGCGCTGAATCTCTACGACTACAATTACACTTTACCCGACCTGGGAATCGACCCCAGGACCTCATGCTCAGCAGTAGCGCTTGCGACCACTATACAAACGAAGCAGTCATGATGAATAATCACCACATTATTCAAAATCCGCAATCCATTGAAATATTTTCAGTTTTAAATAGTTACGGTTCAAATACGGTATCACGGAACGATAAATAGGCTTACCGAACTGTTTATTTTGCCTCAAATCGGAGGCAAACGAACGGATAATGGTTGAGCTACCGACCGTACCATGTCGGTGTGTATGCTCCATTATAAAAATTCATAAAAAAGTGCTGTGCAATTATATAATTTTGACACATAATCTTTCTTGCTAATGCTGAATGAAATGATTTAGTAATGAATTGAAAACCTTTACGAATGAAAATCTGTCGAAAGTTGAAACATAAATCATTGCGAAACCCAGGAATTGTGAGTTTTTTTTTTTTTGTAGTTTAAACGACTTAAGAATGATTGGACTTATTCTGGAAATTCACAGGTCGAAAGGACTCACCTGAAATACACGAATACCTACAAATGGAAATCGTCCCTCCTTGTTTTATTCCGTAATTGATAACGACCTTTCATTAGAAGTCTAAGGGCTCCATCACCAAGGTAGGCATTGGTAATACTTTTTTTTTTTTTTTTGGGTGGGAAATCATCAAATGACTTATCCTGCTGAGTAGAGCAGGAGGGCGTGTCAGACTTTTACTGACTAAAACCCACCCGTGTTCCCTCAGTAGCCCGTATGCCAGGGGCTGTGGTATCTCTTTCGAACAAACCCGCACCCCTGGCGGGCATCGGCCCTTGCGGACCCCACCAGTGGTTGCTGACATCTTTGACGGCGCGCGTGTGGAACACAACGCGCCGTCCCGTCTACCACTTTTCGGCCGCAGGGGATAGGGAGAGCGGCTGACGCTATACCGACACTCCTCTTCCCCTGCGGCCCCACCGCGTCCGCCATCAAACGGTGGCGGCCCCGTCCAGGCCACGGAAGGGAAGAGCGCTGCTTAGAAGCACCGGCACTCCTCCTCTACCGCAGCCCGTAACCCTCAGCCGCGATGCCTCCCATTCGACATCGCGGCCCACCTCAGTTGCGGTGCACCTCACCGCAACCTACTTTTTGGCCGCTACGTCAATGGCTTGAAGGTAAAAGCCCTGACGAGCGGCCCCACCTTTGGGTTCCTCTTGGCTTCACCGTGGCCAGAATCCACGGTTACTGAGCCCCCCCGCAACGACAATGCGGGAACCCACTCGGGGGGGGGGGGGGGGGGGGGGGGGGGGCATTCGTAATACTTAGTTACTTCTTCTGCCTGCACGTCTTGTACAGCACAAAATATACTCTTTTCATTTGAATACAGGGCCTAGAGACAAAACACATTTCTGTTACCGTTCACGCCAAACGCTATGCCAAAATGTGTGGGAATGACATTACTTGCGGAAAGGACACTATGTTACCTTTCCGTAGGTAATGTCATTCTCATACATTTTGGTGTAGCGTTTGGCGTGAACGCTAACAGAAGTGTGTTTTGTCTAGGCCCGCTGAACAGCGTGTTCCGTGTGGTGCCGGACGTAAAAGAATTGCACCATCCCATTTCTTCCCATGGGTGTCGTAGAAGGCGACTAAAGACCTACTAGAGAATGGGCAGCAGCGTTCTCTATGCATTTTACCACCATACTGCGATCGCCAACCCGCCTGCCAAGCGTGATAATTATGGCGAAAACCCCCCTTTTGCGGGAGGCCTGTGTCCAACAGTGGACGTCTTTCGGCAGAAATGATGATGATGACAGAAAAGCTGGGTAATTGCGTAATACCCTAAAGGTGCTCATACACGGGCAATTTTTTGAGTAATTATTGCTCGGCAACACTAATGGATCAATCTGGATCAATTAAGTGGAGCAATCTGGAGCAACAAGAATAAATTGCCGATGTGTTTCGGCAATAAATCGGGTAGCAAGAGTGATCCCTCTAATTATAGACCTATATCTGTGCTTCCAGCATTGAGCAAAATTTATGAAAAAATCATGCTGGACCAGATGTTGTCACACTTTAACTCGAATGGGATTTTACATAGTCGACAGTTTGGTTTCACGAAAGGTAGGTCGACGACTGACGCAGGAGTAAAACTCATCAGTCACATTTTGGAATCCTGGGAGAATTCCCAGGACGCCATTGGCATTTTCTGTGACCTCTCAAAAGCGTTTGACTGCGTTGACCACAATACACTGATCTGTAAATTACACCACTACGGAATTCGTGGACAAGCTGCTGATCTTGTACTTTCCTAGTTATCAAACAGGCAGCAAAAAGTAAACGTTAATGGGGCGACGTCCTCGGGGTCTCTAGTTAAGATGGGCGTGCCTCAAGGTTCAATTCTTGGCCCTTTTTTATTTCTAGTTTATATAAATGACCTTCCTTACCTGATGGCTAAATTCTCGGATATCATTTTATTCGCTGATGACACTTCTCTTATTTTTAGAATAGATAGAAAAGATACGGATGTCTTACATGTCAATGATAGTCTAGCTGTTCTTTCGAAATGGTTTGCTGCTAATAATCTTTTACTCAATGCGAACAAAACTAAATGTCTTAAGTTCTCGTTACCAAATGTACCCCAAGTAGGTCTAAACTTAAAACTTGATGGCAAGAAACTGGATGCTATTTCGGAAACTGTATTTTTGGGAATTACTTTAGATTCAAAATTGCAATGGGGTGCTCACATTAGAGCTCTTTCAAGTAGATTAAGCTCAGCTGCTTACGCAGTAAGAAAAATAAGGCAGTTGACTGATGTAGCCACAGCTAGGTTAGTTTACTTTGCTTATTTTCACAGTATTATGTCTTATGGCGTTCTGCTGTGGGGATCGGCAGCTGACGTAGATTCAATTTTCATTTTACAAAAGAGGGCAATCCGCGCAATCTATAAAATGGGGCCTCGCGAGTCTCTTAGAAACAAATTCAGCGAAATTGATATATTAACTCTGCCTTCTCTTTATATCCTAGAAAATATCTTATATGTTCGCAAAAACTTAGGCCTTTTCAAAAAACGATGCGATTTCCATAATTTGAATACACGTAGTAAAGATGAAATTGTGATTCCAAAATTTAGACTGACTAAAACTAGCAAGTCATTTCTAATAAACAGTATCCGCTTCTATAACAAGTTGCCAAAGTCGGTTACAGAACTTAGCGATGGAAAGTTTAAAACGCACATCAAACGTGTCCTTATCAAAAAAGCATATTATAAGATAAAAGACTACGTTGAAGACAGGGAAGTTTGGCATTAATTCCTTCTGCACATGTGGCTTCCCTGGTACCTCATTAACAGCATAACTATGTGAAAGTCTATTAACTGCTCTCAAATACAATGTTCTTTTTTATTATTTTTATTTTTACAATGCTGACATAATCTCGTCATTAATTGACATTATACATCAATTTTATTTAGGTTCATTTTATTTATGTAGATTATTTTACATATTGTGAATGAGAGAACGTTGTAGGCCTTACTGACTGTAGATTTGTAGACGATTTTCTATTCTGTATTTGTCTAAGTACCTGGTAGGTACTTATTGACAGGCCTGCGCTGTCCTCCCATACATTTAATCTCTGTAATTTGAAAATATTGTTAAAGCTAATTATTTTTAAAAGAGTAACCGTGGAGTTTCTTGCCGGCTCTTCTCCATAGGAAACAAAAATTTGGAACCGTGCACCTAGCTTCTGACGTTTCATAAGTGCCCATGCAGGTTTATATGAAATAAAAATATTTTGATTGATTTGATTGAATATTGCTTCTGATTGCTTCATATATTTCATGAGTTGTCGAATAGCCAATCGGTTTGGAAATTTTTAGTGAATTTTCTTTCTATCTCGTCTGTACGTATAACTACGTCTCGTTTTTACGAGAAAAACCAGCTGGCGGCGGAGGCGGCGCATTGCCTAGTTTTTTAAGTTGCTCCATATTGCTCCATATTGTGTGGCCGTATCTCTAGCAACAGGTTGCTACATGTTGCCATTGCCCTAAATTGCTGGATGTAGTCGTGACGTCATATTTGACGAGAGTTGCCCAAGATGGAGCAATTTTAGTTGCTCGTGTAAGCGCACCTTAACAGGAGCAATGGCTTACCTTTTTACAGTACAACAACATTAATTGCGTTATTTACGTTGCCGGGCACACACATTTTTCTAACTTAATTAAGAAGCAATTATCATTCCAATTGATTCAGATTGTGACTGATAGTGTGTTCCGCAAGTAGGGAAGGTACTGTATTTTAAGCGAGGCATTACAGAATAAGTTAAGGTACTTTTGAGGGTTCCTCATAAGCACTTGAATCATTGACATTGCTCTCCACATGTCTCTTTCACACACTTGCTGGACAAACTAACAGAGGCCTGAAAAGTGACTGACAGCTTGACATCAAACATGACATATGTCAAACGACTCGTGAGAAATATCAACAAGGTTGTATGTAAAATAATCTGAGTTTTTTTTTTGTTATCTGTTGACCGTAACCCCGGTTTAACGAGGGTATCGGTGGCGGAAAGAAGGCAGTCGGTTTGTGTAAAGAACGGATCAGTCGGCTAGATTAAAAACTGACCCAACAAAACACAAACATTCCATTGATGTGCCGAAAAGTATCAATAATGTATCAAGCACTAACCTTGCATTATTGAACCTAGAGTAGACAAAGCTTTAATTGACATAAACTAGATGCTAGAAAACGCAAGTTTCAAAGCACGATATAATGTTTCCACTGCTGGGACACATACCACCTCCCTGTGAGAGGGAGCGGGCCGTAATCAACCACGCGAACCCAGTGCGGGTCGGTAGAAGTAACATGCTTTCTAACTTTTAGTTCTTGGTCATGCCGGTTTCCTCGCGATGTTTTTCTTCAACGTTTTGAGATCTGTGGTGATTAAATAAATTACACAAAGAAAAGCGAATGTCTGGGTTCGAACCTACAACTCGCAAGTCGTGGCCGTTACCACTGTACCGCCAATGTTCTCTGATGAGTAAAAAATGAATTCGACGATCAGCGAATGAACCACCCAGCCAGCGAAATATTATACCAACATTATTACATTTCAATTTCAATATAGCCGTCTCGATACCCTAATATCAATAAATGTAATAAGCCCGAAGATAAATCTTCAATACTCATTCCACTTTACCCTTAATAGCATCCAAATCGCTCATAAAACTGTTTATAATGTTTGTTTGATCCCTAATCGATGTTGATTTAGGATTTGTGCCGTAATTAAGCGTGTCCCGATCAACCATGAGAGTTCACGTTTGATTAATCATTCGAAGCATGTGTAAAAAGGTTGAACGCAACTGTTTATAGGGAATTCTACAAAAGCCTTGCTTGTAGTAGCGGTCATCAACCTTTTTGCGAAGTGTAGCATAGCTTGAGAAAGAAGTTTATATGCAGTAGTGGATTTCTACTGGCAGATCCTCAATTACCAAACACAGTACAGAACCCATTCAATTAGATGAACCGATGCAGAGATGGCTAAGGTATAGTGATTAAGAGAAGTTTGAGCTGATTTTGAGGATGTTCATTCATCACGTAGGACAATTATTTAACGACGTTCTGAATCCTCCTATCCAATATCTACGAAAAAATAAGACTTGGATGAACCCTAGGGGGGTTCATCCAAGTCTTATTTTTCCCCCCCTCTCCTTGTCAATATTATTATTATGTATCATGTTGCTACTAAAATATAACAACCGACTTCCAAAAAAACACTACAAAGTGCAAAATAACCATGATTTCGGAAGTTGGTGACTTTTGATATGTATTTTAATCATTTGTCACCGCCTTCCGAAATTAAGGTTATTTTGCACTTTGTAGTGTTTTTTTGGAAGTCGGTTGTTATTTTTTTGCAAAAAGTTTTTATTTTACCTTTTTAGTTACCTACCCCACATCAACTCGAAATTTCATCATCCTTGGGGTCAAAACAATGCATATTTATGCGATAGCAACATTCGCGGTTGATTTTCTGTAATATTTTAAAGAGTTCCGTACTCTGCCTCCGAAACGCATCATCAGATCTATATGAAATTTCAATGTGAAATTTTAATGGGATCATTTCGGAGTAAACCCCTTTCGAACAAAAAAAGAATTTCGTAAATCCGTATATATACGACGGAGTTATGCCCGAACATACATAAAAAAATATATATATAAACATGTCGAATTGATAACCTCCTTCTTTTTGAAGTCGTTTAAAAAATTACCAAAAATAGTTAGAAAAAGTAACGTCTTATGATGAAACCTGCCTCCGCGCGTTTTTAAATCATAATTTTTGCTTACCTATGTGATCTTATAAAAACAATATAGAACCCTGCAGCCCCAATTTAAGACAAAATAAGACTTGTTCGGATCCCTTCCCCCATCAACGTTTTAAATGAACAGCCCATTTTGGATAAGGCGAACATTTAATGTATTGAATTGAATTGATTTGACCCAACCTTCGCCACCCTGCCACTGCCACAAGGTACTTAACTACCAAATTGCGTCAAAGAAATTAATTACTTTAAACAGCAAGCTCAAAACAGTCATAACACAAATATATTCCCGAAGCGGCAACCGACAAAAACCGCGGAGCAAAATTCTATTTTAATCCAAACAATTAACCCTCTCAAACCGAGGGTGTGTTCGTACCCTTCAATATCCCGTAACCCACTCGCCACAGCCCGGACTGTCCGCTAGTACTTGAAGCGTAATAATGTCTGTGTCACAGTCTACCGGGTTTATAAAGTACGATACGACGACGATACGGTGACAGGAAGGTTTGACGAAGTGCATATTGCGATGCAAGTTAGTGAAATTAGTATACTCCAACAGTCTCGTTGCATTTTGCCAACTACGTTTCATTAAATCAACTGTGCGGTGTGCACCAACACTCCAACAGTCAGGTGGGTGCGATCGAAAGAAGATCACGAGGGAGACCTGGATGTGACTCCAACAGACCATGAAACCATGGCAAAATAAGGAGACGCAGCAGAGAACCAGTCTGACAACGATGACGGAGCGCCTAAACTTGATAAGACCAGCAAACATATCGATAGGCATAAAATATCTGTGTATTGAATTAATGTGGTACTGATGACTAGCTTGTGCTCGCGACTGCATTCGCGTGGAAGTCGTAAGGCACGACAATATACTAAAGAAAATACGTACTGCCTGTACTAAGCGAAAGAATTTTAAGAACTCGCTGGTGTTTTTTTTTTTTAATTTATCCATTACAAGCATTTATCTCTTAATAACATTAGTTTAGATAATATGCTGTGGGATCACCAATTTGATAAGCAATAATAATGCCAACATAAAAGTATCTAAATGCATCGTTCAAACCTTCGGATTCTGATCGTAAAAAGATATCAAACATAAGTTAGCCGTAATGTCTGAGCACAAAACCTGCCATTGCCAGAGACGATTACGACACGATCTCAGATCAAACATTTACAACGTCCTACTTTCTAGTCCCAGCTCTTACTACTAAAGTACGAATGTTATATAGTGTCACATAAAGTAGTCGTCAAGGACAAAAAGGCGATGTCTAAAAGGGTGGGATCATCCCTTGTGTATCCCGTTTTCGAAAGCCTCGGGTCACAATTGGGAACTAAAACTCGTCCAGCCGTAATAATATCTGGGTGACACGCAACAGTCATTACATTTTACGATACGACAGCGACACGTGATGCGATGTCACTTTTGTTTTTCGAGGGCTTCTGGACATTTTATGTAGGACAGAAAAGTCCTTGAAGATTTGTAACAACAAACACAAATGATTTTGAACGTCAATTTGAGGAGAATGTTATCTTTATTATAGGCATAAACACGTAAATTTCTTATTATATGTCACGTCAAGATTAACACCACAAACAGTACAACAACGAAGAGGTTAGTTCTCTAAATGCAGTTTAAAACCAATTTTTTTATTATGCCTTCTCTGTCCCACTGCTTAGCGAAGGCCTCCCCAAATCAAATCCTTCCAGGTATTCTTTTCTAGAGTCACCTTGATTCAACCCTTGCAATAGGTACGCGTCTTGATCATCTCACCACCTCTTTCTGTGCCGGCTTCGGCGGCGGCGTTCATTGTCTGGCACCGTGAAGAGAGCATTGCCCAGCGGTCATAGTGCATTCAGGTGAATGCACCATGACGGGTGAGCAATGCTCTCGTGACCTGCCCACTGTGCAAACAGGTTGCCAGGCTGAAATGGGACTGGGCAGCGCTCAGTCTCATGTCAGCCTGGCAACCTTTTCGCCTACGTCTAGGATTAAAAATCTATGGATATGAATACTACAAAAGTACAATTAAATTAAAGAGAAACTGCATATCAACAATACAAAGCAACAAATGACAATAACGATGATTTGTTTACCTCACCGTATGCCTGACCTAGTTGTTATGAAAATCGCGCATCGCATCGCCACCGTACCGTGTAAGTGATGCTATAAAAGTCAACGACCCGACCGTACCTTGTTAGGGAAATCAACGTAGCTAGCGTTGAATCAAACGAGGCTCCTTAACAAGGCCTTGATGTGATGGCAAAGCTTTTCGCGAATGCAGGAAGATTTCGAGGTAATTTTGATGCTGGACTAGTGCTAGCGATATTCTTGTTTTTATCTTGGCATTTGTCACCCAACGTTTATGATCGCTCATCTGATAGAAAGTGTTTTCCGTACCCTAACCAGAAGAGACTGTAATTTCACTAACAGAACACTTTAGAGAGAATTTTCACCAAGTTACAATTGAACTTTGCCTAGTTTATTTCTTGTGCCTTGTGCTGCTGGATGATAAGTCCAAGTTTCTGGTACCAACCGCACTAGGCGTGGTGGATTACGGCCAACTATATCTCATATAAAAGGAAGGCCTGTGCCACAGAATGGTCCTACCTTTACTCTAAATATATCATTTCTACGATTAATATCATAAAGCTTGGCATTACACAAAACAATATGGAACTACATTAATTTAACCAGACCTGCTCCATATCTTTCGTAGAATATATCTTAAGTCTGAGGGAATGATACCACCATAAACACCACAGTCGACTGCCTGTATTAATGGTGCAATATAACATTATACTGCAGTCTGCCGTTAAGATATTATCTCTTGTTTATTGCAGCTTACGACACACACGGAAGAACAGGTGGTGACCTATATTGAGTTGGCTATCAGCTTGATCTGGGTTCCATAAAAATATCGAATGACAATGCAAGGAGTTTTGAGGGAATTTTGATAAAATCTGCACGCTTTGGTAATCTCATTCGAAACCACTTCATCGATATACACAATAGTTCCATAAGCAGCATGTAATCTTCCCGGTTTTGGGACTCAGCCTCCGCTCAGCGAGAATTGGGCCGCAGTAATCCACTACGCGAGTTCAGTGCTGATTGGTGGAAATCTCATGTCTTTGAATTTTAGGTTTTATGTGAGCCGGTTTCCAACAAGTTTTCTTTTGCTGTTGTCAGACTCAGAACAGTGGTGACAAAATAAATTGCATACAATTAAATTCCAGACAGAGTGGGTTTCAACCCTTATGACCTACAAATCTTGAGACCCCATGCCTGCTGACTGGACCACCACTACCAAACAATGGCTGCCAGTGAACAATAATTGTATCAACACACGACCTGTAGTGACAGTATGTTTATAAAAGCGCAAATGAGTCAACTGCCACTAATCTTGAAATAAACCAAAGTTTACATATTCCGCAACCATAACTCAAATTCACATCACAGCCACAAATATGACCCAGTCATAATTTCATAAAATCTAAATAACCCGAAATAAAACCATTTGAACGATACGAGAACCGCGCCAATATAAACTGTTTGGCCGTAACGTAAACTTGAAAGTCTGCAAACGTAAAATTGTGTAACCGCTGTTCTGTAAACAGTAGCTGCGGTGTATGCACAAGATGTTAATGTTAACGTAATTGTGACTGTCTAATGGGCTGGTATATTTGAGGTTTGTGTTAGCGAGGTTCGTGGGTAATTGAACTACTAAATAACTATTAGCTCAAGTTAAATACTACCTCTAAGGTGGGGGCAGATAACGGTTGGAATAAAATAAATAAATTCCATTTTTTGTCTCGTTTTCCATATCACTTCAGAAAACGTGAAACCTTGATGCTCATTTTACCTTCTACGTAATCATACTTTGATTACGTAGAAGGTAAAATGAGCTTAGGCCAGTACATTGCTTGAAAGAAGACCACAATATCGACAAAGGGCTTAAAAGCGACCCAATAACCCAAATATCTTTATACTCCAAAACTTCTCAAGAACTAGAGGCATGACGATTAGATATGTAGGTATTTGTCGCATGTGTCTTATAAAAGTGGGCAAGTCTGAACGCTCATTAAACATGGGATGAGATCAGCTTAGCATACTACACCCAGACAGAAATATTGCAACTGTGTTTTGACTATTCATCTGCCGCTTTTGAAGGTGTGCTGATTTATAACTTAGTCAAGGTCAATGAACGTCTCTATGTATTTGAGCATCTAATACATCTACAACTTTGATGGTCATTATACGGTTCGTGATTATGAACTCTTCTCAGGGTCATCTGATAGGACTCACGTTTATATGCGTTGTTTTCATCGTCTCAAATCTCATTCCTACAAATCGGAACAGGAATTACCTCGAATCATTTTCATCGTGTTCCTTAACTTTTCTTTCCTTTACTTTATTACTCTCAAGGGATGCAAAACTGTTTTTGGTAATCCCAAATCACTTTCGCTTATAATTTTACCAGGTATTTGAATTAATATTTTGTTTAAATGTTTGATCGGATCGTTTAACATAAAGAAAGATGGCACTAGTTTCTAATAAATGGCGACTAGCTCTCTGCTCTCTCCGATAGGGACAAGCAACGCTTTACCAAGCGTATTGATGATCTCGATGATTAACCACGTCACCAATCAATTATTAGTTATTATTGGCGTTATATTAGCCAAATCAAACAGATTTTAGTCTTCACCGTTTCCCTTCTTACAAATCTCTCGGTTTGCTAAACAAAAACCTCATTAATCGTCATTTACCTGCCAGCCTTCACCATGTAAAACTAAACAGACACGTTATAAAAAACGTATAACGCTGACAGAACGATACAAGATTAGGTGCGCGTGCGACTGTTTACTTTAAAACACGCGTACAATTGAACGGACAAAGTTTGTTGAACCATATAGCACGTGGTTGAATTAAGAATAGATAGGGAAATGAGATTTTAATCAAGCTGGCGGCTGATAAAGATACTACCTATTATTCATGGGGATCAGTAAATTTTCAAAATGTAATGAAGTTGATTGATACATGGAGGTTGAAGCTTATACAAAACACAGAATCATCAGTACAACGAAGAAGAAAGTCATAGACAATATGAGGGAATTTTCCGCCAAAAACGTAGAAGTTTTTGCAATACAAGCCTGTAACCATTGAAAACTTCCCATAGCCCAATGCACAGCACAATTATTCGAACAATAAATACATCTAATTTCGGTACCGCATAAGCCCACCTGCCATTCATTAAAAAACCGACAGGTTACACCACATATTTCATTTCAATCCCAGAACATACATGTCCAAATACGAAATTAGCTCCCCTACCAATTAAAGGAAAGTCGGGAACGAATTTTACTCCCCTAATAGACATGACTTATGAAGCTACGCTACACTGAAAGCGGGCTGCGAAGCGTAAGAGAGTCATGTCGTCTGTATGAGCGAGGTGGCATAAAACTGCCCCGTTTGCCCCATGGTCGCAAACGCGAGTGCTAAGCGTGGTCCTGAGTAGTTTCCCTCGATACCTGGGTCGGGAAAAGTGTGATTAGGTTTATTAATTCCTAATTTCTTAGTAACAGTCCGGAGTTAGCGGTGTAATACCCCCGTGTTTCGGGAAGCACGTTAAAACGTTGATCCTGCTCCTGATCTCTGTCCGGTCGTGTCGGATCACCTTCTCGTCGGACTAAGAGAATGAGGGAAAACAGAGTGAACCTGTGTATGTGCAAACACATGGGCACAAACCAATTGCGCTTAAGGCTGGTTTCCGGTGAGATTGGTCGCCATGGCCGAAATTCGGTCTGGAGGACGGAATCGGAGCGAGGAACACTGAACGCAGTGTGGTCGCTGCTCAAATCCTACTACATGAGTATATAGTTATTCAATAGAGGGCAAGTTTCATATAATCGCACTACAATAAGTATACTCATGGCACTGCAATGTTTGCAATGTTTGCTTAAACACTCATCATTATCATCATTAGCCAGTAGCACAGAGGGGTTGACAAAAGCGAGATGCGGCCTAACTTTTGTCAACCTCTTCAGATCTAAGGTATCTTTTTTGTCGATCGATTCGATGTCATCGAGCTATTTGTTGATTGTGTATGTCCTGATAAGTTCTCTCGGTACTTATTCCGTGAGAGACTTGGCTCGCCTTCATTCCTACATCTTTTTGCTTAGCTAGACATTTCCTCTTATGCATCTACCATCTTTTCCATGTCATGAAAGTTTAAAGGGAAACCGCCAATTTAATTCAAGTAAAATTATGACATTAACAGGACATCGACACCAGCGTGACTATATGCAGTTAAATCATATCTGATTTGGGTGCAGCGGTATCCATATAATTGTTAAGGATAGGGCGGTTTTTGGGGCACATATAAATTACGTATTATATAGAACGTAATTGGAGAGGACATGATATTTAGGGTCGGAGGGAAGGACTACAATAAGTGATGAAAAATTGCGAACATTCTCTGATTTGATGTAATTTTGCGACGTTTTTTCCTTTTGTAAAGGAGAACCAATTTCACCGTATAGCAGAGTCAACATTTTAATCAAATCCAGATTGAAAACCCAGTATAACATAATCATAGGTTTATCTACATATTTGTATAGCTGCACAGGCAAATGTCTACTACAAGATTTATTAAAAATAAATTTAACGAAAATCGTTACAAAGAAGATATTTCTACTCCACACTTAATGCAACTAAAGTTTCGTAACCAATACTTTTGAAATAACTTAAAAGGGAAGCATTTTCGACAAAAAACAGACTTCCCATGACTACCTATTTTAAGAACATAATTAGTTCAGATGCCGATCATGGGGACGCAATCAAAGATTCTTAAAATGTAGGCAACATTAAGGGAACAGGAAGGAAATATCAACATGGTACAGTTTTTTCGTTTATTACATTGGAATGGTCATGAAAGAATTCTCTTTGACTATGCAGTTTTAATTACAAAGCAAATTATGAGACGAGGTAACTTTTTAAATTTTAATAAGGTTCTTTTGCAGAATTCGGAACCTTCATTAATACGCTCCTTATGCTTTGCACTTAGGTGAAAGAGAAAAATGATTTGTATTATTTCAAATATTACACCAGGACAGAGTTTTTCTTACTTGTGAATAAAATAAAAGTACCTACCCATAAAAAATCTGTAGGCGGTTCTTAAAGTTAATGTACTCTCAAAACAATCAGTTTTAA
Source organism: Polymixis flavicincta (assembly GCA_949987655.1). Classification (NCBI taxonomy): domain Eukaryota; kingdom Metazoa; phylum Arthropoda; class Insecta; order Lepidoptera; family Noctuidae; genus Polymixis; species Polymixis flavicincta. The sequence continues at coordinate 4,443,319 of OX465195.1, read as the reverse complement.
AAGTAATGGAGATAAACTACTAACAGAAGCATAGATGCAATCTCAAGATAATCTAATATCCAGTAAAATAGGACAGAACAGTCTTCCATCACTTGTGTATACAAGATAAGAGGTGAAACTGTGCCAATTGCATACTTGTGCTTAGAATGAAAGTAGGTGACACGACAAATGCACTAATGAGTGACTATGATAGTACTCTTAAACCTTTTATTTAACTATTACATATAAACTGTCATAGTGAGTAAATAATGGAAAATGTTCTATTGATACAGCAACCTGAGAAAGAAAATATACAACAGATAGAAAGCTACATTAAAACACGATCAGTCACTGTTCCCAGACCTAATTACTTTAATGTTGATATAATTTGTGATAGCAAGCATAAATTGACGGTATTTGGTAATTTTGAAAACAATGAAATGGTTTTAGAGTTTACTAACAAAGACTGCAAAGTATCAGATAATTATATAATAAACTAGAACAGCACTGTGAAATATGAACTAAAAATCTCAAATAAACCAAGACAACACAGCAAAATCAATGAAACTAAATATTCTAAAAGATATAAGCAGTCAAAAACAAACAGAGCAACTGCTAGAAAATGGAAAAGTCAGACAACATTAGATTTAGTAGTAGGGGAGCCACTGAAATAGAATTATGGATGCAAAGTGAGGAAATATGGAAAATGTATTGCGAATACTTAAAGCTTTATTGCATACGTTTCGTGAAGGAAAACTAGTTTATGCTGTCGCGAAAGTTGAATAAGATTTACCAAAGAACGAAAACCAAATCATACTACAGCCAAATTCAATAACCACTCTAATTCAAAGACAACATTGAATGTATATAACAATTTGACAATACCAAATCTTCACTGAAATCAAAACAAACCTTAAAGTTATTAACACATAATATGTGACTTTAAATAACCAACTTCATAAACATGAAGAAGCTAATCTATATAAATAAAAAGAAAAGTCCTGACTGACTTAGTTACTCATAAACGCCCAGCCCAAACCCTTGGACCTAGAAAGCTGAAATTTTGCACAGAGGTTCCCTTTATAATGTAGACGATAAGGAATAAGGAAGGATTTTTCGAAATTCAACCCCTAAGGGAGTTAAATAGGGGATGAAAGTTCAGCGCGGGCGAAGCCGCTGGCAAAAGCTCGTAATAGATTAAATGCATCAAAAAATGTATTGATAACGTCACGAAATGAGCTCAGCGATAACATCGAGATATAACTCGATTTAAAAAACGAAGGGTGCACTAAGAACGCCCTAAATGCGTTTAAGCCGACAATAATCTATAATAGACGAGGAAAATGGCAGGAAATTTTGAATATCTTCATCCGTTCCTTTCGGTGATATGACTCGTTTGTTTTGAAAAGATTGCAACTGTCGAAACTTTTTTGGTAATAAATCTTGTTCAAAGGTATTAAAATCGAATATAGTGCATACTCTAGTAGTACATTTCTTCTAAACGATTTAGTTATCTGATTTCAATACTACACAACTTTAGAGCAAGCAAGCAACGAAGCGCCTTCACCAATTAACCTACATAATTTATTAGCTGGAGAATACTTTCCAGGTGGTCTACAGTGTAATAAGCAAAGCTTTCAAAATTAACTAGCTAACCGCAAACTTTAAAAATTCTAATAAGCGCTGCTAAAACACATGACACTTACAACCCAGCAAACCCTAAACACTTCGGCACATCTCAAAAAGCCCGTACTCATACAATATTCACGCATCACGCAAAAAAAATCTGCTGACGATGGCTTCACGTTAAGGGCGTTACGTTTAATCCCCAACCGCTCTCATTTCATACCAAGAGCCTCTCAACGTAGACGCAACTCCCACTCGTGGCAATTAAAAACAAAAACACGAATAGAATAGGGCTGCTTGATGGAATATGCGGCTTTAGAGCACCTGGAATTTAAAAGATACAAACGAGGTGCAAAATACTAATAATACGTTTATTTGCGTCAAGTGCAAAGGGGTCAATGATATTGTTCCATTGAGGCACATAAAAGCTCTTTAGAATGTACAGTAATGCCACATACATATTGACAATTATCATCATCATCATCATCATTTCAGCCGAAAGACGTCCACTGCTGGACATAGGCCTCCCCCAGGCTCCTTGTCATTTTTGGGGGTTTCGCCATAATCGCCACGCTTGGCAGGCGGGTTGGGGATCGCAGTATGGTGGTAAAATGCATAGAGAACGCTGCTGCCCATTCTCTAGTAAGTCCCTTTGTCGCCTTAATGACAATTATGCTCCAACCTAACTTCAAAACGACAATGCTATAACATTTAGACAAATTTGTGACTGTTATAGGAAGTTTTCATAACCAGGTGGACAATAAGCATTCATCCGATTTAATTTCTGAATTGGGTCTTACCCTAGACAAGAGGGGTTGGGTTATTTTTAGCCCGAAACCACACAGTTATGCTCACTCTATTCTCCCTCGAGAATAAAGATATGGCTGTATCATTCGAGCTATTTGTCAACCCTACTTTCGAGAGGTCGGGTTTGACCTATATCGTTTGTAATATTAAAACGGTTTTAAAAGACAAACCCAAAGTAATGAGTAGGCTTTAAAATGAAGCACTATAGGCCGTTTTATACGTAAAAGGTGGCACAAAGGATTGATGGAAGCGAAATTAAAATTAAATTACTGTTGAAGACTGGAATTCAACTCATTCAGCCGAAAAGCATGGTTGGTGTTACAAAGTGAAAAATGAAAAAGGTTTTGGCAAAATACAAACAAGAGATTTTTGCTACTGACAGTTTAATTAAACGTGAAACAAACGAAGTACGGTCCTATTGGTTTTTGTTTTTGCTGAACTTATATTTTTGTGAACCTGGACACGTGTATTTATTTAGGTAGGGTTAAAATCAATGTGCTCTGCTCTTCGTTATATTTTTTTTGTATTATAGTGATTCATCACTACCATGCAAGATTTAATGGTTTTCTGGAGTTAGTACGAATATTCCAAATGAAAATGTTACTTTCTTACGCTCATTTCAATCATGACAAAGTTTAAAGATATGGAATAACCTTACGCTTGTGCCTGAATCAACAGTCACTAAATTCAACATACTAAAATTGTATTTTCTAGAATATGTTATATAGGTATAAACCCTTATTGAACCCTAGTTGATAATAACACCGAGGAGAACAATCATGAAACATACAGGAATAGATTAATGACTCTGGTACAACAAAGGAGTGACAATGACAGAGAAAAATGGATGTCTATTGTTTGCGATATATATGAAGACCTGAAAATTACACTTCTTCAAGCAAACGTGTTCTTGTAAATGAGGCTACGAATTTGCTGAGGTTCGTTTAACGTGAACTATTTAATAATACTATTTATTTTAATTTTTGCCAGTAATTTCACGGCAGAGGGGAGAATTCAAAATATAATTATTTCATCCATGATGGAGTTTTACACAGTCCGTCAACTAATTTCGTATTGTATCGGGGTATAATCTTCACATCTATTTGATGAAAAATGCCTGACACTAGCCTGCCAAACATTGATCGTTCTTTGATTGACTAAAGAACACCCATGAAAAATCTATTACCCATTGTTTCACTTCTCAAAAAATTTATTAAATCTCTAATGATGATTCTATCTGCCCGGTTTTCACTTTCAAATCGAATTAAAAGTCTATTATTGCACATAAGACTTTCCACGTGTTCCGAATCGAAATCGTATCCAGTGGGCGATGTAAGCCAATATACGATCGTTAGATTGAACTGAAATCAACTTTATTTTTGTTCCGGTGGGGTTCAAAATCAATTGACAGAATAATGTTTATCACTCAATGTAAACGCAATCTTTATTATTACACAGTTAAAGTTCAATATTGTTTGTCTTATTACCAGAGTGAATGTATCGTAGGCAGACGTAGTGATGCGAACGTGACTGGAATATCGATACAATAATTCGACATTCTGTATCTTGACACGTATTTCGTGTGTAGAATGCGGGATTTTCTTATTATTGGTATAAATGATTTTGCAGCAGGTTTCGAAGTCAGTTATCGTTGTTTTCATAAATCGAGAATACGATCAACTGTTCTAACTAGAATTTACTTTCTTTTTCTCTCGCTCGGAATTTTTAAATAGAACAGTTTCATTTGATCTATGTGCGGTACACCTTTTAATAAGAATATTGTGCATGCCTAAGTGATGTATTTACACAGTACTGAAGACTCGTCATTACCTATTATAACATCCTTGTAAATAATGTCGTTGGTGTGTCTTGTTTAATAATTTAAATAATAATGTCTGTTACTATAGTTTATAATCCATTGTCAGTCTTTTTGTTCCAGATAAGACTATTCAGTTCAGTTTCAGGCAGTTAATGATGATGACGAGTTATTAAATTTGAAATAATAATTTTATAAACACCATTATGCCCGTGAAACTTAGCCGTAGCACGAGTACTTAGTAAAAAAACATCGATAAACGTTTACTGTAGGCCACCCCCAAACGTCCTACAAGAAGGGGCGTAGGTCGTCCATTGTGAAATTCGGGCCGTACCTCACAGATCAGACGATAGTCCCTTATTAAGAAACCGCTGAACAAATGCTAAATATTTCTCCGGCAGACTGTTCAAAGGCTTCAACATTGAAATTGAATAGTATTGTGCGGACGTTTATTGAAGGTCTTGAATAATGGATAAAAATATACAGATAAACATCTGAGGAAATAAAGGCATCGGGAAACAGGTTGAATTGGATTTTTGTTTTCATGTTTTACATCAATTATGGAAATAAGGATCTTAGGAGGCAAATACAAAAACACCGCTTGATACCAAAACTAGATATTTTTTCTTTAATGGCAAAACCGTACCTGTATCTTTAAATATTGAAACAGATGAATTTATTAATGTTTAATTAAACTATTATAGAAAAGTACAAAAAATATATCTGAATAGTACCCTTGTTAGCAACACAACATTTAGTTTATAAATTATCTGTATTTCATTAATGTCAATGTCACAACAGACTGTCTACAAGAGAACAATAAATCGAGCACACATTTTATCGTGTCTGCATTTTTCATCTCTCAGATTATAAAACAAAGGCAGATAGACCGCGCGGAACACCAAGAGTGAGGTCAGAAAACCAAATACTAAAGCGTCGCATTTTATGTAACATGCAGTGCGATGCTTTTTTTTTTTTTAGAATATAGAAATTTTGAACTAGCTTCCGGCTGCGGTTTCACCCGCGTGGAAGTCGGAAGTTGTCCTACGGGAACGTACTACCGGGATAAAAAGAATCCTATGTGTTAATCTAGGCTAATAGATACAAACTTTCGCGTTTACAATATTAGTAAGGATTAAGCTATCAACAGGATAGATACTGAAATGAAGTTAAAACCACCAAATCTTCATGAGCTGAAACTGAACAAGTCGATCCACAATTGATGGATTAAAACCAAAAAGTCATAACAGCAAATACTATGATGACGATCTAGGATTTACTCTAATTTTACCTCATAGTAACACTAATCTAGCATATTGTACGTACGCCCTTTTCACGACACTAGAGCACAGAAGTTATCTCCATATTCCTCCCACCTACATGAGCTTAACACCCAAACAAAACGATCATTAGCCGTATCGAAGTTATGAAACAAGTTGTTACGCTCTGACCCACTTTCATTCACATCTGAATTGGCCTTGAAAGAGACGAGACTTGTTCCATTGATAGTGGTTACTTGACAATTCTGTTGTGACACTGAAGCTTGAGCGATAGTGTGGTTTAGATAGTAAATTAATTTGGTATTGTGTGTGTTACCTTAAGATAAATATAGAGAGGTGTGATTTTTCAAGGAGGAATGATATCAGCTCTTAAAATTTCATTACAGGCATTGGCCTCCGTTTAGATTGCCAAAACGAATGGTCATATGTATGCATCGTTCTTAAATCAATTATGTATTGATCAGACTTGCTTGCCTCATTCAAGAGCTTTGTGAATTTGCCATCAATCGTTATACGTAAGTACACTTTGGTACTAGCTCGAATAAAAAGGAAGTTTTTATTTTTAAGAGTGTCTAAAGTAATATGTTTTTAAATAAAGGTAATAAGCAATTAAATGAAAGCACTATAAACAGTATCGCAGTTTCTTTCCGAAATAAAACAACCTTCATTTCATAATCGAGTTATTATTATAGATGACTGCAACAGCCCGTATCAAAAATAAACACAAAGGAGAAACCAAGAACACACAAGAAGCCACATCAAAATCAGCCAACGTCGATCATCAATGGGGTCAAGTGTCCAAATTCATTATTTCTATACGGGACCTTGTCTTGTATAGTTTTGGCCGAAAGCCAGAACAAACTGGAGACGGTAACAACGTTATATTAAAAAAGTTTCGCAATTAAGAAAGTGAGCATTTTTTATGTAGCACATCAGCTATTTATTCTGCCGCTCAAGTTGTACAAGGCGAAGGAAACTATCCGAAACACTTGGGAGCATTTGCATGTTGAAACGTTTACACTGTTAGTAGTTTAGACTCTGGACGTGAAGACCTTTTATACCAACACTATAGTAGTAATTTAATTAGCGAATTGCTCAAATTGTTTAGCGGAAAACATCAAATACAAAATCAACGTCGTTTTTGGTTACACTCTGGCCTTGTAAAGAAAGAAGAAGAACTAGTCGTCAAGACAGTTTTGCACAGAAAATAGCACTAGATGGCACCACATTTTCCAACCCATCTTTTACTTCGGGAATTGGGGTGTAATTATAATCAAACGCCGCAACAAATTCCATTTATTTCTGTTTGGTTACACATCACGAATTCAATCAGCCATACTGAGCTTCATTCAATAACCAATATCGGTTTTTATGGAATCACTTTTCTCTTGTACCCAAACCGTATATTCTGTATTTCCCAACCTTTCCAGCCTTAGCCCTGAAACTTTATCTGATTTCCATGATGTTCAAAAACCGTCAGGTTTCGCCCACAAAACTTTGGACGACTCGATACGATCACAAAACGTACTGACTTTAGAACGAGTCCTAGTCCTTTGGGCACGATTGTATTAAGTTCCCTCGAATCACGGACTGAATACTTAAAATTTCCATTTCTGGAGCAAAACCGACATAGGAGATTGTTCGAGTTAAACGTATGGTAAGTGGATTCAAGAATACGAGTATATCTGTGTTTTATGGACCTGGATCCTTTGGGACGGTTCTTGGGTTATCTGGACTTTTACCAACGTAAGCTTTATTTAATGCTACAGTTTTTTGAAGAAAGCAAAATGTCAAATAACAACTTTTAATGTTTCGCTTGCCCTCCTTGTTTTTATTACTTGTAGGTCGAACCGTAACTTAAGAAGCTTTGATATTGATACAACTGAGAGCTGCACTTACATTACATTTTCTAGGAAAGAATAACGTCTTTAGAAAATTAAATAAAATGAGCTTATGCATACTGACAAAATATATATTAGTATATCTCTTTGACCTTTATTTAGACTATGACAGAATTTAAAATTGGTTTCAAATCAAATCATTTATTTGCTTGAATATGGGTAGTTACATAAGGTGAGGGAGCAGTGGTGGCCCAGTGGTAACGGCCGCGACTTACGAGTTGTAGGTCGTGCGGTCGAACCCAGCCGGGCGCATTACTTTGTGTAAATAATTTCATCACCACTGCTCTCAAACGGTGAAGGAAAACATCGTGAGGAAACCGGCATGTCCTAAAACCAAAAATTCGAAGATATGTGACATCTACCAACCCACACTGGGCCCGCGTGGTAGATTACGGCCCACTGCCTCTCATGGAGAGGAGGCCTGTGTCCCAGCAGTGGGAACGTTTATAGGCTGAGTATGTATGTATACATGAGGTGATACATACAATAATAAAAGTTCTGATTACCTACCTAAATAGATGTGCAAAAATCTTTGTACTAAATTATACACATTATTGTAGGTAAATTAAATTTAATGCACGCCTTCCTCCCATGGAGGTAGGCAGAAACTACAGAGCGTCATCGCCACCAGTTCCGATCCTTAAATACTTTACTTTTGCCTCGTTTACGCTCACACATCCGGTCACAAATGCAGCCCCGACGGCGACGGTTGCGTGAAATATTTCTTACTTTAATCCTTATTCAAACATTATTTGAAACAAATATTATTAAATGAGCATTTATTGGACAGTTATTAATTACATTATTTTAATATCCTTACTTAATTAAAAAAATCATAACTACTAATTACATTTATCATTTAAATAATCATAAACTTTATAATAGGCTTTATTGATTAAATCAAGCTTTAACTTAATTTTAAATGCCCTAGGATTTCGTTGCTTCCTTTATATGATTAGGTAATTTATTATATATTTTAGGGCCCACACAGAATGCACTCTTATCAAACATAGCCGTTCTATGGCGTATTGTTCGAAGTGTACTGGCAAGCCTGGTACTTTTTAACGTTTCATATTTATATAAGTTATTTCTAATGTCTAATGCTAGTTCATAAATATACAGGTTTCGTTTTCAGATCTCTCAAATAATCAGACAAATGAAACGAGCAAAGAAATGATGCAATGCGTAATAGATGAACTGTTTAGAGAGAGGTTAAATACCGAGATGATATTTAATAGAGATAGATATGCAGCAACGACCTATGATACATTGGCATCATGCCTTCACAAAATTCGAGGACTTTAAATAATGCACCTAAGGCGGAATTTCCTTTAAGCCTTTAAACTATTTTGACATTAATAAAAATTCTAATAGCAGTTTAACAACATTTTTTGTGTCACAGAATCAGACCACCTTGGACAACAGACACGACTATATTATACAATCATAGCAGACTGCATACCTGATTGGATACGGTCATCATAGCGACATTCATTGCTTCGTTTGTACTCAGAACAAAGAGTAGTTTAAATATGACGCCATTTTGAGATTTATAATATGCAATTAAAGTGTATTAATACAACTACAATAATGTGTAATCATAAGTTCCTTCAAATATTGTCTAAATGATATATTGTTTAAGTTTTAAACTTTCTCATGTGTAATTATCAAGTCTTGAAAGCGCTAAAACTAAGGATTGAATCATACTGTGTAAAAAAGCATTACCCGAATTTAATTAACTATTCTTAAATCCGAAAAAAAAGCACTTCTAAAATGCTCATATGAAATTTTATAGACACAATGGATAACCTTATTTGATTGATCAAGTTCATTGGTAACAGCAATAATCTTATTTTGAAAGGACAATAAATAGGACAGGAGGATGTATTTCTTCTCCTATACAAATTAATCTCGCAATAAAAGAACAGAGGGTGTCAGCTATCATCATATATCGTGAGACCAACAAAAGGAAACTGTTCATTACACCGCTCGTAAGTCAAGGGCCTAGCTGGAACTACTTAGGAGCAATCATCTTTAAACTAGCGCAGAACATGGGGTCTTAAAGTGACACTAATGCTGTGGTACTTTATATACTATTCTACTACACCTATAACTGCAGTAGAATGTGATTTATTTCAATTGAACCATTTACAAGCTCTTTACAAATTTCAGGAGTCGATCAGTCAGAATGATGAAAAGCTAGTAGCATTATACGTAGTGGCCGCTGACTCCATTGTCATGACGATTGTTAGTATGGTTATCGTTATATGTATCACTTTCTTAGAAGGCCCACGCTTCACTATTACCTGACCACCAGCTTAGTATCAGGTTACATAGAGATCAAACGCAAGCCTGTATGAATCGAGGCTTTGCAAATCATCGGCTTAGGAAAGCCGGTCAACTCCAACGTAACTCTTTAGTTAGTCCGATTCAAATCGTGATGTCCGGGATGAAAGTTGAAAGGAGCTTACCGGCATTTGCCGGCCGAATTCAAATCCCATTGATTTAAAATTTCGGGATCGTGTAAAGCCTCCTTGATTTGTGTAAAATCTTGATTGTCTTTGAGATCCTATAAAAGTACTTACAGCCTATTCTTACGTGGGGTCACAAAAGATAACATCTTCTTTTACTTAGTACATTTTTAGAAATTCCAATGACATTCTTAAAAAAAGTTCAAGACGCTTGTACAATGGCCCTTAGCATTGTTCCCACACAAAAGGCCCAAAAACTCGTATAACAAAGTCAACAGAATGTATGAATATGCAATGGCATGCCACGGGTTGTACTGAAAAACTATTATTTAGGTTAAGACGACACGACTGAGATACGTTGTTCAAAGAAACAAGAAAAACTAATTTACTCGTTAATTTGGCTACATCTAAACACAAAGCAGCAGTGGTGGCCAAGTGGTAACGGCCGCGACTTACGAGTTGTAGGTCGTGAGTTCGAACCCAGCCAGGCGCTTTACTTTGTGTAAATTATTTCAATACTACTGCTCTCAAAACGGTGAAGGAAAACATCGTGAGGAAACCGGCATGTCCTAGAACAACAAATTCGAAGACATGTGACATCTACCAACCCGCACTGGCCCGCGTGGTGGATTACGGCCCAATCCCTCTCACAAAGAGGAGGTCTGTGTCCCAGCAGTGGGAACATTATAGGCTGATGATGATGATGATCTATACACAAATATAGAAGAACCGATACAGAATTTAGTCAGACGATTATCATTAGGAGAAAAATACAAACAGCTCAATTTATTTAGTCTGTTTTTAAAACAAATAACTGAAATAGAAAACAGACCTTGACACTAATGAGAAAATTAAATTAATGATTGTTTGCGAAAACTCCGTCGGTAGTAAATGTGTCCGGCAGAATGTGTGTGATAGTTCAAACACACTAACAAACAAAAGAATTAAACTTTTTATTTTTACAAAATTGAGAAACCAGTTTGTTGCTAAAGCTATGAAGGATCGGACCTGAGGACTGACCATAGCTGCATTTACTGGGACTGATGAAATCAGGAATTTATATGAAGAATGAGGATGTGTCAATCAAGAACACGATTATCGTATCGTAGTCTGTAAAGACCTCAAATTCCAATACACTCAACTCACCATCAAACAAAGTTGTGAACATCACAGAAATAATTATTGATACAGATGTTCAAAGGTACGTCTACGAAATTGAAGGCTCCGCAGAGGTACTCAAGCCAGACTTCGAAGTTGCCATAACTTTCTTGTCGGATAAGAAAAAACTTTGTTTCATCCTAAGGCGAGAACTGGCAGGTATGGTTATGAATACTTAATACGTGGAAGTATCGATCGACGATAGGACCTTAAACCTTTCAATGTGTCAAGATAACGGGGGTTGCTAGGAAAATACCCTCTTCTTTTTCCATTGCTAACTTAAAAATGTAACAGTAGAAGTAGGGATAGCATTTCGTATAATAAATCAATTGACACGTTTGATTAAGGAGATGAATTTTGGAGGATAGGTTACGATAGTTTTGTGGTTAATACAGATATTCGTTTGCTATAAGAGTGGAAGACAAGCCCAAAATTTTGACAACTAAAGTCTACGATGAACCGATGTCTCGGATACGTCTGTCTTTAGAAAGGGTTCGTAAACTTCAAAGAGCAACACGATACAATATACAGGAGGTGTAGAGGTACGCCGCATAAAACACGGTACAATCAATAGTTTCAAAACTCTTTACATAAACTAAACAGAAAGAGGACCTAGGTACAATTGAGCTCGTTTACAATCAAGCAAATATTTATTTTATTCGGAACGCGTAGTGGTGTTGACACAAGTGGTGCAGTCACGAGCGAGGTGTAATAGTCGCTTTTGAAGAGAATGTTATGTTTAGGTATCGGTACGTGGCGAATGTGATCAGGTGATCACGCTTGTATGAGGAATTAACAAAGTATGAAAATTTCATATAGAACAACAGTCGGTATTACTCATTTATAAAAAGTCGTTAAATTAATAAAAATATATGTTTACTACAAAGGCAAATACGTTAAATAAATGGGTTAAAAACTAACAGATCAACTAAGCAACGATGGGGTACTTGCCTAAGATCTTTTCTATAAATAAAACTGTTAAAACGTTCCTTATATTCTTGATAGATAACTACCCAAAACAGTATAAGGCTACATGTAACACATTTTCTTACCACATCTAATAATTTATCGGTTTTTTGTTTTTGTTTAGCCTGTGGTGTCCCACGGCTGGGCAAAGGCTTCCCCCAATTTCTCCCAGGACCTGTTTTCCCGTTAATACGTTCAGACTTCTTTATCTTCCGTAAATCACTCAGATCTTTGTGTTTTTACTCTACCAGCCGTCATCTTAGTATTGCTCTCTCATCCCTTAGCTAAATCGACGTTTTTTTTTTTTTTTTTTGGGTGGGAAATCATCAAATAACTTCTCCCGCTCTGGGTGGAGCAGGAGGGCGTGTCAGACTTCTACTGACTAAAACCCATCCGTGTTCCTTCAGTAGCCCGTATGCCAGGGGCTGTGGTATCTCTTTCAAACAAACCCGCACCCCTGACAGGCATCGGCCCTTGCGGGCCCCATCATTTTTTTGCTGACATCTCTTTGAGGCGCGCGTGGAACACAACGCGCCGTCTAGTCTTTATCGTTTTGAGGATCATCTTTACCAACAACTGTCGTCTTAACTGAATCCACCAAGCTTCCTACGAACGTGTCCTCTTCGCATACATGAAGTAATTGAGCCAAAATTGCGGTGTTTCGCTCGCACACATATAACTGTCTGGTGTGACAGATGGCACTGTAAAGGCTCGTGCACACTAGCGCGACGCGACGGTCGCGTGCGATTCGGCGATTTATATCCTTAGAACAATTTCTATGAAAACGCGCGCGACACTTCACACAGGGGCGATCTGGCGCGCCGCGACACCGTCGCCCCGCGACGACTAGCGCGACTGCAAATTGGTACATTTTGTATGGCGTCGCGGCGCGACGACGCGTTATCGCGGCGACAACGCGATATCGCGGCGACGAGCAGCGCGACAACAATGTTACATTTTGTATGGTGTCGCAGCTGCGCGGACGCGACACGCGCCGTCGCGCGCGAATCGCGCGCGACACCACACGAGAGGGTATAAATAGCGGTGCAATCCAAGCTGAGCTCAGTACTAGACGAATTTTCGTCAGAGGACTAAGGTAGGTCTGTGCCCGTTTGCGGCGTAGGGTTAGGTTAGGTTAGGTTAGGGAGGGTGAGGAGGGACCCTCTCCGAGGAGGGTCTCTCCTCTGGGGAGGGTCGTCCCTCTGAGGAGGTTCGACCCTCTTGGGAGGGTACCCCTCCGAGTAGGAGGGCCACTCCTCTGAGGAGGGTATTCCTCCTCCGAGGATCCCTCTCCTAGGAGGGTTCCTCTCTGAGAGATCCGTGTCTCCCTGAGTTGAGTGATAGTTTTTTTTTTTTTTTTTTTTTTTTTTTTTTTTTTTTTTTTTTTTTTTTTTTTTTTTTTTTTTTTTTTGCGCATTTATGTGATGTCGGGAGGACGTGTCGCGCTCGAAAAGATGGAAGCCCTGGTGTTTCATGGACCCCACCATCGACCACCGGCGGGCACCACTTTAGGTAGTGAGCTAATCATGGAGCGGGATCACATGACATACCTACTTGGGCTAGGTGAAACTTCGGCCAGCACTTCTACCGACTTGCCCCGAAGTTGATCAGCACAGCTTCCACTCGAAGTCGGAATCTGGCTGGACCGAGTGCGGAGTGCCGACGGCCTAGCACGGGGGTGGTGCACTCGATGGTTTTTTCGCTAGAGGGCGCTTATAAAGCAAACACTGGCTCCCGTCAAATATTTTTCAAAAATGTATTTAAATTAAAGCTGTGCAGTGACAGTGTTTTGTGAACAATTGGAACATTTATAGTGAATGAAAGTTTGTGTAGAAACGTTATCTAAGACGAAATAGCACTGTGACTAAAGTTATTCATGCAGTGATCATACTGTCTTAGACTATTATTAAACTACATTTGACTGTTGAACTATTCTTTTTATAAGTAATCATTATCAACAACCAGGAAAATGTATCGTGAGTAATAACTTAAAACTATAATTAAGTGCTATAAAAAAGAAGAACATTGTTTGTAAAGAAAAAAGAAAAAACCCGAGTGGGCAATAGTGGAATCAACGATTTGAACTGGATACCGTTACGAAGAATTGTTCCCGAAACCAAATGTAGATAGCGGCACTTTCTATGTCAGAAATCAATAAACATAATTACCGACACCTGCCGGTGAATAGCTGAATGTTTAAGTCATAAGTTATTGGTCAAAGCTATCAGATAGATGGCAGCACTTTATATGGACATTATAGTTGTCTGGCAGTGACATCTATCGGCAGGTAGAATTACGGAAATCAATTTATTCAACTACATTAGTGACCCCTATAGTGCAATAGCAGAGTTACGATTGTTGATAGCTCAATCGACACTTGCTAGTTCTATCCACACCCAAAGGTAGGCAGCACAATCACTATCAGTTTTTTCCTTTCTACGCTTAACAGAGGGCGTTACAGAGCTCATTCTAACTAATTAAAGGATTTCCTCAACAAACATTTTCCTAGTTTTTACTATTTCTGACCAGTAAATATGGACGATAACAATGTCACTTTTCGGCGGAAGCAAGGTTTGATCAACAGGTCATGTAATTCGTTACCAGAAGCAAATGATAGCCCGTTATCATTGGGCAATAGTACAACGAGTTTGCCAGAGTTGCCTATAAATAACGACACGGAGGCAATGAGAGAACTCAAGGATATAATAATTGAATTAAGGGCTAAATTAGTCAGTGCAGATGCCGAAATTCAAAACCTTTTATCAGAAAATACGTCTCTTCAAAATACAATTAAAGAGCAACAAAATAAAATTAATAACCTTACGCTGATATGTTCCTCCAACAAAAGAATATACAAAAAGAAGAATATTAGATGTAGTTCAGTTACGAGACAGATAGACTTTTCTAGCAACAGTGGTACACCTGCTTCCTCGATACAAAAGTGCTTTGATGGCCACAACACAGATGACAAGTTGGACGTTTCGGTGATACAAAATATTGATTCGAATACTAATTTATCAAAAATGAGCACTGAAGTAGCACCCTGTGGCTCCTCAAACGACAAATTACCCCTACTGTACGAAGAAATACATAATACTGGAGATTGTCTGAATATTTCTACCAAATTAACAAAGACAAACAGTTCTGCTTTAACAACTACAAAACAAAACCAGAGTTCGAACAACAACAAACAAAAACAAATCAACAGGAATTCAGGAGAAGTACAAATGGATTTTGCTTTAGCGTTAAAACACAGAATTGCTATATTCGCTGATCAAACTGGATACGGAATGCGGGAAAATCTACAGAACCTTGTGGGGGATTCATTTCATGTAACGTCGTTAATTAAATCTAATGCGCCTCTAAGTGACATATTAAGTTCAAGTTTAGCTATGTGTAAGGATTTTACCGACTCAGATTTCGTTGTAATAATGGCGGGTTCCAATGACAACAATCCCCTACAAGTTTTAAGCTCTCTACATCACACTTTGCGGAATATGCCAGGTACAAATATCTTAGTCGGTAAGGTCTATCGTAACAATTATGTGAATGTATTGAAACTAAATGATATGTTAAAATTTATCTGTAGTAGCTGCAAAAATTCAAAATTTATTTTGTTAGACAATGACTATGATAATTACCGTAGAACCTTTAATAAGCAAATTGCATGCAAATTACTATATAGGGAAATACTACATGTGAAATATACAATTACCTATTCAAATTACATGGAAAATGTGCTCAAAAATAACAATAAAAAAATAAAAATAGAATCACGAGATGTATGCACACAAACAGATGGTACTTCTGACGACAAGGAGAAATTAGACGATAGATCACCCCGATTATTCATAGATTCTTCTACTTCTACACAGATTAATAACTCCCCCAGTTATCGCGATATCATTTGTTTTCGAGAATAAATTAGAATCACGAAATTATCATTTGATGCACAAAAATATTTCAGACCCCTTGCTATCAGATACGATCTGTTTAAAATTATTTCACCAAAACGTTTGTGGTATAAATAATAAAAAACTTGAACTCGAATCATATATTGAAACTTTTTGTAAAGGTTTGGACTATGTTTGTATAACAGAACATTTTTTGAATGATAAATCAGTTATTTTGTTCCAATTACACAATTATAAGTTGGTATCGTATAACACAAGGACAAATAAAAAAAGAGGCGGTAGTCTTATTTTAGCGTTTACGAATAAAAAATGTGAAAATATTGATGCAATACAGAAGTTGTACAGATCTGAAAGTTTTGAGGTTTGTGGTATAAAGGATCTTGATACAGGATTAAATGTTTGTTGCTGTTACAGAAGTCCAAATGACAAAAATTTTGACAGTTTTTTAGGGAGTCTTGAAAAATTGTTAGAACATTTTATTGATAGGAAGTGCGTTATATGTGGCGATTTCAATGTTGACATACTTGTGGATAGTAGAAAATCTCTTGAATTTGTTAGTATTTTAACGTCTTACAACTTTAGGCACCTTATAAATGTTCCTACTTTTATTCGAAACAATTCATACTCATGCATTGACAATGTATTGACTAATCTTTCCGAGGACGACATAGAGCAGTGTTTGGTAGATCATAATGGTTTGGCAGATGGCCATGGCGGCCTTCATTGTAATGTAAGTCTTGATAAGATTGACAAAAAGACAAATAAATCTGAACATACCATACTGATTAATAAAAGAACATTTAACACAAAAAATAATGCTGCTTTTAAAAGTTACTTTCAAAATAAAAATAATAGTATCGTAGGCATCAATACATTTCTCAATTATTTTAACAAAAAATTTCGTGAATGTTACCCAAAAAAAACTAGTAAAGTAAAACTGATGAAAAATAATCAAATAAAGTGGATAACCAAGGGAATTAAGGTGTCAAGCAAAATGAAAAGGATATTATGCTTGAGCACCACCAATAATACTAGTATTTCTAACTACAAAATAAATTACATCAGAATCTATAGAAGAATTTTAAAGCACGCACGAAAGTTAGCAATATCGTGTCATCTAAACAGAGCCAAAAATATAATTAAGGAGACATGGAAAATTGTGAATGATCAGACAAAGAGAAAGCAAAATAAAGTTAGAAGAAAACTTGTTCTTAACATTGACAACAAGGTGGTTACAGACACACAAGAAATAGCGGATATTTTTGCCGACATATTTGTTTATAAAACATCGCTTTCAAAAACAGAAGAAGAAAGAGCGATGTCCTTCTTAAGAAACTCAACATTGAGAGTGGAAAGTGAGATGACATTCAATATGACGACACCACAAGAAATAACAAAGATTGTACGGAAGATGACGAACAAAAAGTCTTGTGGACACGATGATGTGCCGATATCGGTGATCAAGGATAACATTGAAATATTAGCGTATCCTCTATCTGAATTCATTAATAAATGTATTGAAGAGTCTGTTTTTCCTGAACAACTTAAATTGGCAAAGGTGGTTCCGGTGCACAAAAAGGGCACAAGAACGGATCCTAAAAACTACCGGCCGATATCCTTACTACCAATTTTATCGAAAATTTTTGAAAAAATAATAAAATCTCGGTTAATGGTCCACTTAAATCTAAATAGAATAATAAATTTTAGACAATTTGGATACCAAAAGGGGGTAGGCACTTCAGATGCGATAGATACTCTCGTAAATGACATTATTCGTAAATTGAATGACAAAATGAAGGTAGCTGGATTATTTATTGATTTAAGTTCTGCGTTTGACACAGTGGATCATGAGCTACTTCTGGCTAAACTAGAGTATTATGGAATAAGAGGTAAAGCGTTAAATCTTTTGACATCTTATTTAAAAAACCGTAAAATGTACGTAGAAGTAAAAGACATTACTGCAAACAATTGTGACGCAAAATGTGTGAGTGAAATACTATATAAATCAAAAATGACCAAAATAAGCCGCGGTGTGCCTCAAGGCTCAATTTTGGGACCAATATTATATTTAATTTTTACTAATGATTTACTCAATTTTATGAATACTACCCAACCCGACGCAGGACTTGTAATGTTTGCAGATGACACGAACGCTGTAATCGGGTCGCCAAACATAAATGACTTGTCACAAAATGTAAATATGTGTTTAGAAAGCCTTTATGAATGGTTTACAGCCAATAATTTAATAATAAACCCAAATAAAACCCATGTCATGTTATTTAAAACAACGTCACGTAACAATGATAGCATAGATGTCACGCTCAAAGGGGACAATATTGAACTAGTAAACGAAGTAAAATTTTTAGGAGTTTATATAGATTCCCAATTAAATTGGAAGAAAGAGCTCACCGCCATTGATTCCTCAATATCTTCAGCTTGTTACGCGCTAAGAAACCTCAGGGACGATATTGATCTAAAGCAGCTAAAAGCAGTATATTATGCATTGGTGGAATCCAGGTTACGATACAGTATTATGTTTTGGGGGAGCAGTTACGGGTATAATTGCCAAAGAGCATTCATACTACAGAAACGTGCATTAAGAACAATTGTTAGAATCCCACAACGAGAGTCATGTAAAGATTATTTTAAAAAATTAGGTATATTAACAGTACCAAGTTTATATGTTCTAGTTGTACTCAGCCACTTTGAAAAATACATACACGAGCACGAATCACAAGAAGAACGCGAACTTAGAGAGAACACTAGAAGAAACGTTATAAAAAATAAAATTGCACCTAAACTTAATATTACTGAACACTGCTCTAAATACCAAGCAGTAGAATTATTTAATAGGTTGCCTACTGACTTAAGATCCTTGATTTACAAAGGTACTCTATTTAAAGCTAAACTTAAAGCATTCTTATTGAATAGATGTTTATACTCTGTATCTGAATTGGGGACGAATGATAGTACATAGTTTTAGTATTTATTAATTAGTTTATGACATTAAATTTAAGCAATACTATTAGATTTTATTATTATTATTGAAATTCATAACTTATTACTTTTCTGTTATGTTAATATTAATGTACGAAATATTTCAGACACAATGCGAATTGTTATATGAATAAATAAATAAATAAATAAATGGATGGCCCTGTACGGCACCCTAGTGTGAGCGGCTCCCGGAGCCTACGATGAACTGCCAACCATTTAGCGGAAAATCCATGCCACAGTATATCATATTGCAGTTGATCAACTAAATTAATTTTGCTTAGGTTCGATATTTTTTCCTTACTTTTAGGTACCTACATTTTATGGTAGAACTAATATTATTACTTAAAATGCTCTATGTTGGGTAAGTGTCCTGCAAGTTACCTATTGAGCGTTTTCATATTATCAGATATCGACACCAACCCGATACCGATATGTTGCCAGCTATACGCATACCGATTCGAAACCGATATAATTATTATCGGCTTGATGATATTGGTGAATATCGATGACCATCGCGACTCACCTAACGATCACAGTATAGTAAGTATCGACGTCTTGAAGTCGGCAGTGGGAATAAGTGTGATCAAATGAAAGAATGGCCAGTTGTCTCACCTCTATTGTGCTGATATCGGTGTCTTAAGGATAGCAATAGGGTTTCTGTTACACCTTGTATAATGTGTTTTTTTTTTTGTGTGTGATATCATCAAATAACTTCTCCCGCTCTGGGTGGAGCAGGAGGGCGTGTCAGACTTTTACTGACTAACACCCACCCGTGTTCCCTCAGTAGCCTGTATGCCAGGGGCTGCGATCTCTTTCGAACAAACCCGCACCCCTGGCAGGCATCGGCCCTTGCGGGTCCCATCCGTTTGTGCTGAAATCTCTTTGAGGCGCGCGTGGAACACAACACGCTGTCGACCTGGGCTGGGTCCTTATCGGACAGCGAGCTACCCATTACTCGCCATCCGCAAGCTCACGCCTACGGTGGCCGGAAATCAGCCTGGGATTCCCGACGCCCAGGGCGTCTCCTGCGGCGGTTAGGGCCGTGGTTGTCGTTGGTGTCTTACGACTTCCACACGAACGAAGTCGCAAGCAGAAGCTAGTTACAAATATAGCACTAGTTACAGGTTTTGCGGTTGTTAGGTCAAAATTATAAATGCAATGGTTTTAACATTGCAATAAGAACCCTTGAGCAATTTGTTCTTTGAGAAAATAAATGTCTTTAAACCAAACTCATGCTTCCAGACCCAGAGGTTGGGGCTAAGCGTTAGTTGTCAGTGAATTTAAGAAATTTATCAAGTAAACAAGCCGTGAGCCCGACGGTATTCTCTTCGACAAAGATGGTGGATTTCCATACAAATTTTCATGGGCCCGCGTGGTGGATTATGGCCCACTCCCTCTCACAGAGAGGACTGTGTCCCAGTAGTGGGAACCTTATAGGCTGATTATGAGTTGGTTAAGTAGAATAATGAATGATTCCATAACCTGAATACACGTAGTAAAGATCAAATTGTGATTCCAAAATTTAGACTGACTAAAACTAGCAAGTCATTTCTAATAAACAGTATCCGCTTCTATAACAAGTTGCCAAAGTCAGTTACAGAACTTAGCGATGGAAAGTTTAAAACGCACATCAACGCATTATCAAAAAAGCATATTATAAGATTAAAGACTACGTTGAAGACAGGGAAGTTTGGCATTAATTCCTTCTGCACATGTGGCTTCCCTGGTACCTCATTAACAGCATAACTATGTTATTATATTAACTGCTCTCAAATACAATGTTCTTTTGTATTCTTTTAATTTTTTAATATGCTGACATATTCTCGTCATTAATTGACATTAAACATCAATTTTATTTAGGTTCATTTTATTTATGTTGATTATTTTACATATTGTGAATGAGAGAACGTTGTAGGCCTTACTGACTGTAGATTTGTAGACGATTTTCTATTCTGTATTCGTCTAAGTACCTGGTACTTATTGACAGGCCTGCGCTGTCCTCCCATACATTTTATCTCTGTAATTTGAAAATATTGTTAAAGCCAATTATTTTTAAAAGAGTAACCGTGGAGTTTCTTGCCGGCTCTTCTCCATAGGAAACAACAATTTGGAACCGTGCACCTAGCTTCTGACGTTTCATAAGTGCCCATGCAGGTTTATCTGAAATAAAATATTTTGATTTTGTTTTTTTTTTTGAGAATAGGCTAAAAATGGTCGTACTGTTTCGCTTACACTGTAACCATATTCTTTTGCTTATGATGCCGCCGCTCAGAAAGAACCTTAAATATTGTGACAACATATGAAGAAATAATTACCGTACTTTATTGTCTAGTGACGAACCTACTGCTCCAGTTGTAATTTATCGAATCTATTTTTTTAGGACATCAAAATTAATTTAGTACATAATACAGGTTTTTTTTTATCCAGTGCGCAAATTTTAACCACGAATTCAGCATATCATTCTAGACCCCCTACCGCAGAATAAAAACTTACCCTGTATATAACCGTCCCCGGTCTTGTCGGATTACGGACGCATTGGACTATTTACCAAGTGTCATAGATGCGAGTATATGACATAGATACGAACTTGATTGGGAACATGAGCACCGAGTTATGCTGTCAGCGCATAACCTGACTGCGTTAGCACGGCGCTAGCTTTCAAGCACGTTATAATATTTTATCGTATACAATAGTGACAGTGACTGTTTGCGTGTGTCAGTGTCTGTGTGTTTGAATTCAAAATTGAAAGCCAATATTTTAAAATCACGGATTCGAGAAAAAATCTAGGTATACAACCGACAACCGGACACATTGTGTATACTATGTAATATTAATGTAGGATATGATAGTAGGGAAGACAATTCGGTGGAGAGGAACTATCACGGATAAATCTGATTAAAAACTTCTTAGAAAACTGCGTTTTATACAAACTTCTTCATAAACGGCGATAAAAAATTAAAGACTACTCTCACTTGACTATTATTTTATCGATAATAATTTGTAATGTGTCAACACTATTTTAAGATGACAATTAAACGTCATCATATTGTCTCGAAATAATCACATTTTCGAAAATAATTTCTGTATTCTGAGACAATTTTATTAATTAAAACTAATTACAAGATATTTTTTGAGGTGGGGCCGCTCGTCAGGAATTTTTCTGCCAAGCCGACGACGTAGCGGCCAAAAACGTAGGTTGCGGTGAGGCGCATCGCAACTGAGTATCGTATGGGAGGCATCCATTGAGGTAATATGTACTGTACGTTAGTACATATTACTTCAATGGAGGCATCAGGGTTACAGGCTGCAGCGGAGGAGGAGTGCCGGTGTTTCTAAGTAGCGCTCTTCCCTTCCGTGGCCTGGACGGGGTCGGCACCGTTTGATGGCGGATGCGGTGTGACCGCAGGGGAAGAAGAGTATCGGTATAGCCGCTCTCCCTATCTCCTGCAGCCGAAAACTGGTAGGCGGTGGTGCCAGTGTGCTGACCCGTCGCAGGGGAACCAAGGGTGCCATGCAGAGGGTCGTCTGGCACCCGTGTGCTATTTGGTCCCTGGGGTGGTTACGGCGTGCCATGTTTTCTAGTCGGACGGAGCGGCAGGGTCGTGAATGTTCCCGTGTACCAGCCACAAGCGGCACTGGAGGTCACTGTGGAGTTTTAGTGACAAAAAATGTGCCGCTTGTGACGGGGACACGAGAACATCCGCGAATCTGCTGCGGACGTCCGTCTCCGGACCCTCCTCGGAGGCTCCCCTCCTCATAAGGGAGACCCTCCTCGAAAAGGGTACTCTTCAAACTCAAACTCAAACTCAAAGCATTTATTTCAATTAGACCTTTCACAGGCACTTTTGAATTGTCAAACAAAAATCGAAGTTGAAGCTAGGTGCCCATTCCAAAAACGTAGATCTCTCTGGAGAAGAACGGGCAAGAAACTCCAAGGACACTCTTTTAAATCGTGGGTATTACAAAATTTGTGTGTGTGGGAACATTATTCTTGGTGCTTCTATATGTGAGAACAATGT
This sequence comes from Polymixis flavicincta, assembly GCA_949987655.1. Classification (NCBI taxonomy): domain Eukaryota; kingdom Metazoa; phylum Arthropoda; class Insecta; order Lepidoptera; family Noctuidae; genus Polymixis; species Polymixis flavicincta. Next base: position 4,420,385 of record OX465195.1, on the reverse strand, counting down.
AAAAAAATGTAATAAAATAAATTAAAAAAAATAAGATTCAAAATAAGCCATGGCAGATAAGAGATGACCAGTCTCAACCGACGGCGCCCGTTCACGAACTTGACGCATGGATCAGCACCATCCAGCTCAACCATTTTCTAGGGAACCGAATGATCCAACACACACGCCACCATCAGTGAGACATTTAAGTGAGCATGACATACTCTCAACTACCACGTTTTTTCAAGTCGACGTACATTAAAACAACATATTATAAGGATGCATGGTACTCACATTTACAAAAATTTGACAAAATGCTTCTAAATTATACAAAACTATAGTTTCAATCCCATTTGAGAAATTCATAAAAGGATATTGGGCAAGATACACCTTCTCAGAGAGCGGACCCTCCTCGGAGAGAGGACCCACCTCAGAAGGGAGTCCCTCCTCGGAGAGGGGACTCCGCAGAAGGATAATCCAAACCCTTCTGCGGAGTTTAGGAATTTAGGTATTTAGGTATTAGGGAATTTAGGTATTTCAAAGAATTCGCAGATCAAACTCTTATTAGTCCAGTGCTAAATTGTCAGTTTTGTAAAAGGAGCTGTAATTCTATTTCAGTTCTAAGTTCTTATTTCATAAACAGGCTCGGTGGTTTAAACCATACCTTAAGAAAACACTTGTTTTGTAATAAGGGGGATTATCTCTAGTAATATTATAAATCCGAAAGCAACTCTGTCTGACTGACCGCCTGTCTGTCTGTTACGCTTTCACGCCTAAGCCGCGGAACTGGTCATCATGAAATTTGGCAGAGATATAGCCTGAGATATGGAATAGGATATAGACTACTTTTTACGTGATGACCGACATCCACGCGGGTGGTGCCGTGGGCAAAAGCTAGGCTTTATTTATACTTTTAAAGTAGGTTCGGATTACTTCCAACAAGTGGAAAGTTGTCAGAGGAAGCCTCTGAATCTAGAAATAAGGATTTTCGCACACATTTTTCAAGAGCTGCACAAAGCATAATAATAATTAAGTAATCAAAATTTGGACGATGAGGCCGAAACCGATATATAGAACTTGGCTTTTGTACAGACGCCAGCACATCAAGCTACCCCAATTCATCAAATTTCTTTGATAGATTTTCAACTTTATTACATAAGTTTAAGGTTCATGTTCCATTGGGAAAATTTGACAGTTTGGGGTAGCTTAATGTGCTGGCGTCTGTATATATGAATCTTTTCCAGGGTTTAAAAAGCGCCCCGTTACACTAATCATTGTTTCACGCTAACTTTATTTCATAAAATATCTATGTTTTTATATTATTCCAAGTGGATTAGACCACGCCCAGTAAACGCTCAGTTTTTTTTTGGATCATAAAATGAGTTGCAGGCGACTACTTTTACGAAATTACATAAATTGAAAACTAAGAGAAGAAACGTTTGTATTCCTACCGTACTTAGCCCACCAGGTGGTAGGTTTGGTCACTAACCTACCTCCCCGGTGGGTTGAGCGTTCATTACAGGGGGCTCAGTAGCCGTGGCTGCCCTTTACTGTCACCGACGCAGCGGCCGGTTCCCGTAAAAAAAAAAAAAAAAAAAAAAAAAACTCTCACCTAACTCAGGGAGACACGGATCTTGAGGGAGGTATCCTCCTCATATCCTCGGAGAGGGGCCCTCCTCAGAGTTTTGGCCCTCCTCGGAGGGACAACCTCTCAAGAGGGCCGACCCTCCTCAGAGGGAATCCCTCCCAAGAGGGACGACCCTCCTCAGAGGGAATCCCTCCCAAGAGGGACGACCCTCCTCAGAGGGAATCCCTCCCAAGAGGGACGACCCTCCCAAGAGGAAATCCCTCCTCAGAGGAGAGACCCTCCTCGGAGGGGGTCCCTCCTCACCCTCCCTAACCTAACCCCACGCCGCAAACGGGCACAGACCTACCTTTGTCCTCTGACGAAAATTCGTCTAGTACTGAGCTCAGCTTGGAATGCACCGCTATTTATACCCGGTGTCGCGCGCGATTCGCGCGCGACGGCGCGTGTCGCGTCCGCGCAGCCGCGACACCATACAAAATGTAACATTGTTGTCGCGCTACTCGTCGCGCGCGATTCGCGACGTCGCGGCGTCACGAGTCGTAGCGGCGCGACGAGTTGTCGCGCCCGTGTGAAAGGGTTTGCGTCGCGATTATCGCAGAATCGCCACCGCGACATGTCGCGCTGTCGCGTCGCGCCTGTTTGAAGAAGCCTTTATGCTCAATTATTTGCACATCAAACATGTGTCAGTTTTATTGTCTACATCTACACTGTTTCCTTGCTCTTTGATGTTTCGAATATAAAGTTTGAACGTTTTGTAGGCCTTGTATATTAGGAAGTGTTTTGTTTCTAAAATTCTAAGCTTAATTTTATCAGTAAATTCTGCAATTCCTGAATCTGTTTCTTTAACAATTCAGCACGCATTGCGTGACCACCATAGAAACGGGTCTTGTCGAAGGAAGAATAGACAAAATGACACACTGTAAAAGATTTCTACCGTTTTGCGATGTTAAAACTGAAAAGGAAAAAATGCTTCATTCCACAAAAGTCTACGATGTCAAGCATGACGATAATTTCCCTGTATCTTTGACACTTTAGGGAAGAAACATTTTTACAGAATTATAATCATTAGAATCATCAATAAAACCCTCTGTCGTATATCTTACCGCATCTACCTTAACTAAATGACTACCTGCTTCTCCGTTGCTATAGAAAACTATGTCTTTGTCTTCATAGAAACGCGAGTCTACGGGTCGCCCCGTGTTCGTGTTCTGTTCTTCGAGCAGAAAAGATGTCAAGAAACTTTTTGAGCAAAAACTTTGTTGATTCTTAGTAGAATTAATATTTAATTTGATATAGGTATACCAATTGGCTTAACAATAATCAGGTCTTGCTACTTTTAAGGCTTTTACTCAATTGAACCTGTACCAAGCAACGCGATTCACAACTTCGATAAAAGTAAAAATTTATTGTTGATTTATCTTCCATTTATTCCTTCCCTAGAAATAGATAAAAGATCAGCCGGGAGCTATACAACCCTACTTTATTTTCCTCCTCATAATTATTACCTTTATCTGTTACACGTGTCTCTATAATGTAACCTTGTACTATTTCCGATTAATGCCAACGCTGTAGGTAATATTTCTCCATCTAACATTTTCGTAATCATAAGAAATGTTCAGGTAACATTACCTTTACTGTCCTTTTTAGGGTCGACCCTTTCATAAAGTAAAGGAAATATGGATATTTTCCAAGGTTCCGTTCTAAGAATCATAATAACAAGATCGAAGATTGTAGTGCCTAGTGAAGTCCTTTCGATATTTCAAAGGGAATTCCAGATACGCTTTGATGTTCAAATTGGAGAATTCTGGGCTTAGGAAGCCTACGATCCTGAATGCGAATAGTCAGGATACGAAGTAGTTGATAATTAATGATACATATTGGATTTTATTTATGTTTAAGTAGGCTTGTACAGACACTTTTACAAGTTTATCATATTCATAATTATTTTATTTCCAATCCGAATAATCTGAAAAAGGCTGGTTGTCGGTACCAACCCAGAAGTCAGTCTCTTGATAATCTTGTTTAGATCATGTGAGAAATGGTCGTGGTAATTTCATGTCTGAATTGGTCTTTCGAGTAAAGCACCGCACAGATTTGAGTGGACCTTTCCAGTCAGTGCACGCATTTGCTAGTAATCGTGCAGCTCAACTCAGAATTTAAAAAGGTCAACGATCCGATGTACAATACCACAAAAAGGACATTTGAGTAGGCCGCAAAAAGTACTAAAACTGCTGGACCATCATTAAAACTAAAGGAAAAAAGATATAACCTATATAGACCTCACATTCAAAATTGAAAGCGCAATACACATTCTAGGTAAACGTCAAAAATGTGAAAGAGAATTCAGGGAGAGGATATTGGTAAAATGCATCAAAGGCAGCTAGATAGCTTGGAAGCGTGTTGAAAGATTTATTTTACATTCTGGGATGGATTAATTTTACAATCATGCAGGCGTTCGATGAAAAGCTTGTTGGTAAAACTTTTGTAAGTAAAACCTTAATCCATCATAATTGGTTGCCCTAAAGCCTGATAATAAGTTCCCATACTATTTATTATAACAACCTACTTAAGATTATCTAGTTATAATTCAAATATTATAAAGAGGAAAGTTTTGATTGTTTGTTTAGCAAAAGGTGTAAGCCAGGCAGTTCTTCCAATCACATTTCTGCTAAAGGTTCTTACTCACATGCAGTACAACAAAAATCCCTTACACTGGCGTATACATTTCGTAATATTTCGGCAAGCCAGTGCGGCGTAACGAAACGGAACGGACATACTACGGATTGCCTTTGCACACAGTAGCTGTAAGTACTCTGCCACACTGACATTTCAGTAATTAGTATTGTATAAGACAAGGTTCCTGGTTACTAATGAGACCATGTCATTGTTTCCCGAAATGTCGTAATAAGCGCTCGTGTAAGTACATGCAAATTTTAATGTGTGGGTTTTCATTGCTGTTATTGTGTTCACGTGAGCAGAACTGTGTGGTAACAAGTACGTAAATAATCTCACAACTCACAACATCTAATTTAGATTTGACTGTATTTTCCTAGAAAACTGCGTACATAATATGGATGGGACTGTCAAGTTCTTAATAGTAGTAGTAATATTGACTGAGCTAGATACACAAGGCTTTGCATATGGAGCCATCTGCAAATAAGTACTGCAATATATATTCGATAGATTAGCTTTGTGTCACATCTCATCTGCCAAGCATTAAACCGATACGGATGACAGTACGTTCATCATGTTGGATAATTAATAATTTCATCCGGCCACGAATTGGAGATTTTCAGCTGCCAACCATACCTACCTACTGCTACGCAGAATTAATTCAATCAACAAAGAGCTCAAACACTGTGCGTTAGCGCCCTTAGTGAAACTTCCATTGGCACTAACAAACGCATCATCCTGTATGATGAAATTGATATATTCAAGGGAAACCAGCTGGGAAGCGTTGTGTAATTTTATTCATAATACATGCGGTCACGGTACTGACTGACAGTTCCTTCGCGTTTCATGTAAGGACGAACGATGTTTTACACGACAACGGGAAGGGAACGGTTTTAAATTAATAATAACGCTTCGACCTATTGCGAGTGGCAGACACGCGATGCCTGTTTCGTGGTTGTAGTTACGACACGGATAACTTTGACATCCTGGGCCGGAATCAATTTCGTTTATAGGTCACAGCACTATCTCACGTTATGGAGCAGTTTCGTCAACAATAAATAAGTATAAGTAATGTAGGGCCAATTATTCTGCCCTGCAACATCCCTCACCACTTAAGATTTTCGTTACTTCATTGATTAGTCAATTTCTACGTTTTGAAACGTTTAATCTAAACAGATATCAGACGATTGATAAGCAGACCTAAAATTCCTAAATTATAAATAAAGAAGAATTAAATCGATACATTAACAGTCTCAAACGCTTATGGTATTGTAGGTCTAATGAAAGGTAATTTCCAATAGGGATATCCATAGCACAGCGTTGATTAAAACTTTTTAACCAACACCTGGATAACAAACAATACTTACCAAAACCGAGAAACCATAATAACGATAATGGAGACAACATCACCATTTTATCACAATTTACCTGTAACAAAATCGAAAACAAAAATTAATTTTACGCTCATCTGTTAGTAAAAAGATAACAAAGTAGCGAGAGTGTTAAATTCCCACACAAGCTATATAAAGTGGAAGAGAATCAGGTCAATTTGTTATTCATAGACGATACACTTATAATAGCAACATGGTTTTATTTACTAGCTGAAGTATGGAAATCTGTTATAGCAACTACAACTAGTTCCGTCCATTCAAATTAAAAAAAAAAATTTTTTTCACATAAGCAGGTCACATTAGAAACGTTAGAAATTAGATGCACGGTTTTCGTTTTATTTAAGACAAATAGCAAAGCAAATACAGATAGAATGTTTATTAATCAATCAGCTCAAAGACACCGATGACAAACAAACAAGAGAAATAAAAATATTATCAAATTTCTTAATACACTGGATCTAAATGTTTATGGTCTTGATCCTTCTGCTGGCATCTACTTTGTGACCAGAATTAAAGCCTTCCGAAGCTTACTACACAACAGGTCACTATTAATCCGATAACTTACTATTGTTCCAGGAGAAACAATGCGAACTAACACGCTATCGAGACTATTCGCAAACCTCAAACCGACATTCAAATATTCCGAAATATTAGCATGTATTGACTTGAATACGGGGCTTTTGGCCACATTGCATGTGTGCATTTTATTTCATAGTTTATTTTATTTCATGTAATGTGCGTTTTGTTTGTGCAGAATAAACATTTTTTCTTTCTATTATTATATAAGCCTCAGCTAATAATACATGCTAATATTTCGGAATCATTGTGAATTCAAATGAAGGACGTAAATTATAGAGTCCAATGAATGGTAAATTCCAAACATTCAAATGGTTTTGTGTCGTTTTCAATAAAACACAAGTGTAGCAGACGATTCTTCCTAATTCAAAAGGTAGAATGAAATATAATATAATATACGTATCACTACGTAAACAGTAGGTTTTAAGGAATTTAAAGCGTGACAGTTATAACCATAAGATAAGCACATCGTACAATTATAAACTAATCTGTATTAAGTAGCGGTTTCCACTCTCCGTACATGCGGGAAGCATTAAAATAAAATAAGCAATGGTCGTGAACGTCAAATTGTGTACAATTATATCTCCCGTTGTGGGCGAAGTGATACGTAGACAGCGGGGGTATGAATATTTTATTAAAGGAGGGTGAAAGCTTACTCTCCCTAGGCAAAGTGATAAAGAGTGTGGCAGTAAGTACTCGTCACAATATTATAAAACAATTCACATTATGAACGATTCACAATTTGGATACGTATATAGTTTAAAAGCTAGCCCAGTCACCGTAGACACAAAGGTCGCATAAAAATGCACAGTGCTGATTTTCGGAACGTTGTTAGGATAGATACCAACAGTGTAAAACAAGTAACTTCTAAAAGGTGCATCTTCCATATAAGTATAAACCACCCTATACATTTTTGAAATATTAAAAATATGCTACTTCTTGAGCGCAGCCGTGTCAATATAACATAAAATATCGCACTTTACAAACCATGGCCATTTTCGCAAAAATGTTCAAAATTTTGTTCGGGGTTAGCCACCTCCGAAAATAACAAGAAGGATAAATAACAATATTTACCAAGCATAATTTAAACTGTTCAAATATTAAATTAAAATAATGATGAAATAAGTTATTTAAGCGAGGGAAGCGAATTTTCGAACTTTCAAAAGCAGGATCATAAAAACTACAAAGCTTAACAGAAACGTTTTTCTAGTTTCATTTATTTTTATAGTTTATTATTTTACTTTATTCTAGATTTGATTGTTACATTTTGTGTAATTTTGACCCCTTAATTATAACTTCGATTCTTCATTCTTATTTGGTTTACTCTTTTGTAATTTGAAGCATTTTTTTCTATGCTTTTATTATCAAACATGTTTTAGATTAGAAGTCAAACTGGCTAACCCTCGATATTGGTGCCCGAGATACAGACTTGTCTAGTTTGAGGCCAATGTATAATTTGTCGAAAAAAATAATTGCAATAAGGTTTTATAATTATTATTGTTAAACCAGTAAACAAGATTATTTTGAAGTAACCTTTGCATAAGAAGAAATAATGTTATCTGTTAGTGATCGCAGAACGAACTATTCATTCCAGGAGAAATAGCTATACTTATATCGGAATTGCAAATCCCGCTCCCATCTTTAACTTGGGCGCACTTGCAAAAGGGTCACAGCACCGCTATGCCAGCCTCGGCGGCGCCAAAGTGTCTGTTCGACCGCGTACTACCGTTACTTGTATAACGTCACAGTCGGGTTGTCAACTTTAGTGACCGATATAAGGGTTTTATTACAGTAGGTACTCGTGGATGAGAAACTTATTAAAGATGATGATGAATTACTAACTTATGAACCAGCTAAAATCCTAGTGCCTGATGGGACGAGAATCTAACATATTATTCACAGTAATCCATACATTATGTGTTTCACTTCACTCTCACAGCTGCAACAAAAAGGTATTCAGTTTTGCATGTTAAAGAATTTCTCTAAAGCGTTTCAGCATTTTGTATTCCAATATTTGTGCATGCACAACTCTAATTCCACTTTAGAATTTCCAGCACGGAACACAAAACTCAACGAGGAAAACAAACCAATAAAGAAAACATTTAATTACATCCTCGCGTGCAAAGCCCTTATTGATACAGCAAACAAATATATCCGACAACTGGAAACGAATATTTAGTACATCCGATAATAATTTATGCGAATTCTATTGGCTATGAAGCGAATTCACTCGTTAATCTACCCAATGTCCCTATGTCTGCGATAAATCTTAGTGCCGAGACCAGATGGTACGATCAACGTTGTAAATCTATCTGTTTTTAATCACGTAATAGTTTTCACAAGCAAAATATGGAGTTAAAACCGCATATTTAATACCTTGCTTAACTAACTTGGCCATTTTGGCTGGCTATAATTTAATCATAACAAGTTAGGTGAGTTGCATACTTGTAAAAACGACCTATATTCAGCATCCTGAAGTAATAAAGCACTTGCCTCTTTATAAAGAGGAATAAGGTTAGCATAGGTCGTCCAAAACAGAAAAGAGCAAGATTTTCTTACAAGATGAAAAATAATATAGTGCTAAAAGCGGAATAAAACGCAGTAGAAAAACGAAACTATTGTTCTCACACCAAACAAAAAAGCAACTATTACCAAGAATAATTTTCCAAAAATTTAATATCTCCGCGATCCTCCTACAGAAGCAAACAGATTGAAACAAAAACATAAAGCATCAGATAAGGAACTTGCAATTCCGTTACAAGACAACTGTAGGGATCCAAATATGGATACCGAATGTGGACTAGCAATTAAACACATTGGGTCAGACGCGGTTATCCCATATGAGGGTAGGCAGAATGTGACCAGATCTGAACGTGGAACTACAAGCTGTATTTGAAGCTAGTTTATTGGGTTCCAAAGAGGACGGAACAATTAGGTTCTGGATTTATAGAAGTTTAATGTTAGGTGGCAAAAGGTTAAGAATTTGTGGAAATTGCGGGTTGTGATGTGAATCGTGAGCCTCGGTGACAAGTAATTTACCTGAAGTTACTGCTACTAATGGTAGATTAATAACTTTCGAACATTAAGATGTTAAGGATTGCAGTGAAATGCATTTAAATTGCAAACTTGACGACAAGTATTAAGTTCCCGCTCTGATCAACCTCATATCAAGAAAATACTCCAGAAACTCGAAACTGCAAAACTTGAGCTGAATCCGAATCACTTTAGCCAAAGTTCATAGAAGACCAGGCAATTATGAACTAACAACGGTGTCATTCAATATTGCCAGTATGATAAGCATTTACCTGCCATCTCTATCAGCCGAAGCGACAAGGTAAGCCTCAAACCTGGCCGGAACGTGTTCAGGTTTCAATTCTACGGCTTTAGCAACAAACAATATGAGGTGAAGGAACGAATAGTCTGCATCAAAATTTAGCTGGAATGTACTTTGAATAAACAGATACACAGAAACTTACAGAACATGCTAGGATTTCATGATTTTTATGTAGAAATCAGCGCAAATTGGTAGGTGGTGCTAAGGCACTAAACCGACAAAAATTATAATAATGCAGCTAGGTCTATGTCCACGGTATCAAGAAGCTTTCCTGTTTCAATTCTCAACTCAGCCTATCGCAGTCCACTGCTGGACATAGGCCTCTCCCAAGCTGCGCCACAATACTCTATCCTCCGCCTTCCGCATCCAGTCTGTCCCAGCCACCTTTTTAAGGTCGTCGGTCCATCTAGCTGGGGGGCGTCCCACACTACGTTTGCCGAGACGCGGTCTCCACTCCAGGACTCGTCTGCTCCACCGTCCATCGGTCCTTCGACAAACATGGCCAGCCCACTGCCACTTCAGCTTGCTCACTCTATAAGCTATGTCGGTAACTCCGGTTCTTTTCCGGATAATTTCGTTCCTGATTTTATCCTTCAAAGAAACTCCGAGCATAGCCCGCTCCATAGCGCGCTGAGCGACCTTAAATTTGTGGACCAGCCCGACTGTCAGTGTCCACGTTTCGGCGCCGTATGTCATCACGGGCAGGACGCACTGGTTGAAGACCTTAGTCTTCAAGCATTGCGGAATAGGCGACCAAAAGACTTGACGTAGTTTCCCAAACGCTGCCCAACCCAACCGGATCCTCCTGTCGGCTTCCTTCTCAAAGTTGTGTCTACCGAGCTGGATGACTTGTCCTAGGTAAACATACTCCTTCACAACTTCGAGAAGCGACCCTTCGATGTGGATTGGACTCGGCAAGACGTGGGAATTGCACATGACTTTCGTCTTGTCCAAATTCATGCCGAGGCCAACCCGCCGAGAAGCTCCGCTTAGGCTGTGCAGCATCTGGTCTAACTGTTCCAGTGTCTCTGCCATTATGACGATGTCATCGGCAAACCGAAGGTGCGAGATGTATTCGCCGTTAATATTGATACCCTGTCCAGTCCAGTCCAACGTCTTGAAGATATCCTCCAACGCGTTGGTGAACAGTTTCGGGGATATAACATCCCCCTGTCGCACCCCTCTGAGGAGTTGGATGGGACTTGTTTCCTTATCCTGGATCTGGACAGTCATCGTAGCAGCGTCATACAAACATCTCAACACCTCGATATAGCGCCAGTCAATTCGACATCGTTGCAGAGAGGCCAGAACTGCCCATATTTCGATGGAGTCGAAGGCTTTCTCGTAGTCCACAAATGCCATGCACAGCGGTTGGTTGTACTCCTCAGTCTTCTGTACAATTTGCCGAACAGTATGGATGTGGTCTACGGTACTGAAGCCTTTTCGAAATCCGGCTTGTTCTGGCGGCTGGAACTCGTCAAGTCCAATTGTCCTGTTTCAATTGTAGAAGATGAAATAGCAGTCTCAAAAGTGTAACACGGAAAGCCCGAAAAGAACTAAATCTGAATGTTTATGACGAAATAGACTTTAGAAATTATATACTACCAACGAAATATGATTTGGAAATCGAGCAGCAAAAACAAAGGAGCCTTGTTTTTTTTTTTCAACACTATTTACAACCCAATTTGGTGTTACACCATTAGATGGACACACAAAGGGTTACCGCAGTACGGGCACGGATGGGTGACATTTATTATTCAACACACGTTACTTACATTTGTTTGGTATCCATATTTCTAGGAATAATGCTATTGTTTTCGATGTACGGTAGAAGTAGCTAGCTAGAGATTCGATGGATTTTTTTATCAGAGGGTATCGGTTTGAAGTAGTACTTTTTAGCCAAAATATACCAACATACAATACCGTTGGTTTAGAGAATCCTACTTATTCATCTTGGGCAGACGAGCAAAGATCTTACTAATATTATAAATGTGAAAGTTTGTATGTATAGGGACTACAGCTCTATTGGGCTTTTGGCCATAGAAAACAACGATTTTGTGCGTACGCATGCGTTCAGCCGCGGAAAGCAGAACGGACTCGACTATACAAATCGTCGTTTTCTATGGACAAAAGATGAACAGAGCTGAATAAGTGTGAGTAGTCCCTTAGATGTATGGATGTTTGTTACTCAATAACGCAAAAACGGCAGAACGGATTTGGATGAAATTTGGCACACAGATTGATTATAACCTTGATTAACACATGGGATACTTTTTATCGCGGTTGTACCTTCCTCGGGGATAATTTTCGAAACCCACGCGGTCAAAGTCGCTGGCAAAAGCTAGTATATAAAATAAAGATATCAGCGTGTGTTGTCCCACTGCGGGTTCCTTTCCTTTTTCCACTCAACACGAACCTGCTGCCAAATGCCAACCTGTACCATTCCCGTCTATAGGCGTCAGACTCAAAAGATATATTACTTCATTAAATACAAAATCACCTTGATTTGCCATGCACACAATTCTGTTTTAGCCCCTCGTCTCTACAAACAGAAGCTGCAGTGTAGCTTGTTTTAACTAAAACTAAAGGCTACTGCGGTTAGTTCTACAGTTAATCTCGTTCTAGTTTCTAAGTCCAGGGACTTAGAAACTAGAACGAGGGTATATGTACAAAAGTTTAGATTGGAACATCGCTGTTGCTTCTCGAGATAGCCGTTTAGACTGCTAAGCTTTGAAGCAGTATCACCTATTCTTTCGTCGTCTGAATATTGGAACGAATAGGGTTTGTAGCTTTGTACCAATCCTTGAAAGGGGTTCTTTTCATGGGCACGTTAGTCTGGATTTTCTTCAGTAAAATCCTATTACCATTATTTTAGAAGACTTTAAACCTCCAGTTCGGTACCGAGTTGTATATAGTTTTGCTATACGTGTTGTTTTTATTTTTTGGTTTCTTCGTGCTCCGTATAGTACTACGAAGCGTACTCTCGACATATTTGTCACTTTGCCAAGTGTATGTCTATATAGAACATAGATGTCCATTCATCTTAAAGACTGGAGCGTTATACGAGTGATGCTCTCAAGTTTAAACAAACCGTCTAGTTCGTTTTTGGTCTAAAGTATTTCTATATATTCATAGGATAACAGTACATAAGTATTTCTATTGGACTCGTCCACCAGTTCATACAACCATACAAAACGTGTTTTCGTCAAATTGTCAAAAGCATCACGAATATACTCCAAATTCTCTCTAGTGCCCAATGTCTTGAAAAAATTTCCGATAAAATAAACTGCACAAACTGCACTTGCACACTGGCCATATTGAGCGCATACCGGATGCGAGCCGTCACCAATAAATGTCCCACACAGAGTTGAGTCCGTGCTCATAGAACGTATCCTCAGGCACATTTTTATCCCGACTCGAAACATAAGAACTTCACACAAACGGAGCCAGAGTCTGCCAGCGACACAAGTTTGCGTGTTCTACTCTACTACAATAGTACACTCTACACTTACATTTGACACTTTGCCAAGCCCGTTTAAGTTGTTACTATTGTATCGGCGACGGTCGTAATGGCTTCGAAGAGCACGTGCTTATGTTTCGTAATAAGTGGGTTGATGTTTCTTTATTGTGGCGATTATAAGAATTGTATCATTGGACCGTATGATTCTCTGAAAAGAATATGTGGGTAGTTATATCCTGCATCGATTCTTGATATGCTGAATTCATGGATACAGTTTGCGCACTGGTTAAAAACTTATCCTGTAAAGCAGTGAACTATATACATACAAACCGAGCGGGCGATGCACTTACAATTAGTGCCAAAGCGAGCATCAACTACTTGAATGAAATCATGTCTGGCACAGGTGCTGTTGTTGACATTGTGCCAGCTTACTGCATTCGCAACCTTATGTAATTGTGCGACGGGATTTCTTTGTCGTGGTCAACTTTATACTGCAATTTCAAGTTGGTGTTAAATCGCAGAAAATATCTTTACAGAAAGGTTAAGTCGTTAGTCTTTTGTTATATTATCATTGCCTTTTGGGGAAACGAAACTCCTGTTTTTCCTACTACTGTGTAAGAACGCCAGATGACCTTATTCTAGAGTGTAGACATATTAATTGATTACAAAATACCAATTTAATAAAAGCCTAGTTTCGGGACTAGGCTGATTACCTTGCGCCAGACGTATTTTATTACTTAATAATACTCTTTTCCGTTAACAATAAAATCCATCGATCCTACTTCATGTGACAGCATCACGACTAGTTTAACCCACGAATTAATAAAAGTTAAAAGTACGATGTGAATGCTACTTATCATGAAATTCCTATCCCCTCCCCTATGGTTTCAGAACCTGCATTCGGTTACTAGTTACCAAAAGAACAATTAGAAACCCCTCTACAACCATTTAACATATGACAGCCCATCACTAACTAGTTTAGCCCACGAATCAATTCAGAGCTGACCTTAACCACTGGGTGTTATTAACCTAAATTGAAGCGCCCATTAATGAACGCTTATCTAAGAGCTGGCATGAATGACATAATTCATTAGAACACTGAGCTTCTGTTGTGAACTGTGATCTGATGGGGTATTAAAGGAGCTTTATTGTGAAGATACGATATTGTGACGTCACTTCGAAATAGCATCTACGATTGGAGATACCTTTATGTAATTTTAGCGCGTTCCGTGTCGTGCCGGACGTAGAAGAATAGCACCATCACATTTCTTCCCGTGGGTGTCGTAGAAGGCGACTAAGGGATTTACCAGAGAATGGGCAGCAGCGTTCTCTATGCGTATTACCACCAAACTGCGATCGCCATCCCGCCTACCAAGCCTGGCGATTATGGCAAAACCCCCCTTTTCGGGGAGGCATATGTCCAGCAGTGGACGTCTTTCTGCTGAAATGATGATGATGATGATGACTTTTAGCGCGCTCGGGCAATCAGGGCACTACCACGTTGCCGACTATGCAACATATCGTAATCTGACTATAATGTTCCCACTGCTGGGACACAGGCCGCTCTTCTTTTCAAAAGTAAGTGTAAAGGCTGTCATCTACCACTAAGGTTGGTTGATGTCACATATCTTCGAATTTTTGGTTTCTCACGATATTTGCTTCCATTATTTTGCGAACAGTGGCGATGAAAATATTAACTCAAAATAAAGCGCCAGCCTGGGGGGTGGAACCCACGACCTACAACTCGTTAGTCGAGAGAGTTTCCATCTGGCCACATCTGCTTCTGCTTAATATGCTATCATAAAACATAACCGCCCGTAGACCTCTCCTTATGATGCATGGAAAACTAAATTTAGCTCTTAGAATTTAGTTACTGCTCGACAGCTAAATCGAGAAGTCTACTGATAAATGCTATAGGATTATCTGAAGAATCATAATACATCTGATTTAAACATTATTCGCCTCCTAGGATTATTATTACTGAATAACATCTGATATTGAAAACTTTATACAGTACCCCTTAGCCGGGTCTCGGAGCGGCGATTGAAGACATGAGAACGCCTACACTTCACACGAATCGAATGGTACATGCATAGCAATCAAAACGTTGAAAAAAATATCTCTCGATATATACATATTTTTGGAAACAAAAGCGTTCACAGGCCAATGCTCGAGCACAAAGCGCACTCTCTCTCATACATCCATGCTATTGTGTCACCCCACGTCAGGACCATGCAAGGGGACACTCCTACTGCACAGCCATATTGTGAAATGGTAGAGTTATAGGAAATGATGAGAGCAAATGGCCGTGACCGTTTTTTTTTTTTTGGTAAATGGGGAAGTTTCGCGTGAGCAGGTATAATCGTCAGGTTTGCTGAGTACTAGACTGGAATAATTTGAGATGTATTAAACAGCCTCTTTGTATGCAGAACCTCAAGACCGTCCGAAGCAATAAAATTGATTGCGTAAAACTGTTCAACTTCCTAATCATAATTAAGATATTACCCATTCTCATAAAGAATGTACTGAAACTACAGAAGAATATAGTCAAAATCCAGCGAGAGACAGAAATCGAGAAATTATAACAAAACTTAAGGACTGTCTAAATCGGAACGGTTTGTGCGAAAATATCATGATTGCAATTGTTGTAAAGATGGAAACTGATTGTGGGAAACTAATCTCTTAGGACATGACTGATGTTTATGTTACGATTATGACTACTAGTTCCATAGCCATGACCAAATGTTACCGATTCAAACATTCCATGTTGTGTGAAATCAGTATAATTACTTATATATGTCGCATCTTTCATGAATATGACCATAAAATAAGACACAAAATGCCTTTGCTTAACGATGTACGGAATCTTGGATTGAGTATGGTATCCGATACGGACCATGGAATGACAGTGATCGTTTAAACGTGATCGTGACACATACTCGCCTAGGAACTGCTCAGTGTTTACTTTTAAGTTCAGAGTATTAATAAGTACAGCAGTATTAGTAATTGAGTCTGTAACAATTACATGTACAGAAGTTAAAGGAGCTATTTCTTTTGTTTACCCGTACTCGAGTTCTACGCCAACGGCTATATATCTCACAATGTATGTCAGTACATGTCTGATCGAAATTTTATGTACCCGGTTTCGACATATACGAGGACAATAACCATACTACTAGAACTACATGATGCCTTGGAACGCCAACGAAATCACAGTCCATGTAGGCGTATAATTTAATACATGCCATCGATACGATAGAAGAAATAAGTATAATAGTCTGAAAGTGCAAAAGAAGTGCACTAATTAGTACAGAATTATTAACAAACAATGTACAAATCACTAAAATAATGGCAGATTACTAGGCCATGTAATTTAGCTGCGTGTATATGCAGGTGATCTAAATTATTTTTTTACTTTAGATTATTTCAGAAGCGTGATGAATCCGTGTTAAATCATCAATTAAGCAACATAAACATTGCAGGAGCAAGCGGGCTAGACACAGTCCGGTAAGTTTATGCCAACGAATAGACAAACATAGAAGGTTCATTTTGACATCTTGTTCTCCGAATTATAAGAATATCTTATGCCGTGGTAAAAGTAAAGGACGTTCAGCAAGAACGGAGTATAATGCTTCGGCTATTCCAACCAAAAGAAATACAGATGAATAAAATCTTGTAGTTATATTTGCCTTCCATCCTTCGCCGCATGTGCTACCTGTGCATTTGATGATCTTATGATCGCGTCAGTGAGCGGAGTTCGCGCAGCGGAATTTTTGAACTAATTTTGCCATACTCTAAGAAGAAGAAATCGTCGACAGCAATATTGGCACACTGGTAGTCAAGAGATAATTAAAAGAGAGTTTAAAGGCGTGCAATATTCGTCTATCGCTTCAGTATGTTCTATATGAGAATGGCTCATATCGTAATGATGATTATTCAAAGTAGTTCCTTGTGCAGTACTGCTAAAAGTTGCCTTTCTGCCCCACCTTGTATTGTGGTTTAGCTCGTGATGCACGCTGTCACGCACCGACCACAATAGTGATGCTACGCTACGATACCGTTACAGCATAATAAAAAATAATGTAGTTACAAATAAATAGTTACAAAACCAGAACGATTTGCAACTTTATCTAATGAAAACTGCAAAACCAAGGTGTTTTCAGCTGCATTGTCAACCTATAGAGACAACATTAAAATGTATCTTTCACCTAAAATCTTTCGTTATGGCATTACCACCACTTTCTCTGCATCACCCAAAGTTGGAATGGTACAAAACGCTATAGCCTTAATTCCACCTCTGGAAAATTGTGTGCTTAAAGTATTCAATAAATAAATACATTTTACCCATAGCTGCTCAACCGCAGAAAAAGGTATCGTGGTTATACTTGGCTAGAAATGCCCTTTTCACAAGCCGCTTTACTGCTACCAAATAATAAATGAGTAGAGCCTATATAAACGAACTATGAATTCTTTATGCTATAAGTTTCTGGGGGAGGCCTATGTCCAGCAGTGGACGTCTTTCGGCTGATATGATGATGATGATGATGATAAGTTTCGAAAGGTTAGGAGTTAATCGATAATTGACCACCTCGTAGCTTTAAAAACTATTCTTGTGTTACCATTGCTACGTTCAGTTGACCATAACAAACACCATGCGTATGTCGATAAATTCGTTGAGAGTAATCAAAACAGTCAAAGCAATTATTTCAAACGTCGCAGCACTATACTGATCTAGTAATAGCTTGGTCTCGTACAGGATTTTTGTTTCTTCTATAATATTATTTTTAGTGTTGTCCTAAAACAGAAAACGTTTTCTTTTCATTCAAATCATCGACCGCACCACATCACTAGCAGGTCGTCGACACGGCGATAGTTTTTGCTTCGTGTACACGCGCTTCCGTCAAGATGCAGCATCCTACATCTCTATCGACAGTTATGAGATCGTTTCGTCGACTTCCTGCTGACCAGATAAAAACAATACCGTTATGGGCATTACTGCTAGCCTGTAGACATCCCGTGCTACGTTTAATAATGAATAATTACGGGAATATAGAAGACTGTAGATAGCTCGCATTACATAACACCTGTGTCCAGAAGGGTTAGCTTAATTATATTCTGTTTTTTTTTTTTTTGCAGTAGGGAAATCGTTTTGGATAACCCCATTCCCGCACTATCCTATCTCTACTTCACTTCACGGTTCCGTCTTCTACCGGGAGATGCACCCCCGAATGGAGCTGCTTATCTTGGACGCTCACTAATCCTTGGAAATTGACTCGTATTCTGCAGTTTAGTTGAGATTTGTGATTACCGAGTCACCTAACCAGTGATGAGTGTTGGTAGTTACTAGAATACAGTAGGATTTGTTACACATCCTCTTGTCAACATCATAATTATTTTGTAATAGGTTTTACCACATCGACATCGAAGGGAAGTGACGGCTTTTATCGCCAGTAAATTACAATTTAATTTATAAAAATACGTTTGAGATCATCCTGACATTTCCTGTTGTATAGATAAAAACCGCTATAAAGTGGGCGTTTTCATTCATAAATCAATTCTATTTTAAATATCATTCATGGCTAATCAACGCATGGTGATGAAATTCTTTGTCGTTTGACTAAATTCCCAACATTAGACAATACATCAAAAGAAAACAGTTTATGGGAACAAATTATGTTCCACACATCATACATTCCACACCACACATACGAGTACATACCAGCCTATAGCGTTCTCACTGCTGGGACACCCGCATCGTCGCTGTGACAGCGGGCCCTAATCCACCACGCGAACCCCGTGTGGATTGCTAGATGTCACATGTCTTCGAATTTTTCGTTCTATAGCACGATGTTTTCCTCACGATTTTTTTTCTTCACCGTTTTGAGAGTATTGGTGATGAAATTAACTTTACTAAATATCGCTATATTTAGTATCGGAGGTCCGGGTCTTGTAGGGGTTCGACCCAGGATCTAAAAAATTATATACGGCCGTTACCACTTGGTCATCACTGCTCCTATTCATCATAGATCATGTTCCGTCACTCTTTAAACGACAATCAATATCTTCAAAAGGCTGTCAAATGGTAGAAAGAATGATTTTGATATCCCACTCAAGCGAGTCAAAATGATCAGATGGCAATACTGATCTACAAAAAATATGTATGAACGTAATCAAAAACTTTTGTCAAAAGGTAAACGAACAATCGGACCTAAACTTTTAATAAAACATACTTCTAATGATTACAACCATTAACTTCACATAGAACAAGCTCATATGCTTGACCTACCACTAGAGTTATCAGTTTGTATGTATGTGTGTCAAGACGATCCATAACTGGACTTAAGTGGTTCAACTGAGGTAGGACAATTACGCTCTGTGGTCCTGTAGGTGGTGTGGTCCTCCGAATGCTATTCTAAGTTCGGCTGTATATATATTGGATATAACATGAAAATTGAAGATGTGATGTTAAATGGAAGAATAATATCAGTGATCGTGAATACAATTTGGGATAATATGTAGTGGTCTGTTAGTTGCAAGATCAAAAAAGAATAGCACCATCCCATTTCTTCCAGTGGGTGTCGTAGAAGGCGACTAAGGGAATTACTAGAGAATGGGCAGCAGCGTTCTCTATGCATTTTACAACCATACTGCGATCGCCAACCCGCCTGCCAAGCGTGGCGATTATGGCAAAGCCCCCCATCCTGGGGGAGGTCTATGTCCAGCAGTGGACGACTTTCGGCTTAAATGATAATGATGAGTTGCAAGATAGATTCTAGAAACTATAGAGTTTCTAGCAATCAAGTTAAGCAATAAAGCTTTCATAGGTAAACTTTAAATTATAGCATCCAGTTCGGAAAAGATAACAACCCCTAGAAACCTGGGTTTTTTTTTTTTTTTGGGTGGGAAATCATCAAATGACTTCTCCTGCTGAGTAGAGCAGGAGGGCGTGTCAGACTTTTACTGACTAAAACCCACCCGTGTTCCCTCAGTAGCCCGTATGCCAGGGGCTGTGGTATCTCTTTCGAACAAACCCGCACCCCTGGCAGGCATCGGCCCTTGCGGACCCCACCAGTGGTTGCTGACATCTTTGACGGCGTGCGTGTGGAACACAACGCGCCGTCCCGTCTACCACTTTTCGGCCGCAGGGGATAGGGAGAGCGGCTGACGCTATACCGACACTCCTCTTCCCCTGCGGCCCCACCGCGTCCGTCATCAAACGGTGGCGGTCCCGTCCAGGCCACGGAAGGGAAGAGCGCTGCTCAGAAGCACCGGCACTCCTCCTCTACCGCAGCCCGTAACCCTCAGCCGCGATGCCTCCCATTCGACATCGCGGCCCACCTCAGTTGCGGTGCGCCTCACCGCAACCTACTTTTTGGCCGCTACGTCGTCGGCTTTGAGGCAAAAGCCCTGACGAGCGACCCCACCTTTGGGTTCCTCTTGGCTTCACCGTGGCCGGAATCCACGGTTACTGAGCCCCCCCGCAACGACAATGCGGGAACCCACTCGGGGGGGTAGAAACCTGGGTAAGGTCAGGATAATGTCACTAAACAAGCAATCAATTAATCATTATTCACTTGCACTCATGCCAATTTATTTGGTGATAAAACAAGCAATAATTTGAAGAATTTGTGAATAAGTTTTGTTGTAGCTTACCCAAATTCTTACATGGGTATTAACATAATATGTTGTGAATGTGTCCACCGAGGATGCATCCACAAGAACATGGAAACAGAATTAAAGATAACAAGCACCTAACATGATATTGTCCATTGGCTTACAGCCTAACGATTCGCTGATCAAAACTAACAAGCTATCTTGCCGTAGGCACAGTCAAACAAAACAAAAAAAACATCCCAAAAATGATTCGTGAAACAGAATCCGCTCTTATTTTCAGCAAAATAATCGAGAGCCGAGTAACATGTTTCTGATAGAGGAGAAATATTGGGTTCCAATAAATACAAAAACACTACGGATGGACATCGTAAACTGCAAATTGAAATTGGAATCGGTCTCATACTATGAAAGCTTTACTAGAATCTACCATGAAACGCTTCTAAGATTTTTGTTGGCAGTATACCTTTGTAGAGGGGTTATTGAAGATTTACTTCTAGTGGGGATTTTAAAGGAGCCGTATTTTCGTGATAGTGAAATCTAGAATTACGACATCAAAAAAAGATGCAGTTTTCTAAACGGACTATTGATCGTCTTGATGTTCAATTTGAAGAGTAACTCTATGCTTTGCTTCTCTATGTAGAAGCGATTATTCTTCCGCCCTCGTTTCGACTAGAGTGCAACAAAATCAGGTGCAATGGCACCACTTGAAACTACATCCAATCCCAACGTGCCAGGTGAAAGGTCACCTTTAACTTAAAAATGTGATAAAGTTACATTGTCATTCATTGGATATTATTACTGCTTTGAGCATGCTTCGCCTGCGCTCCTCAAAGGGAAAACTTCTGTAATTTGAGTCTCTGAATTTTATTACTACAGGGATACTCCAAGGGGGTTGTCAAAGTTCGACGGTCTCGGGTTCCAATTACATAAGACGCGAAGACATCTTTATTTTGGTGTCGGTTTAAATTCGAGACGACAGCGACGTTGGCTGCTGGCTATAGCGTAGACAATTATGAACCAGAAATCTCAATAAGTATTCTCTACAAATTTGAAGAATAAGCAAGGAACATTTGATAAAATTAAAAATCTGGAAGAGGAGATTATGTGTGCCTCGCCGCCGTGTCTAAAAGGTTCATTTCAGCAGCGATTCTAGACAGAAGCTAGCTGACGCTCATTGGCTGAAGCCATATGACATAAATATTTATACTATATAACCAGAAATCCCAAAACTTTACACGACAAACCTTTGTTTTCTTACCAAAAGATAAATTGCCATCCATCTAAAATCCAATCCCTAATCCGCGTCACACTGACCAAACCGCCCAATATCTCAAACATATCCAAGGCATGTCACGACAGACTTTCCCCAGCATTCGTGATCCAAAACAACAATGGAACCGAAAGTCACGTAAGCAATCGACAAGAGAATGATGCATAGACACAAAATAGACATGACAGAAGGTTAGGTTAGCGCTCATTGTACAGATAGAGCCATACAATGAGCGAAACTCCACACGTGCGCCTATTTACATGGAGTCAGCCTTCTGTACCTACCTATGTCGTGACATAGACATCCAACGCTTTACATTGCCGACGATTTACGAGCAATACCACGCAGTTTCTATTCCAGAGAGACCGTGGATCGTGATCTGTTTTAAATTGTCGCTAGATAGGTAAATGGACGCGAACTTATGGAAGTTTATGGTGACAGAGAATTATGGCACTTTCGTCCGAACCTTTGGTGGAATATTTTATGGGAGATAAAATTCTGGGTTTCCGTAATTTCCTGTAAGTCGTTGTGATTTGATTCCCGCAGCTGCTTTTCTTCCCACGCAAATAAAAAATATTGACAAAATACGTCAATAAAATATGGGTAAGTGTGTTTTTTGCAATTAGTTTGCTAAAATGGGTCAGCTGCAGTTCATTTCCACATAATCGATCGTTTCTAATATTTTGTTTGACCTTACGGTATTTTAAATGACACACAAACCGCATAAATATTGTGAATATATGTCGAATAATCTAAATTATTTAGATTATTCTCATCATTAAAACGACTGATACCTTCATAATTACTCCGAGCGACAAAATTCAGCTTCATGAAAAAGCTCATAAAAACGTTTTAAACTATAACAATTCAACGCTCATTAGGCAAAAAACCATCTTCCCACAAAATTCAGAGAAAACAAATAATAGGGTACTTATAATCACGATAGATACGATATAATGAGTTCGATGCTCCTAATACATACTAGTATTTCGGGTTAACGTACCCAAAATCACTTGAGATAGGTAACGCGAATATTTTTGGATAAACTTTCATACGGTTACTGGGTAAATTGTATTACTTTGTTTCGTACGCGGTTATAAGACGACGTGACACATAAATATGTGAGTTTACGGTTCCTCCCAAATCTTGGTTTTATTTGCCAAAACAGAAGTCAGTAAAGCACTACAATGGTATACTAAGAGACATTTCGGAAAATAACAGCAACAATGTATCCATACAGCAACTGTATCGACCACTTTATTCCGAATTCCCCAGAAATATCACAACTAATAGCTGGCAAGGAAACATGTCATAATGGTTCAAATAACGAAGATCCAACACACGTTCTCGGCAGTAAAACTAATGACTTTAATAATGATTTACGTAAAGAAAGAAAGAATGAAAAACTGGTTTGGCAGTCTATTGTAAATCAGGGTAATTTTCATTCTGACATTGGAAAACCTACAGGAAATTTCCGTAAAGCAATATCGATTTTAAACCAATGAGTAAACAAGTAAACAACAGGATTGTTTTCATCAAGATTCCTCCTCGTAACCCGACCTACATAAACCTTACAAAATCAATGTTTTTCTTCAATCGGACCGTTTGGATCTAAAGGAAGCATGCGATGGTTTGTTTAGACAACGGGACTGTTTTGTTCGTTTACGAATTAGAATTTTACTGCGCTATACCTATAGAACAGAACTTGGAATTTTATAGATTTTTCTATATTTGGATTATTGTGGCTGGTTACTGGGGCCAATTTATTTGGGGTCAACGCAACATATCGTCTCCTTTACTAGTCAGTCGTCATCTTGATATTCACCCCTTTTCTAGCCTTTTCATCTTTCGTCCATCGTTACTGTGTTTTTAATTGTTATTTTAAGTATGGAACTCTCTGTTCGGTAGCAAGTCTACATAAGCCATTACAACAAAGTTGCTAAAGAAGCAGCGAACGTTTTCTCTACGAAGAAATTCCTTATCTAATTCATCTATGCCATTTTCTCCTAACATTACATTTTACTCGTTTTACTCCACTCTCTCCACAGATACAAAATTGGTGACATGAAATATCCACATCTTCCTTTTACAAATTAATTCTTAATTCTATCTTTTCTAAGAGCCCATAAAAGGAAGATCGTCCGCGAAAAATTACAGGCTTATTTGTTGCGATCTCCAATTGAATGGGATTGCCTTGACTGAGCCTGATTGATTTCAGCCTAAACGTTGTTTTGGCAGCGATTGATAAATTGTACTAGGAATCAGGGCTTCCTTTTGGTAAGCATATTTATTTAATCAATATCGATCACAGGTGGTAGACGAACCACGAGGTCTTGGAGGTTTAGAAAATGTAAGGAAAAAAACGTGTGCTTTAGTAGTTAAGGTAGTTAAACAACTTCGTTGTTTCTTATTTCTAAAGTTTTAATCCGCATAACAAATAGAACAGTTAAGTGCATTTTTATAATAGTTAGGATCCAATACTAAAGACAAGGTCAAAACACCAAAACGAACCAATAATATAGCCATAGATGACACAAAGAATTCTCATCTAGCATAATTTTGATTACACATAATATACGCATAGAGAGTTGAATAATATGCTGAGCTACAAGAGCGGCATGCTAATGCAAGCAAAGACAATAGAAAAGCGAAAGGACACAAAAGAATAGAAACTCATCCATTTAATACTGCTATTGGTATTGAAACACAAAGCTGCAATTTCGTTCGGATAAAATGTGAATCGTTTTTAATGTAAGATTTTACTGGAGCGTATCGGCATAATGGTACAGAAAAGGCGGACTTGGTATTTAAGCTATTTTGTGAAATTGAAGGTGATCTAGGGACAAAATATAATAGATTAGTGCACAAGTAAGTAATAACAACGATATGAGTGGACAATTAAGGTAAGACGCCCTTAGGCTAGGTAGAGCGAAGATCTGCGGACGGTGGCTGAAAACAGCTGGATGCGAGTTGCCGAGAATGGCGTGCGATTGGAGAGGCCTATGTCCAGCATATTTATGGCTGATGATGATGATAAGAGGGTAGTTCGTAAACTAAGGACCCAAAGCACTTCCTTATAGTGCATCCTGGCATCCTACTAGAAAATATGCATCATACGGTTACCTTTTACAATATTACAGACATCTTGTAACGAATTCTAAATATAACCAAAAAACCTATTACTAAAATGGCTTCTGGCAATTTTTGATCGTCTTAATGGACCGTTCAAGTTTCAAGGCCTTCAGCAAGAACGTTCCTAACTTTTAGATTGGCCCATTAATCAATGAAGCAGATCTCGACCCTAGCAAAAATGCAGTTAATATTTTTCTATCATGGAAAATTCTTGAAGTTTCTACAACAAACGGTTTTTGCTTTCAAGGTCATTTCAGTATAGTTGCAATAGGTATCATCTTTGCATGAGAATGACCCATAAAATATATTAAGCGAACTACGACTGGAAATACATCGTGCTGAAAAGCCTTGAGTCTAAGTTGGTTTTAAAATGTCTTTAAATTGCTGTGGTACATTATTGCTTTCCGTAGTCGAGTTGTGAAGGTTAGACGGCAGTCGGTCCGGGTAAAAACTAAGCCATCTATCGACCTTTGCACTAGGCTGGAATTTGAAAATTCTTGTAAAATTTCAAGTGATCAAGGTCAGTTTTGCAATTGAACCCAGAATCTTGATCGGACATTAAGAAAAACAATGTTGATCCTTTACCGTCAGGTCATCAGGTGACAATCTGACAAAATATTAATGTATGACCTTGATACGATTAATTTCAGATTAATCTTAGATTGACGTGAAACATCCATTATATTTTAATACGTTTGAATCAGGCGAACAAAAGATTGACCTGATTGAACTAGTTCCACATTAACCATGTTATGATGTCCTAAGAAATTCTCCGAGTCACAATATCTTCAAGCTAAATCCAAGCTATCAAATATCCATAAAACCGTTGGTATCAGTCTCGCGGTTTGTGGCCAGACGAGGTTCAATTGACTCCTTCTATTGTTACCGCCACGACTTCCTTACCAACGCATTTGGAACGAGAATCTGCGAATTGTAGACCGAGAAAGTATATCAATGTTTCTGATCTAGCTGTTAAAAGATTTGTGTGTAGTTTTGGAGTGCTGATATTGGATATGTGCATTTTCGAAACGGTTTATTATTGAGGTCAAAGCCCGGATCGATTTTAAATTCTACATAATTCTGAATCAGCTGAATCGGGAAAGTGTGGAATCGAATAACGGGTTTTTCGCTTCCGTTCAGAAGATATTTACATTTATTTCAACCGCATTGATCACACTTTGAATGAACACCGAATAGAAATTGTAACCCCATAAAATACAGCACGGAAAAATAAAATCCTATTTTGTGACAAGACAAATTTATTCCAAACCAGAGCGCCCTATTAGTTCTGCAAATTGAATCCAACCACATTTGAATATCGGCAGCCCCTACACGTCGCCCTCAAAATGTCCCCTTGACGCCGTCGTCCAAGACATGAGGTTCATCGCCTTCATATCCTGCACTTTCCCTATTCGCTGATCGAATTACCAATCAAGGAAAGTGGATTCACATCCCAAGTGTCTTTTAGTGATAACTTTCTGGGAATTTAAGTCTTATACGCTGCGGTATAAGGTGAAGTGTTGCGTGGAATTGTAAATTTTAAGGCGGTGTGATTTGCATCATTTGGATCCGTATGCACGATCGAGTGTTGACGTACATGAGACTATGTTTGAAGTACGTAATCACATGGATCATGGCAGCACGAGTTGCTCGTTCAGATTTGTCGATAAATTCGATGAACGAAGTTGACATTTAGAACACAAATCGGGAATGGATTATTATGGTGAAGAAGATTGCATTAAACAATGATTAGATAAAGAAAAATGCAGTGTTCTACTAATCGCTTGCTATCGCAAATAAATTGGATTCGTGCGAGTCGCCTATAGAAAATATTATATTATTAAGCTATTGCATAGCTTCTATCGCGGGCCTTGAGCGTGGAGACCGAAACCAGAAATTCCGTAACGAAAATAACCTAACACCTAGCAACAGGTCGGACTGTTGCATAGCAACGGAGAAATGACATGTTAAAATTGCAATTTTGAGCGTGGAGACCGAATCCAGAAATTCCGTAACGAAAATAACCTAACACCTAGCAACAGGTCGGACTGTTGCATAGCAACGGAGGAATGACATGTTAAAATTGCGATTTTGACTGCTTTATCTGAATTTTCATACACAACATCGTATATTTATGGATAGTTTATGAAATTTTCTTACCGGTTTAGCAGTATTCTAGCCATTTCATACTGGGGGGTGTTAGGTTATTTTCGTTATAGTTGTATAAGTTGATAAAAAGTGCTATGCAATAGCTTTACCGCGGCAGTCTCCGAGTGCCACACGTTTTTTTAAATGTGACGATTTACCCGATTCTGGCGAGTTAATTCTTGCGAGTCGACTAACATGCCAAAGAACATGCAGTGTTCAACACAGTGTCTTTATTTTCTGTACGTCTATAGAACATTAGACGAAAAAAAAAAAACCTGTGGCACTCGGAGACTGCCGCGGTAAAGCTATTGCATAGCATTTTTGATCAACTTATGCAATTATAACGAAAATAACCTAACACCCCCCAGTATGAAATGGCTAAAATACTGCTAAAACGGTAAGAAAATTTCATAAACTATCCATAAATATACTATGTTGTGTATGAAAATTCAGATAAAGCAGTCAAAATTGCAATTTTAACATGTCATTCCTCCGTTGCTATGCAACAGTCCGACCTGTTGCCTAGCAACAGGTCGGACTGTTGCATAGCAACGGAGTTAGGTTATTTTCGTTACGGAATTTCTGGATTCGGTCTCCACGCTCGAGGCCCGCGGTAGAAGCTATGCAATAGCTTAAAACTACACATAAGGCAGGTACCTATTTTACAATCCAATCTAAAAGCAATAACATAAATGACATTCAATAATCTCGCCATTCGCTATAACAAACGGTATGTGTAGTCGCGGCATAATGGACAAAACTTATTTAATATCTTGTGGAAATGGAACGATACATGGTCATACAACCACGGAAGTTATAACCACGAGGAAATTGAGACAGACCATAGAACATTAAATAACGCTAGGAACATTGAAAAAATATTGTTTTCATTTACTGATGAGGCTAGTGAGTGAATTGAAAAATAAGGGGCGTGCTAAGATGTGCCACACAATCTCTCGTTGTTTAGTGATAATTAAAATGTTGATATTGATTTGGAATTTAGGTTCTTAGTACGTTATACTCTGCACACTTGGCAAATGAAAGTTGTAAAATGAAAAGGTGTAACATTTTGACATTCACGACACTTTTTTTTTTACTTTGTGTGTTTTTTTTTATTCCATACTATATAATATTAAACATTCGAAAGTAACTCTGTCTGTGTGTGGTATGTTAACTTTTCACGGGTAAACTACGACTCTCGGAACGGATTTCGAAAAATTTGGCAAGGCGATCCTGGGCCAAGGCTACTTTTTGTTTCGGTAGCATGTTCCCGTGGGTATCTCACGACACCACTCACTCTATTTGGTTTTATCGCAAGAATAATTATTTGTTTATAGGAAAGGGTAACAAAAGGAAGATGACAATAATCAAAACGCTAACACTGCTGTTGAGATAATTGAACTGACAGGTGAAATCAATTAGAAAAGGATATTGGAGAAACTATTTAGGCAAAAAGAGAGATAACAAATAAAAAAAGAATAAAGAGCAGCGAAAACCTAACACTGCAAATAAGATAACTGAACTTACAGATAACATCAATTAGAAAAGGATATAGGAGAAACTATTTATGTGAAAAAGATAGAGAATCATCTGAACCAAGTTAAAATATGTAACTTGGAAAATGGATAGTTCAGAAGTGGGCAATATACCTACTTTATTAAATAACAGCTTCAAGGTAGGATAGCCCGAGAAATGCATTTTGTTTTTCAGTTTTTCTAGTCAGTAAGCAAGATAATTATTTTAATTTGTTACTTGTTTTGTATAAATTGTAAAAAACCTAGCTTGATTTTCGTACGTTGTTTTCGGGTGACCACTGAAAATCAGCGCTGTGCTGTGGACCCCATAGTACAGCATAATGCTGAGTGGAAGCCTTCTTGTCACAGTCACGGCGTGCAGCTGCCGACTATTTGTGTTCTTTATGCCTATGAATACTTATCTGTGTTTGTTATCATGTTTTTTTTTCTTCATTTTTAATGTTGTCATCTTTTATATGCACGTGTTTCTGTGACAAATAAAACTATTTTTCTTTTCTTTCTATCATGTCTCATGTTGATTAAAATAAGATTGGCGACCGTAAAAAAATGGCTTCACAGAATTTAATTGTTGCTTTAACCCAATTGAATAACTTTTTCACGAAATATTCATTCAATAAGATTTCCCATTTCTTCCCGTGGGTGTCGTAGAAGGCAACTACTAGGTCTAAGTCTTACTAGAGAATGGGCAGCAGCGTTCTCCATGCATTTTACCACCATAATGCGATCGCCGACCCGCCTGTCAAGCGTGGCGGTTATGGCAAAACCCCCCTTTTGGGGGAGGCCTATGTCCAGCAGTGGACGTCATTCGGCTGAAATGATGATGATGATGAAGATTAAATGAACCTAGGTTGTATTGATGATTTTAATGATTTTCATTCGAATATATTTTGCCACATACTATCTTATTTTTATTTTATTTACTTTTTTATTCCTGTATTTGTCCGTGACATCACAGCGGACCCTATAAGAATACCAGCGCTGCGACAGTTTCATCATGCTGAGGTAGTGGCCTTTTGTCCTCGTACAGGGTCTTGTTTTTTTTTTTTTTTTCCTTTTTTTTTTTTTTGTTTAAATCTAATTTTAATTTTATTAAGTAGCGTAGCGTAGTAGTGTTTTAGTGTGTTTAGTTGTATTGTGATGTAGTGAAGTTTGTGATATGTGCGAGTCTAATAAATACTTTTTCTTTCTTTCTTTCTATACAATAGGGTTGCGAACCATATTTTTCCAACACAGTTTGACACATACCTACCCGCTTTCACTTGCTGAACCTGCTAGCAAGAACAGTTAACCTAGTACATTTCATGGAACACAGCTTTAGTAAGACGCTTTACTCTATCGTAGAATTAGCAAAAGAGACCGGCACCCTAATTGCGTAACTCACGATTCATCATAATCTGTATCGTTTTGAAACGGATTGTTAAACCATTGCTTCATATGTTCGAAAAATGTGTCTGTTCGACAACATAAATAACGCAATGAATATTGTATATCTGTGAAGACGAAACCAATTATGATCAATCGTGAGTTACGCAATTAGGGTGCGGATAGGGACAGGCCTGCCAGTCTAGTGAGTTACTAGTTCGTATCTATCTTGTAGAGCATATAGCTGGGTCGCATCTAGCAGTGTATAAAGCTGGGTTGTATAGAGATCAAAGTCGGGAGCGGCTTACAAATTACTGTGCCACGTAGTTTCAGAGTAGTACAATAAACTGCACGTCAGTTAACTACGAAAAGCACTCCTACTGCTACGACGGAAAGGCGCTGTCACTGACAAATCGTTACCACAGACGTGCGGTTGGCTGTACAGCTAGTATTAGGTTAAAGGCTTCGTGAAATGGACGCTCCGGAATTCTCGGGACCGAAGCTTTGGGTTACTAAAACGTTGCACAGGCTAGAATTCCAAGAGCGTAGACTGCTTCCCACAACCCAGGAATGTTTGTTTTTTGAATAAAAACTATTTCGATAAGGACTATTATTGGGGTAAGGGCAGAAGAATGATGTATTATTTCGTCATGGTAGATTTTTAGATGGTGGCCTCCAAAGTGCTCTTTCTTTGCTTTTATTCATACACTTAGAAAAGATACAGCTACTGGGTTATACCATTAATCGTTACGCGTGAACATAAATTTCGCGACCACAAGCATAGAAGCTAAGGTGCGCCAATTTATAGCAAATTATCCATCATTATTCGTGATTTTATCTGATTTGCCAAGACAGGAATAAGAGACAATAATTTCTAAAACGTGCATTCATGACCAATGACCGGAGTTTCACACAGACGACGGCGACGTAACAGAACAATTTAGTATGATTAGAGAATCAGAAATGCGTGGGAAACTGTCATTGACATTGATTTAACTGAGCTTGCACGCGAGGAGATAGATGGATTGATGTAATCTTACTTTAATTGTTTTGGTGAAATAACAATAGATATTGGGGAAATTCCGTTCAATCATTTTGTCACTGTGGTGCATGCTACTGTTAGGATTGTTGTAATTAATGAAGTCCATAATGAAGCTATAAAGAAATGACATATCCGGAGCAAGGAGCCACATAAGTTATCTTGGAACATGAAACCATTTCCACAACGTCGTAAGAAGGAAGAACTACTCACAAATTGAAGATAGATAAACGAAGCAGTACTGGAAAATGCATTACCTGAAACAGAAGCAAAATAACATTAGAGTACATTATTAACACGCCTTCTTCTCATGGAGATAGACAAAAACTACAAAGCGCCACTTGCTACAATCCTTACATACTCCTACATCTGGCCATACACGCATGGCCGGTTGCGAGTACTATGCATACGCACCTGACCTTTCCGATGAACATCACCAATTAGGTATGTCCTCTTCGAATAAAATTGTTATAAATACAGGAAGTGTTCTTTTTACACCACACCATAATAATATCGATGTTAATTCTACAATGGGAACCACAAAAAATACAGCTTGACTGACCAGAAAGGATTGCGTCAAAGATCTTAGGATAGATGCAAGAAAATCATGATCTATGACGGAAACTCATGGACGTGTTATTTTCTGGAGACGCCGCGACCGGCAAACAAGAAAAGCTCATAAAAATCTACAAAGACACATCATATTTCACGTTGAGACGATAAAAATATTGAGGAAAATATAGGAAGGGAAAATGTTTTAGCTACGTTTTGTTTCTAAGCACCTGTTTAGTTTCGTGTTGTGAAACAGTATTTAAAGCGATTTAAGCTCAGTTGTAACGTTTTACAATTTATGGGAGCGGAAATATTCAAAGTTTTTGAAGCATTTACAGTTCGTTTACGATATTAACAACAGAGGTGTTAAAGATTTACTTCTTATCGCGATTCTACTTAGCAAGTTCACAGAGGGTCAAATCTTGGTAAGCAAAATGGTGGTTACTCAAGAGGATGTTAATATCCTCAGTTACGAACATTGACATCATCCACAGTATTGCTGCCATGCACGAGTAACTCCGAAGACAAAGTGTTACCCGAAGTTGCATCGCCTGACAACGCTGTCAATCATTAGAGAACAGCTGTCATCTCCTATTTACAATAAGTTCGACATCGGGCTTCAAGTAGGTACTTAATAGCAAAACAATTTCTTCTACAGATTCCGCGATAAGGTTGAGGTGGAATTACCATAATGGTACACCAACATGTTGTCAGAGAATTTCCTGATGAAAAGCTTCACAGCACTTAGCCGACTACCAAGTCAATACATCATCATAATAATCCTTCCTAAAATAATCTCCAGGTTCAATTAACGGAGAAGAAAATATTATGATCTATATTTCATTCCGAATCGATCTCGACCTTTCATAATATCCTCCCCTCACGATAAACGATATTTTTGCTGAAATGACTTGACTTAATTACTTTGAATTTCTCATTCACAAAGTGGTATGGAACAAAGTGGCAATTTAGACGTAATTAAGACGATATTAAAGGTACCCTCGGCGTTCGGAGACTGAATAGCTACAGGCAGATATATACGAATATTATGGTTTGATGACACTTAAGGGATACCTTGATAGTTTAAGAATCACGGTGCTTTCTGTGACTATTTTCAACGTAACGACAATCACGCCTTTTTCCTTTTCGGCGGTGTATTCGGGTTTACTGTTGAATTTGGGAGTGGTGGTGAGCGTGGAATGACAACGAGCATCTTTTATTGGATTCTTGGAGCTGTATGAATAAATCCAACTCAACATGATGGCATAAATCAGAATCGAAAGAGGACCAAAAGTTGAAGCTGTACGTGCCTAAAATTACATTATTTTACCAGGTTTTCTTGAAGAACACGTAATCAATATTTAAAACAAAGTAGGTAATATGTAATGTATCTGCCTACTTACTATTAAACCTATCGCGTTACATGGATAATACATTACAAGTACTGGGAATTAATCGAAAGCATCAAAGGCACGCTTTAATTCCCGTGACGTGTGTATTAATTAATACTAAAATAGGACAATGACAGCTGTTTATTTAATAAATAATTAGGCAAACGCGTTTCGTTTGTAGTAACTACGACAGTACAGTGAAGCCCCTGCAAAGCCCAGGTAGACTCCGCAGTATGATGTAATCAATGATACGCTAAAGCCCACGTGATATTCTTAATCACCCATTCATTTCATACTAGGTATATGTATAATAATAATCTCTTTGTCATAGGAGTCACAGACAGTCAACTGTAGATTTCCTGCATGGAGGAAGATGAGACAGCAGCTCATGTGCGTTTACTATCCGGTGGTTGCTACACAGAGGTCAAAGTTCTTCGGAAACCCGGATACTCTTCATGAGATTGCCAGTAACACCACGGCATTGCTGGCCTTTCTTGAGGAGCTGACGTGG
Organism: Polymixis flavicincta; assembly: GCA_949987655.1. Classification (NCBI taxonomy): domain Eukaryota; kingdom Metazoa; phylum Arthropoda; class Insecta; order Lepidoptera; family Noctuidae; genus Polymixis; species Polymixis flavicincta. Next base: position 4,386,830 of record OX465195.1, on the reverse strand, counting down.
ATCGAATAATCGATTTTCCCACCCGTACGCAAAATACGCGCTTTGACGTGTGGAGTGGCGAACCAGCCCGTCTTACCAAAACCAATACTGATCGTTTCATACGAGACACAACTCAAAAGATACTATTTTTAACTGAAAAGTAACGGACACACTCCATACTTTCACAGCCTGGTAACCATGGCAACAATACAAATATTATAACAAAGTCTCACTCACTCTTACAGTAAGAAGAAACACTGACCAGACGCCATTTTCTTATAATAATTCATACAATTTATGGCAACACCGGAAGTTTTAATGTTTACAAATCTTGGATGCTATCCAGAAATAGTAAGACTGTTTTGAACGGCTTTTGAATAGTCTGGGTTTTTCGAGTGGTAGATTTATTTATGCGTAGGCAATTATGTGGTGTGGAGTATACGTAATATCTGAATGTATATTTGCCAGGGCTTAGCTGTTGTCGAGAAATGTATTGAATATATTTGTGTTTTCAAGCACAATATGCTGAAGGTGGATGAAAAGATTTAGTGTGTAACACAGATAGTGATTCAGCTGCTTGTATTCAAAATTATGTAGTGGAAATACGCCAATAATGCTACGGATGTAGTAACCGAATAATCGTTGCTATTGTACTCTGATTATTTTGCGTCTTCTGACTAAAATCCGATTTCTTGACACTCTAATGGGATTTCCATGATAAAAGCCATCATTATGATTTGTTGTAAGCTTATTAGGATCTATTTTCATTATAATCAAATGCTACTTACTGAATTGAAATACTAGGAGTTGGGTACAAAACTATAATCATGATACTTGTTCCACAGCACAGTTTTAACTGTTCAACAACATTAATTGCGTTGTATTTACGTCGTTGAGCAGACAAGTTTTTCGAACAATTGATAACAAAATATCCTTCAAAGGGATTCAGATTACTGTGTAACTCAGATTCTGATTAATAGTGTGTTACACATTTAAAAAACAAGACAAGAGCCTCCTTGGTTTTCTTCCAAACATATCTTAATAGATACAAAAGTTAAAAATAATATTGATGTGGGTAGTGAAGTAAATTGCAACAAAACAGTTACGAACTCTAAACGGTTAGTAACATGCCACCGCAACCCATTTACCGACTAACTGATGACAGGGTAGGGCGTCTCCACCTCCACGGAAGCGAGGAGGAAACCGTTTCCTTCAATAATAGTGTATACATGTCTTAGATGCGACAAATGTAAGGAAAATGTAGAATATATAGAGATAACTTTATTAGTCCTATGATTACAAATATAAGTGATGCTACTTGTCTTCATGATTGTCAATAAAAAAATAATGAAATAAAACTTTAAATAAAACATTTCTTACCCACTGTATAAAATGTCTTAAAACGGAAAGCATCATCGACTAAAGCAAAGCATGCATGTGTCGCAACATTCCCGAGAATTTACTAACATACACGGAAAATTGAACCAGCTGTAAAATGCGTAAATCAGAAATTCATATATTTGATGCTTCCTCCACTATCAAAACGGAAGCTAGAATATTTAAATACAGGAAATATATAAAGCCCGGTCCCAAAGCGTGGTGACACGAAACCATCTCCCGGCGCAACTAATGCAATAATAAAGCAATTCCGAGCTCGCTGCGAACACCACCCGATGACAAACATGCACCCAGTTATGGATATTAGTTAACGCTAAGATATTTTAATCTATAAACATTCTATAAATAACTCCTAACTCATTTTAACGTTAAGAATATAAATACAATACAAAATGCCTTCATATACTCTGACCTTTGCACAATTTGTAATATAATAAAACATAAAACTATACTAACTATATTTATTTACTTTAAAAAAAACATGGGAAGACGATCTGCCCAAATGTGGAGGGATCTTGAGGAGGCCTATGTCGAAAAGAATATTATGAAATATAAATTGAAGAAAAGGAAGAAGAATATTACCTATAAAAGCCAACACTGATCCACACATAGACGAACAAGTAAAGATTTTTTACCATATTTATTACATAATAACATTAATGACGCTGCACATGCTGAAATTCGAGTTTCGAACCCTAACAGGCACTTTACTTTTTGTAAATTATTTCATCACCACTGCTCTCAAAACGGTGAAGGAAAACATCGTGAGGAAACCGGCATGTCCTAGAACCAAAAATTCGAAGTTGTGAATCTACCAACCTGTACTGGGCCGACGTGGTGGATCATTGCCCCTCCACTCTCACAGAGAGGAGGCCTGTGTCCCAGCATTGTTAACTTTATAGGTTGATTGATTATACTATGCTAAAATTTCCAGTTAAAGCTCTGAATTTAACAGCAGCCCACTGCAATGGCAAAGTTTAAAATCATTCACCTAAACAAAGACATGGCAATTTATTTACTTTGGACTAGAAACTAGTCACATCTTCGATAAAGAAGCATGTTTTCCATTTGCTAATGAGCGCACAATCCGTTAGTTTCTTGCGGGCCGGAACGGGGCATCAGGCCGCAAAAACGCTACGATAATGAAGTTTAAATTATCTTCTTAGTTTAATCTTGAGAATGTTGTGGTCGTCTACCAGAAATATTACCAGATGTTAGAGCTCCATCTAAACCAAAACAAAATTACTTACAATCGTAACAAATAGAATTTCCAATAGCTATTAATCAATTTCGTTCTATACATTTCGTTCAATCTGGAATCTTGGAATCCTTTGATTTAAGGACTCCAAAATCACCGAACATTACTTTACTACCAATCACAACCCTCACCCAAGTTTGGGTCGCCAAACCCGGCATCCCGTTTACCCAAATGCCACTGAACATCAATACTTGCCTACACGCATGAGCAGCTTTTAAAGAAACAATTAGCCGAGAACGAGGCGTATTGTCAGGTGGTCGACTTCCGTAAGGGATGCGGACTGACCTACTTTGAGTTCATGTCTGTTACATTTTTTTTTATACATTCTGATAGATTTAAAAAAATTACCTCTGTACGCATGTGTCAGCTGCTCACAATTATTTCGTGTCGGCGAAGAAAGGTTTGGATTTACGTAATGGATATCATCAGATCGCCATTTAACCTGTTATAAAAGCTAAGTATTTAGAAGATTGTTTTGCATGGATATTTAACCAAATAGCAAAATTATGGCATCCGTCTTTTGTCCTTCACAGCTATTTCTACAGTAATTTCGTCTGAATTTTGTTGCATCACAAAGAGAAAATTGTTTCCAAAATTCATAAATTCTAATTACATCTACATCACAACCTTTGTAAGCCTAAAGAGGTTGCGGAATCATCAAATCTGCAACATTTAAATTAAATGTTTTTGTTACCAAACCAGTGTGTGATACACACATTGCCAAAAAGTCACACATTACGCCACTAAGCTGAACGTTTCCTGTCCCCTACTGTCCCCCAATCAGCTGTAAGCGCCCCCATCCCTCGCCGCTCGACCGACATGCAGGGCGCCGACCCGGGCCGTTATTGAACCGGATCGCGGAACACGATAACGTTTCTAATATCCTTCGGCAAACACATATTAGTAGTTGAGGAGCTGTTTATGAACAAAAAGACAAAACGTCGGGATATTACTAACATCTTACCTATTTTTGCCGCTTAGAAGCGTTGCTTTATCCCAGTTGGATATGAGTAAAAGCCTCAAGGCGCATGAGATGTTCCAACATCGCTTCTCGGATGGACCACGCACTTGCGATGCCTGTGGTTTTGCACATGTAATTAGGCGACATGATTAAATAGTTTATTTGTTACCGCATAAAAGACAAAGACAAACTAATGTATACTGCAGTTAGAAGACCTTTTAACGGAACCACTTCATAATCTCGAGTCTCGGCGATAATGTAATTAGGTCAAAGGGCAACCAAATACTATTAGCAATTCTCGTTAATCCCGCAGGAATAGAACGTGTCGACACGAGAGCTGGTAAGCAGTAATCTTATTAACGAGGTAATGACAATGTTGCTTGCCCAGTAAGCAGCGTCAATATCGATTTAAATGAACGCCTTAATTTAAGACCGAACGTTTTTAACTTCAGAAACACTAAATACCACAATATTGACAGTGTCAAAGTTTAAACAGATGTGAGAGCTTAAGAATAATCACAGAACAGTTCATTTTAAGGAAAGGAACTTAAACGGATGTGTTAATGTTATACAACGTATTTCAGAGATTACCCGAAGGAGATGTTTCTTCATTACTAAGTAAGAAAAACGGGATATCATGCTGCGGAAGTAGTAACAGAGCTAAGCGAACTAGGTTAGCGTTACACGCTTGGCATGATTACAAGACTATATTAAATTCTTCATCAACACAAACGACGAATGCATTCTCTTTGGAATAACAATATTCTGCTTTAAATATTATTCCAGGATCTACATAATATAGGACTTACATAATATTACCATCAGTTTTGCAAGGAAATGACGTTTTCCTTACAGGAATATTAACATTAATCGACACGAACACTTTTCTAAAATAGGTATAATCTTCGCGTACATTATATTGCGTTAACACTACTAACTCCTTTATTTGGATCCTTCTCCTCCTTCATGCATTTAGCTAGATTTCAGAAATTTTCATCAATTAGAGCATATTTGAAAGTTTCATCAGTGATTTCAGGAGGGCCATAAGAATTCTGAAAAAACTATATCGTATCAACACAAAAATTTGCGTTTACAACAACCTCTTATCAACAAACTCTTCAAAGAATATATTATCGAATTAATTGTTGCCTGAAACAAATAAGTAACCAGCTAACGTATTAAATTAACATCTCATCACAGCCTAACGCAATGCTAATGAGGAATAAATCTTCGATGAATTTAATGTTTGCCTTCAGAAAGTCCAAACAATTCATAATTACCGTTCGTATACTGACCCGCTTAACTGCACTGTTGTTGAAACACGTCCCCAAATTAGATTAAGCTGTTAAATCGTCAACTGTAGCTACCGATTTTATAATCCCTGATTGTAGGTCAGTTGTTAAGGCCAAGTCGTCTGCAGGATTCCGTATTGAAGGACCAAAACTGGTTCGTACTTAAGTGGTTTTTTTTTGTTTGAGTATTATTCAATCTAATAATTTAAATTTTGATGATGCTTTAAGTGGACGACAAAATCATATTTAGCTTGTTGCTGATGATCAGATGTAAACTACTCGGGATTCGCAAGGGGAATTTAGTATATTTTAAGTAAGCGGTGGAAAGACTGAGTCTAAGCACTGTTGGGCTGACAAATATGCATCAGCCCTTATCCCAATTTATTTGGGGCAGCTGCAATATGTATTTTTCCGCAAACTTCTCTATTAGCCGTTATCTCCCTTTCTTACGATACTATGATCATTCACACAGTCCATCCATCGTTTCTTAAGTCTCCTCCTACTCTTACAGCCATTGACATTCATACTAAAAACTTTCCTCTAATTAAATGCATATCATGACGATTTCTTGACTTGGCTAGGATTTATAATAAACAATTTAATAAATCCCGTTCCTCAAGACTATTTCAGACGAAGATTTACTAGAGTCCTAAATGTAATACCTAGACCGACGAGTTTGAAATGCGAAACGGACAGTTTTATTGTTTTCTGATACCGTTTTACGTCCGTTCATAATACAGCTATGTTACATCCTCACCCACTCCATTCGATGCAAATAGTGGTAATATTAATTAATTAAGTTATTAAATGCGAGCGCGCAGTAATTAATGTTGCACAGTTTCACCACATTCTGCGGTAGTAGGTATCCTGCAAATAGCAAAACATGTAGGAACATGTATTGCTATTTGCAGGATACGATTTTTTTTAAATCTTACTCTGTTTTGACATGAAACTAATCAGTCCGACTCCTTTTTCTAGTAGAAAGAAATACTTTTCCAGTAGAAATAAATAATTGTTATAATTTATTACAGACAGGAGATTACGAAGTCACTCCCAAAGAACTAATAAAAACTTCACAATAAGGTAAAGTAGTTCGTCGTCAAACGAAATTTAAAAAGACATTTAAAATACTTACATAAAAATAAAAGCTTTTAAAAAGTAATCTAAAGCCTTGTATTCAATCAATATCATTTTATCCAATGCCTTTTTGTCCTTTGCGTGAAATGTTTCAAAAGATGATACCGTTGTAAACTTCAGACGCCATCACTATCTGCACTAAAAGCGAAATGGCGCTAAATGTCGTATTACAAAACAAATATATTTAGATACAGTTAACATCTCAATGATTACGGTGAATGAATATCACAGACTGGTTAAACCAGTTAGTCTACTTAGAGAACGAGACGACGATGTGTCTACGCAAGGTGTCTAGGGATTTAAATATCTTAACTATGTTGGCGCAATTCAAGGGATAAGTATTGGCTCAGACGGACACACCTACATTCTTGTTGATGCTGGTAATTCTCTACTACAAACACGGTTTGTGTCGAACGTGAATTTTTGTAGTCTTCAAAACCCGTCCAGTACCCTAATTGCGTAACTCACGATTCATCATAATCTGTATCGTTTTGAAACGGATTGTTAAACCTTCATATGTTCGAAAAATGTGTCTGTTCGACAACATAAATAACGCAATGGATATTGTTTAACTGTGAAGACGAAACCAATTATGATCAATCGTGAGTTACGCAATTAGGGTGCAGGTTTACTCAATCTTGTTGGAGTTCGTCTTGCTGTTTGATGAAACAAAACATTCATACGAATGTATACATCGTCATTCGCTGGGACGAGCGTATCGATCACGATCACGATCACACATTCCCTTGACAATTTGCCACGGTAAATGCGGTATTTAAAAACAAACCCTACCATAACCACGAATGGGCACGCCACGATTACGGCGGTAAGTCCCCTCTTTGAGGAGTGGCTCGAGAGGCGGCATGGCGTCCTCACCTTCCGCCTGACGCAGGTCCTCACCGGACACGGTTGTTTCGGGAGGTTCCTGTTTCGGATAAGGCGGGAGGAAACGCCCGGGTGTTTCCACTGCGAAGATCGCCCTGAGGACACGGTGGAGCACACGGTGGCGGTCTGCCCGGCTTGGGCGGAGCATCGCCGTGTCCTCGTGGAGGCCACCCCTGGCATATGGGCTATTGAGGGAACACGGGTGGCTTTTAGTCAGTAAAAGTCTGACACGCCCTCCTGCTCCACCCAGAGCGAGAGAAGTTATTTGATGATTTCCCACCCAAAAAAAAAACCATAACCACGAAACATGACAAGGACTGCTGATTGCAGAGGGTTTGTAAATTAGAGCTCAAATGGAAACTGCTTTCGAGTGCCTTCTGAGACTCGGTTTTCGTTTTTAACAAAAAGGCAAATGTTGGACTATTTAAAGATCCAGAGACCACAATATCGCTCGATGGAAATAGTGAACACAGAAGAATTAAATCAACAATGTTATTACTACCTACTTACTACTATAACTTGTTTACATGGGTAAACAAGTTTCAAAAGGTGCTCAGAAGTTTCGCACACACATCATTCTCCTTAACCTAAAATCAAAGCAATGAGTCAAAATGTTTTAGATACAAAATTAAACCAAGCAAAGTGCCAGTCGGCACGATCGGTTACGATTTCGCGAATAACATACAAAGTAGGTTAGAAACATTGTAAAATGGACTTCGTTTGATTGGGTGCTGTTTTATGGGTATGCCAATTTTGTTGCCGCGTTGGCTGTTACACCTTTGTATGGCGATGGTAACCCGAATATCGATGGCCACACGTGTGACATGTGTCAATTTTGGTGGAAGAAAGTAAGTAGGAAAGAAGACTAAGAGTTTTTTGAAGTTGTTATGATACCATTAATGGGCGTGTGGCTAAAACTTTCGTAATCTTAAGTTTTAACATGAGGCCAACAGGACAAGATATACAGGTGTGGCGTAAATAATGGATAGCACTGAAACTGTCGATCGGCCAGATTATTGTCTATTTTTTGCAATTTTATCTTAGAATTTAATAAAAAATCTTGATGCTGATCGAATACTACAAGTATTCAGGAGTGACATAAAAAAACAAAACGAAAAAAAATCATCAATTGTAGAAATGGCAGCTGATTTTGTAAAAGTATTTCAAAAGTATCAATAATTTGGTCATCCATGGGCTTATGGCGATATGAGTAAATGATATAGATGATAGTCTGGCAAACCTACCTAATAAACGTAGTACACACACACACACACACACACACACACACACACACACACAAACACACACACACACACACACACACACACACACACACACACACACACACACACACACACACACACACACACACACACACGCGCGCACAATTGTAATTGTTTTTTTTTTGTCATGTTTGTTTTATTATAATTATCTTTATTTTTTCAGCCTGGGCTTATGGTTTTGTGATTTTTTTTTTTTCTCAAGGTAGTATGTTCATTGTATTTTTTTTTGTTGTTTGCTTTGTTCTTTTTTTTCTTTACTTTTTGTGTTGTCATTAACACTGTGTCTATGTTTTACGGGAGGACACTGGCTCCTGCAACACAGTTATATAACTAGCGCAGGAGCCAGGGAAATCTACAACTTGTGTGCATTCTTGGTTGCAAATAAATATATTTTGTATTTTTTGTATTTGTAATCGACAGTTTCAGGGTTATCCATTATTTACGTCACACCATGTATATAAGTAAATAATGTGAGTTTTGTGTCATAAAGAGAGCTGTCAAAATGTGGATAAACAAGTAATCAGATGGTGTGGAGTTTCTTGCCAATTCTTCTCCATACTACCTTTTGGAAAGCGTGACTGGAATCAATTATATTTTAATGTAAATGTTGACGTCCAAAAGTGCCTTTTATTTGCCTATTTTCAAATAATTGCTTTGACTTTGAGAGACGGCATAGGAGAGTTTATGAAGAGTATCACCAATTCATCACCTGCCGTATAAAGAGTGACTGAATTTCCCTATAAACCAAGCGAAATTTAAAATAGCTTCCTCTCTTTACAAATCAAATCAAAATCAAAAGTCATTTATTCAAACTAGGCTTAGAGTCAGCACTTTTCGAACGTCAAAAAAAAAATAAAACATAAGACAGTCCCCCCAAAACGCCCACCCTTCGACACTTCCTAGTGCTTTAGCTGGGAAGAAGAAGTGGCGCAACAAACTCCCCAGCAGCACAGCTGTCTGTTCAGTTAGAAGAACTTGATACTGTACAATACAATAGTAAAAATAAAATGATTTAAAGAGTCTAATAAAATAAACAATTAAGTATATGAATGTAATTCATACAACCTGTCAGTAGGTAAGCTAATTCTGGTGAAAGAACACAAATATTGTCTTGAGTTAATCACAGCGACCAACTATTCTTATCGTTTAAGTAGTCGTTAATAGAATAGTATGCCTTAGAACAAAGTTTGGATTTTACTTTGGCTTTAAACGCAGTAAAATGTAAATCTAACAAAGAAGAGGGAAGCTTGTTATAAAAGGTTATACCAAGCCCAACAAATGAGTTATGAACCTTATGAAGCCGGTGAAAGGGAGCACGTAGTTTATCCTTATTTCTAGTATTTATATTATGAATATCACTGTTTTTAGTGTATAAGTGTATATTTTGCCTAATATATAAGATGTTAGCGAATATGAATTGCGATGCCACCGTGAGAATACCGATATCTTTAAAAAAATCTCTTAGGGACACTCTAGCACCCAGTTGGTAAATTGCTCGAACAGCTCGCTTTTGAAGAACAAAAATATTTTGAATATCAGCGGCTTTGCCCCACAACAGAATGCCGTAGGACATAACGCTATGAAAATAACTGAAATAAACTAACCGAGCTGTTTCAACGTCAGTGTACTGTCTTACTTTTCTAACGGCATAGGCGGCCGAACTGAGCCTTCCCGCTAGGCTTGATATGTGTGAGCCCCACTGAAGTTTAGCATCTACTGTTATGCCCAAAAAAACTGTCGAGTCTACGGTTTCAAGCACCTCTTTATCTAACACGATGTTTGGACCAAGATTTCTAACATTCGGTAAGGCGAATTTTACACACTTTGTCTTCTTGGCATTAAGTACTAGGTTATTTGCTGTAAACCAATCCGTAAGCATTGAGAGTGCACTGTTTACGTCGTCAAAATCTTGTCTATTCCTGTCTACTTTAAAAATAAGAGAAGTGTCATCTGCAAACAGAACAACATCACAAATACCCTTTAAATAGAATGGTAAGTCATTGATATATACTAAAAACAAGAATGGGCCGAGTATTGAGCCTTGAGGCACACCTAACTGAACAGGTAGCCCGGAAGATTTTACACCATTACTTTCTACACATTGGAACCTACTATGTAAATAAGAATTTATTACGTTTAAAGCTTCGTTATCGACACCATAATAACGCAGTTTACGCAAAAGCGTTTCATGGTGCACGCAATCAAAGGCTTTGGAGAGATCACAGAAAACTCCAATAGCATTTTGCGAGTTCTCCCATGCGTTAAATATGTGTTTCAACAAAGCAACACCCGCATCTGTAGTCGAACGACCCTTTGTAAAGCCATATTGTTCCTCATGAAGGAGGCTATTTAAATTAAAATGTCTTAGCAACTGCTTGAGTATTAATTTTTCAAATATTTTACTAAATGCCGGTAATATAGAAATAGGCCTAAAATTGCCCACGTTATTTTTATTACCCGATTTAAATAATGGTATGACTTTACTAATCTTCATGAGGTCAGGAAAAGTTCCCGAGTCAACACATTTATTAAAAGTAACAGCAAGATAGGGGGCTACGATGTCGATTATATTACTTAAAAGTTTAATAGAGATGCCCCAGTAATCCCCAGTGTTTTTTGATTTAAGTGTATTAAAAATATTTACTACATCACGAGGCGTTACATGTTCGAAACTTAATAAGCGACTACATTTGGGCACACTACTATGCAAAAGGTTTTCAGCTTTAGACGGGGACGAATTTAAGGTGTGAGTCGTAGTTAAAGGTATGTTGGCAAAAAACTCATTAAAAGCCTCAGCTATGTCAGCAGCTTCATTAAGTAATGTGTTGTTGACCATAATCTCTAGTTGTTTTTCCTGTTTAACCGATTTACCCGTTTCATTGTTAATAATTTTCCATGTGGTTTTTATTTTATTATTAGATTTTTTTATAGTATCGCTTAAAAATTTAGATTTAGCAAAAGCACAGATCTTTTTAAATAATTTTGAATAATTTCTGACATACTCCAGGAAAGGAGTATCAAACCTGTATTTTTTCAAACCATACAGCTCGTATAGTGTCGCTCTACTTTTATAAATACCTGGTGTGGCCCATTGGTTGAAGCCGACGGAGGTGCCATTAATGTCAATGGTTTTGGTTTTGAAAGTAGACTGGTATTCTTTATGCACTATATCAAAAAGGGCTCCATAGATTTCATTAGGATGCTCATGTTCTATTAAAGATGGTGTAATCCTACGAGATATATTATTTTTAAATTTGTTGCAACGACTAGCTGTATATGGCCTGCATTCTATTTTATGCGGCTTTTTGTGTAAGAATAAAGGGAAGCTAGCTAATAAACCACAGTGGTCGGACGTTAAGTCAGTTAAAACTAATTTATTTTTGGCATCGCAATCACTAAAAATATTATCAAGGCATGTTGACGAAGATGCCGTGATCCTAGTAGGTTCAGAAAACAAGTTAATTAAATTAAAAGACCTAAATAGATTAAGTAGTCTAATACTTAATGGAGTAACATCTAAAATATTAATATTAAAATCTCCACACAAAATTATACTTTTATTACTTGATTTTAACTTGTTGAGTAAATCCTCCATTACCAATTCGAAACGAATGAAATCTCCAGATGGGGGTCGATAAACGCATACTATGACGTATCGCTCGAGTTCAACACAAGACAACTCAATAGTGCGCTCAATAGAAAGATTAACTAAATCTAAACGTTGTTTACATTTCAACTTGTTTGAAACAAGGACTAAAGAACCACCACGAATAGCAGTTTTCCTTACAAAAGCACTTTGCACGGTAAAAAAATCATCATTGATCAACACTACTTCATGTTCCTTCAACCAGTGTTCAGTCAAACATAACACCTGAACATCATAGTTTTCTAGAAATAAACTTAACTCTAGCTCTTTGCCGGACAGACCCTGCATATTTTGATGTACCACATTCAAAACATGCGGCTTTCCCGTTGTCGCACCTAGTAGTTTAAACTACTAGGTGTATCAATAGTGGCGTTAGTACCACTACTAACAGTAATCGATGGTACACTACAGGTACCAGTGTTAAGGTGTAAATTGTATGCTAAAAGATTAACAATTTGTCTCCTACAACTAGGTGGTAAATACAAAGTATAATTTGTCAGTTTGTAATCAGTAATAAATTGATTACAATCAAAATATAGAATGGCGTCACTGTGACGACTAGTCCTATTATAAATTAACATATTCATATTATAAATGTGCCTATTTTGCTTATCAGACAAGTATTGTGAATAAGGCAAGGCAGAGAAAATAAATCTACAATTCTTGGTCTCATTGAGATGTAACATCAATTGGACACATTTAATTATGTCCTTTTTTCGAACAGTTAAACTATCCCCATACAACAATATAACAGTTGAACTGGGGTTGATTTTTGACAATTGAATATTATTTATTAATTGGCTAATACTGGCACCGGGTGAACAATTATTAATTACAAGCAAGTGTTTCCCTAGTAATGATTAACCCAAATTCAACTTATCCTCAAACTGAACATTACCTGGATACTGTTTGCCCGGAGGTTAAATTCTTGCCAACTAGACTAAAACTGGATTGATGGAGATTGATATCGTAAAGCAAACTGCACGATGAAGACTTATCTTACACGAATATTTTATGATGATAATCTTAATAGTCCTTCCTAGTTTCCGTGGTACGGTTATCACTTCCCGCCAAGTCGTAAAAGAAAGACGTAATATTCTTCAAGATGGTTTTCCGGAGACCAGATTGGTAACTATGGTCCGTGTCAAAATTCAAATTAATAATAGCTGCACGGGTCGATCAGAGGTTAAGCTACGCTTGCCGCAGTCAGTTCATGGATGGGTGACTATCCATTACATAACGACACCCCTCCGTGCCTCGGAAAGCAAGTTAAACCGTTGATCCCGGCTGTCATTCGTAAATGTTTAACAGCTGGAAACCCAAAAATGTGGCAACCAGTCTCATTAAGGGGTAAAACCCAGTAACCGAGTTGTAAATATCAGATAGGCAGCCGTTCTGTGTAAAATACTAGTATTCCCTACATCCGGTTAGACTGGAACCTCACCCTGGCTGACGTTGTGGAGGTAATTTCAGGCAGATTGATAATGGATGGCACAGCATCCGATGGTTGTGCAATATTTGAATCATCATCATCATCATTTCAGCCGAAAGACGTCCACTGCTGGACATATGCCTCCCCCAAAAGGGGAGTTTTGCCATAATCGCCACGCTTGGCAGGCGGGTTGGCGATCGCAGTATGGTGGTAAAATGCATAGAGAACGCTGCTGCCCATTCTCTAGTAAGTCCCTTAGTCGCCTTGTACGACACCCACGGGAAGAAATGGGATGGTGCTACTCTTTTACGTCCGGCACCACACGGTACTTGAATCAAATTTAGTCTAATTAGTTTCTCGAAGTCATCAGGCCATATCGTGAAAAGAAAAAGATATAATTCAGGCGTCAAACATTTTGTACTCAAAAAAAAAGTGCCGGCCGACAAGAGACCGTAAACAAAATCGCATGTAAAACAAAAAATAGCACAAGGATAATCAGGCGTAGTTTAACGTTCCCACTACTGGGACACAGGCCTCCTCCACGTGAGAGGGTGTGGGCCGTAATCTACCACGCGGGCCCAGTTCGGGATGGTGGATGCCATATGTCTTGGATTGTTTTGGTTCTAGGACATGCCGGTTTTTAGAAATATTTTGCTACCTAAGGACTTTATGGAAATATAAATCAATACAAAGCCATTACAAACATTGCTCAAAACAAAACAAAGTATCAATTTTGTCAACAAAAGCCTTTCAATGTTTGTTCAATGCTAAGTTAATACCCGATAACAATTATTTTGAAGGCAGGTAGTAATGGATTTCCAAGGTATGTCTTAAGTATTGTTACTATGTTTGTCGAATTATGAAGAACCCATACAATGTAAAACCACAATTATCGGTTGGTTTATGGACCTGATTGAAGCCCTATTTTCATGGATGGTCCTTTGCCGTAAAGCTTATTCATATTCATATTCATATCTTTATTTGCATTCCATAATGTTTGAAGGTCTTACAAATGGCTTAAAGCTAAGGTACAATTACGGACCCTGTAGGGCACAGCAAAAAGTATAAAAAATAATAAAAATAACAAAAACAAAGAAAAAAATTACAATCAACAATTTAAAAAATAGTAGTATTATTAACATTAATTAAGTAAATTTATTTTATTGAGATCAGATAAATCTTAAATAATTATTTGGGTCAACATATTATTATTACATCATATTAAAACATTCAACTGTGCATATAACCCCCCCCCCGAGTGGGTTCCCGCATTGTCGTTGCGGGGGGGCTTAGTAACCGTGGTCTCCCATCCACGGTGAAGCCAAGAGGAACCCAACGGTGGGGCCGCTCGTCAGGGCTTTTGCCTCAAAGCCATTGACGTAGCGGCCAAAAAGTAGGTTGCGGTGAGGTGCACCGCAACTGAGGTGGGCCGCGATGTCGAATGGGAGGCATCGCGGCTGAGGGTTACAGGCTGCGGTAGAGGAGGAGTGCCGGTGCTTCTGAGCAGCGCTCTTCCCTTCCGTGGCCTGGACGGGGCCGCCACCGTTTGATGGCGGACGCGGTGGGGCCGCAGGGGAAGAGGAGTGTCGGTATAGCGTCAGCCGCTCTCCCTATCCTCTGCGGCCGAAAAGTGGTAGACGGGACGGCGCGTTGTGTTCCTCACGCGCGCCATCAAAGATGTCAGCAACCACTGGTGGGGTCCGCAAGGGCCGATGCCTGCCAGGGGTGCGGGTTTGTTCGAAAGAGATACCACGGCCCCTGGCATATGGGCTACTGAGGGAACACGGGTGGGTTTTAGTCAGTAAAAGTCTGACACGCCCTCCTGCTCTACTCAGCAGGAGAAGTCATTTGATGATTTCCCAACCAAAAAAAAAAAAAAAAAAAAACTGTGCATATAACAATGTATCTATCTGTGTAGTATGGCTTATGATTGCTTACTACTGTTAGAATTTTTGGTTTTGTTAGGGTGTATAATATTACCCAGTTACTGGGTTGTGGAGGTCAGATAAGCAGTCGCTCCGTGTAAAATACTGGTAATCAGCTGGATCCGGTTAGAGTGGAAGCCGACGCCAGCATAGCTGGGAAAAGGCAAGGCAGATGATGATGATGAGGTGGCTGGAACGAATATGACGCGCAGATGGGAATATTTTCTTATTTCATACTTTATACAGGGACATTATGTCCTCTAGAAGGGGGGCCATATTCATTCAATCAAGACTCTTTCAAAAATACCTCCTTTGTAAAAACTATGATAAGTTTAGAAGTTATATTAAGAGGGAACATAAATGAACATACGAGGGGCGTTCAATGTATTCTCGGTATCGGGGTGATTTGATATTATTGTGGGTAATTAAAATATACCATTAGCTAACAACATTATCTGAGGGTATTCATATAAAATTTTATGTTGATAACCTCATTAGTTTGTTTGCGACCTCCAGTTAAACACGACGAAAATGACTGACGCGACAATGTTGAAGAAAATCGAGCATCGTGCGGTGATTAAATTCCTCACTAAACAAGGAAAATCTCAAAAAACTATCCATGAATAAATGGTTGCCGTTTATCAAGACTCTGCTCCTTCATTATCGACCGTACTAAAGTGGTCAAGTGAATTCAAAAGAGGCAGGGAAAGTATCGAAGATGACCCCCGCCCAGGTGGGCCAATCACGGCGGCTACCGAAGAAAATGTGAAAATTATCGAAAAACTTGTATTAGAAGATGCACGTGTAAAAATCAAGATGTTGGCAGAAATAACTAAGCTATCCGTTGGTACTATACACACTATACTACATGATTATCTCAACCTTACAAAAGTCAGTGCAAGATGGGTACCGCGCATGCTCACTGCGCTTCAAAAGCAGGCGCGGGTTGACACTTGTAAGGAGTTTTTAGAGCTGTGTGGCGACGATCCAGCAAGTGTTTTCGAAAGGATAGTTACAGGTGATGAAACGTAGGTTCATCACTATGACCCTGAGAGTAAACAGGAGTCTATGCAGTGGCATAAAAAGGGAACAGACCCTCCGAAGAAGTTCAAAGTCACTCCATCGGCTGGCAAAATCATGGCCACAGTTTTCTGGGATTCTAGAGGAATACTATTGATCGAGTACACAAAAAAAGGTGAAACTATCAACGCGGAAAAATACTCAACCACTTTACGCCGTTTGAGAGATGCAATAAAAGAAAAAAGAAGAGGAAAGCTGGCAAAGAAAGTGCTGCTTCTTCACGACAATGCACCGGTTCACACTGCGCGGCTGCACTGCACTCCAAAGCTGCTGTACGAGAGTGCGGGTTCGAGGAAATTAACCACCCACCCTACAGCCCAGACCTGGCCCCCAGTGACTACTTTTTATTCCCAAACTTAAAAAAGACCTCCGGGGAAAGCGTTTTGCTGACGATAATGAGCTCAAGTCCGCTGTAAATGAGCATTTTTCGGGCCAAGAAGAAAATTATTTTTTAAGGGAATAGAAAAACTTATTTCGCGATCAAACAAATGTATTGATATCATGGGAGACTACATTAAAAATAATTTTTTTTCCAAGGTTTTTCTTTTTTCTAACATACCCATACCGAGAATACATTGAACGCCCCTCGTACATACTATAATACCATAAATACTAACTGGTCAAAATCATAATCCTCCTTTTTGCTTCGCCGTAGTCGGGTAGAACATCCACGCACGAATGACAGCCGGGACCAACAGGTTAAACGTACTTTCCGAGGCTCAGAGGGGTTGGTATGTCAAGATGGTCACCCATCTACGCCAGACCGCGGCAAGCGTAGCCTTACCTGACCGATTGACCAGTACAGCTGTTATTCCTTACTGACGAGTTGTAATTATATTCAGGTTCAGTATTGAAAATATTTCACATGTAAAATTCATACCGCGATAACCAATGATTTTATAAGTAATTTTTACACTTATAATAATATCATTGGCGATAACATAATTATTTAATTTCCATCCGTTCAGGCACTGCGAGCTCGGAAAGATTCAATTTTAATTAACATTAATTAATAATTATATCTGCTGTACCGCGTAGCGTAAAGGTTTTTGCGGGCGGCGTAACAATTTTTATTACTTTGTTAATTATGTCATGCAATTTTTAAATAACTGAATAATATATGATAATACGATGCATAGGTACGCACGGCTGCACACCAAGTTATACATTTCCAGTATAAGCTGATCTCGCATTCTATAGGATTTCCGTACAGTGCGAGATCAGCGTAAACTGGAAAGTTATAGCTTGATGTGTGGCCGTGTGTACCACCAAAAGAGGTCAGTAAACAGTGTTGTCGAATGTTGCTGAAGTAAACTTCAGCAATATTCGTACGTAAGAATCCGATACATATTTTCGAATGAAAATGTTGATGAAATTAACCGTTTGTTTTCTATTTGTTTCAATTTATTCGAAAACCTCCGTCGTTTTCGTACTAAACTTCGACTACACCAGACGACCCTGGTTACATGACTGTTTTGGTGACCTTACAAGAAGAGAAGAACATATCGCATAAACATGCACAGAAATTGGCAACTTTTCATTTCTCTATATCCATAAAATTCATCCTAACACCGGAAGGACGAAATCCTCCACAGATCTTTCAACTCCTCGAGTAGCACAGAACTGTTCACTAAACACTTCGAAGATCTAAGGCAACACATACGTCGGGAACATCTCCAAAAATAAGCATAGGTACTGGAAACGATTGATGAACGTCTATATATTATTAATTTAATAGCTATCTTTTCACTGTAACTATCAGATGAAACAAACGTTGTGAAATTAACTATAGCTTTAGGTATCATTGGATCTTGCCTTGCTCTTACAAAATCAATACCTTCTTAGTTTAAAGCTGTTCACAGCGTTGGGACCGCAGCCGTAGGAACAAAATATTAAAAATTCAAAAACTTTGTTGAAATATATACCCGTATAGTTTGGTTTGGTACCGGACGTAAAAGAATAGCACCATCCCATCTCATCCCGTGGTCATCGTAAAAGGCGACTAAGTGACTTACTCGTACTAGAGAATGGGCAGAGGCGTTCCCTATGCATTTTACCACCCTACTGCGATCGCCAACCCGCCTGGCAAGCGTGGCGATTATTGCAAAACGCCCCTTTTGGGTAGAGACCCAAAAGGGGCGTTTTGCAATAATCGCGCCCGCGCGCGCGCGTTCGGAGAGCCCAAAAGGAGCGTTATAGGCCTATGTCCAGCAGTGGACGTCTTTGGGCTGAAGTGATGTGATGATGATGATACCTGTTTTGTAGATTGCAAATTGGTCAAGGGGATGCTCAGGTTTTATGCTGATCAAACTATGATTCGCAACTGCAGCAAATACGTATTTTAAAGAATTATAATGATGATGAGAGTTGTGTTGATAATTTATAAAAGAATAATTCCATAATTACGTATTTGTTAAGTACTGACACAAACATCTTCATATTACATTTTTACTTTTAAGAGATTAAAATGAGATCAACCATTTGACCAACCTTTTCAAGATACTAGTCGTCTGTTATAATTTCATAACCGCATTTATCATGTGCCATGCTATTTATAAACACCCATACATAAATGCCAAGTGCACGTGTGCGTGCATCGTCACACAAGCGTAGCTAATTACCGCTACGAGACCTAACGGCACCACTGCGTATGACCGATCGTATCTATGGTCTTTGTATACTTCTTGATTGTGATGGAAATGATTATAAAAGAAAATAGCATTTGTGACTTCATCATCATCATTCACAGCCCGACTTAACCTTCTGCTGGACATTGGCTATTATTGTGCCAATCACCGCGTTTCTGTGCCAGCCTCATCCAGTTTGTCATGTCCATTTGTGACTCACACTAGTCGATTTGGAAAAGGGAAATAATATTGACTACAGACATGTTTTTAAAACAAACCTGTTTTTTATGAACCCCTTGGGAGAGCATACACAAGCAGTGGCTTCAAATTATTTGTGTCTTTTACTGCGAAATAATTGGAGTTAAGGAGGATTATCTTGAATCCTACCATGCCATCCAGATCCGAATGTATTTACTATGTAAATATAAACAC
The DNA here is from genome assembly GCA_949987655.1 of Polymixis flavicincta. Lineage (NCBI taxonomy): Eukaryota > Metazoa > Arthropoda > Insecta > Lepidoptera > Noctuidae > Polymixis > Polymixis flavicincta. The sequence continues at coordinate 4,367,495 of OX465195.1, read as the reverse complement.
TCCTAGAGAACTGTCCTGATATCTACACTCAGAAGAACAGACCAGTTTTCTTTTGTACGGAGCTCAGTGGCAGTAAGCCTGAACCACATCTACACAAATCAATAGACTTACCCATTCATAACCCAACCTCATTTCCTTTTAATTACATCTTCACTATCACCCGGATCTGACCTTAACAGCATACAGCGGAACTACAAAAACTATACACCATTGTGTACGGTAACGGTGTGGTCGACATCCCACGAGGTTCTTCTGAACAATAAACGTATTAAAAGCGAGTTAAGAAGACTACCGTGTTTGTTTATTTTAGATGACCTTCATTTATGAGGTATAAAAATACGTGATATTTAACTAGTGGTTGCCGAGTGATAGAAATTCGACCACAGTAGCTTTAAAACTTAACGTATTTCTAACTCGATCCTCCCCCTGCGTAGTTTTTAGTAAAAAGGGTAAAAGTTGTTGCTTCACGTATTAATATTTAGATAACTCCTCTTAAACCTGCAATGATTACCAATGAATGGCTTTATGAAACACTTAGTCCGTCTACCGAGGAACGGTCGAGCAATTTAATACTTAGTCGATCGATGTCTTATGAAAAACTGAGCATTAATTCAACATTTGCAAGATGTTGGCTTCAAAAGAATTTAAAATCAATTTCTTTGCCTGGATATTCTCCTATTTCTCCGGTTATGGTCCTATTACAAAATAACTAAAGGTTATTCGAAGTAGGTGTAAAATCACTTATCAGACTTTAATTAACTAATAATGTCACTTTGACTACACTAGGTACTCTCTTTCCAAAAGCCGCTAATAAACCATTTCTCTTTGAGACAGCAAATCTTCTGGCAGTAAGCTGAGCTGCTTGGCTGAAGTTCCCCTACATCATTAAAGGAACTTGTTCTACAGTTTTTGCTTTAGTAAATACATACCTACACATCGTGTGAAAACACCCCTTGAGCTGACAGTAATAGGATTGGAAGATTAGCAAAAGTGCATCGTTGTTGAAGTGTCAGGCACAAGTCGTGTTACGAGAACGATATCTTGTTATAAAAGTTGAGCTGGCATATTTTATGCTCGTTACGCTTTTCTAATAGTGCAACAAGAAAGTTGACAGTTTAATAAGATATTTCTGTAGCTGGACACCAGTAACACGGGAGTGATATGAAGATTCGAATGACGTTATTGCGACACACGCTGTTTCGAAAAACTTTACGAGTGGTACGCCAGTTCGAAAATAGGTACATTGAGTCGAAAACCGCCATATCGATTGACGTCGCAAACACGCTGATTCGGAAAACTGTTTGGATAGAACGCTAGTACGGTATCGAAATCCACTGTTTCCAATAGCATATTCCAATCTGAATTTGTCTGGGGATCGTGAGGAAAGTTTTGAGTAATGAATGTCGATGACAAAAAAAGCGATGGATGGACTGTGTGAATCATGACATGGTTAGAAATGAGGTGCGTACCGAGATGAAGACTAATAGAGAAGTATGGAAGAAAAAGACATTGCGCCTACCCCAAATATGTAAATTGGGATAGGGGCACGAGATTGATGAATCTCGAACTTATTCCCGAAACTAAACATTGTCTCACACATTTTAAAACATGATCCAACTAGTCTCATGCGATCTATCAATGTACAGTACCAGAGATTCGTTCAGGGCACCACTTCTACGAATCCTCCATACAGGTACGTACCTGAAATCAAAAAGAAAAACAACATAAGAAACCAAGCCGTAGCAGAGGTGGCCAAGTGGTACCGGCCGCAACTGACAAGAAGTGGTAGGTTCGAACCCAGACAGGCGGTTTACTTTGTATAAATTATTACATCACCACTGCTCTCAAAACGGGGAAGGAAAACATCGTGTGGAAACCGGCATGTCCTAGAACCAAAAATTCTAAGACAAGGGTCATCCCGCGGCACACTCATGGAGAGAAGGACTGTGTCCCAGCAGAGGGAAGATTATAGACCGATTATGCTATATACCGTGTGGTGCCGGACATAAAAGAATAGCACCATCCCATTTCTTCCCGTAGGTGTCGTAGAAGTCGACTAAGGGACTTACTAGAGAATGGGCAGCAGCGTTCTCTATGCATTTTGCCACCATACTGCAATCACCAACCCGCCTGCCAAACGTGGTGACTATGGCAAAACCCCCCCAACAAAGGCCTCCGCCTATGTCCAGCAGTGGACGTCTTTCGGCTGAAATGATGATTATGAATAGATAACTACGTTCAGAAGAAGTCGATTTGATACTATCACAAAAACAGCTGCCGAATCTTCATACAAAATACCAGAACGAATCCTTGCCAAACTAAAAAACCGATCTAGACCCAATTGGATGATTGCATCGGACTACAAATGTAATTGATTTATAATGGATATCAAGTTGATCGAAATTCTACAGTTAAATGCTGTGACGATTTCTTGGTGAAAGAACTGTTTGCTAACGAAATGAACATTATTTTAATTGTTAAAATATTATCAACTGAATTGCGTAGTAACAGAAAATTAATTATATTCGAAATACAGAGCGAAGGTAAATTGTTCCAAAAAGTAATAAGACTCATTGATTTGTTTTAAATTACAGCATTTAAGAGAACACGACGAAGCGAATTTCAATAAGAACTGGTACAGACGTCAGCACATCATCAAGCTACTCCAATCTGTCAAATTTCTTTGATAGAACTTTACTAAGGGTTTTTTTTTTTTTTTTTTTTTTGGGTGGGAAATCATCAAATGACTTCTCCTGCTGAGTAGAGCAGGAGGGCGTGTCAGACTTTTACTGACTAAAACCCACCCGTGTTCCCTCAGTAGCCCGTATGCCAGGGGCCGTGGTACCTCTTTCGAACAAACCCGCACCCCTGGCAGGCATCGGCCCTTGCGGACCCCACCAGTGGTTGCTGACATCTTTGACGGCGCGCGTGAGGAACACAACGCGCCGTCCCGTCTACCACTTTTCGGCCGCAGAGGATAGGGAGAGCGGCTGACGCTATACCGACACTCCTCTTCCCCTGCGGCCCCACCGCGTCCGCCATCAAACGGTGGCGGCCCCGTCCAGGCCACGGAAGGGAAGAGCGCTGCTCAGAAGCACCGGCACTCCTCCTCTACCGCAGCTCGTAACCCTCAGCCGCGATGCCTCCCATTCGACATCGCGGCCCACCTCAGTTGCGGTGCACCTCACCGCAACCTACTTTTTGGCCGCTACGTCAATGGCTTGAGGGCAAAAGCCCTGACGAGCGGCCCCACCGTTGGGTTCCTCTTGGCTTCACCGTGGATGGGAGACCACGGTTACTAAGCCCCCCCGCAACGACAATGCGGGAACCCACTCGGGGGGGTTACTAAGTAAGGGTAAGGTACATGTACAATAAATTGGAAAAAATTTACCGTTTGTGTGCTGGCATCTGTACGAGCACGATAATGAGATAATGTAAATATCACTATCTGCCCAGCCTATTCCCAACTACGTTGGAGGCAGCTTCCAGTCTTACCGGATGCAGCTGAATAACAGTATTTGACATGGAGCGACTGCCTATCTCACCACAACGGTTGAGGGCACAACCCAATTACTAGGTAACATGATACACCTTAATAAGACTGATTGTCAGACTTTGGGCTTTAAACGACCCGTAACGACTGGCAAAGATACACGAATGGCAGCCGGGACTACAGGCTTAACGTGATTTCCAAAGCACGGATGAATCTTTGTATGAAAAGATGATCACCGGTCGCCACAAGAACATAAAAAAATTAACTAAATATCAAAAGGACTACACGAGGTACCTCTTTTGTACTACACGTTCCTAAAAATACAAGGTTATTAAAAGCTAAAATCATTTCAGTATCTTCTGAATCACATACAACTTTCTTAATTTAATTTCCAAGTTTCCTAATTAGGATCTCCGAGGTCTGTACCAACATTTAGTCTCAATTCTCAAAACATTAAATTAAATTGGAGTCCAGTTATCATTGGCCCAAAAAGGGCCCAGAACCATTAATCTAAAGTGACTGACAAACTCATCAAATTCCATTTTGTACGTCAATCCCAGCTTTCGACAGCGTTTTGAATAAATCAAACTCAGGACTCGTTTGAATTAATAATTCTTTAAACTGAAGTATTGGCTTTGTAGTTGAGATGTTAAATAAAAAGGGTCTTTGAGTCGTATTTCAATATTGGCCCTTTTTTTGATTAGCGACGCTATGTAGTCGCCTAAACGACAATGGACAAGTTGTAAGTATGGTCCTCACAGGAGCACACAAACCTCAAACAAAAGGTCTTACCAACATCGAAACACATTGGCTACAGTTTAGAAGACATAATATTGTCCACGCACGATCCTAGCGCCAGATCCACTGTGGTTCCAAGTTTGAATTCTGGTACAGATCGTCGGATCTGCCATCGAGTACATAAAAACCTGAAGCGAAATATATTATAAGTATAATCAGCCGATGATGTTCCCACTTCTACGACAGGCCTGTGTCCTAGCAGTGGGAACATTACTCTCTCTTTGAGAGGAAGCGGGCCGTAAGTTCGGGGTCAGTGCGGGTTGGTGGATGTAACATTTATCTTCTTAGTTCTAGAACATTCTTGTTTTCACAACATGTTATCCATCATCGTTGAAATGGATCATTTGTTCAATTGTTAAGGTCTTCGAATGATTATCGTCATTAAAATGTATATGTCTTCAATGACCTACAAATTATGTCAGCCAGTTAAAATAAAATTGCAATTTTTCGTTCCGTTTACGTGATCGGAATCAAAACCAACATTGCTTAATCTTAACCAATCACAAAAGCATTGCAAATTTGTAAATGACTGATTTATGCTCTTTACGTTAGTAAGATTTTACGTAATAGTGTTATTTTCGGATGAGATTTGGAGAGCGGGAACTTAGTTTAAACGTAATTGCTTAATTATACTTTTTCCTTATTACTTTATGCTCTACAGTTCTACTATATTTTTGAAGCGGCAATGCTGTTTTGGGTAAGGAATACGTAACGTATTCTGTGATGTTGTTAAAACGCAACATAATTATTCCAAGTCTTCTCTGAAACACCCTAGCACAGACTATCCTTTATATAAACGGCATTCTGTTCAGGCAATGAGCCGCCAAAATCAAGACAAATCAATAACAAAATCTCGCGACAAATTAAACGATTTACAGCCAGCAAGAAAGCAAGTTATTTGTTTTGATTTGTATTTACAATGCATGCCATATCCGCAATAATCTATCTAAAACCTTAAACTGTTAATGGACCTACCACATATTTTTTTAAATAATAATATATTCCTAAACGGTTCAAGAAAAATTATCACGAATTGTATATATAGTAAATTGTGTACCCTTCAATTGTCCGATAGCAGAATGTCTTCATAGGATCCTCATCGAGACAGTCCTTCATTCTCCTGAATCGTTCCTCAAACAACCACCTCATTATATTTTTATCTCAACACAATGATATTATTATGACGCCATTATCTTAAAGTCATGCTGCGTAAATATAATGGCACTTTCTTTGCAACTTACTCGTACACTTTCTAACACTAAAGAGTAAAATTAGCGACAGAGATTACGAAATCTCCTTTTTTAAATTGTTTTGAGACTTAGGATTCGGTATTTGCGATATAGATGAACAGCATGAAGAAATCTTTTTAGTTGCAGATATACCAGGTAGAGCACTGGAATGTGCGCGGTTTTGTATCAGCGTTTTCAACTCACTCTGAGGAGGCTTATACCATGATATCATCTTTTCGTCGTTCTTCCCTGTTTTGCGCAAGTCCTGATATCTTTTTCCACATGCTTTATTATAATTTCGACACATTCCATGCACTTACATATAAAATATAACGTACCAAATTCAACGTTTTGGATAGAATATTAAAGAAGGAAACAAAAGTGCGATGTCAGAAACTACCATTCAAGTGTGCCTTCACGCAAAAAGGCCCAGTTCAGCTAAACTTAAAATTTACTAGGATTTGAATCATCACAGCAAGAAGACAAGAAGATAAACCATAAAGAAAATTATATTGCATTTCTAAGGAAGTTGGTTCTTCCATGCGATGTAACAGACTACATGGAAAGCAGTCCATTAAAAGTAGCTACATGTCAGTTTTAAAGTATTAAGTCAAATAGCAATATCAGTAGGTGTACCTACCTAAGATCAAATAGAAATTGGTAAAACAGTAACGATCAATATTGTACAGCTGTTAACTTAGTTATTGTGTCGTATTTGGAACTGTGTTTGTACTCAGGTAATTGAATTAAGTTTCAGCCGAATCGTTATTGTATCACTTCAAAGACGTCTTTCAATTTAAATTAATATTGTTCTTAAAAGATATATGTACGCAAGTGTGGAAGGAATGACGGTAATTTAATATGAAATCCTGAAATGTGTAGTTCTTTATTATTAACAGGCGCTGTCGTTTTCATGCACATTGGTACACTGAAAGTATACAAGACAATTTTTGGAGTTTAGCGTCGATCTGAAATATGTAGGGTGGGTGCACCAGTGCCACACCAAGAACCAGTAGTACACCATTTCTAACTTCACATCAAAATATTAACCTTCTGTCGAATTTCCCGCCATTTTTTTTACGTTTGGTAGCATTGCCGTACTTCTATCAATCGTTTAATAATAAATCAAAACGATAAACACGCCATCTACATCAATAAAAAACGCATGATTCGAAACAACAATCGTTCACTTCGTTCCGGGCGGCCATATTAGTAAGCTACACGTCGACGGTAAGTTTTTTGAATCTTTTTAAATCTTAGTTTATAACAATCGATGTTACTTATTTTTCAATTAACTGCGTAATACGATGTGTAAAGCAATAAAATTACGTCTTATTTAATCAGAAAATGCTAATTTAAATCAATAATTGTCATTGGTAAACTAATGGAACAAGAATTCTATGATTTTCCAGTAATATTCCATTTGGTCTACAACTGGTGATTTAGCTTTTTGATAATTTGTTTATTTTTTCTTCTACATTTATATTTATCTAATACATTGCAATAAATTATTATAAAAATCTCTCAAAATATCCACAATGTTCCTGTTGTAGACCAGTGGTTTATTACTGGTAATATCTATACTACGAGTTTGTACCAGTAATTGACCACCAAATTTTTTTTACAGACAATGCCGCCGAAAAGAACGTTTTTCAATTATAAGGAGGAAGATGTATTTATGCGATAGAAGAGAAGATCGCAGTTCCAACCTTGGCTAATAGTCGAGGTTTTTATAGAGTTCCTGAAATGGATAAATTTATGCCAAAAATTTAATAAGTTTTAGTTTTTTTATAAGTACTTACATTGTTTTTTTTATTTGATTTGTTTTATAATTTTTTATTAATGTTAATTAATAAATATTTTATTGCAAGTTATGATTATGACACTTGAGTAAGTGATATGAATCTCTTGATAATTATATAGTAATTAAATTCGTTTTGAGGCTTGTAGCATTTAAGTATTACTTGAAACTTGTAGACTGATGAAAAGTTGTGATGATTGTTAAGTACAAAACTTGTTAGTATAACTAATAATAATTTTCTTCATTAAAAGCAATTGTTTTATTTACTGGTTCACTATTGGCACAATGTCTGGTCTATTGCTGGTACAATCTGGTCAACCTTAGGCACATTGCGACTTTCCACATTCATTTTTAAATGAAAAGAAACCTAATAGTTATTAAGAAAATCCGAATAAGCCATATGATTCTACGGTAGACTAGAAGTATGTTATTCTTTTTTTGCAATGGTTGTTGTAATATTTAAGTCACAACATTAAAATTACTTTCAAAATGTCGCTTAATCGGTTTGTTACTGGTACACCCACCCTAGTTCTTTATCATTGTCAACAGGCGCTGTCGTTTTCATGTACATTGGTACCTACACTGAAAGTATACAAGACAATTTTTGGAGTTTAGCGTCGATCAAATGCTCAAGTTCCTAAATCCTACACCTGATTCACTTCTTTCCTCCTCTCCCTCCCGTCTCTATCCTTCCCTATTTCTTCTTTTTTCTTCCCTCTTTGGTAAGAAAAATCAGGGAAGGGATCAGAGCCATAGTTACCTATGGCCGAAAACATGATGCACTTGCTCCTACACATTCACTGCATCGGCAGGCAAATGTCAGTTTTATTGAAGTCTCTAAGTACTTACCAGTTTTATCCAGCAATATACATAAACTAGAAGAACAAGTCAAGGCTAGCCTTTGCCCTTGACTTCTACCGTGTGAAATTACTTGGTCCAATAAAAATGTATCCTATAGCATCGCATCGCATCGCCCGACCCGCGATATCACTTGGCTCTTTAGGTCGTAACGTAACCTTTCTCAAGAATTGGGCTATCATGTACCATATTTTTTTTCAAATACAACTGGCAGTTCCAGAGACACCCTACATGCAAACTTACGAACAAAAGAATTTTAACCTCTTTATAATTAGTGTACTGACTGCATCTCTAACATAATAGACCACAGCCCATAACACTATTTAGATTAACAAAAACATTAGCCATAAAACAAACTAATAGACGCTCAAAAGTACCCGGTTTGAAAGACACCGACGAAACAAGCCGGGATTGTCCGTTATCAGTCGGGTCACGTAGACCGTACGTGGTTACGGTAATGCCGCGTTACCGTCTAATAATGCTCTGAGGACTTTGTGCAAGACTTTGTTTGACGATATTTTTATGACGTTACCTAAAGCAGCGTGGTCCTGGAACTTTTGTCACCTAAGAATATTTCATATGAAAATTCTTAGTCATAAAATTATATCCAAAGTTTGACGATTGTCATGAAATTGTGATTATGCATAATTTCAGCCGAAGAACGTTCACATCTGGACATAAGCCTACCCCAAGCATCACCAACGCCACTTCGCCCGGTTCTGTGCTTTACGCATCCAGCAGATTCCTGCGGCCTTCACCAGGTCTTCGGTCCATCTTGTGGGAGGCCTTCCAACGATACGTCACCCAGTACGCGGTCACCACTCACGAATCTTCCGGCCCCATCTGTTCTGCGAGCAATGTACCCTGCCCACTGCCACTTAAGTTTGGCAATTCTGCAGGCTATGTCGGTTACCTCAATTCTGATCTCTTCATTTCTGATTAGTTTGCGTTGGGGAATTCAAAGGATAGTCCTCTCCATTGCCCTTTGATTTGAGGCCCATGTGAACGACCATGTGGTAGTGGTGATGATTAGTATTCAGTAAATTATATGGTTGCACCAGTCCCGAATCGCATTTTGATCAACATACGACGTAAAAAAAAGTATACCTTCATCTTGAGCATCATGCCTATATTCTCCGAAAAGGTTTTAGCCTTTTGAGTGTATACCGACATTTTACTATTTATAGAGGGTGAATGCTATAGCCTTCAACTGAGCACAACTCGGGACTCTGGAGAATTTACAAATGGAAAACTCCAATAACACTTTTTCCGTACCTACTTAATACGCATAGGACCCAGGACCGCATGCTCAGCAATCCCACTTGCAATCATTTGGACCAAGGACGCTGTGTCAGTAGGCAAAATACCGGGTCAAATTAAATTAGCCAGCGAAACTCCGCGGACGTGATGGGTAAGTATCTATATACATATAAACAAGATAAAATAAAGTGATTTGGTTTTTTAGGGTCAGCGTTTGCTGGCAATAGGCTCGCCTAGTATGTAGGGTTGAAAAATGTGGGTGAACCATATATCTCTGCCTACGTGCATCCCTTCGAGGGAAACGTGCGTGATATTACAATCATCATCATTTCAGCCGAAAGACGTCCACTGCTGGACATACCTATATTATCTATCTAGTTTTACTTATTCCTGCTGTATGTCTTGTGGGACCCTCATTCTTTCATCAGTAAAATTAATTCGAATCCTTTACCTTTCAGTCTACTCAAAATTGTTACAAAGTTAGAAAACTTAACATCAGCTCCATATCCACTGGACCGAATAAATCACATTAACATACGAGAGAGTTCTATTATATGAAAACACGAGTTGTACGCTCAAAGGTTTCATAACTGTGTCAAAAAGGTGTGATTAATATTCAATGTAAAGCGGCGTATTTACTTTGAAGACTAAACTTTTCCTTTTTCGGCCAAATTTACATACATGTGTAATTTTCGACCATGACCTGTATGACCTTGATGGGTGAGTAATTATTTCACATAGTTACAAAGATTTTTTTCCAGACGGTTAATTAGCTTTTATGTAGACATATGGCATCCTGACTCTGAAAATAAAAATCGTTTTCATCCATCAGCTTTAGTTTTTGATGTGAAAAAAAAAGAATACTATAAAAATATTTAATTTTCGGAAGCCGCCAAAAAAGATTTTTTTAATGATTGTCTTGCATGTGATACTTGTGGTAGGTCTCGTTTCAAACTCCAGCAATAATCTGCCATCATATGCACATCCCATCTGCCGTTATATCATTCCTCCATGGTGCGAATTTCTTGATGGAATCTTTTTCTTGTTCATCACTAAAGTAGTCAAGATTTTCAAGATTTTTAGGAAAGGGTTCTAGATGGGAGTGTAAATAAAGAAGTTTTACGCTCATGTTGCAACCAAGATCCTTCACCAAATTGTACTTGTACTTTAAAATAGTCGGTAGATATACGCGATTTTTACGAAATCTGGCACCGATTTTCTATATTTTTTTAAAACATATTCACCACAAATAAAGCAAAAATACTCCGGATCGTTTAAACAACGTCTCCTTGATGTAGACATCGCTAAAATTTCATCCTAACTGATATCAACACTGTGTTAAATTCGTAAATGTGCGCCTATACTCACATAAAATACCAAAAAGCTGTGTACGAAAAATAAAAGGTGATGGATAGAAAAGGCTGGTAGATTTAAATTTACTGTACCTATCAAAAGATGAAAGAAAAGTGAAAAAAAAATCCGGAAATTTTTAATAACTAAAATTTTGTAACTATGTGTTATCTACAGTGATCGGAGTAGGTAGATTGATTTGGGGTCAATGAACTGGCACGAATATATTAGTATGGATATGCCTCCGGGATTTTGAAATGATCTAAACTGCTTTTTATATAATTTTCACCTGTTTTCATATTCATAACTAGTTATTGCATTGAATGCGAAAAAATAAATCTATAGCATTCTATAAATTTCTAATGTAGTAGTTTAAAAATACAAATTTCACAATATTTGATTCAATCCCGTAAGTACCAAAATGAAATCCCGGAAAAAAAGCTTATCCATGTTATGATTTCTATGACTATTCATGATGCGAGTACGTAAAATCAATCTACCTACTCCGATCACTGGACTTATCTATAACAGCAGTCCTGAGTACACAGGGACCACTGAATTTTACTTCCTCCTCGTTTAAGAGTTTATTAATTTAATAGAGATTTAAGTACGACCCAAAGAAATTAAATATATTCAACAGTGAATCATCATTATCTGTCTGGTCTTTTCCCAACTAAGTAAGGATTTGCTTCAGTATTTTACATGGAGCGACTGCCTATCTGACTTCAATAACCCAGTAACTAAGTAATACGGTACCCCTTGGTAAGACTGGTTGTCAGACTTTCGGGCTTCTGACTACACGTAACGACTGTCAAAGATCCACGTGCGATAGCCGGGACTAACTGCTTAACGTGCTTTCCGAGGCACGGAGGGGTCTTGGTATAGATGGTCATCCATCCACGGACCGCGGCAAGCCCCATACAGTTGTTATTGCTTAGCCACAGGCATATGCAACATTTATTTAAACGAGGTCGTCAGGACTTCTGCATTTTAGGTTTACACAAGTCTGACAAGCACAGCTATGCCAAAAACAGTCAATATAAATACGAAAAAGGTCTACTTACCAAATTTCATTAATTAAATCAGTACTCCACCTTACATTTACGAAGCCATTATTCATATACCCAGCATTCAGCAACAATACTTCGGTATCTATTTCTGGAATAATATACCTATTGCATTCTTGCAACACATTCGCTATAGATTATATTTTAATTAAAATTAATCCAAAACTTCACGCTTTCTGAGCTCAATAATGTTACGCATTCAATGGTAAAAGATGATTAGAAAGAAAAAAATTTGCTGTAAACGAAGAAACTTGTTCTTGCAAAAAAAATGTGCAAGTTTTTATGTAAGGAGTGCAAAAGCAGAGATGAAACGTTTCATTAGTCCTCCTTAGGTCTTTCAGATGAAAGACCAATTTAAATTTAATTAAACACGAATCAAATAAAGGACGAATTTAATAAACACGACTCATAGAAATAACAAGACATTTGTGTACCTACAGAAGAAACCTAAAGATCTACAGAATATTTCGTCGGAAACTTTCAATACAAATCGACAAACAAAACGATAATAGTCACGTAACCGAATCAATTTCGTGTCATTTAATCGATTACAAAGAATACGGATGAGTATAGAAATGTATATTGTTAAATGTTCTGCGAATTTTGATTCAGTGACGCCAATTTGGGCATGGTGCAGATTGGCACAATGGGCGCTGATATTTCCAATATAAAAACTGACGCTAAGTTAAGCAAGAGTAATGGATCACCTTTCTGGCACAGGTAAACAAGTTTACTCATACTTTCGGGATGCAAATAGGTACTCAATATCTTTTGTAATATTTTGTTGTTCAGTAGGTACAAATCCAATCTTTGTAATTCATTTTTTATGCAGTTAACACCCATTTTACTACTGGCTTGGTTTAAATTGGCTTCAGACATAAAACGGTGAACCAACACAGATCATCATAATTTCAGCCGAAAGACGTCCACTGTTGGACATAGGCCTCCCCAAGCTCCGCCACTTCGACCGGTTATGTGCTTCCCGCATCCAGCGGACTCCTGCGGCACTCACAAGGTCATCGATCCACCTTGTGGGAGGCCTTCCAACTTTACCAACACAGATATTTAGTTTTAATTCTTCTTCTAGCATTTCGATAGCAATCGAATTTATATACAGTCTACCCAGAATTTGGCCGCGAGCTTTGAACTTTCAGTAGCGTCCATCAACTCCTGTAGCGTGCAGACAACAGGACACGCTGGGCACGATATGTGTGACATTGTTTGTGGGACCGCACCAGTTTTAATTCTTATACCTTACATGTCTTTCGTTTGGAGGAGGCCCTTTCTCAGCAATGGCTGCCTGCTGCCTAGACTTAAGACAAGTTCATATTTAAATAGTCAGCAGAAATTGTCATCCAAACGACCTACTAAATCCCAATTTATTTGGGTTTGCACTTCTTTTTCTTCCACACATCTCTTTTCAGTAATTTTGGAATTAACTTCCTTCCTGTACATAACATTGATAAAAAATGGTCCGTGAAACTATACAAAATCTCTGATTTAGCTACTATCAAAATCGAAAGACCCGGCCAACGAAACAGAAAGTCCAAAAGTAACCCTAACCTTGCATTGGAAAAATCAATACACACCCCTGCTGTACACCCTTGCGCCATTAGTATATTCAATAGACGATCATGGCAACGGACCTCTGTTACACTTTCTGAACGAATACATTATTTAAATTCAATGAGTGTCTGGGCTGTCTTCCCTTTGGTTTTTGCTCCATTGCGTTGGTTGAGTGTTGCGTAAGGCAGTACCTAAGTTATATTACGGGTTCGATATGTTAGCTTACATTTTTTGTGGTGTAGTATATTTAAGTATATACGTTTACAAGTGCACGGACAACAAAGTTTTCAACGTATTGTAATTGATTTGTCGCAAGCCTAATTTTAATCAGAAACGTATTCGTATACATTTAGTTTTTTACGGCCAAATGGATTTGGATAAAATTTGGCATAGGAACAGACAGTTTATTGCCTGGATTAATACCTAGGATACTTTTTATCTCGGTTGTATGTTCCCGTGGGATAATTTCCGACATCTACACGGAGAACAGAGAACAGAAAATCAATCTGAACAACATAGATTCGCGTAGAAATAAGTCCATCATCAAAGACTTCTTATTTCGGTACTTACATTCAACAGGTCGGTCAGCTGAATAGGTTCATACACATAAATACAAACTGTCCTGGAGTCGAATGGCACCGGTTTGTGAAAAGAGACATCATGGCAGACAATGGTGATATCGTGGCAGACAATGATAGTGACTCGTTCTAACTCGAAACAACTTTCGGTCAAGGCGTCTTTTATCAGGTTTAGGATCCGATAGTAACTTTAACGTATCTTTGAACTTGGTCGACAGGCAAGTTTTAGAGTCTGTGAAATTTGTCTCAGATGGGTATTTGAACTAAAACGTATTATTTCAAATAATAAAACTAAGGGTGCCCAGACTAAAGTGGGATATCCAACTAGGACTTAAAAAAGGAAGAAACATACACGTAGGGCTTTGTATCAAAGACACATTCCAATAAGTTAGTACTTACTAGTAAGTAAACTATATGGATTCTAAGCAACCATGATGACTTTGACACTTTCCTACAAGACCACGAACCCAATACAGTTTTGTTTCTTAGGTTCAAAGCTATTTTAACCGGGTCAAATACATAACCGTACAGATCAGAGCGATGTACAGTCGATGTGCTAAATAAGTTCAAGCCTACAAAGACGTAACCTGTTCCGAAGCCTACATGCACCGCTTCGAACTAGGACGTTGCAGTTGCAGCAGACAATGGAAATAGGTTGCCAACTTAATGCTTCGCCACAGTGATAGACTTACGCGGTTGCCGAAGTAGGAACGTCTATTTGATAACTCCGTTTTAAGTTTTAAACATAATTGATGTACTTATTTCTGCAAACTATTTTAAAACACACTTTTACACGTAAAACGCATATGAAGACCAAGCAGATTAGTGTCTGAGATAATCTTTTGAGGAAAAAACCACAGACTTGAGTGCACCTGTTGACGCATTTGTCAAAAATCGTGGAACTCAACTCGCGACTTGACGTACAATACCAAAAGAAGGGACATTTGGGTAGACATATCATCACATCCATCTCCCGAAATTATTCATCTGTCTGAGATCCCAATGTTTGACTTGCATACTATGCTACAGTCAAAAAGAACCGAATGTTACTGATACACGAAACCCTATTTTCGATCAGAGGGTAATCTTTAATATGTGATCTGTCTTCTTAAAGATAGAGTGATTTTGACATGAAAAACTTACCTTAGCTACAGATAGGTTATTAGCAAGTTACTTACACCCACAATTAAACCGAAACTTTAACTTTCTTTCATGTCAAAAATAATAATCAGGATTGATTGTAATTTTGGGTGCTAGGCGCGCCCGCTGCCGTCCAAGACGCGTTCACTCTGGCCGAGGCCTTATGTCTTTGTACAATGTAAAGAGAACGATTGAGCATCTGCCTAGTTTGAAATGGTGTAATTGGGTTCCTAAGTTGTAGTGTACATGCAGTTTGGAATATGTGCTCGTTAGGTATTGTCTGGCGTGGTAGTAATGAGAGTTATCGTGCGTTTGTTATGTCTAGGGAGTAGGTGACAAGCATCGAGACACTGTTAAGTTGCTTAATAAATTATAAGCTTTGGGTTTAGTATAGTTTGTTACGTTACGTTAGAAGTTTCGAATTCAAATTTCGACTTATGCTTTGACATTTCTTATTTCAGGGTTGGATTTTCCAAAAAAATTCAACCCAAAAGACGATTCCCGTCTAAAGCATGATATTTAATTTCCAGTGTCCAAAAAACGCCGACAGACTGAGCTCCAAGAAGACTTTACTTCGACGGGACTCTTCGCCAATAGGACACTTCGCCGACAAGGCTCTTTGCCGACAGGGCT
Organism: Polymixis flavicincta; assembly: GCA_949987655.1. Lineage (NCBI taxonomy): Eukaryota > Metazoa > Arthropoda > Insecta > Lepidoptera > Noctuidae > Polymixis > Polymixis flavicincta. The sequence continues at coordinate 4,351,722 of OX465195.1, read as the reverse complement.
CATCAGCGACTCAAGTCATCGTAAAATTGTAAATACCGTTAGATTATAATCTATCTTGCGAGATTGTCATCTGTCGATAAATTGTGAACTGCACCATACTGCTTACCGGCCGAATAGGTTAGGTTAGGTTACAATTGCGACCAACCGCCTACGAAGTAAGACCTACCATGTTCCATGTTAGTATCAGTTACTTGACTATTTATTAATAGCGCTAGGTACTATCCGTCTCGACACCAGTTCACAATTTGACGGTTTCACTTCGATAGATTATAATCTACCGAAAAATGATGCGTTAAATTGTAAGCAGTATGTTACGGTTCACAACAGTCGGTCTATCGACAGTTTACAATCTCGCGAGACAGATTATGATCTAACAGTAATCTGACCATTGGAGATAAGTTGCGTCACTGATGAGCCCTGTCGGCGAAGAGTCCTGTGATCCTCTCGGCGAAATGTCCTGTCGGCGAAGAGTCCCATCGAAGTAAAGTCTTGACGGTGTTCAGTCTGTCGGCGTAGTGTTTCTCGGCGTTTACTCGTCCACTCTTTAATTTCACACTCCTTTTTTATTCAAAATTTTCCTAGTCTTCAGTGGCATAGAAACAAAATGTTTCCAGCCAGTGTTTCTTTATCCTTATTAAATTACCTATTTGGAAACATCTATGACATCATATTCAAAGATTTAGGACCGTTTGCCATGTTTCTTGAGTGGGGGCGTCGACATAATTGTCAAAGGTGCATATTTATGAAATGTAGGCGGAGTTCAACTCTGTAATAGACAAGAATACCACTGAGTTGTGAAATAAAGCTGTCAAAATCGTAACCAGGAAGGAATGGAAGACTATTTAATTAAACTAATCTAAAAAAAATGGTTCGTTAACTTTGCTCAAAAGATAACAAATATTAAGTAGTGCACAACGTGAACCCATGTCGATCATAATGCATGCCCATGCTAGGCATGAAATGAGGCCTTAGACTAAACAAGATTACATACTAGACCGCCAGACTACACGAAGAGACGTAGATTTGAATACTAGATAGAATTGCTTCCGAACGGATGTTCGATGATCTCGAAATCATCAGATAATCTGGCATTACTCTAACTAAACATGGAATGCGACCCACCAGACCAGAAGCCAACAAAAACATGAAACAATTAGTCAATTTAAAATCTAGACTAAATTATACTTCTGGACATAAAATCCTCATAAAAACGGTAATAACTGCACAGCAAGGTTCGTCGACCGAAAAACGGCTAATAGAGGCAACATTAATTAATTATAGCAAAAACTTTTAGTCCAAATAGCCTTCGACACTGTATCTTCGAAATTGACGTAAAATTCGCGATTAGAACTGGTTACTTCTGGCAAAAAGCGGATGGATAAAACTCGTTTAGTGAACCAATTAACTGAATTACGTGAGTTTTGCAACCAGTTACATGTGGCAAGCCAAGCGTGGTGCAAAAAGATATAAAGTAATTATGGGTATCTTCGTTAGCTCGAAGAGTACATATGTGCCGTATGGCGAGTAACGGGGCGGACCATAAGACATCAGCTTGACGGAAGTTATTGAAAAAAATAATTCAGATGCGGCAGTGATTAAATCGAATAACCCTAGTATGACTCAAGGCAATCCAATAATATTACCATCAAGTCAAGCTCTTTCTTGCTGGAATCCAGAGCAGTATTATCAAACATAATATAATAATATCCGATGTTTTAGTTTAATAAATGTCTCTTATCGTATTTGATTGAGATCTACTTGTACCTTTAACGAAAACTACTGAGATTCCCACATCGAATTATTTTTATTAATTCATCTGTCTTCAAGAGAAGGTAAGTTACTCCTGAATTTTAACATGTCATATCAATTGTGTTTTTTGAAGCTCCTATCACAAATCGTTCATGCATATAGTCTAAAAACCGAACAAGTTCAACCACCAAGAAGTTGGCATTCTTTTTATGAATTGCCATGACAAAGCCCATGGTAACTCGTGATTACCTACCTATTACGATTTAATAGATGGCCATATGACAGGTAAAGACAGACAGACGGTGCAGGTTAAGTAGTTGGGTATGGAACCCTCAAAGCTTCAGCTACCCAATCACTCATGTATGCACGTGTTGAACTGCGTTTTATAATAAACTATCCACGACAAACGACTGATATTTCCGTAGTATATATTATTAGGACGGCGCGTCCTGCACCCGGTATTTCCGCTTTCGCTTAAGCTATACGAGCGAACGCTTCACCTCGTCCGTGGTCATTTAATAAAAATAATGAAAATAAAAATGTCGTATTTCTAAAGTGTTACTCCCGGCACAGAATAAGCCACTCGCTGCCTTGCCGTTGGTGTCGTAAAAGGCGATGAAAGTATTATGCCAAGATGGTCCTTTGATGCGCTTGAATCAACATCTGGGTTTCTTCGCAGAATTGCATTAACATAGCCAGTTCTTCGCTTAATGCTTTCTAGTTAAAGAAGGATTATTCAGTTCAAAGTCGTACTCGAAAGATCTTTACTTTTAAGACGTTCTTTAAACTGAAAATACCATTTCAGGCACCAATCTACAGGGTTTTCTCATGATCTGACCAAGATTACATCTGGACTTTAAAAGAGACTATGGCCAGTGAGTTTGTTTCAGCTTTTCTTCTCAGAGTAGTCAGAAAGGAAACGTCGACCTCATCTAGTTTTCAAAATACGATTGATGTGTAATAAAGTGTTTGTACAAACCTAATTAGAGAAATAAATTCATTTCATTCAGACAGCTGTGCTTTTGGGGAGTTTGTTGCGCCACTTCTTCCCAGCTAAAGCGCTAGGAAGTGGTGAAGGGCGGGCGTTTTGGGAGGACTGTCTTATGTAATTTTGACGTTCAAAAAGAGCTGACCCTCAGCCTAGATTGAATAAATGACTTTTAATTTTGATTTATATAATAAACTATTTCTGACATCTTAAGAGGGACAGGGCGTGCGATTCTCCACACAAATGTATTCCCCTTTTTTCTTCCTGAATAATGCCTCTAGAGCATTTTTTTTTATAAAAACAAGGTCTGCTGCAAACACGTCCCTGTCATTTTCTTTTTTTCAGCAACTAATTAGTAAAGAAAATATGACCCTCTAAAAATTACACAAAATGCCCTTTTTTTACCGCCGTGATTAGGGGACTACCAGACAAATTAGACAAGTGTTTAACATAAAAAAAATTATAGGAACCTAAACATAGTCTTTCTTAAAATGTTAATGTAAAAAATAATTGAATTAGCTCAGTTTTCGAGGAGAAAAAAGGGGAGTACGGAACCTCGATATCGTCAAAAAAATTGTGATAATTTCGGTCTGAGCTGCAACTGTCCCTATCACACACTATGGGGGCAGACTTACTGACAGCGCGACAGCAATAGTTCCTTCAAATACCTATTTTTCAAATTCCTCGCTGGCCCCGTCCGCTCTTAAAGTAGCAGCCTGAAAAATGGTGACTCAAAAGCAAGTTGCGTTACTCATCAAAACGTAGGTTTTAGCTGACATTCCATAAAACAGAGTTGGCAATTCTTCATGGAATGTCAGCTCAACAAAAAGCTGATATCAATAAAGAAAGAAATCATCTCAGAATACCATATTTAGAAATACAAATTTAAGCTTGGAACATTTCTCAGACATAATAGACTTGAAATCTCCTAAAGATTTAATACTATCTCGACGGGAATGTCGCAACCGATGTCTGGACGGGCAATACAACGCGTGCCCTTCAGGTCTGCCCTCAGAAAGGTCAAGGTGACACGGGAGCAGTATTGAGCGAAGAAAGTTTGAGGTACGTATTGAAAATGTTAACTATCTGAAGGTGATTAAAAGGGGAACGTAATTGAAGAGATGTGATCTTGACATTCGAAGGGCGTAGTTTTATTCACAAGAAAACAGTTGGAAGGTTTTAATCCGCGACGATAGACCTCAACAAAAATAATACCAACTCAGTGAACATCTATGATGTTCTAATGGCAAACAGCAATCATTCGTCAAGGGCGAAGTTCAAATTTATATTTGCTACTGTTTAACAGTATAATAAGTGAGTGATAAGTCGTCAGCCAAGTTAGTGGAGGACGGCCGGGACTTGGTCGAGGCTGGCACAGGAGCATGGGGATTGGAACAAGCAAGGAGAGGCCTGGGTCCAGCAGTGGATGAAGTCCGGATGCGGATCTACGATAATGACGATGGTCAGGGACTTCTTCATTTTCATAACATGAACTATCCAAGGCCGCAGGAATCCACTGAATGCGGGAAGCAAAGAACTGAAGGCCAATTCTCGTAATTAAAAACGTTCGCAGTGTCATCTCGGCGACAATCGAATTTCAAAAATTTGACAAAAATATATAGGAATTTTTGACAGATTGACACTGAGATCAGACTGTGAACGTTCTTAAAATTACCAGAATTGCCCCTCAGATCGAAGTGGTGGAGTTTTGAGGAGGCTTATGTTCAGCAGTGGATGTAATGATAATGATGGTGATGAACTATCCAAGTAATAGTGTCCTCATGAAAGAAGCTAGCCATGTGACGCTCTTCGGTAACCCAGGCACTACCCGAGTCTACGCCAGAAACACCACGGCATTGCTGGCCTTTCCTGAGTAGTTAGAGTAACGAATGATTCAACTTTTCACTCGTACACAAAATGCGCACTCGGGCATGGAGTCACGGACCCTGTGCAATGTATGCCATACCACACCATGTTGGCGCCACCATGGTGTGGTACGCCTCAAAAGTTGTCTGTAATTGCAAAGGGCTAGTTTAATTATTTGTTTATGTACACACAAAACCCTTTAAAAGAAGTAGAAGAACGTACTGCTGGCTGCTGCTGATCGTTTAGTCTTAAATTGAAGTCTTTCGACATGTCCAGGAAGTGTAAGTCTAACAGACATTAATTCAAATCCCAATTAGCCTGTTTCAACAGTAAACGACTCCAACAACTAATGTATCGTGCTAACAAGCAACTGTTTTTATAGTAAATAGAGCGTGCGATGTATAATTTATTTCTCCGTTAATAATACGTTTTGTACACACATCGAGTTTTGTTAAGGTAAAACTGTTAAGGGGAGGGTTTGCGATGGTATCACAGTGTAATGAGGCTAGTTCAATGGATCGATTTTAACGACAATAGCCCTGATATAATGACAAAAAGACAAATGAAGCGGTTTTTTAAAAGAATTGTTCGCCACCCAGAACCAGTAAGTAGCAAGTCAGTACTCTATTTCGCACTTCTATTTTGTTACCTTCAATCTGAGGGACTTGTGGCTAAACTAAGCGTGCCTCGGAAAGCACGTAAAGCCGTTGGTTCCGGCTGTCATTCGAGGATCTATGACAGTCATTACGGGTCGTCTAAAGTCCGAAAGTCTGACAACCAGTCTTACCAAGGAGTATCGTACTACCCAGTAACTGGGTGTGGAGGTCAGACAGGCAGTCGCTCCCTGTAAAACACTGGTACTCAGCTGCATTGATTAGACTGAAAGCCGACCGCAACTAAAGTTGGGAAAAGGCTTGGTATAATATGATGATGATGCCGACGAATTAATGTGAAAATTACCAGTGTTATCTTTTAGCTTAGCTCCTAGTAAACGACAGACAAAAGGAGATTTCGTTCAACGCTCAATTTTCAAACATGATGAGCGCGAAATTAGCGACACTATGGGATACTTTCAGTCCAATCAGAAAGCTCAATTCTACCATCATATTCAATTAGAATGTGATTGCGTAAACAACACAGTACTTACAAAATTATTAAGAACACCGGATACGATTATGGCAAATTCTCTAGAAAGTTCCTCAGACAGATCGCTATTACACGATTCTAAAACTTACAAGTTTGAACATAAAATCCCACGCATTCCCTAAATAGAATAACATGCCATTTATGTACTGTTCGTACAATCAATGTATAGAAAGTTTAATACTCTTAACTGATACGTATAATATTTGCCTTTTACGAGCGTGGGACGGCTTAAGCTCAGACACACGAACTGAATATGCTGGTTTGATGGACTGATTGTGAAAACGTTTTAGGAGATTCTGTCATGCAGACTTAGTTCCATGAAGACACGAACTTCAAGCCGGGCCGGTCATATTAGCCGTAGAACCGATGACCGTTGGGATACACACGTTTTTTTAGTGGAGACCGCGAATCGGCAAACTTAGGGTAGAAGCCCTCAAGCTAGTAGCAGCTGGATGAGAGTTGCCGAGAATCGAACTGAATGGCATGCAATTGAAGAGCCCTATGTCCAGTAGTGGACTGATGTAAGATAATGATGAGGACCTTCAAGAGAACGGGTCATGCCACTACCTCGCTGGTCTAGTGTTGGTTGTATCTGGAGTATTGCTCAGGCAATAGACTCACCTGTTACATGGAACGTAAACTTATCTGGTGACATGTGTGTGAATTCATAATACACATCTGACAGTCCTCGGGAAATACAGGCGTGATTTAATGTGTAAGGTAGATTTAAAAACTGTTTGATGATATTAAATATACATTCGTAAACAAAACTGCTCCTTAAAGAGTCATCTTGCGAAACGTAAAAGCGAAAAAATAAAAATAAAACTGTATTGTGCCACTGTGTTACATCTAAATTGTTATTCCTCACGAAACGAACGAACTGTGAACACAATAGCCGTTTCGTTTCTAAGGATTAATACTTCATTAAAGCAATTACGAGTAAAATATATAGCTATTCTTGTGTACTATAAGAACAACATTCGAAAAAGCAATTTATTGCACCCTCCATTAAAAGAGCCTTCGCGAATTTCGATGTAGGCCTACATTAGTACGTTGGCGAAAACTGGGTAAATTGTCGCAGGTATTAATACAATTTACTGGCTAGATTTTATTTTCACGAGGATACGAGCTATTTTCGTACAGCTCATGTCTGGTGCGTTGCGTTGGCAAGAAGCGTTTGTGGATACTCGTGAAAATTATGTCTCGCAAGCCAAACGTTAGAAGGTTTGTATTTTAGCGCAGGAGTCAAGTTGACCTACTGATCACCACAAGTCTGAAGACCAATGAGGACGGAAAGTCTTTGGATCTAAATGCTTTCGTTGCAAGATATCAGATTGTAAAACAGAACAAATAAAAAGATTATCAAATTACTCAGTCAGTAGTAAAGTAAAGTAAGTATCAAATAAAAAACAACCAAAAAACCAATTCAACAAATAATAAAACTCTAACACAACAAATTTTCCACAAGGGAATGTTCGAAACTAGACCTAGAGCACTGTCACTTGGTGATTATCCAAATCCCACCACGCAAGACATAGGTCCAGAACCCAGCGGAAGCAACTATGAGCATAATTGGACACAAGTCACTGGAAAAAAGAGACCTAATTCAAGCCCAGAAAGCAATGGGATTCAAAAACAATCCAAACTGGATACATACTGGCTGTCCCAGAGCCAACCAATACCAACTACGAACAGATTTGCTAGCTTAGAAAGTGACAACTTAGATGCAGAACAAACTACTGCGACTGAGAAGACAAGTAAACCCCCACCGATATTTGTTGACGGAGTGGGAAATATCCAACCCCTTCTTAACATTCTTAATGCACACGCCCAAGACGCTTATAACCTTAAAGTTCTGAACAATGACCAAGTGAAAATACAGCCACGAGACTCAGAAACATACAGGACAATTGTACACCAACTAGAACTTAAAAACACGGAGTTCTTCACATACAAGCCCAAAAATGAGCGGAGCTTCAAAGTGGTCCTCAAAAACATGCATCCCTCAACTGATCCGGAGGAAATCAAAGCGGCTTTAAATGAAATAGGGCATACCAGTACCAATATATGGAACATCAAACAAAGACAGACAAAGAAACCATTGCCGCTGTTCATAGTTGAATTGAAAACAAATCCTAACAATAAGTGCATATATGAGGTTAAAAAACTAATGAACTGCATCATAACTTTTGAACCCCCTCGGCCGAAACGGGACCTACCACAATGTGCGAAATGCCAACAATATGGACACACTAAAACGTACTGTCGCCGTAGCCCAAAATGTATCAAATGCGCGGGTGACCACCTCTCCATCGATTGTCCAAGGAAAACAAGATCAGATAGTGTAAAATGTGTTCTCTGTGATGGCAATCACCCGGCAAATTACAAAGGTTGTAAAATCTACAGAGACCTTCAAAATCTCAAATTTCCAAAGACACCAGAATTCAGAAAAACCTATATACCACACAAGGAACATAGAGTTACAGCGGAAAATCAAAAACCTATGGAAAATGAACCTCAAAATAGCCGACATCCGTCATACAAAGACGCACTAACCAACAAAAATCAAGTTGAAAGCACAACAACAGAGACAAAACACTCTAACCAACACGAAATGCATGAAATAATGAGCCTGATGAAACAAATGATGCAACAACTAACCACCCTGACAAACCTAATAATAGCCCTCACAACCAAGCTGTCATCTTCGACTGCTTAAAAATTGCCCTATGGAATGCCAATGGGCTGTCACAACATACCCTTGAAGTTAAGGCATACCTAGAGGCACAAAAAATAGATATTCTTCTAGTTACGGAAACGCACTTCACCAAAAAGAGCCACTTTAGCATTCAAAACTACAAAACATATCACACGATGCACCCTGATGGCTGCGCACATGCGGGAAGTGCGGTGCTTGTAAAATACAACATAAAACACCATGAAACAGTACATTATTGCACAGAGGAAATCCAAGCAACGAATGTCGTCATTGAAGATTGGGTAGGGCCATTCATAATATCTGCTGTTTACAGTCCACCTAAACATAAACTTAAGCTAAAAGACTACGAGAAGTTCCTCTCCACACTAGGTCACAGATTCATAGCAGGAGGAGATTACAATGCCAAACATCATTACTGGGGCTCGCGTACTATAACTACGAAAGGTAGACAGCTACTGATGGCCATAGAAAAATTAAAACTCAATGTAGTTACCCCTGGAGAACCCACCTACTGGCCTACGGACAGGAGCAAAATACCAGACCTGCTTGACTTTTGCATAACTAAAGGAATTGCTAGTAATTTTCTAACAAGCAAAACGAGCACCGAACTATCCTCTGATCACTCCCCAGTAGAAATAATTCTAAAAAGGAAAATCACAGTAACACCTAAGCCCTGCAAGCTATACACTCACAAAACTGACTGGGAGATCTTCAGACAGCTACTGGTAGAAAACTTGGACATAAAAATCCCTCTTATGACGGACAACGATATAACAGAGGCAGTTGAACAATTCAATAATTGTGTTCAACAATCTGCTTGGCTTGCTACTCCAGTTGCCACAGAATCGCACCATAAACAAGACTGTCCTAAATCTGTTCGGGAACTATTAGCTGAAAAAAGAAAAGTGCGAAAAAATTGGCAAAAAACAGGTTATCCTCCTGATAAAAAACATCTGAACTTTCTACAATCAAAATTAAAGACACTGCTAAAAGATAATGAAAACCAAAATATTCAAAACACTTTACAAAACCTAGACGCTACTGCAGAAACAAATTACTCACTATGGAAAGTCACTAAAAAGCTTAAACGTCCTGCCTCTAACCAACCACCTATCCGAAAGGGTAACTCCGAATGGGCTTCTAGTGACGTGGACAAAGCAAACACATTCGCTGAGCATCTTAAACGGGTCTTCATACCGAATCCAGACATGGGGTCTTCTAAAATCCATGAAGTCACCCAATTACTAAACCAAACCCACCAGCTGGATCCTCCCATTACTAAGTTCTCGAAGGAAGAAGTAAAGACAGCCATTAAGGCGCTAGACCCAAATAAAGCCCCTGGATACGATCTCATAACAGGTAAAATCTTAAGAGAACTGCCAAAAAAAGGCGTTCAATTCCTCACTTTCCTGTACAACGCTATCCTGCGAAGAGGTATAGTCCCAATTCAATGGAAAGTAGCTCAAGTTATAATGGTGGCCAAGCCGGGTAAGAATCCTGTTGAGGTACAATCATATAGACCTATTAGCCTGCTTCCAATACCCTCGAAAACCATGGAGATACTTATCTTGCGTAGATTGTCTCCCATTATCTCTTCAAAAAACCTGTTACCTGATCATCAGTTTGGCTTTCGCCGAAAACATAGTACAATAGAACAAGTCCACAGATTGGTGGAAAATATTAACAAAGCTTTTGAGCTAAAACAGTACTGTGCTGCAGCCTTTTTGGATATATCTCAGGCATTTGATCGTGTGTGGCATGACGGATTACTATTTAAAATAAAACGGGACCTGCCTATAAACTTCTACAACCTCATAAAGTCATATCTAAGTGACAGACACTTTTTTGTAAAGCAAGGAGAGGCGTTAACTTCCTTACATTCTATCCAAGCTGGAGTCCCACAAGGCAGTATAACGGGTCCAACACTGTACCTGTTATTCACAGCTGACCTCCCAACGACTGACGGCGTGGTCACTGGAACATTTGCTGATGACACAGCTATCCTCTCAGTAGACACTTCCCCTGAAGGTGCAACACAAAAGCTTCAAAATAGTCTTGATCATGTATCCAAATGGCTCAAAGACTGGCGAATCAAAGCTAACGAAACCAAGTCCGTTCAGGTGACTTTCACTAACAGGAAAGGAACATGTCCCCCTGCTACTCTAAACGGAATACCTCTCCCGCAAGAGGACTACGTGAAGTATCTAGGAATATATCTGGATAGACGCCTAACTTGGAAGAAACACATATTTACAAAGCGGTTGGCTATGGGCCAACAGCTGCGCACAATGTACTGGCTACTAAATAAAAAATCTCAACTCTCACTTCAAAACAAATTGTTGCTATATAAATGCATAATAAAGCCTATATGGACATACGGCCTGCAATTGTGGGGATCAGCGGCCAAAACAAATATCGACATTATACAAAGGTTCCAGTCAAAAGTATTGAGAATCGTAACAAACGCGCCTTGGTATGTTTCAAATAAGAGACTCCATCACGACCTCAGCATCCAAACTGTTTCAGAAGAAATCTCAAAAAGGACGAAAAAGTACAAAGAACGAATCACTAACCATCCAAACATGCTAGCAGTAAACCTGATGAATACCCAAACAGTCGCTAGAAGACTAAAAAGAAAGATTCCTCAAGACCTTATATAAGAGACTTCAAGAATAAACGGAGCTGTCACTGGACAGCTTCCGTACAAAACAGTAAAATACCATACATATTGCTGAATATTTGCAAAATGATAGATCGCAATAAAAAGCACAAAAAAAAAAAAAAAAAAAAAAAAAAAAAAAAAAAAAAATTACTAAGTCAACTGCTATCATACCAGTGTGCTTACTCTTGAGTTCAATTCCGATCGATCGACATTGGAATTGTGACGTTTCGTACTCTTGAGTTCGACGCTAGCGCCAAATCGTGTTTAAATTGCGTGTCTTTTTGGAGAACTAAATGAAATCGGGATCGGGCATGGCGCGCGGTAATCGCTACTCTTGAGTTTTTTTGACAGCGGTGTATTGCATCAATATTACGCTGGGATTGTTTGTAGATTGTGATTTTTCCAATAGCAAAAGTGTAACTTTTTTGAAATTGTTTTGCATTTTAGGTGGTTCTAAACAAGTAAAAGGAGTTTAATATGGCACGATTAGCAGTATTAAACAGTGTTTTACGTAATTCCCTAAAAAAGAATGGAAACAAAGACGAGAAATGTTAAGACATTTTGGCTCAACTCAATGTATAGGTTTCTAATTAACTAGTTAATTTAATTTGATCTTATTACTATATATTTCATAATAAAATCCAGTTGTAGGTACTAATTTGAGTTTTATACGGAATATTTGAAAATAATGTAAGGTTCTCGTAATTATTACGTAAGTTGAAAATGAGATTTCTTATTTATGTACAGTTTTTATTTATTTTGGTATTAAACGATAGATCTATGGATAAAACCATTTTTACAGTTGGAATTGTGTAAAGCGTACCACGGGTTCCAAAGATATTCAAGATTTAATGTAAGAGAAAATATACCACACTACATTTTCATTGGTTTTCTTCTAGGTTTTTTTATTATTACTAGACACACTCAATTAATTATTATCCCATTTCTTCCCGTGGGTGTCGTAGGAAGCGACTAAGGGACTTATTAGAGAATGGGCAGCAGCGTTCTCTATGCATTTTACCACCATACTGCGATCGCCAACCCGCCTGCCAAGCGTGGCGATTATGGCAAACCCCCCCTCTTGGGGGAGGCCTATGTCCAGCAGTGGACGTCTTTCGGCTGAAATGATGATGATGATGATGACACTCAATATTGTTATTTTACATAAATAAAGAACGCCATTGGGTATTTCTTACTACAAAGGAACCAAACGCGAACAACATCTAACTGTTCTAAACAAACTAAAACTTGACTACTTTTTTTTACTATAGAAAATTGAGACCTTCTACGCCGTCTTTTTTATTAGTAGATAGTGTAGGGCATGGCAACGATCCTACCGCATGCAGCCAAAGTCATGGTTAATTTTATGATTTTAATCATTTTCTTACGCCCAAATGAATTGATTACGTCACAATTACTCAATTAAGCAACTATCTATAAGATATTTATTTATTGGCCGCGTTATTTAAAGGATAAAGCATTTTAATTCTCTATTACCGGTTTATTGTAATGAGTCGAACAACACTATTGCGGCCCGCAACGTAGCTAACTTCACGTTGAATAAAATAATGGCGGGGCAATCCCAATTTCAATCCAATGTTGACACTATTGTGTTCAAGAGTACCGAATCACGTGACTGCAAAATTGACATTGGAATTGTATTGGGTTTAGATTGAAATTAAAATTAGTTTCAAGAGTAAGCCCCCAGATCGAAATTAATACAATTTAGATAAGAACTCACGTTAATACGTGTAAAGTCACAGTCTGTTTACAATGGAAAACACTAATGGCTTCGTTTTTAGGACACAGCCTGTTAGAGAATGCGAAAATATTATAAATGTGAAAGTTCGTATGTTTGGATTGTAGAATACTTTTCATCCAGGTAGTCCGTTCCAGTGGGATAATTTCCGACCCCAAAGCGGGCGAAACCGCTGGCAAATACTAGTAAAATTATAAGAATTGGAACCGAGTTTCAAGTTAAAAACTTTTTTCAAAAAAAAAACAACCGACTTCCAAAAAACACTAGAAAGTGAAAAATAACTTTAATTTCGGAAGTCGGCGACTTTGGATATGTATTTTATTAATTTCGTGTCACCGCCTTCCTTTTTTTGGAAGTCGATTGTTTTTTTTTTTTTATTTTTTTTTTTTTTTCATATTTGTTTTTATTTTAGATAAAGTACCTACCCCACACCACACCAATTCGAAATTTCACTATCCTTGGGGTCAAAACAATGCATAGTTATGCGATAGCAGCAATCGCGGTTAATTTGCCGTCATTTTTCGAAGAGTTCCGTTGTCTGACTCCGAGACGCATCATCAGATCTACATGAAATTTAAATGGGACCATTTCGAAATAAACTCTTTCCGTTAAAAAAATTTTTGCAAATCGGTCTATATATATTATGAGACGGAGTTATGCCCGAACCTCCACTTAACTTGGGCACGCCACGATTGCGGCGGTAAGTCCCCTCTTTGAGGAGTGGTTTGAGAGGCGGCATGGCGTCCTCACCTTCCGCCTGACGCAGGTCCTCACCGGACACGGTTGTTTCGGGAGGTTCCTGTTTCGGATAGGGCGGGAGGAGCCGTCACCTCCTTCAGCGAAGCAGTGATGCTCGCGAAGAGGGAGGCGGCGCACGTGAGGGAGAGGCAGCATATGCGCCCTCGCGACCCTAGCCGCTGCAGGATACGGAGACGCCCTGGGCGTCGGGAATCCCAGGCCGATTTCCGGCCACCGTAGGCATGGGCTTGCGGACGGCGAGTAAAAGAGACACCACAGCCCCTGGCATACGGGCTACTGAAGGAACACGGGTGGGTTTTAGTCAGTAAAAGTCTGACACGCCCTCCTGCTCCACCCAGAGCGGGAGAAGTTATTTGATGATTTAAAAAAAAACCTCCACTTAACTCCTAACCGTTAAATAGTTGTACCTTCCTTCATGAGGATTGCCCTCGATTTCCCTGGGATTCCATCATCAAATCCTGACTTGGTGCCAATGGGACCACCTCAGGAGTATATTCTTTCAAATAAAAAAAATATTTTCAGAATCCGTCTATAAAAAAATACATACAGTCGTACATAACCACCTCCTTTTTGGAAGTCGGTTAAAAATGCAAAAGATTTTCTGTAAGACCCAATTAATGTAACCGTATGGCTCTTAAAAGAATTTGGATGAAAACGAGCTCAAGAGCTTTGTAGATGTTGCTAGGGACGGTTTTTTTTTTTTTTTTTTTTTTTTTTTTTTTTTTTTTTTTTTTTTTTTTTTTTTGGTAATTACTTATTACAGGCCCAAGACACATTTCAGCTATTTCTCTACTATGGCAACCAATTTGAAAGCTCATCATTAGGTAGGCCACCTGCGTTTTTTGCCGATGAACCCCACCGCACGTAAAAACTCTGTCAACGAAGATACGGGCCCGTCCGAAAGTTGTTCGAACTTTCGAAGTGAATCCTACAGCCGATTAAAAAAAATTGGACGGGCAAAAACACATCGGGCTATCCCCGATTTGTTTTTATGCAATGAATGAGAACACGATTTGACAACTGTCAAATCGTGTTCTCATTCATTCTTATTTCGGGCTTCGAACTAATCTGATGTCCGTATTGATATGGAGTTGGTATCATGCGTTACTTCGGCCGAAACTACTAGTAGTTAGCCCCCTGTTTACCCGCCCAAGTTGGATTACACCACGTACCAATAAAATACGGCAGTGTCAGTGTTTTGAACTACGCAAAACACTGTGCTAGGTGCTAGTCCGATAAACCCTATCTACTCGATTCCTGCTTACTCCTCATATCCGTAGGTGCATTCTCAGGTGCTTATCCAGAATTGCTACCAATGCACTATTGAGTTATCTAAATACACCTACGATCTGTATGTATCTGCCTGTTCACTCAACTTTCAGATTCTTAAGAAGAATAATCACAAGAAAACGGTTCTAAAAGACTACGCCCAATGCCCATTTGCCTAGTTCTTATTTAAACGATTCAGACGTTTGGAAGGTTCCTATTCGTTATTTCTCACGTTTCGTGAGTTAATACTGTCATCGGTTTTTATGGGCAAAAAAGAAAATAAAAAAGATTCGTACCTACTCAGATACCTATAAAATCACTAAGTATACGAAAAAAAGAACAATTCATCCATGTGTGAATGTGCTGTTAGTCAAAACATCCTCAAGTTACTTGTTATTATCTACCATCGTTTGAAATGCTTACTCTGCATGGGAAATAGTGCACAGGTCTCATGGTTTCATTGCTATGGGTGCATTAAAATAACCTTAACCCGGGGCTATACGTTTAGTGCACCAAGGACTGCAAAAGCTCCGCTCGCTACCACGGTTTGTTTTTTTTTTTTTTTGGTGGGAAATCATCAAATAACTTCTCCCGCTCTGCGCCGCCTCCCTCTTCGCGAGCATTACTGCTTCGCTGAAGGAGGTGACGGCTACCCATGCCCTCTCGCTCCGTACCATGGCCTGGACCAGGGCCGGACGCCAGAGATCGCCGCCGCCGATTGCCTCCTCGAGGACATGGCGGTGCTCCATCCAAGCCGGGCAGACCGCCACCGTGTGCTCCACCGTTTCCTCAGGGCGATCTTCGCAGTAGAAACACCCGGGCGTTTCCTCCCGCCCTATCCGAAACAGGAACCTCCCGAAACAACCGTGTCCGGTGAGGACCTGCGTCAGGCGGAAGGTGAGGACGCCATGCCGCCTCTCAAGCCACTCCTCAAAGAGGGGACTTACCGCCGCAATCGTGGCGTACCCAGCATTGGGTTGCGACAATCGCACTCTCCATGTCGCCATGAGATCCCGCCGGAGCTGTGTCCACTGTGCCACGATTTCCCGCGGCAGCGGAGTTACGCCCCGGCTGGCCTCCTCGCGCCATTGCCACATGTGCGCGAGGACCTTTGCCTCCAGATCCCATGGCGGTAATCCGGCACTCGCTACCACGTTGAGGACTAACTATCCTAATTAGTGTCGAACCCGGAATAAAAAAAAAACATGAAACAGAAAGAGATTGAATCAAAGAAGTCTTGCCCAAGATTGCACTGCACTAGTAGACGACACACCCGGGCGAAGATGTAGGGACGAGCTTGACTCTTATCGAGAGAACTGGCCGAGAACAGAAGTGTGGGAAAGGGAGATGGAAGCATCAGCCCTGTAGTTAGACTATACAGTAGATCACATAGAAAGAAAGAACTTGTAATTCCCAAATAATATCGTATTTCTAAGCAGTTGAAACACTTGAAGAACGAATATTTTTATAACATCATCCTACGAGTTTTTTTTTTTTTATAAGGAGCTTTAATAAAAAATATTTTTATTCTTATGCCGGTTTTATTAGTCACTGCTTGTCGCCGACACTAATTAGTGACAAGTATTTAGAATTCAAGAGGAAGCTGATATCCGGCGCGGACACCTAATGTCGTTGGGCTTATCAGTCCATCAATGTGCTATTAAAATAATACGTTAAATGTACCTACACTGAAGCAGGACTGACTAACAGTACAAAGAAGGCTAGAGCTATACTGCCACGCAGTGCAAACTAGTCAATATTGAACACCGAAAACATTGATCGATGAATGCTGGTGATGAAGAGGGGCTTATGGCTAAGTAACTAGAGGAGGTTAAGTTACGCTTGCCACGGTTGGTCTGTGGATGGGTGACCAACCATACCAAGACCCTATGCGCCTCGAAAGCAAGTTAAACCGTTGGTACCGGCTGTTAATCGTGGATCTTTGACCGTCGTTCAAAGTTCGACTGTCGTCAGAAGCCCCGCAAGTCTGACCAAGGGGTATAGTGTTTCCCAGTAATAACTGGGTTATGGAGCTTCATGTAAAGTACTGGTATTCAGCTGCATCCGGTTAGACTAGAAGTCGACCCCAACATAGTTGGGAAAAAGCGAGACAGATGATGAATGCTGATGATCAGTTGGACGATCGATTAAGTAGCTAATAACCCCTGCGGCCCTGCCCACCCACATCTTCAGCTCGAACGACGTCGAACTGAGTTAACGTCGATCAACCGTAATCCGGTTGCTATCCACTACACTGGATCGATATCATTCTTTTATTAATTTATTTTACGGATTTACTTACTTACTTAATTTATTTATTTAATGTAATTAAAACGGCCAAGGCCCATTATATTTAAATTAGTTGAAGACAAATACTATACGCTCATCATATTAGGTCTTTACCTATGAAATTGCCGTTCTGCAGTACTGGCCATTTCAAATCAAAATAATTTTTGTTTGGCTAAGAATTCTAATTTTAAATTAATTTTATTTTAAAAACATGGATTTTTTTTTCTAAAAGTAGTCATTTCTTTATTGATTAGTGTTACATTTTCATCGCATTTCAATCTTTTTCGTCATCATGGATACGTTAAAAATTCGAGTAATTATGGAATATGAGTACCGTCGTGGCAGCAACGCGGCACAAGCGGCACGCAACATCAACGACGTTTACGGAGCTAACACTACAAACCAACGCACCACCTTTTATTGGTTTGCTCGCTTCCGTTCTGGAAATTTCGACCTGAAAAATGAACCTCGCGGTCGTCCGAAGACTTTGGTCGACAATGACGAATTAAAGGCGATTGTGGAAGCTGATGATACACAATCTACGGCTGAATTAGCAGCAGCTTTCGACGTTAGCGTCAAAACAATATTGGTCCATTTGCGTCAAATTGGCAAGGTAAAAAAGCTTGACTAATGGGTGCCCCACGAACTCAATGATCGCCAGCGCGAAGTACGCGTCGAGACGTGCCTTGCACTGCTCAACAGACACACAAATGAAGGAATTTTGAACCGCATTGTTACCTGCGATGAAAAATGGATTCTGTTTGATAACCGTAAGCGCTCAGCAAGTTGGTTGGATCCTGGTTCAGCACCTAAACAATGCCCTAAACGAAAACTTACCCCTAGAAAAGTGATGGTCACTGTTTGGTGGTCTAGCGCCGGTGTGATTCATCACAGCTTCTTACCAAACGGCATTACTGCAGATGTGTACTGTGAAGAACTGAACACAATGATGGAGAAGCTGGCGCATCTCCAACCAGCATTGGTCAATCGCTCGTCTCCGCTGCTCCTGCACGACAACGCGCGACCTCATACTGCACAGCAGACGGTCTCCAAGTTGCAAGAACTGGGGTTGGAAGCTCTCCGTCATCCGCCCTACTCACCAGACCTTGCGCCTACAGACTACTACTTTTTCCAGAATTTGGATAACTTCTTGGCGGGAAAAAAATTTAATACCCGAGAGGCAGTACAAAATGCCTTTGAAGAATTTGTTGCCTCCCGTCCAGCTGATTTCTTTAAGAAGGGCATCAATAAACTGCCACTGCGATGGCAAAGATGCATTGATTGCATGGGTGATTACTTCGATTAAAACAAATAAAAAATTCATGAAAAAAAATCGTTTAAATTTTTTCATACAAAACAGCAATTTCATAGGTAAAGACCTATTAGTAGGTATTCCAGACATATTGACCCTGATCTTTCTACATTCATTAGCGAACACAATCACGGTCGTGCTTAGAGTCCAAGAGACCGCTCGACCGCAATCTATGTACCTAGTTGTAGATGAACCCTCCTACTGGTTTTGTTGGTGAGATGTACGCATCCGTTCAGTCGCGGAAAGCTGAACGGATTCTATACAAAATCGTTGTTTTCTATGGAAAATGCTGAACTCAAACTCAAACTAAAAGCATTTATTTTAATTAAACCATTTACACGCACTTTTGAATTGTCAAAAAGTCGATCAGTTGGAAAGTTAAAGCTAAGTGCCCATTCCAAAACGTAGATCTTAATGGAGAAGAACGGGCATGAAATTCCACGGACACTCTTTTAAACAGAGTTGAATAAGTATGAGTAGTCCGTTAAGCGCTGTGTAATATTGCCCACACTTTTTTGTGCTGACTTCATTCCAGGCATTTAGATGCCTGATCTTGTACCGGTAAAAACTGTTGTCAAATCTTTATTTAGTTACTTTTTCTGATTGGTCGAAAAGCCTCAATAAGTTGACATCACTTTACAAGGTTTTGTTTCGATTGACTGTATTTTATTTATCGATTTACTTTTTTTTCTACTGTCCAAAACCTAATCTATTGCCCAATATTTAAGTATTTACTCGTTAGCAAAAAGTTGTTTACTTAATAATTTAAACTTGACCTTTCGATAACCTTGGCCAGTGATATAATCATTGCAAATGACTAAATAGGAATGTCTGACTTCATCACAATACTTACTGCATATTTATTTGTAGCCAATGATCATCCCCGGTTTGTTTTGCAATTTTTTACACGGATTGATTGCTTTAGGGATATTCTAAGTTTGCTAGGGTCAAATAAAAGAAACTATCAAACGTCGGCTTCTCCACCTTACTGTATTATGTATGGAAATACTCATTCACACTATTCTGTTTCATACAATTATGAAACCCAGTAAATGTTATACTTTGTAACGGCGATTTTCTCAACGAATAGAATCAATTTTGATGATCTTTCTTCTTCATAATTTCAGCCGATAGACGTCCACTGCTGGACATAGGCTTCCTCCAAGCACCGCCATTTCGAATGGTTCCACGCATACAGCAGGTTCCTGCGGCCTTCACCAGATCATTGGTCTATCTTTTGGGACGTCTACCAACTTTACGTCTTCCAGTACGCGGTCGCCACTCCAGAACCTCTTTCTTCTTTCCTTCACGAAAACTTTTTAATAAGTCCTAGTTTCCTGATTTTTAGTTACGATACTGGACTCTTCATTACTCTATTACCGCCTTTAACAAACAGAACATCATCTACTGTTATAATCGTGATGATCTAAGATTTTATAGGTATCAATAAGTAACACGTTTTCGATACCTATCTAGAATATTTACATGTAACAAACGTTGAGTTTTAATGCCTAGATTAAAATGCTGGCCACAATTAAACTGCATTTGATTAGCAAAAAGTCCTTGTACGTATTGCGACTTAACTTATTTTTAATCTCATCTGCACACCATTTGAGTATGGATAGGAAGTAAACGATGGGTTTTGTACTTACTTGCTCGTGCGGAAACTTCAAAGCCAAACGTTGCTCCAACTAGGTATGTTCGGATCGGCCTCTAGTCTTGATGCAGCTGAATACTCGTGTTTTACATGGAGCCACTGCCTATCTGGCCTCCACAACCCAGTAACTGGGTCCACCAACGTTGATAGCAAAGCAACAAGGATCAAACAGAAAAATGACCGTCATTATTGCTGAAGATCTGAATGTTTTGGTCGTATCACGCAGAAAAGCAATTCAAATAATGTGATCGTGAAAGGTTATGGTGACGAAACGTAGGTAGTTAGGTAATACCGTGAAAAACTAAAGAGCGTAGGAAGTACGATTTAACCTATCACGAAATATTTAGTAAGACATCATGCAACTCAAATTCCCTGCGAAACATCCTTTAGGAGCCTGTCAGTGCGCATATAAACTCAAGAAGAACTCATCCGATTTGATCCAATGCTGGATATGGGTAAACAGCAAGCCCAACAGTGGATTTTTCACCCGCGACATGAAAATCTACAACTCATAATCTCTCCCTAGGTGTCAGCAATTGGTCCGTAAGAACGCAATCGGGGGTTAGCAGTTACGTAAGACTAATGGCGAACCATTCAATCGGGACGATTTTAAAAAAGACATTTGGTATTATTTAAAAATCAGAGTTTCCAAGGAACTGCAAACATCATAATTATGTGTTGCTTGCTAGGCGCCAGCGACTAGTTTTTTCATACGTTTTGTATGGATTCGCCGCATACGTGTGGCTGGTGGTGGCCACCCGCTACAGCAGGTGGTTGCAGCCACCGTTTGCTATGTCCGATGAACCTTAAGATTAAAAAAAACTGCATTTTAAATTATTATTGGTGTTTCCCTAGCTTTTACTGTAGAAGCTAGAAACTTCGATCTTCAAAGTGTATGACTCAGTAAACTTTACTTCCAAGTCGATATTCGACATTTTCACTATAGGTCTCTGTGAAGATTTTGACAAACGACCGTATTGTTCAATAATTTCAATGGTGAAGGTAAGCTACTAAAGACTTTCTAAAATATGCCTCAAATGACCATAGTGTATAGAAACTAACTGTACCCGCCGCACAGAGTCCGCGTGGTGGATGAGGGCTCAATCACTCTCACAAAGAACAGGCCTCTGTCCCAGCAGTAGGAACATGAAAGACTGATTATGCACTAAAACATACCGATCCTCCAGAAATCTATGATGTGCACAGTCGAAGAAACTTCTGTAATAAAACAACGACAGGAGTTTTTCAAGACATCGCCAAATGTTGCCAGTTGGCCGACATATGTAACCAGAGGGGTGGCTTATTTTTTCCAAAGAAATCAACATCGTCATAAAATGCGAATTAATTTATTAGTGTTCTATGATTCTTTCCCTTGTTTTTTTTTTAAATATATTTAAATTACAATATCATTATTTACATAATATTATTTTCAGTCTGTTGGCTTATATTATATAAATTATGTATCATATTTTTGAGGCTGACTGTACAAGCCAGAACAATGTGATTAAATCAATATTTATATTTAGCTATTACTTCAGCTTGTGACTGACTGACATGCATTCTAACTAGCTTTATTTGAGTAACTAATGAATGGTAATTTTTTATGGTAATTTTAAGTGTGGATTCTGACTTTTATTGACATTTGTATAATGTAATGAAGACCTTAGTAACCTTGGTTTTTAAATTACGTAGCGAGGGATGTGTGACCGTAATGACCCATGCATGGGAGACCATCTTTACGTACCAAAACCTCAGAAAGTATATTAACCCGTTGGTCTCGGCTGTCATCAGCAGCGGGATATTGAAAGCCTGACAACCAAGAGAAATAGTAATACCAACCAACCGAGTTGTGTTGAAATGTAGAGGTCAGATAGGCAGTTGCTCCATGGAAAAAATAGTGTTATTCAGCTGCATCCGGTTATACTGGAAGCCAACCCTAAAAATAGTTGGGAAAAGGCTATAAAGATTATAAGGTATATTTATTTCCTGTGGTGTGCAATATTTTTTTTTTGTTTTTACTATGACCTTTAACAACATAACACAAGAGGAATATTAGCCAGTCAGTATGCTGGTAATGGTACTAACCTGTCTGGTTGCATTGTATTTACATTGAACTGTTAGCTGCGCTGCAGTTTATACTTTTGCAGCTACCATCGTTTTATTTGTTGTACTTAGTCTTGTGTTATTTGTTCCGAAATAAACTTTTATTTATTATTATTGAAGGCATGGAAGCAGCCCAAATGTCTGATCTCGAATGTTCTAATGCTAGTTAGTAGACAATCCCAAAATATTCATACAGCATCCAACAAAGGGGACCGGCCAGCAAAAGTAACATAATGTGCCTTCAAAGAGCTCAAAACGCCATCTTGAGAAATATTGGCATTGCACCATGGTTTACACGGAATGAAGAAATCCATGATTATCTCAACACTGCTACAATCCTTGAGGAAATTACTATTAATAAAAAACGATGTGCTGATCGTCTGGCCATCCCAAATCCTCTGGCTGTTAAACTGGTAGACAACAGAGAATCTGTCAATCTGCTTAAGAGAGGTCAAGTGATATAAAGAGGTACCAGTGGCGATGGCCCCTGTACCTGAAACGCCAACTATATTCATGCAACCAAACTGATAATAGTCCAGAAAGAACTGATAGCAGTTACCGATAAAAAAAAGGGAAAAAAATATCCAGCGGTAGTTTACAAAATATTCCTAGACATCGGTACATGTAATAATAATGTTGATTGATAAACCAAAAATTGCATCATACATACCAACATGCTTAAAAATTTTAGGTAAGTTAGGAATCAAAAGGAAAATGGTTAATAATTATTTGAGAGCTGCAATACAAGACAACAATATTTACATTTCAAGAGTAATTTTTATGGTGCAACTGAAATGATGACTGATAGACAGAACAGCGCAGCAACAGAAGAGCAGAATTACGTCTGTTTGCATGTCAGTTGATACTTATACTGAATGTTATGGACAAAACATAGTTATATGAACATTATGTTTGTGAAACAGTATTGATATGCAATATATCTCAAAAAAAAAAATGTAGGGGTTTCTTCACAAACAGGATATTTTAAGGCAACTTGGAGCTAACAATATTATTTATCAAGCTCGGTACGTATTAATTGTACTTTTTTATTGGCTTTATAATAAGTACAGGTAGGTTTGAGAGTTTAGGACATAAAGTGCTTTGTTTCTTAGGTAAAAGATTTAAAAAATATATAATTCATAGCATTGTTTATTTATTTATCGCCAAGATTTCAGTTATTGAGCATGCGCAAATATATGTAGATTATTTTTTTAAACTACCCACTCAAAAAATTAAAAAACAAATCGCTCAGAATAACTGATCGTCAGTATTTATCGGAGCGTCAAACATTGGTTCAGCACCAACAGATTACCGGGACAACTTCCTAGCGAAATGTGGGGCGCGCGACCGGTTCTGCCGTAGCGTGTACAAAGAAAATCAGCCAATGTGACCTACCTTCATATCGGATACGATCTGCTGGTACAGATTCCATAACGGAGAACAATCCTTCTCTGTAGTCCCCTCCATTGTCAAAAACACACACTTTTAATACAAATAAACACAATCAAATCAAACGCGAAATTACACCATCGATCGCGTCCATGTAAGTTTGGACTATCTGTTGCATTTTCGTATACTAAGGATGTTTTACACGTTATTATATTCCCTACATCTCACTTCACGTTTCGAGACACAGTAAAATTGATAGAAAACACGATATGCAACAAATCAATATTTATAAACATGAATGCTCTTCGTTATTTAGACACGGGGGAAAAGGTCGATTTATCACTTAAATGCACATAACTTATTAGTGGTTGTTCGGTTTTATTTTTTTCTAGGCCGTTAGAGCGCACATTCATTCAAGATAACATGATTTTTCACTTGTTTTCATACACAAACATCCGATTGTACAATTTAGAAGACGCGCATACACCTGGAAAGGCGACAGACAAGCACATCAGTCGGAATCGGTTTGTTTGGCTCTTGCTGGAGAACGCTATGATTCGTCAATTTATAATGGTTGAGTTGCCAACCTTGAAAAAATGTACAGAAGTATTGCTTGCATATTTTATAGCGCTAGCAACATTTTTCTAGTGTTGTATCAAAAACTTACTAAATTGTTTTCAAGTAACCATGGAATTAGTATGTACTGCTTACTGTGGAAAATAAAATTTTCGGATGTAATGGGCATGTTTCCCATTGCAGGGCAAAGGCCTCCCCTACCTTTTTCACACAATTCTCTCTTTTGCTAAAGTGGTATGCCTTTGGCAGCGCCCTCGAAATTGACGATTTTGCGAGTGTGTTTCGATTTTGTAAAATTATGTTATTATAGCTAGCAAAATAATAGATGATACAACGGAACGATTTATTATTTTTGTGACATATAATTCATTAGATTCAGAATAGAGCCATATCCTCCTCCATACCTCTAAATAAATATGACTACAAATAATGTTATTTTTTAACATTTGAAATAAACATTGAGGTAATATGCTAACGTGAAATAAAAGGTATCGCATCTATGAGTTACGTGTTTTTATTTGTTTACCTTTATTTAACTACCTAAACCGATGGAGTATACAAAAAAAGTTTTGATTCATGACATAGGCGACACCACAGACATATAAACAGTATGTCTGTGGGCGACACCGACACACCACAAGGCGAAATGGATTTTTTATTACGACTATTGAACGAAATCCTCCGCTCTGCTCAAACATTCAAAGGATTGTCAGCCCACTTACGAAACAATAATAGTATTAATCCAGTCAAGGTATTCGTAAACATTGGTGTAAACTGAAGGAATGTCCTTTTGACCACATGGAGATGGTCCAAAGCTAACGATGCCAGTAAGTTCTGATATTCCTTGATTCTCGTGGACTAAGGGACCACCGCCATCGCCCTTGCAGGTGTCCATGCCTTCAATACCACCCGCGCAGAGCTGTCCCTGCCCGAATACTATACTGCGACCTGGTTTGCTGTACACTAGTTTGCATTTCTGTGGATTATTGAAATTGCATTAGTTTTACTCTTGTTTTGTCAGTCGATCTCGATATAGTCTTATTCGTCACATTATGATTTCCGTCTTTTTAACTAACCGCGGAGGTTTGAGGGAAATTTAAGAAACGTTATGAAAGAAAAACAAAGGCGTGTTAAAAAAATAATTACAGAAAATGTAAGTTACACAAATAAATCTGAGCATGGATCTCATCTGCATTGAGTTTTTACTGAAGAGAGTTTTAGGTTGTCTCTAATCGTATGTTGTACAGACGCCAGCACATCAAGCTACCTCAGTCTGTCTTTCTTTGATAGATTTTCTACTTTATCACATAAACATAGGGTTCATATTCAGTTGGGAAAATTTGACAGTTTGGGGTGTCTTGATGTGTTGACGTCTGTACAGTCAAGCTTAGCAAGGCTTAGCACGAGAACCGTAGAGAAGCGTTTTGTCAGCGCAAAACTCGACAAAAATGACGTTTCCGTGTACACAGTTGACAGTTTTTCACCGAGAAATGTAGACAAGCAATTTCTGTTCTACGGTGGAGTAGAAATTAATAGAAAGCGTCATGCTAAACCTGCTGGTAGCACTTTGACCTTGCGCTAGCCTAGTGTAATACGGAGTTTGAACGGAATACGAGGGTAGCTGAAGGTGCAAGCTCTAGGGTAGCTCCTCAGACCTTTTATTGGTCTGAGGGTAGCTCGGGCAATTTTTCTTACGTTTTTTTTGCAATTAGCAGGTCAGTGTCAAGCTTTATGTTGCACAGAATTATGATGCGTTGAGGCATCTCTCGTCTGGTGATCTTTTAGTGAAGTATCTCCCTATTGGTTATCTTCACATGGCGGGGTGTCTCAGTGCAGCAGAATTTGTGTTAAGAACTATGTGTATTATGATGAGTGCTGGTCTTGTAGTTGTATTTAAGTACAGACGCCAGCAGGTCAAGCTATCCCAAACTGTCATATTTTCCTAATTGAACATGAACCTTATTCTTTTGTGATAAAGATGAAAAACTATCAAAGAAATTTGACAGATTGGGTTAGCTTGATGTGCTGGCCTCTACAATAACAATACTTTTTCGAACCTTTTTTCTGTAAACTAACCTTTGGATCTCGTCCCAAAACAAATACCTAAATTTGAATTTGTTACATGTATGTATTTACAGATTGTGTGTTGTATTGATGTTGTTAATGATTAACATCTGGATGACCGAGCTTTGCTCGGTTTTTATACTCTTTTGACGTTTTCTAAAAACGAAACCTAGCTAATCGATTTATCGCCCTCCCTGCTCCCATTTAAATAATATGATGACCGCGTACCGGAAGACGTAAAGTTGCAAGGCGTCCGACAAGGTAGACCGATAACTTAGTGAGGGCCGCGAGAGTCCGCTGGATGCGGGAAGCACAAAATCGGTCGAAGTGGCGGAGCTTGGTGGCCTATGTCCCATGAAAATCGTTGGATCCGTTTCCTAGATTCAGAATATATATATTTAAGAATTGCTCGTTTAAAGGTATTAGATAACTCTGTAAATACATACATGTGTTGCAAATCATATACCTGACACTGGCTTGCAAATTGTAAAAAAAACACTGCAGATTTGAATTAGACTTTTGAGGCATACGTTTTGAGTTCACCGATTTCGCTAACAGAAACCGTTATTTGAGCCAATGCATTGACAAGGTACAAGATGAATCGTTTGAAAACTAAAGATGATGGTGGAATGAGAATCTTGACTGACGGTTACTTACTTCCTGGCTGACGAAGGGCGCTTTAATGAGCATCTTGAGTTTCTGTTTAGTATCCTGTGGGTTGTACCAAGTAACGGCATACAACGGTTGGTCAGGAGGACTACTCTCCAGGTTTTTGGTTGGCAGGCAGATGGGACGTATAAAATCTAGAACGTTAACAATTCCTTGTTTAGTAAGCACGGCGACAAATAAACCATTTCCATTATAAACCGACTTCTCGTTGTACGGAAACCCTAGACAACGCGAGGTCAGCTAAAACTGGAAATGTACCCATAGCTTGATATGTCGCCGCGTGTAGGTACCTAAAAAAGTGGTTGTAGTATTCGTTATTTTGTAACAACGTTTCTCAGGAGATATGTGGCATTTCTGATAAGCCTATCTAGACGATCGAAAACATCAATCAGCACCTCTTCGATCGTTTTCAGCGCAAAGTAAGCGTGATAGACGAACATATAGATACAGGGGTGATTTCAATTTTGCGGTCGTTTGTCCTTTCGTTGCGGCCAAGCCTAAAAGGAACACATAACAGTAAAAAACCGGCACAGTGAGTTCCGTAGTCGGGAATAATGTGTTTTCGCACATTAATGATTTCATTGGCCGCAAAATTAAAAAATAAGTTTGTATTTCATCGTTCAGTAAAACTAACTATACCATAGCTCAAAAACTGACTTAAATAGCATGCACTTATATACTTGAAAAGTTATTACGAAATCCTCACACGCACATTGTTCGTTGATTTTTTTTTGTTATGTGGTTACATGAAGGTTAGGTAATTATAGGGTCGAAATTAGGGTTTCGTGTTTTTGATTTTGCTACAGAACCCTTACAGGTACTATTAGGTAAAGTAACTCGCTACAAACCTGTGTACGGAGCTGCCTCTTTCAGCCTAATCAAGCCAATATCGTTCCACTTGGAAGGATGGCCAGGCGCATACTTCGGGTGAGGTATAGTCGTCTCGATCGCAATGCTGGTGACTCCATCGTTGCAATCTTCACCACCTTCAACTGGTACGCAATCCTTGCCTTCATGACGCAAGTCGAATTCTCCAAGACGAACTGCAATCCTGGTAAACACGTTTTAAAATAAACTATGTTTGACTCGGCTTCCCTTTTACCCTTTCTACCCCCTAAGCATTGGGCACGCCACGATTGCGGCGGTAAGTCCCCTCTTTGAGGAGTGGTTTGAGAGGCGGCATGGCGTCCTCACCTTCCGCCTGACGCAGGTCCTCACCGGACACGGTTGTTTCGGGAGGTTCCTGTTTCGGATAGGGCGGGAGGAAACGCCCGGGTGTTTCCACTGCGAAGATCGCCCTGAGGACACGGTGGAGCACACGGTGGCGGTCTGCCCTGCTTGGGCGGAGCACCGCCGTGCCCTCGTGGAGGCGATCGGCGGCGGCGATCTCTCGCGTCCGGCCCTGGTCCAGGCCATGGTACGGAGCGAGAGGGCATGGGGAGCCGTCACCTCCTTCAGCGAAGCAGTGATGCTCGCGAAGAGGGAGGCGGCGCACGTGAGGGAGAGGCAGCATATGCGCCCTCGCGACCCCAGCCGCCGCAGGATACGGAGACGCCCTGGGCGTCGGGAATCCCAGGCCGATTTCCGGCCACCGTAGGCATGGGCTTGCGGACGGCGAGTAATGGGTAGCTCGCTGTCCGGTAAGGACCAAGCCCAAGTCGACGGCGCGTTGTGTTCCACGCGCGCCTCAAAGAGATGTCAGCACAAAAAATGATGGGACCCGCAAGGGTCGATGCCTGCCAGGGGTGCGGGTTTGTTCGAAAGAGACACCACAGCCCCTGGCTTAAGGGCTACTGAAGGAACACGGGTGGGTTTTAGTCAGTAAAAGTCTGACACGCCCTCCTGCTCCACCCAGAGCGGGAGAAGTTATTTGATGATTTCCCACCCAAAAAAAAAAAAAAAAAAAAACCCCCTAAGCATGAAGTCTGTAGTTTCAGCCTAAGTTACGGGCGTTTCTTACGTCATATCACTTACGGACATAGGATTTAGCTGTTTTAAAACACGAGACCCGTTTTAAATTCTTAATGTCCATACGTTTTTTTTTTTTTTTTCAATTTGCAGACTGACCAGCAAATTGCAAAAAATCGGAAGAACATTACTGAGGTATGTCTATTAAGTGTAAGTTGAACAAAACATGTTATAGTGCGAATCTTATTCTGTTCAACTTACAAATTGCCACTGCACAAGCAAATTGCAAGAAGAAAACGGCTATCTTAGTGCTTCTACTACATGAAGCTAGATCGCGTAGGCGTATCGCGCCACACTACAAGGTTCTTTTGGCATGTAGCCAAAATCGGAACTAACACCGCCATCTCAAAAGAATTGCACGAAATACGCTTGCCAACAACGCCCTCTGTCAACGTCACTCGATTACTAAAAGATCTTTAAGTAACAAGAAGTCAAGGTTTATCCTTACGGCGTAGCTATATCCTCTATTTGTCCGACGATACAATGGGCAGATGTCAGGACATATTTGCTGCTGATTAAAGTTCCTGCACACAAAGTCGATGGAGTTTTTTTGTTTTTTAATTCGTAATCTATGAGCACGGCCCAAGGGTGCTGATCGATCGCATTATCTCCTGAAAGGTAAGAGGTTTAGGTTAGACACGGAGAAATGTATTGTGCGCTTTTAGAATTTCTAACACTACTCTAAGATGGTGCCATACCAACTGGCGGGATGCCTGCTAGGGGTGCGGGTTGTTCGAAAGAGATACCGTGGCGTGACACACAGGCAACTGAGGGAATACGGGTGGGTTTAAGTCAGTAAAAGTCTGACACGCCCTCCTGCTCCACCCAAAGCGGGAGAAGCTATTTGATGATTTCCCACCCTCAATAAAAAAACACCTCGATAAAGCGCCTTCATTTTACTTCCCTGTGTTATTGTGATGCCGTGTCGTAGACATACTCGTAGACACTATACAAATTATAACAGCGCACATTGGGTGTTCTTAGCAGTGATGACCCAGTGGTATCGGCCCGATAATACGAATTGTAAATTTGTAACCGAACCCAGCCAGGCACTTTATGTATTGAATTTCGGTGAACGCAGGCATCGTGAGAAAGCATCGTGAAAGAAATGTCGATGAACCAAAAATTCGAAGACATGAGATATCCACCGACGACCCGCACTTGGCCCGCGTGGTGGATTATGGCCTACTGCCTCTCCCGGAGAGGAGCGTTTTGTCCCAGCAGTGGGAATATTACTTAAGTATGGGCTGTTTCTGATCACATGTTTTGGTAAGAACTTAGTTTGGGACATTCTAAAGTGTCCCGTGCACAGCATTCGCAATTACTTATTAAGTTACAACACAACTTTGGTCTCAGATTTTTATTCCGAGTGTGTTACTCAATTAGTGCGCAGGATACTGCACAGCATACATCGGAGTAGCACCGGTGGATACCATGTATTAGACATCCCGAAACCGAAGCGTAGGCAGTTCGGGTTGACATCGGGTAGAGGTTCCTACAACTCCTTCTTCAGCTTCGATGTTGACTAACTAATTGGTCCACATGAACAGCAAAGTTAGAACTGAGACGCAATCCTATACAGACAGATCTAAATCATGCAACTAGATGAGCGTAAATATTCTTTTCTTTTCTTTATTTGGATACTAACCTCGTCCTACAGACGTACAGCATTTGGAACCAGGTTTGAGAGGGAACGCCGTCATCTTGGCTTGACAACTGCCAGGTCCCCCATCCGCTGGAGGTGGACTGGCATCTGAAATTGTTCAATTCCTACGTATAAAAGTCTGATCCATGTAGCTCACTGACAAACATTCAAAACCCAAAACCTGTATTTTCATTTACTACGAGACTTTTGAAAGTCACACTTTTGAATACGAATTATTTTTCCTTAAGTTATGAATATTAAGTGGATGCTCTTAGATCGACCGCGAATTATTATTATTCTTCAGTAAATATATAATTAATCAATGCATGCGAGACTCGCATTTAGCACAACAATAAAATTATGACGTAAGTACCTTAATACACAACTACAATTTATATTTTTTGTTTGAGAAAGTCATCTCGCCGGTCAAACTCGGAGGTTATCGGCTGCTTAGCCGGACTTGCCTTTTTTTTTGATGACGGTGGGAAATCCTCATGGATGTCCTCCGCCCCAGGGAGGGTGGAGGGGTCTGTCAGACTCTTACTGACTAAAACCACCCCGGTGTTCCGTCTCTGACTTACACCGGGGATCACGGGAACTAGTGAGACTTCCGTGATCCCCGGCTAGTGCCGGCCCGCCTCTGCGAGCCACCTCGCGTTAGGGGGGGAGGGGTGTTAAACTCCCCCCCCCCCACATCAAAGAGAGGCGCGCGTGGAATGCCACGCGCCGCCATCTCGGGTCCTAAGAAGTAGGGGGCGACGGATTCCTCAGTCCGTCGCCCCTGGACCCATTTAGGGGGCTGGAAGAGGGCGTTGTCCGCCCTCCGCCGACGCCCGGTGCATCTGCTGGGGATCGGGTTAGCAGAAGCAATCTCCCGCTCCCTCTCCGCAGCCTCCTTCTGCGAAATTACTGTTTCGCAGAAGCCGGACTTCACGCTAAGGGCACACCCTGTGGGGTACGGCATCGCTGGTAAACGGCAGCTAGGGACGGGTTGGATCGGAATAATCCGGATACAGACGCCAGCACATTAAGCTAAGTACCTCAATCTGTCAAATTTCTTTGATAGATTTTCAACTTTATCACTTATGCATAAGTTTCATGTTCAATTGGGAAAATTTGACAGTTTGGGGTAGCTTGATGTGCTGGCGTCTGTACTATCTACTTAAAATAAATAATAGTTTAAAAAAACTAAAAAAACACGCTTTTATTGCTGACCGAACTAAAAAGTAGAAAATAATTTTTAATTACAAAGAGTTTATGTTACAGTAGTAGGAAGTCAATAATTCAATTCAGAGTAAAAAGCGTGGGGTGCATTTTCCTATATTTTCATGACTCTCATAGATGGTTGCCAATAGAATAGTTGTAATATTTAAAATATCAAGCACCCCACGCTTTTTACTCTGAATTGAATTATTGACTTCCTACTACTGTAACATAGACTCTTTGTAATTAAAAATTATTTTCCATTTTTTAGTTCGATCAAATTTTTATCGGGATTTTTTTTATTTTTTAAATAAATATTTTTTTTGAAATTTTGAAATTTTTTATCGGGTTATTGCATTGTCATCGGCCCTTAAGACGTGTGCAAAGTTTCAAGTTGATCAGACGTCTAGAAACCAGTGAAAATTAGGCTCAAAGATTCCGTTACATACATAGATACATACATACATACATACAACCCGAGCTAATAAAAGCGTTATAATAAACTTAAATTAGCTTAGGCCCACTTGCAATGTGTAGTTTGAACCAGGGGTACCACACAACGTCAGTTTATGATTTTTATGCGGCTTACTCGTAACTCTCTCACATCTCTGGGTTACTTAAATATTTAAAAGTTTAACCCTAGGTTTACCTCAAGCTCTTGGTGGAGCAATATGAATTATTTGATTAACCCTGAGTTAGCTGTTAACTCTTGAGTTATTTGGGATAACCCATGAACGCACAATTTCTTATTGTAGTTGGCTATCAAGAGATGAGTACTAGGGAAGGATGTTCGAACGTTCATCCTCTGTAGGGGTTAGCGATGAAAGTTTGAATGGAAGTCCGTCATTTTTTAATATAATACCTATTGGGCGCATGGCTTGAGCAGAATAACACAAGCAAAATTAAATTTACCTATCAGGCTACTTACCTACATCTTTTATATCTATACAATCATACTGTATAACATCAACATACTATAATAACATCTATATCTACACATATTATAAATTGAAGTTGTGTGTCAAGTGTGTGTGACAGCGTGTTCTTCTAAACTACGCAACGGATTTTGATGTGATTTTGCACCATCATTATTTTAGTGAATTTATTTCGGAAGGTTTATGTGTACCTCCAATACACCATAATGATAATAAAATAAAAACAGCCAATAAGCCTGGGGCCTAAGTCTACTAATTTATAAACGTTACAATGGTCTCTCAATGGTGTGTTTTTGACAGTTTTTGTATGGCAAATCTGTCAAAAACTTACCATTGAGAGACCATTGTGACGTTTATAAATTAGTAGACTTAGGCCCCTGATATTGTGATGATCGATCGACGAGAGCGTCATGCAATGATTGTTGATATCGCTGTCCCTCATCATGACGAGAATCTTGTAAAAGCTGAGTAAGATAAAAAAACGTGGACTCTGCAATCATTGTACAGACGCCAGCAGATCAAGCTATCCCAAACTGTCAAATTTTCCCAATTGAACATGAACTTTATTCCTTTGTGATAAAGTTGAAAAACGATCAAATAAATTTGACAGATTGGGGTAGCTTGATGTGCTGGCCTCTGTACCGATAATTGTTACAGTGAATGGCCTAATAGCAAAGAGCCTCGACCTCAGGAGGCTCTCATTTCGCGGCTGAGTCAAGGCTTGATTCAGAAAGCAGTACTCCTGGACACAGCACGGAGGTATAGTCAGGAGGTTCCTCTCTCTAGAGACCTGACAGCTTGGACCTTTCTCCTGATGCCGGTGGGCCACTATTTTTTTATATTTTTAAATGTTTTGTGTGTTTTTGTAAAATATTAAAAAAAAACTTAATATGGAGGAAAATAAATCAAAAGAAATATCAATGTTTTTTCAAAACGTACTGTAAAAATTTCCATTTCTGTGGTAAAAAGGGTGGATCGCCAGTAAATAGGTAGGTACAGAGGCCAGCACATCAAGCTACCCCAATCTGTCAAATTTCTTTGATAGTTTTTCAACTTTATTACAAAGGAATAAGGTTCATGTTCAATTGGGAAAATTTGACAGTTTAGGATAGGTTGACCTGCTGGCGTCTGTACATAAAAAACAAACAAAAGCAGTCTTACGTCCAAACGCAAATCCAGCGCAGACAGCAACAGCAACGTTAATTAGATACATTTTTGTGAGGAATTAAATAAGTATTTAAATAAGTTGTGACACTATGCACTGAACCCGTTTAAATCGGACCGTAGCCAGATCAACTTGATTCAACGCTCAGAGGCCGACTGTCAACAGCTGCATTGTGGTGAAGCGTCTATAAACGTGTTATGATGAGGAAAATATTGCGATATAAAAACCGGTATCTGTATTTCCTCTTGATGAAGTATCAAATCTATCCAGTAAACAAAATGCGACACACAGTACCTATGTTATGAACTTATGATACCTACCCAAAAAATTACGACAACGGTTTCAGCCGCAAACCGACGGTATTTATGATTAGTAGGTAATGCAATTGTAGAACTCTCGTGCGAAAAAACAAAGATTAAAAAAATTGCCCTGAAATCTGAAGAACTAGGTCAAAAGAAATTTAAGATAAGTATAGCAGTTTTTATAAAATCATTTGATAGGACTAGAAAAACACATTCACCAAATATTTTTTGTAATCCCTTGTCTACGTGTCCCTAGTATTTCTAAATATTGGGTGTGCGTTTCAATGGCGCGGCCAGAGCGATTTTTCACAAAAATAAACTACCTACCGAGATTTTGTAAAAAAAAAAGTTGATCCCGAAAACCATAAACTTGTCAAAGTTGTGTTTAAAAACATAACCCTCCTTCTGGCGAAGTCGGGTAAAAAGTTATAAGGGTTCGAACGTGGCTGCGCCGTTGAAACGCGTAGAACCTCGCGGCCACGGTGATCTTTAAAAGTAAGCTTTGTAGAGACTTGAAATTAAGGTAAATACTTAGATTGAATTTGCATAATTTTTTAAATATAAAAATCCTAGGTTTATATTTTAGGAGCTGTAAGACGATGGTCACGCCATTGAAACGGTGAAAAATATAATATCGCCGATATCTCGCTGAAAAAGCATTGCAGAGTGCAGAGGTCCGAAGCTTTTGTAAAACCTAGATGTGAATTTGCAAGTTTTTTTAGTACGAATTACAAAACAATCGCCGTACGGTTTGGTACCTACTGCCTAATTATTTTCGATGAGCACAATTAATTATCTCGGTTATTCTGTGACAATACTACCATGTTTGTGTAGGCAACCAAGTAGGTACCTACCTGACATAACAAGCTACTTATAACTTTGTGATTTTTCATGATACAGCACCCTTATTGCGTAGGGGAAGGTGGGGTAAGACGGGGTAGCGAGGTAAGATGGGGACCATACCAAAACAAATGATGCAATGTCACTAGAAAAGTTATTTTAACGCCATCTGACGGTATTTAGTAGAAGTTGTCAGTGTCACAACAGTTTAGTCGCAGGTGTGCACGTTGTGAGTTTGTACGTATTTATTTTTGATTTTTAGTCATCATCATCATCATCATTTCACCCGAAAGACGTCCACTGCTGGACATAGGCCTCCCCCAGCCCTGGGCGGTTTTGCCATAATCGCCACGCTTGGCAGGCGGGTTGGCGATCGCAGTATGGTGGTAAAATGCATAGAGAACGCTGCTGCCCATTCTCTAGTAAGTCCCTAAGTCGCCTCCTACGACACCAACTGGAAGAAATGGGATGGTGCTTGAAAGAGGTGTAACTGCTGTTCCTCTTTTTTTGTAGACTTTCTTGAAGTACCATAGGTTTCTTGACACGGGTAAATAAAACTGCAGAGTTTCAAGACAATGCTGCGAGTGAAGTGTAAAGATGTGTTGCGTGGGCGGCGCGCGGCGATAGAATGAACGCCGGGACTACGCGCGCCTTATATTTATAATGTTCGCCGCTAGGCGGGCGTTGTTAGAAATGTGCAGTGTAGGGAAGGCAGCACTTTATTTTCATAAATCACTTAAAACTAGACAGAATGCCGAGAAACATAAAAACTTATAGCTTATATTATTCTAGTCTTATGATAACAATTTTATACTTTAGTAATCCTAGATTCTAATAAGTTTCTGGTATATTTTCAGTTTACAACAGGTTTTCATGTATTTAATTTTAGATGCCTGGCTTTGCATGCCTATAATTTATTACATAAGGAACTTAACACATAGGACTAAATCTGTTTAAATAACTAGGGCTAATTTTTACATTTTACTTAAATATCTAAAGCTGTTATTTACAGTGCTATTCTTTTACGCCCGGCGACACATACGCCGGTTATAGTGGTTTTATCTAATTTTTGACGTAAACTAAGTGCGTGACTGTTCATAATGTATGGTATACAAGTTGTGTGACATATTTTTTTATTGATGTTTGTTTATTTTACTATTCTAAATTAATTCATTCGTTCCGGCTTGCTTCGATTTATAACCTCAAAAAATTTAATACAACTTGAAAGTCCAGTTTGGGAAAGATGGGGTACCTACTTGCGGGAAGAGAAACAGAGTTAGAGGAAAGAGAAAACAGTAAGAAACTGAAACCAAAGGTAACAAACAAAAGGAAACTGAAAAAAGCTAGTAAAAGTTCTAAAAGAAGCAAGAAAGCTGACGAAGGAGCTGAGTCATCAGATGACGAAGATACAGAATGTCTGTATTGCCACAGTTTTTATTCAGAGTCAGCTGAAGGATGGATCACTTGCCAGATTTGCGGTAAGTGGGCGCATTGTGCCTGTGCAGGAGTGGAAGATAATGATGACGAAGCTGTCCATATCTGCCCGGTTTGTGAAGATAACGACGATTAAATATTCTACACCCCATCTTACCCAAGGGGGTACCCCGTCTTGCCCTATAGGTGGGGCAAGATGGAGAGATTTTGTATTTTTTTTAAGTTGATAATTCCATGAGAAGAATTTATTTTTGTTTTGTTTTGACTGATTATAATTAAAGGAAGATAGACTGATTTATTTTATTAATAAAAGTTCCTACATATGCAATAAAAAACGGAGGGTTTTAGACCAGGCACGAAGTTACAAAAAGTCATCGTCGTCTTTAGTCAGTCTGACTAGGCTTGACTTGAAAAACTCCAGGGGCCCAAGTCTGCTATTTTTATAAATTCGTCATTCCAACACGATCCCATTGTCATTTTGCTAAAAGATCGTAATCTGCTAAATTCATAATGGTCGATCAGTGGTCGGTCAATGGTCTCGTAATAGAATTGTGTTATAATTAGTGATGTGCCGTTCCCGGGAATGTTCCCAAAGTGGGAATGTTCCCAAAAGAATCTTTCCAGTGCCCGGGAATATTCCCAATTGCTGGGAACGTGTCGGTGAAACCACATAGAATTATGATAAAAGTAAAAATTTAATAACATACAAAGTTACTGGTAAGATTTAGTAAGTAAGTAGATTTGACATGTAATAAGTACTCATTAAGTAACTTGTCGTTCATTGCATTAATTTTCATCATCATCATCATCAACAGCCTATAAATGTTCCAAATGCTGGGACACAGGCCTCCTCTCGGTGAGAGGGTTTGGGCCGTAATCAACCACGCGGGCCCATTGCGGGTTGGTAGATGTCACATGTCTTCGAATTTATGGTTCTAGGACATGCCGTTTTCCTCACGATGTTTTCCTTCACCGTTTTGAGAGCAGTGGTGATGAAATAATTTACACAAAGTAAAGCGCCTGTCTGGGTTCGAACTCACGACCTACAACTCGTAAGTCGCGGCCGTTACCACTTGGCCACCACTGCATTAATTTTAGAAAGAGGTAAATAAAAATTTCGAATGTAGGAGACTAGGAGGTTTAGAGATTCATCATCATCATCATTTCAGCCGAAAGACGTCTACTGCTGGACATAGGCCTCCCGCAAGCTCCGCCACTTCAACCGGTTCTGTGCTTCCCGCATCCAGCGGACTCCTGCGGCCCTCACAAGGTCATAAGTCCACCTTGTGGGAGGCCTTCCAACTTTACGTCTTCCGGTATGCGGTTCCCACTCCAGAACTTTTCAGCCCCATCGGCCATCTGTTCTGCGAGCAATGTGCCCAGCCCACTGCCACTTAAGTTTGGCAATGCTTCGGGCTATGTCGGTTACCTTGGTTCTCCTGCGAATCTCTTCATTCCTGATTCGATCACACAGGGAAACTCCAAGCATAGCCCTCTCCATCGCCCTTTGGGTGACTTTAAGCCTTTTATGAGGCCCATTGTGAGCGACCACGTTTCGGTTTCATATGTCATCACTGGCAACACGCACTGGTCCAAGTCTTTCGTGTTGAGACATTGCGGTATGTGGGACGAGAAGATATTGCGAAGCTTCCCTAACGTTGCCCAGCCGAGTCGGATTCGACGATTGACCTCTTTCTCGAAGTTGAACCTACCTAACTGGACAGTTTGTCCTAGGTAAACGTACTCGTCCACAACTTTCAGTGCAGCGCCTCTGACCGTTACGAGAGTGTGTGTTACATGGGCATTGGAAATAACCTTTGTTTTGTCCATATTCATCCTCCATGGTCTCAGCCAAGACAACTATATCATCGGCAAACTGAAGGTGAGTGATGTACTCGCCATTGATGTTGATGCCAGCCCCTTTTCAGTCCAGAACCTTGAAGACATCCTCCAATGCGCTGGTGAAGCGTTTCGGAGAGATAACGTCTCCCTGTCTTACACCTCGCTGCAGAAGGATAGGTTTCGAGGTCCTGTCCTGAAGTCGGACTGATATGGTGGCGTTTTCGTACAGACACTTCAACACCTCGATGTACCGATAGTCGATCTGGTACCGTTGGAGGGACTGCAGTACAGCCCACGTCGCGATCGAATCAAAGGCTTTTTAGTACTCCACAAATGCTAATCAGAGAGGCAGATTATACTCTTCGGTCTTCTGTATAACCTGCCGCAGCGTATGTATGTGGTCTACTGTGCTAAAGCCTTTACGGAACCCGGCTTGTTCGGGAGGCTGGAAGTCGTCAAACCTGCGCGCTAGACGGTTTGTGATGACTTCGGAGAACAGCTTGTGGACATGGCTTAGAAGTGAGATGGGCCTATAATTCTTATGAAGGGCATTGTCACCCTTCTTAAAGAAAAGTTTTGCCCTCGAGTATGACGGGTAAGCTTCTGGATGGCCTTAAGAACGGGTTTCCCGCCGGCCTTTAGGAGTTCAGCCGTAATTCTGTCATCATGGCGCCTTGTTGTTTTTAAAGCTGTTTCAGAGCCATCTTAATCTCGTACAAGCTGACGTCCGGGATGTCTTCAGTATACTGTCGGGTCAATCTAGCTTTTAGGTCGTTTGCCAGATTCGTAACGGGGTTTCTTGTTGACTTGTATAACTGTCTATAGAACCTCTCAATCTCTCTCAACAGCTCAGGCTTGGTGGATACGATCCTGCCTTCATCGGTCTTCAGTTTTCTAAGCTGACTCTGCCCAATAGACAGATCCCTAGCAAACAACTTGGAGCCTTTATTCCGTTATATTGCGTCTTTAATACATTCTGTATTAAAGCGGTGGAGGTCGCTTTTCAAGGACTTAGAGATCTGTCTATTAAACTGCCGGTACTCGAGCGCATCGTTTGAAGACTGCAGGACCATCTCGCGCCTCTCCTTCATGAGCTGCAAAGTGGGATCAGAGAGCCTCTTATTTTTATTGATTGATCGGGTCTTGAAAAACTTAGACCCGACCGTATGGACAGTTTCCACGAACCCATCGTTACCCGCATCCCGTCGTTCAGAGATTTTGTACAATATTTTGAAACGTTATTTTAATAGATTGGTAGAATACATTATTGTTTTCTTTTTTTTGTGTTTTATCTTGCAATCAGTTTTTAAAGACTATGAGCAGATGAGTTGTATGAAGGTCTGACAGGGAAGAGTTATTCCTCATCAGGAGCAAATTTCATATGAATAACGAAGCTCTCTCCAAGTTATCCAATCGTAGGATGTTGCGTCTTTTAAGTCTGCTGACACAAGCTGGTATTGTGAGTTGAGCGGCCAATTTGTTGGGATGTCTCTCCAGTCTGGATTGTTTGTTACGCCGACGGGGCCATAAATCTTGCACAAAGAATAAGTAAATAAAATTTCTCAAAATTAGCATCACACCTGCACAGTTAAAAGGATAGTTTTTTTGTTATCAGTTTAACACTCCAACTAACTACATCAATTAACTACCGAAAATTCTCAGTAACACATTGTGGGTGTAAAATATATGCATTTAATTTCTATCTTTTATTATTTTATTAAGAAACATGCGATAAAGAAACCTAATCTAAGTTCAAAAAGAAAAAATCTTGAACTTTTGTGTTAGTGTTCCCACTAACTGGGAATGTTCCCGGGCACATGGGAACATTCCCGGGAACATTCCCGTTGGGAAGTTACTGGGAACGGGAATGTTCCCACGGCACATCACTAGTTATAATGGCATTGTCGTATTGCCATTATTATAAAACCTTTTTCGAAAAAATACTACTAAATTTGAACATTTATTAATGCCATATTTCATTTAGTACCATAATTTTTACATATTATTTTAGGAACAGTCATTCATTTGTCATTATGTACGAGGTTACCATTAAATGCCATTTCTTTCAATGGAGTGTCAGTGGCTGACCATTGGAAAGTCATAATGACGCCATTATATTAGTAGATTACCAAACTTGTCAAAATCAATAATTATGAAATCAATGATAGCCCATTCTGACACTATTGTAATAGCAGACTTGAGGCCACAGCGGTAGCGGATAGGTTGTTGTAAAGTTACTACCGCTTTACAATAGTAAAGGAGTTTTTGGGGAGAACACGAAAAGTCCACGTTAGTCACTTATTTTCACCTTTACTACAC
The DNA here is from genome assembly GCA_949987655.1 of Polymixis flavicincta. Taxonomy (NCBI): domain Eukaryota; kingdom Metazoa; phylum Arthropoda; class Insecta; order Lepidoptera; family Noctuidae; genus Polymixis; species Polymixis flavicincta. Next base: position 4,311,093 of record OX465195.1, on the reverse strand, counting down.
TTGTGCACTCACACGTAACTAAATTGAATAATTCGCTATTTCACAAAATTTCAAGAAAATGAAAATTCGTGAGACATTTTCCAACGAGATCCCGCCAAAAACTCCCAGACACGTGTTTCAGGGTTCGTATACACTAAAACTAGGGTTGTAAGCTATTTGGGTTATTAGAACTGGTCGGTACCTAGATCTGGGACCTTAGTATTGGTGGTAATAAGAAGTGCGAGAAAAATAGCTGAAACTATCGATCGTTCAATACTTAATCTATACAGGATAAGTTTTTATCCAGTGCGCAAATTTTAACCATGAATTCAGCATATCATTCTAGACCCCCTACCGCAGAAATTTTTCGCCGGTTATACAAAAAAAAAACAGTAGTTTCATAGAAAAGTGCAATACCTACGCGGTGAAAATGTATGGAACAGCTGTTTATTTTTTGTATAACCGGCGAAAAATTTCTGCGGTAGGGGATCTAGAATGATATGCTGAATTCATGGTTAAAATTTGCGCACTGGATAAAAACTTATCTATCTATATAAATAAAAAGACAAGTCCTGACTGACTGACTGATTGACTGACATCAACGCCCAGCCCAAACCCTTGGACCTAGAAAGCTGAAATTTTGCACAGAGGTTCCCTTTATAATGTAGACAAGGAATAAGGAAGGGTTTTTCGAAATTCAACCCCTAAGGGAGTTAAATAGGGGATGAAAGTTTTCGCGCGGGCGAAACCGCTGGCAAAAGCTAGTCCTGTATAAATAAAAAGACAAGTCCTGACTGACTGACTGATTGACTGACTCATCAACGCCCAGCCCAAACCCTTGGACCTAGAAAGCTGAAATTTTGCACAGAGGTTCCCTTCATAATGTAGACAAGGAACAAGGAAGGATTTTTCGAAATTCAACCCATACAGGAGTTAAATAGGGGATGAAAGTTTGTATGGAAAATTGAAATTTTTGTAGTTTAAACCATGAAAATTGGTGTTTCTCATTCTGATTAAAAATAAAAAAATCCACGTGTTTCAGTGTTTTCGGGAAATCATCCCCTCAGGGGATGATTTCCCGAAAACACTGAAACACGTGGATTTTTTACGTAAAATAGGTACGTAAAATAGGGGATGAAAGTAGAAATGAGAAACCCGTTAGTTTTGTTGTTCGAACCATGAAAATTTGTATTTAGCCTTTTGGTTGGTAATAATTAATCATTACATGTGTCAGAGTTTTTGAAAAATCATCCCAGAAGAGGGTTAAAATTTATAGAGGGGATGACTTTTTTTTTAGGAAACCCGTAAATTTTAAAGCTTACCAATAAAATTGGTAATAAAAGCCTTTTGGCGTTGTTGTAAAATCATCCCCTAAGCGGTTAAAAACCCTACTAACTCATCATCGCTCAGCCCAACTTTGCGCCATCGCCAAAGACACCTTCGTAATTATGAGAACAATAACTTTACTAAGGGATCCAGTGAGTAATACTCGTAAATACTTAAATTTTCCTTATTTCCGTTATCATCATCATCAATTCAGCCGAAAGGCATCCACTGCTGGACATAGGACTCCCCCAAGCTCCACCCCTTCAACCAGTTCTGTGCTACCCGCATCCAGCGGATTCCTCCATTTCAATTGGTTCTGCGTTTCTCGCATCCAGCGGATTCCTGCGGCCTTCACAAGGTCATCGGTCCATCTTATGGGAGGCCTTCCAGCGCTACGTTTTCCGGTACGCGGTCGCCACTCCAGAACCTTTCGGCCCCATCGGCCATCTGTTCTGCGAGCAATGTGCCCTGCCCACTGCCACTCAAGTTTGGCAATTCTTCGGGCAATGTCAGTTGCCTTGGTTCTCGCGCGGATCTCTTAGTTCCTGATTCGATCACGTAGGAAAACTCTGAGCAAAGCCCTCTCCATTGCCCTTTGGGTGACTTTTAGCCTTCTGATAAGACCCATTGTGAGCGACCACGTTTCAGTACCATATGTTATCACTGGCAACACGCACTGGTCAAAGACTTTCGCCTTGAGACACTGCGGGATGTGGGACGAGAAGATATTGCGTAGCTTCAAGAACGCTGCTCAGCCGAGTCGGATTCAACGATTGACCTCTTTCTCGAAGTTGGATCTACCTAACAGTATGCCCTAGGTAAACATAATCGTCTACAACTTCGAGTGTAGAGTCTCCGATCTTCATAAGAGTGCGTGTTACATGGACATTCGAAATTTTCTAAGTTTTGTCCATGTTCATTTTGAGACCCACTCTTTCGGAAGCTCCACTGAGGTCATCGAGCATTGTACTGAAGTCCTCCATAGTCTTAGTCATGACTAATAAATCATCGGCAAACCAAAGGTGAGTGATGTACTCGCCATTGATGGTGATGCCAATCTCTTTCCAGTCCAGAACTTTGAAGACATCCTCCAGTGCAGCGGAGAGATGACGTGTCCCTGTCTCACCCCTCGCTGCAGGAGGACAAGTCTCGAGGTCTGGTCCGGTATTTACATACCTGTTATTATTTACGTAGGGTGAGTGGGGGGAAGATTAAAAACGGGGTAACACAAAAAGTTGTCCCTAATGCTAGATTTAGTGCAGTTTTTGCAGTGATGGCAACATTGTGGAGACCGCCATTTTGTTACGTCGCACATCTCAGTCAGCGTTTGCCGCTTTGAGTGAATGGATGTGTGAAAAGTGCAAATGTCTGCGCAGTGACTTTTACGGAAGTTAATCGAGTATTTTAATCTTACCCCGTGTCCTGTAACTTTACTTACGTGGTGAGTACGAATGTTTTATTGGAATATCTGCTCATTATTTTTAATTCTTAGTTGTGTTATTACATCCAAATATGGCTATTTTTCGTATTTTAGGATTTAATTCAATTTTCCGTCTTTACCCACCAATATTTGACGGGGTATGTCGAACATATAAAAGTTACGACCTTACCCCGTTTCCAAAAGTCATACTAATAGTCAGATGTTCTCAAACTGTTCATGATAATGTATGTACCTACACAAAATAAAATATTAGGTACCTACCTTTTATGATTTCATGATCTTGTATGGTGTTTTATCGTTTATATTTCTTATAGAATATCGTTTGTTTTGAATTATATCTAGAGGTACAAATGTTATTATTATAAATACCTACTTAGGACTACCGAATGACTATTCAATAATTGCATTTTGTCAATTCAGAATCACCATGCCACGTAACTACGTCCGGAAATCTCTACGCGCAACCTCCTACACTCAAGACGATGTTGCTAACGCCATAGAGAAAGTAAAAAGGAAGGAATTTACACTATACGGCGCGGCTAAACATTACAACATACCGATTTCCACGCTTTACAATCGTTTCAATAAAAAAACAGGTGTTAAAAGTGAAACACTGGGTCGCCCTCCTGTATTTGCTCATGACACAGAAATGAGATTGGCAAACGGTCTAAAAGTTTTGGAAAAATGGGGTTTTGGCCTATCCAGAAAGGAAGTAATTTTACTAGTGGAACGATATGTTCGACTGAATAATATCTATACCCCTTTTAAAGACAACGTTCCAGGACCAGATTGGTTCACAAATTTTCGTAGACGTCACGGACTTTCTCTCAAAAAAGCTCAGTCTCTTGAACATACCAGAAAAAAAAACACGGATCCCTTTATTATAAATGAATACTTCAAGCTTTTGGAATCAACATTAATGGAATTAAATTTGGAACAGCGGCCACATTTAATATGGAACCTAGATGAAACGTCAGTATGCTTAGACCCTTCTAAGACAAAAGTAGTTGGAAAGAAGGGGGCCCCATCCTCTCGAACTACACATGGTACTGGCAAAGAAAATATCACCGTTTTAACGGCCGTTAGTGCGAATGCTAAGAAGATAAGTCCTTTAATCATATTTAAAGGGAAATATGTGTGGGATTCATGGGTAGCTGAAACTGACGGTAAATATGATTTTGAGCTGTCTTATGCTGCGAGTCAAAGAGGATGGATGGATACTCAAATATTTTATAATTATATAGAAAAAGTGTTCATTCCTGCCCTTGGAAAAGAAAGACCAGTCCTACTTGTTTACGATGGACATGGCAGCCACGTTGATCTAAATGTAGTTGAATTAGCTATTCGAAACAATATCACGATATTAAAATTACCACCTCACACATCCCATATCCTACAACCCTTGGATGTGGCTGTATTCAAGTCCTTTAAAAATAGATGGGACGCTAAATTAGTCGCATGGCAAAGGCAAAATACAGGTGTTAAAGTACCTAAGAGGGTATTTTCCGAGCTGTTTGCTGAAATATGGAACGATACCAAAGATGAAATAATAATGAACGGCTTTAAAAAAGCAGGAATATACCCATTTAATTCTGAGGTAGTTTCAATTGAGAAGTACGACCCAAGAGCATACAAGCGTTGGGAAGAAGCGCAAAAAAGCAGTTTGTCTTCACAGCGACAGTCTCAGTATCCACCGATAGATGATACACAATATTCTCTGCCACTACATGTGGATTCACAGTTTTCACACCAGTTACAGGTTCAGTCTTCCCAAACTCCACCACCTTTAAAAGAACTTTGCATTAATGCTATCAATGACCTAATGCATGATAACATATTATTAGATTTTGACAATACTTCTTTAGTTGAGGACATAGAAAGTGTTCAATTGTTGGCGGATGTGTCGAAGTACCAAGAAGCGGCTCAAAAATTCATAGCAAACCACGAAGAAGAATTGCCCACATGTCTGACATCGATCAATTTTATAAACGAAAATGGAAGAGACCCTAAAACTACTTTGCAGAAACAAAATTCGAAAATTAATATAATTTCTAATGAGATAGTCAGTTTTGAAGAACTTCTTCTCGATACAGTCAAACAAACCCCTCGACTTGACACGAAGATCAAAAAAAGGCGTGTAGCTTTAGGAGCGGAAGTGATCACAGAAACTATGAAAAAAAAAATGAATGAAACAACAACACAAAATATACTTCAGACAAAGATAGTAATACCAAAGAAAAAAATGCTGAAACAAAATATGGTCGTAAAAGAAAAGATGGGAAAAATTGATGACAGTAGTAAAATAGAAAAAGAGCAATATTCTAAGAAATGTAAAGTTAAAAAAAATCAGCAGCAAAAGAAAAAACCTAGAAATGTACAAAGAAAAAGGAAACAATTATTGTCTAGTGACACAGAAAGCTCTGAAAACGAAATGGTAGTTGAGACTATTGAAACTGACGAGTCTGATTATAACAATATGGATGAGTTTATAGAAAATTGTTTAAAAGAACAAGATGAAGATCAAGAAAACATTAATCCATGTGCAAACATACCCTTGGGATTAAGCGAAATAATATTTTGTGAGAATTCAGGCAAGTTGAAAAAGGATGATTGGCTTGTAGGGCAGTTTGCAACAAAAAAAAAAGTCAAACATTTTGTTGGGACAATTTTGTCATTTGAAAACCAAATGCCTGTGGTAAAATATGTAAGAAAAGTAAAACAAACAATATCAGTTGATACGGTTACCTCTTTCACATATCCGATTGTGGATGATGTTAGCGCCATAAAACACAAAGAAGATATTGTTTGTATACTCCCCGAACCTGTAATTTCTCGTCGTGGCCAAATCAAGTTTGAAGCTGATCTCAAAAAATACAATATTCAGTGAAGTATTTGGTGTAATTTTGATTGCGTTTTCATCGTGATGATTTTGACCAACGTTTATATTTTACTTTTAACAATTATTTAGAGTTACCTTACTTGTTGTTACTTACTTCTGATTTTGTACTATTTACATACACACATAGTCATAATTCATACATGCTCAATATTTGATCTCTATAATACAGTCGTCGACCGGTTTACCTACTAAGATGTCTTTTTCTACGTCGTAGTGTGAAAGAACTAGACATCCTGGGAAATCCGTGCCGACGTCAAGATTTTTATGTTAAGAATTAGATATACCTAATAAGTATTTAAATATAACCTTTAAGGACATTAGAGTTCCTAAATATGCCAAATTAATGTAACTTATGTGATTTGTTATTGCTTTTTACCTTATAAGAGTCTTTTTATGTTTTTGTTATGGGCATGAAGCTATTTTTTTTTTCTAAGATGTTTCTTGGTTAACTACTTATTATTGAAATATTTTTAAGTTTGTGTCACTTTTATTTGTGAAAAAAAGATGCAAACTCTAAATAAAGTAAAATTAAAGAATTTCGTTGATTGATAGTGATGTTTTATTTTTAGTATAACCATAATGCAAATGAAGTTGAAAGTTTGAGAACCTCTATGTCAATCTTCCCCCGGTGGGGTAAGATTGAAATATAAAAATATAACAAATCGTCATATCTTTGTTAACAAAACGTATTTTGACACTACAGGCAGTTCCGAGTTTTTAGGGCACTTCAAACTATGGACTAGTGATCACCAACAACGTCTGATAATCTTTTGAACGATTTTAGTAACTATTTCGATCTTTCCCCACCATCTTTTCGTCTTCCCCCTGTTTCATTCTCGTGATACAACCATTTTATGATTCATTTTTTTGTACTTTGGAATTGATTTAACTGGATTTAATTACCTTGATAGAAAAATATACTCTTTGCTCTTTACTCACTACAAACATTTTTTTAGCATAAGCTATATGTACTGTTCTACAAGACTTCAAATACAACACTGTTCATCTCATCAAAAACCCGTTCGATCTTGCCCCCACTCACCCTAATGTTTTTTTTTTCTTATTCTCACAGGATAGAGAATAAAGTGGATTTAATATTTAACTTTAAAGTTGCCTTCAAATTTGGCATGTAAGTAGTTTTTCCGTTCCGTTATTTATTCCGTTTCTATTATTATTTCTAAGTAATCACAGACACACGGGTCGATCCATCAGGTTAAGCTACCCTTCCGCGGTTGGTCCGTGGATGGTTGACCATCTTTACATACCAAGACCCCTCCGTGCCTCGGAAAGCACGTTAAGCCATTGGTCCTGGCTGTCATTTGTGGATCTTTGACAGTCGTTACGGGTCGTCAGAAGCCCGAAAATCTGACAACCCGTCAACCGGGGTATCGTATTCCCCATTAACTGGGTTATGGAGGTCAGATAGGTAGTCGCTCCATGTAAAATAATGGTATTCGGTTACATCCGGTTAGACCGGACGGAACCGGAAGCCAGTTCCAACATAGTTGGAAAAAGGCTAGGCAGATGATGATGATGATCCTCCATCAATCATATAATAGGTCTTTACCTATGAAATTGCCGTTTTGTATGAAAAAATTTAAACGAATTTTTTTCATGATTTTTTTATTTGTATTAATCGAAGTAATCACCCATGCAATCAATGCATCTTTGCCATCGCAGTGGCAGTTTATTGATGCCCTTCTTAAAGAAATCAGCTGGACGGGAGGCAACAAATTCTTCAAAGGCATTTTGTACTGCCTCTCGGGTATTAAATTTTTTTCCCGCCAAGAAGTTATCCAAATTCTGGAAAAAGTAGTAGTCTGTAGGCGCAAGGTCTGGTGAGTAGGGCGGATGACGGAGAGCTTCCAACCCCAGTTCTTGCAACTTGGAGACCGTCTGCTGTGCAGTATGAGGTCGCGCGTTGTCGTGCAGGAGCAGCGGAGACGAGCGATTGACCAATGCTGGTTGGAGATGCGCCAGCTTCTCCATCATTGTGTTCAGTTCTTCACAGTACACATCTGCAGTAATGCTCACCCCGTTTGGTAAGAAGCTGTGATGAATCACACCGGCGCTAGACCACCAAACAGTGACCATCACTTTTCTAGGGGTAAGTTTTCGTTTAGGGCATTGTTTAGGTGCTGAACCAGGATCCAACCAACTTGCTGAGCGCTTACGGTTATCAAACAGAATCCATTTTTCATCGCAGGTAACAATGCGGTTCAAAATTCCTTCATTTGTGTGTCTGTTGAGCAGTGCAAGGCACGTCTCGACGCGTACTTCGCGCTGGCGATCATTGAGTTCGTGGGGCACCCATTTGTCAAGCTTTTTTACCTTGCCAATTTGACGCAAATGGACCAATATTGTTTTGACGCTAACGTCGAAAGCTGCTGCTAATTCAGCCGTAGATTGTGTATCATCAGCTTCCACAATCGCCTTTAATTCGTCATTGTCGACCAAAGTCTTCGGACGACCGCGAGGTTCATTTTTCAGGTCGAAATTTCCAGAACGGAAGCGAGCAAACCAATAACAGGTGGTGCGTTGGTTTGTCACTGTTAGCTCCGTAAACGTCGTTGATGTTGCGTGCCGCTTGTGCCGCGTTGCTGCCACGACGGTACTCATATTCCATAATTACTCGAATTTTTAACGTATCCATGATGACGAAAAAGATTGAAATGCGATGAAAATGTAACACTAATCAATAAAGAAATGACTACTTTTAGAAAAAAAAATCCATGTTTTTAAAATAAAATTAATTTGAAATTAGAATTCTTAGCCAAACAAAAATTATTTTGATTTGAAATGGCCAGTACTGCAGAACGGCAATTTCATAGGTAAAGACCTAATATCAATCCACGCACAGCTCCTCGGATACTATATAAGCAGTGCGAGAAGACATTGTTTACCTGGAGTAACACATAGGGTACTTTTAATCCTGGTAGTACGTAACCGTGGGATATTTTCCGACATCCACGCGGGCGAAGCCGCGGGCAAAAGCTAGTACTTAAGTACAGCAACGGTGTCTAAAATATTTTCACGATACATCGTTGTTTTCAATTACCCGTCGTGCCCGCAGGCTAGGAGTGAGGCGTTTTTTATCGTAACAACTAAATATAACAGGTATCTGATGATAACAGAGTGTAACAGTGACAAACAAACTGAAATAAAAGCCCCTGTTTCTCGAAATAATAAAATCCCTTACACACGACAGTCACGAGCTTTTCTCTAATCATGCTTATGACAGTTAGAATAAGATTTAAAAAACTCTTCCTGCTAGGTACACTATGACACCCTGTTACATCGTCACAAGATCTTTCCTTTTCTCTCATAGCATCTTAGTTAGAAAGAGAAGTACCTACTATGTGTATCTGCACGGAACAGATAAGCGATTTTATAGTTTGTTCTCATAAAATGAAATAACAGGCTCTTATTTTATAACAGGTTTTTGGAACTGTTATTTACGTAGAACAGGAACAGGTGGAACAGATATGCGATTATAGCTGTTACAACACACTCCTACCTCCGACTGGCACACATGACAGCACAATGCAATTTTCTGCCAGAATCGTGTCGCTGTCTACTATTTTCAAATCGGTTCAGTAGAATCGGAGCCTATTCAATGCAAACAAACAAACATACAAACAAACAATCAAATCTTTCCTCTTTATTATTAGTATAGATAAATGTGAAAGTAACCACCGACAGCTTCTAGAGATAGAGGGCGCACTGTACTCTAATCAGATCGTCTAAAGGGCGACCAAAATAATAGGTCTTTACCTATGAAATTGCCGTTTTGTATGAAAAAATTTAAACGAATTTTTTTCATGAATTTTTTATTTGTATTAATCGAAGTAATCACCCATGCAATCAATGCATCTTTGCCATCGCAGTGGCAGTTTATTGATGCCCTTCTTAAAGAAATCAGCTGGACGGGAGGCAACAAATTCTTCAAAGGCATTTTGTACTGCCTCTCGGGTATTAAATTTTTTTCCCGCCAAGAAGTTATCCAAATTCTGGAAAAAGTAGTAGTCTGTAGGCGCAAGGTCTGGTGAGTAGGGCGGATGACGGAGAGCTTCCAACCCCAGTTCTTGCAACTTGGAGACCGTCTGCTGTGCAGTATGAGGTCGCGCGTTGTCGTGCAGGAGCAGCGGAGACGAGCGATTGACCAATGCTGGTTGGAGATGCGCCAGCTTCTCCATCATTGTGTTCAGTTCTTCACAGTACACATCTGCAGTAATGCTCACCCCGTTTGGTAAGAAGCTGTGATGAATCACACCGGCGCTAGACCACCAAACAGTGACCATCACTTTTCTAGGGGTAAGTTTTCGTTTAGGGCATTGTTTAGGTGCTGAACCAGGATCCAACCAACTTGCTGAGCGCTTACGGTTATCAAACAGAATCCATTTTTCATCGCAGGTAACAATGCGGTTCAAAATTCCTTCATTTGTGTGTCTGTTGAGCAGTGCAAGGCACGTCTCGACGCGTACTTCGCGCTGGCGATCATTGAGTTCGTGGGGCACCCATTTGTCAAGCTTTTTTACCTTGCCAATTTGACGCAAATGGACCAATATTGTTTTGACGCTAACGTCGAAAGCTGCTGCTAATTCAGCCGTAGATTGTGTATCATCAGCTTCCACAATCGCCTTTAATTCGTCATTGTCGACCAAAGTCTTCGGACGACCGCGAGGTTCATTTTTCAGGTCGAAATTTCCAGAACGGAAGCGAGCAAACCAATAACAGGTGGTGCGTTGGTTTGTAGTGTTAGCTCCGTAAACGTCGTTGATGTTGCGTGCCGCTTGTGCCGCGTTGCTGCCACGACGGTACTCATATTCCATAATTACTCGAATTTTTAACGTATCCATGATGACGAAAAAGATTGAAATGCGATGAAAATGTAACACTAATCAATAAAGAAATGACTACTTTTAGAAAAAAAAATCCATGTTTTTAAAATAAAATTAATTTGAAATTAGAATTCTTAGCCAAACAAAAATTATTTTGATTTGAAATGGCCAGTACTGCAGAATGGCAATTTCATAGGTAAAGACCTAATATTATCTCTCACACAGTCCGTACTTTCTTCACCCATACATCAACTTTGTGAACAGGTAAGATTTCTGCTAGCTACTGGTTTTTTTATTTATTTTTTATGTGTCTGAGGTGGTACAGACATTACCTTCACAACATAAGTGGTAGATCCCCTGGCTCCTGCAGTGCTATTCTGTAAAATTTCACCGTGATAACTTGGGTGAAGTGAGTTTAAAGTGAGCTGTCATTAGTATCAATCCTTAGTGCCAGACGGAATGACAGCTCACTTCAGCAAGTTCTCACGGTGAGATTGTAACAAAAATAGACCGGCAAAACTAGGTCAATAGGGATAATGTTTGTCAATGTTCCCCCATTCCTATAAAAAAGTTATAATTATGATAACACAACAAATGTCAATGTTTAACCAAATAAAATACCTTATAAACATAATTAATTATGATTATTATATTTAAATTTTTCGGTTGCACAATAAAAAAATTACAATAACTTTTGACGTAATTTGCTTTATCATGGAACAATGACACTCCTAATCCAATCAAGGTATTCGTAAACATTGCTGTAAATTCCAGGAATTCCTCTTTCAGCACATGGATCTGGCCCAAAGCTAACAATGCCAATGAGTTCATATTTGTTTTGATTCTCGTACACTAAGGGGCCTCCGGAGTCGCCCTTGCAGGTGTCTTGGTGTTCTATGCCACCGGCGCAGAGTTGCTTTCTCCATAAAGTGTTCAAGCGACCAGTTCTGTTGTAAATTGGTTGGCATTTCTGGAATGGTAAAGTTTTATTCGTGTTGTCAGTCATTTTAATCACCTTTATACATGATATTACCTACTCCATACAGGAGGGATTATTGTAAGTTCTCTCGGCACTTCTGTAACTAGCAGTGAAATAAAAAAAGACAAAGTAAAGCGACTATATTTTTTTTTTAATTGTGTCGGTAGTTGATGAGATTCGCAGAGTACGACTAAACGTCGACAGACTGAACACCGACAAAACTCTTCGCCTACAGGACACTACGCCGACAGGGCTCAGGGCGACGCAAGTCACCGTAAAATTGTAAATACCGTTACATTATAATCTATCTCACGAGATTTTAATCTGTCGATAAATTGTGAAGGTAAGGTTAGTTTAGAATTGCGACTAACCGCGGGCGAGTCAAGCGAGCGAAGCGAGCGGTGCCGTGGCAGCGGCCGGCGAGTGCTACTTTCATGTTAGTGGCAGTTACTTGACTATTTTCACACAATTCTTTTACGAGACCATTGACCGACCACTGATCGACCATTATGAATTTAGCAGATTACGAACTTTTTGCAAAATGACAATGGGATCGTGTTACATACTCAGCCTATTACGTTCCCACTGCTGGGACACAGGCCTCCTCTCCGTGAGAAGGAGTGGGCTGAATCCACCACGCGAGCCTGGTGCGGTTTGGTAGATGTCACATGTCTTCGAATTTTTAGTTCTAGGACATGCCGGTTTCCTCACGATGTTTTCCTTCACCGTTTGAGAGCAGTGGTGATGAAATTATTTACACAAAGTAATGCGCCTGGCTGGGTTCGAACGCACGACCTACAACTCGTAAGTCGCGGCCGTTACCACTGGGCCACCGCTGCTCTCATCTGGGTGCTTACTCTCGAATATAATTCCGATAGATCGTCATTGGAATTATCAGTTAAACGTCAGGGATTGGCTGGACTCGCTGAGTTTAGCCAATCCCGGACGTTTAACTGATAATTCACACATTCTTCGTTCAATTCGTCATACCAACACCCTGATCGTGTTGGTATGACGAATTTATAAAAATAGCAGACTTAGGCCCCTGTTCGGATTTTGACGGTTTCACTTCGATAGATTATAATCTACCGAAAAAGCAGTATGTTACGGTTCACAATCTGTCGACAGTTTACAATCTCGCGAGATAGATTATAATGTAACGGTAATCTAACCATCGGAGATAAGTTGCGTGGCAGATGAGCCCTGTCGGCGAAGAGTCCTGTCGGCGAAGTATCCTGTCAGCGAAGAGTCCCGTCGTTGTAAAGTCTTGTCGGTTTTCAGTCTGTCGGCGTAGTGTCTGTCGACGTTTAGTCGTACCTACACTGTGTGATTCGTCCCAGTAATCTCTGAGAAATCTGTATCCATACATGAATTTCGTTGGATAAATATCCAACACTCATTCAACTATTCTGTCGAAGTTCTGCTGGAAAAATCCACCACCAATCTACCTTCATCAATCTACAATTTTTAAGTATTTTTCTCTGTTACGTATTTTGTGTATACGATACGGTCACCAAAAGACATAAGTAACCAGGGTCGTCAGATATGGTTGCAGTTTTGTTAGAAACCAATTTATGTTTTCGTATAACATTTAGTTTAATTTATAGAAAACAAACAGTTAATTTATCCAAATAAATTTAATTCGAAAACATCCATTGGTTCCATCTAAACTTGAACTTTGTAACGTTGGTGTTTTATGTAGATACATAAAATAGGTAAATTAAATAAATAAATAACCTGTTCCTTTTTAAAGGTCGGTTAGGAATATATTTGTAGCAGTGACTTTTAGTTCATTCTGGAAAATAAACCTTTATGTGGTTACTTACATCAAAGCTAACGAAAGGCACGTTAACATGTAGCTTGACGTCACTGTGTGCTTTCAGCGTTTCCGTAGCGCCCCAACCAACGGCAAACATCGAGAAGAAAGGAGGCGTATTCTCTGGTCGTGTCAGGTCTTTCATTGGTAGGCATATGGGGCGGATGAAATCTAGAAAGTGGACAATCAAGTAAAAAATTTCAACAGCGAAGTACGATTTTGAAGTCGATATTCCACATCAAACAATACTGCCGTCCTTACGAAAAGTGCAATAACTAGGTTAAACAAGATTTCGAGAAAAACGCGAGTAAAGATTTTATTTTGTTAATGCACCGACCTAGATATTGCAGTTAGGCTTAGTATTAAAACCGGCTTCGTCGTATTCACGTAAATAGTGTCTAAAAAGAATACCTATCTCGTTCTGCAAATTCCGAATATGTACCTACCTACTTATCTCAATTCGGCGCAAAACTCGAGTTATTGCATTTTCGTCGACTGAACAACGACTGACAATTCATTGATAGGGACGATCGCGATCGTAACTATCAACAGCACAGTCAACTGCGGGACATAGATCTCTCCCAATCTGCACCACAGCACCCTGTCCTCCACCTTCATCCAATTTGACCCAGCCACCTTCTAAAGGTCGTCGGTCAATCTAGCTGGGACGCGACCCACACTAAGTGTGCCGAATCGCGGTCTCCACTTTAGGATTCGTCTGCTCCACTGGCCATCGGTCTTAAAACAAACATGGCCAGCCCACTGCCACTTCAGTTTGCTTACTCTGCTAGCTATATCGGTGACTCGTAACTAGTGAATACAAAAATATTGATCGACATCAATTGGAAATAAGTCAACGATCGATGTACAGAGGCCAGCACATCAAGCTACTCCAATCTGTAAAATTTCTTTGATAGTTTTTCAACTTTATTGCAAAGGAATAAAGTTTATGTTCAATTGGCAAAATTTGACAGTTTGGGGTAGCTTGACCTGCTGGCGACTGTACCATAATCCGGCTGACAAAAACGTCACTATACGCCCTGAACGGTCTGCCAGGGGTGCGGGTTCGTTCGAAAGAGATACCGCAGCCCCTGGCATACAGGCTACTGAGGGAACACGGGTGGGTTTTAGTTAGTAAAAGTCTGACACGCCCTCCTGCTCCACCCAGAGCGGGAGAAGTTATTTGATGATTTCCCACCCAAAAAAAAAACACCCTGAACGGTTGATTCAAGAGGTATCGTTTTGCCTTATAACTGGTTGTGGAGGTCGAAACGGCGGTCGTTCCATGTAAAATACTGGTATTCTGCTGCATTCCGTAGCTAATAATAAATACTATAATTATGTCATACTCAAATATTCAAAGTTAAATCAGTAGGTAAGTCGACTTAGGTACTTCTAATCTTTTACAACATTTAACACAACTATTATTCTTTACTCTAGGTACTAAATCTAAGTACTTTCTAACAAATTATATCAATACGAGTATCAACATCTCACTAGTTATGTACTACTCGTTGCTATTTATTTATTTGTAACTGACACAAATTTTATTTAAGTACCTATGCTGATTGACATCCGTCACCTCACACTACAGGTCCAGTTGAAAACCAGCGTCAGACACAAGCTGTCTGGCATTTTTGCTGAACTGGGCCTTTTTAGCGCAGCCGTGGGGCACATTTTAATAATGCTGGTTTTAACATCGCACTTTACACTTTTTGTTGGTTTTAATTTTTAGTTTTATTTTTTGCTGTATAATGTGCGTGCTTTTTTAGTCTGTGTCAAATAAATGTATTTTCTTTATTTCTTTCTAATTACACTATAAAAGCTAGATAGATGATTATCAGACTATAGGATTCGCTACAAACCTGTGTACGGAGCTGTTTCTTTCAACCTGATCAAGCCAATGTCGTCCCTCTTTGATTTTGTAGGATTATAATTCGGATGAGGTATGGTCTTCTCAATAGCGATCCTAGTTGCTCCGTCAGTGCAGTCCTCACCACCACCTGATGTCGCTACGCAATCCTTGCCTTCATTCGTAATATTGTATTCTCCCAGGCGAACGGTCGTCCTGGGAAATAAGTGTAAAAGTTTATAATACATGCGTTAAACGATCTTAAATTTGTTCATTCACTGTAGACAATGCACAGCGTACACCTCTGGGTTTATTAAATGCTCCCACAGACAGGCGCGTCGCACCGTCGCGTCTACTTCCATAAACTTTTCATAGTAATAATTGGTCTACTAAAGTCACGTCGAGCTGTAGTGTTGCGCCTATTTGCAGGAGCCTTAAGGTGAAACAAGTCCACATTTTTTCCATACAAACTTCGGGAGGGTTTTACTCCACTGTTTGACAATGTACATCTAAACTTAATCATGTATGGTTTTATCTCATTATTAATATTGTCGGTACGGAAATAGAATACTAAAATAAAAAGCCATTAAAAAGTTATGAGCCAACAAAGATTCGTTTTGCTTGATGATTTAACGTAACTTTCGACATGCTTAAGTAATAAAAGAAGTGTAAAATCTCCAAAACTAAGTCGGTACCGACAAAGTACAATTATCTAATATTTATATAAACTTAATTGGTTATTGATTTATGTAGTGGTTTTTTCCGTGCTTTTTAGCCAGGACCACCAGTGAGTTCGAGCCCGCGACTTGTGTACCCTTAAGAAGCATTAAATATTTCTCAAGACCTTCTTAGGCAGGGTTACAGGGACATCGGCGCATAACTTGCTACTTGAACATAGTAGTACCTACATGATTCGAAGTCACGTGTGGTGAAATTGTACGTCAATGTTTTAAAAAAAATGAGCTGTTAGGCGCGTAGGTCTATTCTATGAAACTATCTGCTGATATATTTTTTTTTATTCGGACGAAAAAATTCTACCCTTGGGTGTCTAGAATCCTGTGCTGCATTCATGGTTTCAGTTTATGCGTCGATGTCCCTGCGTTATTTGATGATTTACCACCAAAAAAAAAAAAAACCCCCTCGCATGTCAAGTGCACATCATGTGTTCGATCTGCCAGGGGTGCGGGTTTGTTCGAAAGAGATACCGCAGCCCCTGGCATACGGGCTACTGAGGGAACACGGGTGGGTTTTAGTCAGTAAAAGTCTGATACGCCCTCCTGCCTCACCCAGAGCGGGAGAAGTTATTTGATGATTTCCCAACCAAAAAAAAACCATGTATTCGATTGAATTACTTTTTCAATAATACAGGTAATTCAATCGAATTATTTTTATGTCCTCCGAAAGGATCATATTTAGATATGAGATCAATACAACCAAAAAAAAATTGCTATTTGACCGCGAACTATTTCACCGTTGGCAATTAATTTTTGCAACATACTTACTGTCCCAAATTTTTGTTGATTTTTGTACAGCCTTTCAGATTTAGACAATTGTAACTCTTCATTTTGTTGAAGTCCAAATTTTACAATAAAATCTCGTACTTAATTAATATCTAACTTCCCACAGTGCAGATGGGTGCAATTGTGGAACACGCTAACAATAGGAATCGGTTTCACTTTGAGAGTTCAACAACATTTATTGCGTTTTTTTACGTTGTTGAGCAAAAAATTTTTTCGAACATATGAAGCAGTGGATTAGTAATAAGCTGCAAGTTATTCAGATTCTGATTGATAGCGTGTTACGCAATTATGGTGTTGTACACCGATTAAATAAAACATTAATCTTACGGCGTGACTTTATCTACGTTTGGTCCGGCGATGCAATGGCCAGCAGTGAGAACATATTTGCCGCTAATCAAAGCGCCACCACAATACAGTCCTATTGTTTTATATTTCTTATTGAAGTACTCTATAATCACAGTCCATGGATGCTCATCTATTGAGGTCGCGATACCACCTGGAAGATAAGGTTATGGCTATACAAGG
Source organism: Polymixis flavicincta (assembly GCA_949987655.1). Classification (NCBI taxonomy): domain Eukaryota; kingdom Metazoa; phylum Arthropoda; class Insecta; order Lepidoptera; family Noctuidae; genus Polymixis; species Polymixis flavicincta. Next base: position 4,293,915 of record OX465195.1, on the reverse strand, counting down.
GTGCATACATTTTTGTCCGCTTTTCACGAAATTAGATGAGAAACACGAATTACAGACATTTTCTTAGAGATTTCAGAGTTGGTCCCTGGTTGGCGGTAAAAGTTATTAATAATGATGAGTATTAAAAAAGTATGAGGAACAGGGTTTAAAGTTTACTAATATATACTATACAATGTCGCCCATGCGCATGTGACCACCCGTAATTTTCTGAATTTGTAAATTTCATGAAGTTTGTGAGGTTGTAGGGGGTAATCTCTGGATATACTGAACCGATTTTGATAATTCTTTTACCAATAAAAAGCTACGTTATTTGTGAGTGTCATAAGCTATATATTGACCCGATAAATTAAAATACTTTTTCGTGGTAGTCGGATTTGCAAAGTAAGTCGGAGAAAAAACGGTCGAACGAAAACGTTTCTCACGAACGCTGCTTTAACGATGAGTGATAGGTACATGATTGAGTTCTAGAGAAAACTTGTAGAACTTGATAATGCCTACAAAAAAGGTAGCGGCGACAGCATATGTCTAACTTTTATATTTGAGGTTCTAAAAAAAGAAAAAAAAAAACATTTATTTTGGCCAAAAGTTTACATATTTTATAAACCTGCCAAACTGCGTGACAGTTTTTCGGCAGGATTAGCGCTCGATATTAGTGGTCGATGTATTTGTCACAAAAAGTAGTTTTTGTATTTAAAAAAAACTGGTCATATTATATTATTAACAAATTTGAATTCTTATCAAAATACGTAAATTTATCGTCTGAAGTGTATAAAACAAAAGACTTTTCCCTTTTACTGCATACAAATTGGACGAATGGTTGGCACAGACAGGAGGCCTATGTCCCAATAGTGGGAACATTATAGGCTGATGATGATGATGATTTTACGACATAACTAGGTATGGAACCGCGACGGTGTCATAATCTATTGATAAAAAAATTAAAATGTTTACCGCCCAACGAAGTGGGCACGGGTCAGCTAGTTATCTATAAAAACGGGAAGATCCTTCGAGCACACGGGTATTGTGTCTGGTGGGCAACTGCCCGACGTTACGACAACGGTAAACGCTGCTTGCTCGATGCAGGATGTTGCGTGACGTCAATTTTCAACTAGGCGCCAAGAAGTGCGTCGAAGATCGCAAAAAACCCGCCGCTGTTTTGTTATGACAGTGGGAAGGTGGGCTTAGTCAGAACGGGAATAAAATATCATATATCATCTTCAAAAAATTACACTGACCGTGTATCTTATTGCCGAAGCCGGCTGCGTCGCCACAGCATTCAGAGCTAGGATCTGGTGGGAAAGCAGTCATCTTCGTTTGGCAATCGCCAGACTCCTCTTCGTCTGGATGGGGACCGCAACACACGCTATATTTTTCAGAACTTTTGCATCTAAAATTAACAATACTTATTAAAAAGGGGTAATTAAGTTATTAGTTTATTTAGAGAAACTCCGCAGACAGGATGGATATCCTGATAAAACTTTCCGTTATTGTAGTAATTTTGTTGTAGGTACACACCAGCGACCATACACATATAGCCATATGGTTGCTGGGACATTTCCAGTATAAGCTGATCTCGCATTGTATAGGATTTCCGTACAGTGCGAGATCGGCGTAAACTGGAAAAGTATAGCTTTAGTACGTCAAGCCGTGTGTACTAGCCCATACCAACGTAGCTAGAATTCACAACCATTCGACAGGCTATCGTATTAAAAACAATCACACATTGCGAATGAACGCAATAACATTTACCTTGCAGTTGGCGGAAAATTATCTGTCGTCAATTTGTTTGGACAATAATGTCGGGGTTTAGATTTGTGATCTAGACGACTAGCATGAATTAACTCGCTCGATTCTCACGAAGGTAATTTATTTGTGGGCGAATCGATAATTACAGAAATACAGTATAATAACGCAGTTTACCAACGTGCCAATTGCCTATATTAATTACTTCACGTGTTTCTGCAATCATCGATTCGCCCACAAATATATTAACTTCTTGCGAGTTGCCTACGTTTTATCGGCTGATGTCCACAACACCACGTCAAAGCGCGTAGGTATTTTGCGTTCGGTGCGTGCGAGTCGCCTAGAAAAAAGTGACGATTCGCCCTATTTGAGCGAGTTCATTACACGTAGGTAGTAAGAATAGAATGTGTAGATTGTAATTATTTTGTAGGACCGTCAACAAAGATACGGGCCCGGCCGAAAATAATTCGATACTACGGAAAAAAATTCGCCCGTGCAAAAACACACTGAGATTGGGGAGTACTGAACTGTCAAATCGTGTTGTCATTCATTCTTAGTTCGGGCATGTGGTTCGGGCCCTGAACCGTCGACGAAGATAACAATTGTAATTTTTTTTTTCGGTCTGACAAATACTCAACGGTGGTAACTAGGAACAACTATCAAATCCTGTTGTCATTATTATTAAGTTCGGGCCTCGCACCAATCATCATCCTTTCAGCCAAAAGACGTCCACTGCTGGACATAATCCTCTCCCATAAGGAGGTGGTTTGCCATAATCGCCACGCATAGCAGGCAGGATGGCGATCGCAGTATGGTCCTAAAATGCATAGAGATTCGAAGAACGAATCATATGTCCGTACCTAAGTGATACGGTGTACGAAATCCCCGTAACTTCGGCCGAAACTACGGATATCCTGTTTAGAGAGCAGACGGACTGTATCGACATTTACCTTGAATTTCTCAGAAAATCTACGTTTTCTTGGGGCACGGGTGGCCGGAGCATGTTCGCGAGATGTGGACACGACTGCAGACTGATACATGTACCGGACTTGCCATCAGGAGTGCTACACGGCCCATTGATACTATAAAAACGCTCCGAATCTAAAGGTTTTGGACAGCATACCTGCAAAGAAAAATGTAGGTTTTTGCAATAACTCTAATTTTATAAATAAACTAGCATCACCCCGCGGTTTCACCCGCGTAGTTCCCGTTCCCGTTGGAATACGGGGATAAAATATAGCCTACGTCACCCGGGGATAGTGTAGCTTCCCAACAGTGAAAGAATTTTTCAAATCGGTTCAGTAGTTTGGAGCCTATTCAATGCAAACAAACAAACAAACATACAAACAAACAATCAAATCTTTCCTCCTTATTATTAGTATAGTTTATTATTAATATAGTATAAGGAGCAATGATGTGTTTGAAATATTTGATGTGAAGGATCAGACGTTTTTATTTTCTTCTTTTTTTAATTTTTAATTTTAAAAAATCATGATCAACTTTCTGTTACCATTGCTACTAATAATTGTTTTAGTTTTTAAAACAAAAATTAATTTGTTCGTTTTTAGTCAAAAAATTGCATCAAAAGTAATCATAATATTATAATAGAACCTTTTTTGGGTGGGTAATCATCAAATGACTTCTCCCGAAGAGAAGAGACTTTTACTGACTAAAACCCACCCGTGTTCCTTCCTGCCTGTGCCAGAGCCATGGTAGGTAACTCTTTCGAACAAATCCGCGACCCTAGCAGGCATCGGCACTAGCGGACCCCTTCTATTATTGCAGACATCTCTTTGAGGCGCGCGTGAAACACAACGTGCCGTCGACTCGGGCCTGGTCATTACAGCGAGCAATGAGTAGCTCGCCGTCCGCAAGACCGCACCTACGATGGCCGGGAGTCTGCTATGGACTCCCGATGCCCAGAGCGTCTCTTGCGGCAGCTAGGGGCGCGAGGACGCACAGATTGCCTTTCCCACACGCACTTCGCCTCTTCCTTCGCGAGCATTACTGCTTTGCAGAAGGAGGTGACGGCTTCCCATGCACTCTCGCTCCGTAACATGGCCTGGACCACGGCCATCGCCTCCGCGAGGACACGGCAGTGCTCCGCCCGGGCAAGGCAGATCTCCACCGTGTCCTCCAAGCGATCCACACAATAGTGACACCCGAGCGGTTCCTCCGACCTTATCCGGAACAGGAACCTCCCGAAGAAGCCGTGTCTGGTGAGGGTCTGCGTAAGGCGGAAGGTGAGGACGCCGTGGCGCCTCTCCAGCCACTCCTCAAAGAGGGGACTTACGGCCGCAATTATGGCATACCCAGCATTGGGTTGCGACAATCTCTCTCTCCATGACATAATTATAGAACCTTGTCTCTTAAAACACAGTCTTTGGGCCTCATTTAGGAGGCATCAGTTGGCGCTTTAATGTGACTCTACTGGTAATATTTACGTAATCTTTGTGTACTACCTGGTGAGGATATAAGGCCAAAGATAAGAAATAATTGTATTGTGATCGGTCCTTGATAAGTGTGCTAAAAGTTAACCTGACATTTTGAAGTGGGTGAAAATGACGTTCAAAGATTCCGTTACAAATCTACATAGATAGGTACAGGTGAAGCTAGTAAAAAGATGATTTACCTATTAAACTGTGAGACTATTAAAATGAAATATTTAATTAATCTTCTAAATTTGCACCTATTCGCCATTTGACTTGTTGACCTTTATAATCATCACAGACGTTTTCCTCTCGACCTTTGCGGCAGCGTAGGAATTTAATATATATAGTCTACTCGATGACAAGCACACACATTGCGCGCCAAAACCAGAAATAATTATTGTTAGAACTCAAGTTTTTTTAACAATAAAATAATCATAAAAAAAACGACTTAAATTAAGTTTTTTTTTTATCTGTTGCTGCTGTTGGAATAAATTAATTGAATTGTCTTGCTTGAACACTTAGAAGAAAAATGAAAAAGAAGAAAAGGGATAATTTAAAAAATACCATATAAGTTCATATTTATATCTCTATGAAATGAAAAAGAAATAACTATAGATACGGCCACTAAAAGAAATAAATTACCACGGTCGTCGGATATACCTACATAGTTGAAGGTTAATAAGAAACCGATGTTTTCGAATATAATATAATTTATTTATAGTCTATAGGTATGAGGAACAGGGTGTAAAGTTCACTCTTACTCTATGGAAAAGGGAGGATCCATCGACCAGACGGGTGTTGTGTCTGGTGGGCAAATGCACGACGGTGTTTTTTTTTTAATGGCATCTCACAGTTGACCTCGAGAGGCCGTGACTGCTTAAGCGGACTTTCCTGTGGTTGCCTTAAGAGAACTTAAAGCCTCCAGCCAGGAGCGTAAAACTACTTAAATTACTAAGCGACTGCACGCTGAGGGCACCCATTGTGGGGTATGGGCCTCGGCTCAGGGCGTCACTGATATGGGACAGCAAGGGACAGGCTGGATTAAAACATTTTCATTATTATTATCAATAGGGGAATTTAACTCTACAGGCTCAGCTGCGGCGCGGGCTGGCACTTCAACGAGCAAGGGACGGTGGGTCCCAACGGTTGATGTCAGGATGTTGTATTTGTATATACCTACGAGTCGCGCGGTAAACTGCTTGCGCGATGAAGGATTTGTGGCGTAGTTCGCATGAGGTGTTGTAGGTGGTGCCACAATAACAAACAAACAGTTCATTTATCAAATTAAAATTCATTCGAAGAAAAGAATCGTTTTCTTACTAAACTTCAATTACTATATGCGACGACTTGTCACTTTTGGTGACGGTAGGTACATTTTCACAATAGAAAATTTTAAGAAACCCACAAAAATCAGCACCCTGAATGCGTAACTCACGAATCATCATAATCTGTTTCGTTTTGAAACAGATTGTTAAACCATTGCTTCAAATGTTTGAAAAATGTGTCTGTTCAACAACTTAAATAACGCAATGAATATTGTTGAACTGTCAAATAGAAACCGATTATGATTAATCGTGAGTTACGCAATTAGGGTGCAGGGTCATGCTTGCCAATGATGATGATAACAAAAGCTACTTACCTTCCGCACATTGCCTTGAATTCCACAATGTGAATGTTTCAGCAGATTCAAGTCTCGGTCTGTTTTCGTCGGCTTGTTGATTAATGACAGTATAGGTTCGCATTGGGAGATCTGTATGCACTCTCCGCTTATACCATCTGGTGTGTAGCATGGTGAAGACTCTGTAATCATGAGTTCATGACATAACATCACGGAAATATTTCCCGAAAGATTCGGCAGAAGTGTACCTATTAGTACACACGGCTACACATCAAGCTATACATTTTCAGTATAAGCTGATCTCGCATTGTATAAGATTCCCGTACAGTGCTAAACGGCGTAAACTAGAAATGTATAGCTTTTTATTAAATAAATAGATTGATTAGGCCAGCGCATGAAAACACAATGTACCTATCTCACAAGTTATACCTACATATTATATTAAATTATATTGTTTAGTGCGATTGCCAAGTCAATCTATTTATTTAAAACATAAAAGATTTTGAATATTTTTATATAAGTACTATAAGATGTTGTTAGGTTAGCTAATTACAATAGAATATAATATATCTTTATAAAAAAAAAAAAAACATATATTTAATTATGTAATAACTTAAGACAGAAAGACCTTTAAGTAGGGACTGAATAAATTAACCGACTTGGTATTAGGTAAGTACATATGAATGTAAAATGAGGTTGACTAAAACCACCAATGCAACGTAGGTACTGTAAACCGCTAACAAGTAAGAGTGTAATTTGTCTTATTATTAATTTATTTTTAATTTAGCCAACAATAATGACATATTATACATATTGTACACCCTATGGGTATGTTACAGAGATACAATAATAGCTAATTATAAGAACTGCCTTTTACCTGTGATAAACAACAAATAAATGAATATGAATATAAATAGATCTCACAACTTTAACGGTAGAAGAACTGAGTTGCGAGACTTATTTTTTTAACCGACGAAAAGACGAAGGAGGTTCTCAAGTCGACGCGTATTTTTTTTTTTACGTTACGCCTAACTTGTCTCAGAGTAGTCCGATTGTGATTTAAAACAAATTATTGGAAAGGGTATACCCCGAAGTTGGTCCAATATAAATTTCGAAAAAAAGCCAACCCTAAGGGTAGGACAACAAGATGAAAAAACTATAAAATAAAAACCTATTAACAAAAAAATTAAACCGCCGAAAAAACTGAAAAGTAAAAAATTAATAAACCTGCTTTGTTTAACCTTAATAACTAAGTTCGGAAGTCGGTGACTTTGGATATGTATTTCAATTTTATGTCACCGACTTCCGAACTTAGTTATTAAGGTTAAACAAAGCAGGTTTATTAATTTTTAATTTTCAGTTTTTTTGGCGGTTTTTTTTTTTTTTTTTGTTAAAAGTCTTTTTTACTTACAAATTATGTTTTTGATGGTAAGTTGGTAACCTTAACTCCCTCAACAAAATGTTAATAATTTTATCATGTTTAAATACAACCAAGTTCCTATATTCATAATAAATTAACATAACACGTATCCAAACAGTTTCCTTAAGTATATAATTAACGGAAAAAAAAGCAATCTTACGTCCATACATAGTCCCCACACACATAATAACAATAGCAATCGTTATTAAATTCATTTTTGCTATTTTAAATTTAAAAAGTTACACTTGAACTTTCACTGACTGAAACCGTCAGTCTTAGACCGACCAGCTCGCTTCGACGGTCAGAGATCAACTGGCAACTGTACGAGTTGTTATCTGAAACTTATTTGAATTATTCCGATCTGTCACCCCGCTTTGTCCCCTTAGGGTGACAGATAGGAAAAAAAAGTTTGATCTGTCCCCCTGTTAGCAATGAGGGGACAGTTCGAACTTTATTAACTCCTTAACGGTTTCATCTGTCCCCCTATCACTGACAGAACTGAATTTAATAACAAAAATACCACCCTTTAAAAATATTAAGAGTACCTTATATAAAACCCGGAATGAAGCAATACAAATGAAAAAAAAATGTTTTAATGATCTTGACGAAGTAATAATACCTCCCAAATTTATACCTTTTGTATTAGCTGACTACAGTCATGAAGGTAATAGAATAATATTTTTTTGTGCCGAGTACATGAGAAACCTTTTACGTACCTTAGAAGACTTTTTAAGTGACGGAACATTTAAAAGCTGCCCGAAACCATTTCTACAGATTTATACTGTACATGCAGACTTCGGCAGTAAAAATATGAGTACCGATATTGTGCCAGTAGTTTACTCATTAATGAGTCATAAGAATCAGAAGAGCTACGAAATTTTATTTAACATGATTAAGTCACAAATCCCAGAGTGGAAACCCAAAACCTATAAAACAGACTATGAAATTGCAGCACTGACAGGGGGACAGATGAAACTTTTTATTCCTGTTTGTCCCCCACAGAATTTAATATATTAATTCTTAAAACTAATGCCACACATACTGCAACATTACATTAAATTAAAGACTAGTGGTTTAGGTTTATAATCATCTGTATTTAAATAAGTTACAAATATTTCTTTTGTTTTTCTATTAATCAGCCACAGTCCCATAAATCACAGTACCTACGTATAGTAGATACAATTACAATCAGTCTTCTGATTTGACTTAATTACAATAAAAAATATACTAATAATAAGAATATTTTGTTTTGTTATTGATTGATAGAATCAGTCACAGTCCGATAAATCACAGTAGGTATTGTACATATTACAATCAATCAGTCTTCTGATTTGACTTCATATGAGGCTATATGAAGTCAAATCAGAAGACTTTAAAAATGAAAACTTTTAAATAATATTAAACTTAAAGTTGTAAATAATCTCAAAATATAAATTAACGAAAGTTACAAATGAAAACTTTTAATAGACTAATAATGAACTTAAAGTTGTAAATAATCTCAAAACAAAAATAAACGAAAATCACTAATAAAACGAATTTTAAAACTTTTCCAAAGGTCGTAAGAATAATATATGTATAAATAAAATATCTTTCGCAACTTCTCCAACAAATGACCAATAGTAATTTCACCACCTACAAACTGCATTTGACAATTATGTATATATTCGTCTTTCATAATATTTCTCTTTGTGCGACAATTTGACGTCGGAGGTAATGTAAGTAAGGTAGGTTTTGGATCTGTTGTGATATGACTCTATAAAAAGCTGCATCCTTTTCTAGAATAACTAAAAGCATATTTAAGTTGGGTTTTTTTTTTCCAATTGCATTATTTAATCCATGGTGCCAGCCTTCCAGAAAGTTTGTAGTACGATGACGTTCATTAAAAACACACCATATTTTTTCTAAACTCAGCATCATGCGGTCTAATCCATTGTTTGATCATATACATACGAAATTTCTTGCTCTGATCATCATCTGGACTTTCTGATGCGATGTATGACCATCCATTTAAAATTTCATTATCAGGTATCAATGGAGGTACGGCACTCAGTGCCACTTGTCTTTTCAAAAGTTTTGACTTTGTTAGCCCAAGAGCTGCTCCCTTCTTCCACACAGCTTTATTATAGTGAAAGAAACAACCTTTAACTGTGACTTCTGGAAAAACCTTTTTGATAGCGTTCATTGCTGCAATTTCATAGTCTGTTTTATAGGTTTTGGGTTTCCACTCTGGGATTCGTGACTTAATCATGTTAAATAAAATTTCGTAGCTCTTCTGATTCTTATGACTCATTAATGAGTAAACTACTGGCACAATATCGGTACTCATATTTTTACTGCCGAAGTCTGCATGTACAGTATAAATCTGTAGAAATGGTTTCGGGCAGCTTTTAAATGTTCCGTCACTTAAAAAGTCTTCTAAGGTACGTAAAAGGTTTCTCATGTACTCGGCACAAAAAAATATTATTCTATTACCTTCATGACTGTAGTCAGCTAATACAAAAGGTATAAATTTGGGAGGTATTATTACTTCGTCAAGATCATTAAAACATATTTTTTTTCATTTGTATTGCTTCATTCCGGGTTTTATATAAGGTACTCTTAATATTTTTAAAGGGTGGTATTTTTGTTATTAAATTCAGTTCTGTCAGTGATAGGGGGACAGATGAAACCGTTAAGGAGTTAATAAAGTTCGAACTGTCCCCTCATTGCTAACAGGGGGACAGATCAAACTTTTTTTTCCTATCTGTCACCCTAAGGGGACAAAGCGGGGTGACAGATCGGAATAATTCACTTATTTTGCAAACCGGTAGGTATATTGTTCGCTAATACCTAATTTTCAAACTGAATCATTTTTGTTTAGACACAAGGATAAACATGCATAAAATTTTAAAACGGGTTTATTGTAATAATTATGTGTCTTTCCAAAAGTAGGCATCACACACACACCTAATGTGTGTGTGTGATACTGTAATGCACAAGACCTCTTAATGTCAACCTTATTTGGTCGATTTTTTTTAATAAGTGAATCTTTGTTGAGGTGCCAACTGTACCTACAAAATGTAGGTTACTTAAGGCACATAAATGTTTTCTCTTGACAGAACCTACGTGACGAGGTAAACACTACTATGTATTGGTTTAAATGAATCAATGTCTTGGTATTTCTAAGAACTATTGACGCAATAGGTGTCATCATTTGCTATAATTAAAAAATTCATGAATAAATACCTAATACCTTGTGAGTTGTGAGTGTTGTGACCAATACTTAGATAGATACATACATAAATGCATGCATAGGTAGGTATATGCAAACTAATAAAATTTAAGTGTCTGTTTGCAATGTCAAATTAACAGCGTTTTACTAAATGCGCTATTTACATTTAATGCGCTATTGTACAGAGGCCAGCACATCAAGCAACCCCAATCTGTGAAATTTCTTTGATAGTTTTTCAACTTTATTGCAAAGGAATAAGGTTCATGTTCAATTGGGAAAATTTGACAGTTTGGGATAGGTTGACCTGCTGGCGTCTGTTATGCATGTGCATCTATGTACGTACACACGGCTACATATCAAGCTATACATTTCCAGAATAAGCTGATCTCGAAATGTATAGGATTTCCGTACAGTGCAAGATCAGCGTAAACTGGAAATGTATAGCTTGATGTGTAGCCTTGTGCATGGGCGTACCCATGGTGGGGCAGGCTGGGGCACTTGCCCCACCCTGCTCTTTGACCCGAAGCTAAGAATTTTTAGGCAAAATTAATAATCACAAAATTAAATACTTATTTATTTGGGTACCTACTTTTAAAGAGGGTTCTGGAAGCCCAAAATATATTTGTAAACGAAATTTTAGCTAGATTTAGCCAGAACCGTCGCAGGTTATTATTGAAGTAAGGTGCAGTGCAGTAAATAAAACTTGTCAGTCAGTAAATAAAAAGCATTTTTAGTTAAAAGTAGTGCCGCGCGGCGGCAGCGGTGCATCAGCGCTGCCGCCGCGCGGCACCTACTACATATTTACTTTTGCGCCACCCCTTAAAAATGGTGGGTAAACCTATGACCGTGTGTACATACACAATATTTTTATTTATTTATTTATTCATTTACACATACAATTATTTTTACAGGCAGAACCCAAGGTAATAAAAGTAGTCATAAAGACACGTAAAAGATACAGGACAGTAGACATCCAGAGACGCCACTCAAAAACTGATCACACATTTATATATCTATTTCTATGTATGTACATACTTTTATACGGAGGTGTCGGTAACGGTAACAACTAACAGTGTCGCGAGTTCAATTGTGTTTTCCCATCTCAAAAAATGCCCAACGCGCCTAAAGAAAATTTCACATCAAAAATTGTCCGTCTGTCTCTTTGCTCCGGCTAATCTCCGAAACGGCTGTATCGATTTTGAGGGGGCTTTGGCTGGCAGACAGCTGATGTTTTTAATAGGCTACTTGTAAGTTCCGGTAGCACATTGTCGAAGGATAATTTCGACATCCACGTAGGCGAGGCCGCGAGAAGCGTCATTATAAACAGACTAAACTTTGCCAGGAGAAATATGGAGAAATCGTATCCAGCTCTGGAATGTTTCTTCCAAATTCTTACAAGTATGCACGTACCTTCTCTTTATAAGATGAGGCTGGATGCCGTCCTTAAACCTAACTTCTTTTTCTTTCTTTTTCTTTTACTTATCTGCAAAAGAAAAAGAAAAAATATAACGTGTTTTTACGGTATAACACGCCGCAAAGAAAGAAAACAAAAAAAAATGCAAAAAAACCCGACTGATAGGTGAACTTTAATTTAAAAAGATGGAAACAAGAAACTTGTTTTAAAAGGATAACATTACACTGAATACTGACTGAATATGCATCTTCTTAAATTTAACAATAATAGTACATTATGGTACAAGTGTATAACGTTGGTGATTACCGCTGAGGTGCCATTGAGACCCGAGCCGTCAGGCGAGGGTCTTAAGAGAGCCGAGGACGGTAATCATCAATAGACACGTGTATCATACGACGTTTTTCAACACACTTGTGAAGAAAATAATACTAAAAAATCATTTTGTCCTTGGAGTTTTTAGGTAGTAAACTTTCCATAACGTTAAGGGCTTCACATCTTATATCGGGCGGTGGTATAACATAAATAATTTTCTTCATAACTAGTACTTGTAGTAATTTTAATGAATAAATAACTATAATTTCAACAGTGAAAACGAGTTGAGATGTTTTTTTTTGCCAATGGCGGGAAAAAGTAATCAGTTTTCCAATGCGCGCGCATCTAACAATGGCGATCGGCCTTATACTAAGGCCGCATTCCGAATTAGAAAAATAACGCTGTGAGCGCTCACATCGATGTTTGCGTTCCGAGTTAGATATCACGATCTGACAGCTAAGAACGTCATTTTACTCACTAAGAACAAAGCAACTTGATTGAGTTGCTTTGTTCTTTATGATGATGATGATGATGATTGAATTTCAACATGTACGTTTTAAATAAATAAATATTTCACTGAAATATAACTTTTGTTTTCTCTGTAATAAAGAAAACTTTGAATTCCCCATTTTGTACGTGGCTAAATCCCTATCGGCAAAAAGCCAAAAAAAAAGAAACCTCATTATTTTGCGCCACGTTCCAAGTTACAATAATATCGATTTGAGCGCGCTCACACCCGTTCCGAATTGGCGTGAGCGCGATAACGACGTCCCGCGAATCGTCATAGATGGCGTCATGACATGCGCCATCTTGGGATAACGCCGACCATGCGTTATACTAATTTCACCGTGAGCGCTGTCAAAAATGACAGTTGTGCTGTTTTGTTTTGAGTCGCATCAAATCTTTAGTTATCTTTATTTATTTACTATTAACATTAATCTTAGATTTATTTGAAATAATGCTTCTATCTAAAAAGAAGAAATGTGTGGTGTGAAATGGCGGTTCTTAGCTGTAAGAATCGTGATATCTAACTCGGAACTCAAAATATCGATGTATCGATGTGAGGGCTCACAGCGCTATTTTTCTAATTCGGAATGTGGCCTTAGTCCGTGGCCGATCGCCATTGTTAGATACGCGCGCATTGGAAAACTGATTAATATTTCCCGCCATTGGCAAAAAAAAATCACAACTCGTTTTCACTGTTGAAATTATAGTTATTTATTCATTAAAGTGACTACAATTACTAGTTATGAAGAAAATGATTTATGTTGTAACACCGCCCGATATAAGATGTGAAGCCCAGTTTACTACCTAAAAACTCCAAGGACAAAATGATTTTTTAGGATTATTTACTTCACAAGTGTGTTGAAAAACGTCGTATGATACACGTGTGTATTGATGATTACCGTCCTCGGCTCTCTTAAGACCAACGTTACTCGCTAGTACCATAATGTACTATTATTGCCTCCAACTGCATGAGATTGCTTTTTAGGCAGTCGGGTTTTTTGATTTTGTAAATTAATATTTTTTGTTTCGCAGTTTTTATAATTATTTTTGACGTTAATGAGACCTATTTATAAAACTCTTAATTTTGATACCTCTCAATAGATTTTGAGAAAAAAATATTTTTTGAAGACCACTATATGGCGCCAAAAATCGGCCATTTTTTTGTTTTCAATTTTGATATAGGTACCCACTGTCACTCTCACAATGAATATAACGGTACCTCTCATGCTTAAATCGATCAAGCCGTATAGGCTACAGAGCGTGCCAAAGAAATATACATACATACACTCGAAAAACGTAACCCTCCTTCTGGCGCAGTCGGGTAAAAAGAACAAGTTGAGGGAAAGTACGCGATATTAACCGGTTGAATGCCGTAATTATAAAAACAATTGAAAAGTCATTGTGTCTCGCGTGGATCCACGTTACATACACGACGTACAAACAAAGGGTTAAGCGATGGCCATTTTGCGTGAAACGTCACGTTCACGTCGCGTTCACGCAAAACGGCCATAGCTCAGTATAATGAGACGACCCTGTAGGAAACAGAGCCCCGACACTGGTTTTCATCGACGACTGTCGATGAGGCGTTGATGAGGCGTTGATGTTGCGTTGACGTCAACCAGCACATGTAGGTACTGGTATTACTTTTAAAGCTCCTACTCAGAGGTGGATGTCATGGTGTGTTCCTCGTGGCTATAAAAGCAAATAGGCGGGACAGCCTCATGCTGGGACATAGGATACACCTACATGCCATTTTGTGGCAAACTCATATCGTCATCATCATCTGCCAACTCTTTATCCCAACCGCGTTGGAGTCGATTTCCAGTCAAACCGAATGCATCTGAATACAAGTATTTTACAGGGAGCTACTGACTATCTGACCTCCACTACCCAGTTATTGGGTACACGATAACCCTTGGTCAGACTGGTTGTCAGACTTTCGGGCTTGTGAACATAAAAACCTTGTTAAATTTATAGTGCTGCCTAATCCTTGGTTATGCATGTGCATGAAAAGAAAATAATCGACTTCAAAAAGTCTAGAATTGTTTAAACTTGTTTCTATTACTGGTTTAACCTGGAGTACCTCATTCAAGTCAGGTTTTTGTTTTGTTGTCTTTATTTAGTCGATCTCTGAGCGTTGGATCCACTTGAGGTGTCTACGGTCCGCGTCCGACTCGGACCTCTTTCAGCGTACTGTGAACTGATACTCAGTTCAATTACTTATTCAATTATTACATTTCTCACAAAAATGTATTTAATTACCGTTGCGGTGGCTGTCTGCGCTGGACTTGTGTGTGGACGTAAGACTGCTTTTGTTTTTTATTTATTTACCAATGAACCGGCCCTGATTCGCACGTTATGTCCAGACGCTATCCCAAACTGTCACATTTTCCCAATTATACATGTGTACGTTATTCTTTTGTATTAAAGTTGAAAATCTATCAAATAAATTTGACAAATTGGGGTAGCTTTGACGTGCTGGCGTATGTACAGCTTGACAAAACATTGAGATTTCTTTATTTTAATTACCTATATAAGAAATAGGTACACATGCACCTTTCGGAATTAATTCTAAAACCGTGTCAAGTGTGTGTCGACCGCGCACAATGAAGGGTTCCGGAGTTAGGATGAATTTATCCCAAGAACAAACTTAATGTTGTGGTTGCAAAACATGTTTTACTATACATTCCGACTGCAAACAAATGTAAATTGGTAGACTATTACTTGTAAAGTCTACTGCCATACAAACTTTCGTCACATATTTAACCCCTACAAAACGGTATACGCAATGCGTTGTTTGTCAGTGAGATAATTTAAGATTTATGATGTTAAATGTGGCTGTGTCATCATAATAATCAGCCTATTGTATTCCCACTGCTGGGACCCAGCCATCGCGACCGCCTCTCAGTGAGAGGAAGTGGGCCGGTAACCCCGTGCGGTAACCCACCACGCGGGCCCAGTGCGGGTTGGTGGATGTCACATAAATCTTCGAATTGTGTACCTAGTACGTCACTTAATGTTATTCTTAAACATACGGAAAATTATTGATAAAAAGATTAGTGTACAGAACCCTAATCTTTTTATCAATACTTATCATTGTGTGACTTTTAAAAGTCTATAATTTCTGAGGTTTCCTATGCAAATAAAAAACGCGTTTTGAAGGAGTACAATAGGTGAGCTACATAGAACGGATGTTCATAGTGTTCATACATAGGCATAGTTTTATCAAGAAGTCAATGACTTTTGGAACACTTTCAGATGCCAGTCCACCTCCAGCGGATAGGGGACCTGGCAGTTGTCCAGCCAAGATGACGGCGTTCCCTCTCGAACCTGGTTCTAAATGCTGTACGTCTGTAGGTCAGGGTCAGTATCCAAATAAAGGAAATAAATATTTCTATTTTGATTAAGATTTATATGATTATGGGTTTTTTTTTGGGTTTTGAGGCCCCACCGCGTCCGCCATCAAACGGTGGCGGCCCCGTGAAGAGCGCTGCTCCGAAGCACCGGCATCACTCCTCCTCTACCGCAGCCCGTAACCCTCAGCCACGATGCCTCCCATTCGACATCGCGGCCCACCTCAGTTGCGGTGCACCTCACCGCAACCTACTTTTTGGCCGCTACGTCAATGGCTTTTTTTTTTTTTTTTTTGGTTGGGAAATCATCAAATAACTTCTCCCGCTCTGGGTGGAGCAGGAGGGCGTGTCAGACTTTTACTGACTAAAACCCACCCGTGTTCCTTCAGTAGCCCTTAAGCCAGGGGCTGTGGTGTCTCTTTCGAACAAACCCGCACCCCTGGCAGGCATCGGCCCTTGCGGGCCCCATCATTTTTTGTGCTGACATCTCTTTGAGGCGCGCGTGGAACACAACGCGCCGTCGACTTGGGCTTGGTCCTTACCGGACAGCGAGCTACCCATTACTCGCCGTCCGCAAGCCCATGCCTACGGTGGCCGGAAATCGGCCTGGGATTCCCGACGCCCAGGGCGTCTCCGTATCCTGCGGCGGCTGAGGTCGCGAGGGCGCATATGCTGCCTCTCCCTCACATGCGCCGCCTCCCTCTTCGCGAGCATCACTGCTTCGCTGAAGGAGGTGACGGCTCCCCATGCCCTCTCGCTCCGTACCATGGCCTGTACCAGGGCCGGACGCGAGAGATCGCCGCCGCCGATCGCCTCCACGAGGACACGGCGCGCGGCGGTGCTCCGACCAAGCTGGGCAGACCGCCACCGTGTGCTCCACCGTGTCCTCAGGGCGATCTTCGCAGTGGAAACACCCGGGCGTTTCCTCCCGCCCTATCCGAAACAGGAACCTCCCGAAACAACCGTGTCCGGTGAGGACCTGCATCAGGCGGTACGTCAATGGCTTGAAGGCAAAAGCCCTGACAAGCTAAAAAAGCGTGATTTATCAGTTTTTTTTTCTATTTTTTTTTAGTTGCTCTGGTATTAAATTGTCATCGGTCCTCAATAAGTCTACAAAGTTTAAATGAAATCTGACCTTTTGAAGTGGGTCAAAATCAAGTCCAAAAGAGTCGGTTACAAACAAACAAAAATGATTTCAAAAAAAAATACAGGTGTAGCAAATAAAAGCATGTTAAAAGTTTGTAGGCGTTCAACCATACTTTTTCAAGCGACCTCAAAAAAGGAGGTTCTCCATTCGCGTGTAATTTTTTTATTTAACTTATAAGTACCTAAGTCCAGCACCCTAATTGCGTAACTTACGATTGATCATAATTGGTTTCGTCTTCACAGTTAAACAATATCCATTGCGTTATTTATGTTGTCGAACAGACACATTTTTCGAACATATGAAGCAATGGTTTAACAATCCGTTTCAAAACGATACAGATTATGATGAATCGTGAGTTACGCAATTAGGGTGCAGTTCAGTGAACACTATTTATAAAACAAGTGTTTACGGTACACATAACAAACATCACGCCTTTTTTCCATGAAAGGTTGGGCAGAGGTGTAGGTATCTATAGTACAGACGCCCCAGCGCATCAAGCTACATCAAACTGTCAATTTTTCTCAATTGAACATGAACCTTATGCTTATAACATAAAGTTGAAAATCTATCAAAGAAATTTGACAGATTGGGGTAGTTGATGTGCTGGCGTCTGTACATCCACTTTTTTTATTGATGTTTTTTTTTGTTATGATTGTTTAATGAGTTTTATTATTTTTTCTTTTTTTTTGGTTTTAATTGTATAAGTATCTAGTAATAGTTAGTAGAAAAACCTCCTACCCGCCTGTCTATCCGTATGATGCCACAAAGTGGGGTCTGGTGACCTGTAATACAGGTTTTTCTAAAACCTACGTCAGGCACCAGCTCTCACAATGTGAATTATTATATTATAGATAGTCCAAAACTGTTAAATGCTACAAACCACTGTGAGAGAAATAAATAAACTTTTATTGTTATATTATTTCGCCTGATATGTAAGTCCCATGTAAAAGAAAACGAGCCTATTACGATCAACCGGGCACTCATCCAGGCTGCTATTGAAAAATTTCTTAAAAAGTCCTGGTAATCGAACCTTGGATCTCACTAGTCCAACGAGGCGAGTCTTTTATACATTTTTGTCCCTTATCCAGGCATATAATGTTAGCTCCACATTATTCTCCGTATTAAACCTAAATCTATTCCCTTCTCTGTGACGCTAATAGTAGACTCTTATTTTCCAGGTGGCCACACGAACGTAATATTTCAGCAACCATGGGCAGCGCTTATAGATTTCGAATTTAAAGAAAATGGCAACCCAAAGACGTTGTGTGCGGGGACTTTAATCAGCGGCAAATATGTCTTGACAGCTGCCCATTGTATCGTCAGAAAAGTCGCTACGCCGTAAGATAAACCTTTTTTGTTTTGATTGGAAATCATCAAATGACTTCTCGCGCTCTGAGCGGAGCGGGAGGGCGTGTCAGACTTACTGACTAAAACCCACCTGTTTTCCTAAGATAAACCTTGTCAAACAAAAAACGCAACTGTCTTCCAAAACAAACACAGCAAATATATTTTTTCTGCCTTCAAAATAGCATAGAAATAAAATTGTATTGACGCGTCGCCGCGCCAACGCAACAAAATGGCGACGTCTGTTCCGATTTTGGTCACGCGCTAAAATATCCTTGTAGTACTGTACCACGCAATTGGTCACAAATAATAAAACCAAGTGCGCCATATTTTATTTCAGAAGTTAGGTACAACTTAAAACCTATTTACCAGGATTGCAGTTCGTCTCGGAGAATTCGATTTGATTCATGAAGGCAGGGATTGCGTGCCAGTTGATGGAGCCGGTGAAGATTGTAACGATGGACCCACACGCATCAAGATCGAGACTACGATACCTCACCCGGAGTATGCGCCTGGCCATCCTTCCAAGTGGAACGATATTGGCTTGATCAGGCTGAAGGAGGCAGCTCCTTACACAGGTTTGTGGCGAGTTTGTTGCATAACCTCCTTTTAAGAACTCCGTTGGCAAATAACACATATTTATTATTTATTTATATATACTATATTGTACACCACAAAAAATACATTGCAAAAAAACAAGGTACACTACAAAATATACAATGGGCGGCCTTATCGCTTTCCGCGATCTCTTCCAGGCAACCTTGGCATGGACAGCGATTGGTCTGGATCTAAAATGGGGATGTTGTTGGCGCAAATAATAACCCTTATAATTTCGTCATGTCAGTCTGTCCATCCGTCCGTGCCCTAAACCTACTCGTATATATCGCAACAACTATAAAAAACCACGCCCACGTTTTTTAATACCAAGTAAGGAATTGTTATCATTCTAGATTTTATACGTCCCATCTGCCTGCCAACCAAGAACCTGGAGCGTAATCCTCCTGACCAACCGTTGTATGCCCACGGTGTATTCACTTAGTACATTCTTATTTTGTATGGCCGAAAAGGCTCGGGTATTGTTCGGTCGTTGCTCAACAGATGGCGTGCCTGTACCCTTATCATAATTAATGAAATTTAAAAAATCTCATAAAATATTGTCTGAAGATGAACATAATTTTAACTATTTATGTAAATCAACAAAAAATAATAATAATAATAATACGGAATTACACAATATATTTCTATAGCAACACTGCGCAACACCAAAAGAATGATACATTTCATTTCACGAATTTCAAAATAATTTCAAAGAAACGTGACATTGCTTTTTGAAATTATTTTTGTTCCTACACCTCGAAAAGAAAAAATTGAGCTATTTTTAATAGTTTTTTCTCAATTTGAGATTACCGTAAATACATTAGATGGTTTGGAAATTATAATTCAAGTGAAATATTAGCACTCTGAATACTGATGGGTAAAGGAACGTCATTGTCGGCCATTCTTTATTATTGATAAACTTTGTCATTCTTGGTGTTTTTCGAACCCATAGAATGCGTTTTGGAATTTTGAATTGTGGATTTTATTTACGACCTGGCTATGTTTTTTGGATTATTGTGACCTTCTGCTCTGTTGACCCTTGCTCTCTCTTGGACTTCGACGAACATACTACTTTTCCGTGGACCCCGGCAACTTATTTTGGACTCCGATTTTCTATAATGTCGTCAGAAAAAATATGCTGTGTACCGAACTGTGGTAAGTTATATTGATTTTGCTTTTCTCGAAATAATCCCGACAGAAAATTCAAATGGAAGTGTGCCTATTGTTCTTCACCTCAAAACTACTCAAGGCCTAAAACCCCATGAAAAACAGGCAAAGACTTAGATCTCGCAAAAGTTTATACGCTCTGTGATACCCCGTAAACTTAAAGTAATTTAGTATAACATATAAACATAATTTAGTAATAAATATCTTCTTTTAGGTTCGGAAAAGGAAATCCTCCACAAATTTCCTAACCCTAACAAGGAACCTGAGCGCTTCAGAACCTGGATATACAATATTGGAGGATCAGTTCTGGCCTTGGAAAATGACATGATTTTTAAACGTCGCCGTGTTTGTCATTTGCATTTTGAAGCTCGGTACCACACAAGAAGCAAATTCTTAAGTGCTGACGCCATACCTCGACTCTGTTTACCAGGTAAGAAGCTTCTTTATTCTATAATTATAAGGTTATGTTTAAAAAAAAATACCAGGTGGTCCAAATAGTGATGACGTAAAATCTGAATTTCTCATACCTACAGGTATACGAAAATACCTCATGTATGTTCTGCTAAAAATAACTCAAAAACTACAAAAGTCACGGAACATGCATGGGGTACTTTCGAATACCCGTGGTATGAGAATTTCAGATTTTTCTTTTGGTCGTCACTATTTGGACCAGCTTGTATATTTCAATAATAAAAATCAATTATTATTTATTGTATGCTGGCTGCACCCCATGACTATAGTATAGTTAAAATCTCGCTGCAGACTCGGTCATAAATCATTCGAGTGTTTCGCTCTCTTTCCCACTCACGGGCCTTATGGGCAGGCCACGCCCACACGTAGTCCTGTGCATTACTGCAGTCGATGAGTGATATCGATAGTTTTATATATTTATAAATGGGTGATAGACATAAATACACATTTATTTTTATTTTATTACCAAATTTACTAAAAAAAACATTAGTACTCAATTACTTATTAGTTACCCTGCATACTTAATGAATGCAGTATGTTTACGTGATAACCTTAATGATTCTGTTATCGATAATGGCCTTGAGCGCGCGCAACTAGCGCATATCCCTACTCCGATTATGAGTTATGACCAAGTCTGCAGCGAGATTTTACCTATACTATAGTTTATTTTGTAATTTCTAAAAATTATTAGGTTACATATTTTTTTTTTTTTATAGGATTTACTCTCAGAAGACCACCTCTCATGGATGTAACAAACCAAGGAACCAGCAGCACTCCTGCTGAAATTGTTCTATCTCAAGAAATACTACCTGAACAATCTGCTGGTAGTAGCAAAAGAAGTAAGTATTTAATATTATATTTGAGTAGTATTCATTTATATAAATTGCAAGGAATAGGTACATACTTTGTTATTACATCTTAAGTAATATTATAAATGTGAAAGTGAGTTTGTTTGTTATGCTTTCACTTTAAAAGGGCTGAACGGATTTGAATAAAATAGGGCACTGGTAAACCATGACCTGCACCCTAATTGCGTAACTCACTATTAATCATAATCTGTTTCGTTTTGAAACAGATTGTTAAACCATTGCTTCATATGTTTGAAAAATGTGTCTGCTCAGCAACATAAATAATAAAATGAATATTAATAATAAGCTGGCAACACCGTGTCACCAAGACGTCTTGTTTCTCTAATTTTATAATTCCATCAATATTAATAATTTTGACCAATTTTAAAAGTATTTTTTTCATCAATCAAAGAAGAAACCGGTAAACCATCAATTTTTTTTAATCAGAGACCAAAATATTCAACCATGTAAGAAACTTTATTCTAAAGCTGCCGAATCGGAGGTGACATGACAGATGTCACCTCCGATAAAACTAAGAAAATCACAAAGCATAAAATATAATACTGGAAGAAATGAAATTATGGAACTAAGATAAATGTTGACAAGATCAGCGGCACTTCGAGCACGCCTACCACCTCCGGACTCGTCGCTCAGCTCCGCCTCGCCGCCGCCGGTACCCAGCCCCACTGCGGGCGCTGTGACGACACCGGCCGCGGTAGTTGCGTCGAGCTCGAGCGACGAGTATTTCTCTCCGCCCACGACACCACCACCTACTCGTCGACGGGGAGGACGCCGGCCGCCGGACGGCTTAGGACCTCGAGGCCCACCGGCCTCTGATAGGGTCCCAGCTCCCGGCGGAAGTGTGCAGCGCATGAGATGGACACGATCCATCAACGAAAACGTCATGCGCTCATACTATGGGGCTACAGAGGGAGGAAACAACCTGACCGCGTACCGTGTTCGGATGCTCTCTCTTTTTCAGGTGCTTGAGCCAGCTGTCAACGTTTCGGCACAACGACTGTCGGATCAGGTGCGGGTCATCCAGCGTAATCATATGTTGGATGACACTGTACTTGATCGCCTACGAAATGAAATGCAGAGTAGCCATGTCATCGTCCCCCCGTCGCAGACAGTTGTGGTACCACCACGGCTCAACACAAGTCACGCGCCTCAAGCTGACGAGGGGAGTGTTGACAGGGCTACAAACGTAAGTACCCAGTGCAGTGAGGAATTGAGGAGTGCTTTGGAGGGTGCGATTCGAGAATATCGGTTCATGTCGCCCGAACTTAGACCACGCTTACCTCGTTTGCCCATGCATAATAAGAATAGGGCGCTGGTGGCGGCTTTGGATTCGCAGTTGTCAAATTATTTTGATGACTGCGAAGACCTCACCGATACTCATTCGATTCTGTACTGCGCGGCTGTAGCGGCTTGTCGTGTAGCTCATGTCAAATTCGCAAATGACTCTAGAGCTACACGACCGAAACCAGCCGTTCCAGCTTGGCAGTGCAGGATTGAACGTCGTATTGGTGGGGCCAGGGCCCTCATCGGCAAACTAATCTGCTTCAGGGAGGGCAACACTCGCCCCAGAGTGATGCGCTTTGTGAGACGGGCATTCTCAGGGACTGATACCAGCCCTCAAGATTATATGTCCCGTGTCACAGAGCGCATAGACTTCCTGAAGCAGAAAGTGTATGCATGGGCAAACCGTATTCGTCGGTATAAGCGCCGGGTAGACCGATACACTCAGAACCGCACCTTCCAGTGTGATGAAAGGTGGGTTTATAGGGCTTGGGAGCGACCGAACCAAGGTGTGGCTGATACGCGCCTACCGGAAGATGACGCCATGTGCTCTTTTTGGCGCAATATCTGGTCGGTGCCTGTCAGTCACACCGAAGGTGATTGGGCTCGAGAAGTCGAGCGAGCCTGCGATCCTATACCAGAAATGGGGGCTATTACCATCTGCCCCCAAGATGTAGCTCGTGCAGTCCGTCCGCTGCCCAACTGGAAGTCTCCAGGGCCGGACGGGCTGCACAACTTCTGGATCAAATGGTTCATGGGATCGCATGCTCGCTTGGCGGCTCAGTATCAGGCTGCTTTAGAGTCTGGTTCGCTACCCCAGTTCCTGACGACAGGAGTTACCCACCTGCTCCATAAATCAGGTAGTACCGCGGAACCCAAAAATTATAGGCCGATCACGTGTTTACCGACGGTCTATAAAGTTCTTACATCCATTTTGAGAGCTAAAATTTACAATCATATAGACACCAATTCCATTATGTCTGTCTCTCAAAATGGATGTCGGAACGGGTCCCGCGGTACTAAGGAGCTGCTCCTCATTGATATGGCCATTAGCCAACAGGTTCGCCGTTCCCGAAAGGATCTTTCGACATGTTGGATAGATTACAAGAAGGCCTATGACTCAGTGCCACATACATGGCTCATGAGGGTGCTAGAATTGTATAAAGTAGATACAACTCTGCGCACCTTCCTGATGTCATGTATGGGGCAATGGAGGACGGTCCTTCGATATCCAGGATGTCGAAACATCCAGAGGAATAGCGAGCCGATAAGGATCGAGCGAGGTATATTTCAGGGCGACAGTTTGAGTCCGCTTTGGTTCTGCCTAGCCCTGAATCCTCTAAGCACATTGCTGGAGGATTCAGGTATAGGCTATCGGCTGAGGAGAGGTGGTCAGGTTATATCCCACCTCCTCTACATGGATGACCTTAAACTCTTTGCCCCCAACAATTTGCAACTGATGGAGCTACTGAAAGTAACTGAAACCTTCAGTAGCGCCATCAGGATGGAATTTGGTGTGGACAAATGTGCGGTCATGCATGTAAAGCGAGGGGAGATTATGGAATCCGTGGGAACCCAACTCTCGGATTCCATAAACCTTCGAGCCCTCTCCGCAGCCGAAACCTATAAGTATTTGGGTATGTCGGAAGCGTTGGGCATCAATGTCACTGACATGAAGCAATCGTTGAAGGAGCGCTTCTTTGGCCGCCTGAAGAAAGTATTTAATAGTCTTTTATCAGGCGGAAACAAGGTGCGCGCCTTCAACGGTTGGGTCATGCCGGTTTTGATGTACTCTTTCGGCATACTCAAATGGACTCAGACCGAACTCGACGCCCTGGATAGGAGGGTCCGTACGCTGCTGACTGCATATCGAATGCACCACCCACGGTCATCGGTAATGAGACTGTATATCCCGCGAAAGTGTGGAGGTCGAGGGTTCTTAAACGCTAAGACTCTCCACAATCGCGAGATATGCAGTCTCAGGGAATATTTCCTAGAGACCGACGTGGGGATGCATCGAGATGTGGTCGCGGTGGACAAAGGCCTCACCCCGCTCTCCTTGGCTAAAGAGAACTGGCGCAAACCTGTAGTGCTTGACACTAATGATCGCATGGAGGTATGGCAGAGTAAGGAGCTTCACGGACGCTTTTTCCGGGCCCTACATGGGCCCGATGTAGACCAACTAGCGTCCGTAGCCTGGCTGCGTTTCGGTGACCTCTTTGGGGAAACCGAAGGTTTTGTCTGTGCAATTATGGACGAAGTTATCATGACGAACAACTACCGGAGATTTATTGTGAAAGATGGTACGGTTGACATCTGTCGGGCATGCCACCGTCCGGGAGAATCAATCCGACACATAATCTCCGGTTGTTCTCGTCTAGCTAACGAGGAGTACTTGCATAGACACAACCTTGTAGCCAGGATTATCCACCAGCAACTTGCTCTAAAATACAGCCTTGTGGAATCAGAAGTGCCGTACTACAGGTATGTGCCCGACCCAGTTCTCGAAAATGGACATGTCACACTGTACTGGGATCGATCCATCATCACTGACAGGACTATTGTTGCCAATAAGCCTGATATAGTGGTGGTGGATCGACTAGAGCGGCGTACAATGATCGTTGATATAACGGTCCCGCATGACGGGAACCTCGTGAAAGCCGAGAAAGATAAACAAATCAAGTATCTTGACTTGGCTCACGAGGTTGTCGACATGTGGGATGTGGACTCAGCGATCATTGTACCGATAGTCGTTTCAGCCAATGGCTTGATAGCCAAGAGCCTCGACCAACATCTGAGGAGGCTCTCGTTGGGCAGCTGGGTCAAGGGCTTGATCCAGAAAGCGGTACTCCTGGACACGGCTCGCATCGTTAGGAGGTTCCTCTCTCTGGAGCCCTGACCGCCGGTAGCTTGGACCTTGTTCCCGATACCGGTGGGCTACTATTTTTTATATTTTTAAATGTTTTTATATTTTTATAATAATATTTAAAAATGTAATTTATATGTATATTTAAGGGAATAAAGTAAATGAATATTGTTGAACTGTCAAATTGAAACATAATTATTATGATTAATTGTGAGTTACGCAATTAGGGTACTGGAGTACTACAACATGTTCCTGTGGGATAATTCCCCACCTCCACACTGGCGAAGCTGCGGGCAAAAGCTAGTACAATAATAAATGGGCTTGAGTACCATTCTGACAATTTAATAATTTGAATTCTCATTAAAGATTTCTTTTAATGGGATTTTCACTGTGATACAAATTGGCTAGAATACAGAATCTTGGTGGAAATCAAGAATGGCTATTCTTACTCTGAAGGCATAAGCTTATGTTAATATTTCATTCATTTTATTTTCAGACACAACCAAGAAAGTGGTCAGCAATGAACAACACTTGGCAAAACAAATTAAAAAGTTAAAAACTAAAAATGACTGTTACCAGATGAGATTGAAGAAAGCTCTAAAACTTTCCACAAATACTGCATTTCAAACGGCATTAAAGAAATTTAAAACATTGGCTGCAATTTTTACTGCTATGCAGTTTCGGGAAATAAGGAAACCTAAAATGGCACGACGATTTGAGAAAGAGGAGAAAATTATGGCCCTCAGCATGTATAAAGTGGGACCAAAAGCTTACAGGTGGTTAAGCAAAATATTTGTATTGCCATCTCCTGTCACACTAAGCAGAATGATTTCAAGAGCTTCTCTGAAACCAGGTATTAATGAAAACATTTTCGCACAATTAAAAAGAAAAGTCGACAAAATGAAAAATGATGATAGGTTGTGTACCTTAGTTTTCGATGAGATGGCTGTCGCTCCACATTTTGATTATAATCAAAAGAAAGATAGAGCATCAGGTTTTGTAAACTACACTGGTGTTTCTACAAGAAAAATTGCAGATCATGTGCTGGTTTTTATGATTAGGGGTGTAACAAAAAATTACAAACAGCCCATCTATTACTCGTTTTGTTCAGGGAGTACACCAAAAGATATTTTGGCAGTACAAATTAAAGAAGTGGTAAAGAAGCTCCACTCCATTGGCTTTATTGTTTTGGCCACAGTGTGTGATCAAGGCACATCAAATACAAGTGCCATAAATTACCTGATTGAGGAAACAAGAAGAAATTATGCAAGGAGAAATATTGACTGTCAGAATTGTGTATTTGAAATTGAAGGAAAGCAAATTATTCCTTTGTACGATGTCCCTCATCTCCTGAAAGGGATGAGAAATAATTTGTTGACCAAAAATCTTCAATTTAAAATAGACAGTGAAGTAAAAGTGGCAAAATGGGAGCATATCATGCAATTGTATGAAAATAACCCAACATACAAAGGATTAAGGATAGTAAAAAACCTTACAGAAAACCACTGTAATAAAGAAAAAATTCCGAAGATGAAGGTTAAATATGCTTCACAACTGTTTAGCCAAACTGTTGGAAAAACCATGGGATATTTAGCTGGTAAGTCAATAATACAATTTCATAATTATTTGCTTTTTTATTACAAGCGTCGCATACGATTTGTTGTATTAGTATGATGGTGTAGGCTGTGCTGGAGGCAAATCTTTGATTTAAGTATAATCCTGAGAACTACGACCAAATAAATCCCACAATGCATTTAATTTAATTTGTGTTGTAAAACTGTAATGAAATAAAGTTTGGGATTTTCAATACCCTAAAAAGTAATAATAATTAATAATAAAAATTATTATTTATTAATAATAAATCATTAATATTTTTGTTTTGTCTTTTCAGAGAATGGCATTCTACCTGAGGAAACAAAGGATACTGCTGATTTTATTTTATTTATTGATAATTTATTTGACTCCCTAAATGGAAGTATGAAAAACTCAGGGGTCCGGTCAGGGAAAGATTTATTAAGAAATGTAACACCCAATTCAAAACATAAAGATATTTGGGTGCAAGCCAAAATTATTCTGAAGTCTATGAAATTTATAACGTCTAAAGGGAGTGCTAGTACTGTACCATCAATAACCAATTGGATAAAAACTGTGGAAAATATGGGCATTTTAAGAGAAAAACTATTTAATGAGTATAAAATTAAATCATTTTGGTGCAGACATTTTAACCAAGATCCTCTTGAAAACTTTTTTGGGAGCATACGTAGTCATGGGGTGAGAAATAACTCGCCCACCTGTGCTGGGTTTGAAGCTGCATTTGCTTCTTTGCTAGTGAATAATATGAGCAGCAATTATTCTCCAGGGTCCAATTGTGAAGAAGATTTCTGCTCAATGTTTGAATCTTTTGAAAAGTTATTTTTTTCACAAAATAGGGAAAAAGAAGAACAATACTACGAAGTTGATTTCAATGATTTAAATGAAAACATAATTATTAATTATGAGACAAAAAAAAGGGACCCCAGAATAATTGGTCAGCTCGAATATGTGACAGGTTACATATTGCGTAAAGCAAAAAATTTTTACGAAAATTGCAAAGACTGCAAAGTATCTTTGTATACAAATGACCCATCTAAAAACAGGTACCTGCAACACAGAGAATATAAAAAAGGTAAAAAATACTTATGCTACCCAAGCGAAAATTTAACAAAAAGTTTTTCTGAGATCCAGGATATTCTGCACCATATATTAAGAAATAAAAGTCATATTGAAAACTTAAAAAACTATTTGAAAACCATATTGTATATAAATGTAAATACACAATTTATTCAGTGCAGTCGCCACAGAAAAGACTTGATAGAATTTATATTCGACTTCTCAAGTAGGTTCTTTGCCCACAATTGGTGTAAGTGGACCAATAAGTTATTAAATGGTACCAGCACAACGAAAGACGTTGATTCGACTGATGAAATCCAGAATCAGGCTTTAATATATTACAGCAAGAGACACAAAAATAAGCAAACTAAGTAATTTAAATAATATTATTTTCTTTCTTTTTAATATAATTATTGTGTAATTCGAATAAGTTTATGTATTCATATTCACATTTTTTGGAGAAGACAAGTTACCTTTGCTGCAGTCATTTCCTCCGAACAATTTTAAAAACATGGTTTAAAAATTATATAAATAATTGTTTTCTTTTTGTAAATGTATTGTTTTAGGGTACTCAAAATAAGAAGAATATTTTGAAAATATACAACTTGTTCAAAATATAGTCGAAATTAACAAGTGAAAAATCAATGCAACTCTTATAGTTGCATTGATTTTTCACTTGTTATTTCTGTATCCACAATTTTGATTTATGTAATTCAAAGCATTGTTTCTGTAAAAAACCTATGATATGCATTGTTTCTATAAACTTAATAAAAGCTTTGTAATATTCGATGTTGTGTTTCATTTAAACGAAATAAACAATAAAAGTGAAGAAACAAAAAGGAACTATACAGCAAGCTGGGTACGCTATATATATATGCATAGCTAGGCGTTAGACGCGTATAACTTGGAAATTGTTTTGTCGTTAGCCACGAGATGGCGCATGACATAGAGGTGAGCTGAATACTCTATACCCTATATATAATGTACTCTGTGGTATGCCGTTACTTGGTACAACGCACAGGATATTCACCAGAAACTCAAGATGCTAGTTAAAACGCCCTTCGTCAACCAAGAAGTAAGTAACGAGAGCGTAGCGAATCTATTAGCCTAATTGGTCAACAGCATTAGTTTTGAGGAATGCACTATGGTAACCAAAATACGAAGTCAAAAGGAAAGCGCAAGATATCAATGTTCAGTGGACCGTCATCACGCTGTTTTTTTTTTTTTTTGGGTGGTAAATCATCTAATAACTTCTCCTGCTCTGGGTGAAGCAGGAGGGCGTGTCAGACTTTTACTGACCCCACCCGAAACCCGCCCATGTTCCCTCAGTAGCCTGTGTGCCAGGGGCGGCGGTATCTCTTTCGAAAAACCCGCACCCCTGGCAGGCATCGGCCCTTGCGGGCCCCATCGGTTTGTGCTGACATCTCTTTAAGGCGCGCATGGAACACAACGCGCCGTCGACCTGGGCTTGGTGGTTACCGGACAGCGAGCTACCCATTACTCGCCGTCCGCAAGCCCACGCTTACGGTGGCCGGGAATCAGCTTGGGTCTGACGCCCAGGGCATCTCCTGCGGAGGCTAAAGCCGTGAGGTCGCATACGCTGCCTCTCCCTCACGTGCGCCGCCTCCCTCTTCGCGAGCATCACTGCTTCACAGATGGAGGTGACGACTAACCATGCACTCTCGCTCCGTACCATGGCCTGGACCAGGGCCGGACGCGAGCAATCACCGCCGCTGATCGCCTCCACGACGACACGGCGTTGCTCAACCCAAGCCGGGCAGATCTCCACCGCATGCTCCACCGTGTCCTCAGGGCGATCTTCGCAGTGAAAACACCCGGGCGTTTCCTCCCGCCTTATGCGAAACAGGAACCTCCCGAAACAGCCGTGTCCGGTAAGGACTTGCGTCAGGCGGAAGGTGAGGACTTGCGTCAGGTGGAAGGTGAGGACGCCATGCAGCCTCTCAAGCCACTCCTTAAAGAGGGGACTTACCGCCGCAATCGTGGCGTGCCCAACCGTCGTCGTCACGCTTACGTAACACAAATAGAGCCCCAGGATTTCAATGCGATTCCAAATTGTCCGAGGACAAACTCCTTGTGAAGGCCGCGGGCATCCGCTGGATGTGGGAAACTCAAGACCGGTTGATGTGGAGGAGCCTGGGGGAGGCCTATGTCCAGCAGTGGACGTCTTTCGGCTGAAATGATGATGATGATGATGATGAAACTCCATCGTCTGCTCAGCGCTTAAAATGTCCAATAACTCCGCAGCTACATATGACATCATGACTAGGTACCGCGAAGACAATTAAATCGACTGATAAAACAAGGAATAAACGAATGAACTTTATTATTTCACAGAAATGCAAACTAATTTATAGCAAACCAGGTCGTGACATCGTATTCGGGAAGGGACAGCTCTGCGCGGGTGGTATTGAAGGCATGGACACCTGCAAGGGCGATGGCGGTGGTCCCTTAGTCTACGAGAATAAAGGAATATCAGAACTTACTGGCATCGTTAGCTTTGGACCGAAATCATGTGGTCTAAAGGACGTTCCTGCAGTTTATACCAATGTATACGAATATCTTGATTGGATTAAGACTGTTATTGTTTCGTAACTTATTTATTTTTAACCAACATAACAAAAAAAACGAGATTATTTAATAATAAAATTAGTTTATAAGGCTGTCACTCCATTGGGAAGTAATTCCGCTTTTACGGATAGTCCCATAACCACAATGAAAATAAAGAGTCTATCCCTCGCGTAGTACAAATAAGCAATTTTATTTCAAGATAGACTTACCTACTTACTTGAAAAGTCGGACACTTGTTTTTCAAATGTCTTTCTTTTTTTATTTTCCATCAGCGTTATTTATTTAAAAACGCGGAAATAAAGATGTCATGAACTAAAATGTACTTTCTTCTGTATATATGTGTCACCACTGAGACCATTGGGCACAATTTTTATACTTTAACTCCCTATAGTTTAAATCATAAAGGGCCATTTAGATGGAAAGAGTTTCTCGACTCAAAGATACGATTATCGAAAGAACATTAAAAAAGGTTGTCGCCCTGCACCTTGGGCGACAATTGCCTCGCATTTGAATATATCTGTCTCCGTTTAAATGAGTTTTTGCCAGTCGCAACAATGAGTGCAGTGCGCGAGGGAGTTTTAATTATATCTGCTCTTTTAAGACAAGAATTAGTGAAACGAAAACGGAAAAAAAGATGTTGGGTAAAAAAATGGATAGCGAGAAGAAACACTTTTGGAGCATCCAATACTTTGTGTCTTGAATTACAACTGGAAGATAAAGAGACTTTGAAAAACTTAAAAAAAAAACTTTGACTTTCAAAAAACACTAGAAAGCGAAAAATAACTTTAATTTCGGAAGTCGGTGACTTCGGATATGTATTTTATTAATTTCTTGTCACCGCCTTCCGAAATTAAAGTTATTTTTCGTTTTCGCTTTCTTGTGTTTTTTGGAAGTCGGTTGATTTTTTTTTTGAAAAAAGTTTCTTCCGTTCTTGCAAATACTGACTTCTCATATTTTTAATTTTTACTGTTATTTCCTTTGGGCCAAATTCCTCAACTCCCAATTCTTTTGCAAATGCATTAAGAGCTGCATACGATTTTTATAATGCACATTCTCCGTATTCCATAAACACTCGTAATTTCTTTAAATTTCATTGAACTTAATATTATCGGCAGTACCAAATTTAAATGATTTTGTGTCATTTTCAGAATAATACCGTAGTAATCACTGAACTCGAATTTGAATCTCGCACTCAATACGGTTCAAACCGATTTGTATGATACTCGTATGAACTTATAAAACTGATAAAATGTCATACGAGATCGTGTATAGACAAGTCGAGAACTCGTGAGCAAAAATCTTCTTCCTATATATTTCGCTGTGTAAGCAGTCGGAGTAATTTATCGCATAGCGATAATTACTTGCGAATCTCGTTTGACATAATCGTAGGCGAGAATTTAGTTCTTGCCTGTATGTAAACATTATGATACGATAGTCTTATGGTGATTATTGCTTGCAATAGTAGCGTACAATTTCTCGCCAAGAAACGTTCGAGAAACTCTCTCCATCTAAATGGCCATCTAAATGATATTTATGTCATTTTCAGAAAAATACCGTAGTAATCACTGAACTGAACTCGAATGGCAAATGTCGCACTCAAAACGGTTCAAACCGATTTGTACAGTCGCCAGCAGGTCAAGCTATCCCAAACTGTCAAATTTTCCCAATTGAACATAAACCTTATTCCTTTGTGATAAAGTTGAAAAACTATCAAAGAAATTTGACAGATTGGGGTAGCTTAATGTGCTGGCCTCTGTACGATACTCGTATGAACTTGATAAAATGTCAAACGAGATCGTGTATAGACAAGTCGAGAACTCGTGAGCAAAAATCTTCTTTCTATATTTTTCGCTGTGTAAACAGTCGGAGTAATTTATCGCATAGCGAAAATAACTTGCGAATCTCGTACGACATAATCGTAGGCGAGAATTTAGTTCTTGCCTGTATGTGACCAATTTGATACGATAGTATTATGGCGATTATTGCTTGCGATAGTAGCGTACGATTTCTCGCCAAGAAACGTTCGGGAAACTCTCTCCATCTAAATGGCCCTCAAATCTATATAAATAAAAAGACAAGTCCTGACTGACTGACTGATTGACTGACTCATCAACGCCCAGCCCAAACCCTTGGATCTAGAAAGCTGAAATTTTGCACAGAGTTTCCCTTCATAATGTAGACAAGGAATAAGGAAGGATTTTTCGAAATTCAACCCCTAAAGGAGTTAAATAGGGGATGAAAGTTTGTATGGAAAATTGACATTTTTGTAGTTATAACCATTAAATTGGTGTTTCTCATTCTGATTAAAAATAAAAAAAACCACGTGTTTCAGTGTTTTCGGGAAATCATCCCCTGAGAGCGTTAAATAGGGGATGAAAGTAGAAATGAGAAACCCGTTAGTTTTGTTGTTCGAACCATGAAAATTTGTATTTAGCCTTTTGTTTGGTAATAATTAATCATTACACGTATCAGCGTTTTTGAAAAATCATCCCAGAAGAGGGTAAAAAGTTATAGAGGGGATGATTTTTTTTTAGGAAACCCGTAAATTTTAAAGCTTACCAATAAAATTGGTAATAAAAGCCTTTTGGCGTTGTTGTGAAATCATCCCCTAAGCAGTTAAAAACCCTACTAACTCATCATCGCTCAGCCCAATTTTGCGCCATCGCCAAAGACACCTTCGTAATTATGAGAACAATAACTTTACTAAGGGATCCAGTGAGTAATAAATACTTACATTTGGATGGTATTTAAAAGTACTTCAATTTATTCCCATTTCATTTACCTAATTTTGCCTGTGTTCCACCAAATATACTGAATGTGCACCAAAATATGTTCAATAAAATATGTCATAACGAGCATCTATTTAACAACTGTTGCAAATTTGTAAAAATAGTAATACACCTAATTTTAAAAACAAGCATTTATTTTTTTAGTTTTACTTCAGATAATGCACTGCAAAATGTATTTGAATCAAACACCAATTAATGTCCAATGTAGCTTTGTTAATAAAAAAAGTTTTTTCGCGTTTTCGTCCATATTTCGACTCGGATGGTCTCAGGGAGCCTAATTATTAATAACGTAGCAAAAAACAGCGTCAAAATGCGTCACCAGGAAGCAAAGTTACGACGATTCTACGAAAACTTGGTTCGCTTAGGTAGATTTTGATGGCTACAAATTACATAGAACAAAGATAAATTGTAAGTATTAAAGTGGCTATATACGCTAGGCGCACGGGCGAGGTGTCGGAGGACGCGTTTCCGCGCGAGCCACATGACTGCAGATGATAAATATAATTATCTTTTTGAAAAAACACGCCACATCTAAACGTTTAAATTCAAGCGAGCAGGCATGGTTTCTGTCACGGCTCCGGCGCTGCGAGGCTCCGGCGGTCCCACGCGAGCTTATCGTCGCAGATGGCTTAACGCTCACCACAGCGGCTTCGGCTTGCTGGCCGGCTTCGCCGGCCAGCCTCAGCTGCGGCGGCGAGCGTTACATCCACCTGCTCCTCAGCTCGCGGGCCGCCTCGCCCCTCCGCGCCTACGCGGATTTAAGTTACACTCTAGGGGTAGGGCAGACGAGACTACGTGGAGTCGGTTTTGCAGCGTTTCGTTTCTGTCACTAACATAATAAAATACCATGGACAAAATACACCGAACAGCAATTTAGCACATGTAACATTCAGGAATATTTGGTGCACGATCAGTATTTTTCCGGGAAGAATAAAATAGTTATTGTTACAATAGAATATTTGCAGCGCACTACAATAAAAAAGTCTTATATCTTGGTGTTAATTTGGAATTTGTTTGATGTAACATATTTTGCTGGCCGAGTAGTTTAACTCGCAAAATGCTATTGGAGTTTTTTGTGATCTCTCAAAAGCCTTTGATTGCGTGCACCATGAGACGCTTTTGTGTAAACTTCGTTATTACGGTGTCCATAACGATGCTCTAAACGTAATAAATTCTTATTTGCAAAATAGGGTTCAATGTGTAGAAATTAATGGTAAAAAATCTTCCGGGCTGCCAGTTCAGTTAGGTGTGCCTCAAGGCTCAATACTCGGCCCATTCTTGTTTTTAGTATATATTAATGACTTACCGTTCTATTTAAAGGGTATTTGTGATGTTGTACTGTTTGCAGATGATACTTCTCTTATTTTTAAAGTAGATAGGAATAGACAAGACTTTGACGACGTAAACAGTGCACTCTCAATGGTTACGGATTGGTTTACGGCAAATAACCTTGTTCTCAATGCCAAAAAAACGAAATGTGTAAAGTTCGCCTTACCGAATGTTAGAAATCTAGGTCCCAATATCGTCTTAGATAAAGAGGTGCTTGAAACCGTAGACACGGCAGTATTTCTGGGCATAACAGTAGATGCCAAACTTCAGTGGGGCTCACACATATCAACACTAGCAGGGAGGCTCAGTTCAGCCGCCTACGCCGTCAGAAAAGTAAGACAATACACTGACGTCGATACAGCTCGATTAGTATACTTTAGTTATTTTCACAGCGTTATGTCCTACGGTATTCTGCTGTGGGGCAAAGCCGCTGATATTCAAAATATTTTTGTCCTTCAAAAACGTGCTGTTCGTGCAATTTACCAGTTAGGTGGCAGATTTTCCTTGAGGGACTTTTTTAAAGATATTGGTATTCTCACAGTGGCATCACAATTCATATTAGCTAACATCTTATTTATTAGGCAACATATACACTTGTACACTAAAAACAGTGATATTCATACCGTTAACACTAGAAACAAGGACAAACTACGTGCTCCCTTTCACCGGCTTCATAAGGTTCATAACTCATTTGTTGGGCTTGGTATAACTTTTTATAACAAGCTTCCCACTTCTTTGCTAGATTTGCCTTTTGATGCGTTTAAAGTTCAAGTAAAATCCATCCTTTGTTTAAAGGCTTACTATTCCATTAACGACTATTTAAATGACAAGAATACTTGGTCGCTGTGATTAACACAAGACAATGTTTATGTTCTTTCTCCAGAATTAGCGTACCTAGTGACAGGTTATATGGGTTCATATATTTATTTAGTTTAATACTTTTTTTTTTTAAATTTTATTGACCAAGTGTTTTTTTATTATCTATCTAATAAGTCATTAGTTATTGACATATAGAGCCCTTTATACCAGGAAACTTTTATTTTTGGTAATATGCGTTATTGTTTATTACTTTGCCTATGTATGTATAGAATCAAGTCCATCCGACTAAACAGACAGCTGTGCTGCTGGGGAGTTTGTTGCGCCACTTCTTCTTCCCAGCTAAAGCACTAGGAAGTGTCGAAGGGTGGGCGTTTTTGGGGGACTGTCTTATGTATTTTGACGTTCGAAAAGTGCTGATTCTCAGCCTAATTTGAATAAATGACTTTTGATTTTGATTTTGAATTATAGTAAAACAATTAAACGGGTTTAAGATCAATATTTTAGAAATGCATACATAGATATACCTTTAGATTTTTGGTGAACACAAAAATATTATCCCTTACATTTTCCTTATTTCCGTTATCATCATCATCATTTCAGCCGAAAGGCGTCCACTGCTGGACATAGGACTCCCCCAAGCTCCACCCCTTCAACCAGTTCTGTGCTACCCGCATCCAGCGGATTCCTCCATTTCAATTGGTTCTGCGTTTCTCGCATCCAGCGGATTCCTGCGGCCTTCACAAGGTCATCGGTCCATCTTATGGGAGGCCTTCCAGCGCTACGTTTTCCGGTACGCGGTCGCCACTCCAGAACCTTTCGGCCCCATCGGCCATCTGTTCTGCGAGCAATGTGCCCTGCCCACTGCCACTTAAGTTTGGCAATTCTTCGGGCAATGTCAGTTGCCTTGGTTCTCGCGCGGATCTCTTAGTTCCTGATTCGATCACGTAGGAAAACTCTGAGCATAGCCCTCTCCATTGCCCTTTGGGTGACTTTTAGCCTTCTGATAAGACCCATTGTGAGCGAACACGTTTCAGTACCATATGTTATCACTGGCAACACGCACTGGTCAAAGACTTTCGTCTTGAGACACTGCGGGATGTGGGACGAGAAGATATTGCGTAGCTTCAAGAACGCTGCTCAGCCGAGTCGGATTCGACGATTGACCTCTTTCTCGAAGTTGGATCTACCTAACTGGGCACTTTGCCCTTGGTAAACATAATCGTCTACAACTTCGAGTGTAGAGTCTCCGATCTTCATAAGAGTGCGTGTTACATGGACATTCGAAATTTTCTACGTTTTGTCCATGTTCATTTTGAGACCCACTCTTTCGGAAGCTCCACTGAGGTCATCGAGCATTGTACTGAAGTCCTCCATAGTCTTAGCCATGACTAATAAATCATCGGCAAACCAAAGGTGAGTTATGTACTCGCCATTGATGGTGATGCCAATCTCTTTCCAGTCCAGAACTTTGAAGACATCCTCCAATGCAGCGGAGAGATAACGTGTCCCTGTCTCACCCCTCGCTGCAGGAGGACAAGTCTCGAGGTCTGGTCCGGTATTTACATACCTGTTATTATTTACGTAACGATTTTTTTTTCTTATTCTCACAGCATAGAGAATAAAGTGGATTTAATATTTAACTTTAAAGTTGCCTTCAAATTTGGCATGCAAGTAGTTTTTCCGTTCCGTTATTTATTCCGTTTCTATTATTATTTCTAAGTAATCACAGCCACACGGGTCGATCCATCAGGTTAAGCTACGCTTGCCGCGGTTGGTCCGTGGATGGTTGACCATCTTTATATTCCAAGACCCCTCCGTTCCTCGGAAAGCACGTTAAGCCATTGGTCCCGGCTGTCATTTGTGGATCTTTGACAGTCGTTACGGGTCGTCAGAAGCCCGAAAATCTGACAACCCGTCTTACCGGGGTATCGTATTCCCCCTTAACTGGGTTATGGAGGTCAGATAGGTAGTCGCTCCATGTAAAATAATGATATTCAGTTACATCCGGTTAGACCGGACGGAACCGGAAGCCAGTTCCAACATAGTTGGAAAAAAGCTAGGCAGATGATGATGATGATCCTCCATCAATCATGTATCAATCCACGCACAGCTCCTCGGATACTATATAAGCAGTGCGAGAAGACATTGTTTACCTGGATTAACACATAGGGTACTTTTAATCCTGGTAGTACGTAACCGTGGGATATTTTCCGACATCCACGCGGGCGAAGCCGCGGGCAAAAGCTAGTGTGGTATAAAGTTGCAACACTATTGCATAGCTTTAGATACACCACCATATGCATTTTACGAGGTTTCGATAACTTTAGTCCATGTTTACTTACTAATAAGGGTTTAGAGAATAAAATACGAGGTAATAGAAGTTCATAGATAACAAAAAAGCAACTCACCCAAAAAGTGTAACTCTTTTTTGGGTGAGTAATAATTTATTTCGACACTTCGGCAGCAAACAGTACTTTCACTGCAAGCCAACCTACAAACTCAAAAATATGACGATGTCGCAAGTTCATCACAAACGCTTGCACACAATTTTTATTAGTAAGGTGTTACGACAAACGTTTGTTAGCTTCTCTCTTTGACATCACTAGAGCTGTCACTGTGACAGTGACGTACGACTACGAGTGGTGAACTTGTGAGTCTTGTGACTGTCTTCCTGACGTACAAGGCCACAAAAGGGCAGCAAGCAGTTTCGGTTAATTGCGTATTCATAACGTTTTTATTGCAAATAATTTGCGTGTGTGACATTGTGCGATTGTTAGTTCAGTAGATATGATTCAAAAAGTGCGAAATGCCGAAATCGAATGTATTTAACACGGAAGGCATACAAGCCGGTTGCATTTACCGGATAGACCTTGTAAACTTCGTGTAAGTATACATTAATTTTCGCGCGCAATCTAAATCATATATTTGAAATGTTAACAAATATTGCCAATTTTAGCATAGCTTCCTAAGATTATTGTAATTTATGGTGCTTTTGACGCTATGCGTCAATTATTCTTCTAAAAACAATTAAAATAACGTTTTGTTTTACGAGTCATGTCGCGACAAGTTGGTAACAATCCACTGGTAAATAGTTGGTTAGTTTTTATTGCTTTTAGTTTAGAACAGTAGGTATCTAGCCAATTTAAATTTACAGATAGGTACTAATCAAGCAATTCAGCAGTACTTAGTAAATTCTGTAACAGAAGTCAACTAACCCAAAACATTGATATGAAGCATGTTATTTTCAGCCCACTCTTGACTGTTTTATAGCCTTTAAATCACTAATACTATTACAAATGAGGGTGCATTTGTAATATTGTAGTCTTAGTACCTAAAGGGTCCCTAAAATAATCGATTGCTATTGTATTGTAGTAATATTGTCAATCGGTTCAATTGAATTTGGTTGACATTCAATCACATAAAAATTTGCAACTGATAGTTGAAGGAACCCTGTATGCTTCTAATGACCTCCTCTGACCTAAGAATTTCATGTTCACTCTGTTTATCATAACATTAGACAAACTAGACCAAACTAATACATACAAGGAAAAGTATGAAAATAAACAATATGTAGGTAAGAAACACGGATTTAGCACAGTATATTGCTTTTATGAACTCAGTTAATCAAGATGATTTCAAACTCAATGATATGATTTAACCCTTTGTATTGAACCGAATAGAAGTCTAAGTGCGGAAAAGGGAGTCCCATCATCATCAACCCTTTGAATGTGGATCCACCCGAGACACAATGGCTTCTAAATTGTTTCTGTAATTACGGCATTCTATTGATTAAGTTATTAGCGTGCCTTGGTCAATCACTCATGGTGTAAGCTTTGGGGTAGGGTAGGGTGGGTAGATAAGGCAAGCTGAGCCTGACACTGGTCAAGCTGTATTTTGAACAAGATATTTAATTTGTGGGCTACGTTGACGCAAGGCTAGCCTACAATTGTTTACATGCTACATTTAATTTTAAATTGCGTACACTTATATACATTTATAAGTGCAACAATTACTTATTGGCTAACACCACATGTACTCTTATTTGTACTATACATTTTCATTAAAATAGTGTAAATAAAACATAAATCTATCAATTTAGCAAACATATTAAGAAAATCGTATTAAATATATTAAATTGATGTGCAATCAAAAACAGATAAATTAATTAAACTAAAGTAGGATTTAATATCTAATACCTAATCTCATTCCAATGTTGAACTCCATATACCTATAGGGTGTACGGTAATTAGGTAAAACAGGCTGTTGTCCGGTAATTAATGGATAACCTTGAAATGGTTCATGGTATAATTAATGACCGTTCAGAAAAAAAAAACATTTTTATTTGTATTTTTTCTTTTGTCCTTGGACATGTATTTTAATTTTTTGTCACCGACTGCTGAAATTGAAGTTATTTTTCACTTTGTAGCGTTTTTTCGGAATTCGTTTGTATTTTCTATAAATACAAATAAAAAATATGTTTTCTGAATGGCGATTAGCTCTACCATGAACCATTTCAAGGTTATCCATTAATAACCGGACACCCTGTATAAATATTTTATTTAACAATTGTAAATCCTAAACACCTGGTACACATGGCTTCCTTTGTTACTTAGGAACCACTGTACTTTAACACAGCGCTTATCTAGAACGAACCTGGTCTGAAAGAGTGATTGTTATGAGTGATAGTGATTATCTGTTTTGGTTTTTATGGTATAACTTGTGAAATACATGTCTGCTTCTCCCTTTTAATAATGGGTGTGATGTACTGATGTTATGTGAAAATGTTGAACCTAGCAATGTAAATCAAGTCATTCTCATTACTCATTCATTCATATAAGGAATTGTTTACTAGAGATATAATAACATTACGGATTGATAATTGATACTAACAAAACATTCAATCAAATAAATTCTTCAATTTTGTGACCTTATTAGCTAGTGTGTTTTAGCTGTCATTATCAGAAATATGATCTCTTAATTTGACCAAACCTTTTTCCAAAATGACAAATATATAGTAGACTGCCTTGTCAGTCTAATCAAAGTAATTGCAAGCATGTCTAACATGGGTTCAATTCCCTGATTGGCCAATCGTTTATTGGGGTCTTCATTAAGTAATGTCTGTGACAGGATTTGTTCCTTCTGATGGCAATACCGTCAAGGTATGCAGGCGTGAACCATGATGTAATGTAATTTTATTTGTATTTCAGAACTTACAAAAAGGTGGAACTATACCCTAGTTCTTCTTTAAACTTGATAATTGGACCAAATGGCACCGGAAAATCAACATTTGTATGTGCCATCATTCTTGGGTTATGTGGCAAGACCAGTGTCATTGGACGTGCCAAGAAAGTAAGTATCCTTTTTATTTATTGAACATGTCAAGGCTTTCCTGCTGCACTACTCATTAACCACTTTATTTATAAACGTTACTTAGGGTTAAGAGACATTTAAATGTCAAAAATGTTTGTCTTAACATTTGCTTTTATGTTATTATCATTACTCAACTTTCTGAAAAGACATTCAATTATTTATAAATCTCTTTTGACTTTATGGAATGTTTATAGTAACATAATTAATGCAAGACTTCATACACCCCAATTAGAGTATTGAGTTAAAGCATAATACGATGACCTAACATTTTTTTATAGCTAACTGATATTATTAAGAAAAACGTGTCGACATTACTTTATGCATTTAAAATTGAGTCTTATTTCTGCTGGTATAAGACTGAATTTTCTTTGGCTCAATCAGTGATTAAGCACAAATTGTTTGTTATTTGTGATGCAAACAGCACTT
The DNA here is from genome assembly GCA_949987655.1 of Polymixis flavicincta. Classification (NCBI taxonomy): domain Eukaryota; kingdom Metazoa; phylum Arthropoda; class Insecta; order Lepidoptera; family Noctuidae; genus Polymixis; species Polymixis flavicincta. Next base: position 4,252,192 of record OX465195.1, on the reverse strand, counting down.
GAAGCTGTCAAGTCCATTAATTGCCACACACTGTTTGTGTGGGGTATGGGTTTGTAAAACTGTAAATTAATTACCTATTCAATTCAGAAAGAAATGATATCGAGAAGAAATCGATATGTCTCGAAAATCAGTTTTCGCGACCAATTTTTTTTCCACCCCTACACACCGCCCACCGCACCACCGTTTTTAGGGCTGAAACTGCGTTATGCGGGCGACCGTGACGGTCAACCGTCGCGGGTCTATGTGCTTGGACACGCGAGGTGGGATCGTAATGATGCCAGTCGCGGGGACATTTTATTTACGACTAGCTGCTGCCCGCGGCTTCGCGGGATCCGCGTGGATGTCGGAAATTATCCCACGGGAACGTGCTACCGCGACTTAAAGTAGCCTAAACCGCAACGGAGGCCCGCGCTTGGGACCGCGACGGGGCACATTTGTATGAGACCGTGCGGGCGTCCGCTTAACGCAGTTTCAGGCCTTAGAGCAGTGGTGACGAAATAATTTACACGAAGTAAATCGCCTTTTTGGCTTCGAACCTACGACCTGCAAGTTGCAAGTCGCGGCAACGGCCGGTTACACTGGGCCACCATTGCTGCAATCCACAGACGCCAGCACATCAAGCTACCTCAAACTGTCAAATTTTCCCAATTGAACATGAACCTTATGCATATGACATAAAGATGAAAATCTTTAAAAGAAATTTGACAGATTGGGGTAGCTTGATCTGCTGGTGTCTGTACAAAGCGTCTGTATTGCATCAACCCAATAAATAAAAATGTCATCATCGTTATTGGTTACCCTTTAGCAGAAAAGAATAACGACTCATCATCTGCCATTCATTTTCCCAATCATGTTGGGATTGCATTCCAGTTTACTGGATGAAGCTGAATACCAGTATTTCACATAGCGCGATTGCCTATCGGACCGCTACAACTCAAAATCAAAATATTTTTATTTCATATAAACCTGCATGGGCACTTATGAAACGTCAGAAGCTAGGTGCACGGTTCCAAATTGTGGCTTCCTATGGAGAAGAGCCGGCAAGAAATTCCACGGTTACTCTTTTAAAAATCATTGGCTTTAACAATGTTTTCAAATTACAGTGATAATAGGTATGGGAGGACAGTGCAGGCCTGTCAATAAGTACCAGGTACTTAGAGGAATGAAAATACAGAATTGAAAATCGTCTACAAATCTACAGTCTGTAAGGCCTAAGCTCTGTAAGGTCTGTAACTAGGGTTGCCAACCGTCTAAAATAGAGTATTGTACTCTTTTTCTTATGGGTGTACTCTGTAATAGAGTACTAATAGAGTACGACAAAATACTCTTTTATCATTAACTGACTTTTTTAAGGCACATGAGTTCGTTTTTCTGTGGTTTTTCTATATTTTTCACTGTGAGACTTCACTGTTTGTCGGTCATGAATGTCAAGTGGCGAGGAGAGAGGAACAGGGCTGTACGAATATTGATCAAAATGAGCTGATCTTTTATTAACGTAGAATTAGAATGTTTGGAATCTTTCAATTAAACAGAAAATAATGATATGTACCGCAAAAAGTGCTAGGAATACAAAAAGAGAAATGGTAATCTATTTTATTCATCTGTACTCTTCTCTCTGAAGTCAGAAATATTCAACTTCTAGAAAAAGTTGGCAACCCTAGCCACAAAACAGTTACGATGTCTTATCACAGAGTGAAAATCTTTTCTTTCTAGATATCAGAATATGTCCGGAGTGGCTGTGAGGAATCCAAAATCGAGATAGAGCTGTACCGTGAGCCGGGGGAGCGAAATGTTATCATCACAAGAGCATTTGACACTAGTGATACGACAGCATGGTTTATCGATGGAAAATCGGCCCGGGAGAAGCAGGTGCAAGAGCTTATAGCGTCAATGAATATACAGGTAAGAGGTACCTTTAAGGTACTACTACTCTTAAATGTAGATGAAATTCAACAAAACATTTATAGTCTGTATCAAAAGTATCTGAAGAAAGTGTAAACAAAAGAAGCGATGACTGCAATGACTTTATTTACACCTGTAAATAAAGTCATTGGCAAAACCGCGAAATAGCCTATATAAAACTCTTTGTTGAGATTGAAAAAAAAAAGAAAGTAACAAACACTAGTATGGCATGTAAATACCTACGCTGAGTTATGAACGTAAATGCCATGTCATAAGAGTAAATTTACAATCTTGTTGAAAAAAAAACCTCATTTCTACCCAAAAGCTCTTCGCGCGAGTATGCGATTGCGTTTAAGACGCGGCCTCAAGGTGATTTAAAATGACATCCACAGGTACGTTTTCTAATCAATTCGTTTACATTTACATCAAATACTTTGAGAACAGACTATATGTAGATGTTTTAAAGTCAAGGTCGTATAATCCTCAGAATGGGCAGTGTTATTAGATTTTTCTCGTACCAGTGTCAATAATATTTTTAAGCTATTGTCATTTCAAAAAAGGCATCGTAATTTTTTGTTAAAAGAACACACTAAATTCTATGAAGAAGCTACATGCTTTACAAATTTATGGCAGGGGAATCCCCGTCGTTTAAGCGCTCAGCGGAATGTCAATGCTTGGCGTGGCTCGGTGAGAAATTACTAAACCGTGAGCGTGACGTAATCATTCGTTAGTGTCGTGTCTGTCTAGCCAATTTTTTTCAGTTTTATACGATCAACAAATTACATAAATAACCAGGGTCGTCGGAAATAGTAGAAGTTTAGTAAGAAACCGACGGATGTTTTCGAATAAAAACTAATTTAATTAATAAATTTAAAATGTCATTCGCAAACATCCATCGGTTCTTTACTAATTTTGAACTAAATGCGATGACCTTGCTTGCTTATCTCTTTTGGTGACCGTACAACTATTTATCTATTTAAAAAATAAACACTCCGGGAGTGCCGACAGAAGTGTAAACTTGAACAATTACGTTGTATTTTTTTAATCGTCAATACAGGATTTCACAATGGGTCCTTGGCTCTCGGTAAAAAAATGTTAAACGAGCAATCGACATCAGCCATTAAAGGTAACAGCACAGATTTTTACGGTAAAAATACAAAGGGAAAGAAAGGGATAAAAGAATTAAAATTTCCTAATAAAAGAAAGGGACTTTTCTAAAAGATATCAACGCGCAACTCATCCGAGTGCTCGTTCACCCATATATACACAGTATACATACCTATAGCTCATGGAAAGCGTTCGGTGACGATAACGCGAGTTCCATGATGTTGTTCACCCAAAAAGTGCTCATAGCGCCTAAAGAAGTTTTCACTTCAAAAAAATGTGACGTTAACCTCGCTATTTCTCATTATAGCAACATTTTTTTTTTTTTTTTTTTTTGGGTGGGAAATCATCAAATAACTTCTCCCGCTCTGGGTGGAGCAAGAGGGCGTGTCAGACTTTTACTGACTAAAACCCACCCGTGTTCCTTCAGTAGCCCTTAAGCCAGGGGCTGTGGTGTCTCTTTCGAACAAACCCGCACCCTTGGCAGGCATCGGCCCTTGCGGGCCCTATCATTTTTTGTGCTGACATCTCTTTGAGGCGCGCGTGGAACACAACGCGCCGTCGACTTGGGCTTGGTCCTTACCGGACAGCGAGCTACCCATTACTCGCCGTCCGCAAGCCCATGCCTACGGTGGCCGGAAATCGGCCTGGGATTCCCGACGCCCAGGGCGTCTCCGTATCCTGCGGCGGCTGGGGTCGCGAGGGCGCATATGCTGCCTCTCCCTCACGTGCGCCGCCTCCCTCTTCGCGAGCATCACTGCTTCGCTGAAGGAGGTGACGGCTCCCCATGCCCTCTCGCTCTGTACCATGGCCTGGACCAGGGCCGGACGCGAGAGATCGCCGCCGCCGATCGCCTCCACGAGGACACGGCGGTGCTCTACCCAAGCAGGGCAGACCGCCACCGTGTGCTCCACCGTGTCCTCAATTATTATTATTATAGCAACCTTGAGTCTAGATTTGTGCACAGTTAAGGTGAATACGTTTAGGTAGCAGGAGCTAGGTCGTATGGTTCATCAAATCAAAGTATAAATATGAAGAAAGAAATACATAAAATACATTTATTTAGCACAGACTAAAAGGCACACAATATACAGCAAAATAAAAATAAAACAACAAAAAAGTATAAATTGCGTCAAAGTGTGCCTCACGGCTGCGCCAAAAAAAGACTTAAATACGTATTTCAGTCTTCATCTGCCTAGCCTTTTCCCAACTATGTTGGGGTCGGCTTCCAGTCTAACCGGATGCAGCTGAGTGCCAGTATTTTATATGGACCGACTGCCTATCTGATTTCCACAAATCGGGCTTCTGAGGACCAGTAACGACTGTCAAATGTCCACAAATGACAGCCGGGACCAAATGGCTTAACATGCTTTCCGTGGCGCGGAGGGGCGTCTAAAATTATTCAGCCATAAGCCCCTTAGCAAAATAATATGTTTTTAAGTACAGGATAATAATCATTAGAACCATTGATACAACTTTCTAACATAGAATTGAACTCAAATATACATTACTAGCTTTTGCCAGCGGCTTCGCCCGCGCGGAACTTTCATCCCCTATTTAACTCCCTTAGGGGGTTTTTTTTTTGGGTGGGAAATCATCAAATAACTTCTCCCGCTCTGGGAGGAGCAGGAAGGCGTGTTAGACTTTTACTGACTAAAACCCACCCGTGTTCCTTCATTAGCCCGTATGCCAGGGGCTGTGGTATCTCTTTCGAACAAACCCGCACCCCTGGCAGGCCTATCGGCCCTTGCGGGCCCCATCATTTTTTGTGCTGACATCTCTTTGAGGCGCGCGTGGAACACAACGCGCCGTCGACTTGGGCTTGGTCCTTACCGGACAGCGAGCTACCCATTACTCGCCGTCCGCAAGCTCATGCCTACGATGGCCGGAAATCGGCATGGGATTCCCGACGCCCAGGGCGTCTCCGTATCCTGCGGCGGCTAGGGTCGCGAGGGCGCATATGCTGCCTCTCCCTCACGTGCGCCGCCTCCCTCTTCGCGAGCATCACTGCTTCGCTGAAGGAGGTGACGGCTACCCATGCCCTCTCGCTCCGTACCATGGCCTGGACCAGGGCCGGACGCGAGAGATCGCCGCCGCCGATCGCTTCCACGTGGACACGGCGGTGCTCCGCCCAAGCCGGGCAGACCGCCACCGTGTGCTCCACCGTGTCCTCAGGGCGATCTTCGCAGTGGAAACACCCGGGCGTTTCCTCCTGCCCTATCCGAAACAGGAACTTCCCGAAACAGTCGTGTCCGGTGAGGACCTGCGTCAGGCGGAAGGTGAGGACGCCATGCCGCCTCTCAAGCCACTCCTCAAAGAGGGGACTTACCGCCGCAATCGTTGAGTTTCGAAAAAATCCTTCCTTATTCCTTGTCTACATTATAAAGGGAACCTCTGTGTAAAATTTCAGCTTTCTAGGTCCAAGGGTTTGGGCTGGGCGTTGATGAGTCAGTCAGTCAGTCAGGACTTCTCTTTTTATTTATATAGATAATATACTTATTTTAAGAAAAAGTTAAACAATTGCTAAATTCAAAAGGGATACAACATAATGACAATTCGAGTACAAAGGGACTGCTTATTTCCTAAGAAATTTCTGCCATCAGACCTGCGAAAGGAGAAGTGAAACAAAAATATTGACAATAGTAGGTATGTCAGAACAAGAAGAGAAAGTTACACTCTAAGCTTCCTGATTTAAAAAAAAAACGAATGGAATTGTGAATTTCGCGGATTACCCTGGAGCTTTCGCCTTAATGCCAAAATACCATGAGACCTAAAAATAACTAGCGAAACCTGCACATGTGCCAACTCTTTCGGGGAATACCCGCATGATGATGTTTTTTTTAAAAAAAAAAAAACGATATCTAGTAGGTTTGTACTATAAATTCAATGCCGCGGTCTGCCCCAAGTCATGTGTTACGAATTATTCCTGTTGATGAAACCGCTACGCTATTCTTATCGTTTTGGTGACGTCATTTGAATATTTTATGCACGATTAGAAGAGTTGAGCAGTCTTTTTTATGCCTACTGAATACTTAGCCAATAATATTCGGTTCTAAGCGGATCGCGTCACGTTGGTACCGTACACACAATATTTTATGTAAATACTATGGAAGAAATCCATATCTATACAGTTTGAAAACAAAATCCCGTGAACATGATGACCACATGTGTTAACCGCCCCCTACCGCTTTCATTCTATAGCGGCCGAGCGTTGCAAGCAAAAATAGTCCTTAAGGTGTACAGACATGGATGTCCCTGATAGTACACACCATGCCATCACGCCTTGTTACCCCGAAGGGTTCGGCAGAGGTGTAACCGTGTAACTATAGTGCACCTACATTTCGCCAGTTATGTTTAAGCCGCATGTCATAGGTAGCGAGCCTATTGGCATAAACCGGGCTCAGTTCCAGACTCCAGGCTGCTCTTGAGAGTTTCCAGATAGAAAAACCCAATATCACTTTGCCCGAGCAGGGAATGGAACCCGGGATGCTGGGATGCCAATGAGACAGTCAAGTTATCTATATAATTATACAGTATCTAAAATACGACTGTTTTAAATAATGTATCTGGACCCGTGAAAATCTACCCCTAAAGGGGTAAAAAAGGGAGATGATTTTATTGCGTGTCTTGAGTAACTCGAAAATTGGTTTAAATAACCTATAAGTGAAATAATGTAAAAGGAATAAAACACTTTAAACATTAACCCCTTTGAGGGTGAAAAGGGGGATATAATTTGTTTGAAGTTTTCTTTGGAGAAGTAAATAATATACACATATACCTGAGGCAAATTATTATAAACCTGAAACTTGCTGAGGTGGTTTTGTGTGAAGGATAGTGATCACATCACTTTATATTGTTGACGTCAGAAGAGAAATATTTATCCTACGAATATTATAAACTAGCTTTTGCCAGCGGCTTCGCCCGCGTGGAACTTTCATCCCCTATTTAACTCCCTTAGGGATTGAATTTCGAAACATCCTTCCTTATTCCTTGTTTACATTATAAAGGGAACCTCTGTGCAAAATTTCAGCTTTCTAGGTTCAAGGGTTTGGGCTGGGCGTTGATGAGTCAGTCAGTCAGTCTGGACTTTTCTTTTTATTTATTTAGATTTGAAAGTTTGTGAAGATGTTTGGATGTTTGTTATTCAATCACGCAAAAACGACTGAACGGATTTGGATGGAATTTGGCACACAGGTAAATTATAACCTAGATTAACAGATATAATTCTTTTTATTCCGGTGGTACGTTCCCGCGAGATAATTTTCGACTTCGGGCGAAACCGCGGGCGGAAGCTAGTTCCACCATAATTTGTGAAAATTTAATGTAATTCTAATGCATTATTATATAAAAATACTAGCTGACCTGACAGACGTTGTCCTGTCCGTCCAATAGTCATTCATACAGAATCCCTACCCTACCTACCCTACCTACCCTACCTACCCTACCTACCCTACCTACCCTACCTACCCTACCTACCCTACCTACCCTACCTACCCTACCTACCCTACCTACGCTATAAACCTCACGCTACCTACGCTATAAACCTCACGGAGCCCGAGACCTTTCCAACGAATGCAAAACCGTGGAAATCGGTTCGTACGTTCTGGAGTTATAGCGTCAGGAAGGAAAACCCGACTTATTTTTATATAGTAGATTAGCTTTCTGCATTTCTTCCAAATATAAACTTTTACTCCGTCCGTGTAATTTTCGTAAAAAGGGTTACAAAGATTTTGCTTCACGTTATAGATAATCCGATTTATTTTAGATTAAAGGGCGGTTGGAACGATGGGTGAACTGAACTGCTCGTTCAATTATAATTATTATTGTTTCTGAGCGGATGGCGTCACGATGTAACCTTCAATATTTTATAGTTTAATAATGTACGACAATTTTATCAAATCAATGGGCACTTCATTGTAACAATTAAGGCAACGGTCACACTATGCAGTAACGATTTAAGTCGTTCGACGACTGTTATCCATACCTGTTCCAAGAGGGTCGATATCAATCTATACAGGATAAGTTTAACCGACGAAAAATGTCTGCGCTGGAGGCCTAGAATGATATGCTGCATTCATGGTTACAGTTTGCGCACTACTAAAAAAAATTTCCTGTATACAGTTAGCCCAGAATTTGGCTACGGGTTTGGCACTTTTAGTAGCGTCCATCAACTCATGTAGCGTGCAGACAACAGGACACGCTAGACTTGATACTAAGTAGCTCATTGTTTGTGGGATAGCACCAGATTTACACTCCCTCCATACTCATGTTATAAATTCGATAGTACTATCTGTATGTTACCTTTTGACACCAAAACCACGGACCAGATGTTGACAATTTGACAAGGAGAATGGTACCCTGAGGCAAGGACCGTGGTGGACCGAGTTCCCGTGGTATATCTTCCGACACCCACTCGGGCGAAGCCGCGAGCAGTGCTAGTTACGTTATACGTGTTTCTAGTCTTCTTTTGTTTGATAGCGGATAGTGACGAAAGACAAAAAACACCATACACGTGATAGAAGTGAAACTTCTTATAAAATAAAGAATACGAGAAATGTAGTGTGAGAGACGGAGAGAGTTGTATCTTTCTTCTCTCTCATGTAACGAAATGTGCCTAAGCGTGACGCGTCCTTGAAACTTCACTCTCAATAATTTTCGTCAAATTATCGAATCGTCGTCTAAGAAGTTTCACTTTAAAAACAGTGGTCATCTATATGTCGTCACAGTACAGCGTGAACTGTGCCTTGATCTACGCAAACACGTGCAATACATTGCTCTACCCTTATTATCAGCAAGGATGCAAAGTGGATATTATGTAGCTATTTATGTAGGTAAATAACAGTTACTGCTAGTCTGTGTGTCATCGTAGACTTGAATAGAATACCACTCGACATTTATACTTATACATGACAATCCCATCTCTTCCCGTGGGTGTTGTAGGAGGCGACTAAAGGACTTACTAGAGAATGGGCAGCAGCGTTCTCTAACCCACCTGTCAAGCGTGACGATTATGGCAAGCCCCCCCAAATTGGGGGAGGCCTATGTCCAGCCGTGGACGTCTTTCGGCTATGATGATGATGTATGAGAATATGAGTCGTATTTGATTGATATCGCCACAAGGTTTGAGCATATCGTAGGAAGCTTTGCCTGTTTTGTTTAAGTCCCATGTCCAAGTCTATTGCCATTCACTGCGCATAAACCCTGACTTCGGCTTCCACTGGACTTGTTTTTTTTTTACAATAGTGATAATCATTCTGGTCTCCAATTCTGTATGGTTATAATGATTCCCCGCGGAATCTTACTACGTTCAAACTACGTCAATATCGTGTTTTTAACCGACTTCAAAAAGAATGAGGTTATCAATTTGAAAAGTTTATATATTTTTTCATGTATGTTCGGGCATAACTCCGTCGTTTATAAACGGATTGGCAAAATCATTTTCGAAAGGGGTTTATTTCGAAATGTTCCCATTTAAATTTCATATAGATCTGATGATGCGTTTCGGAGACAGACAACGGAACTCTTCAGAAAATCAACGGCGATTGCTGTTATCGCAAACATATGCATTGTTTTGAGAATAGAAAAACACTTTGTCCCTTAATGGAAATCAAATCCAGGACCTCAAGTTCTGCAGTCGCGCTTGAGACCTCTAGACCGGGGCAGTATACTAAACCGCGTTCACAATAAAGGCTGTTATGCGTTTTCGGAAGACCTACGCAAAAAAAAACTATTTCCACTATTGCTTCAATATTTTGTTATGCCATTTTCGGTAGTATTGACTAACAGCGCTTTTCACTACAAAACTAGTAGTAAGAGTCATTTTCTCAGTGTGTAAGTGTTACCACAGAAGTGTGGTTGACTGTACTAGTCATTCTCAAATCAACTTAATATACATATGTGTAAAATCGATATCTGTTTGACTGTAAATAACGTCAATTGGAAAAGACTACCTACGTAATATAATAATTTCTGACACATCCAATTTAACCCCTTTAGGTAGACAACCTCTGCCAACTTTTACCCCAAGATCGAGTCCAGGACTTCTCAAAGATGGATCCCCAACAGCTATTGCGAAGTACCCTCGCCGCAGTAGGTGGGCAAGAGAGCGTCAGTCAGCTAGACGAGCTGATCCAATGTCGGTCTGAGCAAAGAGGACTGTCGACCAAGCTGCAGACTAACGCCCAGGTTATGGAAGAAGCTATCCGGTTGAATGAGAGGTCTGTGGCATGTCTTTGCTAGCAATTTGATCGATGGCCCCTTTGATTAAAAAAACGCTACAGTGATTTTTTTTTTAAATGGGTACTAAATATTCGCTGTCCTACTCACATGTTTTATGACCGAGACTTCCTCGAATGTTGCTTACCTACTGTAAAATATTATTAATTCTATTTCTTCCAGACTAAAAGTAATAATAGACGCAATGAAACAAAGAAAAGAGATAGAGAAACAAATAGAGATTTGTGAAAAGAAAAAGCTATGGCTTGAGTATCAAGACTTAAGAGAGAAAGTCGTAGAATACGCAAACGATAAAAAAAATGCATTGAATATAGTGAAGACTCATAAAGCTAAGCTAGAACCTTTGGAACGAGTGATAGAGAACGCTAAAAGCAATATTGGCAAGATGGAACAACAGAAATTGGCTGCTGTAAGTACATAGAACTACTATATTTACGATAGGACTAAGTTTGCACGACACATTGCACGAAAGTGCGCAAAAAACAAAGTTTCATTGTTTTTTGCGGAAAGTGATTTGTTTTATAATTACTTTTTAAATACCATTGTTACCTGAATTCGTATAAAATGTAAATTGGTTACGTCGTGCAATATTAAGGTGCTAAGTCATCGCGGCGTGGAAAGTTTTGCATGACGTGACCGCTTCAAACTAACTTATATTGTGTACCTACTGTTAAAATATTCATTCTTTAAAATAAATAAAAATAAAATAATTCCACACTAACTTTTGCTGAAAAATACACTTTCACATTTTAATATTAATAGGAATAAAACCGCATTTTCTCCTTACAGAACAGAAAAATTTACGCTCTCAAAGATCAAGCGAAAGAGACTATTAACGCGGTTCGCACTCAAGAGTTCAAACTGAAAGAAATTGAGGGTTCTTATCAAGAGAAGTTAGAACGGCATAGAAACAGAGAGAGAGAGTTGCAAGAGGCTAAGGCTAAACTAGACAAGCTGGTCATGGATAAGAGCAGATTAGTGGAGAAAGTTGGAGATGGTGAGCTAAGTTATTAAAAGCTGTAATTTTTAGGACATCTTTCTCTTGGCCAATCAAGTTGAATTTTTTAACGCGAAAACGTAAGATCAAATTGAATTTAAATTGAGCACACTTTTCAAGGACCGATGACAATACCTACAATGATTTTATAACTTTGTCCCTTTATCCGGACCAAGATCTTCAGGCTTACCAATTTTTTTATTAAATTTTTCGAAGAGAGAGCCCGAGAAACGTTTACCACATCCAAGGAAGGCAACAGGCGCGCAAATTACCCACTCCCGGCTATTCGAAAAAAACATCCACTTTATCGGTCAATCGAAATAAAAGTCAAAAATAAATAAAATTTCATTTAAAAAATATCTTCAATAAGTTATTAAGAAAGTTTAGTTAAAATAAAATAAACATTTTATAGTGAAAAAGCGTGGAGTGCTTGTTGTCAATTGTTATAAATATGTTATTGACAGATATTGGTAAAAGTATTCGATAGAGATGTCTGTACGCGACGTGAACATATTGTGATTGAATAGCAAAAAACAGAAGAATTTTAATAAAATACTTCTTTTTTTTTTGAGGATTAAATTCACTATAATAGGGTATTTTCCAATTTGATAAAAACTATTTTAATTTGAAGATTGGGACGATATATTTAACAGAAAAATATAAATAAATTTATTTGTATCTATTTTCTCCATTAAAAACGATTAAAATCAAATTTCTTTTTCGTTGTTTTGAATTTACCGCCAAAACGCTCCTTACGATGACTTTTTATCACGTGACATCTTGACTTCAGTTTTGTGTAAACAGCACCAGTACAAATACTTAGTTTGGCACAGTTTTAGAAGTATTTGTGCACAGAGGCACCGCACACCAGTGATTTCACTTTCTATCCATAAAAAATCTTGCTAATTATAAACACGACACTCACTTGTTTACTTACTAACTACTTTAGTTTACACAAAGTTGACGTCACGTGATAAAAAGTCATCGTAAGGAGCGTTTTGGCGGTAAATTCAAAACAACGAAAAATAAATTTGGTTCAAATCGTTTTTAACCCCCGACGCAATTATTATTATTATTATTTAATTGAGAAAATGAAAAATAAATCAATTTACTTTTATTTTTCTATTACATATTTCGTCCCAATCTTCAAATTAGAATAGTTTTTAATAAATTGGAAAATACCCTATTAGCAATAAAGATTAAATAAAACGTGATAATCTTATCCACAGAATCGAAAGTCAAAATGGATTTAGCGGAAATACACAAGCCTCTAACAAAAACGAATGCAGCCATAGACAATTTGAAGAAACAGAAGTTGGAAGCTCAGTACGATCTGGAGAACAACGTGATGCCACAGATCAGACTGTATCAGAACAGGTCAGTTTCGGCGGCCATCCATAAATTACGTCAAACGACCCCCTGGGCTCCAATTCTGTATGGTTGTAATGATTCCCCGCGGAATCTCACTACGTTTAAACTACGTCAACATCGTGTTTTTTAGAAACCAATGAAATGGTAAAGAATCGGAGTGTCATATTCTCTATGTTTCTAGATAATTTGCCGATATAATTAATACGATATTAGCAGATTTCGTGTGTGATTGACGTGGTTACGAGTAAGGAATCGTTAAGTGGTCATAGTGAATTAGGGCCCTGGTGTGACGCCATATTTCGCAATTTTAAATTAAGCCTTATAATAATATTGTTTGTCATTAGAGTTGAAGTTAGTCCCACCGGTATCATGATATTATAATTTGTTGACACCTCCCTCCCCCATGATGTAAGACTATTCAAATTCTTGTTTCTGATGGGCGTTATTTGCTCTTAAATAAATATCAAATTAGCATAAGTATAAAGATTGATTTTAAAAAACTTTATAAGTCAGAAAAATATTAAACTTATGCAGTGTGGGAACTTTTTGATAAATTACTTTATTCACAGGCTACCTCGTTAGTCTAGTCGTCCTAAACGGGTTCTGGGTTCGATCATCAGGTCAGGCAAATTGTTACTGGAATTTTTCAGTAGCCGGTGTACTAGGGTCCAATCCTACGTGAATGGAACCTGGTTTATGGCAATAGGCTCGCACCTAAATACATTAGACTTTAACATGACTGGTGAACAATGGGAGTACACCTCTGCCAAACCTTCGAGGAATACAGGCGTTATGTTATTCCATGTTTATTTCCAGAATACGTCAACTAGAAGACGTAGACAACAAACGACTAGAAGGGCTGCGCGCTTACAGCGAAGACTGCTACAAAGCTGTGATATGGCTCCGAGAGAACGGAGACATGTTCCAACACCCTGTATATGAACCTATGATGCTCGAGGTGTGTTCGTATTCGTATTAACTCATTTATTAATAAGGAAATCTTAATTTCGCATTCAAAGGACCATGGGCACTTTTGTATGAACACTGTGCCCACTTTTCAACTTTGTTCAACTTACAGTGCTCAAACCTAAGTCCTATAAAAGCTCTTGGTGTGTACTTTCCAATGCAGAGTATTTTGAACCTTATATTATGTAGTCTTAAAACACATTTTTCTTTCACAGATAAGATTCACAGACCCGAAATTCGCGCGCTACCTAGAATCTACAGTGGCTGGTCGTGATTTAGTTGCGTTCACGTTCGAGTCTTCAAAGGACATGAACCTGTTCTTGTCTAAAGTTCGCAATGAGCTGGGACTTAAGAGGGTCAACGCGATATGCAGTCAGGGAAACACGCCCCCGCGGTCGCAGAATATACAACAGTTGAGGTAAGGGAACAATCACTTGTAATAACAAAAAAAGGCCAAAAGCTTAAAAAAAAAAAAAAAAAAACAATTTATAAACGTTTTAAAATAACTGATAGACAAAAATGGCACTATCACAGAAGTGACATCACGACTTTGTAACTTCATACTATCGAATCTAAAGACGGGAATAATTCCTTTCAAAAACTTTTAAAGTCTCAAAAAACATGTATATTTGCATCTCCGCCCCAACGCCCTCGACCCTTGCTCGACCCAGACCGCGCCGCTGAGCCTGTAGCTTTAAATTCGTGCCTAAATAATAATTATTCCGATCCTGCCCGTCCCTTGCTGGCCTATTCCAGTGACGCCCTAAGCCAAGGTCCGTACCCCACAGGGGTGCCCTTAGCGTGTATTCGCTTATTTTAAGCCCTCTGGCTGGAGATCTTAATTTATTGAAGCAGCCAGAAACCTGCGAGATGTCAATCCCAAAAAGTAAAAGAATCGATTTTACAGATTTTTTCGATTGTGTCATTTTACCATGCCTTATTAGAAAATTGTATTATTTGTTCGAACATTTTTAAGAGGGAACAGGGCGTGCGATTCTCCATACAAATTTTATGCCCCTTTTTTCTTCCTAAATATTGCCTTTAAACTAGAGCATTTTTTTTTTTTCATAATATATGGTCTGCTATAAACACGCCTCCGTCATTTTCTTTTTTTCAGCAACTAATAAGTAAAGAAAATATGACCCTCTAAAAATTTCAATAAATGACACCAAAAACAAAACAAAAAAATATATATAAGAACCTAAACATACTCTTTCTTAAAATATTAATGTAAAAAATAACTGAATCGGCTCAGATTTCGAGGAGAACAAAGGGGAATAGTAAAAGTCGATCTCGTCAAATTTTTTGTGATAATTTCGGTCTGAGCTGCAGCTGTCCCTATCACACACTACGAGGGCAGACTTGCTGACAGCGCGACGGCAATAGTTTCTTCAAATACCTATTTTTCAAATTCACTATTAACAATGTAACATTATTTCAGCTACCTGGGCTTCTACACGTACTTAGTGGACACGCTATCTGCGCCGGACGCGATAGTCAACTACTTGTGCAAGCAGTACAACATACACAGAATACCGATAGGCAACGATCACACGTTCAAGAACAGTGGGAAGGTTCCCGCCAATATCAGTTTCTTTTTTACTGGTAAGTTAAATATTTATCATACCTTAGCCTAAAATAAAAATAAAAATATTGAATGCAAACATACCGCGGTCGATTTACGACATTACAGTGATACATTTTGAGTCGACTGAACTCTAACTCAAATTCAAAGCATTTATTTATACTAATATTATAAAGAGGAAAGATTTGATTGTTTATTTGTTTGCATTGAATAGGCTCCGAAACTACTGAACCGATTTGAAAAATTCTTTAATTGTTGGGAAGCTACACTATCCCCGAGTGACATAGGCTATATTTTATCCCCGTATTCCCACGCGAAAGGGAGGGAGCGATGCTAGTTTCAAATAAACCAATTACAGTCAGTTTTGAATTGTCAAAAAGATGAAGCTAGTTGCCTATTCCAAAGTGTAGTAGGTTCCTATGGAGAAGAACGAGCAAGAACAGCAGCGATTTTTTATTTTAAAATATGCATTTTGATTAGTGTAAAAAAAACCTTTCCACAAAAATTTCAACAGTTTTTTCCTTTAAGTTGCAAAAGTTTTTGGTACATAAATTACATAATGATTTTGCAAATATCGTGCAAAGTCATTTGGCATGTGTCGTGCAATCCTTCTCAGCGCAAATATTAGCTTCAAATAAACAGTCCGATGGATGGACCGATGACATTGTGAGGGCCGCAGGAGTCCGCTGGATGCGAAAGCACAGAACCGGTCGAAGTGGCGGAGCTTGGGGGAGGCCTATGTCCAGCAATGGACGACTTTCGGCTGAAATGATGATGATGAGTTAAACAATCCACATGGTCTTCACTTGATCTGACCTAGAGTATGTCTGGACTTTCAAAGAGACTGGCGAGAGTTTGTTTCGGCCTTTCTTCTCAGAGTAGTCATATAGTTAACGCCGACCTCATCTACTCACTTATTTAAAAACGTTGCTTAAAGTTAAGTAATGACTAGCGACTAACCATGCATTTTTTGACTTTTAAATATTTTACATCATCAATATTTCCATTGAATTATATTTTTTCACAGAGAACCACAGATTCGTAGTCCGTGTTTCGGCTTACAGCGGCGAGAAGTCGAGTTCCACTATCGAAGTCAGACCCGCTAAGTTGTGTGCAAACACCGTCGATGTGGAGGAAATCGGCAATTTTAATAAGCAGTAAGTTCTTCTTAACTCATACATAAATATATATTTTCTAATGGGGTAGGCAGAAAATGCGGAACTGCATTTGTTAGTCTAATATTGGCATTTAAAACATCGGACGTGTTCTAAAACAAAACAATGAGACAAAATTATATATTACTCTTCTCCATGGTTCACAGCCTGATTTGTCTCAATTTGTCAAAAATACCTCTAGTTATCCGACTGCGCCAGAAGGAGGGTTATGTTTTTCGAGTGTATGTATGTATGGTATGTTAGTATGTATATTTGTTTGTCACGCTCTGTAGCCTAAACGGCTTGATCGATTTCAGCTTGAGAGGTGCCGTTAGACTCGTCTTAATTGTGAGAGTGACACTGGGTACATATATCGCAATAGAAAAAAAAAATGGATTTTGACGCCATATAGTGTCTTCAGAAACTTTTTTTTTTTTCTCAAATCTTATTGAGTGGGGTATCGAAATAAAGGGTTTCATAAATAGGTCTCATTACTGTCAAAAACAATTTTATTATATTAACTAAAAACTGTGAAATAAAATAATAATTTACAAAATCAAAAAACCCGACTGCCTTAAAGTGAAATTTAATAATTAAAAAGATCGAAACAAGAAACTATTTTTAATAGGATGACTATTAGACTGAATACTATAAGCAGTCTCATGCAGTCGGAGGCAATAAAAGTCTTTATTGTTAAATTTAACACGATGCCTCCATCCATCTTCGACATATTCTGTTGCGCTTTGGGTGAATTTGAAAGGTTAGCTATCTATAAAATTTGTTATGGTACAAGAAGTGGAAAAATGTAATGATTAAGTAGTTAGTTTTAGTACAATATCGCATTGAGTCTAGCCTGTATATAGCCTCTATATTTGTATGTTTGGAGTGAATAAATTAGTTAATAAATAAATCTTTCCATCTTTATTTATTTATTTAAGGACAACCAACGAAACTTACACCAAAAATACATGTTAAAGCACTTACAATCAAACAATTTATAGTGTAGCCTTAATTAAAGGCTGCCACGGCATGCATTAAATATAGAAGTAGGAAATGCAGTTACAAAACAGATTTAACTTATTTAGATATATTGTTACATGAATAGTGTTACATAAATCCGACTTACAAATACAAGTAAACACTTATTAATTTCGATTGATCCAATCACATTTATTTGACGCTGTGCCAACCAATAAAAATAAAGTCTAAATCTATGTAAGTGAAAAATTTAATAACATAAAGTTCACTTTTTAGGCAGCCGGGGTTTTTTTTTTTTTAGTTTTCGTTGTTGTCTGACATACACACTTAATGTAATTAATGAATAATCATGTAGTTGTTGTAACTTTAACTTTTTTTATATTTTTAATTATTTTAGCATTTTTCATTCCAAATTACATGTAAAACATACAAGTCCGCAGTTTACTAGCCGGCGCACGCGCAGTATTGATAATCTCGCGCGATTTTTTCGCGTCCGTGGGAACACAAATATAGAACTTCATATATGTCGCATTCGTTCAACGCACAACACCGAGCGTTGAATATCTAACACCGCGCTATAAAAAATCGCGACGACAAAATCACGGCCATGTGAACAGAAGTTTCCTTTCTATTTTTTCTATTAGCACGGCGCGAGATTTTATCCTGCTACTATTTTTCACGTCCGTGCGAACGAAAGCTGTCGATCCTCATGTT
Source organism: Polymixis flavicincta (assembly GCA_949987655.1). Taxonomy (NCBI): domain Eukaryota; kingdom Metazoa; phylum Arthropoda; class Insecta; order Lepidoptera; family Noctuidae; genus Polymixis; species Polymixis flavicincta. The sequence goes on along the minus strand of OX465195.1, from coordinate 4,234,185 downwards.
TTCCATTTTCTTTGTCCACGTTCATACATCTGTGGGCCTAGCACGAACGCGCATAGCAAATCTATGGTTAAATACAATCGAATTTTGAATTGAAAATACAATTATCCCATACATAATTTTGGTTTTAATTTATGCGACAATCACAATTTATTTATCACTCAAAGATATGAATAAAGTCTTCAAACTAAATTTAAATTATAGCGAAACGAATGTTTCCAATGAAATAATCACTCGTAATGCGCGAGTCCGACTCTCACTTTCTTTCTTTTCTTTGTAAATGTTTAATGACAATTTTTATGAAATAAGAGGTGCTTACCTTTTTAAATTTTAGACTATCGATATTCGAACAAACTGCCCAAAGTCACCGAAACAAAATGCAGGAGTTTGACAAGAAACTATCGATTTTGGAGAGCAACTTGAACGAGCTGAATATGAAGAGAAAAGCTATTAATGAAGGCGTAGAGAAAGTAAGTTTCTGAGATTGACACTAATCACTATTTCATCATCATCATCATCTCCATAGCCTTTTCCCATTTCTGTTCGGGTCGGCTTCCAGTCAAACCGGATGCAGCTGAATACCATTATTTTTTACCGACTTCAAAAAAAGGAGGTGTATACACCGTGACATTTTAGTCGTCTTACAAAAATGGTCCACTGAATGTATCCGACATACAATACCTCTCGGCGCGATTAAAAACTTGTCACTATTAATTAAGATAATAGGTACAAACATATAAATAATGCTTTAGAATTATGAAACACCCTGTTAATAATGTTTACGTATCAAAGGGTAGAAGATACCTATACCATTACATCATTCATTCCATCTCCATATCAGGCGTATCTATATATCTCCACGTCATGCGTCTTAGTGAATATTTTCTTTTATTTATTTATTCATAAAAGTTCAAAAAAATATTTTTGAACTGAAAACTTCTTTAGCGGCGTTGTACACTTTTTTTGTAATGGGTAAAAAATGTTAAGCTCGCGTCAGGACACGTGACCTGATCGAAAATTCGTAAGACGACGCAGGGCACTTGCGCGAATGTTCGTGTGTGTTTATTATTATTGTTACAGCGTGCCACGCGCATCCATGGATGGTGACAGCTGATGGCTTGATTTTTCTGAGAGATAAACTTTTTAATGTAATATAAATTATCATGTTTGTGTGCGATAGCGCAATAAATAAATATTGTATTCTACCACATAAATGATAGTACTTTTATACTGATAATTAAAGCAATTCGTGCAAAATTATTCCCTAACCATTCCAAAATATCAAAAATGCACAACGTTAATATTCAAGTTTTCACTTCTGCCGGCACTCCCGGAGTGCAACCCGTCGTTTTTTTTATTATATAAATGTAGTGTAGTCATTGGATACATGAACTGGGCAGCCGATGTAAGACGACTGAAATGTCACGGTGTATATATTTTTTTTTTTGTTATTCGTATGTTCGGGCGTAACTCCGATATTTATAGTCGAATTTGCAAAATTATTTTTTTGTGCTCGTAGGGGTTTATTCCGAAATGGTCCCCTTTAAATTTCATATCGAGCGACTGCCTATCTGACCTCCATGACTCAGTTACTGGGTAATAACGATACCCCTTGGTAAGACTGGTTGTCAGACTTTCAGGCTTCTGACGACCCGTAACGACTCTCAAAGTTCCATGAATTAGCAGCCGGGAGTCGCCAACTACTCAGATAGGAAACACCGACCTCATCTAGTTTTAAAATATGATTGATATGACAAAAATCAAAATATTTTATTTAATATAAACCTGCATGGGCACTTGATGATGATGATGATGATGATGGGGCTCCCATTCGGTCCGTTGTGCGTGGGGATTCTGGCTAACAGAGCCAGCCTAGCTCCGCCCAAAAGCACAGAAGCTTCCTGGGAGCTTCACAGGCTTCACGGAGCGACCTCACTGTTCCGAGGATTTCTTCTCGTTGAGAAGCCACGGCCTCGCATTCCAGGATGACGTGGGCGGCTGATTCCTCGGCGTCAAGTGCATGGGCACTTATGAAACGTCAGAAGCTAGATATCATGTAAAAGTGTTTGTAAAAACGGACTTACAGAAATATAATAACATATTTACTTAATTTTTCTCTAGGTTCGCACAATATCAGCCCAAATCCGTATACAGAACAAGAAAGTTCAAGATATAGAGACAGAACCGACTTTCGACATTCAGCAGGAAATGGAACGCACTAGAAAGAAACAGAAAGACTGTGTGCTGAAGCAATGCAGACTGCACGCCGAGTTGAAGAACTCTTTCAATACGTTGTGTTCTGAGATTATGAACGCAGAAGTTTGGAAGGTAAGTGGAGATTTTACAGCATATACAGGCCGCGCGAGGTTATTATAGTTAGAACCGAGTCGAATCATAGACATGCACAGGACTTTGAATTTTATGTACAGGGTATAACAGAAACCCTATTGCTATCCTAAATATTGATTTATTAGTTAATTCACCAGAAAAAAAGTAAGCTTATCTCTTTGTTTAAATCATTCAATTTAAAATGTATATTTAATGAAGCGACTAGAATAACAGCAACCACAGCTTCATGCATAGACAATGTATTTACCAATTACAAAATAAAGGACTCATCCTTAATTAGTGGCGTCAGGTCAGACCATACTGGTCAGCTTGCATCGTTTGACTTAGATAAAAAGTTACATCTAGATAAAACCATTGAATTGAGACCTCTGACCAAAAATAAACTGAAATCTTTTAATAATAATGTTCTTAGCAATCTATCAACAGCGAGTTTTGATTCACAAGACCCCAATATAAACTATGGCACATTTTTTTCTACAGTATGCAAAGAATTCAATAAAGCATGTCCTGTAAAAAAAGTTACAATAACTACTAAACCAAAATTTAGCGAATGGGCCACTACTGGCATTAGAAAAAGCAGAGATATCTTATATAATTTGTATCACGAGAAATCATTGACTTCTGATCAGGCCCTTCATAATTATGTAAGAAAATATTCTAAAATATTCAAAAGAGTCTGCGCTCACGCTAAATCTAAATTAATAAGTAACAAAATTAGGATCTCAGAAAATAAAATAAAAGCTGTGTGGCAGGTAATTAACAAAGAAACTGGAAACACAAAACAGCGAGATCAGAATGAGTTAGCTCTAAAAATTGATAATGAAATCATTTCAGATAAGTTACAAGTTGCTGAGACTCTAGAAAATTTCTTTACCAACATCCCAATAGAAGTTACGAAATCTCTCCCCTCATCATCTGTATTAGCTGAATCTCTTCTTAAAAAGAAAACTTCAGCAAGGACATTCCAAGTTTTGAATTCAAACCCATTTCTATTGCCACAATTAAAACAGCATTTAAAAGTCTTAACATAAAAAACACTGAAGACTTATGGGGGATTTCCGTTAAGGTTCTCGAAAATATCATTGACACAATTGCCCCTGTCCTAACAGGCATATTTAATCAATGTTTAGACAGCGGTACGTTTCCTGACTTAATGAAACATAGTAAAGTAGTACCAATTTTCAAATCAGGTAGTAAGAGTGATCCCTCTAATTATAGACCTATATCTGTGCTTCCAGCATTGAGCAAAATTTATGAAAAAATCATGCTAGACCAGATGTTGTCACATTTTAACTCAAATGGTATTTTACATAGTCGACAGTTTGGTTTCACGAAAGGTCGGTCGATGACTGACGCAGGAGTAAAACTCATCAGTCACATTTTGGAATCCTGGGAGAATTCCCAGGACGCGATTGGCATTTTCTGTGACCTCTCAAAAGCGTTTGACTGCGTTGACCACAATACACTTATCTTTAAATTACACCACTATGGAATTCGTGGACAGGCTGCTGATCTTGTACTTTCCTATTTATCAAACAGGCAGCAAAAAGTAAACGTTAATGGGGCGACGTCCTCGGGGTCTCTAGTTAAGATGGGTGTGCCTCAAGGTTCAATTCTTGGCCCTTTTTTATTTCTAGTTTATATTAATGACCTTCCTTACCTGATGGCTAACTTCTCGGATATAATTTTATTCGCTGATGACACTTCTCTTATTTTTAGAATAGATAGAAAAGATACAGATGTCTTACATGTCAATGATAGTCTAGCTGTTCTTTCGAAATGGTTTGCCGCTAATAATCTTTTACTCAATGCGAACAAAACTAAATGTCTTAAGTTCTCGTTACCAAATGTACCCCAAGTAGGTCTAAACTTAAAACTTGATGGGAAGAAACTAGATGCTATTTCGGAAACTGTATTTTTGGGAATTACTTTAGATTCAAAATTGCAATGGGGTGCTCACATTAGAGCTCTTTCAAGTAGATTAAGCTCAGCTGCTTACGCAGTAAGAAAGATAAGGCAGTTGACGGATGTAGCCACAGCTAGGGTAGTTTACTTTGCTTATTTTTACAGTATTATGTCTTATGGCGTTCTGTTGTGGGGATCGGCAGCTGACGTAGATTCAATTTTCATTTTACAAAAGAGGGCAATCCGCGCAATCTATAAAATGGGGCCTCGCGAGTCTCTTAGAAACAAATTCAGCGAAATTGATATTCTAACTCTGCCGTCTCTTTATATCCTAGAAAATATCTTGTACGTTCGCAAAAACTTAGGCCTTCTCAAAAAACGATGCGATTTCCATAATCTGAATACACGTAGTAAAGATGAAATTGTGATTCCAAAATTTAGATTGACTAAAACTAGCAAGTCATTTCTAATAAACAGTATCCGCTTCTATAACAAGTTGCCAAAGTCAGTTACAGAACTTAGCGATGGAAAGTTTAAAACGCACATCAAACGTATCCTTATCAAAAAAGCATATTATAAGATAAAAGACTACGTTGAAGACAGGGAAGTTTGGCATTAATTCCTTCTGCACATGTGGCTTCCCTGGTACCTCATTAACAGCATATCTATGTGAAAGTCTATTAACTGCTCTCAATGTTCTTTTTATTTTTACAATGCTGACATATTCTCGTCATTATTTGACATTATACATCAATTTTAATATCAACTATTTTTTAGTGATTGTCATGTTAATCATGTCACTATGTTTAATTAGGTTCATTTTATTTATGTAGATTATTTTACATATTGTGAATGGGAGAACGTTTTAGGCCTTACAGACTGTAGATTTGTAGACGATTTTCTATTCTGGATTCGTCTAAGTACCTGGTACTTATTTACAGGCCTGCACTGTCCTCCCATACATTTTATATCTGAAAACATTGTTAAAGCCAATCATTTTTAAAAGAGTAACTGTGGAGTTTCTTGCCGGCTCTTCTCCATAGGAAACAACATTTTGGAACCGTGCACCTAGCTTCTGACGTTTCATAAGTGCCCATGCAGGTTTATATGAAATAAAAATATTTTGATTTGATTTGAGTTATGCACTAAAGATAACAGCTGGTATAGAATCACTGTACATAGTTCCAGCTCAAAATAAAATACCTTAAGAATTGATACCTAATTTTCGGTTTCATATGTTTCGTGTTAACGCATCGTGCACTACGTAGGTCAATAACTTTCTACGTTACTTGCCAATATCACGATAAATCTCTTCCGAGTCATGTGTTTATTTCGATTTGTTGATGTGGTTTCTGTTGTCAATGTATTAAAAATTCTCATAACTTCCGAACATGTTGAGATAGGATTAAAAGACCCTTAAAATATCGTTTGATGTTATCCAAAGAAGCCGTGCCCTTGGTTTGTATATACCCTTTCCGTTACACATTGTATATAGATAATCAGCCTATATGTTCCCACTGCTGGTACACAGGCCTACACTCTGTGAGTGGGAGTAGGGCCCAATCCACTACCCAGTGCGTATTGGTAGATATCACATGTCTTGGAATTTTTGGGTTCTAGGACATTCCTGACGATGTTTTCCTTCGCCGTTTTGAGAGCAGTGGTGATGAAATAATTTACACAAAGTAAAGCGCCTGTCTGCGTTCGAACCTTGTAACAAATCAAACTTAAACCTAAGAGAAACAAAGATTATAAGTAGATTTTTACATTTTTTTTAATTTAAATTAATAAAAAAAATACAAATAGTTTTATAAAAAATTACCGATCTCACTAGAGTCCCTAAGTATCAGGTCACAAACTGGGAGGAGGATATATCGTGAGGAGGGTTCTCAGGTCACACACACTGGGAGGAGGATATGTCGTGAGGAGGATCCGGTATGAGCGCCTTGTTGTCCTCTGGAGCTCGGTTCTAGAATATTTCAGTAAGACGAGCAGTAGAAACAGGAGGGACTCGATAAAACTCCGAAGCCCAATAGTAGAGTCGCAGTAGCAGTATTAGTAAAGGCTTTTCAGAAAAATAAATAGTTCTTCCATATATCAAATTACGTCGCTGTCCCTCTTCGTAGTCCCCTCTCGTAGTCGTCCCACTTTCTGCGCTTCGTCCTCTATTTATACTAGAGTTTCAGCCGTTCCAGAACATTTTAAAATTTTAAAATTATATCCTCCAGTGGCCAGACACATGTAACCAGCCAGCACACATTATACAACCATGTGTGTGTAAAGAATTTAAAGATATAATTTAAAATTAAGAAGTAAACAATCATAGTTAATAAAATACAATATTTCAGCTAATAATATTGATAAAAATAATTTATAATAATTAAACCAAAAAGTAATTCTTCATAGACTAGTGAGAAACTCTATGGAAAAAAAGAAAAGTAACTGACAGTTTGACAAATCTTGACATACATGTCACAACATAGAAAATTACAAAGATCAAATTTTATTTTATTACAGATATTAAAGAAATAGTTATTGTAACACGCAAATACTATATTTCCTTCCAAAAAATGAGTATGAAGGTACATAGAGAATGCTTAAATTTCAAGGTTAATGTTAACAAAATGTAAGTATAAAGAATAATCATTACAACCTACGACCTACAACTCGTTACCACCACTGCCCTACGAAGATATATAGATGCCATATAGATGTATGGCAAGACGCCTCAGTTCAAAACGGCCCTATTATAATATCGGAGCCTAAGGTAAACCGCTGGAGTTAACTAGCGCGATTGTGAACGTGTTCGTATCGTATTATACTTTAACAGAGTAGGATTGTTCTCGGTACCAACATGACTAGTTGAACGTACTGTACGCTCAGGTAATAGCGCGATTTGCTCTTGCACTCGGTTGAAAAGAAATAAGAAAGTTTTGCTACCAGGCTGTAGCAGAGGACTCTCAATAGTATTCATTATCTATACTTCTCTATTTAATATACAATTTGTAACGTAAATAACGCACAACCTCTTAAGGGGTCATTGTATTCATCATTATGAACAACTTTTACTATGGGACCAAACCTGAAATCGCGAAAAAAAATCTGTTGTTCATTTTGACGAGTTATGCGAACATAAATATCCCAACAGCTGATTTTTTTTCGCGATTTCAGGTTTGGTCCCATAGTAAAAGTTGTTCATTATGATGAGTAGAATGACCCCTCAAGAGGTTGTGCGTTATTTACGTTACACCTTGTATAAATCTGAAGAGTTTGTTTGCTTGAACGCGCTATACTCAGGAACTACTGGTCCGATTTGAAAAAATCTTTCAGTTTTAGATAGCCCATTTATCGAGGAAAGCTGTAGGCTATATAACATCACGCTAAGGCCCTTCGGAGCCGAGCAAAAAGAAAAAAGTCACGGCGATTCAATGCGACGGGGTGGGTCGGGGTAGCAAGAAATTTGACGCAGATGAAGTTGCGGGCAGAAGCTAGTTTATTTATAAGCTTTATACTTATTTATTTATTTGTTAGTAACGTTAGTTTGTACTTAAATAAGGTTAGTATTGTTAGGTGTGCGGGCCGCCTATAGCGGCGAAAGCTTCCTTCAAACAACTCCAGATGGCTCATTAGATTAAATGTTAGATTCGACGATTTTAGTGCACAACTCTTCATGAAAATCGATTATAATATTCATAATTAATATTTATTCTTAGGGGCCAGCCATAAATTACGTCACACAAATTTTATGGATTTTTGACCCCGATCTCCCGTCCTTGTCACAGCTGGTCACACTTGTGAAACCCCCTCCCCCCTTGTGTGACGTCACATATTTTTCAATTTTATATTTAGAAGTAATTAAAAACAGCACTTTGTCCATAATTTTTTTTTACATAAAGTCAAATATTTTAGATAGAAGTAGCCTTACAATTAATATACCTCAAATAAGTAATATTTTTAAGTTTTTGGTTAACATATAAACGAGTTTTAGTATTTTAGATTTTAACATGTGACGTCACAAAGCTTTTGACTTCCTCTGTCCCTTGTCACACAATTTCACATTTCGTTGACCCCCCTCCCACCCCCTTAACGTGTGACGTAATTTATGGATGGCCCCTTATACAATTTTCACTTAATGTTGAAATATCTCACATCAAATGATATATTATTTCATAGGTCAGACAAATCACTGATCAGAATAAAACAATAATTTCCAGGCATAAAAAAATAAAAGCATTTACTATGTTCCATCAGATTTTAAAAAACTTTGGCGCAGTCTCAGATCAACACATACATTTCTATCATCTTTAAAATATCCATGATTATAGTACTCTTCAATTTCCTGCAACGTCCTGTTTCTCGTTTCCGGTACACTGGTATATATAATTAGAGCAGCAATTGTTGTATATACTCCATAGATAAAAAAGGCTCCCCACATATTAATATAGACACATAAATAAGGAAATGTTTTCAAAGAAGTTGAATGATATAAACACGTGCAAATGACGAATAAACAGCCCCCTATTCCTCTGTGTTTCACGGGCATTAACTCCGTTGCTATCGTAAACCCTATACCGTTTGATCCAAGGCTGAAAAATATCATGAAACATACTATAAAATAGGCTCCCAACATTGAGTCTTTTGCTACTATATCCACACTTTGTAAATATGTTACCACAGCCGCTGAATTCATAAACAAAGCTGCTCCAAACATACTGAACAACAAAACCTTCTTGCAGCTCATTAATCTACTTAACGCACTGGTAACACAGAATCCGATAAAAAATAACGCGTCGTTAATCAATTTGATGTGATCGTTCTTATTGCTAGTGGCATTGATTGTAATATCGCTTGAATAGATAATTACAATAGCGCCTCCCGACCAGTAGAATACGCTTAGTAACACACATGTATGCAAAGATGGAATATAGAAGTCTTTTCTAGCTATCGTGGCTCGTAAGTCCTTGGTCCATTGTCTTTTAGGTTTTATCTTCGAATTTTCTTCCCGAGTGTTGAGCAATGCATGTAGCTCTTTCATACATTCCTCGTCAGTCCCTCGTAGGCGTTTGAATGTTTCTTCACACTTTTCGAACCTACCTTTATAGGCCAACCAAGATGGAGATTCGGGCCACGTACAGCCCATAACTAACGCTACCAGAACAGGACAACACATCACCAATCCCGCCGTTTTCCAATACAAATATCTGCCAATTATTCCAACCATAGACATTCCAAAAGCTTGGCTCGCTCCATAGAGTAACAAACATATGTTCCGATACTTCGGTTCGACCATTTCGGAGATGCTTAGGAAACTGATTGCTAGTAAGCAGTGGCCTCCTAAGCCGTGGAAGCATTCTCCTATTATAAGTACGGTGATACTCCTTGCTGCGTACGTGAAGGCCCATCCTATGATGATAAGGATACAGCTCAGGATGAAGGCAAACTTTCGGCCTTTGTATTGCATGAGGAAAGGAATTAGGAAGCTCGGTATACCAGCTAGACCGTGGACTGAACCTGGAAAGAATGATTTCGTAAATAACAAAAAAAAAAACATAGTGAGAAACATGAGCATAATGTCACGCCCCGTAGGAAGAGGAGGTTCGATTACCACAGCATTTTTTTAAAATGAATTTTCTCCTTAATTAAATATCAAACTGGTGCAATCACCCATTCTTCAACAATTATTTTTATGTGCTATGAGAAGTTAAGAAAAGTGTTCAAACGAGTCACGAGGTCGATAAATGAAACAGCACTTTTTAAGCATACCTAAACAAACTGTCTAGCCGCTCATTAAAAAATACCTACGTCGTTTCTCAATATCGATAAAATAAATCTATATATAGGATAAATTTTTAACCAGTGTGCAGTGTGTGTTTATACAGAAAAAATCTGGTGTTCCATATATTTTGACCGCGTAGTAGGTATTGCACTTTTCTATGAAACTGATATTTTTTTGTTTAACCGATGAAAATTTCTGTGCTGGGGAGTCTAGAATGATATGCTGAGTTCATGGTTACAGTTTGCGCACTGTTTAAAAACTTATTCTGTATATCAAAATGAATTGACGTTTGTTAGTCTCACAAAAACTCAAGAACGGCTGGGCCGATTTGCCTAATTTTGATTTTGAAATATTTTTAGAAGTCTAAGGAAGGTTTAAAAGATGAGAAAATATAGAGAAAGTTTAAATATATAGAAATGAATTGACATTTGTTAGTCTCACAGAAAGTTTAGACAACCTTTACTGGCGGAACGAAGTTCGCCGGGTCAGCTAGTAATCAATAAAAGTAAACCTATAATCTTTCAAACGAAATGTAGTTGTAAAAGATAAATCTAAGGTACCTACACTTTCCTAGAATATAGTAACATTTTTGGAAGGGTATTCCCCGTAATCGAAGTAAAAGGAGTATGAAGGATCGTAGCAGGTGGCACTCTGTAGTTTCTGCCGACCCCCATGGAATTATTAATGTTAATTAATATCATTAAGATTTAACTTTAGCTCCACGTTTTAACCATCGAGCCCTTTTAAACTTCGAACTTTATTCCGCTGAACGCTAAAGTTCTAAATACAAAACTGCTTTTTATTTAGCGCTAATCGTATTTAAAAAAATCTTTCCGTTTCTCGCAATCGTTTGAAGATGAAAGAGAAAATTTGCCAGACTTGTGGTGCAAGCGGGCCTAAGTTGGCAACTTTGCATTGAAGGTATGAAATACAAAAACTGGTTAAAAGATTTTATGCTTGGGCCAAAGTTAGAACTCAGTTTATAATGAGACAATAATTTAACTAAACGGATGGACTGCATTTGAACTGCACGCCAGCTGTTATGTTCCAGTTTGGAGTGCAGTTGGCGTGTTCACAACGTTCGTGATCTTATACCAATAGGGTATTTTTCAATGTATTAAAAAAAACTTTTAATTTGAACATTGGGACGAAATATTTAACAGAAAAATAAAAATCAATTTTATATTCATCCATTTTCTCAATTAAAATTAAAAACGATTAAAATCAAATTTATTTTTCGTTGTTTTGTACTTACCGCCAAAACGCTCCTTACGATGACTTTTTATCACGTGACCACACGCGAAGTCAGCTTAGTGTAAACGGCATCAGTACAAATACTTTGTGTGGCGTAGTTTTAGAAGTATTTGTGCACAGAGGCACCGCACACCAGTAATACCACTTTCTATCCATTAAAAAATAAAAAAGACTAACAGCAATCCATTAAAATTACACTATTTTAATTTTTTGCTGTTAGTCTTCTAAAAATCTTATATAGCACTGTGTGACGTAAACCCACACTTTAAGTTGCTTTTCTGTGACTGAAGTAAGAAGTATACAATGTCGCCCATGCGCATGTGACCGCCCGTAATTTTCTGAATATTCATGAAAAAATGTCGCAAATAAACTTCAAAAGGGGGGGTCTATCTATAACATTTTTTTATGTTATTCAATTTTAATTTTTAAAATAAATACACAATTTTTTACCGAAAAAATGACTTCGATTCCGTTTTTCTTTTTCGTAGTCGATAATTTTTAGTAAAATCTTAATTAACCTGTTAAAATAACTCGTAAGCTTTTGGAAATAATAAACAGAATCCAAATCGACCCATAAACTTCGGAGATGTGTCAAAAAATAGAAAGCAAATCTACACACTCTACTTAAAAAATTGAAAATTGAAGAACATGAAAAATGTTATAGATATACCCCCCTTTTGAAGTTTATTTTAGACATTTTTTCATGAATATTCAGAAAATTACGGGCGGTCACATGCGCATGGGCGACATTGTATTTTCACACAGAATGTCACGCCGACTTAAGTGTAGGTGTAGGTCACACGTGCTATAAAATATATAATTATGCAATATATATGTGCTATAAATATAGCAGATTTAAAAAAAAAACATACGCACATTTAAAAAACTTAAATAACAAAGAAACATACCGATCCATGACCCGTTGTCCAAATCCAGGTGAATGATCGTATCGTTAGATTTGAACTGTTGTAACAAAACCCCGGGGTACGATACAACCCCACCAGCCGAAAACGCCGCCAAGTGCGTTGACCCCGCCACTAAGAACTGGAAAAATAACATACAGTTGTACAGAAGCCAGCACATCAAGCTACCCCAATCTGTCAAATTTCTTTGCTCGTTTTTCAACTTTACCACAAAAGAATAAGGTTCATGTTCAATAGCTTGATGTGCTGTACAAATAAGTTGCGAGGTACAATAGCCTAGTTACAAGGAGCAGTGGCGGCCCAATAGCATCGACAACTTAAAGCTTTTAACTTCATGACCACTGCTCTCAAAACGGTTAAGGAAAACATCGGAAGGAATGTCGTAGAACAAAAAAATCGAAGACATGTGACATCCACGAACATACCCTGGACCCGTGGTGGATTACAGCCAGTCCGCAGTAGGCCGCAATCACCCACGCGGGTCCAGTGCGGGAGGAGGTGGTCATGTCTTGGATTTTTTTTTTGTAATGATGAATCATGATTGCATTCTACATTGATCATCAGAAATTAGAAAATTAATCATATGAGAAATATAAAGAGAAACTCGCTCTTTTAAAGTGATTAAAAATAAAATTACTTACTTGTAGTGCAATCGGCGGGATATTCATAATTACATAACTTTTTAAATTATTTTTATTATTAATTGTTTTTTTTTTTAATTCCTTTCTGCCGTCGATGCGTGTCTTGTCTTCATTGCGTGTTCGATGTTATTATGAGATGCGCCTGATAACCGTTATTTAAAGGAAAAATAATGACATTGATAAGTCGTATTTAATATATAAAGGCTTCGTCAGACGCCAATTTTGCACAACACTTAAGCACATGCAATTTTGGGCGTCCTTGCAAATAAAAACTTTTCCCTTCAGAGAAGGCACGTTTATGTATATACACCATTGCCTGAAGAGGAAGATGATCATGATGATAACGTTGGGTTTTACAGACACGTTGTGTTTAGACTAAATCCGTCTAATTACAAAACGCGATCTAACTTTGCCTCGCTTTAGCCTGAAGCTCTGAGCGAGTTATTGTATTTCCAGCAGTGAACGAAAATAAATTCGTTCACTGATTTCCAGCTTTATTGTGATTTTGGGTAAGTTCTAAACACAAAAATTACAAAACTGGACTAAATAAGATGCGCACAAAAATTTACAAAACAGATAATTCCACTAAATTCACAAATAAAAGCTTACTCAAAGACGATATAATTAAATAATAGGTGTAGTAAGAAACAATTGACAAACAAATTATAACAATTAAATTATACAACATTTCCTTATCATCAGTAAATACATTATCGTTTTATCATCGTTATTAACTGTCATCGTGCAGTTCGAAAGTGATCTCTGAACAAGCCCGAAGTTGCAAAATCGTTGGTCCTTCCTAAATTACCGGTTTGGCTTCAGTTATGGCTTTTACGATGACATAACGGTAAATTTGTATTTTTGCGTAAATATTACTGTAACGCCTTGTTTTTATGATCGGGTTGGGAGAAATGTAGATATAAAAATGTACCTACTAAAACTTATGTGCCATCCAAGCCAAAAGTCGGTACTCCCAGTCATTGTGTTTTTTTTTTTTCCAAACAATACCTGGGCACCTTTCGGCGATGTTGAAGGACAAAGTCCCAAGTTCTTACTTTTTTCAACATTTAAATACCCCGACAAGTCCTGTAACGGTTCATGCACCCATAAGCACAATGTTTTGCGTGCAATAATGTTTGCTCAATGTAGCTTAGTTTACGTGCTTAACTCCAACTCCGAGAAAGAGGTCAATTGTTGAATCCGACTCGGCTGGGCTGTGTTTGGGAAACTATACGCAATATCATCTCGTTCCACATACCGCAGTGTCTCAAAATGAAAGTCTTTAACTAGTGCGTGTTGCTAGTGATGACCTATGGCACGTGGTAGCTTACAATGAGCGTCATAAGAAGGCTGAAAGTCACCCAAAGGGCAATGGAGAGGGCTATGCTTGGAGTTTCCCTGCGTGATCGAATCAGGAATGAAGAGATCCGCAGGAAAACCAAGGTAATCGACATAGCCCGGAGAATTACCACACATAAGTGGCAGCGGGCAGGGCACATTGCTCACAGAACAGATGGCCGATGAGGCTGAAAGGTTCTGGAGTAGCGACCGCGTACCGGAAGACGTAGAGTTGGAAGGCCCCCCGTGGTAGACCTTGTGAGGGCCGTGGTGGGCCTTGGGGGAGGCCGTCCGCCGGCAGTGGACGTCTTTTGGCTGAAATTACATCGTTAATGATGATGATCTTAGTTTGATGTAGAGACTATGTGGTTGGCAGCTATGTGAAGAGTATTTTTATATCCTTTAAACATACATACATGTGACATATAAACACATAAAACACTCTTATTCAGTGGCAAGTGGCGGAAGTAACCTATTGCGAACCTATTTGAGAATAACGGAACACGAAATACGATTTTCAAATAAAAGGTATGAATTAAAAATTCAAAACAGGTTTTAATACCGAACTAGATAGTAATCTGACCACAAGTGACAGTGTCTGTTTCAAAGGCGCGGGCACGGTGATATTTAAAAAAAAATCTACCAAGATTTTGTAAAAATGTATAAAATTTGATTCCCAAAACATCACAAACAATTTTGTCGTAGAAAGTTATAATGGTTTGAACGTGGCCGCGCCATTGAAACGAGGAGAACCGCGCGTCTTCGGAGATCTTTAAAACTAAGCGTTGCAGAATATTTTAGGAGCTTTATGACAATAGCCCCATGGCCACGCCATTGAAACGGTGAAAACACACTATCGCCAATATTTCCCTGAAAAAGCATCGCAGACGTCTGAAGTTTATTTCAGGAGCTGTAGTACGGTATTGCGTTAAAATAAATCGTGATTATCTATCAAAGAATTCAATTTTTTTTCTTGAAATATCGCTGTGGCCGGGCCATTGAAACGGACACCGAGTTATAATATTGAAAAATAGAACACATAATAATTGTCATTTAATATTAATTGGAGCCATTAAAACAATTTTATTATGTTGTTTCTTCGTAGTTCTAGTTTATTATTTTTATAGAACTTGAGTTACGATTTTTCACCAGTACTTGAATATAAATTTTGCAATAAAAATTTGTAGAATTCCACTTCTAAAAATGGACGAGTCAATAACCCGTATAAGGATAAAAATTATCCGCGAAATTTATTAAATTCCATGGAATGACTATGTGATGATAATGTTATTCAATGAAATTAAATGGACTTCGAGGATTGTATGATAATTATGTAAAGCCATATTTGTTTTTGTTCGCGAATTATTTTTTAATCAACATACACCTGGCACTGACCTAAAAATTGCAAAAAACGTAAGCAAATTAGAATAGGGTATTTTTCAATTTTTCAAAAACTGTTCTAATTTGAAGATTGGAACGAGATATTTAACAGAAAAATGAAAATAAATTGATTTCTATCCATTTTCTCAATTAAAAACGATTTAAACCAAACGTATTTTTCGTAGTTTTGAATTTACCGCCAAAACGCTTCTTACGATGACTTTTTATCACGTGACGTCAACTTTGTGTAAACTAAAGTAGTTAGTAAGGAAATAAGTGAATGTCGAGTTTATAATTAACAAGATTTTTAATGGATAGAAAGTGATATTACTGGTGTGCGCTGCCTCTGTGCACAAATACTTCTAAAACTGCGCCAAACTAAGTATTTGTACCGGTGCCGTATACACAGAGTTGACGGCACATATCACGTGATAAAAAGTCATCGTAAGGAGCGTTTTGGCGGTAAATTTAAAACAACGAAAAATAAATTAGATTTTAATCGTTTTTAATTGAGAAAATGTGTATTAATAAATTTATTTTTATTTTTCTGTTAAATATATCGTCCCAATCTTCAAATTAAAATAGTTTTTATCAAATCGTAAAATACCCTATTTCGCGGGCCACCTTGCAGCTTCCACCTTAATCACCATTTATGGGACTTTTCAACACAACTTAACATAACACCTGTAGTTTACAACACAACGTAACATCACACCTGTATTTAACAACACAACGTAACATCACACCTTTATTTTATAACCCAACGTAACATTTGAGTGGGAAATCATCAAATAACGACAGAAGCGTATTAGACTTTTACTGACTAAAACCCACCCGTGTTTCTACAGATGCCTGTGTGCCAGGGGCTGCGGTATCTCTTTCGAACGACCTTCTTTCGAGCACCCCTGGATTTTACAATACAACGTAACAAACATGATGATGATACCATACCGGTATTCCCCGAAGAATGTTGAAGTGCGGTTAGGTATAGGTGTAGAGATAAACCACTCTAAAAATGAACGCGCCTCCACTAGAATGAATTACTACACGATTTGACAGTTGTCCCTACTCCTTATATGGTTTTACCCGTCCAAAAAAACTTAATTAATCAGCTGTAGGAGTCACTTCGAAGTTTTGAACTATTATCGGACGGGCTCGTGTTTTCGTTGACGGAGTTAGAGAGTACCCTCCACCCGAGCTGGCTCAGCATGACCGCTTGCGACCACTAGACCAACGAAGCACACGATTAATCATTGTATGTTTATTTACAGGCGAAACTGGAGTTCTTTAGAAACGGTATCGTCGATCAAGAAAATGAGTTGAGAGAGCTGAAGAATGACTTGAGAAATGTGCAGGTAAGATTTAAAAATAATTTTAACTTGCTTTGGCCAGCGGCCGCGTGGAGATCGGAAATTATCTCACGGGAATGTACTACCTGGAAAAAAAGTATTGTTGCGCGGTTACCACTAGCGCCATCTAGTGTCGAGTAGCAGAATTAATGGAGTCAAGATCTCTTTAGAAATTTCGATGCTAGAACTATACATCCGTTCATTCAGGGCCGATATGTACTCGAACATTCTAGATGCTTCTACGGTAGAAGGTTCTGGAACTATCCGAAGGCCCTTTATAAGCGGAAACGGAGCGCGTTCCGTGAAGTTTTTGTTAAGCGATACAAGCGAAAACATCGAGAGCGATCCTCAAGTGCGACTTAAGAGTGATCAGTAGTGCAATTGTGTTGTGTTATTAGTGTGATTAATTAAAGTGTCATTTATATCGGCAGGTTTTAATTGTCACGAACCCCAAGCTCGTAACAGTATCCTAGGTGTAAATCCAAGTTATAAACTGTCTTTAAATTTTATATCATCATTAAACAAACTTTCACATTTATAATATCAATTGAGGTAGAATGACGTAATAAAACATAAAAAAAGGATTAAACCAAACAATTTTTTATTTAATTTACAGGCAACACTAGAAAACATAGAAAACCTGCTTACTAGAGCCAAGTCAAGCGCCAAAGAGAAACTTATCGAAGCCAAAAGGTGTTGCAACAACAAACTACCTCAGGATCCGGACTTTCCCCATAAGGAAGACTTTGATGTACTGCCTTCAGATGTCACCAGGTTACAGGAACACTGTTATGAGTTGCAGACCAGGGTCGATTGTATGGATCAAGGGGATGAGCAGGTACGACGTTTCTTTTTTTTAAATTAGCCTACACTGTTAGCCACTGGCCACTGCTGAGCAAAGGCCTCCCTTTTTCATTTATTTATTACTAGCTTTTGCCAGCGGCTTCGTCCGCGCGGAAGTCGAAAATTATCCCACGGGAACAACCGGGATAAAAAGTATCCTATGTGTTAATCCAGGTTATAAATTAGCTTAGTGTCAAAAATTTCATCCAAATCCGTTCAGCCGTTTTAGCGTGATTGAGTAACAAACATCCAAAGTTTCACATTTATAATATTAGTAGCTTTTGCCCACGGCTTCGCCCGCGTGGATGTTGGTTATCGCGTAAAAAGTAGCCTATGTCCTTCTCCATATCCCAGGCTATATATCTCTGCCAAATTTCATGACGATCGGTTCAGCGGTACAGGCGTGAAAGCGTAACGCACAGGCAGGCAGAGCATTAGGGATAGTAGGATTCTCTCTTCACAATATTGGTTTCCTTAAAAGTTAACAATGTTTTTGGTAATGTTATAGTCCACCATTTTAAGAGACTGGTGCCTGAAGTAGGGTCCCTCAAATCCGTCTTGGCAACCCTTTTCAGGGTCACCTCGTTCCAACCCTTGCAATACGCGTCTAGGTCGTCTCGCCACTTCTAGGGCCGGCCTCGGCGGCGCCGGCGCCGTGCGTTATATGGTTTAGCAATATTTTATTAATTCTCGTATTTTTGCCCAGGTTCGCAGGGGCGTAATGTTATCGTGGCCTTGTTTTTTTTTCGGACACTGGATTTTCAAAGCTCCGCTAAGCGCCGAGAATTGAATGTCCAACAGTGTCCTTTCTTGACGCGCTGTGCTGCGCTCTTAAGGATGTTCGGCTTAAGGCCATGTTAACTTTAAATAGTGTCGTTATACGCGATAATAATTCTTATTGCAATCCGATACATGTTAAAATCTGTTGTAATAAATTCGAATAATAAATATTGTTGATTTCTGTTAGATTCTTATTTCAAAAATAGGCTAGATGGCTTAAACCTTGGAAAAACCTTGTTTAATAAGACCGAGTTTGAGTTTAGTCCTGCATTTTATGACAGCTTATTAATAATTTTTATTTTTCAATTGTTTTACCAGGTAATCAGAGAATATGAAGAACGAGAGAAACAAATAACGAAATTGAAATCTGAAGTAAACAGCTCCAGCAACATGAATAAGACTCTGGACAGTAAAATGAATAAAATCAGGTAAGTTCTCAAACAAATATTTGTTTTTGGAAAAATAATTTTAATCCTTACACATAAAGATTAGATTACACTACAACTTCAGTATTTTATGACTTTCACCAACCTTAATTTTTTTTGTATAGATTAACTTCTTATAATAAATTAACTAAAAAAAATATAAAAATACATACCTATAACAGCTTAATCTGACTAAAACTATCTAACAATTAAATAAAATATGGCGTCGAAAAATTCCTCCGCAACGCTGTCTACTAGTAGTGTACCCAAGAGACTAGCGGCATTGTTTGTATGGGCAATGCTTAGCCTCTGGCCTAGATAGAAGCTAGCCCATGGGTCACGGGAAGTGCCAACCATAGTTATAGTAACTCTGAAATCGACTTACATTAATGCTATTTATGGTCTGCTTTTGTTTCGTGTTCAAAACCGCAAGGCCGAAATGTAAGTAAAAGTCCCTACGTGATGAAAATTGTAAACAAGAAGAAAATGTTTTACATTCTTATTGAAAATGCTATATTATGCTTTGTTTCTAATTTTGTAAAGAGATTTAAGATAGTCTGGTTGATGGAATGCATGAATTATATTCAACTGAGATGAGAATTTTAAGAATGTGTGGTATCACGCGAATGAAAATAATAAGAAATGAGTACATAAGAAGAAGTCTGAGAGTGGCTCCGGTGACTGCAAAGTTGTGTGAAAATCGGTATTCATAGTATGGACATTTGATATGGAGAAATGAGCCAAATGTCGTCTGGAAAGTTTTGAGTCTGAATATCAATATTAATAAGAGTAGGGAAGACCAAACAAACGATGAATAGACTGTGTGAAAGATCATATGGCTGGAAAGTGAGTTACTACCGTGTGGTGCCGGACGTAAAGAATAGCACCATCCCATTTCTTGCAGTGGGTGTCGTAGAAGGCGACTAAAGTACTTACTAGAGAATGGGCAGCAGCGTTCTCTATGCATTTTACACCATACTGCGATCGCCAACCCGCCTGCCAAGCGTGGCGATTATGGCAAAACCCCCTTTTGGGAGGGGTTTCTATGTCCAGCAGTGGACGTCTTTCGCCTGAAATAATAAAGTACCTATAGAAGAAAATACATGTTGCGCCGACATAGGCTCGCCCTCTATTATATGGAACTTAAACATAATAGGTGACCGGTTAAGTTTTTTTTTTTTTGTAAAAACATGTTTTCTTGACAGGTCGAAATGGCTGCCACCTTTAGAGAACCTACTTCGTGATATCGACAAGAGCTTCGGCGACATGTTTTCAAAATTAGGCTGTGCCGGCGAAATTAAACTTGAAAAAGGTGGAAGCGATGTGAGTACGCATATTGTAATAATTTCGACCTGTTTTGTAGTCTACTAGCGACTATTTAGCCGCTTAATTCCGTGTGCAGTCTAGAATTGTGCTTGGTTTAGACGAAAGCGTCAGGATAGCCCACAAAACTTAAATTTTCTTAAAGTGCTCAATGTGCTCATACACGGGCAATTTTTGGAGCAATTATTGCTCGGCAACACTAATGGATCAATCTGAAGCAATTAAGTGGAGAAATCTGGAGCAACAACAATAAATTGCCAATGTCTTTCGGCAATATTGCTTCTGATTGCTCCATATATTTCTTGAGTTGCCGAATATCCAATCGGTTTGGAAATTTTTAATCAATTTTCTTTCTATCTCGTTTGTACGTATAACTACGTCTCGCGAGAGGTACCGGCGGGGGGGAGGCGCATTATCTAGTTTTTAAGTTGCTTCATATTGTGTGGCCGTATCTCTGGCAACAGGTTGCTACTTGTTGCCATTGCCCTAAATTGCCGGATGTAATCGTGACGTCATAATTGACGATAATTGCCCTAGATGGAGCAATTTTAGTTACTCGTGTAAGAGCACCTTTACGTTTTATGCAATTTGTTGGTCGGTATCAGAGGGGCAATTCTCGTAATTTTAAGAACGTTCACAGTCTGATGTCAGTCTCAAGCTGTCAAAAATACATCGAGTTTTCATGCATTTGATGAGACTGCGACTAGATTTTGAACGTGTCCAATTACGAGAATTGGCCTTCTGTTTGTATGTT
Source organism: Polymixis flavicincta (assembly GCA_949987655.1). Taxonomy (NCBI): domain Eukaryota; kingdom Metazoa; phylum Arthropoda; class Insecta; order Lepidoptera; family Noctuidae; genus Polymixis; species Polymixis flavicincta. Next base: position 4,213,148 of record OX465195.1, on the reverse strand, counting down.
GATCAAAATATGATCCGTAACATGAACATGAACATTATTTATTCAAATTACAGGAGGACTACGACAAATACGGTATTTCGATCTTAGTGTGTTTCCGTGCTTCGGAACAACTGCAGCAACTGACACGCCACGCGCAGTCGGGAGGAGAACGTGCTCTATCTACCGCTTTGTACTTGATGGCGCTGCAAAGACTCACTACTGTGCCTTTCAGGTAAGTTATGCGTCACGGAGACTTATCATTATCAGGTTTTAAGTCGCTGGCCACAAATATAAAACGTAACGTGAAATGACATACATTGTAACGTACATGTTGCCCAAACATATAGGGTAGCAGCATTCACTATTAGAACCATTTTTTACACACCTTGCTTTACTAATTTGGCTGTAATTTGTCTAAATGACGTAACATTTTTCTTTTTCTTTTTTTTACTCCCGAACGCATGTTAGTTATTTAATTTAAAGTAATGCTTTGGATACAGTTCGAATTAATATTTAGATTCTAAATGAATCAAAAACTGCGTTGCGACTTGCCGCGTGCGCATGAGCATGCGTCACAACTCAATTATACGTCCTAGAAATTAACCACCGTATGTCTCTACAGATGCGTGGATGAAATAAATCAAGGCATGGACCCTATAAACGAGCGGAAAATGTTCGAGTTATTGGTGAAGGTGACGACAGAATGTGACAATGCGCAGTACTTCTTGTTGACTCCTAAGGTAAGTTGTAATAAAAAATAACCAAAAACAGGGTTTTTATTTTTATGTGTTCCGTGCGAACATTCAGCATAAATTATGGTTACGAATTTATCATTTGCCTTGACGAGCAGTCAGTACAGCGACTTTCTCCCTTTATCTATAATAATCCTGCAAGTCCCGATGGATTAAATAAAAACTTTGTTTTGTAAAAACACGAGTTTCGACTTGAAAAGGTTAAGGGGCCATCTATAAATTACGTCACACAAATTTTATTCTTAATTTTATATTCTCCCCCCCCCCTTCCTTGTCACAGGTGGTCACACTTGTTAAAACCCCCTCCACCCTTGTGTGACGTAACATATTTTTAAATTTTAGAGAGTTTTAGTATTTTAGGTTTTAACATGTGACGTCACAAAGCTTCGCGTCACACTTTTCACATTTCGTTGACCCCCCCCCCCCCCCCCTAAAGTAAAGTAATCTATGGATGGCCCATAGGATGAAAACAGATTCTGTGATTTGTGTGGCTTGCGGATAAGTACAAAACCCTCGATTCATATTTTCTTAATTATTATAGCAACGACATTTTTATTTTCCAGCTTCTAACAAATCTGGAATACAACAGCAAAATAATGGTACACACGATAATGAACGGACAGAAAATTATGAAAAATAATGAATGGACTTTCGACACGTTTCTTGAGAAGGCACATCATTACAGAATGTCTTGACATTCTCATGACGCTTAATTTTTGTTTAATAATATTCGTTTTAAGGCCCATTTACACGTTAAGTGTCTCGCCTCAAATAGGCGAGATGTCTCGCATCACGCGATGATCATACGAACCTCGCCAGTTGGTGATAGCACTCATGTATTTAAATATAGAACTTATTTATAGCACGAAAAGGCCAAAAAAAAGAAGAGGCATTTCAGTGAGACCGCCAAAACAAAATGCTTTCTGTACGTATTTTGTTATAGCGCTTTCATTGAAATCTGTACATTTTCCTGCAGGAAATAAGTTCTATAATAGTTCAAGTGAGATACAATAACTCGCCTACGATAAGACTCCTCAGGAGACTTCTAGAACTAATTTGAAATGTGTCGTACTTTTTATATTTTTGTATTAAGCGGGTATCGTAGATAATGTTGCCGATTATTTTGTTCAACACTGAAACTAAAATTAGAGTATTGCTATGCTATCTCTTACTAACAGACCTCGAAAGAAAAAGACAAGTAACGCTGTAAAACTTTCAAACTAAATCATGTTCGGCGGCATCATCATCATGGCGTGATTTTGAACATGATGTTCTTAGTTCAACTAAATTTAACCATCTTATTTATTTCCGTCTCTTTCTTGTTTCTTTTGAAAGAAAAAGATAGCAATAGTTTCCGTCTCTTTCTTGTTTCTTTTGAAAGAAAAAGATAGCAATAGCCACCACCACCACCCCACCACCACTGTTTACAAGACTCAACTTTCCATCTCATTCAATAATCGCCTATTCGAGGCGAGAAACTCTGTTCTAGTAAATGAGCCTTCATTTGTTAAAATTATAGGTACTTAAGTAACTGTAAATTACGCGAATTCTTCATTGGTCTTCTTCCTTCATATTATCAAGAACGGAATATTATGTTATTAATCCTGTATTTATTTTCATTCCTTATTGTCTACATTTTTAAATATTTTTACAAAAGTAAATTAAAAAAACATTTAAAAATATAAAAAATAGTGGTCCACCGGCGGGTCCAAGCTACCGGTGGTTAGGGCTCCAGAGACAGGAACCTCCTCACGATGCGAGCCGTATCGAGGAGTACTGCCTTCTGAATCAGGCCTTTGATCCAACCGCCTAACGAGAGCCTCGAGAGATGTTGATCGAGGCTTTCGGCCATCAGTCCATTGGCTGATACAACTATCGGCACAATTACAGCCGAGTCCACATTCCACATGTCAACAACCTCGTGAGCTAAGTCAAGATATTTAATTTGTTTCTCTTTCTCAGCTTTCACGAGGTTCCCGTCATGTGGAATGGTAACATCGACTATAATTGTGCGGCGCGCTAACCGATCTATCACCACTATATCAGGCTTATTGGCTACAATAGTCCTGTCAATAATGATAGATCGGTCCCAGTACAACGTGACATGGTCATTTTCAAGAACTGGGTCGGGCACATACTTGTAATACGGTACCTCAGAATCCACAAGTTTATATTGCAAAGCAAGTTGCTGATGAATAATCCTGGCTACTTGGTTATGCCTGTGCAAGTATTCGCCGTTAGCCAGACGAGAACAACCAGAGATAATATGTCTGATGGACTCACCCGGACGGTGACATGCCCGACACACGTCCACCGTCCCGTCCTTCATAATATGTCTCCGGTAGTTATTCGTCAAGATAACCTCATCCATAATTGCACAGACGAAACCTTCAGTTTCCCCTAAAAGGTCACCAAAACGTAGCCAGGATACGGACGCTAAGAAATCAACACCGGGCTCATGAAGAGCCCGATAAAAGCGCCCGTGAAGCTCCTTGCTTCGCCATATTTCCTTGCGATCATCGGTAGTTAGTATTACAGGTTTGCGCCAGTTCTCTTTAGCCATGGATAGTGGGGTGAGTCCCTTGTCCACCGCGACCACATCACGGTGCATACCCACTTCGGTTTTTATAAAATATTCCCTGAGACTGCACACCTCGCGGTTGTGGAGGGTCTTGGCATTCAGAAAGCCTCGACCCCCGCACTTCCGCGGGATGTACAGTCTCATCACCGATGATCGTGGGTGATGCATCCGGTTTGCAGTCAGCAATGTACGGACCCGTCGATCCAAGGCGTCGAGTTCAGTCTGAGTCCATTTGAGTATGCCGAAAGAGTACATCAAAACTGGCATGACCCAACCGTTGAAGGCGCGCACCTTGTTTCCGCCTGAAAGAAGACTGATTAATACCTTTTTCAGGCGACCAAAGAAGCGCTCCGTCAACGATTGCTTCATGTCAGCAGTGTTGATGCCTAACGCTTCCGACATACCCAAATACTTATAGCTTTCGGATGAAGAGAGGGATCTGAGGTTTATGGAATCCGAGAGTTGAACTCCCTCGGATTCCATAATCTCACCTCTCTTTACATGCATGACTGCACATTTGTCCACACCAAATTCCATTCTGATGGCGTTACTAAAAGTTTCAGTTACTTTCAGTAGCTCCATCAGTTGCAATTTGTTGGGGGCAAAGAGTTTAAGGTCATCCATATATAGGAGGTGAGATATAACCTCACCACCTCTCCTCAGCCGATAGCCTAGACCTGAATCCTTCAGCAGTGCGCTTAGAGGATTCAGGGCTAAGCAAAACCAAAGTGGACTCAAGCTGTCGCCCTGGAATATTCCCCGTTTGATCCATACAGGCTCATCATTCCTCTGGATCTGTGGACACCCCGGATAGCGAAGGACTGTCCTCCATTGCCCCATGCACGACTCAAGGAAGGTACGTAGAGTTGCATCAATCTTGTACAACTCCAGCACTTTCATGAGCCATGCATGTGGCACTGAGTCGTAGGCCTTCTTGTAGTCTATCCAGCATGTCGACAGATCCTTGCGGAATCGACGAACCTGTTGGCTTATGGCCATGTCTATGAGGAGTAGCTCCTTAGTACCGCGGGACCCGTTCCTACATCCATTTTGAGAGGAAGACATAATCGAGTTTTTCTCAATGTGCGTATTAATTTTCGCTCTCAAAATGGATGTAAGAAGTTTATAAACCGTCGACAAACATGTGATCGGTCTATAATTCTTGGGTTCCGCGGGACTACCTGATTTATGGAGCAGGTGGGTAACGCCTGTTGTTAGAAACTGTGGTAGCGACCCAGACTCTAAGGATGACTGGAATTGAGATGCCAGGCAATTGTGTGAACTAGTTAGCCATTTTAGCCAAAAATTATATTGTTATTAATATTATTATCATTAGAATATTATGAGAATAGTTCATGCCGTTGCAGATTATTAGCCAGTCAGTTGGGCTGGAGCTAACTGCCTAATTAAGTATCGTGTACGCTATTTTAAGGGTAATATCTAATTGATCCTCTAAAAAATTATTGATCTTCTAATGATGATCGCAGTCTTTTTGGTATTCTATCGATGATCGATTTTTTAATAAATTAACTTTTTGGCCTTTTTAAAAAGCTATGTTTCCACACATCACAAAAAGAAGATCTAAAACTATTTTTTTACGAAAACAATATGGGAATTATTTAATGATCAAAATAGGAAGCTCATTTATTAAATTAGCGTGTCAATTAATATTTTTATGGAAACAGAATAAGGATTGTTTGGTGTTTGATTAATTGTTTCATTAACCTTTCGCTGACGTTGATCTACAGATAGAAAATAAAAAAAAAACGTAAGAAAATTTGAATTTCGCGGGCTTCCCCTTAAGCGCCAAACGTATTTAGCAATAGTGCAAACTGACGTAAAAGTAGATACAGGCTAGGCGTCGTTCCAATGAAGAATTCACGTAATATCTGGGTAATATTATATTTGTATGTCATTATGAAACCACCAATTTGTCAGTACAAAGTAGATTTTAGTAATTTTCCTATTAAATATAACACAATATTTAATACGCATCAGATATTTTTGGAATAGGCTAAGCACACATCTGGGATCGCACCACAATCGTTAGCAAAGTAATACTACGGCTTCCTAGTAGAGTGGTGGGCGCCACAGAACTGTCATAGTGACGTCTGTCATGAAAATAGGGTTGCCACCTATTTTTGTGACGAACTATGTAGTTTTTTTGATTACGGTAGAACGAAAATAAAGTTCACGGCATAAAAAAGAGATTCCATTGAATGACTATTTCATGAAAAAGTCATTAAATGGAATTTAATGAAGCCATATTTTAATCAAATACAACCTTGCACCGACCTGCATATTGCAAAAAACCCATTACCTATCACGCATCTTATAATTAGATGCGTGATCGCCAAAATTCCGCACTGATTTGTGGTTTCCCAGTTTTTGTTGCTTTCAAAACGCAGAAAATGGTAGGTATACATATAATATAATTAAAAATGTAAATAATTTTAAACATTATTGTCAAAATGTTCTTCAAAAGTGCCGTCATAATATGACCCGACACACTTATCAATTGATGCGTGTCGCGGAATTGGGAACTAATATGAAATGTACTGGATTTGACAGATTTTTGACATCTACCCTTTGCACCCAGCGCCGCCGTGACCCACAGATAAGTTTGTCGGTCTTTCGTTGCAGTCACGAGCAGGGTATCCAATTTAAGGGTTTCCTTCTAGATTTAAAGGTTTAAAATTAACAATGAGATTTATTAAAGATCTAATCGTTTTAGTATTAACTTTAGGTTCATTATCAATGAGGTTTTAAAATATACCTATTACCTTATAATGGTTCGAATTTCATACGAGGAACTTATCGAGGCCAAATAATAACAGCAGCATGGATCGTTCTTCAACGTTAAGCAACGCTTGCCGCGGTCAGTCCGCGGATGTGACCATCCATTGCATACCCCTTCCCCCTAACTAGCTTGTGGAAGTTAGTTATGCAACCGCTCCATGTCAAATACTGGAATTCAACTGCATCCGGTTAGACTGGAAGCTGACCCAGCAGTCTAAATAGATGATGATGCGATCGATGTTCAATCAAGATCGAAACCAAAATTTGGAATCTCCAAACTTTTCAAGAAAATCGATTCGTACTTTTGCAGTTACGTTCGAAAGACCTAACAGTTGCTTTGATAATAATAATAGGTTATAGGGAAACTCTTCAATTTGGAAACTCTGGTTGTGACTGATATTGTTTGAAGAGAATGATACTGTGTATTTTTGTATGAGTTGCCTGTTTGGGCGATATTACCCAACGCACTCAGTGTTGGGTAATATCGTTCAAACAGGCAACATGAATGTCATCCAATTGTGTTTTTTGTATCTTTGTAATGTTTTTACGATAATTGTCTAAATCTAATGTTATAATGTTTTTAAAATCCAGTGAGTTTGTCTTTATACATGCAATGTATAATTGTGAAACTGATGATAATAAACGTGATATCGATCTGTGTTGACTATTTTGTACGTACAATAGATGTTTAGTTCGCTAATAGTTTTCTACTATTTAAACTGTAGTTATTGTATTGTACAATGGGCTAGTGTCCACTACTCCACGTCCAATGGCGTATTTTGCGTAAACTGTAGTTTTAGTGGGTGGCAGAGCCATCGACGCGCACCTGCTGCAATGGAATCGGTAGATGATTCTGAAAAAAAAAAATCTTTTAAATACATTTTGACCGCGTAGGTATTGCACTTTTATATGGAACCGCTGTTCCGTGTGGCGCCGGACGTAAAAGAATAGCACCATTCCATTTCTTCCAGTGGGTGTCGTAGAAGGTGACTAAGGGACTTACTAGAGAATGGGCAGCAGCGTTCTCAATGCATTTTACCACCATACTGCGATCGCCAACCCGCCTGCCAAGCGTGGCGATTATTGCAAAAGCCCCCCTTTTGGTGGAGGCCTATGTCCAGCAGTGGACGTCTTTCGGATGAAATGATGATGATGATGATGGAACCGCTGTTGCTGGATTCATGTTTACAGTTTGCGCGTCGATGCCCGGCAGGGGCACCCTGTAGAGATGGTCGATTTTAAGTTTGTATAGGAATTTGTCAGAACCTACTTGAATTGTGTAATATGGTGTGTATAAGGTCAAAAAACGAATGAGAAATATTTTAAGGGATATTTATCTACAGGGTAAGTTTTTATCCAGCAAATTGTAACCATGAATTCAGCATATCATTCTAGAACCCCTAGCGCAGAAATTTTTCGCCGGTTGCACAAAAAAAATCAGCTGTTTCATAGAAAAGTGCAATACCTACGCGGTCAAAATGTATGGAACAGCTGATTTTTTTTTGTGTATCCGGCGAAAACCTTCTGCGCTAGGGGGTCTAGAATGATATGCTGAATTCATGGTTACAATTTGCGCACTGGATAAAAACATTTCCTGTATACTACACTATTATAAAAAGAGATTTTGAAAGTTTTATGTGGAGGGTAATCTCTGGAACCACAGTAACTATTTGAAGAAAAAAAAAACACCGCTTGAAAGGTAGTCGCGACACAGTTTTAACTTTTGTAGCTATCATCGTTGTGTACGTTACTCTAGCAGGAGTCACTCCTAGAGTCATGTGAGTGGAACGTATAATTAGTAAGTGATCTGCTGTAAATGAGCGCAAAATTAAAAAAATGTGGTCTTTGTGGTTTTGGAAAAAAAAACGGAAAAACGATTCCTGCTGGAGTAACGTTGTTCCAGCAGTAAAATTCTAAGATATATATTGTGCATTAGCAGAGAGTTTATATTTGTGCAAAAATGTGCGCCAAAACAATAATTTGTGCGTCTTCAGGTTTTGGAGTTATTGCACTTCCTAGTGGAGTAACGTTTTGCAGAATTGTGTATCTCTAAAACCATTGTATGTGCGCCTGTAGAATAAACATATACGAGAAGCTCGTAATTTGTGCGTATTTGTGACAGATTTAAGAATAATTCGTTTTTTCCAAAACCAGAAAGTGTACAATTTTTATTTTGGCGCACATTTACAGCAGATTACGCACTAATAGGGTATTTTCCAATTTATTAAAAACTATTCTAATTTGAAGATTGGGACGAAATATGTAACAGAAAAATAAAAGTAAATTGATTTATATCCATTTTCTCAATTAAAAACGTTTTAAACCAAATTTATTTTTCGTAGTTTTGAATTTACCGCCAAAACGCTCCTTACGATGACTTTTTATCACGTGACGTCAACTTTGTGTAAACTAAAGTAGTTAGTAAGTAAACAAGTGAGTGTCGTGTTTATTATTAACATGTTTTTTTATGGATAGAAAGTGAAATCACTGGTGTGCGGTGCCTCTGTGCACAAATACTTCTAAAACTGCGCCAAACTAAGTTTTTGTACTGGTGCTATTTACACAACGCTGACGTCACGATGTCACGTGATAAAAAGTCATCGTAAGGAGCGTTTTGGCGGTAAATTCAAAACAACGAAAAATGGATAAGATTCTAATCGTTTTTAATTGAGAAAATGTGTACTAATAAATTGACTTTTTTATTTTTCTGTTAAATGTATCGTCCCAATCTTCAAATTAAAATAGTTTTATCTAATCGAATAATACCCTATTGTGTATCTCTAAAACCATTGAATGTGCGCCTGTAGAATAAACATACACGAGAAGCTCTTAATTTGTGCGTATTTGTGACAGATTTAAGAATAATTCGTTCTCTAATTAGTTTTTTCCAAAACCAGAAAGTGCACAATTTTTTAATTTGGCACACATGTACAGCAAATTACGCACTAATAATACGTTCCACTCGCATTAATCTAGGAGTCACTTTCCTGATGAAGTCGTATACGTCATCGTTTTCCATTGTAATTTACGTAAATTTGTCTTTTTTTTTTCTAAAAAGTACTTATCATGCAAGCCTTGTACTTTTTTTTAGGTTACTGTTCAAAACTTGTGTCTTCACATGTAAATTGCACCCGTGCGAGACCGGGGCGGATCGCTAGTTTATTTATAAAAGCTTTTACTTCGGTTAAACACTAATAACGGTCTTATTCATAAAAAAAAGCTTATCGAAGGTTTAAGACATTTATTAGTTAAACTGGTCGATAAGGTTATAAAACCTTTTGTGTGATGATGGATGATGCTGGATGATGATGGATGATGATGATGGATGATGATGGATGACGATGGATGATGATGAATGATGATGATGGATGATGCTGGATGATGCTGGATGATGATGGGTGATGATGAGTGATGATGGATGATGATAGATTATGATGGATGACGATGGATGATGATGGATGACGATGGATGATGATGGATGATGATGATGGATGCTGATGGATGACGATGGATGATGATGGATGATGATGATGGATGATGATGGATGACGATGGATGATGATGGATGATGATGATGGATGATGATGGATGATGATGATGATGATGATGATGGATGATGCTGGATGATGATGGGTGATGATTAATGATGATGGATGACGATGGATGATGATGGATGACGATGGATGATGATGGATGATGATGATGGATGATGATGGATGACGATGGATGACGATGGATGATGATGGATGATGATGGATGATGATGATGATGATGATGATGATGATGATTTAGTATTATTTTCTTCGCAAGTGTGTTGAAAAACGTCGTATGATACACGTGTGTATTGATGATTATCGTCCTCGGCTCTCTTAAGACCCTCGCCTGACGGCTCGGGTCTCAATGGCGCCTCAGCGATAATCACCAACGTTACACACTTGTACCATAATGTACTATTATAACATTTTGTATTCATAAACGTTCTTTATCTAATATGTCGTTCATAAATCAAAATGTTGCCAGTTTAATGAAGTCATCCAACAAATTGAGCAACATATCGTATCGTCAAACGAGAATGTCTGCCTACTCACCGAATAATTGTGACCATAGATAGACATTATTACTTAATGGCAACCATTTAATTGTCTACAGTTTCGACACTTCTGACGCGGTTATTTAAATTTGACAAATAATTTGAAATTGTAATTGAAAATTGATATTTGGTGACAAATAATATTTTTAGCTCAAATGGTCAAATGTAATTTCCTTTATATTCAATCAGTAGAGTCTGCCAGGTTAAAGTATTGTTCTGGCATCTATAACTATAGTAGGGTTTTTTTTTTTTTTTTTTTTGGGTGGGAAATCATCAAATAACTTCTCCCGCTCTGGGTGGAGCAGGAGGGCGTGTCAGACTTTTACTGACTAAAACCCACCCGTGTTCCTTCAGTAGCCCTTAAGCCAGGGGCTGTGGTGTCTCTTTCGAACAAACCCGCACCCCTGGCAGGCATTGACCCTTGCGGGTCCCATCACTTTTTGTGCTGACATCTCTTTGAGGCGCGCGTGGAACACAACGCGCCGTCGACTTGGGCTTGGTCTTTACCGGACAGCGAGCTACCCATTACTCGCCGTCCGCAAGCCCATGCCTACGGTGGCCGGAAATCGGCCTGGGATTCCCGACGCCCAGGGCGTCTCCGTATCCTGCGGCGGCTGGGGTCGCGAGGGCGCATATGCTGCCTCTCCCTCACGTGCGCCGCCTCCCTCTTCGCGAGCATCACTGCTTCGCTGAAGGAGGTGACGGCTCCCCATGCCCTCTCGCTCCGTACCATGGCCTGGACCAGGGCCGGACGCGAGAGATCGCCGCCGCCGATCGCCTCCACGAGGACACGGCGGTGCTCCGCCCAAGCAGGGCAGACCGCCACCGTGTGCTCCACCGTGTCCTCAGGGCGATCTTCGCAGTGGAAACACCCGGGCGTTTCCTCCCGCCCTATCCGAAACAGGAACCTCCCGAAACAACCGTGTCCGGTGAGGACCTGCGTCAGGCGGAAGGTGAGGACGCCATGCCGCCTCTCGAACCACTCCTCAAAGAGGGGACTTACCGCCGCAATCGTGGCGTGCCCAAACTATAGTAGGGTTAAAGAACGTTTGTGGGCTAAAATGCGTTTATGAATAGCACTCTTTGACAACCAGACTTTTGCAAGGTTTTAGATGTTCGATAACTTTTTATGAATAAGACCGTTATAAAATATTTTTTATGTGAAGATATAAAATATATACTCTAACTCGACGGTAACGCAATACATTTTATATAAAAATTACCAGTCACTTTTTATTCTTTGGCAATGTAATGTATCCTACCTCTTAAAATATTTTCCATTACTGTTATGAGCTCAGGTTATAAAACAAAGGCAGATAGACCGCGCGGAACACCAAGAGTGAGGCCAAAAAACCAAATACTAAAGAGTCGCATTGTATATAATGCGAGGCTTTAGTATTTATTTTTTTGACTCTTGGGGGTTCTGCGCGATCATCTGCCTTTGTTTTTTAATCTAAACCAAAAAAAAAAACGAATGTTAAAGCGTCGCATTGTATGTTACATAAAATGCGACGCTTTAGTATTTGGTTTTTTGGCTTCACTCTTGGTGTTCCGCGCGGTCTATCTGCCTTTGTTTTATAATCTGAGACTATGAGCTTGTGTAAGTAGATATTTATTATTTATAGGCGACATACACGGTACGGCGATATTACCCATATACAAGGTGTAACAGACTAACCGCAAGTCCTAAAAGTATTTTGCTCATAATTTTCTACTGAATCGATTTCAGTAACATTTTTTTAAAAGAAAATTCAATCTTATTTGAAGGCAAGAAGACTTAAATTTAAATGCGTAAAGTAATGGCGTGGGTTATCACGGTTTTCTCAATAATAATAGGTAGCTTTAAAAAAATGTGGTCATTGGCATCTTTTTACTCAATACTCTAAATAGGTATACCAGGTCTTGCGTTAATTCCGTTAAATGTTGTATACATATACAGGATAAGTTTGAATCCAGTGCGCAAACTGTAACCATGAATTCAGCAAATCATTCTATTCTATATGCCCCCAACGCAGAAATTATTAGTCAGTTATACAAAAAACTTAAGTGGCAGCGGGCAGGGCACATTGCTCGCAGAACAGATGGCCAAACGGGCCGAAAGGTTCTGGAGTGGCGACCGCGTACCGGAAGACGTAGAGTGGGAAGGCCTCCCACAAGGTGGACCGATGACCTTGTGAAGGCCGCGGGTATCCGCTGGATGTGGGAAGCACAAGACCGGTCGAAGTGGAGGAGTCTGGGGGAGGCCTATGTCCAGCAGTGGACGTCTTTCGGCTGAAATGATAATGACGATAATACAAAAAAAAGACCGCGTAGGTATTGCACTTTTCTATGAAACAGCTGTTTTTTTTTTTTTTTTTTTTTGTAAAACTAATGGAAAATTTCTGCACGGTGGGTCTAGAATGATATGCTGAATTCATGGTTACAGTTTGCTACCAAGAATGCCGTCACAGTTATGCCTCAATACTCTTTGTTGTGTTGATATTTTCGATTTCGGATCAATACAAAAGAATCAATCAATGATCTATTTTTTTTTTTAAACAATAATTCATCGTTTCTGTTACTTAATAACCATAAGGGAAACCATTTTGAAGTTCTTATTTAAATGTCTGTTAATGCAACAAATGTTTTAAAACTCATTTTATCTAATCACAATAATATGATTTCAATACTACAGGAATTCAAAATAATAGTCTTAAGAGTTATTATGGTTTTAATTCCGCTTCCAAGTAGGTACATGTTTGTATTATTAATAATTATCATTGAATGTTATTGTAACAATAAATATTTTTTTATTAATTCGCATTTTTATTTAAAGCACCTCGTGTTAATATTGTAAGGCAGTTAGAAATACAAAATTATACAAAAAAAAAAAAAAAAAAATGTAATTCTATCACAACCCAATGTTTTTTATATAACTAAAAAAAATGTTTTCTAGCGCTCATTTACATAAAGATTTTATTCTTGCTAAGATTAAGTGGTTTTACAAGGTAATTAAAATAAATGCCTCATGTATTTATACGCTTCTCGCATGCCGAGAGGCGAGAACCGCCGATGAGACTCGCACGGACATTCCAAAATTTCGTTGCTGAACGGGCGAGAAAATCTCTTTATGTAAACGTGCCTTAATTTCTAATACAAAATTCTAATGTCGAAATTACATTTATACAATTTGGGAATGCATAAAGAAATAGTTGCCTATATTCTGTTTTCTGAAGAACCTGCAGCCAATGTAAACAATACAGGGATTTTATAGAAGTGAAACCTCTTGATAATTGGACGAGAATTGATTGAACTTCAAAGATTTGTTATGTTTAGAGCCAGTGCACACCGGGTCGCCATGATGGCAGTTGTTCGCGACACCAACCAAATGTATGGTTGGCTGCGACCAAGCGGGCGCCAGGCCAGCCATCCACTATACAGGGTCAGGGTAACTTAAGAACCATGACACACACAAATTTTGCTATTTAGAAACATGTAATAAGCAACAAAAACGATCTATTCATGTATTTGGTTCTGGGCTGAAGCAAATTTAAAAAAAAAAAAATTGCCAGGATAATGTTTCCTAACGTTACTCCAGCAAAATCAGTTTTTCTTACTAATATTATAAAGAGGAATGATTTGATTGTTTGTTTGCATTGAATAGGCTCCGAAACTACTGAACCGATTTGAAAAATTATTTCACTGTTGGGAAGCTACACTATCCCCAGGTGACACCACAGAACTACGCGGGTGAAACCGCGGAGCGCTGCTAGTCTCAAATAACTTTAAAACTAAAATTCAAACAAATTTTACCATTAGTAAACAAATTGCTCCTCATGATACACTAATTATTTGTTGTAGTCTCACCTCTCTAAAGCACGGGTGGGAAGTCATCAAATAATTTCTCCCGCTCTGGGTGGTGTACGTTACCCTAGCAAGAAAGTGTCTCCTAGAGTTATATGAGTAGAACGTATAATGTGTGCCTTATCTGCTGTAAATGTGCCCCCACATAAAAAATGTGTGCCCCCTGTCGTTTTGGAGAAAAACGGAAAAAACGATTCTTGCTGGAGTAACGTTTTTCTAGCAGGAAAATTCTAAACGAATGATCGGAGAGAGAAAAATTGTGCATGGCCAGAGAGCTTATATGTGTGCCAAAATGTGCCCCCAAAAATAAAATATGTGCCCCTTCAGGTTTTCGAGATATTGCATTTCCTGCTGGAGTAACGTTTTGATGAATCGTATATCTCTAAAACCATTGCATGTGCCCCTGTAGAATAAACGTACACGAGTAGCTCTTAAGGGGCACACCTTAGTGCCCTAATTAGATTTAAGAAAATATTTATAGTTTTCAAGTTATCGCGGTTTTACGAAAACCCGAAAAAACATCGCAGCGCCTAAATGAGACAAGGCACAAGTTCGCTGAAAACTGTATTCGGTCCTTCTTGACGCTATTAATAACCATACAAAGTTTCAAAACTGTTCATGCATGCGTTTTTGAATAATCTTGCAAAAAGTCAAAACGATGGTGTCTTAACTTTGACGGCAAAATACAAGGAACCGGCTCAATCCCAGATGCGTAGGTGTGAACCAAAATTGTGTGCCTTTAGTCAAAAATCTATGGTGAAAATATTCAGCTTAGAATGTTTCGCATTAAGTTAATATTAACAAAAAACCAAAATAAGTAAGCAACGGCTGGTTATCCGACCAAATTTGAATGACGACTAAAAAGCGACGGATTCATACATATCGATGACCTTCTTTACTTTACTCACTAACCGGTTGTACCTGAGTACACTGAAGTAGAAAAGTAATAAGTAATAAAATAAAGTTTGTAGTCGGGCAGGTAACGATTGGGTGAACGATGTATGGTGGTGCACAAATAGAGTTTATTGTCACAAATCTTAACTTAATGGTTATAATACAAGAATTCACACAAAATACGGGAAAATGCGATTCGTGACCGTACGGGACAGCGATGCGAGCCGGACTGGCGCGGGCGCGGTGCGGCGGCGTGGGGCGGCTAGCGGTTTTGTACGTTTCTACGCTCGCTGCTAACAAAACGCGAGCGCCTTGTGGCTATGCCCTCCTACAAGTTGTTATTGGATTATATTCTAGTAGCTGTTTCTATTATATTTATTGATAAGCCATAGGTTAGATAAATTAACAGTAAGTTTTTCATCAGTAAGGGGAATGCTCCAACCAGCCCGCGAAATTCAAAGTTTCTTGCGTTTTTTGTAATTTGCAGGCCAGTGCTAGGTTGTGTGTTGATTAAAATATTATTCGCGGCTGTAAGACGTATGTAGTTACAGAATTATAAGCATCAAAATCACCAATACAACCCTCCAAGTTCATAAAGGCGTAGGAACAAAAAAAAAAAACAGAAAAAGTCATCCCTACAGCTTTATGAACTTAGAGCGTAGTATTGATGATTTTGATGTTTATAATTAAGTGATTTTTTATGATGCCAATTTACTAATTATTTGTTAAACTTAGATGAAAAACTGATCTGTGTTTTAAATAATAATGACTACACAACGTGCAAATAATTTATAATATTTATAGGGAGGAAATTTAATCTGTGAATTGATGCAATACTTACTTTAAGAATTAAAATTAAGGGAATAAATATAGTAATTTCCACATCAACAAGCTGGTGCATTTAATATATATTTTTAATTAGCCCCCAAAACTTTTGAACGCGACTGTACGGACAACAGCTTAGGTATAATACGTCCAATAAAGAAGGTCATCGATATGTATGAATCAGTCGCTTTTTAGTAGTCATTGGAATTTGGTCGGATAACCAGCCGTTGTTTACATATTTTGGTTTTTTGTTAATATTAACTTAATGCGAAACATTCCAAGCTGAATATTTTCACCATATATTTTTGACTAAAGGCACACAATTTTGGTTCACACCTACACATCTGGGATTGAGCCGGTTCCTTGTATTTTGCCGTCAAAGTTAAGACACCATCGTTTTGACTTTTAGCAAGATTACTCAAAAACGCATGCATGAACAGTTTTGAAACTTTGTATGGTTATTAATAGCGTCAAGAAGGACCGAATACAGTATTCAGCGAACTTGTGCCTTGTCTCATTTAGGCGCTGCGATGTTTTTTCGGGTTTTCGTAAAACCGCGATAACTTGAAAACTATAAATATTTTCTTAAATCTAATTAGGGCACTAAGGT
Organism: Polymixis flavicincta; assembly: GCA_949987655.1. NCBI lineage: Eukaryota > Metazoa > Arthropoda > Insecta > Lepidoptera > Noctuidae > Polymixis > Polymixis flavicincta. The sequence continues at coordinate 4,196,776 of OX465195.1, read as the reverse complement.
GTGCCCCTTAAGAGCTACTCGTGTACGTTTATTCTACAGGGGCACATGCAATGGTTTTAGAGATATACGATTCATCAAAACGTTACTCTAGCAGGAAATGCAATATCTCGAAAACCTGAAGGGGCACAGATTTTATTTTTGGGGGCACATTTTGGCACACATATAAGCTCTCTGGCCATGCACAATTTTTCTCTCTCCGATCATTCGTTTAGAATTTTCCTGCTAGAAAAACGTTACCCCAGCAAGAATCGTTTTTTCCGTTTTTCTCCAAAACGACAGGGGGCACACATTTTTTATGTGGGGGCACATTTACAGCAGATAAGGCACACATTATACGTTCTACTCATATAACTCTAGGAGACACTTTCTTGCTAGGGTAACGTACACCTCTGGGTGGAGCAGGAGGGCGTATCAGACTTTCACTGACTAAAACCCACTCGTGTTCCCTCAGTAGCCTGTGTGCCAGGGGCCACGGTATCTCTTTCGAATTTAAGTTCCACAAAAAATTACAAAAACAGCCGAGCGATCTACGCTTGGGTAACGTATTGCCAGCTAATTTAATTTGACCCTATTTTCATTTAGTAGGCAGCATTTAGTAGCAACCCGACGACGTCGCCATGGCGTCCCGGTGAAAAAGATATCCCTACCTATTATCTGTCGCTCACACTATATCTCACTCATTCTTAATTTTTCAGTAGTTTCACTTCTATCACGTGTATGGTGCTGCACGCGCAATTTATTTTTTAATGTTCTCGCAAAACTTCCAAATTTGCCAAGTCTAACAGTTTTAATTTCATCCGATTTCTCAAAGACCAATTAAAAAGTTGGTTCACATTACCTGCAATTTATCTCTATTACAAAAATACCTCGAGGGCGGTGTTAACATTGTCCTCGAATGGCGACCATGAATCGGTACCGACCACCGACGTATCACTTGAGCGCAGACCTGTTAAGTCGCGAGATATTACTAACTATGATTCAAAGTATCTGATGAAAATGTAATCAAACGGATCGAACACCAACAATGGAATTAGGTGGTAGATAACTCTTAAAGCCGTCAAAAAATACTAATCTTCCATTAATTTGTTGCATAAAGCACGATTAGACTCGATATGAATGCTTCTATAATTTAAAATACTGAAGTGTCAAACGAAGCTATCTGTCACAATTTTCGTTGCACAAATCAAGCATCATTAAATTAATGATATCATTAGCGTTAATGATCTTATCTTTTATACCCCAGCACAGAATTATTTCGCCGGTCCTACATAAAAAAAAATCAGCTGTTCCATACATTTTTACCTCGTAGGTATTGCACTTTTCTATGAAACAGCTGTTTTTTTTTTGTAAAACTGACGAAAAATTTCTGCGCTGGGTGATATGCTAAATTCATGGTTAAAATTTGCGCACTGAATAAAAACTTTTCCGGTATAATCTGGCATTTATGTATGTCGTTGTGCAACTAGCTGTAATAAGACTTATATACTAATGTCTGTTTTAGTGAGTTATTCCATTAGTATTTTAAATGTATTACAATATGTTGTATTTAATATTGAAATAAAAGCTTAATAAAAATTAATCTCAACAGGCGTTTGCATTGTCGCTTACGAAAATACCAATTTCGAGTTGTTTACAAAAATAAAATATCTAGCCAATTCTAGCTGCTCTAGCCAATAAAAATCTAAATCTACAATCAATAATCCAACTCCACACCTTTGCCGGTCCACTGCTCGTCCAATTTCACATCGCATTCGAGATCTCTTAAAGCCGACTTTATGTCGAAACCGAAATCAGCTGCGAATTTGTCGTAGGCACTGTTGAGGATACTTTCGACGCCTAATTCGTGGAATTTGGCGTTCTGGTCGCGACATCTCGCTACCATGTTGCGTATTGCCCAGCATGCGTTTTTCTGTAAAAGAAAGAGAAATAGCTTTTGAATACGGGTGTAGTAGAAAGCCGTGGTGGAAGATCAGTGGAGGCCTATGTATAGTAAGTTCAGGAACTCAGTAACAGCCCTGAGCCTTGATTTATGCCTGGTTGACGGTAATAGGCAATACCCTATTACTTGAGACTTAAACATAACTGACGTAATGTGGGTGTACTATACGGATAAAATTTTATCCAGTGCGCAAACTGTAACCATGAATTCAGCATATCATTCTAGACTAAAACAACGAACAATAAATTTGATTTAAATCGTTTATAATTGAGAAAAAACTTTTTTCAAAAAAATAACCGAGTTCCAAAAAAACACTACAAAGTGCAAAATAACTTTAATTTCGGAGGTCTCTTTGGATTTGTATTTTAATTATTTGTCACCGCCTTCCGAAATTAAAGTTATTTTGCACTTTGTAGTGTTTTTTTGGAACTCGGTTGTAATTTTTTTGAAAAAAGTTTTTATTTTTCACTTTTTAGTTACCTACCAATTCGACATTTCATCATCCTTGGGGTCAAAACAATGCATACTTATGCGATAGCAACATTCGCGGTTGATTTGCTGTAATTTTTTGAAGAGTTCCGTTGTCTGTCTCCGAAATGCATCATCAGATCTATAGGACCATTTCGGAGTAAACCCCTTTCGAACAAAAAAATAATTTTGCAATTCCGTCAATATACGACGGAGTTATACCCGAACATACGTAAAAAATATATATATATATAAACATGTCGAATTGATGACCTCCTTCTTTTTGAAGTCGGTTAAAAATGGATAAAAATCAATTTATTTTTATTTTTCTGCTACATATTTCGTCCCAATAAAGAATAAATTGGAAAATTACCTATTCCTATGCAACAATAATTGTTGTTGTTTGTTTTTTTTTTATTCGGCTATTACTTTCAATGCCTAAGTCGTTTAGAATGACGTGTAGAATGACCCTCATGGCGGATACTGGTGACTAAATCGCCACTAAATAGGGCGCACTTAAATATGTTTCTTGACCTTTTTAATAGAATACCGTCTAGTATAAGAAATCTACACTCTTTCAATGTATTCAAAACTAAACTTAGTGAGTATATAATCGCGGATCAATTACTTCTGGAGAAATGAAGGCATTGTATTGTATGACTAACGTGACCATTTATTCTTTGACTCAAAACGGGACATTGGTTTAGGTATTTAGGTTAAATAACAGGTAGTCAATTTAAAAAAAAAACACTTTTTTAAAGTTCTGTACCTACGATACTTTTCGCATCTGACATCTGAGGGAGTAGGTATTTATTTGCTTGATAAACGAATATTTCGCTTGTAAGTTAACATTGAACGGACACTTGTGTTTCGGCATCTTAACTTGTGATTCCAAAACAAAAGAAGTTCAATTATTTAACAGGTACACGAACATCAAACAACAACAAATAAATATCGAGAAGTGGGCGAACGAAAAATCTGTCAAACAATAGGATATTTCTCATTTATTAAAAACTATTTTAACCTCTTGAAGATTGGGACGAAATATTTAACAGAAAAATAAAAAATAATTGATTTATATCCATTTTCTCAATTAAAAACGATTACCTATGATAAAATTTATTTTTCGTTGTTTTTAATTTACTGCCAAAACGCTTCTTCCGATGACATTTTTATGACGTGACCAGACGTGACGTCAGATTTCAGATTTGTGTAAACGGCACTGGTAAAAATAATTTATGTGGCGCAGTTTTAGAAGTATTTGTGCACAGAGGCACCGCACACCAGTAATACCATTTTCCATCTATTAACAAGCTTGTTAATTATAAACTCGACATTCCCTTGATTTACAACTACTTTAGTTTACACAAAGGTGACGTCACATGTGTTTTTTTTGGGAGGGGAATCTTTTTTGTATAGCATAATGATATATTTTATAGTTCTTTTTTTAATCATTGTTCCTTTCCTCCAAAGCACCTGCCATCTAATCTCTTCACCACCCATGGTTGACTGGTAGAGAATGCCTAAGGCATTAAGTCCGCCTTTGTACCTTTTTGTGTGCGAGAATTTTAAATAAATAAATAACTTTTCCCGCTCTGGGTGGAGAAAGAGGGCGTGTCAGACTTTTACTAAAACCCACCCGTGTTCCCACAGTAGCCTGTGTGCCAGGGGCGGCGGTATCTCTTTCGAACAACCCGCCAATTGATAAAAATGTCATATTAAGGAGCGTTTTGGCGGTAAATTCAAAACAACGAAAAATGTGTCTGATTTAAATCGTTTGTAATTGAGAAAATGGATATAATAATAGGTCTTTACCTATGAAATTGCCGTTTTGTATGAAAAAATTTAAACGAATTTTTTTCATGAATTTTTTATTTGTATTAATCGAAGTAATCACCCATGCAATCAATGCATCTTTGCCATCGCAGTGGCAGTTTATTGATGCCCTTCTTAAAGAAATCAGCTGGACGGGAGGCAACAAATTCTTCAAAGGCATTTTGTACTGCCTCTCGGGTATTAAATTTTTTTCCCGCCAAGAAGTTATCCAAATTCTGGAAAAAGTAGTAGTCTGTAGGCGCAAGGTCTGGTGAGTAGGGCGGATGACGGAGAGCTTCCAACCCCAGTTCTTGCAACTTGGAGACCGTCTGCTGTGCAGTATGAGGTCGCGCGTTGTCGTGCAGGAGCAGCGGAGACGAGCGATTGACCAATGCTGGTTGGAGATGCGCCAGCTTCTCCATCATTGTGTTCAGTTCTTCACAGTACACATCTGCAGTAATGCTCACCCCGTTTGGTAAGAAGCTGTGATGAATCACACCGGCGCTAGACCACCAAACAGTGACCATCACTTTTCTAGGGGTAAGTTTTCGTTTAGGGCATTGTTTAGGTGCTGAACCAGGATCCAACCAACTTGCTGAGCGCTTACGGTTATCAAACAGAATCCATTTTTCATCGCAGGTAACAATGCGGTTCAAAATTCCTTCATTTGTGTGTCTGTTGAGCAGTGCAAGGCACGTCTCGACGCGTACTTCGCGCTGGCGATCATTGAGTTCGTGGGGCACCCATTTGTCAAGCTTTTTTACCTTGCCAATTTGACGCAAATGGACCAATATTGTTTTGACGCTAACGTCGAAAGCTGCTGCTAATTCAGCCGTAGATTGTGTATCATCAGCTTCCACAATCGCCTTTAATTCGTCATTGTCGACCAAAGTCTTCGGACGACCGCGAGGTTCATTTTTCAGGTCGAAATTTCCAGAACGGAAGCGAGCAAACCAATAACAGGTGGTGCGTTGGTTTGTAGTGTTAGCTCCGTAAACGTCGTTGATGTTGCGTGCCGCTTGTGCCGCGTTGCTGCCACGACGGTACTCATATTCCATAATTACTCGAATTTTTAACGTATCCATGATGACGAAAAAGATTGAAATGCGATGAAAATGTAACACTAATCAATAAAGAAATGACTACTTTTAGAAAAAAAAATCCATGTTTTTAAAATAAAATTAATTTGAAATTAGAATTCTTAGCCAAACAAAAATTATTTTGATTTGAAATGGCCAGTACTGCAGAACGGCAATTTCATAGGTAAAGACCTAATAAATCAATTTATTTTTCTGTTACATATTTTGTCCCAATCTTCAAATTAAAATACTTTTTTAATAAATTGGAAAATACCCTATTAATCAACCAAGCGCAAGGGATGAAGACTTGGCCACTCTCGGCTATCGTCGTGTCGACAGACGACGCGGTCTCGCTCTTGCACACCATTCGCGTCCGGCCGGCTCGACTACTCAAATTTTCGCGCGGTTTCAGAAAACGGGACATTTTTGCGTCCCAGAGTCCATTTCGGGGACACCGGGACTCTTTATTATAAAAAGGGACAGTCCCGTTCAAAACGGGACGTCTGGTCACGTTATGTATGACTGACGAAACATTAGATGACGAGTATTGTGTAATATGTGTATGTTTCAGTATTGTGTGACGACGAACTTTGTGTAATTTATGTTTATAAGTTTCTTTAAACCTAAACCTACCTAGCTGTTTAGGCTGTGCACTGTCAGTGAATGAGTTTAAGATGGGCTAAAACACCTTTGTTACCAATCTTACCTGTACTGACGCGTCATGAGGATGCACCTTCATGCACTCAATGATAACCTCCGGCGCCCCGCAGTCTAGGAACTGTTGTCCGTGCGAGGGCTCGCGGAGCGACAGGGCTGCTATGGATTTGAGGGTTAGGGCTGTCGCTACTGCATTACTCTGAAACGGGAGAAAGTATATCGACTTTAAAATGTGGTTTTCAATGAGACGTCTTTGGTTTGCCGATTAAATAACTATGTAAACACGGTGGCAGGGACGTCGACGCGCTAAATTGAACCATGAATTCGGCATAATATTCTAGACCTACAACCCATACAAATTTTTGGTTGGTATAAAAAATCTGCTGTTTCATAAAAGTGTTTTTGAAACAAAAACTTTCACCAGTTTAACAGAAAAGCTGTTTTGTTCTATCTTCATTAGGAGCCATCCATAAATTACGTCACACAATGTCAACGAAATGTGACAATAGCCAGGGGGAACAAAAGCTTTGTGACCTCACATGTTAAAATCATAATTAAGGGGTTTATTTATAAACGATGATTAAAGTTAAGAGCTGACTAAACGTCAAAATTGTATGTTTAAACAGTCGCTAATTATTATTTAACTTTAAGCAACGTTTATGAATAAAGGGGCAAGTGTCTAAATTATTTGACTTAATGTTATTTTTTTAAAGATTAATTTTAATTCAAATAAAAAAATGGAATAACTGCTGTTTTCATTTTATTATGTACTTCTAAATACAAAATTGAATAATAAAGTCCTTCTAACATGTGAGACCACATGTTAGTAGGACGGGAGGGGCTACATATTATGTAATTTAAAACTTCATAAAATAAATTTGAAAGATGTACTGCTGGGGAGTATGTCACGCCACTTCTTCCCTCCTAAAACACTAGAAAATGGTGAACGTAGGCCATTTTTGGTTACATAGTACCTAGCTAAATTGCGCGTAAAATTTTTCCGAGTCTCAGCCGAAATTGAATAGATTTAAAAAAAATGCTACAATAGATAAAAATACTAATTGGCGATATTACATGAAAAAAAAATTGAAGTTATACAGAGATATATTTTGGAAAAATTATGTAGGTATTGGTAAACTCACCGAATGTCTTGATAGAATTGATACAATGATGGGCACAATACCGCTTTTGACCAGATCTCTCTTAACATCGTCATTTCCTGCCAAAGCTGTGATCCTGTAACAACATTATATTTAAAGATAAAAAGGAACATGTCCAGTTTTATTTTTGGTAAGGTAAGCAACGGAAGTTGGTTAGCGCTGTTCTTTTTATATAGGTACCATTTTTATAGATTTGGAAGAAAAATATCCCCCAAATAAATTGAGATAAGGGCAGGCCAAACAATAAATAACAATTCGTGTCGATTCTAAACATCTATCATGATAATAGTCATTTCATTTAGTAACTTGCGTTAATAATACATTATTCATACATCCGTCATTCATACGTCCTTTCTTTGGTATTGTTCGTCAAATCGTTGAGCTCCTCAAGTTCTGAGTTGAGCCGTATGATTACTGATACATGCGTGCACTGAATGGACAGGTCCACTCAACCTGTGTGGTTCTTTCCTCAAAAGACCATTTCAGACACCAATCCACATGGTCTTCACATGATCTGACCAAGATTATGTCTGGACTTTAAAAGAGACTGTGACCTCTGAGTTTGTTTCGGCCTTTCTTCTCAGAGTAGTCAGATAGGAAACGCCGACCTCATCTAGTTTAAAAAAATATGATTGACGTGTAAAAGTGTTTGTACAAACCTACTTACAGAAATAAAATCATTTATCATTTATCACATCTTTAAAAATCGCGTGTCAATAAATAATTTATTAGTACGAAAAAAGACACGGTTCTGTTGAGTCAGCAAAAATTTAGGCCACCACCATAGCAACGTGTGTTACCATGACAACAACAAAGTTTACTCAATATGATTCCTATAATGATATTGCCATTCAAGTGAAACCTTTGAGAGAGGACTAAGGGAGACATGTCGAAAATATAGATTTAAAGTAAACGTCCATCAAGATCTACAAAAATTACCGATAAGCAAAAGCAGATAAAATTCCCGTGTGTGAAATTGTCGTAAACCAACCAGTCGTAATAATGACAACGGCAGAAAAAGGCGATTACTTAACATTCGGAGACATAAACAATGCCTTATCAACTATCAAAACATGGCACGAACACAACCAAAAAGTTTTAAAAGGCGAAATCATCAGAACCACAGACAACAATACAGCTATTACCAAGAACAGCATAATAAAAGTTAACCAAACTTCATGCGACGACTACAGCGACAGCACTGACCAGCTACATCATAGAGTTCGACATATCAACTACTGGAAGGCCGAACTAGAGAGGGCTATAAGGGATATGGACGCAGAAATAAACATTTTAGAATCGCAAAGGCAACAACTGAAAAATGCTCAGGACACCCTAAGAATCCCTGAGTATATCACAGAAGAATGCTTAGATTTGAGACGGAATAGAATGCAGTCTGACTTAATATACGATGAACCTCAAGAAGATTTGTTCACAGAGTCAGCTTTGATAGAAAATGTTAAGAAGCTTCATAGAGATTTGCTCCGGGATATAGAATACCAGTTGGATATGAATGTGGCTTCGAAGAATTGGTTGGAAAGGGATTGGAGTGATAAGCATTTGGCTTTTAAGTATGAGAGCGAGAACGCTTATTTGGAGACTAAAGCTGCTAATGTTAAAGATTCGGCGGGGGCCACGAGACTGTCCGAAGGTACACGATCTATTATTTAAATTATTTCTAGACTTTTAACAAACACGAGCCCAATTGTCAGCATCTTTTCTTCCATGATACAAAACTTGAAAAAAATTGTTGGCAACAAGTTTTGTATTGTTGTTAAAGATTTTTTTGTAAAGAGTATAAATTACGTACGCAGTATTTTCTAAGCTTTATATAATTTAATAATTGACATGAAATAGTGATTGAAGACCTTTTTGTAGAATTTGGTTGAGTTGAGGTTTTTTTTTTTTTTTTTTTTTGGGTGGGAAATCATCAAATGACTTCTCCTGCTGAGTAGAGCAGGAGGGCGTGTCAGACTTTTACTGACTAAAACCCACCCGTGTTCCCTCAGTAGCCCGTATGCCAGGGGCCGTGGTATCTCTTTCGAACAAACCCGCACCCCTGGCAGGCATCGGCCCTTGCGGACCCCACCAGTGGTTGCTGACATCTTTGACGGCGCGCGTGAGGAACACAACGCGCCATCCCGTCTACCACTTTTCGGCCGCAGAGGATAGGGAGAGCGGCTGACGCTATACCGACACTCCTCTTCCCCTGCGGCCCCACCGCGTCCGCCATCAAACGGTGGCGGCCCCGTCCACGCCACGGAAGGGAAGAGCGCTGCTCAGAAGCACCGGCACTCCTCCTCTACCGCAGCCTGTAACCCTCAGCCGCGATGCCTCCCATTCGACATCGCGGCCCACCTCAGTTGCGGTGCACCTCACCGCAACCTACTTTTTGGCCGCTACGTCAATGGCTTGAAGGCAAAAGCCCTGACGAGCGGCCCCACCGTTGGGTTCCTCTTGGCTTCACCGTGGATGGGAGACCACGGTTACTAAGCCCCCCCGCAACGACAATGCGGGAACCCACTCGGGGGGGGGTTGAGTTGAGGTTGAATTGATACCGGATTATAACACAGTTGACAATTATACATACAACGAGAACGAATCATCACCCTCATCGGCCTCTAACCGTAATCCCAACTGATTTGCGCTTGGCACAGCAAGACTCTTTGCATTCATCTCAGGAGTCACTCTCTTGCTGATCAAAATATATCATCATTCCCAAAATCCATCTATGATTTCTTTGATCAGTCAATATTTTAATCCCGCCCATTTATTTCCAGGCCAATCGAACGTCCCATCCTGGGAGCAGCACACAATCAATGCCCTAAACGAATTCAAAACCGCAATCGACAAATCGAAAGCTTTACGAGCAAAAGTCGACGCCGTCCTTATAAACACTTCTAGAGATCTGCGTTCCCAAGACACAAAGGTCAACAAATCATTGAGCGAACGAATCGCGAGAACCGAACAAGTGAAGACAGAGTTGGTAAATCAGCTGAAATTGACTTTAGAAAAGATAGTGGAGACTGAGAACATTCTAGAAATGTTACACGAAGAAATGTTGAAGGTATCACAAAGAATCCAAGTCGCACAAACCAGGTTGAATACAAAGAATTGTAGACCGAGCGTAGAAAATTGTAGGGAAGGTTCTTTAGTAGCGTTGATCGAAGAAGTACGAGATCTCAATGATAGTATGACTTTGTTACAAAAGCGGTCTTTGGAAACTGAGAAATTGAGGGCTGAATTAATACATGAAAGGGGTTTGATAGAGAATGAAATTATCGTGAAGAAGAAAACGTTGTTCATTGACAATGAACGGTGTTTGTTCTTGAGGTCGCATTATCAGTCTGCTGAGAAGATGTGTGGTTTTTAATGTAGCATAATATAATGAGCCTATAATGTCCCCATTGCCGGGACACAGGCCTTATCTATGTGCGAGGAAGTGAGCCGTAGGTCACCACGCAGGCCTAATACGGCTTGGCAGATGTCACGTCTTCGCGGTACCAGTGCGGGTTGTTAGATATCAGATGTCTTAGAATTTTTAGTTCGAAGACATGTTGGTTTCCTCAAGGTGTTTTCCTTCACCGTTTTGAGAGCACTGGTGATGAAACTATTAATACACTAAGCAAAGCGCATGTCTGAGTTCGAACCAATCATTCGTAAGTAGCGGACTGAGCCACAACTGGGCCTAGAGACAAAACACATTTCTATTAGCGTTCACGCTAAACACTACGCCAAAATGTATAGGCACGATATTATATTACCTGCGGAAAGTACACGACGCAACCTTTCCGCAGGTAAAGTCATTCCCATACATTTTGGCGTAGCGTTTGGCGTGAATGCTAACAGAAATATGTTTTGTCTAGGCCTGCTGCTCTCCTTGAATATAGTGAAGTATAGTTTTTAACATATTATATGTGTAGTTATTAATCAGCTTAGTACTGTAACAGTTTTTATCGCTGAAAAAGCCAACAGTTTGTGATCAATAATTAGTGTAATTGTTTTATATATTTTTGGTAGTGTTTAATGGTCATCCCTTTTTATACCTAGCCTGGTTTTGTAGTACTATATTTGACAGTTTTGGATGTTGGCGTGTTAAGCAAAGTTTCGAGATCTACTTAATAAAAATCTTAAATTCATTCATTCACTGACAGGCCTATGTCCACCAGTGGACTGCGATACGCTGAGTTGATTTATTCACTGACAGGCAATGCACAGCCATAAACACCGGGTCAAGCATGAAATGTTGCGCAAGATTTCCTTATATAGCGAAACTGAGAAATTCACGCCCGAAAGGGGTCAAACAGGGCCTGAAAGTCTGTATAGGAATCCCGTTGGCCACACGCTTATTCCAAATTTAATTGTAAGGTACAAATCAAATTTCAAAATGCACGTGTATTTTAGATGTTTTTATATGCTAATAAAATAGTTTATAATTCTATGCTATAGTTTTTTAATTATTATCACTACCACGCCTCCCACTGGGCGACCACTACTCTCAATTGTATATGAAGATTTATACGGTACTGAGAACAAAAATAAATAAAGTTTTTAAGACTTTGTCTGTCCGTCTGCTTGTTCCTGCTAATCTCCGTGACGGATGGAATATTTTGATGAAATTTGAAAGAAATAGAGAAGGACATACGTAACTTTTTATCGAAATACCACGCGAGTGGAAGGTAGATTGTAAATATGTGGGCACCATGACTCTTAACATAATTAGTTTATACGTCACATTATTTTTAACACTATATTTCCACTAGTATAGTAATTTTATTCTTCGCATTCACATATAATTATAATTAAAGTGTTCAAAACATAAAGTCACTTTAGAGTAACTATGGAATTTCTTACCCGTTCTGCTCCATACGAAACTACCTTTTGGAAGGGGTAACTAGAATTAATTCTGTTTTAATGTAAATGTTTTGACGTTAGTCATGGAAAAGAGGAGTCATAGATAAGAGTAGTCAACTAGTCATAGAGTAACTAGTCTATGACTAGTTGACTACTCTTATCTATGACTATAACTATAGAGAAGAGTAGTCATATAATTGAGCAATCCCTGTCACAGAGTGGAGTAGTTCTAGAGTAGTGTATTCATAGAATAGAGCAGTGTCATAGTAGACTACCCATAGAGAATAGCACTCTTACAATGGAGCAGTCACGGAGTAAAGTAGTGTAATCATAGAATAGAGTAGTCACATAGCAGAGTAGTCACAGAGAAGAGTAGTCATAAAATAGAGCAGTCACATAGGTCATCATAGGATAGGTTAGTCTAAGTGTACAGAAGTCATAGAATAGAGAAGTCACCAGCAATTCTTGCCCAGATGAAATTTAAAAAAAAAGACTCACAATTTATCAGCCTGTTGCACCACGGCAACGTTATCATAGTTATCAGCGAGCACAGTGAACAGAGAGTCGACGCCGCAGTCGGCCACCATCTTGCAGAGCTCGTGACGTACTAACAGACTCGCTATGGTTAGCATCAGCTCTGCTACTAAAGGAGGTTGTGTGTTTTCTGTGGACATAAACAATGAGGGTTTTCATGAATATTCAAGCCACCAGTTGGCGCCACTTTGACAATAGGTCTTCCAGTTAGACAATGAACTTAAAATATTTGATGTCATTCGTTTAATTCATTCGTTCACCATTCCATCCGTAGGTGCTTTGACACTTTTGACAGATGCCCGGACCTGATGTCTCAGTGCTGCCGCCACCTAGTGAATGCCATTTCAGAAACCTCATTGGGATAGTGTTTTTTTTTTTAACTCTTTTTGTACAATGACCAAGTGCGAGTCAGGCTCAACCGCCAAGATCCCGTGTAGCCATAAATGTTATAGTCTACCTAATTTTGTTATTGGCTACGTTCTCAATAAAAAACGCATATATACGTTTAAAAGATATAGCCTTTTGAAATTTTGATAGACAAATAAACAGCGTGAGGAACCCTTTAGGGCCGAAACTGCGTTAAGCGGACGCCCGCACGGCTTCATACAAATGTGCCCCGCCGCGGTCCCAAGCGCGGGCGTCCGTCGCGGGGTAAGCTGGCTACTTTAAGTCGCGGTAGCACGTTCCCGTGGGATAATTTCCGACATCCACGCGGATCCCGCGAAGCCGCGGGCAGCAGCTAGTCGTAAATAAAATGTCCCCGCGACTGGCATCATTACGATCCCACCTCGCGTGTCCACGCACATAGTCGGCGTGGGCGCCCGCATAACGCAGTTTCGGCCCTTAAAATCACATCAATCCGACCAGGCATTACGCAAAAATCGGTGCACCAAAAAAACCATGACCTCCTTTTTTAAGACAGGTTGGTCACGTGTTACATTAATTAAATTAAAGGAAAATGATGATTTGTTATGGTCGGTGCGGCCCGATTACTTAGGCCGAGACATATAAACGTTGATTAGAACGTACTTTGCCTTAAGCGTTTTTCTGTCACGGTAGCACAACTGTCAAAGAACAGGTGCAAGACAGAGACAGGAATACGTCTAAATCAAAGCACTAGTTAAATGCAGAATGCAGCCTATAATGTTCCCACTGCTAGGACACAGCCTTCTCTCGGTGAGAGGGAGTGGGCCGTAGTCCACCACGCTCGCTGCGGGCAGGTGGGTACATGCCTTCGAATTAACATGCCGGATTTCTCACGATATTTTCCTTCACCGTTTTGAAAGCAGTGGTGATGAAATAAAATACTCAAAGTAAATTGCGTTCCTGGGGTCGAACTCACGAATCGTAAATCGGGGACAATACCACTGACAACCACTGGCCTCATGACTTAAATGACGATTATAAATCCCGGCCTTAGGTCGTATATTTTGCTCTGGATAAGATACCTGTGATAAACAGGAAAATTATAACGAATATAATGCTTGATATAAAGTTATAATTCAATATAGGTGGCCCATCATTAGTTTTGTACTGTTTTTACGACAGGACAGTGATTAACGGCAAGTTGTACACACAATATATCTTGTATTGCTTTTCGTGTCTGTACGTTTAGATCTTTTAAAGTTTCAACGTATTTTAATGTGGATTTCACAAATAGACAGAGTGATTCAAGAAGAAGGTTTATATGTATAAAACACCGACCTCTACGCGGGCGTAACCGCTGGCAAATGCTAATTTAAACGAAACTGTAAAACAATTGAAACTGTGCCAGTTATATTCACCATGTACAATAACTACACTACCATACATGGCTATGCTGTGAGAATAGCTAATGAAGATGATCTGCAATTAAGATTCAATGTCTTGAAGATAATAGACATTATCGTGCTCACGGTGACACTAGCAACATTGACGTACGGAGTAACATCATGGTATACCATAAAGAAATTCCGTAACATAAAAAACTTTGTGATTCTCAACATAATTTTAGTAAACTGCTTAGGCTTTGTAGTGCTGATCGCGTTTTTATTTATTTACAATAACAGAATTTCTATTTATACATTAACTATCCTATACATAAGAACTGAGTTAATTATTTACTTAAAAACAGTGAGCAATCATTGGTTGTTGGTTTTATGTCATATGTTTTACGTTGACATTGTCAAAGTTTTTAATGGGCATATACGAAAGAGATATCTAAAAAGTAGCCTATTTTCTTGGTGTGTCTCTTTAGTGACTACACTATTTTTCACCTGTCTATACGAGTATTTAATTCGTTTTCCAGAAATAGGTTTGTTTTTCAGAAAGATATCAAATAAAAATAATATAGATTTATTTCAAATCTTCTTTGGGTTAAGTCAGATTTTACCGTTAGTAGTCAACTGTTGTTTTTACATTATAATTGTGTGTTCACTTTGTCGTAGTTACAAGGCGAGCGAACATACAGCTAGTACTATCTGGCGTCGCTTATACATCGCCACTTTGATATTTATATTGAGCGACATCATAATGTTGACTGATTTTTTTATGTCCTTAAAGCACGGTTTCTATTCAAACACAACAATGATTATTTTAAAATTAGTAATGTATTACTTTAATCTACTAGTATTAGAAATTTATTTGGTCGTTGTAAAGAGTAATCGAGAATTATGGCATGACTTTTATGTAAATAGATTAAAACAAAGGTTATTCCCAGTAAAGCGAAGGAACCACAATAACAGTATGCATAGAGGACTTGTTCGGGAATCTGGTTGTCGCCCGGTTTTTGATGTTTAAATATGATTTTATTGACGTATTTTTCTTGGATCATTTGCCTAGCCGTTTCCTCAACTATATTGGGGTCGGCTTCCAGTCTAACCAGATTCAGGTGAATACCAGTATTTTACATGGAGCGACTGTCTTTTTGGCCTCCACAACCCAGTTACTGGGTAACATGATACACTTTTGTAAGATTGGTTGTCAGACCTCTGACTCTTCTGAGGCTTCTGACGACCCGTAACGACTGGTTTCGCGGGCTATCATTGCTTATTATGACTACGTTGTTGTGTAAGGTAATATAGACAATATACCAAATGTGTTAAATTGTATATTAGAATTTTCATATTTTATTCCTTACTACATATTGTTATTTTTGTATTACTTAGAGGAATAGTCTAAGAATCGATAACTTATGGAAATGTAAAAAATGTGTCCATAAAATAATTTAAGCATGTTTCCAAGGAGTTTCTTAACTTTCTTCTCCAGTAGTTTTATGAACGGACATGTAACTTTGTTATAAATTATTGACTAAACTAATTGAATTGAAATAAATGCCTGGTGTTGTGTTTATGTGTTTTCTTCATGGTGCTGATGCATGCGTCAAGTTCGTGAACGGGCGCCGTCGGTTGAGACTGGTCATCTCTTATCTGCCATGGCTTATTTTGAATCTTATTTTTTTTTACATTGTTCTCACATATAGAAGCACCAAGAATAATGTTCCCAAAATTTTGTAATACCCACGATTTAAAAGAGTGTCCTTGGAGTTTCTTGCCCGTTCTTCTCCATAGAGATCTACGTTTTTGGAATGGGCACCTAGCTTCAACTTCGATTTTTGTTTGACAATTCAAAAGTGCCTGTGAAAGGTTTAATTGAAATAAATGCTTTGAGTTTGAGTTTGAGTGTAAAGTTCGCTTATCCTCTATTGAAAAGGAGGATCCTCCGACCAGACGGGTATTGTGTCTGGTGGGCAACTGCCCGACAGTTAATGTCGGGATTTTGTATATGTTCGAGTGTCGTGGTAAACTCTGATTGCGCGATGTAGAATTTCTGAGAATAGTTCGCCTGTGGCATTGTAGATGGCGCCACTTTTCTTTTTGCGTTTTTCAATATTTGTTGTGAAGTATTTATTTTTTACCAACCCGCACTGGGCCCGCGTGGTGGATTACAGCCCACTCCCTCTCTTGGAGAGGAGGCCTGTGTCCCAGCAGCGGGAACGTTTATAGGCTGAGTATGTATGTATGTATGTATTTATTTTTGTAGTGCCGCTACATTACTACCTATATTACTTTACTTCGACTTCCTCGTCGGTTTAGTGGTCGCAAGTGCTACTGCTGAGCAAGAGGGCCTGGGCTCGATTCCCAAGTCAGGCAAAGAGTTATTGGGTTTTTATGTCAAGATTTTCCCAATAGTAACTCAGCATGATTTGTGCCCATTGATGGCAATAGGCCCGTCCCCTATTACACGGGACTTAAACATAACTGGCGAAATCTAGGTTTACTGTAGGACCAACCCGTCGGTGGTCTTATATAATTTGTATCACGAAAAATCATTGACTTCTGATCAGGCCCTTCATAATTATGTAAGAAACTATTCTAAGATATTCAAAAGAGTCTGCGCTCACGCTAAATCTAAATTAATAAGTAACAAAATTAGCATCTCTAAAAATAAAATAAAAGCTGTGTGGCAGGTAATTAACAAAGAAACTGGAAACACAAAACAGCGAGATCAGAATGAGTTAGCTCTAAAAATTGATAATAAAACCATTTCAGATAAGTTACAAGTTGCTGAGACTCTAGAAAATTTCTTTACCAACATCCCAATAGAAGTTACGAAATCTCTCCCCTCATCATCTGTATTAGCTGAATCTCGCCTTAAAGAAAACTTCAGCAAGGACATTCCAAGTTTTGAATTCAAACCCATCTCTATTGCCACAATTAAAACAGCATTTAAAAGTCTTAACATAAAAAACACTGAAGACTTATGGGGGATTTCCGTTAAGGTTCTCGAAAATATCATTGACACAATTGCCCCTGTCCTAACAGGCATATTTAATCAATGCTTAGACAGCGGTACGTTTCCTGACTTAATGAAACACAGTAAAGTAGTACCAATTTTCAAATCGGGTAGTAAGAGTGATCCCTCTAATTATAGACCTATATCTGTGCTTCCAGCATTGAGCAAAATTTATGAAAAAATCATGCTGGACCAGATGTTGTCACACTTTAACTTGAATGGAATTTTACATAGTCGACAGTTTGGTTTCACGAAAGGTCGGTCGACGACTGACGCAGGAGTAAAACTCATCAGTCACATTTTGGAATCCTGGGAGAATTCCCAGGACGCAATTGGCATTTTCTGTGACCTCTCAAAAGCGTTTGACTGCGTTGACCACAATACACTGATCTGTAAATTACACCACTACGGAATTCGTGGACAAGCTGCTGATCTTGTACTTTCCTATTTATCAAACAGGCAGCAAAAAGTAAACGTTAATGGGGCGACGTCCTCGGGGTCTCTAGTTAAGATGGGCGTGCCTCAAGGTTCAATTCTTGGCCCTTTTTTATTTCTAGTTTATATAAATGACCTTCCTTACCTGATGGCTAACTTCTCGGACATAATTTTATTCGCTGATGACACTTCTCTTATTTTTAGAATAGATAGAAAAGATACGGATGTCTTACATGTCAATAATAGTCTAGCTGTGCTTTCGAAATGGTTTGCTGCTAATAATCTCTTACTCAATGCGAACAAAACTAAATGTCTTAAGTTCTCGTTACCGAATGTACCCCAAGTAGGTCTAAACTTAAAACTTGATGGCAAGAAACTGGATGCTATTTCGGAAACTGTATTTTTGGGAATTACTTTAGATTCAAAATTGCAATGGGGTGCTCACATTAGAGCTCTTTCAAGTAGATTAAGCTCAGCTGCTTACGCAGTAAGAAAAATAAGGCAGTTGACTGATGTAGCCACAGCTAGGTTAGTTTACTTTGCTTATTTTCACAGTATTATGTCTTATGGCGTTCTGCTGTGGGGATCGGCAGCTGACGTAGATTCAATTTTTATTTTACAAAATAGGGCAATCCGCGCAATCTATAAAATGGGGCCTCGCGAGTCTCTTAGAAACAAATTCAGCGAAATTGATATACTAACTCTGCCTTCTCTTTATGTCCTAGAAAATATCTTGTATGTTCGCAAAAACTTAGGCCTTTTCAAAAAACGATGCGATTTCCATAATCTGAATACACGTAGTAAAGATGAAATTGTGATTCCAAAATTTAGACTGACTAAAACTAGCAAGTCATTTCTAATAAACAGTATCCGCTTCTATAACAAGTTGCCAAAGTCAGTTACAGAACTTAGCGATGGAAAGTTTAAAACGCACATCAAACGTGTCCTTATCAAAAAAGCATATTATAAGATAAAAGACTACGTTGAAGACAGGGAAGTTTGGCATTAATTCCTTCTGCACATGTGGCTTCCCTGGTACCTCATTAACAGCATAACTATGTGAAAGTCTATTAACTGCTCTCAAATACAATGTTCTTTTTTATTCTTTTTATTTTTACAATGCTGACATATTCTCGTCATTAATTGACACTATACAACAATTTTATTTAGGTTAATTTTATTTATGTAGATTATTTTACATATTGTGAATGAGAGAACGTCGTAGGCCTTACTGACTGTAGATTTGTAGACGATTTTCTATTCCTAATTCGTCTAAGTACCTGGTACTTATTGACAGGCCTGCGCTGTCCTCCCATGCATTTAATCTCTGTAATTTGAAAATATTGTTAGAGCCAATTATTTTTAAAAGAGTAACCGTGGAGTTTCTTGCCGGCTCTTCTCCATAGGAAACAACAATTTGGAACCGTGCACCTAGCTTCTGACGTTTCATAAGTGCCCATGCAGGTTTATATGAAATAAAAATATTTTGATTTTGATTTTTAGTGAAACAAGGTGTGATGTTGTTTATAACATACTAGCAGCGCTCCGCGGCTTCACCCGCGTAGTTCCCGTTCCCGTGGGAATAGTGAAGTAGAATATCGCCTATGTCACCGGGGGATAGTGTAGCTTCCCAACATTGAAAGAATTTTTCAAATCGGTTCAGTAGTTTCGGAGCCTATTCAATGCAAACAAACAAACAATCAAATCTTTCCTCTTTATAATATTAGTATAGACTAGCTGACCCGCCAGACATTGTCCTGTCTTAAATATGAATTTTGAATTCATAACTTTCTGATTTTTTTTTTCTTGCATAAGAACCTTCTCCTGGCAATAACAAACGCAATAACAAAAGAATTATCAAAATTGGTCCAGCCGTTCACGTGTGATGCCGTGACCAAGCGAAATAGGGATTCATTTTTATATTAGGTCTTTACCTATGAAATTGCCGTTCTGCAGTACTGGCCATTTCAAATCAAAATAATTTTTGTTTGGCTAAGAATTCTAATTTCAAATTAATTTTATTTTAAAAACATGGATTTTTTTTTCTAAAAGTAGTCATTTCTTTATTGATTAGTGTTACATTTTCATCGCATTTCAATCTTTTTCGTCATCATGGATACGTTAAAAATTCGAGTAATTATGGAATATGAGTACCGTCGTGGCAGCAACGCGGCACAAGCGGCACGCAACATCAACGACGTTTACGGAGCTAACACTACAAACCAACGCACCACCTGTTATTGGTTTGCTCGCTTCCGTTCTGGAAATTTCGACCTGAAAAATGAACCTCGCGGTCGTCCGAAGACTTTGGTCGACAATGACGAATTAAAGGCGAT
Source organism: Polymixis flavicincta (assembly GCA_949987655.1). NCBI lineage: Eukaryota > Metazoa > Arthropoda > Insecta > Lepidoptera > Noctuidae > Polymixis > Polymixis flavicincta. The sequence goes on along the minus strand of OX465195.1, from coordinate 4,176,726 downwards.
TGTGGAAGCTGATGATACACAATCTACGGCTGAATTAGCAGCAGCTTTCGACGTTAGCGTCAAAACAATATTGGTCCATTTGCGTCAAATTGGCAAGGTAAAAAAGCTTGACAAATGGGTGCCCCACGAACTCAATGATCGCCAGCGCGAAGTACGCGTCGAGACGTGCCTTGCACTGCTCAACAGACACACAAATGAAGGAATTTTGAACCGCATTGTTACCTGCGATGAAAAATGGATTCTGTTTGATAACCGTAAGCGCTCAGCAAGTTGGTTGGATCCTGGTTCAGCACCTAAACAATGCCCTAAACGAAAACTTACCCCTAGAAAAGTGATGGTCACTGTTTGGTGGTCTAGCGCCGGTGTGATTCATCACAGCTTCTTACCAAACGGGGTGAGCATTACTGCAGATGTGTACTGTGAAGAACTGAACACAATGATGGAGAAGCTGGCGCATCTCCAACCAGCATTGGTCAATCGCTCGTCTCCGCTGCTCCTGCACGACAACGCGCGACCTCATACTGCACAGCAGACGGTCTCCAAGTTGCAAGAACTGGGGTTGGAAGCTCTCCGTCATCCGCCCTACTCACCAGACCTTGCGCCTACAGACTACTACTTTTTCCAGAATTTGGATAACTTCTTGGCGGGAAAAAAATTTAATACCCGAGAGGCAGTACAAAATGCCTTTGAAGAATTTGTTGCCTCCCGTCCAGCTGATTTCTTTAAGAAGGGCATCAATAAACTGCCACTGCGATGGCAAAGATGCATTGATTGCATGGGTGATTACTTCGATTAATACAAATAAAAAATTCATGAAAAAAATTCGTTTAAATTTTTTCATACAAAACGGCAATTTCATAGGTAAAGACCTATTATTATAGAAGATAGATAAGATAAGATAGCTATAGATTATACGAAGAAAGTTTTTAAATTTGGTATAGTTAACAGACTGACCTTTCAACAGATTAGTTAAGGGCACCAACATCTGTGCGCCTAACTCCTTGGCGTGGTCGTGAGCCTTGCCGAACTCCACTCGCACATCATCGTCGAGTGTCATCTTCCGTATTACTCGCAGAGTTTCACTTAGAAGCTGAAACATTTCTAAGTATTAACGGGATATTATCGCGCATTTGATTTTAAACCGTCGGTGTTTGGCCGAGAGTTGAAAATCTAACAGAGTGCATCACAACGCGTGGAATAAACACAATGATGGATTCAAAGTCAAAGTCAAAGCATTTATTTCTAATAGGCACTTAAAAGGCACTTTTGAACGTCAACATTTACATTAAAATATAATTGATTCTAGTCGCCCCTTCCAAAATGTAGATTCGTATGGAGAAGAATGGGCAAGAAACTCCACAGTCTCTTATATAATGTTTTACAATATTTAAAATTCATTAATTATATAACTATGTGTGAAAACGATGCACCCAGAATAAAATTACCATACCAAAATAGATAAAAAGAATTAAAGTGAAGCAATGACAGTTTTTATTTTTATTAGATACATTGTGTTCACATATTTACAAACATTGAAAAAGTATAAGTCTAGAATATTAACAAGTAATAAGTCAGTGTGTGAGTTAAAGTAATCACTGAGTGTAAATCGATGTCATAAATATAATTAACTAGCTTTTGCAAGTGGCCTCGCCCGCGCGGAACTTTCATCCTCTATTTAACTCCCTTAGCGGTTGAATTTCAAAAATCCTTCCGTATTCCTTGTCTACATTATTAAGGGAAGCTCTGTGCAAAATTTCAGCTTTCTAAGTTCAAGGGTTTGGGCTGGGCGTCGATGAGTCAGTTAGTCAGGACTTTTCTTTTTATTTATGTAGATTAATAATATGCAATTCAATTAGCAACTAGTTCTCAACTCTCGGCGTCTAGCAGAGAGTTGTTTTTACGTCTGTGTGGACCTGGCGTTATGTCTGTTCCAAAAGCAACAGATGAAAGCGTCAACAAAAAATGGCCAAGTTTAATTCTTACGCAATCACTGACTAAAGGGAATCAGTAACACATTCATCTGTATTTAGAAGGTTTCAACTTTATTAAGTCATTACTTTTTCGAACAATTTATTATTTTATTTAAATAATTTAATTTTATTGAAAAATCAAAATTAGGTTATGAAATTGATCTCATTGGATAGGTAAATGAAAATCATATTTAAGGTGTTTGAAATAAATGTTAGAGTTTGAAATAATTGTTAGAGTTTGATCGCCAAATCACGATAAAAATTATTGGAATTTCACTGTGGCAGCACAAAGTCTGTAATAGGCTCGCCCAGTATTACATGAGACTTATAAAATATGGGTGCCGTTCATTAACAAAAATTGTCCTTCCAGTTACTAACATAATACTAAAAACCAACAACGAAGTGCAACGTTCGACGGCTCCTCTTACTTCGTTGCCGTCACCACTTGACACTGGCAGAATAGTCGATATCGGCTTAGTTGTGAAAGAAGGAAAAAAGTGTAAGGTATTAGCGTGATAATAAGATATTGTTTTATAAATGGATTTTGTACTCACTTTGACATTGCCAGTGACGTTCAGCAAAAGTTTCAGGTTCTCAGCTATATTCTTTGCGAACACTTTCTGTCGATTCATCTCGTGTTTGATACAGCATGTCGTGGTCCATCTCAGAGTAGCTATTAATATATCTTCGTTTTCTACGTTATCTAAAATACTGAGAAACAATTTAAAAAATTATAAATGTTTTGTTCCAATAGTTGAAATATTTGCATAAAGTCTTAGAAATAATTTATGTTAGATGCCTGTACTAGGATAAACTTGTATGAGCTCATTTGTGGTATTTACCATAGGACACTAAAATTATTAACAATATTTAACAGTAGAGAGTAGATGTCTCGAAATATTGACATTGTATATCTACTAACAAGATAGCGGGATGTGGCGGGGTCGAAAGGTTCTGGAGTGAAATCATGTCACTATGTTTAAATAGGTTCATTTTATTTATGTGGATTATTTTACAAATTGTGAATGAGAGAACGTTGTAGGCCTTACAGACTAGACGATTTTCTATTCTGTAGGTATTCGTCTAAGTAGGTACCTGGTACTTATTGACAGGCAGGCCGGCACTGTCCTCCCATACATTTTATCTCTGTATTTTGAAAACATTGTTAAAGCCAATTATTTTTAAAAGAGTAACCGTGGAGTTTCTTGCCGGCTCTTCTCCATAGGAAACAACAATTTGGAGCCGTGCACCTGGCTTCTGACGTTTCATAGGTGCCCATGCAGGTTTATATGAAATAAAAAAATAAAATAAAAAAGTGGCAACAGAGTACCGAAAGACGTAGCGTTAGAAGGCGTCCCACAAGATGGACCGATGACCTGGCGCAGGCCGCAGGAATCCGCTAGATGTGAGAAGCACAAAACCGGACGAAATGGCGGTGCTTGAGGGAGGTCTATGACCAGGAGTGGACGTCTTTCGGCTGAAATGATGACGATGGTCTAACATCATCATCTGCCTATCCTTTTCCTAACAATTGTTGGGTTGGCTTCCAATCTAACCGGATGCAGCTAAATACTAGTAGTTTCTTACTAAACTTCATCTATATCCGACCGCCTTGGTTACTTGTTTCATTTGGTGTAAATCAACTGTAAAATTTTCCCGATTGAATATGAAGCTTACGCTTATGTTATAAAGTTGAAACTCAATCTAAGAAATTTTACAGATTGAAGTGCTGGCCTCTGTACATCACACCAATAGATTATACTGACTGCATAATCTTTGCTTTAGTTTATCATGTATAAACAAAACCATTACTCATGCTGCAGTTTAGTGATGACTGAAAAATATACTTACTTTTTAATCAAATCCACACCCTTATTATCCAACAAGTCGGGCTGCATCTCCATCAACACTGACATAGTATTCAGTACGCTTATAATGAACTTTGTGTCTTTTTCACTGAGCTCCTGACACAGCTTACTGTACTTTGAATATAGAAGATCTAAGAGGAGTTTGTATGCACCCTCCTTGCCTGCACGGACTCTATGGGCTATGTCCTTCTGGCATTCTGACTGGAAAATAGAATATTTTGAAATTAGAATGGTGAATTATTGGCAAGATGATTTTGCCCTCAAGATAAAATTATTAAGAGGTTGAGTCATTATTATTTCTCAGTATTATATATTCAACAACAACTTACATAATCAATCCCGTTTAAAAGACACACAATGGGGGGTGAGGGGTAAACAAAATATTACTAGAACTTGGCAGTGAAGGTAGATAATTATACCTTAGGAACCCAACTCCGGTTATGGTCTAGTTGTGTGTATGGCATGAATAGTTAACTGACACACAAAGACAGACAAGAAAGACAGTCAAGAGTTACTTTAGCAATTTATTATTATGGAAGCATAATTACACTAAACTAGCTTTAGCCAGCAGCTTCGCCCGCGTGGTGGTCGGCGTATTATACATATAATCCTTCCTCTTGAATCACTATGTCTATAGATGAAAACAGCATTACAATATGTTGCATAGTTTTAAAGTTCTAAGCGTACACACACGAACAGTGACTTTGTTTTATACTATGTAAAAATGATAGCAAAACACACCTTCAAAACCTCTAATTCCTGGAGAACAGCATCTCCATTATATTTCTCCTCAGCACAAAGCTCCTTCAGCTTTGTTACAGTGTCCACTACCAAATGATTGTCTCCAGATCCAAGCGAAAGGTCTCTTATAATGTTTGATAGATCTACTCCCTGAAAACCAAATGCTACTTATATTGGTGTTATGTTTTAAAGAAAATTTATTAGTTTATCCTGCGCCCTGCTGCCAGTATAGGACCAGTTGTCATGTCATTCAGCTAATAATTGATGATCATGTTCAGTTCGTATTCTGCAATAATATAGTTCAATTCAAACTATATGGCAGCTCTGAAGTGAACGACTCATTGTGCGAATTTGGTACTGCACAGCGACTCACCTAATGTCCGAGCGTCCATAAAGTTTGAAACAGGCTGTACCTGCTTCTTAGTAAATATCCATAATCCAATCTAGTAAAAGCCACAATCTATTTTTTCCCCATAAATTAATTGCTAATTTTTGACACCAACCTCACCTGAAGGAAAGCTTGTATTTTGCTGTTAGCATTGTAATAATTTTAATGAAAAAGTGTTTAAAAGCATTTAAAGAAATATTTATTCCATTTTAGATGTGTTATTTATTAAATTTTTTATAAATATACAGGGTGTGGCGTAAATAAAGGATTTGTTAGGGTTACCTAAAACTGTCTATTGGCCAGATAATCATATATATCATTTACCCCACTTATATCGCCATATCCCCATGGATGACCAAATTATTGATATTTTTGATATACTCTTACAAAATCAGCTGTCATTTGTACAATTGGTGATCTTTTCTCGTTTTTTTTATGTCACTCCTGAATATTTGTATTATCAGATCAGTATCAAGATTTTTTATTACATTCTAAGATAACATTGCTAAAAATACTTATACTCAAATTTTAACATTTTTTCTAAGGAATTATGCAATTTAGCACCCTGAGCTGTATAGAAAAAAATCATCCATGGGCATATGGCGATATAAGTGGGGTAAATAATAGATAAGAACCTGGCTGACCAAAAGTTCCAGGGTTATCCATTATTTACGACACTGAATATGATGTCTACTGTAATGGCAAAATACAGTTTGTTTTATGGAAGTGATTCTGAAAATAAATGTCTATTTATTTATTTATAAAGTTTTTCAGTATGTCAGCTTAGTTAAAAAAATCTTTGCAAAACGGTTTTAAGTCATGTTATTATATCTCATGTTTAACATGTATTTCACATTTTTTGCCTAATTTAATTTTTCGAAGTAAGTTCAGGCCTACTTACTGATTAAGTACAATTTTAATTGACTTATTTTTAGAGCATATTAGTTTGAAGTTAAGTTAGTCAACATGAGCATTCTGGGGCCTTCTGTTCCTAATTGAAAGAATGCACTAGACTAAAACTTAATAACAAAGAAATAATATAAGTAAGAAGCAGTAGTAATGAGGCACTGCTGTTCTATAATTTATTTGTAACTAGCTGACTGAATATTGAATTTGCATTGATATAATATGTTGATATAATCATTGTTTTCTTAAATTTTCTTATGTTACTTGCAACTTTCTTCATTTTTTCTTCCATAAGAACCTTCTGCTGACATTAACAAACACAACAAAACAAGAATTTTAGCAAAATTGGTCCAGCGGTTCACATATGACACCATGACCAAGGGAAATGGGGATTCATTTTTATATATATAGCAGATAAGCAGCAGAATAGAAAATCTAATGAACAACATAATTACCTAGAGTACCATTAACATTTCCACCAAGGAGGCTATAAATAGTTGTTAAGTATTAGGTCATCAGACATACATAATCGTGATTTAAAGGACTTTGATTAGGTCACCTAGAGAATAAATCCTCCAGTCTGAATTCATTATAGTCATGACTAACCACATTTTATAGGCGATGAATACTTCAGAGATATTCGACCTTTAACATAATATCTTCAAGAAGTATGAAAAGGAAAAAAGGATTTTTAAGATACATACTTGTGCCTCAAATTGGGCAACAGCCTCTTTTACAGCTTCTTCCGGAGTCATATCAAACTCGTTGATATTTTCCTTGACGACCTCGTCGTAGGTCTCTTGAGTTATTACACGAACCATGTTTATAGTTTATTTGCGGTTTTTAATTCAGAAACAAAGCTTTTAATGGAGTACTATAAAATAATTTGTAAATTGTTTTCACATGAGGCGGATTTTTTATGCCGAATGATGACAACTGTGATGCCGTGTTCCGATATGCAACAAAAGTGATAATATCGCGAACCCGACCAAATTGAATAGTCAAAAAATTTAAGACCTATTAGATCATTAGTACTGATTTTTATTTTGGTTGGCTTCGCGATATTATCACTATTTGTCTAATACGGAATGCGCCCTGAGTCAACGCAACCAATACCAAACTGTCAAAGTCATCAGTTCAAAACACTGACAAGCAAGTACCAAAACAAATGAAATGTCAAAATTCGATACGTTCTGAAACGACTATTGGAAATAACTATATATTTTAAAAAAGGTTCCAAAAACAAGTTAATATTTACATTTTAAATCACATTACAAAGATATACTGCGCCACTAATAATTTAAATACAAGTAATTTCCAGTTACATTTTTGCACAATTATCAAGTAAGTGAGTGCAGGCGTGAGGCATACTATAATGCTAGTTTCTGACTTCTCACCTTACACTTTTAATTTATTTTTATTTTATTATTTCCTGCTGTCTAATGTATGTTGCGTGCTCTAAAGTATGTGCCAAATAAATGTATTTTCTTTCTTTCTAAGTACCTATTTTATAAGTTGGTCGACTTTACTCGTAAACTTGGAGATAGCTAATCAAGATAGTTTTCCTTTTAGCTTCATGTTTTACAACGGAACTTTAAAGCTTTGTTTTTGTTGTTTAATTACATTACCTGCACCTCATGAGTTTAATGCAGATACATAAATATCTCATGATAATAATATGGTATGATATTTTAAAAAATCACGCTCCAAAAAGTATGAACCAAGAAAATATTCTCACCTGAAAGCCAGTAGTATGCCACAATACATTTTAGTAGGTTCAAGTGGCATAAGACCACAGCTTACAGGTGAGAATCTTTTCGTAGTTCATACTTATAAGAGCATGATTTTTCAGTGGTTTTAGTTTTTGAACTTATTTTTATTTAAATTGTTTTGGGATTAGTTCACATTGTACAAAATATATAAGAACCATATTAATGGGTACTTTTTCAAAAAATTTGGATTTTGCCATACCTAACTACCGCCCATTTAGCTAAAACAATTCCATGTTATTTCAAGGGAATAAGACTCAAGTTTTAGATTTTCATAATAATAACAGTTCGTTTTACAAATGTTATATGATACCCAACACACGGTGCCATTGTTATTATTTTTTTACCATATTCATTGTGATGTCACATATCCTATTTATATATACGTATATACTAGCGGTTGATCAAGACGTTTCTAGCGAACAAACAAGCTAATCAAACAAACAAGCTAAATGGTAAATAGTTTAGAAGTTATGAGGGAACAGATGAACATACATTTGTGGCGTCACGTATTGTACATTTACGTACATACGCACCTTACCATGTTGGGGTTACAACTTTGGGGACTTAGATCTTAGATGGAAGGTATTCTACCTGTGTCCTCTTAATTACATTTAACTCATGGTAAATAAACAGCATTGTTAGATGTGGTTAAAATTATCGGCATTTCAAACATTTTATATTTTTTTTTAGTTTGAGTTTATTCATTTACTCAAAGAAAATAAATCTAACTAATATTTACTAACACAACTAATAAATAAAAAACAATGAAATACTAACTTAACTAATCCTTATCACAAATTAAAAAATAGCGTCAAAAAATTCGTCCTCATCGCCGTCGACTGGTAATGTTCCCAAGAGACTGGCAGCATTACCACGTTGTATGGCAATGCTTAGCCGCTGGCCAAGGTAGAAACCAGCCCTTGGGTCACGGGAAGTGTCAACCAGCGTTTTCGAGATTTCCTTAAAGAGGCCGTGAGCACTCGGACCCCACGGCCCGAGGGTTTCAACCCCAAACGGTTCGAAAACATAATTACCAATTAGGTTGTTATACTTTCGCCGCTTGAGGTTTTCCGCAGCCGCAGCGGCAGCTCCAGCACAGCACACCGAGCCAGGAAGATGGGATGGTGCAAGAGTATCGACACACTTTGCATCCCACACTAAAGGCCTACCCATCTTCCATGGAAATAAAGATTTAGAAAAATTCCTCTTAATTTGTTTGAAGGTGAGGTTGTGGTAGAAGAGCGGAAGTGAAAGTCCAACTCGTTGATAGTATGATTATTACTTATTCTCACACACCTCTTAAAGTTTACGGCTTACATACATACCTGCATACCTGTTTACATTCATATCGGTCAAAATTAACCCTCCTCTTTGAAATTTATTTAAGTGCTACTTATGCCGTGTTCCGATATGCAACAAAAGTGATAATATCGCGAACCCGACCAAATTGTATAGTCAAAAAATTTAAGAGCTATCAGATCATTAGTACTGATTTTTATTTTGGTTGGCTTCGCGATATTATCACTATTTGTCTAATACGGAATGCGCCCTAAATATTTTGACAGAAAACAGCTTGAGTCATGGTGCGTTTGGAAACTACGTTCGAGAACCATTTTATTCGATATTAGTATCGCACGTTATACGAATTTACTGGCATTGTCTTCTAATTATAATAAAACTAGTTAATATAAAATGTTTTACTGATCGCAATATAATCCCTAACCAATATTTATTAGCTCTATTTCGGTCGATGTTTCGGTATTGATACACCACAAATGCTTACAAATGGTATGATATGATTGTCACCTGGGTGACGCATACTCCCGTAAAAGAATCTGAATCGAAATACTAATTTCATCTTTTTACGCGTAAAAGTGAATAATCCTTGCATCACATTGTTTATTTAATATTTATTTGGATTATTGAATAGCCAAGATGAGTTTCCTGGGGAAGTTATTCGGTGGAAAGAAAGAAGAAAAAGGTCCTTCGACACACGAAGCGATACAAAAATTACGTGAGACCGAGGAGTTGTTGCTCAAAAAACAAGAGTTTCTAGAAAAGAAAATCGATATAGAAATACAGACAGCTAGGAAAAATGGCACGAAGAATAAGCGAGGTGAGTTTTGCTACTAAAATATTATTGTATTCTTTGCTCGTATTTTTTTGCAATCGTGAACCCATTCTTTGTTGACATGTAGGTACGTGACCTTGTTTTTCAATTAATTGTTTGATATTTCGCTGGTACATCCTTCTTACGTCCTTATGATTGAGAGTTTTAGACTAAAACGAATAAGGTGGAACAGGGAACTGCATCATTACTGCCATTTAATGAAAACTCATTGTAAGGAAAAGATAAAGTTTCCCTGTAGTTATTTTTGTAAGACTTACATGTAAGATACAAATAACAATGGTGTACAAAGAAATAATTTGGACACATTTTCCGCATGTCAGACCATCTATGGGACAAACTTACGACTCAGTGGGTCCTGCTTAATGGCAAATGACATTGTGGCAGGCCCAGATAGAAATGCCAGGATAAGCTGGACTGCTTCAATTAAAATTGGTACTTGGTCCTACCACTAGGCCTTTGCCCAATAGTGGGACATATGGCTAATAATAAATAAATTGTAGAAGCATACTCTTGGCTATTATTATTACTCACTTTTGCCTGGGACTTCTGTCTGTATGGGACTCTGCAATAGTATAGTTTTCTGTCAGTAAAGGGATTTTTGAAATGGGATCAGTACTTCCGGAGATAGTCTGTTACAAAGAAACTAAACTATTTTACCTCTTTATAATACTGGTTAAGATGTTATGTGGCATGATTTTGAACTCTAGAAAAGCATATAGCAGTTTACACTTAAAAAGAAAATCTATTGTCGTTGTTACGTAAACACTGTAAATGTTAAATATGCTGATAGAATAGCAAAAAAAGAAGTTATTATTAAATCTTGTTTTATAAATGACCACTATGTCTTTGTGAGTCATTGAAGGAAAGAGAGGTTTTGCCCGTAAGAGATGTAGCAACTTTGCTTAAAAAGAATTTCTATTTTAAACCACAAATAAAAAATGTGTGCACTGATTGAACAAATAAATTAATTAATTCTTATCTTAATTTTATCATTTTGCTATACCCTTACAGGGACCATATTTCTGTACCTAGCTTTAAGCCCTTTGTTACATCTTTTTTTTACAATACGGCATGCAATAAATATAATAATAAAAAACAGGTTCATTCAATATGTGTGGTTCTCAAACAATATTTCAGAGACTAATCTACATCAAAAGAGTTCGACTTTGTATTCAACAGGAAGGGACTCATTTTGAGCATTTTATAAATAGTTTTTTTTTTTTTAATTAAAAATGTTAAAATTCATGGTCTTCCTTTTATTTTTGACACTGTGTTATTTAGCAAAAAATAATCCTTATGATTTATTTATTTATGATGGAGCCTTTCGATCGGTTTGATAAAGCTACAGGGTGATTATTTTTCTCATGGAACGGGTTCGATTCCTGGTTGACCCATGTAATTATTTAAATATCTATGAATGCAGCTTAACTTGTTTTTTTTTTAATCCAAATAATGGCTTCTTTCATTAAAATGTTCCATCTACAATATTCAAGGTACTTTCCCTTCATGTGGCATATCCATGGGACTGTATATAAACCTTCCTTTTGATTTCAAACATTCTGACCCATAGTAGACAGCAGTTCTGACTAAAGTTTTATTAAATTTTCTCTTTAGCTTTTAAAAGTATCAATATCTGGATGACCGAGCGTTGCTTGGTTTTTTTGTTTGACCTTTTTCTGAAAATGAAACCTAGCTAGATCGATTTATCGCCACCGAAACCCCCTGCATACAAAATTTCATGAAAATCGTTGGAGCTGTTTCCGAGATTCAGATTATACAGGAAAAGTTTTTATCCAGTCCTCAAATTGTAACCATGAATTCAGCATATCATCCTAGAACCCCTAGCGCAGAATTTTTTCGCCGGTTGTAAAAAAAAAAATCAGCTGTTTCATAGAAAAGTGCAATACCTACGTGGTCAAAATGATAAATGATTTATTTCTGTAAGTAGGTTTGTACAAACACTTTTACACGTCAATCATATTTTTTTAAACTAGATGAGGTCGGAAAATGTATGGAACAGCAGTTTTTTTTTGTGTTACAATATGCGCACTGGATAAAAACTTACCCTGTATAGGTACAAGAATTGCTTGTTTAAAGGTATTAGATTACTTGTATCATCATCTGCCTAGCCTTTTCATAATTAAGTTGGCTTCTAGTCTAACCGGATGCAGTTGAATACCAGTAGTTTACATAGAGCAACTGCCTATATGACCGCCACAACACAGTATCATAACTTGTATGTGGGTGTAAAAGCGGGGTAAGGCATAGGAGTTTTGTGGAGCATTGAAAAGTATAATAATGTCAATCACACCAATGACCTCATACTCACTCAAAGATAATAAACTAATTGACAAGTCGTTAGACCCGCTATTGTACTGATAGTAATACCTTTTTAATGTAGTAGTGTGTAGGACTAGATCTCTAAAGTAGGTTATGTTTAGGGGATAACCAGAATATCTAAAGGCAGGATTTAAAAATAAATAATAAAATAAAATAAAATTCGTTTATTTCAGACTATCAAATTGTCCATATTTTGTTAATATAACATTATCTTAAAACTATGTTAGTCGTGACGAGATCTATTATATTTAAATTAGATTGAAAAAGGTTAATTAAAATTAAATTCAAATAAATTACAACTAAATTATAATAAATTGAATTGTAATAAATTTAGATAAAATTGAAATCGTTAGTCGAAGTGAAACAAAAATTGAAATACATCATTAAATTAAAATATAAAACAAATAATCAGGTAACATGCAGCCTGATCAGCCTTCACACAGCCGCCGATATTGGCCTGTCTGCAATCATCCTTATGATTCTGTTGCCGCTCCCTCGCATTCGACGAATGAGTGAGGCTGACTTTTTGCGTATTATAGCGTAAAAGTCATCCACCCTCGCGTCGGCAAACATGCCCGAGGCACTGCAAAATCGAATTTATGGACCGCTCTTTGACTTTACTTTGCTGAGTAAAGTTAGTGTCTCATACGAATACGAACTTAATTCATATACAGTGTGTCCCGGATAAAGTGCGCAAACGAAAATGGGTGAAACTAGACCACAATTAATTGAAAAAAGTGCAATACTTAAGCGGTTAAAAAGTATGGAACAGTAGTTTATTTTTTTATAACCAGCGAAACATGTAACGTTTCAGGTTCTGGATCATGTAACAATAAGAATAACTTTTAGTTTTTACGATAATTATAACTAAAGCAGTTCTTTCTCCTCTTTCCAGCGGCCATCGCAGCTCTAAAGCGCAAGAAGCGTTACGAGAAACAGCTGACACAGATCGACGGTACGCTTACACAGATCGAAGCTCAGCGCGAAGCACTGGAAGGCGCCAATACCAATGCCCAAGTATTGAACACTATGCGCGATGCCGCCAACGCTATGAAACTCGCGCATAAGGATATGTTAGTATACTTTATAATATTGTGGCTAAGTAACAACATACGCACGGATCGATCGATCAGCACCCTAATTGCGTAACTCACGATTGATCATAATTGGTTTCGTCTTCACAGTTAAACAATATTCATTGCGTTATTTATGTTGTCGAACAGACACATTTTTCGAACATATGAAGCAATGGTTTATCAATCCGTTTCAAAACGATACAGATTATGATGAATCGTGAGTTATGCAATTAGGGTGCTGGTTAAGCTACGCTTACCGCGGTTGGTCCGTGGATGGGTGACCATCTTTATATACCAAGACCCCTCCTTGCCTTGGAAAGTACGTTAAGCCGTTGGTTCTGGCTCTCATTCGTGGATCTTTGACAGTTGTTACGGGTCGTCAGAAGCCCGAAAGTCTGACAACCAATCGTACCAAGGCGTATCGTATTACCTAGTAACTGGGTTGTGGAGGTCAGATAGGCAGTCGCTCCATGTAAAATACTGGTCTTCAGCTGCATCCGGTTAGACTGGAAGCCGACCCCAACTGTTGGAGTTGGCTAATGATGTATGTGATACATACATACTCAGCCTATAAACGTTCCCACTGCTGGGACACAGGCCTCCTCTCCATGAGAGGGAGTGAGCCGTAATCCACCACGCGGGCCCAGTGCGGGTTGGTGGATGTCACATGTCTTCGAATTTTTGGTTCTAGGACATGCCGGTTTCCTCACGATGTTTTCGTTCACCGTTTTGAGAGCAGTGGTGATGAAATAATTTACACAAAGTAATGCGCCCGGCTGGGTTCGAACGACCTACAACTCGTAAGTCGCGGCCGTTACCACTGGGCCACCACTGCTCACACTGTGATAAATACTCAATACTCCAATATCTTTATTGCTTTACCATAATGTGTTCTTAGGTGGTAACTATATAATCGAGATCATTATGGACCCTGTAGGGCACAGCAAAAGGGTAGGAGAGAGGAAGCCCTGTTAGAGGAGATTATGAATAATTATTATTGCTATTAAAATTCATTATTTATTTTTGTTATATTATTATAAAATTATTTAATAAATAAAATTTACCATTTCATTAAAATATATTAAATTTACGTAATAGATTGCGAGATTATTATTAATTATTGATATCAACTATGATTCTCATATTATTTTTTATTATATTAGTCATTTCCCTGACATATAAATGTTTACCAACAGCACCCCTGATGTCAATCAAGCACCTATAGATCCTTGTAGCAGTGTAGTTCAAAATTTTCTATTACGTCTTGTGTTTGAAATTCTTCTATATCTCTCTCTCTCCCACAGCGATGTAGACAAGGTCCACGACATAATGGACGATATAGCGGAACAACACGACATCTCCCGAGAGATCACGGACGCTATCAGCAACAACGTCGCCTTCCCCAACGATATTGACGAGGATGAACTTGAGAAGGAGCTCGAGGAATTGGAACAGGTATGCGAATTGATGAATTTGCTTATGAAATATTGTAGTCGTTTAGTAATATCTAGTTTCTGCCCGCAACTTCGTTCGCGTGGAAGTCGTAAGATCCTTAAAAAGGTGGCTGGGATACACTGAATGCGGAAGGCGAATGATAGTATTGTTGGGCAGCCTGGAAGAGGCTTATGTCCAGCAGTGGACTGCGATAGGCTGAGTTGATTGAACACCGTCAGACACTCAGGGTCTTTGAGACAATATTTCCATTAATATTTATATTAAGTCATCACTTCCACAATTACAGGAGGACCTGGACAAGGAGATGCTCGGTATCAACGTGCCCACGGACAAGTTGCCCGACGTGCCCACGGCCGAGCTCGTGCACGACAAGCCCAAGCCCAGCAGGTCTAAGCAGACTGGTGAGTTACCGCCATCATACCATTATTTTGAATGCTCTCCTTTAACCTAACCTAGCCTTTTCAAATAAGGTTGAGAGTCAGCACTTTTTGAACGTGAAAATTCCTTCAAAACGTCCGCCCTTCACCATTTCCTAGTGCTTTAGCTATGAAGAAGAAGTGGCGCAACAAACTCCGCAGCAGCACAGCTGTTTGTTGTGTTAGACACTTCTCTTGTAAGGACACGCACAAGAACTCCCGCTTGACTTTTGTAAAGGCGGAGAGACTTGCAACGTTTGTTTGTAATGTATCGAGTTGTAAAGCGTTGCAGTCGTCGTTTCAACAAGCCGAGCCGCTCGATTTTTTGACTGCATTGAAAAAATTAATTTGGAAAAGAGAGTAAATCGAGATATACGTTGTGCTTGCGACAACGCGTCAACCTACACTGACTTGTTTGTAAACATGCGCTCGCAATGCTTGCATAGAGCAACTCGGCTCACTGCACTGACTACTGTAACGCGTTACAAAACACGATACATTACAAACAAACATTCCAAGTCATTCTCCGCCTTGAGGTGTTCATAAAATTACCAACTTATGTTCAATTACATATTGAAAAAGGAACACCTATTCCATACAAATATACGATACCAATGCAATCCAAATAATGAACAAAATAAATTTTTCTTTCTTTCTATATTTCGTACTTGTTCCACTTGGTACTTGGTTCGAGTTAATATTCATTTTTTGAGTGTCTGACACTTTTACTCTCTTTTATAATAAAACGTGTTTCAACTGAGATTTGGGACGACTAATTTATTTTAAGAAAAGAATACATAGACAAAAGAATACATAGACAAAATAATTGTTTACATGTTTGTCACAAGATGGCGCTAGTTTCGATATTTTGTTATTTACAACAACTTTTTTGCGTGACGATAGCAATACAGTCAACCCAGAATTTGGCTGGACAAGATATTAAGTGCCCCATTGTGTGTGGGGCAGCACCACATTAACACTCCAGGATGGAATCATCTGTGAATCTCCACCTGAGCAGGTTTTCTTTACTTCGGCTTACCTGAGTCTGTAGCTGTAGTCTATACCAACTCATGTCCAGGTGCGAGATTTTCAGGAGGTAGAACGAATGAGAGTACCTATGTCATGCTCACTTAAATGTCTCACTGATGGTGGCGCGTGTGTTGGATTATTCGGTTCCCTACAAAATGGTTGAGCTAGATGGTGCTGATCCACGTGTCATGTTTGGGCGCTATCAGTTGAGACTGGTCATCTCCTAACTTCCAGGGCTTATTTTAATCTTATATTTAGAATTGTTTATTAAAATTTTTACATACAGAAGCAACAAGAATAATGTTCCAAAGATTTCGTAATATCCAACTTGATTTAAAAGAGTGTCCTTGGAGTTTCTTGCCCGTTCTTCTCCATTGAGATCTACGTTTTGGAATGGGCAACTAGCTTCAACTTCCAACTGATCGATTTTTTGATAGTTCAAAAGTGCCTGTAAATGGTTTAATTGAAATAAATGGTTTGAGTGTGAATGGGTTTGGTAGAGAAGCACCATCTCGCCAGTGAGTGGGAGGATACTCTTTAAAAAGCTGTTGCATCTTTTCAGCCTTTGTGACACGAAGATGTTATCGTGTTTCGGAAACCATCTTGGTTCTTTCACTTGAGCTAGCCACCGACACTTGAACTAATATGAGTTTTTATTACATTTTCAGAGGACGACGAAGAATTGGCACAGTTGCAGTCCTGGGCTACATAATCTTGAGACCTTTCACATAAGTCGTACGTTTGTGATATTTAATAGGTATTGTATAGCTACCCGCTTTGTTCGATGTTTTTATGGGGATAATGTAAGAAAAACCAGTAAGATTAGGGACAAATCAGGGCGGGAAAACCTGACGGAATTGGGCGCACGTTTTTACATGGATCGTGAGAAACGTAATGAGCGTTTATTGGAACATTTTGGCTTGCTAGATTGTAGCGGATAAAAATGCTTGAAATTACAGAATTCAAAACGTCAAATTACGCTGAGTTTTTCTGCTCAGATTTGTCCCTGGCTTTCCCCGCAAGCTCCATACTGATGCTTCATGATTTGTAATACTAAAATATCCTAAATGATCACCACATTTTTTTTAAATGAATTGGTGGCGGTGCTAATACCAAGCATGGTGACTTGAGAATTTATCATAAGTCTTAAAGCCGCAGTACGCACGGGCCTTTTTGTTCGCGTACTCGATTTGCAACGCTCTGTTCTCCGGCGAGAGTTGTTAATCTAACAATAGGTTTTCTTGAAGCGGTGGGGTGCGCTCTGTTGGATTCAAAACGCTTGGCTCAATACCGAAGGTTTAAAATCGAGTGAACAATATAAAGCCACATTGACAAAGATCGCCTGTACGAAGCGGGGCAAAATCCAGTACTTAGTTGAATTCAGTAAGCCGAAAATTGGTTAAAACAGTGCGTTATCCCCACAAAAATATCACACAAATATTGTATAAATATTATGTATTTAAAAGAATTCAACTAGAACTCGCTTTCTTATTTCAATAGTTAATAAATAAAAATAATGTTCACTCTGCCTTATATACAATTTTCATATTTAGCCAAAATATTGATGGATAAATCGGAATGTGGCAGTTTCGTTTTTATTTTTGTTATTTTTTTTATATGCTTGATACTTTTTCTCGTTTATATGTAAGCACTATAAGAATTATTTCAATAATGTTTTGGCCACGGTGACGCGTCGTCAGGAATATGCGAAATAAAACATAGGGGAAAATCTAATAGGAAAACGCAGCGAATTTTTATCTAAAAATAGCAATCTCGGAATATTTGAACGTCGAAGCGTAGTAAAGGCGCGAAAATTCGCTCCGTTTTACCACAAAGAAGTACACCTAGCGTTAACCGCATTCAGGTAGACACCAATGCAGTTACTACAGCGGGTATCTGGCACAAATGCAGTTACCTGCGTTTCTACCTATGCGGGGCCTTAGGGCAACTGTATGTCATGGCGCCGTCTTTGCGTCGTGACGTTGGCAACTGTATGTCATTGCGCCGTCTTTGCGTCGTGACGTTGGCAACTGTATGTCATGGCGCCGTCTTTGCGTCGTGACGTTGGCAACTGTATGTCATGGCGCTTTCTTTGCGTCGCGACGTTGCCAACTGGATCGCGTCGCGGGCTCAAGTGTCAAACTATGCGCAGGCGACGTTTCCAGAAGTAGATATAACAGTCATTTTCTATTGTTTTCCATCTACTTTCGAGTTAATAAGCACAACAATCTTCCACGTTTTTTTATAGAATAATACTTGGGAATATCCTCTTCAGACTGGCTTCTGTTTTGGTGACTTTTGTGGGATGTAGAGAGAGCTGGCAACTTCTCAAAAATATTCTTATGAAAACGAATGTTCTTTGAAATTAGGAATAATCTCCTTATGGAGGGGGCCAGAAGTCAATAACTCAGAGTAATTTGCATTGTTCAAAAGTCTTGAATTAGAGTGAGGCCAAACAAGAGTAATTTTGTGAGTTGTGAGTAGCGAAATTTACATTGGACTCGGTTCCATATAAAACTTATTAGGTTTTGTGTCTCACGACGACGCAAAATGTGTGTGTCAATTTCATTTGGAAGTAAATTACGCGACTCATTTTGCGTGACCGAAGTTACACTCGTTTGGTGTCGCCCTAAGCGGTGTAAATTAAGCTCCTAACTGGCCCCACCCGAATTATAAAAATCTATAATATTTTATGTATGTTAATATTTTATATTAAATTGCGTAAGTTTCATCTGTAAAAATTAAATTAATTTCTAGTTTTTCAAATAACTAATAAAAATTGCAATTAAAGTTCATATAATTCTAAAGTCAAGGTTGCACTGTATAAGTACTGTGAGTAGCAAAGGTTAGATTTAAAACTTTTGTTATGCATTAATTGTTAATTATTATAAACTAGGATTAGAGCTAATTATCTGAAGCATACATTTTTTTAAGCTGTAACATTGGTTCGATAATATATTTTATTTTAAGAATAATATTGTTTTATTTACTCCCATAGATAACCTATTCAATTTCTTAGCGTATCGATGGCAAAAAAATCAAACATTTTTGGCCCAAAATTCGCGAGCAGACTCAGTCATAAGATCGTCAAATGCACATGTAACAATAGTAAATTGAACCTATTCAACTGCCAACCAATCTTACCAAGGGATGTAAAAAAAATTTGTTTATTTCAGACTATTAAATTGTCCATATTTTGTTAGTAAAACATTATCTAAAAACTATGTTAGTCGTGAGGAGCTCAATTGTTTTTAAATTTAGTTTAAATAAGTTAAATTGAAATAAATTACATTGATTGATTGGTTGGTTTTTGATTTGATTGATTGGTTTTTGATTTGATTGATTGGTTTTTGATTTGATTGATTGGTTTTTGATTTGATTGATTGGTTTTTGTTTTGATTGATTGATATCGTGTTCAGGTTAAGTAGTGCTGACCAGCTAGGCAGTCGCTCCATGGCTAATACTGGTGTTCGAAGTACCAGGTTGCCATAACTCGGTAGGAGCACATCTAACCTAAAGGTTTGTCAGCTAGAATTCGCTTTTTGCCATCGAAGTACCAGGTTGTCATAAGTCCTTAGGAGCACACTTAACATACATAGGTGTGTCAGCTTCAAAACGCTTTATGCCATCGAAGTACCAGGTTATCATAAGTCGGTAGGAGCACACCTAAAGGTGTGTCAGGTTGTCATAACGGTAGTAGGAGCTCGCCTAAAATATGTGTGTTAGCTAGAAAACGCTTTATGATGCCTTCGAAGTATCAGGTAGGTACCAGTAGTAGTAGGTTTTCATAACTTGATAGGAGATCACGCCGTCACGCGTGAATCAAGATGTTTTGGAGGCGCAACGAGTCTACTGTCTGGTGATTTCTGCCAAACACTACCTACCAGTTATTCCAAGACAGACCGCTGGCGATGAAATAAAAAATTGCCTCAAATCATCGACTCTGTGGCGTAATGTGAAGAAACGTAATCGACCCATCCAGCAATTAGTTCAACAGAAAGTGCAACAATGCTACGCGAATCATTTTGATTCGAATAGAAAACTGAATTTAATTTTAGCTAGTAAGTTATCACAACATTTATTGATTCTGAGGCGCTACGAAGTTTACCGGGTCACCTAGCGACTTCCCCTAACGACTGTTAAAGATTTACGAAAGATAAACTGGGCCAACGGCCTAATGTACTACCGAGGCAAAAAAAAAAAACGGCCCATCCACGAACCGATCGTGGCAAGCGGAGTTTAACTTTCGATTGACCCGTGGGGCTATTATCATTTAGCCACAAAGTCCCTTTGTGCCTATAACAACTGAAGTAAAATGCGGGTATGCTGTACATTTAATAGTGTTTTTCTAACTGTAGCTTTGTTTAAAAATGAAACTCCTGATCCAATCGCGTTCAACATCGGATTATTAGCATTTATTTTACAACAACGTAGAATCTATTGTAATGCAAAAGGTGCCTGCCTAGCCGTCCTTCCTTGATCAAATAATTTCACAAGGAACTGTTTTAGGTAACTAGCTGGTGAAGGAGCTCTTCCGGGAAAGTGGGTACCTGCATACATATTTAAACCGCCAATCATTGCCAAGATCCGGTCTGAATGGTAGAACTTGTTAAATCCGGGAGAAAATAAAGATCCCGGATTCTCCTGGATTACATAAGTCATTAAAGGCACATGAGACATTTCACCTTTGTCTCTGGACTGTCAACGAGCTCCTAAAATCCCTTTGGTTTATGAGAATATCTGCATAATACGGACACATCGACTGCAAACGGCCGCGACTTACAAGTCACAGGTTGTCAGTTAGTACTTGTGAATCCAGACAGCCACTATACGTAAATTATCAAAGGAAATCGAGAGGAAACCGGCAAATCTTAGAATAAAAAAACCGTAGACACGTCAAACACCAACCCGCTCTAGCCCGCGTGTTGGATTACGGTCCTCTTCCTATCACAGAGAGGAGACCTGCGTCCCAGCAGATTAGATAACTTTTAGGCAGCGGTGATGATGATGATGATGATGATGATGATGGGACTCCGTTTTCCGCACGTAGACTTCCATTTGGTCCGTTGTGCGTGGGGATTCTGGCTAACAAAGCCAGCCTAGCTCCGCCCAAAAGCACAGAAGCTTCCTGGGAGCTTCACAGGCTTCGCGCAGCGACCTCACTGTTCCGAGGATTTCTTCTCGTTGAGAAGCTACGGCCTCGCATTCCAGGCTGACGTGGGCGGCTGATTCCTCGGAGACAAGGCAGCCCCTGCAAAGCGGGCTGTCTGTGGCGCCTTTATTAAAAAGATGTTTGTTAAGGGGTTATGGCCCGTAATTGTTCCTTTGATTCTAAGGTTATTTCTACTCAGGCTAAGAAGTTTTTTGGTTAATCGCGGGTGTACAATTGGTAAAGCCAATTTTGACTGTCTACAGTCTGTTGCCCGTGACCATCTGTTGTTATGAAGTTCTGTTGATCTTTGGCGAATCCATGCACGCACGAAATTATGACAAAGGCAGGGGGAGAACTGGGTACGGACCTAGCACTTTCATATCTTATCCTCTCTTCTCAAGTTCATCTGCGGCATCATAACCTAAAGATCCACTATGCCCCTTGATCCACTGGAGGGTAATACGATTTGACGTCGATAAACTCTCCAGAGCTAGATGGCACTCAAAGCTAAGTTTGTTGTTGGTTTGTTTGTTTGCTAAAGTTTTTGAGCACAGATAGGCTGTCGGATACGATTTTAATACCGTAGTTCCGGATGCCTAAGCGCTTAACTGCTGCTGCGACTTGTGTTACGGCAACACATTCACATTGCAGGTTATTGTTGAGGTGAAGGGAGTGTGCGCCAGCACCTGAACCGTCTTGTGTCGTCTGTGTAGATGCGCACTTCATTGGCTCCTGACTGATCCCTTTCTTCCTCTGCTGTTTGTATGATATAGTTTTTGTTGAACATAGGTTGGTTTGGTGTTCTATCACACGGGGCAGCGATGAGCGGCTGATACTCAATCGCCCGGTCCAGGATGTTAGCGTGTGGTGGTTAAATTCTTGCCCCATATGCCCAGATGCATCAGCCCGATGGCAGCTAGTGCCGCCTCCTGCTGTATGTACAAGTCAAGGGGAGTGAATTGAAGGGCTATCTCCATGGCTGCTGTTGGGGTGGTTCTCATGCAGCCAGTGGTAGTTGAACAGGCAGGTCGGCGTAGGCAGCGGTGGCCTTTTACTTAACATCAGTTGGGACATCGCGGCTTGTTGGCAAAAGACTTCGTAACTAGAACCACTCAGTGTAATAAATAAATCAAAATCAAACCTTGAAACTTCACCCTACTTAGTAGTACTTAGTACCCAAAACATAATCAAAATGCTATAACATTACATAATTACATCACAATGATCAAAGTGTTATAAATCTTTATGTCGAGTTACTTTGTCATTCAGAAAGCGATCGTTGATATTGTGATTTGAATTTTGATAATAGGTACATGCATGGGACAAGCGTTGTACACTTTCCCTTGGGAGGAGTATTCTGGTTGTCGATATCAAGTCGATACCTAATCGTTTTTTTTTTTTATGGCTCCATTTGGCCATTCGTTGCAGGGTAATAGGATGGATGAGGGTGACCTTTAGCTCTATGTGATTTGGTGTAAACTGCAGAAAACCGCATAATTTGGAGATGCGCCATATGTGGTAGCGATGCTGAGCTTTGAGGTAACGACGAAGAAGAAGAACAGGTGCTGTGCAATCGGAGAGGCAGTTATGTCCAATGGACTATTATTAGCTGAGGATGATAAATTCACGTGAACGGGAGTTCTTTCTACATTGACTTTTCTTTTGGGAGTCCATTCCTTAATTTACCCAAAACTTTTCTCTTCTACCAGGGGAGGTTCTATTTTATTTGTGTCTGTATTTCGCAAGAAGGAGCAAAAACAGTTTTTTGTCAGATTGTCAGTTTGTGGCCCGGCCAGAGGTAGTCAATGTGCACAGTGAGGCTTAGTCAGAAGAGTCTGACTAACCCGCCCCAGGGCGGAGGAAGTCCATGAGGATTTTCACAACAAGACGCCAAGTACTACTTGGCAAGTAGACGCTTCTCTAACATCGCGAAGAAATCATTGCATCAAAACTAACTTCACGTTGCCGCAGCGTTACCGCTGCTTATACGTTCGACGACTGAATACGCTTCGCTAGATGCAAAGGATGCTATAATAAGTAGGCAGCGCAAGTGAATCAACGCACGTCATCATCCAGAATAAGTCTGCTATCAATTTTAATGGTGTGCAACCATTTGTTTATATCAGGAGGCAATTCTTCGCGGCGACCAGTACTGCAGTGCTAACCTGGTAATCAACATGAAGACTTATATCCTGGTAAGTGATTAGTAGTGCTCATTTGTTTTTAATTTTGTGGTGTGAAAGTGGCCAGTTCTTTTTGTGAACACTGTTTCTGTTTTACTGTGTTTTTGAATTAACGGTTAGATGGCCTGGTAAAGCTCGGTGTGGTAAACTGAATTTGACAATGGCTCATTTAGAGTTTCCATCCTTCTATCGATCTTAACCATCCCACCACCTTTCATCACCGCTCCTTTATTGTATATGGCCCAAGGAAAAGTTAACCTACCCACTTACCTATTAAGTTGATAAGCCCTGTGTGTGTCTCAGCGATTTTGATGATAACGAAACAGTTACCTGAATTTTGTAATACCTTTGATCAAGATAATCTTTACTCGGGTCAGAAGTAGGAGCAAAGGGCAAAAAAAATCAATGATGAGTATCTAGTAGAAATAGATCTGTAGTAGTAGTAGTAGTAGATAAAATGTGCGTGTGTGTGTGTTTGTGTGTGGGAGGATATGTGTGCGTATGTTTGTTGTATCGCAAAGAATAGCTAGCTCGACAACCATATCTATTCGTTCAATTAAATATAAATTTATCTTCCAGGTCGTCTTTCTCGTCATCCAGTCTTCATCAGCAACGCTAGACAAACTAGCAAGCCTCGACCTGGCAAACTTAGACCTGGGAAAGCTCAAAGACACAGCAGCTTCAACACTTCAAACCATAACAGACACAGCATCCTCATCGTTACAACAATTTGCAGACACTATAGACTTCGAAAAGGTACAGAAACTTGATATTTTAAATATCATACCAAAGTTACAAAACAAAGGGAAATTGATCGTAGAAACGTATGAAAATATTCCGGAATACAGTCAGAAGGTAAAGGATTATTTGCAGAATATTAAGGGTTTGAAAAAACAAAAGGAGAAGAAGCTGATCGCTCCTTGGCCAGTGAAAGTGAGGGTTACTCATCATTATTATTATTAAAGTGGCTAGACACGGAAACCTATAAGAGTACGTACATCTACAGTAAACTCGAAATGAGTCAACTCTCCGCCAGCGTCCATGATCCCTTCCACATTTAACCCTTCTGCCTTCAAAACAAGAGTGAACAAGCATCTTCTGGGCACGCTCATTTCATCAAAGACCTCATCCATCTCTTTCCATCTGGCGTGATCGAGGTCAAGACAGGCCCATAAAGATGGAGAGCAAGAATCAGAGGTATTGCAAGACTAAATCTGTTTAGAAAGAATGAGAGTGACTTTGTCCTCAACATAATAATGTTACAATGTCATCGGTCAGGGGCCTAAGTCTACTAATTTATAAACGTTACAATGGTCTCTCAATGGTGTGTTTTTGACAGTTTTTGTATGGCAAATCTGTCAAAAACTTACCATTGAGAGACCATTGTGACGTTTATAAATTAGTAGACTTAGGCCCCTGGTTTATCCATTCAGATCACTGTGATTTTGACACTGATGCAAACTCGAGTAAATTAACTGAGGAGCAAATAACTTTGTAATATAGAATAGTTTAGGGATACTAATTTAAGAAATGTTTGGAGATAATTTCGGCTTGTCTTGTGAGTTATTTATTTACTAATAAATTATTACTTTTTATAATCCTGTTTTCATTCCAAAATAATTATTATAGTTACATTCAGAGCGTATCATCAATTTCCATTACAATTTTTTTTTGGTATTGCATCATAAAAACATTTGAAATACAAACACCTAAATCATAATCATCTATTTATTTAAAAGACTAAAATCACTCAACAGCTTGTCAAAAATATCATTCTTATCATCCCCATTGCCCTTAGGCAGAAACTCATCAAGCAATCCGTTCTGAAAATCACCAAAATCATCTTGGACATTCGTATCAGCCAATCCAAGTTCCGTCAGCAAAGTCAAGTTGTCCATATTGTCAGTTTTGTCCATGTTGTCAGATTTGTCCACGTTTTCAAGAGATAGGGCGACGTTGTCAAAGTCAGGGAGCAGTTGCTCTGACGATTCTGTGTCGTCGATGTCTTTGGTTTGACGTCTGTTGACGAGTTTGGCCTCTTTCTCGTCATTGTCAGATATGTCGTGGTATTCGTGGATCTCTTTGCCAAATTCTAGTTCTTCCTCTTCTTCTTGACTGTCCTGGATGATTTGCGCAGTAGATTTGTACTGGAACGCGTTCTGTGATAGATCAACTTCAACTGGGAACAGGGTTGAGTTGTCATTCAGATGTTCCACTGATTCACTGAAATAAAAAGAAACTGGTCAGTAGAGGAACATTTGTAGATTATATTTATTTTCCATTTCAATCAAGGGGTAAGTAAGGTAATGTTACGAATAAAAAAAAAACGGCCTCAAAATGATGCAATACATCGACAAGAATGCATTAGATTGTGTACAATTTGTTTTTCATTTAAGTGTATTAATGTGGACCTACGATTAAGTACCCAAAGTGAAATGGTTTTGAACACGGAATAGTTAATTAACTATTCCGTGGTTTTGAAGCTGACTGTAGTACTGTACACACGGCTACACATCAAGCTATACATTTCCAGTTTACGCTGATCTCGCTCTGTACTGAAATCCTATACAATGCGAGATCAGCTTATACTAGAAATGTATAGCTTGATGTGTAGCCGTGCGTACCATCTATTACTGTAATTGTTTCTGAACCAGAACTTCTTCAAACTGTCCTGCATTTAAAAGAAGGTAATAATATCATCTCTCCACATAAGCCGGGTCTAAGATGTCCTGCAGAGAAGGCAAAATCATCATCGGCGTAAGAAAACCTGGATCATAGTAGGAAACTGGTCACGTTAAACGATGCTAATGGAATCGTCAAAAGTGACGAGTCAGCTAAGCGTTCGATTAGGTTATCAAACACCAAGTAAAAAGTTGTGTGAAAACTCTTGAAACTGTTAAACGTTTTCGTAAGGTCTCCTGCGCTTGCTACAATAGGTACTCACTTATGGTAAACAGCAAGTCCTTGTATGAACCTCCTGAGTTGGTAGGCCACATCCTGGGTCTTCTTGTTCTCCAGTAGTTCTAACTTTACCAGCACGTCAGAACGGAGACGAGCGAACCGAGTCCTGGCGTCTTGGCGACAGCGGAGAATTAGTCTGGAAGAAGATAAAAAGAGGAAAAGAAATTAAGAGTCGCGCTTAATAGTAACTGGCCACTATCTCATAAGGACACCTGGAATACCATAGACATTGCAGGCGCGGGTTGCGGACCTGGAGACAAAGCTAGCCTTTTGACTTTTCATGTTTTTATTGTTGAATGGGCTTGCTCTTGATCTCGAGCGCGCCTGATAGAAAGCGATGGATGGAACGAGGGATCTATGATCTCTTTCTATGAGAGTATGACGATCATCATCATCATCATCATTACAGTCGAAAGACGTCCACTGCTGGACATAGGCGTCACCCAAAAGAGGGGTTTTGCCATAAACGCCACGCTTGGCAGGCGCATTGGCGATCGCAGTATGTTGGTAAAATACATGAGATAACGCTGATGCCCATTCTCTAGTAAGTCCCTTAGTCGCCTTCTACGACACCCACGGAAAGAAATGGGATGGTGCTATTCTTTTACGTCCGGCACTACACGGAACGAAGAGTCTGAAGATAGCAATAGTTAAATATTTTTAAGTTTTACTTATGTCGTTTGTTTGTATGTGACGTCAGTGTGATGAATGCAACCATGATGATAGCTGAAAGTCCAAATATGACTGGTGGTTGGTTTGTGTGATGGATGAAACGAATGAAAGGGGAGTGAATGATAACATGACGGCTGACAAAGGAAAAATAGAAGAGAAAACGTAATTCTGACCACAAAAAAATTATGACGGCTGAAAGGCCAAATATGATTGGTGGTTGGTTTGTGTGATGGATGAAACGAATGAAAAGGGAGTGAATGATAACATGACTGCTGACAAGGAAAAATAGAAGAGAAAACGTAATTCCGACCACAAAAATATGGGTCCGGGGCGGGAAGATGAATAATTTTGAATCTATAAAACGGAAGGGCTTAAAAATCATATCAAAAGTACAAATCCTCACCTATACTCATAGTTGCCAGTCTCCACTCTATACAGCGGCTCCTGCAGCGCGTTGTATCCGTACTCCTCATCATCCATCTCCTTGACTTTGAGACAGTACGAGAGGTACTCGAACTTGGTGTCGGCGTACTTGCGGATGGTCAGCTTTGTGTCTGGGATCGCCTTGTTGAGGTATGTGCCCATGTCTGATAGGATCTGGGGAGAAAGAAGATATACAATGGTCTGTGTAGAAGATTGAGGGAAAATGTGACAGTAACTGTTGCTATTGTAAATTCATAAAAAAAGTAACTAAAATACGAATTAAAATCTGACGAAAAAAATGAACTGATAAGAAAAACATTTGTACTTGACGATTTTTTAAAATGAAAAGCATGACATTTAAACTTGACGAAAAAAGATGCGAGATGTTCGAGTTATTGGAATGAGAAATCATAAATGGCACAGTATACAGCCATTTAGGTATTTTTGTATTTTGAATGATAAAGATACCGATCTAACCAAATCTTTTTCAAAAAATCAGCAATCATAATAAACATCGACAACCAGATGACTTAAATGTAATGTACAGACGCCAGCACATTAAGCTACCCCAATCTGTCAAATTTCTTTGATAGATTTTCAACTTTATCACTATAGAATAGGTTCATGTTCAATTGGGAGAATTTGACAGTTTGGGATAGCTTGACGTGCTGGCGTCTGTACATTTCTTGCAAAAAATCTAAATCTAAACTCACAGGTTTCAAAGCCTTCAACATCTTGATGCCATCTCTCTCCAACAGTCGGTGGTACTGCCCGAACTTGGTGAAGGCTTCCGAAGCCCTCGCTTGAGGCTCCCGCACTCCTATAGCGGCGAATATGTCACCAACTGACTTGTATGTTTGCAGGAGGTCGAAGTAGGCTTTCAGCATTCTAGAAAGAGTAACAAAGATGTGCAGTGTTACTTACCTTAAGATAAGTTAAATGTTACTACGTGTTGCACCGAAACAGAGTCATGTACACAAAGAGCCTGTAACTGTGTGAAAACAAATAAATAAAAATAACAAAGCATCACCTCTAATCTTGTTCAAAATGGAAAGGCAATTGTTTATATTTTGTTCGAACGCACAACCCTATTTAAAAATTCACCCTAAACTTATATATTCTGTGTTTCCCGAAGTAGTAAGCACAGGTATACAGTACACCCATATGATCTATATTTGGTGATTATATTGAATTCTTAAGTGATGTGACAAACCTACTACCATTAAACCGACTCCTAAGTAAAAGTGTTTGTACAAACCTACTTACAGAAATAAAATCATTTATCATTAAGAAAGGCTGCTACTAAGGAAGTCCACCGATAAACGCAAAAATCTTTTACTTGACCTGAAAATCAAACTCAAGCTACCCACAAAGCAGTCAAGATTTCTGTTCAGCCAGAATTCTAAAATCTAATCAGAAATTCCGGCAACCGGAATTAGAACAAGGTTGACATTACGATTACCTTTTAGCATTCTCCACCAATCTCTTGTAAGTCGTCTCAGTCTCCCTCAGCTCATTCAGCTTGGCAACCAGAGTATCGTTGCACAGTATAGCCCTGGACAGTCCCAGAGCATCAGCTGCCCCAGACGACATGTTCTCCACGAGTCGATGCTTCATTTTCTTCATTATAATGTCTAGAGATTTGCCTTGCTTCGGATCGGCGTGCAGTTTGTTGTAATTTATTGTTACTTCGTCCTGGGAAGAAGAAAGAGCTGGTTTTTTTTTTCAAGTTCGAACCCAGACCGGCGCTTTATTTTGTGTAAATTATTTCATCACAACTGCTGTCTAAGCGGTGATCGAAAATATCGTGAGACAACCGGCATGTCCTAGAACCACAAATTCGAAGACATGTGACATCTACCAACCCGCACTAGGCCCGCGTGGTGGATTATAATCCACCCTCCTCTCCCAGAGAGGGGACTTGTGTCCTTACAGTACAAATAGTAGTAGGGACATTTTAGGCAGATCCTGATATAGGATGAGATGAGACACTGGAACAAATCAGTAAGGGACCACTACAGGAAAAGTTTTTATCCAGTGCGCAAATTGTAACCATGAATTGCGCTAGGGGTTCTAGAATGATATGCTGAATTCATGGTTATAATTTGCGCACTGGATAAAAACTTACCCTGTATAAATCCACAAGTGACTACACTTATAAATTTCGCTAGGGGTGGTTCGAAGAATCCAGGTAGTCAGCTCTGCTTGGTAGCAGAGCTAGCGATGCCCTGTTCTTGCAGCTGCAAGACCCGGGCATGAGTGATGTGAAAGCCACTGTCTTTTAGTTCATTGTGGCTGTATCCTGAGTTTTCTCTAGCGATACTCAAATATTTTTAGACATAAGCATCTACCCCTCTTCTAAATTGTACCTTAATCGAAGTCAGCTCAACAGAGTTACTTCGCTCTCGTAGTAACTACTTATTTCATGGTCTCTTTTTTGTAATAATTACTAGGTTTATGTTACTTCCACTACTTACCTTAGCAGACTGTATCATCTTGGCCACTTCAACTTTAGTCTTTCCCTTCACAGATTGTCCATTCACTCCGACCAGCTCATCTCCACTTTGAAGTGTACCATCCTTTGAAGCTGGTGTGTTGTCAAAGATCTGTAATGTTAAAGAATTGGTTGAGGAATACCTTAATGGATCTCAACATACTAAAGCTATGAAAAAGACACCTTTCGCAACTAGGCGTTATTTGAACGTAAACGCTGAATAAACGAGACGTTAGTGATACAAGAAAGATTCGCGATGTTGCTGTTGGCACAACGTCAGCGTGAATTGACGTGACGTCAACCAAAGCTATTCTGGTTGGTAGGACAAAAAATGTCTGAAACCACATTACATCTATGTAGTTTTAACAAGAAACAATACAGATTAGTTTCGGAAAAGAGTAATATGCAGCAGTCTTCTCTGAGTTTTAGTTCATCATCAATATAATTTCAGCTGAAAGACATCCATTGCTGGACATAGGCGCCCCCAGGCACCACCACTTCGACCGGTCCTGTGCTTCCCGCATCTAGCGGATTCCTGCGGTCTTCACCAAGTCATCGTTCTACCTTCTGAAAGGCCTACTAACGCTAAGTCTTCCGCTACGCGGTCTTCACTACAGAACGTTTCGGCCTCATCGGCCATCTGATCTGCGAGCCTGCCCACTGCCACTTAAGTTTGGCAATACTTCGGGCTATGTCGGTGGTCCTTGGTTCTCTTGCGGATCTCTTTGGTTGGAACGAAGAGACTTCCCAGGAGGAAAGAACTGTTTATAAGGTAATATCTCTACTTAGGTCTAAGAGGGCCAATATTACCTGTACGATATACAAGCAGGGACAAAGCGGTGCCCCTCCACCGATGCTGATCCCTATTAGATTCTTCTCGTCTTTGCTTAACACAACACTCCCTGATGTTACTGTCATACCCCTGGAATATTATCACTGAGTAAGTATTTATTACTATTCAAAGACTTTTGTGAATCCACTAAACTGCACTGATTCGGCGTGGTATGGCTCTCACAGAGGGGCCTGTCGGTGTCCCACCAGTGGGAAGATTAAAGGCTGATAATGCTATGTAAAGTCTTCCAAGCAGTAAGTAAATTCAGGGAAATTAATTGTTAAGTAAATTCAAATCACGTCTTTCTTTGACAGTTGTTTGAAATGCGGCAAACGGCATGTTGACCTAGAGTGTTTTGCTTAGCAATTAATTAAGTTTTTATTCGTTTAGAGAGAGGACAAAATATACATGCCTAGACTTATATTTTTATAACTTTACTTAAATCATCTGGCTAAATCACAACACGTTGGTGATTTAGCCAGATGATTTAAGTAAAGTTATAAATTATGATTCACTTCATTGCTAGTGAAAAAGGGTTTCGGAAGAAATAAAATTACGAGTGCGTTTAGTAACATTTTATTCTTTAGCGTATAATAATTACTACAGCAAAAAATAGCAGCGTAGCCTTTAATAAAAATACGTTTATTTATTTCTTAGATTTATTGATAAACCGTTCAAAATAAGCATCTTCAAACAGACATTACACTTCTAGCAATCTACCGAGAATTTCATACGCCTGAAAAAAAAACAGTGCATGTTATTGTTTTGAGGACTAGCTTCGTGAAAAAGAAGGGTTATGTATTTAGCTGTAGGTATGTATGTTTGCATTTGACTATGACAATCTAAGAAGTCAGATTTGACATTTCTCGAATTCGGATGTCCACGTAAGAATGTGATACGGAGGAATGAAGAAAATGGCGTGAGGAAAGTTTTGAGTATCAATGTTGATGGCTATAAGAGTAGGTAGAGGAAAACCAAAGACACGATGAATGGACTGTGTGAATGGTGATATGTTTAGAAAGAGCCTGACTATCGAAATTACGACATATAGTAAAGTAGAATGAAAGAAAAAGACACGTTGTGACCATAAATAAAGTTGGATAAAGTCAGGAGAATGATGGACGTCTACGTAATAAATCGAACAATAAAAATTCATAATTAATTAAATTTGTATAAATTGTTGACTACAAACTCTAACCCACTTATTAAAAAACTTGGTTTTTCTTTAGGTATAAACCATCGAGCGTGTTTCTGAAATATGAACCTAACTGAAATCGAAATACAGCTTCTTTTACAAAACTAACAACTTAGTACAGTGCTAAATTGTCATTTTTGTATTAAGAACTTTACCCAAATAGAAGAACAGTTGGTAATGCAAAAACTGACTTAGAGTGTTAGGCTATAACTAAAGTTAGATCGCGTTTTGTAATAAGACGGTTTGTATCTACATCGAGAATCGGTTTTTAAGCCAATCGATTCTTTTTCCCATCACTACACAAAGTACATATTTTCATATCTGACGAATCCGACTTCTGCGATTATCATAGGTATATCTACTTTAATTATAGCAAAGCGTGAGAATTACTGAACAATACATAGGGAGTTAATTATTAGGTGCAATAACACGTGATTATTTTTTGCAGTGCATTTGCGGATTACTGAGGGGCTTGTGGCTAAGTAACAATAGCTGCACGGGTCGGTCGACCGGGTTAAGCTACGCTTGCCGCGGTTGGTCCGTGGATGGGTGACCATCTTTACATACCAAGACTCCTCCGTGCCTCGGAAAGCACGTTAAGCACGTTAAGCCCGGCTGTCATTTGTGGATCTTTGACAGTCGTTACGGGTCGTCAGAAGCCCGAAAGTCTGACAACCAGTCTTACCAAGGGGTATCGTATTACCCAGTAAACTGGGTTGTGGAGGTCAGATAGGCAGTCGCTCCATGTAAAATACTGGTATTCAGCTGCATCCGGTTAGACTGGAAGCCGACCCCAACATAGTTGGGAAAAGGCTAGGCAGATGATGATGATTTGCGGATTCTTTAAAGAGCCGAGAAAATAATGGTATCTCTCGTCTCAGTAAGATCATTTAAAAAAAAACCTCGATTTTTACATGTTCATGTTCACACGTACGTGAAGATATCGCGGCGGGTTTTATTTGCGTATTGGATCTTCATCGCAATGGTTAACACAGGGAGTCGAAAATCGAACAGGGTTTTTTCGATGCGTTGCGATGCACTCTATTGGATTCTCAATCCTCGCTTCAACACCGAGGGTCGAAAATCCAGTGCGATATTTTTACTATTTACAGAAATAGGCATGATGATAGCTGGTAGCGTATTCCTGAAATGAATTCTTTAGCACATAGGGACTCTTCATCAGAAAAAAAAAAAAAACTTACATGAGATCTTGATGTCGTATCGTATATCTTTCGAATCTTAAATCGTTGAAAATGCATTCTGTTTCTGCATCTAGAATTTCTTCTTTTGGCTGTCTAAACATTATTTATAATAAAAAAATATTAGGTAGATAGACGGTGCATCGTAAGCGTAACTCGTTCCCTGAATATAAAGGTAAAAACATACTTACTCTTCAAATATCTTGATTTCAGAAATATCCTTCATTATTTCTTGAACCGTAACGGAAGCACTAAGTGAGAAAATGAAAGGGATAAATAAAGAAATAATAATAAAGAAAATATAAAAATGATTTAATTAAACTCACTTTTCCTCGATTGGCAGTAACAAATTGGAAACATTTCCGTTTGGTTTGCTAAACAAAAATTAGAACATTGGTTTGCTAAACAAAAATTAGAACAAAAAAACAATAAAAACTTTTCCTCGAAAAACCGTGAAATCACGGAGAGTTTTAGGATATTCTAAAATAGTAAAATTACGCCCCAAGTCAGACGAGAACTAACGATTAAACTAATTTTATTTAATTAAAAACAAATACCGAACTAAAAAGTTGTGTTAAAACGGATAAATACACTAAACAAAAGCTATGTCAACGAAAAAATCAACATCCATTGCTCCTTAATTACGTGATAATAATTCTTAACAACAAAGCATCGAAATCCATCAATGAAATCAAACACGTCATTAATGATTTTTGCGTACACTACATACCCATATGGAATACATTTCAAAATGTATTTAGTTTAAGCACGTTATCAATAAGCTTTCACTAACATATCAATGGATATTACAGCACATTCAATATGTGTCAACCATCACCAAATAATAATAATAAAAAAAAAACACAAAAAAGAAATACACACATTTTATCTTCAAACAAATTAGTCAGAATGCTGGCTTGCAGTTGGGGGCAGATCCTCGTATCATTAAAAATATAAAATTGACTGTTTTGTTGCCACATTGTCACAAAAATCAATAAAAACATAAAACACAAACGTTGTAGTCGTTCAAACAACTGATAATGTTATGCTGCAAAAGAGGAAGTTACAGATAAGCGAGGATATTGCGATACGGGCTTAGTGTAGTAAGTCTGTGGTTAGCTGGAAATTGCGTTTTCGGAAAAAAGACGGGGCGATATCCTTTATTTTTGTCTTTATTTTTAACTTATGTCAAGGAAGAAAATAAGACAACAGAATGTGATAAGAATAAGGACAAATGGATTCGGAAAGAGTGCGTACAAAATTGCAAATGGATTGATCGGCCTGTATTTTTTCGGGCGCACAATTGTGTTTTTTTTTTCACAGGACACACAAGCAGAAATATTAAAAGGTGCAATTAACTACAATGAAACCTTTGGGTTAATTTCTCAGCTCATTTGATCAACTTAGGGTAGTGGAGATCAATTTCCACTTGTAGCCATAGTAAAACTGCGACCACCATTTTTGTGAATAAAATAGGATATTGGCGATCAAGATTCTTGACAAGAAAGGCACTACAAATTGTAACCAGTAAACTTGAAAGATAGATCCTTTTGTGATCATTTTCACTATATGTATATGACGCAGTCGGACTGTATAATCCGCCGTATTACATTACGGTTAGCTGTTATCAAAAACAGAGCCGTTTTGAAATGCGGCGGTTCAACGATTAGCCGGATTGAATGCGGCTGAATAAAAAACGGCCGGAATGTATTTGGCGTCATACGTACTGTCCATGAGTCGGACTTCTAAGGGTTAAAAAAAAAAAAAAAACCCAACAGACTTCTGCCCATGAGTCGGACTACTAAGAAAATAAACGTGGGCCGCCTTATTGAAGAACGTATCGCAATGACAATCCGGCTAATCGTTGAACCGCCGCATTTCAAAACGGCCCAGTTTTTGAAAACAGCTAGCCGTAATGTAATACGGCGGATTATACAATGTGACTGCGACATATATATTTTAGACGATGATCTACCTATTGATAAATGCTTGTTAATAATAGAATATTATAAATACGCCTAAGCCCTTAATTCAATATAGAAACACTCAACAAGAAAGAACATAATGAACACAACTCGGTCCGAGAGAGAACATTTTAGGGCTCTACGAAAATCCCATAAAAAATGTATTTTAACAATAAACTACAATACATACATCTTGTCCTCTTCAAAGAAGAAGTCATCGTCGTATTCTTGCATCATTTTGTTATCAATAAATAATTATTTCACTTTAAACCAGGCAAAGAAGAACGTCACTGTGTTGTTGAAATTATCGATTTTTCCCGGCGGCCAGGCGGCTCGCGGATACGTCAAAATGGTGTCGGTAAAACAGGGTTGGGAAATGTGGGAAAACAGGAATGGAGATATATTTGATGACAAACTCCTTGGTGTTGAGAAACTATAACATCTTGTTCTAAGTACTTGAAAAAAATATGATTCGCGATCGTCTAACCGCTCATTTAATTCCATTGAATGACCATTTAATGAAAAAGTCAAGTTAATCAACATATCGGTGACGGCGATCTCTCGGGTCCAGCCCTGGTCCAGGCCATGGTATAGAGCGAGAGTGCATGGGTAGCCGTCACCTCCTTCTGCGAAGCAGTACCTAATGCTCGCAAAGAGGGAGGCGGCGCACGTGAGGGAGAGGCGGTATATGCACCCTCACAGCCGTAGTCATCGCAGGAGACGCCCTGGGCGTCGGGAATCCCAGGCTGATTCCCGGCCAGCGTAGGCGCGGACTGGTGGACGGCGAGTAATGGGTAGCTCGCTGTCCGGTAAGGACCAAGCCCGGGTCGACAGCGCGTTGTGTTCCACATGCGCCTCAAAGTTATCTCAGCACCAACTGGTGGGGTCCGCAAGGGCCGATGGCTGCCAGGGGTGCGGGTTGTTCGAAAGATACCGCGGCCCCTGGCACACAGGCACCTGAGGGAACACGGGTGTGCAGGCCTCTCCAAAACAAGTTTTTCTCCACCTTCCGTATCCAACCTACCTTAAATTCAGTGTCCGAATCTAAAATCACCAAGTCTCTGAAATGACGTTCGCTAGGTGGCAGCACTGAGACGTCAGGTCCGGGCACCTGTCAAAAGTGTAAAAGCGCCTACGGCTTGAATGGTGAACGAATGAATGAAACGAATGACATCAAATATTTAAAGTTCATTGTCGAACTGGAAGACCTCTTGTCAAAGTGGCGCCAAGAGGTGGCTTGAATATTCATAAACACCCTCATTGAATGCTGCGACACTGAAAAAAGTATGTTGTTCGAAAAATTGGTCTGCTCAACAACGTAATTAACGCAATGAATGTTGTTGAACTGTCAGAATTAAAGCCATTCCTAATGATAGTGTGTTACACAATACCCCTCTGTAGTTACTTGTTATTATTTTAGGAATTCCGTTTTTTTTTGTCAACTTCACAAACGTAATAAGTTTCATGATCTCACCTCGATAAAACAGAACAAAAGACAAACTGTTACTTCAAGTAGCTATAGTACAGACGCCAGCACATCAAGCTACCCCAATCTGTCAAATTTCTTTGATAGATTTTCAACTTTATAACGTAAGCATAAGGTTCCTGTTCAATTAGGAAAATTTGACAGTTTGGGGTAGCTTGATGAGCATGGCAACATGCGGTTCTTGTCTTCAAAAAGATACACAAATCTTTATTTTTTAGTTTTTTCATGTTTATTTATCAATACCTAGCTTGTCTACGGATTTTCGCTAGCTAATTTAATCAAATTAAAATTAAACCTCTTTATGTAGCTATAAGTAACTTGAAAAAAAAAACCATCAGTTATTATTTACGAGTTTAAAAATTTAAAATAAGAAATGAGCACAAAATTATATCTGAAACAGAAGGAAATAAATTCCTTCTCGTTCATGAATGAATCGTGTACGAGAAAAAAATGATGGGATACTAATTATTCTAGGGTGAAACGCATCATTGTCTGCAGCACGTATATCTTCTTCTTGGTCGCGTACTTCATTACTAAAGGTCGTGTCCCTGAAAAGCCTTCGTGGCTTTTTGTATTATGTTCTTTAACTACGTTCGGGTCTCAGCTTCACCCATGGCAGTCGTAACAGAGAGTCCAGTACATTTCACTGAACGAAGCGTGCGAAGCAGGGGCGGGTCGTTAGTAGATATTATGTAGTCTCTCTGAGTCTAGAGTTTGCAATTATTAATATAATTGCACATTAGAAGCACGTCTCAAAACATAATTTGTATCCCATTATCGCGTTGCTTAATACGCAATTACCTTTAAATTACTTCTAAATGAAATGTCAGGCACCTAATTAGGTACTGTGATAATGAGTGTTTAAAGTTTCTAGAATGCAAGATGTACAGAAGAAAAAAAAAAGTGATACCAACTTCAGACTTCGCAAAAAAAGGAATGTCAGCATTTTTTGTTTTATATCGCTCAGCAAAAAGATTTCAACTTACATACTAGTAAGCAAATCGGATTCTTCTGGTAACTGGAGTCCGACTGCTACTAGGTAGCTACGTTAGTAATTGCAGGGATATCATCTTCATTCTTCTACGCTTTTTCCAATTTATTTGGGGTCGACACAACATGTCTTTTCTTCCATAGGTACTTCTGTAATAGTTATCATCTCGGTGGTCATCCTCTGCATCGCAAAGTACTTACACGAAAATATTCGTGTACTAACAACTGTTCGTCACACCCTACTCAAAAAAAAGGTTCGTTACTCAACCCTCAATGACGTAACGATATCAGCGTCGCCATTATGCTTCGTTGGGCAACATGAACTGCTTTATATGTAAAAGTTGCATTTAACTTGTTCCACCAGTATACAATCGCGCGCCTCGCGAGTAGGTCATTAAAAAAGAAAAAAAAAATGAATAAACTAATTCTAGTAAGTATCGTTTCGTGTGAATATCCGAACGTGTTTTAGTGATTTTGACAGGTCTTTTGGCGGGAAACGAAAGTTTATTGGTGCTTTTTTTAATTTTGTTGTGCTTAAATAATGTGATTTGTGTATCTATTTTTCTTGCAAAACGTTATGGTGCGAAGATTTTACGTTTGTAACCTTGATATCAAATGATTTGATGAATGAAATCTTGTTTATCCTTACTATTACTTATTTTATATTCATTGAATGGTTTTATATTGTGATCGTGACACAGTAAGCAAAGACGAGCAAATTCAAGCAATAGTTCAAACTTTGCTACGTGCTCTAAATAATTATAAAATATTGTTACATGTATTGAGAAAACTCATTATAATTAACTAATGGTTTTAATGTGACATCGGAATGTTCCTTTGGTGGTCTTTTAGCGAGAGGCACCTGGGCTTGCATCACTTAATTTATATTCAGCATTGTTCTGTTGGTAAATTAAATGCAGTGAAATGTCTGTATGAATATACAAACAAAATAATTTTGAAATTGAAAACGGATGTGCGATGTAATTTTAAATGAAGCCAAACTTATAATTTAAAATAAAAACGCATTTTAATTTATGCACAACAAAACTTAGTGCTTGCGCCAACTGTTGGAACGTCCGTCAGGGTTACCTACGTCTGGTTAGGACCAAGACCGGCACCCAAATTGCGTAACTCACGATTAATTATAATGTTTGACAGTTCAACAATTTTCATTGCGTTATTTGGGTGAAAATCATTTAAAATGACCATTGTGACAAAAATGAAACAAAAATGGAAATGTAACAAAAATGAAACGCGTAACAAAAAATAACAAAAATGAAATATTAGGGCTCGGTTACAATACACATTATTATCTGACTGTTATTTATTTTATTGATTTATCATATGGTGTTTCGCAATTTCACTGTTTATTTCTTTTTTATCATTTGTTTTATTAATTAATTATGAGGAATCTATAAGGAAATTAGAATCTCTTAAAAACATTTTTTTTTCTTTGGCGACGATAAAAAGAGATCAACGTTATATGAGTTGCCTATCTTATCAGTTTAAGAATAGTCATATTGAGAATATTATTCTCAGATATAAAGTTATCAATCTAAAATAAATCAACAATGCAAAAATAAATGGACATTCTTGTCAACAATATTCATTAATAACATAAACATGACACTTGAAAAAAGGGCAAAATAAAAAAAAACTTCTATATTTTCTAACACAATCGTACGCTGCATCATTATTTTTTATAAAGTCCGTTCTGAGCCAGGTTATCATTAAGTATTTATTTTGATGTAGGTCATCAAAATAAATACTTAATGATAACTTTAAAAAAATCAGTCACCGAAGCCACTTTTAGTTGCACTAGGCTACGGATGTAGTTCCAGAGTCGACGGATTAGCCATCTCAACGCACCTCTCTTATACGGAAGTCAACACTAGTCCAAGAAAGCGGAAGTCATACTACAACCCGCAGCTGTCGACGTTAGTGTGCACCTGTGAACACCTGTTTGTGGGTACGAATTTGACAGACCCCTCCGCCCACTTCAGGGCAGAGAACATGACGGACAAGGCGGAAGACATCCACGAGGATTACCACCACGAACAAAAAGACTATGGGCGCTTGTAACACGGAAATATAAATATTCGTGTGCAATATAAAATAAATAAGGGCTAACAAATGACATTGTACATAACAAACAGAAAGACATACGGACCCATATTATATACACCGAAAATTCACTCACATATTTTATACAACATTAAAATCACGCGCTATTAATAACATTTTATCAGCAATGTGATTGCGTCTTTATTTCACTTTTGTTATTTCATTTTTGTAACGTAATTAAATCATAACAAAAATGAAAAACTGCTGTACTTTGAAAGTAATTTCAAATACGTTAAGCCAAACAGAAATCGCAATGAGTTACAACCACCTAGCATTTCAATAAATGTCAACAATAAAGTACCTAATTGCTTAATTTAATAATATAAGTGTTCACTTACCTGCGTTGTTAGAAACAAAACAAAACAGATAATTTATAATTGGAATTTTTCTCGCCGACAAAAAAACACACGTCATTCACTATTTTCACTCGAGGACAAAATGGCCGACTCATATTAGATTCTGGCATGTGATTGGCTCGTTATAGTTTGAGTGTTGCCATTTTACAAATTCTATATATTACCAAATTGGGCGTTACAAAAATGAATAACAAAAATGATCAAAATAATGGACATTATTTTGAACCCAAAATTTAAATATTTTAAGTAATTAATAAAAAATATTTTTAACCGTAATCAAGGGCCATCAACAACGATTTGGCAAAAAGTTCATGAATAAGTAAATACTGTGGCTAATAAATTTATTCAGATGATATTTGTAACGTAGCCCGTGAAGAGGACAAATTATTTTGTATGGAGATTATCCGACTTTGATGAGAACAAAGCAATATAAATAATTTATTATGCTCAACAGATATAGATGTGTGTGTTATATAGTTAGATAATATACATCAGAGTACTAATAGGTAGTTTTTACATAGTAAAAATAACTGTATCATAAAATATCGGGTGTGGACAAATTTTGCAATCAAAATGGTCATTTTAAATGATTTTAACCCATTTACGTTGTTGACCAGACACATTTTTCGAACATATGTTATGAAGCAATGGTTTAACAATCTGTTTTAAAACGAAACAGATTAGGTATGATTAATCGTGAGTTACGTAATTAGGGTGCAGGTCGACGACGGCGCGTTGGTTTCCACGTGCGCCTCAAAGATAGTGGGTTTTAATCAGTAAAAATCTGACACGCTCTCCTGCTCCACCCACAGCGGGAGAAGTTATTTGATGATTGTCTACCCTAAAGAAAAGGATAACTCTCCGTACTGTGAAATAGAGTTTTGTACTCTTTCTTACTCTATAATCTATAACACTAATAGTGTACGCCAAAATATTCATTTTTCATAAACTGAATTTTTTGAGACAAGTAATTTAGTTTTTCTGCGGTTTTTCTATATTTTCCACTGTGTAGTCTATTTTATTAATTTATACTCTTTACTCTCTCTAAAATCGAAAAATACTTTACTTTTCTAGAAAAAATTGG
Organism: Polymixis flavicincta; assembly: GCA_949987655.1. Taxonomy (NCBI): domain Eukaryota; kingdom Metazoa; phylum Arthropoda; class Insecta; order Lepidoptera; family Noctuidae; genus Polymixis; species Polymixis flavicincta. The sequence continues at coordinate 4,135,519 of OX465195.1, read as the reverse complement.
CAACCCTACCTCTGGCATCACTACATGCAAGAGTATTCTAACAGCAACGATGCCACTTAAATTTCAATCATATTGTCATACTATTAGGTCATATTCCTATCCTTCGCAAAAATCCAAACAAACCTTTCCGCCAAAACTTCGCACCATTTCTTAATTCGACTTTCTTTTTTTTCAGCTGTCACTCTGCCTCCTGCTGCTCTGCCAACAGGCAAAGGCACAAAATCCTACGGGGCCTATTGCAGGGTTCATCCGAACGAACTTCGTTGGTCATCCTGTCATCCATGACAAGAAATCCTATATTTTCGATCCTGATGTGGCCTTGAAGAGGAGAAAACAGTTCATTGAATTACATGGAGACAAGGGGGATAAGCTGATTGAAAGGCTGGGTTTAGGAATTGATGGGAAAGACGAAGAGAGGCTAGAACAGCAAAGAAAGAGAGATGAGGGCCATCTAGGTGGGCTTAATTTTTATCTCCCTTAGATAGTTCATTAGTAAATAGGGTTTATTATTCAATGTAGGTAGCGAAAACATTTTGCAGATAATTATATTTATGGAAGTAAATTGTTGTTTTAATGAACATTTTTCTTTTCAGTTACGTAATCTAATGTTTAGTTCAGAGATCATCCTCAGATAGAGTTGACGATAAGAATCTTGGTAAAACTGTATTTTCCAGTATTTTCTGTTATTCTTGAATCTTGAAAAAAGGGGCTAAAGTTCATATATATTTTTGCGGATATTGTGAATGGTGACTCAGAAATGTCGATAGCAGGAGTACTCCTGCTATCGACATTTCTGAGTCACCATTCAGATCCAGACATACTGGGGCCACTGAGAACTTGGAATTTCCACTTGGACACTTAGTTCTGCCGACCTTGAAGGCTGCGAAGCACTGAACATTCATTGATGGCATAATAAGTATTCTATGAATCTTGAGACTAATCAAACGTTTGCCAATATCGGCGTAAAACCCCGTCAACATTTTTTTACCTAACAAAATCGGTTAAGTACCTACTCGTTATATTATATTTAGAAGAAAAAAACGTGAGTGTAAATCAGTGGTTTCAACATTTCTTTTGATGAATATAAAAATATCGAAACTGCTCATTTGAAGGTCAAAAACTACCGTTAGTAAGCCACAATTTGTATGTAAATTGCATCAGTGTTGCCACATTTTATTTATAAATACTGATTAGAACCTTGACCTCATACGTGGATTATTCTTTAGGGTATTGGCACCTGAGATGTTTCATACTAATCGGTAATAAGTACCATCGTGGATACTGACAGTCAACCGCTTTTCAACCTTATTGCTTACGACATAAGGGTGGAAAGTGATCCATCGCTATTATCCGCGGTTATACATAAAATGTTCCCGTGTGGTGCCGGAAGTAAAAAGAATAGCATCATCCCATTTCTTCCCGTACGTGTCGTAGAAGGCGACTAAGGAACTTACCAGAGAATAGGCAGTAGCGTTCTCTATGCACTTTACCACTTTATTGGGATCGCCAACCCGCCTTCCAAGCGTGGCGATTATGGCAAAACCCACCAAAAATGCACAAAAGCGGTCGAAGTGGAGGAGCCTGGGGGCGGCCTATGTCCAGTAGCGGACGTCTTTCGGCTGAAATAATGATGCATAAAATATTTTATAGCATACCGAATATTAGTGCTTAGTATGAACCACCACAATGCATTTTCTTCTAATTTTAATTGCACTTTACGGCTCTACTAGTCATACTTTTAGTTCAGTCATTTCCGGCTCTGCACACTGACTCGCGGGCTGGCAAGAACGCATATAGAGTAGTTTCTCGTGATTATTTAATTGTATAATAACAAAAGTACTTCTTTTTCAGCCAAGCAATAGATCAACTAGCAACAATTTTTTACATTTACTCTTTATAAAAACATTTAATCGTACTTAGTAATGAAAATAGAAAATAATTGACGGTATGTCGATTTTTATACTTAAGTAGATAAATATGTACAAAAATAACTGTAAAAAAATAGCATACATTGAAAATACCAAGGATCTAGTGCATGGCTGAAAAAAAATGTTTACTTTTGTTTGTATTTAAAGAAATTATCACGAAAAACCGCTATAAATGCCCCGTTGCCAGCCCGCGTGGGGAGAACACTCTACCGAGAGTTGAAAATCCGGAGCTTGGTAAAATTTCACCGTGATGTTTTCACATCCCTGCGAACGTGATCGAAGTCGCATTTCAGTCTGTAAATTTTTAAATGCGAATAACTATAAGGATCGTAGAATCGTAGCAGTTGCTGTTCTGTTGTTTCTACCGAATACCATGAGAAAATGCGTGAATGTAGGTATGTACAGACGCCAGCACATCAAGCTACCCTAAACTGTCAAATTTTCCCAATTGAACATGAACCTTATGCTTATGTGATAAAGTTGAAGATCTATCAAAGAAATTTGACAGATTGGGATAGCTTGATGTGCTGGCCTCTGTACCAATGTGTCAGTAAATATAATTTAATTAAGTATCAACCCAGTTAATCCCAGAATGCAAACTCTCACTTGCACAGACCAGAAACAATGATGAATGTTTCATTCTTGCGGGAATTGAACCCGTGACTAGTGGCTTAGGACCCAACCGCTCAGTCACTGTGGAAATTGAATGGTTCGATTATATTCACAGGCGAAAAAAAAATGGCATCATGAAAGTATTTACAAAGTAGGTTGAATATTATTTGGTTCAGCAAATTCAAAACAGCGCCATCTAGTTGAATTTAAAAATAAGTGACAGTTTTTATTAGGACAGCGACATCACTCTAAGTAATAATAACCGCACGGGCCAATCCATCAGTTTGAGCTACGCTTGCCGGGGCTAGACCGTTAATGGGTGACCATCTTTACATACCGAAACTCATCATACATGAGACGACTCCTCCGTGCCTCGAAAAGCACGTTAACCCATTAGTCCCGGCTGTCATTCGTGGAAATTTGACAGTCGTTATGAACGGGTCATTAGAAGCACGAAAGTAAATAGGAATTACAACGAGTATCGTATTATCCAGTTACTGGGTTGTTGAGTGATGAGCAGTCGATCTTTGTAAAGTACTTACCCATTGGGGTTAGTACTTGCCCATTGGGGTTGCCCAATATAGTTGGGAAAAGGTAAGGCAGATTGATTGAGCGACATCACTATTGTAGTCATTTTATTTGAAAATCCAGAATATCTAACAATGTGTAGACGCCAACACATCAAGCTACCCAAATCTGTAAAATGTATTTGATAGATTTTCAATTTTATCACAATGGAATAAGGTTCATGTTAAATTGGGAATATTGTACAGTTTGGCACAGCTTGATGTGCTTGGCGTCTGTGCATTACACTCTTTCACCCTTTTAGTAAAGCCTTTTTGAATACTATTATTTTATGGTGTACACTGTTCTTCTGAATCAGGAATTTACTCATAATTGCATAATACACTATTAGTAGGAATCGTTTTCATTTTGACAGTTCCACAACATCCATGGCGTTGTTTACGTTGCTAAGCAGACAATTTTTCGAACAAATGAAAGAATGCATTAGCAAATAACCTTCTAAGTGATTCAGATTCTGATTGATACTGTGTTACGGGATAAGCGTGCTGGTATACCTAACATTGTCTGACTTCTTAATGAGGGTTTTCTTGAATATTCAAGCCACCAGTTGGCGCCACTTTGACAAGAGATCTTCCAGTTCGACAATGAACAATATTTGATGTCATTCGTTTCATTCATTCGTTTACCATTCAGTCCGTAGGTGCTTTGACACTTTTGACAGGTGCCCGGACCTGACGTCTCAGTGCTGCGACCTAGTGAACGTCATTTCAGTAAACCCTCATTGTGGGCAAGAAAAAGAAAAAAACAACAATTTTCAATATCATTTCATTTATTTATCGTAAAGTATTACAATATCGACTGATATTTCCATAACACTGAATGAAAACTTAGTCTAAAGATAATAAAACATATCCTAGGAATCATGAAAGGTGGCCTAGCTTACTATCAAAGAACAATTATTTGGAATACAAAATTCATAATCGATAAATCGTATCGAAATATCGAAATCGATTTCGGAATTCCGAGAGATTTATCCATAAAGATTAAGTAGACTTATCTAAGATTCTAAAGGCTGCGGGTTTGTTTTTATTTTCATAGCTTTTCTTGACTGAATTGCAGATTATGATATGAAGTGACAGAGCTATATTGACGATTCTGATTCTGCAATTATAACGAGGGGGAAATGAAAAATCTGTTTTAGCAGAATTTCGATTTCGTCATGGCCTTCGTTTCGTCTATACAATTTACAATAGGTACCTTCAATAGCTTCGCAACTTTTCGGATACAAGTCAATGATAATGATCTCTTTTGCTATATTATTACTTTTTAAGGTATCTACTTAATAGTACGTCAGCTGTTGTTGGTTGACGGTCAACGATAGTCAATGTACAAGATCAAATTAACGACAGTCAATTTAAAATCAGTTAAATAACCGAGGTTTTTAACGTGATATGTAAATAAAAACAAAACTACAGGCTGTTATTTAAAAGAACTTCATTTGCGCTTCAAATATTTTCTGCTGATAATCTTTTAACTACTTACAACCACTAAAACTAAGACATGAATCTAGTTTCAGAACTATCAGAAGGCCAATTCTCGTAATTAAAACCGTTCAAAATCTAGTCGCAGTGTCATCTCAGCGACAAGCAAATGTCAAAAATGTATGAAAAATCGAGGTATTTTTGACAGATTGACACTGAGATCAGACTGTGAGCGTTCTTATAATTAGTAGAATTGCCCCTTCAGATCTTATTCTGAAGAACTTTTCATTCGGAATGTACGTAATGTAATTTTCATTCAGAATGAAATGTCACTTTCAAAGTATGAAATGTTTTAGTGGTTTACAGGATGTAAAAGTATTGAAACGGTCCTTCGGTTTTAGCTTCCTCATTCTTCGAACCTAAGCAAACCTTAAAGATAACGCCACTATCATTAGCAGGTTTTTATTTGCGCAACTTGACTTTGAATTTTTTGGCAGTTTTAATTTGTAAAACTGTTAGCATAAGTCATTTTACGCAAAAAAGGCTGGCAGTGGATATTAAATCCCTGATGATCAGGAACAATATTTATTGTAGTTTACGTTTGTACATGGTTTGTTCAGGCAATTAAATAGCACATTTATGCACCTACCTACGCTTGATAATATAAGATTATTTGAAACGCAAAATCGTAGTGCATTATGACAACTATGACTGTAAAAATATAAAAAAAAAAATGAATAAATGCATACCAAGAATTGCATAACCGGTAGGTACTTACAGACTAAAAAACCTAAAAAAATCGAAGATATTTGTGACTATTTCCCTTAATACTAAAACATTAATGTTACAAAGAATTTTTTCGAAAAAAGCATTTATTAAGGCACCTCGCATTTTTGGTTTGCATCAACAATTCAACAGAAGGAATTTTAAAAACGTTAAATGTAGAGAAATCTTTATCTAATTATTATAATAGGCTCATGACTTCGATTGATTGTTTAATTTGTAAAGTCCGGTTTATAATTTGAATCATCCGGCACGCATTTATATTGAAAATGGATTTTAATCAAAGCAAAAATCTATTGCAGTAATTTTTTGACATTATAACTACATTAGATTCTTGTAAGGATTTTCTTCATCGAATTTTATTCCTTTTTGGTTAGACACGGAATTAAACTATTTATTTTTAATTAATTAGGTATAATCATGAGCCAAATAAGGGTCTTTCATCGAACATCTATTCAAATATTTCGTTTTTCTAATAATTTCTAGGACAAATCATGTTTCAAACAATTCAGAAATTCCGCCATCTTTGTAATTTAGTTCCAAACTAGAAACCTAGATGGCGCTGATTGTTATGGCGCATACTTAGCATTGTTCCTTTGTTATGGAATGTAGCTGTTCCTTACTTTAGTCACCAATTTGTCCATTGGTGAATATCTTATCCACAAGTAGTTTAGGTACCTATTTTATGATGAAAGACCCAACTTAAATCTAATAACGAACACCAATGAAGTATTATACTTTAATATGGCATTACATTCATAAATAATTATTCATTAAGAGATCAAAATTAAGTTCTTTTTTTCGTTACAAAAATTATTAATTTCTCTTACATTTTTGTGCAACTGGTAACATATCTTTTCATAATGTTTTTCATAAAGTAATTTACACAATCTTTAAGAAGCTGGTATCCCAAAAATTAAAAATAAGTGTCGCGAATTTGACTACAATATTAAGAAGAAATGTTACCTCATGCACAAAATTACAATTTTTAATGCCTATACTTTACATTTCGTCACTTCATTTTACAATTTTACAAAATAAGCAAGACACAATTACTTTTTAAAATCTGAAAAGATTTTGTATCGTTCGAAAGAGGTTTTGTTCTGTAGGTATTTATTCGCTAACTTCGTTGTGTCATCTCCTTTTTATAATTCGAGCCAGTAGTTAGAACTACTGTAATTTTCAATTAGAGTAAAAGTCACATTTGTATCACTCAAAATACAGAAGTGGTTATTAGTAAAATTTTCAGTGATAGGTAAAGTCACAGATTTTTTTCTTTTACTTCTGTTGTTTAACGTTAGAGTTAATTTACTGCTTTTGAAATCCGCGAATGAGAGTAGTTACAATACTGAAACTCAATTTGAATAAGCCCCTGTTTCATTTTTTTGCTTTTGAAGAGATACCACTTTTACTGTGCATCTGGTTACACTGATTCTAACTTAACTCCTTGATCTTGACCCCGTCTCGATAACGAAGGGTAGACTCAAACTCAATATATAAACAAACACCACAAACACTACAACTCACTAAATACATTTAGCGCTGACCACATTTGAACCATTTTTCTGTCTCTGTCATCTTCAAACGACTGATAGACACAAAACAATGTTTTTAATTATTTTATCACATAAATGTGTTCAGTGATTTGTGGTACAGACGCCAGTACATCAAGCTACCTTAGGGTAGCTTGGTGTCAAATTTCTTTGATAGATTTTCAACTTTATGACATAAGCATAAGGTTCATGTTTAACTGAGAAAAATTGACATGTCGGAGTAGCTTGATGTGCTGGCGTCTGTACAAGCAGGTCTTAGTTCCTTGTTTTCCTCCTACCAAAATTATACAGGATTTCTAGAAACCTATCATTTCCTCTCGCTATATGTTGCTCAATCTTGCCGCCTCATTCTCGAACGCTGCCGAAGTTACCCGAAGTGTGACGTGAATTCAAATGTAACGGAAATGTCGTAGTCGTGCTGTCGTTTGTCGCAATATTTTGGTCGCACACGCCTGTCATCAAGACAACGTGGACCTGGAATTAGAGAAAAGGGGGATAAATAAAACACATTTTGTTTAGCTAATGACAACCAGTCTACAAACGGTTTCATACCCAGTTACTGGGTTATGGTGGTCAGATAGGCAATCGCTCCATGTAAAGTATACAACGTGTAACGGAAAGAGTATGTACATACCCAGGGCATGGCTTCTTTGGATGATATTAAACGATATTGGAAGGATATTTTAATCCTATCTCTACATGTTTGGAAGTTATGAGAATTTTTAATACATTGAAACCAGAAACCGATCTTTTCAAATTGAAATAAACACATCACTCGGAAGAGATTTATCGTGATATTGACAAGTAACGTGGAAAGTTATTAACCTAAGTAGTGCGGTGACACGTTTGTTATGATTTGAATTTAAGAAACATATGAAACCGAAAATTTGGTATCAATTCTTGGAGTAGGTATTTTATTTTGAGTTGAAATTGTGTATAGTGATTCTATACCAGCTGTTATCTTTAGTGCTTAAGGATAGCAATAGGGTTTCTGTTACAACCTGTATATGTATTCAGTTGCATCCGGTTAGACTGGTTCAGCACCCTAATTGCGTTACACATTGTTTATCAAAATCTAAATAATTTTCAAGGTAATCCATTGCTACATATGGCCGAAAAATTTGTTTACTCAACAACGTAAATTAAAATGATAATAATAAAAAAGAAAGCCGTTCCTAGTGGTATTGTGTTGCACTACTATCCCGCAGATGGAATGACAGCTTACTTCAAGCTCACTTCTCCGTAGTTTCCACGGTTATTTTACTGGACATGACGTGAAGTGAGCGTGGAGTGAGCTGTCAGTGTCACCCCACTGATGCTAGGGATTGACCAAGCTTCAGTAGTGCTAAATGAGCTTAAAGTGTGCTGTCAATATTTAGCATCAGTCGGAATGACAGCTCACTTACACACTTCACCTAAGATTTCATGGTGAGATTTTGTACAGAACAGCACTATTGCATTGCTATTCTGTAACTACCTCACCACGTGAAATGAGCGTGGAGTGAGATTTCACCTAATGCTTGGTCAATCCCTAGCATCAATGGGATGACATTGACAGCTCACTCCACGCTCACTTCACGCGGTGAGATGGTTACAGAATCGACATGCTGGTGGAATGACATTGACAGCTCACTTCACGCGGTGAGATCGTTACTGAATAGCAATGCAGTTAATGTGTTCAAATCCTAGCAGGCTTTCATTATTCTTCTTCCGTATTAGCGCGGGTTATACATAAGTGAACAATGATTCATGTTGTGGTTGTTGATGAGTCTGATATAAATTCAATTCAATATCTTTATTGTGGTTCGTACGTAGGTAAGTAATACAGATCTTAAATAGTCAATTGTGATCAGCTACGTTCCGCCCTTAGGGTATATAACAGTTGCATAAACATTACATTAAAATTTCACATAAAAATAAAATGGAAAGAATTGAGGTAGGTACACATCAGTGGGCCACTGAACGCATCATGACTGAGAGGGACTATATTGTGTAACCATTCAAATTATTATCAAATTGACAACTGTCAGCACAGGATGCACTGAATGCACTTAAGTTCGTAGCGTCTTATGTTTTAACGACTTCATGTTATAGATAAAATATTCTGAATTAATCTGGACTGATCTGAAATTGATAAAAGAGATAATCAATTATTAATGTGGATGCGCTAAGGTACCCCGCGAAATTCAAATTTTCTTTCGTTTCTTGCAATTGAAAATTCCGGTCAATACCGGTATTTTTTTTTTGGGAGGGATATCATCAAATAGTTTCTCCCGCTCTGGGTGGAGCAGGAGGGCGTGTCAGACTTTTACTGACTAAAACCCACCCGAGTTCCTTCAGTTGCCTGTGTGCCAGGGGCAGTGGTATCTCTTTAGAACAACCCGTACCCCTGAAGATCAGTACCGGTTGTATGTTGATTATAATAATATGATTCAGCGACCGTAACAAAAATGGCATAGCAGAATTATTACCACTCAAGACAGTTTCAGGCTATTAAATCATTGGAATACATTTCACACACACGTTGTGACGTCATTCAACTGCTCTACATAAACCTATCTAAATCTCGTCCTGATTTACGACTTTCTGTCAAAAAGTTACGGTACTTATTAGAATGCGCAGCCATTTCACCCATAATGTACTATCTCTGCAGAGATGAAAAAGTCGGACCACAAATCTAAAGCAAACCGCTTTTAAGACACATGGAAGAAAAAGTACAGAAATACAACTTTCTTCGTTATTTGGTAATACCATGAACCACTTCGGAACCTACGGTAAGGACCTAAACAAAGAACGAAAGACAAAATGACAGATTGTAGAGGGATCCTAGACATCGATGTCAAAAATGGAGAAGCGAAATGTCAATTTGTATAAAAGAGCTGTCTATTCTTCGTGGAAATACCCTAAGCCTGCTGGAGAATGAATGATTTTGAACAACTTGACTCCAATTTATTTGGGGTCGAAGCAAAATATTGCCTTTCTTCAATACTTCTCAAGTTATTGAAAAGTGCAAAATTCAACATTACCTACCTTTAAAAAAAGGTTAGCGTTTGCATCACCTAGAAAATCATTCATTCATCAAAAATAAAATCATTTCTGAAATTTTATTTTTGTTTTTGATGAATGATTTTTTTCAATGGTCAAAATCTGTACTTTCCATTGTCACTTTGTCACTATAGCAGGGAAAACTTACTCAATGCAGTTTTCTTTTTCCATATTCACGCGGACTGTGTCACGGGTAAATCTATATAATAACTAGCTGACCTGCCAGACGTTGTCCTGTCCGTCCAATAGTCATTCATACAGAATCCCTACCTACCCTACCTACCCTACCTACCCTACCTACCCTACCTACCCTACCTACCCTACCTACCCTACCTACCCTATCTACCCTACCTACCCTACCTACGCTATAAACCTCACGGAGCCCGAGACCTTTCCAACGAATGCAAAACCGTGGAAATCGGTTCGTGCGTTCTGGAGTTATAGCGTCAGGAAGGAAAACCTGACTTATTTTTATATAGTAGATTTAGTGTTTGTCAAACCAACCTCTATGGCAGCCCTTCTACAACTTTTCAAGTTGGAACGAAAACAATTATTTTCCCTAAAACAAACTTGTATTTTCTGTAGAGACTTTCTGCACTTTCCTACACTTTGGCAAATATCTCAAGACAGATCTCCGTATCGGCTTGCATAATACGATTTGTAGCTAAGATTAGAACATTTTTGTTGCCGTGCAGCGATACCATCGGATTCTTAGTACATCTTGAATTTTATGTGCGCCTAGTACTTCAGTTGGGCATAAATGGTTATGTTAACGCTATTTTTGAAAAGTTAGGTGGGTAGGGGTGATGGATGGTAGCTTTTAGTTTAAATGTCTGCAGTTTTATGGTGGCGTATGTGGTAATCTTTTGGTGTAATCGTGAAAGATGTCTGTGTAAAGTAGGTTTATGGAGGCTAGTCTAAGATGGATGCAGTTGTGGATAGAAATATTGTCTTTTTCTTAGTGAAATGATGACATATCAAAATCTTGCAGCAAAGTTATGAGTATGACAGAACGTTTTCCATCTATTTCTGTTTTACTTGAACTCATAAAAAGACTTTGGACCAGTTTTTTAACTAGTCTTAATAGCTAATTGGATTTCTATTTCCTTGCAAGAAATAGCCAGATTTTAAACGAAGTAGAACTACGAATAATAAATACAGCTACCTAATCATAAAATAATTACAGTCTCAAGTTTAGAGTGAAAAAATTTAGTCTAAAGTTTAGAGTGAACATAATTTAGTTTAAACATTAGAGTAGGATATAATGCTTAGTTATAAGATTAAGGTCAAAAATTTAGCTTAATTTTTGAGCAAATATGTCACGTCTATTAGTGTTTTTGCAGGTGTTAAAAACACACATAATAATAAAATTGCAAACAATATTAATGCAGAGGAATTAATTTGCTTTGAACGTCAACCACAATTTTCATGCTTGAGAACTTTCTTCACTTAAGTCTAAATAAAATATTTATTCACATGTTAAATAATTCAGTAACCGCTGGCACACCTGCGCGATACTCAATACTAATACATATTAAAAAGATTCTATCTATATTGAACTTTAAAAGCGTTTTTGCAGAGTTTTTTGTGCGTGTTCAGTGAACCCTAAGAACTGGGCAGTGAAGGGTTTCACCCTGTTAAGGACGGTATACATTCACACGATTCTTAATAGACGAATACTGTGCTAATATTTAAAAAAAAATACGATTTTTGTCACTATTTTGGTATTTCTGCCAACAAAACTGTCAATCGCCTCGTTGGTGTGGTTATCAAGTACCACAGCGGGCTTTTTGATGTGGTGTTTCGCAGTAGCAGACTGGAGTATGTGCCGTTGATGGCAATAGGGTCGCCCTCTACATACCTAAACATAACTGGCGAAATGTGGGTGACGTGGGTGTACTAAAGGTATACCTCTGCTCAACGCTTCAATATACAAAGGCGATGTGTAAAAAAAAAATCCGCCTGATTGAACTTACATAAAAAAAAAACACCAAAAGAAGAAGTCCGTGGGACTTCCGAAATTAAAGTTATTATTTCACTTTGTAGCGTTTTTCCGGAAGTCGGTTGTCCATTTATTGGAAAATGTTTTTTTTTTCACTTTTAAGCTATAGTACCCTACACTAATTCGAAATTTCATCATCCTTGGGATCAAAACAATGCATATTTGTGCGATATCAGCTATCGCGGTTGATTTTTTGATGAGTTCCGTTGTCTGTCTCCGAAACGCATCATCAGATCTATATGAAATTTAAATGGGACCATTTCGGAATAAACCCCTTTTGTACAAAAAAATAATTTTGCAAATCCGTCTATATATTACGGACCACCCGAACATACATAAAAAAAAAAAAATTATAAACATGTCGAATTGATCCTCCTTCTTGAAGTCGGTTAAAAATAGCTTTGGTACAAAACCTTTTCAGATCAGTGACGATTTTATTTGTAGTTAACATTGAGATTTACTCAGTTACATCGAATCCAAGCGGGGTTTGATCTCCAGGTCGGGCAAAGTGTTCTAAATAGGTTTTCCATTGAAGCGTATTTACTCAGTAGCAGCCCCGGGCTTAGACGAAAATATTGATAAAGTTTTAAAAGTATTTGTACCTAACTTAGTTAAATTAATAACTACAAGTACAGATCATGTACTCATTAATATTACTACAGATCAAACAAAAAATACTCACGTCATACTTAGTAATTGATTTGATATAATTAATTACTCTGATGAGTTCAAAGATCTGAAAGGTAACAGTTTATAAATATTGACAGCCGATCACTTAGGAGGTTCACAAAAAAGTACTAATAGTAAGAAAAAAAAGCTTAATTTGAAATCAATTAGTGATATACTTAAGTATTCACGCATGAGAAAGGACCAATCACTAGATAATACTAGTAAAAAAGCTTCAAAGAGTGAATATAGGTAGGAGCTTAAGTACGATACGATCTTAAGTGCGATACGAAATGAAGTGCGATACAAACTTAAGTACAATACGAACTTAAGTGGAATACGAACTTAAGTGGAATACGAGCTTAAGTGAACCACGAGCTTATTACAAGCTTTTTTGTAGTTTCACTAGTTACTATGTTAGATCATGTTTACACAAACGTAAAAATACTGCGGTGGGATTTTGTCGGGCACAAGATTTTTAACTCTCCATGCATTGAGAAACCAACATACATCATAAGCGCGTCGAAAAACGCACAGTTGGAATGTCAACTCCCATTACGATATTTTTAAATCCGTGCAAGCGTGGACTTCAGATGAACTCTTGTAAGCAAATAAGCAACTTTATCTTGCTTTATCAAGTTGAAGCTCCTCTTGACGAAGGAACTCTTAAATATACAGGAACACAGTTTTTTTTTTTCAAAATGGCTGTTTTTCAATTTAAGAATATGATAATATAATACTTTTTTTTTAGTTTAAGCCGCACAACGTTAACCTCTCAGGGTTTGTTTTGGTTGATAAGACACTTTTTCCAATAAATAACAGTGTGCTTCTAAGTGTATACCGCCTCTTAGCCCCTTATATACATAATTCAACTCTTATTTATAGAATAGACTTACATTGAACGCACTAGGACCGTCGGAACAAAAACTGTCCGCCCAGTTTTTATTCCATGTCTTGTCTTAAAGGAATACTCAACTAGTACAGGTAGATTTTCTTTCGAAGAAAAAGGATATAAACTGTTTCATTTAAACATCACGCTTAAATTCTTCGTAAGGTGAAAGCAGAGATGGTCCAGTATCAGTACTAAATCGGTTAAATAATTTGATACTGAGTCAAATGTTTCGGCGAAATGCGAAGAGGATTATTTCATAATGACATCACGACTGTATTTTCAGAAGGAATGGGCAGGAGTGTATGTGCATCCACATTTTCTTGAATTTACGTAATTTGATCAAAAGTTAATCCTGTTGAATGTCATATAGAGATACGAAATTGTCTAGGCCGTATAGGTGCTACTAAGAACGTTTCCAATGACAAAAAATTGAAAACTTTGTCTGACTTGGAGATCAAACCCAGGCCTTAACAGAGTTAAGATCAATGCGAACTTCATAGAAAAAACACTACAAGGAATTTTTCGCCGGTTACACAAAAAAAAAAAATCAGCTGTTCCATACATTTTGACCGCGTAAGTATTGCACTTTTCCATGAAACAGCTGATTTTTTTTTTGTATAACCGGCGAAAAATTTCTGCGCTAGGGGTTCTAGAATGATATGCTGAATTCATGTTTACAATTTGCGCACTGGATAAAAACTTACCCTGTATAAATATTGGCCTATATGCTTATTAACCCTAGAATAAAACATTACTAACCGCGATGTGTAATTTTGCAAAAACAACAACAGCGAAAAAATATCGTGCTATCTAAAAATAATCCCAAACCATTATTTCCATTATGGTAGTTAACGAAATGAAAAATATGATGTCCTAGGGTGCGGTGTTCGTGGCAAAACAGGGCGGCGGCGACGTGAGGTGGGGCTCAATTACGGAGAAATTAGTCGCGTAAAAGTTGGTATATTAATGACGTCATTAGGGCTGCCCTTGACCTTCGGGGTAACCAAATATCGCGTTTTTGATACGCGTTTGTTTTGAAGGAAATCGTAATGGACGAGAAGCTAATTTTAGTTAATGTTTATGAATTGTCAATTTTAATGTGCATTTGATTTCTTAAGTCAGTGCTTGAAAAAACGTTAGTTACACAGACTTCAAAATATTACATTCAAATTAGGCAGAGACTGAGAATGTAATGGCAGGGACTTACGACTTATAGGTCGTAGGTTCGAAACCGGACTGGCGTTTTACTTTGTGTTAATTATTTCATAACTCACTGTTCTCAAAATCGTGGCCTCAGAATGACCTAGAAAAAAATCATAGACATGTGATATCTAAATACCCATTCTGGGCCTTAGTGGTGGATTACAGCCTAATCTCTCTCGAAGACAGAAGACCTGATTCCCAGCAGCGGGAACATTATAGGCTTTATTCAATGCGTCGTTATTGTATGTAGGCAGAAACTATTTATTTTCAGAAAGACAAAATACAGCTCCCGTAACCGATTCACCACACCAATTTCTTTCTTACACCATCTTTTGTGTTCATTCATTTGAGCCCAACGTTCACTAACCGACATACAGTCAGGGAAACAAATTGTCAAACAAATTGACACCCTACGTCAAATTGCCGTGTTATTGCTATTTCATACAACTGTCAAAGAATGACAGCTGTGATTTTAATATGCGTACAATTTAAGTTGGTACTTATAGTAACTTTGCTAAGCATTTTATTTTCCTGGCTACAAAGAGAAGTTGTAAATAGGTACTTAACAGTACATATAAGTCATCCAATTAATATCATCAATCTATAGATAAGCTAAGAACATCCTGCGGCGTCGCCCGGTCAATAACTTCACAACAAAAACCTAATCAAGATGCTAACTAATAGGTTTTCATCACACAGTTAGCCAATTAATATTATTAGGCTGTTTTTTGTATGCAGATTGGAAAATACCGCTTGTTCTGCTTAGCCTGGTTTGTTGTGTGTCGTATGGTTGAGTGGTATGTGTCTTGAAAAAAACACTACAAAGTGAAAAATAACTTTAATTTCAAAAGTCGGTGTCTTTGTTTTTTAATTTTAGTTTTTTTTTTGCCACAGACTTCTTTTTTTTGGAAGTCGGTTGTTTTTCTTCTAGCTTTTGTCAGCGGCTTCACCCACGTGGTGTCGATAAAAAGTATCCTATGTGTTGTGTGAAAAACTGTCCTATGTGCCACAGGCTACGGAACAGCGCTCTGGATCTTCTTATTTCATACTTGTGTAATAGGATTCAGTGTGTTGATGTAAACGGAAAAAGATCTCCCGGATCCGTAGTATCAATGGGAGTCCCACAGGGCTCGATTCTTGGTCCTTTCTTGTTTCTTATTTATATTAATGACTTGCCTTACCTCATAAAGGATGATCATGATATAGTGTTGTTTGCGGATGACACTTCACTTTTGTTTAAACTTGAACGTCAGCAACTTGTTAATGACGATGTAAATAGCGCAATCTCAAAAGTAGTTCACTGGTTCAATGTTAATAATTTACTTCTTAATGAAAAAAAGACCAAATGCATTAAGTTTACGCTACCTCACGTTAAGCAGGTGAAAACTAATGTGTTGATAAAGGGCGAAGAATTGAATCCTGAAAATAGCACTGTATTCTTGGGCTTAACTTTGGATGCCAAGCTTCAGTGGGGCCCACATATAGCCAAATTATCGAAAAAGCTAAGCTCTGCAGCATACGCTGTTAGAAAAATTCGTAATTTAACTGATATAGAGACAGCCCGCTTAGTGTACTTTAGCTATTTTCATAGTGTAATGTCGTATGGTATTCTATTGTGGGGAAATGCCGCCGACATTCAGACTATTTTTGTCTTGCAGAAAAGAGCTGTTCGATCAATTTATAAATTAAGTCCGAGACACTCTCTAAGAGATAAATTTAAGGAGATTAATGTAATGACTGTGCCTTCACAGTATATTTACGAAAATCTTTTATATGCCCATAAAAATATTAAATTGTTTAAAAAATACAGTGATATCCATAGTATAAATACTAGGAACAAACACAAATTTGTTGTACCATCAACAAGGCTCAAGAAAATAGGTGGGTCATTCAGATGTCAATGTATACGCTTCTATAATAAACTTCCAAGCCATGTTCAAGATCTAAGTCTCAATAAATTTAAATCATTCATTAAACGTAAGTTGTGCCTGAAAGCCTTTTATACCGTTAAAGATTATATTGAGGACAAAAAAGCTTGGGATTGACCTGCTCCAATTTTGTATACAGTTTTTTTTTTTCTTTTTTTTTTTTAATTTTTTTTAATTTTTTTTTTTTTTTTTTTGCTCTTTGACATTCGATTATTGTTATATACACTTTGACATTTGATTATTATTATATACACCTTGACATGAATATTTACTTTGAGAAGTATAATATTATTTTGCTTTAATTATTGTGAATGTGAGGACTATGTGGTATTTTTGTTTTTGTGTTTCATTTCTTTCTCAGTTCATTTTTAAAGTTAATCTGGCAGTTTGAGTACTTTATGTGGCCTACCCTAATGTCCTTTCTTTGGTATTGTTCGTCAAATCGTTGAGCTCCTCAAGTTCTGAGTTGAGCCGTATGATTACTGATACATGCGTGCACTGATTGGACAGGTCCACTCAATCTGTGTGGTTTCTTTCCTCAAAAGACCATTTCAGACACCAATCCACATGGTCTTCACATGATCTGACCAAGATTATGTCTGGACTTTAAAAGAGACTGTGACCTCTGAGTTTGTTTCGGCCTTTCTTCTCAGAGTAGTCAGTTAGGAAACGCCGACCTCACCTAGTTTAAAAAATATGATTGACGTGTAAAAGTGTTTGTACAAACCTACTTACAGAAATAAAATCATTTATCATTTATCAAATCATTTATCTATAATCTAGCTGTGTGCCAAATTTTATGTAAATTCGTTCAGCCATTTTTGCGTGATTTATAATATTAGGAGGATGTTACGGGCGGAGTTCACAGGGTAAGCGGAGTTCATACTACTTAGATTAAATTTTTGACTGCAGGTCTTCTCCACCAATTACCTAAATGAATTTTGAAAGGAAATCAGTTCACAACGTTTCAACTTGATAGACCAATAGGAAGTTGCTCACAATAAGCTTTATCCATACCAAAAAGTACCTAAAAGTAAGATGCTGTTTTATACTGTTTAATAAGAGTGTGTAATCTTTTTCTTTTACAAGATCTTTAAGTTAAAAATTCCTTAATACAATGGTTAAATAAAACAATTGAACTGTGCCTTTTGTTAATTGTCTTGGTGAGAACGAATATCTTAGGAATTTTATTGATAAAAAATGTCAAATATTTGTCAATCCCTTTAGATCTGTTGGCATTTAAATAGGTACCCACATTTCTCAATTACGACAGTAGGTTTTTTTTTTATTTTTTTGGGAAAACTAACAATCGTACATTGTAAATTACATCTAGATACAAACTATGCTATAAGTAAATGTACAATCCATTACGTTTCCACATGTTACTATCTTAAATACGTTACGTTTTAGATGAACTGAAATACCTACTTGTAAAAAATGCAGTGATGTTTTATAGTATGACCTTTGTATATAATATTATGATCTAACATTTTATAACCCCTATTTTAATACCAGTTTTAATTGTATTCAATTTACAGTAAAAATAATTAATTGATTTCTTCGTTCAAAATAGTTTAATGAAAATGAATTTTATTACTAGTTTGGTATTAATAATATATTAAAGCTCTTTGAATGGAGACTGATTAAGACTGAAAAAGTGAATATTGTGTGCCTTTGGTCTGTGCAAAAAAAATGTATTTTCTTTCTAGTCTTAACATTTTTATTACTAACTTAAAATTTTGAAAACTATGATAAAACAGCAGTACGGCTCGATCGAAGCTACGCTTGCCGAGGTGTGTCCGTGAATTAATGATTGTCCATTACATAATTGGGACCTAATACGTGCCTTTGACGGCTGTCATTTGTAGATCTTGACAGTCTTTACGAGTTGTCAGAAGCCAACAATACTGATAACCAGTTTTACCAAGGGGTGTTGTACTACTCAGTCATTGGGTCGTGGGGTTCAGATAGGCTCTATACCTCAGATTATAAAACCAAGGCATATAGACCGCGCGGAACACCAAGAGTAGGGTGTTCCGCGCGGTCTTTGGCCTTTGTTTTATAATCTGAGCTCTACACCTAGATAGAATCTACGCAACATTATTATCCTGCTCCAGCATCTTCTTCTTAATGTGTCGATGGCAAAAATAAAATAAATAAGTAAGTTTTTAAATTGCTTTGGCTCGAAATTCAGCAACGCGAATCCAGAAGCTGACGCAGCTATTAGGTCCACACGTGTACAAGTGACAGGGCATGCGGTGCAAGATGGGACGTGAGCAATTGTCTATGGAGAGACGCCGCATAGACACCGGAGGTCCGACTCGTCCATGAACCCCCACTTGTTGATATTGTCCCTGTTGAGGCTACACCATGATCATAAATGATAGAGAAATGACGACCTCTTTTGTGTATACTTTCCAGACTAAACTAATGTTGTAATAAATCGGAAACATTTTAGTAAGAAGAGGATTCAAATTACAATCGTGATTATTGTAATCGAAAACAACATATTACTACACGTACCAATTTACTTAATTACCAATCGAACTGCGAGTAACCTACTAAATCCAGGAATTCAGAATTACAAAATACTAGAATTAATACCGATGCCGAAGCAGCTAATCTCCGTTTGCTGTTTAGTTTCCAAACGTCACAACAAATATGAGTTTTTGTAAAAATTACTTTAAAACCGTACACGAAAAGTTCATTTTGCGCGAAAACTTCAAAATTTTGAAGACTTGTGTGACAGTACTCAGTCATTTTAAAATCAACCTGATTTAAACATTCATAAAGTTGATATTTGTTTTAGTTGAAAGCACATCAAATTGGAAAGAAGGATTTGAATACAGCATAAGTTTTGATTTTCACAATTTATAGGAAACTTCGTCGTTGGCATATCACGAAGTTCTTACGACATTTTGATGCTACCAAAACATTTGCCAACTCCTGCGATTTATGATAGAAATCGCATATGTTTGTACGTGATTCGAGTAATTGAATTGAAAATGCTTGTTTTACATGTAAAGTTGAAAGATTACAAATTTGGTGCTTCGTGTTGGAGATCTGTGGTGTCATTTGCTTGGTTTAGTTGCAGAAATATATGTACTTATTCTGATTCTTTATTGTACACATATCTGGCGAAATGTGGGTGTACTAATAGGTACACTTCTGCCAAACCCGTCGCGGAAACAAGGCGTGATGTTATATTATGTTTCGTGGCAAATATAAATTAAATTTAAAATACAAATACTTTATTTCCTACCTAAATACATACAGTTCTACTCATCATTCATCATCCTTTCAGCCGAAAGAGGTCCACTGCTGAACTTAGGCCTCCCCTAAGCTCCGCCACTTTGACCGGTACTGTGTGGTGTCGGAATAAAAGAATAGCACCACACCATTTCTTCCCGTGGGTGTCGTAGGAGGTGAATAGGGGAACTACTAGAGAATGGGCAGCAGCGTTTTTGATACATCCATTTTTTTAAACCGTATTGCGATCGCCAACCCGCCTGCCAAACGTGGCAACATGACAAGCACCAAAAATAAATGGCCCCTAGTGCCCGGCGGCCCACTTACCCTTGGCTACGGTAGCGGTCAAGGCCACGGTGAGGCAAGGGTGCGAACAATCCCCGGAAGAGATGCGGCTACCACAATCACAGTTATACTCACTACTAAACAAACACACCACAGCAAAGATTAAAGATTCATTGCACTTTGGGGTCATGCCCCTTGACTTGCATGCCTGTCAGATAGTAAAAGTTACGTTATTGTGTAAAATTAAATTACTTTACCGTACGCGAAGTATTTCAAAACTCATCAGTTGTATTCTTTAATGAAAAACGCGATATATATTGGTATAGTTGTTAATGAGATGCTAATTACTTTTGTAAATGTACTAAGGAATCTACCGAAATTGGTATGGTTCAAGATGCAGACAGACGGACCTCCTAATTGAGTGTTGTTTAAATCGGGTCTTGAAACCATCTAACGTGGGCCTCTTGTACATTTTGTTGAGGGTCTTGGCCATTAGGATATTGACTGGGAAGACAATAGTCATGTCATGGCCGAATCTCTCTCACATGACAACCACTTCGTGCAGTGAGTCAAGATATTTGGTTTGACTTTTTCAGTTTTATAGAATTCTCGTTACGTGGTATACTTAATTATCTATTCTATGGGTATGGAAGCAACCTCAATAATCGTGGGTATTGAAAGGTCGAGAATGAAATCTGTAGTAAGAAAAATTAAAAGTTCAACTTACCAAAACTTAAAGGTACAACGTCGGCACCCTCTTCTGAGCTCCCAAAGACAATTTGTTACCAATCTTCTTGTAGCCTTCATTCTTAACTCTAGTTTTCGGTTTGTCCGGATCGGGGCACCCCTTCAGCTCCCAAACCAGATTTGTCAGTGACTTCGGCCTGCTTAATTTCCTCGACCTCTTCTCTGGTAGCTTAGGACCATTTCCTGAATCTCCGGACGTCCTCCCACCCGAATGGCTGGAATCTAAAGTACCATCTAGTTCCATAGCTTGGTGGATATTTGATAAGCTTTTATACCGAATATTAAAGATTGGAGAGTCACCTTTGATTGGTCGAATCGGACTAGCTACTGGACTAGGAGCCTCTTTTGTCGGCGAAGTACTTTTCTGTCGGAAAACCATCCTATTCTTATTGTTGTTCACACTGTTTTTGATGTATAGTTTAGGCAGGTTAGCTGCCGGTGCAATGGAACATTTCTCTTTATACACAGTTACTGGAGTTTCTTTTATTTGTGCTGGTGCTTTCCTAGTTCTCTTTTCTGCTTTTTGGATGTTTAATGGCTTCTTTGTTGGTATGGTTTCTATTGGCGGTGGTTCTGGCTTTATTTCTGTGATAAGAGGCATGTGAATAGGAGTTGCTGCAGGGGAAGCAGGAGCCGATTCGTGTCTTGGTGTTGGCTCGTTTGAGTAAGAAGCTTTTATATTCTTAGGAAGAGGAGCAAAGCCTCGAACGTAGTCGTAAATTTGGTCTATTTCGTCGTATTCATCTGGAATACTATTCTCGTCTCGATGACTGCTGTAAATATGATTGTGACGTGACATATGTTTGTGCTGGTTAGCTGTATCTGAAGACACACTTCGTCGAAGGAAATATCCAGTTTTGACTATTGGTGGTGCGTGTAGAGGCCCATTCAGAAGCCTCTTCGGGTCACCCAATTTTCCGTCTAATACATGTATTCTGTCTACAACATCTACTAACAAACGATTGCACTTTTCCACTAGTCTAGAGAATTCCATGAAATTCTTTATTTGATCCTCATTTTTGCATCTTTGCATTTTAAGTGGTGCTGCCAAAGGTAGTGCTACTAAAGCGTTGCCTTCTTTAGGAAGAGGAAGAGCAAACACATGGTCTTCCTCAAACATTGATAGCAGTCTTAGTTCTGGGACAAAATGGCTGGCACTTTTGAGCCCTCTCGGCGGAGTACCATGAACCAGTCTCACTGTTATCGGCAAACGTTTAGTCAACAACGTCTTAGCTGTATGTACTCCACTTATATTCTCTTCTTTAGCAACAGCTGAAAACTTCCCTCTTTGATCCAGACTCAACAAAACCATATCGCCTTTAGAATCTGTACATTTCAAATATTTATTCTTACCTAAGAATGTTTCTCCTCTAGGCATTATTATCTCTCCAGCTGGTAGATTTCTTGCTCCATCAGCTGTGACATTGCCATCTAAGTCTGTTTTAGCACAAATAACTCTGACTGGTTCCCTGACGAGACAGCCATCATCTAGTTTCCTTCTAGCCAGTTCTGATACTGACTCAATGCACCTCACAGCTCGGCCTTCTTCACTTAGTAACTCAAAGTATCCTTTATACGTTTCTGGGATAGCTATCCTCGGTCCGACACTAACCATCCGTCTCCCTTCTTTAAGTTTGATTGCTTGCGCAATGATCTTCTTTCTCTTTCCTGCAGATACGAGTAGGGCTGTGCTTTGCAGCCCTGGGCTTGGGAGTGTGGGGACGCCGAGTCCTCCATATTGTCCTTTGATGATTTTGGCGACGCTTGGTAGGCGGTTCTTGACTGCGAATTCGCGGAGGTAGCTGCCTTCGTCGTTCCAGCGCGATGCTGCGGCCACTACTTGGCCGTCTGTGGCTGCCATGTCGGGTTTAGTCACATCTGTGGAAGAGAAAAAAGAGAGTTAATTATTATAATTTGAAAAGGGTAGTGTAGAATGAGGTGTAAAACATTGGATCAACGTTTTATGATGCTTGAAACTTTATCGTTGTGGTGGAGTTTCATTTTGGCTTTGCCTTTTACACAACAATGTATTATTATTTGAACCGACGAAAAAACGGAGGAGGTTACTCAATTCGACGCGTATATTTTTTTTTTTTTTTTTTATGTATGACCACGCGTGACTTTTTCCAGAGTAGTCCGATTTTGATAATTCTTTTTTTATTGGAAAGGGTATACCCCGAAATTGGTCCCATATAAATTTCGAAGAAAAATTCCAACCCTAAGGGTAAGAAAACAGGGGATGATTGATTGTTTACTCACAGATTTTAATACTGAGTTGTGTATTACAAAAAGTAATCAAAAATTAAGCATGTAGTAATTAGTAGATTATAGCCACAAAAAACCATAAAATAAAAACTTTTTAACAAAAAAATTAAGCCGCCGAAAAACCGAAAAGTAAAAAATAATAAACTAGCTTTGTCCAACCCCAATAACTAAGTTCGGAAGGCGGTGACTTCGGATATGTATTTAATTATATGTCACCGCCTTCCGAACTTAGTTATTGGGGTTGGACAAAGCTAGTTTATTATTTTTTACTTTTCGGTTTTTCGGCGGCTTAATTTTTTTGTTAAAAAGTTTTTATTTTAGTACTAACTTTTGTAAGCGGCTACGCCCGTTGGAGGTTGAAAATAATTCAATGGGAAAGTACCACTGGGATAAAAAGTATCCTGTGATAATCCAGGTTATAAGGGGCCATCCATAAATTACGTCACACGTCGACGGACAGAGGACGTCACCGAAATGTGCCATTGTGTTTTTTTTTTTTTTTTTTTGGGTGGGAAATCATCAAATGACTTCTCCTGCTGAGTAGAGCAGGAGGGCGTGTCAGACCTTTACTGACTAAAACCCACCCGTGTTCCCTCAGTAGCCCGTATGCCAGGGGCTGTGGTATCTCTTTCGAACAAACCCGCACCCCTGGCAGGCATCGGCCCTTGCGGACCCCACCGGTGGTTGCTGACATCTTTGACGGCGCGCGTGTGGAACACAACGCACCGTCCCGTCTTCCACTTTTCGGCCGCAGGGGATAGGGAGAGCGGCTGACGCTATAACGACACTCCTCTTCCCCTGCGGCCCCACCGCGTCCGCCATCAAACGCTGGCGGCCCCGTCCAGGCCACGGAAGGGAAGAGCGCTGCTCAGAAGCACCGGCACTCCTCCTCTACCGCAGCCCGTAACCCTCAGCCACGATGCCTCCCATTCGACATCGCGGCCCACCTCAGTTGCGGTGCACCTCACCGCAACCTACTTTTTGGCCGCTACGTCGTCGGCTTTGAGGCAAAAGCCCTGACGAGCGGCCCCACCTTTGGGTTCCTCTTGGCTTCACCGTGGCCGGAATCCACGGTTACTGAGCCCCCCCGCAACGACAATGCGGGAACCCACTCGGGGGGCATGTGCCATTGTGTGACACGGGCCAGGGGGTGTCAAAATCTTTGTGACGTCACATGTTAAAACCTAAAATACTAAAAATCCACTTACCTACTCTTACTTCTAAATATAACATTAAAAAATATGTGACCACCTGCGACAAGGACTTCAAAAAAACATTTAAATGTGACGTAATTTATGAATGGACCCTAAACTATGTGTGCCAAATTACTTCCAATTACGTTCGGCCGTTTTTGCGTGATTGAGTAAAAAATCATGCAAACATATATCTAAGCATACAAACTTTAAAATGTATTATATTAATAGGATGTAGGATCAAATTTATAAGGGTATTTACGTTAGGCCAGAAGAGGCCTATCGTAGAGATCGTAAAGGTATTGCATACTAAAATCTTCGAAATAAAAGCTTTTACATTTCGACTATAAACCGTTAGATAATGGTTTTCCTTATTCAAAGAAAGTGTGATACACATAAGAATCTCACGATTGCTACCGTATGCGGTCAAAACCGTTAAACTAAACTTCGGTTAACCAACAGGAAAACTTAGTTTTACAATAAACATTTACAGAATCACGTGCCACTCAAAGTGCGTAAACCGATGCAATAAATTGTTTATAGTGTGTATTATATAGGATAAGGCAGCGTCCAGATTGAGAAGACGCGCAATTGTGTGGCTAATATCGTGTGACGGTTTTTTTTTCGAAGTTCTTCATACAAAACTTACTGTATTATGAATAACTAGTTTTTGCAAGCAGCTTCATCGGCTTAGTGGTCGGAAACTAACGCACGGGAACGTACTATCGATATAAAAATTATCCTATATGTTATTCCAGGTTACGAACTAATCTGTTTACCAAAATTTCATCCAAATCCGTTCAGCCGTTTTTGCGTGATTGAGTAACAAACATCCAAACATCAAAATTTTCAAACATCCATAGATACAAACTTTCACATCCATAATATTTATTAGTAGGATATACATAGTAGGATGCAATAAATTTTCATCATCTGCCTAGCCTTTTCCCGACTACGTTGGGGTCGGCTTCCAGTCTAACCGGATGCAGCTGAATACCAGTATTTTACATGGCGCGACTGCCTAACTGACCTCCACAACCCACTTACTGGGTAATACGATACCCCTTGGTAAGACTGGAGTCAGACCTTCGGGCTTCTGACGACCCGTAACGACTGTCAAAGATCCACAAATGACAGCCGGGACCAACGGCTTCCAGAGACACGGAGGGGTCTTGGTATGTAAAGATGGTCATCCATCCACGGACCAACCGCGGCAAGCGTAGCTTAACCTGATCGATCGACCCGCGCAGCTATTGTTATTTAGTCACAAGCCCCCCAAATTTTGTATCAATGTAAAGACACAAGATATATAACGCATGATTATCAGCTGTATTTGATTAGACATTTTAGGAAAATGCTAGGCAGATTGATTGTTTACCAAAGTCGATCGTTTTACACATTTCCTTTTTTTTTTTTAACAAACCCGCGCTGTCCCGCGCTTCCGCGACCAACCTGTCCAATGCAACAAACGCCTAGCGTAACCTCTAAACGTTCGATTAGCTAACAGTGTAACAAAGAAATACTCGGTCAATAACGTCGGTTATAAAAACACCGTTATGTAATACGTGAAGTTATTCTTCGATAAATACTTCAGTTAGAATGAATAACCGATTTCTTTGTAGATAAGGTTGGAAGGAGATTATCTTGAGGTCATAAGCAATGATTTTCTTCAGTGATTGGAGAGTTGGTGACAGTGGGAGGACCTTTTTGTATGAATAATTATTGAAATAACGTGTTTTAGTTTGTGACAGCAATTGTTACCTTCATTGATTACAAGCCATGTGTTCAATGGGCTTTCTAATCGGCAGAAATTACCAACTGCAGTAATAGAAACTGTAATACATTGGTCTTTTGAGGATACCAAAATCCGGCCAACGATATTCGATGGCGATGTTTGATTCTATGGTAACCAATAAGTAGGTATGCAAGTAACTGTTGGACCTAATCATTCCACGTTCATTGACCTCGTTAGTCTAGGGGCTTCTATCTAAGTTATAAAAGCAGTACAAGTCGATCGATCAGGTTAAGCTACACATGCCGAGGTTGCCCCTGGATGGGTGATCTTCACATATCAAGACCCTTTCGGCGCTCGGAAAGCACGTTAAGCTGTTAGGCCCGGCTGTCATTCGTGGATATTTGACAGTCGTTACGGGTCGTCAGAAACCCGAAAGTCTGACCACCAGTCTTACCAAGGGGTGTCGAGTTACCTAGTAACGTGGTTGTGGAGGTCAGATAGGCAGTCGCTTCATGTAATATACTGGTATTTACCTGCATCCGGTTAGACTGGAAGCTGACCCCAACATAGTTGGGAAAAGGCTAGGCAGATGATGATGAGACCTCGTTAGTCTTGTGGTCGCAAGCGCATGAGGTCCTGAGTTCTATTCCCAGAACGGGCCTGCCCGGTTGATGGCAATAGGCTCGACCCCTATTACATGAGACTTAAACCTAACTGGCGAAATGTCAGTGTACACCTCTGCCTAAACTTTCGGGCATTACAAGCGTGATGTGATGTATATTTTTTCGGAAAATCCCTCAAAACCCATCCTCACATTGACTGTAGCAAGCACCTTAACCTCGACCCACGAAGAAGATACACAGTACCAATCCGTTCCGCCATGATTGGTCAAAAATGACCTAACACATTATACCATTCGCCCTTGCGAGCGCTGCAGTTCGGCCGCGCGTAACGCATGCGTAACAACCATTGTTTGTGTACATTGAACTTAAACTTGGCAATCCCACAGTATAGGTAGATACAGAAGGTCAGTTTTTATCGTCTGCTTGCCGTTTTTGTTAGGGTCAGCGTCGAGTCTTATTTTTAAGATTTCACCAGTGGACATGTTAGAATAATAATTTTAACAGATTAATGTGTCGTTTTGGGAAGGCCTCCCACAAGGTGGACCGATGACCTCGTGAAGGCCGCGGGTATCCGCTGGATGTGGGAAGCACAAGACCGGTCGAAGTGGAGGAGCCTGGGGGAGGCCTTTGTCCAGCAGTGGACGTCTTTCGTCTGATAAATGATGATGATGATGAATGTGTCGTTTTACATTTTTACACTTAACATTTATATGATGCCAGTCCATGGCGAAACATGTTTGTAAGATAATAATTTTATTAATAAGAACTTATTGTTACCATGTTTTTAAAGCAAATAAATGTATTCTATTCTATTCTAGTCAAACCCGATACAGCTGAATTTTACAAACCAGTATTTTAAATGGAGCGACTGCTGTGCAACGCTTACTTGGCGGGCAGAACACTCGCAGAGAAACCCACAGGCATCCGTCCCCAGCGAGTAGAACTACCAAGAGCAACTAAAAACGCCTTGGCGAGTAACGAACAGTGAGTATACGATGCCATCGAGCGATTACTTGCTGGTATACATGCACCAAGCGTGTGTCTCTCAGCGAGTGTTCTGTCTGCCAAGGGAGTGTCGCTGAGCGAGTCCTTTCTTTGATAATAGCGACTCGCCTCGTCGAAGGTGGGACAGGTGCTATAGAGTATGGTGATCTCAAACAAATTCCAGTCACGAGAGAACTTGCCCTCGCTGTACGTGAAGCGTCTTTGTGTGCGTGCATTTTCGCTCATTGTTTTGAGATGACCTTCTGTATGTAACTGTTTTGTGGCAATACTGTTTGTTTTAAGTTTTATGTGCTATTCTTTAATTAGTTTTCGGTTTGTTTCCTACTGTTTTTTCGGTTAGTAACGGTTTCTAGATTATAGTGTGTTGTGACTTGTGAAGCTAGCTGTTGATTTTTTGGTGAAGTTGAGTACTTCTTTTCTAATCGTAGGTTTCAAGTAAAGAGATATAAGATACTATTATAGAAATGTCTTCGGTTTCAAAGGAGAGGATATCAGTATCGTTTTTGTGACCATATTTTCTATCATTATACTATAAACATTTTCAGAATGAACCAGCAGTAACTAAGTAAAAAACATTTAAAAAAAAACAACCTACTACAAAAAAACCCTGATAAAGTGACTACAACGTGAAACCACAGAAAATCGTTGAACGTAAGTATATCAAAAGAAAATTGCATAACCTTCTCTTTTTCTTAGAGTGGGTAAAAAAGGACGAACGTTTTGCAAATGTCTGGCTTTTTGTAGCCCGCTAAGCGGGCTTCGGACCTTCATGTTTTACTGATCAGTTTTTACTGAACAGTTGAATTGTTCATGTAAAACGTATGTGTGTAGGCAAAACTTAGAGCTGTACAGTTGTACTGATAATCTAATCAAAATATCATTAGATTAAAAAAAAAACTGCAAAGTTAGATTGTTCAGTTAAAACTGATCAGTTAAAACTGAAGGTCTGTAGCCCGCTTTACAGGTGGAAACCGAACTGACGGTTTTCGCTTACGAATCCTCGCCTCAACCATTGGGGTTTTCAACTTTCTTTCAATAATGTATGTAAGCATGTAGCATCTCTATTAATTTGCAACTGTCAAGACTTAATGACGGACATAACATTTATATGGAGCGACGAGCATCCATTGAATATGATTGAGAAACGATTAATTATGTAATTCTGGTTCTACCGTTAGCATAGTAAGATGTTCGAAGTAGGTCGTTTTTGTTGGGATTAAAGTATGAAAGATTTTTAAAATTGATCCTGTTAATAAATGTGAAAGTTTGTATGTTTGAGTTTCTGGATATTTGTTACTTGATCACGCAAAAACGGTCGAACAGCACCCTAATTGCGTAACTCACGCAATTAGACTCACGCATTAATCATAATCGGTTTCAATTTGACAGTTCAACAGTATTCATTGCGTTAATTACGTTGTGGAACAGACACATTTTTCGAACATATGAAGCAATGGTTTAACAATCTGTTTCAACACGAAACAGATTATGATGAGTCGTGAGTTACGCAATTAGGGTGCTGATTTGTCACACAAATAGTTTATAATCTGGGATCATCATCTACCTAGCCTTTTCCCAACTGTGTTGGGGTCGGCTTGCAGTCTAACCGGATGTAGCTGAATACCAGTATTTTACATGGAGCGACTGCCTATCTGACCTCCACAACCCTGTTACTGGGTAATACGATACCCCTTGGTAAGACTGGTTGTCAGACTTTCGGGCTTCTGACGACCCGTAACGACTGTCAAAGATCTACAAATGACAGCCGGGACCAACGCCTTAACGTGCTTTCCGAGGCACGAAGGAGTCTTGGTATGTAAAGATGGTCACCCATCCACGGACCAACCGCCGTAAGCGTAGCTTAACCTGGCCGATCGACCCGTGCAGCTATTGTTATTTTAGCCACAAGCCCCTCGTTTATAATCTGGGATATCATACAGAATACTTTTCATCCGGGTAGTACGTTATTTGGGATAATTTCCGACCGCCACGCGGGCAAGGGCGCTGTTAAAAGCTGGTAAAAAAAAATTGGTCTGGCTCAGAAATCTAGTGACCCTAGTTCGTGCTTCGAAAATCTGGATAAATCCAATGTGACTTTTGTATTTGCATAGTATTATATTTTACACCGTATCGAATTTACAGGACAGATGTAAATTCGGTGGAAACGCCGGGAACGCCCTAAGAAATATACAGGGTTATTGGACAGTTGACAGTTTTTCTCTGAGAAATGTAGATAAGCGATTTCTATTCTACATTAGAGTAGAAATTAAAAGCTTCATTCTAAGCCTGCAGGTGGCGATCGGTTACACACATATTTTTATTTCGGCCTGAACGTCGACTAAGGCTGTACGATAGAGCAATGATGTTATATGTAAATACAAATTACCAAAAAACTATTGGACAAAAGTACTTAATGATTAGTCACGACCCAAATCGCGTGCACAAACTAGTCTCTAACTATCCGAACCAGACGATGACTTTCCAAAAGTGTTACAAAAGATCACAGATAAAAAAGAGTTGCAGATAAAAGAAGTTCCGACGCTAGCTAGTTAGAAGATATCTGATTAAACTACTCATGAAACTGATTATAAGAATCCTTATTAGAAACTAGCATTTGACCGCGGCTCCGCCTGTGTGTACGTCGGTGATCGCGGTAAAAAGTAGTCTATGTCTTTCTCCATATCCCAGGCTACATCACTGCCAAATTTCATGACGATCGGTTCAGCGGTTTAGGCGTGAAAGCGTAACAGACAGACAGAGTTTCTTTCGCATTTATAATTAGTAGGGATTACAGTATCTTTGCTGAAGTTCAGGGGTATATTACAGTAGCCTCCAGGAGTTGTGATACAGTACCTGGCGATAAATATTGCACATCGACCTTTGGAAAAAGACAATCGGCTAATTTCGGCTTCGTACAGCGTTATCTCTGTCGCACGAAATACAAACAGTCCGGTATCTATTAGGAGCTGTTAAAACAATTATGATTTGCTTCTTTTGATAATGCTTTTTATTCTTTGTATGAAAATCACCAATTTTTCTATAAGTGATTGCTTTAGGTTGGGGTAAAATAAAATAAAAAAGAGATGCTATAGTACAACTTTAAATTATTTAAATTTGGTGGTGTTAACAACTCTAAATATATATTTTGAACTGGTCGCGACCGCACTCTATCGCACTTGAACAACGACTGACAAAACGTCACATAAGTAGTGTGTGACAGAGATAACGCTCTACGAAGCCAAAATTAGCCGATTGTCTCTTTCTAAAGGTCGATGTGCAATATTTATCGCCGGGTACTGTACCTAAATATATGCAGCAGGCACATTAGGTCCCATCACATGCTTCGACTTTTTCCAACCTCAGAATACAGATTCTGATTTCCCAACAATGTTTGGGGTCGGCTTCCAGTGTAACCGGATGAATGAATGAATACCCATATTGTACGCAAAGCAACTACCTATTAGATTTCTGTATATTTTACCACAGCATATTATGGTGTACAAATATTCAAATATCATTAATATAAAACTAAGTATAGTTTATTTAAAAATTTGTGTTTTACAATGAGTCCATTATGAATAAATTTTATTACAACATGGGAATCTTTACTTTAAAATCTTTGATTTTTTTAATATTCCATATATTCGTCAAAAATTACAAAGTTATTGGTGTCTGGAATTTGCTTTTTACTGAAATAATAATGTGATTTATCCATAATCAAATCTGACAGAACGACACAGCCTATCAAAAGATATTTCCAAGTCAACAACATTTCTGAGTGCAACAATCTTTCGCTTAAATCAAACATCCAACGATCGAGAAAAAAACTTCGAAAAAAGTACCTAATATTACTGCATCATCACGATTTTGATACCAAAAATAATAGTTTTGAACGGTTTTGTCGTCGACTGTAGCTCACGACTGTATAGCACGATTAAACCTATTGTGAGCGGCTGGATTATAATGCGGGTAACTGTACTCGATCGCTTGTAGACAAATAAGGAGCGGGCTGTGGGGCTAGTAAACAAGCGGATAGGTATCTTGAGTTGACGCTAGAGAGTTTTGACGAAAAGAAACAGAGGTTTTTTTTTTGAGGGTGGGAAATCATGAAAACTCTTCTCCCGCTCTGGGTGGAGCAGGAGAGCGTGTCAGACTTTTACTGACTAAAACCCACCTGTGTTCCTTCAGTTGCCTGAGTGCCAGGGGCCACGGTATCTCTTTCGAACAACCCGCACATAGAAACACAGGTTGCACACAGGAATTCTTCTTGCTGAATATATAAAGAAACAATGCCAAGCTTGCTTGCTGGATTGGACTCTGATAAAGTCCTTCGTAACATGAACATGACAATTATTAGGATTTCCCAAAGGAAAAGTCAGAAGCGAACGAAACATCATACATTTTACCAGTTATTCTTATTGCCATAAACCAGGCACAAATCCAATCTGGACGGGTAATAGGAAATTCCAAGTAGAAAAACCAAAAAACACTTTACCCGAACTGTGGATTGAACCCGGAACCTCAGATCAGCTGCCACGGTTGCGACCACTACCTAGACCGAGGCTGTCATTCATGATGGGACGTATTGGGTTTAGGACCTAAGAAATTCCAAGGCACACGCGCAGTGTTGCGTGGAATTTATAGTTGCGCTCACAGGAGCGAGGAAAACTGCGCAATCACTTACTAAACAGTCTTAGCCCAGGTTCCTACGGACATAACAAAATCACGGCGGGACTTTTGAAGTGTAAACTTCTTTATGCGCGTTGGGCATTTTTTGAGATGAAAAACCACTGACAACACGAACGTACGAACGAACAACGTTGAACGTTGTTTAATCTGAAGATTCAAAAAATACACGTAATTGTGCAAGTGTTCACTTCTGTCGGCACTCCCGGAGTGCCACTGTTTTTTTTCGCTCACTAGATTTAGAAGCTTGGAAAGAGTTGAAAATCGACCACATTGTTCGATTTTCGACGCTCCGATATGCACTCTGATGAATTCTCAACGCTCGGCTTAAAACCGAGAGTTCAAAATCCAGGGCACGAAAACATCGCGCTGTGATTTTCCGCTTGCCAGGTAACTCTCTAACCCGCTCTCGCTGCTTCTCTGGCCCCATTCCTCAAGTACAGTCTGACGGACCGCTACAACTTGTTTCCCATGCCGTTTTAAAACTTGCTCTGTCCTCTAGGTACCTAATTTGGTATGATATTTATGTCCAGAGTGATAATTATTAGTTTTATTATGATTACGGACTGATGGGAATTTGTTCGGTATGTGGTTTTCACGGGTTATGTTTTAAAGCAGCCATACTCAACTTTATTTTAAATGAGGCCACAAACACTTTTCGGTCTTGCTTGATGTCGCGGGCCGCAAAAATTGTTTAGGTGTTAATAAAAAATATAATTAAAAATTGGCGATGTATTTATTGAAAAAAGAAAAGGTGGTCACAGTAAAGACAGCTATACAATACATGATCTTGTAACCTATTAAATATAAGGTTATCATGAAGCCACATGGCAGCAGTGGTGGCCAAGTGGTAACGGCCGCGACTTACGTGTTGTAGGTCGTGAGTTCGAACCCAGCCAGGCGCTTTACTTTGTGTAAATTATTTCATCACCACTGCTCTCAAAACGGTGAAGGAAAACATCGTGAGGAAACCGGCATGTCCTAGAACCAAAAATTCGAAGACATGTGACATCTACCAACCCGCACTGAGCCCGCGTGGTGGATTACGGCCCAATCCCTCTCACCGAGAGGAGGCCTGTGTCCCAGTAGTGGGAACGTTATAGGCTGATGATGATGAAGCCACATGCGATGTAGACCAAATTTTATAAGAGCTAACTTTGAAAGAACTAACAATGACTTCAGGTTTTTTTAAAGATGTTTCGTATGAAAAATCCTCGTTTTAATGAGATTTTTGATACTGTGAACACTTCTTCATTATGAAATCTTTGACTGTATCTCCAGGTGGCCCAATCACAAAGGCAGGTGGAGTATGACTGTTGTAGAGGATAAGGAATGGGTATTTTACGTGTATTTTTTGTGTAAGGTCAGAAATTTTAAGGGCGCTTGCCGCAACCACTAGACAATATTTTTCTATGTAACTGTTTTACAAGGATTTTGAGGAGGGGCTTGTGGCTAAATAACAATAGCTGCACGGGTCGATCGGCCAGGTTAAGCAACGCTTGTCGCGGTTGGTCCGTGGATGGGTGACCATCTTTACATACCAAGACCCCTCCATGCCTCGGAAAGCACGTTAAGCCGTTGGTCCCGGTTGTCATTTGTGGATCTTTGACAGTCGTTACGGGTCGTCAGAAGCCCGAAAGTCTGACAACCAGTCTTTCGAAGGGCTATCTTATTACCCAGTAACTGGGTTGTGGAGGTCAGATAGGCAGTCGCTCCATGTAAAATACTGGTATTCAGCTACATCCGGTTAGACTGGAAGCCGACCCCAACATAGTTGGGAAAAGGCTAGGCAGATGATGATGTTTTACAAGGATTTTGTGGTGAGAAATAAATAAATATAATGATTATTATGTAGGTAATACGGGGACGAGCCTGTTGCCAGTAGCTCGAAGTCTGGATACGAGCCCGGTTTTTTTTTTGGTTGGGAAATCATCAAATAACTTCTCCCGCTCTGGGTGGAGCAGGAGGGCGTGTCAGACTTTTACTGACTAAAACCAACCCGTGTTCCCTCAGTAGCCCGTATACCAGGGGCTGTGGTATCTCTTTCGAACAAACCCGCACCCCTGGTAGGCATCGGCCCTTGCAGGCCCCATCACTTTGAGGCGCGCGTGGAACACAACGCGCCGTCGACTTGGGCTTGGTCCTTACCAGACAGCGAGCTAACCATTACTCGCCGTCCGCAAGCTCATGCCTACGGTGGCCTGAAATCGGCCTAGGTTAAAATCAAGATATCGTACCACCCGTATTATCCAGATAAAAAGTATTTCTAGACAATGCTGCCATTTTAAAAACACCGTTGGATCTAGCTGATCTAATCTGTCCAATTATCATTTAATTGGCTCACAATAACCACTAATTAATAAGATATTATTAAAGTAGGTCATCTTTGTTGCTTGTTATTTGCTATCTCATATTTAGAGAATCCCATTGTTTTTGTACTAAACTCAATTTTCACTCTCAAACAAATAAAAACGACTTTATAGGTTTAGAAATACAGTTGAAAGTTCCATAAGGTTTGCGTTGCCAAAATGTGTAATTTTTTATGACAAAACTAATTGGATCATCAGAAAATAAGATTGCCATCTTATAGTTTCAGTCATAAGGTTGAAAGTCGAATAAAGTTTGTAAAATAAAAGGTAAACGTAAGTTGGTTTGATCAATTGAATGTGTTCGATGTGCTCCGCTTTGACAATGAAAAGAATCATGGTCAAGTGTGAGAGGCGATGAAGCGTGAGCTCTTGTATTAAATTGTGAATGTGTTCGATTTCGAAATTCCTTTATCCGCATGGGTTAGTATTTAATTTGATTCAACTCTGAAATCAGTCAATTTGAAAACAGTCTCGATTCAACATCGAGAGTTGAAAATCCATTGCGAGATCAACATCCCGCGATATTTTTACGTCCGTATGAACGTCGACAGAACTCACTGAGCTGTAACTGTGGACATACTCTTCTGTAAGTGTCCACGTCTAGTTACAGTACGGTCTGTCGTGTAGGACAGGACTAACTGCACCCTATTTGCGTAACTTACTATCAATCAGAATCTAAATCATCACATTGATTTAAACTCAGCGATTACTTTAACTCAAACACTGACTTATTACTTGTTAATATTCTAGGAAAATCGTTAACTTACTCTTACAATGTGTGTAAATAAGTGAGCAACATGTATCTATCATGAAATTAATTTACCTGTATTGCTTCAATTGCACTCTTTTACCTATTTTGGTATGGTAATTTTATTCTGGGTGTGTTGTTTTCACACATAATGAATGTAACATTTTAAAAGAGTAACGGTGGAGTTTCTTGCCCGTTCTCCTCCATACGAAACTACATTTTGGAAGGGACGACTAGAATCAATTCTATTTTAATGTAAATGTTGACGTTCAAAAGTGCCTTTTACTTAAAAAGCACTTTATTTATTTCAATTAGACAATTGCCTAATTGAAATAAATGCTTCGACTTTGACTTTGACTCTGACTTTGAAGGATATTGCTAATTCATTGCTTCATTTGATCGACAAATGTGTCTGCTCAACAAAGCAAATAACGCAATGTATGTTGTGGAACTGTCAATCAGGGGCCTAAGTCTACTAATTTATAAACGTTACAATGGTCTCTCAATGGTGTGTTTTTGACAGTTTTTGTATGGCAAATCTGTCAAAAACTTACCATTGAGAGACCATTGTGACGTTTATAAATTAGTAGACTTAGGCCCCTGAAAGCCAGTCTTACTGTTAGTTTGGTACGCAATTACTTCTCTGGTTGGGATTTCATTTAAATTTTGATATCTCAAGTGTTTTTTATTGCAATAATGGGTATTCAGGGTAACTTACCAAAATCAACTCAGGCACTTTTGAACGTCAAAATTTACAAAAAAATATAAAATAGAATTGATTTTAGAGGCTCCTATCCAAGAGATAGTATAAAAAAGTAGTTTCGTATGGAGAACCAAACTTTATCATGCTGTAAGATAATTTATGGTTACTAGCTTTGGCCAGCGAATTCACCCGATGTCGAAAATATTCCCACGTGAAAGTATTACCGGGATAAAAAACGATCCTATGTGTTAGTCCAGGATACTCGTATAAACTATCTGTGTGCCAAATTTTATCCAAAACCGTTGTTTTTTTTTTGCGTGATTGAGTGACAAACTCACAAATTTTCACAGGAATAACATTATAGTAGGATGTGATACCAATCCTTTTTTATTAGAGCTTTTTTTTTTTTTGGTGGGAAGTCATCAAATGACTTCTCCTGCTGAGTAGAGCAGGAGGGCGTGTCAGACTTTTACTGACTAAAACCCACCCGTGTTCCCTTAGTAGCCCGTATGCCAGGGGCTGTGGTATCTCTTTCGAACAAACCCGCACCCCTGGCAGGCATCGGCCCTTGCGGACCCCACCAGTGGTTGCTGAAATCATTGACGGCGCGCGTGTGGAACACAACGCGCCGTCCCGTCTACCACTTTTCGGCCGCAGGGGATAGGGAGAGCGGCTGACGCTATACCGACACTCCTCTTCCCCTGCGGCCCCACCGCGTCCGCCATCAAACGGTGGCGGCCCCGTCCAGGCCACGGAAGGGAAGAGCGCTGCTCAGAAGCACCAGCACTCCCCCTCTACCGCAGCCCGTAACCCTCAGCCGCGATGCCTCCCATTCGACATCGCGGCCCACCTCAGTTGCG
Organism: Polymixis flavicincta; assembly: GCA_949987655.1. Lineage (NCBI taxonomy): Eukaryota > Metazoa > Arthropoda > Insecta > Lepidoptera > Noctuidae > Polymixis > Polymixis flavicincta. Next base: position 4,098,433 of record OX465195.1, on the reverse strand, counting down.
GTGCACCTCACCACAAGCTACTTTTTGGCCGCTACGTCGTCGGCTTTGAGGCAAAAGCCCTGACGAGCGGCCCCACCTTTGGGTTCCTCTTGGCTTCACCGTGGCCGGAATCCACGGTTACTGAGCCCCCCCGCAACGACAATGCGGGAACCCACTCGGGGGGGTTTTTATTAGAGCTTAGATTACACCTTCCACCTCTGCCTATACCCTTCATTATTATATTTCTCTAAGTTAACTCTACGAAACGAGACGTCTTCCCAAGGTCTTCAAAGGAAAGGGATCCTTTTTCTCAACAGGAAGGTATTCATCATACCAGTTAGCCGTTTACATTTAACGGACATGTGGCGACATCTATAGGATGTTAGAGCAGTTTTAATAAGTATCCGGCGATTACGCTAGTTTCGTACTTTTTTGCAAAAATTATATCTAATTATGCTATGCAAGTGAGTCGTGAGAAATAGTCTGTGGAAAATGCTTCCTTGGTAAAGTGGTCGACAAGGATGTTGACGGCCTGAATTCAATTTCTAGTTTGGCATTCTAAAAGTATTTCATGCTCAGAGATTATCTTCTCTTCTTGAACACTGACTCCCAGTCTTCCTGTATTAAAAAAGTTATTAAGTATGCCGTTGGTAATTAAAATGTAGCTCTATAGAAAACAAGGCACATTCTTTGAAAGATTAAACAAAAATATCCCATCATGAAATGTATGTGTTTGTGAAGTACATGTATTTGAAAAGAGGAAGTGTTTTTGTTGGAAAACATCGTGAGGAAACCGACATGTCCTAGAACCAAAAATTCGAAGACATGTGACATCTATCAACCCGCACTGGGCCCGCGTGGTGTAGCCCACTCCCTCTCACCGAGTGGAGGCCTGAGTCCCAGCAGTGGGAACATTACACGCTAATTATGCTTAAGTGGAGAGAATAGAACGTTTTCTATTTCGCCGTAGTTTCTTTCCATCAACCACGATTTTTTTTTGCGATTTAACATTGTGGTAAATGAAGTTTTTGTATCGTGATAAGAATAAAATGGAAGACAGCTTTTTTTCCACAACTACAGTCACCAAAATAGATTGGTAACCAGAGTCATCGGAAATACTTAGTTGAAGTTTATTAAGGTGAATCTAGTCCACATTTTTTCCATACAAACTTCAGGAGTGTATTACTCCACTCTTCGACAATGTACATCAAAAATTAAACATGGTATGGTCTTGCCTTTTTATTAATACTGAATACTAAAATCAAAAGCCATTAAAAAGTTAGGAGCTAATAAAGATTAATTTTTCTTGCTAATTTAACCTAACTTTGGGCGTGTTTAAGCAATACTTAATAGAAGTGTAAAATCTCCAAAATTAAGTCGGTACCGACAAAGCTCAATTATTGAATAGTTCAATAAACTTTTTTTTTCATAAAACCCGTTCTTCCGAAGGACTTTTCTTAATTTTTTACGAGCCTGTTTTATTATTACTGATCCTGCAGCTCACTCAATAATGTTGCGTGTGTAGAGTCGCGTCTAACTGTCATCACGGCTACTACCTCTGCCGCACACGAAGCCTGGTGAGACAGCGTGCTTTTCAGCCAGGGCCACTAGTGAGTTCGAGCCCGCGACTAGGTTCCCCTTAAGAAATTGGTGGATGTTTTCGAATGAAATTTGGTTTAGTAAAATAAGTTTTTGTTTTCTATGAAAAAAAAAAGATCGGAAACTTATCGGTTTCTTACTATAGTTCATCTATATTTGCCGACCCTGTTACTTATTTCTTTTGGTACGGTCAACATAAAAAAAAGGTATGGTCGAAACCAAACAAACAAAAACTTTTAAATAATTTTCTCATTATGTAGTACCTGTAGTCCTACCTACCCCTTTACATATCGGTAGTATCACGTGCTAATAACGCGACTGGTCCTCACCGTTATGCTTGAGTCGGACTTGATGCTCAAGGATTTATAACAAGGTGCGCACACTGCAGGCGCGAATAACTGACCCACAGAAAATTTATGTTTTTTTTTAAATATGTTTATTGAAAAAATTAAGCTCACAAATGTACAGAGGCACACTTATTGCTATATGCATTTTGTGTTTTAGTTCTTTACTTAGTTGTAGATGTATGAATGTAGTAGATGTCACATGTCTTCGATTTTTTTTATAATAGGACTTGCCGGTTTCCTCGCGTTGTTTAAGTACAACAAATACATACCAGTGATTAGAGTCCTCTTTATAGCAACAGCTAGTATTTCTTCAAATAATTAAGCGGGTATTGAATTTATTTATATCTCGGGTCAGTAAAACTGTTGTCTACAGCTCAGTAAACATCATTTAAAAAGTGTATGCTTTGGTCAAAAATTCACAAAAGCTAACATTGCATAAGTTTAGACCAGGTTACTGATCAAGGGAGAATTTGGCTTCAGAAACTTTTAGTAAAACAACAGGGTCGTAATTGGTAATGAGTTTTGAAACGTGATTGAGAGTCATTACTACAGCTAATAACCGGTAAAAAACATTTATGGTAACTCTTTAAAACATGGCACATGTTACTATCTTGATTAATTATGTATATTGACTTAGTTTTTTGTTTGTACAATACACCTGCGTAATTATGTCGACCATTAGTCAAGCTTTTAAACTGTTGGCAAAGCCGATACAATGTACAGCCGTTTATCAATATTATAACATGTAAATAAATCAAAATATTGATTTAGTATCTTGTGTTTTTTATTGTTCTTTAAAATTGATTCTTAAAAATAAATACGAATGGAGTTCACTACACTTGTTTCAAAGCACATGAGACCACGTTTATGAAGCCTAGCAGTTAGATACAGTTTTATATGTCAAAGCGTTGACGTTACTATAGTATTTGAAATCAGTTGCAATAACGTCATAAAGAAATAAATTGCTAGTCTATCACACAGTTTATGCAGTTTTAGTATTATTTCTATTTATGCTTGACAGTAACCATGAGAATGGGCTATTATATATTTTTTCACTAATAATAAGATACTACGTAACTGCAATAACTAAACTGTTTCACAACTTTGGTAACGGCAATATTCCTTCACGATTGTATATTAATACCGAGATTTGAAGGCAATTAAATACATTGACTATTTATTGGTACACGGATTCCAATAATAACAAAGTTTTTCTTGCACAAAAATATGTTTTTCTAATAAATCTTATGAATTCTAAGTAACAGATTTTAATAAACTAGTTCAATAAAAGACAAAAAGATTTTTGTAAAAGTATTAGATTAGGGACAGCAAAACACAATGCTTTTACTGATTACCAATTCTTAAAGAAAAAACCAAATCATTTTCTTAAAATTCCGGCCCGCCATTAAACTTCGCTGTATACTTTCTCATGTCCCGACATGTAAGCCAGTATTATAGCTTTTTGCACCGCACTGATGGGGTGAATGTCCTGTACTCACGGACTAATGTAACGAAATTGTGTGTCGGTGTTACCGTCACGAGTCTTAAATAATACTGGATTATGAATAGTGGAGATTATATCAGTGATACGTACGACGGGCTTGTAATGTGCGGTTGTAACACGTAAATACTTCTTCATACCTACCTCATTACAGTCCACAAAACGGTTCAAATTACAGGCGTACGGGTTGATCGGTCAGGTTAAGCTACGCTTGCTGCGGTTGTTCCATGATGGGTGACCATATTACCAAGACCACTCCGTGCCTCGGAAAGCACGTTAAGCCGTTGGTCCCAGCTGTCATTCGAAGATCTTTGACTGTGGTTACGGGTCGTCAGAAGCCCGAAAGTCTGACAACCAGTCTTTGTGTAAATAATTTCATCACCACTGCTCGCAAACGGTGAAGGAAAACATCGTGAGGAAACCGGCATGTCCTAGAACCAAAAATTCGAAGACATGTGACATCTACCAACCCGCACTGGGCCCGCGTGGTGGATTACGGCCCACTCCCTCTCATGGAGAGGAGGCCTGTGTCCCAGCAGTGGGAACGTTTATAGGCTGAGTATGTATGTATGTATTCCATTATATTGGGATTATGGATCTCAACTCAATAGTACATTGAAGATAATTGTATTATATCTGAGAGATACGTAAGTCTTACCCCATATTGAGACGAATTATGTATAGGTATGTACTCGTGGAGGCTTTTTTTTGTCCCAACAAATTAATGCAAAAACCTTGTTTTAACAACACATTCGCGATTTTCACGGCTTTTCAATAATTCCTCGCCCGTTGTATCAAAGATATAATAAAAATCAAATCGACCAATTATGAATTTCACAGTATAATTTATTTTTAGTGATTTGGTCGGTTTGTTACACAAAAAAACGTTTAATGTGATAATAATGGATGTAGGTATTAGGTACCTACTCACGGAAGTGTGAATAAAATGTTTTATTGCTATCATTTTTCGGAGGGATCTAAAAAATTAAGAGCTTTTTGCTTTACCGTAAGAAGTGAGGAATATTCTCATAGTTACCTATTGAAGAAGATTATCTCAAAATACCTACACATTAATTCGGGACGGGATTCTAGAGTGGAATTTTTCGTCGGTTATCAAAAAATCAAACCAAAACTCAATTTGAAATTCTTTCTTGAAATTCGTTTTTATATCATAAACATCAAAATGATTATTTACGTGTAGACTATATAGCGCAACTAACTATTTATACTTGCTAATAAATAACTAACTAAATATACAAATACATACAAAAATCTGTTTTGTTTTTTGGTTACTTAGGCGTCGGCGAAACGTGCCCAGATGACTGGCGGCATTGCCACGTCGAATGGCAGATCGAGCCACCTTTACATGAAGTGTCAACCACACGGCGAGAAAATTCCTTTAAAAGGAAATTACGTGGAATGAAATACTTTATAAGGATTTATCAAATCGGAGCCCACCGGTATCGAAAGCATGGAACTACGTAGAGTCAGGGCTCTAAAGAGAGGAATCTCCTCACAATACGAGCCGCGTCCAGAAGTACGGCTCTCAGTATGAAGTCCTTGATTCAACTGCCTAACGAGAGCCTCTTCAGGTGCTAGTCGAGGCTCTCGGCTAGTATCAATATTATTACAAGATTTGCAATATTAATATATGGTTTAAACACTTATATACTTCTGAATACAGTCTACAAAATGGTTCAAATGACAGGCATATTGAGAATTTACTAAGGGCTATAATCTACTAAATGATTTCATTTCTGCAAGTAGGTTTGTTCACACACACACGTAAATCATATTTTTTTACTAGATGAGGTCGGCGTTTCGTATCTGATTACTCGAAGAAGAAAGGCCGAAACAAACTCAGAGGTCACAGTCTCTATTAAAGTCCAGACAAAATCTTGGTCAGATCATGTGAAGACCATGTGTAGTCTGAAATGGTCTTTTGAGGAAAGAACCACACAGATTGAGTGGACATGTCCACTAGGGGCTCGTCTCGTAGCTAAGAAATAATAATAGGTCTTTACCTATGAAATTGCCGTTTTGTATGAAAAAAATTAAACGAATTTTTTTCATGAATTTTTTATTTGTATTAATCGAAGTAATCACCCATGCAATCAATGCATCTTTGCCATCGCAGTGGCAGTTTATTGATGCCCTTCTTAAAGAAATCAGCTGGACGGGAGGCAACAAATTCTTCAAAGGCATTTTGTACTGCCTCTCGGGTATTAAATTTTTTTCCCGCCAAGAAGTTATCCAAATTCTGGAAAAAGTAGTAGTCTGTAGGCGCAAGGTCTGGTGAGTAGGGCGGATGACGGAGAGCTTCCAACCCCAGTTCTTGCAACTTGGAGACCGTCTGCTGTGCAGTATGAGGTCGCGCGTTGTCGTGCAGGAGCAGCGGAGACGAGCGATTGACCAATGCTGGTTGGAGATGCGCCAGCTTCTCCATCATTGTGTTCAGTTCTTCACAGTACACATCTGCAGTAATGCTCACCCCGTTTGGTAAGAAGCTGTGATGAATCACACCGGCGCTAGACCACCAAACAGTGACCATCACTTTTCTAGGGGTAAGTTTTCGTTTAGGGCATTGTTTAGGTGCTGAACCAGGATCCAACCAACTTGCTGAGCGCTTACGGTTATCAAACAGAATCCATTTTTCATCGCAGGTAACAATGCGGTTCAAAATTCCTTCATTTGTGTGTCTGTTGAGCAGTGCAAGGCACGTCTCGACGCGTACTTCGCGCTGGCGATCATTGAGTTCGTGGGGCACCCATTTGTCAAGCTTTTTTACCTTGCCAATTTGACGCAAATGGACCAATATTGTTTTGACGCTAACGTCGAAAGCTGCTGCTAATTCAGCCGTAGATTGTGTATCATCAGCTTCCACAATCGCCTTTAATTCGTCATTGTCGACCAAAGTCTTCGGACGACCGCGAGGTTCATTTTTCAGGTCGAAATTTCCAGAACGGAAGCGAGCAAACCAATAACAGGTGGTGCGTTGGTTTGTAGTGTTAGCTCCGTAAACGTCGTTGATGTTGCGTGCCGCTTGTGCCGCGTTGCTGCCACGACGGTACTCATATTCCATAATTACTCGAATTTTTAACGTATCCATGATGACGAAAAAGATTGAAATGCGATGAAAATGTAACACTAATCAATAAAGAAATGACTACTATTAGAAAAAAAAAACCATGTTTTTAAAATAAAATTAATTTGAAATTAGAATTCTTAGCCAAACAAAAATTATTTTGATTTGAAATGGCCAGTACTGCAGAACGGCAATTTCATAGGTAAAGACCTAAATCATCATCAATAATATCCACCTTTAAATACCAAGTGCCTCCGTGCCTCAGAAAGCACGTTAAGTCGTTGGTTCCGGCTGTCATTCGTGGATCTTTGACAGTACTTACGGGTAATCAGAAGCCAGAAACTCTGATCAGTCTTACCAAGGGTATCGTAATAACCAGTAACTGGGTTGTGCAGGTCAGAAAGGTGGTCACTCCATGTAAAATACTAGTATTTAGCGGCGTCCAGTTTGTCTGAAAGCCGACCCCAATATTGTTGGGAAAAGGCTAGGCACATTGATTGATGGGAAATGACCTAATTGCCTAATACGTATTCGAGCTGTCGGTTCGCCCAAAAATAAATTAACTTCGTATGATTTACCTAGAGAAAATAATATCATCATCTGCCTAGCCTTTTCCGAAATATGTTGCGGTCAGCTTCCAGTATAACCGAATTCAGCTGAATACCAGCAATTAACATGGAGCGACTGCCTATCTGACCTCCACAACCCAGAAAACAATATATTATTTACTAGCTGTGTCTGCGACTTCGTCCGCGCGGTATAATTTTTTTTTTATTATTTATTTTATCTGTATAGATATTAGTAAAAATAAACAAAATTTATAAAATAAAAGTAGCCTTAGTTACTCATTATTACATCAGCTATATGCTAGTGAACGACCCGTCAAAATCGGTCCAGCCGTTTCAGAGATTAGGCGGAACAAACATACAGACAAAAATTGAAAAAAAAGTTATTTTGGTAGGTATATGTACCGAGTATACATCCATATGCATTTAGCTAAAAGCGATTACTTTAATATTGCAAACAGCAACTCCAATTTTATTTATCTGTGTAGAAGATTTTGAAAGTGTCGATTCACCCGTTTCGAGCGATTGAATTCTTGCGGATCGATGAATATGCCGTAAATTTTTGTAGTCATCCGCGGAGTCTTGATTTTGTTTTAGATTAGTAGGAAAAGGCTCACACCCTATTACAGTCAATTGAAGCCAGACAATTGTATTTCACAAAGGGGAGCCCGGCATTATATTATTTCTTTCTTTCCACAATTTGCGGTCTTATTACTGATTTCATTCCTCACGAACTCACAACATTGTACCTGTTTTACTGCTATTTTATTTGCGTGAACATACTAACACCTAGCCGGTATGCAGTACAGATCTAGATGGGCTAAAGTGCTTGCCTAGGTTTAATTTCTTCCTGGATAAACGATAAAGTTTGGTTCATAGCATAAGCGGTGGGCGTTTTGTGATTATTTTTTAGGTTATAATTCTTGTATGAAAATTGTCATTGCGTTGTGGAAAATTATAACATATTTGCGTCGGTAAAACAAAGTTATTCATAACGATAGAGATTTCATAATTTCATTGTTACATTTCATCGCATTGGCAAAGTATTTGCATTTGACTTAGCCTAATGTTAAATTGATAGAAGAGTGATAAAACGACTCTAAGGAATTTTTACTTTGTGTTGTATGGCATCGAGTTTGTTGTTCCAAAGCTTGAAATGATTCAGATTCAGATTTTAAATTCAAATAAGGGTGAAAAAAAAATTGGTTATAACCAACAATTCGGGTAAAGAAATGGCAACAGTAATTTAATTTTAATTATACAATTAATTTTGGTAGCAATGAGAAAAAATTAAAAACTTTTTCAAGAAATATTCTAGTCTTGCTCTACTTAACTATCTTTCGTGTCCGCAATATATAAAAATAATTAACACTTGGAATAATCAACACAAAATAATAACGTTATAACACTTACATATAAAATGGCGTTAACGTTGTACTAATTACAATATTTGCAACGCTTGTTTTGAAGTCATTTAGGTATAATTTAGTACACTTTTTTAAACAGAGCCAATTTTAGGGTTCCGTATCCATTGGGTGCCCACGGGACCCTGTTACTAAGGCTACGCTGTTCGTACGTCTGTCACAGGGCTGTATCTTGTGAGCCGTAATAAGTCCCTTGAAAATTTCCTAAAGTGTGTACTATGGCCGTTATAACAAAAAGTAATAAAAAAATCAAAAGTTTATTTGAAAAAAACAAACCCACCCGACTTCCAAAAGATAGAACTAAGTGAAAAGAAAATCAGCACGTTTGGTATTGTCCGTACTTTGGTTTTGTATTTACTTTTGTTTCTGCCGTTTCAGTTGCGGTACCAACTCCACACAACTCCGCCGTTTTTGAAGTCGGTAAAAAATAAAGTTCAGAAACGTGATTTTATTTTAGCATCCATGGTGTTTTACCTAAGAATTGTAAAATAAATAAGTTTAAATATTGCACGGTGGTACGGAACCTTCCGAATACGCCTCGCACTTGGCCGCTTTTTTTTAAACAGAACCGTTTTTATTATCAAAATAAGTGACTTTATTAAAATATTTCCTGAGTTTATTATTCCTAATTGATTTAAAATACCGAAACAAATTGGTAAATTGAAGAACAAGATCATATAATTTCTTTCATTCATAGTTTTTTATGCACGAGGGTTCAATGAAATGAATGGAGCAATTAAATGAAATCATCTTGCATTCAGATGATTATTTATGACTTTTTACTGGCCTTGGATAGATCCGGAATTCTGGATGCCAAACTTAGGATACTCTTGTCTAGTCTAAGAGGGTATTGAACCCATCAATGGAATTTGATGCCTTAATTCTATGAACGTTAAATTTAACTTTAAGTTTGCGTACGTTTCCTGTTTAAAAATTGTTATAATTACAATAATAATTTCATCATTCATTACAACATTAATCTTCTTACCTTTTCCTAATTATTTGGAGCCTGGAAAGTATTTCTAAAATTTTCTTAGATACATCTTTGTTTATCAACATCTAAATTGGTCTAGCCCATCTAGCCATTTGTTCAAGTACTGTCGACTTAGAACTTACTTAGAACCTTGACATACGACGTGTTTTTCGTTAAAAATGTGACGCATTAATTTACTGGGAAAGAGAACTATCAAATTAATTCCGCGTTGATGTCTTTAAGTTGTTATTACTTTCATTCAAGTACTAATGGAGTTCCTTGTTAAAGCTGCGTAAGTGTTTTGTCTTATCGCTGATTCATCATAATCATAATTTCAGCCGAAAGACGTCCACTGCTGGACATAGGCCTCCCCCAAGCTCCGCCACTTGGACCGGTTCTGTGTTTCCCGCATCCAGCGAATGCCTACGCTGTCTCTGCATAGCTATCGCCGATTGGTCGCTTTTAATTGAAGACCACTTTGACAAGTGACAAACACACGACGGTCTCTCGCGGCGAATCTTTCATCAAACAACCCCATTGACAAGTAATGAGTTCATTGTGAAAATACCCAAACTAGTGATCAACCTTTTTGTAAGGTAATTGTGCTCTCTCATAAAAAGTCTTCCGGAATGTTCACCGCGAACATCCCCCCGCTTTCGCTTCTAACTTGCACCACACGACAAAGCACTACTTGGAATTGATTGAGACGAGTCTAATACAGAGTTAATTTGACCCTCATTTAACGGGACCTCGGACCAGACCTCCGAGAACAGACCTCTGGACTAGCTTTAATCTTTAATTGCTACATACTTGGCCTAGGAAATTCAATCTGTTACGTTGGTACTGAGTAATGTTGGTAGGTACTTTGAACTGTTGGAAAGGGGAGTATAATTTGCTTGGATGTTTGCTACTCGATTGTGCTGAAACGGCTGGACGGATCTAGCTGCAATTTGGCATACAGATAGGTCAATCCTCGATTCAAATACCGACGTGTGGGTCGTGAGTTCGAACCCAAGCACGCACTTCACTTTGTGTATTTAATTTCATCACCACTGCCCTCAAAACGTTGACGGACAACAAAGTGAGGAAACCGGCATGTCCTAGAACCAAAAATTCGAAGACATGTGACATCTACCGACCTGCATTGGGTCTGTGTGGTGGATTACGGCCCACGCCCTCTAACAGAGGGGAAGTTTGTGTCGCAGCAGTGGGAAAATTATAGGTAGATTATGATACATTTAAAACGGGAACAACAATGTTTCTAAAGGGCAATTGAGGGAACACGGGTGGGTTTTAGTCAGTAAAAGTTTGACACGTCCTCCTGCTCCACCCAGAGCGGGAGAAGTTATTTTATGATTTCCCACCCTCGAAAAAGGGGCTATAGTACTTATATCAGCCTAAATGAGGTTTTACACAAAAGTCGATTTTACTTCTTCATATAGCCGTATGAAGAAGGTTGAAACATCGTGACGTGGCTGGTCATACACGCACGCCGATTGCGAGTACTATACACCGGACCTTTCTAAAGAACATCACCAATAAGGTCACTATATGACCTCCTAGGGCATCCCGGCTTTTCCAACAACATTAGCAGCCCTCAAAACCTACCTAATAAACGTAGTGGACAAATTGAGCTTGCAAAGTCACATACTCGTACATACACACACACACGCATGCACAGTCGCGCACAGTCGCGAATATTGTAAATTAATTAGAAAAAAGTCCATGTTTTTCTCTCATTGTTAATTTTTTCTTTTTTTTTTAATTTGTTTTCATTGTTTGAAATATTGTTTTTTTTTTAATTCTTTGAAAAAAAAAGAACCATCGTAATTGTTGTTTTTTGTCATGTTTTTTTAATTATCTTTATCTTTATTTTTTAGCCTGGGCTTATGGTTTTGTGATTTTTTTTTTCTTAAGGTAGTATGTTTATTGTATTTTTTTTTGTTTGTTTTGATTTTTTGCTTTGTTTTTTTTTTTTTTTTACTATTTGTGTTGTCATTATCATTACACAACTGATCACTGTGTCTATGTTTTACGGGAGGACACTGGCTCCTGCAACACAGTTATATTTATAACTAGCGCAGGAGCCAGGGAAATCTACAACTTGGTGTGCATTCTTGGCTGCAATTTTTTTTTTTGTATTTGTATAAAAAAAAAACATGATTGGTAGGGTTTACCTTATAAACAGACACGAAGTAAGTGACGTTTCCTCTGTAGAGTAGTTAATCTGTAACAAAAGAAAATAATGATTAGTATTTAGAAAGAAAATAATAATTTGCCCCTACTATTTAGGTTTTCAAACATTCCTTTTCTAATGGAACAACTCTCTTGATTTATTCCCGTAGTTAGAGTTTCATAATGTTAAGTTTAAAGCTCACAATAGGCCTTATCACTCACAAAAGGTTAAACGTCACGCAAGGGGCAATGGAGAGGGCTATGCTGGGAATTTCCCTACGTGATCGAATCAGAAATGAAGAGATCCACAGGAAAACCAAGTTAACCGACATTGCCCGAAGAATTGCCAAACTTAAGTAGCAGTGGGCAGGACACATTAAAAGATACCACTTCACTTACTTACTGTTCCAACATTGGCCCTAACGTCGCTAATCCAACGTTTAGATAGCGAAAATGGCACTGGCCAATTTTGGAGCAAGTTGTCAACATAGCTCATACAATAAACAAGCTGAAGTGCCAATGGGCCAGCCTTATTAGCTGCAGAACCGAACGGAACCCAATGGCGTGCAATTGGAGAGGCTGTGGATGATGCTGATGAATTTTGATGCCAGTGCAATTTGTTGGACAAGTGTAGGTTGGGGCCAATATTGGAGCCGGAGTAAACACAACATACAACTACATAACATTATGTAAATCGCTTTAAAGCGTTAATGAATCGCTTAATCAACTAAAATCGCCTTGTAACGGATTGCTGATTGATCAGTCGTGCGTTTAATGGCCTAGTTAGTGCGTTGTTTAGTTTGTGAAGACAAACCCAAGTCGATTTCGTCGTCTAGCCGACGTAGTTCCCCGCAACAGACGTGACAACAGCGTGCTATGTCTACAGTCAGCCAAGACAGCGCTTATGGGCAAAAGTGTCTACTGCATGGCTCCAGTAATACTTAACAAAATACCCAAGAGTTGGAAAGAGCTGCCGTTTTCTTTGTTTAAAAAAACAGTTGAAGGATTTTAGTGGGGAAATGTTATTATAATTTAAGTGAGTTCCTTAACGAAAAAGACTTTGTAATTTAGTCTTTTTTTTATAATATTTTTTTTGTGAACCTTTTGCATGCCTACATGGTAAAATATGGCTGATCTTGTAATCCTTTTTGTTATCTCCTATACCCATATTTGCAAAATAAAATTATCTATATCTTATACTGTGGTTGAGAACTACAGTAGGTCAGGAAGTGATTGATTTTCTGCCAGGCGTGCGGGTTCGTTCGAAAGAGATACCGCCGCCCCTGGCATACAGGCTACTAAGGGAACACGGCCGGGTGGGTTTTAGTCAGTAAAAGTCTGACACGCCCTCCTGCTCCACCCAGAGCGGGAGAAGTTATTTGATGATTTACCACAAAAAAAAAACGGGATTGATTTTTACAACATTTTGAGAATTTTCCTTTGATTATTCGGCGGTATGTGATAGCAACACCAAGGGGTCAATAACCGTAAATCTCAGTCTGTCAAAAAATCCTCTATTTTACCTATTTCTTTGGCAAGTATTTGACACTGAGTGTCGCTGAGATGAAATTGCAGCTGGATTTTCAATATTTTGTAAGTATGAGAAATAACCTTCAGATACAACAAATGATATGGCTTATTAGCTTGGTTATATAAATATTTAGGTTTAAATAGTACGATACTTACACAAATTGTAGATAGTCAAATGATTTTCTACAATCTGTCTGGTGACCAGAAACACAGGTTTTTTCCAAAAAACTATATCAGGCACCAGTCTCTCCAGGACCGATGACCTTGTGAAGACCGCGGGTATCCGCTGGATGTGGGAAGCACAAGACCGGTCGAAATGGAGGAGCCTGGGGGGGCTTATATCCAGCAGTGGACGTCTTTCGGCTGAAATGATGATGATGATGATACTTCTCCAGGCTAGCTTCTTCATACAGACCTCTACTTCCACTAGTAGTACCCCTCATCATTTTATATTGTTCTTGATTTAACAAATATAACATCTTTCGCTACAAAAAGTCATTGCCACAATGCATAACACAGTAAATGCATTAAAGGTTTTCAAGACCACCCAGTAATCTTCACGTCTTGTTTAAACTATCATAATCTGTACTTAAGTCACACTAAACTATAACTTAAATAAAATAGTATTTATTTCAATGTTACGGTCGCTTCGTTCTCTTAACACGGCTGGATTAAATAAAATACCGATTTACGTCGCAGTAAAAATATCAAAGGGTGGGCAGATACCGTGTTTTATATTTGCATGTGAGTTTTAAGAGGAAGCAGTCTGAAACTTGGCAACATCTATAATAGCTTTCAAATATGTTATTGTTTTGATTAATTTGTCAATATGATTAAGGGCGAATTTCACCAAACTTTTATACTTAGAATAAGTCTTATCCTGAGAATAAATTTTGAATTTTTGACAGATCTTCCAAAGTAGAATTGTCAGACGTAAATTTTACACTACGGATAAAAGATATCTATCTGACTTTGGTAAAATCAGCCCTAAATTAAATTATTAGAGAGTCCTGTGGCTAAGTAATACACGGGTCGATCGTTCAGGCTAAGCTGCGCTTGCCGCGGTTAGTCCGTGGATGGGTGACCATCTTTACATACCAAGACCCCTCCGTGCCTCGGAAAGCACATTAAAACTTTGGTTCCGGCTGTCATCGTTGTCGTAAAGAACGTTCACAGTCTGAAGGCCAATTCTCGTAATTAAAATCGTTCAAAATCTAGTCGCAGTGTCATCTCAGCGACAAGCAAATGTCAAAAATGTATGAAAAATGTATTTTTGACAGATTGACACTGAGATCAGACTGTGAACGTTCTTAAAATTAGTAGAATTGCCCCTCTGATCTCAGTCTCAATCTGTCAAAAATACCTCGAGTCTCCATAAATTTTTGACAACTTCTTGACGTTTGATTGTCACCGAGATGAGACTGCGACTAGATTGTGAACGTTTTTAATTACGAGAGTTGCCATTCTGTTTGCAGAATGAATGCACAGAATGCACCCTCTTAAATTGTAACCACCAGGTGTTTTTTTTTTGGGTGGGAAATCATCAAATAACTTCTCCCGCTCTGGGTGGAGCAGGAGGGCGTGTCAGACTTTTACTGACTAAAACCCACCCGTGTTCCTTCAGTAGCCCTTAAGCCAGGGGCTGTGGTGTCTCTTTCGAACAAACCCGCACCCCTGGCAGGCATCGACCCTTGCGGGTCCCATCACTTTTGTGCTGACATCTCTTTGAGGCGCGCGTGGAACACAACGCGCCGTCGACTTGGGCTTGGTCCTTACCGGACAGCGAGCTACCCATTACTCGCCGTCCGCAAGCCCATGCCTACGGTGGCCGGAAATCGGCCTGGGATTCCCGACGCCCAGGGCGTCTCCGTATCCTGCGGCGGCTGGGGTCGCGAGGGCGCATATGCTGCCTCTCCCTCACGTGCGCCGCCTCCCTCTTCGCGAGCATCACTGCTTCGCTGAAGGAGGTGACGGCTCCCCATGCCCTCTCGCTCCGTACCATGGCCTGGACCAGGGCCGGACGCGAGAGATCGCCGCCGCCGATCGCCTCCACGAGGACACGGCGGTGCTCCGCCCAAGCAGGGCAGATCGCCACCGTGTGCTCCACCGTGTCCTCAGGGCGATCTTCGCAGTGGAAACACCCGGGCGTTTCCTCCCGCCCTATCCGAAACAGGAACCTCCCGAAACAACCGTGTCCGGTGAGGACCTGCGTCAGGCGGAAGGTGAGGACGCCATGCCGCCTCTCGAACCACTCCTCAAAGAGGGGACTTACCGCCGCAATCGTGGCGTGCCCAAACCACCAGGTGTTGAAATACTGTTCTGCAGATTTTGCTATGAAATGCCTGTTCAGTTGTGATTGGTTGATAGAAGTAACAACAGCCAATCAAGTGACTCGACGTTATTTACTTGACAATATCCAAATTAAATTGAATAGGCATATAGAATTCGTTATAGAAGCTGTCCAGATTTAGCAACTATGTCTATTAAAGGGCAGTGGGTCCCAATTTTATACCGCCTTCGAAAAAAAGAGGGAGAAAATACAAAATTTTCGGCTAAATCAAAATGTCCATCTTCGATTTTCGGGTGGGCAACTTGAAAAGAGTCGCTAAGCCAAAAGACATCAACGCGCACATAAAAACTTAAAAATAAATAATATTTTTTCTGTTTCAACTATGATTGGGGTCAGCTTCCAGTCTAACCGGGTGCAGTTGAATACCAGTATTTTACATGGAGCGACTACCTATCTGACCTACACAACCCAGCTACTGGGTAATACGATATCACTTGGTAAGACTGGTTGTCAGACTTTCGGGCTTCTGACGACCCGTAACGACTGTCAAAGATCCACAAATGACAGCCAGGACCAACGGCTTAACGTGCTTTCCGAGGCACGGAGGGGTCATGGTATGTAAAGATGGTCACCCATCCACGGACCAACCGCGGCAAGCGTAGCTTAACCTGATCGATCGAACCGTG
Organism: Polymixis flavicincta; assembly: GCA_949987655.1. Lineage (NCBI taxonomy): Eukaryota > Metazoa > Arthropoda > Insecta > Lepidoptera > Noctuidae > Polymixis > Polymixis flavicincta. The sequence goes on along the minus strand of OX465195.1, from coordinate 4,082,278 downwards.
CGGCTAATATTACTTAGCCACAAGCACGTCTTTTTTGTTTCAACTATATTATTTCTTTTATACTTAAAATTATACACATATTTGGTATTCAACTTAAATATTTCAAGAGCCAATAAATCAAATCTAATAAAATTATATTATAACTAACTTTTAATATTACCTTCTACTCTCTACTACTCTTATTTACATTTCTCGATGTTTACTTTTGCTTTTTTTTTTGGGTTCGTCCGACTTTCATGTGTATTTATTAACACTTGAGTAACTAGTATTTACTCATTATTTTATTAACATTTGAAGCTGTGGTGACCTAGTGGTAACGGCCACGACTTACGAGTAGTAGATCGTAGCTTCAAAACCAAACGGGCACTTTATTTTGTGTAAATTATTTCATCACCACTGCTTTCAAAAGGAACACATCGTGAGGAAACCGGCATGTCCTAGAACCAAAAATTCGAAGACATGTGATATCTACCAACCGGCACTGTTCCTGCGTGGTAGATGTGTCCCAATAAATGATAAATGATAAATGATTTTATTTCTGTAAGTAGGTTTGTACAAACACTTTTACACGTCAATCATATTTTTTAAACTAGGTGAGGTCGGCGTTTCCTAACTGACTACTCTGAGAAGAAAGGCCGAAACAAACTCAGAGGTCACAGTCTCTTTTAAAGTCCAGACATAATCTTGGTCAGATCATGTGAAGACCATGTGGATTGGTGTCTGAAATGGTCTTTTGAGGAAAGAAACCACACAGATTGAGTGGACCTGTCCAATCAGTGCACGCATGTATCAGTAATCATACGGCTCAACTCAGAACTTGAGGAGCTCAACGATTTGACGAACAATACCAAAGAAAGGACATTAGGGTAGGCCACATAAAGTACTCAAACTGCCAGATTAACTTTAAAAATGAACTGAGAAAGAAATGAAACACAAAAACAAAAATACCACATAGTCCTCACATTCACAATAATTAAAGCAAAATAATATTATACTTCTCAAAGTAAATATTCATGTCAAAGTGTATATAATAATAATCAAATGTCAAAGTGTATATAACAATAATCGAATGTCAAAGAGCAAAAAAAAAATATTAAAAAAGAAAAAAAAAAACTGTATACAAAATTGGAGCAGGTCAATCCCAAGCTTTTTTGTCCTCAATATAATCTTTAACGGTATAAAAGGCTTTCAGGCACAACTTACGTTTAATGAATGATTTAAATTTATTGAGACTTAGATCTTGAACATGGCTTGGAAGTTTATTATAGAAGCGTATACATTGACATCTGAATGACCCACCTATTTTCTTGAGCCTTGTTGATGGTACAACAAATTTGTGTTTGTTCCTAGTATTTATACTATGGATATCACTGTATTTTTTAAACAATTTAATAGTGGGAACATTATAGGCTGATTACCCTACAATACAGATGCAAGAGCTCTGCTCACCTACCCAGGAATACGTAAACTCGATAGTATCACAATCGCCTCGCCGGCACCAGTAGGTAACGCAGACGTATAACCTTTCGCCTACATATCGGTCACTGTCTCATTAACGGGACGCTATGTGTGGGCCAAGGGACAAGCGGACGACATTTTATTTATGTAGATTATTTTACATATTGTGAATGAGAACGTTGTAGGCCTTAAAGACTGTAGATTTGTAGACGATTTTCTATTCTTTATTTTTATTCCTCTAAATACATGGTACTTATTGACAGGCCTCCACTGTCCTCCCATACCTATTATCACAGTAATTTGAAAACTTTGTTAAAGCCAATTATTTTTAAAATAGTTACCGTGGAGTTTCTTTCCAGCTCTTCTCAATAGGAGGCGACAATTTGGAACCGTGCACCTAGCTTCTGACGTTTCATAAGTGCCCATGCAGGTTTTTTTTAAGGGATCAATATTTATTAATTTATATTGAGTATTGTGTGTTTGTTTGTTAAGGTTTTAACCATAATCTGCCCAGCGTTTTCCTAACTATGTTATGGGGTCGGATTTTAGTCTAACCGGATGCAGTGGAGTATTTTACATGGTGCGATTGTTTATCTGGCCTTCACAACCCAGTTATTGGTGCAATATCTTTTAGGTTTTAAATATAGATGGAAAATATGCTAGAATTCTTATTTGTAATGTTAACTTGTTCATGTTTTGTTTGGTTCTAAGAAACATGTCACTCGGTGTTTATTTTTCAATTTCTTGTATAGCCTTCTTATCTACAATATATTATTATTCATTGCCTTTTCGACAAAATAAATAAATGTAGTAAAGTAGTAGTCTTATGAACAATATTTTTAAATTATCCAAATAATAGTGTGGGTTTCATATGGGATTAATGAATATAAGATGTTTATTTATTAAAAACTCTTAATTTAATCTTTTGCCAACCATTACAATTTAATAATCTGAAAAAAATAAAATATATTAACATTATGCAAAATATTTAATAGTATTCAAATCGCTACCTCCTATACTTGCACCGCAAGCGGGTGGTCAGTTCAAAGGCCTGGTCAGTGTTCATTTATTTATATAACCCTGACTGTTACGAAACTATGTATGTTTAGCTATACATGTCAAGTATTTACGCATAATATATACAATATGTATGTCTGTACGTATGCTCATGGGTTATTGTGGTGGAGACTTGAGCACTAAGTGTTTGTGCAGTCAGTCTCAAGAGCTGTGAGAACTATTTGAAGAGCTACATCTCAAAATGGACTGTGAACAAGGTAAACTTGTCTTCTCTTATAGAAATGGATCGGAGGTCACAACGGGTGGTTGTTCACTCCGTGTTGGTGATGTCCTTCATACTGGATTTATCATCATCATCATTTCAGCCGAAAGACGTCCACTGATGGACATAGGCCTCTCCTAAAAGGGGGGTCTTGTTATATTCGCCACGCTTGGCAGGCGGGTTGGCGATCGCAGTATGGTGGTAAAATGCATAGAAAACGCCTTGGTCGCCTTGTACGACACCCACGGAAAGAAGTGGGATGGTGCTATTCTTTTACGTCCGGCACCACACGGAACAAAAAAGTCTATACATATAAAATCACTGCTATTAAACTATTTTATGGATCTTTTCAATCATATAGGGAAAACAATTTAATGAAATTATTTGTTTTTTTTTTTTTTTTTTTTTATAACAATAGCTGCACGGGTCGATCGGCCAGGTTAAGCTACGCTTGCCGCGGTTGGTCCGTGGATGGGTGACCATCTTTACATACCAAGACCCCTGCGTGCCTCGGAAAGCACGTTAAGCCGTTGGTCCCGGCTGTCATTTGTGGATCTTTGACAGTCGTTACGGGTCGTCAGAAGCCCGAAAGTCTGACAACCAGTCTTACCAAGGGGTATCGTATTACCCAGTAACTGGGTTGTGGAGGTCAGATAGGCAATCGCTCCATGTAAAATACTGGTATTCAGCTGCATCCGGTTAGACTGGAAGCCGACCCCAACATAGTTGGGAAAAGGCTAGGCAGATGATGATGAGGGAAAACAATTTACTGCATCTCTGTACAGTAACATCATCGGTTGGAGCACGGGACCTTATGGTCTCCATGGAGACCCCCAGGTGGAGAAGCTAGGTGAAGCACGGGTCCTGATCCCATTTTTCCTACATCGACAGTTGTGGCACAGAATATCTATCTATCTATTTGTGCATACTTACGAGTATGTAGATTTTATTCAACATAATTATAAAATGGGAATTATTTAGTTTGCCTAAAGTATTTTTGTTGAGTTTGTAACAATCGCGTGATTTTAAAATTAAAAAAGTCAGATTAAAACAAGGTAGTTTTTAGTACAACCAAGTACTTTATTTATAGTTTAGTTACTAGTATTATTAATAATATAAAACATTCAATTTGTTTTATTACATGTATTTTTTATTAAATTATAAAAATAAAAAACTTGTATTAAAAATAAAATGGTTGAAACTGTGTATTTCTTTATTGGAACGTATTGTTTTAAGATATATTCAGGTTCGTAAAAGTCCTAAAAAAGTATGATTTTTATTTTTCAAGTTGTGTATAAAAAACAACATTATTTTCGTGACTTCCAAAGTTGAACATTGAAAACAGATGCACGCACCTAGATTTTGTGAATTCAATAATCCCTAAGATGGTAGCCTTTTAATCTAAGGTCATCTGACCTGTAACACCTCTACAAATATATACAAACACACACATACATTGCCTAAAACACGTTCCTACAAAAAACTTTTTCCAAAAAGAAGTTGTTGACAAAAAACCAACATACAAAACCAATATAGTGTGTTTTTCGGAAGTCGGTTGTTTTTTTTTTGGAGAAAATATTTATTTTTCACTTTTTAGTTGTGATACCTACCCCATACCAATTCGTATACCACTACTGGTGGTATAAACAACAGCGATAGGAAGCAGTAGAATGTCATCAAGATTCACAAAGAGGATGATAAATGTATAATCGAGGCTAATCCCTATCCACTAAAAAAATAATGTTTGCAATCCATCCACAATTGCCGGAGATTTTGCGGAGCATACTTCCAAAAAAACATACAGACGAAATGAGAACCTCCTCCTTTTTGAAGTCGGTAAAAATATAACCTTTCCCAAGTTGAAGACTATCAAAAAGAGGCCAAAGTTACCTATGAATAAATAATACAAAAAGACGCGTATACGAACGGCCATCTTGCGCAACACTTCAATTGTTCGAATGACGAAAGTGACAACTGACAGCTCTCTGTTTAGCAACTTTATCATTGTTATAAGTTGACTAGTGCAATGACGGCGCTTGCGGTTTAAAGGTCAGACGTTTATTGACAACGATATAAATTATATTCAAATCAAACTCAAAGCATTTATTTCAATGAAAACATTTGCTGGCACTTTTTAATCGTCAAAGGAATCAGTCATTCAGAAAAATGAAGATATTTGATCAAAAAATCAAACGCCAACACTAACTGATACTATAATTATTTGAAACTAAGTTTTTTTTAAACTTTTAATGGTGCTTGGTGGAAGTCTCGACCAAACTTAATTTGAAGTTACTGTTAAGTATCATGCTGTTACTGATTTTCGGAACCAGGCAAGCAGAGGCGCGGGAAAAGTAGTCAAAATCTTTGTTTAGGTACTGATGTATCTGCAAGACTCAAGACTAATATTTGACTAACATTTTTTTATTTAATGAAATCAAAATAAATATTTTTTGACCAGAAATAAATCCATTTGAATCTTTTATTAAATACACAGAATGATCAGGGGAAAAAATCGCTGTGGGTACTTTTAGCGTGTTAAATACTACACAATTTTTGACAACTTTGCACCTATTAACTAACATTCAACACGATAATTAACCATTCAAATATTACAAATCACTGACAAATAAAATTACATCTTTTTGAACATCGCTCAACACCTACGATGCTTACGTGCTCAATCTAAACTTGTATAGTTACAACAGAAATATTTTTCTAAGTAATTCTCGCCTTGTTGAGGTCACATCAAACAATATGAATTTCGGATGTATGCGCAATTGTTAAGAGTTCACAGTCACAGTTAAAATAACTGTAACGTTGTGTAGAAGAACGGTCTTTGTTAACATTTACTTCAACAAAGAATGGACATTTACTTCTCTTCCTGTGGATGGTAAAATGGGTTTTGAAAGTTAGGTATTTTAATCTGTTGTTAGACTTGTTAGGAACGTTCTTGTCCCAACGTATTTGTTTAACAAAAAACCCAACCCGAAGCAATAACCACACATTTTCGGCATTCATCCGGTTCCTGCTGATCGGCGAACTCTGTTCAGCCTTAAGTCATGTTCGGGTCGGCACGCACAATTTGAGCGAAGCCGTGCGAGTTTTCCCGAACATATTTCTGCATAATTATTTTCAATTTTGCCGCCCGGCTGTGTTGAATTATGCCGACCCGAATATGTGAGTACAATCCGATTTCAACTGATTTGATTGACTGATGATGTTTGGTTCAACAAATCACAACAACTAACATGAGAATTTCCTGACATATTTATATTAAATCGAGTTTTGTAACAGTACCGATAGTAAATTCAGTTATAGTTATTAGATCTGTACTGCCAATAATTTAATATTGACGAGGCAATAACCAAGCTATCTTACTCAACTACAAATATACTGCTTGTGCCAAAACAAATATTTCTATTATTGTTTCCGAGATGCGGAAGACGAAATAAACACATCGGTGGATTGATAAAACCAGAGATTTATGTCTCGTGGCATAGAGTAGGAAATGCAGAAGGTTATACTTTCTAGAGGCGTGCGTCAGATCGTTGAAACTTTCGGTCTCCAGAACCATCACTTAGTTTGTACCTGAATGTTGGGATCGGCTTCCAGTCTAAACAGATGCAGCATGGAGCGACTGCCTTTTTGACATCCACAACCCAGTTACTGGGTAAGATGATACCCCTTAGTAAGACTTAACAGTGGGGAAAAAACATAAATTATACTTATTTAAAAATCTGGCATGTGTTTACACGGCTGTTGAAATCACAAAAGTGGTTTACTCTACGTACTAGTTCACACGTAGTTCAGGTTCCCGTGGGAATACGGGGATAAAATATAACCTATGTCACCCGGGGATAGTGTTAGTGTATTCAAATCAAATCAAAATATGTATTTTTTATTTCACAATTTCACATAAACCTGCATGGGCAGTTATGAAAAGTCAGAAGCTAGGTGCACGGTTCAAATTTGTCGCTTCCTATGGAGAAGAGTCGACAAAAAACTCCACGGTAACTCTTTTAAAAATAGTTGGCTTTTATAATGTTTTCAAATCACTGTGATAATAGGTATGGGAGGACAGTGCAGGCCTGTCAATAAGTACCAGCCACTTAAAGGAATGAAAATAAAGAATAGAAAATCGTCTACAAATCTACAGTCTGTAAGGCCTACAACGTTCTCTCATTCACAATATATAAAAGAATCTACATAAATAAAATGAACCTATTTAAACAGAGTGACATGATTTTTATGACAATTACTAATAAATAGTCGATATTCGAATTGATTTATAATGTCAAGAAGAGAATATGTCAGACATTGTAAAAAAAAAAAAAAAAAATTATTAACCCTCTGTTTCGGCCACCCGTACCTCCTCCCACGGACAAGCTTCTTCACAACGAATTCTACTACTCTGTTTTCGCATGTTATAAGTGAGCCTTCTGTCCTATAATTCTTTGTCATCTCTCTGTAAAGGTAAATCAACAGTGGGTAGCGGGTTCGATGCCGACCCGTCACCCACGTGAAAGTTATGCTTAGTGCACAAATGCGGAATTGTACCGACTTTATGATTGGTGTGTTTCTTTCTTTATGTAATAGTGGATTGATATCTATTCGTGGTATCTTTGACTGATTTGCTGTAATTAGCTTTGTTTAAAAGATTATTGTGTTACCACAGTAACACAACTTCGATTCCGACTTTTGTTTTATAAAACAAGAGTCGGCCTTTTTCAGCGAATGGCAACATTATGTGGTACTGGGCAGGTTACGCCGATAGGATGCATCCAGACAAGGGCTAGAATCGGCAAAAGGACGGGCGTAGTCACCGAGGCAGGCTTAAAAACGCTGGCGTGACGATTTGGACTCGTTCGTATCCGTTTGGACGGAGCTCAGAGCTTGAAAAATATGGGGAAGACCACCCAGCAGTGGGAGCCCACACAGATTATCTGAAAAAAAAAGCAACATTACTAAGCTCGCCCTTTAACATAAAACTAGACCATAATTAGCAATTGGATGTAAACTTTTTATTATAATTCCTACGCAAAATGTGATTGATTGCCTCTTAGGAAAAGCCGCGCCAAATCTGGTACACATCCAGGCACCGCGCTGCTATTGCGAATTACCTAAAGGAAAAACCGTATAACAGTTTGCCCCACCAGGGGCTCATGAGCAGTGGTGGCCCAGGTTACGAGGTCCAGGTCGTAATTTCGAACCCAGATAGGCGCTATACTCTGTGTTAATTATTTCATCACCATTTCTCTACAAACGGTAAAGGAAACCATCGTGAGGAAACCGGCATGTCCAGCTAGCATGACGTTTTCTATTTCTACGAAGAATAGACAGTGCTTTTTCAATACAAAGTGACATTTCGTTTCTCCATTTTTGACATCGCACCGTAGAAATCCTATTCTACAATCTGTGATTTCGTCTTTCGTTTCTAACGATCTTTGTCTAGGTCCTTATAAATGTAGACTATTTCAGAAGAATATTTCTTCCCAAACTGTCAAAATCACACTGACACCAAAACTTTCTACTCGACGACCACAAAGTAAATATTATTATCTACAAAATCACAATTAATTTTAAACGCATAACTGTGATAATGAATAGAAAAACATCTAGCTATCTACTCCTATTGCACATCATGTAGATACTTGTCATGTCTATTCTTCCGCCGACAAATCGGTGCTCGTGCTAAGCCTGCAGGAACCAAAAGTTCAAAAACATATGACACCCGACACTGGGCCCCTGTGGTGGATTACGGCCCACTCCCTTTCGCTGAGACGAGGCCTGTGTCCCAGCAGTGGGAAAATGCTGGCTGATTATGCTTATGCCGGGGCTCAAACCGAGTACCCCACGATCAGCATTCACACTTGCTACCACTAAACCAACGGCATCCAGATAGCACAAAATATTTCTTAGTACATCTCAAACGAATCCAGCATGTCTAGTTCAAAAATATGACAGCACCAATGGTATTTTAGAGTTCCGTTAGCCGTTTTGGGGCCTTAGGGCTAATGGGTTCCGCGAAGGTACGGGTTCGATGCCCCGGTCAAATACTAAATTACACGGATGAGTCTTCTCTGTGAAATGTGTGTGTCATTTGTTTGAAAGTGGGGTCGGCAGAGCTGCAAGCAGTGAGAGGGAATAGGAGGTAGTGGAGGTCAGATAGCACATATTGTAAGTAGGTACTGATGTTTAGATGGTTGTAAATAGGAGTCAGCTTAGCAGAAAAACGGCTAGGATCGAGATTTTCGGGTTGTTACAAAGATCGTCCAAGATTTTCTTAACGAGCTTCGCTAGATCTAATAATGTTGCATATGAATAGAAATATCAAAGAATTATACTACCTCCCCCAAAAGGGGGGTTTTGGCATAATCGCCATGCTTGGCAGGCGGGTTAGCGATCGCAGTATGGTGGTAAAATGCATACAGAACGCTGCTGCACATTCTCTAGTAAGTCCCTTAGTCGCCTTCTACGACACCCACGGGAAGAAATAGGATGGTGCTATTCTTTTACGTCTCGCACTACACGGAACGAAAGAAAGCAAACAACAAAAAATTAAGCAAACAGTTTGGAGGTAAATTCTATTATCCTCAATAATCAACATCAAAGTTACTGCGTCTCGTATGTAATCTAATAAACCATTCGTTTTAATTATCTATCTGTGTAGGCGTTAGTCCAGGCAAAACAAATTACGTCAGCGATGCTAGTACGCATGACACTGATCGAACAAAAATATATCTAAGTAGTCCGGGTACATTGCGTGAATATCAATTTGGATCTTTGATCGCCAATTTTACTTAAGATCAAAGATAGAACATACCATAGGCAATAATCGTCAGTCCATTGCCTTTATAATCGGTGAGTTATATAACCACTTAAAAGCAATGTCAATCACCTTCCGATGACACATTAATAACTAAGTTTGTGCCACTTCTCACGTTTAGAATGGCCGCCATATTTGGCAGCTTCGATTAGTATAATGAGTGATTCCGGACTTTCCATACAAATATGGATGGGAAGGATTATAGTATTTAAGGAGGAGTATTTAATGTGCCTGCTTTGATGTGTTTGAGGACTGTCCAAGTTCTTGAAGAACAAGCCAAATTTCATTCGAATCCGTTTGGCTGTTTTTGTGTGATGGAATAACAAACATCTAAACGTCCATATCCTAGCTTTCATGTTTAATTAATAATATTATTGGGATAGCCACCACACAACCAACAAAGCAGTTTTATTTTTTAAACGGTGAAATTTATTCTGACTAAAATAATATTTTCTGCGGAACACATAAACGACATGTTGGAATCCTCACAATAATTAATAGCATAATAACGTTACGGTGTTTTAAACGAGCGTCTCATTTACTTAATTTAGTTAATATTCCGCTTAAATATTAGTAACTGTTTCCGACAGTTTAGTGCCTAAGTTAAACGGAGATTTAAGCACTAACGGTAGATTGAGATTACGATAAGATTCGCTTGTTATGTGACACCTTTTATGAGGTAATTTTTTGAATTCCTGCTGTTAGATTGCGAATTAAAATAAATTAGTTACGACATGTGCGACTTTGACTGCCGCTGATTCGTAGGTGCCATTTGTGGAATAACATTTTAATTAATTAACTATTCCACTAATGGCACCTGCGAAAATTATCGATAGGTGCCGTATGTGGAATACCTCAGGTGCCATTAACTCAGGTGCCGTTAAAGCAGGTGCCCAAGTGGCATACGTCCTCGTTCAAACTCTAAAGCATTTATTTAAATTCAACCAGTTACAGGAACTTTTAATTCAGAGCAGTAGTGGCCCAGTGGTATTGGCCCCGACTTACGAGCTGTAAGGTCGTAAGTTCGAACCCAGGCAGGCACCTTACTTTGCATATTAAATTTTATCATCACAGCTCTCAAAACAGTGAAGGAAACCGACATGTCCTAGAACCAAAAATTCGAAGACATGTGACATCTAACAACCCGCACTGGACCCGTGCCCGCGTGGTGGATTACGGCCCACTCTCTGAGAGGAGGCCTGTGTCCACCCAGTGTTAACACTAACTAAAACTTTAAGGGACAGCATATTTAAAGAAAAAAAAAACAGGGTGTTATAAGTGTAGAAGCAATTTCACGCGGGCAAAGTCGCGATCATACCGCTATTCAGTAATTCATCAATAATCTCATCAAGAAAAGTCTTCTCACGTTTAATCGTTGAACACCTTATCGGGACAGAACCGATTCGTTTACCGGTACCCGTACCGGACACCGTTATGTCATAACTTTATAAATGTAAATGTACCCTGTGTCAATATTTATAAAGGGTATAATGCCGTTCATCGCGGTTCAGCGAGGTTTAAGTACCTCGTCCTTATAATCGGGTGTTCAAAACCAGGAAGTTCTACTTCGGGACACCATTTAATGCGAAGAAATGCTTAGTGAGGAATTCTGGGAAAGTTTATTAGTCAGAAGTCGCCAACAGTAAGCTGTTACCAGACGGGTCCACTGGAGTGAACGTTCACACGGAAACGACAAAATTATAAATAAGAATAGCTTTTGCCCTTGGCTCCGCCCGCTTGGATCTCGGCTATCGCATAAAAAAGTAGCCTATGTCCTTATCCATATCCCAGGCTATATCTCTGCCAAATTTCATTACGATAGATTCAGCGGTTTAGGCGTGAAAGCGTAACACAGAGAAAGACAGAGTTACTTTCGCATTTATAATATTAATATTATATATAAGTAGGGATGAAACGTTCATCTACTCATTTAATTTTTCGATCATTTGGAAGACGAGTCATCCAATATTGTCGGAGCGGTTCACTAATCTATTCATTCTTATCCGACTTCAAAAAAAGGAGGAGGATACCGACTTCTGATATTAAAGTTATTTTTCCCTTTGTAGGGTTTGTTTCGAAGACCGTTTTTTTTAATTCGCCTTTTGTCTCTTCTGATTCATTTTGTGTTCAGACTACCTACGGGGCCATTTATAAATAACGTCACACAAATTTTATGGTATTTTACCGTCCTTGTCACAGATGGTCACACTTGTGACAACCCCCTGTGTGACGTCAAATATTTATCAATGCTATATTTAGAAGTAAGATTAGGTAAGTAGAATTTTAGGTTTTAACATGGGACGTCACATAGCTTTTAACCCCCCCTGGCCCTTGTCACACAATGTCACATTTCGTTGACCCCTCCCCCCCCCCCTTAACGTATGACGTAATTTATTGATGGTCCCTACTACGTTTACTTTAAAGTGAAAGACATAGAATGAAAGGCAAAAATAAATAATCGTGAGGATCAAATCAAAAGTCAATCATTCAATCTAGGCTGAGAGTCAAATCTTTTTGAACGTCATAATTACATAAGACAGTCTCCACAAAACGCCTGCCCTTCACCACTTCCTAGAGCTTAAGCTGGGAAGAAGAAGTGGCGCAACAAACTCCCGTCCCTTTTCCGTATGAAAGAAAAGTAGCAATGCTTAGCTAGTTGTTCCAATAGGTTACAGCAGTTCAGTCCGATCCAGTGAGTCTCTTGCTGCCCTCAATCAGCGATGCCCTAAGCCGAAGGCCTTACCCCACAAAGGGTGCCCTTAGAGAGCAGTTGCTATAGTTTTAAGTTTTAAAGCCCTGTGTGGACACCTTAATTTATTAAGGTAAGGTAAGTCCGCTTAAGCAACTTAAAAACCTCTTACGTTGACCTGTAAGATGTCATTCCCAAAAAAAAAAAAGTTTACTGCCGTTGTCAACCACACAGCTAGCTGCCCCCTGCAAGCACTATTTTATGCAAAATCTATCACATTTTATGAACGTCTTCAAATAAACTATCGTTTGAGTATTCAGAGGTAAATATTTTTTTATGGTAGGTACTCAATTCGGCAGTTTCCGACGTCCAGTAGCTAAATATTGACTCTCTCTTACAAATTAGCTTGAAATTAATCACTTACATAAGTTCGTAAATTATTCACTAATATACTAAATGAATGTAAATAATTGATTATGCATTCAAATGCGAATTATACGAGTATCTGCTCATAATAGCACGAACAGGTTTTTTAATATAATTTGCATAATTTTAATATCAGCAAGGTTTCAGGAAGTGTTGCTTAATATAGCTTTTATTTATAGAGGCGATTTCAAATAAGCAAAAAAATGACGAACATCTCACTTCAGCCGAAAGACATCAACTGCTGGACATAGGCCTCCCCCAAGCTCCACCACTTCGACCGGTTCTGTGCTTCCCGCATCCAGCGGACTCCTGCTGCCCTCACAAGGTCATCCGTAGCCAAGGGTAGGTGGGCAGCTGGGTATTAGGGGCCATTTATTTATGGTGCTTGTCATTTTTGGGGGGGTTGGCGATCGCACTATGGTGGAAGAATGCATAGAGAACGCTGCTGCCCATTCTCTAGTAAGTCCCTTAGTCGCCTCCTACGACACCCACTGGAAGAAATGGGATGGTGCTATTCTTTTATGCCCGGATACCACACGGGACGGACATCTATCCAAACTTTATACTGTTTCTTCCATATTTCACTAATAATCTTCATCTCCTTCCCCGTCATCCACTTTCTAGCACTCATTCGGGAATGAATCATCAAAAGTAATTCCTTAGTGAAAAAGCAACCCTGATGTGGCAGTGGCTGGCCATGTGTGTCGAAGGATCGATGGACGATAGACTAGTTCTAGAGTGGTAACCGCGTATCGGCAAACGTAGTGTGGGACGCCCCCCAGCTAGATGGACCGACGACCTTAACAAGGTGGCTGCGACAGACAGGATGCGGAAAGCGGAGGATAGAGTGTTGTGGCGCAGCCTGGGGTAGGCCTATGTCCAGCAGTGGACTGCGATAGGCTGAGTTGATAGATTTCTTAGTGTTCACTTTCACTATATGTATAAGGAACTCTTTTGTAAAATTTCTTGCTTCTAGACACAACGGTTTAGGCTGTGCGTAGTTCGTCAGCGAATTTAGGATTTTATTAAGTAGATTCGGTTATTTAAATTGATTTGTCAAGTACGTTTGAATAATTTTAATACAGGAAATCGCATTTCGACTACCTACAGTTTATAGGAATTTTATAGAAAATGGAAATTAATTCTAGCATTAATTCCAAAGTATCTTCAAGCGAATTTTTGACATTTTGCTAATAAATTTCTTAGCACTGTCCCAAACGTCTTCATAATTTTGCTCCCACACTTTCTCCTTGCCTGTACAGTCCAACCACCATCCGTGGTAATAAATACACTATGAGAGCATCTTTAATACGTAGCACAAAGGGCCGGTTTACTTGTTCGGGTGAAGTGCGGTTGGAGGTACGCTCTGTAACACAATACAATTACTTTTATTTTTAGCTCCCGTCTCCAATATGACGCCGAACTTGTAACATGAGTACGTGATTGCGTACAGTCGCGTACAGGTAGATTGTCAAGTGAAGTGTGGAAAAAAACCACGAGGTTAGGACCGAGTTGGGAATGGCAAGGGCTCTATAATATTGTACTTTTGGGATATCAAATAGGGCTTGACTTGGTGATCATTTTGACCGAATATATTGACGAACAGCATAGAGATTTTTTTTATTTCACAATAAGGGGCCATCCATAAATTACATCACACGTTAAGGGAGGGAGGGGTAACGAAATGTGACATTGTGTGACAAGGAACAGGGGGTCAAAAGCTTTGTGACGTCACAAGACATGTTAAAATTTAAAATACTAACAATCGAAATTTATATGTTTTAATAACATTATTAATAGTTTATTGTTATGTATTGGCCTTTCATTTTGTCCATTTTTATTAAAGATTATTTGTAATTTACTCAAATAAAAAAAAAATGGAAAACTGCTGTTTTAACTTAATTACTTCTAAATATAAAATTGAAAATATGTGACGTCACACAAGGGGGGAGGGAGTTTCACAAGTGTGACCACCTGTGACAAGGACGGGGGGTGGGTCAAAAAACCATAAAATTTGTGCGACGTGATTTATGGATGGCCCCTAATAAGTATTGATGACTCTTTTGGGCATAATCGGTTGGGGGTTTCCAAATAACATGATTAGAGAATGCCTACGTGACCATCAATATACTACTCATCACCGTTATGTACTTGGAATTCTTCTTATTCCATCTTAGTAATATGCATCATCAATTTTGCGGAATCACTCTTCTGAAGTGTTTGCCAATATTTTACGCTTTTGCGCCATATTTGATGATTGTGGGTTTGACGAGGATCGGTTTTCTATACAGATTGAAGGAGTATTAACAGCTAATGTTTAGAGAGCTTTAGAAAGTTCATTTCCCTTTGCGTTAGTTAATTCTATGTTTCGTTACGCTCATAATGAAGTTTGTAAATTTTAGCGATGTGGCAAACTTATTTTAATACGTCATTGTAAAAGGAGATGACAAAAAAAAAAAAAATACTGAAAAGCGAAAACGTATTCCTTTTTTGTCGGTAAAGATAGACTTGAATATATATTTTTTTTAACTGGCTTCTGCCCGCGGCTTCATCCACATTAACATACTCGCCAATACTGTAGTTTCCCATTAGTAAAATAATTTTCACAATCGGATATGCAGTTCCGAAGACTAGCCCCTCCATAGAAACTCACAAATTCTTCTTTGTAATATTAGCATAGATGTGTATCTAGTCAGACTTATTTAACCAGATTTAATAAGGAACCCTAAACCTTGTAACCAGTAGGCTCTGTTTTATTTTAAAACTTGCTTTCGCTTGTCTGTTAATCGACGCCTGACAAATGAAGCGAATATGTTAATGTAGACTTGTAATATTATATTGTAGTTATTTTCCTTGTAAATCGGTAAAGGGTAACAGTCATTACCCCGATGAAGACGGGGTTATGTAGGCAGTCAGAAAGGAAACACCAACAGTTTTAAAACGTAATTTATTTTTGACGCGTAAACGTGTTTGTTTATAACCTATCGTATTTTCAAAACTAGTAATGTATTTCCAAAACTAGTAGCGTAATTTCCGAAACTAGTGAGGTAGTCCCAAAATGTAAGCGTTCTTTTTTTGTTAATCTCCCAAATGCTAATAAACTAGTAAAAAATCATCACAACTGAAAGCAATTTCGCTGCAAAAGTAGATATCCATTACAACAAATATCATTCTGTCAATCAGATGTTCAAGTGAGCGAACATAGTATGCTAAGAATGTGCTGTTCGAGAGAGAAGCCAAATAAACGTGATATAAATTAGTCTAGCCGACAAGTTACTAGGTCTTCGTCTAGGAAACTTAATTAATTACTTACAACATTCTAGGTCAATAAGAAAACGCTGGAATGTCGAATGAACTGGAATTATGACAGTGAAATATTTTTTTTTTAACATTAATGTCAAAGAGTAATTTCTGAGATGATAGCAAAGAGAGATGTAAGATGGAAATTATATCGTTGAGCTTCTAAAGTTCTGAGTTGCGCTGCACGATAAGTGACAAAATGTGTGCACTGACTGGGCACGTTCACTCTATCTGTGTGGTTCTTTCCTCAAAAGACCATCTCAGACACCAATCTACTTGGTCTTCACATGATCTGACCAAGATTATGTCTGGACTTTAATTTGTTTCGGCCTTTCTTCTCAGAGTACCTAGTCAGATAGGAAACGCCGACCTCATCTAGTTTCAAAATATGATTAACGTGTAAACTGTTTGTACAAACCTACTTACAGAAATGTGTTTTTTTATCATTAAGATGACACGATACCCTTCTGTCGGTGGATCCGACCTTTTCTATAGAGGATGAGTGATCTTTACACCCTGTACCGCCTGTAGAGTATTTCCTTTGTCTCTATTGTCAGCAACGCATCGGAAAACCCTTAGCGTTGCAGGTGTCCATAGACAATGGACATCTACTTTACATCGGGTAGGATGTCGGCCTGTTTGCCAAGAATTGGTTTTATGTATATTAATTTATTTTCTACGTGATAAGAATTATTATTCTTCACTTTATATAATTTATGTCGTTGAATATCAATCACTGTCTCGTTCCACGAATGGTCGAAAGTGTGACTGCTGAGCCCCGAGTCCAGCACCCTAATTGCACAACACACTATCAATCAGAACATGAATCATTTTGATAAATTTTGATAATCCATTGCTTCAAATTTTCCAAATATTTGTCTGCCCAGCAACGTAAATAATGTAATGAATGTTGTTGTACTGTCGTCAAAATTAAAGCCCATCCTACTGTTAGTGTTACGCAATTAGCTCTCTGAATTCGATCGTCGATTGTTTTTTTCGAACAGGAATTTGTCAGTAGCAGCGCGAAGGAACTATAGATGTGTGTACAGTTAGGCTCAACTCTGTGGTCTCTGGTGTGTGTTGACCCTTAGTGGCAATAGACTCGCGCAATAATACATCATCTTCATCATCTTTTCAGCCGACGTCCACTGCTGGACATAGACTTCCCCCAATTTTGGGGAGGGGGGGGGGTGTTATTTTCGCCACGCTTGGCAGGCGGGTTGGCGATCGCAGTATGGTGGTAAAATGCATAGAGAACGCTGCTGCCCATTCTCTAGTAAGTCCCTTAGTCGCCTTCTACGACACCCACGGGAAGAGATGGGATTGTGCTATTCTTTACGTCCGGCAACACACGGATCAATAATATTACATAGAAATGGAATAGAAATTTACCAAGCTAATCAAATATTGGGCGTATGATACACCCCTGCGTTAACCCTTCAGTAAAAACATAATCAGCGTATAATATTCCCATTGCTGGAACAAAAGCCTCCTCTCTGTCAGAAGGAGTGGGCCGTAATCCACCACGCGGATCCAGTGCGGAATGGTGGTGGTCACATGTCTTCGAATTTTTGTTCTAAGACATGTCGATTTCCTCAGGATGTTTTCCTTCACCGTTTTGAAAGTAGTAATGAAATAATTTTAACAAAGTAAAGACCTGTCTGGATATCGAACCTACGACCTTACAACTCCTAAGTCACGGACACTACCACTGGGCATTGCGTAAACATATTAAACAAATTTTAGTGTAAATGTAATATTATAAGTATCTACTATTATAAGTATACTTTTATGTATAATAATGATATGCATAAAAACGTATGCTGTCATTTCTAATTTAACATGCATTCCCTTTTATAGCGCACACCACACGATAATGTTTATATTGCCATATAAATTAGCATGGTTGTGTGTCTGTACGTAGAAGATAGATATTATTGGGACCAATATGCCTTATAGTTAGGCACTTGTGCCCGATTTCTCCTAAGTAATCGGGCACAAATGCCTCCAAGGAAGAGGTCCTTAGTTAAACTTGAATGGGTTTGAATCGATAAAGTTATCTATTGGAGCGAATTTCTTCCTTAACACACGCATACAACATTCATGTGTTTCCCCGAATAGTTAGGCAGAGGTGTAACAATATCAAATCCACATTTCGCCAGATATGTTAAATTCCCAGGTAAAAGGGTAAGGTTCCCGTATGTGTCGCCGGGCGTAAAAGAATAGCACCATCCCATTTCTTCCAGTGGGTGTCGTAGAAGGCGACTAAGGGACTTACTAGAGAACGGGCAGCAGCGTTCTCTATGCATTTTACCACCATACTGCGATCGCCAACCCGCCTGCCAAGCGTGGCGATTATGGCAAAACCCCCCAAAAATGACAAGCAGCCCTACAAAACGGCCCCGAGTACCCGGCGGCCCGCCTTCCCTTGGCTACGGTAGCGGCCAAGGTTACGGTGGAGCCTCGGGGAGGCCTATGTCCAGCAGTGGACGTCTTTCGGCTGAAATGATGATGAATGATGAGGGTAAGGTTATGTATAGGGGCGGGCCTGTTGCCATCAACCGGACGCAAATCCAGACTCAGGATAGCTGCTGAAAAATTCCCTCTGAAACTGGGTATAAGTCAGTCTTTGCATTAACAACAAATATCCACCGGCTAGTTTTCGAGTTCTAAGGTGGCTCTTCAATTCGGACATCAGAATTGAGGAGCCACCTTGAACGTCCTGTAAGTTCTAAATGGTTTAACTACAAATAACAGGATCGGGACCACAAAATTGGCTAATTTACTACTGAGTGTTGGCCAGCGTTTAAATATGAGATAGGGCTTCTCAATCAATACGGACACGGACACTGAGTAGTAAAATAATTATTTTTAGTTAAAATAAGTTCAGTTTTTCATAGGATTGATTGAGTACTGAATTCCAGTAATGAAACTATTTTGCACCCAACTATTTCGTAACCCAAGAACTGAGGCGAAATATACAAGAAATTTGTCATTTCGGGAAGCCTGAAGATTAAAAGCCTGAAACTGGTCGAACCTGAAAGATATCTCGTCGTATTGATGACTGTTGCACCATGTAAAATATTGATATTTCACCTGGTCTTGTCCAGAGTTATGCAATCTCCATGAATTTTCCTTTATTTATGTAAAAACATTATTCAATACGACCAAAATCACGGCTTTTGCTAGTACATTTTATGACATCGCCATATACTAGTGATGGGAACAGTCGATAAAATACTATCGATATTTCACCGTCGACGTTAGAGAGGCTATAAAACGTACGTTACGAGTGTTACGACTTTATGTGGCTATAAAATTTTAATAGATATTAAATTTATAATGTCAGCTGTCTTTGTTATTATCTAAGTTAAATTATGGCTCAATAGGCGGTGGTTTTAAGTTAAGTGCCTTTTTTCTAATGAATTGAAGTTTTGATTGTCATTGTAAATTTTAAGTTTCACTAGGACATAAAGTGTGGCTTGGAATGAAAGGCGTTGCTTGCAACACATAATAATTGTTTTTATGTTTAATGGTTATTTAACGAGATGGTGATGTTTCGTTTTAAATAGACATATAGTAGAATAATAGTGCTTTTAGTCAGGAGAATGTTAGAAATATTGCTAGTATTGGAGATCTCTGGCAGTGCGCAAACTGATAACTATATTTTTTTGGCGGGAAGTTATAAAGAATCATTTTTAATTATTTTACACGCGAAACCACAATTCAAATTTTAATCGCAGTATAACAATGTTCTGTCTCAGAAGCTCCCAGATAATATCGATATGATCGCCCATCACTACGCATTAAGGCGAACATGTCAGTGACAACGTGATCTCGCCCACACAGATTCCTAGCGCTCCGTCATAGCCTAATAGCCTTGAGTCTTTGACCTGGATAGACTAGACATTTAGACTTCAACTGTTTTGTAATCAGTACTTAGTATTACAAGGTATTCGTTTGTTTACTTGATTGGGATTCGAGGAATCTCTGTAATGAATTATTTATGGGTTGCCTAGCCTCCTTTAAGTGCATGGAGTTTAACGTTATTTTGTTTGTAGCTTCTTCTTTCGTATCGATACAGCAAAATATAATCCTCTCATTACGTTGTAAAGTGGTATTGCCAAGGAGTATCACTTTACCCAGTTACTGTATTGAGGAGGTGGTATTCAGGTGCTCCTGGTTAGACTAAAAGTCAACCGCAACATAGTTGGGGAAAGGCAAGGAACATGATTTTGGCATCGCATTTCATATTGCCATGATGTTTGAGACTAGTTGAGTCCTCTTCCAACTAGCGTCTGTCTTACTGACAGACCATTGACAGTGCAAAGGTGAGTGGTTAAGGATAAATGGTTAAATTTAACTAAAAAGCCACAGCATTAATTTTAATTAAACCATTTATTAGCACCTAAAAACTAGAGTTGACCTAAAAACAAGGGAAGGACATATTTTTTCATGAAGAATGGATGTTAATATTTTGTGGGGTAATAGGTCCTAAAGCCAGATTGGAAGCAGAAAATAGGCAAGAGGTACCTATTGGTATGCCACAGACATAATGAATAATAATGACTTTCGGATTGCGGTAAGCAAACACTAAATAATAATATGCACAGAAGGCATGCATGCGTTTACTCACGAATTCACGACTCTTCGTTCATTATCATAGTTTATGTCAAACATTAATAATTAATATTGACATTAATATGATTTACTACTAGTCATTATTCTTCATCTTAGCATTTTCCTTAATGACTGAAAGATAAACGAAGATTTTAGGAATTTGGTCGTGAGTACGTAACCAAATGTATGACAAGTTCCCATATCGTAGATTTGATTGATTTCTCTGCTGATGCGTCGTAATTTATTAATATTATACCCTCCGTTCAAGAGTAATTTAATCTTCAATAAGTAAAACACTACAAACTGAAAAATAACTTATTTTCAGAAGTCGGTGACTTTGGATATGTATTTTATTAGTTTCTTATCACCACCGTTCTAATTTAAAGTATTTTTTCTGTTTGTAGTGTTTTTCCGGAAGTCGGTTGTTCTTTTTTTGGAAAAAGTTTTTATTTTTCACTGTTTAGCTATAGTACCTACCCCACACCAATTCGAAATTTCATCATCCTTGGGGTCAAAACAATGCATACTTATGCGATAGCAGCAATCGCGGTTGATTTGCTGTCAATTTTTGAAGAGTTCCGTTGTCTGTCTCCAAAACGCATCATCAGATCTATATGAAATTTAAATGGGACCATTTCGGGATAAACTCCTTTTGAACAAAAGAAGAATTTTGCAAATCGTTCTATATATGTTATCTGTCTATATAAGTTATGCCCGAACCTCCACCTAACTCCTAACCGTTAAAGAGTTGTAACTTACTTCATCAGCTCAGCGTCATAAGCTGATGATAACCATACGCAAATGTCTCAATAGCTTTAGAAAATATATGAGAAACATTGTTAATACCTATAACATTTCAGGATTGCCCTCGATTTGCCTGGGATTCCATGATCAGATCCTGACTTGGTGCCAATGGGACCACCTCAGGAGTATACTCTTTCAAATAAATAAAGAATTTTGAGGATCAGTCCACAAATGGGTGAGAAATCGGTGAACATACATAAAAAAAATACATCCAGTCTAACATAGAACCTCTTCGAAGTCCATTAAAATGCATAGAGCTACAAGATTTTCTCTAAATTTTATTTTTAATTATTAAATTTTATGATGACTTTTATTATCATCAACCTAGCCTTTTCTCAACTAAGTTTGGGTCGGCTTCCAGTCTAACCGGATGCAGGTTAATACTGGTATTTTACATGGATTGACTGGCTATCTGGCCTTCTATTTTATGTTTTAAACGTGTAACGAAAAGGGTATATACATACCAAGGGCACGTCTTCTTTGGATAATATTAAACGATATCGGAAGGGTTTTTTAATCCTATCTCTACATGTTCAGAAGTTATGAGAATTTTTAATACATTATTAACAGAAACCAAACTTTTCAAATTGAAATAAACACATCGCACTCGGAAGAGATTTATCGTGATATTGGCAAATAACGTGGAAAGTTATTGACCTACGTAGTGCAGTGACACGTTTGTTATGATTTGAATTTAAGAAACATATGAAACCGGAAATAAGGTATCAATTCTTAGAGTATTTTATTTTGAGCTGAAACTATGTACAGTGATTCTATACCAGCTGTTATCTTTAGTGCTCACGGACAGCAATACGATTTTTGTTACACGCTGTATATTGTTAAGCTTAAAATTATTTAGTGTTTAATAATTTTATTGAGTTTCCAATTTTGCTTATTGAAATGAGCACCATGTTATTTTAATATTTCCATGCCAATTTATGGCGAAATGTGTGTTTTTTATAGACCTACCATCTTTTTACTGCAAAAAATTTACATTAAAAGTAATATTTCTTACTTGATTTAAGCACCGTATATTTATTTTGCTCATAAAGGTACTGTAACAGACTATGTCACAATGTTGAAAAATAAGACCACCTACAAAGAAATTCAACAGAAACCCATAAAATTCAAAAGTTACTTAGTAAAAACTACGATATTGACAATTTAAGTATTATATTCTTGATAGCCATGTTCTTTTAGTAATATGAGATATTTTATGATGCTCTAATAGTACACACGAATACACATCAAGCTATACATTTCCAGTTTACGAGATCAGCTTATACTAGAAACGTATAGCTTGATGTGTAGCTGTGTGTACCAAATAGGCTTTTAAAAGTTGTAAAAATACTTTGTTTTGTATCAACTTTTTAATAGTTGAATGCATTTTGCGGCGTTCTATTTTTGTACTGACTTTTTTTACTCTGTGGTCTTATAACCTTACATTAAGGCACAAATTAAAAATGTATGATAAAAACCAGAAAATATTTGAATATAAGTTGAGTGAGCATCAATATTATCATGGAACAGCTGTTTTTTATAATACATTTCTCGCAATTTGAGAGTTGAAATTTGTATGACCTGCACCACTCACCTTCCTGAATCATTTTGAAAACATTGTTTTCTCAACAACGTCAATATTGGAATTAATGTTGTTGAACTGTCAAAATTAAAGCTAATCAAAATCAATAGTCATTTATTCAAATTAGGCTGAGAATCAGCACTTTTCGAACGTCAAAAACATAAGACAGTTACCCCCAAAAACGCCCACCCTCCACCACTTCCTAGTGATTTAGCTGGGAAGAAGAAGTGGCGCAACAAACTCCCCAGCAGCTCAACTGTGTATTTAGTCGGATGGACTTGATCGTATACATACGCAAAGTAATAAACAATAAGAGACACAGAAAATTTATGAAATAAAATTAGTCATATGTCAGCTAGTCATGCCAATATACCAAGAAATAAAATGGAAAAACAAGCACAAAGAATAAAAATAAAAAACATGTAAAAAAGCATAATACCAAAATAAAAGCCTCCTGGTATAAAGGGTGTGAGTCTACATATGCAATGCTGGATTATTGTTATGAGTAGATTATGTAAATAATTATTGACATAATAGAAACTATAATAATAAAAAATACTTGGTCAATAAAATTAAAAAATAAATATTACTACCGTTAGTCTGTTGCACAATAACCCCGCTGTATGATTTACTCTAATTTTCGATTTATTTATACAGGAAAAGTTTTTATTCAGTGCGCAGAAATTTTTCGTAGGTTTTCCAAAAAAATAAAAACTGCTGTTTCATAGGAAAGTGTCAAAAATGTATGGAATCCTCAATACCTACGCGGCAAAAATGTATGGAAAGGCTGATTTTTTTTGTAGAATCGGCGAAAATTTCTGTGCTGGGGGTCTACAATGATATGCTGAATTCATGGTTAAAGTTTGCACACTGGATAAAAACTTATCCTGTATGCAGCCATACTATTATGTAAAGTTATTAATTACTCTATGACAGTCACCAGTAGACAATGATCTACATACATCGACCTTATTTCAATGGTATATGCAAACCTCCTTGCATAGACAAACTTACATAAGTTATGTCTTTTAATTTCTCTATTGGCAGTAACATAACGTGTTTTCTAGTACTAATACTAGTTATCCTAGTATATTACGTCGCTAAGTATGGTCAAACTCGTACTAATTATTGGAGACATACATAACTGGATAGCAGGAAAGTCCTAATGAACGGTATTATAGACTACATAAATTATGAAAGCTGTAATTTTAAAAGTGCTAGTAATATTATGTTATATTATGCTCATGTTTTTAATTAAGGTAATTTGACGTTAAAAGTATATACCGTCATGATTTGTCAGAATGAATTTTTATATCGATACATTTATCGACATGTGGCGCGAACATCACTATTGCTAGCTGTCATAATGGACATCACTTATGGACTTTAGTATAGTGATCCATAAACCAGAGATTTACTAAAACCGCTATATACGGTATGTTTAAAATTAAAACAACTAGTTCAAAATAAAACCACTACAAATAGTTAATAATTTTCCGTACCCAGTAAATGGTTGGACCAGTTATGAAATAAGTTTACCAAACCGATAATTTAACTTTTACGGCATATTACCATAAATTATATACGCTATTATTATTATAAATGGAAGGCGTTGTTTTATTTTTATTGTGGTGAGCAGTAAAGGAGGTGTCATAGCAAATAGTTATGATTATTTCAATTTTATTTTATTTTCAGCCTGTGTTTTTCGCACTGCGGGGCAAAAGATAAGTAATGTTTGTAATTATTTAATGTAACGAGGAAGCATATCTATAGTTCGATTTTTAAATCGATTCAGTAACTTGACAGTTGAAGGGCAGATTTTGACAAAAAAAAAAGACAGTGCGGTGTTGTGAGAATAAAAGAAATTGAATGAACTTGAAATAATGTACTTAAATGGAATTGTTTTTATTTAAAATTTAATGAGTTGTCTTAAAACATGATATCATGTTACAACATGTGTTGTACATATGTACTATTAAAAATTGTAGAATTTGCTATAGGTTTGTTTTTCAGTAGTAAGATAATTTATTTCGTTTCTTTCTATTAGAAGAAATTAAAAAAAAGGAAATGACTTTTATTAATAAACCAGCAGCGCTCCGTGGTTCCCGTTCCCGTGGGAATATGGGGATAAAATATAGCCTATATCACCCGGGGATAGTGTAGCTTCCCAACAGTGAAATATTTTTTCAAATCGGTTCAGTAGTTTCGGGGCCTATTCAATGCAAACAAACAAACAATCAAATCTTTCCGCTTTATAATATTAGTATAGGTAATCAATTATTCTTATTTTCCACATCTTACAAATGATTTTTTAATGTTTTGTAACAATTATAACGAATGATAAAAACGGTTTAATTTAAAAATGAAACCATTTTATCATTCGCTCTTTACGCAAAATCGTTCACTACCTCAACACTATCAGTTTTAGTATGGTAACATTATTTTTCTTTGAACTGTCAAGTTACTGAACACAATTAAAAGTCGAACTATAGCTTATAATCCTTTATTCAGTAATCTGAGCTTATAATGTTCCCAGTGCTGGGATATAGGACTCTGGGATTCATGTGCTGAATTGATGGTAACTAATAGTTTTCTGGGGCATATTGCTCGCAGAACAGATGGCCGATGGGGCCGAAAAGTTCTGGAGTAGCGAAGTTGGAAGGTCTTCCACAAGCTGGACCGATGACCTTGTGAGGGCCGCAGGAGTCCACAGAACCGGTCGAAGTAGCGGAGCTTAGGGGAGGCCTTTGTCCAGCAGTGGACGTCTTTCGGCTGAAATGATGGTGATGATGAATCATTTTCTTATCCTTATCCCCATTAATTTGGCTTCGGCGCAAAATGTCTTCTTCTTCCATACTTCTCTATTAGTTACGACTTATAATCTTGGTATTCACTACCTTTCTATTCTTATCATCTTTCGAAGTGTAGATATATATATATGGCAAGAAAATCAGGTCGTAAAATGTGTTTTCCTTTGATTTCAGATTGGCATAGCTATCGCTAACATTTTATGCGATACTAAAGTTTGTTGTGACATTTTTATCGCAAAAGCGATGAACAGAAGTATGTGGAATGGAACCAGAGGGTTTCGCCCTGTAACTCATATTCTTCATTTCAGCCGAAAGACGCCCATTGTTGGACAAAGGCCTCCCACAAGCACCGCCACTTCAACTAATTCTGTGCTTTCTGCATCCAGTAGATTCCTGCGGCCTTCACCGGGTCATCGGATCCAACACAATCTAGAGGAATATGGCCGTTTTTCTTTAGATCGAATTTAGTTGCTTCGTGTCTCAATATGAAACTTTATAAAAGGTATTACAAAATTCTAGACACACTTACCGAGACAGCTGATTGAGCCGTTTTTCATAATTCCTTTTCAGTCACGGGATTATATTTTTTTAATGGAGTGGGGCTAGTGGACCTGTGACAGCGCTCTTAAGTTAAAATGTGGTTTGAATCACCCGGTGGCTTTTATTTGGTATTAGGTATTATAATAGTTTCCAACTTCCAAAAGCTAGTGGAAAATACAATTGACAGATGAATTATGTAATTTTAACAATGCAATCCACCTTTATGAATTTAGAATTAACGCAGGCGGATGCATTTATTCCTAATTATTTGGGGTTGGTGCATCATGAATTTGATTTGTTACAAATTATTGGGGGACGGCACATCATAAATTTTGTTTGGGTATTTCAAATTATTATTTGAGTCGGGCGCATCATGAATTTGATTGAAGTACCTATTCCAAATTATTTGGGGTCGGTACTCAATAAATTTGCTTTATTCCAAATAATTTGGGGTCGGTACAGAATTAATCCAAATATTTGGGGTCAGCAAAATTTGCTTGAATTTTGACGGAAAAAAAAAGATAGTGAGTAAGTGCTTACCCTCTATTTACTCTGGCAGATTGATCATCCAAATCTGTGAACAAAGAAACATTTATAAGAACCTTTTATTGTTGTTAACTCTAAGTGTATAAAACAAAGGATACATGCATCATTGACTTTTACACAACACAATATTTTCAAAATAATCGTGAAATAAGCGACTACTCAAATCTATTAGTGCAATTTATTTTATTTTAACAGGAGTCTAGTAGAGTAACTATTTACAAGTTAATAAAACTCCATAGTTTTATAGGGAGAGATTTATTTTCTGAATCAAGATATTAACTGTGCTGTATATATACTGTGGATGTTCGGATGTTGAATATCGGATCAATAACTGACCCTATATTCGGATATTGTTGACCGGATTAACACCTTGTACGGATAAATCCGTTCATGCTACCGGTATTAGGCACAGCCCATGTTCAGCAGTGGCGATCTCCGGGCACCTATGAATCATTTCTATAGTTTCCATAAAATCGTCATTAGTATTTCCTTTAGTTTATTGACCCACAAATTATATCAATCGCTCATATGTTTAGCTGTTCTGAATAAAATGACGCTACGCTTCGGTTGGCACCCTACGCAAAAACAATACAACAATAAATTGAAATCCAGCCTTATTTACACCACCTTATAGTTGAAATTCCACTGGAAGAATATAAGGATATGATAACAAATGTGTCGACGAAGGAATTTGAATGTTATTTGATGAAGAGTAGAGTTGAAAATTGAACGCGGTGTAGACACTTTGAAGGGCACTTAACCGTAACGAAATGCGGGTTTTAAAATGAGATGTTTTCGCAAAGAAAATGATAGACATATGGAGGAAGTGTAATTTATAACTTGTAGTTCTGTTTAACGGGTGACAGACACTGATAAGTATTAAGGAAGGCTAAGTATCCCTTAGGAAAAGCGTAGTCCGTAACTAAAGACCAGGCAGCTAAATACAAAATTGTTTTGTTTTAGATTTTCGTTGGTGTTGGAACTGGCAGAATAGCCTACCTGGAGGCCAATTCTCGTACTTAAAAATGTACAAATTCCAGCTGGAATACCATCTCAGCGACGATCAATGTGATTTTTTTAATGAAAGGATATTAAAGGTTATTTTTTTAAGACTTAGATTAGAATGTGAATATTTTAAAAAATACGAGAATTGCCCCACTGGTGTTGAGGGCGTTAATTTGGCATGCTACCCTACCTCTCCCGGTAAGGTAGCACGCCAAGTATATCTATGTATATATATTATTTTTTGTAATTTTTGTGCAGTAATAAATATGTTTTTACAGAATTAAAAATTATTAAAACCATGAATACCCTGTACCCAATTGAGTGACTATTTGGTGTATTGGTGATTGAAAGGCAGAGGGGGAATTCGGGCTCTGAGTGATGATGATGTGAACTTCATTCAGATCATTAGCGCTTCCCAGTTCACCCACCACTAGACAACCGCCTCTTAATTCTTAATTTCTCCATTTGATAAAAATGTTGACTGCTTTAATATGCGCAGACGCATACGTGTATCCTTTTAAGGGTGGCGCACACTGCACGGATGTCCTGCCACTGTGTACCCATCGCACATATTAATAGCCTTATTGGAAAACTAGTATTGGTAACAGACGAATAAGTATAGGGGTGTGAGAGGGTAATTTTAATGAAATAAATTATTTTTCACTGTTTTTTATTAATGTTTTTATTCTGTTTTTTGTTCCGTGTGATGCCGGACGTAAAATAATTTCACCATTCCATTTCTTTCCGTGGGTGTCGTTGAAGGCGACTAAGGGACTTACTAGAGAATGGGCCGCAGCGTTCTATGCATTTTACCACCATACTGCGATCGCCAGCCCGCCTGCCAAGCGCGGCATTTATGGAAAAACCAGCGAGGCGTATGTCCAGCAGTGGACGTCTTTCGGCTGTAATGATGATGTTTCAGATTAGTTATTGGGTAGATAGTTTAAAAGACGATGAATAAATATAGAGTTTTTTGAACTGCAAGTAGTGTAGTCATCATCAGCAGCCGAAAGACGTCCACTGTTGGACATAGGCTTCCTCCAAACATCTCCATTAACCGGTTCTGTGCTTTCCGCATCCAGCGTATTGCCGCGGTCTTCACTAGGTCATCGGTCCACCTTGTGGAAGGCCTTTGAACGCTACGTCTTCCAGCATATACGCAGTTGCCACACCAGAAGCTTTCGGCCCCATCGCCAAACTGTTCTGCGAGCAATGTGACCTAGGAAGGCTATGCTTGGAGTTTTCCTACGTGATCGAATCAGAAGTGAAAAGATCTGCAGGAGAACCAAGGTAACCGACCGGTAAAGTAGTAGTTTAGCAATTAAAAGTGATCACTTCCTAGTTTACTGCCACAGTAACCTTTAATTTGAAATATCTCTCACATAGTCACACGGTAATACGTAATTTGTATTAATTACCGTTCCTAATATTAGCACGGTTTTTGGCAAATAACACGTTTTTCTTGTTTATTATGTAGCGTGGGAATAAAACACGTTAATTGAAGATATAATACAAAATAGTTCCGTGGTTGTTGGACACATACACCAGTGAATTGCAAATGTATTTATGAAATTGTGAAGATCTCGGTTCTAAACTGAGGTGTATACCTACCAAAAACGCATTTTGCAAACTCAACTCCAAATAGGGTCTAGCAAGGAGGTTGAGCAGTGGTGGTCCAGTGGTAACGACGGCGACTTACGGGTTGTAGGTCGTAGGTTAGAACCGGGACAGGCGCTTTAGTTTGTGTAAATAATTTCATCAGCACTGCTCCGAAACGGTGAAGGAAAACATCGTGAGGAAACCGGCATGTCCTAGAACCAAAAAATCGAAGACATATACCAACCCGCACTGGGCCCGCGTGGTGGATTTCGGCCCACTCCCTATCACCCAAAAGGAAGCCTGTTTTCCAGCAGTGGGAACATTATAACAGTGAAACCTACAAATCACTCATGTGACAACCTTATTACTGATCTATGGACACGAAGGAAACGCAGCGTCAACACCACGATTATAAATCCAAGTGTGAGTCAGCCTTAACGATGCGTTTATAATGATTATTTGTGCGTTGTTACTTATTTTACTTTTTTTAGGGTTCCGTAATCAAAGGGTGCCCATGGGTTTCTATTACCTACTAAACCCACGCCATCTGTCAGTCACAGGACTGTATCTTTGAACCTTTCTTGATAGCCAGTGCGATTTTATCGAAGAATTCGTATAACTATGGCCACTATCCCAGGGTGGCAGGGACAGTGCAAACTGAAACCACTAATTCAGCACAGGATTCTAGACCCCTAGCGTAGAAATGTCAGTTATCAAAAAAGACATCAGCTGTTTCATAGAAAACTGGAGTACCTACGCAGTCAAAATCTATGGCAGAGCTTTTTTTTACTTTAACCGACGAAAAAATTCATCACAGGCGGTTCAAAATCATGTTCTGAACCCATCTCAACAGGTTTTTCGTCGATGTCCTTGCCTTCCCGTAAAGTCCAAGCCCAAAACAACATCACACAAAAGACCTCAACAAAATCTGAGTTTCTTATTTTTTATTATCCATCTTCAAAACAGTAATACTTATAACCGTCAAATTTGGTTCGATTGTAGTGCATGTTCTGTATTATATCATCAAATAATAAAAATAAAGTATACAAGAATTGTTTCGGTGGTACGGAACCCATAGTAAGCTAGTCCAACTCGTACTGGGCCGGTTTTAAAGATATGTATGCGTACCTACTTACTTATTTCTCTTTTTTATGTTTAGTTTAACATGAACTTGGAATTAAATAAAACAGCTGCGTGTATTTTAAATTGTATTTTTGTTTACATGGCGGTCGTTTATTGAAATTGCTTTTATAAGCCCGAACATTGTATGGGAAGAAGGGCAGTAATACAAGTTTTCGAATTGCACCTGGGATATGATTCACAAGAAAACTTATCAAACTACGATTCGATGAGACTTAATATTTATTGATTTAAAACATTTATGCACACACATTTATGCAGGGTAAGTTTTTATCCAGTGCGCAAATTGTAACCATGAATTCAGCATGTCATTCTAAAACCCCTAGCGCAGAAATTTTTCGCCGGTTGTACAAAAAAAATCAGCTGTTTTATAGAAAAATGTAATACCTACGCGGTCAAAATGTATGGAACAGCTGATTTTTGTAAACAAGACAAGCACAAGACCGGTCGAAGTTGAGGAGCCTGGGGTAGGCCTATGTCCAACAGTGGACGTCTTTCGGCTGAAATGATGATGATGATTTATATACACGTTCTGTGTGGTGCCAGACGTAAAGCATAGCACCATTCCATCTCTTCCAAAAGAGAAAAACAACTTTAATTTCGGAAGACAGTGACTTTGGATACCTATGTGTTTTAATTTTTAGTCACCGCCTTCCGTGTGTAAGAGTAGGAGGGAAACCAAAACACATAAAATAAAATAAACTATTATTTACGAGAAGATAAATTTACATCACATACTTCTAAAATAAATATAGTTAAAATATAATATATAGATGGTCAAAATGTTATTTAAATGATAAATACTTAAATATGTTATGCAATTATGACAAAGTGGATAGATGGTGTGATAGTGTGTGTTTTGACCTCAGGTATACAGGAAAAGTTTTTATCCAGTGCGCAAATTTAGACCATGAATTCAGTATATCATTCTAGAACCCCTAGCGCAGAAATTTTTCGCCGGATATAAAAAAAAAAATCTGCTGTTCCATACATTTTGACCGCGTAGGTATTGCACTTTTCTATGAAACAGCGGATTTTTTTTTGTATAACCGGTGATAAATTTCTGAGCTAGG
Organism: Polymixis flavicincta; assembly: GCA_949987655.1. Classification (NCBI taxonomy): domain Eukaryota; kingdom Metazoa; phylum Arthropoda; class Insecta; order Lepidoptera; family Noctuidae; genus Polymixis; species Polymixis flavicincta. Next base: position 4,050,581 of record OX465195.1, on the reverse strand, counting down.
GGTTCCAGAATGATATGCTGAATTCATGGTTACAATTTGCGCACTGGATAAAAACTTAACCTGTATAAAGGTTTTGACATTATGTATTTCATAAGTAACTGGCCGAGTCCCTAGATACAGACTAAGCATCTAATTTTTTCCTGCCAGGGGTGCGGGTTTGTTCGAAACAGAAACCGCCGCCCCTGGCACACAGGCTACTGAGGGAACACGAGTGGGTTTTAGTCAGTCAAAGTCTGACATGCCCTCCTGCTTCACCCAGAGCGGGAGAAGTTATTTGATGATTTCCCATACAAAAAAAAACCCATCTAATTTGGGGCTCACTGGGAATTAATTAATAATAACCTAGCTGTACGCGAAGACCGCGGGTATCCGCTGGATGTGGGAAGCAAAAGACCGGTCGAAGTGCAGGAGCCTGGGGGAGGCCTATGTCCAGCACTGGACGTCTTTCGGCTGACATGATGATGATGATGATGATGATGATGATGATGATGATGATGATGATGATGATGATGTATGTGTTAACCCTTGAACCTGCGGGCTAATTAATAATACATTTTGGGCAGGGATGAGTTCCTATTAGACTTAAACATTTACTTGCAGCTGCCACGAATTCGGCAGATCACGGATATGATCCTTTTGCGAATGATGGCGTGAAAGCCATTAGTGCGATACAGGGCGAACATCTCCGATGCACTACAGAAACGGCAGCCACCACATCATCCTGAAGAAATTATTATACTGGATGCATGAGGCATCCAAATTTCTTTTGGTGTGACAGACCCACAGACGTAAAAGCTCTGACAATATGTCATTATCAAAATCAAAAGTCATTTATTCAAATTGGACTGAGAATCAGCATTTTTTGTACTTTCCGAAAATTATATAAGATAGGTCCCCAAAATCCCCGCCATTCACCACTTCCTAGTGCTTTAGCTGGGAAGAAGAAGTGACGCAAGACACTCCCCAGCAGCACAGCTGTCTGTTTAGTTGGATAAACTTGTCTATATCACGAACCCTATTCTTCTATAGACTTCGAATTTCCTCTATTTCGGTAATGTTTAGTATACAAAAGGTGACTACACTCAAAAGGTAATGTTTGCTCACGAGAGGTGAGGAATCCATTTAAACCACGTTTAAACCGTAACGAATGTTTACTTTCACGTTATTTTAGTACAAAAGGGCTTGTTTGAACATTCTTTAGCGTTTAGTGTGAATTAGAGGGCGTTTGTTTGACTCTTTTCGGTTTATAGAAGCCTGGTACTTTTTACACCTTTCAATCTCTTAATTTGTAGTTTTTTCCTTTCTTGCTGTTGGCTTTTTGTTTGCTCATATTTCTAAATAAGAATCTTTATGAAATTCAAGTGTTTTACCATACTTTCTTTGGAAAAATCGCCACCGTAAGGAAGAAATAGGGGTAGACCGTGAAATTTAGATCAAAGGTTGATTAAATTACAATTCGTAAACATAAAAAGTCTGCTTGTTTTTTTTTTGAGGTTGGTCCCAATCATCAAATAACTTCTCCCGCTCTGGGTGGAGCGGGAGGGCGTGTCGGACTTTTACTAACTAAAACCCACCCGTGTTCCCTTAGTTGCCTGTGTACCAGGGGCCACGTTATCTCTTTCGAACAACCCTCACCACTGGCAGGCATCGGCCCTTGCGGATCCCATCAGATGGTGCTGACATCTCTTTGAGGCGCGCGTGGAACACAACGCACCGCCGGCGCCGACCCAGGCTTGGTCCTTACCGGACAGTGAGCTAGTATGTGTTTACAGAATAATAATCATTAAAATCAGCATTCCAACCGTCTAAGTAACTTTAATTCGATTGAAAGACTATTTCAATATTCATTCATTGGAATCAAACTTATTGTTATCAACAAACAACCCATCTTTGACCTGCAGATTACAAAAAAAAGGAAGGAAAATTTGAAATTCGCAGGTAACCTCAAGAAAAACTAGCTTTGAAGTATGTAATATGTATGTATATGTATGTAAGTAATGTTTGTACAAGTCAGAAATATAGTCATCAGTTGTTATAGTACCAATCAAATCGTTTAATTGAAGAAGCACCCATAAGAAACCCAACACTCGTCAAAATAACAAGTCTGAAAGAAATATATAAAATAAAAGCGTTATAAAAATATCACGACGCATGGCAAAAATACTAGGAGCATCATTTTTGGAGCATCTGCATCAACCCTGCCGATCCAACTCTATGAACGATTATTTCCCACCCAAAAAAAAAAAAAAAAAAAAAAACGTCTGATGAAATGTAGCCACATCCACGGAAAGATATTTTGGTGGTTTATTTTGCCATGAAATGTAAACCTCACGATTCCCTCATAAAACGATGTATTCATTGAAATGATCTTTTGATATATCAACAACCAGTGTGACTAAGGAAAAAGGAAGCCAAAGCTCCTAGCATAACCTTTTGTTACAACTTCCTATGACATCATGGGAACAGAGCCCTTTCTTTGCAGGAATTACTATCTCCTTATTAATATGCGAGCCTGGTACTTCCAACAATGGACTAGCACTCAATATGCACAAGCACGGCGTAAAGCGCCATCTAGCGGCGACGTAGGCGAAATCTTGATTTCATTATGGCGGTGTTTTGTTAGGAATATTAAGGATATCAGCTGATAGCGTCATAAGAAAGGGTATAATAATATTAGCTTGGAACCGCTAGTGCAGGACTGCCAATCTCATAGAGAAGGTGCAAAGAATTGACCACACGCCTGCGAATGAGGGTTCTCTTGAATATTCAAGCCACCACTTGGCACCACGTTGACAAGGGGTCTTCCAGTTCGACAATGAACTTAGAATATTTGATGTCATTCGTTTCATTCATTCGTTCACCATTCAGTCCGTAGGCGCTTTGACACTTTTGACAGGTACCCGGACCTGACGTCCCAGTGCTGCCACCTAGCGAACGTCATTTCAGAGCGTTGGTGATTTTAGATTCGTACACTGAATCTAAGGCAGGTTGGATTGGCAGGTCGAGAAAAACTTGTTGGAGAGGCCTACGTCCAGCAGTGGACTGCAATAGATAGGTTGAATTGATTGTTCAAAGTCCAGTTTTGCTCCACAGCAAATCTTTTGTGTTCAAAGATTGTATCCGAAATTATGATTTTCTCAAAAAAGTCACATAAGTACTCACCAAGTCTTACTACCGTTAATTCTTTGGGCCATATCTTTTATGAATCATAATAAAATGGTCATTAATCGCAGAATATGCCAAAAATATTTTATTCTCACACTGTAAGCATATAAACGGATCCGCTATCAACAACAAAGTTAAACTCTTTATTATACTTAATTGTGTCATCTCTCTGTGACAAAATTACTCACGCCAATCGTGAAAAACCCAGTTTAAAATCCTCTCATAACTTCAAACGGTTCTCGTTACCCTAAAGAGCAGTACATACCTACTATCACTCAAGCATTATGACACATAGCACGCGTGCTTCAAACCTCATCAAAATGTCGTTAACCAAAGTTTAACGTTATAATTTAAATTCTCTGTAACTCATTTTTCATTTTAAATACCGCATTTTATGCGAGAAGACTTTGTGCTAGGTTAGGGTTGTGCGTATCCGAAAACTTTCTTTCGGATATTTTTGAAGATCAATATTTTTGTTGTTTTTCGAGTCCATCTCTAACCTTATCCAATATTATTTAAACAAATATTAGGTTTACATATTGAAATGTTTTCGCAATACCTAAAAATCGTTATAAAAGTGCAATAATTTCAGTCCTAAAATTAAAGGATAATGTTACTTATTCTTTACATACCAAGACCCCTCCGTGCCTCGGAAAACATGTTAAGCCGTTGGTCCCGGCTGTCATTTGTAGATCTTTGACAGTCGTTACGGGTCGTCAGAAGCCCGAAAGTCTGACAACCAGTCTTACCAAGGGGTATCGTATTACCCAGTAACTGGGTTGTGGAGGTCAGATAGGCAGCCGCTTCATGTAAAATACTGATATTCAGCTGCATCCGGTTAGACTGGAAGCCGACCCCAACATAGTTGGGAAAAGGCTAGGCAGATGATGATGATTCTTAGTGGACGTAGTAATTTTTCAAGTCATCAGCTTTTACCCCGAATAAACATCAGAAAGGAGTAACAGTTACCCAAATTCCAAAAAAAAACTCTCTACTGATTGTCTTGTGGGTTACACGAAAATCGGTAGAGCCTTTTTATAATCTTTTTATTTAAGGACTGACATTAAGAAATCGGATAAAAATCCGCCACAGAAGACTTGCACATCACTAAAAACATTATCTAAGGCGGTACTAAGTTGGTATAATGCTCACAATTTACATGTCACAGATAGCATGAGGATGTAAGGAATTGACGGTAACCTCAGATACAAGACTCGGACATTTTTCTTTCTGAATACTTGGGTGTTTTTACCTTGTCCTGTGAAATTCTTTAGTGGTAAGTTATAGTAATTTCCCATATCGTCTTGGGGTCTATTGTCTAAGTTTAACGAAGATACGACCCTGTCCGAAAGAAGTTCATTCGTCAAAAAGTGACAACTTCACTTTTTAAAAGACACATCGTGAATAGGAACAGCCGTTAAATCGTGATGTCATTGCGTAATACACAAATAGTAGAAATGGTTTTCATTTTGACAGTTAAACAGCTGAGCAGAGACATTTTTCGAACGTATGAAGCGATGCATTAGCAAAAACCTCCAAAATGATTTAGTTTGGAATTAACAGTATGTTCTGTGTGGTGCCGGATGTAAAAGAATAGCACCATCCCATTTCTTCCCGTGGGTTTCGTAGAAGGCAACTAAGGGACTTACTAGAGAATGGGCAGCAGCGTTCTCTATGCATTTGACCAACATACTGCGATCGCCAACCCGCCTGCCAAGCGTGGCGATTATGGCAAATCCCCCCTTTTGGGGGAGGCTTTTGTCCAGCAGTGGACGTCTTTCGGCTGATATGATGATGATGATATGATAACAGTATGTTACGCAATTCAACTCAAATCAAAAGACATTTATTCTAACTACGCTGAGAGTCAGCATTTTTTAAACAGTCATTACATAAGACAGTCCCACAAAGCGCCCGCCCTTCACAACTTTCGGTTTTTTTAGGGTGCCGGAATTAGTTTCGTGTCCATAGGTGATACTGAGGAAGAAACTCCCGTAAGTTCGGCCGAAACTATGTATTTCATGTTTAATAGACCTCCAGGTGTGGCAATAAGAAAGTAAAAACAACTTAATTTGAGGAATGGAGCTAGAATCTCTTGGATTCTGTCTTTGATAGTCCATTTCTTCAAAGTTGGTCTGATTTCCTTCGCAGGATAGAATTCGTAACGACATAAGCTGTAATTAGAGATACAGTTGCTATATTTTTAAGAATGATCGCATTCATTCTATTCTTCATTCACTCTACTAGATTTTGAAGATGTATTACGAGTATTTAAGCGTTCTGATCAGAGACAGAAAGAGATTAAAAGTAGTAAACTTTTCCATGACATTTTTGTAAATAATTGGGGAGGAAGTACCATAATCTTTACACTTAGTGGTTTAGAGATTGGAACTAACCACCTTGTACTGTTGACACGTTTGTATTTAACGATAGGTCACTCAAGTTATAACATTTGATCATAAAATAATACATACTAGCTACTTATCCTTCAACTGTGGCATACAAATTGTGGAATTCACAGAAAGGATGGGGTTTTGTGGTTCCTTCATGACATTTGTAAAACGTTTGTCTTCTTCTCTTGTGTTGGTATGAACTACTGTCTGTTCCAAAAGTATTCATAGAAAATGTAAACAAACCCTATTCAGTTGAATTTGTATGCTTCACTTTTGAAAGGGAATTAGCTAGACATTCATCTGTATTTGGTGGTTTTAGCCAAATTTTTCATCATTTTTTTCAATATTATTCTTTTAATATGATAATTTAACTTACATAATTGAAAACTTAACGGAAAAAAATAATTTATGACCTCAATTGTCAAATGAAAAACATTTTAAGGTGATTTAAAATTTGAATTTCGGGTTTAAGTATTCCAATAATCAAATCAAAGCACTCGATTCGATTTGTAAATAGTATTACCGATTGGCATTCCATACTTTATCTTATTCCATTTGTTTACATTTTCATCAGATCCTTTTGCACCTTTAGCCAGTCAACAGGGTAGTAGGTTTGACTGTCTAAAGTGCGCTGTATGTACATCGTAAGTATCGCTATTCGTGGAGGCGATTGTTATTTGTCACCCATCCAATTGAAAGAATGTAATGACAATGTTTATCAGATAATTTTCTGCACCTTTAGCCAGTCAACAGAGGGGAACCAGGATCGGCTGTCTAGGGTGAGTTAAATGTACATCTAAATATTGCCATTCGTGGAGGCGATTGTCATTTGTCACCTATCCAATTTACAGGTTCATTAACATAGGTAGCCATTGATGTCGGCTAATAATGTGAACATATAGCTTGTTTGCAGGCGTGGGAATCGAGGGCATTTGACGGTTTGTCATGCAGTGGACGACATACGATGTGGAATGAAAATTCAATTATTTATGTATTTATGACAATGGTTTGGTTCCTCATTAAATAAAGATTTTCTAGATTTTCATAAATTATTGTTTGTCTTAACGTGGATGGATGGATAACTTATTACTCACTATGTCTTAGAATAGATAATAGTACAATAGTACACTATTCTGTGGCATAGGTAATAATTACACTCTATTCGGTCCGATGTCCCATGGCACGGCGCAAAAAGATGATCTCTTTGTTTATTTTTTTTTGTCATAGGTTTTTTTCATATTTTATATTATTAATTTTGCCTACATTAAATGTGCTTTTCTTTTTTTATTTAACGATAGACGTATTGAGCAAATACATTAAAGTTCAAATTTATTCTTTGCTTTTTCGCTGTGGCTCCACTAGCATAAGCTCACAGCATTGTGCTGAGCGACAGCCCTTTTGCGTAATACATATTTTCCCCAACTTTTTCTTTGTGTTTTTTCTAAGCGTTTTATTCTATTATTTCGCAAGATATGCATATGTACATTTTATGTCACTAACTAGTATTAAATACATAATTATACATACGGAACCCCACTACAAAACTCAGAACTTCAAACATTTTATTCTGCCGTTTTCACGGTTCGTTTACGAAGGATGCTGTGTGAAGGAATGTGGAGGGCTGATGTATTCTTAATGATGATTAATATCCTTCATAGGCTGAGTGGGTGGGCAGAGACATGTCTTGAACGTGACTGAGAGAAAAAAAGATTTGTTTAAAATATTAGTTATGTGTGCGGATTCAGTTTTGAGTAAGGTTAGAATCAGCACCGTAATTGCGTAACTCACGATTAATCATAATCTTCGTTTTGAAACAGATTGTTAAACCATTGCTGCATTATGCTCAAAAATATGTTTGTTCAACAACGTAAATAACGCAATGAAATTGAATACTGTTGAACTGTCAAATTGAAACAGATTATGATTAATCGTGAGTTACGCAATTAGGGTGCAGGTCGGCGGTGGCTTAAGGCAATTATGGTATTATAGATTTTCAATGAAGTAATTCAAAATATGTTTAAGTCATGCAAACTGCCTTAAAAGTCAAAAATATAGAATAACCGAAGTGATTCTGATGAAATAGAAATTTATTTTTATGTAAATGTATAAGTATTTATTTACTGCTAAACTACTGGACCGATTTGCAATAGAATAGAATCCATTTACTTGTAATAGATTACATTTCTTGCATCTACATCATAATACTCCCACAAGGTGGACCGATAACCTAGTGAAAGCCGCGGGAATTCGCTGGATGTGGGAAGCACAAGACCGATCGAAGTGGAGGAGCCTGGGGGAGGCCTATGACCAGCAGTGGACGTCTTACGGCTGAAATTATGAGGCGGCTGAGATGATGATGATGACATCATAATCAACCTATAATGTGCTCATTTCTGGGTCACAAGCCTCCACTAGGAGTGAGGGAGTGGCCCTTAATCGACCACGCGGGGCCGGTCTGGTTTGGTAGATGTCACATATTGTCGATACCACTAGGCCACCACAGCTCCCACTGGGGCGCGCCGCTGCATCTACACTGGCAACCTAATTGCTTAACTATCATAACTATCATAATAAAAAATAAAAAAAATTGACAGTAACAAAAATATTCATTGAGTAATTTTTGCCAACGTAGAAGAAGCAATACGTCATTTTAAATTCCCTTCTATATCAAGGAGGTTGTTATTGAGACTGAGTTACACAATTAGGCTGCTCGTTTATGTATTTCGATTCCTAAAAACGTTTGTCGTCATCGTTTAACCAAGATTGGTGTCAGCAATCTTCTAAGTAAAAACAAATCATGAGTGTCTTGACCTCCACCAGGCGTTTGATGACAAGTCATGTTTAAGAGTGATGTAATCTTCTCATAGGTCAATGTTGCTGATGTGTCTAGTTGATTTGATCGTAAAAACATTATTTTATATCGTTATATCATAACTACACCCATATTTTGGCAGTAATGCATAAGTCAACGTTTATATATTATTATATAGGGTGACTGGTAATTAGTGACCGACATTTAAACACATGATTGTACTCATCAATATGAACAACTTTTACTATGAGACCAAACCTGAAATCCCGAAAAAAAAATCAGCTCTTCCCTACATTTATGTTCGCTTATCTCGTCAAAATGTAGGGAACAGATGATTTTTTTTTCGCGATTTCAGGTTTGGTCCCATAGTAAAAGTTGTTCATAATGATGAGTACAATCATGTGTTTAAATATATACCTTCCAAGTAGTGGTGGCCTAGTTGTAGGTTGTGGGTTTGAACACAAGCAGGGCTTTAATTTGTATTAATTTTTTGATCACCACTGCTCTCAAAACGGTTCAAGACATGTGACATCTACCAACCCCCAGTGGGCCCACGTGGTGGATTACGGCCAACCCTCTCACAGACAGGAGACCTGTGTCGCAGCAGTGGGAACATGCTTCTTAGAAATTCCAGTGGGCCCAGAACGAATGTGCGGAATAAAAGAGTATGTTAAAATTAATATTCGTTCTCATACGATTGCGGACCCCCCTGTGTACTAAATTTTCGCCCGTTATTGAAAAAAAAATTGTATATATTATGAATAGACAGAGTGGGTAATGCAGTTTTCTATAAAACTTTAAGTAATATTTTTTTGATAATCGACGAAACATTTCGGCAAAAATTTCGAATTTCCATACAACCTTTCGGCCCGTATCAAGGAAGAATTAAAAAAAACTGTAGATCACCTTCACTATTTTCAAATTTCTGCTTTCTGCTGTGCGTTGTCTCTCAGTAAATTTAAGATTTTTAATAAGCTGATGCTTTTTTTTTTGTGGGAAATCATCAAATAACTTCTCTCTCTGGGCGGAGCGGGAGGGCGTGTCGAAACCACATGTTTAAGTGCGAAAACGGCTTAAAAATTCCACATTTGCGTTTGTTTAATTTGCCCTTAAAAATATTTCAACTTTGAATCACCCAATACAAAGCGAGAATCGCATTGAATAACAAATTTAACGTTTACCTTTCCCAAAACTCATACTGACCTGTATTCATTGTGACATAAGACTGAAATTTCAACGGTATTTGGTTTTTAGATAATGTTTATATGCTTACGGTATTCGGCGAATCACATCCGAATAACAAATACGTTGGGATTGTAAAACGTGAGACGAAAGTTAAAGATCATGTGTCTCTCTGAGAGTGGGTTCCGTATAATAAGGCTGGCCACAAAATGGGCCATTTGAAACTAAGGGCCTTATAGGAATTCTGTAACTGAAGTAATTCAATTAGGGTTATTATTTTGTTCCCTGTTTACAAACCTTAGTACTCCTTGGAACTGCTATTTCTGCAGTTCTTCTTCTTAGGAATCTACTACGCTTTGGAAATGGGCCACTATAGTGTCATCTTTCTGATTGACTAATGTTTGGACAGTTGAAAGTGTTAATGCTCTGTGTTTGAGTTCTAATGTGAATGTTCCTGATATTATCATAATCATTTGCTTAGGCTTTTCCCAACTATATTGAACGGCTTAAAGTATAACCAGATGCGGCTGAATACCAGTATTTTACACTGAGCGACTGTCTATCTAAGTTCCACAACCCCAGTTACTGGGTAATACGACCCTTGTTGAGACTGGTTGTCTCACCCTCGGGAACCTGTAACGATTGTCAAATTATCCAAGAATGACAGCCGAGACCAGTTATTGGACTGTGGTGAATTTCAATGTTCTGACTACCTGTCACACCAAATCTTCCTGGAACGGTACATAAATAAAACATGTTTTATTTATTTTTGTCTGCTTGTCTGTCTGTTTGTTTTTTACGGCTAATCTCCGAAACGACTGGGCCGATTATGACTAGACTTTCTCTGGCAGATAGCTGATGTCATAGGAAAAATATGTTTATTATAATAAGGTAGGCCTAGCTGCTACAAAGTCTTCCAAAAGGAGGATTCTCGATCCTTCTATACAGGGTAAGTTTTTATCCAGTGCGCAAATTGTAACCATGAATTCAGCATATCATTCTAGACCCCCTAGCGCAAAAAAATTTCGCTGTTTCATAGAAAAGTGCAATACCTACGCGGTCAAAATGTATGGAACAGCTGATATTTTTTTGTGTATCTGGCGAAAAATTTCTGCGCTAGGGGGTCTAGAATGATAATGTGAATTCATGGTTATAATTTGCGCACTGGATAAAAACTTTTCCTGTATATGAGAAGAGGCCTGCCTCCTTCAGAAGGACAAAAACAGGCAGATATTTCAATCGGCTCATAACCACATTCCCGAGAAAACCATTTACATCCTGATATCCATAATCAGCGTAAAGAATAATTTTATGCGAACATAAAATATAACAGTTCATTTTAACTGCGGGTCCCTAAACTTTAAACTCAACGGTCAAATAATAACGGCTCGGTAATTGATAAGGCGACCCGTTGAAACTTTGACGAGAAATTTTGCTTTAGCACGTACACACGTTGAAAATTAATGAGATGAGTCAGAATTTGATTAGGGGACATTTCATGTGTATTTCTTGCTCTTGAGTAAAATTTCGTCACACTTTTAATGTAATATTAGTTGTCTTGCTCCAGTTTTGTTTAGGTGATGAAATATCAATGTATTGTTGTTCTGAAGCAATCGTTCTGACGAGCTTCTTTGGACTATGTTGGGGTCGGCTTCCAGTCTCACCGGATGCAGATGAATACCATTACTAGTGTTTTACATGAAACGACTGACTTCTGACCTTCACAACCCGGTTACTGGATAGCACGATACCGTTGGTGGGACTGATTGTCAAACTTTTGGGCTTCCCATGGGCCACCCGGTGAGAGAGCATTGGTGGCCAAGTGGTAACGGCTGCGACTTACGAGTTGTAGGTCGTGAGTTCGAACCCACACAGGCGCATTACTTTGTGTAAATTATTTCATCACCACTGCTCTCAAAACGGTGAAGGTAAACATCGTGAGGAGACCGGCATGTCCTAGAATCAAAAATTCGAAGGCATGTGACATCTACCAACCCGCACTGGGCCCGCGTGGTGGATTACGGCCCAATCCCTTTCATCGAGAGGAGGCCTGTGTCCCAGCAGTGCGAACATTATAGGCTGATGATGATGATGATGGGCCACCCATAACGATTGTCAAAGAGCCACAAATGACAGCCTTGACCAACAGCTTGACGTGCTTTTCGAGGCATGGGGGTCTCGATATGTTATGGTAAATGGGCCCACGAACCGACTGTGGCGTGGCTAAACGTTCGATCGACTCATTCTTCATCGCATTTCTTTATTTTCGAGATAATTTAAATCTTGTATGCACGTGTTTCTGTGACAATTAAATCTTTAGAACTTTTTCCTGCAGCTGCAGTCATTGGCACTCTTTTATTGTTTTTTGTTCTGAACCATCGTCATGAAATGTACCGAAGGATGGTGAAAACCGTACCAATATCTTCAAATAGTTTCAAAACCACTAGCAACTACATAGATAGACGCGTACGGGCGATTTTGTAAATTTTTATGTGATAAGGTTAACAAACGGATCAGGTGTACCTGATGGAAAGTGGCTGCCTAAAACACCAAGGATTTCGTATTAGTATGCAGCAGGAAAGAGTTTTCGTGCAACGCGTGATGCTTGCTATTTGGCAACGTTGCACAACAGCGTGCAATGTTGCCAGATTGGGCACAACATGGGTATCTATTAATTATTACTAGAATGGACCTTATTGCTTTTCTGAGTTTGACCGATATTTTCATTTTGGTGGTGGCCCAGGGGCATCGGCCCAGGTTTCCCTTTGTCTCGAACCCAGATAGTCGTTTTCATCATCATCATCATCATTTCAGCCGAAAGACGTCCACTGCTGGACATAGGGCTCCCCCAAGCACCGTCATTTCGACCGGTTCTGTGCTTCTCGCGTCCAGCGGATTCCTGTCAGGTAGACAGTAGCTTTGTTTTGTGTAATTTATTTGTACGCCACTGCTCTCAAAACGGTGAAGGAAAACGTCGCGAGGAAACAGGCAAACAAATCCTAGAACAAAAAAATCGAAGACACGTGACATCCACCAACGTATTGTTAAAACGCTTTTGTAAAATAATAAATATATACGTTGATTTGTAAAGATATCGTTAGGTATTTTATACACTGTTAGAATAAAGTTTATTTCTGCTGGTAACAATTATGAGGATTTGTATTCAGATTGCGCTAAATAGTAAAAATATTGTAAATAGTTATAGAAAAGATTTATCCATATTTAATTGAGCTGATAACATTTTCTTTTAAAAAGATTATTTTAAATATCGAAGCCAAAAAGTATTGTCTGTAAGCAATTTTATAAGTAACTCGCATTTGCTTGATTTAAAAAAAAAATGAAATTATTTTGGTAATCTGTGGTGTAAGCTTTTTCCCGCTGGAGAAGCGGTTCAAAGGTTGCACTATCCATTGAGTTATTTTTGAGAGAAGTAGAAGTGAGACTATACATACTGTAGGTATTTGCACTGTAATAAACCATTAATACGTTATACGTGGACTTATTTTAACCAGTGATCTAACAGTATGGTGGATTAAGGCCCAATCTCTCCATAAAGAGGAGACCTGTGTCCTAACAGAGGGAACATTATGCTGAATGTGCTTATGCATACCTTCCAAAACGGAATACGGTAAAGCTTAGAGGCACTACTTCCCCTGTCCATTCATAACTGTTGACATGTCATCCAACTGAAGTCTCAAGTCAGTGACTACTATAAATATAAAATATTTAGACCTCAAATGTTCTTTAGATAATAAAGAAGATTTATTTCTTAGAACAAAGACGCTTTACCGGGAAAAACATTTTTTTTTTCAATATTTATTTAATCCAATATGTTGCAGTTTTATTGTTATACATCACCTGCCAAACTGCAAAGCAATTTGTCGGCAGTAGGTTCTCGTGGATTTATCACGAATCTCTGCTTGGTTATACATGTGGGATTTGTTCGATGAATTGCAAATAAAAGCACTGATTCTTTAGATAATCTTCTATTTTATTCTTTAGGTCTTTTAAGCTAACGTCCTTCGTCTCTTCTTCCGTATTCCCGTCTTCCTCCTTTCACCATTTTTAACATTCACTTGCTTTCTCTTTCACTCCTAGACTATTTCATACTTTCATCTCTTTCATTCAACATGCATCACATCTGTCATTCATCTTTACGTTTCATTCGACTCATCTATCATAACATTCCGTTCCTACATACATAAAAACATTTCGCCAGTTATGCTTAAGTCCCATGTCATAAGGGGCAAGCCAAGCCTATTTGCCATCAACTGGGGACAAATCTAGACTACGGACTGCTACTAAGAAAACCCAGATAACAAAATGCAATTAACTTTTTCCGAACTGGGACCTAATGTTCAGCAGTACCGCTGAAGGTGAACCTAGTCCACATTTTTCCCATCAAACTTCGGGAGGGTTTTACTCCACTGTTTGACAATGTACATCTAAACTTAAACATGGTATGGTTTTGTCTCATTATTAATATTGTCAGTACGGAAGCAGAATACTAAAATAAAAAGCCATTAAAAAGTTATGAGCCAACAAAGTTTTGTTTTTCTTGCTAATTTAACCTAACTTTGGGCGTGTTTAAGTACCTAATAAAAGAAGTGTAAAATCTCCAAAACCAAGTCGGTACCGACAAAGTTCAATCATCGATAAGTTCAATAAACTTTATTGGTCATTGATTTATGCCATAGTTTCTCATAAAACCCGATCTTCCGAAGGACTTTTCTAAATTTTTACGCTCCTGTTTTACTATAGATGATCCTGTATCTCACTCAATAACGTTGTGCGTGTAGACTAACGTCTAACTGCTTATCACTGATACTACCTCTGTCGGACACGAAGCCTGGTGGGACAGCGTGCTTTTTAGCCAGGCTCACCAGTGAGTTCGAGCCAGCGACTAGGGACCACTAGACCATCGAGGCAGTACAGAATAGACACAGCTATAACTAGAACTAAAGCCACTAAATACGACTATACAAAGCAGTTTTCTCTAGGTGAGACAATAAGCTAGAAAGTGACGGCCTACTTGCGAACAGAAGCTGAAAGTGCAGCGATTATTGTGATTAAACGCTTTCAAACACTACAGCCACGCTTTGTAGATGTGGTCGGGAGATAAGAGAAGTACAAGCTTAGGTAAAAGCACTATACAGGGAAGCTGGGATAGCGACGTACAGCTTGTTACGGGTTCAGTAAAGTCAAAGTCAAATCATTTATTTCAAAAAGGCACTTTTGATCGTCAACATTTACATTAAAATTGAATTGATTCTAGTCCCCCTATCCAAAATGTAGTTTCGTATGGAGAAGAATGGGCAAGAAACTCCATCGTTACTTTTTTTAAATGTTTTAAGTCCGGTTTAAGATCATTTATTCTCATAAGAATAACACTATTCACTTACATGAGAATATTAAAACTAAATACTTAAAAATTGCATAAAGTTGGGGGTATTACAAAGTTTAGACCTCGATTATCTAAAATGTTTCGAGGGTAGGTTATAAATCTTTTGGTCACTCAAAATGTTCGTTCGATACATGCAAACAAGTATCCGTGTAACACTCAATAAACGCCAACTGGATGTGGCTCGACACTATAGTAGCGAATGTGAATTTTTTTCTATAAATTGTTTAAGTAGCTTTTTAAAAGTTGTTTTGGATTTAGATTCCTTGATGTCTCTAGGTAATTTATTAAATATTTTAGATCCTTCGTACACGATAGTTTTTCTTCCGTAGTTTGTGCGGGTTGGGTGTAGTTTTAAAAAGTCTTGTTCACGTCTCAGTTTCATTTTGTGTTTTTTAATATTTTTTGTGAAGGTTATATTTGTGTGTATATTTTTATTTAGTATTTTTCGAATTAGTATGCATGTGTTATATATGTATGTTTGTGTTATATTTAAGTAAAATATTTATCATACATTCATTTTAACATTAACATTATGTGTGAAAATGATGCACCCAGAATGAAATTGATGACTGCGTAGGTATTGCACTTTTCTATGAAAAAGCTGTTTTCTTTTTGTATAACCGGCGAAAACGTTTTGCGCTAGGGGCTCTAGAATGATATGCTGAATCCATGGTTAAAATTGACGCACTGGATAAAAACTTATCCTGTATATCATTGTGATGTGCCCAGATCTATTGATCTTCGAAGTTAAGACGCTGTGGTCTAGGTCAATTCTTGATTTAGTGATCGGTCTTCATATTATGTTCTGCTATCACATGGAAATGTATTGCGTGATAAAATACCGTTGGGATTTTTTTACCATCGCAACATAGAATAATGCAGCGCTCAATTCAGTAGCCATTTTAATAACTCGCATGTCCTTGCCTTCTCTTAAATATCCAATAATCAATAACACAATCACAATCAGATCAAAAGATAAGTATAAAAGATAATTAGATAATTATAATTACCGGCATACCAATACACAATTTGAAACTCCTAACACTCAAAATTACGAACTAATTATATAATACAACAACAATAGTATCAGGAATGAATTAGTTTCTAACAATAGTGTTAGAACAATGAGATATGGTTTAGATAATTTTAGTACTGATCACTGACCTGAGCTAAGAATTTGAGTTAGTTACGCAAGTTGATTAGTAGGGCGTGGTGCAAGTGATACGCGGCTCGCAAGTTAGCGGTGTGGTATATGCATGTTATAAGAGTTTCGATGTGTGAGTTGGTGGGGTCCGCAAGGGCCGATGCCTAACAGGAGAGGGGGTTGTTCGAAAGAGATACTGTGGCCCCTAGCACACAGGAAACTGAAGGAACACCTGGAATACGGGTGGATTTTAGTCAGTAAAAGTCTGACACGCCTTCCGCTCCATCCCAGAGCGGGAGAATTTTTTAATGATATCGCACAAAAAAAACTACGATCTGTGAGTAGATAATGTAACAGAGATCAGTGGAGTAATTTCTGAACACAATAACAGTCGGAATAGCTTTCATTATGACAGTTCAACCATATTCATTGCGTTATTTACGTTGTTGAGCAGACAAATTTTTCGATCATATGAAGCTATGGATTAGTCATGGAATATGCTTCAAAATGGTTCAAATTGTGATCCCGTCATGGTATACGAGTATATGTTCTGTGATTGTGATTGATAGTGTGTACGCAATTAGGGTGTAGGGGGCAATGGGAGTGACGAATGTTTGAGCAAATCCGGTGTGGGTGGCTGTCGCAAATACGCGTTGAAGTTGCCTCTGCCGTTGATGCGTGTCGCTCATGTGTATACACAATAAGAAATTGAAAACTTACGCAGGCATTGCAGTGACATACGAACGTGTGGAATTTTTATAGTAGGTACATACAAATCTGTTTTATGAAAAGCTGAATTAGATACAAAAGATTTTTTTTTTTACTTTAAATGAATTAAAAGTTAGAATAATATTACCCACATAACAGTACAGTAATCGACTCCGCTTACAAATTACACCATTCAACACAAATTGTTGTTTTCCATAGATGTCGACACAGTGACATGCTGGGGACACCTTGACCCGCTCGGATTGTCATTTTGTGTCGATTAATTTCCACGCTTCCTTTTATTGTGGTTAATAAATCATAACTTTTGAATTAGCGGTGACTAATCGAAATGGATTGGATCCTTGAAGAAATGTCCAAATGTTATT
Source organism: Polymixis flavicincta (assembly GCA_949987655.1). Classification (NCBI taxonomy): domain Eukaryota; kingdom Metazoa; phylum Arthropoda; class Insecta; order Lepidoptera; family Noctuidae; genus Polymixis; species Polymixis flavicincta. Next base: position 4,033,387 of record OX465195.1, on the reverse strand, counting down.
CTTTGAGGTAATTGTTGGCAGATGACGTTGGCTGCATGTAATTGTCATTACCAGTAAATGTATAATTCACAATAGAAATAAAATATGAAAAAACCAGTAACTTTATGTACTGGATTTTACGTTGTATTCTTTTTTTAAACAATATATTTTTTTTGTATTTAATTTTATCGAATAACTAAAAGGTGACAGAAATTATCATTCTCAAGACATTGAGCATATTTTGTACATATTATGCTTTTTTTAGGCGGGTGTGCTAAAAGTGTAAAAAAATCAAACAATTTACTTTGACAAAAACTGGGAAGTGGAAGACATCAATGGAGATGCATGCAATTCTATGACGTCAGAAGAGCGATACTGTGAGGAGTTTCTACACTGCAACAACCAAGCGATTAGGTGATGGCAGATATGCAGTTCGTTTGCCAATGAAGCCTAATTTAATTTTAATCAGCTGCTGGGCAAGTCAAATCCACGAGCTGTACCACAGTTTATGCTATTAGAAAGGAAATTAGACAGGGATGAAAAACTTGCGGATAACTTGCATTTTTATTTATATTCATCCCGTTGAGCATTCACTGACATTTTATGCATTTAACTTTAATTTGACATTCTGCATTACACTGACCTTCTTCTGCATGCACCCTCCATATTTTTTTTGGTTAAGGTCAAAGTAGCCCGTGAAATTCAAATGTTCATTCATTGTTTGCAAATCACAGGACAGTGTCAGGTTGTCTATTGACTTTTTCATTAAATGGTCATTAAAATCATCACTGAGATCATTTAGTCCTACGAAATGATCTCAGTGATAATTTTAATGATTTTACTTCTGTTACTACATAAATATGGTCGCGGTCTGTTACGGTCGCAAATCATATTTTGTTCAACATACAACCTGAGATTGGCAAGCAAATTACAAAAAAAAAAAAAAAGTAAGACAATTTTAATTTCGCGTGCATCCTTAATGATAAATGATGTTGTAGTCGATCCAGGGCCTCAAGTCTGCTATCACAATAATGTTAGAATGGTCTATAATTGATTTTGACAAGTTTGGTAATCTACTAATATAATGGCGTCACCAACCCGCACTGGGCCCGCGTGGTGGATTACGGCCCAATCCCTCTCACCGAGAGGAGGCCTGTGTCCCAGTAGTGGGAACATTATAGGCTGATGATGATGATGATGTTGAATGGCGTCATTATGACTTACCAATGGTCAGCCACTGACACTTCATTGAAAGAAATCAGCACCCTAATTGCGTAACTCACGATTCATCATAATCTGTATCGTTTTGAAACGGATTGTTAAACCATTGCTTCATATGTTCGAAAAATGTGTCTGTTCGACAACATAAATAACGCAATGAATATTGTTTAACTGTGAAGACGAAACCAATTATGATCAATCGTGAGTTACGCAATTAGGGTGCAGACCCTATGGATTTTGTTATCTGAAATAAATGAATTTTAATTTTAATTATAACACAATTCTATTACGATACCATTGACCGACCAATGATCGACCATCATGAATTTAGCAGATTACGAACTTTTAGCAAAATGACAATGGGATCGTGTTGGAATGACGAATTTACAAAAATTGTAGACTTGGCCCCAGGAATAAGGCATTTCGTGATAAGAAATAACCAAAGCTTATTGGATAAGAATCATAGGACTTTGTACCTACCCAAACTTACTAACCTACTTCGATTTTAGAATCAAAACCAAGAAACTGCCACTGTATTTATGAGGCTCTGAACAATTTGTTAATAATAATAATAACAGTGACTAATTCTAATAGAATTTCTTACTAATGTTTTTGTTATGTAAAGCGCTTTTTATTTAGGTAAGTATACATTTTAGCGAGACGAGTTGATTCATCTTAGTTATCTCATAAAATACCGATTAGCATATAAATTATTTGTTTTGTCTATATTAGTATGTGCGGATTCTCAGCGTTTCAAGTTCATTAAGGAATTAAAGATTATAATGTTTTGATGTTTCTCTTTGATGTTGGCCGCTATGTGAAATTAGGCCTCTTGTTTTAGAAATACTTATTTGGAAAACTGGTAAATGTTGCTACCAGTTTTCTAAGTAAGTCCTAGGAAAAATAAAAATTTTTGCTGCGCAGAACTTGTAAGTCTACTAATGAGGATTTTGTTGATTCTCTTCGATGAACTGTGGGGGCACATTGAGGAACAACCGTGACTTACGAGTTCTGTTTATTAGGTTCGAACCCAGACAGCCGTGTGTACATTAATTCATCACCACTGCTCTCAAAACGGTGTGAACAAAAACATCGTGAAGAAACAGGCATGTCCTAGAACCGAAAAAATCGAAGTCAGAAGATGACACCATCTTCTAACCCGCACTGGGGCCGCGTGGTGGAGTTTCGGTCCACTCCCTCTCACCGAGAGGAGTAGGTTTGTACAACCTACTTACAGAAATTAATCTGCACCCTAATTGCGTAACTCACGATTGATCATAATTGGTTTCGTCTTCACAGTTAAAAGTGTGTGTTAAAAGTTTCTTAGTATAAATGTGCCTTAGATGTGAAAATTGTGCAGCGAACGTTATTGTGCATGCAAAACTCATCGTTTTTAGTTAATTATTGAAATACCCTGACTCCAGCAAGACTAGTCGTTAGCATTCTTAGTTATTAAGATACCGAAGACTTGGAAAAACAACCCAAAGTAGTTTGTCTTCCATGTCATTAGGCTAATCCCCACTATCTTCATCGATTTTTTGTTTGTCACCAATTGGCGCGTTGCCCAATGGTTCCGACACGGGGTTGTTACTTAGATAGTCACGAATAAAGATAAAATGACATTAAACGAAGCAATTTACATGTAATGAGACAGTAGTTGGCTTCTTTTTTTTTCTTGTTCCTTGTGTAGTAATTTGGGATTTTTGCCAAGAATTTTGTGTTAGTACTATGTAGTTTCTGTGTAGCATAAGCAAAATCAGCCTATAATGTTCCCGCTGCTGGGACAAAAAGGCCTTCTCTCTGTGAGAGAGAGTGGGCCGTTATCTACCACGCGGGCCCAGGGCGGGTTGGTAGATGTCACATGTGTTCGAATTTTTGGTTCTAGGACATATGCCGGTTTCCTCACGATGTTTTTCTTCATCGTTTTGAGAGCAGTGGTGATAAAATTATTTACATACAGTTAAGCGCCTTGTCAGGATTCGAACCAAAGACCTACAACTCGTGCCTCAAAGAGATGTCAGCATCAACTGGTGGGGTCCGCAAGGGCGATGCCTGCCAGGGGTGCGGGTTGTGCGTAAGAGATACCGTGGCCCCTGGCACACAGGCTAGTGAGGGAGCACGGGTGGGTTTTAGTCAGTAAAAGTCTGACACGCCCTCCTGCTCCTCCCAAAGCGGGAGAAGTTATTTGATGATTTCCCACCCTCAAAAAAAAAACCTACAACTTGTAATTCGCGATTTCGCGGCGATTCCACTAGGCAACCACTGCTCTCAAGAAGATAATAAGGTAAGATATTCGTTACGACTAACGTTTAATATAATTCTCGAATGATTTTCTTATTTAACCCCCGAGGCACCCCCCCGAGTGGGTTCCCGCATTGTCGTTGCGGGGGGGCTTAGTAACCGTGGTCTCCCATCCACGGTGAAGCCAAGAGGAACCCAACGGTGGGGCCGCTCGTCAGGGCTTTTGCCTTCAAGCCGTTGACGTAGCGGCCAAAAAGTAGGTTGCGGTGAGGTGCACCGCAACTGAGGTGGGCCGCGATGTCGAATGGGAGGCATCGCGGCTGAGGGTTACGGGCTGCGGTAGAGGAGGAGTGCCGGTGCTTCTGAGCAGCGCTCTTCCCTTCCGTGGCCTGGACGGGGCCGCCACCGTTTGATGGCGGACGCGGTGGGGCCGCAGGGGAAGAGGAGTGTTGGTATAGCGTTGGCCGCTCTCCCTATCCTCTGCGGCCGAAAAGTGGTAGACGGGACGGCGCGTTGTGTTCCACACGCGCGCCGTCAAAGATGTCAGCAACCACAGGTGGGGTCCGCAAGGGCCGATGCCTGCCAGGGGTGCGGGTTTGTTCGAAAGAGATACCACGGCCCCTGGCATACGGGCTACTGAGGGAACACGGGTGGGTTTTGGTCAGTAAAAGTCTGACACGCCCTCCTGCTCTACTCAGCAGGAGAAGTCATTTGATGATTTCCCACCCAAAAAAAAAAAAAAAAAAAAAAACCCCGAGGCAAAAACGACGGGGTGTTAAGTTTTGACGTGTCTGTGTGTGTCTGTCTGTGGCATCGTAGCTCCGGAACGGATTAACGGTTTTTTTTTACAGGTGTATTAGTCGGGAGTGGTCTTAGCTATGTTTGATGAAAATCGGTTCAGCCGTTTGGAAATGATTAGCTCTTTTCGTTGATTAAGAGATTTGAGCATCTTCCGCGGGTCTGATCGAGTCGAAATTTAGTATTCTAGTCATCACATCACATCAGCCGAAAGACGCCCACTGCTGGACATTGGCCTCCCCCAGGATGGGGGGTTTTGCCATAATCGCCACGCTTGGCAGGCGGGTTGGCGATCGCAGTATGGTGGTAAAATGCATAGAGAACGCCGCTGCCCATTCTCTAGTAAGTCCCTTAGTCGCCTTCTACGACACCCACTGGAAGAAATGGGATGGTGCTATTCTTTTACGGCCGGCGACACATACGGGGGAGTATTCTAGTACTTCAATAATATTAGACGAACAAAGTATCCTTGAACTGATGCTGGAGCATCACCTGGGTTTTCCAGAATACCCAAGTTCATCATCCGCCTATAATGTTCCCACTGCTGGGACACAGGTCTCCTCTCGGTGAGAGGGATTGGGCTGTAATCTATCACGCGGACCCAGTGCGGCTTGGTATACCCAAGTTACTCACCAACAAACAGCAGAAGTATCATGTTTTTACTTTGAAGATTGCGTACCTACATAAAGAAACATCGATGACCCCAATAACCTAACGAATCTCGTGAGGGATGACAATCACACACAACACCATAATTCTCTCTAATTACCACTGCAAACTAGTAATAACCGCTTGCAACTAGTGGTGGTAAGTAATAACTAGTTAGCTAGCCTTCAACTGTGACTTTGCTTACATTAACTTTGGACTATTGGCTAACAATGCCAGGTGACCTTATTTACTGGCTTTGGTTATTAGTACGGAAAGAATGTGTTAATGTGTCGTGTTGTTTTGTTGCTAGGGAAGCAAATTAAGGTCATCAGTATAACCGGTTGCTAAAAATGGAAAAGGATTCGTTAAAATAACCAATCGTAAAAAATCAAAGATCAAAAGTGATTTATTCAAACTAGGCTTTTTTTTGGGTGGGAAATCATCAAATGACTTCTCCCGCTGTGGCTGGAGCAGGAGGGCGTGTCACAATTTGCTGACTAAAACCCACCCGTGTTCCCTAAGTAGCCTGTGTGCCAGGGTCGGCGGTATCTCTTTCGAACAACCCGCACCCCTGGCAGGCATCGGCCCTTGCGGGCCCCTTCATTTTGTGCTGAAATCTCTTTGAGGTCTGCGTGGAACAAAACGCGCCGTCGACTCGGGCTTGGTCCTTACCGGACAGCGAGCTACCCATTACTCGCTGTCCGATTCAAACTAGGCTGAGAGTCGGCTCTTTTTGAACGTCAAAATTAGATAAGAGTCTCCCCAAAACGCGCGCCCTTTACCACTTCCTAGTACTTTAGCTAGGAAGAAGAAGTGGCGCAACAAATTCCCCAGTAATGTTGGTGAAATGCTCAAATAGATCAGTGAGCTTTGAACGGGCTACGCTCGGAGTCTCTCTGAAGGATCGAATCCAGAACGAGGTGATCCGGCAGATATCCCAAGTTTTCGACATAACTAGCTTACAGAATAAGCAAGCTAAAGTTGCAATGGGCAGGCCATATTAGCCGTAGAAGCTCTGACCGTTGGGGTAGACGTGTTATTGAGTGGAGACCGCGAATTGGCAAACGTGAGGCAGAATGCCCTCTGGCTAGGTGGAGCGACGATTTTCGCAGACTGGCTGGTAGCAGCTGGATGAGAGTTGCCCAGAACTGAGCTAAATGGCGTGCGATTGAAGAGGTCTATGCTCAGCAGTGGACTGTTGTACGCTGATGATCTTCAAATAGTGTAATAACTTTCGTTTTTTTTACCTTAAAATTTTCTGAAGGCCGAAAATGTATGCTATACACGGTACGTCTATTGTTATAAAACGAATCGATAAACTTACCAATTGTATTTGTGCGTAATGACCGAAGTAAATATGACCAGTTTTGAAATATGTAGGCAAAATTACCTGTAACAGAAAAAAAAAACTGTTTATTACTTTTTTCTCTCATTAAAATATCACTTGCAGAACTAAAAAAGAAGTAATTTTTTTTTCCATTAGCCGAATTGAAAAAAAAATATGCGTGGTAAATTTTTTATCAGTGCGCAAACTGTAACCAAGAATTCAACATATCAGTCTAGACCCCCTAACCTAGAAATTTTTCGTCGGTTATACAAAAAAAATCTGCTGTTTTATAGAAAAGTGAAATACATATGCGGTCAAAATGTATGGAACAGCTTATTATTTTTTTGTACAACTGGTTCATGGTTACAGTTTGCGCACAGGTTAAAAATTTACCCTGTATACAGGGCCCCCTCTAGCTATTTAGTCGCTCTGGGCAAAAATAATATTCGCCGCCCTTTACACTAAACCATATAGGTATTTTTGTTTTTCATGAGCTTCTACCAAATGTGGGATGATTTTGCGCACTGGATAAAAACTTTTCCTGTATATGTGATATTATTTTAATCATATAATATTCACATACGTTAGTCTACTACGGCTTCTAAACAAGTATACAAAAATTCATGAGAGTATGTTTGTAAGTATACATTTTGCCGCCCCTCATTTTTGCCGCTCTGGGCATTTGCCAGGCTTGCCCCCCCTTAGATCGGGCCCTGCCTGTATACAAGATTTTGAATTCACTATGACCACGTAACGATTCCTTACTCGAAACAATCTATGTCTTGAAACAAGGAATATGACATTTCGATTCCTTACCGTTACATTGGTTTCTAAAAAATACGAAATTGACGTAGTTTGAACGTAGTAAGATACCGTGGGGAATCATTATAACGATACACAATTGGGGTCCAGGGCCTAGAGACAAAATACATTTCTGTTAGCGTTCACGTTAAACGCTACGCCAAAATGTATGGGAATGACATCACTTGCGGAAAGGTTACGTTGTGTCCTTTCCGCAGGTAATGTCATTCCCATACATTTTGGCGTAGCGTTTAGCGTGAACGCTAACAGAAATATGTTTTGTCTAGGCCTGCTGAAGTAACGCTTGCGACCAATAGGAACCAAAATGTAAAATAATCTCATAACTGACTACACTACTAAATATCTATCTGTCAACAGGTACTGCCAGCTAGTCCGCATTCCCAGTGATTCATAGCAATGCATTTAGCTCCAAAATATTTTATTGTTTGCAACACAATAGCAACGTTGTTTAATTTAGATAACAGTTAAATTGTTGTAATGTTCCTTTGGCTTGTTTATTAGATGTTTACATTGTTTCGACAGTGGCGGGCTAATTGAAATTGTTTTGGGTTTAATATGGAAGGGCCTGATTCACTGTATGGATATGCACAATCAGTCAGATCTACATATAGATGTAACAGATTTCTCATTATGCTTTTGAAAATAAAAGATTTTTCCTGGTGTGGCGTTTGACCTTTCAAAGTTTAACGGTACGTAGACTGTTCATGAGGGGTGTGTAATGTTTGGCATAATAACAAATGCTCTAATTTCACTTAAACTAACGTTCATATGACATAATTTTCATAAGACATAATATCAAATGACATAAATTCATATGACCTAATGTTTCGTATCATATAATATTCATTTAACATAATAACATTTAGTATAACGTTAATTTTATATAATTTTCAATATGTATAATATTCTTTTAATATAACGTTCATTTGACTTAATATTCTTATGACCTAAAATTCATGTTTAATGGGCACAGTTCTAGCCTAACTCAAATGGCACTTAACCAAACCTTAAAATATTCTATGCAAGGTCGAGGGTGGGCCTGGTCGACGGAGCCCCGCTTCGCGGGGCTCCTACTTATGGGTGGTTTATAAAAAAATAACCACGAAGGGGATGGCGGGGTCTATTCGCTCACTTCGCTCGCTCACACGACCCCGCCATCCCCTTCTAACCTAACCTATCCGAGTCGGGGTGCCCTAAAGTCCAGATTGCATCCAGGTGTAGAAGGCACCATACTAGCAGGCGTTTAAAATCGTATGAGATTTTCTAAATTATATTAAAAGTTACTTAGAGATTATGAATATTATAGTAAATGAATAATATGCTAAATGAATATTATGTGAAATGTGCATTATAGGAAATGTTCATTATGTCCTAGGAAATTAGGTAAAATGAAATTATATCAACAATTCATAATGTCAACTGATCGTTATGTTAAACAAAATTATGTTAACTGAAATTATGTCAAGTGAACGTTAGATATTTTGTTATTATGTCAATCATTACACACCCGTTCATGAGACGGGTCGAGAAATCTTTACAAAAATCAAAAGCTCTGTGGCGTTTTCAAGCAGTTGAATTCGGTAGACGACGGGAGTGCTTTCACGACTATAGTTCAACGGGCAGTTTATGGCAACTTCGGTATTTCGACACATTTAAATAAACTGTCCTTTCCTAAAGGCGCCTCGCACGAAATTAATTTATTTGTGGGCGAATCGACAATTCCAGAAATGCGTATTAAGCAACTGGTATTAATAAAGTTATGAGAAAAGGTCGCTGCAAATACAGCAATAAAGTGCATGAAATTCAAAACGTGCACATTGCCTAATAAGTACTGATGGAGTTGCTGGTTCGCTCAAAAATAAATTAATTATAAAATCAGGCCACCCGATTCCCAAGACCAAAATAGTCGCATCGTATCACATCATCACCAAACATAAAAAGTTCGAATCTGCAATAACAATAACACTTCAACTTCATCATTTAGTTTTTTGCATCGATATCTATCGTTATAGTAAAAAACTCGGGCGTAACAAATACTAAAATATCGTAAGATGTATTATGTGTCTATTTTTGATCGGAATACTATGACGAATGCGATTAAGTCATAAATTGTTATGGCTGGTAAAATCTGAAATAAGCTGTGAAGTTTTGGGGCTAATTAATAGAATAGATGAATTATGAATATGATAGATTTTGTATTTAGTACCGAAATTGGACCTGTCCCCTTTAATATTAGTTAGTTTTGTGACCATCGTTAATACGGCTTAATGGTCGATTCGCACGATTTGACTAGTCCTAATCGGGCGAATCTTCAGTTTTAAATAATATGATATTTTGTGTATGCGACTCGCACGAAGTTAATTTATTTGTGGGCGAGTCGACCATTCCAGAAATACGTAGTAGATAATTCTGCCCTGCTAATTGTATCTGCAGTAATTGACACTTTTGGGTTTTTCCCTTTTTCAGAAATGGCATCCTTAGAAACAAACCTGTATGGGAAAAATAATTGGGTACTGGAAGTATGGTTTTTTGATAACGATATTCACAGTACTTACATGAAAATGTTACTTTTAGATTTCCACGTTTTTCTCGAAACCGCTTTATTGCTGCAATAAGCAGGGCAGAATTGGCACTATTTGAATTTTATGTAATCAAGTAATTCTACTTTTTTGTTAATTTTTTGTTGTTTTATTTAAAAAAAAATACTTTTGACTGGCTACAGCATAGTCTGTAGCACATCTGTAGCACTCGTGAAAACTCTTGTTTCGCAAGCTTTTAGGAACATTGAAGGTGTACCTATACTGTTAGGATACAAGTGCCTGATTTTACCATAAGGCACGCTGGCATGAATGACTATTATTTCTGTTTTTGTTATAGGTAATTTCTATAAAAGTGAAAACAGCAGTAAATTTACATTTCCCTCTTTCTCAGTTGGTATTTATGTTTCTTTCGTTGACCGTTGTAGAATCCTTACAAAAACACTATTACGTTTTAATCTTTCCATAATCTCATCTTCCTTTCTTACTTCATACTTCTTTAACCAAACCAGTCTGCTAATAGTACACTAACCTTTAATAAATTGTAAGGTGCACAAAAAACCTGACGTTTAAAATCACGCCAGACGAAAATCGAACTGTGATTGGTGAAGCCCCACGACTGATTCAATATTTCGAATAAGAGACAACTTATGTCATGAAAAGTTACATTTGTATTTAAAACAAAAGTAAATCTCGAAGAAATGTATGTACTTGAAAACCAGGCAATTTAAAAAAAAAAATAGTAATTGAATATCCTCTAAGTTTGGTCGTTAACCTGTGGGAACGTACTACCGGGATAGAAAGTATCCTATGTGTTAATCTAGGTTATGATCTATCTGGGTGCCAAATTTAATCCAAATACGTTCAGCCGTTTTTGCGTGAAAGAGTAACACACATCTATACATACAATCTTATAATTGGAGTACCCCCAATTAGAGCCACACCAGCTTTTGTATACACCTTGTATACAAAAGCTGTCTATGCTTATTATTTAGTTTTTAGATAAAACTTATTGGAAAATGAGCCTTATTAAATCATTAAATCTTGATACAACAAATATTTAAAAAAAATATGATGTGATCTTTTGTTGTAGGCGTTTCAAATCTTCGGTTACTTTAAGGCTTCTTCATTGAAATTGTTTAACGCGAGTTCGTCGCACTGTTGCGTTGCGCCTGTTTAAACCTTTATTCACCATAACAATACCCACCTATAAATTATACCTTGTTATTGTGATTCCGTGAATCATAAAACATGTTTCGTTCTCAAAAAGGGGGAATTTTACGATTTCTGAATGATGCCATTTATTAACCCTTTATGACTTTTTTTGATTAAAAGACGGATACTACAGGGTAAATTTTTGACCTGTGTGCAAACTGTAACCATGAATTCAGCATATCGACGGTCCCTACGTACAGGGGCCAACTTTCAACTTTATCACAAAGGAATAAGGTTCATGTTCAATTGGGAAAATTTGACCGTTTGGGATAGCTTGACCTGCTGGCGTCTGTACATATAGACATGTCAAAAATTGCATTTTTTTTGTTGCACAATTGGGTTTACATTTTATTTTTCATAAGCACATACCTGTACCATTATAAAGTTCCTAAAGCGAATAAAAAATCATAGAAAAAATATATTTAAATTGAACATAGAACGATTTCTAGAGCAGTTTGAACATAAATAACACTTTCCTGTAAACCTCGGTTTTTGACATGTCTGTATGTACGTAGGGACCGTCGATATCATCCTAGAGAAAGCTAGCGCAGAAATTTTTCGTCGGTTATACAATAGAAAATCAGCTGTTTCATAGAAAAGTGCAATACATGCTGAATTAATGGTTACAGTTTGCGCACTGGTTAAAAATGTAGGTATGCTGTTTAAGACAGCAACAAAGAAGCAACCAAGGTGTAGTATGTAGCTTTTAATTAGGTTAGTTTTTATTTGACTATTCTTGTAGCTTAGTTATATTAGCTGCACAGGTCCATCGATCAAGTTAAGCTAAACTTTCCGCGGTTGTCCCTTGAATGGGTGGCCATCTTTATATACCAAGACCTCTCCGTGCCTCGGAAAGCACATAAGCCGTTGGTCCCGGCTGTCATTCGTGGATCTTTGACAGTCGTTACGGGTCGTGAGAAACCCGATAGTTTGACAACCAGTTTTACCAAGGGGTAGCGTATTACGCAGTAACAGGGTTGTGGAGGTCAGATAGGCAGTCGCTCTATGTAAAATACAGGTATTCAACTGCATCCGGTTAGACTGGAAGTCGACCCCAACATATTTGGGTAAAGGCTTGGTAGATGATGATTTGACTATAGTTTCTTATCAAGATATCTCACAAATTGCAAAAAAGAAACTCCTAAAGTAAAAAGCACATGGCATTTTACCAGGACACTGTCTACCTACCAGAGAACATAGTTGTTTGGACCATTCACTTATAAAAATCGACAAAACGATGAGATCGGCTGTTGTGGGTGTTATTAATACTTCAATCACAGATCACGCAATGGTACTTACAAACATAAGTCGATCACTAAAAATTAAAAAGTCCGCCAAAACCAAAACTGTAATTAACTTTGATAATGCCTACTCTAACTTGATAAATACTGACATGTCATTCTTTAATACATTTAATGACCCTGAGATCATAGCTTATAAATTTATATATGTCATTAAAAATTCGCTACTATTAAATACGACAACTAAGTCAGTCCCTAATGGTATGCGGGTTATCAAGCCATGGATGACTGCTGGTGTACTTCGTTGTATTAACCTCCGTAACAAAATGCAGGTGCAAAGTAACAAAGATCCCTACAATATAATACTACGAATCACTTTCAAACGTTTTCGTAACTTTTGTACGAACTTAATAACGAAACTAAAACGAAAATCACAAAGAGAACAAATAACGATGTCAATAAACAATCCAAAACGGCTCTGGTCAAAAATTAACGAAATCACACAATTTAAAACCCCAAAATCAGCCAATTCTAATCTTCTTAAAATCACACCACACCCTCTCGACTCATTGAACCGTATTAACCAGTTTTTCGTTACGATTGGTAAAACATTAGCGGAAGAGATAATTAATAAATCTAACTTATCCAATCCTAGCACTTCATGCCTAAGAAGCGTAAAGCATACTGCATCATTCGTACTGCTTGACACTGGCCCACAGGAAGTGGATGGCATACTCATGGGTCTCGATTCCGAAAGCTCATCTGGCTGGGACAATATACCTACAAAATTTTTGAAAATTTCTAGGGACTTCTTGGTCCCTTTTATAAGCCAACTAGCTAACCTGTGCTTTAGGACCGGGATATTTCCAGCTGCCCTTAAGCGATCTATGGTCACGCCTGTGCACAAGGGGGGGGGACCAGAACGATGTCAATAACTACCGCCCATATCAGTTATATCTTGCATCGCAAAAATTTTAGAAAAATTACTAAATAACCGACTAATAAGTTACCTAAATAAACATAATATCTCATCCTCCTCACAATACGGTTTCAGAAGGGGTCTATCTACACAAGACGCTGTTAAGGCATTAACTAGCGACATAGTCTATTTTGTAGATAAAGGCATGAAATGCCTTACAGTATTTTTAGACCTAAAAAGGCTTTTGACACCGTTTCCGTCCCCATCCTTCTGCACAGACTTGAAACAATCGGCATAAGGGGTACGGCTCTCTCTCTTTTTGGTAGCTATCTATCTGGCCGAAAGCAGCGGGTTAGGGTTGGAAACTTGATTAGTGATGAAGAAACTGTATGTTTTGGAGTGCCGCAGGGAAGTGTGCTCGCTCCGACACTGTTCCTGATTTATATAAATGAGCTGTGTAATATCGGGAGCTGTGGCGGACGAGTATTTTCATATGCAGATGACACAGCAGTAGTATTCACCGCTGACTCTTGGTCCTCCGTGCGTGCTGCTGCTGAACGTGGGTTAGCGGTTATAGCAAGTTGGTTAAATGCTAATCTTTTAACCCTAAATGTATCTAAAACTAACTTCATCTGCTTTACTCCAAACCAGAGTTCACAGCTAGGTACAGATTTTGGGATCGTGATCCATGAGCGTGCAAACTCCCATTATCCTTGCAATTGTCAAAGCATACAGAAAGTTAGAGTCACTAAATATCTTGGTATAACAGTAGACCAAAGATTGTCCTGGCACACCCATATCGAAAATACCATGACCAGGGTCAGAAAACTTATATGGATTTTCAAAACGTTGCGGCATGTGATGCCACCGCCTCTACTTAATAAAATCTATACTGCTCTGGCACAATCGGTCATCACATACTGTATACCGATCTGGAGAGGGGCTACCAAGACCAAATTTCTAGACCTAGAAAGGGCTCAAAGGTCTCTCATCAAAGTTATGTATTTTAAGGCCTTTCGATACTCTACAGACAACCTTTACAAAATTAGCAATCTGCTCACTGTTAGGAAATTATACATTTTGAATGTAACCATACATCTGCACAAGACCCTCTCATTTGATCCATCAAACCTCGAGAAAAGACGTAAAGATATTGTGGCCCACTCCCCTCGGGTCCGTACAGTTTTCGCCAGGCGTCAGTATAATACTCAATCCACTTATATTTATAATAAATTGAACCGTAAACTGAATATTTACCCCATGTTGAGGTACGAATGTAAAAAAACTGTAACGGAATGGTTAAAATCACAAACGTACGATGAAATAGAACTCATATTGACCAGAATATGCTAATTAAGAACCTGTACTTTATCATAACATACATCAGTCAATCAATCACTAACACACACACACACCTAGTCACACTCACACACCGCGCACATCCATTCACATACACACACATAAACACATACGTGCACACAAACACATACACTCACACAAACACTGCACATACCTGAACATCCTACAACAATTTTTGTCAATACCTTAGAACATAAGCTTTTTCTTTCTTCTTTTAAATGTCTCTACATTGTAGTTAGCAACCCATGGGAAGGTGCGAGGTAACCCCATCACAAGTATCTTTATAACTTACCGGGGCTGCCTCAATTTAGTGCTGTAAAACAATTGTTTGAGAACCAATAAAACTTTTTACTTTTTTACTTTAAAAAGGACAGACAAAGACATAATTTTTTGATTTTTAACACATTTTTCCAGCTATTTTATTCCAAATACCCATGGGGTCTGCAAACATATCCTGTTCCCATAGCAACCGTATTAACAGGATCACACCATAAATTGTGTGATCTCATAAAAACTCAGCCATTTACAACAAGTCTTTAAGAACAGCATTTTCTGTATATCGTTCCAGGGCCGTTAAAATGCTGCTTTGTGACACATTGCTTTTATCTTTGATATAGTCTGGCAGTCCACAAGAATAAAAAGTTTTGAGGAAGTACCTACTATCTTGATTCGATGAGAGATGAGAAACACAGATATGAGGACATTCTGCTAAAAAATTTACATCATTAAAAAAAAAATGCAGTTAAATTAGTTACATTCCGTCGTCCCATTTATTTGTTGACGCACTCCACTGACCTATTCACATAATCATTCACCATCATCCAATTTTGACACATAAAAATGAAAAGATAAGTTATGGCATGACTGATTTACCATGTCTCCGACTCTCGAGATAATTGCCACAAACCGCACAACTAATACTTAGATTCAATGGTTACAAATTTAAGAGAAAATTATCGTTTTACGTCATCCGAATTTGATCGTAAATGTCCTATTTATAGTAGGTACCCTAATTTAAATTGTAGCATGATGACACAGATGCGTTTATGGGAGATTGTTTGGAGTAGGTAACACACAGGCAACAGCGGACAGTTGGTGCAAAGACCTTTGCCAGGAATGGAATAACGGAGGTTGAAAAAAAAATTCGACTTGGCAGAAATATCAATGCGCAAATTGAAACCATGAATTCAGCACATGATTCTAGACCCAAAGCATAGACATTTTCGCTGGTTTACCAAAAAATAAAGCTGCCTCGTATTCAAATACGCAGTCAAAATATATGGCTATTTTTTTTTACGACGACAAATTTCAACGCAGGTGATTCAGTTCAGATTTAGAATCATAATTATAATGAAAGAATCCATGGTAACAATTTGCGAATTGTAAATACAAATCAGTGCGTCGACTAGCAACATTTTACCGCTCCCATATACATACGAGTCAATCGCGTGTTCTAGCGCACGCAACGTGATACACGATCATAACCAAGTATCTAACTTTAAAACCTTGTTTACTTTTAGTTTGACTTAATTTTAGATCGGCCAGATACAGGGTTCTACCTTAGAATAGAAATAGAACAGCGATTAGCGAAGTTTGCAAATTATATTCGTTCAAGAAAATGGATACGAAAGTCATGTCATGTGTAGCCTTTCCCCGACTATGTTGTGGTAGTGTTCCCGCACCTGATGCAGCATAGAGCGACTGCCTATCTGACCTCCACAACCCAGTTACTGGGTAACACGATATACCTTGGTGACACTGGTTCTCAGCCTTTTATGGCTTCTGCCTACCCCTAACGACTATCAAAGATCTACGAACGACGGCTGGGACCTACGGCTAAACGTGCTTTTCTATTCCAAGTCACGGAAAATTGTAGGTATAAGAAAGACTGGGGGGAAACCGATAACTCGTTAGTTTAAAGAAAACGATACTCATAACTTGCTTGTACTTTTAATTTCACAACTGTTCTCTTCGATTGTCGAACAACTAATGATCCGCACTCAATTTTATCACAAAATTATTTTTTGTCCCCACCCAGAAATAACGTCACCTAGCCACTATTTATAAGTCCTGCCATCGTACACACGGCTACACATCAAGCTATAAAGTTCCAGTATAAGCTGAACTCGCATTGTATAGGATTTCCGTACAGTGCGAGATCAACGTAAACTGGAAATGTATAGCTCGATGTGTAGCCGTGCGTACAATAACACATTAAAATGCCTGAATTGTCATAATGAATTACATACCTAAAAAAACAATTCATGATAATAATTTAATAGTGCTGCCACAGTTGATATTGTAATTTGGTATTAAAATAATACACTTTTTCGAAACTAAATCAATGAAATTACGACATTCGGCCATCCGACAGCGTGCTAACTCCGAAGCACGCAATAATCTCGAACATTAGCAAGAAAGGGAGATTTTGTAGGTATGTGCTGTAGGCTAGCCAACTGATTGTCGTTGCCTTAATTAATAACATTATTTTATGACAATAATTAAAGAAGGTTAAATTAAATTCGCTAGTGAAACTATTCCGTGTTGTAATGGCTATCTAAACACGATAAAATTAAAAGGATTTGATGTAATTTATTGTTTTTGGGACAACGACCGCTAATTGTGTTATTATTTGTAGCATAAGTTGAGGAGATCAGTTTTATTTTGTTTATTTACCTATCGATGTTCACCACGTCTGGGAAGTATGCACAAAAAAAAAAATGTGCTTTGAACTAAGATTTTCAATGACTTTTCTATTTAATAACTACGGTTGATGACCCCACAAAAAAATCATTAATTAAACTTTTTTTTAATCATGTTTGTGTTTTATTTTTATAACTCTGTAAATAAATATATGTCACGGTCGCGATTCGTATTTTAAAATTGCGAAAATACAATTTAAAAAAAATACATCAGTGCATTCTCCTGAACATAGAACCTTTAAAACCAGTACGTAATTTCATGCCCTTAGTTAATCTCGAGTAGTACGTATAAGGACTGATGTAACTAATAAATGAATGATATAAAAACTGACAGTATCTCATAACCAACAGAAAGCCAGCAATATGAACTGTATACACATCTGATTAATACTTGGTACATGTTGAATGGTTAAGGTGTAGTACTTCAGCAAAATGAGATATTAAATGTATTCGATTTATCGAATTTATCTTCACAAAGATTGTATATAAATAAAGGGTGGGGTTTGTGGCTATAACAGCCGATTAGGTAAAGCTACGCTTACCGCTGTCGGTCCGTGGATGGGTGACTATCTTTGCATGTTGAAAGCACGTTGTCATTCGTGGATCTTTGACAGTCGTTACGGTCAGAGTCCCGAAAGTCTGACAACAAGTCTTACCAAGGGGTATCGTATTACTCAGTAATTAGTTGTGGAGCTCAGATAGGCAGTTGTTCCATGTAAAATACTGGAATTCAGCTGCATCCGGTTAGACTGGAAGCCGACCTCAACATAGTTGGGAAAAGGCTAGGCAGATGATGATGATGATTGGTTTGTAGCAACTTGTAACTAAGTATAGTAATTAAAAGAATTTGATTTGTTTTTTGCTAAGGAATTCCCTATTTTAGCTGTAACCTCAACACGAACGAAACCATATCCCTATAGATCGGTTATTTAAGGCGACAATAGATGACAGCGACCTACAGCGATGCACTGCCGCCCGTCGCATCGCCCGCAAGAAACCCCGCCTCAACGCGCACCAAGTTTTTCGAAAAACAACCCATGTTGATTTATCAACCTCAATTCAAAGAAAAGCCGTATACTAAAATTTGGGTACTTAAATTGTCTTTTAGATGGTGAAAGTTTTATGGAAATACGCCCGATAGTTTTTGCGTGATTATCGTGTTTATGTCCGCGATAGACATTACTTTACCAATTAATTACATTATGTTATAAAAAAGGATTTAAAATATTCACATATCAAATGCCGACAAAAATTGTCTAGTTTAACATAAGTATAATTTTTTTCAAATACATAAGACAAGCCGTTTAGGCGTGATCTTCAATACAAAGTCCTTAAAAGTCGGCTGTCCGACATTTTTTCCACCACAACTTCAGGAGTGTATTACTCCACTGTTCGACATTGTACATCAAAGTCAATGTGCATTAAGCCTGGTATGTTTTTGTCTCATCATTAATATTTTCTGTACGGAAACAATACTAACATGAAAAGCCATTAAAAAGTAAGGAGACAACAACGATCCGTTTTTCTTGCTAATTTAACCTAACTTTGAGTGTGTTTAAGTAACAAAAGAAGTGTAAAATCTTCAAAACCAAGTTGGTACCGACAAAGCTCAATTATCGAAAAGTTCAATATATTTTACTGGTCATTGATTTATGTAGTGGTTTTTTTATAAAACCCGATCTTTCGAAGGACTTTTCTTAATTTTTACGCGCTTGTTTTAGTACAAATGATCCTGCATCTCGCTCAATAACGTTGTGCGTGTAGACTAGCGTCTAACTGCTCATCACTGATACTACCTCTGTCGGTCAGGATGTCTGGTAAGACAGCGTGCTTTTTAGCCAGGCCCACCAGTGAGTTCGAGCCCGCGACTAGATTCCCCTTGAGTATAAAAACCCTATCTTATCGATGTTCCACTAACACTAAAAAGTAATATTTAATGCCAAGTAAGATCAGCCTCTTAAGCAGGATGGTAATAATTATACGCCGTCGTTATTTTTTTACTGACGCTACTATACTCGTTTGAGCCGCGACTTCGTTCGAGTTTTATCTTTTTTTTTTCTACATATGATTACGCCGATAGGGTTGCCATGCTATCGGTATTTCCAGATTTTTTTTCTGGATTAAAGGTCATTTAGAGAGTAAGGGAAAATATTTGATTTATGAATTAATCGTCTGCCTAACCTTTTCCCACCTATGCTGGGGTCGGCTTCCAGTCTAACTGGGTGCAGCTGAGTACAAGTATTTTACATGTCCTATCTGACCTATAACACAACCCAGTTACTGGGTAATACGATTCCCCTTGATAAGACTGGTTGACAGACTTTCAGGTTTCTGACGACCCGCAACAACTGTCAAAGATCCACAAATGACAACGGTTACCAACGGAGATGGTCACCCATCCAAGGACCAACCGCGGTAAGCGTAGCTTAACCTGATCGATCGAACCGTGTGGCTGTTATTAAATAGCCACAAGCCCGTCATTATTTTTACGAATGATTGATTTTTAAAGTTTGACCTTTACCCTCTAGTCTGAATTATATCAATAAAACGGGTCCGGCTGTAGGTACGGGTTTTAACTGTAAATCTCGTTTTTCTTCCTTAAAAACCTGCTTTTAAAAAACTAGTTTTCCATCATATAAAAATGTAAAGTATTTAATGAGCAACAAGAAATGTCAGATCAAATTGCACCATTCTAATTCTTCATTTGTTTTTTTTACTCTATCTTTTCTTCATCTTGAACACACCGAGTTTCACCTTTTCATGCCAGTTTTAAAACCTTTTTGTTACGTCAAAACGACAGTATTATTATAGTAAATGATTTTAAGAGATGGCAACCCTGCATTATGTACTTATACTAGTCATGTTCAACGGAAGGGGTTGAGTGAATTTTAATTTATTACTTGAAGTGTATAATTATGATTATCATGGAGGTAATTTATCTTTCTTATGAGCTAGAGTAAGAAGTGTTCGAAGAGTAGTTTAATATTGGCCTTGGCATGCAAAAAGCTACTAAGGGATTGTTGCAAGAGGATGTGGAGTTTTTCATTTCTGCTAATAAATACATACATACAGTATAAGTTTTTAACCAGTGCGCAAAATGTAACCATGAATTCAGCATATTATTCTAGATCTCCCAGCGCAGAAATTTTTCGTCTGTGACAAAAAAAAAAAAAAACTGCTATTTCGTAGAAAAGTACAATACTTACGCGGTCAAAATGTATGGAATAACTGATTTTTTTTTGTATAACCGACGAAAAATTTCTGCGCTGGGGTTCTCGAATGATATGCTGAATTCATTGTTACAGTTTACGCACTGTATAATTCAAATTCCATTTTCATGTGGATGGCTTTAGGAGTACCTACGGAAAACCAAAGAAACGATAGATGGACTGTGTGAAAGATGATATGGCTAGAAAGGGAGATGACGACTAATGCAGAATTATGGAAGAAAAATACATGTAACGCAGCCCCCTAAATGAATTGGGGTTAAGGCAGGGGAATAATGATGTGTACGAACTCATTAACATTTGTCATGCTCGTGAACGGGCGCTGTCGGTTGAGACTGGTCACTAATCTAGTTTTTAGAATTATTTATTACAAACTAGCTGACCTGACAGACGTTGTCCTGTCCGTCCAATAGTCATTCATACAGAATCCCTACCTTACCTACCCTACCTACCCTACCTGAATACCTAATGATTTGCGAATGATGCAATATCTTCTCGTCCCAAATACCACAGTGTCTCAAGACGAAAGTCTTTGACCAGTGTGTGTTGCCAGTGATGACCTATGGTACAGAGATGTGGTCGTTCACAATGGGCCTTATCAGAAGGCTTAAAGTCACCCAAAGGGCAATGGAGAGGGCCATGCTCGGAGTTTCCCTACGCAATCGAATCAGAAATGAAGAGATCTGCAGGAGAATCAAGGTAACCGACATAGCCCGAAGAATTGCCAAACTTAAGTGACAGTGGGCAGGGCACATTGCTCGCAGAACAGATGGCCGATGGGGCCGAAAGGTTCTGGAGTGGCGACCGCGTACCGGAAGACGTAGAGTGGGAAGGCCTCCCACAAGGTGGACCGATGACCTTGTGAAGGCCGCGGGTATCCGCTGGATGTGGGAAGCACAAGACCGGTCGAAGTGGAGACGCTTGGGGGAGGCCTATGTCCAGCAGTGGACGTCTTTCGGCTGAAATGATGATGATGATGATGAAATGATTTGAGTGTGTTCCTGTGTGATAAATATGATAATGCATTACATATCCTGTAAGCTGGAGAATCTAAGGGAAGACCTAAGAAAAGATGGATTGACTGTGTGAAAGATGATGTGGTTAGAAAGGGGGATGACTACCAAGATGACGACTAATGGAGAATGGAAGAAGGAGTTGTATCAAGAAGATGCAGGGTTTTCCATGTATAGTCATATAACAACATCTATCATCTGGTCCTCTGCAAAAATCCTCGCTATGTCTAGTCTGTATGTTCTACCCTAGTATGTGATTATCTTGATATTACTATTGGATTTTCCCTGGGATTCTTCATTTGAGTTTATTTTCTAGTTTTATAAAGGGCTATTAGCATTTTCGTACCTCAATTTAATTGTGCTGTTTAATACTTTGGCAATATTTTTGACATTTATCGTCAAGTGTTACCAGTGCAAAAAATCAAACCATTTCCAAACTCTTTTGTCGATTGAAGCATTTGAAAATTCATTCCTACACAGGCTATAGAATCAGTAATTCAGTACATAAACTAACAGGAAATAAACTCTAGGAACGGTACATTGATCCAGCACATACCCTATTGTTAAATCCTGAGTCCATTCTACACGACTCTTAAATCGATATTACCGATACACCGCGATTACGTATGCAGAACCGCACTTAAGATAATCGAGTAATAAGCTATATCGATATAATGACTCGATCCAGCTCCCGCTTAATTGCAGCTGTATTTGCATTACAAGAATAATGTAGCTGCTATTTTGTGATAGACAAGATTGGTTGATGCATGGCTGATGTTGTTAGGTATTCTACAAGGTTTTGCATGTAATGTCAGATATATTAATACAGTGAAACCTGGTTAATTGGGATCTCAAGGGACCAATGATTTTGTACCATTTAAAGAGGTTTTCATTTATCCAGTTTTCCAATTAGACAGGTTTAAAATTTAGTTGTCTCATTTACAGAGGGCCCGCTTATAGAGGTCGAAATGTACCGTTATTCCATTTATAAAGGTGGAAATTTTGTGAAAGAAATTCAAATGTTTATAAACAATCGTGTCGTAACCTGTCCCAACCTGATAAATTGTCTCACTTATAAAGGGAATTGAGCTCCAGAGTCCCAATTATAGAGGTAAACATCGAAAAAATCCTAGAAATCAAATCTCATTTAACCGTTCGAAAAGTCCCATTAACACAGGTAATTCGATGAAAAAGTGCCGGGACCTCATTGTAGTTCTCAATAATAGAGGTTTCTCACTTATCCAGGTCCCACTTAACCAGGTTTCACTGTATTAAGAAAATTGATACTCTACGTCATTGGGCCTGTCATAGCCTTTTGATATACCTAACTGTCAAAGATCAAAGGTTAAATCGCTACATTTGCCCTCCCCGTACTGATTTTTTTGCTGTATAGGCCTGCTCTTGACCTCGATTACTTCTGAAGGAAAGCGATAGATGAGTGATATCTATGATGGAACTAGCGTGCCCAGTAGATGCCAGTTCACTCTTGCTTTGAAGGCAGACAGGTAACATGTGGAAGGGAACACAGACGCAAGCAGAGACCTCCATACTTTGGCTGTGCGCATAATTACTGCGGAGAAGAAGCGCCGAGTACGACTGGTCGGGATATCAACTGATTGCTGATGGTAACCTACAGTACATCTGGTAGTCTGGTAGTAAAAAAAAGGGCGCAAGGGGTCGTAAGACGCGCGAAAAAGTGTCAATAGTGAAAAGATTGAGCTGACGTCAATGATATTATAAGTGTAAAAAGGTGGCTGACGTAATAATAATGGCGTATCAGTGACAACCAAGTATACGACGTAGTGTGTGTCAGCGATGTCAAATCAGAACAAAAATACGGGCCCGTCCGAAAAACATTCGAAACTTCGAAGTGACTCCTACTGCTGATTAATTAACTTTTTCGGACGGGTAAAACCACATAGGGAGTTAGGACAGCTGTCAAATCGTGTTGTAATTAATTCTTAGTTCGTAACTTCGACCAAGATTACGGATTTCTTGCTTGGAGAGTAGGCCCCTAGCAACGCGACCATCTTTTGACAAAGCAGTGTGAATCTACGATTGAAGTGTTTGTCAAAGAATGACAGTTTTGAAATTAAAATACATACATTTTATATTGGTAGTATCATTTTCTTAACAGTTAATTTCTCATACCTACATTGTAGGGTTATTTTTTAAAGGCGGTTATGTATTAGATTAGTTACTGTTAGATAATATAATGATTTTGCTATTTTTCGTTTGTTTGAAATAATTGCACTTTCATAAAAGTAAAATGGCGTTCTTGTGATTGACTTTCAAATAATTTAGTGCTTTATGAGAATTTAGAATGCAGTCACTTCAATGTTACATAAAAAATTTAATACAAAAATTTTATATATTTTTTGTCCGGGTAATACAGTAAGCAAGTTGAGACAACATATTGAGTAGCTTAAATATTACCTACAGCTAGTAACCCCCCCCTGTACCGGAAGACGTAGAGTTGGAAGGCCTCCCAAGATGGACCGATGACCTTGTGAAGGTCGCAGGTATCTGCTGGATGCGAGAAGCGCAGAACCGGTCAAAGTGGAGGAGCTCTGGTGAGGCCTATGTCCAGCAGTGGACGTCTTTCGGCTGAAATGATGAAGATGATGAAACCCCAGTATAATTATTATTTACCAGTGAACAGTTAGACTGTATCTTGGGGCTCACGATACGAATTCTAAACATGACACCATACATAAAAGTTGCTAATAGCAGATTAGCAGAACATAACGGAAAGTACAGAGAATCTACGAAATAGCATTTTTTTGTTTTTGATAAAGGGCAAAAGTTATTTAAAAAAAAAATCGAATTAGAGTTCTTATTTTGATTGAAACTGAATCTACGAAATAGCATTTTTTTGTTTTTGATAAAGGACAACAGTTATTTAAAAAAAATATCGAATTAGAGTTCTTTTTTTGATTGAAACTAGTTTTTAAAATGATCCGATACTACATGTGGAAACTATTTCGACGTTTTATTCGGGTTTTTCACACCGATTAAATATTTTTTATTGCAGCGTAATCTTTATTCTGCACTGGTATTGCAAATGTCGTTTTTGTTTAAAAATTAATTCTTTTATATTCCACTTTATCGTTTTAGTACCAATTGGCACCTGGAGATAACCGCACTGTGTACCAATTTTGACGCAGTACCAAAAAACATATAAAAATAATTACTATTTCTAATAATTGTTATTTCGGCACAAAAAAGCATATGACTCATGTAAGATTACAAACTGGTCGAATCGGGACGAAACTTTGAAATTGATTCAACGTTAAAGTTGAAATAATATAATTTATTGCCTACGGGCTCTTCGTCGTTAATTATAATACATTCAACACATTAGACTTCTTTTTACCAATCAACTATATATTAAATTAGAAATTCCTTTTAAAGTTCCGTTTCTGTTCTCCCCTGCATCCCTATTTTTCACGTCGTTTGACGATATAAAAATCAGCGAAAAAAACCTGAGAATCAACACTTTTTAAACATCAAAGGCCTTATCTCTAATGTCATCATCCTACTAATCTATATCTATACTGATATTTCTATACTAATATTATATAGAGGAAAGATTTGATTGTTTGTTTGTTTGCATTGAATAGGCTCCGAAACTACTGAACCGATTTGAAAAATTATTTCACTGTTGGGAAGCTACACTATCCCCGTATTCCCACGGGAACGGGAACTACGCGGGTGAAACCACGGAGCGGTGCGAGTAATATTATAAATGTGATTTTTTTATGTTTGGTTGGATGTTTAGATGTTTGTATGTTGTTACTCAATCACGCAAAAACAGCGAAACGGATTCGGATGAAATTTGGCACACAGACAGTTTTTAACCTGAATTATCACATAGAATACTTTTTACTCCGGTAGTACGTTCTCGTGGGATAATTTCTAGGGATAGTAAGACACAGACCCAAAAAAGCCCTTCACCACTTAGCTTAGGTTTTAGCTGGGACAAAGAAGTGGCACAATCAACTCCCCAGTACCGCATCTGTCTGTTCAAAATATCAGCCAATCAACCAGGTTAGTCTTCTATCCGTCTAGGGCCTAGGATGTCCTTGTTTTTTATGTTTTTATGTGTGCGCCGGACGTACATTTTAGTATGAGTAGTTTAACCACGCGTAGAACCTATTTAAATGCAACAACTTACTAATAAAACTTATAATGAACTCATCACGACTCTGACGATCATTCCCGACCATAATTATTTATTCTGGCCACACCTCCGGGCGGTCATTGCCTTGCGCATGACAACATTTTTTTATTTAGAAAAAAAAAGTCAATCTGTCAAATGATTGACATCAACAAATTCGTAGGTCGAACGCCTTGACATTTCGATTTGCGATTTCGAAATGTATTTTAGTTTTGAGAATAGAAGTATTTTTTTCGAGTTCCTAAAAAGGAGTAAGTAATTATTTAGTTTTAATTTTAAATCTTAATCGGTCTTTTGAACTATACGACTTAGCTGTATTTGAAACATTATGTTATTTTTACATTATTTGAACGGTGCCATTCAAGGTGTAGATACAGTCGCTTCGTTGTTGAGTTACGTTTTAGGGGCTCGACGATTGATTCCCGCACAAAACAAATATTAATATTTAGGCAGTCTTTCCAGGTCTCACTGTTTGTAAAAGAAGGTGAGATTTGTGTTTCTAAACTCACGATACGGATGAAATCCAAGTGTGGGCTAATCATCCTACTCTCTCCTAATATCGTAAATGCTACAGTTTGTATGTTTGCTTAGATATTCTGATGTTTGTTACTCAGTCACGCATGGCGATTCAACACCGCTCCGTTGTTGGTCTAATAGTAGCAGGTACTACTGCTGACCATGAGGATCTGGATTCGATTCCCAGTTCGGGCTAAGTATTGCTGATTTTTTTACAGCCCGGAGTCCAGACTCCTTTCATGCCCGATTGATGGCCATAGGCGCGTCTTCTTACATGCGACTTCAAGATAACTGGCGTCATTTCAGTACTCCTCTGCCTACCCTTTCAGGAATCACAGGCGTGATGTTATGGCAACATAAAAGTGCTGTATAAAATTCAAAGCGTAGCCATTAAACCCAGGGCCCCAATTCTGTATCGTTATAATTATTCCCCGCGGAATCTTACTACGTTCAAACTACGTCAGTATCGTTTTTTTTTTGCCAATGTAACGGTAAGGAATCGAAATATCATATTCTGTATGTTCCAAGACAATTTGTCGATATTATTAATACGATATTAGCAGAATTCGTGTGTGATTGACGTGGTTGTGACTAAGAAATCGTTAAGTGGTCATAGTGAATTCAAGCCCAGGTGTTTCAACATCACTCTTACTCTCAAACAATATAGTTTTAAATGTCATACTTTCTCCGCAACATTCGCACCACGCCCCCTCGGCGTGAATAAAGACAATGGTATTAGCGATAATTGTATGTCAGTTTAATATTATGTTGTAGTTAGATGGAGAAGTCGGGCGTTGCGGGTAATGTCTAGATGTCATATTCGGTGCGGGTTGGTTGTTGATTTTTGGACGATTTATTATTGCGTGACCTCACTATTCTCACTATAGACACGTTTTCGTCCCCTACTACCCTACTTGCGCCTTTGCACTACCGGTGTACCAGACGTACAGTAGGGTACCATCGTGTGGAACTCATTGGTTGCGTCTGTGTTCCCTTCCACATGTGCCCCATCTGCCTTCAAAGCTAGAGTGACCAAGCATCTTCTGGGCACGCTCTTTGCATCATTGACCTCATCAATAGCTTTTCATCAGGCGTGATAGAGGATTCAACGTATATTTTTTTAATTGGATACAGAGTGATTTTGAAGAAAAAAGCTACTATCTTATTTAATCGAACTTACTACAGGGCAAAATTTCCTATTTATTTGTACCTGCAGAGATTCCCCATTAATGGTACAAATTCTCTTAAAGCTTTCTCTTCCCTTTTGAACGAAATAAAATTACTGAAATTAAATCTCAGTGACCGAACAAGCTTTTAGTTCTAATTTAATTTAAGTAAAAGGAAAGCAAGATTTAACAGAAAGATATCCTATCCGATGACCTAATGTTGACCTGATCTTAGAGGCTAATTAAGTTAAGTAACAGAAAATGAAAGTGAAACGCAGAGGTTTATTAAATAAACATTTCTTTTTTTTTTACTGTCTCGTTGGTCTAGTGGTTGTAATCGTGACTGATGAGCGTGATCTTCTTGGTTTGATTCCCAGATTGAGAATTGTTTTTTTTCGATTTTTTCTCAGGAGCAGGCTTTTTTTTTTGCTTGGGAAATCATCAAATAACTTCTCCCACTCTGAGTAGAGCAGGAGGGCGTGTCAGACTTTTACTGACTAAAACCTACCCGTGTTCCCTCAGTTGCCTGTGTGCCAGGCGCCACGGTATCTCTTTCGAACAATCCGCACCCCTGGCAGATTGGCTTGATGTCCGAATTTGTGCATAATGGATATAGGCTCACCTTTATTCAATGGGATTTTATCATGACGAAGACATTATGATTTTCTCTTTGGGAAATAGGTAAAGCCGTCATGTTTTTTTTTAAATCACAATGCAATGTTGATTAATCTTCAAGATAACCTACACAGGAACTTATGATGTAATAACTTGCACTAAAATTATATAACTATGATTTTGTAATTCGTACTTTATGAACTATCTTATCCAATTCAATCAGTGCAACTGAATGATATTATTAAATTATAACAAAGCGTTATAATGAGTAATGATTGATAAACCAATTGATTATTTTAGAACTGTGAATGAGTAGTTTTTGGTTCTTGTTTCAATTACATAAGTTGTCATTTACTGTTGCTTTTAATAACACTGTTTTGCCTAGTTATGCCTGCGGTTCCGCCTGCGTTTAAAGGTTTTTTAGGTTGAATGAACCTTTTTTGTTAAAAGTATCAGACGGCCTAGACTAGTGGCAATCACTTCCAAATTCAAAACGTTTCGTAATTTTACAACGAATTTCCAAAGGATTTACTTAAGCAATGTCTGTTCTATCATATTACACAGAAGAGTGCAGTGGTGGCTCAGTGCTAACGGCCGTGACTTACGAGTTGTAGGTCGAAGTTCTAACCCAGACAAGAAATTTACTTTGTGTAAATGATTTCATCACCATTGCTTTTAAAACGGTGAAGGAAAACATCTTGTGGAAACCGGGATGTCCTAGAACCAAAGATTCGAACACATGTGACATCTACCAACCCACACTGGAACCGCGTGGTGGATTACAACCCACTCCCTCTTGAAGCGAGGCCTGTGTCACAGCAGTGGGGACAATATAAGCTGATATTGCATACTTTTTAGATTTTGCGACTATCATTATCACTGATAGAATGGCACTTTGCGTAAGGTCTTTAGTGAAGCTCATTTTAAACGGTTTTATGAGGTATTCCGTGAAGCACACCCAAACGAAGCACACCTAGATGAAGTGCACCTAAAGTATTCCACTTAGCACACCCGTAGGTGGGCTTCAAATAAAAACTTAAAATAATTAATTTCCTGTTCCACGAAGCACACCTACGAATATCACTGGCATAGTGCGGGGACTAAGAAATAAAAACGTCGATAGAAGAAAATGTTTATTGTTTAAAAGACTAACTTTAATTTCTAACATTATTCAGTGTCATTATAATAATGTGACACAATATTTTTCATTTTTACAAAAATAATTACAAAATAGTTACAATAATTATAATTACTCTGCTCGATTATTTATAATTACATGCAGATTAACAATAAATATGGAGGAAAAATTGCAGCGGAATAAGATGAGCGCATTGGTTGAGGAAAAAACAAATACAAATGACTTATTAGTGTTATTCGATCTACATTTTATAGGGCTCAATTCATTACATAGTTGGCTTCATATTGCACAATGTTTTTAGTTTTATTCCTTTTGATTAATATCAGCGAAATTTTCAAATTAGTTTTGGCACTCGATATTTCAAACAGCTACATTTCGGGGCTATATCCAAGTCATATATTAATTAATGTATTATAACACCATAATACTCGTATCTTCTTGAAATGTAATTGCTTTAGAGCAAATGCTCAATGATCGTGGAAACCTCAGCAATATCCATTGTTAACTTTAGAAGTTCTAAGAGGTCACACAGACATAGACGAAAAAAATATTTTGGATTATATTTAGAAAGATAGAGAGTATAATTACTCAGAAGTTGCGTAATTTGCATGCATCTTGGATCACATGTACATATTGGAGAGTAACCTAGCTATACACTGTATCTAGGTTACTCTTCAAACAAAACCCATGAATGTTTAAAACGAAAGAGGAGAAGAAACACATTGATCAGATATATGATCAGGCTTCGTAGATATACGGGTGTATGAATAGTACTGCAAATGCGCAATAACACGGTAAATGAGTTTCATTGCACGCAGTTACATAAAATTAATAAAATTATGAGTTCCATAGTTATAGTACAGTCGACGGAGGAGGTTGGTAAGTAACCAGTCGGCTAACTTATTCAACTTGTGCAATCCACATTGTGGGTATGCTAAGCACCTAATTAATCTTTGACATAGCTCATCTAAGTGTTCGTTATGGTAAAACCTCCAGGGTAGCCCGCGAAATTCAATTTTTAAAGCGGCCGCGTAGTGGCATGATGAAATATCTTGCCCTTGTCCTTTTCGTGCAAATACAGAGATAAAAAGCAATATTTTTTTCATGATTTTGAGCCAAATTTGCCATCATTTTGTAATACCGAAGGTTGTATGGCAGGTGATTATTGCATGAGGGGCAGGAAAGAAGGTGTGACTTATGCTGTGAAGTTAATTTGTTGATAATTCTGTCTGTAAACCTAGCTCCTTAGCTGACTGTACCTATGGAGCTATATTAAACAGTTAATAGTAGGAAATGGTTATGGAATTGGTAGGTGTTCGGACTTAAGACTTACACTGCGAGGAAGTAGATTAGTTTTGGGAATTTGATTTAGCTCTCGTTTTTTTGCAGATTATTTTTAATTAAACATAAGATATCCGTTTCGTTGTTCGGTGTCCGAAAGAATAGCATCATTCCATTTATTTCCGTGGGTGTCGTAGAAGGCGACTATGGGGCTTACTAGAGAATGGGCATCAGCGTTCTCTATGCATTTTACCACCATACTGCGATCGCCAACCCGCCGCCAAGCTTGGTGATTATGGCAATCCTCTCCCCGTTTGGAGGAGGCCTATGTCCAACAGTGGACGTCTTCGGCTGAAATGATGAGGATGAACCGTTTCATGTTTTTTTTTTATAATTGCTGGAGGCCTGCTCTTGACCTCGATCACGCCTGATGGAAAGCGACAGATAAGGTCTATGATAGTACGAGTCCAGAAGATGCCTACTCATTCTTGCTTGGAAGACAGTCGGGTTAATGTGGAAGGGAACACAGACGCTGGCACAGAATTCTACACTTTGGCTGTGCGCATAATTAATGTGGAAGAGCGGTTACAAATAATAGGGTACTTTCAAATATGCTACGCTTAGTAAAGTAAAATACAACATGATATTCCAACAACTAAAACTCTTTTAATTCTTTTGTCTTGACTACGCCAAAGCCGTGATTTTTTCATACTATTTTCAACTAAGGAATAACAAACTAGACATTTACCAAAACGTCTAACAACTACACTTGCAACGCAACATGAGCTATAATAATTTCGCGGCACATCAAACCGCATCACAGCACGACATTTAGACACCCATTGTGTTGTAAGTTGTAACGTGTTTCTATGTTCACGCCTGCTTTATATTATGACATGTGCAGACGTATTGTCTCGATCATCGTCCGGATAGCTTTAGAGGGATATAGGTAATAATGGTACATCACAGACTCCTTGCAGTATTGTCTCTCCGTTTACGTTTGACTCCATTCAAAGGTGCCCATTAGTTGACTCGCACGATTTAATTCGCCCGAATCGGGTGACTGGTCGCTTTTAAATAATATAATATTTTGTAAGTTATTTTGTTTGTTGGCCAATTGACAATTCAGGAAATGCGTATTAAGCAACTAGTACGTTATGAAATAAACGTTAAGGAAACAACGAATAGTTGGGGAAAAAGTACACTAACTTTATTACATAAAATCTGAAGACAATTTACGAACATCTGCAGCGATGCATTAACAAAACCCTTAAATTAAATTAGGGTATAAAAAACCTTCATATCTTGAACCTTTTTCGAACACAAAACTGCAGTATTAACCTACTTATTAACGCCAGGATTTTCTTAAGAACTATTTAGCCGAAGATCAAAATCGTTTTTTGTTTCCACCCATGCGAAACGCACCCTCCGTCTGCGCAGTCGAGTAAGAACAAAAGATTGGTTACAAAATAATAACAAAATTATACCTTATCAACCGAGGGACGATGTTGATGTATTCTGAAACAAGAAAACATTATTTGGTTAAAAAAATAGTTAATTGAATTATTAGCGGTTGGTTGGTTGCGTTTTCCGTATTGTTGGGTAATAAAGATTTAATGATGAATGCAATAGGCAATAGGTATATTTTATGGTCATTTTTTTGCAGTTAGTAAGTACAGTCAACCTCACGTCAACCAGTGGTAACCATTTGATATTGGCAGCGTCTATACACCGTGAAATTCTTGTCGTCTTTCAACGGCAGCCCACAGCATGTATCCAATGACTACAATACATTTAAATAAATAAAAATTTGAACATATGAATAATTTAAAAAATTAAAATTATTGTTGGAATGTAATGGTATAGGTATCTTCTACCCTTTGATACGTAAACATTATTAACAGGGTGTTTAATAATTCTAAAGCATTATTTGTTATTCTTTGTACCTATCATCTTAATTAATGGTAACAATTTTTTTAATCGCAGTTAGAGGTATTTTATGTCGGAAACATTGCGTGGCCATCTTTGTAAAACGACAAAAATGTCACGGTGTATAGGGTGGCAGGGACATTGTGCCCATGCGCACACTGTAATCATGAATTCAGGACATGATTGTAAACCGTATAAAATTGTTACAGTTATCAAATATAATAAATAGCGTATAAAAAGAGCAGAGAGCAGTGGGGACCCAGTGGTAACGGCCACGATTTACGAGATGTAGATCGTAGGTTCGAACCCAGACAGTCGCTTTACTTTGTGTAAATTATTTCACCACCACTGCTTTCAAAACGGTGAAGGAAAACATCGTGAGGAAACCGGCATGTCTTAGAACCAAGAATTCGAAGATATGTGACATCTATCAACCCGCACTGAACCCGCGTGCGGATTAAAGCCTGCATCCTCTCACAGGGAGGAGGCCTGTGTCCCAGCAGTGGGAACATTATAGGCTGATTATGTATGTATAAAAATAAGTCGTTGAAAATTAGATCAACAAACACCCAGCTGAGGGGTTCAAACCCAGAATCAAGATTATATTATATTTTCATTATGAAATCAAGATAATATTTGTGACAGCAATCTAAGGGAAAGTCGGTTCAACACTACACAATGTTACATACATACAAAACTATTACATAACTTACCCAAATAACAGGTTACAATATCAAATTATTTTAATAACTTAATTTTGTTCCTTTCATTGGCAGTTCGTACTTTGTTATTGTTGAGATTATGATCATTTTCTTATGTAATAAAGTTTTGAAATTGTTCATTTTTGGTATTAACGAGCTGACGAAAGGTAGAAGGGATTTACTGGTTTAAGTTTTTGAATGATGTTGGTTAATCATAACACCTGTCTTGCCAAGAGGCTGTCTTGGAAGACTGAGGGGAAACCTCTACGTTCATTTGGGGTTCTTAGGTCTTACTTTATGTAAGCAAGCTGTTGGCACGTACAAAGTTAAACGTTTCATAACCCCATGTCTAGTATCTTCAAACCGATAAGACTGACAAAGCTTTTGCGTGCTCCCTTTCACCGGCTTCATAAACTTCATAACCCAATTGTTGGGCTTGGTATAACCTTTTATAACAAACTTCCCTCTTCTTTGCTAGATTTAAATTTTAATGCGTTTAAGCTAAAGTAAAATCCAACCTTTGTTCTAAGGCATACTATTCTATCAACGACTACTTAAACGATAAGAATTGTTGGTCGCTGTGATTAACTCAAGACAACGTTTGTGTTCTTTCACCAGAATAACAGGTCATATGAGTTACTTCATATCATTGTTTTATTTGACAAATGTATGCGGCCACACCCTTTATGCCTGAAAGCTTTTATGTGGGATTGAGTTCTGTTTACGTTTATTGTTTTGTTTTTATTATTTACTTGTTTCTGCTCCTGTTTAATTACCTACTATGTATTTTTGGTATATTGGCGCGTGTTAGCTGACTTATGGCAATTAATTTAATTTAATGTTTTGTGTTTAGTAACGTTAATTACTTACCTAAAACAATCCAACGAATTATATGCATGTGACTCCGAATGATCTCTAGGTACACGAAAAGCTTACGTTCTTTCTCATACACATCCTCCATACACACACAAACCAAATCTTTCACCCATCCCACGCTGATGGCTTTCTCTTAAGTTGTACAGGGTCACCAGAGCTATCGAAAGTGAATGCAACCTCAATATGGCTTCCAAACTGCTTATTATTTGATTAGAAGATAGTTTATGCGCTATAATCGCAGTCTCATGGTTAATATTCCACTAGGTACTACAATATTCACACCCGTGAGACTTTTTACCCGACTTCGCCAGAAGGAGGGTTATGTTTTTCGAGTGTATGTATGTATATTTCTTTGGCACCGTTAATTTCAGCTTGAGAGGCGCCGTTAGATTCGTCTTAATGATGAGAGTGACACTGGATGTATGAAAATTGAAAAAAAAAAATGGCTTATTTTTGGCGCAATAATCTTGTCTCAAAAAAAAAAAAAAACTCAAAACCTATTGAGTGGGGTATCAAAATAAAGAATTTCATTAAAAAGTCTCATTATTGTCAAAAATAACTAATATTACTTAACTAAAACGGTGAAATAAAAAAATATTACAAAATAAAAAACCCGAATAACTAAAAGTGAACTGTAATTAAAAAAGATGGAAACAAGAAACTTTTTTTTAAAAGATGACTACTAGACTGAATATTATAAGGAATCTTATGTAGTCGGAGGCATCTTCTTAAATTTTACAATAGAGACTCTTTATTGCCTCCGACTATTCAGTATAATAGTCATCCTTTTAAAACAAATTTAGTTAGGGAGTCGGGTTTTTGGATGTGCTAAGGGTAGCGCACGAAATTTCAATTTTCTTCCGTTTTTTTAAGTCGTAGGTCAGTTTCAGGTTGTACCACCTGAAATTGACCAACAACATTGATTAAAATATGATTCGCGACCGTATCAAATCTCATCATCTGCCTAGCCTTTTCCCAACTATATTGAATGCAGCCGAATACCAGTAATTTCCATGGAGTGACTGCCTATCTGACCTCCACAACCCAGTTACTGGGTAATACGATACCCCTTGGTAAGACTGGTTGTCAGACTTTCGGGCTTCTGATGACCCGTAACGACTGTCAAAGATCCACAAATGACAGCCGGGACCAACGGCTTAACGTGCTTTCCGAGGCACTGAGAGGTTTTGGCCTGTAAAGAATGTTATCCATCCACCCAACAACCGCGGCAAGCGTATCTTAACCTGCTTAATCGACCCGCACAGCTGTTATTACTTAGCCACAAGCCCCCGTAACACGTATGAAATTACATATGATTACAATCATTGAAATTGTCCTCCAACTTTATTTAATCCCATTGAATGAGTTTTTCATGAAATAGTAATTAAATGGAATTTAGTGAACTTTGATGGTAAGTAAAGCCATATTTTAGTATTGTTAGCTTGTCTCCCTTACAGGACAAGGTGACCAACTTGGATGTAACCTAACATCACGTCATCATAACTCCTGCTAAGTACGAGGTCAATGGTTTTTTTTGGTCCTTGCGGACCCCGCCAGTTGGTGCTGACATGTCTTTGAAGTGCGCGTGGAACACAACGCGCCGTCGACCCGGGCTTGGTCCTTACCGGACAGCGAGCTACCCATTACACGCCGTCCGCAAGCCCGCGTCTACGGTGACCGGGAATCGGCCTTGGATTCCCGATGCCCAGGGCGTCTCCTGTGGCGACTTCTCATGCACTCTCGCTCCGTCGCTCGTCGCTCGTCCTTGGTTCGATTCCCATGTCGGGCCAAGAGTTATTGAGTTTTTCTAGCTGAAATTAATTAGTAGCAACCCGGAGTCTCGATTTGCGTCTGTTTGATAGCAAATAATAGCAATAGGCTGACCTCCTATTACATGGGATTTAAATATATCTGGCGAAATTTGGGTGTACTTTACGTACACCTCTGGCCAACCCTTCGGGGAATCAAGGCGTGAAGATAAGAATGATTTGCAGTATTTTAGTAAAACTTGATTTTAATTAAGGGTCTTTAGTTCTTACGCTCTATTGCAAGAAGATTATGCGCTCTAATGACCCCTTAAGCCTACATTGATGACTTTCTCTCAATAAATCGTACAGGGTCACGCATCTAAGTGTTAAGCTATCGAAAGTGAACGTGGCCTGGATATGACAACCGCACTGATCATTATTTGTTTATGATGTATAGTTTTACTGGATGTGCCATTTAATTTTATACTCTTTCTTTTTTGCTAAGGTTTCGATATTGACGCTGATGATTGAACTATCAATAAATAGAAACTATTTTTGGAGACGATTAAGAAAAGAAAATTATGAGGTAATTTGTGAGATCCCAAATTAATTTATTATACTTTATTAAGGTTTTTTTGGTCGAAAATATTTTTTTGTAATTCTTCCCAAATCACACACAAAGAAGTTCATAATCAATTCAAAACCTTTTTAAGTTTTGCTCTCTCTATCTGCCAGAGTACAGCATCTTCGTTTTGCAGAAAATAGCTAGGTACTGTTTCTCCGTTTCATAAAGTCATGTTATTGCTATTTGAATTTTATCAAATCAAATCATTTATTCGCATGGAATGTAGGTATTGTATAATAAAGTTGTTACTTATAAAAAATATAGTGAGCCGGGTACATTCTACCTGAGTTTGGGCATGCAAATTATGTCATTCTCAATAGAAGTAATAAGACTGGTCTACGTAAAATAGTATGACTAGAGTAATTCGTTAATTAGTCGTCAAAAATATTTAGAAAAAATCTGACATCAAAAAGTAAAAAGCAGCTGGCTAAATAAAACATTTTTCACTTTTTTCTCACATCTGGTCGCCCATAAAACACTATTATTGATATTTTATCATTATGCTAATCATCGCCTAAGGCGAGCCTTCTTACTATTCAATGTTTATCCAAACAGTGAAAGTGACATCCATTAGAAGTTGTTGATGTTTTTAAATAAATAGTTAGTGAAAGTTAATAAAAAACTCGTATTAAGTTAAAGTTTTTTATTTAGAAAGATTTGTTTGTATGTATTGGTTAGATTTTGATAAATGGTGACGAATGACTAGATTTCTATCAAAAGAAACGCTTTTTGCAGTTGCCACGTTAAGCTGTTCTGATACTGGTACCTACTGAGCTGCAAGTCGACCCCAATTAAGTTTAGAAAAGACTAGGCAAATGTTAACCCCTTGAGCGGCCACGGGATAAATTTAATCCCACCCGCAAAATGCCGTTTTTGCAGTTGCCACGTTAAGCTGTTCTGATACTGGTACCTACTGAGCTGCAAGTCGACCCCAATTAAGTTTAGAAAAGACTAGGCAAATGTTAATGATATTGTACCTTTTGAATTAAAATTAAATAAAAAACAAAGAGCGCTCACCATTCTTAACTAACCACGCTCACCCACAACTCACACACATCTAGCAACCATACATCGACGTAGTAATAAGTCAAGCCTCTCAAATATTATGAACCGGGTCATATTACATACAGCTGTGGGGTTATTAAGCGTATGTGCTCTAATTTAGACCAGTTATCGGTAAGGTTATATTATGCTAGTCTATTAAGTGCTTAAGGTGTTTAGAAAAACGCAATGTAATGTGTGTTTTGTAACTAAATTCAGCCCTTGGGCAGTGATTGATTTATTAAGACAGAAACATGTTGTGCTCAATGTATGATGGTGTGATTGAAAAGTGTCGTTTATCAATATTTAGTACTAACTATTCCCCGCGGCTTCGCCTGCATGGTTGTTGGACAGGGATTAGAGTATCGTATGTGTTAATCCAGGCTTGAATTTGTAATTTCATCCAAAACCTTTTAGCCGTTATTGCGTGATTGAGCAACAAACATCAAAATATACAAACTTTTCCATTTATAATATTAGAAGGATATTAAAAATCTAATAAGGTTGATCTGTAGAAAATGCTATGAATATACTTCGAACTTGGTTTCCCCGAAGAGTTAGTCGCAGTTGTACACACAGCTCCACAGAAAACTCATCACATGCCTTTGTAGGGGATGAGATTTCTGTGAAGCTGTGTACCTATAGCACACAGTTCGTCAGATAAGTTTTACTAAGAAACACAGAATAAAGTTATTCCAAGTTTAAACCTATGAAAACGTTTTCTTTTTTTTAACTTTGCCCCACACTAGGAATTTCTCCTGTATTGTGGGTGCGTTTGCAAACATTTAAAAATCACATACAACAAACAGCCAGACCCGGAACAACTACTTGTAGTTCATACAAATATTTGTTCAGTACGGGAATCGAACTCGCGACACGCACCGCAGCAGTCAATCGCTCCCCCCCGAGTGGGTTCCCGCATTGTCGTTGCGGGGGGCTCAGTAACCGTGGATGCCGGCCACGGTGAAGCCAAGAGGAACCCAAAGGTGGGGCCGCTCGTCAGGGCTTTTGCCTCAAAGCCGACGACGTAGCGGCCAAAAAGTAGGTTGCGTTGAGGTGCACCGCAACTGAGGTGGGCCGCGATGTCGAATGGGAGGCATCGCGGCTGAGGGTTACGGGCTGCGGTAGAGGAGGGGTGCCGGTGCTTCTGAGCAGCGCTCTTCCCTTCCTTGGCCTGGACGGGGCCGCCACCGTTTGATGGCGGACGCGGTGGGCCGCAGGGGAAGAGGAGTGTCGGTATAGCGCTAGCCGCTCTCCCTATCCTCTGCGGCCGAAAAGTGGTAGACGGGACGGCGCGTTGTGTTCCACACGCGCGCCGTCAAAGATGTCAGCAACCACCGATGGGGTCCGCAAGGACCGTTGCCTGCCAGGGGTGCGGGTTTGTTCGAAAGAGATACCACGGCCCCTGGCATACGGGCTACTGAGGGAACACGGGTGGGTTTTAGTCAGTAAAAGTCTGACACGCCCTCCTGCTCTATCAACTAAACACAAAACTTGACTCCGGGCTGCCCAATATGCTTAATACTGCAGTCTCAGATTATTCTTTAATCTGAGACTGCAGTGATGAGTGAAGCCAACAGTCTTTTCTGTAAATTCCGCAAAAAATCGTATGTTAAAACAAATTATGAAGAGAGAACTAGAGAAAGCATGTCATAACTTTTACTGGCTTTTAACCGACTTCAAATAAAGGACGAGGTTCTCAATTCGTCAGGATTAACACAGTGCCGGAGTCTAGAATTGTACCCAGCGGTTGAAAAGTGCACCTCTGCCTCTGCCTTACCCTTAGGGAAAATCGGGCGTGACGTTACGTTGCGTTTTGTAACAATTAGTAAGAAAAAAAAAAACTTGATAATCTTTGCAATTGACCATTTCCTATCGGTTATCTATTTTAAAAATCGAAAACCAACACATTCACATAGAAAGGGGTCCAGTTCACATTTTTGACCTCAAATTATAACAGCTATAAGCCCCTATTAAGGCCGCTGTGGGTATAGACCCTAAGGTCAATAAGGTCTCTTATTAAGATTAACGTTAGTTTAAGTCTTTGTGTATGAAGATGACTTATAGAGCGCATATGAGGCGGTAACTTACAAAAATAAAAGGAATTTTTTGATATTTTTTCTGATAATAAGTAGATATGTAATTTATAAGTGGTAGGTAATTGAACGATTACTTACAGATCATGGACAGCAGTGTATGTACTTTATTCGTCGTTTCACATTACCTATTTGTTGGTTATGGTGACATATGGGTGACATCGTCTTTGAAATGTGGCTAGGCAGATGAATTGGTACAATATGGAACACGGTTTTCACTGTCATGTTTATTTTAGCATTTTCTTGATTACCTACCTTCCATAATTTTTACAATGCAATATAATACACGATACAACCATTTTATTTCGGTAGCAAGAAGCGCTATCCTAACCGCACTTATCCTTACCTAGGACGACACACAGTTGTTAGCAATAGAACTGTGCGCTCTATAGCTCATTCATACTCCAACTCAAGTGACCATTAATTTAGTAATCGAGTAGAATCGTGAGGCGCACTGAAGGCAAAGACACGTAATTACTACAATAACTATCTCTTTTATTTACTGAGAGATTATGGTGGATATGACCATGTTTTATTACTTGTAAAATTATTACTCGCGCATTTCTCAAGGCGAATTTTGGAGCACAGAGCTGTTTTTACCAACATCTACTGTATCTAAGGAACTTAATAATTAATTGGTCCATCAATTATTTTCTTTTGAAAACTGGACTTAGAACGGAGGTGCCAACGAAAGAAGGCTAAAAAAAGAAATTTTATTACACCCAGGTAAAGCACACACTATAGGGTTGCAGGGCGCGCAATCTATAACCATGAATTCCAGTACATTATTCTAGACCTCTTAGCGTACAAATTTTTGTTCTGCTACATAATAAAAACTGCTGTTTCAAAGAAAACTGCAATTTACCTTCAGGTTTAAAATGTATGGAACAGCTCAGCTACATTTTAAAATTTCGACACTGGGGCATTTTGACTCAAGTACTGTATCCGTGATAACAGGTTGCGCATCGACATCCTTGTCACCCCGTATACAGAAAAAAAAAAAACAGGGGAGCTTGGATATAACAACGAAGGAGTTATCCAAACCATAAAACGTGAGCTAAGCACTAAGGAGGTACACAACAATTTTCATTGCGTAATTTACTCTGTCGAGCGGACAAATTTTTCAAACGTATGTTTCAAAAATTCGTCCGCTTCATTATAGATTCAGAAGTGAGAATGTGAAATCCGTGTGATACGCAATCGGGGTGCTCCAACGAGACTCCATGCTGTCAGAATTGGGGCCCTGTATGGTTATAATGATTCCCCGCGAAATCTTACTACGTTCAAACTACGTCAATATCGTGTTTTTTTTTAACCAATGTAACAGTAAGGAATCCAAATGTCATATTCTGTTTGTTCCAAGACAATTTGTCGATATTATTAATACGATATTAGCAGATTTCGTGCGTGATTGACGTGGTTGCGAGTAAGGAATCGTTAAGTGGTAGTATTTAGGCCCTGTTGTCGTGTTTGCGACCACAAGATCAATGAGCCCACTGGAGCAACTGCATCTAAATTACATGGTAATATAATGTTGACTACATTTTGACTATTCTTAGCAGTTCAGCCCATCTATATTCACCTCAACATCCGATCTCATCAGTCATTAGGTCAGTCCTACACTACACGAACGTACGACCGACCTCCTTACACACTTGCAGTGGGTGTAAAAAACCGTAACCTAGTGACATCTTACCAATTTGGACGGTGTAGACTAGGGTTTATATTAGTGAGTGTTGTTGTTGCCCTAAATGGAGGGACAGGTTCGTCAGATTACCGATTAATGGGGTATTGGAATATTTGTGGTTTGTTACAAAAAGTTTTGGGTTAGAAAGTCATGTCGCTAATGATAAGGAATGCCAATATTATTTGCCGGCCGACGACGACGGTTCCTTTTATCTCCTTATAAGTTTAAAGACTTTCGTCTCTCTGTCTGTGGTATTGTAGCGCCCAAACGGATGAACTTATTTCAATGCTGTCTTGTTTATGTAGGTACCTTTTGTAAAACATTTTGAAGATATTTTTAAATTAACAATTTAACTTATGCCTGGGCCCTGGGCGTCGGGAATCCCAGGCCGATTTCCGGCCACCGTAGGTATGAGCTTGCGGACGGCGAGTAATGGGTAGCTCGCTGTCCGGTAAGGACCAAGCCCAAGTCGACGGCGCGTTGTGTTCCACGCGCGCCTCAAAGAGATGTCAGCACAAAAAAAATGATGGGACCCGCAAGGGTCGATGCCTGCCAGGGGTGCGGGTTTGTTTGAAAGAGATACCACAGCCCCTGGCATACGGGCTACTGAGGGAACACGAGTGGGTTTTAGTCAGTAAAAGTCTGACACACCCTCCTGCTCCACCCAGAGCGGGAGAAGTTATTTGATGATTTCCTACCCAAAAAAAAAAAAACTACTTATGCCTGGGGGAAATAGGAAAAAACTCACGAGGCCATTTTTATTTTAAGTTTATACAACAACTTTGGGCCTTTTCAGATACGAGGTAATAAAAAACATGATTGTTACTTATTGTCAGCTCTTTTGTTTTATAATCCCCTAAATAACCACATTTTTTAATGGAAAAGATCCGATAAAGAGACAATATTCAGCGTAAGTTTCGACGATTACACGCTTGATCAGTAAAAAGTTTGTACGCTATAAAGCACTGATTTTGAAAAATCGAAGCGTAGATTTACGCAGCGTTTTGACTCTCTTTTACTATCTTATCCAGAAGCAACACGATGAGTATAGATCAATCCTCCCTTATCTGTAAGAGAAGTAAGTTTTTGTCCCACAGTGACAACCATAGACGTTACATTCTGCCAGTACATTAAGCAAGCGTTTAATTAGAAAGTATACAAACACAACACAGTTTAAGTATGTCGTATTGTACATACAATAGCTATACATTCGAGAGTACAATAAGAATAATTACATTACAACCAGTTCGCCCACGCACTTCTCTATAAGGGGCTCTAAAGTAGACCCGGTAGACGGTAGTTAATGGGTGAACTGGTATTGTTATGGTATTTATATATTTAAGTAAAGAGGCTTGTGGCTAAATAACAATAGCTGCACGGGTCGATCGACCAGGTTAAGCTACGCTTGTCGCGGTTGGTCCGTGGATGGGTGACCATCTTTACATACCAAGACCCCTCCGTGCGTCGGAAAGCACGTTAAGCCGTTGGTACCGGCTGTCATTTGTGGATCTTTGACAGTCGTTACGGGTCGTCCGAAGCCCGAAAGTCTGACAACCAGTCTTACCCAGTAACTGGATTGTGGAGGACAGATAGGCAGTCGCTCCATGTGCAATACTGGTATTCAGCTGCATCTGGTTAGACTGGAAGCTGACCCCAACATAGTTGGGAAAAGGTTAGGGAGATGATTTTTTTTAGGGTGGGAAATCATCAAATACCTTTTCTCTGGGTGGAGCAGGAGGGCATGTCAGACTTTTACTGACTAAACCCACTCGTGTTCCTTCAGTTGCCTGTGTGCCAGGGGAGGCAGTATCTCTTTCGACAACCCGTACCCCTGGCCGTAGGCAGATGCTACGATTACCTGCGTAGTCATCTTACGCAAGTAATCACAGCAATATCAGCACCCCCATAGCGTAACACACTTTCGATGGATTTCCAGAAAATAGCGAATCCATTGCTTCTTAAATGTTTGAAAGTCCGTCTGCTAAACAATCTAAAAACACAATGAATGTTGTTTGAATTGCCAGGATGAAAGGCTTTGCTATTTTTAGTGTGTTATTCGGGTGCAGGTCATGTCTGACACAGATGGCCGATGGGTCCCAAAAGTTCTGGAGTGGCGACCGCAACCGGAAGACGTAATGTTGGCGGGGACCGATGGACCGATGACCTTGAGGGCCGCAGGAGTCCGCCGGTTGCGGGAAGCACAGAACCGGTCAAAGTGGCGGAGCTTGGGGGAGACCTATGTCCAGCAGTGGACGTCTTTCGGCTGAAATGATGATGATGATGAGGTCATTTTTACCAAATAAATGTATCGTTATCAGAATGTAATAGGTAGGTGAAAAGTTTATATTTTAGAAGCCAAGAGGAGATTTTTTTTTTTGTGTATGGCATCTCGCAGTTGACCTTGAGAGGCCGTGACTGCTAAGCCTGAAGGTTTTTAGTAATACTAAATGCCTCCAGCCACGGCGTAAACCTACTTAACCTAAAGCAACTGCACGCTGAGGGCACCCCCTGTGGGGTACGAACCTCGGCTCAGGGCGTCACTGGCGGGGGGGGGGGGGGGGGGCAGCTAGTGGGACAGGCTGGATCAAAGCATTTTCTTGATTATTATTCGGGGAATTTAAAGCTACTGGCTCAGCTGCGGCGCGGGCTGGCGCATCAACGAGCAAGGGACGGTCGGGGGTCTCATCGTTACTCAGGGGTCTTCGCGGGGCGCGAGGACCGATGAGGACCGAGGAGGAACGGCGAGGTCGGAAGGGCGGTCGTTTGTGTTTGTGTGCTGTACTGGTGGCCCTATTCTTTTCTTGGAGAACAGTAATGGGGTCACCTGGGTCGGAAAGGACATGTCTCGGCCAGCGGATTCTACTGATTCTACTGGGGACATAACCAGCGGCCTTCACAATCAAGGGATTGCGATGTAACTCGGCTTTATCGAAGAAACGCTTCGAGTATTTTCTTAGATCGTCTCACTGCCTAATTTATTGGTTGGCGTTCAAGGTCGATTCAATTAAGGCTGAGTAGCAGACCTGCACCCTAATTGCGTAACTCACGATTCATCATAATCTGTATCGTTTTGAAACGGATTGTTAAACCATTGCTTCATATGTTCGAAAAATGTGTCTGTTCGACAACATAAATAACGCAATGAATATTGTT
Source organism: Polymixis flavicincta (assembly GCA_949987655.1). Taxonomy (NCBI): domain Eukaryota; kingdom Metazoa; phylum Arthropoda; class Insecta; order Lepidoptera; family Noctuidae; genus Polymixis; species Polymixis flavicincta. The sequence continues at coordinate 3,989,386 of OX465195.1, read as the reverse complement.
TAACTTTGAAGACGAAACCAATTATGATCAATCGTGAGTTACGCAATTAGGGTGCTGAGTCAAGACATAAGACTGTCTTTAGGCGCATAATACATATGTTGTAGGCTAGACTATCACTTTATGAAAACAATGATGGCGTCCACATTTGAAACAAAACTGTTTTGTTCTAGCAAGTCAAAACTGTTATCACTGTGGTTTCCGCCCTGTCTCAATTATTGTAAAATTGATTATACAATTGGTTGTCTGACAACTAAGATTAATAATCATAATATAAAACAGTGGTTTTGAACTCGACTGCACTTTTAATTGGTCATTAGGTGCACACGGTGACATATCAAGCTATACATTTCCAGTTTTAGCTGATCTCGTAATGTATACTTGCTTGCTTTTTGTACAATGAAAAGTCAGTTTACACTAGATAGTTTTATACGTCGTCGTGCATACTTAGTTAATTTTATTTTTGTGCGTCCTATTTTATTTAGTTTTTTTTTTAAAGCACAACCCTTGCAAATGCCTTGACCTATGTACAGAAGCTAAAATAGAAATGGGCAGGATTACAAGTGAGGCTTACAGACCGGAGATGGACCGTAAAAAGAGAGGCTCATACGTAAAAGAAACAGAGAAATATCACTGACATGTTGGGAAGACGAAATCAGCAAAACCTTCGGCTCAAACTGCAGCCAAATAGCACAAACCTGAGAGAAGAATTGAGGTTAGCGCAAAAATAAAAACTAACAGTGACAAAAACAAAATTCAATTTAACCCACTAGAACATACCTACAAGAAACTGGAAATAGTAAATTCGTGTAGGTATATGGCAGGATATAAACGGCATTTTTATTTATACAGGATAAGTTTTAACCAGTGCGTGACCTGGAATTCAGCATATCATTGTAGAACCCCCAGCGTAGACATTTTCCGTCGGTTATACAGAAAAAAAAATCTGCTGTTTTATAGAAAAGTGCAATAAAATAACCGTCGAAAAATGTCTGCGCTGGGGATCTACAATGATATGCTGAATTTATGGCTACAGTTTGCGCACTGGTGAAAAACTTATCCTGTATATTTTGTTTTTTTATTTGTTTTACTTAGTGGAATTTCTGGACAGGTTACTATAATTTTGCCAATATTACCTTATAATCATCATAATCAGCCTATTATAATGTTCCCACTATTGGGACACAGGCTTCCTCTGTTGGAGACAGAATGAGCTGTAACTTACCACGTACGCCCAGTAGGGTTTGGTAGACTTGGCAGGTATCACATGTCTTTGAATTTTTGGTTCTAGGATATGTCGGTATCCTCACGAAGGTTTCCTTCATCGTTCCGAGAGCAGTGGTGATGATTTCTTTTACACAAAGTAAAGCACCAGGTTGCCGATACCACTGGGCTACATCAACTCCCAATATTACCTACTATAATAGATTATCCGGTTTTCGTTCAGTGAAAGACGAACTTTATGACTTCGTTACTTGCGTATGATTAGTCTACATAAAACTTGTTGAAATGAAATCCCTATTGATAATCTCACAGGTCCCACCATTAATGTCAACGCAATATAAACCAGATCTACCCATCAATTTCATCACCACGAAGTATTAATCACAATATCTTAAGAAATGTCGTCGTCAATTGTTTTAGGACCCATTGTTTGGACCGGTCCATTTATTGGGTTAATCATTGGCCTAACAGACGTCTTAAGAGATAGCAGGACAACTATTGTCAATGTGCGTGATGCTTTAGACCTTGAAATGGTGGTGAGAAGTGGTAGTACTGGTTTGCCGAAGAGTTGTCGTCTGGATACTTGTATTTGTGTGTTGGTGTTAGGATTGCAAATGCAATTTGCCGCTTTCGATTAATGGTATATATGTCGCAGTATGATAGATAAAGCCGTAATATAGTTATATCCCTAGTGATATAATTATTTACCGTAATATAGTTATACGAAAGCGATTCATTACTATCTTACTAGGAATATAATTATAATACGGTTCAAGTTTAGTGATATAATTATATTGCTTGATTAAGTTTAGTGAAATAATTGTAGGAGTGTAGTACGGGGTGCGACAGAGACGGCGGCGGAGGCTTCGTTGTGTTTGTGAACCCCGCACGTCGCTTGCTGTACATAATTATATCACTAGGGATATAACTATATTACGGCTTTATCTACCATACTGCGACATACATACTTTAAATTGATTGATGTACAGAAATGTGTGTTCGTTTGAAAAAAGAAAGAAAGAAAAGTTTCAAATGGACAGTTTTCGTAATTTTAAGAATATTCAGTTTGGTCTCAGTGTCAATCTGTCAAAAATATCTCGGGTTTCCATATATTTTTGAACAATATATGACATTTGATTGTCGCCGAGATGAGACTGTGACTAGCTTTCGAACGTTTTTAATTACGAGAATTTGCCTTCTGAAGTGACCGTGTACCGGAAGACAGCGTTGGAAGGTAACCGAAAACCGATGCAAGAACCACATAACTGGTCGAAGGGGCGATGTTTGGGCGAGGCCTACGTCCAGCGGTGGACGACGGTTGCAATGATGATGATGACAAAATGGTTGTCCGGCAAAACAATTTACTTTTAGGTCTCAGAAACCAAGTGTAAATACACCAAAAACTATTTCATCATACAAAACTGTTAGAACAATTTCCGCGGCACTAAAACCAGCTATATCTAATATTCTGAATATTATTTTAAGAATGATCTCAACTATTAAACTAATACTAGTAGTAACATATAATTACACACGTATTAAACATTCCTATTAAAATATGCAAGAATCTCACGCCTCCGATTGTTGGCATCATTTAATATCTAACCCAATTATGTTAAATGCTTCCGTATTTTATATGTGACGTCATGAGAAGATGCTGTATTTCCATTGGCATTAAACGTTAGATACTTCGTGCCATGGTATATAACATCCTTGGCTGATTACTCCTCATCATCACCATTTCAGCCAAATGACAAAGGACTCCTCCAAGCTCCGCTGCTTCGACCGTTTCTGTGTTACCAGCATCCAGCGGATTACAGCGGCCTTCACAAGGTCATCGGTCCACCGGTTTATAGGAGGGCTTCCAACTCTATGCGTACCGAAGTACGCGATCAAAATTATTGACTGCTTCTTTGGTCTAGTGGTCGTAAGTACTGCTGAGCACGATGTCCTGATGAGTTCGATTGCCAGATCTGACATAGTGTCATTGGGTTTTTCCTCTAGTCATTTCTGAGTCGCAGTCCGCAAGCTGGCCTCGTTGATGGCAATATTTTTGTCCACTGTTACATAGGACTTAAAACATAACTGGGGAAATATGGGTGTACTAAAATGAAACTGTTCTTCTGTTTATGCATGAGGAAGGAATAAATATGTAACAACATCATTGTCCAGGATTTTGCTATGTTGACGTCGTCTTTGAGTCAACCAAAATGACGCTGAATATCAATAATTTAAATAAATGGACTTCCTGAATTTACGTCAGAATCTATCACTTTTTTTAATAGCTATGAAGTATTGTCCAAATTACCTACGGTTGTCTAGAAGATAAAATATAGTACCAAATAAGGCTTCTTCCAGTTTATATATCCACGATAATCATGATAAGATGCGAGAATCATTAAAAGCTTCCGTATCAGTAACTTGTGTGACGGCATCAGAAGTTGCAATATTACCATCACCTACTTATGTGGTCAGTTTTCCTTTAGTCGAGACCAGAATCCAAATTGGCTGTAAATTGATGATGCCAGCATGCTTGAAATAAGATTACAGTTTGCCAACTTTAACTATTCGATAGTTTCCATAATCAGCCAGTGTTTATTGCTATTTTAATGGAAGAATTTTCTTCTTATGAAGAGAAGGAACGAGCTTGTGCACTGCTTGTTCATGATTTCCGACCTTCAAAATCTAACCTTAATATGCTTTCAATATTTGTCTTCAACGGAAGTTTATTAATAATATCTAAAATATCCAAGAAAAGAAGGAATTTAGAAAGGACTGGTTTTAACTACTTCATTTCAGAACTTCTTATTTGGTCTTTCATGGCAGTTTCAATTCTTTCATCAAAATCATTCTGCTTCAAGAATTTTATAATTTTCATTTGGTCCTCCTCTGGCTTGATTAAAATCAACCGTTTTTAGACTAATCCCTTCTTCAATCCGCCTAATTGGAGCTCCTTTTAAAATTTCAAGCCTAATAATAATCTTGTTTTGATTTTCTATTAAAATAAATAACCTCATATTAGGTCCTCCCATTATCTGCCTTTCAACAAAATACACGACCTAATGACATAGGCGTGACTCCTCTTAACTAAAAGAGCTTCTAAAATAACCCAATTACTATAAACGCTTCCGTATAACTAATAACATAGAAAATGACGTCATCTGACATCTGATGCTAAAGTGTTGCCAGTAAAATAAAATTTGAAAAAAATATTTAGTCATGCGTTTGATTTTACCAATGAGGTTTCGAACATCACGCATTTTGTCGACGCGGAAACTAAGGAGTTCGGACAAAAAATGATTACTTATGTTTATTATAGTGAAAAAAAGATGATAGGTAGTCGTAAGTTTGAAGGTTAAAGATGGTTTGTTTTGTTCGTTTTTTTTACTAAGTAATTGATACGTAATTGTTATTGATTCATTGTTTTTTCTTCTTGGTGTAGGAACGACAAATTGGGATTGTGTGTGTGTCTTACAAATCCGTTTTCTTTTTACATGCCTGTGGACTATGGTTACAGGTTTTTTTTCTCTATGATGATGTAGAGATACCTTGTTATATAAATGTTTATTATGTTAGGTACACTATAAAATATCAATGATATAAAAAAAAAAATACGTCAGTTGGATAAAGTGGAATTGGAAGGTCCTATTCCACAAAATCAAGAGCAATGTTAAAATAAAATAACGTTCTCATTTCAAGGTTCTTAAAACTTTTAAGGGCTTTCAAAGATAAGTAACTACTTAATGAAAATCTTAAATTCACTCACTGACAACGCACAGCCTGAACCGCTGGACCTCAAAGATTTTTGCAAAAGATTTACTTCTGCAGTGAAAGTACGCACTAAGCAAGTATTTAAAAAAAATCGGGTTCACCAGTATGAAGGTATAAGGAAGGGTGTAAAGTTCACTCATCCTGTATAGATCAGAGAGGATCCTCCGACTAGTAGGGTGTTGTGACTGATCGGCTACTGCCTGACGATTGATGTCAGGACGTTGTATAATTATGTGGTAGTTGCGCGGCATAATGGTTACGCGGTTACGCGACGCTGGATTTTGCAGTGTGATGCGTATTGCGTAGTTTGCATGTATCCACATGTAGATGCCGCCACAAGGGGATGAAAGTTTTTATGGAACTTCGTTATTTTAGCTAACATTAAACATTCATCAGTAAAGATACTTAACAACTTTTGCAACCGGTTGCTATAGGCTTTGTACCACATATTTCCATACATGACTCATTCTCAGGTGCCGTCCATAATCAAGAATCTAGATCGATTGTCAATGATATCACAGTAAATTAGCCATATTTTTGCTAAGATTAGACGGCATGGAATGCATTGTGTGATTTTAATGATACTATAATGTTTTATGAAATACGATCGAAATTCCATTGAGTCTGTCTGCGTAACAAATACGGTATTTTTGTTTAAATAGTTTTCATATTAATAAAATATTTAGATCTCGTAAAACGTCTTTGGAGTTATGAGTTACAATGTGTTAAAGTCGCCATTATTTTGTTGCCAAATACAAATTGTTAGACTTGCCCTCATCATACAAATGTTCCGTGAAAAAGTCTCCATGCTTGGTAGACATACCCCGCATGGAGCGATAGACACGATTTTTGGTAAGTGAGCGAGACCATACTATTCAAATGTTATCACTTATGTGACCCTCTTTTGACGACGAATCTCACGATTTAAATCTTTGGCGAAATAGGGATGGTGTCAAGTCAATATTTTTGTCTCTTTCTCGCACTGGAACTATTACCTATAGCTATAGCACTTTATAATACCGGGAACGTAGTAGTTAAATATTTCAGGAAATAATTGTGATTCCCAAAATTAGATGCAGAAGGAAGTGGTGAAACTTGGTTTGCTAATTTATTAAAATATTTATATTACATAACAAAAGCTGCAGTAAAAAAAATCTCCAAGGAAAACACTTAATGAAACAATCATCATTTAAAAACACTTTTTTTTATAAACAAAAGCGAAGTGATGCAATTATATGTGAAGGCCAATGTTTAAGTAGTCAATACTTAGGAGCATCATTCCTTAAAATCACGATTCGACAATCAAGGAGTAGGAAGTACTATTAATATAATTACCAACATAAATAAAAAAGAGGTTTTTCTCAACACATTTTGCTATACGGTAGTAGGGTTTTGTTTTTTCACGGATATTGAATAAAAATAATTTTATATGACGGCACAGCAAGCGCCGTTTCGTTTTGTTATGAAGTCAATCATCATCATCATCATCTGCCTAGCCTTTTCCCAACTATGTTGGGGTCCGCTTCCAGGCTAACCGAATGCAGCTGAATACTAGTATTTTATATGTGGAGCGACTGCCTATCTGACCTCCACAACTCAGTTACTGGGTAATACGATACCCCTTGGTAAGACTGGTTGTCAGATTTTCGGGCTTCTGACTATTCGTAACGACTGTCAAAGATCCACAAATGACAGCCGGAACCAACGGCTTAACGTGCTTTCCGAGGCACGGAGGGGTCTTGGTATGTAAAGATGGTCACCCATCCACGGACCAACCGCGGCAAGCGTAGCTTAACCTGATCGATCGACCCGTGCAGCAATTATTACTTAGCCACAAGCCCCTCCAAATGATGAAGTCAATCATCATCAAAATCATTTCAGCCGAAAGACGTCCACTGCTGGACATAGGCCTCCCTAAGCACCGCAACTTCGACCGGTTCTGTGCTTCTCGCATCCCGCGAATTCCTGCCTTCAACAGCTCCCTAATTGACCTCACGATTAATCACAATCTGTTTCGTTTTGAAACAGATGGCTAAACCATTGCTTCTTATGCTCGAAAAATATGTCTGCTCAACAACGTAAATAACGCAATGAATATTGTTGAAATGTCAAAATGAAACTGATTATGATTAATCGCGTGTTACGCAATTAGGGTGCTGGTCATTGGTCCACCTTCCAACACTACGTCTTTCAGTACGCGGTTGCTACTCAAGAATCGCTGCTGAAGTTACTGGAATCACCGAAAAGGTCGAATAACAGTGTTACTGGCTGGTGACAGACTGAGCGTTGCATCAGTTGTTGCTTGGCAGGTGTCTTCTGATTACAGACAAGATGGAAAGGGACCCGGCACAATCCTGATGATATTGAAGCAACTGATCCACTAATACGATGACCACTGCTGGCAAAGGCTATCTTAATATTTTGATTTTAATTTTAGAATCGATGGGCGTTTTCAAGAAACATTTTGACAGCTAATTTAATGTAAAGGTTGGGTTAGACAGATAACGTTTTTGTGACGTCATCAGGAAACTGAAGAGCCGCGATCTTTTTTTTATGTGATAGGTTGGTGAAACCGACAAAGGCTCAACTAATGGAAAGCGTTACTCTCTTTTGGAAATGGCGATGTGTTCTCAAAAGTTGAAAAGTGTCATGTCTCTGTAATTTACAGCATATAATTTTGATTCAGTCTGTTTGCATACACGTTTCAGTCAATCTGCCTAGCGTTTTCCGATGTAAAGTTCTGCTTCCAGTCTAACCGGATGCAGTTGAATACCATTATTTTTACATGTCGCTTACAAAGTGTTCATAATTTCTAATAATATGGTTTTGTCACGGGAAATAGACATTATTTTATGTCACTTAAGATACATTAATGTAGCTATATTTCCCGAAGATGCAAAAGTGTAATAACAAGTTTTGACAGTTTCATAGTGTTATGTTAGGGGGGACCATAATGCCATACAAATTATGTTACAGTGGATTTTTAGAAGAAAGCGTGAGAGTGTGTAAATGTGAATTAGCATAAGCGTAAGTATGATCAGCCTATAATTTTTCAAGTGTCACAGACCAACCAAGAATTTTGAAGGCATGTGTCACCCACCAATCTGCGTACAGGAATATGGCACACTCCCGTTTATAGAGGCCCCTCTGTAAGACAGAATAGGTCATATAAATATGGCTTCCACGCCGATTTCCTCACGATGTTTTCGTTCACCGTTTGAAATTCAATACTCAAACTAAAGTGGCAGCCTAGGTTTGATTCACGACCTACAATTCAAGTCTGGACCGATACCACTGTTCTGTGTGAATTATTATAAGCAAATTACAAGACATGTAAAAGAAATCGTAACAAAATATTTCACATGATTACGAAAGCGCCACTTTAATAAGTCACCCAAAGCTACGCGACCTTTTCACCATTATAAAGAAAAGCGTAAACAAACTAGTTAGTTGGAACCGGAACTACGGCCGCTGCCTACCCACTAAACAATGGGAGCAACGTTCCACCATTACTATAGAAATGGAAAACTAAAACTTTCACTTCAAAATACTTTCGTTTAAAGAAACGTAATCTTTGACGCTGTTCCACCGCGTGGAAATGGAAACTAGATTTAAACCACGCTTTAGAGGAAAAACATTAATACTAGCTTTTGCCAGTGGCTTCGCCCGCGAGTAGGACGGAAATTATTTCTGTATTCCAAAATTTCATCCAAATTTGTTCAAACATTTTTATGTGATTGAGAAAGAAATAGCCAAACATTTAAACATTCAAAAATATACAAATTATATTAGTCGTATTATATTAGTAGGATACCAGAAGACCAATTCTCGTAATTAAAACCGTTCAAAATTTAGTCGCAGTGTCATCTCAGCGACAAGCAAATGTCAAAAATTTATAAAATCGAGGTATTTTTGACAGATTGACACTGAGATCAGACTGTGAACGTTCTTAAAATTAGTAGAATTGCCCCTCAGGTTATTTCAAACTCCGTATAGGCGATAAGTATCGATACGATAAAACAAAACAAAATAGTTTTACTCAACTCGTGCTTGAATTAACAAAAACCACATCAAATCTTTTTATTTCCAGTTCAGTTTAAAAACTGGGTATTACTCATATATTTACCACCGAGTACCCGAACCAGACTAACCGGGTACCCGGAGCGTGCGTAAAGGGATTTACAATTGAGCTCCTCGACAAGCTCAGTAGCAACTTTCGACCACTATACACACAAGTAAACTTAATAAAGAAACCGTCAGCCCAAGATATATTTTTGCCAATTTGTTACCATTTTATGAATGTTGCCAGTTTTCTCGGAACCCATTTTCAATGGATTGTCTGTCTGTCCTTTTGTTCGATATTTATGGCCCTTCGGAGTACCAATAACTTTAACTTGATTGACAACTTAAAATTGTGCAATAGTGGAGTTTAAGCCTTTTGAGGAAAACGAAAGGAAGTAGGCCGAATATAATGTTAAGTTTTTTTAAAGTTTGTATACTGGCAAATAGGTTGAAAACCTTCCTGGTTCTTCTTCTTAGGTTTTAGTTTACGAATTATATGAGAAAAGCTTATAATAATAATCCCAACCTATGACTGCTCCAGGACAAAGGATGCTTCCCATACAAAGAAGGCACGAGCATTGATTGCTCAAGTCGGGCTAAGGTGGACGTAGGGTATTGCCTCTCGTTGAGGTTAATTCAATACACCTTACCTTCCATCATTATCTAATCAATGTTAAGCGGCTACAGCTAACAGGACTCCCAAACACAAAAAGGTTGGCTGACGTAAATTCAATTTTCATTTTACAAAAGAGGGCAATCCGCGCAATCTATAAAATGGGGCCTCGCGAGTCTCTTAGAAACAAATTCAGTGAAATTGATATATTAACTCTGCCTTCTTTTTATATCCTAGAAAATATCTTGTATGTTTGCAAAAATTTAGATCTTTTCTGAATAAAATATTTTGATCTGATTCGATTTGATGTGTCCAATCTTGATGACAAAGTGGAAATGTATCAAGTGCCTACACATAAAACGAGCATCATTGATAGCTCTCAACCCTATTCTCATCATCACTAGCGGAGGCTGTTTTATAGCAGTATTCTAGATAAATGTGCTCAGGAAATGTATCCTATGCATGCCGGATTAGATGGATAGGTAGACCGGAGACTTAATTATGTACACCATAAAATTACAGATAGAAATGTAGAAATTTTACATGGGCGAGACACAAAAGGCGGTCTTATCGCTAAAAGCGATTTTTACAGACGACTCTTGGATATATTAAAGGGAGAAAAAGAGACAATACTATAGTTAGTCAGCGTCCGTGTGTGTATCAGTGTTAAATCAATCAATCCACCAATTACAAATGCAATGCCAACCAAGAATCAAACCAACTAGGCCTGTAGGTCAAACAACCAACAATAAATCACAAACAAACCAACATAATATTAATAACATTTTTAATAACAAAAATAAACAATAGTCCATAAGAGTGGGCGTTTGATCCGCTCAAGGATAAATGTATGGAACAGACAAATTGATTGATGTATCGAAATGTGCGATGATGGATGATGGATGAACATGCGAATGATCTCATTTGGCCTTAACCATTGTCTAATAATGAGAAATATTATTTCCAATGTAGTAAAAAATTGAATAGTCACTGGGTTTAATTTTGAGGATCAATATGGGCATGGCGAATTGGTAAATTTAATGGGTAGACAAAAGGTTTTGGAAGATTTTACAGCCTTGAATATTGTTCGATGATATTGAGCTAACCCAACCACAAATTAATTTAAACCAAAGGGTTTTTAAAGAAATATGTTAGAGGTCAGCTAGATCTATAAAAAATGGTTGTCTACAGAGTATTATTGGATGAAAAAAGTCAGTCCTGAATATGTTGGGCATCAAATAATCTAATAGGAAATCAATATTTTTCAGTTAAAATGCGTGACAACACTACACTTAATAATTGTTCACTTCAATGTTTATATTTATTCCTCTAATTTATTGCACCTACCACGGCTATCACTGTTTGTCTCTGCATCATCCAAAGGCTGACTGGTAGAAAATGTACATTTGTGTGCATGAAGTATTAAATAAAAAGAAGTGAATAAAATTTTGGATTTCAAGGATGGACAGAAGGCGATAGAATGAACAATTCCTTGATTGAAAATCGTGAAATGGGAATCGTAGCATGGAACACACAGGTGGACAAAGGACTTAAGAAATCGTTGACTGCATTCCGAGGGTGAAGAATCAGGAGTTGTGGTGTAATTTGGGAGAGGACAAGGCCCAGCCGTTAACTGCGATGGGCTGATTTAATTTGTTAATAAAAAAAAACATAAATCACACTAGCATACTAAATCACATCAGCTATGTGTTTTATGTGTGCGATTTCCTTGGAAAGCATCCTTGTCTCGGTGAGAGGAACTGAGACATAATTCTCCACGCGGGCCCAGTGCGGGGTGATGAATCAAGAAAGTGGTTCCTTCATAACATAAGTTCTATCATGAAAAGTTGCAAAAAACGCTCTGTATTTAGACAAAACATTGTGTGACTATAAACCACTATCTTAGGAAATCAAAACCTAAGCAAATGTACCGTATTTTTCTTTCTAACATACCAGTCTAGTTCAATTCTTTAAAGCGGTAATTGCAATGTCTAACCTACTCGTACATGGTTAAAAACTGAATGTATTGATTATATCGCAAAACGAATCAATAGGTTCAATTTTATGTTATAACCTTCACAATAACTCATGTATTTATGTTGATAAGAATGAACAAAAAGATGGTTTCATATCGATGATTGAAATCTAAAGCGTGTCCATTCGTCGTGTTTATGCCAAATGGTTGCAAATTATTGTTTGGTTTTTTTTTATGTGCTGGTACTTATGTATATGTTTGGTTTTATTTAAAGTACCCATTATGTTAATAGCATATTAGTTCGTTAAGGGTACACTAGTCGCGGGCTCGAACTCACTGTTAGGCCTGGCTAAAAAGCACGCTGTATCACCAGGCTTCGTGTCCGACAGAGGTAGTATCAGTGATGAGCAGTTAGACGCTAGTCTATACGCACAACATTATTGAGTGAGCTGCAGGATCAGTTATAGTAAAACAGGCGCGTAAAAATTAATAAAAGTCCTCCGGAAGATCGGGTTTTCTGAAAAAACCACTGCATGAATCAATGACTAATTAAGTTTATTGAACTTTTCGATAATTGAGCTTTGTCTGTATCGACTTAGTTTTGGAGATTTTACACTTCTTTTATTACTTAAACATGTCCAAAGTTACGTTAAATTAGCACGAAAAACGAACCTTTGTTGGCTCATAACTTTTTAATGGCTTTTTATTTTAGTATTCTGGTTCCGTACCGACAATATTAATAATGAGACAAAACCATACCATGTTTAAGCTTCGATATATATTGTCAAACAGAGGAGTAAAATCCTCCCGAAGTTTGTATGGAAAAAATGTGGACTTGTTTCACCTTAATAGTTTTAGTCAAGTTTGGAAATTTTATAGGTACATTTTTATAATACTGATTCTCTAGCGCTTCTCTTGCGACTTCTTCGCGTGAAATTTCGACCCCGGACCCGCCACGTCCAATCCCAAGGCCCACCCCGCTCTTCGATTTCACTCAGCGTTTTTTCTGAGTTTTTTTTTACACCACCGTTCCGTTAGCACTCTTTGGGAACGGAACCCTAAAAATCAACTTTCAGTCGAAGCTTTAATTCACTTCCAAAATATTTCTACGTGTTTTTAGTGGGTTTGGTGTGTGTGAGCTGTGAAGTAAAATAATTGAATCTGGTATCATAACCGGCCTATAATATTCCCCACGGTTAGGGCTGGGACACAGTTCTCGTCTCTGCAGAAGTAATGGGCCGTAATCCACCACGCGGGCCCAGTGCGGGTTGACAGATGTCACATGTCTTAGAATTTTTGGTTTTATGTTTCCACACGATGTTATCCTTCACCGTTTTGAGAGAAGTGGTAATAAAATAATTTACACAAAGTAAAGCGCCTGTTTGAGTTCGAACCTACGACCTACCACTTGTAAGTCGCGGCCATTACCACTGGGTGACCACTGCTCTTATGGTATAACTTTAGTCTTTGTCAAATCCTGTAGTAAGTTTTCATTTTATAAGCTGATATAATGATGGAAGCTGAAGCGTCTTTTGTAGAGAAATCCCCTTTATTTATTTATTATTATTTAATTACAATTTATTTGTTAGAATATTGTTGTTACACATAATGCGGAAGATGTCGTGTCAAAGGTGAAAGAATTCTGCTGTTTCTAGCGTAAAAATATTTCAGGGAATAAAAATTTTAATGTAAAATATATTATTCAAAAATTAGTTGTTGGAACCATACAATCTCAAGAATAAGGAAAATGTTAACGACTATCAAATACAATGCCTTGTTTTACTAATATCAGTACCTAAGAACTTAAACGAACTTCAAAGGACTTAACACCTTCAAGCCATATGAAGCAACGGCTCCTTACTCAAAACTCCAAACATCAGTAGCAAAAGGTCATAAGCAGACACCACCTTTCCATGATTTACGATCTTAAAGATTCACAACAACGAGATAATTTCGCATGAATTGACTTTCTTATCGTAAATGTCATCATTCTTGTTCGTTTGAGGATTTATTCGTTGATGTAACGGTGAAAGCCTAATATAGTAGCTGTTTTATACTGGAATAGGAATGGTGATTTGTAAACAAAGATCTTTTTAAGATGGCTGCCTTAAATGGATACTGCTTTAGGCATTTTAACGAGCCTTATTGGTGAAGAATGTGTGATTGGGGGGAGACGGGTACATTTGTGCTCCTGGAGGCGAGTGCGTTGCGTTGCCGTTGCGTTGGTGCACGCGGATTTTCGGGCCTTTTCTTTTTTTTTGTGGGTGGGAAATCATCAAATAACTTCTCCCGCTCTGGGTGGAGCAGGAGGGCGTGTCAGACTTTTACTGACTAAAACCCACCCGTGTTCCTTCAGTAGCCCGTATGCCAGGAGCTGTGGTATCTCCTTCGAACAAACCCGCACCCCTGGCAGGCATCGGCCCTTGCGGGCACCATCGGTTTGTGCTGACATCTCTTTGAGGCGCGCGTGGAACACAACGCGCTGTCGACCTGGGCTTGGTCCTTACCGGACAGCATGATTATTTTACGTATTGTGAATGAGAGAACGTTACAGGCCTTACAGATTGTAGATTTGTAGACGATTTTCTATTCAGTATTTTCATTCCTCTAAGTACCTGGGTCTTATTGACAGGCTTGCACTGTCCTCCCATACATATTATCACTGTAATTTGAAAACATTGTTAAAGCCAATTATTTTTAAAAGAGTAACCGTGGAGTTTCTTGCCGGCTCTTCTCCATAGGAAGCGACAAATTGGAACCATGTACCTAGCTTCTGACGTTTTATAAGTGCCCATGCAGGTTTATGTGTTTGATTTCCTCTTCAGACGTTTTCAACACTTCGGCGTGGTTATAGCGTCTTTTTGACTACGAATAAAGCCATGATGTGATGTTTCTGGCATTGCTATATCTCAGTTTCTATATTATTTCTGATTATTACTTTGCATACCTGCTATTGTATAGGATCAATTTTATCGTACTGAACAGAAAGATGTGTGCTGGGGTGTTTGTTGCGCCACTTCTTCTTCCCAGCTAAAGCACTAGAAAATGGTGAAGAGAGAGCGTTTTGGGGTACTTTCTTATGTAATTTTGATTATCGAAAAGTGCAGATTCTCAGCCTAATTGTAATTTTTTTAACTAAATGGCTGCCTGAATTATCTATCTATATAAATAAAAAGAAAAGTCCTGACTGACTGACTGACTCATCAACGCCCAGCCCAAATCCTTAGACCTAGAAAGCTGAAATTTTGCACAGACGTTCCCTTTATAATGAAGATAAGGAAGGATTTTACGAAATTCAACCCCTAAGGGAGTTAAATAGGGGATGAAAGATCCGCGTGGGTGAAGCCGCTGGCAAAAGCTAGTTTTAAATATTTTACCCTTTTTAACCGACTTCTTCAAGAAGGAGAAAAAGAAAAGAAGTAAAGAAAATTCTCAATGTGTCTATTTCTTTTATTTTCTTACATCTTATATAACATTTTGTCAGTTAAAACTTAAGCCTCTTTTTTGAAAGATCTTCCATACATTTCCACTTTAACAAAAGAAGCCAAAGCATGTAATTCAATTATGTAGGGACCTACCAACATGTAGGTATACGTACTTTCTTCCTTCGTTAGTTTACTAAACACATATACATCATTAGTCACTATACTACAGATTGTTGTCAAAACAACCGTCTTAGTACATGATGGACAATGTCTGTGTACACCTTGGAATATTACATAACTGTCGGAGAGTTTACTCTGCATTCTTTTATAAACAAACAACGAGGTATCGCCCACTTACAAATGCTTTGACAATGTGTAGGGAGAACAGAAGATTAAGGGCGAATATTATCAATACACCTGAATGCGATCAGCACTTCTAAACCGCATTCAAGAGGTGTCATTTTCAAAATTGTTGTGGAACATTGACGCTGACAGCTCTTGAACTTGGTTTAGAACCGCCGATCGATTTCAGTTCCATTGGTGAAATCGGCACTAAGTCGCTTCTTCACCCAAAATGAATCTGTCTAATAGTTCCCCAACTTTTTAGGAAACCTATTCGGTTCATTTATGTACATCTTCAATTATTTTCGTACTAGTAGAAATTGTGACGTCAGTGGATTGTATTGTTCATAGGCCTTCACTCTCCTACCATACCTATTAAACACTGTAATTTGTAAACAATGTAAAAGCCAATTATTTTTACACTATCCAAGTAACCATGGACTTTCTTGCCAGCTCTTCTCCATAGGAATCTATCAATTCCTTTGGAGAAGCTAGCTTCTGACGTTTCAGTACTCTTTTATTTTTTATTAATTTATATTATTTTCGAATTAACCCTAACCTTGACACACTTATCGCCACACTAAAAAAAAAACCTCGGCACACTACTTTGAGGTAGGTACTTATTTTTCATTCGAAAATTTCAAATTCAATGCTACTTGGACCTTCTGATATATGTACTTGCCGGTACCCACGTAAAGGTACATTACAACACAGTTACGTCACTGCATGACGGACAAGACGTGATATCAGTATTAGATTGCAGTCAATAAATGATCGGATGCTCACTGCATCTTGGGCAAGCTCGTTATATTGAACTAACTTCAAATTATGTTGGTGGTGGTTGGTAGATTTTATTATTTTATTTTTCGTTCATGTACTTATTTGATTTTGACATTTTACACTGAACTACTACACAGTAAGGCCCTTTGTACAGAAGCCAGCACATCAAGTTACCCCAAACGTAATTTTTTTTCCCAATTGAACATGAAACCTATGCTTTTGTGTAAAAGTTGAAAATCTATCAAAGTTTGACAAACTGGGGTAGCTTGATGTTCTGTCGTCTGTATACGACAAACCGCGCCGATGTACGCCGTGACTTTTCCAAATCATGGTTTACCAATGTTCAGAATTTCATCAAAATTTATACAAACCTTTCTCTTTATAGTATTAAGTTTAGATCCGCAGAGTTTTGAGTTATGTACATCGGAATCAAAATCAAAAGTCATTTATTCAAACTAGGCTGAGAGTCAGCCCTTTTTGAACGCCAAAATTACATAAGACAGTCCCCCACAAACGCCCACCCTTCACCACTTCCTAGTGCTTTAGCTGGGAAGAAGAAGTGGCGCAACAAACTCCCGACGGTTTCGTACGAGCCACGATACTGGAGTTACGAACGACTAATTTTCCCTTGATTGCGTCTCCAATTAAAATATGCATGCCCAAAATAACCCGATTATGTAAATTCCGGAAGAACCTTTAATATTTTCCCAATTTGTCATACCGTCAAGACGTCAGGGTCAAAATTAGTTTATCGAATACCATTAATCAAATTCACCCCTAATCGACTAGGACGTGTTAGACATTATCTATACAAACTTACCCATAATAATGTGGTAACGAAGTCATAATTGTGTATTAAATATTTTGGAAGCAAAAAATTGCTATGAGCTGTGGGAACGAGTGTGATGCCGAACATATCGTTTTAGATTGGTTCCAGTGGGATATTTTCCGACTTCAACGCGGGCGAGACTGCGGGCAAAGGCTAGTCCACACTACCTTTGAGAAATGCGAGGAATCCTTAAAGGTAGTGCCACCAATCAATTCACGAGGCAGGCTAATTACTAGCACAAATGACTAAACTTTAGCAATTAATCACTTGTGCCGGGTATTCCTTGTATTCGCCGGCTGAAGCAGGTAATTTGTGTAATGTCAGTAATTCTACAATGGATGGATAAATTGTTGAGATTATTTGAAAAGTATTTGCGTGTGATTGTGATTGCTGGTAATCAAATGATTATTAAGTAAATGAGCTTCATTAAAGGCTTCCGCAAACAGGAGCGGTGCAATTTTAGTAGAACAATTTCCATGAAAATTTATCTACTGGAGTCGTGTCTCGCTTCTTGCGGGAGAGCTTTAAAGGGTTTCGTTGTTGTCATGGTAATTTAAGACTTCCGCAAACAGGGCAATTCTGTATCGTTAAAATGATTCCCCGCGGAATCTTACTCGTTCAAACTACCTCAATGTCGTGTTTTGTAGAAACCAATGTAATGGTAAAGAATCGAAATATCATATTTCGTATGTTCCAAGACAATTTGCACATGTCAGTAAGTAAGTAAGTAAGTAAAAAAAAATATTTGCATAGATTGCAGGTCTGATCTACCTTATAATACGCATGCAACATTATTACAACATGAGAGATGTTTTAGATAGGTATTACAGTTCAACAATAATAGGCATGGTAAATTCATATACTTACGAGTATGTAATAAACATAAATTAAAATATCTGCAATACAATAGAAATAAAATTAATAAATCTAAAGAATGTCAGAATTATTACGATTGTGATTTAAGAAATTGATGTGGTTTCGAAGTAAGGAATGTGAATTAGGGCCCAGGCGCGACACGATAGCGCGATGCGGCTCTAGAAGAACAATTTTTATGACAACTTCATGGAAATTGTTAAACAAGAGACGACCTTAAAAAGGTGTCTGGGACGGACTGGATGCGGAAGGCGGAGGACAGGATGTTGTGGCATAGATTAGGATAGCCTTTGTCCAGCAGTGGACAGTAATGGGCTGAGTTCACTGTTTGATCTAGCTGTTAGTAGCTATCTACGAAGGGACGAAGGATTCTGGGTTTAGTTCCTGGTAAAGCATCTCAGTGGTTTTGGGCCATTTGTAATTTGTGAGAAGCAGCTAAGAATCTCTTTGTTGGTAGTAAATGGCAATAAGTTCACCCGCCACCGTGTCCTCGTGGAGGCGATCGGCGGCGGTGATCTCTCGCGTCCGGCCCTGGTCCAGGCTATGGTACGGAGCGAGAGTGTACGGGTAGCCGTCACCTCCTTCTGCGAAGCAGTGATGCTCGCAAACGGAGAGGCGCTACACGTGAGGGAGAGGCAGTATATGCCCTCTCACCGCCCTAGCCTCCGTAGGAGACGTCCTGGGCGTCGGAACCGTGCACCTAGCTTCTGAAGTTTCATAAGTGCCCATGCAGGTTAATGTGAAATAAAATATTTTGATTTTTGATTTTGGAAATCCCAGGCTGATTCCCGGCCAGCATAGGCGCGGGCTTGCGAATGGCGAGTAATGGATAGCTCGTTGTCCGGTTAGGACCAAGCCCGGGTCTACGGCGCGTTGTGCTCAACGCGCGCCTCAAAGAGATGTGAGCACCAACTGGTGGGGTCCACAAGGGCCAATTCCTGCAAGGGGTGCGGGTTGTTTGAAAGAGATACCGTGGCCCCGGGAACACGGGTGGGTTTTAGTCAGTAAAAGTCTGACACGCTCTCCTTCTCCACCCAGAGCAGGAGAAGTTATTTGATGATTTCGCACACACGAAAAAAAAAACGTAACTAAAATGTGGGTGTAGTATACATCTGTGCCTAGCTCTTTAGGGAACATACGCGTGATGTTTTAATGGTAAGTAAAGAATTAATAATAAGTTTGTTAAAACAGTAATTACTTCAACCAATACACAAAACGCAATAAATAAAATAAACCGTTAGCTTTATAAAATAATAGGTCACCTACATCAAAAGTAGATTGCGGTCAAGTACTTAACATCGTCACTTTCACATGTGTCGATAAATAATATAAACATTATTATCACCACAAAATCAGGCTATCTATCACTCAATTCGAAACTCGAGCCCCGTTTGATACGGAAGTGTCAGACAGTATAGTGCACTGTCGATTTTTATTTTACTGGACTGTGACGAATTACAATTGAATTGTGCGAATGGTTGATAATGAAGTGTATGGGGTTTATGGATCACGCGATTTGTGAATTGATGATTATTCTAAATACGGTTTTTTACAGTTCTGCCTTCTGCTTTGTAGTATTTATACCTAGATAGTTATGAGTCAGCTTTTATTAATCGCCCCGACTGATGATAAAATATGTTAATAAAACAATAATAAAAGTTAGGAATTTGACGTAGTAAAATTATTTTTAAAGCTTCTATTATTTCTGATGATAAATATTTTGAACCAATATAGCGTCACTGGTAACCGGAAAAGACAGCCCATATTGTATTCCTACTTTTTTAAAGAAACTTCTTAATTATTTACTTGAATGTCGATCAAGCTACTGTCTCCTTCTAAATGAAGCATATAATATTATTATCAATTCCCACAATGATAATGTTAGATTAGATTCTTATTTTTACTAATAATTTTTATCAACACACTTAGATTTCCGTTGAAAAAAAAAAACCTACGTTTGTAAAAGGTATTTTAATTTGAAAGATTTTTAATTACATTTCTAAATGTCATGTCGAGCATAAAATCTAGTATAGGCACCATTTTAAAATGACTAAAACTTGAAATAAAAATTCGTGTGGAATTAGATATCAGAGAGTGGTTTTAGGAATAAACCAGTATAAAAATAAAAGAAATCTATAAAATACCTCTTATAACAAATACGTTTAAGTCTGTGTGTTATAATACCTGTTATACGTATTGAATACTTACTGTACAATTTGTGAAAAGATTTGGCAGACAGATTAGCTTAGTCCTTTATTTAGGACATCATCATCATCATCATCTGCCTAGCCTTTTCCCAGCTATGTTGGGGTCGGCTTCTAGTCTAACCGGATGCAGCTGAATACAAGTATTTTACATGAAGCGACTGCCTATCTGACCTCGACAACCCAGTAACCGGGTAATACGATACTCCTTGGTAAGACTTGTTGTCACACTTTCGGGCTTCTGACGACCCGTAACGACTGTCAAAGATCCACAAATGACAGCCGGCACCAACGGCTTAACGTGCTTTCCGAGGCACGGAGGGGTCTTGGTAAATAGGACATAGGGTACATTTTCATCGAGTCCTTTAAGCTCCCTATGTTCTAAGTTGAGCTACACGATTTCTGATAAATGCATACATGTCACTCACATGATCTGAAAAATACCATGTCCAGACATAATCTTTGACCTTGACCGTCTCTTCTCAGGAGTTTTTCAGAAAATACAGACTTCATCTGGCAATATTTTTTTGATGACTTTTAAATGTGTTTATCTAAGTCTCATTAATTTGTATTGTTCCCACTGCTGGGACACAGGCCTCCTCTCTGTGAGACGGAGTGGGCTGTAATGTACCACGCGGGCCCACTGCCTGGTGGATGTCACATGTCTTCGAATTTAAGATTCTGGGGCATGTCCGGTTTCCTTCCGTATTTACAGAATAAACCATTTAATTTCAAAACGTATTAATAAAAGTAGTTCTTTCATAGAGGGTCAAAAGTGTAATAAAAGTCAAGGTAAACCAAAGTTTTTGACGGAACTATAAAATAATTTCACAACTTTCTACATTTTTGTTTAATACTAAAAGGTTTGTAGTTCTATAGTTCAAAAGGTTTTCGGAACAACTGGTCGCACAATAGTTGCTCAACCGTCACAATTATCCTCAATAAGAACGAAAATAAAGTTTATTTATAGTGTAACACCTGTTAATTGGGCTGACCGATCGAGCCTTAATTGCAATTTTTTTGCAACGATTGTGCAATAATTGCTGTCAGAGTTTAATTGTGTTATAATGTTTCTATTATATCGGTTTCTATACGGTTGGTAACTGTCATTATTTAAGTAGAAGGGGTGGATTATAATGGCCTTCATCCGTGTCATCATTTCAGCCGAAAGACGTCCACTGCTGGATATAGGCCTCCCCCAGGCTCCTCCATTTCGACCGGTCTTGTGCTTCCCACATCCAGCGGATACCCGCAGCCTTCACAAGGTCATCGGTCCACCTTGTGGGAGGCCTTCCCACTCTACATCTTCCGGTACGCGGTCGCCACTCCAGAACCTTTCGGCCCCATCGGCCATCTGTTCTGCGAGCAATGTGCCACTTAAGTTTGGCAATTCTTCGGGCTATGTCGGTTGCTTTGGTTCTCCTGCGGATCTCTTCATCTCTGATTCGATCGTGTAGGGAAACTCCGAGCATAGCCCTCTCCATTGCCTCTTCATCCGTGTGGCGATATTTAAATGTTGGTGTAGTGCACCCTGAGCTCCACTCTCACTTAGCTGACTGACTCATATTTATTAGACATTTAATATATTTGTGTCGTGTGGTGCCGAACGTAAAAGCATATGCAATAGCACCATCCCATTTCTTCCCGTGGGTGTCGTAGAAGGCGACTAAGGGACTTACTAGAGAATGGGCAGCAGCGTTCTCTATGCATTTGATCACCATACTGCGATCGACAACCCGCCTGCCAAGCGTGGCGATTATGGCAATGATATATGTATGAAATCCCCCCCATTTGCGGGAGCCTTATGTTCAGCAGTGGACGTCTTTCGGCTGATATGATGATGATAACGTATTCACATCTTTATGGCTTATTTTTCGATTCGCACGAATTTACTCGCCTGAATCAGGTAATCCACACTTTTAAATTATATATTATTTTCTACAGGATAAGTTTTTAGTGCGCACATACTGTAATTCAGCAGATCCTTCTAGACCCCTGCGCATACATTTTTCGTCGGTTATACAAAACAAAATTAGCTGTTTCATAGAAAAGTTCAATCCCTAAACGGTCCAAATGTATGGAACAGCTGGTTAAAAACTTATCCTGTATAGACGATTCGGGTAGGGATGGGGTATGCGCCTGATTTGGGCGAGTAATATCTTGCGAATCTACGAATAAGCCAACGTCCATGATAAGTAATTCATGTGTGCATCACTGTATGAACATGGTAAAGGCAACGGCCAGGTTGGCCAAGGCAACTCATGTCAAGGTGCGAAATTCTCAGCAGTTTAAACGAATGGCCTCGTTGTAAGTATGGCAATGCTGATTCCATGGTGAAAAAAAAGGCCAGACCTCTGGTCACGTGAAGAGTCGAACAACTGCTTTAAATGTACTAACTAAGCATAAATATAAAAATAATAATTAGACAGTATGTACCTACAAGTATATATAAAGTAAAAAAGGGAAGAGCTCACTGAGCATCAAAGAATTCGTCCGCATCGCTGTCAGTGGGAAAAGTGCCCAAAAGGCTGGCAGCGTTGCCACGTTGGATGGCAACGCTGATTCTTTGACCTAAGAATAGGCCAGCCCTTTGGTCACGTGAAGAGTCGACCAACCGCTTGGCGATGTCCCGAAATACTCGATGAGCGCTCGAGCCCCACGGCCCTAGAGTTTCAACCCCAAACGGCTCAAAATGCTTTAAACTAAATCCCGTATCCTCATACTGAATAGACGCACTACTTAAATCAAACCGAAGAAACAAGTGAAAACGCACCAAAAAACTGGTACATCACAACAGAGATTCTAATCTAAAAAAACCGTAACCGTAAATCTAAAACCGTCTAGCCACAAAATAGGCGCACTATCGATACTTTATAATTAAATTCTCACTCAGTTTATTTTTAACTGAAGTAGGTCAAGTTGTACGTGACCGAGTGGTTAAAGTTAACTGGCGATGGTTAGATAGTTTAGTTAGATGGATGTCGGAAAGATGGCGACTGTTTTGATGACTGAGTGAATATTTTTAGCGGAGTTTATTTTTAAACGTCTTCTTTATGCAGAAAAAGTTTTATTAGAATTGTTTTTCGAGCTATTTTCTATTTTCGGAAGAAGAAATTTTAAGAGCGTCTCTTGATGATTTACGGTCATTCAAATTATATTGACTTACTACAGAAACTAACTGTTAAGTACCGGCAACAAGAAAAGAGGCTTCGGGAGTTTTTGGCGGGATCGCGTTGGAACATGTCGCACGAATGTCCATTTACATGAAATTTCTTGAAATAGCGAATTAAATTGTGTAATTTCAGTAGTGTATTATTCAATTTAGTTACGTGTGAGTGCACAAGAGTAGTGTAAGTGAAAATAAGTGACTAACGTGGACTTTTCGTGATCCCCCCAAAACTCCTAATAGGTTGTTGTAAAGTTACTACCGCTTTACAATAACTTTGACTTGACTGACTATGAATTTTTTGTAACTTCGTGCCTGATATCGGGCCATTTACTTGATTGAAAAGTAAAATTACTTGACACTGGCTAAATGCACAAACCATAACCATTTAAAATATGGTTTCATTGATTAAGATTGATGTTATTGAAAGTGGTGATTTCATAATATTGCCGATGCGTTGTCGACCATGACCACAACGTTAAATCGTCTCGTGTACTAGCAAAATCTAAGTATTCGATATCGCAACACCAGGTATGACAATTACGCAATTTCAACCTTCTGTGTCTAAACTGGCTTGGATATAAACAAGTATTTAACTAACAGGTATTTTCCATATTGCTCACCCCGACATTTTGACCCGACACACATACATAAATAATAATGTCAACCTATAATGGTCGCTGTCCCGCATGTGTCGCCGGGCGTAAAAGAATAGCACCATCCCATCTCTTCCCATGGGTGTCGTAGAAGGCGACTAAGGGACTTACTAGAGAATGGGCAGCAGCGTTCTCTATGCATTTTACCACCATACTGCGATCGCCAACCCGCCTGCCAAGCGTGGCGATTATGGCAAAACCCCACCCCCTTGGGGGAGGCCTATGTCCAGCAGTGGACATCTTTCGGCTGAAATGAAGACAATGGTCGCACTGTGGGCAAAGACCTCTTCTTTTATAGAGAAGAGAAGTCATGAGCAATGATCACCGTTCTTGCTCATGATGGCTTGGATATTAATGTCTAGCTGTGCCTGCGAGCTACCGGGACAAAAAGTATTACCTACGTTACTCCTTATAACAACAGCTATCTGCCAGAGAAATTCCCGTCAAAATCGGTCTAGCCGTTTCAGATATTAGCCGAAACAAACAAACAGACAGACAAACAGACATTGATTTAAAAAATAGTTTTTTGGTTGTAAATAATTAAAAGCTGATAAAAGAGCAGTATAAAGTTGATTTTTTTACATTACAAACAGTCACTTCAATTTTATTTATTTGTATGTATGCCACATACATCTACATACATACTCAGCCTATAACGTTCCCACTGTTGGTAGATGCACGGTTGGTAGATGTCACATGCGCGCTGGCAACACTGGTGACAGGTCGTGAAAAAACGACCTCGTAGTTAATTATTACTAAATTAGTTAAAAAATTGTGTTTAATTTATGTTAAAACTATTGTTTATCTTAGAATCTAAGTATAAAGTGTTTCACAAAGTGTTTGTGCCGTGTTTTTGTCGTGATTATTCATATTATATTCGATACCGAAAAATCATCTACCGGCTGTCAACTTTTGAAACTTTGGACTGCGGATTTGAATTCATCAAACCCGGGGAGTATTTTGTTTTATATTATTCATTGTTTTATTAATGTTTACTCAATACAACATCTGAAAACACTGCTCAGGGCTAGCTGAGCAACGTCCAGTACACACCGGCACCGTTTGTCTCCTTTCGCTTGACAATTATTGTGGAAGCAAAATCGAAGACGAAAACACTTGCCCCAGACATAAAACCCACACTACAAACTTTACTTCACACATATTTATCCCTAATTGATTGACTTTTATTTAATTGAATGGTAATTTGTTATGTACTAATCTCATGTCCAAATACATTATTACATTACTCTCTCTCTGTGGAAATTAGCTAGCCCAGTTATTATCCTAAACGATAATAAATGTTTTCCTGTAAACAGTTAAAATTGTGATAAGCCCCAGAATAAATTGAATAGCTTCCTTTTTCTTATAAGTACCTCCATTTTTATTTTATTTTTTATAGTCTATTCTTAAACTTCATCTTTTGTCTGTTATTTTTATTTTTTATTGTTAATTATCTACCTATTTCTTCCAATTTTACTCTCGTAATTATCTTCCCAAGTTCTAAACTTATCTAGCTTCCTCATACACTTAGCTGTTTCTTGTCACATTCCAGGTGCCACTTGGGGTAATTTTTAAACATGATGACCCGCGGAGCCACTGTTCGTGACATGAGTGACAAGCTGAAAGCAGCGCTGAAGGAGCTGGAGGCATCAAGAAAAGAATGTGACCAGCTGCTACAGGAAAGAGAGGACAGTGAGATTGAAGTGAAGAAGATAATTGACAAAAACACTCAACTCAAGAGCCAGCTTGTTGAACTTCACACTCAGCACATGGACATACTTGACCAGCATCGCCATCTTCGTCAACTAGTGTCAGACTTCCAACATTGCAGTGACACTCATGACCAGGCACTGAAACGGATATCAGGCCTTGAAGCAGAATTATGCAAGGCCAACAACAAGATTTCCACCATCAACTCTCTGAAAGCCAGCGAACAGGTTGCCAACACCAGTAACCTTTTCGATGAGCTGGTTGGTAGTATATCCGGACTGGAGTATGTGAAGCCCACCGTTGCCATAGACCTGACTGGGGACGATACCATAACTAGATGTCCAACTCTAAGTAGTCATAATAAAATTAAGAAATATATTAAAATTAGTAAGAATATTAAAAAGTATAAGAAACTTTTGAAGACACAGTGTTTACAAATTTAACCTAAATCTTAGGAAAGAACGTGTCAACTTACAAAGCCAACTAAATGAATGTAATAATAAGTTGGAAACAAGTAGATTCATGTATAATGTTGACATACAAAACCTTCAAAAGGAATTACTGAGCAGGGAAAATACACTTAAAGAAATATCCTGTAAGTATGAGTCTAGTCAACAAATGTTAAGCGAACGTTTGCAGGAGGCCTGTGAGTTGGTGGACCTGGTTAAGTACAATGCAGAGAGGTATGAGTCACTGACAAACAATCTCACCTGTAGTTGTGCTCCCACTCCGCCACCTCTCATGTCACAGCATGTTGTTTCTGCCGCTTCACCCATTTTACCTCATACACTAGACAGTGTCTATCCCACTCAAAGTAATGTTTTGGTGTATTCTGATAGATTAGGAACAGGTTTTGGACCATTGTTAAATAACCGCTCTAAACTTACTATAACTAATTGTTGTTACCATAACCTGCATTTTAATGAGCTTGTTCATAAAATAAAACATACAAAATTGAATGAGCAGACAACGGTAGTTCTTTTAATTGGTAACAGTCTGAGCTTAACTAAAAGGGACATAGTTAATGGTATTGACACCCTACTTAAATTAAAATTAGGTAAAATAATATTATGTGCTTTGCCATATTCAAATCATTTGAATTATGAAGAAAATGATTACATTTTTAGCCTAAATAATTTAATGCATATTTTGACATGTCGTCATAGTGACCGTTTATTGTATTTTGATACTAACAATTTTGTTAGAGATTTTGTACTAGTTCGGGAACATATGTTTCTTCCCAAGACTAGTCGACATGTATTAGCTACTTTGTTAGCTTACAATATACACGCAGTTATTGATAATTTAACTGAGACTAGGTTAAGTGACGAAACAGTATTATCTAGTACTTCTAATAATACTGTAATTAATTCTTTAAACTTTTAGACGCGACAAAAGAGAAGCATAATAAGTGTATTTTACTGTATCACCAAAATATAAATCGCTTCTCTGGCAAAATTCTAGACGTGGAAATGTTAATAGATAAATATCATATGGATATCTTATGTTTTACTGAAACTTGGTTAAAACCGGATAGGATGTTGTTTAATGTAAATAATTTTTCAGTTGCCAGTGCGTACAATAGGTCTTCGATAGGGGGTGGTACTTTGATATTGTGTAATAGTTGTTTTAGATATAAGGAAAGAAAGGATATCACCGCTTGCTCTGTTGATCGCTTATGTGAGGTAGCATGTGCGGAGGTTGAGGGCCATACTTTCTTATCTGTGTATAGACCACCAGCCACGAATTTGTCATCATTTTTGATAGTTATGGAAGAAATATTAGGTAAACTTTTCAAAGATAATAAATTAGTTTTTGTGTGTGGTGACCTAAATATTGATTTATTAGTTAATTCACCAGAAAAAAGTAAGCTTATCTCTTTGTTTAAATCATTCAATTTAAAATGTATATTTAATGAAGCGACTAGAATAACAGCAACCACAGCTTCATGCATAGACAACGTATTTACTAATTGCAAAATAAAGGACTCCTCCTTAATTAGTGGCGTCAGGTCAGACCATACTGGTCAGCTTGTATTGTTTGACTTAGATCAAAAGTTACATCTAGATAAAACCATTGAATTGAGACCTCTGACTAAAAATAAATTGAAATCTTTTAATAATAAAGTTCTTAGCAAGCTCTCAACAGCGAGCTTTGATTCACAAGACCCCAATATAAACTATGGCACATTTTTTTCTACAGTATGCAAAGAATTCAATAAAGCATGTCCTGTAAAAAAAGTTACGATAGCTACTAAACCAAAATTTAGCGAATGGGCCACTGCTGGCATTAGAAAAAGCAGAGATATTTTATATAATTTGTATCACGAAAAATCATTGACTTCTGATCAGGCCCTTCATAATTATGTAAGAAACTATTCTAAGATATTCAAAAGAGTCTGCGCTCACGCTAAATCTAAATTAATAAGTAACAAAATTAGTATCTCTAAAAATAAAATAAAAGCTGTGTGGCAGGTAATTAACAAAGAAACTGGAAACACAAAACAGCGAGATCAGAATGAGTTAGCTCTAAAAATTGATAATGAAACCATTTCAGATAAGTTACAAGTTGCTGAGACTCTAGAAAATTTCTTTACCAACATCCCAATAGAAGTTACGAAATCTCTCCCCTCATCATCTGTATTAGCTGAATCTCTTCTTAAAGAAAACTTCAGCAAGGACATTCCAAGTTTTGAATTCAAACCCATCTCTATTGCCACAATTAAAACAGCATTTAAAAGTCTTAACATAAAAAACACTGAAGACTTATGGGGGATTTCCGTTAAAGTTCTCGAAAATATCATTGACACAATTGCCCCTGTCCTAACAGGCATATTTAATCAATGTTTAGACAGCGGTACGTTTCCTGACTTAATGAAACATAGTAAAGTAGTACCAATTTTCAAATCGGGTAGTAAGAGTGATCCCTCTAATTATAGACCTATATCTGTGCTTCCAGCATTGAGCAAAATTTATGAAAAAATCATGCTGGACCAGATGTTATCACACTTTAACTCGAATGGGATTTTACATAGTCGACAGTTTGGTTTCACGAAAGGTAGGTCGACGACTGACGCAGGAGTAAAACTCATCAGTCACATTTTGGAATCCTGGGAGAATTCCCAGGACGCCATTGGCATTTTCTGTGACCTCTCAAAAGCGTTTGACTGCGTTGACCACAATACACTGATCTGTAAATTACACCACTACGGAATTCGTGGACAAGCTGCTGATCTTGTACTTTCCTATTTATCAAACAGGCAGCAAAAAGTAAACGTTAATGGGGCGACGTCCTCGGGGTCTCTAGTTAAGATGGGCGTGCCTCAAGGTTCAATTCTTGGCCCTTTTTTATTTCTAGTTTATATTAATGACCTTCCTTACCTGATGGCTAAATTCTCGGATATAATTTTATTCGCTGATGACACTTCTCTTATTTTTAGAATAGATAGGAAAGATACGGATGTCTTACATGTCAATGATAGTCTAGCTGTTCTTTCGAAATGGTTTGCTGCTAATAATCTTTTACTCAATGCGAACAAAACTAAATGTCTTAAGTTCTCGTTACCAAATGTACCCCAAGTAGGTCTAAACTTAAAACTTGATGGCAAGAAACTGGATGCTATTTCGGAAACTGTATTTTTGGGAATTACTTTAGATTCAAAATTGCAATGGGGTGCTCACATTAGAGCTCTTTCAAGTAGATTAAGCTCAGCTGCTTACGCAGTAAGAAAAATAAGGCAGTTGACTGATGTAGCCACAGCTAGGTTAGTTTACTTTGCTTATTTTCACAGTATTATGTCTTATGGCGTTCTGCTGTGGGGATCGGCAGCTGACGTAGATTCAATTTTCATTTTACAAAAGAGGGCAATCCGCGCAATCTATAAAATGGGGCCTCGCGAGTCTCTTAGAAACAAATTCAGCGAAATTGATATATTAACTCTGCCTTCTCTTTACATCCTAGAAAATATCTTGTATGTTCGCAAAAACTTAGGCCTTTTCAAAAAACGATGCGATTTCCATAATCTGAATACACGTAGTAAAGATGAAATTGTGATTCCAAAATTTAGATTGACTAAAACTAGCAAGTCATTTCTAATAAACAGTATCCGCTTCTATAACAAGTTGCCAAAGTCGGTTACAGAACTTAGCGATGGAAAGTTTAAAACGCACATCAAACGTGTCCTTATCAAAAAAGCATATTATAAGATAAAAGACTACGTTGAAGACAGGGAAGTTTGGCATTAATTCCTTCTGCACATGTGGCTTCCCTGGTACCTCATTAACAGCATAACTATGTGAAAGTCTATTAACTGCTCTCAAATACAAAGTTCTTTTTAATTCTTTTTATTTTTACAATGCTGACATATTCTCGTCATTAATTGACATTATACATCAATTTTATTTAGGTTCATCTTATTTATGTAGATTATTTTACATATTGTGAATGAGAGAACGTTGTAGGCCTTACTGACTGTAGATTTGTAGACGATTTTCTATTCTGTATTCGTCTAAGTACCTGGTACTTATTGATAGGCCTGCGCTGTCCTCCCATACATTTAATCTCTGTAATTTGAAAATATTGTTAAAGCCAATTATTTTTAAAAGAGTAACCGTGGAGTTTCTTGCCGGCTCTTCTCCATAGGAAACAACAATTTGGAACCGTGCACCTAGCTTCTGACGTTTCATAAGTGCCCATGCAGGTTTATATGAAATAAAAATATTTTGATTTTTGATTTTTGATTTCATGTCTTCGAATTTTTGGTTCTAGGACATGCCGGTTTCCTCACGATGTTTTCCTTCCCCGTTTGAGAGCAGTGGTGATGAAATTATTTACACAAAGTAATGCGCCTAGCTGGGTTCGAACGCACGACCATACATCTACATACAAAACCACAAACCACACACACACCCTTATACATACATAATCAATCTTAAATGTTCCCACAACTAGAACTTCCTTAAGGAATGGGCCATAATTCACCATACCGGTCGGGTATGGGCTGTGGCCTGACCTAACATAAGTACCAACGATCCAGGCATGCAAATTCTTCAGAACTATTGATCAACCGTTCAGTTGCTATGGTAAACCGGGAATTCATGAAAACAGGTCGTGTCAGGAACAAGCATTCCCGACGTTATGGGTTTTATTTTTTGTTTTTCGTTGTGTTGTAAATAAATAAACAAACAAACAAGTTTACTGCCAATCAATCTGGCTTTATTCCCACTGCAGGGCAAAGGACTGTTTTTGTATAGAATGATAAAACTTTTACTCTAGATCCACCAGGACCTTTTGTGCCTCAAAGAGATCTCTATAACAGTAATTAATGGTATCAAAATTTAAACATACTATTAGTCTTGTAGCTAAGCTACTAGGCCATCCCGTGTGGTGCCGGACGTCAAAAGAATAGCACCATCCCATTTCTTCCCGTGGTTGTCGTAGAAGGCGACTAAGAGCCTTACTAGAGAACGTGCCGCAGCGTTCTCTATGCATTTTACCACAATACTGTGATCGCCAACCCGCCTGCCAAGCGTGGCGATTATGGCAAAACCACCTTATTGGGGGAGACCTATGTCCAGCAGTGGACGTCTTTCGGCTGAAATTATTATGATGATGATGATGATGATGACTAGTCTATTCTAGTAAGTATAAGTAGATTCCAAGGGCCAGCCTTTTCCTAACGATGTTGGGGTCGGCTTCCAGTCTAATCGGATGCAGCTGAATACCAGCACTTTACATGCAGCGACTGCCTATCTGACCTCCACAACCCAGTTACTGGGTATTACGATACCCCTTGGTAAGACAAGTTGTAAGACTTTCGGGCTTCTGACGACCCGTAACGACTGTCAAAGATCCACAAATGACAGCCGGGACCAACGGCTTAACGTGCTTTCCGAGGCACGGGCTTAACCTGATCGGTCGAACCATACAACTGTTTTTACTTTTGTAGAAGAATAATTTTACAGAGCTCATCATTGCTGCTTGAAAAGCATTGCAAGGTTATACCTTGTCCCTTTGTCCCTTCCTGGTAGTACTCATTTTACATTTACATGAACTGTGCACACACAGTGCCTGCACAACTATACGAGAGAACAGGAAGTACATAAATGCAAACGAGCCTGTCATAAAACATCCAATTCAATTCAATCAGGGGCCACACTTTTTAAAACCTCAGGTGTGAATTTTACGTCACGCATGTTCGCATTTCAAAGTGTATCGAATGCGCCACACAAGTCATAAATGTCAAGCACTCAAATTGGGGCGCGTGGTCGATATCAACCTTATCAGTCCTCGTAAACTAACAAATGACCTAATTGAAAGACGTTATATGACGGATTGACGATATATATGTGATTGCGAACTACGTAAAATCAGATTGGGTCATGATAAAACTTTGATGAAATATCAATCACCGGAAATCATGAGAATCGTACATTTAAAGATCTAAAAGAGGCATGTTTTGGAAAATAATGCTGGCAAGAAATAAAAAGAAGACACATTTAAAGCAACACAGTCATTATCATCATCATCATCATTTCATCCGAAAGATGTCCAGTGATGGACATAGGAGCTCAACCGGTTCTATATGGATTCCTACGGTCTTGTCATCGGTCCGCCTTGTAACTCTACGTCTTCGGTACACGGTCGCCACTCCGGTACCTTTCGGCCCCATTAGTCATCTGTTCTGCGAGCATTGTATCCTGCCCACTGCCATAAGTTCTGCAATTCTATAGGCTATGTCGGTTATTTTAGTTCTCCTGCGGTCATATAAAGTCATGTACATTTGCAAGGCTCCTAAAGATTGAGGATAATGTATGTCAAACAGGCGTTCCAACGTTTCACCAATTGGTCGATGTCCCAGCAAACACGCTCAAGCCCCCAAATAAATTAGGCGCACATGAAGTTCCAATGAAAGATCTTACAGAAATAGTAGGCATCCTATAAAAAGCATCGGCAATAACCTCTATAGAATTCAATTACTAATAGGTCTTTACCTATGAAATTGCCGTTTTGTATGAAAAAATTTAAACGAATTTTTTTCATGAATTTTTTATTTGTATTAATCGAAGTAATCACCCATGCAATCAATGCATCTTTGCCATCGCAGTGGCAGTTTATTGATGCCCTTCTTAAAGAAATCAGCTGGACGGGAGGCAACAAATTCTTCAAAGGCATTTTGTACTGCCTCTCGGGTATTAAATTTTTTTCCCGCCAAGAAGTTATCCAAATTCTGGAAAAAGTAGTAGTCTGTAGGCGCAAGGTCTGGTGAGTAGGGCGGATGACGGAGAGCTTCCAACCCCAGTTCTTGCAACTTGGAGACCGTCTGCTGTGCAGTATGAGGTCGCGCGTTGTCGTGCAGGAGCAGCGGAGACGAGCGATTGACCAATGCTGGTTGGAGATGCGCCAGCTTCTCCATCATTGTGTTCAGTTCTTCACAGTACACATCTGCAGTAATGCTCACCCCGTTTGGTAAGAAGCTGTGATGAATCACACCGGCGCTAGACCACCAAACAGTGACCATCACTTTTCTAGGGGTAAGTTTTCGTTTAGGGCATTGTTTAGGTGCTGAACCAGGATCCAACCAACTTGCTGAGCGCTTACGGTTATCAAACAGAATCCATTTTTCATCGCAGGTAACAATGCGGTTCAAAATTCCTTCATTTGTGTGTCTGTTGAGCAGTGCAAGGCACGTCTCGACGCGTACTTCGCGCTGGCGATCATTGAGTTCGTGGGGCACCCATTTGTCAAGCTTTTTTACCTTGCCAATTTGACGCAAATGGACCAATATTGTTTTGACGCTAACGTCGAAAGCTGCTGCTAATTCAGCCGTAGATTGTGTATCATCAGCTTCCACAATCGCCTTTAATTCGTCATTGTCGACCAAAGTCTTCGGACGACCGCGAGGTTCATTTTTCAGGTCGAAATTTCCAGAACGGAAGCGAGCAAACCAATAACAGGTGGTGCGTTGGTTTGTAGTGTTAGCTCCGTAAACGTCGTTGATGTTGCGTGCCGCTTGTGCCGCGTTGCTGCCACGACGGTACTCATATTCCATAATTACTCGAATTTTTAACGTATCCATGATGACGAAAAAGATTGAAATGCGATGAAAATGTAACACTAATCAATAAAGAAATGACTACTTTTAGAAATAAAAATCCATGTTTTTAAAATAAAATTAATTTGAAATTAGAATTCTTAGCCAAACAAAAATTATTTTGATTTGAAATGGCCAGTACTGCAGAACGGCAATTTCATAGGTAAAGACCTAATATTTAAGCTGCAAATTATATCATCGACTCAACCTTGGATTTTGATTATAAAAACAAATTAATACGTAGGCGTTAATACTTAGACCAATCAAGTGATTCATTCTAACAATAAATTAAAAAGATTATAAAGCACACACAATATTGACAAAAATCTCATATTACATACTATAACCATTTGCAATGACACAAATCTTGAATACAGAAACCACAGACAAGGTAAAATAAATCTTATAGATGAAGCAATACAAGCTACTGTAGCATGAGACAAAGCTGCAGTTAAACTTAAAACACTAGAGAATAAAGTGAAGGATCCAAAGCATTTGGCCTTTGAACTAAGTATCTAATAATATCATATTATTTCCGTGCAACGACGCACCTACCACGGTATCAAAAATCGATACTTAGTGCATTCGTTCAAAGCTACATGGTTATCAACCTTGTGATGTTAAACAAAGCCTTCAAAGGAACATCCTTAAAAAGTACCGTTTTGTTAAAGCCAGTAAAGAAAACAGTCTTTGACTTGAAATATATGCATCTTTGAACGTGAATGTTTGGTTGGTCTAGTGAAGTTGCTAGAGCAACTGAAGTGTGGGGTCCAATAAGATCTACAGTACCTTAATTGCGTAACACTATCAATCTGAATTGTTTGAAGCATATTTCTAATCCATTACTTTATATGTTCGAAATAATTGTCTGTGGAACTACGTAAATAACGCGATGAACGTTGTTGAACTGCCAAAATGAAAGTTTTCCCCTGAGAGTGTGTCACATAATTTCTGTCTGTCTGGCATAGTGTTATAATCAGAAGCAACCTCCTAATCTCCCAATCAATTCATGCCCGATTAATAGCAATAAGCTTGCCCACAATATAATGGGACTTAAACAAAACTGGCGAAATGTATTTGCACTTTTCCACCTCTGCATAACCTCTCGGGGATACAGGCGTGGTGTTCCATTCAAAGGAACTTCCAGAGGCATTGTTTACCTGAAGCAAGTAAAGGACACAGACCATATTGCACGTTGATTTCTGACTGTCAGGTCAGGTCAGTTCAAAGGCTCTTTCCTCAAAAGGCCATTCCAAACGTCGCCCTACATTGTTGCACTTACATCATTCTATATCACGATGACTGTAATGTTAAAATGATCACGATCTACGTGTTTGAAAAGGACGGCGTCATTTTGTTTAAAAATCAAATATTGACTTGTAATAATAGTTTTTGAAGATGTACTTACAGATATAAACTATTTATTTTAAATTTTATTACTCGGGGACACTAATTAAGAATATTATGCTGAATTTAATTCTGAATGACCTACTTTGGGAGTTGTAAGAACCTTAGATGCAAAACTATGAGCTATGCACACATATTAAAGCACTGTGACATTTTTAATTTTTATTTGACAAAACAGTATTCATGTTCCATCGCATAACTCCAGCGTATTTAGCCATTTAATGATAGCTCTCGTCATAAGCCCAAAGATAATAATGGAATATACAAACTGAGTCATCTGATTTGCAATCATAACAAAATTACTTTTGGTAACTGTCGAAAATTCTAGAAACTTTCTAGCATCTATCGATGATCGATCAATTTTAATATCTAATCAATTCCTAAGAATGCTTTCAGTGTATTGTTTGATTGTAGACGATAGGCCTAAAATGAAATGTTATCAGTTTTCCTTATAATAGCCTTGATCCTTGATCACACAGAGTATTAATAAAATTTGTACCAGATACAATCTTTTTCTCATACATTCAATATGCTCACAGCCAAAGTGAACTCTAAGTGGAACTCCCTGCCAGCGTCTATGTTCCTTTGCACCATTAACCCGTCACCCTTCAAAGCAAGAGTGAACAGGCATCTTCTCTTTTCTTCATCATCATATAGGAGCAGGTCCATTCAGCCATCAAAAAAAAAGTACAGAGATGGATGAGTCTGTTTACATTATCACTGTGTCGGTTCCTATAATATATCTTATAGCAAATCTTTTTGCTCACGTATTGTAGCCTTATATAGTGTCTGAGACGTTATCTGATCTAATCTTCAATAAGGGTTTTTAATGATGGATCAAAAATACTGCTATCTTTTGTCTGATGGATAGGGATATAATAATTATCATACAAATACATGACAAATGTTACCTATATAAAGTTAATATGTACACTGTACCTAGAACTAACAGTAGAGGGGTTTGTAGCTAAGTGAAACAGCTGCACGGGTCGATCGATCAGGTTAAGCTACTCTTGCCGCGGTTGGCCGTGAATGGGTAGCCCTCTTTACATACTGAGAACCACCCCATGCTTCGGAAAGCTTTTGATCATTCCGGTTGTCATTCGTAGATCTCTGACCATCGTTACTAAACGTCAGAAACCCGAAAGTCCAACAAAAAGTCTAACCAAGGGGTATCGTAATAAACCCAGTAACTGGTGGTCAAATAGGCAATCGCTACATGTAAAATACTGGTATTCAGCTATATCCGGTTAGATTGGAAGCCAACTCCAACACAGATGGGAAAAGGTAGGTAAGGCAGATGATGAGCTAGTAGTAACAGTACTGTGAATCACCTTGCACATTTAGAGCATTAATAATATATTTGCCAAGAATAAATATCAACCAATCCTCAGAAAAAAACCCTTTGCAATACTCATAAAGAATCTACGCGGAATAATTGCAAAAGTCCCTAATGATTCCAATATTGAAACCTCAATGACGCCATTACAGACCTCAGTCATCTTGACCTCAAAGTTTCTAGGTAGATTCGTGACTGAAAAATGTTAGTCATTCTGGTATATTGTTTTTAAATACGGATATTGGATTAGCATAAAAAGATGAGGTGTTTACATGCCTAAGATAAGAACAGATGAGTATAATATGTGGGAAGCGTGAGGTCGTGCAAACAGAACTGACATGACTTGGGTCAAGTACTAATAAATGGCTCTCAGAAAAAAAAAAACTATTTCTTATAATTTTGCCGACGTAAAAGATGCTGGTGTGACTAATAGATATAATAAGGAATGGGGAGATCAAGAAAAATGAGCAAAAAAGCGGAGAAACTGGTGGTTGTAAAATGTTACAGATGTCATATCGATAGAAAGTTTAGACAATGTGTTTGGTGAGAAATTGGAATAGACCGAAGAGAAAGAAAAGAAGTGATGACTTTTCTAAAGAGAGGAATCCTAAAAATGAAGTAATTAATGATGATTGAATAGGTTTTCATTTTGGGAGTCTACGTGCGGAAAAGGGGTCCCATCATCATCTTATGTTTTCATTTTGACAATAATATATGGGCGGTTAAACTGAATACGGTGTCAGAGGACAGGTTACGATTTTTGTCAGACCACGGCTGAGAGTAATGATTTCCAGAAAAGTAAGTCATTCATCTCACTTCTGCAACGTAAGCAGAAATAACAATTAATTTAAGTAAATAATTATATAAGAGTCATGCCACAGTAACCCAAAACGGAAACCGTTACATCGTCTGTCGAATCTCCGCAAAAATAATTTAAATTACAAATTACCCGTAAAGTTCATTCCGAAGTACCGTTTATGTAAAACAATGAAAATTGCTATGTATATCATTAGGTATATGAATATGCATGGCTCTGCCTTGACCGATTTGACCGACTTCCTCATTCTGACAATTGTTTTGAACGAGCATTATTTTGAGATGTTCATGCTCTTTCGAATTTGTAGCTTCATCAGGACCTAAAGTGGTTTTGCTAAGCGCTTTAATTGTTTTTTGGTCACAGTACCTGCATTTTTGTGGTCAAGGATCCATGTATTTTTCTGCTAAGAATAGTATGTTGCGTGTTTTTGCAAGTTCAAGATCATTTCTATCGTTTATTTATGCCGTGCATCTGGTGTTAATTCTTGGTGTTACACAAGTATGTGTATTTCAAGTTCATAGCTATTATGCACCAGCTATTAGTAGTTAATCTTGGATGTATGAAGCCGTGAAGGTAAACATGAAACTTGACGATTTGAACTTCCAACAAGCTACAAGCATTATTGTGGTGATCACTTTTTGGTTCCTTTTCTTGGTCTTAGCAACAACGGAGTTATACGATTAGTGTTCATAGTGATGTACAGCAGTCGTTTAACAATTCTCTCTTTCCTGTATTCAGCAGAATAAAGGACCACGCATAACTTATTTAAATATACGAGTTTGTATAGTTGCCTGTGACAACCAACACCATTGCGAACAAAATTAGTCCTTTTTTCTCTAGACTCAGCAATTCGATGCGGAGTGTCTACTAGGCCAAACCTGCGAAACGACTCCGTTTTTATTACATATTCAAACATAATGTGTGAA
This sequence comes from Polymixis flavicincta, assembly GCA_949987655.1. Classification (NCBI taxonomy): domain Eukaryota; kingdom Metazoa; phylum Arthropoda; class Insecta; order Lepidoptera; family Noctuidae; genus Polymixis; species Polymixis flavicincta. The sequence goes on along the minus strand of OX465195.1, from coordinate 3,951,178 downwards.
GTTTTTGGTTTAGGTTAACAAAACAATGTCTAACTGTTACGATCTGCGCACCTCATTAGGGTAATTGGCTAAACTATTATACTATGTCATGGTTGTAGGTTTTGCTCTGTTCGAAGAAGAACTTTCGGGAATTGGCATTTGTGATGATAATTTAGCATTTGGGAAATTGATGGTAGTCGTTTGGAGGGATATAATTAATACGGTAGCGTTCTTCTAGGCTACCCACTTTATAAATGGGGAAATAAATCCTATATCTTCATCATTTCAGCCGAAAGACGTCCACTGCTGGACATAGGCCTCCCCCAGGCTCCTCTACTTCGACCGGTCTTGTGCTTCCCACTTCCAGCGGATACCCGCGTCCTTCATAAGGTCGTCGGTCCACCTTGTGGGAGGCCTTCCCACTCTACGTCTTCCGGTAAGCGGTCGCGACTCCAGAACCTTTCGGCCCCATCAGCCATCTGTTTTGCGAGCAATGTGCCCTGCCCACTGCCACTTAAGTTTGACAATTCTTCTATATAGCCTCGTATTTTCGTCAATACTGAATTCATAGAAGGGATATAAAAGCGACATGTATATTGAGAGCTATGGACACTCTGCCCCGACCCTTGCTCCAGCCAGCTCGCACGGCTGAGCCTGTAGCTTTAAATTCGACCAAAAATAATTCCGGTCCAGCCCGTCATTTGCTGCCCTCCCCAACGATGCCCTAAGCCGAGCCCCGTACTCCACAGGGGGTGCCCTTAGCGTGCAGTCGCTTAGTTTTTAGGTTTTAAACCTTCGCTGGATACCTTAATTTATTGAGGCAGGCAAGCCCGGTTAGCCTTTGTGTGGATTTGATTGGAAAATAGTAATACCTAATACTCTCAATGCCTAATTCCTTATATCCAAAATCTAATCGTTTATTTTTAACCGAGTTCAAAAAGAAGGAGGTTATCAATTCGACATGATTACATTTTTTTTAATGTATTTTCGGGCATAACTCAAAATTCTTTTTTGTTCAAAAGGGGTTTCTTCCAAAATGGTCCCATTAAAAATTGATATAAATCTGATGATGCGTTTCGGAGACAGACAACGGAACTCTTCAAAAAATTACAGCAAATCAACCGCGAATGCTGCTATCGCATAAAGATGCATTATTTTGACCCCAAAGATGATGAGATTTCGAATTGTGGGGTAGGTAACTAAAAAGTGAAAAATAAAAACTTTTCTCAAAAAAATAACAACCGACTTCCAAAAAACCACTACAAAGTGCAAAATAACTTTAATTTCGGAAGGCGGTGACAAATAATTAAAATACACATCCAAAGTAACCAACTTCCGAAATTAAAGTTATTTTGCACTTTGTAGTGTTTTTTTGGAAGTCGGTTGTTATTTTTTTGAAAAAAGTTTTTATAATAGCATGGTCTAGCTTGTCCTTTGTAAAGACTATCATTAAGTCTAATTTCACGACCAATCCAACTGCGTAATCAAAATCGTATTCAATTAATCACAACAACGGGTCATTGTCAATTCAATTACGATTAATTTATAATCATTATTTGCTTTCTACTCAATATATTAATATCCATAGAGGACTAAGGAGGTCAAACTATTAAAGCATTTCTGTTGAATCGATTAAGTAACAAAACTGGTTTGAATTGAATTAATTGAAATAAATGAGAAACGAAAATCTTTGCTTATTCTTTTGTTATCCTTAATTTTTGGTTATTGATCAGGTAATGTAGTTTTTATTGTAGATTGATTCAGTAGCGGTTTAATGAATTTATTCTCTTCAAGAACACAAACAGTTCACTTAAAATATGAGATATATTAATAATAAATAATAATAGTCATGCAGTTTAAAGGTGTATACTGACTCCGTGAGTCGACAAAGGGAAAACGGAGTGTTAATAAAGTAATAATAGGACTTAAATTCTATACAAAAGGTTTACAAGCATTAGTTATTAATTTAGGATTTTAGTTTAGGAGGAGACATAGAGACATTAGTTTAGGAGGATTACAAGCAGGCATCTTTTTTATTCTTTTCTAGCTGGTAGTTATGATTTTTTTGTTTTAAATTTTTAACATTTTTTTAGAAACATTTAGATTTTTTGCATTGACAATCGAATCTGGCAATTTGTTGTACAGCACCTTCGTTTAAAATACTTTTATTCCCGTTATTGGTTCTGGGTGATCAAGTTCGAGTTTATTGCGATTTCTAGTATAGTATCCGTTGTTTGGTTTTTAAAAGTTAATTGACAGTGCGTTGCCTTTGTTATAATTTTCCTAATCAGAGTACATGTTTTGTACATATAAAGTTGATTTATGTTTTATAGTTTAGTGTAGTCGTATATTTGTTTAGAAGCATAGCAAAATTAGCTTAAAATGTTCCCACTTCTGGGACACAGGCCTCTCGGCGAGAGATAGGGGGCTGTAATCCACCAACGCGTGCCCCGTGCGGGTTGTTAGACGTGACAAATCTTCGAATTTTTAACCGACTTCAAAAAGAAGGAGGTTATCAATTCGACATGTTTATAATTTTTTATTTATTTATGTTCGGGCATCTTATCGAGAGGCCTGTGTCCCAGCAGTGGGTACCTCATAGGCTGATTATGCAACAACGTGGTGGAAGCGTCATGTTTAAACGTTTGCCTAAATAGCGCTACTACTAACACAATAGTTATTGTCTGTGCGCCATACTAAGATTACTCCTATTTACTAAATTACATGACATCAATTTGTTTAGCAAATGCCTCTCGTGATCATTCCAAAGCCAATAAACAAATACCTACTTGTTTATAAACATGTTCTTTAAATTAAAACAATACCTATTATGCTTAAAAATTTCGTTGGCATAACATCTAAAATGATGGAAATGACCTATCTTACTAATGGGTGTTGTATTATCCAGTAACTGGGCGGTGGAGGTCAGATAGTCGCTCCATGTTAAGTATCATCAGCAGGGTGCACCCTTGAGCCAGTTTTTGCATTTCCAACTTTATTTCGATTTGGGTAAAGGTCTTCATATAAAAATTACAACTTAGCACCGGAGTAAGTTATCAATTAAAAAAAAAAAAAACTAATATTATTCCTCCGTTTTTTCGTCGGTTAATAAAAAAAAGAACAACGTGATGGAAGCCTCATGTTAACGTATGCCTAAATAGCGTTACTACTAACACAATAGTTATTGTCTGTGCACTATACTAAGATTACTCCTATTTACTAAATTACATGACATCAATTTGTTTAGCAAATTCCTGTCTGAATTTCTGTACATATTGGCTTCTTAAATCAAAAACTGGCTTGGTGGTTTTTTAAACCAAATCTTATTAAAAACCTTGTTTTGTAAAAAAAAATATTTATTGATTTAGGATGTCCAACTAAAGATGTACACAATACATGACATAAATAAAGGGCAACATCAGGTATAAAGTAGGTGTACTACTTCACTTTTAGGTGACCACAGCATGCACAATAGAGTTATCAACTAAGCAAACAAAGTAAAAATATTAATTACTAGCAGCGCTTCACGGTTTCGTCAGCGTAGTTCCCGTTCCCGTGGGAATACGGGGATAAAATATAGCTTATATCACCCGGGGATAGTGTAGCTTCCCAACATTGAAATAATTTTTCAAATCAGTTCAGTAGTTTCGGAGCCTATTCCTTGCAAACAAACAAGCAATCAAATCTTTCCTCTTTGTATAGATAGGTAAAACTTCGAAACAGTTATATGTATGTATTTATTAATAGTTACATATTTGTATTTATAATGGACGTAAAAAATAAAAATTGCAACAAGAGGGATTGTGTTCGATTCTTTTTAAGGACCAACGCAGTTGGATCTGACTCAGCAAGTTATCGCAGCTGCTGCCATAAGTCACAACTTATCTTTGCAGTGAGCATTGTTCTGCATTCGTTATTAATTATTATTATCTAACAGGACATGACCGGCAACTAATAATTGTAATATCAAAGCGCATTTTATCAGTTCAGTGAATAGTCTAGTTTAATTATTAAGGAAAATAATAATAATATGTGCGTATGTTAATCTATGCTTACCTTTATACATGTATATATTATGTATGCTACAATAAATAGAAGTAAGTCATAAATGTTAAATTGTATCCCTTTTTTTTGAGGGTGGGTAATCATCAAATAACTTCTCCCGCTCTGGGTGGAGCAGGAGGGCGTGTCAGACTTTTACTGACTAAAACCCGCCCTTGTTCTATCAGTAGCCTGTGTGCCAAGGGCGGCGGTATCTCTTTCGAACAACTCGCACCCCTGGCAGGCATCGGCCCTTGCGAGCTCCATCAGTTTGTGCTGACATCTCTTTGAGGCGCGCGTGGAACAACACAACGCGCCGTCGACCCGAGCTTGGTCCTTACCAGACAGCGAGCTACCTATTACTCGCCGTCCGCAAGCCCATGCTTACGGTAGCCGGGAATCAGCCTGGGATACCCGACGCCCAGGGCGTCTCCTGTGGTGACTAAGGCCGTGAGGGCGCATATACTGCTTCTCCCGCACGTGCACCGCCTCCCTCTTAGCGAGCATCACTGCTTCGCAGAAGGAGCTGACGGCTCACCATGCACTCTCGCTCCGTACCATGGCCTGGACCAGGGCTGGACGCGAGAGATCGCCGCCGCCGATCGCTGTATTTTTGCTAATACTAGCGCTGTGACATTTTGGCTACTCATTTGTGTTTGTAACTGGTAAGTTTTAAGTAGCGATGTGGACGATCAGCCTTACAGTTTTACAGTACAGAGTTACTTTGTTATTTCCAGGGATTTTAAAAAGCATGGGTAATTCTCTCTAAGCCCGAAATCCATAGCTTCAGCCGAAGTTACGGGCGTTTCCTACCCCGTATCACCTACAGTCATACGATTAGTTTTAATAAAAGACAACACGGTTTGACAGTTGTCTTTCATCTCGCTTTTTTGCTAGGTCAAACAAATCTAATTAATCGGGAGTAGGGTTCATTCCGAAGTATCAATTTATTTGCGGACGGGCCCGTATATTCGTAGACAGATTAAGAAAGTAGGCCCCCATTGGTGGTCCAGTGGGTAGGTTAGTATTTTGTGTAAATATTGTCATCACGAGGAAACCGGCATTTCAAAGAACGAAAAATTCGCAGACATATGACATGCAACCCGCACTGGGTCGGCGTGGTAGATTGCAGCTGAGCCCACTCCCGCTCACAGATAGAAGGCCTGTGTCCCAGCAGTGGGAACATTATAACATAATCAGCATCTATGAGAGGGAGTTGGCCATAATTCACCACGCGGGCCATATGCGGGTTGGTAGATGTCACATGTCATCGAAGTTTTGGTTCTGAGACATGCCGGTTTCCTCACGATGTTTTCCTTCACCGTTTCAGAGCAGTGAATATTGTAGGTTGATAATAAAATGCTCGTGAATCTTATCGAGTTTCTTCAAGAACTCCTTCTGGCACCCCTTTTGCAATCTTTTCAAGGATATAGCATGAAGGTCATGTGTGTAAATAAGATATCAAAATTAGTCTATCTTCAGTTATCTGACAAATATTTATCTTATCGAAAACGTTTGCGTTTTCACCTATTTATCCAAGGGCGATATTATTTACCAAAACATTTTATATTTTTCACGCTTTCAGTACGCTTCTTAAGAGGGTCATGGTCGATGTGAAATTAGATAATGCTTTAATATATCAGCCCGTAAGAATTGTTCTAACTTTATAGCAAATACTTCCTGTGACATCTATATACCTACATTATACAGGACAAGTTTTTATCCAGTGCGCAAATTTTAACCATGAATTCAGCATATGATTCTAGAGCCCCTTGCACAGACATTTTTCGCCGATTATACTAAAAAAAAACAGCTGTTTCATAGAAAAGTGCAATACCTACGCGGTCAAAATGTATGGAACAGCAGATTTTTTTTTTGTATAACCGGCGAAAAATTTCTGCGCAAGGGGGTCTAGAATGATATGCTGAATTCATGGTTAAAATTTGCGCACTGGATGAAAACTTTTCCTGTATATACTATAAATGAATCGGCAAATGTATGTATGCGCATAACTTCCGAACGAATGCACCAAATTGGATGATTCTTTTTTTTATGTGTTCCTTATTGCCAGGACAAGGTTTGTATAGCTAATGCCAATTCAACACATAGCTAAGACAGGACAACGTCTGTCGGGTCAGCTAGTATTATATAAAATAAAGTTGTTTTTCGTGTCTGTACGCTTAGATCTTTTGAACTGCATCTGAACAGATTTGAATGCGGTTTTTATCAATGGACAGAGTGATTCAAGATGAAGGTTTATATGTATACGACCTCCACGCGGGCGCAGCCGCCGGCAAAAGCTAGTTAAAAATGAAAATAGCGTTGGCACAAGGTAAAATGTATCAGTCCTATTATTATAAAAAAATCCATGTTATCGATATACCTACGATACAAGTAAATAAATTATTTCAATTTCTTGATCACGCGTTGGAAAACGTGTCCAATGTACATACATATACAACGTGTAACGGAAAGGGTATATAGATAGGTACCAAGGGCACGGCTTCTTTGGATGATATCATACGATATTGGAAGGGTTTTTTAATCCTATCTCTACATGTTCGGAAGTTATGAGAATTTTTAATACATTGATACCAGAAACCGATCTTTTCAAATTGAAATAAACACATCACTCGGAAGAGATTATCGTGTTATTGGCAAGTAACGTGGAAAGTTATTGACCTACGTAGTGCGGTGATACGTTTGTTATGATTCGAATTTAAGAAACAAAATTATGAAACCGAAAATTTGGTATCAATTCTTAGAGTATTTTATTTTGAGCTGAAACTATGTATAGTGATTCTATACCAGCTGTTAATTTTTAGTGCTTAAGGATATAGGGTTTCTGTTACATCCTGTATGTATAGGTTGGAAATTACAGACAATAATTACAATCGATACCCAGATCTAGCAAAACTGTTATTGGGTTTTCTAGCTGGAATATCTCAGCAGCAGCTCAGAGTCTGGATTTGTGTCCAGTTGATGGTAATAGGCGCGCCCCTATTACAACTTAAACATTACTGCCAAAAAGTGGGTGCATTATAGGTACACATCTGCCCTTCGAATCCTTTTCAATTAATTTAGTTTTCAAATCTCATTTCAAGTCAAATAATTTGGTCACAAACACCAAATAATATTAGATTTGACAGTAAATTTACCGATCTCAGTCTTGCTCATCCTTTCAAAAACCGGTAAAGCTTGCACGCTGGCAGCCATCACTATCTGTGACGTCACAACTTATCCGACCAATAGCAAGGTGCACCCTCATGCAGGTGAAGTTTAAAAACCTAATTATATATAATGTGACAGATGACGTCATTTAATGCAAACCGTCAAGGCTAGAGTTCGATATTTCAAGTTTGAAAAAGGAACAACTTTTAAACCGGCCAGCCGAGATTGCAATAAAATCTTTTTAAAGGTTTGTGTCCGTGTGTTATTTGTATTATTTTTATTTGTTTCACAATTTTTAGTTGAGGTAACTTTTTGAACCTCGAAGCAATTTCTTCTTGGAAATTCTAAAAATTGTTCTGAATATTATTTACGAGAGCCCACCCCGCAAAGTAGAAAGGTAGGTAACTTTCTTTGTTATCGTGATCTTCTTGCCCGCCGAGGGTTGGATAAGAAGTTTCCCTCTTGTATACCTACAAAAGGTTTCCTCCTTATCTGGGTTGAAGAAAATGTCAAGGATCTCGTTCAGCTTCCTGCAATTTCCCATAAATCATTGTTTTTTGCTTATATTTTAAATACATTTTATAGTTCCAGTGAAAACTGGCAAAACCGCATGGTTCTCATGGAAACTTAGAACGAACTGCAATTAGCTTGTGGAATGGTAATAATTTAACATTAAAGTTTTAAGTAAGCCCTAAAATTAATAAGTTAAACATATCAAAAGTTGAAAGCAAAAAGTTGACTAAAATATATTTATTAAGCCACTTACCAAAACTGGAATAAAGACAAGCCAATTGAAAAATCCACTGACTGACAGACATATTTGTACCAAGGAGAGCAAAGACAAGAAACAAAACTAGTTTTGTGTCGTGACCGTCAACCTTTTACCCGTTCATTTATTTTTCGTATTTTATTCAAATTTCGAATGTTATTGTCAAGTTCGAATTCATAATACTAATTTATCGTTTGTTTATTTATTTTTTTAAATCAGATTTAAATAGTTGTCTTTTGTTTAAAATATTTGTGGTTTCCTGTTTCTGTCTTTAATTTTAAAATGGGGTTTTATACCAAGATTTAAAAGCCATAGATCTTTAAAAATACTTCAACTGACTAAAAGATCCATTACGAAAATGAATTTTATTTGTTTTTTTTTTTCTTCTAAAATGTTATTAAAAACTTGATTAATCAAATTAAATAAACCTATACCTACTCACTTAAAGCTATCATAATTCACAATAAGCTGGCGTAACAGTCACCAATTTTATTTGACAAAGAACGTGTGCAGTCAGAACAGAAACCAGTTTGAAAAAAAACCTGTAATATGTCAGTCGTCAGCTGCAGTGCAGCGTGGTACCCGTGCAATATAATAATTATAACCTCGAAACAAGCAACGTGACAAAACAGGACGAGATAAGAGAAGTGTCCAAAGTGCGTTTTTGAAACAGTTCTTCATCATCTCTATTTTTTAGGTGCGCTGGCGATGCGAAATTAAGGGGGCGAGCGTCAGGGTAGCCACAAATTCAAATTCTTCTATCGTAGAAAATTTTCGTAGGATATGAAATAAATCAAAAGTACAAAACCTACGCGGTCAGAATTTATGGCACTTTTTTTAACCGTCTTCAAAAAGAAGGAGGTTATCAATTCGACATAACTCAGTGCATAACTCCGTCGTGTATAGACGGATTTGCAAAATTCTTTTTTTGTTCGAAAGGGGTTTACTTCGAAATGGTCCCATTGAAATTTCATATAGATCTGATGATGCGTTTCGGAGACAGACAACGGAACTCTTCGAAAAATTACAGCAAATCAACCGCGAATATTGCTATCGCATAAATGTGCATTGTTTTGACGCCAAAGATGATGAAATTTCGAATTGGTGGGGTAGGTAACCAAAAAGTGAAAAATAAAAACTTTTTCAAAAAAATTACAACTGACTTCCAAAAAAACACCACAAAGTGCAAAATAACTTGAATTTCGAAAGGCGGTGACAAATAATTAAAATACACATCCAAAGTCACCGATTTCCGAAATTAACGTTACTTTGCACTTTGCAGTGATTTTTTGGAAGTCGGTTGTTATTTTTTTGAAAAAAGATTTTTTGTTCAACTTATTCTGGCCAAGGCAAAGAGCCTCCCCAAGGCTTTCCAGGAACACTTTTGCCACGTAATAATAATAAAAAAAAAATAGCATAGGTTTTTTTACCGACGAAAATTCTTCGCAGTGTGGTGTCTGAAACATGCGTCCATGGTAACAGCAGGTTGCGCATCAAGGCTCCTGAAACCCTGTATACCACCTTCTCATACACGAATGTACCGGCCTATGTCCCACTACACCTTCCATACTATCACACCTCATATAGATAAGGCACGAGCATTGATTCACCACGCTAGCTCAAGACGTGCTGGCGATTTCTGACTCGTACAAGTCCAGGTTTCTTCACGATGTCTTTCCTTCACCGGTGTCGGTAATGTCCAACATAAACTCAGAGAGTACAAATGAAAAACTCATTGGTATTTTCCTGAATTTGAACCCACAACCTCATGCGGAGGTGCCTTTAACACTTGGTTATCATGACATCGAAAATAGCCGTAATTAAACTCTTAGGGTCTTAGGCTCTTAGATTTAGACAGGACAAGCCCAGCAGGCATAGCACGAGCACCGATTTGTCGACGGAAGAATAGACATGGCTATTAGCTAAATGATGCACAATAGGAGGAGATAGCTATGTTCTTCTATTAATTATCACAGTTATGCGTTCAAAACGAATCATGATTTTGTAGATAATCGTATTTACTTTGTGGCAGTCGAGTAGAAAGTTTATTGTCAATGTGATTTTGACAGTTTTGGGAAGAAATATTCTTATGAAATAGTCTACATTTATAAGGACCTAGACAAAGATCTTTAGAAACGAAAGACAAAATGACAGATTGTAAAAGGATATCTACGGTGCGATGTCGAAAATGAAGCAACGGAATGTCACTTTGTATTGAAAAAGCACTGTCTATTCTTCGTAGAAATAGAAAGCATCATGCTAAGCCTGCTGGGAAAAATGGTGTGATGGTCGTAGCAGGCGGCGCAGGCGCACGCGCAGCATTCTGTAATTTCTGCCTACCACATGGGATTAAGTGGAGAGCAGTGGAGGCCCAGTGATTAAGAATAACGAGTTTTAGGTTCTAACTTAGAACCCAAGAAGACACGTTACTTTGTGTATTTGATTTCATCAAAATCAAAAGTCATTTCAAAATCAAAAGTCATCTATTCAAATTAAGGTGAGTACTAATCAGTACTTTTCGAACATCAAAATACATAAGACAGTCCCCCAAAACGCCCGCCCTTCATCACTTCCTAGTGCTTGAGTTTGGAAGAAGAAGTGGCGCAACAAACTCCCCAGCAGCACAGCTGTCTGTTTAATTGAATAGACTTGATTCTATACATACATAGGCAAAGTAATAAACATTACGAGACACAGAAAATTAATTAAAGGATTAGTCATATATGTCAGCTAGCCATGTCAATATTATCATAATTTTCATCAATTCAGCCGAAAGACGTCCACTACTGGACAAAGGCCTCCCTCAAAAGGGTGGTTTTGCCATGATCGCCACGCTTGGCAGGCGGGTTGGCGATCGCAGTATGGTGGTAAAATGCATCGGGAACGCTGCTGCCCATTCTCTAGTAAGTCCCTGCCATGCTAATATATCAAAACTTAACTCAAGCCCAAATAATAATAAAAAACATTACCGCTGCTCTCAAAACGGTAACTCATAAGTAGACTAATTATTGCATGCATGGGAAGAAATAATGGAGAGTTTATGTAATACAAAGTGGTGTAAAAATATCAATCTCATGTTCTGCATTGCCTTAAAATGCTGTGAATTACGATATAGAGGCATCAAATTCGCAAAATGTAGTAGCTAGTTTATTAAGAGTTCCGCAAACAGGCGTGCGCGACGGGGCTACGAAATTTTGGTTGCACAATTTCCATGAACTACATCATAGAAATTGTTCCTAGAGTTAAAACGAGGCCCCCCTTATGTTTTTGGATACAAGTTTTTCCCAAAACAGACAAGTGGTCATCATCACCATACTAGTCAAACTAGTTGGTAGTTTTAAAACTAGTATTTCACTGCTAAAGCTGTTTCTAGGCTCAAAAGTTGAAAACATTTAAAACTATGAACTAAGTTTCAGATAATTTGTCTATCTTTTAAAGTTTATTTTATTTTATTACTGCTTTGTAGGTTTAGTGGTCGTAAGTGCTACTGGGTTCGATTACCGAGACGGTCAAAGTGTAATTGCGTTTTATATTCAAAGAATACCTATCTAATATCACAGTCCTTCTAATAGGGGTGACCCTATCGCGATTTACTGAGCTCAAATCCAGAAACCTGGCTACTACTGAGGAAAACCCAGTAACATTTTGAGTCGTGGGGCTTTTGGGACCGAGACCGCGGTCCCGGATGCCACCTTTACGTAAATACAATTTTAAAAAAATGTAGTCTTTTGGCACCGCGGTACCGGACTCAAAAGCCCCCACGAGCCGCATTTTGCTCGACCTGGGAATCGAAACCAAGACTCCTCTGCCTAGGAGTAAGGAGTTGCGACCACTACACCATTAAGGAAATCATTGGCTTATTTTCTACAAATAATCTTCATATTTTGAATGGAGATGTGTTTTTTTACAGCACGTCATATTTATAAAAGTCGTTTATCATTTCGAGTTAAGAATATCACATATTGTTTATTTTATGTTCTCTTCGTGAACTTGAATATTGCCAGTTCCAAGTTGAATGGTTCCTATATGGCTTGAAGTTTTTACAGATAGGTTTGAACCTATAGATATTTGTTCACCTTTCCATGGAATATTGGCGTGAAATATATCTTTTTTTTGATCCAAAATCGTTGTTATTCTAGTTCTAAATGTAGTTGGATATTGACGTAATACATGAAACTTCTATTATGTAATACATAATTAAGTTAAAATGTACCATTATACCTATCCTATTACGCTATACACAATCAATCAGGATATAAATAGGTTTCCAACAATTGCTTAGACCATACAAAAGAGACTCAATACAAAAACTATACAGGTTGAAAATTAAAGCTATATTTTTCTAGAAATAAAAGTCAAATTCAAGTTTCGAAACTTACCAAAACGGCGAAACTTCCTCAGTTTAAAACACAGACACAACACAGAACTTTAAGACACATAAGAAACCACTGGGATTCCTGTCAATGCAATGTAACTTTCTACTTTGGCTCAACAACTTTTAAAACACAATTGCACTAGAAATTATAACAAAAACGACATTTGAATTTCGAATTTTACTTAGCAAACACGAGTTCTTTATTCAAAATTAGTTGTTCGATTTATTTTTGATACGTAAAAGTTTTTTCTGGTGGAGCGGCGAGAGACGTGCGGCCTCTCTGAATGGTGGTTCGCATCTGGCAAAATGCCTGACCTTCGCATAATCAAACGCAGCGGAGTGAAGTTGGCTGTAGACCGGTTTGCTTTGGGCAAAAGTGGTACTTTTTTCTTTTTGCCCTTACTCGCACTTCAGTGTGGAGAACTTTTTTCCTGGGTTTGTGTCTATTATCGCGGTGTGTTGGGTTGGAGGGAGAGTAGAGGTGTTAGTGGTTTAAATATCTATGCAAGCTGCTACTTATATAATTTCACTTAATATTTAATTATTCAGGAACTTATGTTTTAAAGATATTATTGATATACCAGATATAATATGTAGTTGTAAAGTTTATTCCAATATCAGAATATTATCAATCAAAGGCTAGAGTCTACACTCAGTCAAATAATAAGGGATTTAACTGTTGTTTAGTTTTATTTTATAATTTAATCCTAAAAATAAGGTAAGACTTGTTTAACCGCCTTCAATAAATGAAAGAGGTTATGAATTTTACTATTTTGCTTTTCACTATCAGGTATCGGTATATAAATTATACTTAAGTATCAACATACTCAGCCTATAATGTTCCCACTGCTGGGACAAAGGCCTCCTCTCAGTGAGAGGATGTGGGCCGTAATCCACCACGCGGGCCCAGTGCGGGTTGGTAGATGTCACATGTCTTCGAATTTTTGGTTCTAGGAAATGCCGGTTTCATCAAGATGTTTTCCTTCACCGTTTGAGAGCAGTGGTGATGAAATTATTTACACAAAGTAATGCGCCTGGCTGGGTTCGAACGCACGACCTACAACTCGTAAGTCGCGGCCGTTACCACTGGGCCACCACTGCTCTCAGTATCAAACAACACAATAACAACATTTAAAAAAAAGAACAATCATGGGACCACAGTCCACAGCGTGATTTTTTATTGAAAGTAAAAGTCACATAATTTCTCATTTTAAATAGGTAAATAAACCCCCAAACTGCTCTACATTTTTATTTCTTTAGTATCTTTTGTGAACAGGGTAAACTAAAAAAAAATAGTAGTAAAATTGGTAACTTAAAAGTGAAAAATAAAAACTTTTTTCAAAAAAATAACAACCGACTTCCAAAAAAACACTACAAAGTGCAAAATAACTTTAATTTCGGAAGGCGGTGACAAATAATTAAAATACGCATCCAAAGTCACCGACTTCCGAAATTAAAGTTATTTTGCACTTTGTAGTGTTTTTTTGGAAGTCGGTTGTTATTTTTTTGAAAAAAGTTTTTATTTTTCACTTTTAAGTTACCAATTCGAAATTTCATCATCCTTGGGGTCAAAACAATGCATACTTATGCCATAGCAACATTCGCGGTTGATTTGCTGTAATTTTTTGAAGAGTTCCGTTGTCTGTCTCCGAAACGCATCATCAGATCTATATGAAATTGTTATGGGACCATTTCGGAGTAAACTCCTTTCGAACAAAAAAATAATTTTGCAAATCCGTCAATATACGACGGAGTTATATGCCCGAACATACATAAAAAAAAAACCGGTCAAGTGCGAGTTGGACTCGCGCACCGAGGGTTCCGTACAAACCTGTGGGTATATAAGTAAAAGTTCAAAATTGTCAAAAATATTTTTTTTTATATGACGAAACTAAAAAATTTCGGTTTTCGTAATTTTTCCTATATCTGTACTATAAGACGTGACTTCGTACAAAATTTCAAGATTCTAAGTTCACGGGAAGTACCCTGTAGGTTTTGATTCCCGTGCGAGTTTCGAAAATTTGCGGAATTTTGCGGCCTAAATGGCTGTATCTTTTGATTGCGTTGACTTAGAAGGTTGATTTTTCTACAGCTTCCAGGGACAGTAGAACTAAGTATCATATATAGAAATTTCAGTTTGATACCTCCACGCGTTCCTGAGAAAAACGGTCTTGACAGACGGACGGACGGACGGACAACAAAGTGATCTTATAAGGGTTCCGTTTTTTCCTTTAGAGGTACGGAACCCTAAAAAAAATATATATAAACATGTCGAATTGATAACCTCCTTCTTTTTGAAGTCGGTTAAAAAACCAAGGCGACTGCCTATGCGTTGCTGACATTACAGACAACTGTGCCTGTTAGCGGAAGCGAAGTTATCTGGTAAATAACTGGAGTAACCGACATTTGCAGAGTAAACATATTGAAGTCGCAGTTGGTGGGCCATGTTTGTCGCAGGACCGATGTCCGATGGAGCAGACGAGTCCTGGAGTGGAGACCGCGTATCGGCAAACGTAGTGTGGGATGCCTTCCAGCTAGATGGACCGACGACCTTAAAAAAGTGGCTGCGACAGACTGGATGCGGAAGGTGGAGGATAGATTGTTGTGGAGCGGTATGGAGAGGCCTATGTCCAGCAGTGGACTGCGATAGGCCCAGTTGAGTGATGCCTGTTATGTTGTCTCTATTTAAATGTTTGTACTCCTGTGGTGCAGAGCAGTGGTGGCCAAGTGGTAACGGCTGCGACTAACGAGTTGTAGGTCGTGAGTTCGAACCCAGACAGGCGCTTAACTTTGTGTAAATTATTTCATCACCACTGCTCTCAAAACGGTGAAGGAAACATCGTGAGGAAACCGGCATGTCCTAGAACCAAAAATTCGAAGACATGTGACATCTACCAACCAGCACTGGGCCCGCGTGGTGGATTACGGCCCAATCCCTCTCACCGAGGGGAGGCCTGTGTCCCAGCAGTGGGAACATTATAGGCTGATGATGATGACTCCTGTGGGAACCTTAAACACAGTTTACCATGTAACCTAGCTAGGACGCCAGATTCAATAATTATTATTGTTACTTTCTTTTCGATTTATCCCTAAATTGTGTAACAGACTGTAGTTACGACAAAAAAAAATGTATCTGTAATCGTGGTCCGATTACAGATTTACTCCAACCCCGTACCCCACAGTCAGGCTACTGAATATAGACGCTGCTTGGCGGCAGAGTCGGCAAATGCGCCACTTGTTCTTCCCAGCTAAAGCACTAGGAAGTGGTGAAGGGTGGGCGTTTAAGGGGGACTGTCTTATGTAATTTTGACATTCAAAAAGTGCTGACTCTCAGCCTAGTTTGAATAAATGACTTTTGAATTTGATTTTTTTTAATTCGTAGACATGTGACATCTATTAGCCCGCAACCCCTGGGAAGATTATAGGCTGACCATGATGAACATCTCGTATGGACTAGACTCAAGAAGAAGAGGTAACTAACAAGTGAAACCGCATCAGAAAACTAGTTTGTACCAAATGTAAAAGTTCAAGTTAGTTTTTGTTAACCAAGAAAAAAGACAATGAGCATTTTGCGGGTCATCTAAAATAATAAATGATTCTTATAATCAAACTGTAAAAAATAAACAATAATTGAGATTTAAGATACCTACCTAATCTAAATGTTGAATGCTGGAGTACCCATTAGGAGTGTAATGGAGCCTGGAGGTCACTCGGTATTTTTTTTTTGAGGTTGGGTAATCATCAAATAACTTCTCCCGCTCTGGACGGAGCAGGAGGGCGTGTCAGACTTTTACTGACTAAAATCCACCCGTGTTCCTTCAGTTGCCTGTGTGCCAGGGGTCATGGTATCTTTTTCGAACAACCCGCACCCCTGGCAGGCATCGGCCCTTGCGGACCCCACAGTTGGTGCTGACATCTCTTTGAGGTCAGACTGTCAAGTTCAATAAAATTCAGATACATTTGGTTAGAATGAATGTCAATCTCAAAAAGTTGGTAATAGATTCTGGACTTTTGGTTTAATTAACACACCTCAGACATATTAAGATTGAGCTGACGATGACATGAGGACATGACCTAACATTTAGTGAACTACTTAATAAAAAAAGCAACCAACTTCAAAAAAAAAAAAAAAAAAAAAAAACGACTAAATGAAAAATGTCGGTCTTTGGTTTTTCATTTTCGTTTTTTTGCCCACCGACTACCGAAATTTAAATTGTTTTTCACTTTTCACGTAGGGCTTTTTTAAATAAACTTTTTATTTTTCACTTTCTAGTTGTGGTAAATACTCATCCAATACAAATTCATATAGGTACCTCCCCTTGCTAAGTATACAACAGTGAGAGGAAACTAAACAAGATTTTTTCCAATCAGTTTATAGATTACAGAGTTCTGAGGTGTGTGTGAAATGTTTATTACTCGTACCTACATTTAAACAAAAACAACCGAATTGAGAAACTAATCCTTTTTCTGAAGTCGGTTAAAAATATTAAAATTCGTTCACCAATTAACTGATAGCACGCATCACGCATGGAATTGCACGAGAGTTCCTTTTGTAGCGAAGGTGGGCAGTAAGAAAGGGTTATGAAAATTCGGAGTTATATAGGGTGCGAAAATTTGTATGGAAATTTAACAGACGGGAAAGAAATCCTACAACTGGCGAAGTATTTTGCCCACTACTCAGCCGGATATACTCAACAGCATATCAAAACCACTGAGTAGGTAATTCAATCAAACCACATTTTAACTTAAAACTGATTGACGTCAAACTTATGTCAAGAACTAACTGATCTTTTAAGAAATACCTATAAACAAATGATTCAGTTTTACTTCCAACAAGTCAAATAACTAATTAGTTTTGCAATGACGAAATTAGTACCGGAATATCCTTCCAAAAACCAAGAAAGATTGTGGACTTGGGGAAGTACTACCTCCATACCGCCTCCCATCTATTGATTGGACAGAATTGGATGAAGGTATGCCTTCAACCAATTCTGTTGCCAAGCAGCGCTGCAGGCTTACCACGAGCACCGATTTGTCGACGGAAGAATAGACATGACTTTAACTAAATCATGTACAATGGGAGAAGATAGCTAAGTTTTTCTATTAACCCGTCGCACGAATTATCAAAGACATTCTTTCTAAACGAGTCATGATTTTGTAGATAATCGTATTTACTTTGTGGCCGTCGAGTAGAAAGTTTGTTGTCAGTGTGATTTTGACAGTTTGGGAAGAAATATTCTTCTGAAATAGTCTACATTTGTCTTTACAAATGTAGAGACTATTTCAGAAGAATATTTCTAGTCTTTCGTTTCTAACGATCTTTGTCTAGGTCTTTACCTAGACAAAGATCGTTAGAAACGAAAGACTAAATGACAGATTGTAAGAAGGACATCTAAGGTGGATACGGTCACTGGATTAGCAATATCCTTTAAAATTGTTCAGATTCCTATTGAGAGTGTGTTGATTGAGGCCGGTTTGGGTGGTAGGATAGGAGCGTTAATGAAATTACAGGCACGTGAGACTTTAAACTTTGTCTCGGTGACGAAGCTAAAACCTGATTTTAGGAAGTTCCGACTTCTAATGACAAAGAAATAATCTTTTTGCATTCTAAGAAAATCTCTGATGATTCAGATTGCACTAATTTACACAAAATGCTTTAGAAGCTATTTATACAGGGTTATTGGAAAAACACCAACAACCTCTTAAGAGGTCATTGTACTCATCACTATGAACACCTTTTACTATGGGACAAAACCTGAAATCACGAAAAAAAAAAATGTGATGTTCCTTAAATTTATGTTTGTATAACTTATCAACATGTAGGGAACAGCTGATGTTTTTTTCAATAACCCTGTATATTTTCCGTGTTTTTTGATAATCTGTCTATGAATCCGATTTGTAGAACTGTTCAATCCTTACACTTTACTAGCAGTAAAAATCGATCAATGTATCAACTGTCGCATTTTATTGCCTTTTACGCCCCTCTCCTCGCACGATACCCAGTTCTCCCCTTCTGCATCCAGTTCATCCCATCCACATTATAAGTCCATGTAGCTTAGGAGCCCCTAAGCTACATGGACTTATAATTCAGTCCTTCACGACCTATGCTTCAATAACCTTCGGTCCTTTGACAGATATAGCCGGTCCACTGTCATTTCAGGTTGCTGATCGTGGAGATGGCAGATGAGCAATATAAGTTTACGAAAAATCCTTTCATACTCACTTTACTTTCAGCTCCTTTTCTTTCCTTCTTCTTTTTTTTTCATTCGGAGGGCTTTAGAGTTCCTCCCTAAGAAAGTAAGCACTAGCTGGTCATCTGCCATCTTATCAAAGTTCTCATTAGTCAAGGCCACAATTTTGCAATTCCAATCCGAATTACTGGCCACATACACAGCTTCCTCGTTTAAAAAAAAAACAGCAAAAAAGACGATCGCCTTCTCGGAAATATTCTCAAATGAAATGATTCAGTTTCGGGTTTTTGAACCTGAATGTAAGTTATTTAATTAGTCTGAGTGCACACGAGCGGTACTAAATAGATACATAGGTAGAGAAGGTCAGTTAAATGCAACAATCGAAAACGCACGCATACATAAACACGTTTCGGTAGAGGCTTGTGGCTAATTAATAAAAGCCGCACGAATCGATCGATCAGGTTAAGCAACGCTTGCCGCGGTTGGCAGTGGGTCGGTGACCATCTTAACATACCCAGACCCTTTCGCACCTCGTTGGTCCTGACCGTCATTCGTGGAGCGTTGACAATCGTTCCCGTCTTCAGAAGCCCACACGTTAGACAGGCAGTCTTTCCACAGGGTATCGTATTACCCAGTAACTGGGTTGGGGCGGTCATATAGGCATTCACACCATGGAAAGTACTGGCATTCAGCTGCATCCAGTTCGACAGGAAGTCGACCCTAACATAATGTCGGTTTAAAAGTTATATAGTTATTTTTTGCACGCAGCTGAATTTTGAAATAACTTAGGCCGAGATCGATTTAATAAATGTTACTTAGCATACATATAAGTAGCTTAAGTAAAAGTCTTTAGCTTACAATTGTAGCTTGACAGTTGTGCGAGAAATAATGCTAAGACGCGCACTAAGTAACGTCTTGGCCTCAAATTGGGCTGATTTTTCCAACGACCCATATATTTATCTGTGGAATAAAATTGTACACTGACAGTTTGTGTACCCACGGAAAAACTGTCAAAATGTCTAAAATATTTCTCGAAAAATATATCTGGCGTTGGCAAAATCAGTCCTTATTTACTTAAACTCATAGCACGTCATACATAGTTTGCCATTGCCATTGTAAGTAGTTACGCGTCTATGAGGGTGTCTGTTTTCGCTCATTGTATGGAGTCGATCTACTGTACCTCTCTATTCTGTGGCACACGGGCTGTAACACGCTTCGGTAAAAGATTTACTGGTACATGCGATGTTTTAATTATATTACGATCTGTACCTGCCTTATTAATGTTTGTTTGAATTACATTTTTAAAAGATTTAGAGATACGGTACGAGAAATGTTTTCAATATTTATTGGATCTGTAAGGTTCATAAAGTTAGAGACCTTTCTTGAAGTTCGTAAATAATTATCACGTTCAGTGATAACTCAATATATTCACATAATATTATGAATACAATCAATATATTTCATCATCGCAAAACTAAGCAAAGAACAGCACCCTAATTGCGTAACTCACGATTCATCATAATCTGTATCGTTTTGAAACGGATTGTTAAACCTTTGCTTCATATGTTCGAAAAATGTGTCTGTTCGACAATATAAATAACGCAATGAATATTGTTTAACTGTGAAGACGAAACCAATTATGATCAATCGTGAGTTATGCAATTAGGGTGCAGTCTATCACTCTGGTTTCATAAAAATAAAATGTGCATGACTATGAGAGTATGAGAGGTTAAAAAAACGATGGATGTATTGTGTGAAAGACGATATGGTTAGAAAGGGGTTGATTGCCAAGATGACGACTCTTCTCTATTAGTCGTCATCTTGGTAATCACCTCCTGCCAACTGAAAACCAGCGCTGGGTGTCTCACGCCCAGCAAATGCTGAGATGGTAACCCTTTCGGTATGGACACGCTCAGCACTGACTGATACTGAATGTTTTTTGTTAAGTTTAACGTTCTCTTTTTTTTTATGTGTTTGTTGCTGTTGTGTTGTGTCTGTGTCGAATAAATGTTTTCTATTCTATTCTTCTATTCTCCTTTCGGGAAAGAAAAAGTGTGGAAGAAAACGACATGTTAAAACAGGGTAAATTTTTAACCATTGCGCAAACTGTAACCATGAATGAGACCCCTCAGCGCAGAAATTTTCGTCGGTTATACAAAAAAACAGTCAGCTGTTCCATACATTTTGACCACGTAGGTACTGCACTTTTCTTTGAAACAGCTGATTTCTGCGCTGGGGGTTCTAGAATGATATGCTGAATTCATGGTTACAGTTCGCACTGGTTAAAAATGTATACTGTATATTAAAATAATACTTAAAATAAAATCTTCGATGAATTATCTTAATGAAATCGAAGTTATTATAATCTTTTACGGACGATAGAAAGCTAATCAGTGAGCATTATCTATTTATTGCCAGAAGTCGCTTCCGGTATGACTAATGTCAAACACTTATAAGACTTTGATTTATTGATGTTACAGATAATACCATTCTAAGTAGGTAGTTATGCATTGCAAAATGTCAAACATTTGATTCACAATCTTCAATTACCATTTTAACAGATAATAAATGTCAAAAACCTGCAAATATTGTAACAGATCAAATCTCTTTTGGCCCATGAGAACATTCACACATTAAAGTAAAAGAAAAAAGTAATTAAAAATGTTAAAAAGTAAACCGAGAGTTTGATTAGGGACCCCACAAATCTTGATATCAAAACTGCAGCATTTTATGTTCCAAAAAAGAGAGAATAAGAAATTATTTCAAACCGAAAATAAATCTTTATTTTATTTTGTTCTTTTTGCATATCTTTTACTTTACACTTTTAGGTGTGGCTAAAAAGTTTTTAACCTCTCTGCAGGTTTAGCACGAGCACCGATTTTTCGACTGAAGAATAGACATGACTGTTAACTAAATGATATACAATAGGAGAAGATAGCTATGTTCTTCTATTAATTATCACAGATGCGTTCTAAACGAATCATGATTTTATAGATAATCGTAGGTATATACCTTGTGGCCGTTTTTTTTTTTTTTTGGCTGGGATATCATCGAATAACCTCTCTGGGTGGAGCAGGAGGGCGTGTCAGACTTTTACTGACTAAAACCCACCCGTGTTCCTACAGTAGCCCGTATGCCAGGGGCTGTGGTGTCTCTTTCGAACAAACCCGCACCCCTGGCAGGCATCGGCCCTTGCGGGCCCCATCATTTTTTGTGCTGACATCTCTTTGAGGCGCGCGTGGAACACAACGCGCCGTCGACTTGGACTTGGTCCTTATCGGACAGCGAGCTACCCATTACTCGCCGTCCGCAAGCCCATGCCTACGGTGGCCGGAAATCGGCCTGGGATTCCCGACGCCCAGGGCGTCTCCGTATCCTGCGGCGTACTTTGTGGCCGTCGAGTAGATAGTTTGTTGTCAGTGTGATTTTGACAGTTTGGGAAGAAATATTCTTCTGAACTAGTCTACATATGAAAGAACCCAGACAAAGATCGTAAGAAACGAAGGACAAAATGACAGATTGGAGTAGGATTTCTACAGTGCGATGTCAAAAATCATCGTCATCATCATCATTTCAGCCGGAAGACGTCCACTGCTGGACATAGGCCTCTCCGAATTTGGGGAGCTTGCCATAATCGCCACGCTTGGCAGGCGGGTTGGCGATCGCAGTATGGTGGTAAAATGCATAGAGAACGCTGCTGCCCATTCTCTAGTAAGTCGAGAGTCGCCTTCGACACTCACGGGAAGAAATGGGATGGTGCTATTCTTTTACGTCCGGCACAACACGGAACCAAAAATGGAGAATCGAAATGTGACTTTGTATTGAATAAGCACTGTCTATTCTTCGTAGAAATACAAAGCGTCATGCTAAGCCCGCTGCTGGTCTAATCAAAGAAGGTAGGTAGGTACGCCTGGTTTGTTGGTCCCGAGTTCATTTTAGGCTAGGGCAGTTTTTAACATAACACTACGCCTATATTTCGGGTAGGGCAGAGGTGCACAAAGTCTATTATTTATTTCAAACTAGCTTCCGCCCGCGGGTTTGCCCGCGTTGTAATAGAAAATTATCCTGCGGGAACGTTCTACCAGGATAAGTATTCTATGGGTTAATCTAGGTTATAATCTATCTGTGTGCCAAATTTCATCCAAATCCTTTGCGCCGTTTTTGCGTGAAAGGGTAACAAACAACCATCCCTACAACTTTCGCTTTTATAATATTAGTAAATCATCATCTGCCTAGCCTTTTCCCAACTATGTTGGGGTCGGCTTCCAGTCTAACCCGATGCAGTTGAATACCAGTATTTTAGCGAGCGACTGCCTATCTGACCTCCACAACCCAGTTACTGGGTAATACGATACCCCTTGGTAAGACTGGTTGTTAGACTTTCGGCCTTCTGACGACCCGTAACGACTGTCAAAGATCCACAAATGACAGCCGGGACCAACGGCTTAACGTGCTTTCCGAGGCACGGAGGGGTCTTGGTATGTAAAGATCGTCACCCATCCACGGACCAACCGCGGCAAATGTAGCTTAACCTGATCGATCGACCCGCGCAGCTATTGTTACTTAGCGACAAGCCCCTCATCCAGTTTATAATATTGCTAAGGCAAGGTAGATACAAGGCACTTTTGAACGACAATTAAAAAAAAAATATTCTGGTGGGCCCTTCTGGTTTCGTATGGGGAAGAATGGCCAAGAAACTCCCCTGCACTGATAACCCACGTGAGTATAATAGTAAATCTATATTTCGCCAGTTATGTTAAAGCCCCATATAATAGGGGGCGAGGCCTATTGCTTTCAAACCGGGAACACGTCCGGAATCCAGGCTCCCACTTGGAAAATCCAGAGTGAAGAACCTAATAACAGTTTTTCCCGACCCGGGAATCGAACCGAGGAACTCATGGTCAGCAGTAAAGTTACGCTTACGACCACTAGACTAAAGAGGTAGTTGGATTCCAACAAAATGTTGATGGATGTATTGCCAAAAAGTCACAGCTGCTCGCCGGGGCAAATAGAATACTTGCGTGAAATAAGACACAGCTTTGAGTCACCTTAACTTAACATCCCTGGAATCGAACCAGAATTTGGGCGGAAAGCAATTCACCTGTCTAGTTTTGACATAATTAGAATTGACACTGAATTTGTGGCTAACCTTTTAGTCTGGAACAACGATCTCTAGGGAAAGATCTTTAGGAAATTTTCGTTTGCAGCTCAGTAAAGAAACACCATCAATTAAAAAAAAAAAACAATATCTCATAACTCAACAATCTACAGCAGCCACTAAAAGACAGTTCTTTCCTCCTCAAAACTTCTACAAAACAAGTTTGTTTCCAAAGCTTTTATTTAAAAGATTTATTGTCAAACTAATGACTAAAATCAAGGTGCCAATCATACAACAGCAATAAAACCATACAGTTATAAACACCATAACATCGATTTTATAATCGCACCACATAGTGACGGACATCGCGAGAGTTCAAAAACCCTATATAAACTCAAAACCTTTCTTTAAAAGTGTAAATTTATTTAAATTTAAATAAAAAAACGTCTCCTGTGCCTCCATCCTTAACACGACACCGCGAGCGAAAGAGACCGACATACTATTTCATGTAAGAGTAAAAGAGACGGGTATACTGCTGTCGAATCCCGCTAAAAACCCGTTTAACAATAGCTAAGTCGTATGATGTGATGCGCAAGTGCAACGGTTTTGTAAAAAAAGTTAGCGTTTTTTTTTCGTATTTAAAAAAAAGAAATTGTTTTGTGTTTATTGTGGCGCTATTTTTAGATAATGTGATGGTTAATGCCAGTGTGAGATGAACTGACAGCCGAGAATAGCCGAGGTTAGCCGAACGAAGTGGCTGTAGGACTATCTAATCATTATGCCTCTCGTTGCTATGCAAAAGGTTGGTCCGGATCCATAGCACATGATCGTTATTACTTTAATGGGTAACTGGTTAGTAACGCTACTGAATAGGTAACTTTACTGCATATGCAAGCGAATGGAATGGTTCGAAAGGTCTTTCAAGGGTCACTGCATTTTCATTTATTACTAGCAGCGTTCCGCGGTTTCACCCGCGTAGTTCCCGTTCCTGTGGGAATACGGGGATAAAATATAGCCTAAGTCACTCGGGGATAATGTCGCTCCCAACAGTGAATTAATGTATCAAATCGGTTCAGTAGTTTCGGAGCCTATTCAATGCAAAGAAACAAACAATCAAATTTTTCCTTTTTAATATTAGTTTAAATAACAGTGAGTGACGATCTTGACATACCAAGACCCCTCCGTGACTCAGAAGGCACGTTAAGCTGTTGGTCCTGGCTGTTGGATCTTTGACAGTCGTCATGCGTCGTCAGCAGCCCGAAAGTCTGACAACCAGTCCTATACCAAGGGAGAAGTGTTACCTAGAAACTGGATTGTGAAGGTCAGATATTATGTCATCATCATCATCATCATACCGAATGAGGTCCACTGCTGGACATAGGCCTCACCCCAAAAGGGGGGTTTTGCCATAATCGCCACTATATATAGATATCTAAACTATATATAAATCCTACCTTTGAATTTTATGAATGCTGCAACAACCAAAATCTTAACGAATAGATCTGAATAAGAAATAATAATAGATGGACATCAAACAGATTATGTAAACTAATACATTTATTTGGGACAATCAATTTCATTTGAAGACCAAACGGAAAAAGAAATAAATAGGTGAATAGCTATTTCATGGAAAAAATACTGGAGTCTCAAAGAAATCATGAAAAACACAATGGTAAAACATGTATTTGTAGCGATTCTTCCAGGCCTTACATATGGTTGCCAAACTTGGTCTCTACGGGTAAAAGAAGAACACAAAGACGGAGTAATGCAGAGAAAAATGGAGAGGAGCATGTTGGGTATTAAATTATCTGACAGATTTACAAATGAGGAAATTAGCAGAAAAACTAAAATAACTGACATAGTGGAGAGAATAAGAAGTCTGAAATGGAAATGGGCAGGGCACATCTGTAGAATGGAAAACGAAAGGTGGACAAAGAATGTCATAGAATGGGTACCTAGAGATGGAAAAAGAAAACGAGGAAGGCCGCGGAAACGCTGGGAAGATATATTTAAGGAAAGATGTGGACCAGACTGGAGGAGACAAGCCAGAGATAGGGAAAATGGAAGTTGAGGGAGACCTACGTCGCGACTTCCATAATTAAATAATTTTAAGTGCATGCTTACAGTAGTTAATATTTTAATCCTTCCATATTATTAACCATTATAAATTTTAATTAAATGTAACTTTTATAAACAAAAACTTTAATGATAATTACGCAATATTATTACCTATGTGAAGTGAAACTGTATATGGTAGAATAAAAGGCTTTTTTTAAATTTTATATTCTATATATATATACCTGTCTGTTAACTAGCATAAGTCAAGTGTACCCATTTATGTTACTTACTATTAATTTCATTTCATTTCATTTATTATTCATAAACAATTAACATTGTGTCGAACATTACATATTAAATAAAATTATCACATGCAGAAACAATACATTTAAAAACCTAGTTAAAATTGAAGTGAAAAGTTAGTTTAATAGTCAAGTTAATTTAAAATATGTTAATAAATACAATGTCAAATCTAAATCTGTAAACATGTAAAATTCAATGTCAAGATTTTTTTTTTAATTAAGAGTACAAATTCATGAAGGTCCTAAGTCAAAAACATAATTTATCATAGCTATTAGTGACTTTAAAATCATAAATATATATTTTATCATTTATCATTAAAATTTGACATATATTCTGACACTGAGTATAAACATTTTTCCAATAAGAAGGCCTTTAATTTAGTTTTAAATGAGTGAGAGCTATAAATTAATAATTTTAAATCAGTCGGTAACCTATTAAATAACTCGACTGCTTGATATCTTGAACAATGCTTAGCTACGTTAAAATTTGGTGCCCTTTTGTGTTTGAAATCCTTCCTTCTTGTGCTTTCTCGTATCTTACGTTCCTCTTGTGTTTCATACTCATGAATATACTTAGCAAAGAGATTTAGGATTACTAATATATATAAACTTGGTACTGTCAAAATGTCTAGCTCTTTAAAGTGCTCTCTACACGAGTCTCTTTGTGAGATCCTTACTATAGTCCTTATGGCCCGTTTCTGTAAAATAAACGCTTTCTGACAGTTATAACTATAGCTGTTTCCCCAAAGCATTATGCTGTATCTTAACCTAGATTCTACCAGCGCGTAATAAATAGCCTTTAGTTGCTTTAGATCCAACATATCTCTAAGGCTCCTGAGTGCATAGCATGCTGATGAAATTGAAGAGTCAATAGAAGCTAGCTCCTGTTTCCAATTTAAATGCACATCTATGTTAATCCCTAGAAATTTGACTTTGCCCACTAATTTAATCTTATCTCTTTTGATTTGTACATCTAAATTGTCATTATGGCGAGTTATAGTCTTAAATAAAATGATGTTTGTTTTACTTGTGTTTAGCAAAAGGTTTTAATGTTAAGGAATTTAATGTTAACATTATTATTTGATTAAATAAATTATATATATGTAGGTACTTTAAATACTGGAATTCAGCTACATCCGGTTAGACTGGAAACCAAGCCTAAAAATTGTTGTGAAAAAGTTTGGTAGATTCTTATATGACAGGTGCGTGAGGTGTGAGTCTTAGTAGCTACTAAGACTCCTCACACCTGAAAGTGGTTTGTCACCTAAATAGTGAGGATAAAACATGTATGCACGAGCACCAATTTGTCAACTGAAGCAGACATGACTATTAACTAAATGATGTACAATAGGAGAAGATAGCTATGTTTTTCTAAAACGAATCATGATTTTGTAGATAATCGTATATACTTTGTGGCCGTCGAGTAGAAACTTTGTTGCCAGTGTGATTTTGACAGTTTGGGAAGAAATATTCTTCTGAAATAG
Source organism: Polymixis flavicincta (assembly GCA_949987655.1). NCBI lineage: Eukaryota > Metazoa > Arthropoda > Insecta > Lepidoptera > Noctuidae > Polymixis > Polymixis flavicincta. The sequence continues at coordinate 3,923,710 of OX465195.1, read as the reverse complement.
GCTACATTTATAAGGACCTAGACAAATTTCGTTAGAAATGAAAGACAAAATGATAGATTGAAGAAGGATATAGATATCCTTGTCATAGCATGTCAATCGTTTGACGTTCACAGGTGCTCAGTTATGAAAATCGGGTTATAAGTAAGGATCGTATCAGTTTGTTTGTTTCGTATTCAGTTTTTGGTTTAATTCCCAGATCGGACAAAGTGTTATTGGGATTTTTCAGTCTGGAATTTCTCAATAGCAGCTCTCTGTCTTTCGTGCTCAGTTGATCTGGCCATCGCAAGTCGCCCCGTTGTACGCAAAATACGCGCTTTGGCGTGGAGTTTCGTACACCAGCCCGTATTACCTACTTACCTAACTCGTCCCCTATTGCATGGGATGTCGAAACTTAAACAAAACTGTTTATTAAGGGAACACTTCTACCCGTCTCTCGAAAATACAAGGTGTGATGTTAAAATACAATCGAACATTCTAAGATTCACTATAATATCCGTATTGTAGTTTATTTAACTACTAAATATCCTCCTTCCTCATTTAGTGTTAAAATAAATTTATCTAAAAACGAAAGGTTAGCACATTGGAAATAAAAGGAACAGAACATTTGCAACTTCTTTACATTATGGCAAAAGGTAACTCTAGTTGGGTTAGTGGCACACATAGATCCAATAAATTTTATTCAAAGATTCGTGTCATACAGGGTAAATTTTTAACCATTGCGCAAACTGTAACCATGAATTCAGCATATCATTCTAGCGTAGAAAGTTTTCGTCGATTATACAAAAAAAAAAAAACTGTTTTCAAAAAAATAACAACCGTCTTCCAGAAAAACACTACAAAGTGCAAAATAACTTTAAATTCGGAGGGCGGTGACTTTGGATGTGTATTTTAATTTTTTGTCACCGCCTTCCGAAATTAAAGTTATTTAACCTACCCCACAAGAATTCGAAATTTCATCATCCTTGGGGTCAAAACGAGTTTCGTTGAAACGCCTCATCAGATCTATATGAAATTTTAATGGGACCATTTCGGAATAAACCTCTTTCGAACAAAACAGAATTTTGTAAATCCGTTTATATACGACGGAGTTATGCCCGAACATACATAAAAATATACATAAACATGTCGAATTGATGATAACCTCCTTCTTTTTGAAGTCGGTTAAAAAATATCAGCTGTTTCATTGGAAAGTGCAATGTCTACGCGGTCAAAATGTATTGAACAGCTGATTTCTTTTTGTATAACCGACGAAAAATTTAGAGCCCCTGTCTAGAATGATATGCTGAATTCATGGTTCCAGTTTGTGAACAGGTATAAATTTCATCCTGTATTCAGCAACCTGCAAATTAAAGTTAAGTTTGAATGTAATTTTCATAACTGAAAGAAAAGAAAATAAAATATCGAGAGCCCAGTATACCACTAGTTTACAGCGCAGGCGTGTATGCTAACACTTCTTAGAAGCTAAAAGTAAAAGGTACAATAATATGAGTGTGTCTTACACTTGGAACGCATAGAGAAGATTTCAATGAATTTATTTAAATACTGACATGAGTAAGTGGTGTTAGTGTTAAAGATGTCTTTGTGGATGTTGCAACATTCTTTAGGGATGTTGTCATAGATATCTATGAGTCAACACAGTGGCTTACCCTATATTTGCTGGGGTTAATAAATAAATGAGGTTTGTTAAATTTTGGTGAACAATAAACCACGTTTTTCTGTCAGCCAATCGTGTCCAGAATTCGATTTCCGCTCATTGGTGCATAAAATTTAGTTTATTTGAATTTAATACACATCTTTTCCAGTTTTTTTCTAGCTGGCTGGTGCAACACTCGTTTACTAACATAATTATCGAAGAAAAAATGTGTAAGCAGGTAATTAACACATCATTTTACGTTACCCTTTGCCTGCTAGTAACTTAACAGCAGATTCGGCAGAGGTGTGCGTTTAGTAGGGTCACGCATATTTATATATTTAAGTCCCATGTAACACAGGACGAGTCTCATTCATCATTTGCCTAGCCTTCGTAAAATACTCTATGAATAAACCTAAATACACCAGTATCTTACACGGAGCTCCATGTTAAATATTGATACTCAGGTTAGACTGGTATCCAAATATAGTAAGTAGGAAAAGGATAAGTAGATAGAAACTGTAGCAGTATTCAACAGAAGAGTGAAAGAACATTATCTGTCTACATTGCCATAATTGCTTATGAATTTAATAATTAAATTACATTATAATTTTATATATTTTAGAAGTATGTATATTTGTATGTATCATGTATATTCTCATAATATATTTAAATTAGAGTTTAATTTGTAATTTTATATTTCCATTCTACTGTTATTACACGCGTTGTCTACATAACTGTTATCTCCTCTGCTATAGAAGGTGTGCTGCAAGAGATTTCTGTAGAAATAAGCATTACGTTTGTACGTATATTTCTGTTTCTTTCTTCTTGTTTGTTTATATGTGTGTGCATAAATGGTTAAATAAATAATAAATAGATGATGAGTCATGTTGGTTGTCACTTCCTTTCTAGGCATATCATCTTTCACACAGTCCAGGCCATAATTTGCCTAGCCTTTTCCCAATGGGTCGGCTTATAGTCTAACCGGATGAAACTGGTATTTTACAAGGCAAGGGAAAGAAAGGGATAAAAGAATTAGAATTTCCCAATGAAAGAAAGGGACTTTTCAAAAAGACATAACGCGCGACTCATTCGTGTGTTCGTTCACCCATGTATACACAGTCTACGCTCATGGAAAGCGTTTGGTGACGATGACGCGAGTTCAATGATTTTTGTTCACCCAAAAAGCGCTTAACGCGCCTAAAGAAGTTTTCACTTAAAAAAAAACCCCATTCAAAACTATTGGTAGCTCTATGGTCCCCGGTACATTATCTAAAGGTGGCTGCTAATTAGTAACCGCGGCGCTGTTCCTAACGAAACGTTTATTTTTGTGCGAGAACCTTTGTTTTAGAAAGAAAAAGTGTTTGTCTGTGGCCTGTGTTGTTAAGATACTGTGAGTAAGAGTTTTGGAGTATTGGTAATGGTGTAAGGTCTATTTTTGTTTCTCCTTATGTGATAGGCTCGGCGGTGATTGACCTTTATTTTTACCCGACTACGGCGAAGCAAAAAGGACGGTTATTATTTTGATCCGTAGGTATGTATGTATGTTCATGGTGAAGCTTGTGGCTAAGTAATTACAGCTAAACTGGTCAAAGTTGCAGGGGTTGTTGTGTAGATGGGTGACAAATCTTCACAAGCGAAGACCCCACCGTGCTTCGGAAAGCACGTTAAGCTGTTGGTCCCTGCAGTATTTGAAGATAATATTTTCTTGAATCATACTTTAAAGGACGTGATTTTTCAGCAGTTGGGTTTTTGAACTTACTTTCATTACTTACTACCTTTTGCCACCCACGTGGATGTCGCTTATCGCTTAATAAAGTAACCTATGTGTACCGGACGGGCGTGATCGCTTGGACACGAAGGGTGTGTAGGGAGGGTGTATTCCTATCCAGGTTTTATCCCGGTGTGTATGTAGGTCTCCCAGTCCACGCGGCGCTGACGTCCTGCACCTATAGGTTCCAGATATCTTCAGGGGCGGCTACTATCTTCCGTTCTTCACGACGTTACCAACGTTTTGACGACTGACAGAGAAACGGGTTCCAGACTTTCGTCTAGGAAGGGGTTGTTTTTGAGACACCTCTGTGAAGGGGTACTTTACCTGATTAAATAACACACATTTTGATTTAATCTTCAGGAACCAATTTAGAACTTTCACTTGTACTACATGTTAATTAATTTAAGTTTAAAATAACAAATTTATCTTGCCGATGACTACGAATTGGTTTAAATTTACATTTTCTGAGGTGCCTCGAAACTTTACCGTAACGAGGGCCGCAAATTGCTTCCTGTTTTAATTTTTATTTATTCTATTTTTGTCTATCGATACAATGGAATATAGCATACAAAACATTATTAAATTACTGTAAATATGGCATGTTATATATCCCTGTATTCCCCTTGAAATTTCCCATCCCCTGAGATATCTGTATGTACTATATCTTCCCGTACTGAAAGATTATTTCAAGAAAACCCGAAAAATTATGAAAAATGTTACCAATAAATATTTTAAAAGTTGATTTTCTCGAAAACTACTGAACTTATTTCAATTCTGGTTACAGATACCTCAGGGTGGTTTACAGACCCAAAACAATCTAATATTAAGAACGTTACACATATGACTTTCAGGGCGTGACGCGCCCTGAAAGATGGCTAGCAAAACTCAAATCTTAAAAATTACTTAGCTAAAGCGACACAACTTTCAGAGCTCAATTAAGTGGGTTTATCTTTAGACTACGTTAGGGGTAGTTACGCCCAGGGCTAGGTCTCGGTTCTAGGTTACCTGGACGCACTTGAGACTATAAATTACGGCTATACAGCCCACTTAAATGAGGTCTGAAAGGGTGGTACTTACGGTTTTCTTATAGTAGGCACTTATCACCATTGTTTATTGGTTTAACTATCACTTATCTTTACGATTTTAAATTAATGTCAAAAACAAACTATTAAGCTATATAGTGACGCATCGTCGCGAACACTATGTCCTCCTTTATATCCCAGGATATATGTCTGCCAAATATCATGACGATCGGTTCAGCGGCTTAGGCGTGAAAGCGTAACAGACAGACAGAGTTTAATAAAATCATCTATGCTCGTTAATTCTGAAGATGATAACGGTATGTCTAAGGTGCCTTAATGTAGGTATATGTATATGTTTTTTTACAGGTGTGATACAACGTCACGGAAACATAAAAGCCATACAATTTCACCCAACTTCACCTCAACCGTGCCATGACCTGAGCAATGTTTAGATAATTATGTCACCGTTTTATGGCAAAATGTAACGCCCTTACAAAGGGTAATAAAACAAGGTGTGGTGGTGACGAATTTGTTGACCTTGGGCTTATATGGTGTGAGCGAATTTGGGTTATGGGGTTGTCGAAGTTTTGGTCTTCTATGGTAGTGCGTAATAAGCTTCCTTATGCACTGCAAGAGAAGAATTTTTCACTTTGAAATGTTTTTTTTTAAGTTTTTGTAAAAAAAAAAATCGTACACGGTTTTCGTAGTGCATGTTACCGGTGCCGAGCTTGTACATTATGCTTTGGAGTTTTGTATGGGTCCTCAAAATAGAAACCAGAACAAAGTTCGTGTAACCAAACCACCAATGCACTAAATCACACTAATGTGATATCAAGCCCCCGTGAGTATCTCTTTAATTTTGCATTCACTACAACCATATCTTAATAGGAGTAGAGTTCAAATTCAAGGATGCCTAATAGTTGTAACTTTGTAGGAGGGTTGCCCTTGATTCTGAAAAACACACATTTGAAGTCGACACGAATGTTTTGGAAATATTATAATAAATGTTACTATTATTTATTGACTTCTAGTTCGTTGATAAAAATCTATACCTAAAGCAAGTATTTTTCCTCTTTTCCGACTATGTAAATAACGTATTTCTGGGACTTTTTTCTTTTAGTACACCGCGTACATCGCTTTCCTCAAGCGATTTGATTCTACCTAAGTGTTTTATAGATTCATGTTCTAACAAAACACATATTAAAGAAAAACATGAAAATAGAATTAACACGAAGGTTCTGCTTATTTCAACAGCTTTCAGCTAATGATTTGGAGTATGTAATTATTTGGGCATAAATTGTTGACTTCAGTGCAATTTGAATCCTACATAAATATACTAACAGGCGTTTAGCGTTGAAAGTCTAGGGCCATGGGTCCGAGTGCCCACTTAGTTTTTCGAGACATTGGCAAGCAGTCGGCCGTTTCTTTAAGTGACCCTGACCAATTTTTTGGCCAAAGACTCAGCGTTTTAATCATGGTAATGCTGCCTTCTGTTTCGGGATTTTTTCTGTTGACAACAATACGAACGAATTTAATGATGCCCTATTCTTTTCTTTTCTTTATTGTGTAATTGTACTTACATATTATTATTTTAGGACTTTACAAAAATAGTGGTGCCGATTCTGTTGTACACCGAACTAAACTAACTAAACTATAACTAAAATTCCTTACTTTTCACTATGAGAATCTTAACGCTATTCTGCAAAAAAATATCTCTAAATTAAAAAAAACTATTTTGACACAACTAAAATCGAATTTGACAATCGCGACTCGCACGTGGTTTGTTTTGGCTTCGCAACGTGGTACTTGTTTGCCCTACCCCGTGTTTTTTTTAGAGCCAGAGGCACGCAGGGGCGGCAGCCTCGACGTGATTTATATGGAATTTTCACTTTTTGGATGGAAAATATGGAAAATTATTACCCACATGTTGAGTTTTAGAGGTGCATGGGGTTTTATATAGGGGGTCGAAATTTTCATTATTTTTGCGATAGGACACACCATTTTCGAGATATAAGCAAAAGAAAAGAAAAAAATACAGTACTATTTTTGCACCAGAAGTCGAGGTGTCTTCCTGCCGGAGGCTCTACGCGGGGATCGTGCGGTCCATGGCCCTATACGGGGCGCCGGTGTGGGCGCCTACATTGAGGCGCCAACCAGCTCGCAAGCTGAGGGCGTCCCATAGGGTCATGGCGATCAGGATGATCCGAGGATATCGCACGATCTCCGGCGAGGCGGCGGGCCTCCTTGCCGGATTACCGCCATGGGATCTGGAGGCAAAGGTCCTCGCGCAAATATGGGAGTGGCGCGAGGAGGCCAAACGCCGGGGCGTAACTCCGCTGCCGCAGCAAATCGCGGCACAGCGGACAGAGCTCCGGCGGGATCTCATGGTGACATGGAGAGAGCGATTGTCGCAACCCAGTGCTGGGCACGCCACGATTGCGGCGATAAGTCCCCTCTTTGAGGAGTGGTTTGAGAGGCGGCATGGCGTCCTCACCTTCCGCCTGACGCAGGTCCTCACCGGACACGGTTGTTTCGGGAGGTTCCTGTTTCGGATAGGGCGGGAGGAAACGCCCGGGTGTTTCCACTGCGAAGATCGCCCTGAGGACACGGTGGAGCACACGGTGGCGGTCTGCCCAGCTTGGGTGGAGCACCGCCGTGTCCTCGTGGACGCGATCGGCGGCAGCGATCTCTCGCGTCCGGCCCTGGTCCAAGCCATGGTACGGAGCGAGAGGGCATGGGGAGCCGTCACCTCCTTCAGCGAAGCAGTAATGCTCGCGAAGAGGGAGGCGGCGCACGTGAGGGAGAGGCAGCATATGCGCCCTCGCGACCCCAGCCGCCGCAGGATAAGGAGACGCCCTGGGCGTCGGGAATCCCAGGCCGATTTCCGGCCACCGTAGGCATGGGCTTGCGGACGGCGAGTAATGGGTAGCTCGCTGTCCGGTAAGGACCAAGCCCAAGTCGACGGCGCGTTGTGTTCCACGCGCGCCTCAAAGAGATGTCAGCACAAAAATTGATGGGACCCGCAAGGGTCGATGCCTGCCAGGGGTGCGGGTTTGTTCGAAAGAGACACCACAGCCCCTGGCTTAAGGGCTACTGAAGAAACACGGGTGGGTTTTAGTCAGTAAAAGTCTGACACGCCCTCCTGCTCCACCCAAAGCGGGAGAAGTTATTTGATGATTTCCCACCCAAAAAAAAAAAAAAAAAAAAAAAAAAAAAAAAAAAAAAAAAAGTCGAGGTGTCTGCGTGAATTTTAGTTCTTGACCACTAATTTTATTCCACACTTATTTAATCGCGATTTAAAATAGTCAGATTTAGTCAGACAACCAAAATTTTACGTTGAATAGAATAATGAAATTGACAACAACAGAATAGCAAAATTACCATTTTCACTAAACTAATAACTCAGTACAATCTTAGTGCTGTCAAACTAAAATATAGTTAAGTTGTGTCACTTTGGTCAATTTCAGAATAGGAAATCGTCGTTTGACAGGAATAAACTAAATTTTGGTGACTTTTAGTCTAGTTTAGAGAATTTTGTGACAGCAGAATCGGCACCATTGACTAATATAATAAGAGCAGTATTACAAAAATGCGCGTAGACGCATGATTTCGTCGTTGAAATTTAATAATATTTGTTGGTTGTATTAATAACTATTCCTTAATAAAATAGTTCGTTTTCTTTTCTACAAAGATAATTAAGCATTTTTAAATTATTTATTGATTTATTTAGCAATAAGCATTCTCCTGACGTATTTATAGCCAAAAACTCATGGAGAGCTGATTTTATCCATTGTAACAATTTTCATGAATATCCTTTATCATCTTTTTGATAGAATACAATATTGTTATTTGAATATTATATAAAGAAAAAATGACTGGACCTATTTGAATTTTCTTCTGAAAAGGTTTGGAAACAAGTTTAGAATATCTCCGAAGTTCTAAATCATTTTCACGTAGTATTTCTCCAAAATAATGTTTTATTTGCTCTTTTTACATTTTTCTGAACAAAAGAAAGGTACTGTAGTACATATTATTATATTTCCTCGCACGCAGCGCTCAGTCACCTATAGCACGAACGCTGGTAAATGACGGAGCACAACGCCGAAATGTAAGAGGGCTCTTAGTCAAAGAAAAACAGGCGAAATACCAGAATTTCACTATCGATTTCAAAAGCAAGCATAGATAATTTGTTTACACTATTGGCAGGGAAATATTGCGAAGAGTATTTTATGTTTGTTGACAAAGAAATACTGATCCTACGTTAACATAATATTTCCGGTCGTATGGAAAGTTTTCCATATAACAAAATATAAGAAAGGTTAGAAATGTATTCAGTCTATATGCTGTTTGTTTCTTGTTTCGTCAAGGACAAGAAATGTTTTATTTCTTCAGGTAACAAATAGCCAACTTCTTTTGTTCATTTCTAGCAAAGTTAAGGGGAACCTAGTCGCGGGCTTGAACACAGCATTATTGAGTGAGCTGCAAGATAAGTTATAGTAAAACAGGCGCGTAAAAATTAAGAATAGTCCTTCGGAAGATCGGGTTTTCTGAAAAAACCACTGCATAAATCAATGACCAATAAAGTTTATTGAACTTTCCGATAATTGAGGTTTTTCGGTACCGACTTAGTTTTGGAGATTTTACACTTCTTTTATGGTGCCGCATTCAGTGAGCTGCAAGATCAGTTATAGTAAACAGGCGCGTAAAATATTAAGAATAGCCCTTCGGAAGATCGAGTTTTCTGAAAAAACCACTGCATAAATCAATGACCAATAAAGTTTATTGAACTTTACGATAATTGAGGTTTTTCGGTACCGACTTAGTTTTGGAGATTTAACACTTCTTTTATTACTTAAACACGCCCCAAATGAGGTTAAATTAGCAAGAAAAACGAATCTTTGTAGGCTCCTAAGTTTTTAATGGTTCTTAATTTTAGTATTCTGTTTCCGTACAGACATTACTAATAATAAGACAAACCATACCATGTTTAATTTATGATGTACATTGTCAAACAGTGGAGTAATACAATCCCGAAGTTTGTATGGGAAAAATCTGGACTAGGTTCACCTTAAGACAGAATAATGTACATACCTAATGTTTATTATTTTACGACACCGTAAACTTTGGAAATATTAGACACCTTCTATCACTATAGCCTTTTCCCAACTATGTCGGGGTTGGCTTCCAATCTAAACAGATGCAGCTAGCAGTGGCGGCTGGTAGGTCATGGAACTGGTGGTGTACTTTACTAGCTCACTAAGTATTAGGGGTAATAAGTAAATAAATAAAATTTATTTATTTCAGACAAGTAATTTAAATCTAAACGAATAAAAAATAAACAATAGTATTCAGTTTCACGTAAACTAAACTAAAGTTCGCGGTGACAATAATGAGTTGGGTCATTCAAACTTCGCCAAACCTCGGGCGCTCTCGGTAATCGACGCTCGGTAATATTCGGTTCAGTTCGACAAACTTCTGTTCCCCCGTGCGGCGCACGAGAATGGACAAATTACTCCATATCGCTCCATACAGTTATGTCAACTATCTTCTGTCTCACGCGCTAGGCGTCGAGTGCACTTAAGGGACAGCCGCCCCTGGCAGCTAGATACCAGTACTTTACATGGAGCGATTATCAATCTGACTATCTATACGCGGATATCTATCTATCCATATAGATACTTCTATCCATATATAGACTTTCTATCTATCAATCGAGGGGCTTGTCGCCGTTTACTCGCACTACGTCACAATAGGGTATTTTCTAATGTTTTTTAAACTATTCTAATTTGAAGACTGGGACGATATATTTAAGGGAAAAATATAAATAAATTTATTAAATCCATTTTCTCAATTAAAAACGAATAAAATCAAATTTCTTTTTCGTTTTTTTGAATTTACCGCCAAAACGCTCCTGATGACTTTTTATCACGTGACATCATGACGTCAGCTTTGTGTGAACAGCACTAGTACAAATACTTGGTTTGGCGCAGTTTTAGAAATATTTGTATACAGAGGCACCGCACACTTTCTATCCATAAAAAATCTTGTTAATTATAAACACGACACTCACTTGTTTACTTACTAACTACTTTAGTTTAAGCAAAGTTGACGTCACATAATAAAAAGTCATAGAAAGGAGCGTTTTGGCGGTAAATTCAAAACAACCATAAATTAATTTGGTTTAAATCGTTTTTAATTGAGAAAATGGATATAAATCAATTTACTTTTATTTTTGCTGTTACATATTTCGTCCCAATCTACAAATTAGAATAGTTTAACAAAAAAAATTGGAAAATCCCTATTGGTGTAGAGAAAGTGACGGCGTTGAATGGAGAACATGATAAAAGTTTTTCACTCATCGCACCTTCTTTCTTATATCTTATGCATCGCACTTTTGTTGCTACGATTTTATCAGTGGTGCTATCTCTTGACGCTGCTGGCGCGGCGATGTCGTGGTCTGCGGAGACGGCAATTAAATATGTCCGGCAGACCGCATTGAATTCCGCTAGCGATCACATACTACCCATCTTCTGCTTCGTAGTTTTCGAAGGTGCTAAAGCAGATGGTGAGGCCTAAGTAGTAATCCAAGATGGCGGCTGCGAAAATATTCAAATTTTGCGGCATGGGTGCATTTCATGATTTTCAAGGGTCTGTAAGTGACAAGCTGTGCTATTCAGTCGATTCGGATAGATCTTTACTAAAGAAACGAAATATCCTTGTATAGCTCGTGCCAACACGAGAGTACAATACGTATTCGCGAACGAAACATTCTTCAGCGAAATCTAAATTTAGCGCAAAAAAGTTTGTCTACCAAACGCCATCATGGCTATGGCTAATCGCGGTAGAACACGAAAACTTCTAATTAGCGTCAAATGTTAGAATAAATATAAACTTTGTCGGTCTACGGTGCGATTATAAACTTTTCTGTACTAGTTTGAAACTGTAATGGAAGAGATTAGCTTAGTTACTGAGTTAGACTGAAGACCGTTGTCGCGTAGGATAGGATATTCATAACGACTTATCAACATACTTACATATTTAATGCCACACAGCAGCGTTTTTCTGTTCACGTTTGATGGGAGAATTCTTCTTCTTAGCGTATCGATGTAAAGATTTCCAAGTCGGCCACGGTAACGCCTGCCCAGGCGGAAGGCTCTCAGATGATTCGATAAATAGTATTTTTATGTAAAGAATCAATGTACAAAAATTCAAAACAGTATCATGAAAAATCACAAAGTTTATAAGCTTGTAAAGTTACCTGGTTTTCTACAAAAACATGGTCACCACGCGGACCGAGACGTTCACTCGTTATCATTTTCAGACGATACATGTCCGCTGCTGGATATAGGCGTTCCCCAAGACTGTCACTCAGTCCATCATTACTCTAAAAACCCTAGTCCAATTATAATGTCTAGATCACGTCTAGATTTCATTTTTTGTTCTAGGTAAAACTTTTACTTACCTACAAAGTTACATAGCGTGAAGATTATGACAATATAATTAACGCGTGTCGTGCTAAAACATAATTAGCTATCGTCAACTTCTAATTTGCTAAGTTCACATTTGTTTTCTAAAGGTGATGTCTTACACGGACAATTTTTTGAGCAATTATTGCTCGGCAACACTAATGGATCAATTAATTAGAGCAATCTGGAGCAACAACATTAAATTGCGGATATGTTTCGGAAATATTACTTCTGACTGCTCCATATATTTCATGAGTTGCCCAATATGTAATCGGTTGGGATTATTTTTTCTCAATTTTCTTCCTATCTCGTTTTTACGTATAACTACGTCTCATTTTTGCGAGAGGAACCGGCCAGCGGCGTGCCTCTGGCCTGGTGGCGGTGGCAGCAGCGGGGAGTATTGCCTTGTTTTTTTAAGTTGCTCCATATTGCATGATATGCATAGCCGTATCTTTGGCGACAGGTTGCTACATGTTGCCATTGCCCTAAATTACTGGATGTAGCCGTGACGTCATAATTGACCAGGATGGAGCAATTTAAATCGACCAGGATGGAGCAATTTTAGTGGCTCGTGTAAACGCACCTTGAGTTCAGATTTGTTTTCTAAATGTCATGGTGGTAGATAATGGTCGTGGTAGTCACACTATGGTGGATTGACTGCCTGCCTCGTTGGTGTAGTGGTCGTAAGCGCTACTGCCGAGGATGAGCTCCTGGATTCGATTCCCAGGTCAGGCAAAGTGTAATTGAGTTTTGTTATCTGAAATTTCTCCATAGCAGCCCCGGGACAAAATTTGTGCCTGGTTCGCCCCTATTACATACAGTGCGGAGTCTGGATTTAGGTCCGGTTGCTGGCATTAGGCTCGCCTCCTATTTCGAATTCTGAAACTTACCTCCGGCAAATGTTTCTCTGCAGATTGAGCCGCCGAAAGAATGTTCAGTTTATGAGTTGTTCAACGACAGAAAGTTTCTGCTACAAAAGCTTCGCCGACAGAACGATTAATTCATGTACCATGTCAGAGTTCATGTCATGGTGCAAGAATATGAAAAAAAATGGTTTTATTCCAACTAGAATGTTTGCAGATCAATTTGATACAAAATTGCGAACTGTTCGCCGTTTTCAGCCGAAAGACGTCCACTGTTGGACATAAGCCTCCTCCAAACGTGGAGGGAATTGCCATAATCGCCACGCTTGGCAGGCGGGTTGGCGATCGCAGTATGATGGTAAAATGCATAGAGAACGCTGCTGCCTATTCTCTATTAAGTCCCTTATTCGCCTTCTACGACACCCACGGGAAGAATTGGGATGGTGCTATTCTTTTACTTCCGGCACGGCACGGCACGGTGTTGAAGGTTTACATCATCGGAAACCAGGTAAAAAAACATTTTTAACACAAAAACACAAGAAGGGACAACTACGTTTCGCTCGGGAATATTTAGATTTTAACTGGGAGACGACTATATTTTCTGACGAGAAGACTTTCAAATCTTGCCAAAAAAGGAAGACTTAATTTCTGGCGTAAAGACATTATTCTGAACACAGAATCAGGTAGAATAAGTGTGAATATGTGGAGGTGGATTAGTGCTCAAGGGCCGGGTGAGCTGGAATTCGTAATGTTTACCCCTCGGAAGACTTTAGTGAAGTACATTTTGTTCAGGATAATTATTTGAAACATCGTGCCAGTGTTGTTAAAGAGTGGTTTAGCCAGCACGCTGATATTAAAAATATTCCGTGGCCAGCACGATCCCCTGACACCTCTGCTCAATCCTTCGCGGAAAAAAGGTGCGATGTTATAATATTTATATTTTACTGACCTTTGCCCATGGTTTCGCCAGCTTGGATGTCAGAAATTATCCCACGGGAACGTAATACCGACACAAAAAGTTTTTGAAGTGAAAACTTCTATAGGCGCGTTGGGCATTTTTTCAGATGGGAGAAAACAATTGAACTCGCGACACTGTTACCGACCCCGCTGACAACACGAACGTACGAACGAACGTCGTAGAAAAATACACAAGTAATTGTTCAAGTTTTCACTTCCGTCAGCACTCCCCGACTGCCACTGTTTTTTTTGCGCGGTACCCTAAATCTTTTGTTCAGAGAAAAGTTAGCTAAAGTTACTCCATATAGGATAGCTAAAATTAGCTAAAGTTACTCCATAGGGGAGTAAGGGGATAACGGACCTAACATCTTTTCCGGCCCAATCGTCAACCTCACCTGCACGCGCCCTACGGCGACAGAAAGAAACTCTGTGGTGCTCCCTGCCAGATAACAGACGAGGCTCTGGCGACCGAACCGCGGCGGTATATATAAGAAAAACTACCCCAGGAGGGTACCAGCGACGCTGGAGAATCCCTCCCTGAGCAAAACTCAGGCTGCCCTTCGTATTCTGGGGGGGGCACAATCTTGCATCTCATGAGTGATCATGAAAAGGCGGGAACCCAGCGCCCACTGTTGTCTAACAGTACTGGTCATAACAAAATCAAAACAATTGATAACGAACACCCAACGCCACCAACACGAATGGTACAGCAAACCTTTCATCGCAGTATGTTTTACAACAAGTCTAAGTACCTATCAACAGGAGACCTCACTGATACTGACATAAGGAAGGGTACCGAAAACAAACCAACTACTGAGGCGGGCAAACCTTCTAGAACAGTAGAATGGCAGAGCGTACCTGTACCAAGACAGCACAAGCGTAGAAGAACCTCTCGGACTCCATCGCCGTCAAACACGGAGATACCGTTGAGCAACAAATATGACACCCTCAACCTGGATGTTAACGACGCTGAAACCACGACAAAACGCACCAAACAACAACCGTGTAAGCCTCCACCTATTATGCTCTACGGTATAGAAGATATTACCAAACTCTCAAACCTGATCAAAAGTGAACTTAATGATACAGAATTCTCTATGAAAATAATCACACGTAAACAACTGAGGCTCAACTGCTCAACCATTGATGCCTACAAAAGACTTATGAACATAGTCAGAGAGAATAGACTGATTGGTCATACGTTCACTAGCAGAGATACTAGACCATATCGCATAGTCATAAAGAACCTTCATCCCACAACCCCATTTGATGCAATTAAAGAAGCTGTAGAGAATACTGGAAACACTGTAAAAGGAGAAATCATAAATGCAAAATATGGCCCCAGTAAAATCCCCCTATCAACATTTTTTGTAAATCTAGATCCCCATCCAAATAACCATCAAGTAAAGACGATCACTCATATATTTCATACTCGAGTACTAATAGAAGATCCGATAAACAAGAAAACCGTGCCACAGTGCAAAAGATGCCAACAATACGGCCACACAAAAAATAACTGTTTAAGACCTTACAGATGCGTCAAGTGCGCCGAGAATCATAATACTGCCGACTGCCCAAAAATAGATAGGAACACGCCGGCTAAGTGCGCTCTATGCCTAGGCAGTCACCCTGCAAACTATAAAGGCTGCCAAGTATTCCTAGAAATTAACAAAAGAAAGAAAAATGCTCCCAATACTGAACGCGTGGAGCAGATAACCAATAGCAACCAACAACCAACATGACAAAATATGACACTGACAATTCAGCAGCAACAATTAAAGATAAAGCACACCACAATAGAAATCATGACAGAAACATACTGCTGAACCGAGTAACTCCTGACAAGACATATGCAAGAGTGGCCAAATGTCAGCACCAACACACAAAAGAAGAATCTAAACTAGAAGTCTTACTCACAAAACAAGCTGAAAAGCTAGATAAGCTTATTGAACAAATGGGCAACATGATGAATTTACTCACAACTGTTATTAATAAACTCGTACGATAAATGGCTACCCTAAAGATTGCAACGTGGAACGTTAATGGTCTCCTGTACCATAAGCAAGATGTCATAACAACAATAAAACTGCACAACATTGATGTGTTATTAGTTTCCGAAACACACCTTACTACAAACAATAACTTCACTATGGAAAATTATTGTACATACTCGACCTGCCACCCAGATGGAACGGCACATGCAGGAACTGCAGTGATAATAAGAAAAAACATTAAACATGAACTTTCACAAGATTATAGAACCTCGGAGATACAAGCTACATCAGTATTAGTACACGATAAAAATGGATCAATAACCTTATCAGCCATATATTGTCCGCCTAGACATGCTCTGAAAGAAGAAAATTTTACTCAATACTTCAAATCACTTGGTCAGCGGTTCCTGGCTGGAGGTGACTGGAATGCAAAAAATATACATTGAGGTTCACGCCTAACCGTTACTAGAGGAAGGGAACTGAAACTAAGTATAGATAAAAACAAGCTGCAAATTCTAAGCACAGGACAGCCAACTTATTGGCCTACAGACCCAGTAAAGAAACCAGATCTCTTAGATTTTTTTATATTTAAGGGTCTCTCAAACCTGTATTTGAATGTTGAAAGTTGTCTAGATAGTAGCTCTGACCACACACCAGTGATAGGA
Source organism: Polymixis flavicincta (assembly GCA_949987655.1). Lineage (NCBI taxonomy): Eukaryota > Metazoa > Arthropoda > Insecta > Lepidoptera > Noctuidae > Polymixis > Polymixis flavicincta. The sequence goes on along the minus strand of OX465195.1, from coordinate 3,907,339 downwards.
ACGATAAGTACAACAATAATTACAACAACAAAAAAGGAAAGCCTATATAATAAGCGGACAGACTGGGATGCCTTCAGAGCATTTATTGAGTCAAACATCCAATTAAAAGTGCCATTAAAAACATGTGACGATATTGATTCGGCCACTACATATATTACTAACCTAATACAACAGGCCGCATGGCAGTGTACACCGGAGACGAAGTATAAAACCAGCAACAACATTCCCAGAGAAATCAAGGAAAAGGTATTGGAAAAGAGAAGACTCAGAAGGGTATGGCACAACAGTCAAAATCCAATGGATAAAAAGGCGCTGAATAAAATGGCCGCAGAATTAAAGCACTTTTTAAAGAATATCGAAGACGAAACCCTGAAAAATAAACTAGAAAATGTATCAACCTCAGCAAAGAATGATAACTCCCTTTGGAATGCAGTAAAAACAAGCAAAGGAGCACCTATGCCAGCACAGTATCCGTTACAGTTAGATAACAGCACCTGGGCTAGAACGGATGAGGAACGATGTCAAGCCTTCGGAAAATTCCTTAGCAAAGTCTTCACACCAAATGACAGTGTCGTTCAGACTGAAAACGAAATTTACAACTTCCTGAAATCGGATCTTCAACTAAGCCCACCACTAAAGAGTTGCTCACCAAAGGAAATATACCATGAGATAAGGAAACTAGATCGAAAAAAGGCTCCAGGATTTTGCTTAATCACAGCCGAAGTACTACAACAGTTACCCAAAAAGGCGATAGTATTCCTTACACAGCTGTTCAATGGTATCTTAAGGCTGTCATACTACCCCAATTTATGGAAAGTCTCAGAAATCATAATGATTCTAAAACCGGGCAAACCACCACACCTTGTATCATCATATAGACCCATAAGCCTCCTACCAGTAATTTCAAAACTTTTTGAAAAAATCTTATCACGTAGACTAAATCGAATTCTGGAAGAGAACAAAGTAATCCCAGAACATCAGTTTGGATTTAGAAGCAAACACTCGACAACAGAACAAGTCCATAGAGTAGTCACCAAAATAAGAAATGCAATGGAGAAAAAGGAATATTGTTCAGCGGTCTTCTTGGATGTGCAACAAGCCTTTGACAAAGTCTGGCACCCGGGTCTCCTGTTTAAGCTTAAAAGTAATCTTCCACACAATCTCTACCTGCTTTTGGAATCATACTTAAACAACCGTATATTCAGGGTTAAGATCAACGAATCGTACTCCAACTGCTATGACATAAAAGCAGGAGTGCCACAGGGCTCGGTACTGGGTCCGGTACTGTATTTGATATACACAGCAGACCTACCCAACACTGACAATATTCTCTCGGCAACCTTCGCTGACGATACCGCAGCTCTTAGTAACAACAAAGATCCAATTGTAGCATCGCAAATGCTGCAGGCACACCTCGATAAAATTAACACATGGATGGAGAAATGGCAAATCAAAGCGAGTGTCAGCAAATCAGTACATGTAACGTTCACTCTTCGAAAAGGAAATTGTGCACCAGTCAAACTCGGAAACGATTTACTCCCCCAACACCAGACAGCCAAATACCTCGGTCTGCACCTGGACAGAAAACAAACCTGGAGACAACACATTGAGAAAAAAGCTGAACCACCGCCTTCAATCCCTGAAATGGCTGCTAGGAAGACATTCACGAGTATCTCTCGATAACAAAATACTTATCTACAAAGTTATCCTGAAGCCGGTATGGACCTATGGAATTGAACTTTGGGGAACAGCCAAAAACTCCAATGTAGAGATCCTGCAAAGATACCAAAATAAAGTACTGAAAACCATAACAAATGCTCCGTGGTTTACCAAAATGTCTGAGCTACATGACTGCCTCAAAATCACTACTGTAAAGGAAGAGATTGAACACAGAACAAAACTATACAAAATGCGCATTGAAAACCACGTCAACAGCCTGGCTTCTGTACTGAGCAACCCACTGGAACACCGTCGACTAAAAAGGCAGCACACATGGGACATAGCTTGACCCAGTCAAGCAACATTAAGAGGGATGGCCCTCACTGGAGGACCGTACTCGAAACGCCAACAAACACAGAACGCATCTGCTAAAGGCTTGCGAAGCCGATTGCAAGATTTAAATAAAAAAAAAAAAAAAAAAAAAAAAGTTACTCCATATACCATCAGCTATCTGCCAGAGCAAGTCCCGTTAAAATCAGTTTTGCCATTTCGGAGACAAGCCGGAACAAACAGACAGACAGGTAGTATAAGTATCGTATATACTTTCATTCGTATTTAGTAAAACGCTGGAATTTTGACATACATGTGTGGGGTACAGACCTACACCGCCCGATCGTGAGTCGAGACTTTGAACATTCGTTCTGTCAGTTTTGACATAATCTAAAAATGCTATAGTGTTGTGGCTATTGTGTGTCTCCTATCTGTACTAACTTCTGTGTGTATATTGTGTAATTGTATTGTGTACGTACATTATAATTGTAAGTAGCAGAGCGACTTTTCTTCCGTTCTCCCGTACTATACTCTACACATACTCCAAAGATGTATGCAGGATAAGTTTTTATCCAGTGCGCAAACTGTGGATAAAAACTTACCCTGTATGAGTAATTTGATGATGACTAGAATCTTCCTTCTCCGAATTACATGGTTCAGGTTTTAAGATCTACATCTACCTAAATACCTACATAAACTCACGCCTTCTACCCAGACTCCTCCTTATGCTTCGTTTACGTTTCAAGATCTAAGTGGTCGTACATAAGGAACTTTGTTTAGGCTTGGCAGAAGCTCGATATTAATTAAGGCATCCAGTCTTATCAAATCGTTCAATCGTTATCAATAGAAATTAAATATTTTTCTTTCTTTTTGTGAAGACAAATTTTATTAACTTCTCAAATACATTGAAACTATAGTTTTGTATAATTCAGAAGCATTTTGTTAAAAATTTGTAAATGTGAGTACCATGCATCCTTATAATATGTTGTTTTGATGTACGTCGCCGTCGGCTTGATAAAGCGTGGTAGTTGAGAGTATGTCATGCTCACTTAAATGTCTCACTGATGGTGGCGCGTGTGTTGGATCATTCGGTTCCCTAGAAAATAGTTGAGCTGGATGGTGCTGATCCACGCGTCAAGTTCGTGAACGGGCGCCGTCGGTTGTGACTGGTCATCTCCTAACTGCTATGGCTTATTTTGAATCTTATATTTTTTTTTTACATTGTTCTCACATATGGAAGCTCCAAGAATAATGTTCCCAAGATTTTGTAATACCCATGATTTAAGAGTGTCCTTGAAGATTCTTGCCCGTTCTTCTCCATATAGATCTACGTTTTGAAATGGGCACCTAGCTTCAACTTCGATTCGAGTGATCAACTGCATCATTACACATCACTGGAAGAGATGTCTCCGGAAAAGGCTGAGCATATGATTATGATTTAAGCATAGTAAAAACTATGGAGTCGACAGCGGTCTCCTTAGACATATCACCGTAAGATTGTGAACACTGTTAGTTTATAATCTATCTAGCGAGATTATAAACTGTCGATAAATTGTGAACTGCACCATACTGCTTACCAACCGAATAGGTTGGGTCAGTTTAGAACTGCGACCAACCTACTTCCAAGTTAGTGGCAGTTACTTAACTATTTAGTAATAGCGCAAGGTACTATCCGTCTTGATACCAGTTCACAATTTGACGGACAGATTGTAAACTATCGAAAAATAGTGCGTTAAATTGTAAATGGTTTATGCAGTTCACAATTTATCGACAGTTTATAATCTCACGAGATAGATTTTAAACTAACGGTGTTCACAATCATACAGTGACAGACAACTCATAGGAAGGCTTTTCCTGCTCCAATTCCACGTTCGTACGCGTAAAAATATCGCAGCGGTATTTTATCGCACACTGGACCTTCAATGCACTGCTTAGAGTTGAAAATCTAACACTGTGTTTTGTTGCCACCCTGAGATTAACTCTGGTTGGATTCTCAGTCCTCTGTTTAACAGCTAGAGTAGAAAATCTTGTACGAGAACAAATCTCGCTGCGATATTTTTACGTACGAACATGATCTGATGGTGATTACACGAAGCTTGAGCTATAAATTATACGGAAACATGTTACCTTGTAATAAGGACCATTATCGTCTGATATCGTGTCATGAAAAGCTTAAAATACTGCAATAATGAATTCTAGGAAACTAGAATAATATTCTAATGGAAGCTTAAAACCTCTAATTAAAAAGATAATAATGCAAATTATGCGGTCTGTGTTTGAGCAATGAAGGACTTGTGTTTTTCACATAATTTTTTACCGACTTCAGAAAAAGAAGGAGGTTAGGGTAAGGTTTTTTGTATGGGCACACACAACATCGTCTTTTTAAATTTTGGAATTTTTAACTTTATTTTACTTTTATTATTTCTTGTCATAGCGACAATAGAAAAACACACGGTGAAATTTTTTACTGTCTACTTTTTAACGTTCATGAGAAACAGTCCGCAGACAGACATACGGACAACGGACGGACAGCAGACGCTTAGTAATAGGGTTTTGTTGGCACCCTTTGGGTACGGAACCAAAGAACTAAAAACTAGTCAAAAGTCAAAGTCAAATCATTTCTTTCTAATAGGCACATAAATACACTTGAACAAATAAAAAACAAAAATTCAAATTTTGACGTTGAAATTTGAATTTGAATTGATTCTAGTCGCCTCTTCCAAAAGGTAGTTTCGTTTGAGAAGAATAGACCAGAACCTCCACCGTTCATCATCGTCTGCCTAGCCTTTTCCCAACTATGTTGGGGTCAGCTTCCAGTCTAACTAGATACAGCTGAATACCAGTATTTTACTTAGAGCGACTGCCTATGGAACCTCCATAACCCAGTTACTGGGTAATACGATATCCCTTGGTAAGACTGCTTGTCAGACTTTCGGGCTTCCGACGACCCGTAACGACTGTCAAAGATCCACAAATGACAGCTGGGACCAACGGCTGAACGTGCTTTCCGAGGCACGGAGGGGTCTTGGTATGTAAAGATGGTCATCCATCCACGGACCAACCGCGGCAAGCGTAGCTTAAATCAAGAACTTAAGATACTCTTTTAATAAAGTCATTTCACACTTCCAGAAACATCCAAAAGAACCAACCATGTCACCAATATTTCATGTTCATAGCGTGTTCTGTCTCGAGCCGTGACATTGGTCGTCCTACCCCTATATTTTGTCACGCGATATGCCTTCCTCGGTACCTATGTAATTAAAGGTGTCTCTATTTTAATGGTGTCTGTAATTAGATAAAGATGGCGGCGTATTATGTTTCTGGTGTGAATAGTAAGGCGTCGCGGTATAACCGTTGAACGGTTCTGGTAGGCAAATGGAAATGGGAGATTTTCTGGTTGATTCCTGTTTGAGGAAAAGGCTATTTTTCGCTTAATTTTTTTTTGTGCTGTTGACCCGCAATGGAATTTTGCGTAACATCCGTACAACGACAGTACCTATTATTTTGACATACGTTGTGAAACAGGATTTTTCTCAAACAATGAAACAATGAATTAGGAACTTCGAAGATAAATGATAAAACATTTTTATGGTCAGAAAATAAAGACGACACAGTCGTGGTCACAGACTGTGATGACTGTGGTGGTTTCTATTCTTTTTTTGAGCTTGGGAAATCATCAATTGACTTCTCCCGCTCTGGGTGGAGCAGGAGGGCGTGTCAGACTTTTACTGACTAAAACCCACCCGTTTTCCGTCAGTTGCCTGTGTGCCAAGGGCGACGGTATCTTTTTCGAACAACCCGCACCCCTGGCAGGCATCGACACTTGCGGACCCCACCATTCGGTGCTGACATCGATGCCTCCCATTCGACATCGCGGCCCGCCTCAGTTGCGGTGCACCTTACCGCAACCTACTTTGTGGCCGCTACGTCGTCGGCTTGAAGGCAAAAGCCCTGACGAGCGGCCCCACCTTGGGGTTCCACTTCGCTTCACCGTTGCTGGGAGACCACGGCTACTGAGCCCCCCGCAACGACAATGCGGGAACCCACTGGGGGGGACTGTGGTGGGGTGTGGTGTTGATGGGTTTCATGGGTTCTTCTGTAAGCCTGGAGACGTATTAATGACAATGGGCTCAGTTCAGTAGCACCCATTAGAGAGCAGTGGTGGCTCAGTGGCAACGGCCGTGACTTAGGAGTAGTAAGTTGTAGGTTCGAACCCAAACAAGCGCTTTTCTTTTGAAGTGAAAACTTCTTTAGGCGCTTTGAGCACTTTTTAGGTAAACAAAACTCATGGAAGTCGCGTCATCGTCACCAAACGTTTTCCATGTATTCTGTGTAAACTATATTTATGGGGAAACGAGCTCACGGATGAGATGCGCGTTGATGTCTTTTGGAAAAGTCCCTTTTCATTAGGAAATTCTAATTATTTTATCCCTTTCTTTCCCTTTGTATTTTTATTGTAAAAATGTGTGCTGTTACCTTTAATGACTGAAGTTGATCGTTCGTTTATCATTTTTTACCGAGAGCAATCAGAACCCAAGGACCCAATGTGAAATCCTGTATTGACGATTTAAAAATTGTTCAAGTTTTCACTTCTGTCGGCACTACCGGAGTTTTTTATTTTTTGGGTGGGAAATCATCAAATAACTTCTCCCGCTCTGGGTGGAGCAGGAGGGCGTGTCAGACTTTTACTGACTAAAACCCACCCGTGTTCCCTCAGTAGCCCGTATGCCAGGGGCGGTGGTATCTGTTTCGAACAAACCCGCACCCCTGGCAGGCATCGGCCCTTGCGGGCCCCATCACTTTGGCGCGCGTGGAACACAACGGGCCGTCGACCTGGGCTTGGTCCTTACCGGACAGCGAGCTACCCATTACTCGCCGTTCGCAAGCCCACGCGGCACTACCGGAGTGCCACTGTTTTGAAATTATTTCATCATCTCTGCTCTCAAAACTATGAAGATAAACACCGTGAGGAAACCGGCATGTCCTAGAACCAAAAATTCGAAGACATCTACCAACTCGCACTGGGCCCGCGTGGTGGAATATTGCCCACTCCCAGTCACAGAGAGGAGGTTTGTGTCCCAGCTGTGGGGACATTATAGGCTGATTATGTACCGTCTACTTATGGCCGTATAATTTCAATGGCCTCTGAAATTAAGACTCAAATGGACTTATATAATTGACGAAATATGCATGTATTCTACACCGTAGCCTACTCTTTCCAGAAAAACTGCCTGATCAACAAAATGAATGAATGACACCAATAAATCATTCATCACAATTATCACTCAAAAAAGAAAGTCTACGTATAATTTTAGCCACGATTCAGACACATAGCGTGCCGCAAACACTTCACATAGATCTAGATTAACTGAACGGGATATTATCGGCTCTTTATTCATGAATTTACAGTTAAAGTGGCGACTTATTTTCAAGTTAGGTTACTACGATATTGCTGACTGTAGGTTGTTGACAGTTTTTCAATTGGAAGATTTGTTTTATGGTTCGGTGGCTGAGGGGGCTTGTGGCTAAGTTATAACAACTGCACGAGTCGATCGATTAGGTTAAGCTACACTTGACGCGGTCGGTCCGTGGATGAGAGACGACGTGAAGGTGACGTGATGACGTGAAGGTGTGTGTAGGAGCGAGACAAAACGCAGTACATTTGGTGTAGGTACTTATATTTTTGGTGGCATTTTTATACCATTTGTTGTAGGGTAATATCAAATTGTGTGTACTGTTTATTTTATTTATTTTACTTTGTTACTTGTTTTATCTAATTTGTAAAAATCCTGGCTTGATTTTCGTACGTTGTTTTCGGGTGACCACTGAAAATCAGCGCTGTGCTTCCCATAGCACAGCATCATGCTGAGTGAAAGCCTTCTTGTCACAGTCACGGCGTGCAGCTGCCGACTATTTATGTTCTTTAATATTTGTGTTGTTATGTTTTTTTTTATTTTTTATTAATATGTTATTTCATCTTTTTTTATGCACGTGTTTCTGTGACAAATAAATACATTTTTCTTTCTTTCTTTTCTTTCACCAAAACCCTTTCGTAAAGCCGTTGGTCCCGACAGTGAAGGATTGTCAGAAACCCGAAAGTCTGGCAACCAGTCTTACCAATGGGTCTCGTGTAACTTGGTTGTGGAGGTCAGATAGGCAGCCACTTCATGTAAATTACTGGTTCTCAGCTGCATCCGGTTAGACTCGAAGACGACCCCAACATAGCTGGGAAAAGGCTAGATTTATATGAACATTTAATAAAAATGGTATTTTTATTTATTTAACATAAATAATTTTACTTTAAATAATTTTTTATAAATGTTTGTATTTAGATACATTTTTTTTTTAATTTCATTAAAATTTGATGTAATGATAAAAAAACTTTTTAATAAAAAAATTAAACCGCCGAAAAACCGAAAAGTAAAAAATAATAAATCTGCTTTGTCCAACCCCAATAACTAAGTTCGGAAGGCGGTGACATATAATTAAATACATATCCAAAATCACCGACTTCCGAACTTAGTTATTGGGGTTGGACAAATCAGGTTTATTATTTTTTACTTTTCGGTTTTTCGGCGGTTAATTTTTTTTATTAAAAAGTTTTTATTTTATAAGTTTTTGTGGCTATAATCTACTAATTACTACATGCTTAATTTTTGATTACTTTTTTTGTAATACACAACTCAGTATTAAAATATCTGAGTAAACAATCAATCATCTCCTGTTTTCTTACCCTTAGGGTTGGAATTTATCTTCAAAATTTATATGGGACCAACTACGGGGTATACCCTTGCCAATAAAAAAAGAATTATCAAAATCGGACTACTCTGGAAAAAGTTATGCGTGGTCATACATAAAAATATATATGTATATATATATACGCGTCGAATTGAGTAACCTCCTCCGTTTTTTCGTCGGTTAATTAGAATACGGTCTTAGGTTTGACTACCAAATCGTCGTCGGGTAAAGTTCGAGTTGATTGCATGTTTAATCTGTATCTGGAAACTAAACAAAAATAGCAAAATTATTAAAAAAAAAAAATTGCTTTCAGAAAATTACCGAATCTTCAAAAAGTAGTAGTGTGAAGTTCGTTTGACAAATTACTAAAACTGTGACCTATCCAAAAACAATATTTCTTCAAAAAATTTTTTCCCGGAACTCCTACCAACCTCAAAACAAGAATTTAGGCTAAGGAATGTCTTTTTTTAGTAACGTCAAACACAATGGAATAACTATGTTAATTTATAACAAATCTTCGAAAAAATACGTGCCTCATAGGTTTGTGTCAATGTCATAGATTCATTGAATTTAGAGCAAGTTTTTGTGGGAGCACAGTGGCGTGATGACGGGTCACACGAATACATGCCGATACTAATCGGCTTACCTTTAGAAAATCCCTGCTGCCACCTATCAACTATTCATTATTTCAAAGTACAGACGCCAGCACATCAAGCTACCCCAATCTGTCAAATTTCTTTGATAGATTTTCATCTTTATTCGATAAGTCTAAGGTTCATGTTCAATTGGGAAAATTGTACAGTTTGGGGTAGCTTGATGTTCTGAAGTCTGTACAAATGTTTGTTTCTAACTTGCGGCTTCGCCCGCGTATAAGTGGTAAATTATCCCATGGGAACGTAGGTACTACCGGGATAAAAGGTACTTAATTCAATCACGCAAAAATAGCCAAACAGATTTGGATGAAATTTGGCACACAGTTAGTTTATAACCTGAGTCATAATCATCATCATCATCATATCAGCCGAAAGACGTCCACTGCTGGACATGGGCCTCTCCCAGGCTGCTCCACTTCGACCGGTCTTGTGCTTCCCACATCCAGCGGATACCCGCGGCCTTCACGAGGATAAGATAAGATAAGATAAGATAAGATTCTTTATTTGTTTAAACATGGTGTACATGATACATTACATGCAAGTTAACTAGGAGATAAATGAAGTTCTGACATGTTCAGCCGCATATAGTGGCGTACAAATTGATAGGAAGAGATGGTGCATAAACCGTGATAATATTAATTAAAATTACATAAAAAAATTGGGTATCATTACAATTCAAAAAACATATTTTTAGATACAATACAATGTCAAAGTAGTCATTAAATAAGTTAGTCAATAAAAATATAAAATAATGTCATTAAAATGTCTATTCCAAACAACAATTATTCAAAAAACTATAACTAAAAATTACAACACATTACTAAAATACAACATTATCATCTCAAAAACGAAGAAAATTATCTTCTTTCATAAACTCTACTATGCTGTAATATGCTCTTTCAGTTAATAAACTCTTCAGTTTACTTTTAAGAGCAGATGTATTTAACATTTTCCATGATTTGGGCAATTAATTAAAAATGGTCGGAGCCATGCAAAAGATGCTCTTACGCATAAGAGCTGTTTTAGCGGCGTGAACACAGAGTTTAAAATTATCACGTCTGTTTCTAGGGACAGCATCAGACAAACGCTTAAATAAATGAGAATGCGATTTAATGAACATTACTGTTTCCAGGATATATAATGAGGGCAATGTCAATATCTTACGTTCTATAAAATAAGCTTTACAGCTGTCCGTTGTTTGCAGTCTAAACATTGATCTAATGCACCTTTTCTGTGCCCGAAACGCTATTTCATTGTCCGTGCTATTCCCCCAAAAGATGACTCCATATCTAAGAACTGATTCGACTAATCCATAGTAAGCAGTAATTAACGCATCTGTGTTGACAACCACAGCAAGCTGTTTCAGAGCGTAGGCTGCACTACTTAATTTTTTACTAAGTGCCTCTATTTGAGGTTTCCAATTCAATTTAGAATCTATTATTAGTCCCAGAAATTTTGTTGTGTCAGCTTCTTTGATATTTATATTATTAAATTTAATATTAAGATTATTGATTGTTTGTGTACGTTGTCTAAAGTGCATTACGTTAGTTTTATTTAAATTAATTTTTAAATTATTATCACTTAACCAATTTATAATAGATATTAGTGAATTATTAATGTCATGTTCATAGGTGTTTATGTCATAGGATACTTTATTTCCCGGTAGTGCTTGGAATAATTTCCGATCTCACGAAGTCACTAGTAAAAGTTAGTAAATAATAAACTATGCCTCAGTCTATGGCCTCTGTCAAGTTTAGACAACTAAATACTTTACTTTTTAACAGCTTTCATTCCACGCGGGCTGGCAACAACGCATTTATAGTAGTTTTCCGTAATAATCCCATAGGGTCATGGCGATCAGGATGATCCGAGGATATTGCACGATCTCCGGCGAGGCGGCGGGCCTCCTTGCCTGATTACCGCCATGGGATCTGGAGGCAAAGGTCCTCGCGCAAATGTGAGAGTGGCGCGAGGAGGCCAAACGCCGGGGCGTAACTCCGCCGCCGCGGGAAATCGCGGCACAGCGGACAGAGCTCCGGCGGGATCTCATGGTGACATGGAGAGAGCGATTGTTGCAACCCAGTGCTGGGCACGCCACGATTGCGGTGGTAAGTCCCCTCTTTGAGGAGTGGTTTGAGAGGCGGCATGGCGTCCTCACCTTCGGCCTGACGCAGGTCCTCACCGTACACGGCTGTTTCGGGAGGTTCCTGTTTCGGATAGGGCGGGAGGAAACGCCCGGGTGTTTCCACTGCGAAGATCGCCCTGAGGACACGGTGGAGCACACGGTGGCGGTCTGCCCAGCTTGGGTGGAGCACCGCCGTGTCCTCGTGGAGGCAATCGGCGGCGGCGATCTCTCGCGTCCGGCCCTGGTCCAGGCCATGGTACGGAGCGAGAGGGCATGGGGAGCCGTCACCTCGATGTCACCGTGATGCTCGCGAAGAGGGAGGGGGCGCACGTGAGGGAGAGGCAGCATATGCGCCCTCGCGACCCTAGCCGCCGCAGGATACAGAGACGCCCTGGGTGTCGGGAATCCCAGGCCGATTTCCGGCCACCGTAGGCATGGGCTTGCGGACGGCGAGTAATGGGTAGCTCGCTGTCCGGTAAGGACCAAGCCCAAGTCGACGGCGCGTTGTGTTCCACGCGCGCCTCAAAGAGATGTCAGCACAAAAAATGATGGGGCCCGCAAGGGCCGATGCCTGCCAGGGGTGCGGGTTTGTTCGAAAGAGACACCACAGCCCCTGGCTTAAGGGCTACTGAAGGAACACGGGTGGGTTTTAGTCAGTAAAAGTCTGACACGCCCTCCTGCTCCACCCAGAGCGGGAGAAGTTATTTGATTATTTCACAAACTCAGAAAAAAAATGGCATCATAGGGTGGCGTTCTGTAGTTTCTGTCTCTCCATGGATAGAAGGCCAGTGTATGTATGTATTTTTGTACGTACAGAATTTGAGCTTTACCTTTATCTTGCACATGTTCATTGACATCAGTAGCAACTAACAAGAAAACAAAATGGCTGCTTGTTTGCTTCAGCAAATAAGCATTATCTGTAAACATCAACTGGCTTAACATGACGTTTTCTATTTCTACGAAGAATAGACAGTGCTGTTTCAGAACAAAGTGCCATTTCGTTGCTTCATTTTTGACATCGCACCGTAGATATCCTTCTACAATCTGTCATTTTGTCTTTCGTTTCTAACGATCTTTGTCTAGGTCCATATAAATGTAGACTATTTCAGAAGAATACTTCATCCCAAATTGTCAAAATCACACTGACAACAAACTTTCTACTCGACGGCCACAAAGTACATACGATTAACTACAAAATCATGGAGGCTCTACGCGGGGATCGTGCGGTCCATGGCCCTATACGGGGCGCCGGTGTGGGCGCCTACATTGAGGCGCCAACCAGCTCGCAAGCTGAGGGCGTCCCATAGGGTCATGGCGATCAGGATGATCCGGGGATATCGCACGATCTCCGGCGAGGCGGCGGGCCTCCTTGCCGGATTACCGCCATGGGATTTGGAGGCAAAGGTCCTCGCGCAAATATGGGAGTGGCGCGAGGAGGCCAAACGCCGGGGCGTAAGTCCGCTGCCGCAGGAAATCGCGGCACAGCGGACAGAGCTCCGGCGGGATCTCATGGTGACATGGAGAGAGCGATTGTCGCAACCCAGTGCTGGGCACGCCACGATTGCGGCGGTAAGTCCCCTCTTTGAGGAGTGGTTTGAGAGGCGGCATGGCGTCCTCACCTTCCGCCTGACGCAGGTCCTCACCGGACACGGTTGTTTCGGGAGGTTCCTGTTTCGGATAGGGCGGGAGGAAACGCCCGGGTGTTTCCACTGCGAAGATCGCCCTGAGGACACGGTGGAGCACACGGTGGCGGTCTGCCCTGCTTGGGCGGAGCACCGCCGTGTCCTCGTGGAGGCGATCGGCGGCGGCGATCTCTCGCGTCCGGCCCTGGTCCAGGCCATGGTACGGAGCGAGAGGGCATGGGGACACCACAGCCCCTGGCTTAAGGGCTACTGAAGGAACACGGGTGGGTTTTAGTCAGTAAAAGTCTGACACGCCCTCCTGCTCCACCCAGAGCGGGAGAAGTTATTTGATGATTTCCCACCCAAAAAAAAAAAAAAAAAAAAAAAAAAAACTACAAAATCATGATTCGTTTAGAACGCATAATAGTCATGTCTATTCTTCCGTCAACAAATCGGTGCTCGTGCTAAGCCTGCAGGAGGATAATAAACGACAAGTTAAAAAAAAAATAGATTGTAAAAACTAAAACGTGTTTTTTAATCTATTATTTATTTTAAATTTTTTAGTTCTGCTAACTACAAAAGCGTGTTTTTTTTTTTTTAGATTATTGAATTTTCATCGATCCTCGATAAGTCCACAAAGTTTAAATGAAAACTGACCGTTTGAAGTGGGCCAAAATCAAGTCCAAAGGAGTCGGTTACAAACAAACAAACATACTGGTGAAGCTGTTAATGAAAGTAAAAAAACCATGTTGAAAAAAAAAATACGTATTGGCTTTAATAATATTATGGTAAATTAACACACAAATTATTAGTACCTATGGGGATGATTGAGGTGCCTTGCATTTGTGGATATTGTGCCTGATAGTACATACAGTACAGTTCAAAATAAAATGATGGTTTTCTTCAAACTTTCTCTTCTTCAAGCTACATGTAACCGCGCCTTTTAAATAAATCTCCGCGACCCATTTATACTTTTGTGAGTTCTCTGGAAACGTATAAACCCAGAACTCTCGCGGGTGGGCACACATCTGTTTACTGAAATTTTATGTTACTGGAAATTATAGTCACATACCTATAGGTACAGACGCCAGCATATCAAGCTATCCAAAACTGTCAAATTTTCCCAACTGAAGATGAACCTTATGCTAATGTGATAAAGTTGAAAATCTATCAAACAAATTACAAGTTAAAAATAATAGTTATTAAGGTGAAACAAGTCCACATTTTTTCCATGCAAACTTCGGGAGGGTTTTACTCCACTGTTTGACAATGTAAATCAAAATTTAACCATGTTATAGTTTTATCTCATTACTAATATTGTCGTTACGGAAACAGAATACTAAAATAAAAAGCCATTAAAAAGTTATGAGCCAAGAAAGATTCGTTTTTCTTGATAATTTAACGTAACTTTGGACATGTTTAAGTAATAAAAGAAGTATAAAATCTCCAAAACTAAGTCGGTACCGACAAAGCTCCATTATCGAAAAGTTCAATAAACTTAATTGGTCATTGATTTATGCTGTGGTTTTTTCAGAAAACCCGATCTTCCGAAGGACTTATCTTAATTTTTATGCGCCTATTTTACTATAACTGATCCTGCAGATCACTCAATAATGTTGTGCGTGTAGTCTTATCGTCTAACTGCTCATCACTGATACTACCTCTATCGGAGTCGAAGCCTGGTGAGACAGCGTGCTTTTTAGCCAGGCCCACCAGGGAGTTCGAGCCCGCGACTAGTGTACCCTTAAGCATCGTGGTGTCCCAGTGGTACGATTTGTAGTTCGTGGGGTCGAATCAAGACAGCCGCTTTGCTTCTTGTAAATTATTTCATAACCACGGCTTTCAAAAGTGTTGTTGTTTGTTTTGTAGTTGTGATATAAATCCTGAATAACATTGATCAACCTTGCTTAGTTTACAAAGCAACATAAGACTTCCGGAGTCTCAAAACAAAAACAAAAAAAACATAATACACAATACACAGTGATATGGGCCCCGACTTACGAGTTGTAGGCTGTATGTAGGTCCTGAAATTTCATCACCACTGGTCTCAAAACGGTGAAGGAAACTTCGTAAGGTAGGTAATTCGGCATATGTTGTAGAATCAAAAAAATCGAAGACATGTAAATCCCAATAATCCACCAACCTACACCGGGCCCACGTGGTGGATTATGGCCCATTTTCTCTCACAGAGACGAGGCCTGCATCCCACCAGTGGTAACATGCTGATTATGGTAGTTGTCGTTATTTGATAAGTTAAGATAATTACTATTTTGTAAGCACGATTGTGGAAATCACAATGTGACATACCATTTTTTTATTACATGGAGAAATCTGTCAGACTCTGACTGACTAAAACCACCCCGGTATTCCATCTCACACTTGCACCGGGGATCAGCACGGGAACTAATGCGACTACCGCGATCCCCGGCTACTGCCGGCCTGCCTCTGCGGGTCGCCTCGCTTTAGGGGGGAGTCAGGTCTTAAACTCCCCCCTTACATCATAGAGAGGCTCGCGTGGAACATTACGTTCCGCCATGCCATCCCGGTCCTAAAAAGGAGAGGGCGACGGATTTAGTAGGGAGCGACGCATTTAGTAGGGAGCGACGGATTTAGTAGGGGGCGACGGATTTAGTAGGACAATCTGACATACCTACGGTAACCTGTGTTAACTATGAATGCTGCTAATAACTAACTTCAACTCAGTTCTAGTTTTAAAGTAAAAGTAATGACACCCGTAGTAGTTCTTCGTAAATTATAAGACACAAGTTGTAGTCATTATCAAGTTTTATCTACTTATATTTTTGTTCAGCACTTCGTGTGGGCTTAGTTCGTGATTAACTAGCTTGAGTGAGCACTGAGACTGCGGACTTCCTACTAGCTTTTGCTAGCGGCTTCGCCCGCGTGGATTTCGATAATAATCCCACTGGTAAGTACTATCGGGTTAACTTTTAAACCTAATGCCTCTTTAAGGATAGGACTTTTCCTATCCTATGTGTTATTCCAGGTTTCAAAGTATCTGTGTGCCAAATTTCATCCAAATCCGTTCAGCCGTTTTGCGTGATTGAGTAAAAAACTTACTAACATCTAAAAATCCAAACATCCAAACTTTCACATTTATAATATTAGTAGGATCTGCACCCCGCAGCAAACACTAAGCGATACCTAAATAAAAGTGCATAGTTTCATTTGAAAATCCAACAATCTGCCGACATTTAGGCGTTTCCTAACTTGAGTTTAGTTAGAAGTGTCATTTATCTATCTAAGAGTCTCGTTCAACTTAACAGATGTAGTTCTTCACATTAAGGGCATCCACAAGCATGAAGAAAACAGGCCTAATAGACGAAACGAATTCCGTTTCACGATTTCCAAAGTGAAATATATAGTGAGACATGAAAAAGTGACAGTGTATATGGTGTAAACACATTCAAACATAGATTAAGACAACATTTGAAACAACACAATGCTAAAAATGTTTCCAACACCCTAGAGGTGACTAATATTAACATTAAGTACTAGTTATAACATTTTTTTTTTTAAGAATCTCATTTTAAGCGAACTGTTTTTTTTTTTAAGATCTTATGAGAAATAAAGTACTTTAAACCCAAATATCTAGAAACTGCGGAACCAAGAACCAAGAATCCGTGCCTCATAACGCACTCAGTGCCGTTGGTCCCGGCTATCATTTGCAGATATTTGACAGTCGTTACGGGTTGACAGAAGCCCGAAAGTCTAACAACCAGGCTTACCAATGGGTATCTATCGTATTACCAAGTCTTCAACGAGCTTAACTGGATTTGCCTGTGGCTGCCTTAATGGGTTAAGGTCTCTAGCGATTGTTTAAGAACTCCAAACTGTGCGACTACACGCTAAGTAATTGGCCTTCAGTTTCATTTCTAAACTAATATTATAAAGAGGAATGATTTGATTGTTTGTTTGCATTGAATAGGCTCCGAAACTACTGAATCGATTTGAAAAATTATTTCACAGTTGGGAAGCTACACTATCCGGGTGACATAGGCTATATTTTTATCCACGTAATCCCACGGGAACGGGAACTGCGCGGGTAAAACCGCGGACCGCTGCCAATTGTTTAATAACACTGTTTATGGCAGCTGTAAGTTACCTAAATAAAATAAATAAATTAAATAACCCCCTGTGAGGCATGGACCTAAGCTTGGGTATCGCTGCAAGAGGGCAGCAGGGGACGGGCTGGATCGGAATGAGCCATTTTGACAGTTGAAAGGCAACTGTCAAAATGGATTTACTTGGCTCTACACTTCACAAAACAATTGTTTACCAACAGCAACTCCCTGACAACGTCATTCCGAAAGATTCTTGTAGCAGTTGATTCAATATTCTCGATTCTGTTATTTTCTGACAGTCAAATTCAAATTCATCTTTATTGACATAATAGGTTACAGAAACTTGTTTGAAGCCACTAACTCCTGAACTAGGTGTACCTGGATGTCAGGAGTCAGCGCCCTCTCCCATTTTATTTGGCTTAGGTACTAATGTCAACATAGGAATAGACAAACATATGTGGTACAATATCATACTTTATTAAGATTTATACTGTATTGTACAAATTTTAATTTTTGAATAAAATTTATTACCATACAGTTTTAAAAGAAGTAAAAACAAAATAAAAAGTTTGAATTGTTATTATATCGCGCTGTGTGTGTGTGTGTGTGTGTGTGTGTGTGTGTGTGTGTGTGTGTGTGTGTGTGTGTGTGTGTGTGTGTGTGTGTGTGTGTGTGTGTGTGTGTGTGTGTGTGTGTGTGGAAGGTGTGTATGTGTGGTGCCCGTTCATGTTTGTGTTTGAGTAGATGTATGAAAGAAAGGTATGTTCTATCTATGTGTTCTTTAGGGGAGTGAGATTATTTATTATTTATTATATTCTCTACATCCTCATAATCAAGAGTAAAGAGCCAGTTCTTTACTTTAAGTTTACATTCGTGTAGTGTTAGCGAATAAAAATGTAAGCTTCTATTAATTTTGTTGTATAACAGTACCACAGTCTTCGTACCCACCCAACTGCATGCAGGAACTTCAAACACTTCCCCAGTAGTTCGCGAGTCTATCGTGCTCACTGTGAGAATGCAACGGTAAACTTTGTGGAAACAAACGGAAAAACAACCCTTATTTGAATATTAATGCGGACATTAAAAGTTGTATTGCTGGAAGTATTTTATCTTGTAACAGCCGTGGTTGTTTTAGAAATGGGTGACAATGCATAGCCGACTGTGGCGAAGTCTAAAAGACAGGAATTGTTTTTCATTTTAGTTTAATATCTTACTTCTGGAGGAGCTCGTAACTAAATAATAACATCTGCAGGAGTCGATCGAATGCCACGCTTGCCGAGATCGGTTCGTGGATGGGTAACCAGCCGAATGCTGTCCACTGCTGGACATAGGTCTCCCCCAAGCTCGTAGGCAGGCACTATGGGCCAAATGTTCTTGATGCTAGTCATTTTGGGAGATTTACCATAATCAGTTAACCTCAGTTAACTGTATATTTCAGAAACTTGTACTGACGCCAGCACATCAAGCTACCCCAAACTGTCAAATTTTCCCAATTGAACATGAAGCATAAGGTTTTGTAATAAAGTTGACACTCTATCAAAGAAATTTGGCAGATTGGGGTATCTTGATGTGCTGGCGTCTGCACAACTTTTACATTTAATCTTACAATGCTCCTTTTAAGTCATCTGCCTAGCCTTTTCCCAACTATGTTGGGGTCGGCTTCCAGTCTAACCGGATGCAGCTGAATACCAGTATTTTACATGGAGCCACTGCCTATCTTACCTCCACAACCCTGTTACTGGGTTATACTATATAAAACTCTTGGTAAAACTAACTGACAACCCGTAACTACTAGCAATGGGTCGTCAACCCAGTTACTGGGTAATACGATACCCCTTGGTAAGAGTGGTTGTCAGACTTTCGGGCTTCTGACGAACCGTAACGACTGTCAAAGATCCACAAATGACAGCCGGGACCAACGGCTTAGCGTGCTTTTCAAGACACGGAGGTGACCATCTTTACTTGGTATGTATTGATGGTCACCCATCCATGGACCAACCGCGGCAAGCGTAGCTTAACCTGGTCGATCTATCCGTGCAGCTATTGTTGTTTAGCCAAAAGCCCCTCAGAATGCTCCTTTTAAGTAAATAAAATATATACCTGTGCTAGGAGATCCAGCTCTCCTATAGCAAAATAATGAAAAGGTAAAAGTGATTTACAAAGAATAACAGGATTTAAACAAAAAATTACAAGTATTTAAACAAAACAAGACAAGACTTGAACTATAACTAAATAAAATAAACATAAACTTAGACATTCACAAACGCACTCACACACTATTTTAGAATATTTATCTATTCTAAAATAGTGTGTGTGTGTGTGTGTGTATGTGTTTGGGGGGGGGGGGGGGTATATGTGGGTGGGGGTGTGTGTGAGTGAGTGTGTGCGTATTTGTATCTTTTCAATTCTATATTGACGATGCTTGCAGCAATAATGAAAACAAAAACCAAAGTAAGTCCCGTACCACACGGACGACGACGGTGCCGGTGTCGATCGGGTCTCGAATTCTCGATATGTCATGGGTGCCCATTTATTATATACTTGCTTTTGCCAGCGGCTTCGCCCGCGCGGATCTTTCATCCCCTATTTAACTCCCTTATCCTTCCTTATTCCTTGTCTACATTATAAATGGAACCTCTGTGCAAAATTTCCGCTTTCTAGGTCCAAGGGTTTGGGCTGGGCGTTGATGAGTCAGTCAGTCAGGACTTTTCTTTTTATTTATATAGATAAACAACCCTCCGTGCCTCGAATAGTATGTTAAACTGTTGGCCACGGCTGTCTTAAGTGATCTTTGACAGTCGTTACAGGTAGGCACAAGCTCGAAATTCGGACAACTAGTCTTACCAAAGAGTATCGTATTACCCAGTACCTAATTGTTAACTGTACGTTGCGGAGGTCCGATAGCCAGTCGCTCCATGTAATTTAGTATTTCTATTATAGGACGGCCTCTAAGTTGTCCATTAGTTGAGGAAACGTAAGGCAGATGATGATAATATCACATCCATTTCAATCGCCATGTGAAGCGGTTTTCTCGTTTGAATAACTTGGGTATTAGTTCTGGTGCAACCTTACTCAAATTTGATTGCAAAAACCTTAGTAATACATTGCAACTCACGCCTTCTTATGTCGCCGGTAGGTAGAAACTATCGAACGCCACCTGCTACGATCCTTACATACTCCTTTTCGCCGTTATCGAAATCGATAAGGACTTTTTATATATAAACTATCTTTTGCCCACGACTTCGTCCGCGTGGAAGTCGAAAATGGTTCTAATTGAATTTTTAATTGGTTTTAAGTTATTAATTTTGATATAACATCTAAATTATTATGTTAAAATGTGCGCGCTTTCTAGCTGACACAACTATGTCAGGTGCTCCTACCGAGGTATGACAACCTGGTACTTCGACTGTAAAAAGCGTTTTCTAGCTGACAAAATTACCTACCTATATTACCTACCTACGGTACCGTGTGGTGCCGGACGTAAAGAATAGCATCATCCTATCTCTTCCCATGGGTGTCGTAGGAGGCGACTAAGGGACTTACTAGAGAATGAGCAGCAGCGTTCTCTATGCATTTTACCACCATCTTGCGATCGCCAACCCGCCTGCTAAACGTGGCGATTATGGCATGCCCCCCCAAATTGGGGGAGGCCTATATCCAGCAGTGGACGTCTTCCGGCTGAAATGATGATGATGATGATATTACCTAGGTGTGTTCCTACCGAGTTATGACAACCTGATATTTCGACGGCATATAACGCTTTCTAGCTGACAACTATGTTAGGTGTGCTCCTACTCCTACCTAGTTGTGACAACCTGGTACTTCGAAGGCATAAAGCCTTTAAAAAGGTGACTAACAAAATGTATTGAGAAAACTTTGCACCCGTTTTTCAACCCAAAATAAAAGGGTAGAATTTCGGAAAATCCTTTCCTACGTCATACAAAGAACACACCCTCCAAGTTTCAGGTCTCTACGATCGGCGGTTTAGGCTGTGCGTTGATCCGTCAGTCAGTCATTCAGGATACAGCATTTTATATCTATGGATAACTAGCTTTTGCCCGCGGTTCCGCCCTCGTGGATTTCGGATATCGCATAAAAAAGTAGCCTGTGTCCTTTTCCATATCCCAGACTATATTATTATCTCTGCCAAATTTCCTGCCGATCGATTCAACCGTTTAGGCGTGAAAGCGTAACAGAAAAAGACAGAGTAACTTTCGCATCTGCAGGTTTAGCACGAGCACTGATTTGTCGACGGAAGACTATTCTTCATAATTTATTTAACAGTCATGTCTATAGATGACTATTAAATAAATGATGTACAATAGGATAAGATGGCTATGTTTTTCTATTAATTAACACAGTTGTGCGTTCTAAACGAATCGTGATTTCGTAGATAGTCGCAAATACTTTGTGACCGTCGAGTAGCAAGTTTTGTTGTCAGTGTGATTTTGACAGTTTGGGAAGCAATATTCTTCTGAAATAGTCTACATTTATAAGGACAAGGATATCTACGGTGCGATAGCAAAAATGTAGAAACGAAATGTCACTTTGTATTGAAAAAGCTCTATCTATTCTTCGTGGAAATACAAAGCGCCATGCTAAGCCCGCTATAATATTAAAGTAGGGATTAATTTCAACGCGTATACGAAAACAACAGCATGTGGAAGTGCAACTAATAGCACCTAAAGAAGTGAAGTCTCTGATATAAGGGGCCATCAACCTTTTCTTATGTCAACTACCGCACACAACGAGAGAATAGGGTACTTGTCCACGTTTATTGACTATAAAAATGTCTGGCGAAATTAAGATTACATGTGAGCCGGTATCTGGAATACCACTTTTTAGAATCTGTCTACTTATGGTTAATTAAACATAGGGCTCGTGGTTTAGGAATAACAGACGCACTTATTGATAATAGTTAAGCTTGCGGATGACCATCCGTACCATACTTAGACCCTGTTAATTAAGGTCGAAGCTCCAGGGAAGTTCGCCAAATTCATTTTTTTCTACAAACTACCTAAATAAAGTTTAATTTATATATGGCCACCCCTATCCGTGATAAAAAATCATTTTTGAAATCGATTCTTAAATAGGGTATTTTCCGATTTCATAAAAACTATGTTAATTTGAAGATTGGGACGATACATTAAACAGAAAAATAAAAATAAATTTATTAATACACATTTTCTCAATTAAAAACGGTTGAAATACAATTTATTTTTCGTTGTTTTGAATTTACCGCCAAAACGCTCCCTACGATGACTTTTTATCACGTGACATGTGACGTCAACTTTGTTTATACGGCACCGGTACAAATACTTTGTTTGGCGCCGTCTTAGAAGTATTTGTGCACAGAGGCACCGCACACCAGTAATATCACTTTATATCCATTAAAAATCTTGTTAATTATAAACTCGACTTTCACATATTTACTTACTAACTACTTTAGTTTACACATAGTTGACGTCACGTGATAAAAAGTCATCGTAAGAAGAGTTTTGGCGGTAAATTCAAAACAACGAAAAATTCATTTGGTTTAAATAGTTTTTAATTGAGAAAATGGATAGAAATCAATTTATTTTTATTTTTCTGTTAAATATCTCGTTCCAATCTTCAAATTAGAATAGTTTTTGAAAAAATTGAAAATACTCTAATGTCGGAGATATTGCGGAACAAAAAAAAAAAAACATAACTACAGACGATTCCTTTTTTTTGAAGAAGGCAATTTTTTTTTTCATAAACGGTTTTGTTAAAACTCCATGCCATTGCAACTTTTAACATGTAAATTTTTTTATTGGCTTTTAAAATTATTATGGAACAACAACTTTCATTTTTACATTTTGTATGAGAACATAAGATTTAAAAAAAACACTTGTCTTTATCTATACCTATTAAGGTTTCCCAAAACAATTTTCCATTCTATCCTCCTCTCTATCCCATCTTATATTCCCACAATACATATAAGGGCTCAGAGTGCTCATTATGGCATCCATATTGGTAGCTCGTTATCTGCCAGGCCGTATGCACGACTTTTCTGTGAGATACTGGAAATAAAGAGGTATTGTGGGCTCGTGTTGTGGTGTGCAATGTGATGACGGTAACGGGAATTGGTAAGGTTACTGTGGTTAAGTGGGTGCCGCATTTTTGGAATTGACGTAAGTGTTAGGTACTTAACGTTAAACTTTGATTTCGATTATTTTCGATGGTTAAACTCCTGTTACAAATGTCTTAGTTACCTTACATGACTAAACTAGACTTAACTTATCCATTCTCAAAGAAAATACTAGAAATTGAACAATGTGGGCTTAACTCAGCTGTCATGAAATTGTATGGCACAGGGCTAACAGCATTCAGAAAAGCAATAGATAGCTATGTTTAAAATTGAACACATCTCCATCTAGTATTCAGCTGATCGTAGTGGTTACTGTGCAAACAATAATGATTTTTTTTCGAATAACACTCTATTGTTAGCTGAATAACGTGAATATTTTGAAAAATTCCGTACTAAATGAATTTTAATTCTTGTGGACTTTTTTATTCGCAGCTTATTCTTATGAACGTTTAGCGCCATCTAGTATCGCAAAACGATATTAAAAGCATGCTTGGCCATTTGAATGAGTACCTGAGTCAGCAGTATAGATGAAAGTCGCCAGATGGCACTGTTTAAATTTTACTATTCTGGGTACTATAACATAGCTTGATGAAGATCGTATAAGGCTTATATACCCAAGACATACATTATTTACTTAATTATCATTTAAAAATAAAATAAAGCTGGACTTGCAAAAATTCTGCTGGCAAAAGTATGAAGATATTGCTCCTTGTGAACAGTAGAATTTTAAGGGGATTGTTTAAAAACGTTGATTTAAGTTATGAGATGCTTTAACGTCCTTAATGCATGGTAATCATTAGGTACTTAACTTTAAGCAACGTTTATAAATAAGTGGAGTAAATTATTTGCTGGCATTCCATTTCAGTAATGATTGCCAACTTTTCAACGTTTTTTTTTTTTTTTGGAACGGTAGATAACTATACAAATTTCAAGAGGATTTCTCCTGCGACCTTCAACAGTATTGACATCAGTATATTTCTGAATTTTCCTTAATCGGTATCTTGTCTATGACCCTCTTTGCTATGTTCTGGTTTTATGGGCGGATTTTGTATTTGTAGCCAGTTTGTAGTTAGAGGCACATGAGTTATTTTGCTTCTGGATGCCACTTACCTCTGCCTCTCTTGCCTCTGTTATTGCAGAAGACCTTGGGCGGGGTTGACCATGCCTTATAACTATGCTATGGGTCGTGACTTACGAGTCTTTGTGCCGTGAGTTCGAACCCAGGCACTTTGTGCATTCAATTTCAGGGTCCATATTGGCTCAACTAAAGTTCTTTACCCGAAATTATTCTTCCTAACGATTTGTAATCCGAATGATCACTCTTCCTAAAATTTTTCATCCTAAAGTTTTCATTCATACTATTTGTAGTGCTACCGGCGATGTTCATAACACTCATGTTTACGAAAATTGTAATTAATAATATCATTAATGTAAATATATTTAAACTCCTACTGTTTTTTATCATAACGCTTTTATCCCTAAACATAATTACCATAATATTTTCACTCATACTCAGAAAGAAACATTTACCATGACCATGCATGCAGCAGGCATGCAGCATGCAAGCATGCAAGCAAGCATGCAGCATGCAACATGCAGCAGGCATGGTTTCTGTCACGGCTCCGGCGCTGTGGGGCTCCGGTGATCCCACGCGAGCTGCTCGTCGCAGATGTGTTTAACGCTCACCACCGTAGCTTCGGCTTGCTGGCCGGCATAGCCAGCCAGCCTCAGCCTCGGCGGCGGGCGTTAAAACCACCTGCTCCTCAGCTCGCGGGCCGCCTCGCCCCTCCGCGCCTTCGCGATTTTAAATAACACTCTAGGGGTAGGGCAAACAAGACTACGTGGAGTCGATTTTGCAACGATTTGTTTCTTGGGGGCACTATGAATAATAGTATAAAAGATATGTTGATAAAATATAGGGAAACAAATAAAAGTATAATGGATGTTTATTTCTACTGACATTATGAAGTTGAATGCTTCGGAATTATGAACATTAGAGACAGAGTAGTTAGGAATTGTGATTGTTAGGATGAAAAATGTTAGGAAGAACATTTTCGGATTTCCAATTATCGGAGTTGAAAATTTAGGTGAACTTTGGCGCACCCCAATTTCGTCACCACTGCTCTCAAAACAGTGAAGGAAACCGACATGTCCTAGAATCAAAAAATTTAAGACATGTGACATCTAACAACCCGCACTGGGCCGGCGGGGTGTATTATAGCCTACTACCTTTCACAGACAGGAGGCCTGTGTCCCAGCAGTGGGAACATTATTGGGTGATAAAGAGGCCACGTGCAATCATCCACCTAATACGATAAAAATACTCGCCAACTGCGTTATCAAAAGTTTGTTTATATGTATAGTTTTAAGGAGGATTGTATATGCAGGTAAACGAATTTACCCTTCGATCAATAATACCTCATATACTATGTACACTCACATAACACACACTCACGCACAAACACATCCAAAACCCACCCGCATAATCACACAAGTGCGCTCTTTATTGAATTTTCTTTTCTTTTATTTTTTTGTTCTATTTTAAATTCTACATAACATAAGACAGAGTATTCATGTCTTATGTTATGTGGAAGTACGGAGTCACCTAACACAAGCATCTTCTTGCTTAAAAGGTGCGTGTGTATTAAAGATTTATCCCAATTTCAATAAAACGATTTTTTTTTTCAGAAACAGAGTAGGTTTGTGATTATTTAATTAAACCGTTAATTAATATCCGTAAAATCGTCATCTATTCTCAGATCAGCTTGAAACAGTTAAAGAAACAATTAGAAATGATTGTAAAATACTCGTAAAGTCCCTTGATAGGCAATTGTACAAGTTGCCGTGTTTAACTGCTCAAATATAGCCTAAATACATTTATATTTTATCGCTTGTTATATTCTTATGCAGAATTTCCTTGTCTGTCTGTTACGTGTCTGCCAAAGAGTCGAAAATTTCTTGTTATATTTTCGGCTGGGGAAGTACTTACTTCATTATTTTAGCCGCAAGACGTCCGCAGTTGGACAAAGCTCTACCGGTTCTGTGCTTCTTGCATCCAGTGGATTCCTGCGACCTTTACAAGGTCACCTGTCCTCCTTGTGGGAAGTACCTTCAATCATCAAACTATTTATGTCATCAAGCAGCGTTGGTGTGTAGCAGTTTTGAGGGTATATAGTGACGGTGTAATTACGGGTAAAGGCATGACACATGAGATATTTCAGCATCCTAATGTATTGTCTTGCCATGTCCTGCGTGTCTCGTCAGCTGCACGATATAGGATCTGATGGACGCTAATAATGGCGTCAAAGATGTATCCGAGTTCTGGGCCGAGTGCATTTAGATTGCCACTGATTATGAAGAAGACGCAACCAAATTCCGTTAAACACTTTCAATAAAAATCCGCAATATTTCAAACTAAATTATCAATCCTTAATGTTTGTAAAATTCGTATACTCAAACAACGTTAATAAAACAATGAATGATTAGTACTATCAAAATTTTGCCATGGTAAGTGTGTGGACAGACCAAATGATTTAATAAACTGATCTTTTTTATAGTCCTGTGTTATGAAACTTGTTTCAAAATCACTGATAACTTTTAATAGTCAAAGACCATTATTGTTGAACTATAAAACTTCTACCATCCGATATCGACCACCAAAAAGCTCTATTGGAGACTACGTTTTTTTTTATGATGACAAGGCACTTGTAATGTTTCTGGTGTTAAAGATGTACATATGTATCGGAAGCTTCTTATCAAGAGGAGGACCGCAAATTGTTTGCCTCCCATATTAACTATTATGGGGTCGTTATTTGTCAGTATATTCGGTCTACCGACTCAAACGACATAACGGCTCAAAAATCGATAAATAACAACCGGGACCATTCGGGCACGGACTTTTTTTTGAGGATGGTAAATCATTAAATAACTTCTCTTGCTCTGGGTGGAGCGGAACAGCGTGTCAGACTTTTACTGACTAAATCCCACCCGTGTTCCCTCAGTTGCCTATGTGCCAGGGGCCACGGTATCTCTTTTTAAGAACCCGCACTCATGGCAGGCATCGGCCCTTGCGGATCCCACCAGTTGGTGCTGACATCTCTTTGAGGTGCGCGTGGAACACAACAAGCCGTCGACTCGGGCTTGGTCCTTACCGGACAGCTACCCATTACTTGCCGTCTGCAATACCGCGCCTACGGTGGCCGGGAATCAGCCGGGGATGGCACGGAATGGTCTCGCACGTGATGCATGTTCACGCATCCATGTACCGACTTCGGAATGTTCAACCGACCGATGCAGTGGTTGTTATTCAGCCACGAGCCCCTCAAGTGTGCCTACTTTCTATCAGCAACTTGTAACCGAAGCAAAGTCACCACAAACAACAGGTATACCAATAAAACTTGCTACAATTGAAACGATCCCACTTTATGTTGATAATAAACAACTGAATTTATGCCAAAACGCAATTTAGCGACGGACGGACGAACATTTTATGTGTTATACCGTAAAATTGGACTGTTAAAAATATTTAATAACTGTTACTTACCCTAACATTGGAATGGCTGTTTAGTATTGATCTGGGAAAAGGGAAAAGAAATTTTGTGAAGAAATTGTTTAACTGCACCTGCCAGATTACCTAGTAGTATGTGCATACTTATTACTAGCGACCCGCACCATAATTGCGTAACTTACGATTAATCATAATCTGTTTCGTATTGAAACATATCGCTAAATCATTGCTTCATATGTTCGAAAAATGTGGCTGCTCTACAACGTAATTAACGCAATGAATATTGTTGAACTGACAAAATGAAACCGATTATGATTAATCGTGCTTTTCGCAATTAGGGTGCAGCTCCTTCTTCGCAAAGATGCAATTGCGACGTATACAAAAAAGTAGATGTGTTTTATCTCTTCCAACACTATCATCATCTGCCTAGCCTTTTCCCAACTTTGTTGGGGTCGGCTTCCAGTACAACCGGATGCAGCTGAATACCAGTATTTGACAGGGAGCGACTGCCCATCTAACCTGCACAACCCAGTTACTGGGTAATACGATACCCCTAAGTATGACTGGTTGTCAGACTTTCGGGCTTCTGACATCCCGTAACGACTGTCAAAGATCCACGAATTACAGCTGGAACCAAAACGTGCTTTCTGAGGCACGGAGGGATCTTGTCATGTTAAATTGGTCACCCAACCACGGACCGTCTATGGCAATCGTAGCTTATCCGGTAAGCTAACAAATGTCACCTGCAATATTCCTGGCGTTAACATCGTTAACTACAACACCTACCTTGGCTCGCAAATCTGCTATGATGGTGCTGTGTTCCCGAGATAAAAAGGCGTATTGGGATGGCCAAACATGCTATGACCCGTTTAGGTAGCATTTGGAAGAAGAAAGGAATTGGTATCAAAACCAAGAGCAGATTGATACGAGCCCTAGTATTCCCTATCTTCCTGTATGGAGTAGAAACGTGGACGATTTTGGCCCGAGAAAGGCAAAGGATTGATGCATTTGAGATGTGGTGCTGGAGACGAATGTTGAGAATACCATGGACTCCCAAACGCACCAATGCATCGATCTTAACCCAGCTTCGAATAAAAACCCGCTTGTCAACCACATGCCAACAACGCATTCTCTCCTATTTCGGCCACATAGTACGCAGAGGCGATGAAAGTTTGGAAAAACTGATTGTGGTTGGGAACTCCAAAGGCAAACGATCGCGCGGTCGTTCACTAACACGATGGACCGACCAGGTGAAGGAATCATCGTCCTCTAAATTCTACACGGTGGTGAGGGATGCGAAGGACAGAAACCGGTGGAGGCGGATCATCCGCTCCAGATGTAACTCCGAAATTGACCACGATCCTCAAATGTGAGGGACTGACTACAGAGTACAGAGAAAGCTTATCCTGATCAATCGGCCAGTACGGCTGTTATAACTTAGCCACCAGCCCCCTTGGTAAGTTAACTACACTCATATTATAATAATACACAGTTTAGCCCATGAAATTAATGACGTACGATATGAAGTTTTAGAATGCTCTCTCCAAGGGTTTCCCGAGACACTTCCAGTTTCGGAAAGGCCTTGAAAAGAATAATAAAACTTTCTTTTGGACGTCATTTCATGGACCACACGTTATTATCATCATGTCGGAAATATCAGTTGGAATAGTTTTCATTATGGCAGTTTATCAACATTCATTGCGATGTTAACGTGGTTGAGCAGACGAATTATACTTTACATAATTTACATTACACTACTTACATTCTGTATTCGTCTAAGTACCTGGTACTTATTGACAGGCCTGCGCTGTCCTCCCATACATTTAATCTCTGTAATTTGAAAATATTGTTAAAGCCAATTATTTTTAAAAGAGTAACCGTGGAGTTTCTTGCCGGCTCTTCTCCATAGGAAACAACAATTTGGAACCGTGCACCTAGCTTCTGACGTTTCATAAGTGCCCATGTAGGTTTATATGAAATAAAAATATTTTGATTTGATTTGATTTGATACAAACTTAGCAACAACCTTCAACAAAAAAAAAAAAAAAATTTGAATTATTTTATTTTCTTTTGTGCATATTAAATATATTTTTAAATATTTTACAATTTTTTTTAATATAAAAAATTGAATTAGAATTTCTTTTATTTATTTTCAGTCCTTATTACTACATTTTTAAATATTTTTATAAAAGAAACTTATAAAAAAACATTTAAAAATATAAAAATAGTGTTCCGCCGGTAACAAGAGCAGGGTCCGGGCTACCGGTGGTTAGGGCTCCAGAGACAGGAACCTCCTCACGATGCGAGCCGTATCGAGGAGTATATCAATGTCAATGGATCAAAGGCCTGATGCCTTCTGAATCAGGCCTTTGATCCATTGAATTAGAATCATTAAAAATAAATAAGAATTGTTAAAAATATTAGGTCTTTACCTATGAAATTGCCGTTCTGCAGTACTGGCCATTTCAAATCAAAATAATTTTTGTTTGGCTAAGAATTCTAATTTCAAATTAATTTTATTTTAAAAACATGGATTTTTTTTTCTAAAAGTAGTCATTTCTTTATTGATTAGTGTTACATTTTCATCGCATTTCAATCTTTTTCGTCATCATGGATACGTTAAAAATTCGAGTAATTATGGAATATGAGTACCGTCGTGGCAGCAACGCGGCACAAGCGGCACGCAACATCAACGACGTTTACGGAGCTAACACTACAAACCAACGCACCACCTGTTATTGGTTTGCTCGCTTCCGTTCTGGAAATTTCGACCTGAAAAATGAACCTCGCGGTCGTCCGAAGACTTTGGTCGACAATGACGAATTAAAGGCGATTGTGGAAGCTGATGATACACAATCTACGGCTGAATTAGCAGCAGCTTTCGACGTTAGCGTCAAAACAATATTGGTCCATTTGCGTCAAATTGGC
This sequence comes from Polymixis flavicincta, assembly GCA_949987655.1. NCBI lineage: Eukaryota > Metazoa > Arthropoda > Insecta > Lepidoptera > Noctuidae > Polymixis > Polymixis flavicincta. Next base: position 3,876,583 of record OX465195.1, on the reverse strand, counting down.
AAGGTAAAAAAGCTTGACAAATGGGTGCCCCACGAACTCAATGATCGCCAGCGCGAAGTACGCGTCGAGACGTGCCTTGCACTGCTCAACAGACACACAAATGAAGGAATTTTGAACCGCATTGTTACCTGCGATGAAAAATGGATTCTGTTTGATAACCGTAAGCGCTCAGCAAGTTGGTTGGATCCTGGTTCAGCACCTAAACAATGCCCTAAACGAAAACTTACCCCTAGAAAAGTGATGGTCACTGTTTGGTGGTCTAGCGCCGGTGTGATTCATCACAGCTTCTTACCAAACGGGGTGAGCATTACTGCAGATGTGTACTGTGAAGAACTGAACACAATGATGGAGAAGCTGGCGCATCTCCAACCAGCATTGGTCAATCGCTCGTCTCCGCTGCTCCTGCACGACAACGCGCGACCTCATACTGCACAGCAGACGGTCTCCAAGTTGCAAGAACTGGGGTTGGAAGCTCTCCGTCATCCGCCCTACTCACCAGACCTTGCGCCTACAGACTACTACTTTTTCCAGAATTTGGATAACTTCTTGGCGGGAAAAAAAATTAATACCCGAGAGGCAGTACAAAATGCCTTTGAAGAATTTGTTGCCTCCCGTCCAGCTGATTTCTTTAAGAAGGGCATCAATAAACTGCCACTGCGATGGCAAAGATGCATTGATTGCATGGGTGATTACTTCGATTAATACAAATAAAAAATTCATGAAAAAAATTCGTTTAAATTTTTTCATACAAAACGGCAATTTCATAGGTAAAGACCTATTATATAAAGGCGGAATATGAAGAACTACTGTGTACAGTCACGAGCACTAATAAGTATACACGTTGCCAAATTGAAAAGCGATTTTCTCATAAATAACGCTTGCAACCTTGAGATAACTTAGGTATTCATTATAGTGTAGGTTCCAAAATATTATTTTCGTAATAACATACAATTACAATCAGTACAAGAGGAGAAAATCATTTTCAAAAGTTGGTAGGCGTATACATATTAGTTCTCGTGACTGTACCCATGTGTTATAAAATCTGTAAAATATCATATTTCAGGCAAATAAATGTATCTATCTATCTATCTTGATAGCAGGTTACGCAATTAGGACGCCGGTTTCCGTTTACCGTTACGCAAGTCAGTTGAGTCTAAGAAACGACGACTAAAATCACACCTCGCTATGTTGAAGTCACTTCGAAACCGATTAGGAATTCATTTATCACTTTACTAGCCGTCAAAAATATAGCCAAACACTAGAATAAATGTTACCTAGTTGCATATACCAACTGCCCTTGATGAGACATCAGATTTTTTATTCAAATGTTATAAAAAACGTCTGGACGCGATTTGAACCGTTTTACCAACAAATAGATGAAGATGAAACACTGTGTGCCACCAAGTTCTGGCGTAAACCCCTTTTTATTAGCCTGACTAGCGAAGGTCAATTGCGCGTCCTAGAAATGTGCGTGGTCCAATTTTTGAGATTACATTTATTGGGAGCACTAATTTTTATTTTACCTTTTTTAGGGAACTTCACAAATAGTTAATTAGATACTGATCATTCAGGTGGAAGCGCCAGGGTAGATTTCAATGTGGGTAAATAGCGGCTTTGATTCTCTGATTTTACTCGATCTTGTAGAGTAAAACTGCATTTTTAATTACCTGCATAACTATCCACAACCATCTAACATATTTTAAATCGACAGACAACCTTACACTGTTCTACAAAGTGCAAAATAAAGGGAAGAAAAGTCAACTTGCCACTTTAATAATATTACAGTTTTGAGATTCACTTATGATTCCTTAAGGCCCTGGTAATTTTGAATATAATACGACGAGTATATTCAAAATTACCAGGGCCTTTATGAGCAATAATAGTTCTAACTGCAATCCGAAACGGGTTAAAATCTGTTGTAATAAATTCGAACAATAAATGAGCAAGCATTGTCGTAAAAATGAAAATAAAATCGTATATAATTACATATTAACTATTTGATAATAAATAATCCATCACTAGATGCAGTTTGGATTTTGAAATTTTATGGAATATTTTTAATTCCCTTCAATAACAATTACTTCTATAGAAATAATTGTAATTGAAGGGATAAACTGGTTTTAAAGATAATTGAGAGGTGACTTTGATGATTTTTTGATGCATTAACGTATGTTTTATTATGTTTTTAGTTCCATCACTGTATGCAAAAAAGACTTGAAAATATCATATAGTTTTTTTGCTTGCACAATTATTTACGGTTAAAGAGATACACTGGTTTAAAAAACCACCTTTTTGAGTGTTTTCAAGAAATCTCTGCCTTAAAACAATCTTTATATAATTTTTGACCTAGGGTGCTGCTGAAGATAGATGCTATCTTAGGCATGATAAATAACTTTCAATCATTCATGGATATGTGCAACTTCATTTTAGCCGTTTCTATATTGAGAGTGGAGCGTATTTTTAACCGACTTCAAAAAGAAGGAGGTTATCAATTCGACATGTTTATATATTTTTTTTATGTATGTTCGGGCATAACTCCGTCGTATATGGACGGATTTGCAAAATTCTTTTTTTGTTCGAAATGGTCCCATATCAATTTCATATAGATCTGATGATGCGTTTCGGAGACAGACAACGGAACTCTTCAAAACATTACAGCAAATCAACCGCGAATGCTGCTATTACATAAATATGCATTGTTTTGACCCCAAGAATGATGAAATTTCGAATTGGTGTGGGGTAGGTAACTAAAAAGTGAAAAATAAAAACTTTTTTCAAAAAAATAACAACCGACTTCCAAAAAACACTACAAAGTGCAAAATAACTTTAATTTCGGAAGGCGGTGACAAAGAATTAAAATGCCTACACCTCCAAAGTCACCGACTTCCGAAATTAAAGTTATTTTGCACTTTGTAGTGTTTTTTGGAAGTCGGTTGTTATTTTTTTGAAAAAAGTTTTTATCGTACCTACAAGTTTTAGACTTTGAGCTTCCGAACCGAACTGATTCAACGCGACATCGTGGCGTGTGAGCTCCTAAATATTGGTTACGTGAACTAGAACTGAAACGTGAAAATATACTGTAACCGCTTCATCTCAAAACTCATCCCCCACCTCAAGTCTTCCAGCCTGGCAATAAAACACAACTGCCACACTATGATAATAAAGCGCAGATTCCTAAGGAACCACATATTGTTCTGTTTGTCCTTTATTTGCTTACAAGAGACACTTGTATCCCCTCCACGTTGCCGGACAGATGAAGGGTGCTCAAGATGGAGAGGACTGACTGTCGAGTGGAGAGCGCTTGATATGAGAGGATCAAATGTATAGGAATATTATTGTAGGGACCAAGATTGGTCAGTGTTTGTGTTGCGAGGATATCTATATCTGTGTGTTGGAATTGAATTTTAATTGGATGATGTTTGCAATTTGATCCAGATTCCTTTCAAAATTATAATTGGATTAGATTGCATAATCGGAAGCATAATTAGTGTGTGTATGTTTCTATCTTAGTACGTTAGGAATTCATTATTTTTAGGGTTCCGTACCTCTAAAGGAAAAAACGGAACCCTTATAAGATCACTTTGTTGTCCGTCCGTCCGTCCGTCTGTCAAGACCGTTTTTCTCAGGAACGCGTGGAGGTATCAAACTGAAATTTCTATATGATACTTAGTTCTACTGTCCCTGGAAGCTGTAGAAAAATCAACCTTCTAAGTCAACGCAATCAAAAGATACAGCCATTTAGGCCGCAAAATTCCGCAAATTTTCGAAACTCGCACGGGAATCAAAACCTACAGGGTACTTCCCGTGAACTTAGAATCTTGAAATTTTGTACGAAGTCACGTCTTATAGTACAGATATAGGAAAAATTACGAAAACCGTAAATTTTTAGTTTCGTCATATAAAAAAAAATATTTTTGACAATTTTGAACTTTTACTTATATACCCACAGGTTTGTACGGAACCCTCGGTGCGCGAGTCCAACTAGCACTTGACCGGTTTTTTTAATAATTGGCGTAATCAGCCCTTCCCTCTGTTGAGACACAGACGTCCTCTCTTTGAGACGAAGTGGGCTAAAAATGCACGCGGGTTAGTAAGATTCACATGTTTTCAACGATTTCCTTCATCGTTTTGAGCAGTGGTACTTACCCAAAGTAAAGCGCCTGCCTGAGTTCAAACCCACGACCTAGAACTCGTAAGCCGGGGCTGCCAATGCCAAAACAAATTAACTAATGAAAATAAGACGAACTTGGGAGAATTGGGGCTTAATAGGGCCCAGACTTTTAAAAATATATTTTTGTCTGTATGTTACACAGTAACTGGGTTGATAGAGATGAAGATGAAGATGAAGGTAGATGAAGAAGCCAGATAGGCAGTCGCTCCATATAAAATACTGGTATTCAGCTGGATCCGGTCTGTAAGAGGGAGTGGGCTGTAATCGACCACGCGGCCTCAATGAAGACTGATGACTGTCACATGTCTTCGATTATTTGCTTCCAGGTCATTTAGTTTTCAACACCATGGCGTTTTTAACCGGTTTGGAATTTGATTGGCATGAACATTATCATAACAAAACACTACGACTCGTTTTCACAAAAGGGTAGGCAGTCGTATACCCATAGTACCACCACATTTCGCTAGTTATATAGAAAAATAAATATAAAAATTAAAAATGTATGTGTAATAAGGGTGAGCCTACATAATCACGATCGCGCAAACAGTGGTGGTCCAGTAATAACGGCCTCGACTTACAAATTATAGGCAGGCGCTTTACTTTGTGGGAATAATTTCATCGCCAATGCTCTCAAAATGGTGCAGGAAAACAACGTGAGGAAACGAAAAATGTCCTTAAACCAAAAATTGGAAGAGGTGTGTCATTTAACAACCTGTAGTGGGCCCGTGTGGTAGATTACGGCCCACTCCCTCTCGTGGAGAGGAGGCCTGTGTCCCAGCAGTGGGAACGTTATAGGCTGAGAATGTAATCTTCAAAAGTCTTCGAGTCATGTACCAGCAACAAGGCTAGATAGCTTATTATTTCTAACCTTAGATTACTCGACAAATTCTGCGTATATTCTCTCTAAATAAAGAACACGAGATCATTCATAATTTATCACTTTCATTTCTTGTCACATAATATTTTTGTCGTGACGTCAGAGCTCACCTTATTAAATATTGTGATTGATAGAAGTGCGCTCCAGGGGGTCTGAGGATACGGAAATGTGATCTTGATATGGGTCGGATTCGCATCTTATATAAGGCTACATCATAGAATGAGTGTGGGTCGCTTGCATGAAATTAAATAATGGATCTATTTTAGCATGGGTAATATTGGAACCGCAACCGACATAGCCCGAAGAATTGCCAAACATAAGTAAACGCAGAACGGATGGCCGATCGGGTCGAAAGGTTCTGGAGTGGCAACCGCGTACCTGACGACGTAGAGTTGGAAGATCTCCCACAAGGTAGACCGATGACCTTGTGAAGGCCGCAGGAATCCGCTGGATGCGGGAAGCATAGAACCGGTCGAAATGGAAGAGCTTGGGGGAGGCCTATGTCCAGCAGTGGATGTCTTTCGGCTGAAATGATGATGATGATTTATGCAGGAAATTAATGTTGGGTGTGGCAAAAGAAGCATGAAAGTAGAATAAATGCTGTGAAAATGCGTTTCTTGAAAAGCACTTGGGGTGTGACTATGAGTGATGACTGAGAAATGATGTGGTAAGGAAATGGTGCGGTTTAAAAGAAGATGTTATAGTGACAAAAACGAAAAAAATATGATTAGATGGTTGGACTAAAGGCAGATGTGAGTGGAAACGTGGAGAGGGGACGCCCTAGGAGGACATAATTATAATGACCTTCTGGTAATATTCTTCAGAATTGTCAACGCATGCGTGTATGATCAGTCAAAGCATTAATTTCAATTAGGCACTTAAAAGGCATTTTTGAACGTCAACATTTACATTTAAACGGAATTGATTCTAGTCGCCCATTCCAAAATTTAGTTTCGTATGGAGAAGAACGGGCAAGAAACTCCACCGGCACTCTTTTTTTTAAATACAATTTAACATAGTACTTTCATTGTATAATTATGTGTGAAAACGATGAACCCAGAACAAAATTATTATACCGAAATAGGTAAAAAAAACCTATTGAAACAATACAGAAAAATTAATTTTATGATAGATACACGGTGCTCACATACAAACATTGTAAGAGTAAGTATACGATTTTCCTAGAATATTAACAAGTAATAAGTCAGTGTGTGAGTTAAAGTAGTCACTGACTGTAAACCAATGTCGTTAATATATTTATTTATACAATTCAATTAGCAACCAGTTTGATTTTGTCTAGACTCTAGATTGTCCTATGGAGCAGGATCAGCATGTTTGAAAGTATTCTTATCTTGGATATAATCCTCTAATTTATAATACGCTTGTTTACAAAGTACAATCAGAAACCTTAGTGTGAGTTTCATTATACCTTCTCGATCAAACGCATCGAGCGCGTTTTGCGCTCCGATTGGACCTGGATCGGTGACGGACCAATGTGAGTGCCGAACGCGTTTGATTCGTTTGAACGAGATGGTTAAATGAAACTCACTCACACTGATGTGTGAACGTACCTGAATGAAGCAAAAGGAGCCGTTTGGGATTGAAACCCTCGGGCCGTGGGGTCCGAGTGCTCATGGTCTCTATAAGGAAATCTCGAAAAGACATTTCCCGTGACTCAAAGGCTGGTTTCTACCTTGGCCAGCGGCTAAGCGTTGCCATACAACGTGGTAATGCTGCCAGTCTCCATTACCAGTCGACAGCGATGAGGATGACTTTTTTGACGCCATTTTTTAATTTGTGAATAGGATTAGTTAAGTTTGTATTATATTCGTTTTTTATTTATTAGATGTTAATTTAAATGTTGCTATTAAAAAGTTCTTAATAAAAACTAAAAAAAATGTAAATAAGGATCGTAGTAGGTGGCGTTCTGTAGATTCTGCCTACCTCCATGGGCTCTACAATTTATAAATATTAAACTTAAAGGGCCAATACATTTTATATTTTTACTTTTTATAGGTTTTTGTTTGTGTCGGGGGTTTTTCAACCGTCTTCAAAAAGAAGGAGGTTATCAATGTAATATTTTAAATATATAAAAAAAAAAAAAGTGGGTTCGGGCTTTGCAAAAATCTTTTTTTGTTCGAAAGGGGTTTATTCCAAAATGGTCCCATTTAAATTTCATATAGATCTGATGATGAGTTTTGGAAACAGACAACGGAATTCTTACAAAAATGATACCAGATCAACCACGATTGCTGCTATCGCATAAATATGCATTGTTTTGACCCCAAGGATGATGAAATTTCGAATTGGTGAAAAATAAAGACATTTTCCAAAAGAAAAAAAAAAACGACTTCCGGTAAAACACTACAAAGTAGAAAATAACTTTAATTTCGGAAGTCGGTGATTTTAGATTATGAATTTTAATTTTTGTCATCGCCTTCCGAAATTTGAGTTATTATTCACTTTGTAGTGTTTTTTCGGAAAAAAAATTTTGGAAAATGTTTTTTGCATAAAAACTTTCTAGGTGAGCGGTCGACGGTGAGGTCGCAGTTGTTAAAGTCATTGACCCTCACGAACCGTTCAATAACTCTCCATAAATCCAATCACTCCTGTATAAACTTGTCAATAATAAAATCCTGACAATTTCAAAGGAAAAACAGGCAACAAAGTGATTAATGACAAGAAGATATTATTTCTAGGAACCCGGCTGTTTACGACTAACTTTAGTGTTTGCTAGCAAATTACCTTGTGACGCGTGAAAACAAGTTTACTTTTTTTAGGGTTCCTTTTTAATAGTCTCTTTATTTGTTGGCCGAAACTGTCCGACTGCTAGGAAAATGTCTTCCCCAAATCCCACTACGATATTCCTATTATATATAGATAACCGACCGCGGCAAGCGTAGCTTAACTGATCGATGCAACTGTTACTACTAAGCCCACGACCTCCCTCTGAAATATTGAGTGCCGTTTTTAAACACAATATTACTAGCGGAGCCTTTTTATGTTCTTGAGTATGACAGTTCAACATCATTCATTGCGTTATTTACGTTGTTGATACATTTTTCGAACATATGAAGCAATGGTCTAACAATCTGTTTCAAAACGAAACAGATTATGATTAATCGTGAGTTTTGCAATTAGGGTGCAGGCATGAGGCCAACCTAGTGTTCAGTGGTTGCTGCTACCAATGATCGTCATTGGCTACTACTGTCCATCGCAATAGCATTGCCATTAAATAGAAAAATCTGAATTATATAATTAAACTGCAATTTCATAGGCAGTTCAACCACAGTTCTGACAGTAAAATTGTGAAAGTTCCTTGCCAAAATGCACAATGTCAAAACATGTCTAAATTTTCCACCAACAGAACCACAATAATAAAACAAAGTTCGCGCCTACAATTTATTTTTTATTTAATTTCCTACCAGCGTTGACAAGTTTGTAATCAAATTCACAAATTTATATTCAATTTCGACGGTTGAATGCTAAACAGGGGGTAGTTCGTGTTTGCGGAACCGGTGTTTACCTTTGACTGAAATTATTTTATGAGGGAGGACGGTAGTTATGAATTTTGGTTGGAAGCTCTAGATTTTAAGCAAGTAGGTATTAGATTATAATTTCAATTTTATTTTGACCTTTTTCTAGATATCGTTCGTCTTTTGATTACATATCAAAACATAATGTGGCCACTGCTGGGACATACCTAGGCATTATCCATATACATAATCTGGCCACTGCTGGGACATATCTAGGCATTATCCATATCAAAACAAAATGTGGCCACTGCTGGGACATACCTAGGCATTATCCATATCAAAACATAATGTGGCCACTGCTGGGACATACCTAGGCATTATCTCAGTGTGAGTGGGCTGTAATCCACCACGACGCCCAGTGCGAGTTGGTACACACATGTCTTCGAATGGTTGATTCTGGGACATGCCGGTTTCCTCACGATGTCTTCTGAGTGACAATTTCATTTTTATGTAAAAAAAAATAGTCACAGCTTTCATAGGGGCCATAAAATACCTGTTGACTAAAGGGTTCTTCAAACAAGCGCGAAACGACAGCGCGACGCAACTCTCGTAGAACAATTTATATGAAAACTTCATGGAAGTTGTTCCACAAGTGTCGCGTAGTGCCTGTCAGTAGAAGCCTTAATACGACGCAGATGCAGAACAGCGGTTGGAGATGGCTTATAAGCCGATTCGCATGAATTTACTTGCCCGAAACGGGCGAATCGTCACTTAAAACATATGTTATTTTTTATAACCGACAGAAAAACCGCGCTGGGACTCTGTTTCGTATAGGTTCGTAGCATTATACTGAGCGATGGCCGTTTTGCGTCGATATGACGCATATTTTCCCCCAACCTTGTTCTTTTTTGTTTGTGTTCTTGCTCTGGGTCTTGTTTATGACCAAAAGAGTATATTTTCTTTCTTTTCTTCTTTTTAATTTCCTTATCGAAAACCATGACTGTAATCAAACGCATATTGCAGCAGAATTCACCAAACCAACTTCTACAGAATCGTAAAAATAACTTCTCAGCTACTAGCCTTAGCTATAAACTGGGCTAACCACACCCTTAGTACATCCACACTGAATTAAATTCCTAGCGAGCCATCGGTTCCATTGAATGTTCGCCTATTGCGGGTAATAGAACGAAAGCCATTTGGAAATATTTATTTGGTAAAAAAGGATTTATATAGATTCGAGTTATGGGAATACTATGTTGTTCATGTCACTTTGTTTAAATAGGTTCATTGTATTTATGTTGATTATTTTACATATCCGCTTGAGTGACCATGATAACGTCATCGCACCCATTTGCGTCGTGGGTGGTCCGCACGCTTATCGCAAACTCGAAAAAAACAATAGATCTTTGTATGTGGGTTGGTTCGACTGTTTGTTGTTTTGGAATCGTGAATAAATGTACTTTTTAACTTTTAACTGGTGTTACTTTCGTTTGAATTTCTATTCTGTATTTTCATTCCTCTAAGTACCTGGTACTTATTGACACGCCTGCACTGTCCTCCCATACCTATTATCACTGTAATTTGAAAACATTGTTAAAGCCGATGATTTTTAAAAGAGTAACCGTGGGGTTTCTTGCCGGCATTTCTCCATAGGAATCGACAATTTGGAACCATGCACCTAGTTTCTGACGTTTCATAAGTGCCCCATGCAGGTTTATATGAAATAAAAATATTTTGTTTTTGTTCTTTGTTATTATTGGCGTTGATTTGGATGATTGGTGGGGTTTATGGCCAAGTAATAATAACCACATCTGCCGCGGTTGGTGCGTGCATGGGTGACTATATTTATATACCGAAACCCGTGCCTCAGAAAGCACGTTAAGCCGTTTTTACCGGCTGTCATTCATGGTTCTTTGATAGTCGTTACAGCTAGTTAGAAGCCTGATAGAGTCAGTCTGGTTACCAATCTTTGTGGATCATCATCTGCCTAGCCTCTTCCCAACTATGTCGGGGTCAGCTTCCAGTCTAACCGGATACAGCTTTACATGGAGCGACTGCCTATCTGACCTCCACAACCCAGTTACTGGGTAATACGATACCCCGTGGTAAGACTGGTTATCAGACTTTCGGGCTTCTGACGACCCGTAACGACTGTCAAAGACCAACGGCTTATCGTGCTTTCCGAGGCACGGAGGGGTCTTGGTATGTAAAGATGATCACCCATCCACGGACCAACCGCGGCAAGCGTAGCTTAACCTGGTCAATCGACCCATGCAACTATTGTTATTTAGCCACAAGCCCCTCTTCATCTTTGTGGATGTCAGATATATTTTACATGGAGTCTCCGTGTAAAATACTTGTATTCAGCTGCATCCGGTTAGACTGGAATCCGACTCTAGTATAGTTGGAAAAAGGCTAGGCAGATTGGAATAATATATTGATGCCTGAAATTTTCATGTATCATATTATGGTAGTGGACTCAACTAAACCAAATAACCTGAAACCTATATTATTAATCTTGTATGGACGTTAACAAAGAAAAAGGAGTTCCGAGGCGTTCTACAGTTTCTGCCTACCCCCATAGTAAAGGGCATGAGTTCTTGTTAAGTTAGGTAAACAATATTGAAAACTAACCCACTGTTATCCCAGGCTGATTATTCCCGGCCACCGTAGGCGTGGGCTTGCGGACGGCGAGTAATGGGTAGCTCGCTGTCCGGTAAGGACCAAGCCCAGGTCGACGGCGCGTTATGTTCCACCCGCGCCTCAAACAGATGTCAGCACAAAGTGATGGGGCCCGTAAGGGCCGATGCGTGCCAGGGGTGCGGGCTGTTCGAAAGAGATAGATACCGCCGCACCTGGCACACAGGCTACCGAGGGAATACGGGTGGGTTTTAGTCAGTAAAAGTCTGACACGCCCTCCTGTTCCACCCAGAGCGGGAGAAGTTATTTGATGAATATTTACCCTCAAAAAAAAAAACCCAGTGTCATTAATTGACAATTGTATCAAATGGCAATAACATGGCAGATTGACATAGGGTGGCAATTCGTTTAGCAATTAATTCAACTGATTGTATGTACACTTAAGTAGGCCGTTGCGTACAGATGTTTCAGTAACATACATATATCTATATATGTCCTAGAGGCATATTCAAAAGTGCATCAAAGATACAACAGTTTTAATTTTCCTGCACCTTCCAATTCATTTATAATTTTTTTTTATTCATTTATTCAAATTATGCTGTCTATTCAGCACTTTTTAACGTCAAAATTACATAAGATAGTGCCCCCAAAACTCCCGCCCATCCACAGTATAGGTAGTGTTGATACTTCTTCTTCACAAGTAGCGCAACAAATTCCCCAGCAGCACAGCTGTTCAGTTAGAATAACTGATTCTATACAATAGATAAATCAGCTAAAAGCAGAATTTGTGCTAGAATTGTGCGGAACTAACCAATAAATCAGGTTGTTATGCCAACTCATTAGAAACGAATTTATTGATCGCCTATGAAAACTAATACGAAATCTAAATTAATATCACTTTGAATTTGCATCAATAATTTATTTATTCAACCGTAAATGTAACCCCCCCGAGTGGGTTCCCGCATTGTCGTTGCGGGGGGGCTCAGTAACCGTGGATGCCGGCCACGGTGAAGCCAAGAGGAACCCAAAGGTGGGGCCGCTCGTCAGGGCTTTTGCCTCAAAGCCGACGACGTAGCGGCCAAAAGGTAGGTTGCGGTGAGGTGCACCGCAACTGAGGTGGGCCGCGATGTCGAATGGGAGGCATCGCGGCTGAGGGTTACGGGCTGCGGTAGAGGAGGAGTGCCGGTGCTTCTGAGCAGCGCTCTTCCCTTCCGTGGCCTGGACGGGGCCGCCACCGTTTGATGGCGGACGCGGTGGGGCCGCAGGGGAAGAGGAGTGTCGGTATAGCGTCAGCCGCTCTCCCTATCCCCTGCGGCCGAAAAGTGGTAGACGGGACGGCGCGTTGTGTTCCACACGCACGCCGTCAAAGATGTCAGCAACCACCGGTGGGGTCCGCAAGGGCCGATGCCTGCCAGGGGTGCGGGTTTGTTCGAAAGAGATACCACGGCCCCTGGCATACGGGCTACTGAGGGAACACGGGTGGGTTTTAGTCAGTAAAAGTCTGACACGCCCTCCTGCTCTACTCAGCAGGAGAAGTCATTTGATGATTTCCCACCCAAAAAAAAAAAAAAACCGTAAATGTAATATTTATTGTTGGAAAATGTAAATTAGAACATATCTGTACTAATATTATAAAGAGGAAAAATTTGGTTGTTTGTTTGTTTGCATTGAATAGGCTCCGAAACTGCGGAACCGATTTGAAAAATTCTTTCACTGTTGGGAAGCTACACTATCCCCGGGTCACATAGGCTATATTTTATTTCCGTATTCCCACGGGAACGGGAACTACGCGGGTGAAACCGCGGAGCGCTGCTAGTATGATATAAGATAGTTAGATAGTTGCTTTTCGGGTCTGTCTGTGCGACCGCTCTATTTTTCTAAACCACGCAACGGATTTTGCTGCAGTTTTCAATATCATGTAGATAAGTTTTTCTGGAAGATTTATGTGTACTTAATTTTATCAAAACAAATCATTTATTTTTGCAAACATGGGTAATTGGTACATAGATGTTTTGCCAAAAAGTAGTCCTCCATATTCTACCTTCTCATGGGCACGCAAATAATATTAAATTCCAAAACTAAACAGAAATTCTATTAATGTTAAACCTAATAAATATAAATGTCAAATCATTAAAATACAAAAAAAAAGAGAAACAAAAAATAGACTATTAACATTAGTGACATTTTTACAGTAATGTCAAAATGTCAATCATAATAAAAAGTGTCAGAATAGGAACATGTATCTTTTTATCACATTAGGTACTTTATTATAAATAGGTACGTGGGGCAATACCAAAAAAGCTTTTCTGCATAAGTGCAGTTTTACATTTCACTTGGCAAAGTTTGTTTACATACTGAGTCCGTATCGGATTTTTTCGAACTGCTGACAGTTTTTCAAATCGATTTGTATCGATCTTATGTCAGCACAAGAGGGCGACTGGAGCTGGATCCTTCACTGTTGAATATTTACTGGGCTTAGATGTATGTTGCGGGCGAGATAAAAAGTATCCTATGCGTTAATATAGGTATAGATATAATTTATCTGTCTGCCAAATTTCATCCAAATCCGTTCAGTCGCTTTTGCGTGATTGAGTAACAAACATCCAAACATCTTCACAAACTTTCACATTTATAATATTAGTAGGATAAATATTTCTCTTTGACTTCAACAATTGATGTGATCACTATCCTTCACACAAAACCACCTCAGCAAGTTTATATATTATTAATATGCCTCAGGTATACGTGTACATTATTTACTTCTCCACAGAAAACTCTTCAAACAAACTATATCCCCCTTTTCACCCTCAAAGGAGTTAATTTTTTTTAAATCTTGTTTCTTTTACATTATTCATACACGCAGTAAAATCATCCCTTGTAAAATTAACTCCCCTTTTTACCCCTGCAGGGGTAGCTTTTCGAAAAACCCTGATACACGTTATTCTTTATTTTTAGTTTTAGGTATAAATACCGAATTTCGAGTTAATCAGACAGTGCGTTAAAATACCCTTTAAGAGGTAGTTTAGAAAAACAATAAATCACCAACTTTTTAATTTACTTAGATAAGTATTTGTGCCAAGTTTCAAGTTTATTAACTCAAGGAATGAGATTTTTCATACAAACAAAATCCCCCCTTTTCACCACCTTAAAGGTCAAATTTGAAAAACCCCTTCTTACTGCTCACCTGCATTATAAAAGAAAGCCGTGTGCTTTCACGTTCCTAGTCCTAGTAGTTTCGGCAGTCAGTCAGTTTCTCCTTTATACAGTGTAAGTTTTTATCCAGTGCGCAAATTTTAACCATGAATTCAGCATATCATTCTAGAACCCCTAGCGCAGAATTTTTTTGCAGGTTATACAAAAAAAAAAAATCTGCTGTTTCATAGAAAAGTGCAATACCTACGCGGTCAAAATGTATGGAACAGCTGATGTTTTTTTGTAAATCCAGCGAAAAATTTCTACGCTAGGGGTTCTAGAATGATATCCTGAATTCATGGTTAAAAACTTTTCCTGTATAATTAGATTGATAAAAATAAAAGTTTATTATTAAATTAATGTATAATTATGTACATGTACACATATATATATATTATGAGGTATAGTATATTAGTTATTTTAATTTTATGTGTTGCATAAGAATAATAGGTAATTATTATTATTAATAATTAATATTTTCATTATTATTAAAATAAGCGACCGCGTGCTTTATTATTTATGTAATATTCGTGTGTTATGAATAACTTCTGAGATCTGCTTGTCCCATAGACATTGATCATCAAATGCAAGGAATATATTATCAGTTCAGTACGAATGTATCTAGATAGATAAAGCTAACTCTGTGGTTTACTATCGGATAGCGATTCACTTTGGTTAGGGCTGGTGCACAATGTAACGGTGAATCTAAATTGGCAATTATTTCCAACGAGCAATCAGTACTATTATTTGTCCGGCATTGCATGTATTATGTAAGCTATCACGCTCTTTATACCAGGAGGCTATTATTTTGGTATTAGGTATGCTTTATTGTTTATTACTTTGCCTATCTAAATATATTTAAAATACGTGTCACGTTGTTTGTCGGCGATGGACTCCTAAACTACTTACCCGATTTTAATCAAATTTGTACACCGTGTGCAGTTTGATCCAACTTGAAAGATAGGATAGCTTACATCTCAATTTATGGTAGGCAGGGTAGGGTAGGGTAGGGTAGGGTAGGGTAGCGTAGGTAGGGTAGGGGTTGGTGGGGTAGGTAGTAGGGTAGTGTAGGGTAGCGTAGTTAGGCTTGGTAGGGTAGGTAGGTAGGGTTGGTAGGGTAGACTTTTGGATGGACAGGACAACGTCTGTAGGGTCAGCTAGTGTATGTATAGAATCAAGTCCATCAGACTAAACAGCCACTTCTTCCCAGCTAAAGTACTAGGAAGTGTAGAAGGGTGGGCGTTTTTGGGGGACTGTCTTATGTATTTTGACGTTCGAAAAGTGCTGATTCTCAGCCTCATCATCATCATCATCATATCAGCCGAAAGACGTCCACTGCTGGACATAGGCCTCCCCCAGGCTCCTCCACTTCGACCGGTCTTGTGCTTCCCACATCCAGCGGATACCCGCGGTCTTCGCAAGGTCATCGGTCCACCTTGTGGGAGGCCTTCCTACTCTACGTCTTCCGGTACGCGGTCGCCACTCCAGAACCTTTCGGCCCCATCGACCATCTGTTCTGCGAGCAATGTGCCCTGCCCACTGCCACTTAAGTTTGGCAATTCTTCGGGCTATGTCGGTTACCTTGGTTCTCCTGCGGATCTCTTCATTTCTGATTCGATCGCGTAGGGAAACTCCGAGCATAGCCCTCTCCATTGCCCTCTGGGTGACTTTAAGCCTTCTGATAAGGCCCATTGTGAGCGACCACGCCTCTGTACCATAGGTCATCACTGGCAACACACACTGGTCAAAGACTTTCGTCTTGAGACACTGTGGTATTTGGGACGAGAAGATATTGCGAAGCCTCCCGAACGCTGCCCAGCCGAGTCGGATTCGACGATTGACCTCTTTCTCGAAGTTGGACTTACCTAACTGGACAGTCTGTCCTAGGTAAACGTACTCGGTCACAACTTCGAGTGTAGCGCCTCCGATCGTCATGGGAGTGGGTGTTACATGGGCATTCGACATGATCTTTGTCTTCTCCATGTTCATTTTAAGACCCACTCTTTCGGAAGCTCTACTGAGGTCATCGAGCATTGCACTGAGGTCCTCCATGGTCTCAGCCATGACGACTATGTCATCGGCAAACCGAAGGTGAGTGATGTACTCGCCATTGATGTTGATGCCAGCCCCTTTCCAGTCCAGAACCTCGAAGACATCCTCCAGTGCAGCGGTGAACAGTTTCGGAGAGATAACATCTCTCTGTCTCACACCTCGCTGCAGAAGGATAGGTTTCGAAGTCCGGTCCTGGAGTCGGACTGACATAGTGGCGTTTTCATACAGACACTTCAGCACCTCGATGTACCGATAGTCGATCTGGCACCGTTGAAGAGACTGCAGTACAGCCCATGTCTCGATCGAATCGAAGGCTTTTTCGTAGTCCACAAACGCTAAGCAGAGAGGCAGGTTATACTCTTCGGTCTTCTGTATAACCTGCCGCAGCGTATGTATGTGGTCTACGGTGCTAAAGCCTTTACGGAATCCGACTTGTTCGGGAGGCTGGAAGTCGTCAAACCTGCGCGCGAGACGGTTCGTGATGACTCTCGAAAACAGCTTGTAGACATGGCTCAGAAGTGAGATGGGCCTATAATTCTTAAGAAGAGTATTATCACCCTTCTTAAAGAAAAGTACCACCACACCTCTGTTGCGTTTTGCCCTCGAGTATGACGGAATCAAACAGCTTCTGGAGGGCCTTAAGAACGGGTTTTCCACCGGCCCTCAGGAGTTCGGCCGTGACTCCGTCATCACCCGGCGCCTTGTTGTTTTTTAGCTGCTTCAGAGCCATCCTAATCTCGTACAAGCTAACGTCCGGGATATCTTCGGTATAGTGTCGGGTCAATCTGGCTCTTGGGTCGTTTGCCAGATCCGTAACGGGGTTGCTTGTTGACGTGTATAACTGTCCATAGAAACTCTCGATCTCTCTCAACAGCTCCGGCTTGGAGGAAACGATCCTGCCATCATTGGTCTTCAGTTTCGCAAGCTGACTCTGTCCAATAGACAGATCTCTTGAAAAGACCTTGGAGCCTTCTCAGCCTAATTTGAATAAATGACTTTTGATTTATTTTGTAAGCTCAACTTCATAAACACTATTTTTAAATTTATCACCAAAGACTAATTTTATTGATCTCCACCAATCAAAATCCTACTATCCTATCCTACTTAGTACATATTATTAAAATATGAAAGTTTGTATGTTTGTAAGTCAAACACGCAAAAACAGCTTAACCAATTTAAATGAAATTTAGCAAACATATAGTAAAAAAAAAATACCGGTAGTATGTTCCCATGGGATAATTTTCGACCTCAACGCAGGAGAAGCACATAAAGCTAGCCCAATCTGTCAAATTTCTTTGATAGTTTTTCAACTTAATTACAAAGGAATAAGGTTTATGTTCAATTGGGAAAATTTGACAGTTTGGGATAGCTTGACCTGCTGGCGACTGTACCTAAAACATAATTACTTAGCCAGTATTTTTTAAACCTGGAAGTGCTTCTCGTCTTGTTCTAGGCGTGCATCTTGTTCGACCACATTATTATGACTAAATAAACGGCAAATAAAAAAACCATGGTAGATGAAGTATCAAGATCTGCGGCAGTGGGTGAGACAAAATTAAAAGTAAAAGATCAAAGAAATTATTCGTGTAAGTTTTTTATAAAATTGTCTGAAACACAATTACGACAAATGTTTAGCGTTAACTTGTTTTCCACCAAAATTAATAGTTAATATAAATTAATAAAAAATGCATCGTTCATCTGCCTAGCCTTTTCTCAACTATGAGGTCGGCTTCCAGTCTTACCGGATGCAGCTGAATACCAATATTTGAAATAGTACGATTGCCTGTCCCACCTCCACAAACCAGTTACTGAGTAATAGGATACCCCTTAGTAATACTGATTGTCAGACTTTCGGGCTTCTGACGACCCGTACAAATTGACAAAAGGCACGAAGGGTCGATATGTAAAGATGGTCACCCGTCCACGGATCAACTGCGACAAGCTGATCGATCGACGAGCCTCTTAATTAATGCATCCACCCAAACTAAACACAAACCTTGATTCATCACCAGTGTAACTCCGCCCTTAGGCCAAAACGCGTATTATAATAACATGAAATGTTATCTAAATCTAGATCGTTTCGGCTCATTGAAGCTGTGTCAGCTCCATCCGGTCTCGCTAAATGTATTGTTAAACTGTAATTAACGAGTTAGTTGAAGATTTGAAATTTTACAAAATTTGGCTTTGAGACCGAAAATTAAGAAGCTGTTTTTGGAGATTTATATTCGGTACCCATTTTAAATTATGTAATTTTTGCTTGGAATTATCTGTTTGAGGGAAGAGGGTGTCCGTCATTATTAGTACTCATCGTTGTTTCTCTTAACTGTGAGCGTTGGTGGGTAGTATTAGAAAACAGATTCGTATGCTCAATTCCTACTAAATATTATTAATGCGAAAGTAACCATGTCTGTCTATTACGCTTTCACGCCTAAACCGCTGAACTGATCGTTATGAAATTTGGCAGAGATATAGCCTGGAATATGGACAAGGACTACTTTTTACGCGAAAGCCGACATCTACGCGGGCGGAGCCACGTGTAGTCAAATATAATTCTAATCCAACAGTTACAGTAGATAGGTAGGCAGGTATAGCTAGGTAGGTACGTATCGCTGACTGCGCGATGGTTCAGTCATGTCCGCACGCGTCGACCGTCAACAGAAAAATGACTCAATTCTTGACTCGATCGGACGAGGCGCGCTCCGCACTCCATTGAACGCCACTAGATGGCGTACCTACCGGATACGACTCGATTGTGCCATATTATAGAAATGTCAAAAGCAATCGTTTTTATCGTTTGAAGGTGAATGCGAAAAGAAACTAGCGATCCTCTCCTTCTTCGATCAGATGTAATCTACTAACTAATGTTGCAAAATAATGAGGTTTCTGTGCTTTAGCTGTGCTAAATATTAAATTACACTAGGAGCGCTCCACGGTTTCACCCGCGTAGTTCCCGTTCCCGTGGAAATACGGGGATAAAATATAGCAAATGTTACTCGGGAATAGTGTAGTTTTTCAACAGTGAAAGAATTTTTGAAATCGGTTCAGTAGTTTCGGAGACTATGCAATGCAAACAAACATACAATCAAATCTTTCCTCTTTATAATATCAAGTATAGATGATTTGATTTCTGTAAGTAGGTTTGTACAAATACTTTGACACATCAAACACATTTTTAGACTAGAAGTAGAGTGGCCAGAATAACATTCTGGTTTTCATAGTGACAGTGGTTACATGTCTACAAGTTATGGTAAATGACTAGAATTTCATTTCAGATTCATCTAAATGCGCCTAAATATTTCCTATCGGCTTTCCAATTTCTGTCCATCTATTCAAATTACCTAAACACAACTATCAACTTTACCAAAACAAGCGTAATTATATCGCGTTATTGAAATCTAGATTGGTCTAGTTCAGTGATCCGTTGTGGTTTGATCCGAATTCGGAAATTGTTAAACTATTGTAAAATTGTTTGAACAACTACACGGCGATTTTGCAATAGATAAAGGCTTTGATTATTTTTGTTTACCGTTATTTATTTTATTTTCTTTATTTATGCAACCAACAGCGATATAAAATAATAATATGTTACAGAGTTCGCATATTACAGTGTTATATGGCTAATAATAGGTTTCCCTGTCTAACTGGGATAATTACAAAACATGCGAACGGACTACAGACTAAGAAACATTTAAATAAAAATAAAAAAAATAAAAATACAAATAACAAAAGAAAAATACAAAAGTTTAATTTTAGTTTAAATTTTAAAGAGAAAACAAGCAAAAAAAAAGTAAAAAATATGATTAGAAAATAAGAACAAAGTTTTAATATTAAAAGATTGGATTAGATTAGTTGCATAACATTTACCATTGTATGAGGTTTTTACTATTTGCTTTTTGAATGTCGATTTGTTACAGATAATTATATTATAAAGCAAACACATATCCATAACTTTGCGCCTATCATCGAGTGTTAGCAGGGGCCTTAGTCTGCTATTTTAATAAATTCGTCATTCCAACACGATCCCATCGTCATTTTGCTAAAAGTTCGTAATCTGCTAAATTCATGATGGTCGATCAGTGGTCGGTCAATGGTCTCGTAATAGAATTGTGTTATAATGGCATTGTCGTATTGCCATTATTATAAAACCCGTTTGTAGAAATGATTTTCGAAAAAATACTACTAAATTTGAACATTTATTCGTGCCAGATTTCATTTATATGTATATTTGTATATATATTTTATTTTTTAACTTATTATTTTAGGAACTGTAATTTTTTTAGCAATTAGTCATTCATTTGCCATTATGTACGAGATTACCTATAAACGCCATTTCTTTCAATGGAGTGTCATTGGCTGACTACTGGAAAGTCATAATGACGCCATTATATTAGTAGACTACAAAACTTGTCACAATCAACAATTATGAAATCAATGATCGACCATTCTGACACTATTGCAATAGCAGACTTGAGACCCTGACCATGTGTTCGGCAACTATTTTCATAGGTCATCGGAGGTTTACGGAGGCGATAGTTAAGGTGGTTAATAAATTTTCTTTGAACCCGTTCTAGTTGGTTCGTATAAATAATGTATTATGGGGACCAGAGTGTATAGTTACAATACCGTCTTGTCTCACATACCGTAATAAATAAAAATTAATAAATATATATTTCAGGAATAATTATTTGCCCTATACATATTGTTAGTAGAACGACTTAAAACTATGTTAGTGCTTAAAATTAGGATATTAATTTAAGTATCTGCCGTCCTCTGGGGCCCTGGTCACACGCACTTGTGCTAGAACCCAGTGCCCCAGAAGGGGGCTGTCCAGCTTATGGCTGAGCACGTTCAGGATGGTGTTGGCGCTCCCACGCGTGCGGAACATGAGCGACGCGATACGGCGCCGCAGCACAATGTGAAAGCCGTCTGTGTGCGCTTGCGCGGACATCGCAGACGCACTACAGTAGCGTAGGAGCCGCACCAGCACCCTGAACGCGTTATTATATTGTACTCGGAGAGACGAAAGTGTTTGACCAGTGCGTGTTGCCAGATGACCTTATAGCACAGAAACGTGGTTGGAAGAAGAGAGGAATTGGTATCAAAACCAAGAGCAGATTGATACGAGCCCTAGTATTCCCTATCTTCCTGTATGGAGTAGAAACGTGGACGATTTTGGCCCGAGAAAGGCAAAGGATTGATGCATTTGAGATGTGGTGCTGGAGACGAATGTTGAGAATACCATGGATTGCCAAACGCACCAATGCATCGATCTTAACCCAGCTTCGAATAAAAACCCGCTTGTCAACCACATGTCAACAACGCATTCTCTCCTATTTCGGCCACATAGTACGCAGAGGCGATGAAAGTTTGGAAAAACTGATTGTGGTTGGGAACACCGAAGGCAAACGATCGCGCAGTCGTTCACCAACACGATGGACTGATCAGGTGAAGAAATTATCGTCCTCTAAATTCTACACGGTGGTGAGGGATGCGAAGGACAGAAACCGGTGGAGGCGGATCATCCGCTCCAAATGCAACTCCGAAGCTGACCACGATCCTCAGATATGAGGGACCGACTACGGAGAGTTGTCTGTCTCCGAAAGTCAAATCATCAGATCTAAATGGGAAATTTAAATGGGACCATTTCGGATAAACCTCTTTCGAACAAAATCAAGAATTTTGCAAATCCGTGTATATATGACGTAGTTATAGCCGGAACATACATAAGAAAAATGAAACATGTCGAATTGATGACCTTATTCTTTTTGAAGTCGGTTGAAAAATAATTATAGAGCAACTTGGGAGATGCAGCATCAGCAGTGAATTGCATCAGGCAAAGGAGATAAGTAAGGGCCACCTTTAACTATGTTAGGGTCAGCTTCCAGTCTCAACGGATGCAGATTAATACAATTTTTTACAAGAAACGACTGCCTATCTGACCTCTGCAACCCATTTACTCGGTAATATAGATATTCGGTCTTCTCACGACCCGTAAAGACTGCTGGTACCAACGGCTTAGCGTGCTTCCCGAGGCACGGAAGGGTCTTGATAGGTAGGTAAAGATGGTCAGTCATTCATGGACCAACCGCGGCAAGCGTTGCTTTCCCTGATTGATCGACCTGTGTAACTGTTATTACTTACCCACAAGCCATAAGTAAGGGCTTTCTAAAGCATAAAAGTACGTCTTATATTTCTATTCCACATTTTTTCTATCCAAAAAAGTAAGATGAAATATCCATTATAAAAAATCCCAAATGGTAAGCTCCAAATTGAAAACTTAATCGTATTTGTCAAAAAAAAAAAAAAAAGGAAACTAAATAAATAACAAAATGCTGGCAATAATATAATTTAATAAATATCGTCGTCGACGCCTGATGGTAGTTCCATTTTTCGACCAGAGATCTCGATCAAAGGGATTTCTGTGGTCCTTTGAGCACACAGTGCGAGATTAAGCGTAGCGAGAAAATATCTAAAGGAATTCGCAGAATTCGGACAAACAAAGCAATGACACAAAATAGATTAATACAAAAGGTCGGCTCCATACGACGAGCGTAACGCACGCACACATAGACACACTTCACGTACAGCGAGTGCGTTTGCACTCGCGACTGGCAACCAAACTCAATCTCTAAGCATTTCATTCAAAGCAGCAGCGCCTCATGATTTCACCCGCAAAAGTCTCGACCCCGTGAAAATATCAGCATGAAAAACTTTCTATGTGTTAACCCAGGTTATAAGATATCAGTGTGTCAAACTCCAGTCAATTCCATTCTTCCGTTTTGTTTTGATTGAGTAAAAAACATTAGAATTATTATCTTTCACATTTAAAATATTTTATTAGGATAAACCAATTACAAGACTTTAGATTTGTCAAGGAGAGCTCAGTCGGAAAGATAATGCTAGTTCCCCATTCCAAAGAAGAACGGGCAAGATAATTCACGGTACGGACAATTCTCATTCATTCGTTTGAGGATCACCGTAGGTACGCGTCCATGTGCGTAGGCGACTGTTTTGTATGGAGTCAACCTTCTGTTTACGTGTATTTTGTGACACTCATCCCTTGGGAAGAAATGGCCTCGAAAATGGCGATAGAAACGATTTGAAGGAGACAATATTTGATTCTTTATTTCTAGTATTTGTAGGAAGATTTTTATTGAAATTGAGACGAAATAAGCTTGAGATATTTTTTTGGCAAAAATAGGTTCATAGTCGGTACGAAATGATTCAATCCTTATATTTATAGACCCTTGCGAAAAAGAGCACACTGTTATCGTATTATGAAACGTGTGAAAGGTACTTACCTGTTTACGTTTGACAATTTATTTGAACTTTGAATTTCTAGTCAGTTTGTCTTTGATTTATTTCAGGGATCGGCTTTAGAGCTATTTTGGGTCTGACGGAATTTCATTGCCTACAGTCCACTACTGCACTACAGCCCTCGCACGCCAGTCAATTCGGTTCCTGGTAACTCTCATTCAGCTGTTACTAGCCACTCTGCGAAGATTGTCGCTCCACCCCTAGCCTGTATTTCATATCCAATTTTTGTAAATTTTCGGCCAAAGTAACCACATTCAGCAATTTTAGTTTTTAGGGTTCCGTACCTCGAAAAGAAAAAACGAAACCCTTATACGATCACTTTGTTGTCCGTCGGTCAAGACCCTTTTTCTCAGGAACGCGTAGAGGTATCAAGCTGAAATTCTTATCAAATACTCAAGTCTACTGTCCCTTAGAGCTGAGAAAAAATCAAACATCTAAGCCAACGCAATCAAAAGATACAGCCGTTTATGCCGCAAATTTTCGACACTCGCAAGAGAATCATAACCTACAGGGTACTTCCCGTGAACTCAGAATCTTGAAATTTGGTACGAAATAGAAAAAAAAAAACATTTGAAAATTTTAGATAGTCTGGTACTTACAAGTTTTCGCGAAAATCTAAATTTGTCCATATCTTTTAATTATGTTGGTGTAATAAAAATACCTTAACTTTTACTTATGTACCTACAGGTTTGTACGGAATCCTCGGTGCGTGAGTCCGACACGCACTTGGCCGGTTTTTTTTTAATTGTCGGTCGTCCTGGTGCAGACACTTGTTTCAGAAATATTAATCTACTAAAACAATTATTTTATTGGCATCTGGTAAGACTGGAAGTAATTCTAAACAATTCTAGTCTAGGCTTACGAACAAAGGCGTCCGAACAGCCTCAGCCTTCATGGACAGACACAATCTAACACCAAGTTACGGTGTTCAATTTACCGCTTCACTGGACCAAAGGACAGTGTCGGTTCAATATTGTTTTGATCCACGCCTTCCAATAAATTTGTGGATACAATACTGGCAGTCGGAACACCTCTCACGGAAACGATGGCGAGTTAGGGAGAAATTTATTAGCTTCGAAATAAAAAAGGACCAGAAACTGTTTTGTTAGTTGATTCTTGGCACAAAAATTGGATATTTTCATCCTTTCGTGGCCTCCAATATGAAACTTACGATTTGATTTTTGCATCCTTTAATGGCAGTTACGTTAGCAGATACTTCTAAGGTTAAGCTACAGTGGACGCGGTAGGCTCTCTGATGGGTGCCCATCCATGACACATCGCGACACCTCCGTGCCGAAAAGCACGTTTAGCCGTTGATCCCGGCTGTTATTTGTACCTCTTGGACAGTTGTTACGAATAGTCTGAGGCCCGAAAATCTGACACCCAGTCTTCATCATCATCAGCCTACAGCAGTCCACTGCTGGACATAGGTCTCTCCAATTGCACGCTATTGAGCTTGATTCTCGACCACTCTCATCCAGCTGCTGCCAGCCACCCGGCGAAGACCCGGCGCTCCACCTAGCCTGAGGGCGTTCTACCTTACGTTAGCCGATTCGCGGTGTCCACTCAAGAAAAGGTCTACCCCAACGGTCATCGGTTTTACGGCTAATGTGGCCGGCCCATTGCCACTTCTGCTAATTCTGTGAACTATGTCGACAACTTTGGTTCTCTGCCGGATCACCTCATTCCGGATTCTATCCCTAAGAGATACTCCGAGCATAGCTCGTTCCATAGCCCGCTTAGCGACCTTGAATTTATAGACCAGCCGTACCGTGTGTGTCCACGTTTCGGATCCGTAAGTCATAACAGGCAGGACGCCCTGATTGAAGACTTTAGTCTTTAGGCTCTGCGGTCAACCAGTCTTACCAAGGGATATCGTGGTTGTGGAGATCAGATAAGCGCTAGGTCGCTTCATTTAAAAGGCGACTTAAACATAGATGCGGAAAAGGCAAGGCAGATTTATTGATTAGCTGCTTTTAATATATTATAAGTTTTCACTGATTTATGAATTTCAAGACTGGAGTTTTATTTAAATATTTTCAGGGGTTTTTTCACTTTCGAACTGTTTCACACATAATATTATAAAATATTTGTCACTGAAGACAGTTTAAAAAAAAAATTTCAGTAACAACAGTTTGAATAAACTTTCAGTGATTGCCTTATCGAAATTAAATCACGAATCTTGCCAAAGATGATTCAACAAAAATTCGCACCACCCTACAAACCTACTCACACACAAACTTTACAACCTTGAAGATAAGAAAAGAAGGACAATATAAAATCCTCGTACAATGTATCTCAGTTTAACCGACGCAAGGGGATCACATTTTTTACTGTAGGATATAAATTCAGCGTACAGGGACTTATCTTGGTCTAGTTTATACACAATGATTTAACACCAGCTGTGGTCATTTAATGGTGGGCTTTTGAGGAAGAATTTACGCGTCCGTGGTTGGGTACTTTCTTTGTTTAACCAACATACAAAAATAAACTGACAGGTTTTCTCTTGGGAGGTAGCAGGAACTGCAGAACACCAGGAGCATCGCGTTTGACTAAGTATTGTCATTTTATAATTTGGGTAGAGGATCTGGCTAACCGTCCGCAGAACCTTGTAGACAGTGGGCAAAAAACTTAAAAAAAAAAACAACCGATTTCCAAAAAACACTAGAAAGTGAAAAATAACTTTAATTTCGGAAGTCGGTGACTTTGGATATGTATTTTATTAATTTCTTGTCAGCGCCTTCCGAAATTAAAGTCATTTTTCACTTTCTAGTGTTTTTTGGAAGTCGGTTGTTTTTTTTTTTTGAAAAATGTTTTTATTTTTCACTTTTTAGTTATAGTACCTACCCCACACCAATTCGAAATTTCATCATCCTTGGGTTCGAACAATGCATACATAAGCTATAGGAGCAATTTGCTGTCATATTTCGAAGAGTTCCGTTGCCTGTCTCCGAAACGCATCATCCGATCTACATGTATGAAATTTAAATGGGACCATTTTGTAATGAACCCCTTTCGAACAAAAAAAGAATTTTGCAAATAGGTCTTATGACAGAGTTATGCCCGAACCTCCACCTAACTCCCAGGCCGATTTCCGGCCACCGTAGGCATGGGCTTGCGGACGGCGAGTAATGGGTAGCTCGCTGTCCGGTAAGGACCAAGCCCAAGTCGACGGCGCGTTGTGTTCCACGCGCGCCTCAAAGAGATGTCAGCACAAAAAGTGATGGGACCCGCAAGGGTCGATGCCTGCCAGGGGTGCGGGTTTGTTCGAAAGAGACACCACAGCCCCTGGCTTAAGGGCTACTGAAGGAACACGGGTGGGTTTTAGTCAGTAAAAGTCTGACACGCCCTCCTGCTCCACCCAGAGCGGGAGAAGTTATTTGATGATTTCCCACCCAAAAAAAAAAAAAAAAAAAACCTCCACCTAACTCCTAGCCGTTAAAGAGTTGTAACTTCCTTCATCAGCTCAGCGTCATGCGATGATGATGACCATACGCAAATGTCTCAATAGCTTTAGAAAATATATGAAGAACATTGTTAATACCTACAAAATTTGAGGGTTGCCCTCGATTTCCCTGGGGTTCCATCATCAGATCCTGACTTGGTGTCAATAAAAAAATAATTTTGAGAATCGGTGCACAAATGGGAGAGAAATCGAGGAACAAACAGAAAAAAAAAAACATACAGTGAAACATATACCACCTCCTTTTTTGGAAGTCGGTTAAAAACTAAACGTTTAATCGCGTACGTTTCCACAAGCTGGTCTTTACTTGATATAAAAATATCAGATTTCCGTATAATTCGTTCCACACCCTTCAAAACCTAAAATTGATAAAAACCTAATCCCAGAAAACTGCACCAATTCGCTTTATCGCTTTCAATAGTGTTAAAATGAAAATTATGGGTCCGTTTACACATCAAGTCACCCATGAAACGTTATAAGACTAACCTAGCCGTTTCTAAAGCCAATATAAAAGTGTCCAAGCCTGCTATAGGACCACGTTAAATAATGGAGTCTATTTAGTTTTCAGAGAAATTTATTGGAGCAATGAAACTTCGCTGTGGTGGTTTATTTTGTTGCGTATGAACGACCCTAAGATCTCTTGATGTTTCTGCGGTCCTAGTACTTTTTTTGTGGATTTAGATTCTGAAGTCAGCTCTTTTGTTTATCTAGGGACTGTATTTTGGCAAAATGGAATAGGACTCGTTCATCAGATATTTCGACACACGACTTTATTAGGAACACTCTCGATTAAGGCCCTGGTAATTTTGAATGTACTCGTTCGAATGAGTGATAATACTCGTAGTTCTTACTGCAATACGAAACAGGTTAAAATCTGTTGTAATAAATTCGAATAATAAATGAAAATAAAATCGTATAAAATTAGACTATATATTATTAACTGTTTGATAATAAATAATACATCACTGGATGCAGTTTGGCATTCGGAATTTTATGGTATATTTTTAATTATAATAATAATTGTTATTGATCACTTCAACTTCGCCAGTTATACAAAAAAAAAACAGCTTGTTTCATAGAAAAGTGCAATACCTACGCGGTCAAAATGTATGGAACAGCTGATTTTTTTTTGTATAACCGGCGCAAAATTTCTGCGGGTCTAGAATGATATGCTGAATTCATGGTTAAAATTTGCGCACTGGATAAAAACTTTTCCTGTATGCAACATTATTTTTAGTATATGCCAAACCTGAAGATAGTTTGTTCAGTATAAGGAACTGAATCAATTTTAATAGTTTTTACACAATGTTATTTTTTCTCCCAATTTTTTTACTTTTTTTTAGTTATCACCAGTTAATTACAAAAACAATGGCCATATGGTTAAGTACCTACTGCCTAATATTATCAATGAGCACAATACGACGCTGGACGCACGGGCGACGCGTGGTGTCTATGGTGACCATGTTTGTGTAGACAACTAGGTAACATAACAAGCTTATAACTTTGTGATTTTTCATGATACAGCTTTGAAGACACGTGTTTCGGGTTTCGCATATAATAAAAATAAGGTTATATTTCTAATATAATATATAATTTAATTTAATTTAGTTATCTATGTATTGATACCTGAAGCAAAAACTTTGTACCCCTTTTTCGAAAAATGGGGGACAAAGTCACAAAAAAGGGGACAAAAAGGGAGAATGAAATTTAAGTAAAGTTAAAGTTTATACGGAGAAGGAGTGCAGAAAGCTAATAATATAATAATGTAATTCTATTCAACTGAATTATGGTCGAAATTCGACCACTGGGCAATTTCTACCGTAATAGTAGTAGGTAGTAGTCGTCGGGTGGTCAAAGACAAAAATCAAAAACAAACATTTTATTTCACATAAACCTGCATGGCCACTTATGTAACGTCAGAAGTTAGGTGCACGGTTCCAATTTGTTGCTTCCTATGGAGGAGAGCCGGCAAGAAAGTCTACGGTTACTCTTTTTAAAATAGTTGTCTTTTACAATGTTTTCAAATTACAGAGATATTAAGTGTGGGAGGACAGTGCAGGCCTGTTAATAAGTACCAGGTACTTAAAAAATGAAATACAGATTAGAAAATCGGCTATAAATGTACAGTCTCTAAGGCCTTCAATGTTCTCACATTCACATTATGTAAACGTACATAAATAAAATGAACCTATTTAAACCAAGTGACATGATTTCCATGAGAATCACTAATAAATAGTCGTTATTAGAATTGATGTATAATGTCAAATAATGACGAGAATATGTCAGACATTGTAAAAAAAATTAAGAATAAAAATTAATATTGTAATTTGGGAGCAGTTAATAGACTTTCACATTGCTATGCTATTAATGAGGTACCAGGGAAGCCACATGTGCAGAAGGAATTAATGAATTTGACGAAATTTTTGCTTCATGTATCAATACATAGATAATTAAATTAAATTAAACTTTAGTTCAGACTAGTCTATACTATTTACTCGTAAGAGTAATTTGGTGTTAGTAACAAAATGGTGCTTAGTTATGTTGACATTGTTAGTTTTTATAAATTATTTATTTAGTCTTATGATACTCACCAGCCAGTGTGCCTGAAAGGGACAGTGCGCTCTAGCAGCGATCATTTTCAGAATGCTGTTAATACCACTATGAATTTGGTATTATAATATCAATAGTAGGTGTACTTAAAGAAATAAATTGCACAAAACAAAACTGACTTAAAAATACTTACTTGACACCTAGTTGCCCAAAGACAAACAGTAATTAATTTATTGTTTGTTCCGTGTGGTGCCGGACGTAAAAGAATAGCGCCATCCCATTTCTTCCCGTGGGTGTCGTAGAAGCGACTAAGAGGGGACTGACTAGAGAATGGGCAGCAGCGTTCTATGCATTTTATCACCATACTGCGATCGCCAACCCGTCTGCCAAGCGTGGCGATTACGGCAAAACTCCCCTTTTCAGGGATGCCTACTCGTATGTCCAGCAGTGGACGTTTTTCGCTGAAATGATGATGATGAAACATTAATGTCACATTACATAATGGATCATGAACGCGAACGTTTTCATTACTTTTATAATGTTGTACGAAACAACTTTAAGGTGCTTATTTATGGTGCCTTGTGCAACAAAAACTGTGACAGATCGTTCAGTGTGTCACTTCATTGTTTAAAACTAGCTTTTGCCAGCGGCTTCGCCCGCGCGGAACTTTCATCCCCTATTTAATTCCCTTAGGGCTTGAATTTCAAAAAATCATTCCTTATTCATTGTCTACATTACATAGGGAACCTCAAAGTTTTAGCTTTCTAGGTCCAAGGATTTGGGCTGGGCATTGATGAGTCAAACAGTCAGTCAGGACTTTTCTTTTTATTTATATTAATTAAATTAAACAACTTTCTGCTTCTTACAACAAGTTATTGTAAGATTTAATGACGGCTTTAAAAGTTACAGTTCGTTTATGCAACTGGCTGTGAATCTCTTAAAAATAAAATTTAACATACATTTTACTGTACAAAAAAAAAAACTTTAAACCCAGACTATTCTTACATAAATCACCCATTTTACCCTTGTTCCTACCATTAAACGTCTACAAAGTAAAGTGTAGCAGTACCAGGTAATACGTAAGATTCATGACGTCATAAACTTTCAGGTTCTTCATTGCTCACTAAACCTTTCTAGTATTAGTTAGTTTAGTGTTCCTCGAACGAGGGCACTAAATGGAGCTTCCAATGGATTTTAATTAATTGGTGTAGGTTTATGTGACGTCTGTTTATGTGTGTGTCAAGATATGGAAATGTGAAGGAATGGCAATGGTAACGGAAGTGCCAGGGTAGCGAAATATAATTTGTTTTATGTTTTTTGCAATTAGTCAGTGTCAGGCTGTATACCGACCTGCCGCCTGCCGGGGTTTGTTTTTGGGTGGGAAATCATCAAATGACTTCTCCCGCTCTGGGTGGAGCAGGAGGGCATGTCAAACTTTTACTGACTAAAACCCGCCCGTGTTCCCTCAGTAGCCTGCATGCCAGGGTCGGCGGTATCTCTTTCGAACGAAACCGCACTCCTGGCGGGCATCGGCCCTTGCGGGCCTCATCGGTTTGTGCTGACAATTCTTTGAGGCGCGCGTGGAACACAACGCGCCGTCGACCTGGGCTTGGTCCTTACCGGACAGTGAGCTACCCATTACTCGCCGTCCGCAAGCCCACGCCTACGGTGGTCGGAAATCAGCCCGGGATTTCCGACGCCCAGGGCGTCTCCTGCGAAGGCTAGGGCCGTGAGGGTGCATATGCTGCCTCTCCCTCACGTGCGCCGCCTCTCTCTTCGGGAGAATCAATGTTTCGCAGAAGGAAGCGACGGCTACCCATGCACTCTCGCTCCTTACCATGGCCTGGACCAGGGCCGGACGCGAGAGATCGCCGTCGCCGATCGCCTCCACGAGTAGAGTGAATCGACATATTTAAAAAGTATATTATTTTCTGTAGGAAACTCACATTAAGTTGTGGGCGAATCGACAATTCCAGAAGTACGTATTAGGCAATTGGCAGGTTTTGAATTTCATGCAAACAAGCTAAAAGAAGAGGTTACTGCATGCAATCCTATCCTTAGGTCTTTACCTATGAAATTGCCGTTCTGCAGTACTGGCCATTTCAAATCAAAATAATTTTTGTTTGGCTAAGAATTCTAATTTCAAATTAATTTTATTTTAAAAACATGGATTTTTTTTTCTAAAAGTAGTCATTTCTTTATTGATTAGTGTTACATTTTCATCGCATTTCAATATTTTTCGTCATCATGGATACGTTAAAAATTCGAGTAATTATGGAATATGAGTACCGTCGTGGCAGCAACGCGGCACAAGCGGCACGCAACATCAACGACGTTTACGGAGCTAACACTACAAACCAACGCACCACCTCTTATTGGTTTGCTCGCTTCCGTTCTGGAAATTTCGACCTGAAAAATGAACCTCGTGGTCGTCCGAAGACTTTGGTCGACAATGACGAATTAAAGGCGATTGTGGAAGCTGATGATACACAATCTACGGCTGAATTAGCAGCAGCTTTCGACGTTAGCGTCAAAACAATATTGGTCCATTTGCGTCAAATTGGCAAGGTAAAAAAGCTTGACAAATGGGTGCCCCACGAACTCAATGATCGCCAGCGCGAAGTACGCGTCGAGACGTGCCTTGCACTGCTCAACAGACACACAAATGAAGGAATTTTGAACCGCATTGTTACCTGCGATGAAAAATGGATTCTGTTTGATAACCGTAAGCGCTCAGCAAGATGGTTGGATCCTGGTTCAGCACCTAAACAATGCCATAAACGAAAACTTACCCCTAGAAAAGTGATGGTCACTGTTTGGTGGTCTAGCGCCGGTGTGATTCATCACAGCTTCTTACCAAACGGGGTGAGCATTACTGCAGATGTGTACTGTGAAGAACTGAACACAATGATGGAGAAGCTGGCGCATCTCCAACCAGCATTGGTCAATCGCTCGTCTCCGCTGCTCCTGCACGACAACGCGCGACCTCATACTGCACAGCAGACGGTCTCCAAGTTGCAAGAACTGGGGTTGGAAGCTCTCCGTCATCCGCCCTACTCACCAGACCTTGCGCCTACAGACTACTACTTTTTCCAGAATTTGATAACTTCTTGGCGGGAAAAAAATTTAATACCCGAGAGGCAGTACAAAATGCCTTTGAAGAATTTGTTGCCTCCCGTCCAGCTGATTTCTTTAAGAAGGGCATCAATAAACTGCCACTGCGATGGCAAAGATGCATTGATTGCATGGGTGATTACTTCGATTAATACAAATAAAAAATTCATGAAAAAAATTCGTTTAAATTTTTTCATACAAAACGGCAATTTCATAGGTAAAGACCTATTATTATTATAAATGTGAAAGTTTGTGAAGATGTTTAGTGATGTGTTTGATGTTTGTTACTCATCCACGTAAAAACGGCTGAACGGATTTGGATGAAATTTGGCGAACAGATAGTTTGTAATCTGGATTAATGTGTAGAATACTTTTAATCCTGGTAATACGTTCCTGTCGGATAATATTTTCGACCTCTACGCGGGCGAAGCCGCGGGCAGCAGCTAGTAAAGTGCATAAAATTCAAAACATGCCAAATGCCCAAAACGTATTTCTGGAGTTGTCGATTAGGCCAAAAAGAAAATACTATGTCCATTCGCACATAGTATTTTTTTTGTATCGCAAATAATCCATTATATTTAAAAAGTGTTGGTGCGCCTGATTCAGGCGTGTATATTGGTGCGAATCGACCAATAAGCCCAGTTAGCGCGTCGACGTCACCTGTATAGTACATAATGAACAGGTCAACTCAATCTGTGTGGTTCTTTCCTCA
Organism: Polymixis flavicincta; assembly: GCA_949987655.1. Lineage (NCBI taxonomy): Eukaryota > Metazoa > Arthropoda > Insecta > Lepidoptera > Noctuidae > Polymixis > Polymixis flavicincta. Next base: position 3,843,019 of record OX465195.1, on the reverse strand, counting down.
AAAGACCATTTCAGACACCAAACCACATGGTCTCCACATGATCTTACCAAGATTACGTCTGGACTTTAAAAGATACTGTGACCTCTGAGTTTGTTTCGGCCTTTCTTCTCAGAGTAGTCAGATAGGAAACGCCGACCTCATCTAGTTTAAAAAATATGATTGACGTGTAAAAGTGTTTGTACAAACCTACTTACAGAAATAAAATCATTTATCATTTAATATTTCATAGACATTGTTTGGCAGAAAGTAACGTATTCTTTGAAATACTCGAACATATTGTCACAAAGGTTATGCTTTCTTTTGCCCCCAGATTGGAAAATCAGTATCTTTTCTTGTTTCTTTTTCTTTTCTTATCAATAGCGGAACGGGATCGTTCAATCTTGAGCTGTGAAATATTTAAATTGGACTGGTTACAGGGCCGGACTAAGAGCAAATTAGGGGTGCGGAAAATTAATAAACATTCATATCTCAATTTCTATGGAAGAACTGACCGCGCCGAATTAAAGAAAACGTTTTGAATTCTTCCAGCGGTTATATATTTATAACCTGTTACCATGAATCCAGTGTATTATTTAGAAAACCCAGCGTAAATATTTTTCGACGGTTACAAAAAAAAAAAAAAAATCGCTGTTCTATTGGTTTTCACTACGTAGGTATTGCAATTTTCTACGAAAAAGTTTCTTTGTTTTTGATAACTAACGAAATTTTTTTACTTGGGAGCTAAAACTATATCCTAAATTCATGATTTCTTTTTGCGCGCGGATGTCTCTACCACCCTGCAAGTCATTGTGCGCTAATAACAGACTGACGATTCTTTTATTACGTAGACAACAGAAAGGTTCATTTGAAATAAAACTCATTTTGCATCGTTGACTACCTCGATGGTCTAGTGGTCAAGCGTTACTGTACGATTTCCAGGTCCGGCAAAGATTTTTTGAATTTAACATCTGGAATTCAGATTCCAGCTCGCAATCTGAATTTGAGCCCGGTTGATGACAATAGGCTCACCCTACTGTTACATTGGACTTTAACATAACTGGAAAAACGTGGGTGTATCGTGCCTGGCCTTTTGAGGAATACAGGCGTCATGTTATGTCCCGCTGGATGAGGGAAGCACAGAACAGGTCGAAGTGGCGGAGTTCAGGGGAAGCCTATGCCAGCAGTGGACGTCTTTCGGCTGAAATGATTATGATGTTGATGTTATGTGATATTATTTCGGCACCCACCCTAGATGCACCCCTGTATTCGAGAAAGGATCACTTCGCAGGCGACAGTTTAAAAAGCAATGCAGTTTTATGTTTTCTTGGGAACTATATTGGTTTTCTTACTGTGAACGTTTTCTAGTTAAGTATTAGTATTTGGTGCTTAAACTATTGTCCAGTAGGGTAATAGTGTAACGCGTTAACAGCAGAAATGATTTTTATTTAGCCGACAATTTTTTCGCCCATATGATGCAATGGCTCAGTAATATCCAACAAAATGATTGAGATTGTGATCCACCATCATCATCATATCAGCCAAAAGACGTCCACTGCTGGACATAAGCCTCCCCCAAAAGGGAGGTATTTGCCATAATCGCCACGCTGGGCAGGCGGGCTGGCGATCGCAGTATGGTGGTCAAATGCATAGAGAACGCTGCTGCTCATTCTCTAGTAAGTCCCTTAGTCGCCTTCTACGACACCCACGGGAAGAAATGGAGAAATGGGATGTGAGATTGTGATTGCTGAAGTCTTACTTAATTATGGTGTAGGGGGGTTTTTAGTATAGGTTATCAGTCTGTTGATGAGGAACCATTTTATACACATTTCTGATCCTTCATGTCTTACCGACAGAATCTAGAAAAGATAAATGAAAGCCAACTATAAATACCAAGATATATAGAGCAGTGGCGGCCAAGTGGTAACGAATGCGACTTACGAGTTGTAGATCGTGGGTTCGACCCAGACAGGTGCTTTACTTTGTGTAAACTATTTCATCACCACTGCTCTCAAAACGGTGAAGGAAAACATCGTGAGGAAACCGGCATGTTCTAGAACCAAAAATTTGAAGATATATGACATCTTGCAATCCGCACTGGGCCGCGTGGTGGATTACGGCCCACTCTCTCTCACAGAGAGGAGGCCTATATCCCAGCAGTGGTAACGTTATAGGCTGATTATGATGTATACCAAGATTGGGAAGGATTTGTGTCTTAGTAATGACAACGATCAGGTTAAGTTACTCTTCCTGCGGTTAGTCAGTGAATGAGTAACCATCTTTACATACCAAGACCCCTCCGTGCTCGGATAAAACGCTAAGCCATTAGTCCCGGCTGTCATTTTTGGATCTTTGATAGTCGTTACGTGTCATTAGAACCCCGAAAGTCTAACAACAAGTCTTACCAAGATGGGGTGTCGTCTTACCCAGTAACTGGGTTGTGGAAGTCAGATAGGCAGTGACTCCAAATGAAGTAGTGGTACATAGCTGCATTCGATTAGACTGGAACCCGACCGCAACTTAATTGGAAAGAGACAGGTAGATTGTGTACTCAGACTGGATACGGAAAACAGGGGACAGAGACTACAATACGCCGTTTTGATCAGTTGGTGTATAACTTGTCGTGGGACTTACAGAATAACATTTTGTTTTGTTTAATGTATCGTCCATTTCTTTCACTGCATCGTTGGTGGTTTTATTTGGTGCCAAAATCAGCAAGGGCTTGCGGATAGCGAGTAATGGGTAGGTCGCTGTCCGGTAAGGATCAAGCCCGGGTCGACAGCGCATTGTGTTCCACGCGCGCCTCAATGAGATGTCAGCACCCAACTGGTGGGGTCCGCAAGGGCCGATGTCTTCCAGGGGTGCGGGTTGTTCGAAAGATACCGTGGCCCCTGGCACACAGGCGAAGGAACACGGGTGGGTTTTTGCCAGTAAATGTCTGACACGCCCTCCCGCTCCGTCCAGAGCGGGAGAAGTTATTTGATGTTTTACACCAAAAATAAAAATGTCACCTGGACTAGCACCAACCATAAAACAAAACATTGCGGTCTAGTTTCTGTACGTATAATTATCGTAAATGTAATACTTTCAACAAAATTCACGGGGTTCAAAGACCTATCCATGACTCAGCCAGTGCCATCTCGATTTAATAATTATGTTGTCCACCAAAATATTGACGTGTCGGTGTCTTAAAATATCTATTTGAATTCCTGTGGTTGCGTCTCTTTCGTGCCGCTGTTACGGTAATAGTTTTACAACCCCTAAGTCATTGAAATTCTTATGAATTAGGCAAACTAATTATAATAGGTTTAGTAAAATTTTACCTTCTAATATATTCGTAATTCGACGTTGAAAGTAGGGCCAGCAAATTGTTCTCAGGTTTTGCACAAAATTCGTCGTCGTCGTAATATAATATTTCATTTCATTTCTGAGGACAAAAGTCCGCCACATCACTGTCAAGGGCTTCAACCCACCGGTGACTGATACCAGGGCATCTCTATTGAATACCATCCCTGCCGTACTTTCCAAACCGGATATAAAAGTTTTAGGGGGAAAGGACAAAATGGCGCCGTATTGTAACGCCATTCCCGAACGAATAACTTTCGCCATTGGAATTAGGAGGCTGGCGGTACAAAGATAACGCGACTCAATTGATGGCAAGGAGCTGAAAGTTTTGGATGTGGTGGTTTTAATAATTAGCAATAGGAGCCATGGACGTCTATGCGCCGCTAGGAGTAATAGTGTTCTGTGTCTATGAGTTTGACGGCGCAGCAAGTGGCGCCCACTAGTTATGAAGTTACTGGAATCACCGAAGAGGTCGGAAGGTCTACACTCAATAATTAGCAATAGGAGCTATGGACGTCTATGAGTTTGACGGCGCAGCAAGTGACGCCCTCTCGGTACGAAGTTTCTGGAATCACCGAAGAGGTCGCTAGGTGAACAATCAGTTTGTTAAGTCTATCCCAAAATAAGTAGAAAAATAGAACACGTGGTGAAATTATATTAAGCACTGGATTTATAACTATCTGTGAAGAATCGACCATTGAAAATCAAAACAGAGTACCAGGACGTCCAAAAAGACAATGTCCGATTTTCAATTTTCGGCGCTAAGCAATGCGTTGAATATCCAATGCGCGTAAAAATCCTGCCGCGATATTTTTACGTCAGTGCGAAAGTTGATTAATTGAGCTGAAAAGAATATTAAAAAAAAAAAAAACTAAAAAACACGCTTTAAAAACAAACTAAAAAATTATGTAATTAATTCTATTAAAAAGCGTGCGGTTTTTCGAGGTATTTTTATAATCAATTAATATCAAGCACACCACGCTTTGTAATAGAATTAATTAAATTATTTTGTACTTTTTTAGTTTGGTTTTTAAAGCGTGTTTTTAGTTAATAAACTATTACTTATTTGTATTTTTTAGTTCTGATAACTACAAAAGCATGTTTTTTTTTGTTTGTAATTATTGAATTGTCAGCGGTCCTCGATAAGTCTACAAAGTTTAAAAGAAATCTGACCGCTTGAAGTGGGTCAAAAGCAAGTCCAAATGAGTCGGTTACAAACAAACAAACATGCTTACAAACATACAGGTGAATCTAATGAAAGCGTGTTAAAAAGGTAACCACATCCATGTTTCATACATCCCAGTGTCTGGTTTCCGTCCAACAAAAAGTTGGAAGTTGAGTATTTCATTGTTCACAAATGGTCTAATGAAAATATGAACTCAACTCTGTTTTAGTTAACAGGGTTTAGGAGTTTTATCGGCAATACAATAATGTTGCAACCGATCGTTGCTAAGCCAAAAGCAACAGGTAAATTCGATTTTGTACAAAGTTATTTACCTTAGCTACTTACAAATAAATACATTTGAATTGGAATAGTAGACCGCGTTCACTTAATGAAAATTTGCTACATATTAAACGTTACAAGTTAGTTGCACAATTCAAATCAATAGTTTATAAGAGCCGGCAAGAAACTCCACGGTTACTTTTTTAAATAATTCGTTTTGACACTGCTTTCTAATAAAATTGTTAATAGGTAAAAGAGGACAGTGTAGGCCTGTCAACATGTATCAGTTACTTATTAACAGGAAATGATAAAAAACAACAACAAAATACAAAAGGTAAGTACAAGGCATATATACTTTATCATTCACAAAAAAAAAAAAAAAAAAACATTAGTGTAATTTTTGTCGTTTTCATGGTTTTCGAGGGTGCTGAAGCCGCTATTGAGGTAAAAATTAAGTTTGAGTTTTATAGATGTTACATTTGGGGTAGAAGATAAAACAACCCCACATACGTTTGGCGCTTGAGGTTCTCTGCAGCAGCAGCAGCACCGTACATTTTAATTATTTTCCAAAGTTCCAATAACAATGTACAAAAGGAATAATTTGCCGTTATTGCTCTAGGTTGCTATTCGAGCCTAGCCACGTAAATGAGTTGTGTACGGAAAGAAGGCAATCCTAGACATATATTACAGAGATAAATAAAATTATCTAAAGCCCAAGCTACCACTTTTATTCTTCACTTCTAAGTTGAGCTGCACGAATACTGACACATGTGAGCACTGAATGGACAGGTCCACTCAAATCTGTATTTATTGCTCAAAAGGCCATTTCCGACTCTAAACTACATGGTCCTCATGTCCAGACATGATCTGATCAAGATCATGTCTGGACATAAATGAGGCTGTGGCCTCGTGAGTTTATTTCGGTCTTTATTTTCAGAGTGGTCAAATAGGAAACATCGAACTCATAGTTTCAAAACATATTTTTTAATTGACGTGTCTTTTACACGTTTGTCCAAACCTATTTACAGAAGTATTCGTCCGCATCGCTATCATCAGGAAACATGCCCAGAAGATTGGCAGCATTGCAACGGTGCTCAACTATACAACAGAATTAACAAAGAGATTTACACAAAAACCGAATGTAATTTTTTTTTAACTAATTGGATAAAACTACTTACTTATGATGACACGGAGGCGCTGCTGGAATAAATATACCCTACCTCTAATGTCTGTACATGTTCACCTCATGCATACGGTCTGATTCATATGTACTCACATTCTCACACCCTCACATTTACACACTATCACATTCACACACTCTCGCACAATAATAAAGCAATTTTTCATTTTCATTTTTCATTGCAACGGTGAATGGCAGTTTACAGAAGTAAAATTATTTATCATTTACGTACAAACACGTCATGTCATTTACAAAAATTAAATTAAAAATTTAAAAAACCCCCGACACAAACAAAAACTCCAAAAAGTAAAAAATAATATTTATAGGCCTTTTAATTTTAACGTAATATTTTGATCAGGGCATTGTCAAGTCGGGGGACGGCTAGGCCTCTGTTTGGCGTTTTCATTGACCGTCCCCCGACTTGACAATGCCCTGATCAAAATATTACGTTAAAATTAAAAGGCCTATAAATATTATTTTTTACTTTTTGGAGTTTTTGTTTGTGTCGGGGGTTTTTTTAATTTTAAATTTAATTTTTATTTCTTGCTTTTTAAACTTAATGTCTCCCTTAAATCACCATTTATCTATAATATATTCATTGAGACCTTTTCAATGAGCCCAAACACGATACTTCTGCTGTTTGTTGGTGAATAACTTGGGTTTCCTGGAAATTCCAGGTGTTGCTCCAGCATCAGTTCAAGGTTATTTTATTCGTTTAATATCATTGAAGTAATAGAATCCCAAATTTTAAGTTGATCAGAGGCTAAAATCCGTTTTTCAACCAGAAAAGAGCTGATAATCTTCAAACGGCTGAACCGATTTTGATGAAACATGTCTAAGAACACTCCCGACTAATACACCTTTCAAACAAAAAAAACTAAATCAAAATCGGTTCATCCGTTCGGGAGCTACGTTGCCTCAGACAGACACACACACACACACACACACACACACACACACACACACACAGACACGTCAAACTTATAACACCCCGTCGTTTTTGCGTCGGGGGTTAAAAAACAATCTAGATGAAGTCGACATTTATTTTCGTATCTACCTACCCCTGAGGACAAATGACAAAACAAACTCCGTAGGTACTCGTAACTGTACTCTCTATGTATTAGATTACACAGAATACGTCTACTCATGCAACTTTGTATCCTTGTATTATATTATTGCAGAGGAATGTAAATTCAAACCAGAATGTCAAACGTTTACGAGATTAGAACTTAAGGGAGATTGCATTTTGTAATATTCCTGTATTTATATTGGACGAGGAAACGAGCAGTATCGCTGTTATTACTTAACCACAAGCGCCTTTCTTGTGGCTAAATAATAATAGCTGCACGGGCCGATCGATCAGGTTAAGCTACGCTTGCCATGGTTGGTCTGTGGATGGGTGACCGTCTTTTCATATCCTGTGTGCCTCAGAAAGCAACTTTAGCTGTTGCTCGGCTGTCATTTTTGGATCTTTGACAGTCGTTACGGGTCGTCAGAAGCCTCAAAGTCTGACAACCAGTTTTATCAAGAGGTATCCTATAACCCAGTTACAGAGTTGTAGAGACCAGGAGACCAGATAGGCAGTCGTTTCATGTGAAGTACTGGTATTCAGCTGCATCCAGTTTGACAGGAAGTAAATCCCAGCACAGTTGGGAAAATGCTAGACAGATTATGATGACGTTGAAAGAGGTAAACCGTTTTGTTGTTGTACGAGTAAAACATTTATAATTAACTTGGATATGGCATAGAAATCTCGATTTTTTAAAATGTTTTTTGTATGTTGGTTTTATATTATAAAAAAAAACAAATAATAATAATACTCAGACGAGAGAGCTGCACGGGTCGATCGATCAGGTTAAGCTAGGCTTGCCGTGGTTGGTCCGTGGATGGGTGACCATCTTTACATACCCAGACCCCTCCGTGCCTCGGAAAGCACGTTAAACTGTTGGTCCTGGCTGTCATTTGTGGATCTTTGACAGTCGTTACGGGTCGTCAGAAGCCCGAAAGTCTGACAAACAGTCTTACCAAGGGGTATCGTATTACCCAGTAACTGGGTTGTGGAGGTCAGATAGGCAGTCGCTCCATGTAAAATACTGGTATTCAGCTGCATCCGGTTAGACTGGAAGCCGACCCCAACATAGTTGGGAAAAGGCTAGGCAGATGATGACTCAGACTGCAAGGTAATATTTCCGCAAAAACTACTGAAAGAAGCAACGCAAAGAATAATGCTAAGACGGCAAAACAATTTATTGAAACTTTTAGCGCTGTCTCCGAACAAAACAAAGAAGCAGACCACGCTAATAGGCTACACAGGACCTAATTTGTGCGTTTAAATTGGGTACCAGCCAAATTGAAGAAAGTCCGCCATCTACATTTTTTTAAGCTGAAAAGAAGTATTTCATGTCCCTACTATACTGTAGCGCGTAGGCATATTAAATATCCTTAGTCTTAGGCAATGCCTGACGTAGCGCGTAAGTTAACTTTATGTCCTTCAACAGAGAACACCCTCTTTAATTTGCCAAACCTTCTGATTATTCTCACATACATACACATACCTCATCGGCAAAATACTAATGAAGAATACTTCTAGTCACGTCAGTGAGGTACATTGTTATCATTTATCATTGGCACATAGCGGTATGATGAATAGGATGCAAAGTTCACTCATCCTCCATAGAAAAGGGCGAATCTTCTTACCAGACGAGTGTTAATAGGCAACAGCCCGATGATAGATCTCGGAACGTTATATTCATGCTAGTTGTGCGATATACTCTGCTTGCGCTACGCAGGATTTTTCCTTGACGTCATTGTGATGCGCAGTTCGCATATGGCGATGCACTCGTAAAAAAAGAAAGAAAAAGTATTTATTGGACTCGCACAGGAATATCACAAACTTACTAAAACACAATAAAATTATTAAACACATAAAAAATAAAAACGAAAAAACTAGTACGCTACACTACTTTATAAAATTAAAATAAGATTTAAACAAAAAAAGTAAAATAAAAACAAAGTCCTGTACGAAGCCAAAAGGCCACTGTCTCAGAATGATGCTGCAACATTTAAAAACTGTCGCAGCGCTGGTATTCTGATAGGGCCCACTGTAATGTCACGGACAGATACAGAAACAAAAAAGTAAATAAATTAAAGTAAGGTAATAAATGTCTAATAAAACCAAAAAAAAAAAACATAAATAGTATTTACAAAAAATATTGTAATCCGCGTGTCTGCACCCCACGTAACATCATCTCCCCCGATTGGGTCCCCGCATTGTCGTTGAGGGGGGGCTCAGTAACCGTGGTCCCACACACGGTGAAGCCAAGAGGAAAAGCCAAAGGTGGGGCCGCTCGTCAGGGCTTTTGCCTCAAAGCCGACGACGTAGCGGCCATAAAGTAGGTTGCAGTGAGGTGCACCGCAACTGAGGAGGGCCGCGATGTCGAATAGGACGCATCGCGGCTGAGGGTTTCGGGCTGCGGCGAAGGAGGAGTGCCGGTACTTTTGAGTAGCGCTGGACGGGGCCGCCACCGTTTGATGGCGGACGCGGTGGGGCCGCAGGGGAAGAGGAGTGTCGGGATAGATATATTGGCCGCTCTCCCTATCCCCTGCGGCCGAAAAGTGGTAGACGGGACGGCGCGTTGTGTTCCACACGCGCGCCGTCAGAGATGTCAGCGACCACTGGTGGGGTCCGCAAGGGCCGATGCCTGCCAGGGGAGCGGGTTTTTCGAAAGAGTTACCGCCGCCCCTGGCATACGGGCAGCTGAGGGAACATGGGTGGGTTTTAGTCAGTAAAAGTCTGTAGACTCCAGTTCCATACATGACGATACATTGACGCGATGCAAGTGGACTATCTCGAATTAATTACATACTCTATTCATCATTTTGGATAAAAATGCTTGCCTAAACCTGTAAGAACCTTACAAAATGCAATACTTATCATATTTTGAATCATTCAAACATTTAATGACAGAATTATCAAATATTATAAACACATATTACAGCATTGAACATTACACACAAACTACTTTCATAAATACGTATTAGATCAAATAAAAATTTCTCTCTAAGTCAAAACGGTTATATACGACACGACATCACGTTTACTGTTTATAATACAACGTGTTGTTTTGCATCCTCGTCAAATTCAAGGAGGTAACTATGCTAATGATTCTCGACACGAATCAATAATAAAATAAGTAGTTTTTAGTGTGATACCGCACTGTAAAACACAGCGATATAGTCGTGCGACACTGCCTACCGCATACGGAACGGGTCGATTCTGTTCTTTGAAAGAGGTGTTTTCTGAAATACTGTTAAACTTAAATAACTTAAAAAACAAGTATGTATTCATTAGTGAGCAAGTCTCGTAATTTTATTTGATTATTTATGTATTTCATAACAGCCTCCGGAAATTTGACGAGGATGCAAAACAACACGTTGTATAAAAATGGAGAGCACAAGAATATTACAATAAAGACGTCTGACACGCCCTCCTGCTCTACTCAGCAGGAGAAGTCATTTGATGATTTCCCACCCCAAAAAAGAAAAAAAAAAGCCATAGTCACATCATTATCATTATTAAATAAATGCCATCCACGATTAGGTTAAACTTCAATGTGGTGCATTAATGGAACTTCAAAGAAACGTTGGATGAAAATGATATGACCATGGCTTGAAATGTACGTAAGAAGTCATACTTTTCGAGTAAATATGACTCTGACTAGTCAGTCACTTCGACGGTTCCTTAATCCCCCAACTTCAAATGACAATTTTTACAGGAGAGCGCTTCAAAGTTTCAAACACGCGTATATCATGTTCTAGTTAAGATGGATCTTGTCGACATTTTTTCCATACAAACTTCGGCAGTATATTACTCCACTATTCGACAATGTACATCAAAAATTAAACATGTCATAATTTTGTCTCATTATTGAAATTATGTCTGTTGGGAAACGGAATAATAAAACAAAAAGCCATTAAAAAGTTATGAGCCACAAAGATTCGGTTTTCTTGCTAATTTGACCTAACTTTGGGCGTGTTTAGTTAATAAAAGACGTGTGATATCTCCAAAACCAAGTCGGTGCTGACAGATCTCAAAGTAGAATTATGTAGTGAAAAGTAGATTTATGCAGTGGTTTTTCATGAAACCCGATCTTCCGAAGGACTTTTCTTAATTTTGTACACACCTGTTTTACTATAACTGATCCTGCATCTTACTCAATAATGTTGTGCGTACAAAGTAGCGTCTAACTGCTCATCACAGGTACTACCTCTGTCAGACACGAAGCCTGGTGAGAGAGCGTGCTTTTGAGCCAAGCCCACCAGTGAGTGCGAGCCTGCGACTAGATTCCCCTTAATGTAATGCGATGATGGATTTAAGTGCATTTTGCCATCTTAGACTTATTTTTCTTAAACGTAACGATAGAATAGGCCGGCCTGAGCGTCACGAAAACATAACATGCAAATCATATCTACCACTTAGGGGATTGCGTACGTAGGGACCGTTAAAATCACATCGTGGCAAGCACGATTCAGACGAATTATTAATTCAAGCGATACAAGAGATAAACAATTTGGAAAGAGAATAAACAAAGAAGGTACCTCAAAAATTCATGACACAAAGAAACATTGTATTTACCTTTATACTAATCCTACTTACTGCTAATATTATGAATGTGGAAGTTTGTATGTTTTGATGTTTGTATGTTTGTTACTCAATCACGCAAAAACGGCTGATCGGATTTGGCATACAGATATTTAATAATCTGGATTAACACCGCATACTTTTTATTCCAGTAGTACATTCCCGTGGGATAATTTTAGACTTGTACGCGGGTGAAGCCGCCAGCAAAGGCTAGTTGTACATATTTGCAAACATTGGATTTATAGCAAGGAGAGGAGACAACATAGCTTAGACTAGCATTTGAGGAAATCCCTAGTGTCTACGGACTACGGGCTCGACTATCTTACTGCGAAATACTGCACAAACATGGCAGGAGTGCAAAATGTCTATTCCAAAAATACCTAACACTAACTAGATACTACAGTAAACAAACCCTGTCTAGGGTATAGTTTTTGCTATCACTCGTCAAAGGGATTAAGTAACAGAATTGTATAGATATCAAATACATGAAGCAAAAACTTCGTACCCATTTTTACCCGACTGCGTCAGAAGGAGAGTTATGTTTGTCGAGTGTTTGTATGTATATTTCTTTGGTACGCTCTGTAGCCTAAACGGCTCGATCGATTTCGGCTTGAGAGGTGCGTCTTAATTGTGAGAGTGACACTAGGTATATCAAAACCGAAAAAAAATGGCCAATTTTTGGCGCCATATTGTGTCTTGTTTTTTTTTCTCAAAACCTATTGAATTGGGTGCAAAAATAAAGGGTTTCATAAATAGGTCTCATTAACGTCAAAAATAATTGTATTAACTAAAATGTGTGAAAAACAAAATAGGTACAAAATAAAAAAAAAAAACGACTACCTAAAAAGTGAACTTTAATTAATAAAGATGGAAACCAGAAACTTGTTTTAAAAGGATACCTATTAGACTGAATACGCAATCTCATGCAGTCGGAGTCATATATTATCTTCTTAAAAACAACTTTATTTTGGCATTAGAAATACATTAAGTTTTAAATGAATTATGATCGAATTTCTACCTGGGTGACCACTTCTTAGTACTTGCAAATAACCCCCAATCCATCTGCTATCTAACCCGGTATACGACGGAATCTGTATGTCCTGCATAATGTATGCGCACATGAGAAATGTAGAACATGTTCAGTGCAGACGTATTCTAGAGCGGACTGAATAAACATCCATTTTATTTCGCTGAGGTTTCTTGAGAGATAGGGGTTCAAGTGTTTTCTTCGTATAAACTTTTTAGTATTTTCTATCTAATACCTTTAAACGAGCAATCTATACTAATGTTTATAAAGCTGAAAGGTTTGTTTGTTTATACTCGAACTGAATGAATCGAAATTTAAATCTTTTATAAAACGCACACTATGCAGCCATGCTTATTATAAGTTGGGGGATTACATCGCTGACAAAAATGCTTGGCTAAACGCTGCTTGTCCTGCTGCACAAGGTAGCTTAAACTAAATTGAATAACATTGAAAACATTGTTGGAGCTGCTGAAGACTGTAAAAGCTAGATATCTTTGCATTGTATAAATTCAAATTTTTGTATTGTATAATTGCATAGCATATGTGTGAGCACTATGTTCCTACTATAAAGCAAACATTTACAGGGTACGTCTTTCATTGACTTGAATGTGCCCTGGCAGCTGAGAGTATGTCATGCTCACTCAAATGTCTCGCTGGTGGTGGCGTGTGTGTTGGATCATTAAGTTCCCTTCAAAATGGTTGAGCTGAATGGTGCTGATGCATACGTCATGTCCGTGAACGGGCGCCGCCAGTAGGGACTGGTCATCTCTTAGCTCCCACGGCTTATTTTAATTGTTATTTTATTTTAATTACGGACGCTTTTAATGTGCACTTTTTACATCCTTCTCACATTGATAATTTCAACATAATGATGTAACCAACTTTTTGTAACAAAATCTTGATTTTAAAAGAGTGTCCAAGGAGTTTCTTGCCCGTTCTTCTCCATAGGTACCTACGATTTGGAATGGGCAACTAGCTTCATTTTTCTAACTCACCGACCTTGACAATTCAAAAGTGCCTGTAATTGGTTTATTTGAAATAAATGCTTTGAGTTTGAGTTGAACGCGCTAATGTCATGAGCAACTAGTTCGAATTGAAAAATATATTTTAGAGTTGGATAGCCCATTTATCGAGGAAGGCTATATAACATCAAGCTAGGAGAGTTAGGAGCCAGCAAAAAGAAAAAAAGTCACAAATACGAAATACTCGCATGGCCAGGCGATTCGATTCGTCGGGGTTGCTCGGGGTAGCAAGAAACGAAGTTACACGCAGAAGATAGTTCTTGTATATAATCTGAATCTCGGAAACGGTATCAACCTTTTTGTATGATATTTAGCACGTAGGGGGTTTCAGGGGCGATAAATCGATCTAGCTAGGTTTCATTTTTAGAAAAAGTTTAACAAAAAACCAAGCAAGGCTCGGTCATTCAGATATTGATTTTTTTTATGAATAGGTCTGATAAGATAAGATAAGATAAGATAATGATTTATTTCTCGCCACAATATATAAGTACAAACACATTTTTAAAACAATACATTATCAATGTTATATTGTGGGAGACTGGTGCCTAAGATAGGCGAAAGGCCTGTATTTCAGGACACCAGGTCTTCACCCCGACAGAAGTTGTTACATTTAATTTTAATTATGCACTGTCACATAAATGCGGCAAGTTATATGAATTCACATTAAAAGAGGAAAATAACACTTTAGACTATTACCTACTTATTCTAGGGTTAGTATGTGACTTTGTGTGTGTGTGTGTGTGTATGTGTGTGTGTGTGTGGGTGTGTGTGCGTGCGTGTGTGGGTGTGTGTAGCGAAATATGATAGGGAAAGTGAAGGGCTGAAAACCCAGGATAGCGATGTGTATAAATGTTTTACTTTTTTTAAGCAAGTTATGCCGGTGTTGATAGAAGTTCTTCAGTAGCTTCTTAACTTAAATCCTGGAGCCAGCTCTTAACCTTGATCTTACAGTTAGTTTTGGTGAGACCATAAATGGAGAGCGTCCTGTTTATGTTATTGTAGAGAAAGCGACCCAGGAAACAAAAGAAACGTTTGGAGAACACTGTACTAAGTCGCTTACCGTGGCGATCTACTGGGTCAAACCGTCTTTTATTTCCTAACAGCGAGCAGTCAAAGGTAAGAAGTCCATGTTGTTTTAGGGCCGTTTGCAGAACAAATAACTGACGTACAGTTAAAACTTTAGTCTGTCTATATAAGAGTGTCCACTTTTGACCTCGATCACCTGATGTAACGCGATGGATGAGGTCTGTGATAGAATAAGCGAGCCCAAAAGATCCCTGAGCGGTAACTGCGTCATACATGAACACTAGGACTGGCTTTCATTTTAAAAGATCAACAATACTCATTGCGTTAATTATGTTGTTGAGCAGATTTTAACATATAATGTACAGATACATGACTTTGAGTCTCTCTCTCTATAGTTATTCTTTTAGGCCAGGGGTGGCCGACTTGATTAGATCCAAGATCTACTGTTTACTGACGAAACCCTGTACGATCTACCAAAAAATTGAAATCTTAAATGATGATCATTTAAGATTTTAAGAAGTATGTAACTTCTTGAGATCTTAAATGAAACAACATAGTTCAGTACAAAATTATGTAGTATTTTTTATTTTATTAAGAGGGAAACATAAATCTGAAAATTATTCTGAGTAACTATTTATTTATATTAGTTCCGCTAGATTAGCTAAATCAGGTTGGTTGTTGGAAATAGGCAACCTTAAAGAATCCAATGTATGGAGCGTCTGTCTAGCGAGAACAGTGTTTATTTTTTGTTTGTTTTAAGTAGGAAAATACTGACTCACAGAAATATGTTGAACCAAAACACCAATGCAATTGTTCAACACACTTCTTCAAATTTGAATATTTTTCGTTGGCAACCAATGCCCAGAAATCTAGACCTGAGGATGACCTTGCAATTTCGTTTTGAAATATCATGTGGTCTATTTCAAACGTATCTGCAAATTTTGTAGCCATTTCATTAAATCACTATGATCAATGGAATTATTAAACGGATAACTGATGAATTCCACCAACTGATTTTTTTTTTTGAAATCACTAAAGCGAATTTCGAAGTTTGATCCTACTGCCTTCATTTCTGCCGTGTAGGTACTTATCAGGAATTAAATTGTAGGTAGTATGTTTTTCCGTATGGTCCTTGATGTTTACTAACTGTGGATATTTTTTCCGTTCGATGTCAACTATCATAGACGCCGTTTGACTTTGAAACGCTACATTAGAACTCCTCATTTCCGTTACTGTTTTCTTCTTGCCTTGTAGTTCCAGATTTAATATGCTCAGTTTTCCAGTAAACCTGCTAAAAATGCTAAATCACATTGCCAGTCTAAATCATGTAATTGCTGATAATCATCACCCCTCTCTTCAAGAAATTTTATTATTTCGTTCAATAGATTTCGAAATCCTTGCAAAAACTAGGTTCGCCCCGCCCCCGCGTCCCACACGCATCCCGCTTATTGTTCATCGCGTGCCGAAAACAAAAGAGAGCTATGGTGCGTAGAAGAGAGGATAAAATAATAACGGGACAGAACGGCGATTTAAAAATGATACAAGATCACGCGTGCTGCAGTTGGTGATTACGTTGCGCAGTCTGTTCTACGGTTCTACTATTTATATTTTTGGACTTGCCACGATCGACTAGACTAATAGTCGCGATCGACGGGTCGATCGCGATCGACCTGTTGGCCACCCCTGTTTTAGGCTATTTCCTTGGACTTGCAAGTATCTATATGTCGTGAATTGATGTCGCCAAAGTATAGCGGACAGCGTTATCAAGCAATTTGATTCGTAAACGAATAATCATGTAACCGGAAACGCTAGCGACCCCTACCGCTTTGACACAATCATCGGTGGAGGGGATGCAGCGAGGACTGGCGGAGGGATCAAGTGCCGTGACAGTCTACAGTGGACAGTCGAGCATGGACAGTCCAGGCAAACGCTCAGTATCAACGCACGTGTTTGTTTCCGATGCACATGTTTATTTAATTTGTTATTCACCAGTTTATAAAAGTTATTTTAAATTTAAATTACCTTTTCGTCTGAGTACCCACTACAGTGCCCACACTTACCCAAACCATATAGGATCGTGAAAAAGATCCGATGTTTCGCATCTCGGCCACCAGTGATGCGACACATAGATTGTGATAACCAGTTGTTATCCAATAGACTTGGGCAGACAATCATCGCATCAAAACGAAGATTTCATAATTTCAGCCGAAAAACGTCCACTGCTGGACACAGGCCTCCCCCAAGCTCCACAGCTTCGATTGGTTCTGTTTTTCTCGCATCCAACGTATACCTGCGGCCTTCACAAGGTAATTGATACACCTTGTGGGAGGCTAAACGAAGGGTTTACTTGATATTAATACACCTGATAATATAGTAACATAAAAAGCCCACGACATTTCTTTAGCAGCAGTTTAAAATATTAATATTTCAATGTTGAGCACCGCAACAAATACCGACCGATCTTATTTTAAACGTTTTTACATTTTAACGTGTTTATTATATTTTAAACTTGCGAGAAGAAGCCATTCTATATTTTTCTATGGCCTTTGAAGGATTCACCATCATCATCATTTCAGCCTGAAGACGTCTTCCGGGGCTTGACATAGTCGCCACGCTTGGCAGGCGGGTTGGCGATCGCAGTATGGTGTTAAAATGCATAGATAAAGCTGCTGCCCATTCTCTAGTAAGTCCCTTAGTCGCCTCCTACGACACTCACGGCAAGAGATGGGATAAGGCTATTCTTTACGTCTGGCACCACACGGTAGGTACCTGAAGGAGCAGGATGAAAGGAATATAAATATCAAGCTTATTTTGTAAACATGTACATAGAATCATGATTAAATGCTAGGATAGGATATTGAAGTCATCATCATCATCATCATTTCAGCCGAAAGAGGTCCACTGATGGACATAGGCCTCCCCCAAGCTCCGCCACTTCGACCGGTTCTGTGCTTCCCGCAAACAGCGGATTCCTGCGGCCCTCACAAAGTCATCTGTCCACCTTGTGGAAGGCCACACACAACTTTACGTCTTCCGGTACGCGGTCGCCACTCCAGAACTATTCGGCCCCATCGGCCGTCTATTCTGCGAGCAATGTCACTGCCACTTAAGTTTGGCAATTCTTCGGGCTATGTATTAAAGTGCTATCATATATTTGATCTTGAGACAAGAAAAGAAGAAAGACGTATTTCTTGCTGGACTGACTTAAAATTAAGTTTGGTTTTCTTCTCTCAAATTTTTACCGGACGACGAAAAATCCAGGTCACGCTCATCATCGTCATCTGCATAGCCTTTGCCCAACTGTGTTGGGGTCGGCTTCCAGTGTTACCGAATGTAGCTGAATGTCAGTATGTTATCTTCTGCTTGATGATGATAATTATAACGACGAGATTACGAGAAACTGTTTTAGATACTTAAACCAGTTTAAAAAAAGTCAGGGTTTCCTAAAGAATATCTTTTTTGGAATTTCCCGTAATAATTGTAAGTATATTTCATTTTTTGGTACCAGTATTTAACACTTATCGACCTCCACAACTCAGTTACTGGGTAATACTATAATAGCTATCTGAGTAGGCTTCTGAATACCCAACAGACACAATTTGGCATTTAAAATAAATTTGGTTACTGAATGTATTCATCCTGAGGGTCTAGTTTCTCAGCAAGGGCAGAACCTGCATAAGCAAGTATAAACGTGGTTTTGCGGGGATCGATATTCTGTGTCGGATTCAATGGACCGTCTTTAGAGATAACAGAGAATTAGATGAAGCTGGAAGAGGCAATGAAGATAAGAATACTATAAAGGTATGAGAAATAGCGTGTAAAGTTCACTCATATTCTATGGAAAAGAGAGAATCCTCCGATCAGACGGGTGTTGTCTTTGGTGGACAACTGCCCGACAGTTGATGTCGTGACATTGTATATTTGTCACCGTAAGATTGTCCTCCCCGAATGGGTTCCCGTATTGTCGTTGTGGGGGGGCTCAGTAACCGTGGTCTCCAAGCCACGGTAAAGCGAAGAGACACCCAAAGGTGGGGCCGCTCGTCAGGGCTTTTGCCTTCAAGCCGATGACGTAGCGGCTAAAAAGTAGGTTGCTGTGAGGTGCACCGCAACTGAGGTGGGTCGCGATGTCGAATGAGAGGCATCGCGGCTGAGGGTTACGGGCAGCGGCAGAGGAGGAGTGCCGGTGCTTCTGAGCAGCGCTCTTCCATTCCGTGGCCTGGACGGGGCCGCCACTGTTTGATGGCGGACGCGGTGGGGCCGCAGGGGAAGAGGAGTGTCGGTATAGCGTTGGCGGTTCTCCCTATCCCCTGCGGCCGAAAAGTGGTAGGCGGGACGGCACCTTGTGTTCCACGCGCGCCGTCGTTGATGTCAGTAACAGCTGGTGGGGTCCGCAAGGGCCAATGCCGGCCAGGGGTGCGGGTTGTTCGAAATACACACCGTCGCCCCTGGCACACAGGCGACTGAGGGAACACGGGTGGGTTTTAGTCAGTAAAAGTCTGACACACCTTCCTGCTCTCTACCCAGAGCGGGAGAAGTCATTTGATGATTTCCCACACTCCAAAAAAAAAAAAACATAAGATAGTGAATACCGTTAGTTTATAATCTATCTCGCGCGATTATAAACGGTCGATAAATTGTGAACTACAAAAACCATTCACAATTTAACGCACTATTTTTCGACAGTTTATAATTCCGTCCGTCAAATTGTGAACTGGTATCAACACGGATAGTACCTTGCGCTAATGCTAAATGTCAAGTAACTGCTACTAACTTGGAAGTAGTGCTCGTCGGCGGCACCGCTCGCTTCGCTCACTCGGCTCGCGCGCAGTTGGTCGCAGTTCTAACCTAACCTAACCTATTCGGTTGGTAAGCAGTATGGTGCAGTTCACAATTTATCGACAGTTTATAATCTCGCTAGACAGATTATAAACTAACGGTGTTCACTTTTTTTTTTGTGTGTGGCATCTCGCAGTTGACCTAGAGAGGCCGTGACTGCTCAACCGGGCTTTCCTGTGAAGGTTTTTAGTGATACTAAAAGCCTCCAGCCAGGGCATAAACCTACTTAACCTAAAGCGACTGCACGCTGAGGGCACCCCCTGTGGGGTACGAACCTCGGCTCAGGGCGTCACTGGCGGGGGGCGGAGCTAGTGGGGACAGGCTGGATCAAAGTATTTAGGAATTTAAAGCCACTGGCTCAGCTGCGGCGCGGGCTTGCGCATCAACGAGCAAGGGACGGTCGGGGGTCTGATGGTTACTCAGGAGTCTTCGCGGGGCGCGAGGACCTCGACCGTCCTTCCCGAGGTCGTACTGGTGGCCCTATTCTTTTCTTGGAGAACAGTAATGGGGTCATCTGGGTCGGAAAGGACATGTCTCGGCCGGCGGATTTTACTGATAACGCTGTTCACTATCTTACGGTGACATATATACCAGTAGCGCGGTAAATTCTGATTGCGCGATGCAGGATTTGTGTGATGTCAGGTCATCGATGCGTAGTTCGCATGTGGCGTTGTAGACGCCGCCACAATGCTCTGGTTTTGTTTCGCTGAAAGACGTGGTAAATGATGATAATGGCCACAAAGTCAAAGCATTTATTTCAATAAGGCACTTAAAAGGCACTTTTGAACGTCAACATTTACATTTTAAAAATAGAATTGATTCTAGTCGCCCATTCCAAAATGTAGTTTCGTATGGAGAAGAACGGGCAAGAAACTCCACCGTCCATCTTTTAAAATGTTTTACATACAATTTATCATAGTACATTCATTATATGAATATATGTGAAAACGATGCACCCAGAATTAAATTACTATACCAAAAAAGGTAACAAAATGCAACTGAAGCAATAAAGATAAATTAATTCTATGATAGAAACATGGTGCGGTGCACTGTTTGACCACCGTAGATCCTACGTCACAATGATATCACGAAGTTAAGTCATATTCAAATTAACATGAATCCCATCAAGACTGTAATTGTACATCATTGGACCATTCACCAGCCTTAAGAGGACCAATAAAATATGAAAATAACAGACTGGCCTCTTCCAGATACCTTTTGGGCAGCTTTTTCTGATATAGTACCGTATATAGGGGTTAAGAGCAATCGCTACATTGATGCACTGTGTAGTACTCATGTAAGGTTGATAGCACAAAGGAGACTCCATCTGCCTAGCCTTTTCGCAACTATGTTGGGGTCGGCTTCCAGTCTAACCGGATGCAGCTGAATACCAGTATTTTACATGGAGCGACTGCCTATCTGACCAGTTACTGGGTAATACGATACCCCTTGGTAAGACTGGTTGTCAGACTTTCGGGCTTCTGACGACCCGTCACGACTGTTAAAGATCCACAAATGACAGCCGGGACCAACGGCTTAACGTGCTTTCCGAGGCACGGAGTGGTCTTGGTATGTAAAGATGGTCACCCATCCACGGACCAACCGCGGCAAGCGTAGTTTAACCTGGTCGATCGACCCGTGCAGCTATTGTTATTTAGCCACAAGCCCCAGCACAAAGGAGACTATTAATAATAATAAATATTAATTGCTCTCTGCCTTACCTTTGAACAACAGACCTTTTAAGAGCAGCGGTGGCAAAGGTTGTACGTAGATTCAAACCCAGACTGGCTTTACTTCGTATCAATTATTTCACCACTACTGTTCTATAAACGGCGAAGAAAACATCGCTAGGAAACCGGCATGTCCTGTAACCAAAGATTTAAAGACATCTGACATCAACCAATCCGCAGTAGGCCTGCGTGGTGTATTACGGCCCACTCCCTCTTACGGAGACGAGGCCTGTGTCCCAGCAGTGGGAACGTTATAGGATGATTATTCTATACTAGGCCACACTTTTAGAAAAAAAAATGGCGCGATGGCTCTATCAGAAGGCTAAAAGTCACCCAAAGGGCAATGGAGAGGGCTATGCTCGGAGTTTCCCTACGTGACTGAATCAGGAATGAAGAAATCCGCAGGAGAATCAAGGCAACCGACATAGCCCGATGAATTGCCAAACTTAAGTGGCAGTGGGCAGAGCACATTGGACGCAGAACAGATGGCCGATGGGGCCGGAAGATTTTAGAGTGGCGACCGCGTACCGGAAGACGTAGCATGGAATACCTCCCACAAGATGGACCGATGACCTTGTGAAGGCCGCAGGAATCCGCTGGATGCGACAAGCGCAGAACCGGTCAAAGTGGAGGAGCTTGGGGGAGGCCTATGTCCAGCAGTGACGTCTTTCCGCTGAAATGATGATGATGATGGTATGTATGTGTTAATTGCCTTGTAATTGTTCTGTGTTCCCGAACGGCTTGTAAGAAGTGTGTGGGAGTAAGTACAATTTCCTCATATAAAGGGCTAATGCTTATTCTATGAAGGATGAAACACCGCCTGATATCCGTACTTGCGAATCTACTAAGTGTTGGCAGTTTTTGTGTTTGTCTACGATAGTTTTCTTCAATGTATCAAAAAAAAAAAATTGTACACACGGCTACACATCGTGCTATGATTATTTTCCTTTTATAAATTTGAACCTACATATTATATTTCAAGACTGCTATTCAATATTTTCAAATTGAGTAAGACATTTAGTTACTTCTTAGGTTTGAAACCTATCATCCGGTGATTTAGAACCATTTCCAATCCATAAACATACCTATAGGCAAGTTTGCTACCTCATAAATAACAAATTCGGCAAACTACGACACGCACCCATAATATTTCAAATAATAATTTTAGTTATAATCCCAGCATATTCCACTCTTATCCAGGATGCGGCTAAATATCAATATATCACATCAGTATCCGCCCCAAATCACTGGAATATATCCGCAGCCGCGGATAAATCCGAACTCAGTGTGGTCCCAGCACTAATCCTAGAATGAATCGGAATTCAGCACAGGTTTTAAGCTGAAACCACAGCGTATGATATGTAGCGAGAGTCTACCTACATGGTTCTGACATTTAGACTACTACTGACAGATTGCTTTTCCATGGAATGTTTTAACTTAATTAATTGTCTATGCAGATGGAGTGAGCACCTAATTCTAACAAACATAACTTACTGTACTAACCTTTTCCCAAAAATGTTGGGGTCAGCTTCTGGTCTAACCGGGTGCATACCAGTATTTTACATGAAGCGACTGCCTATCTGAACTCCACAACCCCGTTACTGAGCAATACAAAAGAGACTGGTTGGTCAGAATTTCGGCTTTCGACGACCCGTAACGACTGTCAAAGATTGACAGCCGAGACCAACGGCTTATCCATCGGTAGTATCTCTATGTAGTTTGTGGGCTTATCATGCTTTCAGAGGTACGGAGGGGTCTTGGTATATTAAGATCATGGACTCATGGACCGACCCCTTTGTCTGTTGTTACTTAGTCACTCAATTAAGACCTTTATTGCCTCCAACTGCATGACATTGCTCACAGTATTACATTTAAAAGCCAACCGCTTAAAAACAAAATTTTCTTGTTTCTATCTTTTTTTTTGAAAGAAGGTACAATTTTTACGCGTTCGGTTTTTTTTTGTATTGCCAGTTAATCACTTCATCACTTTAAAGCCACGAACAAGATAATCAGCTGATCCCTTGCAAGAGTCTCCTGCATCACCGTGTTTATATTATGTACCTATAAATCGTTCCCACCAAACGTGAGCCCGTAAAACAAAGAGAAATCGGAGTAATCATGAGATTGGAAGGATTGAGACCAGTTTTCGCTGATCTCTGTTGACTCAAACTTTGTGATAGACAGGGTCGTAGAACCTTCTCATTACTTAATTACAGTAGAGGGGTGGTGCAGTGTAGTGCAGTGGTCGACCAGTGGTAACGGCCTCGACTTTCGACTTGTTGTTGTTCTCGTGAGTTCGAACCAAGTCAGGCACTTTACTTTGTCTATTTAATTTCATCACCACTGCTCTGAAAACGGTGAAGGAAAACATTGTGAGGAAATCGACATGTCCTAGAACCAAAAATTATAAGACATGTGATATCCACCACACTGGGCCCATGTGTTCGGACCTGTGTCCCAGCAGAACATTTTGGGCCGATTATGCTAAAGTCCACATTGACTAACGAGTTTATGTGTAATTCTAAGAGAGACTTGGACAGTTAAGCGCCAAAACTCAAATCGGGGTGGATGAGTCAGACTTAAATTAACCTGATTTACTTCAAACTAGGACTTCCTGTACCTTAAAAACATATTTGTTCATCATAATGTATAATTTTTCAATACTATAAGGTTCCGTGTGGTGCCGGACGTAAAGAATAGCACCATTCCATTTTCTTCCCATGGGTGTCGTAGAAGGCGACTAAGGGACTTACTAGAGAATGGGCAGCGTTCTCTTTGCATTTTACCACCATACTGCGATCGCCAATCCGACTGCCAAGCGTGGTGATTATGGCAAACACCCCTTCTTTTTTTAGGAGGCCTATGTCTAGCAGTGGATATGATATCGACTGAAATGATGACTACAAGAATGGATTGAAACATTATTCAAAATAAATCAAAATCAAAAGTTACGTTAGTTCGTTCGCGAACTACACAAGACTAGGCATGTGGGTGAATGTGGGTGGTACTCGTACTATACGTCACCTCTGCTTAATCTTTCGGGGAATTCCAGCGCATTTATCTCAAGAGAGAAATCAAAATCGGAATACAACAAAAACAAATTTACGAAAACTTTTCTAAACATTTCTTTTTTCGTCCCTTAACACTCTTTTCGCCTTGTAAACAGTCGGGTCCAAACAACTGGTTAGATAGATTTTACGGCCAGGTAAACTCATAAAATGGGGAAAGGGGTGTAAAAACTGCTTGATAGTACAGGTCTGGGGTAAATAATGGCGTATCGATGCTACCGGAACGACTGATAGGCTATTAATTGTGTTAATGATGTTTTTCATGGTTTTCTAGTCTTTATGGGGGCTGTGGAAGTGTTGGTTGGAAGTTTGATTATAACCTTGGAGTACAGTAGAACGCCTCCATTTATGCGTAGAGATGTTCTGACTGCAGAACACATTGCTCGCAGAACAGATGGCCGATGGGGCCGAAAGATTCTGGAGTGGCGACCGCGTACCGGAAGACGTAGAGTGGGAAGGCCTCCCACAAGGTGGACCGATGATCTTGCGAAGACCGCGGGTATCCGCTGGATGTGGGAAGCACAAGACCGGTCGAAGTGGAGGAGCCTGGGAAAGGCCTATGTCCAGCAGTGGACGTCTTTCGGCTGATATGATGATGATGTTCTGACTTAAACTTGGTAAAAGTCAATGCAGACTGACTTTTCATTCATTTGCAAGTTTTCAATGGGTGGAACAGTCGTTGTTGAAGTAAGTACATGAACCAGAGAGCAGTGGTGGCCCAGTGGTAAAAGCCGCGACCTACGAGTCGTAGGTCGTAGGTTCCAACCCTGACTGATGCTTTACTTTGTGTAAACTAGCTATTTCATCTCCACTGCTCTCAAAACGGTGAAGGAAAACATCGCGAGGAAACTGGCATGTCCTAGAACCAAAAAAACGAAGACATGTGATATCTGCCAACTCGCAGTCGGCCCGCGTGGTGGATTACGTCCCAGTCCCTCTCACAGTGTGTCCTATGGCCCAGCAGCGGGAATACTAGTAACTATTTGAGCAGATGACATGTGACCACAATTTTTTTTTTACTGAAGGTGCCTGCTCGTGACCACGATCATGCCTGATAGAGAGCGATTTATGAGGTCTATGATGGAAGGATCGTGTCCAGAAGATGTCTGTTCTCTCTTGCTTTGAAGGCAGACTTTGTTCGAAAGAGTTACCGTGACCCTGGCACAGGCAACTGAAGGAACAGGGGCGGGCTTGTAAGGGTGGGTCGGTTGGGTCAGTTAAAGTCTGACACGCACTCCCGCTCCGCCCAGAGCGGGAGAAGTAATTTGATGATTTCCCACCCAAAAAAAAGGATGCCTGTTCACTTTTGCTTTGAAAGCGGAAGACGGGTTATATGTGGAAGAGACCACTGACGCTAGCAGTGAGTTCCACACTTTGACTGTATGCATAATAAATGTGGAGAAGCGCTGAGTACGACTGGTTGGGATATATGTTATTACCAGTGATAGGAATAGGTAGCGCCTATTTGCCTAAACTTCGAAGAACAGAGACAAGAAACGGAGACTTCCTTAGGACAATTTTTTTTTCCCGGGATTCGGGAAAAATCTTCAGTAAGTTGAAAATAAGCTTTATTTAATATGTGTAAAAGCTATTTTTAACTAAACTTGGAACTACCAAATTTTCAGGATTTTCACGTAAAGTCCCGAAATAAATAATGTAACTTTAATTCATGATTTGATACAACGGTTAGTTGGATCGTAAATATAATTCGAATACATGAATTAAAGTTCGATTATTTATTTCGGGATTTTACTTGAAAATCCCGAAAATTTGGTAATTGCAAGTTTAGTTTAAATAGCTTTTACATATCTTATACAGGATAAGTTTTATCCAGTGCGCAAATTTTAACTTACTGAAGGTTTTTCCCAAACCTGGGAAAAAAAATAGTCCTAAGGAAGTCTCCGTTTCTTGTCTCTGTTCTTCAAAGTTTAGGCAAATAGGCACTACCTATTCCTATCACTGGTTGTTGCTCAATTACTTTTAAAACCGAGTCGAATTTAATAATAGCAAGAGTTAGGCTCACCTCCTACATGAGGCGAAATTTTCTTCAACCTAACTATTCGGGGAATACAGACATA